>OW387142.1:30618735-35478130 GCA_936440205.1 Lepidonotus clava
CTGATCCCACTGATGAAGCCTCCCCCTCACCTACTCCCTCATCTCTCTATCCGTCATCATACCTCCAGGCGAGTGATAAGCTGACGATACGGCATATAGGGTCAATACAAGCCTCATTATTAAACCGCCAGCGGCGCCACTGCTGCTATCATTAACACCTCTGTGAACAGCATGCTTTGAATACCACCATGCAGCCTACTATGCGGAGGGGACATCCTCTTGTCAGAGCTGCTCTGAGAGCTGCTCACACTGGCTACAGAAACACAGCGAGCAGCTCACGGGCTGTCTCACCCAGGCAATGTATCTGTCTCTAAAATAGAGATGTCTACGCTGTAATAGGCATGTCTGTTTTATCTGGCCTAAGAAACCTCTGAAGGCAATTTACGCAGTATGGATCTTATCGTTGATGAAGAAGGCATCCTTACAAGAGGGGAGCTGCTCCAACAATAAATAGCTCGCCGCCTGGGTTCTACTGCGCCTACCTGTTCACGACGGCAATTGAACGCTTCTTTAAGTTAGCAGGAAATTTCCATAACTAGACTTTTTATTATTGGCAAGAGGTAATTGATTCTGTCTTCGAAAGTGCGCCTCACTTTTTCTGAAGATAAATTTCCGTCATTGGTTGATTAAGAACTACCTGAAGAAATGAAAATAACATTCATTTGGGATAGTTGCTTATTTTAATGTGAATATGTGGTTTCATAGCTATCTTTATATCTGCTTTAATAATAATATCTAGATTGGATTTAAAAAATAAAGCAGTGGTATTCAAATAAATCAGGCATTGTTATGACCTAGTTTTATTTCTGGCGTACAGTGGTATCGTGAGGACTGTTTTTATCAAGAGATGGCAAGTCTCAATAAACATAATCACGTCTAGCTAAATGGCATTATAGGCTTCCCGACAGGAAAACAGTTAACTACACAGTAGCTGCTTTTTACCTCTTGTTGTAATGTGTTTGATCGTTTCGATTTGATTTTATAAAACAGGTGCAAAGACTTCAGGCCTGGCTGTAGGTTATCAGGTCTACCACGTACACTATACTCTACACCTTAAAGTGTATTTTACTACTCCATGTGATGTACACACTCACCAAAATCTAATAATCCTAATTAACTGAGGCGCAAGAGAAACAAATCATACAGGCCTTAATTGAATGAAATGAAAAATGTTGCGCGCGAACTGGCTGTCATCAGCCAGGCGTGATTTACGGTGGCAGGAGGCCTAATGAAAACAGACAGCTTCAAACTCCAGCAAATATGGCATCTAATTGAAACGAAAGCCATCGCCACTCGCCAGCATGCGGCGATGGGCCGGCCTGATATCACAACCTGCTCGTGTTGTATTTGTGTTTGCATTGCATGTATTCAATTTGAGCTGCTCATAGAGGGTTTCAACGCGAGCAGCGAGCAGCTCACTGCCTGACTGGCTCTATATAATGGCAGGGTGACGGCGCCCGGCCTCCATAAACCCGACCCCTGGATCAACTAAACTTGAAGCTGCTGCCACCGTGAAAAATGGGCTTGGCTTAGGGGGCCCTACGCCTCAGGTAGGTATAGCTTAAAGGCGACATCAGTCTCCTACTTGCCTCCAGTGGCCTGAACGCGATGTGGGACACATCTGTTATACGTCCTGAGTTTCTTAATATTCACCCTGTAATGATTCACTGCACCTTGTCGTGCCAATTGCCCTGTTTAAGACACGCTCCAACGGCGTTATAAAAGGTATAAGCTTCTTGATGACATTTTCTGAATCTATTACATCTATTCCACCGACATGCTCATCTTCAAATCAGCGATTGTATTTTAAGAGCAATATCAAAAGCCCTTTTATAAATTGAACGTATTCGCTGGGATTCGATTATTCAAACGAAAAGGTTTGTCACGCAACTCCTCGCCTATGGGGGTGTATTTCAAAGCGATTGGCTGCAAAGGTTAAGAGGCGGTGCCAGCAGGGCATTGAATATTCAGCACAGGGTGTGACAAGACATATCACAATGTTTGAGGATATGAGCTCTGTTCGCCAGCACCAATATACTGGGACTTGATGTAATTGGCCCCGTCTGGAGCACCGACTGCCCAGAATACAGGACGAGGAGTAGAGGGGATGGGAAAAGCAGGGCTATAGGGGGATGCCTATAGCGTGGATTCACGCAAGCAATGACTGTTTTTGTCTGTGTTTTTTTCTCCTACTTAAAGACGGAGGGGGCAGGCTGGGGCTTCAGGCGGGAGGAGGAGGGTGTGCTATGTCTGGGTGATGCAGTCATGTAGAAAACCTTACTGCTATACAACTTAACACTGACTGCCCCCCTGAGTCCTGGAGGCCATCGGCAGGCGGCAGACGGCCAGCCGGGAGTACGTTCTGCCTCCTCCAGTACATACCCACACCCACTGCCACCCCAGAAACCAGTTAATAGGAGCCCGGAGAGATGTATGATGCTGGATTTGAGAGTAGACTTAAAGTCTAGACAGCTAAATATTGCAATACAGTAGATCTAAGGGGATTGTATAACACGTTTCTTAAAGAGCAGTATCTTGTAATCTTCTACATAACAAATTGATGCATATACTGATTAATTCATAGCGTAGCGTTAAATTTGATATTGCACTAACCTTTGTCGGAGAGCCATTGAGACAAAGATGTTGCGTCAGGATATTAATGTTCATAAAACAATTTAACATTCTGCACGTACAGTCAACAGAGCATACTATAACTGGAAATGACAAAAACCGAAGTTAATCCATTCGTCATGGTTTTCACACCTTTATTAACTCGACAGCCTATAAGAAAGTAAAAGGCTATTTCTACCTTCCATAGTTAGAAACAATATTCGTGTTGTCTGACAACTTTATTGTTTGATTCTTCTTCTGTTGAGCACTGACATTTAGTTTTATGGGCCTATTGAATTAAAACCCTATAGGACATGATATCGCCTCTGAAAGGTTAATCTGAAAAACTACTTCGATTCATAACCGAGTAGGATTTCAATAACACACTTATTTTCACTTCGGTTGTATTACAGAGACAAGTAGGCTTACTCTGATTTTGTTACATTTAGGTGATAAATGAAGTGTTGGGAAGTGTGTGTTCTGTAAGCAACCTTTTTATTGCACCTTCAATTGATTCTTCATTAGTGGCAAAATCAACCTCAGGTGCATTTGTAACGTAAGGTCCTACTAAAATATTAAATTTTAAAGGAATCGTGCACATTCATAATATAGAAAATTGCATTAATTATTTTCATAACTTTATTTTATCCATTAAGTATTATGTGTACATTATAGAAACGCTCTAGATCAAGTACAGGGTCATATGAATGACAAAATGTGACGAAAGCTATGAAGGTGTAGTGACCCATCCCTTAAGATTTACCAAGGAAGGGGTAATTCTACGTTTACTTTGCATGTTGCATATAGGAGTAGCCAGACTATGAGAAGGAAAGTCATTTTCTTTTAATTTTATTTCGTAATAATCTTCAGTGTTTCCACTGGTTTTCAGATTGATTACTTAAACATAGATACAAGTGATGGTAACTGGAGTAATGATAGGAAGCTCTATACAATACTAACCATTGCCAGTGCATAGTATCAGCCTCCAATATAGTAAATTGGGATAATCATACGAGAATCAAACACAATATCACGTCATAATAGGCATCTGTTATCCATAATATTCACGCTGCCAGCACGAAAGAAACAAGCTGTCAGCACTCGGACTTGAACCCGCACAATAATTGTTGTATTACGATATGGGCTTACTACTCATGACAATTCTCGGCTCTTATACCATGCCCATATTCTCCAAAGACCCCTGCCCCAAACCTCGTCCTTTCGCAGTGCTGTGCCAGTAGTCCTGTGATAGCAGGTGAAAACTGAGACCCAAGGTCAAGGGTAAATTTCTGTATAGACAAAAATATCTACCAAAAGAAAATATTGAATAAAATGGTAAATATAAGTTCTTCACCTATCGTCCTTATGTAGTTCAGATTTATATATTTATAGGGGCAATAGTAGTGTCAAGAAGGCGTAGTAGGCCGTGCACAGCCTATTCACCAACCCCGACCCCAAACCTTTACAGAAGACCTTCTCTTAGTTTGGTGACTATATCAAGCAGTCTCTGAAAATTGTAAATGTACCAAGTCAGACGTCACTACGCCACCCTTACTTGTACCTCCAGTCCTTCACCCCTGCCCCCGTGTATAGCTGAAAACAAATCTTTGGTTTTCCTCCAGACTACTATGAAGATAGATGTTTGTGTCAACACTGCGACAGACTTGGGCTGAACATATTTACTGGTAGAATTAGGCCCAAACCACCAGTGGCCTTATTGAAAGCGGGTAAAATACGTCTTTTCACTGCATGGATGAATAGAAAGACCGTGGTCATGTGAAAAATAAAGCAGCATTTTTGTCGATACAGATGGGAATGGTCCATCATATATTTATGGATTCTGCGATACTAAACGTCCGCTGTGACTGTACAGAGGATGTTTTATTCAGGTCTAAGATGCCCGTTGAAGGTTAGAGCGCTGCTTTATAGAAGGCAAGGGACTGATGTCAACGAGTACTTTGACAGTATATATAGACTAGGCAAAAACAATACTTAAGGGACTTGCATTTACAAAAGGCATATGGTTTACCATCTTCAAAGGGAAACCTTTTTGAAGATTACAATGCATATTTATAACATTAAGACACTGTCTTGAACATCATTTTACCTTTCAAAAGGTATACCGTTGCAACATCTATTGATTTACGGTTAATAATATTTCTTTTCTGACAAAAAATACGATATCATAAAGGACAAGTTTGAGGTACAACATAGACGTCGACATATAATATATATATATAAAGAGTGGATCTGCAGTTGAATAGTTAGCTCTTAAATAGGAAATCTAGGAGCCAATGTTGGAGTCAGAATGGCTGCTAGATAGGTTGCCGCATGATGACACAAGATTCTAACGGATTAGATCCCGTCTGCAGCATTAGTTCAGTGGATGAGGAGGATATTAAATGAAGATAATTGAGTGGAAACGCTAGTGCAAAGCAGAACGGTTTCTCTGATTAGCTTGACATGTCAACCCTGAAAAATGATTCAGTAGGCTACTTTTTGTTGTCTATCAATGTTGAAATTGTGTTATATTTGGGAGGATAAACGACTGCTGTGTGGGGTTGTTGTTGTGGGAGTGGAGACTACTGGGGAGATACCAGTATAGACACGATGGGTGGACTAGGGGTGAAGGAGCAGATGGAGATGTCCTGGTTCCAGTGGTTTATGTCTATGGAGAGAGAGCAGGGTATGGGCAAAAACTTCACCAGACTGGGGCGAAGTTTGACGGGTCCGCACTGATATTGCAGAGTCACTCAAGTCGATCAATCATAAGGAGTCATTAACCAGGGGAGCAGCTCGGGAGCAGCTCGGCGGAACATGTAGGACGCGTGCTGCCGCCGGCCGCACCAATCAATGTCCCGGGCCGGCTCCTACAAATTAGCCCACACAAAAACAAGAGAACCACGTGTGGACACAGCACTGGCGACCGCAGCCCAGAATAAAGTCACAATTATACACCGCTTAATTGTGAGGCCGGCCTTTTTGGGCTTTTTTCTAGGGCCTTCCTTCCCAACGACACGGCTTGCAGACGCGAGATTAATTTGCCTCGACTCCAAAAAGAGAATTGGATGGCGGCCCGCCGATCGACAAGTCGGTCGGCTATGCCAGGATTGCTGGACGCGTCTGACGTTTGACGCCCCAATGTTGGGAATTTATGGAACGCCATAATCCCAACTTATGACACAAACAAGAAAAAGGGCGAAAAAATAGCCAGAAAGAAACACATCACTATCAAACCTTGGCATGGAGTTCTGATTTTCATTTCTCACCATTGACATCCCTGTTCGGAGCTTTTTCGTGATGTAAAAGCGTGTGTTGTGGCATCATTCTATGCAAACGTCAAAGAACACGTCTCAAAGACGTGGCTTCTTCGTGTTGAGGCATTATCAGTCCTGTATGGAATGATTGCCTAATTTTCTATTGTGTCTCTTTTGGGGTCAAAGTTCAACCGAGTGATGGATGCCAAAGCGAGGCTGATGAAGCCAGAGCGAGGCTGATGAAACCATTAGGACCCCGACGCGCCATCTAGTGGTCGTCATGTAATCGCTGCAATCGAGGATAATACAGTTGTTACATGGAGAGACGTGGGGTGTATCCCAACCCCCTCCCACCTCACCCCATTCTCTCCCAACCCTCCCATCTATCCATACTTCCGGTTCCCCTTTGCTAATTGCTTTTCATCTGTCAGGGAGACAATATCAGCCATAATCAGGCCCAGATAGTGTTTGGAGATACGCCCATGGGGTCGCGACCCCCCACCATTGTGGGGTCTGATTCCATAATCAAACATTATCTCGCCTGGGCAGAGCTACACCCGCACTCATGCCAGCACATCATGCACCAGGGAGGTCGGCCCGGGGACAGATGCTCAATTAAAAATGTACTCTTCATTGTAATTATTGCCCGCCTGTCCCACTAGCTCAGCACCGCCGCGCTTTTAATTTGCGCGCGGCATGCCAGCTCTAATTGTGAAGTACGACGCCGGGGCGGCGATAAATCGGCGTGGATATACAGGTAGGGCCATTAGTTCCCCAGGGACCTTTATGAATAGGATGTCAGAGGCGTCACCCATCGGCTGTCAACCCAGTCACCGTTTGAATGCTGGCCCGTCGTAAGCGCCGATCACTATCTGTTTTATAGCGCCGTGCTTCCATTCTTCCTTTGGGACTTTTATGGCCTCTCCCCGGCCGTAAAAGTAAAAGCTTTGCCCCCTCCCTCCCTCAGCTACACTTCCCTTAGCCCACAAGCAAACAGACCTAGCTACCTAGCCAGGAAATGCACCCAGAAACAGTTTATGTCTGAAGTATCATGTTTATCATCATACATATTGCGTGATAGATTATATCCTGTAGTCATGAACTTACCTGATAACATTTTTTAGAATTAAAACTGTTCTTTTTATGTTTTAACATTCGACAGATCGTATGAATAGCTGACGTTTGAACCTGAATGTCCAGGGTATCATAGTATGCATCCTTTGGATTTACTTTAAATGGGCAAACTCTCTGCGACAGGAGTTTCCATGCCTATCAAACTGTGTTGGCTTTTTCCTGGATGTTCATAGAAACAGTCCGGATCCCAGACTTGCGCCAGAGGCGGCTGGCAGCAGAGAAGTACAGCAATGGGACGTTTTGTGTCGCCGTCCATCGATTAGGCTAAAAGAGGGTGTTGATTCGGCCATACGATGTGGCAGTAGGGTCCTCCGTGTGATGGAAACCACGAGAAAACTCGTGACATCTGCACACATGTATTGGTACAGCGAACAGACCTTAAGCCACAACTGTCAGTCACTGGGAGGGGTGGTCTGTCACACACATTGACACCCCACTCAATAACGTTAAGACGTGAAAACCGCCACACCATCATCGTATTGACACCTGAAACAGGTCTATGCCCACGGAGAAAAGCTTACTGTCAGGATTTAGGTGTTCAAAGCATTGACAATTGTCAATTCGATCGGGGGAATTGTAAACGCGCCCCGATGGAAACAGTCGGATTGCATGTCAGTGGTTTCAACAATTTTGCATGGATATCCACTTAACCAATTTCAGTTGACATAATGGTATTTTTTCATAAGCGTTTTGTAATTCCAATGTTATGGATATGAGCGTGTTCGGGGAAGTTGATGGTCTGAAATTTGACCGATGTGCTTTAGATAGTACATAATTACTAATCTGTTGCCGGTACTACCGTATTTGCGGGAGCTCTAGCATACGATTCCTACATCCTGAAACATCAAATCAATTTTCAATGATAGTTATCATATATTTAACACAGACCTCAAAAGCTAATGCAACTCTGAACAAACGGTGTAGCACTGATCATTTTTTAATCGATTCTCAAACAATCTTGGTCGATATTACCGTCCTCCGTGACCCTATAGAGCATAAATCAGGTTAAAGGCTATGACAATACCTGAACATACATTATCGATGCGTATATACACGAGGTATTATTCTACATCCACAATATGTCAATACACAATGACAAGCATGATCTTATGCCGCCTGAGACATATACTCTGACACATACTTTTTCATAGGGATTTCTTTATCTCTATATACCACATTAGTCTACTTTTAGCATTATCTTATGGTCATACACGTGTACTTAAGGTGTCATCCTAAAACCATAATATGTCAATACAAAAATGACAATATGTTCTAATGCAGGTCGAAACATGCTAATACCTCTGACACATACTTTTTCATACACACTTCTTTTTCTCTCTATGATATATATTAGTCTACCTGTTCGCATTTTCTTATGATCATAACCGTACTTTTACAGCCCGTGGAGTCAGACTCCTCATTAGGCCTTACTCAGCATATCTGATTGTGGTCGCACCCATTACATCTCCTGTGAATGATGGCGCCCTGTCCTGTCTACATCACATCTTGGGGCCATCCCCACTAACAAAGCCGCCTCCCAATGTGCGCGCTTTTACATTATCGTGACTTGTGATCATTTCTCATATGTGGGCCCCGTCTGTGATAACTCCTCGACGTCCTTACCTCATTACCATCAACGTACACCTTCCTGATTGAGTTTTTCTTTTTATATACCATTCACTGCTTTATGGTGGTACTATAGATATTATCTTACGTGTCTATGTACCTAATTGTCTGATTACTTATCCGAAAACTCAACGTCACTATAAAGATTGATATTGCGAATGTAGAATTGATCTTGTTGATTCATTTGTTTATTATATTTATGAATTCGTACAAAATTTATTTTAGATCTATTCTATTGAATTAGACGGGGTGATAGTGTCCCTGTATGTATATTTATACCTCCACCTGGTTGTAGGGGGAAGTAGGTGAGGCGCCGATGTGAGCGCCTCTGGTGACAGGTGACAGGTACGTCCTCCTGCCCCACTCATCCCCGCCCCCGTCCGTAGGGGGATGTGCTATAAAGGTTGTCTATGCGGGATGAAGAATTAAGTGCGTCCTAAGCCGAAAGATGGGGACCACCAGCCTTCAGAGGCAGGTGACAAGTCATCAGTCAATGGGCGGGGCTACGGTCAGTTCCCCTGGTCAGGTGGTCAGCGGGGAATCTACCTGTCACCTGGCTTTCACCTACCTACTGCCCCTGCTGACCACAGCCCCTGCCGCCCACCCGTCCCACGGACCGACCCCACTGACCGGTCGACCCTCACTCACCCAGGCCCTTAGCGCTGCTCCATCAACCCGCCTCACGCCCTCTGTCCAACAGGGGGACAACTAGCACTGGGAGTTGTTAAGCCCGGAGAGGGGATTGTGGAGCAGCTCGGGCCGGGAGGAGGGTGAGCTGCTCGTCCCACCTGTCGCCCACTGACATGGCAGTGCTCACCACCAGAGGTGCAGCATGCCAGGCACCCATCAGCCGGCCGGTCAAACGCTAATCACTCTTGGTTTGTTCAATGAGACTCGGACACGAGCTGACCTGAGCACTTCAATCTCAATCTGAGCTGCTCACCCCGCCCCCTACAACACTGAACCGACCCCTTACCCTTGGCCTGCCACCCACATTCAAACCTATTTTCGTCCTTTATCATCCTATCTCTGCAATTGCTCAAGCTGTCTCACTTCATTTGAATATACTCTATTCCCTGTATACAGGGTCCTATCTGACCATGTACGCTTTGTGTCCATCTAAGTGTTATTCCCCATTTAACTGACCGTTATACACCTAAACTATTGAAGGCTTATAAATTTACGCTAGTAAGCCTAACCCTTCTTCCCAGTTTATGTTGGTCATGCTTCCACATTCCCAAATCTTTTGTCTGAGAAGTACGCTACTCTTTTGTGGGTTTAAGTTCCTTTATCGGACAACTGAATTCCTAGTGCATATAAAAGCTAAAGCCCCATACCCACTAGGCGATTTTACCGGCGACTGGCGATGGGAAACAGCAGAATCACTGGTAAAATCGTCATCAATTCAGATCACATGTTCGATCTAATATTGAAATGTTACATGCTAACAGGTGATCTGATTTGGTGATGATTTTACCAGTGGTTCTGCTGTTGCCCATCGCCAGTCGCCGGTAAAATCGCCTAGTGGGTATGGGGCTTTACACACATGCGCGTTTGTGGGACCTTACTCTCAGAAATTACTCCCTTCTGAAATCGTACGCATCTGTTGATACAAAGTGAAACTTTGTTTGAAAACTGGCAAAAGGGGCCCACAAGCAATGGGTTTTTATTATTCCAGAGTCCAACATGCCGTATTGGGTACCTGCATCTCATCACATTTTGTTCTTAAGTGACTGGTGAATATCAACAACCGTTGACGTATCAAACAAAATCCAATATATCTATGGGGACTATACAAAATCCATCCACAAACTGTCACATGCGGTTCAATAGGCAAATAGTACGCTGTGCGTAAAGAGGGAATGGCGTTGCACCGCATAATACAATAAGTCTGCGACCGGCGGCAATGCGCACCATTTCCTCACCGGAAGCAGCTCGGCGCAGCGTACGGATTCCCCCGCCATTAGCCGTGATGGCTGTTGTCGGGCATATTTTGTGGCCAATAGACGGACCCAACACCGGTATATCCAGACAGTGCGACGGGGCTTCCCGTTATCTGGCACGGCGCAGACGCGCAGGCTAATTTGGTGAAGACCGAGCCTGCGAATCACTGACTAATGTATCAGAAGAATGGCAGGGGGGCTGAGGCGCCCCGGCCTCTGATATCTTCTAATATGCGATATCTTTTGTACGCGGAAATGAAGAGCCTCTGGTACCGACCTCTGCTCTTAGTGGCTCCCCATTCCCTCTTGGTTGTTCATCAGGCTCGGGCCCGGCTCTTTCTTCATCTTATGGTACCATCAATCTGAACTGATATGATAAGAAAACTCTGTCGTTCCGATTGGGTGGGTAAGTATTAACGCATTTGATCCCTAACTGCTGCACGTTTTAAAAGGAGGGATCTGCAAGAAGATGGGGTAAATCACTAGAAACCATTTTTTATGTGGTACGGTTGTGTGCATGAGCACATTCTTTGAACGGTGGTAGGGCGTGTGCACCGAATAAGTGGTACGCCTATATCGACACTAAAAGTTAGGTTGAAAGGAAAAGGATATATTTCTGACAGAGGTGTTTCTACAGATTTCAATACCTGGGTTTGGCCCAATCCCTCCTCTTTTTTTTTATGAAAGAATTTACTATACATTGTGCCAATTTCACCCTGTACACTTTGCCTTTGGCCTATAGGACTATAGTTTAGTATAATTTTCTATCGCTTCTGACATACCCATTGACCTTACAGGGTTTTTAACATGACAATCATTGACATAAGTTGAAGAAGATTGTCAGCAAAATATTGCATGGTTGGTGATTTGGGTACTGATACCTCATTGTATTAGCATAAATGGAATGATTCGGACAGGACTACATTAACTTGGACTGATCGTGATCGAGTCATCAAATGGAGCATGCCTTAAATCTCTACATAGAAAACATAAATTTATAACTCTTCATTTATAACAAATTTATCATAGAATCTTCTGAAAAAGACTTGTCAGTTGGTTTGAATACTGTGGTGGGCTGAAAATACGTATTATTGTCTTTTTCAGCAGCAACATTGGTGCGCACACCAATTGATGTGGTTGCATATAAAAGCTTATACAATTTCCTTCATGTCTTTGGCGTCGTCGATGTCGGTGTCTTTTGGCGTCATTCAGGTAGCTGTGCCGCCCCAGTACAGACAGGCATTCAGCCTTGGATGCACATTCCTATTGACTCCCATCGACAAAACATCATACGCACCTGTCAACGTTCCCGGCCTTGGCTCGGCGTAACTATTGATACCACGTGATTGCTGCGTGCGCATGCTCATCCACGCTTGAGCACCAAGTCAAGTGATGCGCTGTGGTGGTGGTGGTTGGGGAAGGGGAAGAGGCAGGAGGAAGGGGTGTTTTTGAGGGGTGAGAAAAGGGGGTACAGGAGGAGGCACTGGAGACGTGGGATCCAACCCACCAAGTCAAACAACTCCTGCTGAGACGGGCCGGGCCGGGCAAGGGAGCAGTAAGGGGAGGACGTGTCGAAATGGTTGACGCCGATCTCAGGGCTGTCCCGGCTTTTACCGACTCACGCCGGCCATCATTTATTCATCGTTTGACCTGACTCCACGTGGCCCCGTGACACGGCCGGCTGCAGACCTCTCCACTATTAATGCCGTCTCTCTGTGGATGTCCACGGCGAAAACAACTCAGGCCTGGCTCTGGCCGTCCTAGCCGTCGGGCTGCCACGCCCACTCCTGTCCCTATGCTCTCGCCCAACAGGTCACATTTTGAATAGTGTATAGGGACGAGAGTCCATGGGCTGTCTATTTTACCACTCCCCGTTTATTTATACATACATGTGGTTATCTAAATGTCACTTTACCTGTAGTACTCACTGCCTTTGGGTTTTTTGTCACTTCTTCCTTCTTTATTTTTGGATAGGTATTTTTCGTTCTTCCTTGTACCCATGGTGACAAGCATTTCAAGCCCTGTTCTTATATCACTTGTTAGTTATATGCATAAAGCTCTGGCCACATAAAACAAAATCTTAACCACGGTATTTACTTTTCAGCCAATATATATGTATCCTGAACACTTTCTTATACTACTTACATTGCTCCTTTTTTGTATATTGTATACTCTATCTCTGTCCTTTCCCGACGCCTACAAATCGGACATTTCCATGCGTCAATTGCTTTCAACTCTAATGCAGTTCTTTTCTAAGTGCAATATCCTCAATTTAATTCACCACGCTGACTATAAGTTCACCTTGATGCACCTATTCCTGTCGGTGTTGTCCGCTCCTCACTTCCCTATGCTACTTACATTAGGCATACGTATCCGTCGCTATCTACCTAACCACTTTGGCCGTCTCCTTCCATCCCTGCCATCTCCAAGATACTTTAATACCAACTCGTCTTTACATTTCCTGGCAGCCTAATTAAACTTTATTTCTGAGTAAGGCCAAGAAAAACCCTACATTTAAGCCCCGACCTGAATTTTTTTTAAAGGTTTTAAAGACCTTTCTAGTAAATTATGGAGGGCATGAGGGTAAACTTTAATAAAAAATAAATTGTAACTTGTTTTTAAAATCCCACCTACCGACCCTATCTTTTCTGAAGTGATGAAACCTGAACACAACTATTTTTATATTTTGCCTAAGCAGTGCCCAGTCAGTGGAGTCCAGCATGGTGTATTGGAAGCACGTCGCGACCAGTGTGAACTTTACCACGTCCTTCGCTGCATCTCTAACAGATAAGACCCCTCACCCCTTGCCGCCAACTCACCTATCCACCACCCGCCGGACCCATGTCACAAGCCGAGAAGACCACAGGCAATTCCAGTCTTTGGGGATAAAAACAACTCATCCCCGTCTTTTTACTGAGGTCTCCGCGAATGGGAACGCTTTTAAAAGTTACTGTATTATTCATGAGAGCTTCAAGCTAGCTGTATCACTGTCACCCCAATTGAATAAGGGACTCTATGGTTGACTGCTGCCACTATACTGCATACATATACATACACCCCTGACTATGATATAGTCAAGCCTCTGATGGGAACGGTTTCGAATTTCGTTCTCTTAAGTCAACAATGCATATTACCTGGGAATATATATACATGGCCCTGAGGCTAAAAGGGATGAGAGAGGCTTATAGAACTCATATATCGTTGATGGCTTTATCAAACATCACATTCAGACACTCTCGCCAGATGCGGTGCTTTGTTGGTCTAGGTAAACATTCCTATAGATTTATTACCATGTCAGAGTGGAGGGCGTTATGGTTCACCGCCTTCACTCTATATTTAATGATACATTGCCATAAAAAGAGCCGCGATAAGAATGCGTGACTATATCCATTTTGCATTAGATAGGTGTGAAGCACAATGAGAAGATATCAAAATGATCAATTGTCATGAATGGATATGTCGGTAGTTGTATACGGTAGACATAACAAACGTTCCCCGTAGTGTGTCGGTACAGAAGTGGACTGGTGCCTAATATTGATGTTTCAGAGTTAGAAGTCTATATTTGACCTATGTTTATTGATTAGACATAATGAAAAATTGACAGCGTTCTTGGGAAGCATGTTTGTTTATAGGGCAATGTGTGACTCTCCTGTTTTGATCCAGTCTTTATTGCCTCCTATATTTCTATTCCACAGTTTCCCCGCTTTTACTTTTATTTTTCTTATTCTGTTCACCCCTGAGCTTTGTTTTGCTGTTTATTTGCCAAATATGTGTGTTTTGCCTGTTTGCTATTCAACTCGATTTTCAGCCTTACTTCTGTCTATCCCAGATGGTCATTTATCTATTATTTTCGCAATCGCTTTCCCAGTTCCCACTCTTTCAAGACAGACTTTTATTACCCTACTTATCAATTTTCTGCCAACCTATCTATGCTATGCTTGTACTCTAATATCTTCCATGTATGTCCCTTTCCCCTCCCTATTTTCTCTTCATTCATGTTCCAATTGCATGTTCAGCTGTCTCCCTCTCCCCACTCCCCTACATCCCTGCCCCACTCCCACTGTGAAAGCTACTTTGTTCCACCCCTCAACCGGCCATTCAGTTCTAACCAATGAATCATAACACTGCCGACATTATAGTTAGGGGCCAGATTACCCCCACCTGTGGAGGGGAATATTTATGGGGGGTCCCTGCCCCTCAAATTCCCCCAGCCCCTGGCCCTTTTTTATGGCATTCTGTCTCCCTGATCCGCCCCCGAGTCGAGGCTCCTGTTGGCCCTCTGTGTCGGCTCAATCGTGATGCACTTCCGGTGACAGTTTACTGCGCATCCATCACTGCGCATGGGATACAACAAACGTTTATGTCATCCCTGTTAATGCATGTAATCGCCACACGGGGGCACGGCCGTCGATGGCCCTGACGTACGACAAAGTGCCTGCATTTCCAACCATCTCCCACCCTTTATGTAAGCAGATTTTTTTTCTGTATGGTCATTTCATGCCGTGCATCACCGCTATGACGATCCCACGCATCCTAATCCAAATAGGCTTTGCTTAAAGTCCTACGTCCACAAATAGGCAGAAGTTGACTATGTATTGCATAAAGTGTATCCTAGGTTTCAGGAGAAAGACATCATTTTTATCCAACTTTAAAGGTCAACAAACTTATAGATTAAAAACGAAAAGAAGACGTTAAGGCTGTTTATATGATTGTAGCCCTATTTAAAGAGGTAACGGTATTATGTCACCTGATGGTCCGACGTCAAAAGTTCAGTTTGGAAAAACATGATCTTTTACCAGAAGATTATATTTCATACCATTACTGTTTATTGAAACAGACAATACTTATTTTGGAAAATGCCCTATTTGTATAAATTTGAAATTGGACATTTGATTCACGGTAGTATTCATAAGCCTATATACACTCCATCTATTTTTTTTCCTAGTGAGCGTTAAACACTTTCACTAAACTTGGCTGCCAGTCGCGTAGAAGCTTATGTGTAATGGCAATGGAAGTTCTAGGGGCATAGGGAAGGGGAAAGGGTCGCTAAAAAGGGGAATGGGAGGGGAGGGAGTGTCATGGACACAGACAGAGGGCTGTCGGCCGTCACGACGTGCGCTCAACGCCCAGCCTTAATGGACAACTCGCCACCCATTATACCCGACCTGCTTTAAGTCCCCATCATGAATGTTTTAAGGGCGCCGTGTCCGCACCACCCTCGTGCCCATTGTTTTCCGAACGGGCGCCCCCAACATATCAAAGAGCGGTAAAATGAACGCCCCCGACAGACATATGACAATTTCATCATGATTTATAGCGCCGGCCACCCAAAAGCCGTCATTACTGCTGCTGAATGGAGCCCGATGTAAAATGCATGATTCCCCGAGAAAGAGCTTTCAATTCAGCCGATCTGGTGCAGGTCTAAAGACAGCATTGACCTGGGAATAGTCACCCAACAATTAGCTTCTTTTCTGTCTGAAAAGCGAGTGAAAGCTGCTGACATTAAGCCTCTGCTGTAAAACCTGATATAGGAATATTAATCCCTGCACATAGAGTTGGCCAATGCTGTATAAACCCCATCTGCTATATTGTATGGCTCAGACAAGAATCATCTCCAGCCAAACAACCAACAGACATCATGAAGGGCTGAGGAGTTTTTTCCCTTTTTAAAAAACAAAACAAAATGGAAAACGTCATTATGGGCGAATAGTTTTCTACCTGTTATGTCTAACTTGTCAACCTCTAATGACGTCAAATTGACGTCATACTGGGGGCGACGACTTAAAAACAAAAACAGGATAGCTTGCTTTTAAAAAGAAGTCAGGGGCCCTACTCTAGGATATGTAGTACTTTTAAGTAATTATCATCAGACACATTAGGCGGAGTATGCCTGATTAGACAACAGGAGGTGCTAAAAAGCCAGTTGATTACGCGGTGGTGGGGTATAAGAAGTAAACCAGGAGCGGGTATGTTTTAGTGCAGATAACAACCAGTAGGGGGTGCTCACGGATACGTGACCAACGCCTAGCTGTTTACTTATTTATCTTACTTTTAATGTATATATTTTTTAAAAGCTGATACCATAGTATCTAATCAAATAATAACAGATCCCCTGTTTGTGTAGGTTTCTGTCTAAAGGCGGGTTTACATAGGCCGTCAACGGGTCCTTACGAAAAATCAGTTACGTTAAGCTTAGGTTAATGACTTATCGTAGGCCAAAAACTAATTATGTAGGTCATTATCGTAGGTTATCGGTACTAGTTATCTTAACATGTTTGATCCTGAAGGGTTTACACAGCCCGACAATATTCTTAAGATAATAAATCCATCTTGCTTGAAAAAAGGCTTACGACAAGAAAATATCTAATAGATTTTTATAAGAATATTCAGACAGGGGCGTTTACACAGGCCGACAGAGGCTCTTAAGATAACAAATTTCGTTATCCTAAGCCCAATTTCATTGTCGTAAGCCAGTTCTCCTAAGCTTTTTCCAAAAAATTTCAAACACGTCTGAAATTTTCATTACCTAAGGAATTGGTCCCGATAAATCATCGTAAGCCTTACGACAGGCTTAGGACAATGATTTCCCTACGATAATATGGGTTTACACAGGCTGATAACGTCGTCGGAATTATCGTAAGGGTATCGGGATAATCGTAAGGGTATCGGGATTATCGTAAGGGTTAAGATAATGACCTATCGTAAGGATTTTGACGGCCTGTGTAAACCCCCCTTAAGCAAACATACACCAGTAGTAATATAAGTTTTATGAATATTTGCTAGCTTGTGTTCACTTTGGAAAAAAAATGAGGATGTGTTTGCCTCTGAGAAATGGCACGATCGTGTGCAGCGGAAAGGCATATTTTACAGAAAACTTACCCTAGCCTCTTCAGATTAGCATTTAAATGATTTCAGTGGGACACGAAGCCGGTCACACGACATAAATAAAGTTAATAACAATGTCCATTTCAGATGAACTTCAGCATGTATATCACAACAAGCTGGTGGGGCAGGCAATATATATACATATATACCACGGTGGACCGGGTGAACAAAGGAAATAGGCCGTGAATATAACGCGTATTCCGCCAATGGAGCGGAACGTCTCCGTATAATCTCACGGCGCCACAGTGGTGCCGTGAGGTCTGGACTGGACTATGGGGAGGGGGAAGGGGAGGGGGGAGGGGATAGGAGAGGGGGGAGGGGGAGGGAGGAGGGGTAGGGGGGGCAGACGGGCAGTCACTTCACCTACACCAACTAGCCAACTCACTGCCGAAAATCACCATGTGTAGAGCATAAATTTAACCCCCCCCCCCACCCCCCCAAAAAAAAGAAGAAAAAAAAAAGAATCACAAACAAAAGTCAATAATTAAGTGGTATCAATTTGCTTTCCAGGTGTGGATTTAAGAGGGGGGGGGGAGTGCCAGGCATGCGCCCCCCTCCCCCTATTTTTTTTTGCCAAATTTGGATATATTTTTTTCATGTAAAATTCCTGCGCCCAGGGGGCACAGCCTCAAATTTTACTATTCCATGCCCCTCCCCCTTTTTCAAAATCCTGGATCCGCCCCAGCTTTCATCACACTTACATGCATGCTATACATGCACTGATGTGATATCCTTACCACTGACAAAACCTACACTATGCTGACCTCATGCATTATACATTATTTTGAAACAAAAATATGAAACATGAAGGTTAATAAAGAAAATATGTTCTTTACCTCACGATCTGCTCAGCTGGAATGCCCCAGGTAAAATGATATACCAACACTGTGGAGATTCCCTTATATACAGGCAGAGGGTGAAATTGACACACCAGCTGACCTATGTCCAGACAAACAACAATTAAAGGATCCCCAGACCCGTGGTATATGCCAGATATAGCACTCGTCTGAGACTGCACTTGATATATACCTCGGCTGACGCCTCGGTATATATCGCGTACAGTCCCAGACTCGTGCTATATCTACCACATATGAGGTCAGTGTGCGTCTTATTGGATTTCTTTTTAGCTCTGCCAGCTTGCTGTGTCAGGGCTTTGGTGGCAGCTCTAGTATATATTATTGTGCAGCCAAGGGTGTATGTACAGCAGCTGAAGAAGCTAGCCGACGCTATACGGTGCCAGCCCCCCATCCCCTGTCCCCAATCGCCTCCACCCCCCAGCAGCAGGCCCCTCTCGGACCCCTCGTACAAAGCACGGGGCCCGGCGCGTCGTGTTGGTCTAATGGATGTGACAGGATACGACGGTCCGCGGGACAAGTCCTTCGCCGGGTCAGCAAAGGTCCCCCGGCCGCCCTGGAGGAAAGGTGGTCAATACTTGATGGCGCGATACACCCACTGCGCCCGGTCCTCACTGGAGGCGGCCGAGACTGGCTGGCGGGCCCAAGCACCCTCCTACACCCTCCTACAGCCGCCACAACGAGAGGGGAAATATTTGGGCATCCCATCATGTCTCCTCTATTTTCTGCTCTTTTCTAGTTCTTTTTCGTATTTTCTTTTGGTATTCGGCCGTATATTATGTGTACTTGATATTTGGTTCCGTCTGCTAGATGGCGTTGGTTGTCCGCTTTGTAGCTCCGCTGTTTGTCCCCGACAAACGCATGTACCATTATTTGCATGCACAGTATCGGTTTTTCTGACGAAGTGTTGTAATAAATGTACCTATTTGTGATACTCGCTCTAAATCCATCCATACGTCCCCATAGTTCTATTCCGCCTCATCCCACCAGTATACAGTAGTTCCTACACCAAAAGACATATCACTCTGAAATTACTATAATGTCCCAATGCATTATCTGATGAAGCAGTAGCAGATTTTGAATAAAATCTAGAAGATTATTTCGTCATGGAAATTTCTACTGTCCATGTCTCTATTTCTCATTCGGTGGCATTGCCCTGTCTCTCCCTCGACAAGCCTGTGTATTGATGTCCGTATCATCCTTGACGGATTATTGGAGATTACTGCTGATATGAGGATTCTCCCAAAAAGCTATATTACCTTGTAATAATCTCCGGATGGATTAGCAAGGACGTGAAACATTACACGTAGGTGGCACAGTTTAAAAACCACCCAACTGGGTTAAAGTTATTCTCCGGCTGTAATGAAGAAGCTCGCAATCCCATATTGATAATTAAATCTGATGACTTTTAGATTCTAGCTACCCGGGGTGATTTAATGGGAAAATTTCCGCTGGAATAACATGCGTCCTGTGAAAACGGAAACACTCCATCTCTGCTGGTCGCCTCACCCGTCTCTAACGCCCGCCTAGACCGGTTAATCCGCCATGTCCGCCGGCAGGGTTGGGGGTAGGGAAAAAAGATAAAATATTAAAAAGAAAAAGGCTAGTGGCTGCGGCAGTCGGTGTAATCTTCCTATATTCATACAGGTTGTGAAGGTAGGTGGATAAGGTGGTGCGGCCAGAGAGTCCAGGTAGGTGGATGAAGAGGTAAGTAGGTGGAACGATAGGCAAGGAAAAGGACAGATTGTAAGGTGAGTATAGTAAGGATTTTCGAAAAACCGCTAGTACTGGAGATACGTAGGTGGATAGGTAGATAGGTTGTAGGTCAGAAGGTGGAAAAGTGGGTAGATGCGTCAGTTGGTATAGATTGAAAAGATGGGAATAGGTCTGAAGGTAGATAGGTTGTAGGTCAGAAAGGTGGGTATAGTGGGTATAAATTGTGAAGATGGGTAGGTGGTAAGGTGGAAATGTAAGCAGGTTAGTCCCTGGGAAGGTGGGTTCTTGTAGGGGCTTAGAGGGGCGGCTATAATCTATAGAGGCCAGGCCCCATGTCATCTGTCGCCTGTCTCCACATACACATTTGATGGGTGTTAATGGTGGCGCTTGCGTTCACCACCATCACCTCTGATCAGCTGCTCGGCCCGGAGTAGGGTAGGTGGCTAATGGCTATTTATAGCACGTCTACCTGCCATCAGCATACATTTCTACTACACTATTAGTACCTCCTATACCCATCTACCAGCCTGCCTACTTACCTACCTACCTAACTTCCTCCCTAACTACCAACATGTACATGCATGTCTTGGTTTGGCTTTGTCATATTGTCCATACATTCAACCATCTTATTATTATTTACTAGCCATCTACTTAACAATCTACATGGTTCCTTCTCCATTCCTACCTGCCCCCTGTATAGGTAACACTTGCTTTCACAGTTCTGTCCTTGTGAACGTGTACTTACCTACTTTTATCTATTTATGTACGAATAAACCCTTCCTAGACTGGGTGTAGTATTTGGATGGACAACATACAATATGTATTCCAACTCAGTCTAAACAACATTAGACACGAATTTTGTATTCTAATTTATCAAGTACTTCTAAACATGATGGTTTCAAAAATTTGATAGGTCAAATGATTTATATAGGTTTGCCAGCCAATCACAATATAGTATTTCAGAATGACGAAGGGTCGGACATGTACATTATGAATTATTGGGCTTGCAGGCTTTAGAATTGTTTTCTATATAGGGATTTCAAGCGTTATTACATGTTTCTAGACTTAACAAACTTCGTATGCATTTTACTGGCCGATTTTGTTTTCTGTTCGAGCCCGCTATACTTGGAAACTAAGGCTAAAAGCATTTGTAGCAATATTATATTGTAAATTTTGACTTTGATAAAAACTAGGATGGGCTTTTTATAACTATCCATTGCCATTACTGTCTAGATCTAAAATTCATGCAGCTATTAATCTAATTAAATATTATGCCCACATATATAATCTAGGGGCCATTTAACTCAATAATGGAATATTGAAACGGATGTAATAGCTCTGGTCGTAGTGATTTGCAATTTGGTAATATAGAAATAGTCATACATTAAAAGATTTCTATGGATTGTACATTGTGTTTTTGTTTTTTTAATTTTTGAAAGTCATTGTTATAAGAATTAGATAGCAAAGACTGTAATAATGAAATACATGTACAATACTCGACCTTATTGAAATAAATAGTTGGATTAAAAGTATCTTGTAGCTGAAAATCGTTAATCAAAAAGGAATACCACATATAACTTAAATAAATATAATCTTTTATTCCTGATATCTTGATGAACTGCATAAATGCAAATTTGAGACGTACACCACATACAAAAAATCAGTTATGACGATACAGAATTTGAGATAGAAGCCTGGCCTGTTCGGTGGGTACCCGCTGGTGATTCATCCCCCGATCCTCCAGGGTGGGGCCCTGCAGGAGGCGCCCACCAGCGGCGCCCAGGAGACAATATAGATGACGCCTTGGTCACTTGTCCTTATCGTCCAACATAGTGGAGTGCTCTCAATATGCATTAGCCGTAGGGCGTGGCTATCACCTTCCCAATGAGATATCTCTTATCATATTAACACGGGATGCGCGTGCTTAAATCACTCCAGGGGGCCGATATATGGGCACTTGAGGGTGTCGCGGCCCATCCCGCCCAGGAGGAGTAGCCCCACATCGGAGCCCCCGTGAAATATCGGAGACAATGACGCGGTTAGGTGCATTAATTGGTGAATTATCATGTAGGGCACGGCCGGTGCGCTGGGACCGGGGACGGGCCGGAGAAGGGCCCGGGAGGGACCGTGGAGAGACCGGGGAGCTGCTCATTGCTGAGTCAGTGGGCGTCGGGCCCCGGCCGCCCATTGAAGCCCCACGGCCGGACACCCGTCTCTGCTTAAAGACGACGGCCTCATTAAAGCCGCGCCCTTTGATTTATCTCCCGGAGTCGTTAAGATTAAGCGGCCGTCCGCACGGACAGCTTCACCGGTCCCTGGGGGGCTGCGGCCCGCCTGCCTCTACTCGTCCTCCCCCCGACGACTACCTGCCCCTCCCCCACTCTCCTCCCACCACCTGCCTCCACTCACCGTGCCCATCGCCACGACCAGATAACTCAAATGGTTTCTCCAGCTCCTGATCGAATCCCCAGCTCTAATCCATTCATTCCCAGCCTACTGTTTTCTATTCCGACCTATTCCGACTATGCTTTATAATTTTCTCCAGTTTATACAATTTAGATTATTTATAGTTTGTTGCTATTGAATTGTTTCATTATGATCAATTGGATAAAATCGTTAATTATGTGTTTATGTTTAATCCCTTCTTTCGTCGGTTCATCCTAACAGTGTTCCCCATACTGGCTACGCACTGTTTTCCAACTGCTCCTACTAAACCCGTCCGTAGAGTATTTATCTATATATTTACGGCCCTAGCTACCTCTATCTGTAGAACTATGACACTCCTCACCACGGTCTTTACCCACCGCACACTTCACCACCCCACCCCACCCTCCTCCCTTCCTGCTCGTCCTTCACCAAAAGGGAGATTAGTTTAATCAGCTGACGTCCTACCAGTAGTGGTTAAACACGGAGCCCTGTTTGGGGGTTTTATCTATGATTGACCTCTCCGATTGAGTTATTTGTGGCCCTTGCTGGCCCCCCTGAGCAACCACTCGTGAGCAGCTCACGTCCCGAGCAGAAAGAACTAACTCAGAGTAACAGTTACTGGGGGATAACTAACCAGTGGTATCGTATAGGCAACGTCATAATTTAAGCTTGAGATATTTGGTTCTGTTGGTAGGAGCGATAGGGACGATTAATTCCACAGCAGTGTGGTATCTATGCTACTAGTAAAATTATAGATAACCGCTCGAAGGAATATGTTTAGATTGCACATTTCTATATCGTATTTTGGGGGGCATTGTCAAGAATTATGTTTTTGAAATAAAATAGCAGAGATACATACTATCATATTGTTTAAATCATTATCTGGAATAGGTTGATCGTGCTTAAATAAACAATGCCCAGTGGGAATAAATCACACAGAGTGAACGTAGTCTAGTTTTGACAGTATTCCACTTTCTTCCGATCAATATTCCATGTTTATCATTTGCATCGAAATTCAAATTCAATCTCCCTAGAGGGCTGTTCTATTCTACATATCCATATCTACATTAGATATCAACAGTGGGTATCACTCATATCCGTGCTGTCATAATATAAGATTTTCGGATCCATTGCATTTAACCCCAACCCATTGCACCGAGAGAAGCAAGTCTAAATTGCGACGGAGCAACAACTGCTTGGACTCTTTAAGTGCAATTCTCATTACCTGAGTTTTCTTCATAACAAAGGACCAACCAGGGACTCTAGATGTGGTGGACTCCCAATTCCACGAAACAAATGTAAGATAATTATATGTCCCATGCATAAATAGCCATGTCTGATGTCGACATTGAGACAATTATATCCCTGATCATTATGTTTCTATATCTCATGTCGCATGTGACAAGGCCTTATATGTTCCAGCGTCGAATTTAAAAAATAGCCATGACGCGTTGTTGATTTCAGGTGTCTAGAGCCCTAAATCCGTCAACCCACTCCACACCCTGGAGCCCCCAAAACAAGGCCCCCCTTTCAGCCCCGCCCTGGATGGCGCTAATGCTCATCCGAGGGGGTCGTAATCCCCGGTATGATAATGACGTCAGCCCAGGTGGTTTATGCAGGGCCAATAATGCTGTACGAGTGGCCGAGCCGGGTTATCAATCTTCCCTCGGTGACAGAGGTAAGGTGGGGTCTCTCTCTCCCTAACCTGTTTACCTGGCCGCCTCCGCCTGGAGTAAGGCACCAACTTTGTGGGGAAGGGGGAGGGGGTGGATGGGGAGGGGTGGTTTGGGTGTGCATAGGGGAGTGGGTCCAAGGCTAAGATATTGGGTCCTCTTCACTTGCCGACTTTGTAGCATCGGTCGTTTTATTGAGAGGCTGGATAATATTTATAGTTCTTAATTTGTGAAAATTTTAAGATACGATGAGTAGTAGAAGTCATATACATCTAATATAGGCACCAACAATCAACATGAGATCTCTAGAAGATATTGGCTATACTTGCCTCAGAATTATGACGTGAAGATTAACGACGAAATCAACATTCAGCAATCTGGTCTTTGAAAACTCTTTCGATTGTCTAGATAATGATTTCACAGTACATCAATCGGTAAGCGATAGTACCAATTGGCCGGCGATTGGTACTGTGATTGCGAATAAAATCGCCCAGTCCGAATCTGCTTTACCTGGGAGAGGCAGGCAGGCAGGGAGGAGGTGAGTGCGATGGGCCAATGGGCTTGTTGGATGGCGCTGGGCTCCCTCACACGCCCCTGGATTTGGCTGGAGAACGACACCCGGACCACCCGGCATCGCCGCCCTGCCTACAAACGAACCCGACCCCACCGCCCTAATCAGATTGCTGCCCGCCGCGCCCACTGGTGGCCTTACCTGGAATTACGGCGTTAGGCCCGGCAGGCTGGAGGGGGCTGAGGGCGGCGGCGATATGGGCGGGAGGCTGTGCGGGCCGGGGGTCAGAGGGGAATCACACCTTTCTGATTGTCATATTAGGTGGGACTAGGCGCCAAAACAACAAGGTGGTAAAATCAATATGAGGCCGCAATCTCCCACTGGGAGGCGGCTTTTGTTGTGGAATTTGTGTGGGACTGAAGACAATTCCGATATGGTTTTTGGACTTAGTTAGGAACCCTCATATTTCCTCTAGTGTCCGTATGGTCTCTTAGGCGTGTGGAGAAATCTCTTTCTTTGAAAGAAGCGGAGGCTTTTCGTTGCGGCGGACATGAATGTTCAATTACTGCACTCAGTGTTCATAAGCAATAAGCCATCAAAGACTAGATAGGCTCAGACACGGGCGCAGTGTCATGCGATTCCTGTGCAGCTAGTGTACTTGAGTCAAAGACCGTGGGTTAATGAGATTAGACACACATAGCAGTCGGCATATCACCTACACTGCCTTACTAAACGTCTATTGCACACTATGACCTTTGCTGTCTAACCAGGTAAGATCAGACCAAATAGTCAACAGTATTACGCGCCGTTAGGGAGCTGACGCCATTTACTCGAAAGCTAAGGTTCATGAACAAAGGCCCATCTTGAACGGGCTTTAACCTTTCTTCTTTTCACCATAAAGGCTCTTTCACAATGAGTTGTGGCGTTAGTATCAGCAAGGGGAACTAAAACATGCCGTTTTTACCAAGTGCACTACCTTTGATATGGAAAGCTGTGCAACACAATTAGCTAACATTCTGAAATTTCAAAGCCGCGTTCTCGATCAGTTTTGTGGGATGGTGTCGACTGTTGTCATATTCTACCCCGTCTGAGCTATCATTTTCAAAGAGAGCAATCTCACTAGAGGGTTACATGAAACGTTAGGCGCCCCTGGATTTCTCACGCATTTCCATTCAAATACAACCATACGTTTTATACAACGTGTCCTACGAATAAGCCTAATATTTAACGAAAAGTTTTGATTTTGAGTAAGATATTGTAGGCATGATTATTAATTTGCTTGGAAATATGAGCCATTTATTCTTTTGGTGAATTTGATTTACAGGAATTTAAGAGAACTTGGTAACTGGTATTTCAAGTGTTCTAAAGGTGTTCGGAATACTCCTTGAAAGAATGTTATTAACAGTTACTCCACTGTCCCTTTATTACTTGACAAGATCATTTGAACAACCTCAGCGGCTCTCACTGTTCATAATAAAATGCTTAAAGATGGCTATGGTCATTCTGGAAAAACATATTGAATAGAAAATATTATACACATAATTTTGTTTCAATCGCTATTCATTTGCAATAGCATGTATTTGAGCAACAAATATTCACACTTAACCATGGCAATAACCTGGTAGATCTAATATGTTTGTAAAATCTAAACCAAAAGATTACAAACCAATTAACATCAGATAGGCTCCATTCAGCTGAGCCAGCAACCATCAACTAAATTTCAAGATTGACTTTGTCTTTTTCTTACCATGCAATATTAATACTATCAAGGTGTTCCTTGGTCCCCATTTATAGTAGACTGAGAGGCTGTCCGTCTCTCCAGCAGCCCTGACAGCGGCCGGCGAGCAGGGGACAGCGCCGCTCCCCGGCGGCTGTTGTGAAGATTTAATATCTACGCCAGGCCTTCAATCATTGTCAATCTCTGGCTCGCAGGAACTATTAGTGGAGACGTAGCCACAACGGGCCTGTTTGTACCCACGGACGTCGTCGTCGGCACCGGCGTCCTTTGCCGACAATTCACTGCGCACGCGCCAAGCCCGACGCACATGTTGCAACTTCCGGTTCCGGTCCAGACAGTCATGCATCATGGGAAGGGTGTGACCTACTTGCAGAAAGTGGACAATACCCTCAGTGGTTCTGACGGTTGTGTTGGCGACGCCGCCACCTTCTAAGAGGGCCCAGGGCACTTGACCCAGCCCTGCCGCCCAAACCATATACATCATACGCCGCACTGCCTCGACTTAGTCGCCAGTTGCCCAAATGGAACGTACTTAATCAACGTATGACCAAAATCGAACTGCAGCTGATTGCTTACACCAAAAAGGCACGTCAAAGTGTCAAAACATAAATTGCATTTTTTCCTAATCTGTTATCCATATTTTTCTCACTTGCGATGACTGATATATCATTTATTGTTGTGTTATTTTTGGGACCGTATTGAATGGAACGAAACACAATCCAGTGGCGGTCTTGGCGAATTGCCTAAATAAATGATTGGTTCTCTGAAGAAGTGGTCGGTCCATTGGCCCATTTGAGTCTTGGCGTCGGGCGGTCAGTGGGGGCCATTCCGACTGGTCAGATGTGTTTCTTGGCCGTCTGTCGTACCCATTGACCCTTGAAGACCACTCGGGCGGTGGGAGCACGGACGTCATTAGAGGAATGGGTCCTACGTCTTTCCCAAACACACCTCTGACACCCTCCACCCCCCAAGTGACCCGGAGTTCCTGACCTTTTGATCAATGTGACCTTGGAGGGACGACAGTAGCGCTTCCTCGTTTGGCCGCTTGGTGGCGCGACGGTCGGCGTGCTGGGAACGAGGCTTGACACGTGATTAGTGACACCTTCATCAGTTGTCAATTAATGAGCAAAATGGCGTCGGGCTTCGCTTGACATCGGCCGCAATTCCCTGACCGCTGGTCATCGCTTGACCCCCGCCTCTCAGATCTCACCCCTCCTCATGATTCCTCCAGTAATGACCCCCGATGAACCCGTTATTGGAGCTCGATCTTTTGCGGCCGATACGGTATCTGTTCTGCTTGAGCGGGAGTTGTAACTAATAAAATAGATGCGACTGGGGGCGCCGGGGTATTCAAATGGATCTCCTGAAGTGTGGTTCATTGCTAAGCGCCCCGGCCCAAGCTGTCAGTGTCTATTTATTCCGGCTGAGCTCTGGCAGGTTTTAGACATGCTAATGAGCAGTTGCTGAGTCGCTGTGAGTCGGCGAGGAGCAGCATAAGTGGTCCGGCTGCCCTCTGGGGCTTCGGCCCGTCTCTGCTGATCTCCGGTTTGGCGGCTGCACCTTAGGCTTTCCGTTAGGCCCAGGCTAGGCTTTATTTCACCCAAGTGACGCCCGTCGGCCGAGAGCGACAGGCGTGCCCACCAAGAACAATGTGGAGGTTGAGTCCCCGTCGCCGCCATCGTGACGATTAGCCGTCCGCGGGCAAGTTGATACGGCGGTAAGGTGACCCCGGCCCCCGCCGCTAATTTGGATCTGGCCTAAAGGGGGCCCGGGGTAGAACTATAGATCACGTCACCAAATAGCGAGGGAAAACTTTAAGTTGTGCAGTTTTTTTAAAAATAAATGTTTCTCAACTCGCCATAAAATGCCAATACCATATAAATCATACATGGAAATGTAGGTAAAGAACTGGCAAATAAGACCATACAAAAATACAAACATGTGCTGTAATTGCGTTTACACTGCCTTGATGGAAAGTGGCTAAAAAAATAGTCAAAATGTGTATTTTTTCCCGACTTAGTAGTACATAAATGACAATGCTTTCCTTGTTTTTCAGAATTTATTTCTCCTGTGTTGTTTCATGAGATAGAATTAAATTTGCTTTCAAATGACACCAATTATAATGACAGGAATGCGTTTTTAGTGGAAATAACAGCGAGTGAACACAAAAGTAAAATCTCCGAAAATCTGCCGAAACTACAACGTTTTTTTACTTTTTGGAGTGTGACAAGAACACACGGCACTCTGCACACACTCCTGTACGTCTACGGCTATATTTAAAGAAATTCTCCAAGATGAAATTAGATATTTGTACCTGTTTTACACGTAGATGTTGACACTTCTGTCTGTCAAGTTGTCATTTATCTCAAGCTTCCGAAACTGAACTCTAAACAGCCTTGAACTTGGCACCTGAGGTCAGTATGTCATGACCTAGCTTTTACAACTTCCGGGTCAGAGCTGTCAAACGTTTTTGTTAAGAAAAACGATGTGTAACAACAAAATTTCTATCCATCTAATTAATAAAACAATGTAGATCAGTTGATCTGGTTATAATCTCGATATTGTGTTATTTTTAGTCCTTTTGATGCTATAATTTCCATATAAACAGTGAATTTAGGCCTACTGTTCGTGTGAGATGCATCCATGTCACTCTGAAACTTTTAGCAGACGACTTTCCAGTCAAAATGACAGACAGTGGTGGTTCAACACGATGTCAAATATGTAAAAACTATGGTTGCACTGCATCAAATCATAATCGATGTAGTCTTTGCCTCACAAGGGGGCATAGCAAACGTACATGTGGTCTACTTCAAGAAGAGGGAGAAGCAAATTATGATCAAATCGTCAGGAACTTCACTTTGAAGAGTGAAACCATAGGCTTGCCCTTGCGAAGAGAATCAACAAAACGTCTATGCCAAGTAAGCTCTTACTCTTTTTTCTCTTGCTAAAAGAAATATAATTATCCAGGTGGTCAAAATTGATTGTTCATGATAGATAACGTCAGGAACTTAGTACATAACGTAGCTAAGGTTTTTTGGGTGTTTAATTATGATTTTTCTGGTCCTCTCCGACTTGCTGTAGGTAATACCAACAAAAAATTAAATCTGACTTTGTGATAATAAATTGCACATTAACAGGAAGAGTGCCACCTATGGAATTTAAACCCAGACAAAATAATTCTAGATCTATTAGAAAAAAGCGTACAGGATAAATTCACATTGAAAAGAGGTAAATAACTAAAAGATTTGATACACAACAATTGGCGCATTTAGACTGAATATATCTGCACATTGTCTATATTTTTCAAGTTTTCCAAAAATTTACCAACGAACACATTTGTGGTTAATTTTGGGGTGCGGTAATTTGTTTGTACTTAAATTACATGTTAAAAAAATTATTGATTTTCAGTGCCCAAAAAATTATGAAAAATAATTTTCTTTAACATAGATATGCCTGTCATCATCTGAGATCTGGGTGTTAGGTTTCCAATGATACTAAATGTAACTGTTCACTTTAGTAGGTGCTAAATTTGGTAATTGTGGGAAACTTTTGTAGATGGATATGAATGATGATAAAACAATGCAAAAAAACGTGAATTTTTATATCTTTTCAGGAGGAGGTGGACATGGCTGCTCGTGTCTTAATAGGCTGCCAACTGGAGAACAGCACAGGCCATCAGAAAGAATGTATTTTGGACAGGTATAAGATATTATATATTTTCTGAGCATGCTTATAACTTTTTTAAACCGCATACATAATAAAGACAAGTAATTAGACATCATAAGACAGTAAATGTTTTTTTTTATTCAACTGTATATTTTGATAAACCTCTTTGCCAGTATTCAGACTGCAAAACATAATAATCGTAATTCTGTGATATTTCATGTGCTCTGCAGTAATTCCTGAACTTTACAACACTAACCAATAATTTTCTATAACCTCAAAATTTAATGACAGAATGGTTTGGACAACTCAATCTGAATATATTTTCACCCTGTGCATATATTCACACATTCATATACACATTTGAAATTGAATGGACACAGGTGTTTCCTTATCACTCTCCGGAATAGTCCTCAAATATACTTAGAAAAATGGCAGTCACATATAGAACGGGACACTATTCCTCATTTCATACACAGATCTATACTGGTCTAGACCCCTAAAATCAACAGTGCAATGTCTGCATTTATTAAATTGGAAAGGCAACATGGGCCCTTAAACAGTAGGCCTACTAGTGAACTTGCCCTGGTGGTGAAGTTGGTTCTTATTCTTATTAAATTCGGTCAAATGGTGATCTTGGCCCTCACTTATTGATTTATAATAACTGATGACAATCTATTTCATGTCAGTAGAGTTGTATCTAACCTTTATCTTATTAATTCAGATTACATGAAATAAACAAACATCTAAACGATATAATTATAGACAATAAAAGTTCTTGTTTTCCACTTCACCTGTTGTCCCATAAATGACACACATACAGCTTTAAAATTATAGTGACATATGACCTCAGACTTTCTTAAATGCGACAGGCCACATTGAGGGACAAAGACATGAAACATTGACATTTTTCAAATTTGACAGGTGACTTGGGGACCTCCTCTCACAATCCAGTGTTTTTCTTTGAACAAACGCCATTTTTGTGTATCTATTTTTGGCAAAATGTTTGATGGTTATTTTTCAAGAAAACTAAGTAAGAAACTGTAGAAAACAAAGTGAAACGTATTTTCCTACATTCTCTAGTCTAAGCAACCCTTCCTACAGTACCTTTTCAATCATGAATGGGACAAACAGGACAAGGGTTAAAAAAAACGGGACTGTCCCTTGAAATACAAGACAGTCAGCGATCCTGGGGACATTATTAATATCATTAATATAAGAACTGAACTGTGACCATTAATATGAATACAAATCGAAAATCAGTATTTTATATTTAGCAAAAAAATGTTATACATTGAAGGGCCTGCAGATTAACTGGCGTAGGACAAGGTAAAATGACAGAAATTAAGAAAGCATTGGAATCTGATGAACGACCAATGGCTGTAGAGCCAAGGCGAGGGAAGTGGTCACGCACTCAACCAAGACTTCTCCTACCCAAGGTATCAGTTTACATGCTATTTTACATATGCACCAAGGGGCTGATAGGTTACAAGGTTCTTGAAAATATGTGTACGTTCCTATATAAATCTATGTATATATAAGTCCCACATTTCATCATAGGTTTGTGTTAGAAATAATTTATTAACTGCTTTGCAAATGTTCATACAAGTTATCATACCTCTATGTGAACATATTTTAGTCTGAACTTCAACATAAGCATGAACATGAGCATAATACAGGTCAAAATAGATTATGTTATGGCAATATATCTTACTTAGTTTTGTCATAGTGCATCAATAGAAATTACCTTTTTTACATCCTGTGACCTGAATATTTCACATTCTGAATTAAATGCCTCTGACTTTAGATAGTGTTAAGTACATATAATCAGTCAACTAAAATGACTCAAACCAATTTATTTTTAGATCACTAAATGCATAGATGCACTACACCACAGTGGCATTATGACATCCGTACCAAAGATTGCTGCCAGTTTAGACTTCCATGAAGGGATTAAGGTACTTGACGTACTGGATTCATTGGATGTATATAAAATGTATACAAAACTTATGCTAATCAAAAGAAATTCACAAGATCATTAAAGTACTTTTATAGCACAACTTCATGTTTTAGATGGCATTTTCTAACTTGGACCAGTGAGTCTTTGGTGTGCTTTAATTTCTAGAATTTCCTATGTACATTTCTTTCATGGAAAGCTGTGTGAAACAACCCTTGGTAGGGTACTTCGGAAAATGGGCTACATCTACCGCCAGCCAGGTCCTGACAACATAATGCTGGCACGTGAGAGCAAAGAAATGCGTGATTATCGTCTGACCTATCTTCGTGCAATCCAGTCAGCCAGAAAACAACGTGAGGTGGTGTATCTAGATGAGAGTTACATAAATAGCAGACACCAAGCACAGCGATGCTGGGTATTGCCAGACTCCAAGGTAAAATGAAATATTAATTTCAGAGTGTTCTACTTTCTCCTCTGAATCAATTCTGATTTTCTTTTCATTAGAAAATAAATCGCAATTACCAGGTAAAGACAGAGCAGATCATTTAAGATCATTGACATATCAAATCTTGAAGCTGTTTACGATGTTAAATGCATAAAACATATTTACTAACAGTTATTTTCATCTATCTTGCTGAGAATTTAAAAAACGTACTTTACTGGTATTGATATTCATGATACAAATTAGAACTATAAGACATTAAAAAACTTGCCACATAAAAAGAAAGATTAGGAATACACAAGAAAGTGAATGAATTGTTATTAAACGTATTGTTTCCTTAGTTGGAATATTATCTAATGCGTGTTGCTGTAAAAAGTTTAGATCTTTAAATCCTGATTACACAGAGATGTTTCTTTTGCAGGTGTACATTCCAAGTGGCAAAGGCTCGAGGTATATCCTCTACGCTGCTGGTTCCCGCAATGGTTGGGTTGGAGAGCCAGTAGTATTCCCATATCGTGACACTGGCGATTACCATTCAGCAATGAATGCTGCACATTTTGAGGTACCTTGACAACTTTTCAGAATTGAGATTTTGATTAAGCCAAATGAGCAAGTATTTACAGGGGTATTCCTAGGCAGGCAGGATGGGCCATCCATGCATCGGGAATTTAATCCCAGTGTCAGGTTAAGTTTGGATGGGCTACTCCCACATTTCTATTTGCTAATTGATAAAATAATGTTTCAAAGCTCATGGAAATATGGTCTCCTGGAAATATTCTGTAGGTGACCTTTGATACTCAAAATATTTTCTAATAAAGATACCTGTATTCATATTCACTTTTTTTAAAAAAACTTTGTACATGCAAAATGTCTAAGTTCTCAGCATAGCCTATGGTAAATCTATTTCTCCACTTGAGACACGCTTATACTGTCATATAGGACTAACAACAAGAAAAGAATTGAGTTTTCCATCTAAATAAATGCTCAACGTCTTATATAGGAGTTGTTCACCAGCACATGCAAGACTGCAGAAGAGTTGTTGGGACCATGTGTTCTTGTGATGGACAATGCAGCGTATCACCGAAAGCTAACATCTGAAAAGGATCGCCTGGGGTATTGGCAGAAACTGCCAAAGAAGGAAGTTCTCAAAGCTTGGGCCGATGGGGAAGTGAGTACAATATGACACCCTCAGAATTTGAGTCTTCCATCTTTTTTTTCATCATTTTTTGATGTAAGAGATATTTTTCTAGCAATATCATTGAAATTGATGGTTGATTAGAAACAGACGTATTCACTCAAAATTAAATGTTACTATAGTGTTATAGTTATCTGTAACATCAGGAAACGATTTCAGGCACATTAAGGTTTGACAATACAGTGAATACTCCTCAGTCACCACTGCCACGTGTTCTCTTTGAATAGAACTGTACTATTAATTATACAGCATATATCACATTTCTTGAAATACACATTTGCTATCCTTAAAAACAAATGTGACACTTGTATTGATTAATTGAGGTAAAATTTACTTTAACCATCAAGTATTTTAATTTCACAAAATGTATCACTGACTACCAAAGGTTCCAGGGCAGGAAAAGTATGATGGACCCCCCGTACGGTACAAGAAACAGGTCATTGACTGGTTGAAGGAAAACCGGCCAGAAGGTATGACTGAGGTTCATATTTCATGATACACAACGTTCTGAGATAAGCTTATGAACAGTCCCTCAATAATGTTGTTGGACAGAAGATGTGTGTTGATATGATAAATATAAGTAGGATGCAATATTATGGTGTAAAATTCAGACTGTAAATTTAATTTCAGTCACACAGTAAATGTGGCTCATATCCATGGTGATTATTTACATTTTTCACACAGGTGTCTGCAAAGTAAAGACCATTGCTGACGAGTATGGCCATACAGTACTCTTCCTTCCCCCATATCGCCCAGAACTGAATGCAATTGAAACTGCTTGGGGTGTATCAAAGAACTACGTTGCACGTAAAAATTCACCCATGGTAAACTTCAGCAGTCTTCTAAGTGTGGTACAGGATGGCTTGAAACAGGTCACGATTGACACGTGGGTAAAGCTGGACCAGAAAGTGAGACAAGAAGAGGAAAGACAGCGTGCTGGCCTTGAAAAGGAGGCAGAGAGACTGGAAGAATTCAGAAGACTGCACCCAGACTTGGTATTCACTGTAGACAATACAGACTCTGACGAAGGTGATGTGCACAAAACCATTTTTCTTTCTTGAAAATATATACAAAAACGTATTAGGCTAAAAAAACACACTTAAATTAATAAATCTCCCTCAAAGTATTTTCAAGGCCATTTTCGACTTAAAAGAGGTACTTCATAATTGATAAAGTTAACCCTTTTCTTTTTTTCTCATTTTAACACAATTTACATGTGTTGATGCCAGTGTTGATTCTAGTATAAAACTGTCCTCAGTTTACAAAAATTGAATTTTATGATACACCATTAAGACAGTTGTTCTGTTCTTTCAAGAATAGATTCAGTAGGCAGGGTGCCATTGGCACTGTCCTTTCTCTTCTTTAATACATTTAGCACAGTATCATCATAGGTCCTAGTTGTTAGTTTATCTTAAAAGAACGGGGAATCTTTTTGTCAATTTATCGAAGACAATTTTCTAGATTTTGTAAAATCAAACTAGGACCTAAATCTGAATTCTGAGATGATCTTCCCTCACAATTGGTCTCATTGACACACATTTAAAATTTCAAGTCTTTGCACAGAATATCAAGTGAGATATCCTTGTTAAAATATATTACCATGAAACCCCTAATTTAAGCTGTACTGCCATAGTCTTCAAGGTTGGGGAAAATCCTAATTTAGGCAGCACCCCTTAAGTTGGGACATAATATGCGCTTTTTTCTTTATCATCTATTTCTCAAGCCAACCCTCGTTTAGCAGCAGCTTAATTCAGGGGTTTTGCAGTAGTCAGAAATCACTTTTTCTAGTTCCCTTATCCGAGTCACATGTGCTGCTTAACATATTTACATGATGTATATCAAGAGAGAGGTCGTTTCATAAACTTTTTTGTGCATGAGTTTAGTTAGGGTCCTGAGTCTGCATGTACAATGCAGGGTTCTCCTCAGAAATGGGGGACAGCCTGGTGCAGATTAGGAGAATGGGTGGAATTTTTTTTAAATATTTCCTAATTTAGTGGTATGTACAAATAGATTCATAATTTTTCATGTCATGTTCTTCGTCACTTGATAGTATTTTCGATAAGCTTTCAAATGATATATTGTGCATGTTTACACATGAAATAACACCGGAGATATGTTAATTTAAGATAAAAATAATCAATTTTTTTTTTTTTTTTGAACTATGCAATCCGGCATGCGTTGGGAGTGCCAGGCTATTGAGAGAACCATGCAATGTAATCAACAAGTCCAGAATTTGGGCCCACATGATGTATAAGGGATGCTACTGTGCACAGATAAAGTCCATGTGTATAACGTCAGCCCTGTTGTCTATTCTTAACTCCTTGATTTTCTTTGATTCAGAAGACGAAATGGATGCAGAGCTCCTTGAAGAAATAGGGGAAGGTCTTGAAGGTAGAGATGCTGAAGCTGACTGCCCACATGGTGGTGTACTCCCATCAGAAAGAGAAGCTCTGGATGGACTACTGTTACTGAGTGAAGAACGCATCCCACCAGAAGATGCAGTAACTGATACAAATCACGATGAAGTTGTTGGACTTGATGCTCGCCTTTCTTTGAGTGAAGTGGGGATCAGGAAGGATGCTGAAGAATGAAAATAAGTGAATGTAGAAATGGATATCAGTTTACTACCGATATTACAGACCATTTCATTGACTCATTATAAATGTTTTTCTTATCATAAGCGTATGCAAGTATCATTTTTGAATGTACAGATTTAAAATATGTCTATAAAATGTGTAAAATATACATTTTATCATGATCCACTTCACATGCATTAAAGACTATTGGCAAAATATGTTTTATATACGTTTTTCCATAACATTTCTTCTCATAATGTCGGCTTGAGATATCATTATACAACTTTCATATTTAAAAATTTAATAAATGATCTCTCAGGCCCGTAGCTAGGTGGGGTTTGGGGGTGTTCATACGAACCCCCCTTGGAGGAACCCTCCTCTAATTTTTAATATAAATTTAAAAAAACATTTAAGCCCTTTTATTAAAAAAACGAAACCCCCCTGGAAAAAAAGTTCTCAACAAAAAACGAACCCCCCTCTGAGAAAAGCTGGCTATGGGCCTGTCTCTTAATCCAATTTACAGCCAATGAGATTTGCAAACGTCTCCGCTGTTTAAAATAAAAGAGGCTGAGTGAGAGCTGAACATCAAAATAAAAAAAACATACTGGAAGGCCCCTTTTGTGTCATTCTTGCAAATCATTTTTTCTTAAAATCAAAAAGGGGAACTAAATAAGAAATCTGAGACACCATTTTACTTCACATTGATAAGATGTTTGTTCCTATAACGTTTGTGATTTTCTATTCTTTATCAAAGAATTTATCTGTCAGAAAATCTAATTTGAAAACAAACTACTCAAGATAGGTATCTGGCATGCTCTGACATCATTTCCCAAGATATAAATCTTGTGCAGATGTAGTCACGTGATTACTTTTTGTGATCACCATGTGGTGATCATGACCATATGGCTATGAAGTAAATTCCAAATTTTAAATTCTAAGGGATAAGGACTGTTGATAATGATAATGAATCTCTTTTAGACAGTGTGACGTCATCTGCACTACGTCTATTAAAGTAATAGAATTGGCCAAGGGCAAAAAGGACTTTCTACTATCACTGTCACTATAGTGTCACATGGTACCTACCTGAAATCTTCAAATTCTCCATTATGATGTCTCGATCCAATGACGTTAAAAACTCATCCAAATGGTTGTTACAAGAGGATGATCTTCATTTGATCACGACTGCGAAACCATGCAGCCAATGTAGAATCTATATCTTTTAACAGTGACAGCATAGAAACGAGTGACAATTAAGGCCCTTTCATGGGTTATTAAATTTCCAAATTCAAGCATAATTTAGCAGCTTATTTCCACATTGCATCTTCATCTCCCGTGACAATGTTTTCTGGGAAAAATCCTATGCAGACAGCAGCTAAATAGACAAAGCCCACCACAACATGACAGAACGTGACAGATCAGCAACAGTTTCACTCTCACACCCTGAGCGATAATAGGGGATTTGAGGAAGTTGACTCAGAACTTCTGATGTTTATCTATTTGATATTTTTTCAAATTAAATATATTACGTCATTCCTACATCATAAGATGTTTTTTTATGTATTACATTCAAAACCATTGGTCTCTTCAATTATTTAGGTCACATTTACTGCGGATATGCCTGGATAACTCTGCCCCTCGCTATTTGGTGCCCTGATCTATTATACCCGCGGTCAGGGTCTGGACGAGGGATCACTTTCCCCGCAGATCGATTCCATACCGTGGCCAGTCTCAAATTCATACCCTCCCCGTTCTCCCTCCTACCCAGCGCTAACCTCCGGATGACCAGAGGTGGCTGACCACACTTCCTATGCAAGTATATGTAAAAGAGTAGACAATTAAAAACGTGCCTGAGGGCGAGAAGGATGGCAGCATATTCTGCTAAAAGGAACAGGATATTGTCATGATTTGATAACAATATGCCAAGAGCACTTCGTAAAATTGCTTTCTAATCTACATGCACAAGCATCTCTTATTCATGTCATCAGGCGTTGTAGGTAGACTATAGTATAAGCAGACCATGTTCAAACACGAGCTTCTGTGTGTTCAGGGGACGCTGTTTGACTTTCACTTCTACACACAATGCAGTCTCAAGTTGTGGTGTATATTGTGTATTGTCTCGCTTTTGAGTGACTTTGATATCAACATCAACCAAAAGCGAGATAATATTGTGACGCGGAAAAACTATGCTGTCTTGATATGATTTGTTTTTTCAGTCAGAGCAAATTCATTGGATTGGTGAGAAACGCCATAATGTTTTATAATAATGTTATCAGACACTTAAAACAGACTTGTTATTTGTGATATATAGGTAGATTGTCTACTATAATATATCTTTTGTTCATTTGAGACTTTTTCATACACATCAATAATAAATAAACATAAACCCATGATGTGTCGTCTGTCTCTCGATCATGCCCTGCGCCCTTATACCGAGCTGCTCTGAGCGCATTAGTGACCCCGCACCCGGTGACCCTTTGTGGGGGGTCACCGACGAATTTGGAGGTCCGTGTCGGTGATGGTGGGGCGCTGTTCGACAACGACGGAGGGTGGGCGGGCGGTGGGGGCGGGTTAGGGCCAGGGGTTGGGGCTGTGGGCTGGAGGGAGTAGAGGCTTGGGGGAGTAGGGGCAGGCGGGTGGAGGGGAATGGGCAGGGGGTTGACGCTGGAGGAGTGATCAATGGGTTGTCATCAGCGATCTCCGTATAAAGCCGCGATCAACGATGACCCCGCCTGCACCTGGGTGTCGCTCACGCCGGGGGGTCCTGGGCCTGGCGCTGACGGCGGCTCCATGATAAACTACTCCAATATAGGTCAGCGCCTGGAGGAGGTATGACGGACCCACCTCCTCCCGCTCCTCCATGCACCGCCACCACCACAACGGCCGTTACCGACCCCCTCCTATAGCCGCCTCCATACACCTCGCCTACTATTGCAAACGACCCCCACCCACGACCACATTCTTCTGCCCCTTTACAAACTGCTTCCTGCATTCCCAGACACCCCCTCCCCTCCAACCCCCTTAACCCGCACCTCCCACCTCCTCCAGCACCTCCCCACCCCTGCCTACAGCGATCACATCCTGACGTCTTTATTATTCGCACCTCACTTTAAGGAGGGGCCATAAATATATCAGGCCTGGCGGCACCCATCCTTTGGGCGGCGTCGGCCATGACAGCGGCCGTCGCCGACGACGGACCTGACCCACTTTGCTCCAGTGGTCACTGCTGCCCGGAGTTTCCGCAAATAATCCATGATGTTCTGCCTCTTAATCCCTCCCGTCCCAGTTAAGGTGTTGGAAGCAGGTGCTCACTTGGCCATTTTTCACCGCGGTTGTCAGAAGAACTTAGTCCTTTTTGTTCCTTGTTCTTGCCAAGAACGCTCGACATTTAATTTTCATACTGGTACAAAAATGTGTGGTTTAAAACCTACAGATCAGCCTCGGCCTAAAGAGGAACATACATACATTATGCCAAGTAAAATGCAAATTGAATGAGAGAAGATTTCGCTGACTAAATTGACTAAATATATTTTGATACGTATCATGAGTGCACCCTCCATTTCAAAATTACAATCACCATGTCATAATGCCTGCCAAACATCGCTGTTTTAGTATACTACTAGCCCGAAACAAGCTTGTCTGCCTGAACGCAATGCTACTTTTCCTACACTACTTACAATATCACCGATTACTCGCCATTGGTTATCACTGATCCATTTAACGTAGTTAATATCCCAGCAAACAAAATTGCGTTGCTTGAACGTTGTGACAACGTTTTTTGCCACCACGTTGCAAGTGTGCTGTAGGTAGTTGTTAGTAAAAAATGATTTCAAGTAAGAATGACCTTCGTTCTGTTACCAATGATATATTTTACAGAAATGTATTTGCGAAAAGAAAGGGAAAGGGGACATATGTCGGTGGTAGACAGTGTTAACCGCATAGATGATGAAAGTAGTCAGAACACATGCCATGGATATAAATGCTTTAGTACTATGAACACACCTTAAAAAGAATTTTATCCATGCCTACAGATAAGGCAAAAAACCATGTGACAAAATGACAGCTAAAATGCCTTCAACCGTTTTATGTCTTGACAAATAATCCCTTATGAAAACCACAAGCTGCCACGCCTATCAAAACCACGTCATGCTCATTTCATCTGCCCCCTTTATTCTGCACTTTCACGAACTCTCAAATCCGTCTCTTGATTAAAGAGCATTTAAGTGGATTAGTTCGCAACTTGGTACAACATTGCTACACTTAAAGATTATGTACGGTACCCCTATTCGATTGCTGGTATTTTCAAAAAGTAAACCCTGAACTCTTTCCCCTGGCTCAAACTTAATTTCCTTATTACGCCCGCCATCTATAACTCAAGCACTTTTTATAGCTGCCTAATCAAAGGGTTTTATTTTGTAGTGGAGCGATTGGCTGGTTTTTGGGGACCCAAAAGAGGGAGAACGATGTGAAATTAGAGGGCGAGGCCATGACGGAGCATGGCTTCTCACAATGTGCTGGCTGCAGCATTAATCGGCCGTGCCACCACCGTTTGCAATTGATTTCTGACCGAATTCTCTGCCGACAGAGATGATAGCACTCATTTTCCATCAAGCCCAAGATGTAGTAGATTTGCCAAGAGCTTATTTGATTTAAATAAGTAAACAATGAAATAAATGATTGGCTGTCCTGTCCATCTTCTTATCTACAAATTACGAATAATGAGAATGAAGCGAATTTAAAGAGAGTGATGTGTTTAGATATATTTTGTGTTTCAATGGTCTACCTGCTTTGCATTTAAGCATAATCCTTTGATACCTAAAAGTACACTTTTTAAATATTTTATTTTCTGACATGCTTTCCTTTTATTTGCAGCTTATGATGATAGTTTCCTATTAAATTCTTGATTCGCTTTATTTTCATTTGCGTTTATAATCCATCAAGTAAAATTAGTTTTATCATTAGCTATTAATTTTATACCCGCTGAAAATGTTTCACCATGTCATAATATATATTTCATATGAAATCCTCTCTTGCTTTCAGGGCCCTTGGCACATCTACGCAGACGCATTGACAGTCCCATTGAGAAGAGCGCGCCAGGTCATCGTTGAGCAGAATGGATATTTATGGCGCGTACGGGGCCGCTGCCTGTCATTGGAGCAACTCACCCCCTCCCCCTCTACACACCCTTCAGATATCATAAACATAATCCTATTATCAATATCAATAGAGCGGCCATATTTCGGACCCCCAATCTCCTTTGATGACATTATACACCGGATCTCCTGGCCTGCTCAGGCAGTAAAATCCTCTGCTTTTTTCCTTGTGGTGTTTTAGCGTTATCTACCCCCTCCTGCTGACGTTGTAGGGGTGGGCAGAGGGGGATAACGTTGCCCCCTGCTGTCGGACAGAGTACACGAGTCGGTCATCGGGAGATATTTGTATAACCGGAAGGCTGGGTGAGCAGCTCCCTGCCTGGTGAGTTGATCCCCCATAGCATTGATCAGCCCGGGCGTATGACTCCCAATACAGTCCCCCAACCGCCCCCTATCTCCGCCCAACCACGACTCTATCAAAAACCCCACCGCCGCGCACTGCAACCGACAAAGCCTCGGACTTATCCCATAACCAGAACAAACAGGGCCAATACGCTGAGCAGCTCACAGTATAGCCCGTACCCCTCAGTCAGCCCCCGACTCTATACATAGGGAAACTAACCCCTCAAATGAGGAGTCGGGCGCGCACAATAGGCCTTGCCCAACGCCAATATATGGCAGCCTTACTTATCTGGGCGCACAGAGGAATCAGTCACGCTCAATTTCCACAATTTCCCCTGGAATTGGCTCTCGGACAGTGCCTGGCCAATCAGTAGGCCTTGGTTACAATTTGGGGTTAATCAGCTGCTCATTGCGAGGGGTTTTGCTGTCTGGTTCCAGACTATTTTTATTAGCCTTTTCCCCGGTTAAAAACTGGGGAAATGCTGCGCTGGCGGCGCCAATGTTAAAGTCCCAGCCCGCCCGGTTCGGTCACTCCAGGCGGGCCCTGCCATTACTTATCACCACACCGCTCTCTGTATTCCCCTGACATATCTACTGCCCTCCACGTGAACAATAAAGCAGAGCGAGTAGATTAACGGTCAATGCATAATACAGCAACACTCATGAATCCAAATACCCCGTGGGCAGGTCTCTCGCTGGCCCAGAGTGAACGGCTAGACCATTCTCTGATAACGATACGACAGGAGGAAAAATCAGCCAGCCCGAGGTGGTGGCCCCTCCAGGTCCCCCGATACCTCCTCCCCTGACCGGCTGAATAGAGGCCCAGTTAGGATTGAGTACAAACTCAATTTAAAGAGTCTGGAGGGATTTGGGCGGACGTATAGTAGGCCTACGCACAGTCGGAACTGAAATTACCCACCCAGCTCTGGTTCTGATGTGAACTTTCGTATTTGGACTTCAGCCTTGACATTACTGTCTATATATTATGCTCCAGCCTTTAGTTAAATAACCTGCTTTTCTATTAGACGGTAACATACCTATGAATGTCACTCAGGAGATGAAATGTTACAGATCATCTATGCTAAAACTACCCCTTTCCTTTGGAATTACTGTCGCGGACATATTGATATGAATGAATGACATTCAGAAATTGGCAACTGGTTCTGAATAATGCAAGTGATATCACACATTCTATCAAGTACGATCATTGGCAAACGCAGTTGATAAGTCTGTTATCTTTACTATCACACGTAACGAACCAGCTACCTGGTCCCCATCGCCTTGTTTCATTCTTGTTTTATTTTCACATTCTTCAGAGTAATGAATCCATTCACTGCGAGTATGTAGATAGCCTGTATAATATATTTATAGACAGTTGTGTATAAAACATCAGTACCCCCTCAGCTTTGTACCACACGTTGATATGGCAGCTTTAGAAGGCAGCCTGGATATGTCAGGTAGGCTCAGTAATGTCCATGAGTCTGTATAAAAAGGTGATGAGCCAGTTGCACCTGACGTGGACCATAATGAAAACACACCGACACTTACACCAGGGTACAGAGAGTGAAAAGCCATCCTGGGCACACTTCTCCTCAGTAACAATTAGGGCCTGTATAGGTCCGCCATTCTGTACCCAACCCCACCTTGATAATAGTAGGTGTGGGAAGGGGTGGGTCTCGGCGGGGGGTCCTGTTTTATCTTGCCAGTTATGGGAGTAGAGCACGAGGCGGGGAGTGGTGCTTGGAGTCATAACGTACTCCTAACCGTATGATGTAGGCGACTGGAGTGGAGAGGATTAGTTTACTGGAGGAAGACGGGTAGAGATGGTGTGGTGTTGGGAACTGATAGATGGGCTGGGGCTGAGGTACATAGAATTGGAATATAATTAGATAACTTGAACGAAATTTATATTAATAAATCTATAGTTATATTGTGCTGTCGCGTACCACATGAGTTAAATAAAAGAATAAGCTACCAGCTTTATCTTTATAAAAGAGCTGAAAAGTACGCATTCTAAAAGCTTGGACCCAAGCACTGAGGGCGTCAACAGAAGACACTGAATGCATATATAATTTAGGTACATGCATATAAGACCCTTCCGTATTAGTAGAATACATTAGAATGGTGTATGTTCTGCCTTAGCCAAGTATCTACCACAATTGCAACGTTAAAACACATAACTAGAGTTAGTGTGACCCCTGGTTTATACCAATTCTGACGATAGGACGAGATGCTATGCTGTTGATGACCTCGAGCTGGGACTTGTACCTCTATGATTATGTAGGACTGCCGTAAGGATAAGCATTGCAATTATAATCTGAACCTGTTATATGCAAGTAATTTTAAACAATTAAGTTACTCTCGTTACTGTAGGACCTCTAAGTAACATTCATGAATAGACTCGGGTGTAAGAACTGGAAAAATATAATGAAAGTGTCGTACTAATCCCAGGCTTTGAGCTCACATCTATGAACATAAATATACGAAACCCAAAAACTAGCAACATCGATGTGCCACAGAGGACGTTTTTGGATTCTGTCTAATGATATCTAATATATTGGTTGACAAAAATATATTCAGGTAAATGGGGACATTTTGTTTCCTTTTCCTTTTTTGCGTGACCTTGTTATAGTTAGACTGATATCGGTATGCATTATTTTAACCACATGACCACCTATGTTTTTCAGAATACATCACATAGGCTATAACATGCTGTTGATTAGAACTTGTTACATCTTCTGTCAGGACTCAAATACAAAGTAGTAAGATGTGATCAAAAGCACTGCGAGACATACTCGTCTTTTTTCAGGGACTAAGGGACCAGAAATTAGAGATTATGTTCTGTCTGTTCTGCTCCTCTGATGGTTATGGTTCTGAACCTAATGGCGACGAACTCTATGGGAGTTGGGTGGGTTCGAGTGCAGCGCTGGGGGGTGGGGTGCGACGGTGGAGGACGGTTAATACGCACCTGTCTACGTATAGCGCCGGCGTAACACGCGATGTGCCCATCGGACGCTGATGACCGCCGACTGATCACCGTGGCCGGCCGTCGGACCCTGGCCCCCCTCAGCGGGGCCCCTCCGACGGCCCGAATTAAAGCACACTCTTTCAGGGGGGATGGGGACAGGTGACGCGATGCCCGGCAAATGGACGGATGGGGCCGTGGAGGATGCGCGAGGGGATTGGGGGTGGGGTAGTGGGGGGTGGCCGGGTACGTAGATTGATGGGTAGAGAGTGGGCCGCTTCTATTGTCGGGGCACTTTAGGTATAGCAGCAACGTCAGCGACGACGACGTGAGGGATGGCGCCGGAAGATGTAGGACACTGCAAGGACAGGGCATAGGGTGGTGATGGCGGCGGTAGTAGTGGTGGTGGGACAAAAAGGGTTGGGGGTATTATAGGGCTGGGAGAGGGGGGTAGGCTTCCTTGCTAACGTCCCCCAGTTCACACAAGCGGAGGACTTTGGGGGCAAATGGCCTTTATGTATTCATCGCCACTCGCCCCGTTTGGTGTATTTTGACAGCGGACGATGGACCGGTCGCATGCCACAGCGTCCGTCAGCCCTGACCGTGGGGTCAGAACTGACCAAACGTCGGTGATCCATCAGGGGAGGAGGTATTGTAGAAGGGGAGCTGGGGGAAGGTCCCTAAAAGGGCTTCTGGCCAGCCGGGAGCGACGCGGTACACGCACGGCCCGCCGACCTCATAGTGTTCTTTACGGGCGGCAAAAATCAGACTCGACTTGAGACGTTTGGCGTTAAGAAAGCACGGGGCGCCCCGGCCGTCTTGTCGCCCCTGCTAATACACGGCGCGGCTAAAAGCCAGATCTGCCGCCCGCCATTTTGTCAAAGCGCCCACGTCATAGTGAACACCTTGTGGTGGTATATCATTCCGCCCTGGAGGAGCCGGTGTAAAGCCCCAGGAGCGGATATCACGAACTGTAGGGACACATGGAGCCACTCACAGGAGGAAGACCCACAAGACGCGTGGCGGCCCCCATAGGGTGTAATTAATAGGCCCACATCACACGAAGGTCTTAAGGCTGCGAGCCTACTACAGCTCTCATGAAAGCCTTAAAAACGTATTCAGAAGGGGGTTACAAGTCACAATTATTAGCCCTGTCGTAGGATAAGAATGATTCAACGAATTATTTATTTTTCAATTTGCCTGTTTCCTTCTTATCAATACCACCCTTTTTTCATATACACAAAGTTCTTTCGAGTCATCACCACAGCATCGTTTTCAAAATATGTTTGTAAATATTCTAATCATCGCTTTCTGACAATCGTCCTCTAATTGATACCATAATTCTCTTTTTACATACGATTAATAAAGGGGGCTCTTTAATGCCATGTCCTTATCTAAATAAGCTCTCCAGAGAGTGTTATTATAGGATATGTCAGAACCATATAAGTTCTTAGTATCAACAAAGACATGTATGGTCTCTGTTGCTTCGTTGCCACGCTTGGTATTATATCACGCAAAGCATGATACAGATGTCATATTTGAGTGATACGATCATATGCCCCCTAGTCCCATTTACATAGAATAAAGCCTGTCATTGTCATGCCATGTGAAGCATGCACTTTTTCCTTAGAATAGTTTATTTGCAATTAGTATAGCAGATTCAGATTATACAAACAGCAATAAGTTGTTCTATAAACTGTCTCTTGTGCCAGGAACCAGGTCAGCCCGTGGCATATAATGAGTGCAAATGTATTGTGGAAACAAAAACATTGTTATTCGGGTATCGATAAGATGGACATATTTTAATAGAAACAGTGAATGGGATACGTGTATCAAATGTCCCCTCATCGGGAACACCAAAGGTTGTATCAATACTAAATCGTATCAGTTTTCTTTGTGTAGGGATTTCGTTTGCTTATACCATAGACATATTAACTCTAGAAAGCCAGGGGAGCTGCAAGAAGAGGATAACGTTTCACAGGTAATACTATTCATTGCATCTGTTGCTATGTGTACTCCCTTCGGTATTCATACTTTGCTGTTATTGTGTCAATCTATAATATCGATATCATACAACATAAATGGCGATGCACTGTATTTTTAGTAATCTGAAACTTAGTAAAATGTAACAAAGGACATGAAAATATTACACAGGCCATTATGAGTCTACCTCGGTGATGAACCCAGATTAATTTCGTGTTTTAGTTTTCAGACAGTCATCGACCATTTAGATAAGTCTAAAAAAGAGCAAATGATTCATGATCAGTATAGGTGTATAAATTATGACATTGTATAAACAACGAAATGACGCAGACGTAGAAATACAATCAATAATATACAGAACGTTGTTAACATATAAGGTCCAGGCCTACGTACAGAGGATACCCCACAGAGCTCGTAGCAATACAATAAAATTTCGAAGCAAACCAAAAAGGCACACGAGTCTGCATTAAAAACACTAACTTGGGCCCACTTGCTGACCTTAAGGAGTATCAGACCAGGTCAAAGAGCAGCTCAAAGGAGCAGAGAGTGGCTCGGAGCTGCTCAGTCCGAGGGGAGGAGCAGGGAGCCTGAGAGAGGCTAAAGTGTGTGCAGGCTGCGCGTAATGGACACGCCGACGCGGGTAATTACCCCTTGATGAGAGGATTCCCACTACCTCTGAGCAGCTCCGAGCAGCTCGGAAGGGGAAGAAGGGGAGCGCCTCTCACCCGGTGCGGGCCACAATAGGCGGCGGTCTGGGCGGCCACGGCACAGCGGGATGATCCGGGGGATCCCGGCCAGGTAATGATACCTGATGACGCCACGTGGCGCGACGGGGGGCGACCAGAGGGGCGACGTTGGAGCGACAGGGGCGCGACGGGGTGCGACCGTGGAGACAAAGGGCCAACTGCGCAGGACCCCAGAGCGACCCGGTAGTTTGGCTTCAAGTAGAAACGTTTAAGTGAGGGAAAACTGTCGCGCCGCGCGCACATGCACCTACTTCGGCTAATAGTCGGCGCAGACATAAAGAAACGCATTAAGAGTTATGATGACAACAGCTTGTGAGTGTAATATTGGTCCACATATTTTTTTCTTTTTACTCCTAGTTTCAAAGTCTAGTCGGAGCGTACGTAATGCACACAGAGCAATCAATGAAGCTCAGATGAAGTGCTTGGGGCGCCTGAACGAACTTGTCAAAGAGACCGAGATTCATCGACAATGAAAAACGTATCGGTAAAGTTATCGACAAGTTATAGCTCACCAGTACATGGAGGAAAGAAGTTGTGACAACAAACGTGTTAGAATTAGATACTAAAAGGGTGCGAGTTACTTTGTGTTTATCAGTTGTGAAATATAATCAGCAGTGTGAAATGGGATCTATTGACATTTGGACTACAATTTCAAATTGCCATGTTGAAACAGAAGAACAACTCCTGCCACATCTTGGATATATTGTGAGTTAATTGTCAATGTTTGCCATTAAAGCCCTTCTGTAAATTGTCTCTTATAGCCTCCGGCGAGAAACCATAGGCCTAGTAAATGAAGACAGTCCTTACCAACAACGCCCGTATGCTTTAGGCAGAACAGCCCTGAGCGACTCATTTCTCAGGCGAGCAACTCAGTGTGTGTGTACATTGAACGGGGCTGTCGGGCCGCCCCACCGGACGGGCTAATAGCAACTTAGAACATCATATTTGCGGAACAGCGAGACAGTCAAGCGTTGTTTATCGTCCCCATTACTAGCGTTTTCCTTCCTCGCCTTAGTTACCTATTCATAGATACGGAATGATTATGCTTGTTATTGATGTTAAACACGACGTAGATTTTCTTTCATGATGGAAAAGGGTCGCTTAATTTTTGATCAGGCCGCGGTGGTGGTTATTTCTAGGCCGAGCCTATTAATGGGCAGTTAAGTCCGGGCGCTTCTTGGCCACCATGACCGCCAAGGCTATTAGTACATTAGTATTATCACATCACGCTGGCCCATCTGGGTGAACTGCGCTGGCCCAAAGCTACATAATGTAGCGTGTTTCTCCTCCAGTACCCGTCCCAGCCTGTCAATCACATCAGGCCTGACGTCATCTCCCAAAATTTGACCCAAGAGCCCCCTCTCTTTAAAAATGGATGCTTTCCGCCATCAAGGGAATGTGCAATAAGCGTTACGCTACGGTTAAAAGAAGGTGAAATGTATTGAGGGCAATCAATGAACAGCTGTTATAAGGGAGATCTTATCGCGGAGAAATTTGACAAGACGGTTTGCCATCAAGAGGCATTTTACATCAAGATTAGAGATGCAAGCGTTTTGTAAGCGCTTGAAACAGAGCGCCCTATTCAGTTTGCATTAGATTATTTCGAGTAGTGTTCTTCTGCTAAGCAATGCTTGTTTGGCCACATGCAGGCCGGGGGGCCTCGGGAACAAATGTTTGCCATGGTTCTATCAATGTCAATTACTCCCCGCTGCCTACAGTAATGGTGGAGGACCTGCTCCTGGTGGGGGCTACAAGGGGCTGGGGCAGGGAGGGGCTCGGCTGCTGTCCTCATAAACATGCCTGCCAACCCGTATTCATCACCACAAAGGCAAACACACGGCTTTCTGTGGGCTCATACCCTGATAACTGCCACTCCCAGTCAGTGGCTACTCACAGTTCATGGCTACGGACAGAGGCTACAGATAAAGTCAGACTGGCTACAGCAGACAACTCATACAGCATAGCTGAGATTTTTTTTACCCTTATTTATACAGCAAAATCCATTGGCCATGAGGTTGCTGGATGTGTGTATGATATGACTGCAACTGTCAAACAAAGGGCATGGAGTTATCGAGGAAGTATTACATTTAGATCGTATACATTAAAAAGCGCCACATGGCAATATACTTTTGATCCATCGGTTGACCCCAGGCAGGCGGCTGGAGTTAAATCTTTGTCTGCCTACTGTCAGGCCAAGGGATGAGACCCGTATAGATAGCGCCTGACATCGATATCGTCTCCGACAGGCGCTATTTGTATGGGTGGAGTTGGGGGGACGGTTTCATATGACGCCACCAAATCCCTTCGGTGAAGGGGCAAGGGGGACCTGTGTTCGCCCAGCGTTTTGACATGGCGTGTGTGGGTAACGACGGCATTAACATGACGCCGGCGGCCAGTTATGGCCGAGATGCGCCCCTGCCTGATGCCATGCCTGGTCCTCTTAACGGCGGCACAGCCGGGCCGGGACCCACGTTCCCACAAGCTATCTCCATGTCGCATGTCGCCTATTGCTCGCACGCCAAATCAAGGCCATGCTGGTGGGCGACGCCAGGAAATGATCGTCCTGATCACATGCTAAGTGTCCTCCTTATTTTAGAGCGAATTGACTCACGATCTCCGAACAGATAGGAAATCATTCTAGGGAAAGATACGGTCAGAGTGGAAAACTGCCTGTTTAATCTACACGTATAAAATGTAAACCCAATCAAATAAGGTACAGGCCCAATGGTGTTTGCAAGCTACAATGGTTTCCATAAAAATGATGACAAATTGCCATACTGAGATGGTCTTATCTCTAATGAAATCAACATGAAGATAGACGCGGGAACTCTTACCTTTTGGCGTCTTCTTTCAGAGAGCGCAGGTGTCTCATAGGGCAGCGAAGATTGTGGGTGACATTCATATCTAAACACCGACATGCATTAGCCCAGTTCCCCGGGGCTTGGCACTGGCGTCGGGTTAATAGTTAACCACACCTGAGTTGTGGCTGTTGGCACCCCTTAGACATCCCCCCTTCTCCTCCTCCTCCCGCCAGGAGGCCTGTCTGGGCCAACTACCCTTAGAGAGAGAGCCAAGGCAATTCTAGGGTAAGTAGCAATCATCATTAGAGCATTGGAATGGCAGCGCCTTCAAGGTAATCACTGCCTCTTACCCGCGCCCGGCCTTACCAAGACGTCCAACGGCCGTTCAGTTTACGTGCTAGTTGTGGCGGAAACAGTAATGACTCAAAGTGAAACAACACGAAACACTGCTAAACCGTTTAAGGTTGTTTGGCAGCACCTCAAAGAAAGGCGGCTGATCAGAAAGGCGCATACCAAGGCCTGGAAAATTACCGGAGTTAAAGACACACCTTTGAAGGTGATTATTAAAACAAATATTGTAAGTGCATTTAAAAACTGATTAAAGACATTTAACACGCTCGTTTTTACTAATGAGAATTGAATAACATTCTCTGAAATCACAGACAGCGGAGAAAGTCCTCTTTTTGAGATCTTCTTCCCCTTTTATTATCCCCATTTCCAGGATCTTACTTTATGGCTGATCTGACACAGGGCAGAGAAGCAGGTGCATTAAGTCGGGGAACCTTTAAATCTTTCACAATGGCAGCATACTGAATGGCCACACAATGAAATGCGGGTATAAATATGTATCAACCCTTAAAGTATAAGGCACGCACAGTATATATCATCAAGCCTTGTGGTGCTCAGGCTAAATTTCCAACACAGCTGAGTGAAACTGGGCCAATAAATATGAAAAATAGATGTAAGGTTTCTCCACACCTTCCCATGAACAGAGAGTAGGTGGGTGTCGTCTTTGTTAAGTTATAATACACCTCTGAACAATCTCCTAATGCAGCAGCGGCTGTGATTTAATTCCGTCAGAGGCAGGGTCCTATAGCTCGCGGCGTCTGGCGTTGCCTTTTGATATATTGAAATGACCATGATATATCGGATTGCTGCCGCCTCCTGCAGAGATCACAAAGCAGCCCATGTGGTTTTCTCCATATCACCGCCCGTCTTCAGGGATCATCTCACTCCATCACACAAGCAAACACAGCACTAATCAACCCGGAATCTTATCGTTTGTCTCCTGCCGTCTTGACCATGTGCGGTTTCTCTTCCAACCCCGCCCCACCCGCCTTCCCCGTCTTCCACTTTATCAATATTTACGCGATCAATTTTCTTTCGTTTTTTCCCTCCAGCATATCCAAGGCAGATCAGACTGTCACGCTTTCCCATGGTTAAGGTTTCTTATGGCTGGCCATTCTGGCATGCCGATTACCCCAGTCATTAAGTTTAATGCCAAAGACGTCCGGCTAATTTTAGCCGCTGAAATTAGCAGCTGTGATTCTGGTTGTTCAGACATCTTTTTAGCAGACGATGCAGAATTCAGTAAAATGCAAATTCCTGCGCAGCCGGTCAGCATATCAAATATTTTGTTCCTATAAAACATTGTCAAAAAGAAAAGCTTCATATTCCGAAAATAACTGGAAATTCTTCACTTCATCATAACTTCAACTTAAGTGTAATTCTTTGGGGTACAGGTAAAGGCACGTACTTTCTGTCCTACAGTAATCTTGCACAGACAAATAAAAAATATTGTGTGGGTGTATAATGCATGACATCCCTTTGAAAGTTATTCCTTGAACGATAAGGAACACGGCACGGTTTGCCGCTGTAAATAAAACTGATGGATCCCTTTAACAATCGGTTACACCACATCGAACGATGGGCCCTTTAACGACAAGTTACACAGCGTCCAGCCACCGTCGTTTAGTGGGACCACTAGTGGCGACCACAACTACTAGGTGGCGGGATCATTAGCCGGAGCGGGCTCTCTCGGTAATCGTCGACCACTTCCGGTGGCGGCGTCGGTCGGCGGTCCAATGGTTGGGCGGCGTCTTTTGAGCTGGGCGGCGGGACTCGTGATCGTCTCTGGCTGGACTTCCGGTTAGTTATGTATCACCCTGGAGGAGCTCCTCAGAGTCACTCCACGGCGCATGCGTGGAGTACCGGAGAAGTGCGGGAGAGTGGGGTCAGTTAGGATGGGGGCGGGGGGAGACGTTGTTGAGTGGAGGTGTTGACCACAGACGCCTAGCAATTGGAGGCTGACCAGCATTTGGCCACCACCTCTTCCTCCAGTACCCACTAACCGCTGGGGTTCTCAGCCGGAACGTCGCCCACCCACCGCAAATGTCGACGATGCCGACGATGGCCGACGCCCGGTCGTAGCGAAGATTGGGCTCTTCCAGTGGCCTCCAGAGTAGCTTGGTGATAAAAAAAACAGCCCATGTTATTGCTGTCTGCTCGCGGTGCTCCAATGTTAGAAGAGCAATTGCTTCCGAGCCAATGTAATCGAGGAAAGCCACCGTCTCCTAAGTTGAGAGGCGTGTGGGGTGGTGTAGTGGTTAGGGTGTCCGTCTGCTGCGCGGGCGGCCGGGGTTCAATTCCCGGCTGAGCTGGCCACTGCTCCCCTCTGCATGTCTCCCAGTGGCAACAACTGGGATATCAAAGGTCTCTAGTAGACCACCGGCTGTTGTGTGTGTGGCCCTGTCTATGGGACCATGCACATTAAAGAACACCTGCCTCGGTAAAAGTGTAGGGGTATGGTCTCTACCTTCTCATAGATTCGATCACCATCACCGCCCTTGATATGACCCTGGCTGTTAATTAGGGCGTAAAGCAACCAATAACCAACCAACCAACCAACCAACCTAAGTTGAGTCGGCTGGTGATTGCCAAGTGTGAAAAAAATGTGCACGTTTCAGCCAGCCTGGAGCGTTGGAGTGGGGTCTGGGATGATTTGACACGGCACTTGTGACGGGAGTAAGCCTGACAAAGTAATCACTGATATCAAATATCATAGATGTTGAAACAGGCGTATGAATATATATGAATTAATGCGACACGATGGTAATTTGACAAGATGCAATGTAGGCAGAGTTCAACATTCCTCATATATATTGAAACCCAAAGTAATTGGGAGTAGGTATTCGTAGTATTAAGAGTATCATCTGGTGGATTACATTTCTGTGTGTAGTCAATTTACAGATTTATAGGTGCAATCATATTTTACTTATGAGACTCATTATGAAATATGAGATGGCCAAGGGGGCGTATGGAGTAACGCTGGTATGTGGAAGGTCAAGACTACGGCGTTGGCCGTCAGACATATTGCAGACTTATTGATGTATACCTCGGGTGAACTGCAAGCAGCCCGGCATCTCCGACAGCAGCAGCCCGACACCCACTTATTGGTGTACAAATATTACTCCTCACCCAGCCAGCTCATTATTTTGGCCAGCCGTGACTAGGTTCAGACCAATTTGACGCCCCCACCAAGTCTGCGATATATAGGCTTCCCCCACTTACTTCAGGCGCAAGTCAAACTTCCTATAGGCCTGTCTACTTGCTAAGAAGCCCACCAAATGCCCACCAGCGCCCAAACAGGAAGCTACAAGACGGTCGACATTGCTATCACTTTCCAGGCGCTGCTCCTTAAAGCAGGTGGCAAACCTTATGGACGCTGGAGCAAAACTCCCATTGAATACACGAGGTGTGTTTTCTTTCCAGCCGTCAGTAAATTTGTTCTAATGATTGATGGTGAGCCTTCGTCTGGGGAGTGGGAGGATGGGTGGGCGGCGGTTGGTGGGTGGGAGGGAATGGATGGGTGAGTGAGGAGCCTCGCCATTTCAATGTTTTATTCATATCGATTAGATTCGGATCCATCCGGACGCATAACATATTACGTTTTTCCAACAGGACATATCGATCGTGCCCCCACGCACGACGAGCACGATGGGCACAGATCAGTGGTAGAAATAGTAAAGGTGTACTTCCACTGTCGTCGGTCTGGCGTAGACTCAGCAAACGGTGATGGGGCTGACTTCCTTCCTTGATGGATTGTACAATAGCGTTTTGATCCTCTGCAATAGCATTGCAATCTTACATCCTCAACTATCAGTGAACAGATCTTTCACCTAACTTTTAAATTTGCCACAGTGCTAGAAATACCTAAAGTCACATGCCAACTGACCTTGCCACATATTTCACTGTATCTAAACTAGCTATTAAAGCTGACAATACATGTACAGCAGAGCCAACCCATTGATCCAAAGATTTGCATTATAATCTGCAAATGTAAACTGTCCATCTTTAGATACGGCCTTGCCAAATTATATAACTAACCTCTCATATCAGCGGACGAAATCTACTTACCATGCTAACCTACTTTGTACATGAATCACTCTAACAACTCCTGACGACTGCACCGTTAGCTGACACGACATGGTATATATGTCAGCCTGCATGAGAGGAAGCCAATCACGGCATATTGGCTGTCAACCGAGATCCCACACAACTTATCTATATGCATGAAAGCAAATAGAAAACATTACCAAGCATATCATACACATATATACACATATCAAGAAGCTACCTGAATGACAGCATCTCTAGACAAAAAAGATAAGGAGAGAGTGTTTTACGTGGGTGGGTTTCCATGACTTGTCACACACCCATAAGTATGCACGAATGGATACACAGTCTTCGAAATATAGGAGCTCGTGGTGAATATTTTGTCATTGTGCTGCGCTCATTGAAACATTGCTAGTTACTAAAGAGATCTTAAAGTAACGGGAAATTATAGTATTCTTTCTTTGTTTATCTTTGCTAAACTGAGCAAACATATCGAGAACGAGGGACTTTTTTAAGCATTGTTTCCTTAGATCATCATCAACACTGCCTGCAGAGCAAAACACATAGAGAATTGCAAGAAGGAAGTAACCACATTTCGGCATGGAGAAAGTTAACTAAAAAGACTGTGCCGACACGAAATGGGCCGGGTAAAACATGATGAGCGATGGGCGCTTATCTGAGCCAGAGATCATAATCAGAATGAAACATCATGTGGATCTTGGATCTTTCTGATCAGATGATTTTGATTAATCTTTCAGACAGGTAGTTTTTAGGCCATGGTCCTATTACATTGGGCCTTGCCCTCTGACTGAGCTGCTCATGTCACCTGAGCAGCTCAATGGGAGCAAAGGAATGTGCTCTACCATTGCAATTCGTGCATTATTCGCCTTCTTCTCAATGGCGCATATTCGTATAGTATTCTGGTATTCTCTAATTGCTCACTGTAAAACTGGTATTAGAATCAAATGAATAATATGTATAATGTTTTGCAATAAACGTCAAGTATTATTGGTGCTTTTCCCCCGAGACTTTACCAAGCCTGATTTTTCTCTTGACATAGTTAGATATTGTGTAGTAATTTTCTGCAAGGCGTGGCATAACTGAAAATGGTATGCAGTGCGATAAAGTGGTCAATCAAAGCCTCCCACTCCGAAGCAGATATCTTCAAATAAATATCCGATGAGCTCTGTCACATCGAAAAAAACGAAACACTAGAAACTATACCTTATCATCAAACTGTGGACACTTGTTAACATCTAATTGTCCTTTCTAGTGATACAAAGTTTTGTGAGTATCATTTTCCTCAAGAATTCAGAGGGAAAGGGTCCTGTTCAATGTTACACGTACCAGATTACCAGACAAAGTAATATTTCCCGAGGATAAACGTAGTCAGAGATAAATGTATAGGATAAGAACTAGGTTATTTGATCAGGCGTAATCGTCGGAGTCTGCTTTGTATCATCAGTGTTGTAACCAGAGGCTGTGCCTACGTTATCGTGTTGGAACCAGTGCACTGTTAACTTCTGAATAATGCACTTAGGCATACAGATCCCTGTTCACGACAGGCATAGCCTCTACAGCATCTATATATGTGTGTGATAAGCTTTATAGAGACCATGGGAAAACACATCTAATTCAATTACACAGTGGCCCACAGATCAGAATGATTAAAATCACATTGCGTGAGCCTGTTCTACATCACTATTCCCATGATGGTAGGTTTCCTCCTATCATAAAATCTCTTTTTATCCTACCCAGACTGTCCCAGTAGGTGTGACCTATGAATGTTCTATTATTTTTATATATCAGCAAAGTTTTGCTTCACTGCGTATGATAATAGCCATCTTTTTAGACGCGTCCTTGGGGGTGTGCCTGAAATAGTACTATATCAATACGGGTTTTTACACATCTCCATCATCCCTATAGTGTTGCCTTGACCATGGTGTCAATCCAATATTATATTTTGCTATTTTGCTGGAAATCGATTTATTTTTCCAAATAATTTTGGACTGAAGTTGAATGAGACAATATTTAAAAAAAAGGAGAAGCTACCTCTTGAATGTAACTTTAGGAAAATAATATCAAATCCCGCTGGCTTTAAATTGTATGTGTTACGACATCTTTAAGAGTATATCACAAAAAGCTGATAACTTGGTTCGTTTTATGAAAATAATATATTGTTGTATCAGATTTACAGTAAAGCGAATCCGTAACCAGGTAATAGCAATTTCACGCTGTTTCACCAATGTCATGTTCACAGTTGGACGCTTTTTCTGCTCATTATCCTTTAGAAGATAAAGTGGTCTAATTGTTACAGTGAAATTAATCTAGCCCTACATATAGATTGTCTTATTGTAAGTGGAATAGGCTATATAAAAAGTAGAGGTCTTATGGTAGCTCTTGGGCCATAAGCAATTACACTACGTGCCCCAGATGCCTCTTTATGATCAGCAGGGGGTACTGAGGACCTTGTAAAGGAGTTCTGTAAGGAACTGGGTTTATGGGATTTTGGTGAAATCCTGTTTAACTACTCCTAACATTGATGCTCTGCTCAAGAGGGGTATCCCTATTCAATGTTATTTAATAATGTTTAAGAATCATTCCAGCCAACTATATTTCCGCTGGAAAAGGCCGGGACTCATCAACTGATAAAAGAAATAGTTTTTCCTGTCAGATTTACCTATCGTTTGAGAGCATGATGCCAGTGCATGGGCCTACTCCAGCAAGAATATATAAGTCAAGGTCTTGGCCTTGGAGACTGGCCATTTATGGAAGGTGCTACATCCATGCATTTCCATTTGCCTAGAAGGCTAATGCATTGACCTAAAACAGGTAGGCTGGTGCTTTTCACTCCCACTGAGCGCGTTTTTCTCCATTACGGTGTAAAAGTAACGCCCACTCAAATCAATTGTCGACCACTACACTACTGTATTAGTAATCTTTTTTTAGCAAAAACATTAAATACGGGATTTGTTTTAGCTACTTATGTTAAAGATTCCATTTTTCTGTGGATTTAAATATTGCATGGAATGATTTGAGTGCTGATTTTCAAAACTCAGATAGTCTGAATGCGTTTATGGAATGTATAGAATTAATTAATAAGGACTTTGTTGATCTGTTTGACATGTGATTGTAATTGTTAGAATATTTTGTGTAAGATTTCTTGACCACCTATTATCCTATGTATAGGTCACCATTTTTCATTTTGTAATGAACTGAAAAAACGGAGGCAACTCTGATTTTTGTTACTGAATAAAATTTATGGATCAAAAAAAGATTTAATTTCTACTGTTCTTGAGGGGAGTGAGCAGTGGCTAGACACACACAATCTAATTATCATTTTCGTTATCTACTCAGTAAACAATACCCATTTTAGGGGGCATTTCATCAACGAAGACAATGAAAACATAATCGAAAACGTAATTGAAAGACACATTTTCAAGTAGAACAGCTGCTTTCAAATGGCACATTGGTTAATACAGTCTGCGTCGGTGTTAAAAACAATATTACCTCTGTCTCTGCACAATAAGAATTGAATGAATGTCAAAGTGTCAGAAATCAAAGTTTATTTGAAGGGAGCTATGCAAAGCTGCGCCCTCACGCCTCTAGATTTAAAGGATTTTGTCAGAGGTATGTTCTATCAAAAGTAGGTAAGTAATACTAAGTTATCAATAATTCAATGTTTCCGACTTTGGTTGACCTAGCAGAAAGAGTTCATATGAATGTCATCAAAGACTTGTCTCCCGGAATCAGGGGGTACTGGCTTTAATACCTGATCGATTTTTCCTTGTTGTCTGTGGTAGAAGTCGGCCACTGTTAAGGGCAACTTTTTATGGTGATACAGGCATTGTGGCGGATAGCTAACAGTAAGCGGAAGATTTCCAGCATATATAGAATTAATCAATATCGCCGGCTTTTGCCTTTTCATTATACTTTTTTGACGACGGTTGTTGAAAATGTTTTCTCGAGTTCTATTAGGCCATGGAGCGATATTCACCTTTCTGTTCAGGCTAAACCACATCAGTCTAGCCATAAAGGATGTTGGTATGATAAATTAGCATAGCTCTAGCATCATACTTGCTCTGATCATTACAACTTAACTTCATCAGCATTAAATTTGCATTCAAATGATGATCGAAACTATAATTACAAAGAAAATTGGACCAGTATAAATGACATTCTGCATTTCTCCATTTTCTTTTGTTCAGGAGGAGAGAGCAGTGATACAGAAGATGCACATGTTGAAATAATCCGTGTTTTGTCTTACGTTCAAAAACTGCGTGTTTTATCAACACGGGATAATTATCCCATAGTTAGTTGAATCCATGTATATAATGGATGTTTATTAGGTTATTGTAATTGTTGAAGAAACCCTACTGTAATTAGATATTAACTTCGCTCATCTTATTGGTTCGCTCATAATTCTAAAGAATCACATATAACCTGATAACATGAATTATACATCAATTCACTAAAGTACTGGAAGAACTGGTACTAATACGCATACATGTAAACCCCCTCCCCTAAAAACACAAACAACAAACAAACAAACAAACAACAACAACAATAGATCAACAAATAAAGCGAAACATGTAGATAAAACGTGCACATGGTCACGGCCCAGACACCCGGCACAAACAATGGAAACTCGATGATGCGTGGGATGAACCTACCGGACGGGAGGTAATGTCGATGGCCACCCCGACGTTCCGGATGATTAGACACGCAGACAATCAGACGTCGCGGTCGTCGTCGGCCGACCCCGCCCAATTGATCGTCGACCGGCGCCTTCGTCGGTACTTCCGGCGGAAGTCACTGGGGTTAGAGGTCCAGGAGAGCGACACCGAGCGCTTTTCGATTCTGGAAAATCGGCCAAAATAAACGGGATTATGAGGTGAAACTGATAAAAGTGTGTTGAGGAATGGAGTTGTAAGGACGCGTCTTTAGTCCTCTGACGTTGATGAATGTGCGTGTGTAACTTTGGGCGGTAAGAGTCCCTCTGAGTGGTTCTGGTCGCCCCTCCCGAGGCGCTCGCCGGCGCCACTATAAAATGATAGCTCGCATCAATTATTGAGTTTGCGACAAAAGGTTAGCTGCCTTGGGAGCGGCGAGTGGGTGGGTAGCATTTGGTCAAGGGCAGGGTAATGTTTTAATACGGGGACAGGGCACTCTACCAAGGGTCCGGTAATTGGCAAAGGGGGAGAGTGGACTGAAAAATGAGACTGACCTCTCGACAGCTCCGAGCTGCTCGACTAACTCGATCTCACCGCGCGAGCAACTCGGGCCAAAGGGGTCGGTAAGTTTTTAAAATTAATGTCCTGTATAAAGTTTCCAACGTGCTTAGCCTAGCTTAGCTTAGAAAACGAATTGTACCTCAACGCCCCCGTAGTTATATATAGGGACGTATATGTGCTCTTAATAGCAACTGAATTGATTAATTCCTGAAAAATAGAGTAGGTGATTTCCAAGTAGGGATAAGAAAATGTTATTGCAGAACAAGGAGAGAGTGGATATTTTGTGTCCAAGTCAGTAGGAATTAAATTGATGAATCTTTATAAAATCAGCGCTGTCTGAGTATAGGCAAATTAGATCAGTGTCTATTTTACGTCCTTGGATCGTCAGAAATCGATTATTGCATTAGGAGGAGGCACTGATGCCTCCCCAGCGTGTTTCTCATTGCATCGCAGATATGGGGCGTTAAAAGCCAACCCGGGGTACTCTCTATTGTACACGGGTCTGCATAGTAGGTGAAGCCTACAATTAGACATGGCGTTTTCTTTGCGCCCAATCTCCTCCATCATCCACAATCGGCATGAATAAAAAGTCGAATCCGTTTGGTAAAGACAAAGTCTAGCGCCGGCTAAATGCACCAGGAAGGGGCGAGGGGTCCAGCGGTTACCCCCGGGGTAGAACGATTATAAGATTGCTGGTCGCCTTGACTCACGCCTTACCCCTTCCCCTTAGGCGTACCCCATCCCACTGCACCTCTCCTAAGCCTTGGTCAAACTTCACGATTCTCTCAGCTGCGACAAGATTCAGAGCATAAACGGCAAACAGTTTTACTTCCGACTATGTTCCGATACTCCGAATAATTTTTCTAAACTACATTGTACATACAATGTTTCTAAAACGCTATTCTGGCTATATCTGTATGTGATGCTAGTACTATCATGAACCTAATCGTGATGAGAGGAATTCTTAGGTGTGACTAGGGCTCGAGCTGTGCCCAAGCCGCCAAGCCTCAAATTTATATTCAATATCCAGTGGCCAACAGAATGCTCGATCATCCATCACAGAAATGAAATCATCTGGGGGCGGGTGTGGCGGTGTACTGGCCGCTGGACTATGGGATGTGGGTACTTGGGATCCTGGAGGAATAGAGCCATACAGGGTCAGACCTCGGGTCATCTCCAGTGGGTTAAGCCGAAGGCGACAACCCACGAACCATTCTTAATTACCCTCTATCCAAATGGGTCCAGGAGGTTAGGACACCCTCATAATTCTGGACAAGGCATATAGAAGAAATGAGTCAGACGCCTTGTGCGGTCGCATGCTATTTGAGAACTTACCAACATATTTAGTGGAGTGGTTCCCCTTGTATCTACTGTGGATGGAAGGTGGAACTGCTCGGAGCATGATTGTTTTTTCTTTTATCAGTTTATTAATGGTGCGTATTCAATGTATGCTCTGCCCATTCTAGTATTTTGGGATTGGACACTTAAGTTACTTCTGCCCCCCTTCCATCCCGTGGCAATTTGGTACCCGGCTCTCCTCTCCATTCCCCTCCCCTTCTTCTTGCACCCACCCCATCCAATAAGCCAATGCATTGTTCTATTCATGTAGGGATCAAACGACCTGACGCACAATAACAATACTCCCCTTGCATTCCGCTCCAGTGCTTACTGGATAAAATCAAATCGTGGAGAAAACCAAATTACCACGCCAGGAGTTTGGTCGGCCGGTCGGCGGACAACCTCTGCCTCCCTCCACCATACCCAGCCCCCCCCCCCTCCCCCCTCCAACAACGCCTCCCTGCGGCCGTGGGGGCAGATTGGGCCCGCCACCACGGATTGGTCTACCGGCCTTCCGCCCCCTGAGGCCCGGCGGATGACTGGGTGACTCGGACCTGATACAGGAAGCAACGGTCAACCTCCTCCCTGCTAGGACATAGCTAGAAAAAAAACGAACCAACCTGATTGAAAACAGGCCTCAGCAAGCACGCGGCCTTATGATAGGCGGAAAAGCATGGTGCGGGGGTAATTTCGCCTATATCGCATCGCATCAGGTGCCAGAGGCGGTTATTGTGAATTAATGTCAAGCTAATCTAATGGAGCGCGCAACTGCCGGGTGTGGGGAAATAAGTTGGGATCAATGAGGCTGACTTTAGCAGAGGTTATCTACACAGGCAGATTAGTCCATGGCAATAGGATCCTGTTCCACGTCATTATTTGACCCACTACGCAGAAAAGGCCAACAGATACAGTTTATTGGTTATAGTTCTAAGTTTTTAGGTGTAGGCGTTCGTGTTTTGAGACTGAATAATGTAGTCATCATTGTAAGGTTATTTGAAAATTTGAGATCAATTCAGGAAAAAGTCTCTCATATGCCTATGATACTGAATCACTTGGTGTTCATAGGAGAAGTTGTTATTTCGACCTGAAGCAGTAACTTTATGAAAAATGTCACATAACCAGTAAGGTTCTTTTGCCGTCTACCGTACTCATACCATACTGATGCTAATACGAGAAGGTGATATTTTGACATCAATTATAATGATAAGATATTAAATATGACGTCGAGATTCCGTTTGCTGAATTTCTATTTCTTCAATGGTTCGACGATAATAACTGTTCAAAGTAAGCAAATATTGGTATGACATACAAATCCGTCGTTTGCATGTATATCATACGCATTTCCCGCATACAGAGGATGCTCTCCCAACCGATATACAGAACAAATGCACCTTTCAAAAAACGATAGGTAGACTTTTAAGGGTCTGTAGGCGTGAATGAAGTACCAAGAATGGATTTTGTCAGGATCCTCTTGTGCATTAGGGCTTAAGATGGGATGTAGTATGACTATCCGCTTTGCTAAAAGCAACTTTGATTTCAGCACGCATTACTGATGGGCGTTGGCACAGTCTCCAAACCTGAAGGCTCACTTTGCAAGATGAATGAAACACGACCTATGAAGTAGAATATGTTAAGCTGATAACATTTAACAGCAGTGTTACCCAGGTAATCCCTTAGTTATTATACTTAATCTCCGATTACGCTTTTACTCTCCGAACTTCCGACACAGTTATCCGATAAAATGGACTTGGCAACAGTTCAAGTGAGCCATCTTCCACTTTACAGATTTTAGTTTCAAACAGGAAGCGAATATCAATGATGTTCATATAGCTTAATATTTAATCAGGAGTAAATATAATCCAGGAAGTTCTGCTTTATATAAGCATTCTTTTATGTATCGATATCATGTATTAATGACAACAGATAAGAGAGAAGGATAATAACTTACAGACCACAATATACAAAAAATGAAGTAAGACAATACCAAACCCCGATGTCAGACACACAAACCAAGAGTTCAGAGACCGTTTGTAGTGTACCACATTTTCTCTTTATTTTGCATACAAACTAATAATTCATTCGAAATCCTTTGATCAAAATTATTTCTCTTTTTGTATAGGCCTAACGACACTTCATGCTTCCATTCTCAGTCTACAGGACGATCCAAAGGTAATAAACACGGGTCTTCCAATATTTGTTACTAATAAACATTTATGAGGAAAGTGTTCACAAATACAATATCTGATAAACATGACCAAGGAATTCAAAACACTAGCAAACAATATTACTGTTTACAATTATAGCGAGTCCTTGAAATACAAATACACTACTTCTCGAGATCACTTATCAAGTCTAGAATACTGTTTCCAGTATCACTACTCTTTTTTTTAGGTTCACGCTTCCCGCCTCGAGCCCCGTGGTATCATTGCCCTCCGATGACAGGCCAGCAGGTTGTCTCCACTTCTTAGTGCTCCTGCTGGAGGCCAAGATAAGGATCATACCTGAGATGTCGGCAGCAGGTGATCAGAGACAGAGTTTGGGGGAGAGATATCATCCACTTCACCTGGAGGCAAATGGTCCAGTTTCTCCTGTGTCTCTTACTGTTGTTGCTAAGTAAAGCGACCTGGAAGAAGCTCATGTTTTACAGGATTGTGGCTGTATGATATTACCACGCAGACACAGAGACGCAGAAACACGCTTACAGAAAACAAGTATATATCGTATAGATGATTCTTGTTTTACACTCAAAACCGATGCTGAGCTAGATAGAATATATTATATCTCCGCACAAGCAATATCGCCTAATATAATTATACATGTATTGGCCTTCTAAAGATATCTTTGTTCAGTTAACGTCATCATTCTGTCTATTTGAACTCAAGCCTCACTTAAGACGGAATAAAAAGAGGATACGAAAGTCATCCCCAATCTATCAGCCACAAACTGACCTCAGAAGCTTGATTCAGATTGGCAAACTGCTGTGCAATACAGAATACGAAATGAGAGCAATATTATAAGACTATTGATTTTGAGAAAACACCATCATGTAGGGTTTCCTTGGATCATAAGCACTAATAATTAGTCAATTATTGACTGAGTAGGCTTTCTCACAGAGATAGACATTTGAATTTGAAACATAGTTGGGCATTTTAGAGTGTAAGAATAATCAGGCATCTTAAAACTGTTTGAATTTTAAATTGATTAAGAAATTGCAATTCGGTATCAATTTAAATGGTTTTCGGCCAAAGTCCATCAAATGCCGCAATATCGTTGTTGATGCTAAGCATTGGACTATTTAACCGGGAAGATCTGAGTCAGTCATGTAGAAAGTATCGAGAAACTGAATTATTCCAAATGTATGTGAACAGACGCTCACATCATGAGCATAGTAATCTTGATAAAACTCCGAGTGCATATATATACTATCAACAAAAGCTTACCTCCTCACTATTCCATCTGTTCTTTCTTTAAGAGCATCAGCAATCTTCGTATAAACGCGTGCTGAAGCATTTAGGACATTGCTAATTAGTTTGAATCACTCTAGACCAATGGCAATTTACTATACCAACATAAATATCTACCCTTAGCACACATAGATTGACAGCGTTATCAGGGGACTTAATAAAACAATATGTTCGATCAGGAGCTGTGTTGCCACCGTCCTCCAGGGCATGCATTGAAATTAATGCAAATTACAATGAATTTTTCTGGTATGCTTTACCAAGATCCAAGCTAACACACACGTCTTTCCCACGCCCTCTCGTGCCAAGGCCCGACTTCACAGGAGGTTTTTGTTCCAGAACAAACCCAAGAACATGCATTGGAAAAGGTCTAACAAGTTCAAGTATCGTTTGACAAATAAAAATATACTCTACATTTACATCTGACTCGAAGGAAAAGAAGTTTCCGTGAGTTTTGTATTAGTTCTCCTGGCTTTCCCTTGAACCCATAACACTGTATAGTGAATATTCTGGGATATTTTAATGAGGCTTATGACAATGGTTACATTGTAGCAATAGACCCAACTAAAATCATAAAATAGGTAGGGTGTACATTTCGAAATATATTTTAGTGAAATATATTTTTCGAACAAAATGAAGTGACACTTTGAAACAGCTATCCAGTTTTGCAAAATCATCTGTGTGCTATAGACTATAAACCTAAGCTAAACAAAAATCACATCGTATGCTTTGTGATACTGAAGCTGGAAGATGTTACGCGTTGCAGTAGGAACAATCTATATCTTCCCTCCACGTTTGGACAATTTTGGCAACTATTGGTGAGAGCTATTTTCTCGTAGAAACTTTTAGTTGTTATCTTGACTTTTCAAATTCGAGCAATTATCTTAGTACTTATTGAAGACACGTAGGATATCTTCGCACATTCAAGTAATATTTTGTGTTCAAAGCGTCTGTTGTTCGTACTTGTAAGGTTTCGTTTTTCAGAGGGACTGATAAGGTTAGGGGAGTACAATGTACTAGTTTCGTTTACGGGCCATACCATACACAAGAACTATACAATTAATTTTGTCAATTTTATTGATACAGCCACTGGTCAGCGATATAGGGAACCCGATTTTATTCATATTTTTTTAGGACATCGGCTAGATGTGCCACTATCGTTAACTGGGTGGATTCAAACCCCCTTCAACCTCCTTCTCCTGACCCTGACATCAGATGGCCATCACACCCCACACCCTGGAGGAGGGGACTACAATGGCCAACACCCTGGACCCCTCACTGCCCTACTCTACCGCACGATTAATCCGATTCTTCCCTCCCCTCCTCACGAGCCGGTCCCTGCCTCCTCCCTGCCATTAAAAGGCCTCAGCCTCGCTCCCGAAATCCAATCGACAACGAGGCTATCTGCGAACCGGAAACTGGGTCAGCTGATGACAGACGCGCAGAATCGGAAGTTGACTGCTTGGAACATGGGCACAAATATCTTTTTTTCCAGAAATCTCCCCAAAAGTTGAAATTCTAAGCAGATGTAGAATCCATCCATCTTAGAAGATGACTGCAGTTAAGACGGAGCCATTCTAGTTATGATTTACGCCGCTTAATTTGGTTCGCATGGCTGCCCGAGAAGCTGCTGGTATCAGTTTGAGGATGACTGGGGACATGTGGGCCGATGCAAAGAAAATATTTGACTTAGAAATTTGCATGCTGATGCGGCGTTGATTGCTGGCTCGTCATTGGTGATGAGTTTGTATTGATGTTTCTTTCCTACCGGAAACACATGCTCACAGCAATAATGCATTGCGTAGACATTTTTTCCGATAAAGATTAGAGGAAGAAGCTAGATGCCTCGGGAAAGACGAAGTAGGATCAAATCTTAGCTGCCATTGGAAGATCATTGGTTGCGTAATTATGTGATTAAATAGTCAACGTATATGTGTATGCTCAAACGGATGTACATAACTTCATAAGCATACGGTGTGTAAGAGCTCAAAAGATGGGGAGGATGTATTCTCAGAAATCAAAATTTTAAAAATCTGATCTATGTATTTCCATACAAGTATCATTGGATGAAATAGGTCATCACCTATTCTAAAATCACATTCATCGCCACAAAAAAACTTAATGTATTATGTCTAAGACTGCCGTAGTGTTTAGTACCTGCAGAGATGGATCAGAGTCCGATGTGAGCATATCTAAATACAAAGTTGTATTATGCGTATGTCTCATTTAAGATCCCCACCATAAGGGGTCAGCGGGCTGGGCAACAATGTCCTAAATATGATTATCAATGATAATTATGTAGCAAGAATTACTACTTGGGCGAGTATAACATGAATATAGCCTCTTCCGTTCTCCAAACTCCCAGAAACTTTCACACAAGTTCACAAAAGTCAGCTTTAAATTAAGGCTGACTTTTGTGAACTTTTGTGTATATCACTTGATATTAGTCTATTATCACTTATGACAAAAGGAAAGCAGACCACTGCTACATGTATTGGCCATGCAGATAGCGTTCAGCCACCAGATAATTTTACTTGCTGTATCTTTATTATGAAGGGTTCGGGATGGTAATGCATTCCATTGTCAAGGTCTCAACCCTTTAGAAGTTCAGAATTGCTATTCAGTATCAGTGAATTGAATACATAAGACACTGACATGAATTCAGGGACACATTTAGCCACCATGTATACTGATTCATTGCGAATTTGAGAAACATAGCATTATCAAGAAATATAATAACCACATAATGAAGAATTCAAAACGTCCGCATTGCAACGGTTGGATGAGACCCATACAACACAAGGCGCTGCACAGGGTATTAAAGCCGTTCTACACTTCAAATAATAATATCTGTCTACTATTTTCTATATAGACGCAAAACAACGAATCCTGCTTCCAATTCCAAAGACTAGGAACGTGCGCTTGGATTTCTGATTATTTTTGTCCGGAAAGGTTGGATCTTTGTTGATCTGCAGCCACAGGGGGGCTATGCTCCCATGGCCTTTACCCCAACCCTTGGCCGTAGTTTAAGCCAAACTCTATCTATTACAATTGGCCGATTTCGAAGCGCCGGCGACTCTACATGCTTCCTGGGCCAGAAGAGAGGCCGTCCAGGGGGACTTGAAGCCCAATCTTAAGAGTAGCAGTGGTTTCTTATCTTTTCACTTGAAGAGCGATTTTGTGCGGCGCAGTCTGAGATTGAGATTGCCTTGCGGATATTGTGTCTATATCAGCTATCCACTACTTGCATGGGATTCAGCGTTTGATACCCCCTATCTCCTCCAGCAAGCATCAGAATACTATACGCCTCCACGCTGAAGAGACTCGACTTCACCCGCTCCAAGCCGTTACTTTCTCTTTGGGGTTCGGCCGGGATTTGACCCAAATCTTAGTAATGAGTTCATAAACTAGCGGCCCGTTCCTTCCTCCGGTGGTTGTGACTGCGAGTTGCTCCGAGCTAATGACATCCCCAACCTGATGACGGTAACGCTATCAGGGAGTCGAGAGGGGAAGGAGATGGAGGGAGCAGAAGAGGTAGTTAAAGCCCCATACCCACTAGGCGATTTTCCCGGCAACTGGCGACGGGAAACTGGCAGGATCACTGGTAAAATCGTTACTGATTCAGATTACCAGTCAGTATGTAACATTGAAATGTACATGTTTGATATGAGTTGCTGATAAAGTCGGTCGATTCTCCTGTTAGAATCGGCCGACTTTACTGCCGATCAGTCGACCGACTTTGTCAGAATTGCCTAGTGGGTATGGGGCTTAAGGGGGTGGTTGTACGGGAGTTCGTGGACGGCCTCAGTCCATAACCACACAGCCTTAAGGCACAACACCCAGAACCCAAACCCAGTCCATGTTTGCAGTTAGCTTCCTTGCCGAGGCAGCCGGCCGAATTACAATGGGTCTTATAATCGGTGATTTGGTGGGCAGCGAACGGAGGGGGAGGGGGTCAAATCATCAATCACCATGACAACACACTGATTAGCGGTCCTGATTTCCTCATCAGATTCGATCGGTGAAGGGCCTGGCAGTGGGCGCGCAGACGACTTTTATCGCCTCATCAGAATAACGCAGTTTGGGCGGGAAACGACAATAACCGCCGATATCTTGGTAAACATATTGATTTTGTGTTTTGTGGGGGCGTAGGTAAAGATCTTGGAAACATGAGAATCGTGCAGAAAGAAATAAACAGGGCTGAAGGAGATGTTATGTATTGCTTATAATCATAGATTGGAGAATGAGGGAAAATTCAAGACGACCAAACAGACAAACAATGCACCGTGGACTAGAGATGCTCGAGATGACTTGTATTTGTAATTTTGACACAAGAGTAGACGATTAGTAGTAATATGAGGGCGTTGCAATCTACCTAATAATCAAGAAATGAACTAGAAAATGGAAAGTTAGGGGAAACAAATAGGAAACTGTTTAGGCGTACCGAAAAAAATCGAACAAAGAAGCGCGAACGAACAGTTGTCAGAAAATGCAAAAGCGACTTGGCAGTATTCCTAGAATCACGTGAAAGACGACAGGGTGGCTGGGAATATCAATAAACCAGTTTGGCAACAGTTTCACGGTGCGATCAGCTATGTCCCAATCACTTACACAGAGCACACCTACATCTGACGTCCCCTAACAGTCGTATCATCCACTGTGGGGGTTTAATGTACGACAAGATCGATGTTCTCAACGTCAACGGTCGCATCACCATTGATCACACGCAAAAATAAGAGAGTATACAACAGCCGCATCATACGAGACTCTCGTATTCGTTATGTCCCACGGTTCCAATGGCCATTTTCAATTACAGCCCACATGGCTAACTCGCTCGGGGAGCTGAAGTGTTGGGCGATAACCGGGGAGGGCCTGGCACATACAACCCCTCTGAGCAGCTCAGGAGCAGCTCAAGGGACTTCTACCCGCTGATCTGCCGTCCCGGGAGAGGTGGGAGTTTCTTATCACCATCTGGAAATCCCTCTTTGATGAAGGGACAGTGTGTCCTAATCCGGTGGCTAGACTAGGCTCGGTAGTATGGATTTCTGCTCAAGGTGCCACTATGGAGGGGTAGTTTACTACTTTTTGTTCTTTGTTTTGAAGTGACGTCGGTTTAGCAAATTTAAAGGGGATTAGCGTTGGTTGAGAACATATATATTTAAAGTAAGGACCAATGAATCTAGAGGACTTAGTTGTGAACGGCTCCTCATTTTAACTGGTAGACATAAAGTTCTGCATGTAGTAGTTTCATTGTAAGATTTTATATTTCCCCCTCCGCTGGACAAACACTACTTTTTACAAAGTCAGGGGCGGATCCAGACATTTCCCAATTGCAAAAGGAGGCCTCCTAGTAGTCTTCATCTCAAGGAACTAAAAATACCCCCCAAAACAAATGTATCTTCTCCATATCATCTGCTAAATCGAAAACTTTAAAATATTAAGACTATAAAAGGTGCAGTAGTAAACCAAATATGTGCAGGAAGGTCCGAGTTTGATTCCTAGATTTTAGGCTTCAAATACAGATGAAGAACAAAGAGAAATGATATTGGGGTTATAGGTCTTGCGACAATGTTCATAAAGGACAGCTTCCATGTCATAAATCTGGTATCTCCATCGCATATTTTTGTCTACCCCACAAGAAAAACAGTTCCATTCCTCTAACAGATGTCATAAAGGTCAGCCTATGGTCTAACGTCGACAATTCGTAACCATACTTGGCAGCTTTCTTTGAAGCCAGTTATAACTACATAGCAATTTAATGCTTGAGTTAGTACACAAAATATTTCACTGCCCCCTACGAGAAGAACACAAAAGGATGTATTGTTCTGTCTGTATGACGGAAGGTAGTTGGGAGGGAATGTAAAAATGAATGACTCTACGGTGATGAAAATGTAAAAGACACATGTGTCTGTAAGTCTGGCCTCATAATACATGAATCTAGAGAGCCAAATAGACAGTCGGATGATGCAGAGGCGTTGAGGACAGCCCTCTGAGATTGAAACAAGCGCAATGGTTAAAAAGGTGATGTTTGGCAATGGTCAATGAATGGCTGAAAAAAACTATTAGTGGCCTTAAGAGCGGGGCCTGCTCCAACACATCGCTGACCGTGAAGGATTTGATGCCAACGGGGGACAAATTGATGCAGTCCCACGGGGCCCCAGTCAACGGATTCACCTAGGTAACAGTAAATCCATCAATCCATTATGTCACCGGTCCCTATTTTGATGGCAGCGGGGCCAAAGTGGAAAAGGATTTTATTCTAGGCATAGAGTGAGAGGGAGAGTCAACAAATTATCTCGGGAAGTCCAGGCTGGATTCTATAGAGCCCATTTCCTAAAGAGAAGTCGCGCTAATGAAAACAAGTTTTAATGGCCTGATTAGAGGCTCCCCCATCGATTATATATACTGAAGGCCGGTGAAAGGATTTACTGCTGATGTACGGCTCTTTTCTAAACAGCTAGACTCTGCCCATGCCGAAATAAACAATGAGTTTTTTGGTCGACTTATCCAAAATAAAACATTATGTGAGGGCTAGAGTTTGAATAACGACATTCAATTGTTCCTCTGTTCTCTCCTAACACTCTTCTAAAGAAAATATAATTTTTTTATTGTTTAGTATAAAGAAAAGAGCGTTCAGCTAAAGAAAAGGATATCAGTTAAATGTTATTGTTGTCACAGACACGGTCATAGAGCTTCAGAGGGGATCAGTTATTTTTATCGAAACAATTGATTTTGTATTGCATATCACGGACGTCAAATGCTGAGAAACTAATTGGTTGGATTCCTATTGACCCTGTGTTGTTGTCATCAATATGGTTTCCTGATAGCCTCATTGATTCTAATAATATGGATATCCTAGGTCTACATCCCACTCCCGAACTTATATGCGATTAATGGAAACCTAATAAGTCATGGTTTACGTATATAAATATCTATCAAACAGGTGAAATGCAACTGACACAAACTGACTTATATGTATGTATGTGTGTATGCATGCATGCATGTATGTGTGTATGTATGTCTCTATATGTGTATGTATATATATATATACTTCCCTCGATTTCTTTGACGAACTGATCAATACTAGCCTGGGCGGTGCTGAACCTCGCCTGACCTGGTTCTTTATAACTCAATATTTTCCACCCCAACAACAATGAAACCTAATCGTTTCTGGGTCCTACCTATTTTACACCAAAGCTTTAGTAGATTTTCCAGCCTACCAATAGGCCGTGCTATCTTTTCGGCTCACACATGGTAAGTCTCCGGCAATCAGTGCTCTTGCCTTTTTCCCTTCCGTTATTATTTAATTAATTCCGTAATCACATGTTGGCGTGTTGTTATATTGCAGAGCCTCGGCACCCGTCGACAGCCGCAAGATTTATGTGTGATATAACATTTCTAGCATTACCCTCCATGCGCCTGCTGATCTTCACTTATGAGGTTTCCTGCTCGTTATCTGCGAATGACGCTCACACTTGGGGGAGCCCCTACACAACATGCGAAATGAGGCGACCTCAGACTATTCATATGATCGTGTATAACATATTCCATCAAAACCACACGCATTCCCCCATAGTACAATATAAAGACATTGCATGCGTATATAAACCTTTTCCCTTAAGGCGGTAAACACTGGCAATTGTGGTAAACCTGCCTATATCTATCATTTAGACGTCGGTGGAAATACAACCGTTACAGGCAACTGATACCACAACACGGAGGAAAGAAAAACGTCTCCGCCGGGTTGCGGCTGGAGGAACTGGGTGATTAACAGTCGCGGCCTGATGCGTCAGCTGATGGAAAAACGGCCGACTTAGTGAGAGCCAGCCCTCCCTGCCACCTCCCTGCCACCCTATAAACTCCCTCCCTCCAGGGTCCTCCATACCGAGATAGGCCGCTGTGCCGCCGGTTTATCAGCCCCCGTGCCCCACTGAAAGGCCGATGTTTTCGTCGTCGCTGGACGCTCCGACCAGGTGAAGTTCTGGGTCAGAGGTCACCTGCCCGCCGCTCGGAGCGCCCTCTATCCGTCATCGACGATCGCCGCCCGTCGGGCACCTCGCTTCCGGTCCGTTCGAGCTACCGCGCCGTTGCCCGATTTGAATGGCGGCGGGCGCAGACAGAACGCGCTATTTCCGGTACGGAGATCATCGGGCGTCAAAGGCGGGTGGGTGATAAAGAGAGAACTTTGGCTATGAGAAGGGACTATCTCTGGGCAGAAGGGAATGCGGTCATGGAGAGGTTATGGCTATATATAGTAAGGATGACAAAAATGTTCCAAAGAAAGAGGTGAAATGAAAAGGACGGTATTATAAGTTACAGGGGCGGGTTGAGCGCATGAGGCATCCACCCACCTTTTTTTATGGACTATATCGCTTTTTAAACGTATTTATTTTTATACAAACCCCCTCGTTCGAAAGATGTTACATAAGGATACCCGCATTGAAAAGTCTCAATACGCCCCTAAGCACATTATGAATTGTTTGCATAGATGGGACACAATAAGGTAGGCCTAACAGTATATATATGCGTGAGAGAAAAAAGCCCAAAGGAACGACAAATAATGCAATTGGAAAGTAAGTCAACGAATGAATTGAGGGCAATTGGGAAGGGGGTCCGGAAGGAATTAGCCAATAAATGCCGCATACGAAGGAGACAGGGCAAGATTAGATCGGCAAGATTTGGAGACATCAAAGAAAGTCTTCCATCATCATAACACTAACGGAGGTATGAGAATCAATACCACTGGGGGACAGGCCTATGAATAAGAAACTATGCGCGGGGATAAACTAGATGAAAAAGCACAGTTTACAGCAAACCTTTGCTTTGGCATCCGTGGCGTTCTTGCTAGATTATAATTGCACCATTCGTAATAACTAGTCCTAAATTGATTTATATTACATTACATTATGAACAAATCTCAAGCTAATTTTATTGACCATGCATATTGGCCTAAGTGTATGCATTCATATGAATCATTGCAATCTTCCCCAAGCACGCACAGTTCTGAGAAGAGCATTGTGCATAGGGCAAACCGTACCTCCTCCTGTAATCACCCGGGCCATCAGTATTATCAGGCCTGATGGATCATCCCATCAGAGACACCACTCGTCTGATCACTTAATCTGCGTCCTTTGTTCTGTGTCTCCCACTTCGTGAGCTGCTCCCAGCTTCACCCACTGCTCCCTCCCCGCAGTAAGACCCTGTCGACCAAAGTTTATCACCACCCAGACACTGCCTTGTCTTGCCCCCATCCGCCAGTTGTGGTTTCATAGAGGTGCTCGGAGTGCGATCTATAGGATTGCGAGCACCTCTGAGCAGTACTAATGGCACTGCACCTGTCCCGATAAGTAGATAGTATAGTTAGGGGAAGGGTTATTCAATTCAAACCTGTATGTCTGGTGTTTTTTCTACGAGTGACAAGCACACTAGACGTGGTTAACGTCAACCACACTTGTCATGTTCTCATCTTTATTGACTAAAAATGAGATGTTAGAATTTATCAAGTGTTCTGTTAAGGATTTGTCTGCATCGGATACCAGCTAATATAACATATATGCTATTCGATAAACAGATAAGATATGGGAATTATTCCGCATTTATCAGAGAGGACGAGTGAATCAATACTATAACTTCTACCTCTTTTGTTAGCAAAACCATCTGAAAAGCTCTAAGATGTATTACTATAAAAGAAAACTATAGGCCTATCTTAAATGTTCGTGGTAATGTGGTTTCAAACAAAGACATGCAGTAGTGATTTCTGAGGGTTATCTATCATTTATTGTGCACTGACAAAAGCTAATTGTCTTCATTGTTTGCATTTTATGGTTGGATCCCCTTGTTGTGGCGTAATTAGGCCACACACCACGGTTATGCATGTCAAACAATTGGCCTACCGCAGATGTTTAGTAGGCATGAAGCCACACAGCCTCCTACTTCTCCAAACCAGAGGATGCTACAAAAACTTAATTTCCTTCAGAAAAAACTCCGTCCTACCATTAAGAGCCACATGCAAATACACTGGCCTAGTGCTGGCTCCAATGTTCCAGATTATATATAACATAATATATGTATGTTAGACGAAATTAAATAAACTCAGTCGTATATCTGCTTTATAGAGAAGATTATGGTTACTACTGGGAAACATTTAAGGGTTGTGAGTAATAGTATTAGATTAAAACCAGAATCATCTCATGATATCAGCCGTTCTCGGGTTGCAGGGTAATATGCAGTAATTGTTTTCATGCTTGACAGTTTCCCATCAGCAGTGGTAGAGGTGCACCTGCCCCCGGAAGAAATATGCCGCTCATGGCAAAGAATTATTTAGGTCAATAGGTAATTATAATTTTCCTGCTAGTAATTTCAGCACACCAGAGCAGGCCCCACAGTCTTCCCTGTGAGTATGAAGGATCCTAGTGAAGAGGATAGACAAGGAAGTTGTGATAGACGGTTGTCTAGATAGTGTAACTTTGCTTGGCCTTTCCCCGTGGGTGCCGCACCTGCTCTCCACACAAAGCCAGGTGTCTTTGGACAAAGTCTCTGTCTTGAGGCACAGTCTGACATGAAATGTAAATAGATATTGCCAGACAAATGGGCTCGGTAGATCACGGACTATATTGTGTCGGCCATGCCACCAAGAGACATTAATACGCCAACACAGCCCAGGTGCTTTGTGAAGCAAAGGAGTTATGTTGTAATGTCTCCCTAAGCCACAAGCCTACTATAGCACCAGATGTTTCAGGCATGCTTACATCTAGTAGTGCATGATATAGTGGCATTTATGTCCTTATTTCCTACGCGCGACTGCGTAATGTTTTAATGATGCATTGTGTAGCATGTCGATGTAATTGATTATATCAGGATTGGGTGTGAAAACGTGTTTAATTTATTCCACAGCATTCAGTCATCAATCACAAGCGACTTCATGAATCGTTGTAACCTGGATTCGGTTACTGGCTTCTTCCCCCATAAAACCAGCTGTTTTTTTTAGTCTGACGTGCTTCCTGTCTTTGTCACTAACTAGCTGCACAACACAAGGGGAAATGGGGAAAACCTGAATTATTAGGGTTATTGCAGTGAAGGACAAACGGCTCATTACAGCATTGGCTTCATTGTTCTGAGGCTAAAATACCTCATATTGCCTAGTGATTTTGTTAGCATATATTACAAAGTACCATCAATTGGTACGTAGCGAAGTAATGGATATTGCTCCTTGATTCATAGTTTATTATGAACGATTAGGGGTTCAGTGCAATTTCTCTGTCATGCTTTTCATCTGTAAACATTCTGTTGCTTTGAAATAACATGGTTCATTAACAGCTGAAATAGAGTAATAAGAAACCTATGTCTTCCGATGCATAGGTTTTATGTTAACAAAGAACATACAATGTGTCAATTATTATTAGCTTCCTTTTAAATACTTTGATGAAATCCTAAGTTGACATTGTAATACATTAGCACGCATTATCTTCTGAAAGTGAAATCATTCTCGACCTAAAAGTTTACAAGTTTTCAAGAAAGTTCAGGGTAAGAACAAACGTTGTAAGCTGTCCAAAATGTATGATGTACCTTGATCTATTACAAAAATATAGTAGGCCTCTATGTCCCATATCTAAACTACAATGTTCTAATATGTATGTCCCCAGAAACCACTTTCTTGTTTACTTATTTCTCTGGTTATCATAATATGAGTCTGATATATATTGTGTCGTCCTTGGAACAAAAAGTTAATGGAATTCCGGGATAATACACAATGCCTTATCTTCCCGACAGGAAAGAAAGGCAACCAATATGCATTAGTCAACGAGTCCTTGCCACTGTATACGTAGCACACTTTTTTTTAGAAATTCATTTCATTACCGATATGTCAGAATCTTATTCTAGGTGTGGTCCCTCGCACCTGTGGTTTGATCTTAATCATACTGATTCATAAGCCTTAATACATGCCCGCCAGCCGAAGACTTTCTCATATTTGTCATAACTTTTTTCTTGTCTCTTTGCGACGGCTTCCAGGAAAATTAAAATGTCAGGGGAATCTTGGATGAAGTGATCCCTTCCGAAGTGTATCTTCTATATAAGCCCAGCCTTAAAGATTCTACAATGAATATTTGAGTCCGCTTCCACTTATCAGTGCTTGATGGGATTATAAGCCCCGAATACCGTGAAAGAGGATTTAGTTTTGAAGTAGCCTGCAGAATATAGAACCAGCGACTGTCAAACTAATGCGTTCCGGGAGAAGTCATTCTGAATCCTCCTCCGATGGCAAATCAGTCGGCAGAAGATCCTCCTAGTATATATTGAAAGATAAGCCTCAGGCATGAAGACACAAATTTCTCTTCATAATCCTCGCTTGACTGATACGAAGAGCCACATTACTAAAAGTAAGTTATTGTACCGATGCATTGCTAGAAAAAGAACTAATATAGAAAATGCAAATATAGATCTATAATTATGTACACTTAATCTTTGGCCTGGATTAAAGATACAAACTATTCCTTAATTTTCTCTGATGGTATCCTTTTACAATCTAGGCTAAAGTCGAAGACCTTAGCAAATGCTTCATTTACAAATTGCCAATTACACCCCTTAGCAAATTGTATATACAGATATACTCATATTCAGTTTTACCAAAAAAGCTAATGCAAATGCACTGAATGGAGAACTCCGCTGGGAAGCATGCGTGTCAGTAAACCAGAGCTTACTTGTAGGCGTTTAACCTCCAGGGTTTCAGTAGCATGGGCCTAGCAGGGGGCGTGGGTATATAAAACATGGTACACTATGTGTTTACCCTGGAGATTCACTCGACATTATCTTGGTCCCAGCCGTCGCCATTACGTCTTGATGCCCAGGATGTCTCCTAACCTGGGTCTTACTGGAGCTGATGGGGGTGCTCCTCCGGGCAGCAAAACAAGCCCAGGAATATTCTCCCCCTCTCCAGAGCGATGTTGACCTCTGAGACTGGGGATCTGTCCTGATAGCAGGATCTAAGCGACGGCCTAACGGATCCATAACGGGGCCTACAGGATCAATAGAACATATACATCAACCCCTGTAAGGCGTCGGCTCGACCCTGGAGTGTCTCCTGTGGCGGTGACCCGGCCTCCACGGTCACTCACTTCGGACAGCATTGGGAAAGGCCATGTCGGAGTTGAGAGTAGGGGGGTATTTTGGGTTAAATTAAAGAGTGCTATAATATCTTGGCCAGGTGAAATTTGGTGAGCAGAAATTATGTTAAGCAAAACATGCCTTGGGAACTTAAGTACATTGAAAAGTTGCAAATCCAAATGGAACGATTAATTTTCAAATGACGAGGTCGGATCATGACGTTTTGAAAAAGTTATGGATGGGGCGGGGGGGAGGGGGGGGGGGGGCTAGTAGTCGCGCGTTTTTTACGCGCTGCACATCTATTCCCGAACACCTAGGGTCACGCGGATCCCCCTTGGATGACCATCCGAAATCCAACGGCAATTAAAATAATACGTAACTCCGTTTGACAAAAACTAATATACCTCCCAAAAAACTGTTTATTGTGTTGTGAAAATCAGTGTACCAAGAAATGATTTTACTGGGAAAGCCGTAATTTATATCCCTATTCAAAGTTGTTAGCACTTTCATCACTGAAAGGGCTGACTCGAAACGTATACCATTGAAACACGTCCACCCATCTTAAATCAAGGTAAGTGCTCCCCTTCCCACGGTCCCCCTCTGATGAGGGAAAGGCCAGCGCCAATCGCACGGACAGGGGATGGTTGGGTGGAGGCTGGGAGGCGATAGCCATATCAAGTCATCACGGTTGAGGGCGGCGTGGTAGGGGGACGGGTTGGGGGCAGGACGGGACCCCTTGGGCTGATTTACCGCCACCTACCCACACGGAAGCCATGGTGGCTCTGATGAGATGAGTACGGGTTGGAGTACTTTAGGTGGGGATGGAGAATGATGGGGCACCTGGGTCAGGCTCTGACACTGACGGGATGGGCAGGGTGGGGCTGGGTGGGGGGCAGAGGGGTCGATTTACTGGGCGATTTTTGTGCATTATCTGTGCATTTTACTTGAGACTTATAGTTGATGTAAACACGTTGTAGGCCTGTATGTCATGAACAGTAGGCCTATCGTTTTCGTTGTTTTTCATTCAAAAATCAGAAGAAAATGTGAAAAGTTGATCAACATTCTCGGCACCCTTAAAGGCTGCAATGACCACTACGGGCCTACTTCCTATACTTAATACATGATGATATTATACCAAACCCAAACCCGCTAGCAAATACAACCACAGACTTTTATTTGGTTTTCAAAACCATCTCAACTCTCTTGTATGATTCTAGCCATGTTATGAATAGTAAGAAAAATATGTGTCGCGTCTACAAAAGTTTTGCCTGAAGAAAATGAACAGGGCGTGTCCTTTGGGTCTACTTTAAGCCCTCTATATCCCCCTCCATAGTGGCAGTCGATAAATGAAGGCACATTTTCAATAGTCTAACAAACAGAAGAAATTGCCAATTTAAGAAAATCATATAACGACGACCGTAAATCTTATCTATAATGATTCCTAACAGCGGAATGAATTAGCCGCCTGTCACTGATTGACCATAATGTTAAGGCATCGCAGAAATGATTCGTAGCAAATCGGTTATCAAAAACTGAATATGATTGCAACATTTCAATCAGACTCGCCATCTCGCCCGCAACAGACAGTCTGGCCAAATATCTATTATGCTTCTTGCAAGACACCCTTTGTAGATAGAGGATTCTTTTTATTCATGCAGCAATCAATTCATTTGCTAGATTGTGTCCATTCGCAGACTATAATTGAGTTTGATACAAGAGCTAAGACTGAACACAAATCCATGGCGGTCGGACCTTGTTTGCTGGGAAGTAATGCCCGCCTGCTATGTCCAAGTGTATTCATGTTACATGTTGGTTGGCTTCAAGTGATGGATGTGGTTCAAAATTGAGTTCGATTCTACACTGGTTATACCGCAGGCGGTGCTTACATAGCATCCTCCGCGCTTTTACATCGAACTCAGACCTGCCTATGCAATCAGTGCAAGGTACTCTATTAGAGCGGAGGGGCTTGTTGCATAGAAAGTGGAAGTACTGGTATTGGGACAGTACTTCTTCTGTAAGGGATGGGTAGAAAATGGAGGGAAAAACAAGCCCAGGCTGTCAGTGTCCCGAAGCTGGGGACAAGTCGAATTCATGTGGCTTACCGCAAAAAAATCCTGCATAGTGTAGCTTAACTACGTTACTGGAAAATGGCGATAGCTGACTTGGAGCTTGCTTTATTTGGCACTATATTTCGACGGTATCCTCGTACAGAATAAAAAGCACTGCCACCATGGGCAATTACCCCTAGCGCAGCATATAAACAAAGAAATAATACGGTGTACTTCACCATAGATTGCAAGCCTACACCATAGCCACATGATCAATTATTCATTATTTTCCGGTAAAGAGTAAAACGCAGGGTTTTTCAGGGGCGCTCTATAATTTGATATACATAATACCGACTATGACGCTAATTATACTCAACTGTAGATATAGTATTAACTGAACGTTGAATTATAGACGCGAATTATTTTGCAATAAAGGAGCACGGCATATACTTTTAGATCGTAAAACAGTCATTCAAAACTATGTAACTATCATCTAGTTTTGTATGTTGAATAACAGTAGTTGAGTAAGTGATCTAAAATACAAACCCGCAATGTACTTTTGATATTGTTATACACAGTTGCTCTTTTTGTTTTTACACCCATAGTCTGAATAGACTCCAGTCGATAAGTAGACTCATTGTATAGATCCTATGTCATGCCATTAGCTGCAGAAGGAAAACATAAACCCATCCCCTCTCCCAACATCAATGTTTGAGGGATAGCTAGAAAAAAGACCAAACTCAGCGGCCTCAATACATACATAACGGAACACCTCCCTCTCTTCCCTGAATACTCAAGCAAGTAAAATCCTTAAGATGGGCGGCAGCAGCAGCAAGGTGGGGAGGAGTTGGAAAAAAGAAAGGAGAATTAACAAGCCTTGGCGATGCGAACAAACAGAGTCGGTGGGTGTGGGCTGAGGGGAGTAGTGTTTTATTGACTATGATTCGCCGCCCCTTCCACACCCGCCTGTCCTCCTGTCCCCCTTCCTCCAGTGTCTGCCTGGTTCCTCCAGACCACGTGGGATGCACAAAGACGCGTCCTGGGACGTTGACAGTGGCTGCTGGAGGAGTCAGTGTCGACCGTGGAGGATGTACGGGAGAGACGGGGGTAAGCGTCAGGGTTGGCAGAGGATGTCAATATCAGCATCACGCCTGTCTATTCATCCAGGGCAGAAGAGGAGCAGGGGGCGGGAGGGGAGAACATATCAGCCACTTTAGGACGCAGCTTTGGGGCAAATTCAGATGTCACACAGTGGTGGTACCGAACTATAACTAAAGAGGTTTTCGATGCAACGACTTGAATTAGCCAGATAGTACTAATGAAGTAACTTTTTAAAAAGCTTCCCGGATTTCCGTCTATGCGCGGTTTTCCCACTGTGGTATACAAAAACAACTGCAAAAGTCGGTGATTAACTTCATTCAATAAACTAAGATAGAAGTCGTTACCAAATTTCTCTTCATTTAGTACATACTTTAGGTAGATGCACATCAACGATTGTGTGACAGTGTCAGGAGATAGCTATCCAAGATAACTAAGATTATGAAATTTGATTAAGAGTTAAGTTGTCCTTGGCAATATCAAAATAATTAGCATGTTTTGGGCCTCAATCTTCGTACCACACACCTCCTCTGCAGTGTATAATTCGCCACTGGAGGACTGACTATTATAACTCTGATTGGCAATTGCCAATTTCCTGAGTAAACAGTCAAACTTCCCGGCGTCGGAGAAGGTAATCTACCCGCACTCGGCAAGTCAAGATCTGTATAATTTCTTTCATGTCTCCTGGAGTGTTCTGACAACAAATATGATTTGTCTAATTAGAGTGGAGCCTCTTGGTGACAAGCAATTCTGACGGGACATATCTAATTGTGGAGAATGCTGCTGTTGAATTACAAGAGGCCTTGGTCGTGGGTTGTTTACCTAGCTGATTGCTCTTATCAAAATTCAAAAGCACCAAGAGTGGTCTTCAAGTCTGTATCACATAAATATGAGCCCACTGACATGGCTACAGAGAAAAAAGTACTTGCATTTTATGCAATTATAATTATGGCAAATGGGAAAATATAATATGGCTATTTACATAGACTATGTGACCATATATGGATTGACGAAGTTCGATGTAAAGGCGACTGCGCTTTTATACTGGTGATTATTGGGGGAATACATGTTGCTATGAATCTGGTAGAAAAACGGTACTGAAATGGTAACCGTTCGGGAAAGGCGCTGTCACGAACACCGTCGGTAATTTTTTTTTTTTTTTTTAGATAATTTTATTATACTGAGAAAAGTACAAGTAGGCTAGACAGCCTGTTTTCATTGACATCTCAGTGTCGTCCACATTACAAACATTCAAGGGCATTGATCATACAATCACAATTTAGCGACATTATTTACATAGAAATATACAGTATTTTAACATAATAACATAGCTTTAAAAAGAGTTTTAAACACATTAATAAACCCAGGTATATGAAAAGAAAATACAATTTTAAATAGTAGGGGATCCGCACTTAAATCAACTTCAGATTTCACCATATTGGTATCAGGTCACTAGACAAATCGCTGTATTTCACATATGTGGTTTTATCAGCAAACAATTTCAAAGAAATGTTAAAGCGAAAAGATAGATAAGTCATCAGATACACAAACAAATTTATATAATTGATGATAACATGCTCTTTTTGGTTTTAGCTTTAAAAATTTTATATGATAATTCTGAACGATCTGGTGAAGGCAAACCGTTCCATAGTTTTGCTCCCTGGTGTAATACGCTTCTCTCATAAGTAGCATTTTTAGCAATGATTTCTTTGAAAACTACACCATTATAATTTCTTAAGTTTCTAGGTGCTACATGTACATAAGTAGGATTTTCTCTACGTTGAAAACAAAAATTTTTCAAATGACAGTGAGCTCGGTCTATTAAGAATGGTATGCATGCTTCATTATGCAAGGCCCAAACATTGTAACGTGAGTCTCTATCCATTACTAATCGAATGGCTCTGTTCTGTAATTTTTGCATTTTATTTAGAGTACCCTTCTGTATGTTAGTAAAGAAAATATTACCATAGTCAAAATATGGTTGGATTTTACTCTTATACAGGGCCATGAGCTGAGAAGTATTTAAAAATTGTTTCACTTTGGTAAGCAAATATATCTTGTGAGAGACAATCCTTATACACTCAGATGCATGCAGTTCAAAAGTTAATTTGGAATCTAGTTTCACGCCGAGGTAACTGAAATGAGGAACATATTGTAATGAGGTATTTAAAATGGTGATATCATAATAGTTGGCTTTCCTAAGCATATTTTTAGTTCCAAAAAGCATAAGCTTGGTTTTTTTAAGATTGATGGTTAGTTGATTTGTTGCTAGCCAACTACATAGAGCTTTAAGATCTGATAGTACCCTCTGATGGGCAATTGTCTCAGAATCTTTAGTACAATAGATTACAGTGTCATCAGCGTAGAGTCTAACAGAACATTGTGACAAACATGTTGTTAAGTCATTTATAAACAATAAGAATAAGGTAGGGCCTAAGATCGACCCTTGGGGGACACCACACTTAATATCCATTAATTCTGATGTAAAACCATTTGCCAGGCATTTTTGTTTTCTGTTTGTAAGATAACTGGACAACCAATCAATCACTGAGTTATGAAGGCCAAAATTAGGTAATTTTTTAATTAAGATCTGATGAGAAACGGTGTCAAAAGCCTTTTTTAGGTCTATGTAGGCAGCAACAGTGTACATTTTAGAGTTTAAACCCACAAATATATCGTCAGTGAAGTCTGCTATAGTACCAATAGTAGATCTGTTTTTCCTAAAACCATTTTGTAAGTCTGACAATAGGTGGTTATCTTCCAAATGATTAATAAGCCTAGAATGAATAATTCTTTCAAGCATTTTACCCGGCAAAGGTAGTAGGGATATGGGTCTCAGATTATTGACATCAGTACAATCACCAGCTTTTTGGAGGGGAATTACAGTGGCAGTTTTCCAAGACTCTGGAAACAAACAATTTGTTATTGAACAATTAAACATATGAGTTAGTTGAGGGATCAGAACAATGAAGGCATCTTTTAAGATAGTAGAAGACAGTCCTTCAATTGCAGATGATTTGTAAATTTCTATGCCTTCAACTAGTTTTGAAACCTCATCATATTCTACTCTTACAAATTCCAATACAGTGCCACCTTCAACAGGTTCATGTTCATTTGTCCAGTTGTCAGCAAAACCAGTCGATAGTTTGGGTCCAATTTCAGTGAAAAATTTATTAATAAAAGCAGGGGTTTTGTCGTCAGCGACAGGTATGTCTGTTTCTTTGTCAATTAAGTTTATTTTATTTGCTTTTTTAGTCGAAGTCAAGAAATTTAACTTTTCCCAAAATTTTTTTGGAGATAATTTATCATCCAGTAAGTAGTCCTGTACAAAGTCTGCTTTGGTCCTTCTGACCATGTTTTTGACATCGTTACGCAGTCTTTTGGCAGTTTGTAAGTCATCCGGTGATTTTGATTTTTTAGCTTTTTTCCAGGCTTTGTCCTTGTCATAAATTAATTCAAGCAATTCATTTGTTAACCAGGGTTCACGTTTGTTTCTGATTTTTCTGCTTGACAACGGACACATGTGGTCAATAATATCAGAGACATAATCAACTATAATGTTCCAGCATTCGTCTGGGTTGTTACATTGCCAGAAGTTTTCCCAGTTACAGTTTGTCAAACGGTTTTGAAAAACAACCTTGTCATAAGTTCTGTATGATCTGCCAACAAATTCGGTGTAATCATACCTAATTTTTTGCTTTTTTACAGTTAAAAATATAAGTTCATGATCACTAAGCATAATATCGAGTACCCCAGAGTTTGAGATAATATCACAATTTGAATAGGCAAGGTCTATACAGTTTTCATAGCGTGTGGGAGCATTAATATGCTGCTTACAGTTTGTTAAAGTTTCAATGAGTTTAAGTTGTTTAAATTGGTCAGAATTCTTGTTAAGATAGTTCATATTAAAATCACCTAAGATAAAAATGTCATGGTTACCGAGAAGGGTAATGTCATTTATCATGTCAATAAGTTTGTCAGAGAAGGTTTTCATATCACCAGAAGGAGGTCTATAGACAGTACCAATCGCCATATTTTTGGAATCAGGATTTGTAATATAGAGCCACATAATTTCCAGGTAGTTTGAATTAATATTAAATTCTTGCAATTTTAATGTTGAGACATTTATATTGTCTCTGATATATGCTCCCACACCACCTCCTTTTTTGATACCAGTATTCGGTAGATCAGACCATGCTCTATCTTGTCTGTATAGCTGAAATCCCTGGACATGTAAGAGGCTATCATCTAATTCCGGTTTGAGCCAAGATTCACTAAAAGTGAAAATATCAAAGTTTAACTCGTTAATGTAAATTTTAAATAGATCAATTTTGTTACACAGGCTTTGGAGATTTAAATGTGCAATATGCTGACCTCTCTTAGTTGTGGGTGAGTTAATATTTGGCGCTGTCATGTAATATACCAATAGGCAGTACTATCAGGATATGCATTTTTAATACGGATGCCCCATAGATCCCAACTAACGGTAATATATGGTACAATGCAGAATTTGCTGACCATCTTACCAATATACTAAATTAATGAAAATACAAAGAAAAAAAAAACACTCTAGGAACCTAGCCTAGAACCTCATAATCATGTGATATAAAGTCTATTTTGGATCATACATACAATTTATAATGCGCAATGAACACACAAACCTGGCATGTGGAATATCACTGTACCAGGAATAATGTCTTACCTAGATAGTATTATCTTAACATCTAGTAACTTCTGGCTTGTGGAGTATCACTAAGCCAGATATTTAGGTCGATAAATATATCAAGGGGTATGTGAAATAACACAGATTAATAAACAGTGGGCCGAGGTATCTGAAAAGTGAAGTGTTCAATAATAGCCATGCGATTTATGAATACATGTAGTGATTATGTATGACGTATAATCCTATACATACAGATCACTTGTTGAGTTTGTTGCCAGTTCTAGAATGTATATTCAGTCCGTCTAATAAAATCCAAGTTCTTGTAGGATCGACTGAACAAATCTGTCCATGATTTTGGTTGAGTACAGGCGTCTCATATGTAAACCATCATACATGGTCAAATGGTACCTATGTACAAGATTACCTGTCTCTCTCTGTTTATGGGTATATTCCGTGATGTTTGGGCTGAAGACCAGCCTCTCCATGTTCATGTATCTAATGTATTCGTTCAACAACATTACACCTGCGTTCAACTCCATTTGTTCGAATAGGTAAGAAGAAAAGGGATATAGATTATACTTTGCGTAGTTTAAACCAATGAGTTCACAGATGATAACATTGTCACAGATCATATCAAGTTTTACTCGCGCTTGATAGTATTTAGATATCATGGTAGCTGCTAGGTGATACCTGTTTATGAAGTTAGGAGTAATATTACGAAATCCATGTCGTGTCGAAAGGTCATTTACTCCAGTGAACAGATATACATAGTCAAACCATATGTTTCCTATTTCATGAATGGCCCTATCGACTGCACTATTAATAGTTGCCCCCGAATAGGCCAGGATGGTCAAAAAGATGTTAAAGGCAGACAAGTCGATAGTGTGTAATTGCCTATGAAGGGCAAAGCCCCGTGAGTCCGATATAATCAGAATAGAGATCATTTCATCAGGTATTCTGCCTTCAGCGCAGTGAGGATCTCTCCCATGTAATTCCTATGAGTAGGTTTTGGTTTGTATCCGTCTGTTCTGGCAAGCTGTAGGGTAATACCTGCTCCGTAGATCGGGTGGTAGGTGCATTCGTAAAATTGATCTGCAGCGCATTTTAGTAGTTTGTTCTTTAAGTGCGGATTTTGGTCAAATTTCATTTTTACTGCTGACTTTACAACATCTTTCTCTGATTTGCGCCATGCATCATTTGTTACAATGGCCTTGCCTAGCGCCATAATGGTGTAGGGGTTTGATTCAGACAATATTTTGGCCGCTGTTGTGTAATCCTCGCAACATACTGCTTTTTTATGTTGGATGAATTGTTCGGCACAGGAATATTCAATATTTCCATCGTTAATGATTGCATCTGACAGATTGCTGAGAGGGGAGCAGTGTGACTGAAAACCAGCACCTTCTTTTGTGATGATTGTGGAAGCACTTTCAAGTGATAGGCCGTATGGGAGCTTATTGAAATTTGATCTGTCATAGGATTTGCCATCAATTTCAATTCGGGATCCTTTCATCTTGGTGACTACATTAGGGAGTTGTTTGGCTGCACCATGTAGCAGTTGAATTTCTTTGTTGAGAAGAAACTGGTCATCGTCTAGATCATTGGCTACGCGTACATTTTCAAATTTCTTATTGATTTTCATACGTGCAATGTTACGATAAATCACTCCCTTCTGTAATAGGGTTTTGCAAAAGAGCCGTATAGGCCGTGGTCGTTTGTAACCGTCATTCTGGCGTAATTGTTTGTTTTGATCTGGTCTGCCTATACGGGCCGCGCCGTCTGTTTGTGTATATTGAAACACTTCACTTATAGGCCGAAGGAATTCCTCCATTGTTTCAAACATTTTTTCGTTTTGCTGCTCAGGTATGCCATGTATAATTAGGTTATACGATTTTTGAGAATTTTTCAAGGTTTTGTTTTCAGTGTACAACTCAGTGAAGCACCCTTCAAGGGTTTCAATTCTGTCGTTTGCATTGTCAAGTCGGTCAGAAAGTTCTTGGTGATTCACCGAAATTGCCCCAATTTTCTGACTCAGGTCTTCATAATTTGTTCGTGCATCTTTTTGTAGGGTATCAATACTTGTACGCATGCCTTTAATATCATCTTTCATGGTTTTCATGCCACGATTCAGTTCAATCAACAAGGACTTAATATCGGGGTCCTGATCGGAATCATTATCAGAGGTAGACATGGTGCTTACTTGTGAGTGGCGCGGGTCAGCGGTCAGGTCGGCCAATGGTTTGTTTACCTTAGTTACGTCTGTGTTGACTGTAGCTGCGGCCTGCTGCTTACTCCTTGTACGGGTATTCCTTGGCGAGAAATGCGAATTTTTACTGTCGCGCTTCTGATATGGTAGCATGTTAATCCATGGGATAAGTCACATGTGGTTCATAATCAATGTAGTGCCATTTGATAGTCCGATCCTTATGGTTTACTCATAGTACTGGGAGGTTCTAGTTAGGAGCCACGATCACACGACCTGCACCGCCGCCGCCATTACATTCACTGTAATGATCCATATTTGGGTAGGCGACGCGCTGGGATGGAATATAGAGGGGTAGGGTTTTGTACACGAACTAGGAAATGTGCTCCCATAGAGGACCATTTATAAACGTCGTTGTAATGCTATTTCCTTATTGTCAAGTCTAGGCTGCTTCCTTGTGGCGTTCCTATAGTACGTGATGAGGCTAATTGTGTCAGAACTAAGATAATTGGGTGTATTATCCCCCGGCTCCACGCCTACCTCCTGGGCTGGAGATCTCCAGGAGGAAGAAAGAGGCTGACCCTGACTTCCATATCACGCTACTGCAGATTCACCTATTATCACCCGCACTGACAGTGACACAACTAATTGCCAATACCGTCACCAGTCGGGGGCCCCCTTTTGGGCACCGGCAAAATATCAACAGTTCCGTAGTAGCCGGGGAATGTTTATAATCGGCGAGGAGATCACGCGCGGGTTGTTAGTTTTTAATAAGAAGCCGCGCGGTCGGCGCGTTCAAATGTCACCCTACGCGCGGCCGGAGTCTACGCGCCGCCCGTATCTACGCGCGGCAGCCATGTTCGCGGACACTAATAACGCGCAGAACGATCGTTACTCCGACACTCATCGCAGGGGGTGGGGGTAATAATTGCAACAGGGGGGGCACTGCTACCGCTCCCTCCACTCCCCACTTCCTTCCTATGCCCTACCCAAGCACTCCATTCCCATCTGCATTTTGTTTATTTTCTTGCGGTCGCGGGGTTTCTTAAGCGAGCCTCGGGGCGTGACTCGATAAAAGAGGTGCCTTCTAGACGCGCGTCTTTACGCGCCCTTCACGCGCGTACGTGCCGTCGTGACTGTTGTTTCAATCTGGGCAAGTCCGTCAATTGATTTCCTCCTGGCAAAGGGAGCACTAGATTTGAAAACGTTTCCCAGGATGAAACAGAGTTTCAGCTGCGGCTATTTATGCCGACCGTTTGGTATTGAGATAGCGGCGTGTGCCTCCAGGGTTAAGTGAATACTGGTTTCCGGTCGCCCATGTTGGTGGTCGACCATGTCACGAGCGCAGGATACATTTCGCGTCAAACATGTATTAAAATGATATCTCAAAGTTGGCGAACCCGACCAACATTCTGGAATTAGATCTATTTGGAATAAGGTTTTGACAGAATTGCAATGTTTTACCTCAAGAGATCAAAATAAAACATTACATTTGAAAAGTTTGAGATATGTGCATTGTTATCGCAAACAGCGCTATATTATGTTATATGCCTTTTCGTAAAGCGACTTATAGGCCTATATAATATTTATGTCACAACTTCCAGGTAACATTAGTGTAGCTTAACTGCCACGGCGTTCACTTTGAATCAAGAGAAAATATAACTGTTACTTTAATTCAAAGTGTATTGATACCTTGAGGATAAGTATGGAAATAATCACTTCTAAAAATGATTGTTCCCAATACATAGTTATAGGCCTATCTCAGATCGCAAGTATTCGCCACCTGTTTGCCTGCGCGTTATCTTAGATCGTGCGTAAAAACATCCCTGTGAACCCGAAGCAGATTCTTATTTCCATCTACTACTTACATTTTGTTCATAGATCACTACATGAGATAACATCATATACATACACGTAAGTTGTGAACCTGATAGGCCTCCAGAAGCTTATTTGCAATGCACTGGAAAATCACCAAATCCCCATTTCCGTATACTACTCATATCATTTAACCTTGTCGTGCAATTTTGTCAATCAAGTATGTGCATCCTTTGTTCAAGACGTTTTCTGTATAAATGAATGTATCAATAAGATGAAACGTGATACATCGAAATACATCGAAAATATATTCATATCATTCCCGTTTAACTTTTTCATGGTCGATGGTAAACACCAAAGAAGTTCAATACCACAATGAGGGATTTTCGTTTTGTTTATTCTTTAATATAACCGAACAATTATATGCGGCTGTGTAAATGTAATTCGATAAAAGATATTCTTACCATTGGGAATCTCGACATAACAATAAAACAACCACTCAGTAGAAATTCATTTGGCTCTTTCTTATGTCTGTCTTGGTTTGTCTTGCCACTAATAAACCCAAAACCTTCTACGCGCGCGGCCTTCTGCTATTCATTACATTTATTTTAGGGACTTCTTTTTGTTAGAATGCTCAGGAGGCATTTTCTCTGTAACCCTAATTGGAGTTCTCGTAATGAAACTCAATACGACGTCAAAAACCATCTACCAAAAATTAGCCTCATCGTCCAATCTCAAGTTTGGTCCCCCTGGCCTTAGATTTTAATGCCCAGCCTCAATAAAGATGTACTCACAGCATGTGGCCTTTTAAATGAAAACTAAATTACTTCAGATTGGACTGGAGAAGAACGAAAGGAGATCCACAGAAATATTCACTTTTTGTGTTCACGTAATCCTATCTAACAACCTAAAAATAGTTAGGAACTTTGTTTAGAGTTGATTATACAAATTAAATTGTTAAGAAGTCATGTGTTTCGGAAACTGGATAAAATTGATAGTTATGCTATTGATACCGGGTGCTTATGGGGAATGTGGTATCGGGTGAGTTTACATTAAATTATCCATGCATGCACACGACGACAAGCAATATAAATGATAACTGTGGTTTCCAACAAATGTATCCAATGTGTGGTAACTTAATTGTGGTTTTGTGGTTGCCATAGCTAGGAACTGACCGCATGCCCGGGGGAGCAGCTCATGCCACCACCTGGAGCAGTTCCACTACTAACGGCACCATCCCCGGAGGCGATGGTAGCGGGAGTCCGGGCAGGAGGAGCGGCAGGAGCAGGGGTAGGCCGTCACCAACAATCATACCTCACAGCGCCGAGCAGCTCGCCCCGGCCTCCAGCCAACAGCCAATCCCACCCGGTGAGCTGCTCCCCCGCCCGCCCGCTACCACCCCGGCTACCTCCACCACCTCCTTCACGGGTTATCCCACTCGCTGTCCGAGAATGAATATTAAAAAAAACGGCCTCAGCAGGTACTGACCTCAGCTGTACAAGTCCCCGGCCAGCCCACGTGTATCCCAACAGTCGGGGCAGTCTTTTCCCGCCGCGCCGCTGACAGGTTTCTAAGGGCTAATAATCCAGGTACATCTGCGGCTGGTCTCTAACTGCTCCCTCTCCCTCCAGGGGGCGCGAGCAGCTCCCCGCCTAGTCACGTGACAGTTGGACTGGGCCTCAATGGCCGGTGAGCGATAATTAGTGGTTCACACGTGGTTTTGTCGGCGCGGCCGGAGTCTGAGTGGCAGCTACACAAGACGGTAATCTCGGGCTGTCACGGTCTGGAGCAGCCTGTCTCAGACTCCTCCAGGCCAGGATTATCCCTTTATCATCTCCCCCCTGTGGACGAGCAGTAGCAGGAGGAGGCTGCCTGCCTGCCTGCAAAAGGCTGTACCATCCCCGCCCTTCTCTATGGCCACTAACCCAGTATACGAGCAAAGTGACTTAACCACACCAGTCCGACTAATACGGTATCATAGGGTATTGATTCGTTCATCTCACCCACGGGACGGCGGATGGGCGTGCCGCGGCAAGGGGTAGGGGTGCTAAGGGAATCCCACCAGCCACGCAGCCGTGCCAATGCAGCAATTCCGAAACTACACTCCTCATGTCAATGTGCTCTGTTATGGGAATTCATACCCCTGATAAGCTGTCATTCGGTTTCGAGTGGCGGCCAATGTTATAATTCTGATTTAATCCCAGGTCAGATCAACTTCAAGAGATCTGGTTGGCGATCGGGGCGGGCTGCAGGCACGTGCCTATTGCCGCGGACCTGAGATGATCGGGCCGGCAGGGCCTGGGTCCCATTTTCAGATCTCACACCAAATGAAATCAGCACCAGAATGATGGGCGGCCGTGATAACGACCAATGTGGCACTGGATCCTCCCCAGGCCTTGTATCGTTTAGACAGGTTCATGATGAGCCAGTCTCCATCCTCTATAGATCACATCTCCTTCTTATACAGAATGGCTGCTAGCCTATCAATGGCTTTGCAGATAAGAGGGTGTTCCCATCGTGTTGGTCCCTGCCATGCAAGCAGGGTGGGGGTGGTCTAATCAGATAAGCTTGATATGGTGTAGTGTGCCAGGATCTGAACTCATCTCACAGTAGATTCATTATACCCCCGGCGACATATTGCCCAGTCATTGACGTTCCTTCTACAACAAACCACATTGGGTCATGCACTGGCACGTTCTGTGTGCCACCCTCTCCTCTTTCCTCCACAACTCATCTTCCATGTCCCCTCTCCACCCCACACTCCCCTGTACACACCCATTCGACTCCCCCACACATCTCACCCCAGTATAGTATTCCTACACAAGGAAGCCACCATAAGGCCACCCAGGACACGCCCAGCAAACTGATGCCAGACGCCCAGTTATACCTCTGCATTCATTTGCATTGCATCAATAAGCTGCGTCAAATATCAAATGTCTACTGCCTCTCTAGATCTGAGAAAGAGCTCTTTCTGTTTGCCAGGCGAAGCAGTCCTTTCGAATAAATTCTCGTAATACCGAGACACAGGCTAAGCATATTTTTTGAAATGCACTCTTGTCTTCGGTCTCTTAGGTACAATTATTTCTGGGTAAGAGCCTTCATTTAGGGTTTTATAACCTGATCCCACATTGGCAGAAATTGGATTTTAAATTACATCGTTTTGGCTGCAAAGCAGAGATAGCATGGGCAGAAAAAGGTAGATGTAACCGATTGCCCTCGAATCCGTTTCCAGGACGTTTCCATCCAATGTTTCAAATATTGATAGAATCTCCAACAGAATTACTGGGATTCAAAGTCTGATACCATCATATCTAGCAAATTATTGGAGTGTTTTTATATCAGTTATATTTGTACTAAACTAAACAAGAAAATTGGCATAATCTTTAATCCAATAGAAACAGAATAATAAGCTGGAAATGAGATTATGTTGCAACTTTTCAACATTTCAATTCAAGTTGTGTTTCTTGTATACAAGTGTGTCCTTCTCTCCCCTTAAAGAAACATGTACTCTTATCTTCCTATAAGAAATGGCTGTTTGAAGAAGATTGGCAGGGAGGCAGAAATTTGAGTCAGTAAAACATTTCATATTACATTCAATCTAGGATAAACAGATACATGGCACGGCACTGATAGGATGGTGTTATGAGCCATAAGATCGCGATGATTGACTTCAATTTGAAAAGATCCAAATTGCAAATAAATAAAGTTATTCAAATCTGACTTCCATGCTCAGCAGTCAAACCATTTTCTTCCTGCAGGGCCTTCTTTTCAATTCCTATGATTGAGGACAACGGGACAGACATTAATTTAGGGAAATAGTGTTCTGTCTGGTTTTCATGGAAAATAGCCTGTTTGTCGGTCTCTCTCAATGGGTGTCACACAACAGGGTGTAGAAAACACATTACTCGTGATTCAGAATGCAAAAATAATTTGACAACTGCTGTTTTTCCCACGTTCCCATGAAAACCTACCATTTGCACCGAAACATCTGTGAAATGAGCAATCATTCATCCCACTGCAAATTTTCAGGGGCCCGTTTAGTTTGTGAGGGTTCAGAAATCTAAACGGGTATGAATTATCTATCATTGATTGAATGCAGCATGGCGCTCTAGAAGAACAATTGAGAAAATTGAGTGATACAGAGCGCGATGTGGCCTACCTAACGTATTTTTCTCCGATGAAAATGCATAAACATTGATACTGATTCAGAGAAATGATGTGTCCGACTGTACGTTTGATCTGACACACATTTATCTAACCATGCAATGAGCAACCACAGGCAGGGTTAGGTTCAGAGAAAGATGATTATCATTTTAAAATAATCTAATTGACGTATTTTAATTGTATTATTTGTAGGAAATAGATACACGGTGTCACCAACCACTATTTAGGTGTTTCGTTGAGTACATTGGACAAACTATTTGACGAATGATAAATTATTAAGCGTGCTTCAATGTGATTTCTTCTATGCTCTTCCAAGAACCACTAGAACCCTAGTAACTTAATAAATTATGTAGTTTCCTCGGTGTCTGTTATAGAGCTGTGATATTGGTTTCTACATTAGGGTGAAAAAGGTATACATTGCTATCATAGGACATGCCATTTCTCATCAGATTTTGAAGGAACTCTAGATCTCAGGGAAGGACCCTGTATGGTGAGACTCCTACACCGACATTGCTTAGGTTTACGTTGCGTGCAAACAAACTTCTGAAAGTTGTTTTTCTTTCATCAATATATATGTTTGCGCGTGTGTGTAGGGACTTGTAATTGCTTGCATGTTTCCATCAAGCTCCAGTATAAGTTTGACCTATCCAAATTATTTAGATTACCTCTTCATGTAGTCTCCAAGAGCAGGTTCAATATCAAAGTGTGTTTCAAGGGAACCAGTAAGTCTAACGTCTATACTATATATAAGGAGAATTCACCAAACAGAAAAGGGAGAATTGAACTATTTGAAAAATGTCCCGAGAATTTACTCACCTTTTCTCGTCGGGAATTTTTCATTAAGTAGCCCCTTTATGTGACATTTGAAATTATTCATCCCGCTGCCCCTAGTACAAATCTCAAAGTAATATTGGGCAACAATTTCTATCAAACTCTGCTTAAGCATCTCTTGCAAGCAATTAATTCACCAAGGTCGGCTCACCACCATCTGAATATTCACATGTTTCATTAATATCATCATTATCTTCTGAAAATCATTTTATGTGGAAATGATTAGATGCAAACCAAATATAAGCTGCAGTTCTTTGGCAGCGAGCGGCATAAAAATCCGATTTCCTTTTCGATCGTTCAGGGCAGGAAAGTTGTGGTATGCGTCGGATTAACCGATTCCCTAATTGCGATTAAGGCCTGGTAGGCCTAACAAGACAGTGGGCCTAACATAATCAGGCCCCAATCATGTCAGGCGGAGGAAAAGAGTGCACCCCGGCGCCCAGAAAGGGAGAGTGCTTCCTTCCAACTAATCGAATGCGGCAGATGTGAAAATTGAATTGAAGCATAAGATGTGGACGCCGCCGTGGATAAATATGTAACATCTCATCGTAAATATAGCTCGTCTGTGTATCTAAAGCCTGACTGTTTTTGTGAGTTAGCATGCACTGCATATTAGAGAATTTAGAAAAGGTTAATCATCTAAACCCTCACATCTTTGTATGACTCTTTAATATTCATTGGAATGCCCCTTTTTGATATTGTACAATAACCATAATTAAATTGTGTTCACGATTAGTTATCACCCCTCCTTTTGGAACAAGATCGCCAGGGATATTATACATTCCAGCATCTATATCTCAGCATCGTAGGTCTAGGTATCTCTTCAACATATATATGAACCGCTCTAAAAAAAATCCTTATCCAAATCTCATTGAACAATGGAACGGCAAGGCGGCTCAAGTTGGGATTGACCAGTCACAATGTTACGTTGTATTATGATATTACAGTCCGATTTACAGGGGATTGACCGTCGATGGTCAATTTCCATGTAACATAGTCGGTAGGCTTAATTACGTATATCCCTCATAATACGAAATAGACGGAGGATATATAATAGAATAGAGAGCATTTTAGGTTTCCTTTGGTACCCATCAGGGTAACGTATAATCTGCCAAAGAAGACGTGAGTCAGGCTAAGGCCATCTGTTAGGACGCTATCCTACAAACAGATGCTATCCAACAAATGTTTGTGGTTTAGTGACTTTTTGCAGGATAGCATCACTACAGGATGCTAAGCTACAAACAGATGCTAAACCACAAATATTTGTTGGATAGCATCTTTCCAAAAATAGACACTAAGTCATAAATATTTGTAGCTTAGCATCCTTTTGTGACTTAGCATCACCACAAGATGCTAAGCTACAAACATATCTGCTAAGTCACAAATATTTGTGGGATAGCATCTCTGCACAAAGCTATATATCAAAGTATTATACAGTAAAGTTACCTTTTCTGTACAATTGAAAGGGGGTGTCAGGTCTCTTATGTATTATGCCTCAAAACGCTAAGTTCCTTATCTTTATTTTAATAAAATGTTCAATAAAACAGATAGTATATTTTTGTCTAAACATTTTTAACTTTCTATTCAGGGAAATGTGAGATGAGAAATCATGGAAAATAATGTATTTTTCTGTGATTCAGGGGACAAATTCTAGTTATTCCTAAATGAGAGGTGATAGACATTAACCTTTTTCTGAAACTTTGTTCTTTTTAGTACAATCTTCAAAGAATATTGACAGAATTTGTGAAAAATAGGTTTCATGTCCTGTAAATTGAAGAATCAATTAAGATGAGTGAGTTACAATTCTAAACAAACCAATGTTTGTTTATCTTTATCTATTATCTCTTACTTCTATGAAATGATAAGGGGCTGAACAACTCAAGTCTTATTTTTGCTCCTTGAATTTATTTTGTTAATAGTTTATCAATATTCAAATTTCTTTTGATACAGAATAGAAATTGCAAAATGAAAGTGTCATTTAATTTTCCTAAATAAATTATATATTTGAAAATTCAAAAAGGTTAGTCCTATGTCCTCTAGGTGTTTGCAGTACACCTCTCTTCCAAACCCCAATGAAATAATTTTCAAAATTGGTTTGCTATTTTTCAGCATAAATCTGTAGGATAGCATCCATTGATAGGATAGCATCTTGTTGGATAGCATCTGATTGTAGCTTAGCAGCATATGGGTGCTGCTAACTGACAAAGTGCTTTGTGGTTTAGTGAATGTTTGCATGATAGTGTCCTGACATGGATGTTAAGTGACAATTAGGTTGTATTTGTGGGATAGCATCTGTTTGTAGGATAGCGTCCTAACACCATCCAATCCACGGCGTCTCTACGGCTTACCAAGCTTTATCCACTCTTATTCCTCCCAAAGCCACTCCTACCCATCTCATCCATAGTACAGCTACATACCCCAATCTACCCCAAACCACCCCCGACCCCCATCGGTCACCAGAAAACTACAAATAAAAACACTCAGTGGCGTCAAGCGTTGTGGACGTTGGCGCGGCCTGGCAGGCTCTATCTCGGCTGTCTTGTAAGGTCGTCCCATACCCGGCCCACTATCTCTCCGCCCAATCTGCATCCATCCCGTCCTATACTGCCGGCACCGCCCCCTACTGCCCCCTTATATCGACGTTTGCGCTCATCCCTCCAGAATATATGCCCAGAACCACTTTGCTTCTGCCTACCGCGAGTTACATAGGAAAGCGTATAGTCGTGTTTTTTTTGTGGAGAAAACCAGCGGTTGAATTCAAAGCCAGTTTTTGTTAAGGTTGTCTGTCTGTAAGTACAGCAGAATTGTGACTGAATAAAGCATACTATGATATTGCAAACATGTATACCCTGAATGATTCTTTGTACATACATACATGTACATCTTCGAACACGCATAGATTACATCTCTAAAGATTGCACAAGTTAAAGGTTTACCATCATTATTTCATTTGCTGAAACGTTAAATACAAACCACTTCAAAGATCTTGGGATTCACACAAGCATCTAGGACATTCAATTTTGCGTGTTTAAAGAAGACATACGCGCCGAGCTGCGTGTTATCGGCCATAAATGTCGGGAACTAAGAACCACATGCAAATAACCCACACGCAACTTGCAGATCTTTATGTAAACTCGTGCGTCTTGGAAAGCCAACTTGAAAAGAGCAGCTTTTTCCCGTATTGACTCTTTACGGAAAAAGACCCACTCCCACCACTTTATCGGTCGACAGTGCGCTAGTGAGATGCCAGTGATTTCTCTCATATCCGCCTGAGAGGTATACTGGCGCCCAAGTAGTGGGAATATTATGGGCAAGGCTTCTTCTTCCTGTTTGTGAGCTGCTCGGAGCTGCTGGAGCTGCTCGCTGGCCCACTCACAGCTTGGGACATTTCCGAGCTAATCTCCAGGCGCTGGCGTAGCCGGCCTCCGCAGTGAGTGACACTCTTCCTTAGTGTACTGTCAGCTGCTCTGCCAAGACGTCCTGCCCCTCGCCTACACCACTACTATTTCCCCTCCCACCTCCCCCCATCCCATCAAACACACACTCCCGCCCAACCCACAGCTTCTTGATATGTTCCCAACAACTGCTCAGTTTTTCTCTTGGGTGTCAAGACAATGTTGGAAAAACAATAAATGAAATGTCAACCAGGAGACAAAGGAGGTGCTGCCTGACACCTTTGTCCTGACAGATCTTAGAATGTATTGTACAACCTCCCCATGGAATCACATTTCTGATTACTATATCCTTATATGGATGATAAACTTAGTTGAATGGAAAGTAAACTTGCACAGAATATTACATGACACAGAAGGGATCTGCTTAGAGAGCTATTGTTAGAGGTAGAACGACATTGTGCATATACATCATACAGCAAAGGATATCATATATACAACCATGCCAATCCTTTGGAAATCCGTTTTCTTTGCCCACGCGAACTATTTTGTGTTTGTTTTTTGACAAGTGAAAGCTTGTTGGTCCATAGGTCAAGTCTCATCTGGGGAAGTGCATCTTATGAGTGAGACCTGATTTTATTGTGGCTCACCCAGAAACTTAACTCTCCTCTATCATTGCCATGGGGGTAAAAAAACACACCCATCAGGCGATTGAAGATGCTGCCACCAGGGGGCATGTGGCCCTGACACCAAAACGAGGCTTCTGAATGCGCCTGCGCAGGGATGGCATTGATTTCCGGTTATTGATAGTAGTAAAATGTCACCCCGGAAAGCCCCGCTGCAATCCCTGCCCCGGCAGGGTACTCGGTGTGTGTCACACTATGATCGTTGTCCGTCGAGAACCAGCGAATGCCGGATGAAATTGGAGAAATCCCTATAAGAATATTCTGATAAGGAATCTAACTGATCCAAAAATAAAAGATCTTTTGATAAGGCTCTTTCAATGCTATGATTGAGTAGTCTTCAACTGAGATTACTCCTTCGTGTCTTTCGTTCCAAAATTGGTAAAATATAAGGTAGTATTCAAGAGGGCCTGGTGCCAGTCTAACTTTGTATGCAACCTTTTCATACATAATGCTTGTAGACTCGAGTCTATCTACACAGGTCTGATCCTTTGTGCAGTCGTATCTAGACGTAGTAAACGCGGAATGCATGCGGGGAATAGATATGACAGTCCCAAACCAGATGATAATATAAAACATTAGGGAGGTGCTATTTGACCTGAGGCTTTGCAGACCGACAGTTGTATGGGTATATTTGGTATTGGGTGCCAAGCGGGAAAATTGAAGCCGTGGCTTATTATATTTGATGTCCTGTGCAGGCCTTCCACAGGGAAATACCCCAGGCCGCAGCCTGCTTCAAAGGAACCTTCCGCCTCGCTTCAACCAGCATAGATCTCAATCAACTCTGGGCTTGTTAAATCAATAGCAAAAGTGAAAAGCGTTGCCTATGCACCTCGGTCATCTGGGCACGACGACTGGCAATGTGGGGAACAGGCCTAGGTCTGTGTCAATAAAAATAGACAGAGGAATGTAATCAGTGGTCTCTGATTAAACAAACACAGAGACTGATCTAATTATTGATAAATCGGTCGGGTTGGATGCAGCCAGCAATTTCTCTGGTTCTTTGCGTCTATGGTAAGGGTTGTAAGGCAACGCGCATGTAAGCCCTTGGTTTGATTACATATCTATGTCTGATAATCAGTCTTTACTTAACATTTAGATTCTTTAATTACAGCATAGTGATAATGACAATATTTTATACAATTCAGTTATTACCTTATTTGGGTGTCCGTATTTAATTGGTTTGTAATGTAGATCATCAAAAATCATCCTTCTTACCTGCAAGGTTCTACCAGATCTAGGTTCAATAAATGATAGCAGTTACATTTTAAGTACACAGCTGCTGTCGAAAAAACATTTTATTGCTTTATATATTACGACGTTATGGCCCTAACAAACTCATTTAAACGTGCAATTAAACACATAGCTTTCCCCATCATTAATAATAAAAAGTGAAGAGAAGACCCCAACTACCCCTGCAGGAATCACAACTTCTCCGAGAAAGCCTATTCAATGACAAAGACATTTAAATGGCCTTCCTAATTGACTGTAAGAATCGACAGTGGTAGTTTAATGCTTGTTAAGGTTCGACATAGATGTAGTAAGAAGGATAACATAAAGAACCCTCTCTTATAGTAAAGAAGTGTATGCACTACTATCAGAATTTACTTTTCAATATCCTTCTTGAACGTACAACCCCATTTATTCATCATCCCAACCAGTGTTTATAAAGGAACCTCAGAACAACTTGGGCAAAGCATTATGTGGGTATGCTTTCCGTAAACGGGTAAATGGCATTGCACGTCGCACTTAAACAATTGTCCAAATGTGTTTGCATTGAGAAAACTGCTTTTAAGACCTAAAGAAAAATGCACTTCTGTAAAAGTAAAATGTGTTTGGGGATTTTAACGCCTTTTCTTAGTCGTAGAAAGTAATGAGTTGGAATGCACGTAGGCCTGTATGTATGATGACTCGTCCCAATAGTGAAAGAAAATACATGTAGGCCTACATTGAGTCAGAAAATGCCTAAACATAGGCTAGCTTATCACTGTGAAAGGTCGTATTTAATTGCCATTTGTCATGTTTTGCCTAATGTATCTCAGGTTGTCATTTTCTCGTTTATGCGAAGTACATCTTGAGATGAGTCAACCAGTTAACGCCAGTCTCTAGAGGTAAACTCACTAGAAGTCAGTCTTGTGGACGTTGGTTCTCTGTACTTATGAAGCTTTCATCTTCTACATACATGTATCCGGCAGGGTACAAAGACATTGCTTTGAAGTTATATATGTGAAGATCACGGGGAACAGAAATCTAACTACTATGGAACTACTGGCCTTCTGTTGTCTTCTTCTTTGATCGAAGATTACATGGCATGCGGTGTCATAAGAAATGGTCTATTTATATGTGTGCTCCATGTTTTTATTATACTGGATCAATGGGAATACAGTAATAAAAAGAAACCAAAAGTTGTCGACATTTGTAGGTCAAACTGTTCGCAAAGTTTACCTGTGAGATGAGGAAGACAGCAGACATTTACTATAGGAGAAGAGTAAGCTATGATATGGTGGAGCATTCCCCTATTATTTTGTCTTTATGCATGCCTCATGTATCTTCACACTGGAGTGGCTGTGTAGGCCTATACATGAGTGACAAAATCCACCAAACGCCGGGTTTAATATATATGAACAAAGAATTATGAAGTCAGTCCGATATAGCATGTACAAGCATTGCCTTTACATATGCAAACAAAGTAAAATGTTTAGTCCACTTCGTCAATTTTCTTGAAATGGATGATTAACCAGAAAATAATCTTGATCTGTTGCAATAATGTCCTTATACTTTAGAAATTGTTGTCCTACTTAACGATATAACTGTCCCACCTACAAGGGTTATCGTTATATCCTAGGGATATTTTTCGTAACGATGGGGGTAATTGTCCTACTGAAGTAATTGTCCTATCTAAAGGGACACTTGTTCCACTCATGGCCTAAATATCCTATGGGTGTATTGTCCATATGAATAGTTGTGTCTATGGGTAATAATATCATCCATGTGTGTAGTTGTCCCAAGGATTCTTGTCCTAAAGTGTAATTGTCCTCAGGGTAATTGTACCCAGGATAGTTATCCCAGAGGTGGTTATCCTGTCACTAACCTGGCAGGCCCATCCTATCTATGCAAGAGTATTCCATTGGAGCTGATAAATTAAACTAAAACTCAATCACTCAACTATAGCAATGTAAATTATAGAATCCTGATGACACTTAAATGAAAGCAAGGCAAACAAGATGGAATCAATATGACCAAAGGACCCGTTTATCAAGAACAATGAGATGGGATCCATTACTAGATACAACCCTATACTGCTATAGTTTGATATATCTTTTATTTCTCTAAGCTCCTCATCAAATATGTAGCTGCCAGAAAGCGGCCTTTATATTTATAAACTTTTTCTTTTCAATATGAAGCCTTATTGTATTTTTGTTCTTATCTTCCGTGCAGCGAGCGGATTGCTCATGGGTGTGGTGAGGCAAACAGAACCGCTTGGCCAACTAAGCATTCATTAGTAGAGCATATTGGTCGATAGGATTCCCCTAGATTTATATGACAAAAACCCGCAAACCACATCATCTAAAGAAGACGAATATCTAGAGGAGAGCTAGGGTTTAAGCTAAAAAGCTCATATTAAATATTGTACATGTCTGCTAACTGCTTTTAAACGTACGTGGATCTAAAGATATTCTTACAAAGTAGGATGATTATTTCATGAATAAGCTACAGACAACTCTGAATGAATTATCAAAATAAGAACTTTTGTAGACTATCATTTCAATCAAAGTTATTCCATTCGGACATCTCTCATATAGCCTATTATTGTGTCAATCTGACCGTCGTATCGCTAACCTTTGCGCGACCCATATGATACAATACCAGTTGGATCAAGTTATGCTATAAATGCACTTAACAGGGGGTCATACATGGCTTCGGTAAAGTGAATAATGTATGGCTTGGTGATTACCGCCTGACCTCCTGTATGTGGCTCACCTGTACAGCATACCTGGACTCACCTGTAAGTCTCCTTTACCCACCTTTAAAGAGACACCCTCCTCTCCAGGGTTAGATCAATCAGAATCAACCTTCAAGAGGTCCCCCGCAGGTGCCGTTGTGAACCCTAAATATATCAGACAATCATTGGTAAAATCCTATTTCGTCCTTGGTTGGCGTGGTGGGGGTTGGAGAGGGTCGGGGGGAGGGGTTATATGAGAACTGAATAGGTGTTTTCACCCTGCCCCTAGGGGTGCGTGTTTTTTTCGGTTTTGTTTCTGAGACGGTTCAGAATCCAACCCCACCTGATGTTAAGGTTCCTGAGCAGCTCCCCACACGACGGCCCAGATCGAGCATCTCCAATTGCTCGGCGGGGATAATGAAACCCACTCATCACGGCTGTGTTCTCCGTCCTACCGGAACACTAATACAGGGTCATGGGGCTGTGACACTGAGCAATTGGGCGCTGCTCGCCAGGGTCTGGATGGAGGGCGGGGTCTTTGGTGGCTGATTGTCACGATGGTAATACAATGATGAAGGCCAAAGATGAAAAGGGGATAGCGGAGAGCACAAGGCGCTTTTCTAAGGAAATATTGTTTTCCTTGGTCCACAGCGTGCGCCTTTATATGCACAGTCCGGTAACAGAATTTCTATACTCCCAGATGCTTACCTGATACGTCTTCTATATATAAACCTTTGCAAAATAGAAAGCAAAATAAAAGGACGTAGGATATACCTTATTAGTGGACTACCTCCTATGAAAGAGAACACAGTCACTTTTCAGATAGATCCGATTCCTTCGGGAGAGAATACTTATCTCTCTATGCTACTTACTCTCTGGTTTGCTAGTAGTATGTGGAAATGCTCAGTTAGAACAGGACTAACCGTTTTCTCGTTTCTGAAGTTGAACGCGTAATCTGGTAGGTTAGGCCTAATACTTTCGGTTTACAGGGAACATAGAATTAGCAATCAGGTTTTGTCATAATAAAGCATCAGAACGCGTTTGTGTCTAAATTGGTTTACTTTGACGTTTAATGCAATACACATGTTCATTCATATACCACCTTACAGCAGAAAAAAAAAGCGAGGAATTACAACTTCTATTTCGTGCTATCGCCATACACGCGTCATGCGAGTCCTGTAATTGTGCAGCTAATATCTGATATCACTCATATTGAGAGAGACAAAAAAACGCAACAAATATAGCCTAATTATCAGTGAAGCGCTGGTCCAATTCAATACTGACTCCACTCGGCTATTTATTAATCATGGCACTGAGGTTCTGGAATATGTAGGTAATGAGTGCTATCTCGGTCGGGTTCTGGTTGTCCAGAACGCCGCTTGCTGATTGATTGATGTGGATTTATACAGCAGGCATTGATGAATGGCACGTTTCATACGCCGTCCGTCGGGGACTCAATACATTATACAAGCGGCTTATCCGATCCATCTATTAATAGACAGGCTTCATTTTTTGTTATGAATAGGACTTAAAGGCAGTCACCATAGCTGAGGCCTCCACTGGATTCATTATACTAATGAATATAATGAAGAATCCGCCATCAATAATATGTGGCAGGCAGGGCCTGTCAGCGCCTCTGATGAAGAAAGGAAATGGGTTGACCGTATGGCATACGTCCTACATCGATGTAATAAGGCAATAGCCCAATCAAAATTTAAAGGCGAGAGGCTAAGGTAAAAAATCTTGAGTCACCATCTTAGGCGCCTAACATGTACATTCTATAGGCATCGGTCGTATACTATTCCCATTAACCCTTTTAACTCCACTTTTATCCTGAACACCGACAAAATGGTTCTGACTAATAGAATGAAGCTTTCGTGACCGCAATTATCATAGACCTCACCAAAGCCACAGTGTGACAATTCCCTGCTGGGGCCATATTGCCTTTGTATATTATCAAGTATTTATCAGTAGGGCAATAATAGATTGCGGGGTCCCATAGATAACAGATTGCCTTTTGGTCTGAACGCAAAACGGGGTTATCTTTTCCAAAACATTGGGCCACATTGGTGACTGTTTTCAAAGCCGGAATCAGAAAAGGCCGCATTCGGCAGGCAAACCGCCCTGCTGCTCTAAATTGGAATCAATTGGAGGTGGCTTCAATCAAGCGAGCAGATTCATTTATTGCGCTTTTTAGGCCTTCTCTCAGTATCATTTGTCGCAATTTATAGAAGCCTCCCAGGGCGTGTTTGCCTTCCTAATTACTCAGAATGCCTCCAGTCGTTTATGACTCTAGGCTACCCCCCATTCCCGACCATTTCCCCGCGCCACAACGATTAGACGCTAGCCAAGACCCTTTTACTATTGAAGTCGTTTTCAATTCTCTTCAAGGCTGGCCTCCCACTGGTCTACCGTGGTGTTCCTGTTGATAGTGACGTTGCCTTGAGTTGACAGCGCATGCGCCAAGGTTTATGGGATTAAACACAAAATGCTCCAACGCGCATGACACGGTCGATTGCATCCGGGTTCTTCATGCCGCGGAATTCATTCTTTTTCGCCCATCAAAGGCAAATTGATTTGCATGGAAGTATCAGGTTTCTCCGGACCCAGTGCGTTTTTCCCTCCAGCGGTTTAACTGTGGTTTGGGTCTTGGTGGTCACTCAAGTGGTTTGAAATCTTCATGAGGCTTCACGGGGGGACGTGTCGCTTTAATAACCCGACACTTCCCAGACATGCAGCAGATAATATTACCGGAAAACTCTCCCAGGAGTATTTGTAAGGCCACAAACATCTGGGTCAGGCGTTTTCAGAAATTCCCCTTTGATTTGGACAACTACCGTCATTATCATATTGCGTACCACAAAGCAAATGGATCACTCCGAATTTTGCCCGCTTTAATTTTTCGAAAAGTTTGCTTGGCCTTTTTAATGGGGTTCGCAAAATTATCCAATTAAATTCAGACCTTCTTGGTCCAACGTCAGCAGCAGAGGGCAACTTTTTGTGTGTCCCCTAGGCCTTCGGAAGGTTTTTGGTTGGGCTGGCCTATAATGATTTCAGCCACATGATTAAATGTCGATCCTTTTTACAAGCCCATCCCAAATTTGTTTGGAGAAAATGAAACCCATTTACGATGCCAGAATAATTTGGGAAATGATTATCAACCATTTTCTTCAAAAACCTCAAATATCTCGAATACTGCTTCTGATTCCATGATACAAATACACTTAATAAATTCCATAAAAATAAACAATAATGATGCATTTTAATACGAGACCTAAACAGGGCCCTACGGGTAGGAGTTCATGAGGTCTAATATGGAACATGATTGACTGAGTAAAGGCATTCAATATCAATAAATTAGGACCTCCGTGCCAGCCCTTGGCCTGCTAATGCTTGGCCGAGTCTGGAGGTAGAGTCAAGCACACCCACCAAGAAGGGGACTTGGGGCAGCATGAACCGGCATGGCATGGTATCGCTCTAATAAGATTCCCACGTGGGGCCTGCGGTTTTTCATGCTGCAAAAGTCAATCAGACCCGATGAGCCTGTCACAAAAGGCCAGGTCATATTTTCTCATCACGTGTGCACATGAGTCACGTGTGTGGTAACCATAGTAATCGTGAGTTGGTGAAGAATGCGCAGTGTTGTGAATGCGCACAAAATAAAGGCGTCATTATTGTAGACGACGCCTTGGGATCTGGTCACACAGAAAAACGCTGATCTATGCAGAGTGTGTGCCATTCTTAACATGAAGAGTCGTGCGATTAGTATATATGATGATTCATTCAGCCTGGAACTCAATACCATCCTTTTGACAAATTCAAAGTGTCCTTTACGTGAAGCTAAATGAGTGTCCAAATGAAAGGATACGCTACATGCGTAGTTTCATTTCTTTTAAATTCAAAAATATACTTTTCATTTCCGGATGTTTAATCAATATCAGTTTGATATTTCAATCTTGAAATTATTAGTTTTCCTCTCACTCGGCCGTGTTTATATTATCCTATGATCATGACTGTTATTATCAGATTATGGGGATTGTTTTTCTTTTACTGGGGCCATACACTCTGAACTATAGTAAACATTAAAACCATCCCACAAACTTTGACACAGTAAACTGTAAGGAAAGTCAATTTGCCTTTTTCAATTTCAATCAGAAGTATTATTGAAACCAAATAAAGAAGGGCCAAAGCAATTATTCCCGTGGTATATTGTTTCTTTACGAAACAATTTCTTATATTGGGGGAAATTTCCTATATCGTTATCTGCCGATTGGATAAATTTCGCATTCAACATTGCGTTGGTTCGTAATACAATATTGATTTTTATGTCGTTTCTGTATAAAAGTAACATCTAAGAAATAATTATCAAAGCTCTTCGGTCCATAGGCCTACTCGTTGATCTATTTCATTACACTCTAAATCTTTCATTTTATTTTCTGCACGTTTATTTTTGAACCCGTGAGCGGATCCCCCCTACTCAATCATGATATATATCCTGCCATGCTCTTATATTTTCCCATTAGCTCTCGACCCATAAAACCCTAAAGTTTATGGCAGGGTACTTACAGACCGAGGATAAAGATAGAGTTCAGATTTTATTTATCATAAAAATTTGATAACAAAATCCATTTAGAGTTCAAAATTTAATGCATTTGTCCCCAGGAATTAATTACTCTAACACATTGTAAATTTATAGCCATGTACGCTACATGATATATTTCACTGTGTTGCATACTTGTCAAGTCAAAACACGCTAAAGTCTCCTGACAATAAGTGATGTTGGGGATAAATCATATCCAACAAACCGGTGATAGGTGGTAGAATTCTATATAGGGAGGAATCGATAAATGATATGAGATACTGTCTTGGAGAGGTATCAATCATTTGAGGGCGTGAATGATTAATCTCACAAGGCGAGTAGGACGTCGATCAATGCTCATCAGTCCGTGCTCACATCAAAACATCGGACTCAAAAGACGCAGCCACTTTGCCCACTCCCCAATACAAGCCCTGCTGTACCCCGATAAAGCAACCCCAATACGGGTCACACAATTAGGGGCCATTTTGTTAACTTCGAATTGACCCCAGTCTCCTTTGATCTGGATTACAATATGACTCAGTAGGTTGGAGGAGGAAAACAAAGAGTATTAAGTATTTATAAGAGGCATTGGATTGGCGGAATCCCCTTTTGTTATGAGTGCAGATTTGCAGGGCATGAGTGCCATCATTGTGGTAAGCCGGATCCGCTCTCCGCTCCACTTTCGTGACAGAGAATTTGCCAATTTTTGCTGCCATTCCCGGCTAAAATCCCTGATAATCTCTACTGCCCAAGCTAAACCATTTACGAACATAGTCGGGCATTTCCCAATTGTATTAGTAGACATGTTATATTGTATGTATATAAATATGTGTATGTATCTTTGTGTGCATGTATGCTTGAATGAATCATGATACAATGTTCTCTCTAGGCTTCTCTCAACATTAATTTTATGACCATGCGACTGATATTCTCTTATGTCTAGTATACTAAGATAGAATTTGGCAGAACAAAATTGTCCTAGTCACTAAAACTGTACATCCTGAGAGATGAAAGGTAGCGTATGCACATTGAAAACTGGAGTGGATCCAGGGAGGAGAGCGTTTAATTTCGGGTCTGATCCACAGGGCAACGTATCCAGCTCTTTGCTCCTTTCGATGGGGACAGACATTGCAAAAATAGTGCAACCTGCAACATGCACGTGCACAAAATCACCTGGGTCATTTTAGTCCTAATCCCATGTGCGGAACACCACTTCCCTTTTTAAATCCCTTATCTGCCTGTGCAAAACGGAGGGGCAATAATATCCCATCCATAAAAAGCGGATGATAGTAAAACCTCGCGTTCACTGTCTGGTGTTGTTTTGTCTCGCACCATTGTGCTCGAACAAAGTGCAACAGAACGGGTGATTGATGACCAGTTGTACCCATTATACGACCTCCAATGATTTGTCCACTTACATCGACCGCCATCAACGCCTCAACAAAACAATTAGGGCTCATTTGTAGTAGGATAGCCCTTTAATCGACAAAACAACGAGCGGCTATCACTGTCGTCAAAATGTCCGAGTCACATTGAGAGTGACAGTGAGTGACATTGGCTGACCCCAGTCGCAGACCTGTAGCATTAGTCATTGGTGGAGTGCATTAACGAAGCATTATTGGGCATTAATTAAGTATCAGAGAGGTACTGGATAGCGTTGGCTGGTGTACCTGGGTGGGGTCAGTGTAATTAGGACCTGATTCACCTGTCCACTTTGGCTGACCTCCCTGACGGACAGGTCACCTGTGGGGTCAAGCCAACATGACCTCTACGTGACCTCTTTAATAAGGCCCGACTACTGCACTCAGCAATCAGTTCATACTGAGGGAGGTCAAGTAGCTTGGATCCCTTTTGACTGCCGATCTTTGCAGATTATCTACAAATGTGTATTAGACAAGAAACAATGTAATAGCTTTGGGCCAATAACATTGCAATATAATACAGTCATATGAACAAAATGGTAACCTGAATCTGATAACTCACTCATAATGGTCATACGGTGAGACTAGAATCGAAAAGATGGACGGAATTCTCCTTTGAACAGATCACCTCACCAAATTTAAACCAATGATGTAACGCCACGGATTTTTATTAGAAAGATACAGACCGTCACTGCTGTGTCATTTCTTTTTAGGGAAGGTTTATTGACTGCTTGTAATTTTGCTTCTACTGACGAGAGACTCAGTTTCAATGTTTAATTGGGATTAACAGTGCATACTAATATAAATCATAAATGTGTACAAGTCTCTATAACAAGTCTCTATAACCAGGTAGATTGACCTCAATGCCACTACTAAGTCATATCGTTATATTTCGTGCACCACGATGAAACTGCAATGCTTCATCTTAGACATGAAACATGGTATGTGGACGCACATATACATGAACACTGTAGTTACATTTTGGTACTTTTTGTATCTCTTTGCATGCCCAAATGAGGAATTACCATGTCAATATATACATCTTTTATAGTCTAACAGAGCAAAGACAGCACGCTCTTAAGAAACATATTTTCCTATTAAATCTGTTCGACTTATCTCCGGCTGTTCACTTCCTGTCAAAATTACGTGTCCTAAAACACCACGTTTCGTAAAGCAAATGACATGGTGAACAATTGGCACAATATTCTTTACGAGGAAACCCCTATATCTGGCTGGTTGAAGAACGATAGCAATGAAATCGTGAGCTTTTGTGATACTAGCTGCTTGTGGTTTAGCTTCCTGATGCCATGCCAAAAACGATATCCTGAAGTGTGCAACACGCAAGTCATTGTTGCATCACCAGACGGGGTCTGTAGAAACCCCATGTGAATCGGCGGATCACAAAGAGAGCAGACAGGAGATTTTGGCCACAGCCCAGTAGTTAATAATCTGATATGTTTTGTAGCTAGATAATAATCAGCAAATCACACCGTATGAAAGTTAGTTCAATGATATCACGTTTGTAAGTGATAGTGTAAAATAATTATTCAAAATTCTCAGGTAAAGTTTGACTTCTTGTAGGAAAGGTTTTTATTACTCATATTAGTCTTTCTGTTTATCGGTGTTTCTTTGAAATTATAAGTATGTTCATTATTCTAGATATTTCAAAATGCCCTAGTCACGCGAATATTGAGACCAATTACTAGTCCTTTTGATCAATGTATCCCCCTTTGTTTCAGGTAATTTACAAGATGATGCGTTCGGATAATTAGAAAGGATGCGTAACTATTATCCATATCCAATTTCATCCATATTCTCCCGAGATCTTACCAGACCGCTGCCATCGTCTTTTGAAATTAGTATAGATATCTTGAGACATTTCCATTACGGATATTGATTTATAATGTAATGATGAAGCTGTCCGTTACACTCGCAGAATTAACCCAATACGTTTTATCAATCCAAACGTTAATCAAAACTTACAACGCCTGATTAAGATTTAATATGGCTGGGGGTGTGAATTATTATAATGTTCAATTTGACATGAAGATTTAGACCGAATCTATTTTGATGAACTAAGCCAGATCCTATCATAACACGCGTTATAGTCTGGCACAAGCTTTTCATATTATTTTTATATAAAGAAAGTAAAAAATCACCGCTGTCTACAGGATCTTCCAAATCATATCTTTTTATATTTTAATGTAATTAGAAAGAAAAAATAGATATGATAATGGTAATTAGTTTAGTTATTGCTTGTGGCCACACTAGATAAATAAGGACAGCATGACATGTTTTCTTCGGTTTCCAGGAATTTTCTTCTGTTAAAGAAATTCATTAAAATCCGAAGCATTTTTTAAGGCTATTTCTCGCCTTGTTTTTTTCGCCATTTTTAAGCATAATGACATTTAAATTAGAGAGATGCGTGTTCACCAGCAGCAAAATTATCCGACAAAGCCTATGGAATTATAATCAAACATATATGACACCTTACAGATTTCATTATTCTTAATGATTAACAGCATGCCATTCAGGTGTTAATAAATACCTGTATTTTCCAACTTCATAGGTTTTCAAAGGTTTTACTAGGAATAACCCTGGAGATTTCCGACGTGGTCTACTAGTCAATCCAAATGAAAATAGGGAGGTTAGCCTAGTTCTTTTGGGTGTGTGCAAAGGTATTGTTTATCGCCAGAATGAGTATGAAAACAAGAGAGTGCATTTTGCTCCTGTTTTTGTAAGCGCCTCCATATGATAATCGTGGCTTTGAAAGAGGGGATCATATATAACTTGAAATTATATATATTTACCACATCTTAAAGCAGATAATCTTCTTGGCATAGTTTTAGGATAGACATTTAAGAGAAAACTAATTTTAGAAACAGAACTTGGTATATGTAACTGCTAGAAGACGTTATTATGTAAACACTTTCGGTTATTGCATTTATATAAGTATGCTTTTAGTACAAGCTTTTAATTTCTTTTGTGTATAGTTATGGACAACCATTGGCATCAAAAATACTATCGTGTGAATTACCTTATGGTGTTGATATACTTGAAAACAATAGTATCTGTACAAGTACACAGCAAAGAGCAATGCTCTCGGATGTGAAGTCATCAGCTTTAAGTCTAGTCTTTTGATTCAATTAGTTTATCCTATTTTGCATTGACGTCGCATATTCTAATTCGTTTAATACGCAGGTCTTACTTTGTGAACAGAAACACTAATTTATCTTTCTAACTTTAGCGTATACGTAGTTGAATCTCCGAGACAGATATAGACCTATTGTATTATATACCATTTTCAGAGTGTTAAGTTGTTTACCAAGGGGGTAGGGGGTAGGAGGGTTCACGGAGGTATCCTAGCTGAAACCCCTCCCCCCCATTTTTCTAATTGTAAATTTATAATGACACTAAAACTATAGTGACTTGTCTCAAGATTCGTAGTTTGAATACCCTGTGTTTTGCAAGGAACTTCCTCAGATTTACCTGGAACCCCATGAGATTTTAAAGGTTGATACACCCCTGGATATACCTTTAACAAGGCATACGTACGATTAGCTACGTCCGCTGGAAATAGAATAACCGTTACTCCAGGGTTTGGGCGCCTCGTCACGCCAGCTGCAGGATGGGTGGGCACCAGAGGCCAGCCTTAAATGGGGGCCGAGGAGAACACCTGTGAACCGTGCCATCATCAAGCCCCCCTCCCATTACCAGGTGTCGTGCCAACATCAAAGACGCCGCTCTCATTAAGGCCCCACCTGAACGCTCCCGCCCTCTGGTGGCCGAACGACGCATTAGCGCCGAGAACGTCAATAGCGTGTCGTGTTGGTGTCGGCCGGTGGGGTCGCTGCGGTCGGCGGGGAGGGGGAGGTGGGGTGGGTTGGGAGTGGTCCGTGGGGTGGACGTGTGGTGGGACTGGGATGGGACCGGGAGAGAGGGCAATGCCAACCGCTGTCACACGCGACATTGACACTGTCATACCATACCTTCCATCCGACTAATAACAGAGTCTTTTGTGTCTGAGTCAGAAGATAAAAGGAGAAAAAAAAGAAAGACAATTTTCTGCCGTCTAGCTTGGTACATAAAGGGTGCTCAACAAAGAAGTCATTGACTTAACGTGTTCTTTTCCTTAGCATAAATATTGACTAATAAGCTGACTGACAAGTTTGAAATGTAAAGTAACATAGGCCTAATATTAAAAAAACACAACTTTACGATCAATATAAATCATAAATCATCAAGGGATATCGTCTCGGAAACAGTTTTTGTTTTTATCAGACCACCTAATTCTGTCAGCAAGAGGTGATATGACGTACATTGTGTTCCATGAAAGAATTTGATATTAGATACGATCACATCTATGGGCTTATATTTAATAAGAATGAGATAATAGGAAAACTGTTTCTGACAAAATATATTATCAGGGATTTCTTATGGGTTAAATGTAGGCACCCCTAAGCCATCTACACTGCAGTAAGTGGAAGAAAATGCTTGTCTACTTTAGCATAACTGACTTAGATCGATGAATCTTTGAGAGTAGCGTGTACTGCAAACTGTTATTTTGAGCCCTTTTTTATGGCGTCTATAGTCTGGTTGAACCGATCGTTATCTCCTAGAAGTGCCACAATCTCTAACATTGGGCTTCTTGTAGTCAGTATTTGACTGATATTGCTCCCCTTACTTGCTTATCTTAGGAGTTTACGTGGTCTGTCTCTCGTCCCTTAATTTAATATTCCTTTCACTGGTTATGCCTTCCCTAGTTTCATTTCACCATCCTTAGTTTCTTAATTATCTACGTGATCACTGAAAGGGGGTTTCTGATTATAAAAATATATATATTGTGCCTTTCGATCTTTCTTTGTAGTTCTGCACAGTTTGCTCTTTCTTATGCCATGTTTCCTACTCCGTTTCTTGACATAATATTATTTCTCCTACTACCCCTGGCCGTCTCCTTCTCCTGCTACCCCATCCTCTTCAACCTCCACCTCCTCCTCCTTCTGCTCATTATCCCCCTGCTCCTCCTTCACCGCCATCTCATCCTCCTCCACTGCTACTGTTCCTTCTTATCATTATCCTCCTGCTATTTGCTCCTGCCTCTCCTCTTCTTTTGTTAATCAATTTATTCAACTTCACCTAGATACATGGTCTTTCATGATCATCTGAGTGTGGTAGGGTGTGTGTTTTTAATTTGACATACATTGCAGATGAAGGTAGTGAAGGATATGAGATTTGATGTTACACAGTACTGGTCTAATACCTATTTCTATTAGGGTGAGATGTCCCTATGTATCCTTAACTTCTGTAAAAATCAAGCCATGATACTTTTGATGGCTGGCTGAATCGTGACCTTTGTGGTTAACTAATGTTGTTTAGCATAGACTTGGTGTGACTGAGTGTGAGGTAATCTTTTTTCTTCTTCCCCCTCTCCGTCCTCTTCCTTCACTACTCCCTCCTTCTTCTGCACCTCATTTCATTTGCAATTGCACTCTCTTCATTTGCACTCTTTTCCAATTCCTGTTCTTTGGATTTTCTTCCTCCTGGTTTTCCGTAACTCTGTAAGTTGTTTCCTTTATTCTCAAGTACACAATTTCATCTCTTCTAAAAGTCGTCTTCGTGAATGGAACTTTGATGGCTTCTTTTAACAGCTTTGACTTATCACAGAGTTTATATCTTATACGCCCCCTTAGTGTATTTAAAATTCTGGATAGTTGTCTTTCTCTCCTCATATGACGAAACATTTGTCTGTCTGCATTAATATCTCCCTATACATGACCTCCCCATCTCATCACCTCCACCCCTTACCACTCTTCCCTCCCCTCCACATCCCACCATCCATTAATATCTTCCTATACATCCTTCACACTGCCATATCTCCATCCTTCACACTCCCATTTCTCCATGCTTTATACTCCCATCTCTCAATTCTTCACCCTCCCACCTGTCCAACCTTCACCCTCCCATCTCTCCATCCTTCACACTGCCATATCTCCATCCTTCACCCTCCCATCTATCCATCCTTAATACTCCCATCTCTCCATCCTTCACCCTCCCATCTCTCCATCCTTCGCCCTCCCATCTCTCCATCCTTCACCCTCCCACTTCTCCATCCTTCACACTCCCATCTCTCCATCCTTCACCCTCCCTTCCTTCCATCCGTCCATCCTCTACACTCCCATCTCTCCATCCCCCTTCACAATCCAATTTCTCCATCTTTCACCCCCCCCTCTCTCCATCCTTCACACTGCAATATCTCCATCCTTCACACTGCTGTTTCTCCATCCTTCACGTTCCCATCTCTCCATCCTTCACCCTCCCATCTCTCCATCCTTCATCCTCTCATCTCTCCAATCTTCACACTGCCACCTCTTCATCCTTTACACTCCTACATCTTTCACACTCCTATTCCTCCATCCTTCACCTTCCCATCTCTCCATCCTTCATACTGCCATATCTCCATCCTTCACACTGCCATACCTCCATCCTTCCTACTTCCATTTCTTCATCCTTTACCCCCCCCTCCCTCTCTCCATCCTTCACACTGCCATCTCTCCATCTGTTACTCTCCCATCTCTCCATCCTTCACACTCCCATTTGTTTATTCTTCACCCTCCCATCCTTCCATCCTCTACACTGCTATCGCTACATCCTCCTTCACACTCCCATATCTCCATCTTTCACCCTCCCCTCTCTCCATCCTTCATACTGCCATTTCTCCATCCTTCACACTCCCATCCTTCCATCCTTCACACTCACATCTCTCCATCCTTCACACTCACATCTCACCATCCTTCACTCTCCCATCTCTCCATCCTTCACACTCCCACCTCTCCATCCTTCACACTCCTATCTCTCCATCCTTCACACTCACATCTCTCCATACTTCACTCTCCCATCTCTCTATCCTTCACCCTCCTATCGCTCCATTCTTCCCACTCCCATATCTCCATCCTTCACACTGCCATATCTCCATCCTTCACACTCCCATCTCTCCATCCTTTACCCTCCCCTCTCTCCATCCGTCACACTCCTATCTCTCCATCCTTCACTCTCATACCTCTCCATCATCCACACTCCCACCTCTCCATCCTTCACACTCCTATCTCTCCATCCTTCACACTCACATCTCACTATCCTTCACTCTCCCATCTCTCCATCCTTCACACTCCCACCTCTCCATCCTTCACACTCCTATCTCTCCATCCTTCACACTCACATCTCTCCATACTTCACACTTCCATCTTGCCATCTTTCCACCTCCCCATTCCTTTTTCCTACCTCAGTTTCACCTCAGCCTCTGCAGACACCATCCGGCAGGAGCCTCACCCTTCCCACCACCATCCCGGCCCCGCAGAACTAACAATAATTAGCCCTGGCTCTAATTGATTACAGCTGCTGCTACCTGCAATGATCTCAGCCTGACTAATGTTTTATCGCAGCACGTCATTAGCTTCTGTATCTTGGCTCCCATTTACGGCTCCAGCCACCTGCCCGATGGTACGAGCTGGGAGGGGGGGATGCACACTTAAGCTGGCAAAGTTCGCAAGTGGGACAAGGCACAGACAACCCTGCAAATGTGTTCGGATCATGCAAGGTTTTAAGAGGGGAGATGAGGTATCTTTAGTAGGAATCCCTTTTTGTTGGCTCCTTATATGGGCTGAAGATCTCATAAAGTTTACCCGAGGATGTGTTAATTTGATCACTAATCCTTCAATTACGTGCATGCCGCCACTTAAGTGATGTCGATATTACTCGGGTCTATGTCGTTTAAGCAGTTTGCACTTCGAAGGAGTGCGTTTTCTATTAGACAACATGATGTACAGCTTCCTGTCTAATCCTTTTTGTGTGGAGTGATACAGTTATCTGCCTTTACATATAATTATATGTTTGTGACTAAACGTGAACCACTGCTTAAGTAGGACATTTATCGAAATGTTTTGGCCGTAAGGATACGAGGTTTACACCTAGATTGTAAAATATTACTATGATAAATCGTAATTAACTTTGAACTTTCTGTCAGTTAAAGGTGAACTTATGATGAAAGGTAACTTTCAAATGTCTCTATTGACCTGGTGACGAAAAGGTAGACTTCAAAGACTGAAATAAAAAAAGATATGTTGGTCATAAATGTTATCGATATTTATAGAAATTTTGATTCTGATGACGGTAGCAATCAAAGTACTATTTGGAGGTTGTTGACAATCTGCTATGTAATGTTACGGTCCACTAACGTAAACAGGTAAATGTGACGTCAAGAAAAAAATCATTGAATATCAAATGGCTTGAGATAATGTTAAACCTGGATAATGACATCCAGAAAGGTGAACACTGAATAAAACAATTTTCCAATAACATACAATAGCTGACAATTATGCATTAAAGGGCATGTTTTGGTAAGTGATCTTTTTAAAGAGAATTAAAAATAAATATGTTTGTTATAAATCCAAACAGAAGTCAACAATATTTTATGTTTCAAAAGAAAAGAAATCCAATGCCTGTTGTAGTGCTGACAAAGCGGGATCAGTTTATCTTAATTAAGGCCCGGCCACACTGTCTAACTCAACTTAACTCAACGGTCGAGTTCGAGTGGGGTTGGGGTCAGTCATAATTATAGTATGGCGGGCATCCGTCTAAATATTTTCAACGACAGTTGACTTGAGTCCAATGGCTTAAAAAGTGAAAAATATGACACTACTATAGTCGGGTCTTAGGCCTCATGACTTTGGGTATGACCTATAGCCAAGTAGAATTTCTTGACTAAAACCAGATCTAGACAATCTTAAATGCTGGCACCATTAGGAGCTACAGCAGTCAAGTTGAAATCAGTTGGTGAGTGTGGCCGGGGCTTAAAAGCCTTTCTTCCTGATGAAAAGTGGTAAAACTATCCCAGGGGGAACAGGACCGTCCGTCACATACGAGCAGTCACCGTCTCCACTATAGAACTTGTTTGCCTCGATCACTTTGACTGGCGAGCTGCTCGTGAAGTATTGCGAGCTGCTCATTCATTAGTGAGAAAGGGCGATACAGACGCATTAGGACGTCAGGTATAGCCCTTTGCTTTGTTACAGTCCTGGCGCGCAGGTTCCTACATATTAGGTGGCATTCAACAGTGTTTGTATCTTTTGAAGCTACCGTCGGAATGAACCGTTAACATTCAGTTATGGTCAATTAATGAGAGAACTTTGCAGAGAAAGGGACCATCTCCATTCGCCTAACTGACGCCACATATGTTGGCTCACCAGAGCATTTCCATTAGAAGGTTCTCCTTGTGGTAATTAAAAGAGGAGGCCCTATTTCGCAGCAAAAACGGAGCAGTCTGTCCAGAGTAGGTTCACAAGGATTCTTCTTTACGTGTCTGCATCAGGAACTCTGCTGTGTAATCTACTAAAAGGGCCAACTGTCTTTCCTTGTACTTACATAATTAACTCATCAGGTTTTCTACTTCTTTGGAGACCTGTTTTCTCCCTATCTCCATCTCCTAGTAGAACAGTAGGAAAGAATGTTTTCTTTTTCATTTCAAAAACCACAACACATGTAATACATGGCGGGTAACATTATGAAAAGCAGTAAATTCAAAGAAGGATATGCCTTTTGTTCACTTGATCAACGAGTATCTATAGACAAAAGTCTATACTCGTTGATTTGAAAGATCTTAAGTGCAGGACTCACGTTTATCTTAGCCTGTTGTCACAATTATTCTTAAAAATAGAACATCCCAATTTGTCCTTGAATTGATTTAATTTTGGCTTAACTTTTATATGTACATGTGTGTATATAATTTCCAAGTGTACAAGTGTTTAACACCTACACTATAGGTAATCATAATAATTATAATACTACGTTTAACTGAACACATTGCAACAGTCAAGTTATATAATTTCGGTTAAACTAGAGAGTGGGCCTAATATCACTATTAGATATATGGAGCAATACCCTTGGGTCCTGTTGGAAGCAATAAGGTGGTAAATGTGTAAGTTGGAACGAGCCCATGGCAGAAAACAATATCGTAGACCTGACTGGCTCCGGCGATTATTGGTCTGGCTGCTGGAGGCCCAAGGGAGTTGTGGGGGAGGTAGGTAGTAAACCCCATTGGCCGACCTTGGTTGGTGGTTCACAACTCCCGTGTGCACGTGGTGGAGGTGGTGGTGGTGGGCCGTAAATGAAACCATAAACTCCAGTAGGCCTTAATGGCCGTGGCGTGCGGGTGATGGGGGATCTGCCCTCCCCTCCTGGTCACCGCCGCCCACCTGGCCCGCCCTACCCGTGTTCTCAGGTGTTACTACACCAGGGGTGGGCGTGGCTACCCCAATCACTCACCTGGCCGCCGCCACACCTTTCAAGGCTAACCCACCTTTGATCTAGTCTCCCGGGCACTTACAGCTTGTGGCTGGACGTTTGATTGACTTTTGGCTCAGTAAGTTTCTTACAGGATGCATTCCGTGATTGCAATGACCAAAACCCTGCCTGGGAGCTTTAATAGGTGGGTGGACGCCGTGTGTGGGAGGAGGCCCGGGCCTTGGCAAAGTGCATTTGATTGGAGGGAGCAAGGAGGGAAATTAAGGTAATTGAAAAGGTAATCAGAGTGTGATTACTCGGCACCTAGTAGGAGATCTACCCATATTCAATTATCCTTTCAGAGAGAAGTATTCAAAGGCAGAAACGAGAGTTCGCGTAATTGACAATTTCAATTTTCTTACTGTCTTTTTAATTGTTTAATATAATATTACCAATGTAATGTATATCTATTGACATAAGAGTTGTGGTTCACCTACACTGCTGTTAAGTGAACACCATATACTACCCGCGTTGTCTACATGACCCAAACAGATACAGCAGACTCGATATGGTTTGTGGACTACAGATGTAATTAGAACAAAGACACAAATGCATATTCATGAGGTCTGAAATCCTTCGCAAAATAGTAATTAGTGCTTCAAAAACTGTGAAAGGGCAGGAAACACTTGCGAAATCAAATGGATTAATTCGATTCGATTATGCAAATTCAGCATTTTCAGAGAAAATACAAGAATTGAACTTGAATTTTCATTAACTCAGCTCCCAACTAATTCCCCCTGTTCTCTCCTTCCGTGGATTAATAAGATAAAGAGGGCCATTTTGAGAGACCTATCACTCAGAATTGCTAACATCGCCCGTTCGTTTAGTTATACATAGTTTACAAAAGTATCTCTAACTGTTATGCAGAACGAGAGAAACATTTCGGTGAAGCTTTCTAGATGGTTTGATTTCAAAAAGTGTTGCCTCGTCATTGACCTAGCTAAGCGCTACTAATGGTCATCAAAGGTGTTAAATGCAGCACTCTCACCTGAGGCAGAAGCAAAGCGTGGTTGTCTCTTTGATGGCAACTTAATACAACAGGCTGAGCCAAGACGGGCGATCAAGTTGCCCCCGGGCAACTTCAGCCAAAGAGATATTATGGATTGGTCCCGCAATATTCTAAATGAAAATGGATTGGTAGCTTACGTCGGAAATTAATGACCGCAGGTACTTTTTTCTTGTAATGATTTCCCGCCTCATGGGGATAGTAAACTGGAAATATTTGCTTAACCATCGCTTTCAAAGAAATCATAACTTGGTGGGTTTCTGATTAATTCTATTGTCTGTAATGAAGCTGGTTTCTCATAAGGCTCCTATGGTTTATGCTTCGAATGATGGTTTATTGATGAAGATTTAAAATGTTGCCATTTTAACCTGGTTGCTCCCTTTAAAAATGATTAGTAAAATGAGAAGGCCGGCCCACTTGTATCTGATGACGATAATCCATTAAAACATGTGGATCTCAACCGTAAAAAAATGAATGATTTTTGACAGGACGATGAAGGATTTGATGGTTTTTCTTCAGCCGACATCAAGTCCATGCATGGCCATGTGCAGCAGGCGCACACACGGCTCTGTCTCATAGCATTCACAGGGAGATCTGTGTGAGACAATTTTCACCCTTAATGTGTACGCTTCTTGAAGTTGACGTCACGCTATCATGAAGCTATTAGAGTCCAAAGTGCCTATAGCCTTTCTCCCTACAGCTGCACTTAGAGACTTTTCAAAATCTTTCTCTATGCTATCAGCAATAGATGCAAGTAGACTTTTTCATTTTCTATTCTCTTCTATGATAGACGTGGGCGGGTGGTTATTTTTCTTGAGACTGGTCTGATTTCACCTTTAAGCACATGCCATTTCCTTGTACCCCCTTATAGTGCCTTATCACATACAAAACCACTCACACATATCAAATATGCATGCCGAGTGTTTTTGCCAAACATAATCCACCTCAGCCAAGGCATTTTTGCCTGGTTTGCGTCAGTGCCACAGTTACCTTCATCAACTAATCGGGCAGCGATTAAAATCAAGAGGAAGCAGTTTGGCCCGGACGTGTGGAAAATGAATTATTTTGATGCGAATGTCATGTTGACTTTGAGCAAGAATGGTGGGAATTTTAATCCAAGTTGGCAGGTCGCTGGGACATAAGCCCGCATGGCTGCTCTACGACATGCGCCTTGGGCTTCCGGTCACGTGTTATGCCGCGCATGCGCATTGGCGTGGTGGCGTTCTCACGTTCTTTTACATTGGAAAGTCCCTAGCCTACACACGTCATTTTTCCGTCTTCATCCCCGTGACAATGTGACTCCCTCACATTTTAGCCTTTTGGTTTTTAGTACACAGCGTGTGATGACAGCAGTAATGTTAGACATGAATCTTGTGACATCTTAATTTCTTATCAGACGCTTTGGAATCAAAAGCTGACCTCTGACTGAAGATTTCCAACGGAAATGCAGTCGTTTTTCCGTATATCTATATTCTGGCTAACTACGGTTCAATCATGTATCGTAATGGTGATAGGGTGGGTGTTTGGAATTTAATGCCATACCGAAAGCTCAGGGCATATCAATGACAAGAACAATGTTATCGAAAATGTTCTCTTATGTGATCGAATATTATGATTATGACTGATCTAGGAGGGACTCATCATTGAGACCATTACCCTACTATTTTCTAAGTATGGCAAGGGATTTTTAATGCGCTGTGTCCCACAGGCAGGGCACCACACATCATACTTTTGATAACCCTGTTTGGAGTAGAGGGAATGTCCCTCTGATAACTCTGATTTTCCCAACTAGAGGGACCTTTGCCTAACTTTAGACATGGTGGTTCAAAGTCTTCCTGTATCACAGTTTATTCCACTTAAAATTCAGCTGTTAAAACTGCACATTTAGAGAAATATCCCTACATGTTTTTCTGTGTTGTAACCTAAATAATTCAGATGGTTATTGTAAGAATATTAATACTATACACGTATGAATTCAGGTAAACAACATTACAGCACATGTACAGATCGTATCTGTTCCTAAGACACGCGGTACACAAAAAAACAAGTTCACGTCTTATTAATCTCGAATATCATCGTGTTCAAGGCAGCCCGATGTGGTATTTATTGCGAAAACCACCATAAAATAATGGTAATCGGCGGTTTGCTGGGCCCATTGAGAAGCATATAGCTGCGGTTAGTGCCTCATGTTGGGTCTGAGGGGAGGTAAGTCTTAATAATTCAGGCGGCGTGAATTGTTTGGCGCTGTCCCTCACCGCGAGCAGCTCATGCAAACTACCAATCCCTCAGGGTCACACCTCTAATTGGCGAGGGGCCAAGAAAACCATCAGCCTCCCCTGATGCACCAAAAACAACCCCCAGTTTCTGCTGCTGCTCCTTATGAAATTTAAGGCAGGAGGTATTAATAAAGGGTGTGGAGTAAGTGGGTTGGTGAGTGAGTGAAACTGGGGGTGGGGGGTTATCAATGGAGTACTCCAAGGTAGCAGCCATGGACCCAATTAGGCCGTAGTGAAGATAGCGGGCAGGTTATAATTGACGTCACAAGAAGTGGCTGTTCGCCCTCACTGTGATGATTGACATTTTGATATTTTGGCCAGCCTTTTGTCATGACCTCCTAATCAGGCTAAAGACTGGGTGGAGGCACCTCCGTCCAGGATGAGATGGGAGAAATTGGCGAGAGATAGGAGAGAAAGAAAACCTGTCGGAGTGTTGGTCTGATCCGCCACCGCCGCATGTGTTTATAAGCCGTGATTATAATCAGTCAAACTCGTGTTTTGGACACCTCCGTTAATGCAGCCAGAGCTTATATTTTTGCGGAGTGATAATTAAATGGCCAACTAGATTAATTAAAGTTATATTTGAACTTCGGATCAAAAACATTGGCTGGTTTCGTTCTCACCAAAGGGACAGCGACATAGTTTCTTATGATAACAATTAATGAAGGCATGTTTATACGTCCTGTGAATATGATTAATCATTATGCTTAATTTGCTGGGAAATAGGATATTTGAATTTGGTAATTGCAACACCTCGTCCAAGCCGGATTTCTGATGGTTCTGTGGTTCCACCCACTATTCCCATCGTCTGAAATTCAATTCCTTATAGCCGTCTGCGGCAAAATGCTACAGAATTATCATTGTGATAGCATACATTCATAAGTGTTACCAAGACGTACGGATGTTTTTGTATACCATGATAAACCCTTATTTGGCCCACATCCTGGAACATTAGGTACCTTGGTAGGTCTAACAATTGCTGACTTTATTGGAAATGCATTCAATTTAATGGCACTCACATGTTTTGTAATCATACGTGTTATATACATGTGGGTTGCATTTGATGTATGCATATATTTCTGCATGTATTGTTCCTTCCTGAGAATTTGAAACGGCAACATGCCAGTTTGTAGGAGATACCTATATCGATTTGATTCTAAAGGAACCTAAAGGTTATATATCTAAAGTAAAATCATGAATAGAAGTGAAAATTTAATTACCCTTCTCACAATACTCATCCGTGAAATTAAAGTGAACCCAGGAGTTAAAAACAGATGATACTTCAAGACAAATTCTAGCGTTTCCTCCGCTAACTGATGCAGTGCTCAATGGCAAATTGTGCAGAGTATGCAATTCAAGCCACAAGGACAATAAATACGGACAAGGCAAGAAAACGGCGGCATTGTTCAAGTCCTCACTAATTATGATAATTTTAGTTCTAGAAAAAAGCAGGATGTCCTTTATTATTTTCACACTGAATAAAACAGGATGATAAAAATGGTCACGAATGGATACTTCCTTTTACACGAAATCAGAACTGTGAAGGCTCTCTTTGATTTCTTATATTTGTCACCAGGGGTCACTTCATTAGTGGCCCTGTTTTCGGTCACGTGAACAATGAGAAAAGAAATGCGCATGCGTACATTAATAATGCCGACACCTAGTGGCGGTTTTAAACTCAAGTCGATCCATCCTCCGTCGGCATTTTACTATTACGAAAAGTTAGTTTCTTAACTTTCTCAAAGTTTCCCTTCTAATAACTTCGTAATTATCTGACCTTGTTCTGATTATTCTACATCTTTTGATATGAGATAACCCCCAGAGATTTTTGTGTAATACTCGTGTATGATCATGAAGTCTGTTTTGAGGCTGGATTCACTTATGTAATCAGGTCATGTTGGATATCTCGAGAAAATAATCCATTAAGGTTTAATGTGACCAACGACAAAACAATATTTAAACAATAGTTATATAATATCTTGTAAAATCATTATGGTTAACAGATTAACAAAAGACGAAATGTAAACAAGTCTAAAAAAGTATCTGTGGATTACACAGCTTGATTGAAGTGATATCCCACGACACCGGCAACCAAAGCTAATTGATTTAAACCGCTATTAAAGCCTTATAATTAACTCCCACAGAAAACTTCACACCATAGATCGTAAGTTAATACCTGTAGCTGTTAGAGATATACTGAGAAGGGTCGGAGGTGACCAGGTGAGGACAGGTGACACAAATAACAAGGTGAACTCACCTGCTGCCCTCAGGTGACTGGGTCCACCCGGCTCCTCCAGCGGGTGACCTCCACTGACCACCGCTCCTCCTGGGTCTCACCCCGCTGATCGACCAGCTCCAGGTGCGTATTGATCCCCACATCAATAATTCCCTAATATCGCTCAGCCTGCTGTCCTCTCATCTCCTCCAGTGTTAGTGGGAGCGGAGTCAGTCTGAATCTGTCTGTTCCCACAGGGCTCACGTCTGATTTCATAACCTATGACACATCCCAGATCCATTGGCTGTAGGAAGTCCTGGCATTAAGAAACGTCTATGACTGACATACAGCACCTACATTAAATACACATTGCTACCCTCCTAATAGCAATGTGTCTGACAATTTGCTGTAATCCTTTGAAAGTACAACAAAAACAGCATTGCTAATGTGATCTCAACCGTGAGGAGGCAAATCAGGAGACTGAAAATTGAATGGGACTTTCTGAAAAGAAACTTAAGAAAAATTGATACGTTCTGAATGAGTTGCACATTACAACTAAATCAAATCTAGTGAGATTGGTGTCGTGGTACCTGGAGGTATAGCTCAAAGAGGGAGTGGACGGGGGCATAACTCCATCCTTTAGGTCAACACCCGCTAGGGGTCAGTGAAGTGGGTACATTCTGGGTAAAGCAGCTGGGTGGTTTCTCTAAGTGTGCAGGGCCTGAGTGGTCCTCGACAGGTCTGGGACCCGCTAGGCACTGCCCCCCACCACCAGCCAGAGGCCAACATTACATAGACGGAGCCTCCAGAGCTGCCCTAACCCCCACACATTACATAGACTGACCCTACAGGGCTGCCCTAACCCCCACACATTAGTGCTGACTGCACGGCCCAACTCAATGATAAATACTTGTCGATCGCCGCTTTCACTCGACCATTATGTCACGGGCGGCGGGAATTAACGGCTACTTCTGTGTACTTTCGAACCTACCGAGTGTTTCCACACACATTTGACTGTTTCCTTTTCAAAGTAAGTGAAATGCTCTGGCAAATAGATGCCGGGTTAATGTTGCCTCTGTGAACAAAGTTGTGATCTGCTAATTGCTACACTTTTAGAAGTATCCAACCGTGAACAGATATGACTGATGTTAGCCATTTCTATAAAACACATATCATGTAGGCCTTATATTATATTATAATAGATGAATAAAAATAAAATAATTCATTTCATAATATACGCTGGTGTATAATGTTTAGTATTAGTTTCAACTATTTCATGATCCTTATCGTTTGCTTCCATTAATATGTGTGTCCCTTAGTTTCATGCAATATGCTTGCAAAACATATCAGAAACCAGAAGGTAAAGTATAGGCCCATCTGTAGACAAATTCATTATAATATTGCCAACACTGCGGTTGCCCTCGGTAAAAGATTGCTGTCAATGAGCATTGCTTTCTCGACAAAAACGTTATCACCTTTGCTTCAAGCACAATATTATTTGTTTCGATGCAATAATACATTACAACTGCAGTCATGCAAGTCAGTAAAAACGTCAATTAAATGTTGTAGCACTGAGCCAAATGTAAGATGCCAGCCATAGAAAATGTGCGGTTTGCACGTCCAAGAATTCTACTCCAGTAGGGTTAGGCTTGCAGGGCCTAATGGGGGCTTCCCACTTGTGTGGTTAACTGCACCTGGAAGGAGCCTGAAGTTCCCACAGGAGGTGGAAACAAGGCCTATTGTTGACAAAAGGTTGGCCTATTGTTGACAAATGGCAAAGCTTAGGAGTTAGGCACCCTGTGTGTGGAGTAAATGGCCATGTTGACACTGGAGGCATTAAGTACTTGATTCAATAGTCGGCAACTTCTTGACACGTTGTGGAGATATTATCTTAACACAGCGACTCACCAAAAGGCAAGCCGCAAATCTCTAAACAAACCTAGTATCAACGTTCAGTAGCGGACTGCAGAATGAGACTTCAGTATGCAATGACCTTTATTGCTTGCTTGGAATTTTATTATTGATGTGCTTAGCTTTCTTCAACAACAAACAGATTACCTTTAATCTTTCATTTCTGCTTACCATCAATCTTTCATTTCTGCTTACCATCATGTCCTGTATCAAAATGAGATTTTGTACTTTCATTGAATTGAACTTACACTTTTAACCTTTCATTAATACTTTTAATCAATGTGAAGCTCGTGTGCAAGTACAGAAAAAACACATCAAATTTCCTAAATTACTTTTTTTTACATTAACAAGTCTTGCTATTAGAAATAATGAAACAGCCTATCCAATCATGCCATTGTCAAGTTTTACTAGTCTAACACAGGCAGAAATTTCGATCATGAAATTGAACAACCAATTGCACTCCATATTGATGGAAGCCTACGTGACAAAGTAATCTAAGATCAGAATTTCGAATGCTTTGGTTTTCTCCAACACCTTGGGTTGTCTGTGACTACGATACACGCAAACTATTGTAGCAGGCAATAAAATGATTTAGACAGGTGGCGTTGAGGTTCTCAATTTTTGATTCGCCTTTGGTTCACCAGGTGGCATGTGTGTGCTAACTAGAGTGCTCTGATAGATCGATGCCAAATAAAACAGCTCTAGGGACGTGCAGAGTAGAGGAAAGCAAAGCAGGTAGAACAATGCAAGTCGCATTAGGATTCTCTACATTGGTTATAAATTATGCTTAACTTTCTCATGAGTCTGTGTAGAAGATACATGCCAATATGCAAGAGGAGCAAAATGCGTATTCACCCTTAAATGTGTATACTTCGGTCAATTACAGACAATGTCAAATGCAACAATCGCCCACTTACTAAGAAATGTATACAACCAAGACCTTTGTATAGTGTGACGTTCTCTGGTAAGTCGGGGTTGCCGATTCTTACAACAGAGGAACGTGGGGGTTGTTCGGGTCTCGGGGCGGACGGGGAATCCGGGCCAAGAACCGAGATGTGTTTCTAGAGTCGTGCCTCGCGCACGAGGGGGGGCTGAGCGAATCGATCGGGAATCGGCACTCGATGTCGACGGAGGACTGCGGGGGAGGGAAATTATGGTAGGGGTACGGGTCGGCCGGGGGGCGGTCCACCCCTGAGTTCCGGTCCGCGGGGGCGACGGGCCGACGGTCGCCTATTGTTTGGTAGCGTGGGGCCGAGCATGCCGCGCCCTCGTCCCCGCGGACTTCGCTCCCTCGTTCCGCTCCCCATGTCTTCGTACCATACTACGCCTCGGTTTCCGGTACTACTTCGGGCCTTCGTGCCCTACTCCGTTCCCTCGTTCCTCGTTCTTCGGGCCATCGGGCCCCTTACCCTATGTTTCTACTACCTATCTCGAACTTCGACTGTTTTGTCCTAACTTCGGCTTAATTACTCTGTTCGGCTCATCTTTAGCGGTTGTTTCAGGAAAGAGGACACGTCTGGACACCAGGAGAACTGTTAAAGAACTCTGTTTATTCGGGCCTCACCGCCCCTTTATATACTAGAGAGGTCAGCCCTGATTGGCTGCCTTCGGTCACGTGACCTACAACTGACGTCACTTCCGGTTTATATATTCCGTTTCCGGTTTACATTTCACTTCCGGTTTACATATTTCCGGGTTTCGTTCCATTACGTTTTCGTTATTCGTTCTTTACATATTCGTTATTCGTTCTTTACATATTCGTTATTCGTTCTTTACATATTCGTTCTTTACATCTATTTCGTTCTTCGTTCTTTACATATTCGTTCTTTACATCTATTTCTATTATTACCTTATTTCTATTATTTTAACCTCTATGTATTTTGGCTGAATAGCCGTTCATCACACCCTCCCGCACCTTCTTGAAAGGTGGGAAAACACGTTATACAAAATTTCAACACAGTTCATACAGCAACGACAACAGAACATACTCTAGAACCAGAAACATTTCAATCCTACGCTCCTTATCGGTAGAGGAGGAGGTGTCACCCTCTGTCCTCCCCGGTCTACTTCGGAGGGCCCCCGGGGCCTATCCGGCTAATTATTATTTCTCTTCTTTCTTCGTTTTTCTCTCTTCGTTTTTCTCTCTTCTTAATGAAAGTTCATATAATTCGTTTTTATATATCTTAGTCTCTTTTTATCTTCGTCAGAGTTCTCTATCCTGGATCTATTAGGACCTCCTCTTTTTTTTTCCGTCTTTAGGATGAGCGAGCCGGTCGTGGCTCTCCCACCCGGGACTGGGGATCGGTCGTGACCCCGTCGCCCCCGCTCCTCTCCTCTGGGCTCTATTTACTTAGCCCCTCGGTGCGTTTTTCCTCGCCTTTTTACCCTCATTAGGACAGAGGGACCGGTCGTGGTCCTCCTGCCCGGGGCCATGGGTCGGTCGTGACCCGCAGTGCCCCCGTTCCCTTCGTTTTCCGTCGTCCAGACGTTCTCCCCTAGTTCGGGTGGAGAATCGGTCGCGACTCTCCCACCCAGAGGCCAGGGCCGGTCGTGACCCTTAGTCCTCTCGACCCTCGATCCGTTCTACCGTCGTTCAGACGTTCTCCGTTGTTTTTGGGTAGAGAATCGGTCGTGATTCTCCTACCCGGTCGGTCGTGACCCCTCGTTCTTCCGTAACTATTACTCTTCTCTGCGTTCTCTTAGGTGATGATGATGATTTTAAGGATGAGTTGAAGAAGAAAGACTGAAGTTTTTGTGGATAGAATGTTCTTTTTGGACTTCGCACCCTCGGTCGCCTCGGCATTCAGAGCCCTCCAGTGACTTTTTCACGTTTGGCAAGGACAACATGTTCGAGCCAAAGGCCAAGGTACCCAAAGAAGAAGATGGCGTTGTATGTGGAAAGGAACTTAACTTCATGCATTAAAGCTTAGAGTGGAAGCTTCAGCAGACGACGTCGCGGGTTTCGTGCTACTTGTCACGGTGAAGCTTTGAGATGGAGTCCGGGTGAAGGTGAGACTGAGAAGATTAGAATCATTAATTATCGATGAAGTGTCCGTTTTCCGTACAGGAACTGAAGTTTGACTTTTACGACACATGTCCTCGTGGTTAACCCAGCATCAAGATGTTCCGTCCTCGACCACGTCGACACATTTGAAGATTTCAGGATTTCAGAAAGAGATGTCGGAGAGAGTCCACCATAGTAAAGTATTTCCGTCACCGTTCCGGGCCCAAGTGGCATGACAACAACCGGAACGGAGACCTGATTAAGAAGATAATTTTGATGAAGTTTCTTTTTGATGACAGGAGCCGGTGCCTCTCATCCCTCCCCCCCCTCCGTAAGCAACGGCAGGAAGACAGTCCTCTTTGGGGCGAGAGGGAGGCTCCTTCGTTCTACTGATGAGATGATTTTCCTAAGAAGAGGATTCCTGTTTCGGGCACTCGGGCCCTCGTTCGTTTCCTAGGCTCTCGGGCCTCGCTCTGTTTACTAAGTTTTTCTCTTCGTCCTCCCGGAGGACCGTGCTTTTAGACGATTTTCGTGAGACTGTAATACCAACAAATAGTTCGTTAATAGAAGTAAGTTTAAGATCCGGTCTGGTTTGATTTTGGAGTAAGGCCACAGTCATCCACGGTGCCATGTCACATTGCATGGAGCTACTATGCCTATGACGAACGCCGAGACAACAGCTCCGAGCCGTTCCGGGCTGCTCCTAGGTACGACGGTTCGAAGTTGGTAAGTTGAAGATATTAGTGAGAAGGAGAAGAAGAAGCCGTAGAAAGTGAAGATGGACGACATCAACCGGGACCTGCACCCAACGTCAACCTCTGAGATCCGGAACGGGCCCATTCTCAATAAAATAGCATGTATAGAGAACTCATCCGATGTCGAACTCCAAGAAGGGTCGCTCCTCGTCGCTCTTTACAGACCTCTTGATTTGTCTATCGAGGCATCCGCGGCCGACGTTCCAAGCACCACCTCCCTGTATATTGCAAAGATTACTTCCCTATATGTTTCAAAGACTATTTTGTTTCGTTCCTCGAGAAGAAGACATCAGGAAATACGACATGGAAGGAGTCTCTGTCGTTACTGCAGGTAAGAGATTAATATAAGTTTTAGTAAGTCTATTAATTTTCGTTTCTCGTTCATGTATTGCTTTTACTATATATTACGGTCGGTCACGAGCCAGGGCCCCTAAGTTATCGTCCCTGCTCGTGCCTTGGTCCTCCGGGAGACATCTACGACTCGCCGCAATCCTTTCACGACTCGCTGCATCAACTCTGGCACGATAAAACCAGCATTCAGGTCGAGAAGTTCCATTTTGCCGCTCTTCGTATGCGGTAAGAGGCTGAAGACAAGGAAACTCAGAAGATGATGGTACATGAATCCGGGTTCATCCACATTCTGATCGATCCATCCAAAATCAAGAAGACAAAGTTGCAGGAAGTAGAAGTGCCGCTAGAGGACAGAGGTCGTCTCTTCCTCGCCTCCAGATCGCTCAAGGCAGCGCGGGAGAAGGGTTTTCAGTCTTGGCCCGCGCCAGCCTTTCCTCCAGCGGCGAGTCGCCGGCCCACCGGTACCTTATTTACCCCGGCACGACCGTCGACTCAAAGACTACAATGACAACACTATCCGTCCATTCTGATTTCCTTTCTTCGATTCCGCCTCCCAACTTTCACTCTCGCTCCCGGGCCGCCCGGCCCGCTATCCATTTCCGCGACCGGACAATCCCGTTCCACCTGCTCGGTCCCAACCAACGCAGCGGGCTCCAGGGAAGAAGAGGAACAGCTACAAACTTGTTTTTCCTCCTAGCGCCTCCTTCCGTCCCGTATTCGCCCCGCAGGCTTGGTAAGTTCATTCCAGTCATGGACCCTCCAGCTCGCTGATTACACTCAACACCTCCTAACACATGTGGTTTCGTTCACTTCCGCAAGAAGATTCCCATAAAGAAACTAATAAGAATAAATTAAGATAAGAATGTTCGAGCCCGCCAGTCCGTTCCCGATGAGTTTAAGTAAAGTTTTCGGGCCCGTCCAGCGGTCTCCAGGAGAGTCTTTTATCCAGGCTTCGGCCTCCTGTGCGGCTCAGGTACCTCCGCCTCGGCCCGGTTCTCTCCCTGGGGGTTTGACACTATGGGTGAGGAGCCAACGCCCCGTAATCCCTCCCCACCCGACTCGCGACGCGCCATCTTCCGCCTCTGGTTCCGTCGCGCTGTTTTTCTTCCGTGCAAGACCTCGAGCAGCATCTACTTCACCCTTCTTCTTGGCGCCGGATCGGCAGCAACAGTCTCTCCTCCCTAGCGGGGAGCTCGAGAAGCTGATCCACCATTCCGCTCTGTTTTTCCGCCTCTCTTGTCGCCTTCAACAAGTCATCCAGTTGATCCTCGTTTTTGTGCATCACTAGGGTCTGAGCCAATTGGACGGTCCGGTTGTGTTCGTTAACTAGCTGGTCGGCCCCCGGGAACTCCCTGGTCAACGGCCCCAGTGCCGCCGTCGGGAACTGCGCCATCGCTTCTTCAAATGTCTCTGGCTTGCGGCCCGTTTCTAGTGCCATCAGGAACGCCATAGACGCCGAAGCCATTGCTCTTGTCTTGGCCGTCATTCCTCGCACCTCCCTCGGGGGCCACGTCAGTTGCACCCGAATGGCCTTTTCCGCGTCCCAGTCTCGTACCGCTCGCGCCGTCACCGGAAAGTTTCCCTGTAAGACCTGGTGAATGGCCTGTGTCCGTAATAACTTGAGTCTCGGTGTTTCCCTAGATGGTCCTGCCGTCGGTATCTCCGTTCCTATAGACCCGAACACTGAATCCGCTCCCGACTCGTCCAATTCTTGTTTCTCCGGCTCGTATCCTCTGGTCTCGGCCTGCCCCAACTCCATGTCCTCTGAGTCTTCCACCTCCGCGTCCATGGACTGGGCAGCCGGTATTTGTAATCTGTGTATCACAACCCGCGGTTGTAGCGCCCGCCCGTGTTTATCCTCGTCCTTGAGTGGGGTATCCGGTCCTGGCGGCGATCCCATACGTTCGGGCGACGGTGGTCCCGGGGTCTCCTCCGATCCTTGCGACCCGAAAAACGAGCTCCCCAAACTGGCTCGAGTCAGGTTGTCAACCGCCGCCCGTGTCTCTGGCGTGTCTGGTGCTACCGTAATGTCTCTCATTCGTTTCAATCCTGGGGGCGGCACTATCGGCTGCTTACATACCATCTTCTCCAGGGGTGAATCTGCTTTCGTCGGGGTAGGGGTAGAGAACAGCGGCTGTGTCGAGGCCGTCGACGCCGTGTCCTCCGGCCTGGCCGCATGCCGAACATACTTTACTTTCTCCACTCGCCCCGACGGTTTGAGTCCCTGCCTTTCTGCCATCTCGCGTAGAAACCTCCCTAGGTACAATGCTTCTCTTTCCACCAGCCGGCCTCCCTGTGCTTCCCGAATGCTGTCCTCCAGCTCCCGGTCGGATCTCGCCTCGTGGTAACCCCTGAACGATCCCTCCCGGTTCATTGTTCCTTTTAAATACCCGGGGTACCTCGGGTGTCGTGATTCGTATATCACTGATTTCTTATGAACTGTCATCATAGTAAATTGTGCGTCGCTACAAGGTGGTTCTAGTCCCGTGGTCCGTCTGACTCCTGTCGAGGTCTCAGGCTGCGATGGTCCCAGCTCTCCCGTGCTACTAGACTCAGCGATAATCAAAGACCGATCGCTTCGGGCCGACATACTCCTGCCTGACTCCGACTGGTCCGAACTCGTTCCCTCCTCCAATTCTCTCGGGACTTTCTTGACCTTTTTCCACTTCTTCTTTCGCGACGGCTCCTCCGCCGGGCATCCCTGCGTCGGGGGCCTCTTGAAAGCGAGCGGCTCCTCTTCCTCTTTGACTTTCGGTCGTTGGTCGTCGGACGAGCTCACTAATTCCACCACCTCAGCCCCCGGTGGTATTCCTGAGCAACCCGGCTTCGGGGTGGGTGTGGATGTCCGTCCTTTTCCTCTGCCTGGGAGTCCTCGTCCTCTCGGTTCCCGTGGTTCTCCCTGGGCGTTTAACTTCTTAATTCGGCTCTGTACTAACCCTGATATTTGGTCTGGTGTCAGGAGTGGCTTCGGGTTGACCACGGCCCGGCTCGCGCTTCGCGGCGACTCGGTGTCTTCCTTCCGTACTCCTTTCGCGGCCCTCCGAGGGGAACGACGCGTGGGTGTCGATCGTTCCGCCACCTCGGCCAGGGGTCCCTTCCCTGCTGCTTTGGCTGCTTGGGCTCCCTCGCCGGCCTCGTCGGCCTCTGATCCTTCTTCGGTTGCTACCTGCTCCAGCTGCTCGGCGTCGCTGTCCTCGGATCCTCTCGACGCCCTCGGGTAGTAAGGTATGTGGATACGCCGTCGCGGCCTCTCCGGTGCCTCCTTATCCACCGCCCTCTCAGGGGGTTGAAACCCCTCCGGATGGCGCACCGCGTAGTCCCGTTCCATGTTGGCTACCCGGGCCGCCGTTTCATCCCCAGTAGTGAAACTGGTGTACGGCGGTCGTCCTTTCGGGTCCAAGGCGAACGCCGCAGCATACTCCAGCCTCAGAAGGGGGTCTTGCTTCGGCATCCCCCTCTGCAGGTTCCCTTCGTGTGAGTCCGTCATGTGCTTCCTCCAGTCCTGGTGTGTCGAATAGGCTCGACTCGAACACACCGGGCACATGTAGTACTGCTTCCGTAATCCATCGTGCTGGCCTTTAATATGCTTGACCAAGTGCTTAAACTCCTTTCCGTGACAATGTCCTTCCCAGCACTGTCCGCTCATCGTGTCTGTTTTCCGGGCTTTCGGGGCTCGTTCCAATCCTGAAGCTCGTCCCGTCAGCCGTTTCCGTTTTTGTCTCGTGGTGATGCTGCTCGTCTCGCTTCTCTGCTTTTCCTCTTGTTTTCTTCTCCTTAGCTCAGTCTGCTCGTCTGCGATTCGATGAATCCTGATCGGCTGACCAGAATGACCTGCTCCGGCGAGCGCTCTGCCTTTTATAGCCGCCGCAGGCGGAAGTGGGCGTGGCCTGCACTAGCGACCCCTAGCGTCAGACTCACCATCCACTTCTACGGTGGCGCCCCCTACTATTTTCCGGTCCCCGGGGCCCGCCGCTGGTCACCGCCTCGCCTGTTTTTTTACCTCGCGGCCCTTCGCCCGTCCACGCGTTTTTCCTAGGCCTTTTATTGCCCCACCGGACGCCCTCGGTCCTTTCATCCCTCGTCGCCTTCTCTTGCCTTTTTCATCTTGGCCCTCACAGTGCTTCCGCACACTTCCCGGAGAACACAGGGGCTCGGCGTTATCATCTCCTCGCCGCCGCCCCGTTCTCTTTGTCCTCTTTTACTCCTTTTACGACCTACTTTAAAGCCCGTCCTCGTTTCAGGCCTCGCCTTTTACAGCCGTCCGTTCGTTCCTCCGGCGTTCCCGAGAGTGCCGCATCTACTCTCCTCCGGTCTCCTGGACGCTGTAAAGCGGTATTACCAAGTCGGCATTACTTCAGAAGTCTTCACCAGCTTGCCACCGGGTCTGTCTTCTGTTGTAATCCAACCATCTTTTCCACGCTGTGGTTCCTCCGAACTGACCGGAAAGCGGCTCCGTGGGACTACTTTAGACATTCGGGCCGTCGTGGCTCCCGAACGCCGTTTTTCGTTCCAACCCCGCATTTCCCACCTATATTACATCCGCAAGAGAACCAATCTTCAGCTAGGTAGCAAATCTCTACAGCCTAACGACCTGCACTCCTACTGTAGTGGTCAACGCACCGCCCCGACTCAATGGCCCCAGGTTGATCAGTCCTTTTTGGCCAAAGCCTTTTTGTGTAGCGCCGATTTGGTCGTTCCCTTGGTCCTCTTCCACCTGCGGAATCGAGACACGAAAACGACTTCATCACAAAAAGGGGTGCCCCGTTTCCTTACGTGCCCTAGCGCGCCCCACCCCAAGCATTTACTGTGCAGCCTCGTATCCTTGCTGGTTAGGGTTCCAGGCGGTCCACATGGACCACCCCCCCCGGTTTCCCTCGTTTCTTCCGTACTACCACCCGTCCTCGGTCAAGCACCTTGACGATCAGTGCAGGGCCCATCCATGGAAATCGCAACTTCGTTCCTTTGTCCCTATCCACTACCGTATCGTGCACCCAGACCAGTTCTCCGGCGTGGTATTCCCGCCGAGTCACCTTCCCATCGTACTCGTGTTTCTGATGGATGGCGGCTCGTTTCAGCCCCGTCCGGGCCTCCCGATAGGCCGCGACTAGCCCTTCCTCCAGGCTTTCCACATAGTCGCCTACCCGTCGGGGTTCCTCCTCTGGTCCTAGAGGTCTCCCATAAATCGCCTGTCGCGGCATCATGGTCTGTCGGCCCAGCATCATCATATTCGGTGTCACTCCCGTGCTGGCTTGCGGCGTTGCTCTATAACTCATCATCACGAGCGGGACCATCTCGTCCCATTCCCGACCCGTCGCTCGGCAGCTGGCTTTCAAACAACACCCCAAAGTACGGAAACTTCGTTCTATGTACCCGTCACTCCTGGGGTGGTACGGCGTCGTCCTTGTTTTGTGTATCCCGAATAGTGCACAGACCTGAGCCACCACCTCGGATTCGAAATTCGTGCCTTGATCCGAGTGTAGTTCCCGAAACGCGCCGTACCGTGCTACTACTTCTTCAACCAGTTTGTTCACCACTGTCGTTGCCTTTTGATCCGGGATCGGGAAACACTCCAACCATTTGGTGAAATAGCATCCCACCATCAGGCAATACTTATTTCCTCGTTTGGTGACTGGGTACGGGCCCGAAACATCCATGGCCAGCCGTTCCATCGGCTCCCCCACTATGTACTGATGTAGCGGCTCCCGTCTTCCTCTTCCCTTTTTCAGCAACGCGCAATCACATTCTCGACATTCCTTCCGCACGTCTTCCCGGAGTCCCGGCCAGTAAAACCCTTGTTCCAACAGGGCTGTCGTCCTGGCGACTCCTAAATGCGCTCCTGCCGCGCCTCCATGGTATTCCCTTACCAACTTGGCCCGTTCCCCTCGGGGAACGACCAACTGGTTCCTCCAACCATGCCCTTCTAGTTCCCAGTACTTCCGATGCAGCACGCCATCCCTGAGGCTTAATCGTTCCCATTGCCTCCATAGGATCTTTGTTTCCCGGGATTCCGGAGATATGGCCTCCCAACCTGGCCGGTCCGCATCTTTTTCCATCCGTGCGACAATCGGCCCTATATCTCGATCCCTCCTCTGCGCTGCTCTCATCTCCTGCGGGGACCATCCGGGCTCGTACCCCCGGGCCCGCGTCACTACTCTCACTTTTTCGGTATTCTCGTGCTCCTCTCCACATTGTTTGCACGGATACCGGGACAACGCGTCAGCGTTCCCATGCTTCCTGCCCGGTCGGTGTTGGAACGACACATCATGCGAGTCGATAATCTCAATCCACCGAGCAGCCTGCCCCATCGGTTCCTTACTTCTCTGCAGCCAACTGACCGCGCTGTTATCCGTCCGGACTATCACGCGTTGACCATAGATGTAGCACCGAAAATGCTTCAAAGCTCGCACCACCGCCAACAGTTCTTTCCGCGTGGTGCAATACTTTCGTTCGTTTGACTCCAGGGTTTTGCTCGTGTAAGCTATCACCCGTTCCTCCCCTCTCTGCTCCTGTGATAGCACGGCTCCCGTTCCCACGTCACTGGCGTCTGTGTCAAGCCACCATTGTCCATCTTCCTCCGGGAATCCCAACACCGGGGCCTCCGTTAGCGCCTTCTTCATCGCATCAAATGCCTCTTGTCGTCTCGCGCTCCACACGAATGGTTCCTCCTTCGTTGCCAATTCATACAAGGGGGCAGCCAACTCCGTGAAGCCGTTCATATGCCTTCTGTAGTACGAACATAATCCCACGAAGGCTCGTACCTCGTGGAGATCCCGCGGGACCGGCCACTCGGTTACTTGCCGACACTTTTCGGGGTCGGGTTCGATCCCGTTGAATGAGACAACGTGCCCCAAGAACGGAATCTTCTTCTGGAACAGCTTACATTTTCGCGCCTTTAACTTCAGTCCTGCAGCGTTCAATCGGTCCAGAACCCGTACCAATCTTTCCAGAGTCACTTTAAACGTTGGTCCAAAGACCAGTATGTCATCCAAGTATACCAGACACTCCTCCCACACGATTCCTCTGAGGATTCTTTCCATCAGTCTCTCGAAGGTGGCTGGGGCGTTCACTAGCCCGAATGGCATCACTTTAAACTCATACAATCCTCCTTGAGTCACGAAGGCCGTCTTTTCTTGGTCCTCCGGTGCCATCTCCACCTGCCAATATCCGCTTGCGAGATCCAGACTGCAGAAGAATAGGCTTCCTCCCAAAGTGTTGAGGCTGTCCTCTATCCGCGGGAGCGGATAGGTGTCCACTTTCGTAGCCTGGTTCAGTTTTCGGTAGTCAATACAGAACCTCGTTCCTCCGTCCTTCTTTTTGACTAGAACGGTCGGGCTACTCCACGCACTCCCGCTCTCCTGGATAATCCCTAAATTTAACATATCCTCCACCAGTGCTCGTTCTTCCTCTCTCCTGGTGGCCGGATACCGTCTGACCCTCTGCTTGATCGGCATCTGATCCCCCGTTTTAATTCGATGTTGTACTAAATCTGTCCGTCCTAACTCATGTTTCGAGGTCGCAAACATTTGTTCCCGGGCCATGATGGCTTTCTCCAGCTCTTCGCCCTCCTTCGTGGTCAGGTCTTTCTTAGCCTCCCCTATCATTTCAACGAGCGCTCCTGGGGGTTCCTTTGCTTCACTTCCTATTCCTCGTACCTCTTGTACGAAGGTGGCTTCTCCGAGTACCCCGCCGGTTTCCAATTTCGCGCTCTCGGTCCCTCGGTTGGCCACCCAAACTTCATTTTCTTCTCCCAATGTCACCGTTCCTGGGATCACCTCCAGTCCCATAGGTAATCCAGCGCCGGTGATGACAGCCAGCTGTCCACCCTGTCTTATGTCCATTCTCGCTACTACTGTTACTCGGGTCACTTGGAGTGGGGGTATTTCCGTCGTTTTCTCGATTCGCACGACCTGTCCTCCGACGGTAACTGCCCGAATCCCATCCGTTCTCTGTTCTACTCCCGGGATTCGTTCCCCCTCTCCCTCCCCCTCGGCGGGCAGGAAGATGGCACTCGCGTGGGGCTTAACTGTCAGCCGGTATTTCACCGCGAAGTCGTTTCCCAGGATCCCTTCATCTCTACCGATGTCTGCCACCATGAACGTCCACTTCAACACGCGTGTTCCCAATTTTACTGGCAAGTTCGTGCATCCGTAGCACCGCAACGGACTACCATCCACCGAGCAGAGACGTCCTTCATATCCATCCAGTTCTTCCCTTTTTCGTCCCCACTCTCTCCAGAGGCGTTCCGACAGCAGACTGATCATAGATCCGGTATCAACCAAAAAACGGACGACACTCTCTCCCACCGTCCCGGCCACATAAAGTCCACATTCTCCCATGCCTACTACTTCTCTCGCCGCGCCCGAAGGGGGCCCCGCGCTTACTGCGACGGCGACTGTCCGTTTCCCTGACGCTGAGAACACTCTCTTGCGAAATGGCCCTTCTGGTGACAGTGATGACACTCTAAATCTTCTTTTCGCTTCTTAAACGCCTCCCTCCGGGCCGTTGCTTGTCTTCTAGCTTCCCGTTCTTCTGCCAATTCTTTCATCATCTCCTCCAACTTACCGTTCAAGGCCATGATCTGTGTATTGGCGTCCTCCTCGGGCTTCACTGCCCGCAGGAGGCGGCGTGAGTATCGTTCCTGTATTTCTACCACCTCTACCGCCTCCTCTAGTGTCTTGCATCCTTTCTCTGCACACTTCAGCTGAAGGTCTTCCCCAACTGCAGCCTGGAACGCATGTAATGCTGCTTTTTCCTGGCTAGCGTAGTCGTTGGAGAAGTAGGCTCTCGATGCCAGTCGCCGGGCATTATCAGCCAACTCCTTCGCTGTCTGGTTCTTTACACGTTTCAAGCCCGCCAACTCTTGCAGAGCATTACACGTGTCCTTCTCCTGACCGAACCTCCGGCGCAACGCATCCACCCTCGCCGAGTAACGGAGTCGTTCCCTGTCCGGGAGTCCGACAAAGTACATTCGTGCCGTTCCCGTCAGCGAGAGAAAAAGCATCGCCGCTTTTTCCTCGGCCGTCCAGCGTCCCAATGTTGCGTACTCCTCAAACTGGTTGATCCATCCCTCGAAATCCGGTTTACCGTCATACTTCTCTGGTCGTAAACTGAACTTCTTCAAACTCGCTCCTTCCTGACCGGTCTGTTGTTGTTGAGCCCGCACATTCTGCTCATCCGTCGGGGTGGACGTTCCCATAAAATTAAACTGCCTACCCATGATGGTCGTGTCCTCCCCTTTGGTCTCGGTTTTCGCACCTCCTTTCTCCTCCCCACCTTCCTTGAAGGCGACGTCAGAATCCATCTGCTCGAAGACTGCCGCAGTCGCCATGAGTATCCAATACCGATGAAACACCCAAGATCCACAAGTCCGTATGTGCCTATTTCAGCACCACCGCTGCCACCAGTGTGACGTTCTCTGGTAAGTCGGGGTTGCCGATTCTTACAACAGAGGAACGTGGGGGTTGTTCGGGTCTCGGGGCGGACGGGGAATCCGGGCCAAGAACCGAGATGTGTTTCTAGAGTCGTGCCTCGCGCACGAGGGGGGGCTGAGCGAATCGATCGGGAATCGGCACTCGATGTCGACGGAGGACTGCGGGGGAGGGAAATTATGGTAGGGGTACGGGTCGGCCGGGGGGCGGTCCACCCCTGAGTTCCGGTCCGCGGGGGCGACGGGCCGACGGTCGCCTATTGTTTGGTAGCGTGGGGCCGAGCATGCCGCGCCCTCGTCCCCGCGGACTTCGCTCCCTCGTTCCGCTCCCCATGTCTTCGTACCATACTACGCCTCGGTTTCCGGTACTACTTCGGGCCTTCGTGCCCTACTCCGTTCCCTCGTTCCTCGTTCTTCGGGCCATCGGGCCCCTTACCCTATGTTTCTACTACCTATCTCGAACTTCGACTATTTTGTCCTAACTTCGGCTTAATTACTCTGTTCGGCTCATCTTTAGCGGTTGTTTCAGGAAAGAGGACACGTCTGGACACCAGGAGAACTGTTAAAGAACTCTGTTTATTCGGGCCTCACCGCCCCTTTATATACTAGAGAGGTCAGCCCTGATTGGCTGCCTTCGGTCACGTGACCTACAACTGACGTCACTTCCGGTTTATATATTCCGTTTCCGGTTTACATTTCACTTCCGGTTTACATATTTCCGGGTTTCGTTCCATTACGTTTTCGTTATTCGTTCTTTACATATTCGTTATTCGTTCTTTACATATTCGTTATTCGTTCTTTACATATTCGTTCTTTACATCTATTTCGTTCTTCGTTCTTTACATATTCGTTCTTTACATCTATTTCTATTATTACCTTATTTCTATTATTTTAACCTCTATGTATTTTGGCTGAATAGCCGTTCATCACAATAGAGAGAAAATCCAATTTCAACGGCCGGGATTCCTATATCATCGGGAGGTTTGTAAGAAAGCGAATGTGTATGTCTGACGATGCAATGCTTCACATTAAGAAGCGAGCCATGATCACTGAAACTACATTTAATATCTCGACAATATTTGAAAATCACATTGATATTGTATGTGAAATAGTTGGATCCATCAAAGAAACAAACAAACCAAATGCGCTTTGAATATGTATGGTCAGGATGACGAATGACAAGAACTAAAGTGCAATTCATACCACAAGTCCAAAAGACGTTAAAAGACATAGCAAAATACAACAAAAAAAGTTTTCCTGTACACCAATTTTAATGAGGGTATTCGGCTAATATATATATATATATATATATAAGGCTATATCAAGGTATGAAAGATATATAAATGATGCTTATTTTGATATACAATAACTAGTTAAAAGTAGAATATATTGCTTTAAAGTTAAAGTTGTTGTTATGGTAATTGTAGCCCAATGAAGTCTGAAGAGGCCGGTATACATTGGCCTGAGGAGAGTCTCACGTGATCCAAGCCGATATCTCCCGAGAAGGCGCCTCCCCGAACAGCTTGGAAGACGATCTGCGAGGGGAGAGTGAAGAAGATGTACACACGAGGCCTAAGCAATACACAAGGGTAAATTATGCCTCCGTGTGTATTAAGGTCGACCGTATACACGAATCTTTTTGGCACAAAAGTAATATACACGAGGGTATAGAAGCCCACACAATGAAATATTTTATTTAAATTATAGTTTTTCTTTAAAAGCGAAATATTGTATCACTATGTACAGGTTTCTGTCATTAGATATAACTGTAGAATTACACAGCCATCACTATATTTTTTTTTACAGAAATTAATAGCATTTAGAACAATTGATACACGAGGGCTGGGATTGACTTAATATGTAAAACGACGCCCATCACGGGCTAAGGCATTTTATCCTCGTGTGTTTGGATGATTGAATGGTTTCCCAAAATTGTAAAAACTAAGCTTATCATTTGTACTCCAAAGTAATGACTTGTGTAGGGCCTATATATACGACGGGTATTTTTAATCAATCGATCTCCATTATTGATTACAGCGGATTATCTGAAATCTGTAATTAATGTATACTTTTAGCTAACTGTGTGTATTGGTATTCCCAATATCCATTTCCCATCAATTAGCGAAGCGTATATCTGTATATGGGGTGTCCAAGAACAAAGGAACTAAAACTTAGGACTCAGTCAACAGCCCGTGGTACCGGTAATTATCCCCCTGTTGTTCATTAACGACTCATCCTGCATGTCAATTTATTCTTGCAGTAATTTGGAGGTTGTTTGTGCAGGTTAATGTATTGTTATTCTTTACAGCAGGTAGTTACGCAGAACAGTGGATAAAACACGTATCACAATTAAGACCAACAATCATTCTATTTTCTGAAATTACAAAAAGAACACATCCTGGTAGCTTCATCAAAAAGGATAATCACAATTTGTAATTTTGGGGAATCCTTGTTGGCGAAATTAGCCTTGCATTATGCAATAGGAAGAACACTGCAGATGAAGGACATTATCCCAAAGAGGCTATGAAACGTAAATCCTCGAAACGGGATTGAGCACTGTACCAAACGTTGCTACATCTGGCCTTCCATTGATTTCTTTAAAGAACTTTGCCTGTCAAGCAGGATTTGACATTCTAGTCATGTTTTTTTTTCAATATCCTCTCATAATTAATTTTTCTTCAAAATGTATGCCACAAGGGATTTGAATTGACTGTTTGTTTTTTCACTTAAAGGATTGACAATTATGCGTACCTTTAGACATAGGTTCCTATGGGAAATATCTCAACTTTCTATTGACAAACATCCGAGAAAAATGATCCAGTTTTTTTTCACAAAATTAATACAGACCTTGGGTCTTGATAATATCAAGACTCAGGATCTGTTATCAATATTATTGTCAAAGCAGGGAAGATTGTGTGTTAAACTTTACCATTTCAAACATGGACTTCCTATAGCAACTCTGTACCAAGTATTGACAAACTCTCTCCTATGTATAATTCTCAGTGAGTAAATAACATACATCAGTTTGGGGCTACCATGGGAAAACAACTCATCCTGTTATAACGACATGTTTGAAGACATTTATTGTAGATGAAATTAATATTAGGTTGGGAAACATGATACTGGTTTGATTGTTTACCTTGTCGTTGGCGTTGATGGCCACAGTGACCATGCCCATGAGCCAGTCGTCCGACTGGTGCCCACTCAGGTACCACACGATCTCCTCGCCCCACCTGGTGGAGGAGCGCAGAATCACCTGCAGCTCGCCGATGTGCCACCCCCTCATGTGGTAGAAGAAGGAAAGACACGAAGGGCCGTTCCACGCCGCGGGTGGCAGCACCAGTCTACAATGGAAAATTCAAACATGATGTTAATGACTGGATTTTACTATGTAAAGCATGTACCCTATACATTGCATATAGGGGTAACCTAGGTGAACTGTATGTTTTCTCCTTTTATAAAGAAGGGTTGGCCTGCGAGCACTCTCCAACACAGCAGTACTCCCATCTTGAGTAATTGTGGTCACAGAGGTCAGTGGTGGAGATTGACTGTGGCCCCTAAAAACCGGCCAAAACTGCCTACCATGCACACATGCCAGAGAGAGCCTAAATTGGTACCAACTAATCCACTTATCTATGAACTATTAGAGTACATATTGGTCTGAATAAATAGTCCACCGAACACTAACTACTCCCCATTTGTCTCTGAATTTATTATTTCCTATTAAGATGGATAGAAGGCAAATTGTTTTGATTAATTTTGCGAGGTCAGTTAGGCCTACTGGCACCCCCACCACCTGGAGACAGGGGGCTCGCTCAGGCTTAAAATAGACAGTGAGCTGACCCCCGGGACGCCGCTCGCGGCGGGGGGCCTCTCATTACGGTGCCGGCCACTGGACTGTGGTTGTGCATGCAGGTGGAACGTTAGGCTGGTTCCCGCCTCTGTCCAGCTCAGCTCTGACTAAGTAATATGTAGAGTAGTAACGGAATACCAAGGGGAACCAGTGTTACTGTGTAGTGCAACATCTGCGCATACTTGTGACTTTGTACACAGGCGCGGATATTTTTTTTTTTTTTTTGGGGGGGGGGGGGGGGGGGTGGCGTTCCAGCCGTGAAAATGTTGATATATCATTTGTTCGATATGCCTTACTCTAATTGACGAAGTCACTTGCTAATAAGCCCAAAAAACTGGTTACCCTTCTCTGAACAAAATCATATCCAGATATCAAACAGTATTGATAGTTACCAGCAACTCCAAGCCCTCCGTATCATTATTTGAATAGGCTGTGATATGTATATTGCAGACCAAATTATACAAACCCAACCGAACAATGCGAAAATTTCGTTTTGATTCAGATAGACCTTAAACAGTTAAGCTCCACGCGAAAAAAGACCCTCCAATTAAGGGGATCCAAATGCAATGACATCAACAAATACGATTTAATGTTATGCATACTCCTAAAAAAACCGTCTCAATCGCATACTTTAGAATTATAAACGGATATGTTATGAATAAACAATTGTCAATGAAAATTGTGATAATTATTCGTCAGGTAACCAATACAGATATGGTAAATCACTTTGATACACATAAAGTTTATACGAATAGAATTACATCGTTATTATGAATCATTGCTATAGACAATTATTTTCAACACTAAAGCTTACTCTGCTTTATCCCCCGGCTGTCTAGGGGAGGAGGCCTCTATGTAGGCGTAGAAGTCCCCGACCACGGCCGTCTCTGGGCCCGTGTGCAGGGACGGGGTGCGCCCACTCTGTAACGTCCAGTCAAAGTTGTCGTCGGTGGACTGAGCGATCTCACACATGGAAGATGCGCCCTCATCATTCACAAAGTCACAGCCAACCGTGCCAGGTTCTGAGGAGCAAAAGATGGATGTAGTATTCAATGATATTGTATTCTCATTAGTGAAATTGAAAGCTAAATTTTAAGAAGTTTTTCTTTTTTCCAGGATTCGGATATCATTGTAATGATTGATTTTAAATGATTTCGGAATTTAATGTCTAACTGGGTTTGGTATAGGCTAGTCATTTATCACTTGTTAACCAAATGGGGATTAAATGGATTTTGATCTTCTATTTATTAAAGATGAATTAAGTGATTGCCGGGATAGAACTAAAGTATTAACCACCCATTAATATAAGATGACGCTCCTTGATGGAAATATATCAAGAGGCTATGGGAATTAATCAGTGTTTGTAATTGGATTCAATAACTTCAATTCCGTTCAGATCTCAGAAACTGATTGCCCTCTGAAACGAATGGACGTAAAAGTGATCAATCAAGATGAGAAGACCGAGCACCGACCTTAAAAAACTATGTCAGATAAGATTTAAATTGCAATTAAAGCTTTCAGTCGTAGAACATAGAACTTTCTTTCTGTATTGTAATGCAGATACTTACGATGTGTAATGCATATGTCAACCAAAAACGGCTTGCTGAAGGGGATGAGGAAGAGTTGACTTGGCTGATTGGCGACGTTAACCAGCTCCTCTCGCGGCATGGCCCCGTAAATTACGTAAACAATTATACCTAGGAAAGATACGGAATGTTATTATGAAAGCCATTGAAAAGGTAATCATACCAAGGCATATAACACGGTCAACTGCCGGATTTCAATTCTTAATAATATCCAATACTGATCATGTCAAACCATGATAAGAAAACATGCAAGTAGTATATGAAAATAGGACATTGCCGTAGGCTAAGTCCCTAGATGTACTGAATGGTAGGAGTTGGGGTTAGTTTATGTGCCATTTGCGATGATACTACAAGTCATAAATAACTGAAATGAATTGCAATTTCAGTCACACTATCAAGTTGTGTATTGGCATTTAAACCTAATGTATTTACCTGATTCCCTGGCTTTTCTGGCGTCGACCTCTAACTCACGGATCTCGTTAGGATCTATACCGGCAGGGGCAAGTATGGTCATTATCTTCAAAGTGGGGACTCCTGAAAAGAGTAGCGTTCATATAATGATTCAAAGGTTTTGATAGCAATGGAATGAGAATCTTGATAGTAGGTATCAAAATTAATATAAAAATCCATTCCGTCATTTGCAACACATGTGTGTGATTCATTACCACATACATTCTCTCAATTAATCTCAATTAATAAGATTCTCTCAAGAGAAAAGAATGGACAGTCATTAGTCCCTACCGATATCACTGATTATAATGTATAAGGATGGTATATTAGAGACACGTTATAGTTCATATTAACCAGTAACCTATACTTTGATATTTACATTTTTGTCCTTCTGTCCATTGCATCAGAGCGATATATAACAAATCTCAGCGATATATAACAAATCTCTATGGTTACATATTTTATTTGAAAAAAAAATCAAATAAGCATTCCTTACCCATATCCTTTGCCTGGCTAAGCATCTCCAGTCCTGTCCTAAAGGTGGTGGGGGCCGACCTGCTCGGACCTATAGGGCTGAGTGAAGTGAGGAAGGACAAGAAGTCGGTCCGCCGCACGTACTCCGTGGGGTAGAAACGGATAGCCTCCTGACCACTCTGACCCAGCTAAATACGTAATAAAATTTAATGGGGTTAGGGGTTTACAATATTTTGTTATCTCATATGTTAATGCATGTAAGATGGAAACGGGACCAATGAAACATATTGTAATCGTAAATGAATGAAAGCAAGTCAGAGTTGAACATATCTACCTGTATCTGGCATTGGCGATGAAAGCTTTGCAATTGTTAGAAATTGAATTAGTTTTACCACTTTTAGTGGAAATCCTGTTATGTAAAGGGCATTCTCTTTTTTTTTTGGTTATCGGGGAATGTCTTATTGCGGTATGTGTACGCGTGCTCCCCTCCTTATCTAAAAAAAACCTCCATTCTACCACTTTTCATTTCTTTTAAAATGCCCGCCCCCTTTACAAAACTATCAATCTGTTGCTTAAACTTTTATCCTTGTCAACTTTATAATATACTATAAACATCTTGCCTACCAGGCCTATCCTGTGAGTAGAGAGGTCGATGGTGTTGGCCATGTTCCTGACAAACTCCAGCATCTGGGAGAAGGAGTCTCCTGACACGTCATGCATGACGAGGACGATGTCGTAGGGGCACCCCGACACGGGCTGCTGGGCCGGCAGGATCGGCTCCTGGTCTTCAAGGTAATCGAGGGTAATCGAGGGTAATTATGTTATTTTTACTATGCCCCTGACAGACTGTGTTAGTGGGTAGGCTTGCTCGTATAGCTATGGTTTAAATTTGAGTTCAAGCTTCACTTGTTTATTAAACTTCCAGGGTATACCCCCTCTGCAGGGCTTTACCCTCAGAGGTCTGACCCCTCTTCCCACCGCCACATCTCTCTTTCTGTGGGACCCTTTTTGATTAATATTTATGAACCCACATATAATAGCAGCATTATTAAGAAACATAAATAGCAATCTACTGGATACAATAATAGGGCCTACTAATATATGAATACCATCATCAAAAATCCAATAAGATACACTCCACTGTGTTACAACTGGTTTACATTCAGCTCATGATCGCAACTATATCTAGAGTCATTAGACATGGCATGAGCCCTAACCAAAGACTCGTGTTTCCATGAGCTCTTTTCTGTGCGGGCCGCCTTCCGACACGTTCATCACTGTGGTTTCGCATGTCAGTTGTGGTGAACATTTGTGACGAGTCATTTTATACCCCAGTATTGGTTACTCTGATTATGTCTCTTTGATGTGTATTCATGCTTAGGTCTCCAAGTCAACGGTAAGATAAGTAACTATCATGCTACTGATTTAGCTGTACTTAAACATCGCTTTTATATGCACATGCATGGTCCTCTTTGTAAGTTCATATGACATGAACCCATTTGAGACGATCATGACTTGGGCTACATCTCATGGGCACAAGCATACAATCTTGTTAGGTTCCTAAAACCTATGTGAAGTACCCTTACCTATGTAATTCGCTGCCCACACTACAGATGTAATTATAATGTTATAGTTTCCCCATAAAAGTGGGATGGTTTCGAGAATGTCTCATGTTAAATTTCCAAATAATGAGTAGACCCAACTTCGATTCATGGCTGAGTTAGAGTCTGCAGGAAATAATTACCAAAAGCAACAATATTTGAACAAGGCATAGGCTATAGGCCTATGTGTGGCTGTTATAGAAGAACTGCAGACCTAGGCCTGTGCGTGATATCCCAAACGAATTAGGAAAAATTCGTACTGGAAATGTCTAATTGTTTTATACACATTCATGGAAGAATGAATGTTGGTGAAATAAAAAAGGAAAGCTTCGCTTCTGGCTCTATTCATAAGCATCATTATCAATTGTTGTCCACCGGCACAGCAGTTGCTTACCTACACAGGTCCTTCTAAAGATAGTCTCTGACATTTCTAACAGTTGGGTGGTGTCGGGGACCAACATGAGGTAGAAGCGGCTGGGTTCGGAGGAGATCCCACGTAGTTCGCGGAGGTCCACGTTGTCCCCCACGCCCACGGTGAAGATGGACACCCCAGAGTTCTTGAGTTTGTTGGCCTCAGTCAGGGTGACGCTCGTGTCTCTGGAGGGAAATTATCAAGATTCTATCATTTTGTTAGACATGGGAGAAGTGTTGAATTCGGGGTATTAAACAAGGCTTACATACCCTTTACCTGAAGAAATTCAAAGCATATGATGCTCGTAGATTCGTAATTGTTATCCTTGCTCTACCTTCCTTAATGAGGATTTCAATTACTCACAAGTTACAGTCATTAAAAGCAGTGTTTTTACCCCGAAAATTGGTGATTAATCTGACTATGGCTACAGTATAAATAATGACAAGTAACATTTCAATTTTGAAAACATTAGATATTGATGCAATCACAAGTTGTCAATTCAGGTAAACGAGTTCTTATACTACCATCTCCGTATTGATGCAAATCATACCATATGACTTAGATTACTATATAGAATCTAAAACCTAATACAAGATATATAGATATATAAGATTAATATGCTTCATTATTGTTTACAAGCTTGACCCACCTGTTGGACTTTCCGTCAGTCATGAGCAGTATGACGTTGTTGGCGTCCTTACGGTCGTAATTAGTGTTAAACATCTGGGTCCTGGCCATACGTAATGCCCCGGAGATGTTGGTCATCTGACTGGTCCACTCCACCCTGTCCAGCACGGCCGTCAACTGCTCCTTGTTGGTCAAAGTGCTCAGCTGCACCGTCATGAAGGCCTCTGAGCTGGTCACACAATCACAAAGTTATTTCAATACTTTTGAAGAAAATGTCTACATTAATCTTAACAAGAAGCAGTTTCACTCATGCATGAGCGATGTCCCTCAACAAATTAAATGCCCTCCTACTACCAGTGGACTGTATCACTGTGTATGGGCTATGAGTACTGACCACTAACACCACTCCTGCTGTAATACACAGCTAGGAAGGGGTTCATGAAAGTGTTACTATTAGGTCCATGTATGCACTGTTATGCACCAGGTCTTGAATGACCTATCACTCACCCACTTGGGACTGACCACCTGCAAGTGACAGTCACTGTGGTGGGCCTAATTTGAAGGGGAGGGGACTTTTTGGCTTAGGCATTGGTCATGTAACCTACTTCTGTCTTCTTACACTATATTATTCTGACAACAATTTATTGTTGAACAATGCCCTTCAACTGCTTAACATGACATTGTAGAACCAGACATTAAGATCAAAGAGAATTAGATGGCAGAAGACATAATTTATCTGATTAAGGGAGCCTAACCATTAGCTAGAATACTATACAAATATATTTAAGGACTTCCAAAAATCAACCCATGCAATGGTTCATCACATCCAGGCCATATTTATGCATGGTGAAAATGGAATTTATGGACAAACTAAAAGGGACAGAGCAAAAGAGCAAAGGTCGATGTTGAATGCGACATACAGTATGAGACAGACAATAATCAAATATCATTGGATATTGAAATACTATATTTGATTTGATTACAATTTTTCCAATCTTAATAATGAGTCTTCAAGTTCGCCGATAGGAAATACAATATCGCGTTGGTATGCTTTCGCCGCATTTGCTATAAAAACCCTTTAAGGGACCTTCTGCTCTGTCCTGTAGATTAATATCAATATGCTCAGACTAATAAGTTTGATAATCACACAACGAAATAGGAGACATGATTAACTGCACTTGGCGACAATAAAGGTTTCAACTTTCATATATCTGCCAAGTCTCGTTTCTTTCATATAGGTATCATGTGACTTAATTATCTTTTCATAGAGAATTCACTGAATCTTGTAGCTCGATAGTATTTCAGCCAGAAGACTATCAAGTTACATGCACGTCATATCATCTTCCCAAAGTATTTCCCCCATATCTTATAGATATTTCTCTATTTCAAGTATCTGAACCATGGATTAATCTTATCCATGTGTGTTGGTTTAGACCGTAATGGAAATGCACTTACCTGAACACAATAACACCCACTTGGGTGTGTTCTTCAGAAAGCAAGAGTGATGTGGCTACGACTGTTGCCACTTCCTTAATCCGCATCCAGTTTTCTTTGTTCTTTAATGATCCGGAGGAATCCAGAAGCAACACTAGATCCGTCTTATCACATGGGAGGGGTGCCGGGCCCTGAGTAGTTGTGGAGGATGGTGTTGCAGGAGAGGGTGTGGCAGGGGATGGTGTAGCAGGTGAGGGTGTTGCAGGTGAGGGTGTGGCAGGGGATGGTGTGGCAGGGGATGGTGTAGCAGGAGAGGGAGTTGCAGGAGAGGGAGTTGCAGGAGAGGGAGTTACAGGAGAGGGAGTTGCAGGGGAGGGAGTTGCAGGAGAGGGAGTTGCAGGGGAGGGTGTGGCAGGTGAGGGTGTGGCAGGTGAGGGTGTGGCAGGGGAAGGTGTGGCAGGTGAGGGTGTTGTAGCTGAAGCAGAATCAGTGACAACCTTATTAGGTGTTGATCCTGTTACTTGGCTTGCAGAGGTTGTAGTTGAAACTGACTCAGACCCCGTTGAGGACTTGTCTGTGGTTGATGCTTCAATGTTTGGTGTTGATTTTGTTGTCTTTGATGAAGGTGTCGTTCGGGTAACAATTGTTTTAGTAGATCTTAAACTACCATCACCCAACGTTGTGCTTGCAGTGTCCACATTTGGGCTAGCAGTGCTTGATGCTAAACTTGCAGTGCCCTTAACAGTGCTTGATGAAGGTGTCGTTCGAGTAACAATTGTTTTAGTAGATCTTAAACTACCATCATCCAACGTTGTGCTTGCAGTGTCCACATTTGGGCTAGCAGTGCTTGATGCTAAACTTGCAGTGCCCTTAACAGTGCTTGATGTTAAGCTTGCAGTGCCCTTGGCAGTGCTTGAAGCTAAACTTACAGTGCTCTTGGCAGTGCTTGAAGCTAAGCTTGCAGTGCCGTTGGCAGTGCTTGAAGCTAAACTTGCAGTGCTTGATGCGCCAGAAACAAGATTCTCAATACCAGAAGATGTGCTTGTGGATATTAATGTGGATGCAGTTTTAGTAACTTTGTCCCCTAAAGTGGATGTCGCAATAGTCGATGTTGATAACAATCCCGATTCTGATGATAGTGATGATACTGATGATGGCGGTATTGTACTTTGTATTCTTGATGTTGAGGCTTCTGATGTCTTCTCAGTTGAACTATTTATTAGTGGTGCAGGCGTGGAGGGTGTTGCTTCTCTTGTTGTTGATGCAGTTAGTGATTTAGTGGAAGGTGATGAAGTGCTAACTGGTTGTGGTTTTCCTGTTTTAATGCTGACTGTGCTCTCTGTTGGTGTTACCGCTTTTGGAACAAAATGTGAAATACAACAACGTGCATTGCATGATAATGTGAATTGTAAGTTTAACTTGGTGAATATGAACAACTTCGTGCCGGTTTAATTTCCTTAAAACTATCTTTGTATGGCATACCATGTATTGTATGAACATTTAGAGTGTCACATGTTAAAGCTTAATTTTCACGAGACATTAGTGTATGCTATAATCAAGATGCAATTTTCTTGTTAAACAGAACTTTTTAAAATTATGTAATTGAAAGTTCTTCTAAAAAATAGCAACATGCAAAGTTGCAAACTAATAAAATCAAGGCATCAAAGCTCATATCAGACAAAAGTAAAATTGCTCTGCAGGATAAGATAAACACAAGAATTATAGTCAAAAATAAGGAGAACCAATCTTGTGTAAAGCTATCTAAAAGTGAAGCGCTAAATTTCACCGAAAGCATTCTATGCACAAATAAAATAAAATAAAATATATTAAGGGTAAAAACTGACATGTGAACATGTTGCATGCTGAGCTGAGCACCTGGCCCACCGACCGGACGAGCTGCTCGAAGTCCTCGGCCGCGAAGACGAAGTCCGGGTTGTTGTCGGTCATTTTGAGCAGCTCTGAGCGACTCAGGTCGCGCCCGATTCCCACCGCAAAGACGAAGATACCCTCGTCTCTGGCGAGCGCCAACTCCGGCAGGGTGAGCTCCTGGTCCACGGTTGGCTGGCCATCCGTGACGATAATGAGCAGGTCAGGAGCATTTTCCCGGTTACCTGAGTGAGCAAGTTGATGGATGTTAAGATGTGTTTGTTCACGTTTGTATTTCAAAAACATCTTTCGGGTCGAGAGCCACTATCTTCCAAGGTCAACGTAGTTCCTTTTAGAATTATAATTATGTTTGAGAGGAAGGATGCTGCAGAATCGATATGATTTGTCAAATACATGTGCTTAGTACCTCTAGCATAATTGTAGTCCTTAATTCATACTTAACGTCTGTAGTATGTTACACACAATTTCCTAGAGCACCTTGTCAATAAGCACCTTTCAGATGACGAAGCGAACTTTTAGCTTATGTAAAGGTTTTAAACTTGGAACGATTCCACTTATATTATAGCGCGATGGTAATGATGTATGGGTCTTCATGGACTAAGGGACATCGTTGTATTCCTAAATATAACATCCAATCTCGACGCATCCCCTTGCCTCATACCCAAAAATAGAAAATCGCAAAGCCTTACTAACTTTTATTTACCCCCTTTTGCTGCACCATACAAAACTATGTGGTCACACTTCTGGATGTCCAAATAGATTGAAATTGCCCCATAAAGAAATGTTGCCCCTGTTACATAACCCTTTCAAACAGTGGCAATGGCCACCACCGCCACTTTAAGTCCTCACCTGCGTCGGTAGAAAAGAGCTGAGTGCGGGCTGTCCTTACTCCAGCAGCTGTGTTGGTCGCCCCGTCCGTGTAGGCCACATTCTGAAGGGCCCCCGTGAACGAGTCGGCCGTGTCGTGGTCACTCAGGCGTATGTTGATGGCCGCATCGTCACCTAGGGGTCAGCAACAAGAGGTCGATTCAAGGACTGCTGTGTCAGCTCTATTTGAATAAGTGCATTCCCCCCGCAGCGCCCTTAGTATTGGAGATGTTCCAATAGGAGGTGGATGGTAGGGTGGTACCAGAATGGCGGTAAGTGGTCGGGGTCGCCAACTCGAAGGTCATGTGGTTAATTTGGTGAAGGGATCGGTATGGGAGGGCATGTCGGAATTAGGAAGGGCTAAATATAGGGGGGTTTATTGGGTGGGAGGTCACACAGGTATGAAAACACTTTTCATCTGGAATGCCCTTTTGTGTTGTCACATGGCCCTTATAGAGTTGCGAAGAGGAGCTGTCAATAGGACGGAGGAAATGGAAGAAAACAATCTTTTGTCCGATATACCAACTACTCTTGATATAGCTATTTTTACATCTGGAAACGAAAGTTTCGCATTCTAGATGAAATACCTGGTCACCAACTGTGAGACATATCTATGGAGGTATACATACATAAAGAGCTCCTTATGGATTAGTAATGTGAACACATAAGTACCTTAATAAAAGACTAAAACATGTTCTGAAATCCCATATCTTATGTAGTCACCTTATCTAATTCTGATACGTGAGATAACATAACAAGCAGCGTATCATTGAGTGTCAGATCCAAGTATCCGTCAATTAATGAGTGCTCAATAAACACCCACTAACAAAATACCTCCCATAATTCTATCATAAACCAACACTTTTCTAGAGCATTGCATCAACCTACCCTGCAATATGATCAACATGCTGACAATCGTTGATAAGGGGCCTTCTATCAATTACGTTTGCATTTTTCTCCAGATCTAAGATCGACCCATCCATCAATGCCCTTGGCCTAATGAACGCATTGGGATTAACATAATAATAAGTTTGAAGATGTTCTGACCCCTCCCTTGACGCGTACATACGAGCAATTTTCTGAGCTTATCTACACATTGTTTTCATCGTATTCATCGTTGTAATGTTGCCTTATTGTTTTGTTGAAACTACCTATACGAAAGATCAATTAATGTAATTGAGTATGGTTTAATAAACAAAAAAATATACTCAACTTTAGAGAATAATAATATTGATTCCTTACACACGTACTTAAGATACGGACCTTTTTTGAGTACCTGTATGGATTTCCACAATAGCTCAAAATCTTTATTTTCTTCTTTATTAATGAAAAAATTCTATGAAATTCTCACCAAAAGAGACGACTCCACAGAGGGTTCTGTTGGGGCCATAGGTGGTGAGGTAGGCGAAATCCCTGACAAAAGTGAGCGTCAGGTCCCAGTTACGTTGGCCCACGGAGCCGGACCCATCCAAGACGAAGGCAACGTCCGCCCTGCAATCTATAACAACAGTAGAAACGTCTTATGGATAATATAGTTAAATGGTAATATAAAAGTTTTACCTATACAAAGGGCGGTGAACATGTGCTAAAACGTGTTTTTCCCCTCAAACTTAAAATTAATACCTATAAAATTAGATTCCATGAGCCTATTTTCAAACATTTCTAATCAGTCATTTTCAGGAAATGATCTATCAGATAGGCTTTGACTAAGATTATAATAGCGTTATTATTTTCCCTCTCAATTAGCGTGACTTCCCAAAATTCTACTTTGCTAATAAACAAATGGAATTTACATTACTCATAAATTATGGAACTCTTATAGGTTTAAGCTAGTTTTCTAGCTAGTTGCATAGCTAATGTTTAACATTAAGTGGATTGATGTTGCAGGATCAGCATTTTGCTACTGCTATCACAAAACTATTTCTAATGTGATACTTATGACATGACGCTGATCAAAATCATCATATCAATTAGCTTTTGTTGTCTCAACCTTCTACCAAACAGATAACATAATCGGCTGGACAACTATACAACTATCGAAAGTCAGCTGCATTACATTATATTTCATGCCATGAAGATTGTGTAATTGATATGAAAATGAGTTTAACAATCAACACCTTTATCAGCTGACGGTATGCATAAAAACAACCACCTAACTATTTTAGATTGCAAGGTTGTTGATATGGCAAATCACAGTACCAATGTAAAAGCTCGAAATACACATACATTTATATACCCAAGGGTTATCATTAAAATCCAGGGACTACTTACCTATAATAGGGCGGGCCTGACCGGTAACTGACCATAGTGAAAGAAGTGTCACAAAGGTGGGAAGCCACATCTTGGCAAAGGGCCTATAATAACATGGGTAAATTAAACATAAGAGGCATTGTCGTCACAACAAATTGCTTTAAATGAAATAAGGCTTGCAATATTAAGTATACAATTATGCATAATAAAATTATATAAGAAGATTATTTTCGAGGAGATGCTTATACATTTCTGCTGCTTTTGTGAATTAAACAAGTTTAGTCTGTGCCTATTGTCAACTTTAACAGCTTACTTCTAAATTGCCAAAGGCTATACTTAGGCCGTAAAGTGCCTTGCATCATTGAGAGGGATCTGAAGTTCCTCGGGTGGGGCGTTATTCTTTGATGGACTAAGCTTACTTACTGTTGACGTAACCCTTACGTTTCTTTCACTGGGATATCAAAATATGACATTTAACGGCTTATCTATGCTAATATTGACTTCAGGTGGTAAGAGTTTTACGGTGGAGGGTGAAGGGAGTCTACTTCCTATCAATTGCTGGTGTGTGCTCAACCTATTTGCCTAACCTCCTGTCCTGCACTTGGTTGTGTTTAGTCAAGTTGGTCAGACAAAGTTTGGCCAAGGCGCAGCTGGTCTTGGACGTCAGCCAAATCAATGGAAGGAAGTACACTAAGATCCTTTTAATAAGATGCTTATCAGTGATGGGTTGTGCCAAAGTTTGACGGTTTGCTGCTAACTATAACTAAACGGTCTACACTTTCTGCAGGGAATAGTAGTAGTTAGGTTACTCTGAGTCAAAAGTAGCTCAACTAATTCAGATATTTTATGATGGACCCACCCATCTCCCCATACAGGCCGATGGTATTCAAAGAATGTTATCCCCTGAACCATCTGAGGGGGACCTTTTCACTCACGGCTTAGGGGCAAAGTCTAAATTGGTTGACATTCATGGCAAACAGTTTATATTCAAACAAGATATAAAAAGTAATTCCGCAATATAGGCCATAAGTGTATTTTATACATCGTTAGAACAAGAAGAAAATGCTAATAAGTTTACTAAGTCTGTTTGCCTTTCCTTAAATGGAAAACTTGTGGGTTAAAATAGTTTCATTTTTCGCCCTTCACATCTTAATCTGTTAATTACGTGTAGAAAACTATGACCGTTTTATAGCAACAATATTGCAGAAAATGCCATTGGCGGACACAAATATGAACTGGTATTGCATGTTTTGTCTCTTGCAACTTCCGAAGAGCACTCGTAAATGTGAGTCTTCAACTGCAGGAAGCCAAGCGAGGTAGCGTTCGACAGTCCCCTAACGAATTGGCATGTTGCAATAGTTAGCTAATTGCCCTTTATGGCTTTAGGGATAATCCCTCACTCACCTGTGACACGGGTCAGCGCTCTCTCTATCTCCAGGCGGGGCTCGCCTCCAGTACCTCCTCCGGGGTTGTGTCACCTGGTCACGTATAGTCCTACCTGTGGGGCGACGACATCAGTCACGGGAGGGGGTAGTCGTCACGCCAGAAGGTCCGCCCTCAGCATTGCCCTACCTACCTGTAGTCAGCGTCTCTGCCAGTCGTCCTAATAGTAGTAGTAGTAGCAGTGGACCGGTCAACTGGTTCGTTCTCTGCCCAACTGACTGACCTCAGGGCTTTCGGCCAGGACCCTTTTGGCGCACACAACCCAGCGGTCAGGCGCCAGTGGTCAGTGAGTGTGCAGAGGGAGGAGGGCCCTGTGCATGCAATCTCAGCTCGGCCAGGTACCACGCACACCTGAACGACCCTCGACGGCGCACCTGGCCGCAGAGATCAACACCTGTAGAGGGGCTCAGGGCGTAATTCGGCACCACCACCTGTTTGCCCACACACATTGACCCGGCTTGGGTTTGTTCCTAAATCTAGGTCTCACCATTGTCAACCCCACGGAGAAGGGTCATTTGGTCACCTCTCGGTCAGATTAATCTTTTGGTCCCCCAAATATTGGTTGGGACCAGCTGTAATAACAATTCGATCCTATTCATCAAGTTACAGTGAGTTACGTGGTCAATATGGTAAGGGGTATTATATTGCTGGAGATTACTTAAGTAGAGCCTATTGATGCCAGTACCAATTAGTAAATTTGCACACAAGGTCGACCATTCGTAATAATACTGAGGTACTTAACATTACACCAGAACTAGAAATAATGATGCCGGATGTCATATACTGCAATCAATATACATTAACAGAAGGTGAGGTACTTTGCAATCTAACTTTATTAGCAAATTGATATTTCATGAACAATTGGATTCTTCAATTTATATACATGTGTTATATCAATTATGTTATTACATCGCATCAATTCGTTATGACAAGAATTTTTTAACAACAGTTGCATGTTTTACATTAGCATCAACAATTTTACATGTAAAATCGTGGATGTGTATTGGCAGATGACATAAAGACCAGAATTAGCCAAATCACCTAATTTGCTGTAACATAACATTCTGAAAATACATTTAGGGGCCTACATTAGACAGATTATGCTCCAAGTATTGTATAATGAAACTGGTAAATTAATAATGTAAAGATGTACGATTTATTGTTATTTGGTTTACCATTCTAGCTAATGTGTCATACATTATTATCTTTCTTCCGATACATGTCACACAGATTAAGGAGTTAAAAGCGTATCATTCAATATCAGAATACGGTTGTTAACTAACATGGACGGATCCTGGATTTTCATAATGATCACGTGGTCGGACAAACTCTTAATACTAAAATCTGATTGACTATGCCAGTTTTTCCTCCACATATTTGGATTCTGGATTCCTACCACGCATCGCGTGTGTAGTTCTAAGACCCCCCTGGATCACTTGGCCCTGAATTCGCTCCTTGGATGTCTACGAAGAAGCTGACAAGTTGTTCACCACCTTCTTCATTCAGAATTATCAAACTAAAAGCTTCCCTTCACACTTCAACTGTCTCTCAATTGGCCAATGTGCTGGGCCAAGGGGGGTGGTTAAATTAAGCAGCATCTCTAAGCGCAAATTGCTGGTAAAGCGTATCCCATAAGAGCTATTCTTAGAAGAGGCCGACCATTAATTTCAGACCATTTGTAGACATTATCAGATTATACAGCTCCATTAAACAGCTGTAAAACGGCGTTACACAAGTGCATACTCCCCTTGTACAAAGAACTGGGATCTTTCTAGCGACACATCAAACAAAAAGTAGTATTGCAGCTTTCGTGTGTAAATTCACAGTCAAGGCTTGACCCTGGACACTATACGGAACCCTTGCCAATTTAAACATTGTGACTACACTACGTTAAGAAGCCGTGGTACAACCGTGCCAATTACAGAGAAACTGGTCACGGTGATATTTTGGTATGAGGGAGTGAGCATGCACTGATCGAGTAGGTTGACTGTATTTTCAATATAAAGGCATTTAAACAAAATGTTTGCATAATCAAATTAGACATTAATCCTGCATTATTTTTGTTCATATCCGTATAGAATATCCACGATCGACCTGATACACTGGCAACAGCACCAAATTACTATTAAATCAAGTAGCTTGTATATCCAAGGGTTTTATACCTATGTACAATAAAAGCACGTTGAAAAATGTTTATATCAGATTATGTTTTTACATAAGAATCTGAAACATATTAGATGCAATGCATAAGACACATTGAACCAGTCCATTTTAGACCGTTTACGCAGGCTTAGACACTGCTGGAATGTTTGCTTTGCCTCTATCTGTACTTCCATGAAGCGTCTTCTTTTTCCGTCGGTATGTGAGACAGACCACTAACCATTCTCCAGCCAGTTCAATCAGTTCCATAATAGTCAGAATACTGGAACCAAGAAAGAGCCCCAAGGTCCCTCCAAGACTACCTGAGAAAAATTGAAACGTTAGTTCTATTATTTACGGTGTTTGTAGTTTGCTGAATCACATTTTGTTGTGGGAATAACGGTTAAATATAAACATGAAATGTATCACTAGAAATGTTTTGTGATTCTCTTTCAGATACTACATAGGATGTACGGTTTCATGCCATATATTTGGAAAGACTAATCAAAATGTTGAGTGCAGGTTTAAACTTGTAATTATTTTTTGTCAAGGCAATTCAAATTGCCACAATAGGCTTAATTGTGTATCTCAAGGTGTTTATTATAGCGTGCCATTATGCTTTATTCATTTTGACCCATACTTCTAAGTGAATGGCTATATCTTCCCGTAAACTAATTAATACAGAATATTAAGATTTCCCGGTTCATATTGTCGTGAAACCATTATGTTGCTGTAAGGTTGGATGCTTTACTCACTTAGAAAGTCTTGCAAAGTGAAGGCTTTGAACTGTGTTGTTTTTATGGTTCGAAGTGTCTCATAATAGATTAGAATTGAGAGTTCGTTACCACTCCTATAACAAACATGAACATGCGATCTGAATCAGATTCGTGATATTTTCACACACTTTCTCCTGCAAGGGAACCTTATAAGAGGGCATACATAGTTTGAAATATAATTATAACTTTTGCATTAAAGAAGAAATCGATTTTCAAAAAATAAAAGTAAATTGGTTTTTAATAAATTATGTAGAAGATATCAAAAAAACTATAACTTTATTCATTTTATTAGACAAATAACATTATTACCTTTCATTTGATAGAATGAAAGGATATATTGTATCTTATTAATTAAGAAAAGAATGAAAGAGAAAGTGCGAATAATGCCCTGTCGACAGGTCTACTGTTGTTCATCCATAATATCCAGCTTTACACTTGACATAATATGTAAATTATAATTCACTGTAGTATAATGGTTTAGTACGTTATGTGTAAATGTCATCAATAGAATTGTAGATCTTGAAATGCGTACAAGTTTTTTAACACTTCTCTGTTTTATCACAGCTTCTTATTTTTTCCCTACAGTTTGAATCCCCAAATCTTACTTTCTATCAGGTAAGTCGTGACTCCAGTAGTAGTCGAGTATGTTATTGGCAGGGTATTGTGAGTAGGACAATTTTATATCGTATTCTACCTCTACACATACGTCGGGACACTGTCTGGCACAGGCAGAAGATGCTGTAATGAAAGACAATCAGCATAAAATTTAATATTAATAGTACTGTAGATTCTGTTAGTCATGATAAACTAATATACAATTGCATTCGCACCCTGCTGCAATTCAATATGGGAAGCAAGAGTATAAAACATGTATTTGTTTTGCTCATTAAAATAATTATTGTGTGTGATGATAGACCCTTAATTCAGTTGCCATTAACGTTGTATCTAATTCAAAACCTAAGACTGAAACATATAAATTCTTACATTCGATCCTTGCAGAACATTCATATTCACTTAACCAACGGCATATTTTGCTGTTGCGGTCTGGAATCAGATAGAGATGACAAAAACTTTCATTAACAAACAATTCGGTTTTCCAAGTTTACATCCAAGTTGAATCCTTCTTGAAGAGTCCAACTTAATTGTTCAAATTGATTTCCGGCAAGTCGGCATCTTGTTATCCCTGTTTACCAGTAAAAGCTCTATCTATTCAAAGCTTAACTGCAAATTGATGCTGTAGGATTCCTACAGGAATAATGTAATTTCGGGTTAAATTCCTTACACCACTAAATCGTCTGAAAAGCTTAAGGCAAAGTATATCTGTCACCCTAAGCCTAACTGCATTTACCCTGTACTAGTTAATCAAAATGAATTAGACCTAGGAAATCTATTACAGGCGCCTCTGTACGGTATTAGCTTATCATAAATTCAATTATTAGAAGATTACTGGGGACTTAAGCTTGTTTAGTGATAGTATCCTCAACACCCTCGCATTTAACACGTTTCCCTAATCTGTTTTTATTTTAGTATCCTCAACATCCTCCAATTCAACACGTTTCTCTGATCTGCTTATGCATCTCTAATTTTGTTCAAACCTATTCCAATTTACTATTGCAGTTAGAGATAATCTGTGTAAATGTAAATCATCAATATTTTTAATAGATTATTCTGAAAACATAGGTGCGTTTCCATCATGTAAATGTCTTTTACACTAGCTGAGACAGCACTTACCATTGTAATAGAAGGATGTACAGTTACATTGTCTTTTCATCATCTTCTGTTTGCACTCCACCATACAAGCAGCCCTGGAGTATACTTTGTAATATTCCAACTCGGATGGAACAACGTATTCACGGCAATCGGATAATTTTGCATGGATAAACTGGTCAATGAATATAGAAAATACCATGAGGCCCAGTAAAACAAACAACCATTGCTGAATGTTCAGGGTATAAAGCATCAGTTCCTGTTTTTTTTTAATTAGCATCAACATAACATGTCTGTTTCCTTTTTTTTAGTGGGGTCTCTTAACAAAATGTTTATTACAGAGCAGATAAAAGCAACGCATTTTGTATGAGGCACCTCTGAGGCATAACTACCAAATCTGAAAGGGGAGCCACTTTAAAATATTAAAATGAAATGTTTGCCATGTTTTTTGCATTTGAACTGCTGAATATGCCTTTCTATGCTTAATAATTACTGAGATATTGCCCAAGATATGAAAATTAGTCTAAAAGTTGCCTAAAACTCAAATTTTCTCTTGATTATTCTGGTAAATTCTTTTTTAATTTAATTTTGATGAAAACATTCCAAATGTTGGCACTGTGTCAATAGGGACAATTTGTCTGTGTGGGTTAATAGCAGTGCTATGTTTAATTTATTGGTTTTCATGGCAACCAACAATTTTTCAAATTTTCTTTTTCTTTGCTTTGAAGAGAACTTGAAGAGTTCATTATTTTTGTGCAAAGAACAGTTAGTGATTATTATTAATGGAACCAAAGTTATGACTTTTTGAAAACCATATAATTTTCCAAAAATGTATATATTTACATTATCTTTAATCACAATGGCAAATTCATGCTTGTGTATATCGCTACATGTTTGTTCAATTTGAATTCTATCTTTTTTTTTTAGTGAAACAATGATTGAAAGGACAATATCTCTGGTTATAATGGGAATTTTAGGAAAATTCTTTTAGTTATAGATTGCAGAATTCATCCTCTTTAAGGTGGGATCTTATGGAAATTTACTATACAGCCAATTTAGTGGCTTCCCGCGTTGAAAGGGCTGCTAAATATGTCATTGTACAGTTCATAATTACTCAGATATTGCCCAAAATATGAAAACTAGTCTAAAAATGATTGTCTAAAACTCAAATTTTCTTTGGATTAATCTTGTAGATTTACTTTTTATGTAATTCTGACAAAAACATTCCAAATGTTGGCACTGTGCCTATTGGGCAATATTGTCTTTGTTGGTAATATCCGCACTATATTCTATTTTGGGGTTTCCATGGTAACCAACTTTTGGTAAAATATCAATTATATTTATTTTAAAGAGAACATTACAAAACAAGCTAGTCACCACAAAAACAGTTTGCAATTATCATAAATAAAACCAAAGTTATGACTTTTTGAAAATTTAATTATTTTCCACAAATTAATATTTTTGCACAATTTCATAAGTTATGGCAAATTCTAATTTAGGTATTTCAGTGCTAGCTTGTTCGATTGGAATTCTGTCATTTTCTAATGAACCGGTGCTAGAATATTCAAACGCTCATATCTCTGGTTCTAATTGGAATCTTTTAAAAATTCTTCCACTTCCTGGAAGCTTAATCCCCACTTTAAAGACCTTTCTAATGGGAATTTACTGTAAAGCCACTTTAGTGGCTTCCCGTTGTGATAGAGTTAACCAATCATTAGTTATCTTGGATTAGCTCTCTTGTATAGATTCCAAAGGCAAATAATAGAACCTGTCCCTGTCCTCTATTCTCCCAGTTTGAACACCAAAAATGTGTTCAAGGTATTTCAGAAGCTAAGATATAAGATTGTTTCACTGAAAGTCTCCCAATTTGGATTTTTGGTCCCCATTGTGGTTGTGTTGATATTTTGAGATGGCTCCCCTTTTAAATTCAATGAAGATGTCCCAAGGGATCATAACAAATGAAATGAAGAAATCTTGTGATGAAAGCCATTTTGATATTTGTGGTATTGTATGGGATGAATATTATATCTATTGATCCCTCTACCTTATACCAGCTGTATACCTGATATTGGAACTATTTCCAATTGTCTAGACACTGTAGCAGCTGAAAATCATGGTATTTCTCGAACTGGTCAGCCATCTTAGATTTTGGATTTCCGTGTTAACTTCAAATGCCAATAATTCAATTCCCTAACCAGTAACCTCCCAATTTGGACACTGACCATATCTCTTTAGTCATTTTAGAAGCTGAGATATAAGATTGTTTATAGCAATTGTTCTTAGATACTCTTATCATTTTAAAGGTGGAGGGCAGGAAAAGGAAGGGGAAAAATAAGAAAAAGGCACACAAGACAATTGGAAAAACGAACATATCTTGTCTTTATCTGATGAATGCACACAGAAAAAAAAGAAATAATGACCTCTCTTCTTCTAATTGCAGCCTTTGCAGTTGTCCTTGGAGCCACTGTGATAGAAGGTCCTAGGAGACTCGCTGGTTCTTGGCTGTCATGAATGCTGATCTATCAGTGTGGATATCAAAGGATTATGTTGACACATCAGTCAAAATTTACAAAGTTGAGACAGATTTCTAATCATACAAACTGTGGGAAATTGCTTAGGTTGGAATTGATGGATTGAACAAATAGAGCAGTATATGAACCAGTTAAGGTTTATCTTTCAATATTACCAAAGGAAATCGCATATACACACCATTATTTAAAGTTAAAAGCTCTATTGGACATCTAAGCTAAGGGCATGGTAAACTCAATTTACACTAAGCCCAGATTTTCTTTGGGAAGAATCTAAACTGACAACATTAGCCATTTTTGTGATAGTGTATACTCACTACAGCTCCAACAGAGACTGAATTGACCAGGCTGGCATAGTATTCGCCCGGTAAGACGTCTAGGGCAATCACGATCCCTCCATTGGTGCCCGCATCTATCACAGTCCAAGTTTCGTTCAGAGTAAAACATAGCCCATGTGAGGTAAAACTCTCAACAAAGATCTCTGAGATGTTGTTTGTGGAGTAGTCTCTATGCCCAGGGTAGATGAGTGCCCAGTGAATGGTCTCATTCATGCTGTGGGCAGCGTCCCTAAGCATCTCCCGGATGTTCACCTCATCAAGGTCAAACTTCCTGGCCTCGTCCTCCTGCTCAGAGGAGTTAAAGATGGCCCTCCTGGCGAATGGGTAGAGCTGTTCCAAGTAGAGGCGAGCCTGTGTCAAGCAAAAGATCACACCTTATACAGTTTTCTTGAAAAACAGATAAATAGCTAGTTCTTCTTTCTTGATTCATTAATAAGTAGAGAAAACTGTACATGTATCTAAATTCCTCAGTACCGTTTTGAATTATGACCCTGGAGATGCCCTGACCATGCCCTAATATGATAAGAATTAAACAATTTCAAGGGGGCCACCACACAGGACAAAGTCCTTTTTGATAATTTTAATTCTAGATATGTGTCCCAGACTAAGATCACAACCTGCCTTGGGATTTTTCTCTACGTAGGATTCCTTCATCTGGTTCATGTTGCAGATAGTGACGGCCGGGAACTCCTTCCTCTGGTCCTTTTCAACCTCTGTCCAAGAACTGACTTTCTTACCGGCCAGCTCACCTATGATGGTGGTGAGGGAATGGAGGACGATCCCGACACTAGCCAGCAGCATCAAGGACCACACCAATCTAAGGAGAGATGAAAAGGTAATAGAAATTATTGCTCACTGCGACTGTAACCTTTTCTATCCTTTGAGATTCCTAACAAACGTAAAACAAGTTAGGCTGAAGCAGCTGGAATAGCTATTTTAATACAATAGTGGTGTTGAAAACATAAAACAAATCATTCGCGTCCTGCTTATGTTTCAGCACGGTGGTTTCAGTGGCTGTAAGTGTAACGTCTGTAAAACAATATAGACAGGCATTCTCCCTTTATGAAAGTATATAATATTCTTCACCAAACAATGCAACAGGTGTATTCATCATGACATTGTACTCATTAAGTTGACTATATAGAATTAATAGTAAATCAGAAGTGATTTTCCAGAAACTGTCGCAAAATCTGAAATCTGGAACATGAATTCATAAAAACACCATGCAGGATCTAGAGTGTAATCTTTGTACCTTCGTATAAATGGTAGATCTCTGTTGGCAGAACGCTGCACTCCGTGCATCGAACAGTGGGAAACGAACTCATTCCACTTTTCCTTCAACTGGCCTTCCATTGCAAAGTCTAGAACTTCTTATAATATTAATAATTTGAAGAATAAGTCCGATCATACACTGTTTCTTTTTTACTCTTGTCTTAGGTATCTGTGCTACGAGTGCAGATATTATGATTATCCAATGCAACCGTTGTAGCCATAGCTCCTTTTAAGGTAGATGTTTTTGCAAACCCTGCCACCATTGTATTGACAATCAATTAATTTGCCAGGTTTAGTTTTTTTTCCAACGCCCTTGCAGGAGACCAATCCAGTAGATGGCACTGCGTCCAATATCCAGTACCACGCCCCCTAGTGACGTCAACTTGAAGCTCATAGGCCGAGAGAGTCGAGGTTTGTTGTCAAACTATCGGAAAATGCTAGTTTGTCTGTTGATTTACGGCAGCCCATCGATCCTACAGTGAGGTAGGGTGTCACTGTTTGACTATGCATTAGTCCCGAGTTTATTCAGTGATAGCCTTTGACAGGTCTTGGTCCATCAAGGTATGAATAAGGTCACGGATACCGATTTCACGCTGGTTTTTATAACCTTTGATCATCGCTTCTGCGTAGATAGGTTTGCTCACATGTAAATCTAAACCATTATTAAGTTTATTGCAAATGGTACCCAAATCATGCTTCGTGTAGTTTATTCTAAATCCGAAATTGAAAAGTTGATCCTTTAACATTTCTAATAAATGTTTGGTAAGAATATCTTTTAGGGTTTTGCACTGGATGAATTATGCAGCAATAATTATATTGCTAATATATTGCAATTTATTAGTGCAGCTACCATTGTAAAAGCCAAGTTTGTCTGGGTCTTGGGGGGGGGGGGGCTGGTAGAAATGAGGAGTGTGTTGAGCCTGACCAGGATTCAACACTCTCAGGATAACTACATTGAATGGAGGGATACTCAAAAGGTTGGTTGGGGATGTTCAGGCGAGTATAATCATTACATCAAGGTATATTGCATTATCACTGTTCCAGGACCTGCTTTTGGGCCCATCCTAAGGAGATTCTGTTTCTCACCATGTCTGTTCCCTATAGTAAACCAACAACAAGTAGGTGTTAACAGATAAAAATCAAGTTGGGCACTGAGTTCATTCAGCCGAACGATGCCTTTTTTATATGCAAATAATACCCTCTGCAAATTTGACGACAGCAACTTGTAGCAGAATTTACTCTACCTTTCAAATTTGTTGAATATGATGAAATTAAAATCAGTGAATGAATTCTATGATAGATCCATCTTCAGGAGGATAGTACAGTTGGTACTCTACAGACATATAATATTATATACATATGTATGTCTACACATAGTGGTTACTGCACAGATCGACTTGTACATATCTCAGCATGGTGGTTTCCGTGCAGACAGGTTTGCTGATTCAAAACATTCCCATTGACTCATTACACTGACATGATTGTACAGTGTGATATATCAGCTTCTTTCTCAACATGGTATGTCCTCTCTTACTGTTTGGCATGAAATAACTAGAGGGAGGGGAGTGGCACATCAGCCAATCAGATGGCTAGTACTGCTGGTGGTGCCATCCAGCACATTTGGGTGGGGTAATAGGAAGTGGGTGTACCTTGGCCAATCAGATTGTGGATGCTAAACATTCAGTGCAGCATGGATCAACCTGCACATAATTTTATAGTTGATAATGACCTCTAGAAATTAAGCATTTTGAATTTGAATTTGGCCTTTATCTATCTGAACACGTCATAACGAATGTGAGGGAAAAGTTAGTGTTGCATTGCAATATTTATCAACTCCTGAATGAGCTCTTCTCATGCATAGATAGGAGCAGTATGCATCACAATTTGATCATTCTAGCATATGTTCAACAGAGGCAAATTTGGTCATTTTCTTTTAGATTTGTACATGGCCCACATATTGATTCCCATAGTTTCTTCTATCAAGTCTAATCAACATGGATGTACCTGCTTCCGATTAGTCAAAGCTAGATCACATGCTAGATTTAATCAGACTATCATCAAAACGTTTCCATCACTCCAGACTTATATTTATATAACAAGCATGTTTAAATTTCCACCTGTGTTCAAGTTTTTTTTTTATTGAACTAAGCATCATCATAGTCAAGTGCTTTTCATGATGTCGTTACATGTGTTTGAATAAGATATCCAACTTTTATACACAGTCTATAATATACATTCTGGCAAATCTCTCTAATATAATTATCTGGCAAATCTCAATGCTCATCACGATTCAAATTCAACAATAATTCATCAATCAGTTAACACAATAAAGAATGAATGTTAAATATTGATAGAACAATGATAATAATAGTGTGTGTGTGGAGGGGGGGGGGGTTAAGATCGATTAAGTCACCCCGCGTTCGTGTTTTTTTACACAGATAATTGATTAATTCAGTATTAAGTTTTTTCTTAAAATCCGATTTAGACTCAAGATTTTGTATGTCAACAGGTAATTTCATCCATACATCATATGCACGGTACACACAATTTTTCTTATATACATCAAGTATTGGTTTTTGTAAATACAGTTTTTTTTGTATCCCTATCGCGTTCAGTATGTACAATATTTTCATCATTCTTCGTAATATTTACATTATTTATTTTGTAGTTTTTATTACAATTTTCAATCCTCTAAACTGTCTTGATGGTACCTCAAGTCTTTGTTAGATCCTTCAAGCATTTGTGACACTTTAGTGAGAATTTAGGTGTTTGAGTTAACCCTTTCACTGCCAGATATATCACAATGTAACTGATATTTACTGAAATATTGCCCAAAATACAAAAATTAGTGCATAAATTCCCTAAAACTCAAATTTAGTTTAGATTCTTCTGATGAAAAGATTTTTTCAATAATTTTGATATAAACATTCCAAATGTTGGCACTGTGCCAATAAGGCAAATTTCTTGTGCGGAGTAATTGTTTATACTATCATAATTTGCAGGTTACCATGGTAACCGATAATTCATGAAATAACTATGACACTCTTTATAAAATTAACATGAAAACATTATCTTTTTTGTACAAAAGACAGTTTGTGATTATCATAAATGAAAGAAAAGTTAGAGCAAATTCAAAATCATGTCATTTACATGAATTCACCCATTTTTCATGATTTTTTAATTAGTATGGCAAATTTAAATGTAAATACATTGGTTATGGTTTCTCAAATTGCAATTCTAACATTTTTGGCTGACTTGATAGTCTGATGTTCAAATACCTGTATCTCTGGTTCTAATTGGAATATCTGAAAAATTCTTTCAGATTCTGAAAGCATAATTTGCATTCTTTTAATGGTGTTCCTATGGGATTTTACTATAGGGCCCCATATGAGGCCTCTGGCAGTGTAAGGGTTAATAATTAACTAAGTTAGATTAATTCAGTGTAATGATCATTAAATGATAAGTTACACGTTATTACTCCATCAGACACACACAAAAACAAGTATGAACACTAAATTCACGCATTAGTGATATCATCATGCCAACATGTCCATTCCTCATGCAATCTCAACTACCATTCCATACGGGTTCTTTCTTTAAAAATAAAGTTTGTTTAATCAATCACAATCAGTTAAGGGATTCAGGATTGAGCAAACAATACGTCTCCGTCACGGTGTCATTTTGCAACCTTTGAGATGGAATGGTGGATGATTGAAAATGATGTATAGTCCGGCACTCGAGTGACTGGTCTCCTACTTCTCATTGCCAGACGGTCACTTACTAGACTTGGTCTTAAACTTGGGTAATATCAGTAAGTGTTTTCATTCAGGTGTAAGGCCGACATTTTTCATTTGGCATTCTGCTCGAGCTATCGAAGTTCCGGATGAAATTGACTGAAGAAGCACATTTTGTTATTTGCAACAATGAATTATCCATCCCTCATTGTTCGGCTATGGTCATTGCAGGTAAATGTTATGTCTGTGCATGATTATGATATGGGAAGAGTTGCTTTATTCATAAGCTTCAAATTCTAAAAATGATGTAGTACTTTTGTCTGTACATGTATCATCTAGATGCATATTCATCAAAAACCTATTTTGTAAAGTCACCTTTAGACCGTGTTAGAATGATTCCTTCCTCCTGCAGTAGATAGCTTGTTAAACTTAATGAATACATTCAGATGGACTACGAACAAACACGAGCTGCATAATTTCTATCTCGTCCAGAGTGGGACCAGACTGTAGGCACGAAAAACCGATTGTTATAAAATTTGCCTTTCTCCAAAAAATAAAAAGGTCAGACAAAAAGAAATGTTATCTCTAAGATAACGTATCCGATAAGGTGACACCTGAATGACGGACATAATTTAGTCATAAATAGCGAGACATGCCTGACAGGTAGAAATGTATAATTCAGAAAGAATGTCACAGCCAATTGTCTCGATGGATTGCACTCCATGCATTCCCTAAATAATAGAAATTTCATTGGGGAAAGTGAGGCAGGTATTGCGTGTCAGTATGTTTTACCCCCTATCAGCAGTTATAGAGTACCTAGCGATTACTGGCATATTTACCTTAGCATCAAGTAAAGAGCACATGCCTGATAATAGTTTGATGGTCACATCACATCCATTACCTGGTCCGTTTTTACTGTGTGGTCCTATTGTTTTAGTACGCGGATCGATTTTTTGTGACCTAATGAGGGTTATTTGGAGGCCTGAATGGACTATAATGCTGGTAGGTCCCCAGGATTGTCCATCATCATCATTATCATCTGTCAGCCATGTTTAACATGGGACAATTTAACCTGTTCATCAAAATGTTTGTTCAAACGATCAACCTGCCAATCTGCCAACCGCAACTGTTGCCATTGAATATAATGTTGGCAATGAGAAAACATGCAATTCCCAAAAATACCTTATTCTGCCACAAATGCGGGTATAACATGCGCCGTTATGCAATGTATGTCGGATACAGTGGTCTTTCGGAAAAAGTGGAAACAATGTTATTGTCGGGGAGAATTACATTTCCCTTTGTTTTTATTAGATAACCCCTCTATAATGTCTGGAAACTCCGGATCAAGTGTCAACCTTGTGACACATAGGGATGCAGCGTAGATAATGCAAGTATCTTTGATATAGCTTTTGAAATACTATTATTCAGCAAGCCAGTAGCCGGGGGATACATGGGGTACCAATCACCCAACCTAAACTTAGCCAGGTCCATTTGGTCCATCATTTACTACCTTACGTCTGAGAATATCCGGACACTTTTTCTTACATCTACCCTGCCCTTTAGTACCCCTGCCAAATTACATAACTACATTTACATTGTGAAGTATTCCAGTCATGTGACAGGTAGTATTGTGAAGAATTTGGTGTCTGGTATGCCAATCCACCCTATGGTAAATCTGTATGCCTTGTGGTTCCCCTGTAATCCCTTCGGGTACCCCTGTCTGCCTGCTCCGATGGCCCATTACACAAAGGGTATCGTTGTTTCTATAACTTGTAACCATAGTTATTGCAAGAAAATGTGTTCAGTAGGGTTAGACAAAAGTAAAGTGACTAAATCAGACCAATTCTACATCAATTCTCAAATATCTGCTGGCAAATGAATAGCATTTTTACAGAGTATCAAGGGGTTCCATAAGTCCCATGGGAGTTTGTAGGAATAAGCCAACAACAATTTCACTAAACGATCGTATACCTACATACGGAGAATTCAATCACTACAAGATCAGTCTATGAAGGCATCAATATAGTTTATTGACTATGGATTTATTACGGCAACCACCTTAAGTCTGTGTCTGCATATCTACCCGCTGTATAGTACGTTCTTTATTGTCATACTCACATGAGAAACATTAATTTTACGAACGTACTTACCCTCTGGTGATACACATTCAACTGTATGTCTTATGTTACCTTAGAACTAGATCCTTGATGTTAATCATATGACGTGCGTGTTACGGTATTTTGACTATCATAACCTGTGGCATCTCATGTCGAAATGACGTCACTTTGGGCTTATGATTGCAAGCTACTATAAAGGGATCCTATGTAATCGACTAAGGTCGCCTGAAGGTTGGGTTCAACTCGTGTCACGTCATATGCATGCACGTCCTTCAATGTTGACACGCACGTGCCTTCACTACCGGATCCTATTAGGCCTAGGGAAAATAGTATAGGCATGGAAAGCCTAAACCATGCCTATACATAAAAGTTTTCATGTGATGCTGATAATGTTATCTGATTTTCAAGCAAGATCCCTCAGATGTGCCCGGCTGGGAATTTCCCGTGTTTTTAACAGAATTCTTTCACAATTTTTCGCTTCAGGTAAGAAAGGGAAAGCACACGCAGGGCAAATGCTATGCTCTCCCAATCCTATTTCGGGAGCGTCACGCTGGTTTCTGTGGTGAACAACATGCCATGGGTCATGAAGTTTTACCATGGCATGAACCTAAGTGCAGCCTGGAAGCCGAGTACTATGCGGCCGCACAGTAAATGGATAATGGTGTGGTTTTCAGGGCTGGTTAGCTTCAGATTGTGCTTACACAAACTAGGCGTTACTGGTCACACCTTTATCTATATAGGGAATAAAAGGCCGATTTCTATATGACTATTCATGCCAAGTATTTCAGCAAAATAAAAGGCTATGGCTCACCACCGCTCTTCTTTGCCATTCACTGAGCTAATAGACTTAGTCGAGCTTAAACTCCCACCGATTCCCCTCGCACCTATGAACAGGTGAGCATTCAAACACCGATTGTACCGAACAAATGTCCGTCACACCAGCATTAGTAAGGACAAGTTATTCTTATTGATTAGCTAGGTAAATAATTGCATCGATGACATGGCTACTGTCTTCTGTTTACTAGATTGGATATCATTTCATTATTTCCAGTTTGATCGATCCAATTCATATGAACCAATCAGTGTACATGTCGCTGGAAGTATAATGAAAATTATAGTTAATACATCAATTGTCTTATCTGCTCTAGAATCAGTTTTATCATCCTTTCATAAAATCTTGAAAGCAGTAGATTTCTGTTTTATAGATTATTATAGGTTTTTATAGATTAAGTTATCATTCAATTGCAACTTGTATGTTACTAGAGGTTCTTTCCCATATCTATTGTAAGTTCTATCCAACGAAAATAACTGCCAATACAGCCAATAAAACCATATCAAAAGTATCAAGCTATGTCATTTCCTCTAGGGCAACTGTAGGCTACAGATCTTATTGTGGGAGGGGAGTTCAACGTAAAAGGTTGCATACAGTGAACGTTTCATAGTTTCCTAATTTTTTGGTTTAACTGAAATGGATGGCCTCTGTTGCAGTTTGCCTGAGTTAGGCTGCTTTTGACTTGAGATGTAATTTAGAGACCTAGTTTTACATTCTTGTTATAATAATGCCCAGGTGTCTTTTTTATGTTAAGAAAATTGATTCAAACACAATCTACCAACAGTTAAAGAAAAATTCTGTTGGTATTAAGAGACAAACCAGGACAAACATTTTTAAGGGAACAATTGGAAGTTCATATGAAACACTAGGTGTCGCCACTGGGAAGGTTATTCTCACCTTACATATTTTCCTGAAGCAATACAAATGCTCGGAGACTGGTTTGCAATACAATAACAAACTTTACAGGTGGTTGCTCTTGAGTATGATATACGCAGAAAGCTCCTTCAATGATAGTTTATGACCCTACATGCTTATAAATTGAGGGCGGAGTGGTTTTGTAATAGACCAGAATAGAAAGATAATATCATATGGTGAAGTCATATGTTACATGCATTCACATACACACATTTATATAATATACGTTGCGAACTGAAACATTCAATATCACAGTGAATCAAAAACAAAGGTCTAATCATAATAATGAATCACTACCTCATCATAGTCTGCGCTGCATTGATCGATTGATAAAAAATATAAGTGCTCATTACTTGCTTCCCTATTCCGTTGATGATGCTAATTCATATCATCCATCCATAACCGGACGAACACATTGCTACAAGCACTAATTCTCTCTTTCTATTAAAAAAAAAGAAGGTATATTTAGCCTTCATCTTTTGCTTTTACTGCAAAGGGCTATGCGGACATGACACTGTATGCACAGACACAGACACAGACACAGACACAGACACAGACACACACACACAGACACAGACACAGACACACACAGACACAGACACAGACACAGACACACACACACACACACACACACACAAATATATACGATTGGGTGGGATTCCTTTTATCGGGGAGTGAATTAACGGAAATAACAGTCCCAAGGCATTGCCTGTAATTCATCTACCGTATTATCTAACTATACCACCATTAGCTGGAGGCAGATGGCTGGGTGTGGTCGTTACTATTAGGTCCGGTAAGTGGCAGGTAGTTGGTAAGCCTCTACCCTTTTAACCTGCATTTGGGATCAGAAACACGATCACAGGCCCGAGAATTGCCTCCCTTCTTCTGTATCGCCATCCTCTCATTAGGACGTCGCATGCCTAGTAGAACCCAATAGTCGGCCCCAATAAGCCAAGGAAGATCTAGAGCTTGTCCCAGGTGCAGAGAAGCAGGTACATATGTCTGGTGTTACTGCTTATTCCAGGCATCGTTTCAAAGGTAGACTCTCGACCTAATAGGTTTTATTACTTTTCACTTGGTTGATTCTAAATATGATGCTCGCCTTTGAAAAGGGATGCTCCATGATGTTTCCTTGGAAACCGTGCCGGATTATAATGTGTCAGAGGAAAATATCAACCAAAGGATAAAGCCCCTCCCAGATAAGTATTATGATGTTGCTGAACGTCATTGAAATGTGGCAGAACGTAAAAGAACGTCATTAGATCGTTTCTTGTAGCAGTCATCTAATAGTATAATTCATTATCCCCAAACAATGTAAGTGCGACTGTAACGTTGGGGGAGGGGGAATTGTAATGGTTGCATTGAGTTTTTACAGGCGGCTCACACCATTTATGAATGGTTCTTGTTCTATGTGGAAAATGTTGCAAAATAATTTGCTACAAAAGTAATGTCTTAAAACTTACAAAGTTACTTAAAAGTAACCATAGAAGAAGGTTTTTTTCAATTGCAGTCTAGATAAAGACGATCAGGTAAATGTACATAACCCAAGTCGTAAATCTCACACTCTATCCTAAAGCTCTCACCTATAATTATGGACGGGAAATAACCTTGTCAAATGATTAGGTCTGGTAGAACAAGGCATATGATTAAAATCCCATCTTCCAAAGACAGAGACAGTCCATCACAGGCCATAAATTAAGTTGGCGCTGGCAACAGAAAGTTATCACAACTTCAAAGATCTGACTGCTAAAGAAAGCTACCAAAGAAAGCCAGTGTTGCGTAGTGCTCATTAATCACTAATTAACTCCGATAGATAAATGATTCTATTCCACACCTTTCACTCTGCACCCAACACGAGCCTTGGCACAAAGGAAGTCTTCTGAAGTCTTCCTTAGTTGTTGCAAAAATATTAATTCAATTTGCCTGAGCTTTACCTAGCCTAGCAAAGTCCTCTTAGAAAGTCGTTAATAGCCTTACTGGCCGTATAATTAGTGATAATAGAAAGATTATAACATCATCTAGAACGCGGGATGAGAAGACGCACTGTCTCTGAAATAGCTATGGTAAATAACTTTGTAGAATAAACCTTCGGGGGGGGGGGGGGTGGGGGGGGTAAAGTATAACCTCCCAATTCCAGTTTTTTTTCGATCTTACAGTCTTATTTCATTGCATTTAGACTGTATTTACATAACAAAATTAACATTCGTATACAGTGTATCTGTGTTTGGCTGTTTGGCTGTGTGTGTGGTTAGGATGGCGATCGTTTTGTCCATTGGATATACCACTGGCCTTCACAAGCCTTAAGAAAACATTCTACCTGCTACTATAGCCGCGTACACATGTAGGCAGGTATTCTGCTACCAACCAGCCCATTAATCTTTAAAGATCTTACAGGAGTCATTTAGAGTATATGCTGCATGGTTGCCAAAGGCGAGTAGTGATAACAGCATTATGTAGTTTTGCAGGTGCACATGTGCTATGCATGAAAGTAAAACCAAGGAGCAGGATGATGTGGCGCATAGGTCACTCTGTATAGTGTGGCAAGTTACCGTTGTTTCATTCATAAACATTTTGTCAGTTTCGTTTATTTTCCTTTTCTCATTTTTTCCCTATCCTCTTCTTATTTTCAATTTGTCATCAGAATTGCTCAAAACCCCATAAGCTCATAAGCTCATGATTCCATCTCCCTATATAGTTCCATTCTAAGATGTCCTCAGACTCATACATTCTAATATCAATGAAGCACCAAAATAAAAATGCAGCCCGAATATCATCAAGTTGAATACAAAATGTGATTATGGAGTAATGGTTTCAAATAAATTTGAATGGTTAAAATAGGAATATATTTGGGTTAATAATCTACACTGATTTTTAAGGAAATTGAAATTTCAAAAGGGTACAAGATAACAAATGAAAATAAGTACAGAAGAAAAAGAAGATGAGAAAAGTAATTTGAAAAAAAGAATGGAAGTATACAATGTGGCAAACCTGTTATAAAAATGCGTTGTTCAAGATTAACGTTGCTGTACGAGGGTTTGGAAAAAAAAGAAGATGATTTGAAAAATAAACAAGCAGTAGGATTGATCATTAGCTGCCAATGGTTTTATAATGAAACGAAATTATGAAACAGATGGGAGAAGGAGAAGTGAAAAGAAAATGAAGAGAACAAAAACCAGAAAACAGAATTTGGGGAAAAAGAGTTATTCTTTATCTGAAACCAGCAACTTTCAGCGCTATACGCTAACTAATATAGCCTCCGAGGTTCAACATTAAAGTTCATATAATAGGTAATCTAATGGGAAGCTGTGCCGAGGAATACTTGTGGGAGCAAACAAAGAATTCATAAAAGAAATATATTTTCCTTCTTCTCCTTCTATTACTTGACACACGAGCAAGAGAGTTCATTGACCAAAAGCTGTTAAGTGCATAATATTTGCTGTCAGACTCAGAACCTATAGTAATCAATTAGGCATATACCATAATAATAAACCATGCCAAAATGTACATAACATGGGATACATTACGTTCAATTGGATGTGGCATCCATACAGTAATTCTTTCATTGTTTAATAGGACGTGTATGTTTGTTTTAGATAGCCTTCAAGTCCATAGATATTTGTGACATTCAGAAGCAACAAGAATTCCCTTTCAAATGTTGCCCGCTTTGGATTAACACTGCACCTGCAACTGTGTCGACAGAACGATCAGGAGAAGATGTTTTTCATTCTCTTTGAAATAGTAAGCTTAACGTCTTTTTGTTTGGGAGTGAGAGGAAATCTTACAAACCAATGACCTTTAGCTTGCATGTTTATTATGAACTGCTATAATGGGATGTTGCCGTTTTATCATTATTCCATGGCCTTTATTGAGATATAACGTTCTATCAGCAAAATGAACCAGTTTTCGTTCCCGACGCCTAAGTGCCATACAGCCGCTGATAATTACAAATGTTTATCAATGATATTTGCTTGCCACTTATAAATTACTAATAGACCTAAGTATAATTATTGGAGCAATTTTCTGCCTGTTGAATTCTGTCAGACTGTCAGTCATGTGAGTTTTTACTATCTAGTCAAGTTAATAGCAGCACCAATAGCTAAAGGTCAGACAATATCTTATATAAACAGGACTGGTCGTGATATGAATAGAACCCAGCTAATCGTGATTATGTGTATACTAACAATGCCATATCTTGGACTAAATTGAGAGCGTGCTATTGGAATTGTCTTGACTTTTGGACCGGATTTGCCATTATTGAATGTATTTTTCCAAGCGGCGGCTGGGCTCGCGCATATCTCCCTCTCGTACTCCGACCGTGGCATTTAAAGCAAGTTAAAGAACATACAGTTGCCCTTATATGAAGCAACATATGCAGTACTAATCGTATATATCACATTCAAAGGCAAACATAATTATTCAGATTTAAACTAAGTAGAGCGTTACTGCTTGCTGAAAACTAGACTTCAGGTATAATTATGTTTTTGATGCACTGATTTTGATCCAGTTGTTGTATAGCGCCCACTTTAATAGCCAATAATTTACAATGTCTTTTTTTCCATTTTACCATGAACTCATAAAAGAGAGAATGGTTTATCACTGTCATTAACATCACTGACCTATTAAGCAGATAATTACCTCGAATAGCAGCGATGATACTAATATATAAATCCAGCTTTTTCCATGGACCTTCTGCTTAAACATCAAACTGTCTTTTGCATTCTAGAACATCCTGGTACATTTAGAAAATAACTATCGAACCAATTAGTGTCATAATTATTGCATCAGTTGTTACCTGGATGTTTTTCATACTATATTGTATTGTGTGTTAAACACACAATATCAGTAAGTGAAACAGTCCTTTATAAACTGAAATCTCTCTATTATAATCAGCAATCAGTGCTGATTTCCCTGCCAGATCGTTGTTAATATGTCCCGGATCGGGGATATAAGTTACAGAGCCTTCTTTTACCAAACTGCCAAATGAACATTATACAAAACAAGAATATCAGTAAAAAAGAAAGAAGACTTGTCTCTTGGTTTATTTACCATACAATATGAAGATATGAAAGGTGTATGATGAATTGTCACCACAAAGACTTCAGTCTCGGTGTTTTGTGTAACGTTTTTTCTTTTCATTCAGTGCAGGCCGTATTTCCAGACGTTACATTTTGAATATGTATATCCTAGGGTCATGCTTGAGGGCTCCTTATTATGATTCCCCCTAATGACTCCACTGCAAGACCGCAGATGATGTATGTGTTCATGCTACGTCTGTTCCTAACAACATCTGAAAAAAATATATATTATTATCGGAAAAATTATGCATTTCTATTTTTGCTCCTAATGTTTTTCTTATGTAGAGGGTGGGCATTGCAAAAATCTAGACAATTCTAATATGACAATTGTCTTCGAATAACACCGAGAGAGGATCTTGACGTTAAACTGCATTTCTATATCCTTAATGATAATCCACCTGAACCTTGGAAGATGTGTATTGCAACGTAGACTGTCTGGAAACCTGATAGTACGTGCACCACATGACGTCAACTCGCAAAGAAAAGTAGTAGGAAAGGCGAAATCCGGGTACCAGTGAACCATTTATGATAGAAAAAACAGTATAATATTATGTGGAAAAGGTCATAGCAGGTAACACCTGCCATATAAATGTTTACTTATAGCGGCCAAGGAGGCTTTTTGGGAGTTGACCCCAGCCTGAGGTATAACAAACTAAAACCAATGTTTTCCTTTTGTGGACCATGTCCGACAGCTGGGCTGATAGTTTGTACTGAAAAAAGTGTGTCCCGGCATATAGCAAATCACTGGTTTCCATGGCAACCACCCAAAAATAAGGTATAGGGATATCTGACAGATATGATATTATATGGTGTCGCCATGGACCTGTTTTGACGTCACTCGACTTATCATTTTAGGGTTGAACTTGGGATGGTCCTCTCCGCACGATGGCTACCGCAACAATCTTATCATTTTACAAAACATAAATTGCAGGTCCATATAGTTAAATCCGCCGATTGCAAAACAGGAATATATTAATCTCATAGAAAATCATATTTGCCGTATTTTCATTGGCGGGTATAGTATGATGAAATTAGCTTATAGAGTATGATCGGGGGGGGGGGGGGGGGGGGTGGTGGTGATCTAGAGGTTAGCATGTTGGCATTGCATGCGTCCGGCCCGGGTTTGATTCCCGGACCCGGTAGCTACCTGTTAGATCACCTTAAGGCCATGATCCACGTTGCGATTTTGGGCCAATTTTGAACCGATTTTGAAAATCGGTTTGTTAAATAACCATTTTTCTTATACAACATACACTTTCCCAAAGAGTTTAGAATAATAGGCCTACACATCAGAAAAATTGTATTTTCATCAGGAAATTTGATTCCAAATATGTGAAAAATGTATGAGAAGAAAATCGGTCGGCCCAAAATCGTAACGTGGATCATGGCCTTGACCTTTCCACCTCCATAGATTCTATCACAGACCTGTGAAGTCAAAAACCAGAGTTGGTCTTAATATAGCTGAGAAATTGCTGAATAGACCTTTAACTTCAACATATCATCAGAATCATATAGAGTATGACCATGAAATTTGTTGGGCTGAATAGAGGTCTCTAGATTCATGGGCCCACGTTGATTTATTCTCACGAGACAGGTTCTTCAGTGCCATGATAAAGTTGTTTAAAATGTGCAAGGTACATAGCAAAATATAATAAATGCTGTACTCTGATTCAGCTGTGTCACCAAGGCTTTATACGGCTGGTGCTGCATGGGTGGACCAACCTTAAGCTTGGAACTGTATATACAACATGTCTGAAAGGAAAAGTAATGGTGAAGTAGAGGATAAAGCACTCAGCATCTCGAGGCAGCAACCATCTTGCTTCCATGATAATTAACTTTAAAACATTTGATCTAGGTTGCTCACGAGCAGGCTATATATGAGATGTTAATCTGATTCGGGAACGGTCTTCAACATGGGCATGAATGGATTCTTGTAGGGCAAATAGTTAAAGTGTTAACGTTGGAGCATAATAATAATTATCATCAATAGGGGCGTTTGGTAAGGAAAATGACGTCCATAGTGGGGTCTGTTAAGGTCATCTTTTAGTGAAATCGATACGCGGCGGATAAAAGCACCAAATTTGGTATGAGGCACCTCTGAGGCATAACTATCAAATCTGGAAGGGGAGCCACGTTGAAATATCAATAGGATGGATGTGGGGGCCAAAAAACCAATATGGCTGACTTTTACTATAAAAATTCTTATATCTCAGCTTCTAAAAAGACTAAAGAGACATGGTTGGTGTCAAAATTGAGAGATTATGGGTCAGGGAATTCAATTATTTATGTTTCAAGTCAATACGGAAATCCTTAATCCAAGATGGCTGACCAATTATGAGAAATATTATTATTTTTAGCTACTAAGGCATAAGGCCAGGGGAAATAGTTCCAATATCAGTTGTTAAAAGCCTAGAGGGCTCAATAAATATGATATGTATCCAATACAATACCATAAATTTAAAAATGGCTGAATTCATTAGCATAATACCTTTGATAATGACCTCTGGATTCCAAAATAATTCAAAAGAAAGGATATAGACTTTACTCTTTTGCAACAAGATTTTTTGATTTCATTTGGTATGATGATCCCCTGGGACCCCTTCATTGAATTTAAAAGGGGAGCCATCTTGAAATATCAATTCAACCCGGACGGGGGCCAAAAATCCAATATGGCCGACTTTTTTTGAAATAATCTTATATCTCAGCTTCTGAAATGCCTAGAAACACATTGCTATTGTCTAAATTGGTAGATTAGAGGTCAGGGAATTCAATTATTTACCTTTCGAATCTATACAATAGGTCTAATCGAAGCTAGCCAAAAGTTTTGGTTAAATACCTTAAATTTCAAATGCTAAAAAAATACAAAATTTATCAAAATTTCATTTTGGTATTTCAAAGTGGCTCCCCTTCTAGATTCAATAGTTATGCCTCAGAGGTGCCTCATGCAAAATTTGGTGCTTTTATCCGCCGCGTAACGAAAATGTTGTTAACAGACCCCACTACCAGGGTTCAGATTTTTGTGTTCAGTACTGATAAAATATTTGATACACAGCAATGAAGCTGTGTGTAGACTGAAGAATGTAGAGGGGCTATGATTCAAATCACACTAGAAAAATAAAAATTACGTTTACATGCCCGATTATTGATTCATAGAGTGTATATTATTAAGATCTCCGGAGAATGAAATGCACATTTAAGATGAATTATCGATAGTTTGTTGATATAACTTTATTCATTAAAGTAATAATCATTATTTCAGAACATAGAATATTATCTAAAAACTAGTATGATGGCACCTGAAGAGACGCATTACAAACAATAACTGTATGTTACGTATAATCATTTCTCTTAATTTCAAACTGACATTGTATTTTAAATAAACCAAGTATCAATTTGTCGATGTCCTTACACTCTGATCATACCTGCATGTTTTCTAAAAGAATTAATTATAGATACTATGCTGCAGGCTATGGACCTAATTCGCATATTGTTTGATAATGTTTACACTATATTACTGTATGTCATAATCTCGTGACAGAATTACTTAAAGGCACTTCTGCATACGAGAAACATAACATCAAAGGAATCTTTATTTTGATTCTCGATACCCGCTTTATGTTATCCTATGATTTCCGGCAGTAGAGATTCTGCATGGGGAACTTGCATGCAATGAAGGCATTATACCATAGTTATTCCATCCATTTGGCATGATTGGGGAATGCTTGGAAGGCATTAGAGCCTATCATCTAGATTTCCCTTAACAGTTTCAGCAGTATGCAGTGTTTAATATGGTAAAACGCCGATAAACTGTTGTACGGTATGATTGGCAGTAGTCAAAATTGGTGTATGTTTGGGTTACGAAGGAACAATGACTGTCGATGGAGTTCTAGTTATTGGGACATATTATGACCTTTTCCCCTCTAATTTATTAACTTTTTTCATGATATAATAACCATGTTTGAACCCTTTTTGCCATCGTTTTTTCTGATGAAAAGTTATAATGGCCATGTATGATGGGCCCCTGCCGGGCAATGGTAGTCCCCAATGGACCTGGAAAAACATGCCATGTCATACACAACATTGGGAGCTTGACTGTATGGCATTACCTTAGTTAGAATAGATATTTATACTTGTCATTGTACTGATAATTGTAGACTCGCGTAACCTGATAATACCAAATAGAATAAGTATTTTATTTAGATGTTTTTATGCTTACTAAGCTTGGCAAAATAACAACAGTTTTATAAATTCAAATGCGTTATTATGCCTGCATGTATTTGAATATTGAAAAAACATGTATGTAATCAGATTTAGTTTGAAGCATCCATGTAGACGTAATTCTTAGCTGTGTCTAACAGGCAATACAAACTATTAACATGAAATTAATCGTCGTGTTTGACTCTGATTGAGACGCTCCACGGTGTTAATTACTAGTTTATGATTAACCTTAATGGTATTCCGATAATTACTTTCAGAAGGAAAAGTAATAATGCTCTGACATTAATGTAGCCATAGCTCAATTATAAGCATTAATGACTGGATATTATTCAGATAAGCCATGTTTTTATCACCCGATTTTATTTGATACGGCCAAGTACTTACTTATCAGTTCTCACTGTTGAACCACGTCAAGGTTCTTGGCACGTGGGTCTCAGATCTTTGCAACAATACAAATTACAAAATAACAACACGATCTCTTTCCTGTTTTAGGTCGTTCATGCCCTTCGAATGCAAATTAATCCGCAGGTATGTAATTTCAAACCAGTGGGAAATAAGTAGTTGCTGTGGAAAACGGTGTTTTCGCTGGTGTTTTCAGTGGTCCCTAATAAGCAATTACTTTGCTGACTCAAAATGGGCTGGCAATTATGGCATTATATTACGCGGCTTTCCATCAAAACGGTCAGCCACCAGTGATTAACGGCCCCTTTATTACTCCGACGGGGTGACCAATTGTTTTTCTCTCTTTTTTTGAAGGGTGGAGGGTCCACAACGCGCTCCCAAGTACTTGGAGACATCTCACTTTCTCCTTCTTGAGCTTGGAACATTGGTTTTTCCATCACCGACCGTTGAGTGGCATTCATTATCATTTGTGTTATTGCACAAAGGTCGCCCTCGTTTCAATTTCAACAAAAGGTTCCACAATTCCATCTGTAACATCATCTTTCAAAGATCCGGTTATTTTTGCTATCTCTTTGAAAACGAATTCGAAGTTCAATAAGAAATGACAATATGAAACACAAATTTTTGAATTATCCTTTGTATTTTACCTTTGGTAAAATTTCAGTCACGTTTACAAAGTTTGGTACGATGTGCACACGAATATGTAGTTTGTTTTGTAGCACATCATAAGACAAAGAAAGGCGGTATGTTCATATCTTATACGTGGGCAAACTGGAAAGTGAGAAGCTCTGATTGTATTTGTTAAACCTGTTCCCCCATTCGAATTACATTATACACGTCGTTCTACTTCGAGTAATAGGATCTAGTAATAGTATCTCCAAATAAGAATGTTTCACTAAAGGCACAATAAAACATATGAAGCAAAAAGATAACAGTTATACCGACCAGTGAGAGTAAAACAAGACTGAGCAAGGCTTTAAGAGATTTACCTAAAGCTTGAAATTGGATCAGTAGGCAGTCATCTGTTATCCGTACTTCTTTTTATAAGCTATTCCGCTCCTCTTTATCTTAGAAAAATACAGTCGGAATGCCTGAGAATACAGTTAATATACTAATGTAAATTCAATTAGGACTAAACACATTGGTCAGTGTTGATAATGATTGGGGTTGTTACATTTTAAAATAAAATATCTTGTTTGAAATCGCATTCTGCTTTGTTTGTGGACTCCCGAATCTCATATAACTTTTCACTCGACGATAGATCTGGCAAAAAAAACAAAGGAATCTTGTCATTTCTACATCAGCGGCTCTGTACTGCGCTAAATAGAAAGGGGAAAATGACATTTGTTACTACCGCAATACGTCACCAGTTGTCGGGGCTGTCAGTGTTACCACAGTGCACATAGATGATCATCTGATCTCTCAGCCTTTTTTCCCTGCAGATTGTGGTGGCTGCACAATTCTATCTCCCGTCTGCCAATACCCATCTGTTATTGTGGTAAACGAAGCGAGAACGGCACATGGGGCAGGCCGGTGCTACCGCCATGGGAGAGAGGGGAATTAAACTCGATCAAATGCCTTTTAGACTTCTGACCGCGCCTGTGACTCCACATTACGCCACTCGAGGGCGCCACCACTGCAACCCCCCTATTATCGCCTTCTACGTCAGTGGTCACGTGGGTAGGTCACGTGAGACGGTCGGGACCAAAAAGCCCCCGGGCGATAATAAGGCAAAGACCATGATGTTTGAGAGTGACACATGGAACGGAATTAACATTCGCAGGTTGCGGAATGGGAGTTAAAATGACTTATTCGACCGTCAGCGGAATGACTAAAGAAATCATGGAAATAACCTCGGGTGGTGGGTCCGAAAGGAAACCTATTGCTCAGAGGCGCTCGTTTAACGAGCGGAATCAGGATGCGAGTCGATGTGATAAGTTTGGGGGTTGCCACGACAACGCTGGTGACCTTTAGGGTGGGGCCTACTGACTGTTATTACGTCATGAAGACCAAATGAAAGTTTCCACACCATTGGGCATGTCCGCAGTGACCAATCAATGGTGACCAATGGTCAACAGGGGAATATTTCATTCACAACCGCCTTGATTGCCATGGATTTTGGGTTTCAAAATTCAATTAGTGAGTCAGAAGAACCGATGCGTTATGACGGATGATTCACCCGCTGACTTTTATTATTCTCAAGTCGAATTTCTTTTTATTTGAATCTTTGTCAGAATGACAGAACCTTCCAAAACAGAATAACGCACCAGTGCATTTATGTTTTCTGTACCGATTGACCTGATTAATTCTGAAAGACAATGTGGTGGACCCTGTGTTATCCGTACAGACACGCCTTGCATTTTTTTAAAGGAAAATAAACATTTTCTAATGCAAAATTGCTCTTAAGATCTAACATAAACAAAATTTCTTACAGTGGCGCGCCTCAAACCTCTTAAGGATTGTTAATCCAACAGTGCGAGTGGCAGAAAAACACTATTCAGTTGGAGAAATGGAGAGCACATTTTGCGCGTATGTTTAAGACCTCAATGCAAGTAGATCATATTATTACACAGATGTATTTTCTCCAACAATATAGGATTTTTCATCAACTCTGACACTATCCGTAGGATTTTGGAGGTGAGCAAAAATGTTTGTGGGATTCGAAAAAAGTAAAATTTATACTAATGAGGTAGGCGGCGTGCATGTTGTTCGTGACTTGTCATGAAGGCTGCGGTTTGAGTAGTGTCTACTTTATATCTGTGTTCTCTATGTTCTCCTTGAAGTGGCACTTCTGCCAATCACCATCAAATGTTGGTGGCCCAACCACAATAAAGGGGCACGAATCGTAACTTGTATAATTTACCTCTCCGGAAGGCTCTTTGAATACACCCTCGCTCGAGATGATACAAGTTAAGGCAGATCGAGATGCGAAGTTCAAGCTTTGATGTGCCCATTTCAAGATTTTGGTGGTATTTTATTTTTATACAAGTGGCCATGGATTATTTTCTTGCGTATTTCGATAATAGGGATCTCGTGTAGCACATAAACGTTTTAATTACACATGGAGATTGAATATGAAAGGATGTTTCTTTGCATTTAAAGTACAACACTTCAACTCTAAGAAAAATTGAACTTTGCATTGCATGCACAGCTATGCCTAACATGACACAATGTGCATGTGTTTCAAAACCTTATATTACGATTTATATGACATATAGGGTCCAGAATTGGTGGTAGCATTCAAATATCACTAGCTTTTATATCAACTAAAATACTATCCAAAAGAATTCTACTCTTGTCAGAGTTAACAGCTAATGTAACATAGTGTTTCAAGTAATTAAAATTAATGTTCCCACAAACAATCCATTACTGAAAATCCTTGCTAGAAAGCAACTATTAATTTGCTTGTGTCGACCGGAAAAAGTTATTCTTATTCTAGACAAACCAAAAGGGAATTGAACTTTATCAGTTTGATGTATGAGCAACAGCCTGGATGAATCCCCTGTTAACAGTGAAGCTGTAGCAATTATAGGCGTAGAAATATTGGACAGTCAATCTGATTTCTCCAAGGGAACGAGGACTAAACCACTCATTAAAAATGTTAGCAACTATATGCACATCAAAAGTCAGAACACCCATTGCAGGTATAGTAAAGTATAGCACAGTAAAGTTGTAGCTTTTCCATTTTATCTAAATCTCCCTTTAAATTAAAAAGGTGTATCAAATGTCAAAGACATTTCATAACAACAGTACCTGTTCTAAACAGGAGTGGCTAGTTGAGACTTCAAAGGATGATCTCAGAAATTCAGGAAAGACCATAATAACTTAGCTTCAAAACAACTAAAAAATCTAAGGATTTCATTTATTCCAAATGTACTCCATGCGCTGCCGTCCCTTTGAGGAGACCTGACATATAAAGTGACAGGCAGGTAAAGGTCGTCGAGCATCTACCTGTTCTATCGATACCAAACCACGGGAAGGTAGTATTTCAGATCAAACGGACTGAGTGGTTAATGAAAAGCGGGCCAGATTGTGGCATCAAAGGCTAGAGGTGCGTTTCCAGCCGAGGTGACTTATATCACAGAGGGCCTGGGGTGTGGTGGGACGTTTTAGCGAGCGATTGTTGATTTTCCAGACGAGTGGAGAGTTATTACAAGGAAAACAGGGCAATGAGGTGTGGGGTGGCGGTTGAGAGGTGTGGGGAGGGTAGGTGGATGCCGTGGGGGAGTTTGGGACTGGGGGACCTGCACTGGGGGCTTCTAGGCATACATGTGAGTCGGCGGGGGGTGGGCAGGAACAGGAGACAGACGGCTTGGGAGATGTTAAAGTGCCCATTGTGGTCTCCCAGGAGGAGGCACCCTGACCCCCCTCATCTTTGTTCCACCCACTGACGATTGCTCATCCTCCCGTGGTCGGTCGCCACGCCCCAGCCGGCCCGCCTCCCGACCAGCCATCTTTTACACCGTAGACAACTAAACCCTCCCCCTTTCCACAGCATAGCCATTAATTTTAACTAACGGGGGGTTCAGATCAAATTGATAAGAAAGTCCATTGTTCGTTTTCAATGTGACAACCACTTGGTTACCACGATTTTCCCTTTCCAGTCTTTTTTTTGCAAGTTAGCAAACGTTTGGAATACAGTCATATAGGAAATCTTTGTGTTTCTTTTGATCCAGCTGTCGCTGATCGATGAGTATACCTGGTCTTAAGCTCAGGTGACGTTTGAAGCAGGGAAATAAGATAAGACATTGCTGCAGAATATCCCATACAGTATTACCAGTCCACCATATTAGAGCTTTCCACTAGTTATAGAATGGTGGTTTTACTAAAATATTCCAGAGGAAGCATTGTCTATATTTGTTATGTTAAGTAGAAGAAGACTGCGTTCTACATCAAGCCCTTGGCCACACACCTCGTCTTAATGGATGAAAGCAGAGTGTTAAAGAGGAGGACAGATTGTATCCGCAGACATACCAAGTGCCCTGGACAATGCCTGACTAGCAACGGCCCACAAAGCCCAGCATCTCTGCTCTAAGCCCTGACCAGAGTCCCACTCATAAACCAGAGTGGCCTCCTATACGGGGCCTTTCTTCTCCTCGTGTACAGTCTATATGTTGGTCAGGTTGAAGTCATTATGACCCCATTAGAGGCGGTCTCTTTGATGTATGGTAGACAATGGCTTAGGAAAATAAACATCGTGAATAGCAACTCCCGTGGTTCGCCTATAGCGCCTCACCTGTACGGAAATGGAGATATAGGTCACTTGGACTTGTATGAATGATATTTCAACTTCTTTGAGTTAGGTCCATGGGGCAAATGTGATTTACTAAAAAATATCGAAAGGATGTAACACGAGTCCCCTGGTAAATGACACTGTAATTTGATTTGAAATAATACCTGTGTATAGCGTTAAAAAAGTTGCTCTGTGTTACGAGGAATGACATCGGATATACTAAGCAAAGCAGTACACGACGATACTTTTTTTATTTACATAATTATTTTTTATGTCCTCTGTGTTTTATTGTTATACGTAATATGATATCACAAAGAAAAGTAATACACACCTAAATCATTGATATTATGAGAGTTCGAAACATTGCTGCTAGAGCTCAATGATATCATATAAGTTCAACTGTATCATACTGACGGTAACGTGAGGGAGGCAGAGTGCCACTCTTGTTTTATGTTGTACAATGGAGTCATCTTTTTATACATAAGCGTTATTAAAAAGAACACAGAGTCCTGATCACTGCCTATAATATCTGCAGACGGCGCTTTGTTCTAATGTGTCCGCCACATATAAGTACGTGCTATACAGCTCTTTTACCCTGAGGCTGTGGTGCCCAACGTAGTACAAAAAAGACAAGAAGAGCTACTTCTGATCTCTCTATGTCGACGTGCATTGAATGGCGTTCATCTCTTAACAATAGGACAAGCACTAATTTGCCACGTCTGCAAGGAAAAACATCTCCTTGAGCCAAAGGTAAGGATCATGCACGCATTACTAACTTAGGCCTTATATGTATTTCAAGTGTTATCTGGTTAGTTCATTGAATACAATTCCTTGCATAACTAAACATCAAAGTTGGTAATATTGGTAATACGTAGCACATTGACTTAATTATTAATTGCATATCGTATTCGAAAATGAAAAACAAAAAATCTTTAGGGTGTTGACAATCTTGTGGTTGTCCAGGGTTGAAATCTTAATGCCAGAGTGGGTTTTTAGTGTCTTCATTGCAAATAATTATTGGGATTGACTCCGCATTGAGGTTCCGGACAGTTGGAGGCGCAAATCAGCACATCAGTGCATTAATATTCACTGCGCGTGGCCCATGTAGGGATTCGGCGCGCGGGCGCTGTCCATTAAGCCTCATTAGGTAGGGCTTCTCCTGGCGGTGAGCACCGGTCCAGGCCCTGTTTGGGAGGTGGGTGGGCGTCCCAGCGTCCCACACACAAACACAGACACAAACGCTAACACAAATACCAACGACCATTGATCAGGGCCGAAACTGGCCATTGAGGGACGTTAGCGCCTCCTGGGCCGCCCCCCACGACCTGCCCCGGCCGGCCATTAGACCCCCGTGGCCCGGTGACAATAGGGCTACAAACGGGGCTAATTCCGACCTCTACCTCGGACCCCAGCCACCCTGACTTGATGCAGCGGCTCCTGCCGTCTCTCAGAAGGGGCAACACTTTCCGTTATTCCGGTCGAGCGAACAACAAACGATGGCATCTGTCCGGTCGGCTTTGTAGGTGGGTCCGGGGGTCGGGCGTGGGGGCGGGCCCCTCCCGTTATGTGAAGCGCTGTAAGCTGGTTATCTCCGACCTAACGAGGCATCTACACCCAGGCTGATAGCCCAGGCAGGCCACTATGGCGTGCTCCCTGTCTGATGGGGGGAAAAAAGAAGGGAAAACGTTTAATGGACGTTCAGTTCTTTATCCCTATGCTATGAATATCCTCCTATTGATCTTTTCCTCAATTGTGATGGATGGCTGAAGGGATGGACACGTTGTATTGTGATGGACATGCCATAAGCTGTCTTTTATTTGAGCGAAGTTTTCTCATTTGAATAAAGAAATAATATGCCATAAGCTGTCTCTTAATTTTACAAAGATCCTTATTTCCAATTGAATGTAGAGGAAATGATAATGGTCGTGATATTACGTGTGTACCAATGTACCATTTTGCTAACAAAATCTGCATGTGCATGTCAGTAATAAGCCTATATATGGTGGGGGTACTCAACATGCGATTTACCCACTTACAAGTTGATTGGGATATTATGCATATTTTGGGGGCATAATGTGGACCGTAGGATACATACCTGACTGCGTTTATCAAGTTGTGTCTGATCAGATCTCCACTTAAAGTCAGCTTCAAATACCAGAGTTTATGATAAAACAATAATAAATATTTGAAACAAGAAAATAATGCAGCCATGGCCAGTTAATTTCCCCTGACAAATACATATATAGATATACAAGTAATCCACTATCATATCTCATAAAGTGAAGGCAAACTGCCATATCAAATACAAACACTTAAAAAACTAGGCGACTTCCGCATACCGTCGGCACTAAAACACTGGACCTGCATAGAATCACTTAACAGTCCGAAGCCTGTATGGGCATATTCATGATGCCGCGTCCAAAATTACCACTCCCGACATCCCTCAGGGAATAGAACCCAGCGCCCTTTGATCAAGGAAACAGGGTTCTATCCACTGAAGCTCCCCGCTCCCCTTTAGCGCTTGACACGACATCATCAATATTCCCATGCTTGACATTTGCAGTTACATCCTTGATATTTCAGAGCATGTCCCTCCGAGGGTTCGCAGGTGCGTTATTAATTAGAGCCTCAAATTGTATGAATCAACGGGGAGTTGATTTAGACAATTCTATTCAAATCTCTCAAACCAAGCGGTCTAATTTGAAGAGACAATTAAAAAGAATTAAACCATCGCATTTAAAGTTTGATTATAATTCAATATGGACATTAATTTCCATCGTTCCTACATGATTGCGGTCTGCATTCCCGGGGAATTAACTAAGCCCGATTGCAATTTAGAAAGCTTTTTTTGCTTATCACTCACTGAATGGTTTTCCATTGAAAATGATTTTATGGCTCAGCTTTATAGAGACGCTTATAGCACGGCATGGTATGTGTCACTTACAGCACTGGCTAGCCTCTCCATGGTCCCCCTCCAGAGTCTGGACACTACCTCCTCCCAACCCAACCCCCCTACCTCCTCCTGGCACCCCATCCCCCACATCTCCCCCCTTCCCCCTCACACTGCATCTCAATCAAAGGCGCCCCGACAGGCTGGGGATCCCAGCAGCACAAAAAGAATTAGCCAAATTAGCCGTGAAGGCAGGGCCCAGTGCGGGGTAAGGGCCCTCTACATGCATGCATGCAGCCAGGCGCGGCAGTCGTGCCGGTGGTCTGCTAACCCCGGCCTTTAAGTAGTCCGAGTGTGTTACCGTCAAACTGCCAATGACTATATCCGATCTGGGCCTCCAGTGATGTTGCCAACACTCCAGCCGGTTGTCTTCTTACGGCGTATTTAAGTGCACACGTTATATAGGTATCTTACAGGCAGGGTTGCAGGACTATGTTCATCTGTTTCGTGTATGATATTAAAGACGGGTTTCCCTTTTGATATGTATATACACAAAAGGTTGACATGCACAGGGTGGGGAATGGGGGATTTATGCTAGAGGGTAGGTAGGCAGAGTGGAACGAACCCAGTGCTGAGAGGGGAACAGTAGAGAGGACATTGTTCATACTCTGCTTGTAATGCAATGCAACGGCATGGCCCATTGTGGCCCAGGTTCTTTTTTATGGTACCCCGAGCACTTGTGAGCTGCTCACCTGCATTGAGAATTGCCTTTTCAGGACATTTCTTTTGCTCACCGTCTACCTGTGTATGAATCTATAAGACCATAGTACTACCAGGGATGCGCAGCTCGAAGAAAAGTCATTGTGAATATACCCTACTGTACTACATCCGAACATACAGCCTTTGATACAATCGGGTTCCTTGGCGTTTCTTTGATCAAGGTCTTGTCTTTTTGTACGTGTACACTGCTCCTCAAGTATGCGGGTATTCAGTTCCAGCATGACAAAATGACAATATATATTCCATGCTGAAAGGAGAAACTATCATACCCGCCTCACTTAGTTTTTCCCCTGCTCTTTCATGTGCGCAGTTTTGGAGGTTCATTTTGCACATCTTTGCAAAAGCAGATGTAAACAGAAAAAACTGGTCTGCTCGTTTCAAATCATTGCGTGCCTTTGAAAGTAATTCCATTCTGGCTGAGTTTTTGCCTCCAAACCACAAAGAGAAAAAAATATGCTCAAAACCCTTCGACTATTGTTCGACTAGTTTGGCAACACAAACATCCATAAAACTCTACTATTTTCGACGTATATAGCAGAGTGTGCCATGACCAATGTAAAAGGGGTTACTTTTTGACACTGTGTCACATTAGTTTGCTCTCAGCTTTAGTCTCAAGGTAGAGAGCCAAAGAGCAGCTCATACTTCATGTAGACACAGCGGCTCGCAGCTACTCTGAGTTACTGGCCTCCCACTTACTGAGTGCCCCGCTGACTGCACAGGTTGGCCGAGACCTCGTTTATCTTGGCCTTTTTTTCGGCCTCCTAGACGTCGCGATTGGCCACCATAGTGAGAGGTACTTCGCCTTAATTTAATTAATAGTCAGTCTAATATTAGCTCTGTATGCAACTCACCGCGGTCACGATTGGCCTCCCGTGAAATGATTGGATTCTTATCAGTTTTTATCCATTCTTGGTTCAGTCTTCAGTGTTGAAGCCTTCTAGATAACAACGTATGGAACTTTGCAAGTGTTGTGAATTTGCATCGAGTTTATTCATGGTTCAGTGCTGAATGGGCGCGACTGAATACAGTTGATGTTTGTTTAATTGATTTTGAATTGTTTCGTGACACTTTGCACATCATATCTTAAGGCTCTCATTAAGCTGTTGTCAAACGTTTTTTGACTTCCTTCATTGATCTCTCTCCTGTGAAGTTCTTTCAATACTATAGTCTTTAAAAATACTGAACATGCTCCGAAGTAGTATGTTTTTACTTTTGCTAATCTATTCATCTACTATGTGGTACTACACCATACATGGTTTTGTACCCGTGTGGAAAGCCTAGGGCATGAACAGCCATTTGCAACCACTACAGTGAATGGCATCTACTTTCATACTTATTCAAAACGTGTAACATATAGGTCCCCCTTAGGTAGAAACAGACAGAGGCTATTACATGATGGATGACTGTCGGATTTCCAGTATAAGTACCTTACTTTTACCAATACTTACAATAGGCTTCACATATAGCCTAAAGGCACAGAATCCGGGTCTCAGAGTGCGTTGACAATACCTAACTGGCTCTGCAGGCACTCTCCGAAGAGAACTTACTTATTCATCGTAATTGAAAGGCAGTTAACATTGCAGCAACCTGGGGGAAACACAGCACATGAAGTCAATTGTCAAAGGACCGAAAGCTTGAGTAATTAACCGATATTCTGACAAATCACTCACGATATTTGTCAAATTGAGCAACTAGGTGATTTGTAGCTAGGGCATATATTATTGTTGCCCAGGCAAATTAAGTGGATTTACATGTGGGCAATTGAAAAATTAAAATCATTCAGTACAACCAAGCAAAGGGATTTGCTTTGATAATGAGGGAGTTTCCAGGCAGGAAGTAATAAAAGGATTGTGCTCTTCTGGGACTTCAAATACATTGAAATGATTCCATATACACATTATATATACATATAGAACACCGATAAAGTGGTATTTCACTTCAACAACTGCACTGTCGTGATCTTAACCCATTAGGGCTTATGTATAGTGTTTTTAAAACACCTCTCACCAGATTTCGCATTTCATTTGAAGAAAACCTTTGAAGCAAATGTTTCATAAAGAAACATGCACTATGACACAGGCTTTGTAAGTCACATCCTAATATCCTCCAAAAGGGCATCAAAAGGATGATTGTAACCTTTGGAATTTTAAGTGAACTATGGCAGCTATGACGAGGGAAAAGGTCACTCTAAGAAAATGGAGTACAAACTCCATTATCTTTATCACAATATTGGCCGTACTTCTTTATTCAACAAGCCACTGTGTCTTCTTTATCAAGGACTATAGGTCAATACTATTGTGATGAATGTCTATTCATCAGATAGGTAAAAGACCGAAATAAGAAAAGTAAGGTAATATGACAAAAGTAAGGTATATTTTATAAAAGGCCCGAAAAAGGCCCAAAAGTGTAAAAGCCCGAAAAACCTGAAAGGCCCGAAAAAGGCCCGAAAATGTAAAGGCCCGAAAGTGTAAAAGCCCGAGACCCGAAAGTCCCGAGAAAATATGTAAACCGGAAGTGATAATGTAAACCGGAAGTGACGTCAATTGCAACCACGTGATCAAAGATAGCCAATCAGGGCTGACCACTAGACTATAAAAAGGGGCGGTGAGGCCCGAATAAATGAGTTCCTTTACAGTTCTCCTTGTGTCAACACGTGTCTTCTTCCTTTGCTAACCGATAAGATTAGCCGATACGAGTTAATTAACTAGAAGTTTAAGTGAAATAGTAGAAGTTCGAGGGAATCAGGCGAAAACTTAGGACAGGGGCCCGAAGGCCCGAAGGACCGAAACAGGGCACGAAGGCCCGAAACTGGCCCGGATGGAGTCCCGGAAACGCAGGCCCAGAATGGCACGAGGGCCCGGAATTAGGGACGGAAACCCAGGATCCGGAGGAACGACGGCGCGACCGGCTCGGCCCCATGCTACCAAACAATAGGCGATCGTCGGCCCGACATCCCCCGGATCGAGACCGAGGGTGGACCGTCCGTAGGAAAGAACACCGGCATCGCAGAGAGATAAGAAACGGCTTCCCCCTACACCTACCATATTTTCCTTCCCCCGCAGTCCTTCGCCCGTCAACGAGTGCCGATTCCCGATCGACCCGCTCAACCCCCCTCGTGCGCGAGGCACGACTCAAAATATCACATCTCGGTTTCTTGCCCGGATTCTTCGTCCGTCCGAGATCCGAAACAATTCCCACGTCCCTCTGCTGTAGAAATCGGAAACCCCGAACTACCGAGGAACGTCACACTATGACAATATATTTCATTCTGCTGCTTTCAGAAGGTAAGAGTTACTGTTTCGAGTTTTTTTGTGGTTGTTATTTCCTTCACTCGAAAAGTTTGTTGCAGCTTCAAGATGGCATTTACGTTCGTTCACGAAAGCCTATTGAGTAATACCAAAAAGAGGTATGTTTATCTTGAAGCAGATACAAATGATATTAACTGCAATTAGGTGCACACCCTTTCTGTTCAGAAGTGCACTCGACAACAGCTGAGATATTCATGTGATTTACAAACTGTTTTCATAATGACATTGTGCTATACAGCTTTAGCTCTCCTGAATTGTAGTAGCCTGTACAACAGACACTATTCATATAGCAGATTCATTATAGCAAAAAGGCCAGACTCACTATGGTCAACATTACAGTTCATCAAAATCTGATGACGTTGTCGCCACTACTCATAAATAGATCATGAGATAGGATCCTCCTCCTATCAGCTGGTGCAAATATGACGTCCTTTGTGGTGATGACAGAGGACGTATTAGGTCAGACATTGATCCAGGGCTGGGCACAACGTCCGTGCCAATCAATATATTGTTACCACACCATAGGGAATTAGTACTGGGGACACATGATATAATGGGATGCACCTAGAGGCAATCCACTATGTAATAGGTTCTGATTCATAGTGTGATTGTATAGGGTGACAATGGCTTCTTAATGCCGTTGTATATCATGTCGACAGCGTGGTTATAATCTGGATAAGCAAAAGGCATTTATATATTTATTAGTGACAAGTGAGAACGCCCACATGCCAAATAAATCAAATCAATGTGCATACAGGCAGCATAATGCCCTGCATATTATTGACAATTTTGCTTTTACCGCGCTAACATGCCGTCATCAGCTATTTGATGCTGCCAACGGTTTCTTGTGAAAGTATTAATCAACTCCGTGTTGGTATAATAGATATTTCACGCGCATACAATGTTCCATTGCACTCACACCAATTTAATCAGGAGAGTGAGATAGAGCCTTTTAACTTTGTTTTCAGGTAGCACAACACGGACACGACTCAATATAAGGGTGTAAAGATATTACTTGGTGCTTGAATGGGGTAACATGCTGGGGGCTTTATCCCGCCATCAAGGCTGCATCTCTCAATGCTCCATTTCTTGTGAAAGCTGCAGCAACCACTTTACGGGTGAATTATTAAGATTGGTTCTAGTGTCAGGATTTGTGTTTAATCCTTTACGTCTTTTTTCCCGATTGATGCATTGTTCCTTACTTGTTATTACTGTTACCGCTGCTGCTGCTGCTCCCTCTGCTGGCTGCTGTTACTGGAGAGCTATCCTGGAGCTGTCCCTGCTGTTAAGGGAAGGTCTGTCACAGTCGGCGAACAGCACGACCAACCTTAATGGGGCAGGCATCGTTTAGTCACACTCTGTTATTTTATACCTGAAAGCCGTCGGTTTCCATAGCATTAGGCCTGGGCGGGCACCGAGATTCCCCCCTCCCTGTCATTCAGTTTTAATTAATTTCACTCCATACTCCTCCATAGTGACTGCCTTTTTGGCACCAGCTGCTTTTCGCCTGGCTGCCCCGCTGCCATGAAGTGTCAAGGGTCCACCCTTCTCTGACCGAGGCCTCTCACAGTGAAGTGGTTTGTGGTCAGTGATCCACAGTATTAATATCCAATTAGGATATTAATTTACATAGGATTTGTGCAGCCATCTGTGACGAAAGGTCGCCATATGGGAGAAAAGGGCGTCACCCCACTGGACATTTTTATAACGTGATAACGAGAACGAGGGGGAAAATGTCTATTAAGTTGGTGTTCTCGGAAATTGCTCTTGCATGACCTAAAATTTCTTTGAGATAGAAGCTGTATCCATTATTACTTATGACGACCTCACAGATCTCTATGCTTCAAATGATAATAAGAATACTAGTCTCCAGCAATGTAAACCTCCTTGAATAAATCTTTATTGCTTCTATAGGTATAAACTGTGGTTGAGTAGTTCATATAATGCCTGCAGCTCGGTATTAGTATTGATATTATAGTCAATAAAGAATGTTCGCACAAAAACACCATAACCGCACTCGAGGTTTCATAAACGCTAATATGCACATCCTTTCTAACCAAATGACAATATCGACTTTCACTCTAGAGCCCTAAGTGCCCGCTTATTGCAGATCTCAAATGCTGAGACGAGGAGAGGGACGTGGTAGTTACGTTTAATAGTGACTGCGTGTTGTCGTCCCTTAATGAGACACAGAAAAAGAGTAGTGTTATATTTCCCTCCTCTGTGTGATTCGCCCCATTAGGAACTGATTAGCTTTTGGATCAGGGGAATCAAGGGGCGAAGGCCCCTCTGACGATCCATTTAATGCCTGGGTCATGCTGACCAGCGGTTCCCATGGTGACCATTTGGAATCTCGCCTCCCAACGTGTGTGTCACCAGCTCTCGCGTGATTCTCGCCAAGCGAGAAAAGGCGAGAACGCGCGAGAATCCCCTTTTCCTGGCTTGCTTTCGTAGCCCCCGCAGGAAATAAACGTGCGATCAACCTTTGCAAATTCCCGGCGCTGGTTCAGGAGAACATGATGTCGCCAAAGGCCAATGTTTAAGCTGTCTCATTTTCGTTGTTGTTCAACAAACACGCATTCCCCCTTCCACCAGCACCCATCGCACATACACACATCCCCACCCTCCCTCCAAACCTCCCAGCAAGCCCAAACCCACAACGTTCCAAAAGAAGAAAAGACGGAATTCTATCTCCTTTGTCACACGATCCTTCTTTGCGACTGGGATAAAAGACGACTAGTATTAAAGGACGTGCGACATTCAAGGAAAAACTGTTTGGCTCGGCACCAACATCAACATTGAGAACAAATATCTTGCTAATGATTTCCTCTTCCATTGCCGTTGGTCGGCAGTGCCTGCAGTGACACTCTGTGGAGGCAGTATCCAAGCCAACAACATGGCGTTGGCTTCGGTGATGGCTGTTGAGGCAGAAAGAGTCCCATCAACTCAATACATTGAGGGAAGCCGAAAAAGTAAATTTGTTGCTATAGGTCTATATGATTTATCTTGAATATCCTGATTAAACCGTTGCACTCTCTCTCTCTGACTATTGCTCTTACTGTTTCCCTGGATTGTGTATTCAACTGTAGCTGACATTTATACATAGAAGGCATTACTGTTTGACATCTTAACAAATTCTAGAAATGTAAAGGTGGTGGTTCACAATCCGATCGCTGAATCGGTCTAAAATTGGTATTTTCTATCACAAGTTCGGTCGAGAATCAGTCAACTGGTCAACAATAATTAGTCCAAGGAACATGCCAGCCAATTTGAGCTCAAAACCAATTTTAAACATTTTGGTCCAAATTGTCAAAAAGAAATGAATACTATTAATGTGACATTGACAATGATAGAATGTCAGGAAAGAGCTACAATTATGAGAATAAAAATAATGCGAAGCGTTGTGCTATGGCATGGCATATATACGACTTGATTGAACATTTTGAAGGTATATGCAAGGATTGGTTCTGATTGGAAATATGAAGTTTTATCTGTAGTGGATTATTTTTCAATTTGGAAACAATTTCTTTAAGTTAAATGTAGCATACATCTGGCAACATTTTTCCATTTTCCATTATGTGTTTTATTGATTTCACTTCTCATATTATACTAGTTCTAATTATTCCATTGTCCGTATGAGGCACTCAGGCACTAGTTCAGAAATATGCATGCACACTGTATACCCATACAGAATGCATTCAGTAAACGATTTGTTACCCCTGGATAAAAGGCTAAATCCCTTGCATGTTGCTTAATGCATGGAGAAATATTGGTTTGATTGTAAAACACATTGAAACACGTGTTTCTTAATATTCGCAAGTATCGTATTGTGGCGATTGGTTGTAAACCGACGGGGCTCACAAAGTGAGAGTTGAAAAAAGATTATGACATCCTGTTTGTGATGGAGTATCTCAAACTTAAACAAAGCCATGAAACCGGAGCTTTCACGGGGATACATAAGCCAACAATCATAGTGAAGTATTCATTTCTGGACACAATTGGCAAGAAGAGGAGTGCTGGCTACCTGAGACATTCGGGGATGCCTTCCTTTATGATGGGAACAAAACCCTCTTTGTGGGATGGAAAATTAATGAACACTCACAACGTCGACTTTTCCGGGCTAAGCCGCTCAACTCTGTCAGACTGAATGAGCCTTATAATAGGTCTGCATTCACGGAGCTCCGGATTAATAATTAAGGCATTGCAATTACAGAAACTATACTAGGTCTCTCAAGCGTAGGCTGGTATGAATCGTAAATCTTATCAGTGCTATAATGACTGTACTCTAGCCCGAGTTCACTGGCAACAGACAGATGGAAATTTTATTGCTGCGATCCCTTTCTGATATTGACGGGAATTTCATTAAAATGAGTCAATTTAAAATCCATCGCACATTATCTCCCCACATTAGATGTAATGTACGGTGTCTTTCCTTTGCTTTGGCGAACACTTTGTACCTAAAAATCCAGTATTGCGTGCAGTTGAAGCTCTTGGTTTGAAACAAAACTTTTGGTAATCCCATAATTACTTGAATGTGGAATTACGCTTTTAAAATGGACCCGATAATGACTTGACACAATTGTCACATATAATATATTCGACGTGGGATTAACTAAGAAAGGCCTGTGGACACTACTCTACAATTTAATTGTGAACAAAGTTGGAGGCATTACATTTTAAATAGGATGCGTGTGTCATGTCAAAGCAAGACTCGAATGCATTGCAGAACGGCTTTGTTGCAAGTCGGGGTACCTGGGAACAATAATTTTAGTGAACTTTGAATGACAGAATGGTCTGAATAAAATATGATCTCTGGTGAAAAGCAAATGTAGGCTTCGGTCTGAGTCTGCAAAAAGAGCACCACCTCGCTCCCATGTCGACCCACCGCCGCCACACCATTTGAAGGCCACCCCCCACGTTCACCATTAGGGCCTACTACATCCATCCACACTTTGTCCCCTCCCCCATCACATATCAAGCATCATATTAATGCGGCCGGCCTATCGCCGCATGCCTTCCCCCCAGCCAATGGGCCTGGGTCCTAGGCCAGGGTCCTGACCTACAGCCACGTATTGATTGATGTTCTAATCTAGGCCTGCGAGTGTATTAAAGTGGAAGTCTGGGAATATCCCCACCTCCGATGGATCATCTGGGTCCCCTTGGTGGAGCGGGCAGGACCGAGTTGAGAGCCGTGCAGTTAAGATTTTTACCGATACATTTCCCCATGGTGAGGATTAAAATGTCCACGACGGCGTGAAGGTCGATAACTTGGAGGTCAGGGCAGCCGTCCTCAAGGTCAGAGGTGAAGGACGTGACATTTGGGTCAGACAGGGATAAAGTCCGCATTAGTAAGGTCAAGGTCACGGCCGTTTGGGGGTTCCGGAAGTGGAGACAGATGTTTGGTTATTCTCGAGTTACCTCCTCCATGATTGGATTGCTTTAATTTAGTTTGTGGGTGTATGCATATGCCATGAAGGCTCGAAGAGAATGTCAGGACTGTATGACATTTACTCCATTCCTTGCAATGAAGGAGATATACTCGTTCAACCTCCATGTTCGGTACACGTTAATGTTCCTACACAAATTACCATAGTCCCGACACCTATGCATTACCGTAATATGCATCATAATGCATCTTGAAGTAAAACATAGTACAGAAATGATAGCACTTACTCGAACGAACGTGCATCAGCTTATTTGATCAACACAACATGTTATCTTATAAGGTTTATTATTCCCTGGCATTCCTGAAGCTATCGAAAGAATAAAAAAAATCAGGATAAATGTGTTTTGGGAGATGCATTTCAATTTGAGCCTTGCACATTTCGAAACATTCTACTATATTGCTTCAATTTTCTAGTTGCAGCTATCATCCTAATATTATTAGAACGATAGTTGCAATTAGAAAGTAGGTTAACAACCTTTTTTAGAACTTAAGACTGTCGGAGTAGTTTAATATTGGCTCAAGATTGAACCATTTTTCTAGTTATTTTCATATCTAACTATCATGGAGATTCATTGAATGTGATAAGTATAACATAAGGAACATCATAATATTATGTTGTAGTTTCAAACATTTTTGCGTATAGCTTTAGACATTTGAGAGAAAATAACCTGAAGGTGAAGGACGTGACATTTGAGTCAGACGGGGATAAAGTCAGTGTACTTCATTCTTAAACACTTAAAGTAGTTGTGAAAAACGCATCGCACAATCAATGAAACATCTAGTTTCAAGCTGCATCCAACCGAGATGAGACATTAAAAGTGGATTTCAAATCTCGCTTGTTTTGGGTCGTATAGGGGATCACAACAAGTGTATGGAATAATTGCACATAGTAATCATCAGATCATGTAAATATGGTTATGAACCTATTATCGTAAATCAACTCCATATGCACCTGTGGCCTTATTTCAAATTCTCATGGTATAATTATGAAGGCAATCTTAATCAACAATCAGCGTTCATAAGGTTGGGAGACCGTATTACAATTAAGGAACGTATTACAAGGAAACAAGATGCAATACTAGTTGTAAAACACTACACCAAACAAAATCACGATGGAACATTTTATTTCTGAGCAAAGCGGGTACCAGGTCAATTTTGGGTTTTTCCAAGAAAATCAAATTAAAGTGGTTCCAGCTGGCTATTTTGAGGAAATTACTACATTTGTAATAGTGTTATCATCACGCTGGGAAAACTGATGGGGTTCAGATACCCTCGAAATTAACCCCCTGGGTACCCCAGCGAACACATCTCCTACATGATGGGCCATAGGTTTAATCTTCTCGGACCATGTTGGGTTATTAACACCCTGCCCCGTGGAACATGTAGGATAGATGAAGGCAATTAACCCAATATGGGAGAGGTTGATCGTCTGGCCCAAATACCAACGCATCGAAGGAAGCTTTTGCAAATGGCCCATGATTCATCTATGTTAATATTAGAATCTCCCCACCTGTCTTTTCCACTATTCTCCTCCCCTGTGATATCATAAGATGTGACATGACATAACATGCAATGGTTTTCACTGCAAGACATGCTCAATATCTTTGATCAAGTTGAGATGAAATGGAATCCCTGATCGAAACCTGGGGGGAGTTGAGCAAGGCCTTGCAGGAGGGCACAGGTGGTGGTCATACACATTTGTTATCAATATTCATCGTGTTATGTTAGGCCACGGGTGTTACCACTAATACAAGCGGATATACATTAATTAATCATGTAGATTTGCATGTCAACCTGCTAATGCACGTGGGCGTGCCACGTGCATGTAGCAGGGTGCGTGGAGCAAAACGTGCCGTGCTTACTCACTGCTGACCCAGTTGGAGGCACCCCCACTAGGGGCGCTAGGGGTTTTTCGGTGGCGGCTGCTGATACATAATGAATGTGCTGATCATGAGATAAAGTGATCTAATTACCCGGCGTGGTGGCAGGAGGTGCTCGTGACATCACTGCGGGGAGCGTGGGCAAGGGGCCCAATGAGGTGCGGCGAAGATGATCAGAGAAGCTCCACGCCGACAAAGTGGGTACAAATTCTGTCGTCGCCACATAAGCCAAATCCCCGGCTTTAACACCAGAAGCCAACAGAGGCACCGCGCCTCAGATCGCACGGCCCAAAGAGATTTGGGACGCCCTAATTACCCTAAGGTCATTACACCAAACGTAATCACACGAAAAAGTACTCCTCCTGCCAAGGAATCCCTTCACCCTGTCCCAAATCCCTCCATCCCCATCGCTGCGTCTGATATGGAATAAATAAAGAAAAAGAGAAATGAAAAACACATCATTTCTCACTTTTTTCATTCAGATTGCTGCGGTTGCTTTGATCAGGGCGAAGATTATCATTTGTTTTCTAATTGGTTCTTAACAGGGTAATATTTCTACCGGATTTCACACTCAGCGATTGATCGTGAGCTGCTCGGAGCACTTCGCACTGCTTCTATTTCTGCTCTTGACCTCGGACGCTGGGGGTGTCGGAGGTGCTCAACGCAAGGTGGCGCTGCGGTCAGATCCGCCGGAAGTGGGGCAAAGGGGTCAATAACAGCGCCACCTATAATCCTGGAGCTCATGTTTGCCGCTAGGAGGCGTTTGGAAGGACATTCTGTCAGGGGCAGGTTATGGGGCTTCCCTGCAGGAATCCATGGTGTTTTCGAGTGACTCACTTGGTGAAGGGATTAGGAACCAAGTTGGAGGAGGTGGCAATCGATGAGCAGCTCGGCGGCTGTAACTGTCAACACCAGGTCCCGCGAGGACTCGCCAGGGGGCGCCTCGATACCTTAACTTGGCAGAGCGCCACATGTGGGCAAACCGCCCTATTATCGTCCGGAGAAAATTTGCATCAATCTTGCCGAGAAATGCTCAGTCAAGCGCGTCCTTCCTCGCGGCCCTCAGGGAAAGCCTAGATGTCCATTTTCGGGGGGTGGGGGGTGGGGGGCTTACTTTGAGGCACGTCTTCGAGCTGGGTCCGATCGCGCCATCGCAATCCCTGCGATTGGCGCTAACTGCTAAGCCTGTTGGCAGCGAGTGGTGCCTATTCCTTTTGTACAGTAACTAGGCCGGCCAAGATGTCCACTGGGAGCGTACGGCCTATCTCTGCCAATGGCACCGTCCTGATAGGGGCCAGAGGCGTCGGCCACATTGTTGAGGGGTTAGGTCCTTCGGCCTGACAGGTCATGTTGGTCTTAGGGCCCCGCAGGAAGATCTATGACGACTCGGCAGACGCTCTCTCCACCTCATCGGCAATTCGATATAAGCAATACACTCCGGCGATCGGCCATGCATTCATAACGGCATTATTGGGGGCGTTTCGGATAACACCCTCACTCTCCCTTTTCCCTTATGACGTGAGTCAGGAATGAGTTCAATGAACTTCGGTGCATCTACTCACGAAGAACTTTATTCTTGGGTTTTTCCTATATACTGATTAATTCGGATCCGTTAACCCTGTGTATATATATCACGTTTCCACTGAGGGAAATGAAGCATAAGCTCATCAGATTGTTCGCTATATATGGCCATTTAATATCCGAGCAGCTCCTCCTACACACATATATACATAAAAGTCTAACATATAAGCCTATACATAAAATACATCATATGTAAGCCATATAGGCCTAAATGTATATAGGCATATATGCCTATTCACATTTACATATATTATGTACATAATATTATAGCATGACTGCCTAAATTGGACTGGCTACCATATTGATGATCCTATTATAATATTAATCATTGTTATTTGAAATTCTGAAGTACTAAGAATGCAAGTTTCATGCTACATTTATTAAAAATAATAATGTCTGTGATTAATACTATAGCAATTATTATCGCTTAGAATTCATATATTTTCATATATTCAATAGACACATGTTCCGTCCTGATCACCACGTGGTGATCACCAAAAAGTAAGCATGACCACGTCTGCACAAGGTCTATACCCTGTTTACATCAGAGCAACTCATCTTCAAAGAGCATCTCTCAGCAATATTGCAGTCACCTTGTGCAGAGCAAAGATCTAAACAGAGATAAGTGGAATATGTTTCGCTGATTTAGACTTCATCACGCATTAGTGACAGACATATCTGATCTCGTTATGCCAGTGAAGATTGCTGCCTTGTGAGATATTACACATAATTAGAAGAGAATAACAGAAGTGGATCGGCTTGATCTAATTGCCTGGTGCTTCTTGAAATGGCCCCTCCTAGATCTATACATCTAGCCCCTTGTATCTGGCGCCTGTGCCGATAGGCGTGTAAAGGAACTGTGGACGTGATATATATACGAGGCGGCTAAAGGGAAAATGGGATAAGGCCTGAGTTTTATGTGAGCTGCTCTTGGCACAGGGGACATAGGAACCCCTGGATGTTCCCTTACAGGCTGTGAGCGAAACAAGATGTGTCAGGAGCCTCGCTCGGACGATTTTGCCAGGCGCAAATTATTGGCTCACGCTAATAGGATGATCCCTGCTAATGGGTTGTTGATCTTAATCAGAAGTTGATCAACTCAAGAGAAAATGGGGGAAGGGATGGAGGAGAAAGCGTCTTTTTCCTATTATCCTTCCCTTTTTTGGTGGCGCCCGCGGTTCTTTGTGCGCCTTACTAACTGTATAGAGTAGCCGGCCTCGTCTCGATTGCTGTTCCAGTAATTGTCATGTCCTCCCGTCGTCTCTATGTTCCCACGGCTCAATACTAATCCAATCAAGTCGCACAGCTTTTATCAAAACAAAGTGATTGAGCTTTTAGCCGAAAACATTGTTCGGGGTTCTTTTTCCTCCACGTGCCCGGTTTTAAATCACAGATTCGTCAGCCACGGTGGCCAACCCTCACTTCTTTTTCCGTGCTGTTTTTAATCATTTTTCCTCCTCCTTGTTTTCGGTAATCAATCCGTCTGCGGGCAAATCGTTCCTTGGGTTGCAGTGGAGCGTGGCTTATCTGTGGCAGTAAAGCGGGCTGGCCAGCTGACAGACAGTGATCGGGAAGGACGGGCCAATGCCCAGAAAATACTCCCTGAGGCAGCTAGTGGCTTTCCCTCCCCACCCCTCAGCCCTAGACCCTGCATACGGCCAGCGGTGACCGCCGGCGAGCCAGCCTTATCGGCTATTCTCGGCACACGGCCGACTGGACCCCCACAGAATGGCATTGCCCCCAGCCACACCCATCGACCATTATCCCCTTTGCCTCGCAGTGGTGGCTCCAGTTCATAAGTAGAAACATTTCCTGGTCGAAGCAGATGGGAGCGATAAGCGCCCAACGACTGCCCTAGACGTCGCTATTGTCCGGCACAAAACGAGCAAGAAAGGCAATGCATGCACTTATGCCCATGTATGTATGCGCATGTATACGGGAGGGACGGGGGGAAAGCAGCTGGGAGATTGTATAAGGGCCTCGCACGACATGGCCTGAGGCGCTAGGCACAGCCCCTTGTTTGGACTAACTCTTGTCTTCATTGGGTTACGCTGATTCCGTTGCCATGGAGAGGAGTGATTCCTGTCTCCGCCGCTAGAGGAACAGCCAGGGTCGATAAGGAAGAGGCGAATGACTAAATAGATAAGGCCACCCAAATGGAAGACGTGTCCATCGATCTAGATAAGACATGCACTGAGGGGGATGGCGCGACGAAGGATCCGAGCCACGTATAATGGCCGACAGGGGGGGTTAGTGGCGTTGATGTGGTCGATGAGGGCGATAATAGGGGTCATCTGACGCTATGATCCGGGTGAGCGGCCGGCCAGACGGGACTCGTTTTATGTCTGCTCTTTGTCAGGAGAAAAAGGGGCCGAATTCAGTGACGGATAAGGCACGGACCGACCACTGGCCACTGAATGGCCATTAAAACTAAACTTACCGATGTCCAATACTCTGTCCACCTCGGGTTCCCAGCGGGTGCATAGTTCACAGGCTCAGGTGTTTAAATCTTTCACAACCTTTCCGAAATGCCATCAGTTATCTGTGGTTATGTGTGCAAGAGTTTTGAGTGTCCATTACCCCCCTGAAACGCACATAAAACATGTTTTGATGGAAGATGCGGCGACTTGACACTATATTTTAACCTTAATGGATATGGGTAGGTCCATGGGTGTTGAATATATCACCTACAGTAACTGAACCACATCAATCAGCTTGATATAACTTAAACCTCTCCTCGAACCATTTATACCCCGACACACTGTCCCCTCCTTTCAGGTCGTGGCGACAGGGGAGTTATCTGAGCTATATCTCAAAGTGTGTCTGGATGTAAAAATTGAGTGTTCTCTAAGAACTTGTTTTTAAAGATTTATTGCCCTATCACTCTGCCCAACCCCTATCTCAAATATTTTGGACTGGACGGTCAGCTGATGACGTTCATACAAAATTGATGAAGACTTGCTAAGTCAAGGCTGTCTGGGATTCTTGTTCCTCCAGCCATCCCTTCGGTGAGAACAATTTAGTTGGATGATACATTCAGTTATATAGACACTGGTAGGGTGATAAAGAAAATATAGAAAAAGTGACATTTGTATCAGGCAATCGGTCTCTTCACTTTGTGTATAGCGTCAAAAGACGATGTTAAGAAGCTGAAATATGATCATATAAAACACCCATACTTGATCCTGGTAAGCACGCGTTGTTCGAGACACTTTTATGTCATCGTGATGGGCATTTAAATCCTGTGGTTTGTCGTTAACCTCTCCATGTACTTGACTTAATTGTAGCAAGACTACTTTACACCAGAAGGCATGATGCTTCAACGGCTATAATGATGTTATAAAATCAGAAATTACGCGTTTCACATTGGGCCATGGCAGCACGCCTATCAATGTGACTTGTAAGAACTCCTGTAACACGTCCAATTTACAGAGTAGTACATAACAATGGTACTTTACATGGATATACAAATGCTTTCAGTTAAACCTTATTGGTATCATACAGGATAAGTCACTCTCGAACGTGAACAATTTAAGACACATGACTAACATTATGCTACTGCCAAATTCGGATGAATTGTTTATCGTGCCGCCAACTGGGTCATAAACAAAAAAGAATGTATGCAATGGCATGATAATTATTAGAATTTTGGATTCATAGCTTGACTTTTTAAAGATAATTACGTCTTGACATGGTATCAATTGTTTTTTGTTTCACAACTTAAACATTAACAGAGAGATTAGAACAGATGTTTTTTAATACTGTTCCGCTTAGCTATTTAATATGGCAGGTATATCCATGTGCATTATTCCAACTTCTGTGTTAGTATGGAAGTTATGTTGAAGATCCATTTATGAGGATGGGATATTAACTTGATTGAGTAGGATATTTGGTGAATAGATAATTACCCACCTAGATACTTTAGGTTATGAACTAAATATAAGCATCGTAATACAGGTATTAGGTACCATTTAAGGCTCGTTATGACATAATAATATCATGTTGTTGAAATCTACTTGAATACCTGACCAATTAAGTTAATCTATGTTGCATATAAATGCCCCAAATTCTGACGATTAGATCTAATTATATGAATCATAAATTCAATCTCATTATGCCTTTATGATATAATTAGCTGGCTGGTGGGAAGCAGGCATAACTAAGTAGACCCACCGAGCCGTCACAGTTGGAATATCACATCGATGCCTTAATAAATTGTAATTCCTTTTCACCAAAATGCCTGCTGGCAACCCACAGCTAATACTGTGCTGAGAGGCATTGTTCCAATCAAATCTACTTCCAAAAACCTACAGCTATGTTCAAATTGAGTGAAATGGGGCCTTCTAGCCTGACCATCTGCCGGTAATCAACCCTACTTAGAGAGGCAGCGTAGTGGATGTCATGAGTAGTTTATCATGCTGAATTAGTTTTCCCTTGGTCTTGTTCGGGACCCTCACAAACTTGTGGTGATAATTAATGATCATTCAGACATGCTCTAGCCGATGAATTGTGCTTGGTAGTAGGCCATAGTGGTTGGGGTGATTAGCAACGGACTATAAGGAAATGATCTTTAATTATGGCCCGCTGCAGGCCTTATTATGGTCGCACCCCTCTGTTATGTAACACCCCGTTTCCAGGGTTACGCAAGCTGGCAAATTTGGGACATTGTAACCGGCAATCGAATCAGCCACCGTGAGGGCATCGGGCGTGCGACCACCCTCACAGCCACTGGACCGTGATACTATGGGGAGGGGGTGAGGAAATAGAATGGACGAGGGTGGTCGCCAACGATTCCTGGAACTTTAAATAAGACACACAGGGGGTTGCTGCCTTGCATGGGCTGGAGCGTTCGTGCGAACATCCCATTTCTAATTGGCGCCTGTGAGTTGGGATTTCCCTGGTTGGGGGGTATTTTGGGCTATTATTGGTGACCCAGTGGCATTAAAAAGTTCAGCAGGGGGCCAGGAGGAGGACACTGCTGACCAGGAGGAGCAGTTGGACCCTGGTCGCATGCTGGGGGACGGTCCTTCACCCAGGAGGAGCCTGGAGGACCTGGGGGCGTGACAGAGGGGCATGTACAAGGTCAATGCCCCTCTTTGTGCCCACCAACCCCACCCATTGCTCAGCATGTCCACAATGACATATGCACAGCCCACACCCGGTACCAGCTCCAACACGCGAGGTGGGACCGACCAAGAGCCCTTCACTGCTGGAGGTAACAAAGAGCGGGACACCTAGAGCAAAAGATCACCGGGGTTCGTGAGGGCCCCCCGCGGACAATCGAATCGAGAACGCTTTGTCAACTTCTCCTTTGATCAGGCAAGAAATTATTTGTTGTCACCGCACCAGAAGGAGGGGACGCTCTCCCGGGATCCCGGGAGAGTTGAAGCTGATGAACTTCTAATAAAAGGAGGAAAAACAAGGCCAACCACGTGATTACCCTCCGTAAGGGACGCTGGTGTTCCTCCTAACGCCGACCCCCTTTTAAATCAGCCACTCTCGGGTTTTCACACAGACAATATTCTTTCTTTTCCCTCGTTCGATTTTTCAGTTAGCCACAAAATGTTCCATCTCTCAGTCCCTAAAGCACTATCGATCTTAAAGACAAGGGAACCATTTCCTTTGCTTTGACAAGACAATGTCCCATTGTACACGGTAAAAGAAGTGACAGTATGCACATCTAAGGTACAGTTCTGTGAGTCAGCAAAAGTCACTTTTTCATGAATAATACGCCTCTCGAACATTAAAGAAACACAAGTGGGAATTAATCATTACGGCATAGGGCCATTTGAGAAGGAAAAGGGGATAAGAGAAGTTTGCTTTAATAATGACAGAACGCTACCTTTGATGAAAAGACATGATGTTTCATACAGAGGCACACACTAGAGATACTTCGTATCGTTTTAGCACCTAATGACCCTTTAGAAGATGATTCAAGTGCATAGAATAGAATCTTCGCACGAGATTGTCCAATCGATTTATACTTTGGGCGAGGACTATTCTGCATGTAATTGCATGATGCACACTTGTGCACAGTATGGCATAATGGTGCTGCATACGTGCAACATGTCATCGTCATGACATGCCTACAATACCTACAGATTACCCTGCATTTCCCTCCAGCAATCTGATTATTGAGCTCCGCCCATCATTCATTTGTCAGTATCAGCAACAGAATCCAATTGGAGCCAGATGGACGCACGTTGGCCAAAGATGGGGCTTACATTTAGGCTACTCCCAATAGCCACATTAAACATTTCAGCCAATTATCCTGAGTAAACCGATTCAAGTACTTTGTTTTAATAACAGCATATGAGGATGCATTTTAGTCGTTGGCACCTCCCCACTCTTCTTCATCAGGGATCAGGGGAGTAAAGGGGTTGGGGTGTGACTGGATGTGCGGCATGTGGCCAGTTTGTGTTGCTTTTCAACTTAGCCGCAGGGGGTGGGGGTAGTTATGGATGTATAATTAGATCAAACTCTGTCAGCGATTAGAAAATAAAGATAAATGAACGGGCCGTGTTATTTGATTCTTTTGTGTTGGCCGATATGGGTTTCAGCGAATTTCCCATAATTGGTTTACGTAATGCTCCCCGAGGAGGTGTTTTATATCGCGTGTGTTTCATTTACAGCACTATCCTTCTTTTCCTGGACTTCAGTATTGTTTTCTCTTTTCAAAAAAGTACAACGTCTCTGTTTAATCCCCCTGAAGAAACCAGATGAAAGGTTTTAGAATATTATTTCAAAGAACACCGCTCTCATCCGATTGTATTTGACTTAAGTTTCATGATACGTTTAGAAGAAGACAAAAGACAACACTCCCCGAGACGTCGGGATGTTTCGGGGAAGCCCTTCAATTCTCAAGTGCGTTCCTAGAAATGTGCCTGTCGTCCCATGCATTGTTTTCTCCCACCGGTACCCCAGGGTCCGGCATTGTTACCCAACCACAAAGGATCAAGGGGTCTGGTGGCCTTTTCAAACTGAGATGGGAAACATGGCATACCTTCTCCCTCCCCCCTCCCCTTACAAACCGCAGTCGATGCCAGAAAGCAAACTCAATCTCATCCCCCAGAAACCCGCTTATGCACCCCTACTTCATCTAGGGGGAGGCATGCAGAGGGGGCACTTACTATGTGAAAGTTGATGAATGTTTTTTTTGTAAAACTGTTCAAAGCCCAGCCTTAACATGGGAAGTACAATTAGTAAATTCATGGCTACATATTAGCAGACTAGGCAGGCATATCATTTCAAACTGAAATAATGATAATTATGTTCATATTTAGCCGTCATGCTGTGTGTTATGTGTTACCTGTGCCATTAGCAGAGTCTATAAATATAATTGTTCTGAATTAATCTTAATTTCCAAGTGCAGCCTGGTAGTTTCCGAAAACGTCCTTGCTATAATAAGGTTTGACAGCATTCTCATTTTAGGTTTAAGTAGAGCGCCCTGACACTTAACAGCACAGCTGCCATTGTTTACGGTACATTTTCCAGTGGTAACTTTTTTTAGACCAAGTTCCATCCCCGACCCAACACCCACCACTCCCAGGTTGCGCACCCACCTCATCGAACCAACTCGTGAGAATGCATGCATATGCGTACCCCATGTCGCCTAGCCCGGACACACCCTTTCCTTGCCAGACAAACCTGCCCACCCCTTCCCCCTCGTCCACCCATTGTGTCCCCCAAACTGCGCATGTGTAGACTCTAAATCATCCCGTGATGCAGCGCACTTTGACAATGGCGTTTTGAGCGGACCAAAGGATGGGACGTGCTTCTGCGAGGGAGCCGACCAAGGAGCCCCAACCTCCCCTGACTCAGATTTCGACGTCAACAATCGCATCATCAGAGTAAAAGACATAACACGATCTTCTGATTCCCGATCAGAATACCCCCGGCTCACTGCTCCGCGAAAATGGTATGAAAAGCTCGGTCGGCATATTAGCTTAAGCCTTAAGATGCATTGTGAGTGTTCGAACCTAACTGAAAGATTCAAGGCCCAGGGGAGAAGATGGGTATTTGTATTCTGGGTGGATTTTATCCATTAGCGTCGCCATAGAGATGTATATTGGTCATCAGACATACAATACCCTACAGAAAAACAAATGCCGAAGAATTTACTGAGAGTGTGCCAGGAATTCTTAAACTGAATTATCGCTTCTTTGTCTTATCGAATTCTTATTCACTTAGATTCACTATGTTGAACATTCAATAGATCCTTGATGATGCTGATAGGAATAAATCATGAGTTGCATACACAGATAGAAGTTATTAATACAAGAAGACGAAAACAGAGGGGGCCTTATTATGATGACAAATGTAAATTCGACACCACATGAATCTTAATAGTGCATCTCCGTTTGTCACTGTTAATAAACGATACAGTCTAAATTCAAAACCACCACTTTTAAGTTATACACTAGTAGATTCTTCATCTAGTTTACCGTGATGTATGAGGTTTTGATATGTCTTTGAAATCATTTATATATATTTTGAATGTTGTATTAAATACCAAGCCCCTGTTTGTGTGTGATATACTTTAACTCTATCCAACAACTAGGAGCTCAAATTCAGCAAAGTGTTTCCAGGCAATTGAAACACCTGCGCTGTCATTCGATAGCAGGCATTATCATCGGCCTAGAGGCTGATGCCAGGCTACAGAATTGACTTTTTTACCTGGAGTTGAACGCCTACCCGTCTCTATAGTCCCTGACGTGACTACATATCTATCTATAGGACCCTGCCTTTGACACGTTTATTGAATGTGACCCCCTTATGTGGGGTTTATTTGTCGCAGCGGGCGATCTTTTGGAGGGTGTTGGTGGGGTGTTGGTGGGGTGTTGGTGGGGTGTTTTGCTATACCCTACATCAGTTCTCACTCCATCAGTTCCGCCATGTCACCTCTCCGCCTCCGGCCTCGGGTCACACACCTCCAACCTCACCTGTTCACGTTAAGTGTCGCATCTCGGCTGGATGGTTCCCCCACGCTCTGACAATGTATCTGCCCCTTAAGGATAGAATAGCCTACTCGGGCACTGATGGTAATAATCAAAATGGGATAGTTTATTTGTGAGAACACGGACCATCTCAAGTATTTGAGACCAAATGGAATGTTTTGTTGGTACATGTATTTATGGTGTCTCAACGAAGCCCCTTTGAATTACGTTTGGATGATGGGAAAAAAGCATGGTTTAATTCACAAAGTCCTACTCGCCATGCTTCTCCAAAATATTTTTTTATATTTGACATGGGCAAGCCGACTTACAGTAAAACGCCTCCTTCTGCATTTATTAAGAAAAAAAATTAAGAAAAAGTCTAATAATATTAAGTTGTCTCTGTTTTCTTTAGGATATAGAATTGTTGGCTAAGGGAAGGAGCCAAAGCAATCTAGGTATTCATTCAATTTAAGATTAATTAACGTTTCTAAAATATCTTGCCTTACCCTTGAAAATTGAGTTCATTGTATTCAAAGTTCTGACATTTCGAAAATGCTGCATTTTGGCTCAAAGCCGATCTACTCGGAAAATAGATGTCAAACGGCTCGGTATCCAACCTTAAGACAGAACATACAGTATGTCACTAGAAGTCAACGTGTATTCATATATTCTGAGTAACAGACAGCTTTTGCTATAACAATTTGATTATGTATGCATACACGTGTTTTATTCATGTAAACATATACTCATCTGGAGTCATGCATGAATAATATGAATAACTGTTTGTGGAAACGGTCAGTGGTCAAAGAAAACAAACCTGTTAGAGAATGCCCTTGGGAGGTTCAGAATTGACATTTATGACCCTACTTCATCAGACGCTACGATAACGCAACTTTATGGACTCCATTCTCCAGGTTACAGAAAAAATTATGTAAGAATGGTGACATTGCACGGTTGGTATATGACCTATATACGTACAACCTCTGAAAATAGGAAGATTCTTACGTTTTTCTTTTGTGTGCTATTGACTGACTATAATGTATAATTATGATATGGTCATAAACATATAATTATATTATTTCTATGCTTGCTATTACGAATTAGATACACCAATCGAAAAGTTGAAGATCTTTATTTCCTTCTTTTTTATGCTTTCATCATTATTTTATAAGGGCCTGTAGTTATATGAATATAATGACATTGCTTTCATGGTTAGCATTTAAACTAAACACTCTTTGATATTATGAGATCCTAATCCTCTACTTCCGCATGTTATTATACTGATTCAATTATATGAATATAATTTGTTTACATATTTGCTATGTAAGCTATAGGCCTACATTATTTACAAATATGAAGATGCTAATGTCCATGCTGTACTTGTTATTGAACGTTTAAGCCACAATATTTGGACGCATTAATTTTATTCTAAGAGATGCAAAAGAAGCTACCCAGGACATCTCAAAGATTTTTCGGAACACCCCCCTTGTAATATTATTAATGTGCGTTGTTAACCCGACCTTATAGCTTTTGTTCAACATTTATCTTCATCCTTCCACGTGTCTTTTGGAGGACATTCCCATGAAATTGATATCATTCTTTTGATTATCTTGGTACGGATTATGTTTCGAATAAAGTTACTTTGCCCTATCTGTTTAACAAACAGCTGAAAAAAATCTCTGTTAACCGTATTTTGAGAACTAAGTAGGCCTACCTGTGCGTTCACGATATCAAAGTTTTACTGAATAGATACTCTTTTATCAAAGAGCAACCGAAACCCCTGTTACCACGGCTACGTGTACTGAAGGTATGGTTCCTTATGTTTCATATACGTGTCACAGTCAGGGGTACGCTTGACAGTCTCTATGTACATCAATCAATGAAAAGGGGTGCTTTACTTATCTCTCTTGATAAAGGCTAAATTATCGGGAACAATGGGACTAATTATAAAAAGAAACTTGTAATAGTCTAGCTGTCAACCAGTGCACAAGAAGCTTTGATGACACATCCGCAGTGCGCTTTGACACGCCCAAACTTTGGTGTAAAATGCCCCAGAGAGAATAAATAATCTTTTTACATCTGTGGCACTGAGTGACAATTTGTAGTCTCAGCTATCAAAGCTATAAGAAAGACCTCGTATATAGAGACTGTCAATATCCTACGGGTGATCTTTTTGCAATCATTTCCTCAATCCATTATTAAGACCTGACAGCATTAATCTGAGCACAATAGATTATACTTTTCCTTTAACACATGAAAACATTATGGTTCTAGAACTAGTTCCGGTCATAAACAATGTGGTTCCGGATTCTGTGATTGGCTAAATCAGGACTCTCATGGGCCATATAGGTCTCTTGGGATAACAATAGACCTAATGCTAGATAAACCTCATCATACCAGCACCTTGCAGTCAAGGTGGTGCACCAGTTACTGATAACAGTGCACATTCACATTGATCTTAGTTCTTTGATTAGTCTGTTAGGCTGGGTGCCAAAGGGATAAACCAGGTAATACATCGATTGTTTTCAAGAATAGTCAACAACAGGCAAAGCGTGATTCGCATTCTCTTATCTTCCTACCAGCCTTTATATATATTGGGTGAAACTGCGTCTCACACAAGAGATGTCTTTACATAGGCAATAACAAAGATAAAGCTACAACCGGACTAGAAACTAGGACGTTTCACAGCCTAATAGATCTATAGATTTTTTGAGGATGTCTCTTCACTTTTATTGAGGATTTACATGTATAATTACTTCGTGATATTATGGTGGCTCTCTATCAAAATGCTGGTGAAAGTATCTCAGTTAATGCGACGAAAGTTCAAGTACTATCCATATCTTCACTTTCGATCAACTAGTTATCACTCCCGGCTGTGGTATAGATTGTTCATTTTAATTGATCTAAACTTTTTTCTACCTAACAATGCATTAGATGTCCCTTTCACGTCTGGTCATTCATACTTTTTACTTTAATGGAGTATTTACACTCCATTTATATGCTAATTTCCTGCAATCAGTGGCAGCCTAGTGGAAGAAGTGGTTGCCTAGTTACCCTTGACGTGTATCTAATTTGATATTTTCATGGGGCGAGTCGATCAGCGATAGGGACCTTGAATAAGCATTGTGACCACTTATCATCAGATCTCGTGAAGACAGGGGCACGTGGAGCCGTGTTATTGTTCAATAATGAGTAGTACTCTAACCATGCACTCAGAGCTATTACCCCAGGGCCCAGCATGGACAGTAATAAGTCACATCAGGACCCATTAGGTGGGGTTTGTTTTATTCCCGTCCGGGATATAAATGCCCGGTGGGATCGTCTCTCACTTGTACATCCTGCACGCAATGGCATCTGCAGAAATAGGAATGGGGAGTAGGAGGGGCGGAGAAGTGCAGGAGGAGGGGTAGGAGGCTGGTAAATCAGTTGTTGTCCCTGTCGGCCCTTGGCGTGCGACCCTCTAATAAAGAAGCCTTATCTGGGGGGAGGGAAGGGCCCGAGATGCCATCTGGGGACATCACTTCGTTAAAACGACGCGGCCTGCTGCTCCAGGGCGGGGCTCATGAATGCCGACCTTGTCTGCTGTTACAAACCTCCAGTGCTTCTTGCAAGAAATTCGGCCTGGCAAGGGAAGCTGTAAACATGCATGCATGCGCCCTGCATATTGGGGAGTGGAGGGGCCGGGGAGAGATGATGAATAAGTGGATGGCCGCGGTGGCGGGGAGAAGCAGTAGTAGCATGTGGTGCTGTTCGCCCCCCTCCGGGCGGCGGCCCACCTCAACAGGCAGTTAGGCACCGATCACCTGTCACGGTGGAGGCCACATCAAAGGCTGCCCGCCCCGCACCGCCCCGGTTACGCTTTTGTTGCGCCGATCCTCATTAAGGACCTGCCGACGGTCGGGCCTTCCGCCGCCGACCCCCGCGTCGCCGCCAGTCGGCGTGTCGGGGGTGGCGTCGACAAAGGGCGGGCTGCCCCCGTGACCCCTCCAGGAGCATCGACTACAGGGGCGGGGGGCAGAGGTGAGGCACAAGGGGCAGGAGGAGGCGGTCTGCATAGAAACCAGCAGTCTGCGGTCAGCGGGGCAGGGCACCGGGGGGAAGCTGTTTGCCACAAACTATCACATTCCCCCTTATTGCATTGGAACAGGTTGATTCAGAGCCTGGAGAAGGAGGTATCGATAGCGGAGACCGAAGGCGACAGGCGCCGGTTAATATTGAGTCGCTTATTGGTTTCATTTCCATCATATTGCGGTAGGTTTTGTATAGGCCGTGTGGTGTAAGGTGCTAAGGGGCAAGCTATCAAGTGAGGATGACATCAAAATTATGTCCCCCCAAAACTGGGAATATTTGATACAAAAAAGTCAATGTTTTCGCTGTGGTGTTATCCTGTTTCATTTAAATCCAATATCAAGCCCTTTATTGAGACAAGGGTCGAACCTTGGGCAGATTGGGTTACATGTTAGGTACGCCTGGAGTGTGCGGCTTTTTGTGCGACTTTCATGTCGCACGTGAGCGCTTTCGTGCCCTAGTGTCATAATACACTCATTTCCCCTCACCTAAAGGAGCCCCTCCCTTCCCTCTGCTCCCTTCCTTGTGACTCACCATTACATTACTTGTCGTGTATGGAACAAAGTAATACCTTGGTCGCATGCGTGCATGTACGTGGTTAATACACGTGTAAAGTAAGGCCCAAAGGGTTGTTAGGTGGGTGAAGGCTACATCATAACCAGGGGTGTGAGGGGGGAGATGGTCACAAAGTGCGGACAGATTTCACCAGCTGAGCCCAAGGTAATTTGATATGCAATTGAGAAACATCTGTAACCATTAATTTTGATTTGCTAATTAGTCGCGGTACTGATCCAATTATATTTCGGTATAGTCTCTGCTGCCCCCGGGCGTTGTGTTGAGATGAACCCCAGCATGGCACGGTCCCAGATGGGGAGCACCACTCTGTTATGATAATCTAAATAATAAAGGGGCCAAAAGTTTCCCTTTCACTCACCACACCCGCCCCCTTTATTCCCAGCGTACCTCTTTTTCCAACCAACGGGGCGCTTCGTAGGAGGCAATTCAATAATTTGTGTTCACTGTTAGGATTAATTGGCCTATTATCTCCTCATTTAGGACAGGATGTTTAACATTCAGCCGTCCCTTACTCCAGATTTACCTGAATAATTTAACCGACCAGTCATACACCATGGACGCCAAGTGAAAAATCCCGCAATTGCCTCCTATATATAAGGGCGCGAGCGGGAGAACTTTGATTTCGGTCGCGCCCGACTTCGTGCATTAGTAAAGGGCCAGTGGAGGGATCTTGAGGCAGTCCATCAAGCCTAAACCCCAAGCCATTTAGCAGCCTTTAAGAGCGATCCGTTTTCACTGAAGCCTATACTTGTTAAGCCCCGGCCCTCTTGTCTGGGCAGCATATCAAGCTGTCGCCGCCATCTTGTTTGTCTCTCCAAGGGATATATATGACTTTCTCGTTATCTGGCCTGTCCTTTTGGGTGCTCCGGTCAGGCTGGTCTCCCCTGGTCAGCCGGGCCTGTCTTCACGCTTGGACACACGGGGACAAAACCCAAATCTATCAGATGTACGGACGGCATCGTTAATCAATCCTGGACCACAAAGCTGGACCTGATCCCCTGACAAGTTGGATGGCTTGAGGACGGCCTCTACCCCTCCCCGCTCACCCCCCTGCTCGCCCAACCGTCCTCCAGTGGGCCTACTGACCAGTAAGGACCTTGCCTGGCCCCTTGGAGATAGACCCACCGGGCCAGGGGTACTCTGTAACCCAGCCCCATGCGCTACAGGGGTCGGTTATGCATGCCATCCCTCTGTAGTTCACGTTTGTGCAGCTTAATTATATTCTGCCCGCGCTAGGCTGCGTTCTTGGTTTTAATTGTCACTACCTGAGGCCACAAACCGGCGTTCCTGTTGGTCCTGACACTCTACAGGTGTGTCAGGTGGGCTAGGCGGGGGGTAAAGGAGAAAGGGAAGCCCCCTCAGGTAACAGGTAACAAAATGGGGCTGAGCACCCTTATGTCTGGTGGTATACAGGTAGGGGGTATTCCCCTCAATGCACTGTAAGCTGGGGTAACTAAGAAGGAAAAACTAGTGAAAGGGTCCCTGGGATGTCTCACATCCGGGGAGGATGCGCGGTTTCGGCACGAATGTTACGTATGAATCAACACTGAAACCAGTCCATAGAAATCTCAAGAGACTAGAGTACAACCCTAGATCTAAACGCAAATTAATGAGTATCATTACCCAGACCCGCATAAGAAGCATTAAGGGCTTACTGACTCTGAAAGCGCACGTGTATTTTTAAACCCCTAAGCCCTCAGGGGGTAAGGTGGGGGGCTTAAGCTAGGACTGGGGTGTTGGCTTTGGTCAAAAGGTGCGACCTCCAAAGCCTAAGAAGGACAGGCCCCGACGTTTGTGTTTAATTTGCTTGCAGGTAATGGGATGATTTTGCCACACTGCACAGTGAAGTGTCAGTTTTCATTTGGCTAAGTCCAGGCAGTTTTAGGTCAGAAGGTGACGGCCCTGTGCACCTCAGTGTGCACCCTACCTACTTGTGTGACCTTCCATTGTCCTTCACCTGCTTCATCCCAAACCATTGTACTACCATTTGTATTGATCTTTATCTACCACCAGAAGAGACGAAAGTGTTTCATTGATTTCTCCCGATCTCTTCATCTTTGGCGTGAACCAAGTGACCATGACCTATAACATCTGATTAGCAACAGGTAAACTAGATTAGTCGGCACGGTATCTGTGTTGAACAGAATCTTTACACGGGCTTGGAATATTATATCAGTTCGTGTTTCAGCAGTTGTGGTGAGCGTTGAAAGTTGGAGCGATAAAAACTGAGACTGAACTATCAGGGGATCCATCGATGATGGCTGCGGCGATAACATTATGTGCCTTGGCAACGCGGTTGATTATCAAGGAACAACGATGAATATTTCAACTTGAATCCTTATCAATCAAAAATATCAAAATATCATCGGGCCGGCTTGCCTCTCTCTATTTAGCCCCGTATTACGGGTATTGTGGGCGGAATACAACCCGCCTGTCGATAGATTGCCGCTATTGTTCCCAATGATCCATAACTCTCCAGGCCGCTATTGGTTTAGGCATTTCGACATGGGCTTAAACATCCTTTAGTACACAAGCCATTGTGGCTAATGTGTCTGCTGCTCCGAGATTGACCGATGCATGCAAATAGGTAGCCCCAGCATGCGAGTATAGAGCAAATACCCTGCAGCTTGATAGGGAGGCAACGAAATGCCATGAGAATTTTCACAGAGCACGGCTATGATTTATGAACTAAAGGCACGCGGCAACGGCCCCTGCTGTGGGCACCCCCCGACTTGATGGAATGGAGCAATGCCTCAGCCTTGGTTGGTGTGGTTGAGAGAGGGAGGAGAGGTGGTGAATGCGCTGGGATGAGATCGGGGAGTGGCAGTTGTAAAGGCATTGGGAAAGTTACCCTGGCTATTAAGTAAGAGAAGAAACTCTGCCTTACAAGTTCATCATCATTGCCGCCTGCAGCAGGGATAGAGGGCCCCACAGTTTGTGGTGCATTAGCATCAAGGCATGGGGCATAGCCATAAAGGGACAGCGTCGCACCGCTGCCACGCTACGTCACCGACATCAGGCAAAAGCTTTCAGCTCTATTGGCTTGTTTGCCTATGATCTTCCGCGAGGCATGATACAATATATCCTAACCTATTTGATGGCGGTGCGCACCAGGCTAGGGGAGCGGAAGCCATGTCTGCTAAGTGGTTGTTTTCATAACTACTCCTAGTCGCTGTATCAATATGCGAGATGGGCCCTAAAGGCCTGAAGGGACGGTCATATCACCGCCCGTCCACCTAATTAGTTACCAGATATATGTGGTCCAAACTCCATAAGTTACCTCATAACGATACAGTCTCCATCACCCAAAAGATATGTTCCTATATATAATATATATTATAGGAACATGTCTTTTATATATATATATATATATATATATTATAATATATAATCGCTAGACTACTTATTAAGTATGGTGCATCTTGTAGGTTAACTAGATAGCACTTTCTTTTCTGTGCCTTATCTATGAAACTTAAATTTACATTTATTGAATCTAAATTTGACACAGAATAAGCACAAACTGCATCTTTTTTGTTTGTTGATAGCACAAATTAATTGCATATAAGAAATGCAATTACTTTTCCCACTCATACATTGTCAAACAGTAGATTGACATGTCCTCAGGGATATTTTTCACCCAGATGCCCTGGAGTTGATTCAATATACGAATTACAGGTGTTTCACATGATAGATGACCGGCCAGGCACATGCTTTCTTTCCCCACACCGCTGTCTGGCACTGAATGTGATGATAATTTTTTCTCCGTCAAGTGGCGCACAAAGTCAAAACAATGAGGGCCTAATACATTGCAGCCCTGAGGGCCCTAAGTTGATTAGCTCGTGAGATTGTTCCAAAGAAGCAGCCTATACCTTCCATCACCTCCCGCTCGAGGTACTACTTTATATGGACGTAAGATTGATGCTGTGGGCACAGCTATAACCTCTTTTATTTTTCATAACACTCAGAAGCCACAAAGACCCAGCCCCCCACTGGCCAATGTGTTGGGGGCTGGGAGTGGTGAGAAGGCAAGAGCAGCTCACCACAAGAGCAGCTCACCACAAAGTGAATCATATGATGAGTGAGACAGGAATGAGTGATCGTTGAGACTGCGCTGCAGGTTCCTTTTTTTCTATGAGATTTCGACTGATTATGACATGCGGCATACGCAGTGTGGCAATAGAATGTAACAAACACACAGACTTACAAATGGAACCACACAATAGACCTCACTATAAGTCTTAATAGAGTGCCTCTGTCGGCGGCCCTGTAGTACGCCGAGCTACAGCTCTTTCTGACGGTAAAAACACCGTTGTACACACACACACACTATTACAGCTAGTGATGATGGATCCCTAGGCCTTTTTGCAACATCAGTAAGTCATGACTTTTCAGTGTCCGTTTTTTTCTTATCAATATGTATAATCTAATTTATTTGTTTTCACAATGGCCGGGGGAACATGTAACTACGTAAAGCCATTGTTCGATAAACACACAAAAAAAGAGATCATAGTCTGTTTGGTCTACGAGGAAAGCTTACGACACAACTTCTGTGAAGATTTTATCTATATAAATTCACGTATTACGTATTCTATACCCTAAAGTTAATCATAAAGATTATGAAAGAGTCTGTAAAATTAACTCCCGTATATCTCTCGAAAGTAATAATTAGTTTCGAGTGATATCTGGAAGTTTTTTTTACAGAATCTTTCCAAACTCTTAGATTCATCTATAGCTGGATACGTATGGATTGTGGGTGATGTAACCAATAATAGTATGTTTTAGTAGCAATTGCATGGTACATTTTGCGGATGATTCAATACTAGAGAGTATTAACACTTATGCGATGTACATCATCAGGAAGAACCACTACAAAACACAAATGTATCTGTCTGTGAAAAGGGGGAAAGAAGTATAAAACCGACTGATACACGCTGATAGTTTGGCCATGCCATGCACAAGATCCCCCACAGGTGTTCACGCGATTTCCTCCCATATCAAATAAATAAAGCAAGGGGGACACGCGGCGTGTAGATAGATAAAAGGCGTTGTAAACGATGAAAGATTAATAGTATAAATAATACAGTTGGTTTCACGTCATAGCCGATTAAGGTAAATTTCTGTGGCCGTTAACTCGCTGTTTGCAGTTTCCAGATAGGCAATTTCACAAACAAGCCACGAATAGTCCTGTTGGCATGAAATCTGAGCACGCGTTTCTAGGGATGCGAACTTTGAAGATATTAAAGGCAAAATGCCAGTGGGGTATTAAATGTTGAGATGTTGAAACCGATTCAGCTTAAAGGGGAAGCTGGGGGAGTGATGAAGCTCCATCAGAAAATTAACAATTAGTTCGACACGCAGTCAGGCATTTGGTCTACAATTAAATGTTATTAGGAGCTTGTTTTTCTTCGAGTAAAAAGAGGATCTCTAGACAAGAAATAATAGACCTGGCATTTAATAAGCTTAACCTTTTGCTAATTGCCTTAGTGCCTGTCGCCATGTTGTTTTATTCCCTCGACATAAAAACGTTAGTGGAGGAAGTGTCATTAGGTTGGTTGGTTGTCTTCCTAACCGTCCTTCGGAGCGGTTGGGAGAGGAGGTGACTGATTGGTACTTGTTCCTGGTAGCCATGCTGAGTTTAAGCCTTAAAGGTGTGACTTTCTCTACTGACACTAAGCCCCTACTACTGGTGTTTGTCTGTAGTAGTGAGGTACGCTTTTGTCAAGCTAATACCCAACTACGCATGGATGGACAAGCAAATAAACATGACCGAGGGACAGCTGATCGCCTGTTAAGACCAGAACTTTCCCATTCACAGGTATTTTGCAGGTAAACATACTGTTTGCCCCCTACTCCCCAGGATGCGTGTCCAGAATCAGCACCACTCATCCTGCCATACAATGTCATTTGTACCAATCAGGGGTGGCAGATGTACTCGTGTCTGCAATACACAGAAACCGAATTGTCAATATTCTCTGGTTTGACTGTCCATACAACAACACAAAGGGGATGTTTAAAGTTGACTTGTAAATTGTACTGTGGGCTTGTTGTACGAAAGTATAGCTGTATTGCATTACCAGTTTGGTGGCCATACATGCAGGTGCAGTGCCTTTCGTCGTAAAGTTTGGAGTGTGCGTGTTGGTTAGTCAAAGTAATATATCTATGTAATATCGCAGTTTATGTCTAGGCATAAGCTTAAGAAAACCTCATTGAAGTAGAAATGGACAGTAATCCAATATTTCTTCGGGGTATGATGCATGTAAAGGCTACATTCATATACTTTGATACGTTAGCTTAGGATAAAACTGTTATTAATATTGTGTTTTTCAGTCACAAAATGACTTCAAAATATGAAAGGAATCGTACTTAAAAAATATCAATCAAAAGTGACACATGAGCTGAAGCATACCATCGGTCTACAGCTTGCGTCGGTAATATGTTCAATGTCAAAGGTAAATGTTTCTTATATTGTCTATATATATCTAAAGGCACTGAGTTAAGTATTCTTTGTGGCTTTTGGTTTCTCGTGATTATACATAATATTTATCAAGAGAGGGGATTAGTTTTGTACAAATATGCTATGTCATCGTTTCGATGTACGACTTAGATAATCTTGACGAAGCAATCGACAACCAATCATCAAAATAATAGGTTTATAAGGATATTTTTGCAAGGTCTGACTGATTCATGTCGAAATATAAGTAACAGATATCAATGATAAATGTCACAAAGTATAATGTTTCTTATTCGGGTTTCCGAAATACAGATTGGTTGACCCATGTCTCAAAGTAACGAAAGGTTGGTTCATAAGTGAAAACAATCCTTCCTACGCCCTCCCTACAGTGTCATCCACCTTTGGTAATTTGATACAATGGCGCTGCACTATCCCACCTCACCCTCCCAAATATGGAAAACGGGAATGCGACGCGATGAAAAACTTTCAATATTCGGACCAAGAATAATAACTGCTCTGACCCCCCGCAGCTTTATGGAGATGTAAGCATTGAGGGTGTTTTGTTGGCCACACTGTAACAGATGCAAAGAGGGACAGGCCCCGGGACAACAATAGGTCAAACACTGGTCAAGTGAGGCTCACCTGTCTACTAAGCCATTGTGTGCCCACCACACGCCTTCATCTCCTTTTTGTGGCCTTTGAGAAGGGGGCTTTTGGTCAGCTTGTGGTCAGGGGGCCAAAAGGGGAAACAGGAGGGACCCATGGGTCGGCCCACCCCCTCTATTTCCCACCCCAGCTGACAGGATTGCCCCCTGACCACCCGGTGACCAGTGGTCAAATTGGGCTGGTGGTCTGAGTTGGTGAGGGCTGGCTGGGACATTTTTGAGCGATCTCCTGCGGCCTAACCACCGGGTGAGTTGGTGCTAATTAACGGGTAGCAGCTCTCGCCGGTAAAACATATGTGGGTGGGAGGCCAAATTCTTGCCACTTGTGGGTATTAACCGGAGCTATTAAAGTATTGAATTGGTGGTGTTCGGTCGACAGCCACGCCCCTGCCATGGACTTAGCCCGGTCAAGCTGAACTAGTGGCCGGAAAATTGGCAGGTTTTGGTCAGCACCCCGTGGACAATGGCCGGCCGCATTATACCAACACCCGGCCCTGATCCCGTCAATGATCCAAGCCTCCCACTGATCAGGTTCCTCCAGGGAGCGGATCATGGTGAATATAGCATTACACATAATAATGCTGGTTACGTCAACTTGCACTAACACCCAAACACGGCCCCGCCGTATACAGATTCACTCATGGAGTACGTGTCAATGGGAATTGCGCAAGCAGGTCATATGTTATTGTGGGAATACTCTGGGGACCCTTTTCCACCAGCCGGCCTGCTGGGGTAACAGATGGCTGGGGCTGGTTTATCAGCACAGAATCAGTCCACCACCAGCAGCAGCATCCAGCTAAAACCAGCCGGGCCCTCAGGTGCTTCCCTCTATCAACCCCACCCCGGCTAGCATGACGGGCCACATTTTGGGATAAATATATGAAGATGCCCTCCATTGTGTCGGCCCATCAGCGGCTCGGAGGTCGGGGGGCTCAATGGAAAGGCTTCTGTTCCGGAGGCATTGCAGCAGGCGCCATCGGGGGCCGGCTGGCCCGGTCATCGCATGGCACCTCCAGTGGCAGCAGCTGAGTCAGAGAGCGCCTAATCGCGTTATTCGGTCTTCTAAGGAAGAGGGGCTTTAGGGTCCAACTGTGTGGGCGCGGTTCGGGGAATGGGTTCGAAAAGAGGGATTATGTGTGGTAAGCCGGGCCGGAACAATAGGGGCATATGGTATGGAGGTGAGAGTGGGAGTGGCTACGTGTTTTGGTTGGCTGGATGTGAGGGTACGGATAGGGAGGGTTGCTGCTAACTACCCCAAGCTGCTGCTGCTGTTGCCTTCAGCTGCAGCTCTTGCCGTTGGGGGATAGTCTTGGCTGACTTACTGATGCCAGCAATGGCTTGAGGCAATTGCGGCACCGATGTTGCCTGCAGGAGAACAGCCACCCTGCCGCATCTTGGTTTAGACGGGGCAGACAGAGCGTCTGCCTGTCTGGATTGCTTGCGGGCGTCTTACCCCACCCCTCCTCCAGCACCCCCCATCCCCAGGGCTTCTCCTCCATACCCCTCCCACTTCTCGTCTCCCCATCTCCCCCCGTCTGTCGGGGCCGGCTGACCCGGTCCCAGCCCTCAGCGAGCCGGCACGTTCCCATCAAAAGCCACACGTGCGCAGGTTTACTCTCATGATAATCGAAGATACCGTGTTCATGTCGTGTCCAAGCACAAGCTTCTACCGAGGAACCGCCGACACGATAACCGTATCATGCCCCATCCCCTACTCCAATATGCCATTATCTTTTTTTCCTTCAGCCACCGCACGCAAATTAACAGAAAAAAAAGGGGAAAGTTTTACCTAAGGAAATTGCTTCAGCTTTTGCTTTTTTACGCGACGGTGAATGCAAACAGCAATTAAAGCTTACAATAGCACATTAGCCGCCTCCATTAAATCAAGTTGTCTCTAATATTCCGCCCCAACTAATACTTAATTCATGGTCGGCGCTACTATGTCTAACATTGTGTCTATGCGAATTGAAATATGTCTATAATTCAAAAGTGCATCCCAAGCGTATCCGTAGATTTTGACGATAGTAACCACGAGGTCACAACTGACTGCCAGGTCATCTATGCAGCTGTTTAGCGTGTCAACTTTCTATAATTTACTCAAAGCATTGTACAGGTCTGAACAATACTGTCTACCCTTGTGACAACTGCTAACACTCTGTGGTAGACACAATTTACACACGTCAGCATGCTTGGTTACCCGGTGCACCCACTTAGGAACGTGGTGTAAGTTGAAGTGGATTTATCTTTTCATACAGCAACTGGTAAAAGAGGAGGGGCGTACGTCCTTTTTCACCACTCGGGTTTACTAGTGGGTCATATGTGAATGGACAGAGTAGGGACACACTGAAATAGGTATACAGGTATATAAGAGTCAACGAACTCAAGTCTAGCGACGACCGATGGTTTGCGTCAAGGATGTACACGGTGTATGGTGATTTTTTTTCAATTTTCCTGTCTTCTGGGTGTCTCTTTCTGGCTAAAGGGATAAAATCACAGCTTAAAAGTAGTAGTATTATCTTGACACAAGTTAGGGAATACAATTCTACTTCCATTTATATCACCTACAAATCCAATTATGAGGGACACAATTTCAGTATTCAATTTCATAAACAATATAATAGCTTACCAGCAATATCGAAATTGAAAAGAACAGTTTCTTTTGCATTTACATAAGAAATGATCATTGTGATATGTTCCAGTCGAACAAATTGCATGGGTAGCTTTTTGAGAAGATTCTGAGGCATGTCAGTGTATGCCATTGGAGAGACAGACACGTATTCAGTATTCGTTTTTATTCAATAAAATTTGAAAAAAAAAAAACAGCCAGACACAGGGGACACGCATTTTATAGATCACAGAGATAAAAACCTGAACGTTGTATCCCTTTTGAGACATAAAAGACAGTGAAGATTTGGAGGATTCCTCATATTGAAGAATACACTGTATTGATCAAGTTGAAAGAAATAGGAAGTTTGTGCAGTTTGTTCCTTAGAACACACGGACGGCCTACTGTCATTCCATATACTTTAGCTATCCTGTCATCATATGCATGTTGTATGAAACATCTGAAGACGATATCATTTGACGTAATATATGGCATGTAATGTATACTCCATAGTGCAATAATGTGTTTAATATTGAATTAAAAGATTTTGGACAATTAACACAATTTTGATAGCATCATAATTATACACCGCATATAATATATATCGATCCTAGAAAACCTAGATCCTAAGAAGTATTTGTTTTTTCTCTTCGGAATGGAAAGCTAATATAAAAGTGACCCACCATATCCTGCCACTTTGATCGGGTAAAAACAGAGGCAGTCCTTGATGTCATATTTTCTTCCGACCATTGCATGTCCTGCTATTCCGCAGACGCGAAACCGACCCAAAAAAGACATGAAAGGGGTTGACTGTCAAAAGGAATGGCATCCATCTCCACCATTAGCAGTACCTTTATAAATGCCTATTTTGGGGTTGACTTGGAGTTGTATGAAGTCTTGAAGGAAAGGAAAATCATTGAGGTAAACATACCTATAGTGCTTGTAGTGATTTTATTTATGTACATCATACTAGTTATGGTAACACCGAACTTAAGCTTATTACATACATTTTTTTAAATACAAGATTTATTGACTTCTTCATATTAATAATTCCAGCAGTTCAGGTGATATGAGTCTCGTATAATTATATGTAGCAGGTATGCAATGGTAATAAGATGAGTCAGTAATAGCTGTAATCGATAGGATACAAACATTCAGGTAGTGCCATCAGGCTTTATACTACACAGCTGTTATGACAATCTCTTCAATTCTACTTGTAGCCTTGTATATTTCTACAGAGGGTTTTCAATATTTGTACATATATTAATATAAGACTTTGAGACATTCGACCAGAAAGTTTTAGAACATGCCATGTTCCCAATCGTGACTTTGTTTGGGGTTCTAGATAATTGGAAATGTGTGATAAAAATACACCATGCACAATTATACCCCCATTTAAAGCACTTTTACCATAGAGTCAACAATTGTTGTGTCCAATGGGAGGGATACTATTGAGTGTGAAGGTTAGATTTTGATTAATCAGTCGAAAGATATTTTTATTCTGGAAGTCAGATGTAATAAGGTATACAAAAAATGTGTTAAAAGTTACGGCAGAATCGAGAGAAGTGGATTTTCTGTTTGTTTTAATAACGATACCTAAAATTCTGACTTCGCTGGATCGTAACTCTTGCAACTCCTAATATAGTGATACAAAAGCAATTTCGGACGTGTCATAATTCTGTCGTGTCTCTATCTAGCAATTACAAAAAAAAGGTGAACGATAAGCAATGAATGCAAAGTCTAAACATTACGACGAGATATTGATTTGCGTCGAATGTTGTTTCCAGGCTGCACGAAGTTGCATGTTTCACTCTGCCCATAAAGTTCTATTTCCTCCCCCACTCCCTATACCAACTCCCAAACCCATCCCCCACACACCTCCCCCAGCTTCTCCCCTATTGCTCCCCTGGACACTGTGGTGGGTGTGCACATCCTGGTACTGCATGCTATCTCCCCCACCCCCTATAGTCTGATAGTCCCTGCACACCAGAGAATGTCATGACCCAGGTCCACTCAGGCCGATCTGGGTTGGGGATGGCCGTATGGACGCCCTGCCCGCCTCCAGCCACGTGTTCTTTCTCACACCTGAAACACTGGAAGCTCCAGGGGGAAACGCGACTCGGCCAATCCCACCACCTATACGCCTCCCCGCCCGGAGGCAGTCTCCTGTGCATACCGTATATCCATGGAGCTATATCGACCACCGGGAAACTCGACCATGACCCATCCCCGACCACCTCCCGCCCACCTGCCAGGGTAATTGACAGCAATCATACACAAGCCAGCCCTCCCCGAAAAGAATAACCCCCATGCAAATTACCGCTAGGGTTTCCATTATTTTGGTATCCCTGTGACACAAGTTGAGCTGACCAACGGCTACTCTGCATATTCATGCGGCCTTAGGTGGCATGATAAAGAGCGTGCATTGTGAATATTTTTTGAGGCGTTTAATTTGAATAGCTTCACCTGGCGCTGTCACGAAAGGTAACAAATTTGGCGCGGGGAGGCGTATCCAATGTCGTTATCGTTCTGCGGCAGGGAGAGGGCTGGTTGGGCTTTGTTCAGGATTTCGTCAAAGTTTTAACTGCAAAACCAACTGAGCAAGCGGGGGGACAAAGGCCACTTTGTCGAGGAGCGTCACGGGCACACATTATTGTCTTTTTCCATAGACTGCGGACGGCTTGAGGAATCCAATTGTGACCAGATTTATTAGATTTATCTAATCGGGTTTCACAGATGAGCAGAGCTTTGGTAACTCTGGATAACAAAAGATTCCCCCCGGTATGGCCGGGGTTGGCCATATAGGCGATCCAAGCTAGCTTGGCAGGGTTGCTGCATGGGGGTTGCCGATGCACCAGACTCCATATTCAATTACATGCACGCGGTAAACATATTATCAGATGGAAGCCAAAGCCGGAGTTGGACGTTAAATATGGCCATTTTCTAGCTGCTTTAACTCGATGACTCCTAATCACGATAATGCTGGTAAATTGTGGTCGCCGGCGCCGGCACCACGTAAGTGCATGTAACGCAATATGACACAGTCCATTGGTTCTCTTGTTCCACTCAGGTATTCAGCACCGAATAGAGCAATACTGACACAAACTGGATCTTAGTCATTCTTAATTTGCAAGAATTACCAAAGAAAAAGAGCTAGCATCTGCCATTCCCTCGTGTGGTGTCATTGTGATTACATTGATAAAACCCCTTGCCCTGGGGCCAGGATCAGATATTAAGCGCCCATATACAGAGATAATGAGACAGAGGTAGTGTTTTACTTTATCAATAATGCACAGTCAATAAAAGCGCACTTTCCATAAAAACACCTGCTTAGAGTAATATGCACCGTATTACCAGGTAAGCTGGTCTTATCTTGCTTTTTTCAGATGCGCCACATCTCATGTATACATGTAGTGTGAATTCCCACGGAATACATTATCTTCATGTTTCACTTTTTATAATGGTGTCACCTTTAATGTTTTCACGCCTTTCACGCAGGTTGGCCCGGCGTTTTGAATTTCTGACGGATGTGAGATATGAACTTTGCAAAGGCCCATTGGGCCCCTAGGTGGGGAGTGGGGCCATGACCAGCGTCCATTTGTCATGGGGAAGCCGTCCTATCAGGGCGCCATCATGTACGGCCTGTCATCTACCCACCTTGCTGTGACCAATTTTCTGCTGCTACCCCCTCCATTTTGGCGGAATAATAATTTAATTGTATCAGCCCCCGTGACCTCAAATTGCAGCCGGTGTGCCGTGGGGTGCTGGCTTTTTGGAATGCCAGTGTGTTATTATTGTCTGCCTCCCCCTGCTGCTGAGGGGGGTGGCAGGGGGTGCTTTTCACCTGGGGTTCTGGGGGGTTGTTACCTGGTTACTACTCCTACCTTACTCACCTGAGGGAGGGAGTTAGGGAGGAGGGAAGCCGACCTACCTTTGGTCATCAGGGTAATAGGGGCAGGAGGAAGGGTGGCAATGGCCGATCCGGAACTGATGGTAGGGTTTGGAAGGCCGTGGGTGGGGGCAGGAATGTGGGCTCTTGTGCACGGACATAAATAATACACGCAGGCCTTTTGGCCGCCACCAGTGGGCAGGGGGGTGTCTGTGTTCACTGTGTGCTGACAGCCCCAAAAGAGTGAGTTACAAACCAGAGTGACCGATCATAACCTCTCCCTTCTGTAGTGCTTGCCATCGCTCACCCCACTGCCGCCCCTGGCTTTGAGCACATCATGCAAACCCTTCAGAAAACGCCCAAAACATTTCGTGTGGAAGTCTGGCCTTCTTTGAAGTCATGCCTCACGCCTAAGGGGAGCTGAGTGACAGGTTTATATCAACAATCTCCAGATTGTTGGGATTTCCTCTGTGTCCTTTTCCCCCTTCTGTATACACGCAGGACCAACGATAACGTCAGGTGTGTACAGGTCTTTATATGGCCCTCAGGTCTAGCACCCCAAGCTCTAACTGACAAAATCGTTTAAACCCATTCGCTTGAGCTCACTTCCTTCAATCAAAAAAGGGGATAGTTTCCACAGCAGGGAACCGCCATTAAAATTAATTTAGATCGGTGCGACAACTGAAAAACCTAATGACATCTAGCACATTAGGGGGAAATTTCCTGCGGGGTAATGATGTTTGAATTCCCCTCTCAGACGTCCAAATGCGCTGTCCACTTTAAGGCATAGCCCGGAGAGGCAATCAACAAAGGCAGTAAAACTATTATTGGCGCTTGGGTTCTTTCTTCAGAACACTCCATAGTTGATGACAGTGTCTGCTGTTGACTGCTATCAGCAGTTTACTCGGCGGGCCCACAACGACCACCATCTATATTTATGAGACATTAAGCACCCCAGCAGGCTGCATCGTCGGGATTAAATTGAAATTATGAAGGTATTAACCCCAGCCTCATCACGGCATCTTCCCCGTATTAAATACCCACCCCCACGAAGATGACGGTAGGCGTTCAGCTGTTCCCTCCACACAGGCCTCAAGTGGTAGCAGGTCGCGTGGCCAACCACAGCAAACAAGGTTCACAGGGGGAACAGGGGAACAGCAAGGGACCCCAACCCCTCCAAAAACCACCTCCCCAAATTTCTGGCACGGTTAAACCTGCAGATGAGGGGCAAGGCAGAAGGAGGCGGGGCTCCCCCTACTGGCTGTTGTTCATGTTTTATGCATCAGGCCTCGACCAATGGGAGCGCAGCCTCAGGGCCACGTGACTCAATGATGTAGAGGCCCGTGTCAATTAGGCCTGGCTGGTGTAGTGAAAGGCGCCGAATGAGCCATGTGCGCTGGCTCGTAGTAGACGGGCGCGGGGACTTGTACCTGGTGGACCAGCGTCAATACAGCGCTAAGTACCTACAAAGCTGATACAGCCAAAGGGGGTCAGCCTTACCGCCCCAGCCGTGATCGGTCAGTTTCTCAGCAAGGCCTTGACCATTGTGCCCGAGGACCATCCGTCAAAGGGGAGCAGGAAAAGGGGACCGCAATTGCAAAGCAGTTTTGTGAAGTAACAGGAAACATTCATTGACTGTCACCCCCTTTTCCCATCCACCCAATTCTTCATTATCCTGTTCTGCTGCCACTGGAGGACGCCGTGGTTGTGTTGCGCGTCTAGGAAGGAGTGGGATACTACTAGTGGAGGCATTCAGTCAGCTGACTGGGTTAGGCCGTGGAGGCGCCCGCCTTACTCCTGTTCCGCCGTGGCTCACCGCTCCTCCCACGACTGCTCCTCCTGCCTGCCGCTGTCTCAAGGCGGCGTGCCGACCGTGGAGGAGTCACCATCCCGCCATCGACGGATCGGCAGGGGGCTGAGGCTGCGTGTCCAGTGATAGGAGCAGTACTGGAGTCTTCACAGCAGTGGGCAGGGGTGATGCACTGACCTCCTCCAGGGCGGCAGGTTTATGATACGAAAGGACTAGTAGTCCTGCCACCACTACCACTACCACCACTGGCATAGAGGAAACGCCAGCGGGATTGGGTTGTAGTTATATTCAACAGCGCCCGGCAGCAGGGAGGCAGCCACTCTTAAAAGGGCCAGTCTCTCGTGACGGGCCTCGTTGATATCTGACAATGCTTTAATAGGAAACACCCCCTCCCATTGCCGTGCGGACGGGGTGGTGGCCATCACCTAAATGGATACAGCGCTATACCACTACGCTGGATGAGACCCGGCCATACGTCATTTGTGTTATTGGATGCGGACCCTGACCCCCTTAACACGGGGCCACTGGAGGTAATGTAACCAGACCCTCCACTGTAGAGCTACACCCCATACATTGTGTATATACTACTTACTGCCGGGCTTTTCTGACAGGCTTCAGGGAGCACTCCTTTTTTATTACAAGTTCTCTGGTAACAACACAAGCATGTCGGGAGTCGGATGTGGATCTACCTTAATGCACATTACCGTGGCTTGTGTCATTGTTGGTCTGGTTGGTTTGGGCGCCACTCCAGTGTGGAGCCAGGCCAACGACGGGCCCTTAGAGTATTACATACTGGAGGACATGGAGGCAGGCACCATTATCGGCAATGTGGCCAGGGATGCCAAACTGACGGAGGAGTATGATTCGGCTATTTTACAGCAGTTGACGTATTCTTTCCTGGGTGAAGGGGGTGAGCGGCAGAGTTATTTTACTTTGCATGAGCGGACTGGGGAGGTACGCACCACCCGACTCATAGATCGAGACACCATCTGTCCTCATGAACTCACCTGTTACGTGTGGCTGGACGTGGCCGTACAGCCGCCCCAGTACTTCAGGGTCATCAAAATGAAGGTGGACATCCTCGACGTCAATGACCACGCGCCGCGCTTCCCCCAAAAGAGCATAGAGCTGGTCATCCCAGAGTCGGCTCCTCCAGGGTCCCAGTACCCCCTCCCGACCGCCTCTGACCCAGACAGTGGGACCTACGGAATCCAGAACTATGAGCTGCTCACCGGGAGCAATAAGTTCGAGTTACAATCGACTCACAATGATATTGATGACTCCACAGATTTGAAACTGGTGCTGAGGAAACACCTTGACCGGGAGAGGGACAGCTCTCACCAGCTGAAAGTAGTGGCGCGTGACGGAGGTGCTCCGCCCAAGACCGGCTCGATCCTGCTCAACATCACCGTGGAGGACATGAACGACAACGACCCCATCTTCACCAACGCCTCCTACGAGGTGTTCGTGCCGGAGAACGCGGCGGCCGGGTCCACCATCTCCAGGGTGAGAGCCACGGACGCCGACGCCGGACCAAACGGAGACATCACCTACGGGTTCGCTGACAATACGCTGGCCAAATATGGCAAGATTTTTGGGGTGACAAACAGCACGGGGCGAATCTACCTGAAGAAGCCCTTGGACTACGAGACGACCCCGACGTACCTGCTGACGGTCATAGGGCGGGATAAGGGCCCTGGGTCGCGGCGGGGGCGCGCGGTGGTCGTAGTTAGGGTACGAGACAACAATGACAACGCCCCAAAGATCACGGTGAATGCCCTAACGACGTCCGGGGTGGCCCAAGCCTCGGAGGCGGCCACCACAGGCACGTTTGTGGCCCATGTGAGTGTCACGGACGCTGATAGTGGGAACAACGGCCGAGTGACGTGTTTTGTAAGCTCCGCCCGCGACCACTTTAAAATGGTGCAGCTCTATACGACTCAGTACAAGCTCATCACCGACTCACGCCTGGATCGAGAGGCCACGGACCTCTACCATGTGGTCATAACATGCCACGACCACGGCAACCCCCAGAACAGCGCCAACAAGAACATCACCGTGCGCGTCACCGATGAAAACGACCACGCGCCGGTCTTCAGTCAGAATATCTACACCTCTGAGCTGCTCGAGAACAACTACATCGGAGCGGCTATCGTTAAGCTCAACGCCACTGACCTGGATTCTGGGGACAACGGCCAGGTGAGGTTCAAGGTGGAGCAAGACTGGGAGGGCATGATCGACGTGCAGCCTATCACCGGTATGGTGTCGGCGGGCGCCGTCTTCGACCGCGAGCAGGTGGAGCAGATCAGTTTTGACGTCGTCGCCTACGACCTGGGCAAGCCGAGCCGCTCCAGCACGGCCAAGATCATCGTCACTATCCAGGACGTGAACGACGAGATTCCCGAGTTCAGCCACCGCACCTACTCCTTTGGAGTGTTCGAGAACGAGCCGGTGGGCACGGATGTAGGAAGGGTTAAAGCGGAGGATAGGGACACGGGCGTCAATAGTCAATTTGAGTACATCATAGTGGATTCGGATACCGATGCAAATAGGTGGTTCGAAATAGACCCTGCCACGGGGAAAATAACTACAAAGGTGGTATTTGACAGGGAACAGGTAACAACGTATCGCTTCAGGGTCATGGCTGCCAACACGGGCTACCCACCCATGAGCAGTACTGCTGGAGTAACAATATACGTGGCCGATAGGAACGACAACCCGCCGCTGTTTGAGTTCCCCTCCGATAACAATAACACCGTCTTCACGTCCAATATGGTCCCTGTAGGGGACATTATAACCCGAGTGGTGGCACACGACGCCGATAGCGGCGCCAACAAAAAGTTGACCCACTACCTTGTGAGTGGGAACGACGATAATATCTTCCAGCTAGACTCCCAGACGGGTGAGCTGGCCGTGGGCACGTCCATGATGAGTATTAAGTATAAAACCTACCACCTGAAGATCGTGGTCAAGGATGGCGGTCACCCACCCCAACGGACGGGCACCGAGCTCAGGGTGGTGGTCAATCATTCTATAGCCTTCCACCAATATAATGAACAACCGCCCAAATTGTCCAGAGACAAGCTGACAATTATCATAGCCATGAGCTTTGCTGGATTTATCTTGTTAATAGTTGTCACAATAGCCTTTTGTATCATCATTAAAAAGAGCAGACATGCCCGGAAACACTCCGGGAAATATTCCTGTAGAAATGAGCGGGAACGCATGCTCAGTGTTTTAGATGATAGAGAGAGGCAAAGACATTATTCCGAGTCGGGAGATCCGGCCAAATGCCCCCTTAATCAAGAGGAGAAGAAAAAACTCAAGCCGGAGAAGGGAGATAAAAACAATTACAAGAAAGAGGCGGCTGAGGAAAATGAAAAGCGTGATAGTCGATTTATCATTTCAGTCTCGCCATCCAAAGATTACATGAAGGACAGATCACCAGCTCATCATCCACAGAAACCCGATCTAACCCGAGTAAGTGTGCCTTTTTACTGTTTTTTAATAACGTCGGGGATGACAATGGGCAAAAAGGTCGCGGCTAATATCGAGAGGGGCGGCTCACACCTCGCCTTTTACTGTCCGACTACGCCTTCTGTTGCTGTTCGTCTAATGGTATTTTTTGACAGGGTGAATGACAGGCGAAGGCGGGCTTGATTTTCCACTTTCTATTAAGACGGGGTATCATTTTACAGTTGGCAGGCTGGCCGGGCAGCGGCGGCCCTGCGGACGGACAATGCCCGAGCCCAGGCACCAGTCAATGCCACAGATACTATCTCTGTAATTACCCAACAAAAAAGCAACAGTCACTGCTGACTGAGCCCCGAAAGCTAGGATAACGTCAATGAAGTGCTCCTTACGAGTTTGGCAGATCACGTTACAGCCAGAGCTAAGTGATTGTGCCGCGAAATGCACTGGCCGAGAGTGGAGTCCCCATGTGCAGCCTTCCGCCCCTCTAACAGCACGTCTCGAGGAGGCCTCTAAAAGGGATTGAGTATCAAAAGCCAAAGCCTCCTGTCCCCCAACTCTGTTTTTTAAAACACACATTTTTTTCCTTAACCAACCCGAATCCGATGGCAGCCAAGGTTTGTAATTCGAGGGATCCGCCCTCACATCAAACCGTTAGGTAAACAAGATCCTTCTTTTGTTAAGACCCCAGGTATGGAATTATTTAAGGGAGATAATACCAGGGTGATACAACCCCCATTACACGCCTTCATCTTTGTACCGCCAAATGGCGACGACCCCCAAAAAAGTCCCCATAAAAGCAACCCATGGCTTCCTTTTATAATTTGATAACCCAGCGGCCTCCCCAGACAAACTAGTTAATAATAAGCTGGGACTGTTGCCGGCTCCGATAGATTCACCCGCGGCCAAATTCTCCGGCTAGTAGGCATTTGATGACCACTGCCGTATCTGCAGGCTGCAAGGCCCCTCCTTCCCATGATCTCTGACCCCTAATAATACCCCTATCCCGGGGGCTGCACCGTGGGAGGCTAAACGTGTTGTCTTTTGCTCTGGTCGTGTCAAGTGTGACTCTGTTCGACCTTCCACGGGTGGCCACATCAAGAAACATGATAGCTTTTCCTTACAAAAGGCAACAAAGAGGGTGAACAATCGGAGGTGCAGACATCTGTGGATGGCGGCCTGTCAGGCACACATGGCATATAGAAGAAGCCGCCATCATACAGTATAGGCCCAGCTTTTTGTAACTTGTAGGTACTCTATATTGGCACCTGAGGGGATTCCTCCTTTCAACTTTTGAAGGAAACGTACACTATATAGTGTGTAAGGAAATATAATAAGGGGAGAAAAGGGTATAGCACAGACTGTAGCACATTAGATTGCTAACGTGACAACCTCACAAAAAACAGATCGGATTCGATCTGAGATATAACTATGAGTACCTTTTAAACCTTTTTAACTGGTATGTAGGGATTTGCGTCAGACATCGACTTCAATAGGTAGTATCTATTATCATACTTTGCCCTTTCGGAAGGTTGCATTCCTGTATCAAATTGAGAAACTCGCGCTCGTAGCCGATTCAATACTACAGTGTACACTATCATCGGGCATGCCATTCAAGTCGTAACTTGTACAACTATTCTGCTTAGTCTGTAGAAAAACAAGTGCAAAGGGTATCCGTGAAAGATATAGTCATTCGTAAGAATGGAAAAACGGTACAAAGAGGTACCTGGCAAGACAATAAAAGGTATGGATGCAAAGGTCATGAACGGTACAGTAGAAAACATCTGATGCTGCAGGCAAGTATACTGCCAGGCCTGACATACAGATTTACCAACACCAAGAAACAGGTAGAGTCAGGTAAAGAGTATTATAATTGTGGATAACAATAGGAATGCAAAGGCATTTAGAACGACAGTTTACCAGACAATTTGAAATACAATCACATACGTATTTAAAAAAAGACGTTTAGTTAACTTCTTCATGTTCTTTCAGTTAACGGTACATGTATTTACTTGGAAAGCTTGGGGAAAGGAGCTGACTTTCGGTTTTAATGAGAATATGAACACAGAGTCATATTTCCCTTCGACGTTAAACTAAATGAAAAGTAAATGGACCAGGAGCAACCCACAGTAGGCTAGGAAACGTAACGCAAAGACCCAATGTATACCTGACATTTAAAGTCGCGAAGAGGAGTTACTGTCGGGGGCATTTCGTTTCACTTACGAACATGAGTCATTTTAATTGCCAGGTACACTGTTATGTGACTAGGTTCCCGGTGTAGATAAATAAAACTTAAGGATTTGTTAAGCAAATCTCGGTTTACTGCACAATTAAAATTAACTACAAGATTGCTTTCATAATCTGTTTCAAATATCAGCCAGCACATATTGTTTTATCAAACTAAACATAGAAAAATTCTCAATCGAAACAAAAATTGTTGAAGAAGCATATAAATCAAAGGTGTATAGAAAACATTTGCAACAAAGCTTAAGCTAATTTGCTCATAAATCACTGTTATATCACAGTATTATTATAGATTATTTAACTGGGAAAAAGTTGTCAAATTTCAAACTGACAGAATGTCATTCTGACAAGCCATTGTGATGTTACATAGGTTGTCGTTACTACAACTCCAAAATCTTCCTTTATTCATCCGTTTGATTGCATAGGCGAAGTTATTCTCGTATATTAACATCATGACAATTTGTCCAATCGTACTGGTAATCACGTATTTACTATCACGGCTTAGTGTATAACGTGAGAGAGCTATGATACAAGAGGTACATGTATAGATATTGAATATTTTGACTAGACTCAAATAATATTAAAGTAGATTAGGTTTCTTACCCTGAAATTATATTTGCAGCTATAGCTTGTTTTTACTCTACCAATATTACTCTCATTTTATGTAGAGGCATGGATCAAATTATCGTGGCTATTTTACAAAAGAAAACAATACCATGCAATAAGCGGCTTTCGCTGTTGTCCCTTGTGTTAATCTGAATATATTGCACTTAGCACAATACTCCCCGATTCCTCCAGGGTGGTAAAAAGGCTTAATATCGCCCAGGTGTAAACTCAGCAGGTAACCTTTGCTACCTGCTGCTAAAAGTCCTTCATGAAACTGAGACCTGATTGGTCAATAATTAATCAAGACACCCCAAGGCCCCCCGTAGGCAGTTGCTAATTGACGAGTCTTGGCAAAACGCGGGATCATTACAGTTTCCCTTTTATGTCAAGGACCGACCACAGATCTGCCCACCATGCTAGCCCTCTGATGTCTCTTCTTTCTGGTTGCATATGCTCTTTGGCCACCGGAGCATGAAATCTGTCACTCAAATTTCCATGTGCACCCGGCGAGCAATCGAGCCTGACAGACCCAGTAATGGTTAAAAAAAAATCTAAAAAATGAATGAAAAATGCTCTGCTCTGGGACAAGGGCTGCGTCAGATAATATCGCATGTCGAAAGGGACATTGAACAAGGCAGGCATGAACATCAATTTGTCGCGCGGGCCTTTTGAATATTAACAAAGCGTTATCAGTATCTCGCAGGCGTCCAGCCAGGTTTTTGATGAGTCAATAACGAGTGGCCGTGGTGGAAAGAGGGGTCCTGGGTACGTTTTCAGCCCCAATAATAACCCATCACCCTAATAATACCTCCCTAATAGTACACCCATCATAGCTGCACTGCCCCTGGAACGGCTTCGGTCGACCCCAGCCCGCACATCCTTTACTATAGGGTCTTTTGTGGAGGAACCCTTCAATTATTTTTCCACTCTTTGCGTCCATTCTTGGAGGTGCGGGGAGTGCGTTGGGCGAGGCCAGAGGCCTGTCAAGGCTGACGGGGCAGCATCAAGGCCGGCTTGTGGGGCTGGCCACTCGCAGGTCATTAATATCTGCTCGGTAACCACAGAGCTGGCTTCTCAGGTGAGCGCGCGGCGGTCAGTTTCCGATCCATTAGGTGCGAGGGGACATAGTCTTTATCTTGTAATGAGACGGGTTCGGGGTCCCCCAGACTGGACTGAGTGGGCCCTGGAGGAGTGGGGTGGACGTAATAGGGCTCCTCCACGGGCTGACACCTCCAGTGTAAGGCCTGCCGGGCTCCAGGGGGTGGCGGTGGTATTCAACGCGCGCTCACGCCGCGCTGACCAAACACAACGCGCCAAATCACGCCGCGCGTCAACTTCCCCCCGTCCGTCCGCCCGCCCGTGTACGCCCCCACCAACTCATCATGAGGCAATGCGGCAAAAGGGAAAGATCAGTGCCGGCTCTCATTAACACCAGCAGTTGTGTTCCCCTTAGAACGGCGGCAGAGAGGAGCGGAAAGGAGAAAAAAGACTCTCTACCTCCACCCCGGACACGCCCCTCCCCATATCTCAGCCCCACTAATTGGCAGGTAGTGTGCCGAGCCAGTGTCGCCTTCCTCCCCACCCCCACCCCGAAACACCTCAGCCTACAAGGGCGGCTGTCGGTGTTATTGAATCGGGAGGCTGGGCTGATGGCTTCTTCCTCCGCCGGCTCTGTCTCTGTGTGTGCGCGCACTTTTCAACGCGTACTGTTTTCTCTCCCCCACCCGTTTTTTAACCCTCTGTGCACATTGCGGAGGCCCCCTCGGAGTGTGTTTTTTGCCGCGGGTCATGACGACATGGGCGTGCCTGTGAATGAGGACGTGATCCCCACGACGGCACCTGTCTAAGACGAGCGCTGACAAAGACCGAAAGGACAGGCCGAGCCAGTCGCAGCTGCGACCTGCTCTAATGAAGCGTACAATGCCCAAGGCGAGGCACCCCGAGCGGCCCCTTTTCTCCCTCTGCCACCTCACCGTTCTCTTATACAAATCAATAGGCGCGTCTCAAACGTAGACGGATTCAGGCGACAGAAACGGGCGATATTTATATCCATAACAAGTCCGCCCCCTAACCCTGACCCCCGCGCATTTTATGCTGGCCGCAGTACCTGCTGTTATTAATGGGCGGGCGTCTGTGGCCGTAGTGGTCCTTGGATTGATCCAGCAATGAGACCATTTGCATGGGCAGGAACCAACCAATGACCGGCAGCGCCGGGGACATCAAAAGTGGACGCTAATTGTGGGCTCAGACGTTTGGGAGGAAACTGAAAAGAAGGACCCTGAACCCGCTGTCGTGTTAGGCTTGTTATTTTCACTACATTAGGGATGCGCCGGAGAATATGGGAACGCAGGCCTTGAGTTATCTTCATCGATGTATTATGCTAATTGGCAAATGTACAGGGAGAGGGACTAATTATGAGACGTCATGCAATGGTACTCGAAAAGCCATTGCACAGAGCAAAGAAAATACAAGCTCTGAGTCTAAATGGAAGTAATTGCCTCGGGTCGTGGTAGACGCTCTGCCAACTGATATAAGCAAATCAGTCAAAACGATTCACTAATGCAAGGCGAGTTCCTTGAATATCAAATGGCTTCTCCGCCACAACAGGACATTAAATTCTCAAGAGAAGAATCCGAAATTCTAAGCCCGACAGTCTAAAAAGACACCACAGCTTCCTCAATATTAAGAGTTTAATATTGCGACTGCTTTCATAGCAAAGATAGGCTGCTAACAATAAACATAGTGGAGAGCTTACAGGCAGTTCAACTCTTCACATTCTTTTATCTCTAGGATTGGCCGAGTTTGGTATTTCTGTCAGCAAACTAACGGGGACAATGTGTGTTCTTTTTTCATGTTGGGCAAATATCCCGTGTGCTTTGAGTGCCTAACTTTGGGCAAATATTTGCTGTTATTTCAACACTGCAGCATGGGTGCAAAATCGCACAATGTATGCTTACTGTGTGAGGAAGGGGGGTTGAGGTGAGGAGTGAGAAGGGGTGCACGGAGGCGGTCTAGGTAGAGGGTGTACGGTTGATCTTTCTCCTCCAGTCCATTGTTGTACCTCTCTAGCACATTGTGCGCTGACTGATATCGACCTGGCCGCTGGTTGAATCCATTGGTGGCGCTGTGGTGTATAAAGGACTGGCAGTACGGGGTGCCCCCATGTTTAAAGCTCTCGTACATTCACGTCACTCCCACATCCGCTGACATTCGGCAGACGCCCTGGAGCAGGCATCCAGGCGAGATCACGCACTGGAGACCTCCTCCCCTCCCCTCCTCCCCCTCTCCCTCCTCGCACTCCCTACACTCCCGCTCCCTTCCCTGCCTGCCTATCGGCGACAGCACTGGATCCCAAATCTATGTCAGCGCGATGTAATCATGGTCCACTATACCCGCCGACCCCACCGGAGCAGTCATTAAGCATTCAGCGACTCCCCGCCTCCTCTCCCCCTATAGTTCCCAATCTCCTGTAATTTTCCACACTCCAGTCTCACTCCCCTTTACATCCCGTCCAAACCTGCCTCCCCAATTCCAACCACGCGACACCCTCCCAACCCGTTACGTCCATGCAACAACCCTATCCTCCCACCCCATCCTACCCCTCCCCTCCCTCCCTGTCCCCCGGCCGCGGTCATATCCATAGAGGCCTGTCGCGAAATGGGCGATTTGGTCGCGGCACATGGGCGACAATATTCCGAGTCCTAGTTAAGTAAACACGATGGCATGTAATTTCAATTCGAGCCGCGACGCGACAGAGCGTAAAACCGCGTTTATCGCGCCTGTGGCCGCTGCTCCGCGTCCTCCACGGTGGGGAACCTAGCTCCCAATCCGCCACTAGAAGAGCTATATATACCGCCACCCCTTTCTCCTCCTAGTACTCGGTTTTTCCATCCAGACCAGTAGGTGGACGCCACAGGGGAGTCGGGAGCAGGGTATGGAGGAAGGAAATGGGACTAGGGCGGGTGGGCGGTTTGGGGATGGGGTGAGGTAGGTCGGACAAGATAGGGGGAGGTCAGTGGCCCCAACCGGGCCTGATGATCTATGCTGACCCTAACCTCTCCCCATCTCCTCCTACCACCCACACCCGTCTCCCGCCATCCGTCTTGTTTGCTCGTGCTCAGACCCGGGTCTTATTGTCTCATCTCTGGTGGCGTGAGCTGCTCTCACTCGTCTCGGCGAGCCCTTTAAGCACGTCCTGTTTACACTGTCGGCCTGTCAGTTTCTAGAGGCTCCTCTTCTAGCGATCAACACATTACTAAGGCTCTCGCCTGGAAGCCAGAAAGAGCAGTAGCGCCGGCCATAAACAAAGGGAAATGTGCTAGAATAAACTCCTGTAGATGGGTAGGGAGAAGAAGAATAGGGTGTAGGGAGTGGGGGCGGTTAATACTAAGAAAATGTAAGTAGGACAGGGAAATGGGACCCTGAGTCGGGCAATGGGGGAACGTGCTGGCACCCCCTGTGTAACTATGGCAACTGCACGGGGCCCGACCGTGCTGGTGGTGGAGGAATAAGTCGGGATGGTCGGGTTATATTGTCAGGGGGGAAAGCGCAGCAGGGCATGTCATGAGGGGTGAGTCATATTGGCCGCGTCGTGCAGCAATAATTGCCAAGGAGCCGGGCCCGTCAAATTTATATCTATAAAGATGCATTGATTGTGCCGGTATGGCTGGTTTGTGACACTGCAGCCAGTGGTCAGTACACGCCATGTCGTGGTCACCTCTGGCGCCGACTGACCACTCGACCGGACGTCTGGGCTGCTCCATTATCAGCCTGCAGGTTGGGGCCAACAGCCTCCTGGAGCGCACAGGAGGAAAGGGGCGCCAAGCGAAATGATCTATGGGCCGGCGCTAAAATTGAAATCGGAGCCCGGTTTGTATTATTCAATATCCAATAACATTGGATAAATCGAACAAAAGCAAAAGGCTGTGCCCGCCGGGACGGAAGCAATTGGCAATCAAACGGCCAACATGCGTTTGATAAATAGGAATTTATTCACAACAATCACAGGAGCATGGGGCGAATGAATCACGACGACCGGGGGCCTGCTGTAAGCACTTCCCCTGCTCCTACAACGGTTTGGCAGTTCCATGACAAGCAATATCTCCTGCACACCTCGTTCTAAGGGATGCACAGCTGAGGGCTTAGCTGCGCGGAAGACGCTTACGTTACCGCCGGCGGCGCGGAATGGACGTTGTATGTCAATTGATTGTAAGAGATGCCAAGTCTCGCTCCTACCGCCAGCCGTTTGGTTATTGGGGGAACGCCTTACATAAGTTTTCTCCCGGTAACAGGGGAGTGGGGGTGGGAGCCGGCGGCCGAGGCGCTGACGCTTAGGACGAGGCGTTAGGCAGTATTCATACTCAGAGTCATACATTGTGCCGCCAATACCCCAGAGTACGCGCCGGCCCGCGCCCGGTGCATGGCGTAAATTTGATTACGGCCAAGCTGCAGCTGTAGGCGCTACACGGCTGTCCGCACTCTGGCCGTTGTAGCAATGATTCAGGCCAACTAGGTCTTCTCCGTTACCGTGACGTAATACCCTGCACAATGGCGTAATGGCGAGCTAATGAAAGTTGCAGGTAACCACACCTCGGAGGCGGCAACAATGTAATACATGTAATAAGGCGCCTACTCTCCCTGCCCAGGTGTGCCGGGGTCCCTCTCAATGTTATTTGGAGCCGCCACCACTCCCGCTACCCACTAATCTGAGTGGTTTGTAATTGGGTGACGGTGGTGGAGCGGGATGGGCGCTGCTTTTTGGCGTTCCTCTCCTATTGCAAAAGACTTCAACGGGCTTAGAGCCGACGACTCGACTCTCCTCATGACACAACCTGCCACCTCCTTTTTGTTGGTGGATAATTGAAGACCCCCTCGAATCCCAATCTAGTTTTTATCACCGCCAGGTTTTTGGGAGGCTTTCAGGGAGGCTCCAACCCATCTCCAGCCCTTCTTTAATTACCACTAGGCCAACTTCAAGTCCCCCGAAGCACGGCTGGGGCGGCCCCCTGCCGAGGCCCCGTCTTCAGGGGCCCATTCATCGTCGACCGGTCGCCTATTGTCTCGGCGGCGCGGGGCGTCGGGGGCCGGTGCTTGGCAAACAATGCACTTACATAGGCAAGCAGCCATTTTAATCACATTCTCACGTTGACCCAGTCTGACCCGGGCCGGCCACGCCGTGTGTGACGAGAGAGGCCCCGAATTGGGCCCTCAAGGGCCCTCGGCGGGGGTACTTAGGAGACCTGTTAGTGACCCCCTGCTCGTCACCCCCCTACCGGCAAAGCTTATCACCCTCCCGACAGTGTTTCCGTTGCCCTCCGCCGTGCGGCCTTTAAAAATATCCCAAGGGGTGGGTGGGGCCCCGATGCCCCCTCGGTGAAATTCCCACATCTGTCTATTTAGTGGGGGTGTCTGACAATAACAAGGAGCCGCGGCCGGGCCCAACTTACCAGTGGTGAGTGATGACCCCTCCGAGTGGGGCCGTGTTTATGCAGCGACCAATACGCCAACTGTCGCCCCGGCGCTCACTCACTCCTTCACCCGCGTCCCATCCGCCGCCGGCCGAGAGCTGCCAATAACGGGGTAAAGCACTACACCATTCACACGACTACGGCCGAAAAGATTTGCCCCCCACAACCCCATCCCTCAACCTTTTCCCCTCCCACTCTGACCCTCGGTGGGGACCTCCAGCCCCGCCCCTTTATAGTGTTTAGTGCTTTCTCTCTTCCCTCGCACCCCCTAAACCACGACCCACTACTTTGGGCTTTCAGTGGCCAAACTCGTTGGGGCTTCAAACGTTGACGGTCACTTCATGGCAACGCTCTAACACCATTACAACGTGGTTACCGGGGCGACTCCTGGAGGCGATGAGTTATGGCCTGGAGGGCGGGGAGCGCGCCCGGTTCCGGTCAGCCCCTGACGTCGGCGGTCATCGACGTGGACACGTCCGCGACGCCCTCTTACGACGTCAGGCCACTTTCAAAAATGACGTCGGGGGGTTGGCGGGGTGTTAAAGTAGGCGGCGCGCAAAGTGATATTACAGCTTTCCGGAAAACAAGTCCGTCGCCCCCAACCCTGCCGCCCGACACCCGCCAACCCCAGCTGATTTGTCAAGTCGAAACACGTCGCACTTAAGGTGGTTTGTTTGTCGTGAGCTTCAGCTGGGTTGACTCAGTCTCCTGGCCAATGTGTTCGGGGCGAGCAGCTCAGCGTGTTGGCGACACAGACGGCTGCCAATTAAACTTGTATCCAGACAACCAAAGCGACATGCGTTGGTGGATTTATTCGTTTAGAGATGAAACTCGAACAGAACTGAACGGCCGCTCGGCAGGTGAATTTATGATATCGTAGGTTGGATTATCAATATTGCAGTGTATCTGGTCGGTGGATCCGGGGAGCGCTTTTGGCGCGTGGTGTACGAGTCTCGTGATATAGCGTCATCGAAGATGGATGACTGCGATACAGGAGGAAAAGAATGAGCGCCCATTGTCTGGGCCCCAATCATTGCTCATCTGCCAGCCGGGTCGGTGTGGTGGTACCCCCGACCGTCGGTTTGGGGGAGGGGAAGGGAGGAGAAGGGAGGAGAAGGGAGGAGAAGGGAGGGGCAGTGGTGGTGGCCGCGCCTGGGGTGCCTTGTATGCTGGTCGGCAGCAATAACCAACCTCGGCTTCTGATTTATCAGTCGCCCGCCCGACACTGATGCCATCATTCCTGGCGCGCGCCGTTTGACAAAATAATCAGTCATGAAACAGTAGAGAGGTTTAGATATTGGTCCCGTGAACGCCAACCTGGACGTGTGTCGTCATTGTACTCCCAAAATAGCCCATGATTGGGGGAAGATCCCTCTGAGGGCATTGGGGCCTGAGGTAAGGGCCTATCATAGTAGTTTAGGCCCAGAACGTGAAGGGCCTCAACAGACCCCTGGCACCTTGCCAATCTGAAATGAGTAGGGGGTATCACCACCACAGGGGCCAATACAAGTGTTTTACCACACTGTTTGACTTGTAGGCACCCTTCCACAAGTTATGACTTACCTGAATCTATATCATAAGTATTTACATCTGAGAATTTGCATACATTTGACACATCATTTATTGACATAATCACAATGTATTACATTGGAATTTAAGTTTCAAAACAGATTCAAGTGAATATAAGAAAGGCAACAGCATGGGGTGGTTGATACAGGTGACCATTTGCCTGTGTTACAGGTTGGCAGAGAGGCCTAGTCAAGCGTGTCCAGTGCCTCCACAGGCCCTACCAACCCACATATGGCCAGCCTAAACAAGAATTTTGTTTCTGGTCAACTGGGTGGCTAAAATCACGGCCACTCGGGCAGGCGGGAATTTTTGTTTCAATTTCAGTGGCCAGTAATCTGGATCTTGGGCAATGTATCATATCTATCAAATTAGATGGATGTAAACCCTTAAAATTGACAGGACGACATGACCATTTGTTAAATTTGAAATGTGACATGGAAAGTTCTTAAAATCGACGTGAAAATTAAAAAAAAGTGACATGCGACATGCCCATTTCTTAAATTTGACTGTGACATGGGACCCTCAATCCACTCCCTAATGCCCTATTTCCACCAAAAGACTTTTCTTCAAACGGTTAAAGAAAACCCATAAAAATCGTCCAGATTTGTAAATAGTACAACAAATCGTTTGGTGGAAACAAAAAATCATTCAAACGACCTATCTTAATGGACGTTTTTTGAGCTTGTTGGACGCCCAAAATGCCCCATGGACGACAGACAAATTATTTGACATGTTAAATAATTTTTGACGATTTTGGTCTTGCATTCATCTAAACTACTATGATAGGCCCTTTCCTCAGGCCCCAATGCCCTCAGAGGGATCTTCCCCCAATCATGGGCTTGCAGATCTTGCATTCATCTTTTGGTGGAAACAGGATTTCTTAGGACGATTCAGAAAATAACAAATCTGTGATAAGATAAACTAAATATCAAGTGAAAAATAAAAAAATCATACATGCTATCATAATAGATTAAACTATATTTGTTGAATAAAAATGTTGTTTAATTAAATTGTCTGTAAATTCGTCTGTAAGCAGGTTAGGGACGGGCCGTTATTCTTGCACTGTTGCTGCAGTGTGCAACGATGCAAGATATGACAACGTTGTTTATCTTCCATCAGATTTGTTTAATAATCGTATTTATAGAGATGTCAATGTATAAAACACCTAACATTTAAAAAAAACGTTTTTGTCCAAAAATATTTCATGACATAAATCAGAGTACAAAAAAATGCGATCAAATGCTAAAAAATGAGTAATGATTCGGCAAAAAGATGCGCCATCTTGCTTACATTTGATGATTTATTTCATTTTTTCTACATTTGTTTACATCACGTGGTACAAGTACTGTAACCCTATTGGTCAAAATTGCTTAATCAAAGATTTTATCAAATCTGTACGGTAAAAATATGTCAAAACATCAAATTTTATCTAGATTACACTTTTCTTTATTCACATACATGTGTTAGAATTCGGCAATAAATATTATCTGATTTATTTCAATAAGAAATGAAAATGCCTATAGCAATGCAAGAAAACAATACACCAGTGATGCAAGATTTAACAACGATGCAAGATATGCCAACAGTGCTATTTTAAGGCTTGTCCCGAACCTGGTAAGATCATCTGTAAAATCGTCTGTAAAATAGTTTGATGGTCGTTTGGTGGAAACAGAAAATCGTCCAATAAAACTGACACTGATGAATGAGTTTTTCTAATAGTAAAATCGTCTGTACTTGTCTGTTGAAAACATCGTTAAATTTTATCCCGGTTTTCTTTTTGTGGAAACAGGGCATTAAAGTGCGCGAGTAGAGCTGAAAAATAGACCCACTTGGGTGGACAACATAACACATCATATTTTTTAGCCTGGCCTCGCTATACATAACTTGAGTAGTGGTGGGATACTTGTAGGATCTAAACCTCTTTTTTGGGCCCCAAGTGAACGTGACCCTTTCCCCACGTCCACGTACAGGTTCACGTTCACGGGACCAATATCTAAACCTCCCTAGTGCCAAGACGCGCGCGTCACACGTGGCCAACATAATGATTTGGACGTCTCTTGTTTTATGTGGCGGTGCTTAGGCGCGCGCCGTCCGCGCCTCCCAGCCATAGCCGCGTGGCCCGCGCCTTGTTCGATTTGACCCCGGGTCAGCGTTAACAAGGCAAAGCTGACTCCATTCACAACTTTGGGCCTTTTTTTCAGCTGTAGCCCAGAGATATGCAAATGGCGGCTAACAAAGGGGGCGATGTTAATAACGCGGCATTTACACGCCGGCCCCATTCTCCGGCTGAATGACTCTTCCTCCCCTTCCGCCACCCTCCAGCCTCCACCCACCCCAGCCTCCATAGCCTCCAGCCTCCATCTGTACGATCCCACTTCCACACACCCCGTTCACTTGGCCCAATCAGCCGGTGAGGAACCTGCCGCTGCTCCGACTTGCAGTGGGGTTATTTGCAATGCAATGGGCATTGAGTTCGCACCGCCTCGGAATAAATGACTAACCTTCGCTGATTACCCCTCTCGCTGTAATGTGCTTTTCCAATTTTAATAATCAAAAAGGGAATTCTCGCCAAAATTACTATCGATTTCTGCGGCAACTCGAGTCGTGCGATAACAGTGGGCCAACTCATGTAATATTGAAAAATTGTGCGCGATTAAATTACATCATTAGCCGGCCGTCATATCCGTGCGTACGCCTTGCCCGCACGGCGTATCGGGCCAAGTACTGTTTGCACTGACAAAACAGTACATAATGTACTGTTAAGCATCCTCCAATATCCATTAGACAGGCTACCTCTTGGCCCCCTCCTATTGTATGTCAAAGGACAATGCTACACCCTGACGGAGAACAATGAGGTGGGGCCCGCCAAGCCAACCATCACGACCATAACTAATAGATGGTAACAGCGACAGGTTACTTTATATTTGCCGTCCATTGTTATGTTTGTATGCACGTTAATCACTGGGTATGGACTAATCAAAATGCAGAGCGGACTGAATACATGCAAGTAGATGGCGGCAACGAATGACATCACATAAAATAGCCCCCCACCTCATGTCTTATTCCCAATCCAATTTCCAAACACTACGTTGGTTTCAGCTGTCTGCAGATAAATTTGCATATTCAATATTTATAACGACATACTTTTTACCATGTAGGAATCCTGTGCGTCTTATCAAATAACCGAAAATGGAATGAGGGTTGTGTGATGCCAATAATACTGTATGCCTGCTACAAGTTCACAGTCCATGCTTCGAAGATAGAGCTATATACAATTTAACGTCGGAAAATGCTGTTAGACGGCAACAATTAACCGTCATATGATTTGGCACAAAAACTGGAGGCGCACGGGAAACCGTAAAGTAGAATAACAATACCATAAAATGTATGTACACATAATTGCGTTACACAAACAGACGTCCCTGGAGGGCCATGGCCGTATTGATGGCTCCTTTTTAAATATTTTACGCCTGCATGTGTACCATCCTAAAATTCTCAAATCCCATTAGTGGAGGATCGCGTTTCATTTCCTCAGTCTACATCCCCAACTCAGACCCGATTACAAATTCTGTTTGTAATGACACCTCCAGAGAAGTCCTCGGAGAGTTTTTATCTGACACCCTAACTGGGCCGACCTGCCCCGAAACACCCTCCGACATCGTCCTAATGCGAGTAGTTATGAATTTTTGATTTAAGGGTAGCAGTCATTCGGATAAGGGGCTTGGAGTGTCGTAAGAGGGCATGGGTGTCTTTCCTTCAGAGGATTCCCCCATTAAACCGTAGAGATTACCTTTCCTTTGTTACCTAATGAGCGGATAAGAGCAGCTCAGAACACGATAGTTAATCTGGGGGTCTACAATGAAAGGTCATTGATGGAGTTGCTCATTCTGACCTATATGGAACAAAGCTGCATGGGGTTTTACTTAAAATAGGACTTCTATGTAAACTTAATTCGACGTATGACAAGGGCGAGTAAAAATTTACTTTTTTAAATAATTTTATCCTACTTTCCTAATAGCAATTTACTCGCGATGTGATTTCTTTTGGTGGAGGTTGTGGGCGATAAAAAGAGATATTGCCTGATTGTGAATTGCAGCATTCCGCACAGTGAACACTTTTTGTGTCTCAATAACTGCTCAGACACAAATTGGTGAATGCTCAAAAAGTTAACCAGTTGAAAATAAACTTGCTTCTTTCATCAGTGTTAAATCTGCTCTCCAGCAAGGATATTGTGTTTTTTAGCCGCTTTTGATTGTGCAATTTGCCACTGCACTAAGGTTTTGCCACTCCGGCGGAGCTTTTTTCCAAACCGCCGAAACTCTCAGAAATTATTCTCTTAGAATTGTGATAAGGCCAATTAGTGTAGCGTGCTTAGTTTCAATCATTGCTCAGTTGACCTCTGTTCGATTGTGCCTCTGAACATTTGCCTCTTTTCCCACAGTCGCACGTTATGTACATGCGGGCGGATGGGGACCGGTCGAGCACGGGATCTGAACACACCTCATCGGCCGATAGTGGTCGAGGCACCAGTGATGCCGAGAACCATCGGTATACGTTACAGCCAGGTAAGCAAAATATAAAAAAACTTTTTTGGTAACTCTACAATCAAATGTATTTAACAACACTAACACTATAGATTAGTTATTATCACGTAGGACTTCATAACACTGAGATGTAAGAATAATGTGCAAAGTGATTGTTTTCCCAAGTTGTTGTTTTTAATTGTTTTGATTTTTTTTTCCAACTAAGCTCTGAGTGTTATCGTTAATTGCAATATAACTGTGTAGCTTAGATAAGTATTCATCGGTGCTGAAGTGGAAAGATATCGCAGACACTAACACTTGCTTTGCATCTGTATCCTGTAAATCTAAAACTGATTTGCTGTCATTTTCGTGGCTCGAATATGGTTTCCTTTGCTTAACCGCGCAACGCCCGAAGCGTCCTTATCAGGTCCTTCGCCTCGTAATAGCTGTATAAGAAAAGAACCTAGCAGAGATTTTCTGTGAATCTTGTAATACATTGCTAAGGCTAAATCACTGGGGATATGTGATGCTTCTAAAGTGCATGGGCCTCTGTGCCTAGACTCTGCTTTAATACTGTTAGGCCAAGGACGCCATAGCAAAGTCTCTCCCGTGTAGTTTTTTCCCTTTTATCAAGGCAGGTGTTCCCATAGGATTCTGACATTTATCATTTTAGTCTGTTGCGCATCAGACCATTGTTGCATCAAATAAAATAATCAATATTCAATCATGAAACTCTAGCCATTTAACAAATTAAAGCCGTCAGGAGTAGGGTTCCCCGGGCCCATTCCTAGAATTGCTGGCCACAGCTGGCAAGGTCTTAATTTGCAGTCGCAATAATGCATAACCTTTGTTACACCAGGCATTGTGGAGCTGAATTTAAGATGTGTCTAAGGGCACTTCAACCTGTAACACTCTCTCCTAAGTAATCTTATAGGCCCTCGATCTTAATGGTTTGAGGATTAACGTAGGGCTAGTTTGGGCAAAACATGCCTGGAGTGGGCTATATGTAATCAAACCCTTTAAGCCTCCGCCGCATTTGACCTGGATGAAGTCTATTGCCCCCTGCAGCGAAATTTAGCAGGTAGGCCTATATATATAGCAACATCTTTTTTTATGGATCTATCCTTTCATGTAAGGGCAGTGCCAGCCCTTGTAGGGCTTGCTGTTAGTTATAATATTTTGTAGCCTTCTGGGACCAGCCCGTTATTTTGTATCGACTACATAGAATTATAGCCGGGCACGCCCGGAGGGAGGCCCTCGTGGGAACGGGGAAGACCTCCACGGCATGAAGGTAATCTTAACAAGGTCCGACCACAATGGGAATTCCGGCCGGGCTACTCAAATTTATTGAAATCGGGAGTAGAGGGTACGAGCCTCGTTTTTGTGCTCCCCCTCCTGTTAGGTCGCCGTGGGTATAGCGCCTGGAGGGTTGAATTGCTCCAGGGTTGGTGGGTGGCGATGGCGGGGGAGAGTGGTGTGAAAGTGGTCCATTCAGGCAGCCCGGGACAAGAACACACAGGCCCGGCGCTCTGCACCTGAGGAGAGCAAGATTACAGAGTCTATTAGTATTGGCAGGTCCCCCCTGATGGAAAGCGTCGAGCTCACCCCTGGCTTCTAGCGTAATGGGATAGTAGGAAAATGTCATAACTACTCCGACATTCAAGGCTCGGCGCGAACCTACCCAGAAGCTGCTAGAGTGGCCTTTAGGGATTTGTCAGCGACAGTTAATTGACAGATTCCGGTCCATAAAAAAATACTGTTAAAATACCTTCTATGCTACTTGCCATTGTGAGGCTAGGTGCGGGGCACGCCACCTCTGAAATATTCACAGCTCTCGCAGCTGTAAATTGAATGGAGGCCATGCTATTACAGCCCCGATTATTATAGAGAGCAAATCATATAAGAACGACTGTGTCGCAAAATTGGGCCAAAAATAATTCATAGTGAAGGTGTACATTTAGTCTGAAGGTAAAAAAAAAATGTGTGTCTGTCAAACCTGCCCTTAGGGAATTATCATTCATAATGGACACGTGTTAAATAGTATACACAGTTGGATAAATGTACCTTCAGTACAGAGAAGGCAATGTAAAAAACATACATGTTTATATGCTTTTCACAGACACAGTAAAGGCTTTTTCTTATGTTATGGTTGATTTAAAGTAATCTGAAAGCATACATAAAAGTTCCATGTATTGTTCGTCGTCGCAGTGATAGGAAAGGAAAATGTCCCCTAAAATTATATATTTTCATGACCTAAAGCACAATGGACCCTATGATTTCTGTGTGGGACCATCTCCTTTGAAATATTAGTGCTAAACAACAGCTGGCAATTTGCTGGTAATTAATTACCACTGGTGCGACCAAGCCCTAATTATCATTGTACAAATGACATTACACGATGTATAGGTCTGACAAGCAGGTGTTACCTGACACATATACGTTTGTATGAATAATCCTCTGTGGACGTATGAAATGTCATTTGAGGCAGTATTATTTGGTATAAGTGAGTTAATCTAAAAGAAGGATGCACTTCGGAAATAGCCCTTCAGTGGATACACATACAGGACTGGGGGAAGAAGGAGACAATACTCTTTAGGCAACCAAAATCCCATTCTCTATACCAAAAGGCAGATGAAAAGACCTCCCAGAGAGAACCCAGTTGTTCTAGATCCTGTTGGTGTTAATTTACACACACCTAGAAATCCTTTATTTACTTTTAATACCCACAGTGCAAACAACAGGATTTAGTGAAAGGGGTTGTTGTAGGTGTCCTTCCATTCATTTCATCGAAAGCGGCTTTCATGTGTAATCCCCTTGTGCAAGGCTGTGAGCCTACGTCCGTTTCATAAAGGCAATCGGACCTAAAGGGTAGGCTTATGGTGTTGCGATGCGCCAATTGACTTGGTGTGCGTCAGCTTCCTGGAAATAACATGGAGTTAATCTCTGCCATTACTCACAGGTCCCAAACAAAACGGACACCGGGTCCGTCCTACATCCTTTCACCCTCTGGACAACACAGTAGTGTACGTAGCTGCTGATTGTTTTTTCCTATTTCTCACCCCTCCCCCTTTGGTAGGGCTTTGCCCCAGCTTTAGTGTCTTAATTACATATTTTGGTCGCTGTTTACTGTCCTCAATTGCATCTCGCCTGCCTGAGCCGTTGACTTCTCTGTTCACAAATGAGCCCGATTAGGTTGAAAGAATGTGTGTAATTGCCTGTAATTTCGTCATTAGATTGTTAGGCCATGTACATGCTTCAATAGGCCCCGAAGGACAGATGAATTGAGAACTTTCTCTCTCATCGACTCTCTCTGTTTCTACTCTTTCCTCTGTCTGTCCCTCTCTATTCTCTGTTTCTCTCCCCCAATCACTGCCTCTATCCTTCAGTCCCAGTCTTTCTCCTCTTTGTCGCCTTCCTCCACTGTTTTTTCCGTCCATATCCAGGGGTCTTTTCATAGGTTACAAAGCATGAAATCCTTTTATAATAAAAGCATCAAATAGCATCCTCTTCCCCTTAATTTCCCTGCATGTTTTATGCCCGACGTTGATCAATCATTAAGTGATAATGACAGGAATACGGTTGCTGGAGCCAATTGTTTTGTTCGGGCCGGTTCGCTGTGATATTGGATTCATATTGGATTACCGATGCATCGTAATAAGTCCTTTACCTTCTGGCCGAGCAACAACTTGTGGTTTTTGAAGAAATCCACTAATATCATCCACGGGTTTTTGGGAATAATCGGCTCAAGTACCAGTTTGGTGCAATTGCAATTAACCAGTTTGCATTGTTTTAATCTCTTTTTAATGAGATCCTCCTAAAAAGCTCCGCTTCCTCAAACCCGCTCATTTTTCACTTAGATTTTAAATAGAATGTCGCAGATAATTACATTGTGTGATGTTACACGACGTTCGTCAACGCTTTTTTTTCGGTGGTCATGAATCAAATCAATAGAGATCATATTCGGCGCGACTGCAGCATGCTGTGTTGGAGAGTGTGGGCGGCGGAGCGACTCGCTGACATGCCCTTTGTAGGGCAGTAAAGGTCATCAATGACATTTGTCAGGCTTGTGGGGCATGTCATAAATGCTGCCTAATTATTGGTCATTATTTGGGTTAGCGTCCAACCACCAAAAGATTTGGTCATACTTCATTTAGCCCCAAACAAATGGTCTGTCATCTATAGCCCCCATGGGCAGAGAGGCACTAATTTGTGCACTGACCTCTGACCTAGCCCCTTTGCCGCCCAGCATGATGTCTTCCTCCGCCAATTAAGACCGTGGTATGCATTGGGTTCTACGTCTTGTTTCCATAGCTAATAGTTGTCCTTTGGTGTTGTGTTTCAGTTTTCCATCAGCAGGTAGAATGATATGATACTTGCCATCTCCTGTGCAATATTGGCGTGGCAAATGTATAAAACAGAGTGTAACAGTAGAGCGTTGTTCGTATATTGAGAGTGTTGCATTTTGACCAGTGAGAAATGACTTCTGTATTGTCTGTCGGGCTATTGTTGTCGCATCCTCCATTTACCGTTTTAGTATATTGCATGTTTTCCTTAGGAAATGAACTTTGGGATACACTCCAATACCATTAAGTTGCATCCAACATGAACTGTTTTAAAATTGCAACTTGCACTTTGCTGTACCATCTTTTGTTGATTCAATACTTTCATGTTGCACGTATTTGCCAAGGAACACGTTTCCATCAAATGCCTCATATTCAACGTTCTATAATCTGTTATTTTAACACTGAAAATTAATAATGCAGTAGGAAGACACAGGTGTTATTATAACTTAAGAATTAAACTTGTTAAAGAATTAAATACTCTTCCAAGAGGCACCAGTGCAAGCAAATAACCGTCTTCAAAATGTCTCTATTTCAATGGAAAAAACTAAGTTTATTTCGAAAGTGTTGTTCGATAATGCAGTAGCTAGGCAGACAAACATTCATTTTACTTATCAGAACTTATCAAACTAAGGAAAGGCTGTCTTTAGGCATCGATACAAGCAGAGTACTCGTGTTTTGTTAAAACTTTGATGAATGTGAGGAAGATTTCTATGCGAGTAGCTTAAAAATATTGTCATTCAATAATGAATGTGTCTTCCTTTGTTCCTTTAGCTTGTTCATATCATTAAAAGAAATTGCTATTTGTTTTACAGTTGAGAGTCCCGAGCCGGATATCCGAGTCTCAGACGAGGAGGAAGTCTTCATCCCACTGTCACGTGCGCTTCGACATCAAAGACAATAAAGTGACGTCGGCAGAACTTTGACGTCATACGCCAAGGATGACGTCACACACTCAGATGTCATGCGAACTGTCTCAAAAGACTGTGAATACACAACTTACGGGTTTGTGAGGAGAAAAGGACTTCCAATGCCCCAAAAGGACACTTTGACGTCATCTATGACGTCATTATCAGACTCCCTGACGTCGTCGCTGGGCGGCGCCACTACAGCGGTGGGGCGCAGGCGCCGCGGAGGGCTTGTAGATATATCATATCGCGCCACCTGGTGTTACTTGGTGGCGCTCATAATGTGCACTATGGGAGAAAGACGTTGTTGAGTAGGAGGACCACAGGGGACCGAGTGTGTATAGATAATGACGGCATTCAGTCGATCAAACATGCCGTTTTAATTATTCAAAATGTCTCCTTGTGCCGCAGTGCCATGGCGGTAATGTTGACGCTACCACAACCCCTTCTCCCATTCCCCCTTCAACACTCCCTGCCCACCTCCCTCCCTGCCGTACATACATATTTAGGCCATTGTCTGGCCGTCACCCATTCCGTGTTCATCCATCATTCGACGTAGCTGGTCGTCGGCCTTTGATGTCGTCGCTCGCGCCATGTTCATGATCTGATGCATTCGTGTCAGTGGAGGGGCCAGCGGGTGCGTGGCCCCCTTGCCTTTGTCCGCTCGGTCACAGTAGCTCCCATCCCTCCTCTCTCTCACTGAACTCAACCTTATGTGAAACACGCTCTAACAGTATGTGGGAACGGGGCAACTCGAAGCAGACAGAGAGAAAAGATCGCGCATTATGCGTGGGTTTTTTGTCGTGTTACGGCTGGCGTGCCGGCCCCCGTCGGCGTGAAAATTAGCCGCGGGATGCAATTAATCGACGCCCGGTGGGGACGTAAAATACCAGCATTGTCTCCGCTGTTGATAATAACCTAATATTCCCCGAGCACGAGACTAAGAGCTTGAGCAGCTCACTCGGCACGCCGAGCAGCTCCAGACGGATTGAGGCGGAAAGCGGGGCGACTGCCGACACAGCAACAGCCGCGGGCCCCTCTGCTCGGCCAGGATGTCGGCGAGAGGGTGGAGCCACTCACTTCTTTGCACCGCCTTCTTTGAGCTGCTCGCCAGGAGAACGAACAATGGCCCGGTGTTGTTAGTTTCCCTCCATTTGACAATTTGCTTCAAAAGAAAAAGAACAAAAACAAGCTGGAACAATGTGGTGTGCATGCAAAGTATCGCTTCTGCCCTTGGTGTTAAGTCTTTAAGAGGAAACTGATCGCTCGCCACTGAGTGTTGCGTCCAGGGTGTTAAAGGCGTAGGGCTACCGGAGAGGAGGGGAGCGCCTCTAAACCAATGACTGGAGGAAGGAAGCCAAGGGTATACTAAATTGGCGGCAGGGGAGGAGGGGTCGGGCTGTAGATTGACTCCCGCTGGCAGTGGGAGACGGGGGAGTCGTACCTTAGAGACGGGGCGCCGTGTGAAGCATGATTTGGCTGATATCGTATTAGGGGTGTGATGTAGGTAGCGTTCAGGTGGCGTTCTGATTAATCCAAGCCCCTCAGAGAGTACACATAATGTACATAGGCCATCTTTGCCTCGCAATGGCGACGAGTGAGCTTCGTGCATCATTCATAGGCCGGGGTCTAACCCCAGAGATTTGGCAAATTACCACCCTGTTGGGAAGAAGCCACACGACTCCCTCCAATCCGAGTGTTCGCTTTGCCCCCTGTGTTAAAACATCCACCCAGGCGTTTCCAGATAATAACAAAACTTGCAACGCTGCAAAACGTCCCAGTAGAGGAGACTAGATTTCTATTCCTTCCAAGTTCCCCATTCATGATATCAAGCCTGAAGCTGGAAGTCCCTTTAAGAAGATTTACCCTCCCGATCGATAATAATTATGTTTTAGGGGCAGCGGTTAAGCGAGCCGCCCTCGTATCAAGTGCAATATCATCCATCTATGTTCGATTTATTATGGTTGCGATAAAGTCGAATAAATTCGGGGTACAGAGGGCCTTGGCACGTCTTGGTTGGGGGCTTCTGGGGGATTCGGTGGCTGCTTCATTACGATCCTGTCGCCTTAGCCGCCGCCGCACAGAAACCTGAGCCTATTACATGATGAAACTCCATCAAGAAGCTCTCGTGTTTGACTTCATATGCATTGAAACCTCATTATTGAGAGACACTGTTTCTTCCACTAAGAGAACGATCATGCGCTATGGCCAGATTTAATACCAAATGTGCCAAATAAGTAGCTTCAGAAAATCCGATTAGGCCAGCGGAAGTTTTGATGTTTAAAATAGTTCTTTTGCTGCAGACGTTCCCAGGGGATCTCACAGAAGTCAGTGTATGCTTGGAGAAATGTCAAGGAAAAGGTCATATGACCATTAAAGTACTTGTCCACTTGGATCTTATGTGATGGAAGCCCTCAGAAATGCTCCCAGTGTACGATCTCTGCAAGTCCATTGCCGCCCCGAGTTTCAATCAATCAACATTTGTCGTCTGCTTTTGCGCGGCGGTCAAAAATGGCGGGAGATTCTTTCATCAGCAGCCAGTTGCCCGGACGTGCGAGCAATCGTCACCAACTCCATTTCATTTCTTTTTCTTCATCCAAAGTAACATTCGTCGCAGACGACAAATATAATTGTGCGTAGGTTCATTCTTGTTATGAAAACTCTCCACGACGTGGTGTATGTACAGCCTAGCTGTCTCCTCAGATATCATCCTCTTAGTTAACGCATTGATGTATAGTTTACTCGGCGACCCAGGATGACGTCACATTGTGCCATCGCTCATCAAGGACGTGGAGAATCATATTAACAATGCCATTACCGATGGCCCTGATCGTAAGCACTAGATCGGGCCTGACGATGCTTCACATATGTGTCGTTGTGATAGAGTAGCTGTTCATTTTCGTCCCTTTTCTCCATATTATTTCATGTTCGATCCCCGTTCCTCATCACCTTATACATTATGCGCTCTGCAGATGTAATGTGTGGCCTTGTTCGTTTATATTGTACATATACATACATAATATAATTTATGAATAAAATATTAATGAAACTATGGCAATCGAGAGTTTTCATCATGATGTTTACTATTTGATTAAGAATAGACGAACGTTAGTTCGTGACAGTCTGTACTCGTTCTAACGGATCCGGACTTAATATTTCATCACCACCGATCACAGGCATCCTAAATTGAATGTTATTTTATCCCACTGGTTGCCAGTCTAAACTGAAACTTCCTGGATAGTTTTGTAGGGCATGTTCTAAAACATCTTTTTATGTTTTATCAGTGTTTATAACAAAAGCGACAGCTGCAGATATTAATGACCCTTCAGAACTCATAGTAATTATTTCAACTCGCACATAAAAGTGATTTATTTTCTCCGTAAAGTTTCTCTTAACAAATCACGTTGTTACTAAATTTGTTGACAGAGGACATGATAATTATTATGAAATGAGAACTACTTCTGACAATGTTAACTTGAGTCTATAAACTCCTCTCATGTTTCTGTTAGAGCATTGAGCAAAGAGAACACTCTCACCATGATACAATTTACGCTACTATAAGCTGATAAGATAAACATGAAAATGATAGAAACCTAACCCTTTCCCTCTTTACTTCCTGTTGACAGTGTGGATATCTTGCGACGACATAATTTCTCCTGTGACAGTGTCACATTAAAGAATAAAGCCCCACCAAGTGGACAAACTTGATATTCTTCCGCTCAGAAGTGCAATAAACATTGCACTTTGCAGTAGCGGGCGGTGCACTCTGTCTACCAACAGAAATCTACAGCTCGCAAACAGGCAGTTTTATTGACAACTCGTCCATGTTGATCATGCCCATTGATGTGTATTTAATGCTAACCGGCAACAGTGAATTTTCCCCTGAACGCATAAAGATGAAAGGAGCGGCGTCGAGGACGGGGGGCTAACAGTTGTTTTGCAATATAGAACGATGTCTCGCCGCTATATAAGCGGCAGCGGTGGGCTTATAACAGCAGCCAACCCCCCGAGGCCACCCAGCTCTGGCCATATTGAACTTGTAACGCCTGATTGCCTACAAGCGCCGCATCCCAGGGGCGCCATGACCACAGATATCTGTAAATTGAAATGGATCTCCCCATATGGAATGGTAACAGCGCCGCCTAGTGGTAGAAGTAGCAGCACCCTCAGCCAATCTGCGCATGCGTATATTTCAAGTTTATATGACGTATACATGGCCTGTATATGCACTGGGAGAAGGAGTGGCCGCTGGCTAGGAGCCCGTGAGTCCACTCTCCTACTATATAGACAGTCTCTTATTGATAATCCATCTTGTGCCGGGGACGCGAAAAAGTAATTATGGAGCACGTCCGGGAAAAGATGAGAGCAAGTTCACTCCTAACCGCTTTTTTCTCTGTATAAATATACTTGAGGATGGAATATAAAATAGCGCCGTATAGGCACTTTATGTGAGATGAATATCAGTTTCCTGTTTAGGCTATTCTGAAATGGAACGGTTTTATATTCATGTCTCACATTTTGAATTCGTCCTCGACAGGGTTTTAGAGTTCTCAATGATAATAACACCCGAGTAAAAATACAAGTATTAGATATTTATTGGCATCTTGTGTTTAGATTACAGCGAGGAATTCACAGAAATTACATAAGTTTTAAAATATTAATGTTCATGTGACATGAACGTACACGTGTGAATTACGTATACTCGGTGTCATTTCTCCTGTTTTACGTAAAATTCCATAGTATATCCTATTTCTAGTTAGCCCTTGTTCATGCTTTTATTCCTATAGCCAACGCAAGAAGACATCAACCTCTTCTGCTGAAAACAAAATGTACGACACGTATTACAGAAAGCTTCCTTCTCATCAATTAGGTCGACTCCTTTTCAACCAGCTCATTCCTCACACACACTCACTTTCAGAAGCCAATTTGGAGATGTAACATATATCTATCAAAATGACAGTGGTACATATTACCTTCTTAAAAACTCATTTCTATGAAGATGACCATTCCTAAAAACGGAGACATTGAGAGATTGGGAATATTTTTGTACCAATGAGAAAGGGCCAGGAATATAAAAAAGCTCTCTACATTTGCGGTGGTAGTCATGCTCCTATCATGATGAATATGCAATTGAGCGTCTAGCTTCTATTATTCAGTGAATAGATAGATATGTAAACATGTCAGGCCTGGATAATAGGACTTGGTAATGTTATGATTAACCGCCATTATACATTATGTTTGGGTCATATACGGCAAAAAGGCGTGAATATGTAACACACATAGGCGCAGTAGAACGAGTCAAGAATGATAAATTCCATAGCACTCTAATTTTTGTTCGTATAACACTCACAGACAGTGCTATCTAACATTAAAAGCGTTAATGGATAGACAGGATGCGACTACATCCACTTCTATCTTCTCTCTGTGGTGTATGCATTAGGTTTAATTCAACGATGTTGTAACCCGCAGCATTTCATTAAAAAGATCTTCATTTGATAGAGCCATCGGTAGGCCTACTAGTAGGCAACAGTCCTGGCAGACAGTCTAGTATAATGCCCAACAGAAATATCAGTCTAACATCTAGTGGTGCTAAGTACAGGTAGAACGGTTATTCGTCCCGACAATATAACTACTATAACCTTATGACAGTAGACCACTGTTCCACGGGGAAAACTAAAATAAAATCAACGTTTTCTTAGAAAAAAGGTGTTATAGTGTCAAAAGAAAACTTCTCTATCTATCCCTATACTCACAGCAATTTAGCTGAAAGGCATTGGACAACCCTAAGGCAATCTTGCGATGTATATATCGTAACAAATAACAAATAATTTCTACAAAGGCTAACAACGTTGATTGGACCGTGATAAAGATCATATATGATCAAATAGGAACCGGTATAGATATACACAGAATGCATTGCCTGTTTTGAAATCGGATTGAAACTCCAGGAAATAAAAACCATTTCTTCAAGAACAATACAAAACTAGTTGCACAGCGGAATTCTGTCACGCAATGTCTGCGAGATAACCTATTGAATTTGATGTGCCTCTAAGATAAGGGAATTTGTCTTGCACCTGATAGGCCCCAGTACTGCAGGCCACTGGCACATGAAGTCACCTTGAATGGAGGCTCAACATGAGATTGTACAGGCGAATAAGAACATCTCAAGAATTACGTCATTCTGGAGGGGGAGCACGCTATGCACTAAAACAGAAGCTGTCTGGCAGAAAGTGTTATTCTGCCCAACTCGTAACAGAAGCTGTTTAGTGGTACACTGGCCATCACTGCCCTCAGAAGTAGGGACTGTGGGAGCCACCTGGTGGTGCACAGCAGATGTGGGCTTTAAGCTGACCCAGGGGGTATCAGGTGGGCCACATACGTCTTTTTTAAGAGCCGAGGTGCTGCATATTTTCCAAGCCTTGTGGGGCCTCCCAGGTCTAATGTGTTAGTGTAGGGGGGTGGGAGAGGGAGAGGGGCTCATTGATAGGTTTTGGGGATAGATGATGGAACTAATGCTGCTTGCTGGGGAGTTATTCCACTTGGAACTGTTGTATGTGCTTGCACCAAGTCCTCAGGGGTAAATTGTGCAAGTAGAGTAACTGGATGTTGGTATACATTATTAAAATGCTATTGTCTCCCTGGCGTCGACGTGTCTGCTATCTACTCAGGGATGGTACAGATGTGGTAGAGCAGTTTGAAGGGAACTAGGTCAGATAAAATCAGTATGGAATTTAGGGCATGAATCTTTGATACATGTATGAATGAGAATCCGTTCGTCGGAAAAAGACCCCTCTCAGATCTAAGGTGTCTTCAATTATTTAGTAATATCAGTACATGGGCCTAGTGTAACATGATACATAAAGAAATTTTATACGTTGTATTGACAAAGTGTCTTCATCCAAGAAACCAATACCCCATTTTGTTTCTAATCAGGTGCAGGTACGTATTTCTAGTTGGACATTATAGAGCTAATAGAATACTCTGGATTGAATATGAAAGAAGAATGTTTGAAACTTCTCCATACAATGGACTCTTTTACCAAATCAGTCTTAAAGATAACTGCTATGAAGAGTAGAACGTATTGGAGCCTCTATTGGCAACTCCATTTCCAAAACCTCTCAATTACACGAAAAAAGATATTGTCCTAATATATTAGACCTTTTAGGCTTGCCTGAATTACTTCTGATTACCATACAACTAAGATGGTCGTTTCAAGATCTCCATCGACAATAATATATGATCTTTCTCTTTTTCTGGATTGGAGAATTTAATTTCGAAAGTTGTCTGTATCTTCCACTTGATAGAAAGACTACCTTGTGGTTTCAATTAAAGTGGAAATTGAGCACAAAGGTTAGTTATTTCTTATGACAAACCAAGCATGTAATTGGAAACCTTATACCCATAAGACATACCTATGCATGACGGGGAGCTTTTTAGTTTTTGAGATTTAGAATTATCCTCTGTCAGAATCATGATATACTGTGCGTTAATTTTCGACGATATTTCAATGTACACTTAATGTATAACCAGATTAACAGAATAGTCTGTCCAATTTCCTTGGAATTAAGAATAATTATAATGTCCAATTTCGTTGGAATTAAGAATCTATGGATACCATACCTGGATATCTAGCTATTCACTTTCAAAGTGTTGTTCATTACGAAAAACATAGTTTTACTAACATATAATGAAAAATGTGATTAAGATAACGTTAAGATTACAACCTTTTTGATAAGATGTAATTGACGTATAGAATTTATACGTCCATTTAATGGATTAATGCATGCATGTATTCATAGATATTTCGATATTCATGAATAATAAGGCTAAAAGAAGATCCTCTTGGAGATCTTGAGGCTTGGAGAAAAGTAGATACTTGGAAATATATTGTCGGAATAAAACGGCACGGACTCTCAAATTGATTAAAAGATCTCTAGGCACATCAAAATTATAATAACACAAGTAAAGACCATTTCCAAACAAAGCGATTCTGAGTGAGCCAGCCTTATAAAGTATTAACTATCATATCTGGAAGGGGAGTCATCTTGAAATAACAATAGGACTGATGTGGCGACCAAAAAACCAATATGGCCAACTTTTGCTATAAACAATCTTATATCTCAGCTTTCAAAATTACTAAAGAGACATGGTTGGTGTCAAAACTAGGAGATTATGGGTCAGGGAATTCAATTATTTACATTTGAAGTCAATGATAAATTCAAAATCCAAGATTGCTGACCAATTTTGAGAAATAACATGATTTTCAGTTGCTAGAGTATCTAGACAAGTGTAAATGGTTCAAATATCAATTGTTTATAACCCTTTAGCCCCCAATCCAGCCTTAGCCGCCCGTGGGTGTATTCCCCAATCCGGCCGTAGCCGCCCGGGAAAATGATGATTTTCCTGTAATTTTTCCATATTTTTCCAAGGGGGGCACTTTTGTGAATATTCAACTTACAAAAATATATCGTTTAAAAGCTGATTTTATTTCCTATCCAATGCCATAGACCCCATGCTTGTAACTTTTAGTGTTAAGGGTTGGTAAGCGTTTTAACTTCATCAATTTAAAGGAATTTTGGGAATTCCAGTCGAAAATCCATGGAAATCTTGGGGAAATCAAGCAATTCATGAATGCAAATTGTGGGGTCTAAAGGGTTAACCTAGAGGGCTCAATCCAATACAATACCGCAAAATTCAAAATGTGGGAATTTATTAGCATGATACCTTCAACAATGACTGTTAGATTCCAAAAATGATTCAAAAGATATAATATAGACTTTACTCTTTCATCACGGGATTTCTTGATTTCATTTGGTATAATGAACCTTGGCACCCCTTCATTGAATTTAAAAAGGGAGCCACCTTGAAATATCAATGTAACCCTGACGGGGCCAAAAATCCAAAATGGCAGTCTCAGTGAAATAATCTTATGTCTCAGCTACTGAAATGCCTAGAAATACATTGTTACTGTCAAAACTAGGAGATTAAGGGACAGGGAATCCAATTATTTGCCTTTGAAATCTACACAAGAGATATAATTTAAGATAGCCAATAAATTGAATTTAGTTAAATAACTTAAATTCCAAATGCTAAAACATAAGAAATTTGTCAAACTTTCATTTTGATATTTCAAGGTGGCTCCCCTTCCAGATTTGATAGTTGTAGATATTCTACAATCATGTGATATATCATGACATGATGAATTGCCAAAAGGTCCCTTTTCCCAAATGTGCTCCCATTTGACTAAAGTGACAATTATGTGAAAAAAGTACATCTGTCCTTAGTTTTAGATAACAACAGTGCAGTGTATATGGTCCCTAGTTAAACGTTTACAGATAAATCTTTGAAAATGCAAATGATTGGTCAAAAAGTGCTAAAATTGATTATTTCCTTAGATTCTCCATGGGGATTTACTATAAGGTTTGGTCAATAAAATGTGCTATTTCATAACAAAAAAGGTTTCTTGGGCATCAGATCAAGCAAGAAAAATCGGCCAATAATGTTATATGACCACTTAGGAGAACTTCCATGATATCCCCCACATCCTCGCGTATTCAATTAATGTATTTAGAGGTCCTATAATGTGTTTTACATGCATCATAAATGGTTGCAAAGGGATGAAAATGTCACCCTTTCATGTCAATGAATGTGGCTAAATAAATAAAGAAGAAAAGAAAAGCCTCGTCTGGTAAAGCTTGCGTGTGGCCTTTATATATATATATATATATATATATATATATATATATATATATAAAAAACCAGCATTAGGTGTACACTACTATCCAAAAAAAACAGCATTAGGGGCACACCAGGATTAGAGGCACATATTCGTGTGCCCCTAATGTTCAGAGTGTTAGGACACGTTTAAAACATACAACTGAATGCTAAATACAATTTAATTGGGTTGTTAAAACTTAAACAAGTTAGTTTTGATAACCTCGACAAATTTCCTATTTTTTTAATATTAGATTTTTTTAACTGAAATTTTCATACTGCATATCTTGTGATGCGAAAAAAACCAGCATTAGGTGTACACAACTATATCTGGCCCTATGCTCTAAATAGGGTCTATATGTTGCATTAGATTAATTTTGCATGGAAAACACACCAAGAGCTATCTAATTTATAATCAGAGTCTTGATTGATCATTGCATTAAAAATCGGGAAATTTATCACCATGGGTGAAGAGTGTTTTGGCATATTATTCAGGCATATATAAGTGTACACCTAATGCTGGTTTTTTATGTAATATATATAGCCATAAAGTGCACATTGATAAAAGTTTTAATGCCATATATCTTTGACAAAAATTAAGATAGAAATGCAAGCAAGGTGTCAAATTGAAGCATTTAACTAGTGCTTTTGCCTGTAAATGTTGAATTGGTATCTAGGTTGAGTTGGTTGCCATGGTAACCAGAATACCTTAGAAAATGGCTATTTTTTCCCCCATTTTCCTTCTGAATGTTCCATATCTTGACTGCTACTTAAGATAGAAACTTAAGTAAGGTGTCAAATCGAAGTATTCAGTTAGTGCTTTTGTATGGAAGTACTAAATTTGATTTTACAGTTATTTGGTTGCCATGGTTACCAGATTTCTTGTAAAAAATAGCCATTTTTTCCCTAATTTCTGTCTAAATGCACCATATATTCATTACTTATTAAGATAGAAACTTAAGTAAGGTGTCAAATTGAAGTATTCAGTTAGTGCTTTTGTATGGAAGTACTAAATTTGATTTTACAGTTAGTTGGTTGCCATGGTTACCAGATTTCTTGTAAGAAATAGCCATTTTTTCCCTAATTTCTGTCTAAATGCACCATATATTCATTACTTATTAAGATAGAAACTTAAGTAAGGTGTCAAATTGAAGTATTCAGTTAGTGCTTTTGTATGGAAATACTAAATTTGATTTTACAGTTAGTTGGTTGCCATGGTTACCAGATTTCTTGTAAGAAATAGCCATTTTTTCCCTAATTTCTGTCTAAATGCACTATATATTCATTACTTATTAAGATAGAAACTTAAGTAAGGTGTCAAATTGAAGTATTTAGTAAATGCTTTTGTATGGAAGTACTAAATTTGATTTTACAGTTAGTTGGTTGCCATGGTTACCAGATTTCTTGTAAGAAATAGCCATTTTTTCCCTAATTTCTGTCTAAATGCACCATATATTCATTACTTATTAAGATAGAAACTTAAGTAAGGTGTCAAATTGAAGTATTCAGTAAATGCTTTTGTATGGAAGTACTAAATTTGATTTTACAGTTAGTTGGTTGCCATGGTTACCAGATTTCTTGTAAGAAATGGCCGTTTTTCCCCTAATTTCTGTCTAAATGCACCATATATTCATTACTTACTAAGATAGAAATGCAAGTATGGTGTCTCAGTGAAGCATTCAATTAGTGCTATCATATCAAACTCCTAAATTTGATATTAGAGTGAGTTAGTTGCCATGGTTGCCATGGTTACCATAGTATTTTTTTCAAATTCTGTTTCCCCCCTATTTTCCTTCAGAATATATGATATCTTTACTGCTAATTAAAACAAAAATGCAACCAGGGTGTCAAATTGAAGAGTTCAGTTAGTACTATTGCATGGAAGCATTAAATTTGATTCTAGAGTTTAGTTGGTTGCCATGGTTACCTGATCTTTTGCTAAAAATATCAATTTTTTCCTTATTTTCCTTTTGAATGTACCATATCTTCACTGCTAATCAAAATAGAAAACTAACTAAAGCGTCAAATTGAAGTGTTCAGTTAGTGCTATGGTTTTGAATTGCTAACTTTATTTTTAAAGTGAGTTGGTTGCCATGGTCACCAGGATATTTGTCAAAAACGGCCATTTTTCTGCTAAATTCCTTCTGAATATCTCTTTGATGCTAACTCAGATAGAAAATCAAGTAAGGTATCAAATTGAAGTATCAGTGACATTGTGTTAAATTGACAAGTGTGACCCCCCCACCACATAATGAGGCATCATGAGGTCTCAGATTTGAAAATTGAGATTATTACAGATCATAAGTGTTGATGAATTGATCTTAAGAATGGTGAAAGAATTATGTTTCTAACAGTATTCACACCAAAGTTATGAATGTTTGAAATCACATCCATTAGATACCCCATTCTTGGAAAAATGACTTCAAAGATAGTGCTTCTCTTCATGGTAAGGACAATTTCCATTGACTTTATAAATAGCCACCAGGAAAAACTATTAATTACACATATTGAATCCATAATTCCATTTAGTTTGTGCCTAAAATATAATATATAGGTGTTTCCCATGTCATTTCTGTAGAAAACTCAATTTTCTATTGAGTTTTGTACCCTTTTGCCTTCTTTTGCCATTTCCTCAGGATTGATCTGAGCGACTTATGCCTCATTTAGTGGTGGGGGGTCACAAATGTGTTTTTAAAGTGAGTTTGGTGCCATGGTTACCAGGATTTTTGTTGAAAATAGCAATTTGTTCCACAATTTTCTTCTGAATATAAAATATTTCTTCTGCTATTAAAGGAGCAGTATCATGAAAAAGTTGTTCCTAATGTGAGTTCTATTAACTACTTATCATCCCCGCCCCACTCCGCCCCACTCCGCCTTCTCCCCCACTCCCATTCCCCCTCCTACCCCCACAACCAACGAGACAGAAGGCATGGACTTTTACAACCATCACAGTAGCAATACCACACGAAAATTATAAATTATATTTTCAATGATTTGAATAGGCCTATGAGATGCGTCTATTCAAGTGCTTTTTCATATTTCAAATACAATTAAAATCGGACTTGGCATTCTTTAGATATTGCTACAAATATGAGGGTAAAAATTGACCTTTTTTGCATGATATTTACATTGAAACATTGGCAAACCTATGGACCCCCATTTTAGCCAATTTTAACATGATTTTTCATCTATAAGGTTAATTTCATGCTTAAATCCGCAGATCTTAGCCTAATTGTACACCTTTATACCATATACCACTGAAAAGAGCATGTACTTCCGCGGATCTCACCAGTTTTGCCCTATTTCTTCATATAAAAATTGTTAGTCAAAGATTGAAAATATTGCTTAAGAGCTTAAGATCAATATTCTGAAAAACATGGCCCATGCTAGGTCAATCACAGAAAACCAAAATATTGAGACATCTCTTACATTAGTCATGCAAGAAAAAATATTAAATTGAGTCTAATCTTAAATCAAACCTCGGATTTCCATGCCTAAGATTCCCCTCTTTCTTATGGTAATATTGGTTTTGCTCTGTTGTTACAATTAAGAAAATAATGATTAAATTCCCGTCGCCAACCTGGCAAAATACGGAATGCTATGGTTTGTTACACAATTTTTCAGGGATTGTGGTATTGCTAATCACAGTAACCTGCATGGTCCCCAGGCTATGGACATGTCCAGCACCAACTAGGTGCAGTCTACCTTAGTCAAGGCCCCTTCTTACAAAGCCTTTTTTAATTATCAAATTCCGTCTTGGGGTGCTGAAGCTGGTTCCTAACCTGTTTAGGGACTGGAAGGACAGCCAGTTTTTTTCCAGAATATATTATATGAATTAAATTTCAAATAAGTCTACAAAACTGTCAAATTTAAGAACTTTTTAAGGCCTTAGATTTGAGAAAATCAATTCAAGACCTTTTAAAACCTTTTAAGACTTGTGTGGGGACGCTGTCTCAAGGCAGCTACCAGCAGTCCATATACTTGGCCTGCACACTCAAGAACCTGAGGCCCAATCTGGGCTGATTAGGATTTCCCCCAGCACCCCAACCCCCATCTCAACCCCAGTCTCTACAGGCCAGCCCAAACCCACCAGGCTTATTACATAATGTGTCACACAGCTCTGTTGTACCTCTGTGTCCTCTCGTTTGATAGGTTTAAATACGTATTTTTGAAAAATTTTCAAAATTGAAACATGTCCTGGGCATCCAGGGGATGGGATAAGGAAAGAGGTAGGGAGACCTGCCCTGGGTGTCCAGGGGTGGGATGGGAGAGGGAGTCTGGGGAACTGCCCTCGGGGTCCAGGAGGTGGGAGAAGGAAGGGGCAGGTCGAGGGACCTGCCCTGGGTGTTCAGGGTGTGGGATAAGAAGAGGGAAGGCAGGGGACCTGTCCTGGGTGTTTCTACTCCCTGGACACCTATAGGGCATATCCCTGGCCTCCCCCTTCTTTATTTTAAAGTTGAATATGCAAATTGTGGGCATTACAAATTATATTGCCTTAGCCTTCCCCTTCCTCATCCCGCCTCAGGGACACCAAGGGCAGGTCCCCCAGATATATAGTATCATTGCGTTTCCCTATCTATTAAAGATCCGGGGACATGATCTGAGCTACGACGCAAAAGGCAATAAACTTGTAGAATATTAAAAAAGAAACATTTTGATACGAACACATGGTTTCATGGGCCCAGCTATGCGACAGGCCAGCCCCTACTAACACTGTATATTGCTCAGCCAGGTGTGACAGCTGACATTCACACCCCTTCGCGCTGGCCATGTTGTGACGTCACAAGATGCCTTGATAGCATACTGATTTAAGGCTATATTCCACGATGCGTTCGGAGACACTTGCGTTGTCTCTAATTAGGAAGCACAAGTTTACTTGCGTTCAGATACCAACATGTTGATAAATTTCCGCAAGCAAACTTGTGTTTCCATAATTAAAGCAACGCAAGTGGCATAGAACACATCATGGAATATAGCTTTTGGTACCCAGAACACAAGCAAACTTGCGTTTCTGTAATTAAAGCAATGCAAGTGGCACTGAACGCATCATGGAATATAGCCTTATAGCATCCCATGAATGCAAGTATCAACGCAATTGTTAACGCAAGTAAAATGATGAACACAAGCAGGTGAATGCATTGTGGAATACAGCCTTTAGGCAATTTCCATTGTAAAGGTGGTGAGCGATTTTAAAGGTGCTGAGTGAATATAAAGGTGATGAGCATTTGAAAACCTGGTGAGTGTTTGCAAAGGTGTACACATGCCTGAGGAGTGACATACATGTCCCTTTATAGGCAGAATGTGGTATACAAAGAATAGTTAGGTGTAGGAAAGTTAGCTGCAAGAGTGTCTTCACCCATCTATAAATCAGCTGCTAATGCCGAGATTCCAAGACCAGTAATGTTCAGAGTATTTATAGACAGTAAATAATGTGGAAATGCCTTGTTGATTTTTCTTTTATCAGCACAAATTTCCTCACAGATTGCCAAAATTAGAGTAAATAAGGGTATATTGCGCATTATATTTAATGAGTACACATTTTTCTCTTGCATTTATCAGTATTTGCAATAAGAAAACCTGGTTTTATTTGTTTAATACACCGCTATAAGGCGTATCTGTTGATGATACTTTTCGTTTCTAAGTGTCATCCTTATGTATTAGGGCCACATAAGGTGATATACTAATTTTAGGCCCTATAAATTACATAGCACATTCGTCACGCCCATATCACATATAAGATATAAAATATAAATTTGATAATAGTCAAATTGAAAGTTTCACTAAAAAATTAGTTTTATGTCAGCTCAATCTCTATACATTGATACATTAGTTTAGAATGTTCACGCATAAGTTAATATGGTGGGAAATTGTCAATGATATATGTCACAAAACGTTTAAAAAATACCAATTACATTTTCATAGAAATATCCAACAGGGTTGTATTGCGCATCCCAATATATATGAGAAAAAAACTATTGCTATCATCACTTAATATTCATAGGGGTTATGACGCCATAGTATGGTTAGTTCAACCATTACGGCAAATTCAATCAACTATCAACTATGTCTTGTCATTTTACATATATGTCTATATTTTAGGATAATTGAGGAAAAAAATGTGCGAAATACCAATGTGTGCTATACCAACCTAGGCCTGTTTTATCTTATTATGTATGTGTTCACTGTAGCATAGGCATCTTGATACATCACTTCCGGCATCCTCACTGTATCTAGGTCATCTGGCCCTATAGTCAGGTTCTACTCTTATTCTGCACATAACTTTACAAGACCATGAGCCATAGTTATTTAGATTATAGGCCTAGGGATGTATTCATATTTCTATGTTGAAATATATTTAGTTAACGAGTTAGGGTCGTATCACTGGATCTTTAAGGGTGAAGGCTAGATACAAAAAATAAATATTGAGGTACAAACCTCATAGAGTTTCATGATACAAAATGATAAGCTAGCTGGTGAGCCTAGAAGAGGTGTTGTAGCAGTGTAGGGTAGCCCTGAGCCCAGTGGCCTTAGTAGTTTTCAAATAACAACAATCAAATTGTATCACAGGATATATTGTAAAGTAATGTTCAACCTTTCCCATCCACATACTATCTCATAATAAGTATCACCAAAACTGTATTATCATTTTCATACTCCTTAGTCGCTTCACATTCCCCATGTAATGATCGCTCCGAGCTTAGCCTTTTTTCGTTATGTAATTTTACTGTATCCCTATGCCCTGCTATTAACTAGGTCAAGCCTACATCCGGGCACTTCGGGAAACCCAGAATGCTAAGGGTGGAGCGATGATTACAAGGGAATCTGAAGCGATGTGGAGTATGTATCATTTTATTTAACTCGGATAAATAACATCAAGATAGATAAAGACCAAACGTATTGAATTTATAGACCTTTTTAATTAAGAGTGTTGCGCCCCCTGGTGAAGTAAATAGAACCAATTGTTTAGGTCATTTCCCATAGTTAACCTATATGCTTCACTTCATATAGGTTAACTATGGGAAATGATCTAAACCATTGGTTCCATTTTCCTCACCAGGGGGCGCCACACCCTAATAAAAAAAGTCTATATAAATACTTTTTGTACTTAGATTGGGTTATGGCTGGTGAGGGAAGAATACTGGGGAGATCCAATCATGAGTCAGGACATATAATTTTCACTTGTGATGGCTCTTGCGTTGGGCCAACGCAAGCTACAATGCAACCAAATGGCTATATTCCACCTTGTGATCCCCTGATTTACTTGCACTGGGTACAAACACTGCTAGTAAAATGCCCATCGCAAGGAAAATGAAATATGGCCTATATTAGACTGACTAGTGGCCAGCTGGTGAGCGTGGAGAGGTGTTGGAGCAGTGTGAGTCGGCCCTTGGCTTAGTAGCCTAATTGGGCTGACTGATGGCTGAGTGGTGGACGGCTGGTGAGCATGCAGAGGTGTTGGAGCTGGAGCTGACTGAGGGCCGGCTGCTAGCTATATAGACAGAGGTGTTGTAGCAGTGTGAGTCAGCCCGGGGCCTATTTCCCTCAGTGGGCTGACTGATGGCTGGCTGCTAACCTAGGCAGAGGTGTTGTAGTAGTGTGAGTTGGCCCTGAGCTTAGTAGAACATATAATTTTCACTTGTGATGGCTCTTGCGTCGGGCCAACACAAGCAACATTGCAACCAATGGCTATATTTCACCTTGTGATCCCCTGATTTACTTGCATTGGGTACAAACACTGCTAGTAAAATGCCCATCGCAAGCAAAATGGAATATATCCTATATTAGGCTGACTAGTGGCCAGCTGGTGAGCGTGGAGAGGTGTTGGAGCAGTGCGAGTCGGCCCTTAGCTTAGTAGCCTAATTGGGCTGACTGATGGCTGAGTGGTGGCCGGCTGGTGAGCATGCAGAGGTGTTGGAGCTGGAGCTGACTGAGGCCCGGCTGCTAGGCAGAGGTGTTGTAGCAGTGTGAGTCAGCCCAGGGTCTATTTCCCTCAGTGGGCTGACTGACGGCTGGCTGCTAACCTAGGCAGAGGTGTTGTGCAATTTATGGGTAGGAAGTGGAAGGGGCAGGGACCATGCTTGTCCACTTAGTTCGTAATAACTGTGGCAGGGGCCACTATGCTTTTAAGTCAAAGTGGAGAAACTTAGATTAGTTCCCCAATTTTTTCTGTTCCATGTTAGGTTTACTTAGAATTGATGTTATGACCAGTAGTTATGTTCTGGAAAATATCTGTCCTGTATGGTCTGGGTGTTAACTTAAGATATCTATTTTGATTGGCTAGTCTCAGATAGGGGCCTTCCATTTAGTACGTACGCAAAAATTCACAAATTCTAGACCCCCCCACCCCCCCTTGGGCTAAAATACGCATTGGATTTGTATAGGAACGTACGCAAAATTCCTAAAATCTCAGACCCCCCCACCCCCCCTGAGTGCGTACATACTTAATGGAAGGCCCCATAGTGTCCTATGCAGTCCATGTTAGAGTAAAGTCTTGTATGATGAGGCTACTAGCCAATATCTGTTAAGGTTATGCATACATGATTTAAAGCGCATCTCACTGCACATCATTCTCTGGTATAAGCGTGTCAAAGCTGCAGAGTGTCTGACCACTCGGCGGTCCTTTACAGATAAATGTAAAAGACCCAATAGAAGATGCAACAAGAATTTTTTTTTTAGCTTTGGTGGCGAAAAATAATCATCTATAATCTAGGAAGGGGGGACAGGGGGGTCAGAGCGGACTGCTTCACTACTTTGCCCTCTTCCTCCAAACCCCCCCCCCCCTCCACCCACCTGGCCTGGGGTCAGTAGCTGGGAGCAACCACCAGTCTTCCCCTCCCACCCCCTTTCCCACCCTGAGCGCTTGGTCCAGTTGGTCCACTGAGAGCACTGTGTCATGGTTGATTGCCCAGGTTGATTTGTCTTCATGGAAAGATAGAAGGGGTAGGTAGAAGGTGGAAGACCCCCTCCCCCCCTACCACCACCACCCCTCCTGCTTGCCCGTCTCCCCTCCCCCCTTCCACCTCCAGCCTTATGTATTATACCACCCTACCCTACATCCTCAGGTTATCTGTCATCTCTACATCTCCTAGGCCGTCATGACCTGGTGAATTGAAATGATGTGAGACTTCTGTTTTCTGTGGGTCTCTAATAATGCAATAGAAGTGGGTTTTAACCTAGTCTTCAGATTGTTCTTGCTTTGGCCCACATACTGCTTGCCACATTTTTTGCATTTGACGGCATAGATCAGGTTGTTGCTATTGCAGTCAATGTTTGGCCCATGTAGTATTCCTTTTTGGTGATGTGCAATTAGATGTTGCCACCTATGTTGAGTTTTAGGCAGTAGTGACATTCCTTGTTGTTGCATGCCATTTTCTTTTGTCTAGCTGTGGCTGATTTTTTGCTGTTTTCTGTTGGCAGTTTGGCTCCTACTAGAATATCTTTTAAGCCTTTTCTTTTTCTGTAGCCAACAAGAAAGCTTTTGTCATGATATAGATGCCATGTAGAGGAGGAACGGTCTAGGAGGTCCCGTGTCTTACTTATCTGGTCACATAAGATCAGGGTCATGGGATTGTATGTGGTCATCAGGAAGATGGGATTTTCAGATGTTCTTCTTCTTTTCTCCTTAGAAGTTGAATTGAGGCGTATTGACTGATCTCCTTTGGTTGCTCTCTTAAAGGCCTCTACTAAGAGCTGCATTTGGTAACCATTTTAGATGAGCAAGGCGGCTGTTTTTAGCACACTTTGAAACGAATTCTGCTTGGCTGCTGCATATGTATCGAACGTGTAAGAAGTGGCCATATGGAAGGACCTTCTTGCAGTGATATGGATGTGCTGAGTTAAACGGCGAGAAGTTATTTCTGTTGGTTTACAGCATAGTGTGGTCATCAGTTTGAGCCCATTGAGATATACTGTAGTGTCTATGAAGTTTATGGATGATGTAGATTTTTCTGTAGTGAATTTTATAGTCTCGTAGGCTGCATTGAGATATTCAATGAATTTCTCAATCTCTTGTTAACCATGTTGCCAGATATGGAAGATGTCATCTATATAATAAAACCAATCCCTTGGTTGGAGATGGTAAAAGTAGACAAATCTTCCTTTGAAATCGGTCATGAATATATTGAAAAATACATCCACCCAGCAACAGCATGGCTGATGGATAATGGTGAAGTGAGGTTAGGTACATGTCAGACTGCAGGATTTATAACCAACAGCTAGGAGCCTCTGATGTCCAAAATATGTGGCTTGGAACACATGGTAAATGGCATTAGTGAGCCAGTAAGTCCATAACCCCTAGCTATAATGATATAAGCAGCCATGCCTATATTACCCATATTCCACCTTGTGGCACCTTACTGAGAGCAAGTTTGTGGCAGTTTGCTTGCAATTTTTCATGGTACCCCAAGCAAATACTAGGCTCAATCTAGGATTTGATCTTATTTAGCCAATCTGGTTAAAATCAAGTCAAGTTTTTCCATTTTCTTTAGCCAGATTCAAAAATCTTAGCTAAATTTTCACCCGTAATATATGGTGTGTATAACATCTGTTTATTGGTATCTATTTTAGAGATAAGTTTATTGATATAATATCATAATGTATTTTCATGAATATTTAGAAGAAAAATATAAACTTTATAAGTCCCTGTCAGAGCTAGATCATCATAACAACAGGAAATTTAATTATATTTGGCTACAGATTCCAGTCTTCAAAATTAATGTTTTATTTTGTGCGCCTGCCTGTTGCATATGTTTTGGATATGCCGATTTAAATATGTACACATCAGTACAAAAACATCTAGATTCTGATGAAAAAACGTGCACACACTGGGTGCACAATGCCGAAAATTGTGTGCCCATCGGCGGAAATGTGCGGGCTAGGCGCAGGGCGCAGCGTTAATTTTGAACACTGGATTATTTTAGTGAAATCACTTATGTGGATAGTAACAGGGGCAGATACAAATATTTTAGAAAGAGAGGGGGTGCACATATTAACCCTTTAGACCCCAATCCGGCCATTGCCAACCAAGGGTGTGCTCCCTGATCCGGCCATGGCCACCCGGAAAAATGACATTTTTCCATAATTTTTCCATATTTTTCAAAAAGGGAACACTTTAATTTATGTTAAAGGTACAGAAATGGCAAATATATCGTTTAAAAGCTGATTTAATTACACATTCCATGCTTCAAACCAGATCTCAATAATTCTAATATTAAAATGTGAGTAACTCTCTGTATGTTATCAATTGAAACAAATTCAAGGGATTTCTGAGGGAAATCCTGGGGAAATCCAGCAATTCATCCTCCTAATCGATGGGGTCTAAAGGGTTAAAACGGGTTCCAGTTTTACATTAAAATACTGGGGACCTAAGTATACCTCTAAGACTGTGGATTATCTTCTGAGTAAATTGCTTTTGACAATTATTATTTTGGCTCAGCATTAGCTCAGTCTTAATAATCTGTTTAAATGATTTACTTCATGAGAATGTGCATGAAATAAGAATATCATGCAATATGTCAAATGAAAGCTATGAGATTTCTTTCTGATCAAAACTTTTGCCAGTCTGGCAAATTTTTTAGCTTGTTTTTCCATATGTTTTGGCCAGTTTGAATTCAAATTCGTCCCACACAAATTGGCGAACAGCCAGCATGAGCCATAGAAGTACATTGTAATATAGCCTTAAGCCTCTTCCATGGGGATGTAAGTGCACAATGAACTATCATCAAGTGTTAGAAGAATTTCTGAACCTGTAAGGTCCTTGAGATCAGCTGATTCATTTAGGAAGTCTGTGGTGTCACGTATAATATTATATGACTGACTTTTTTTAATGATTGGCACTAGGCAGTGGTCAACAAAGGCTGATATGCATTCGGTAGGCTTTTGTTGGTGGACACTATTGGGTGGCTGGGGAATGGGAAAATCTTGTGGATTTTTTGGTAAGAGGTAAAGTTGAGCCATGTGTGGTTCTGAGGTTCTGAGGAATTTCTCAATCTTGTCCTTGATCTCACCTTGTAGTTTCATTCTTCAAGTAGTCTCTCTATCTGTTGGTTGTGAAAAGTCATGAGGTTTGACTCACTCTTCATATAGAAGTTCTCGTCCTTAAAGGTAAATATGGGTATTCGACATGGTTTCTTGATAACCATAATAAAATCATGAAACTCACACAGCTGTTAGATGAATGCATAGGGACTGTAATAAAACTTTAAAAACCATATGTCACCATGTCCATTTAAGAGATATTAGCATTTGAAAAAATGACAGTTTATCATTGGCTTCAATGGGAAAAATCAATCTTTTCTCCATCAAAAAATAAATATCCATAATTTTGACATCAAAAGCTCCAAATTTTTAGACAGGAACAGGATACACATTTTAAGATTAAAAAAACATGGGGTCACCGTCAAAAATGAAAACTTATTCATGAAAATACCAAAAATTGACCCCCAAAACCCCCAAAAATAGCCTATACTTGTTTAAGAAATTAACAACAATATATCTTTTGGGCAAATTATTGTAAATATTTTGAGTTTATGATAATTAGATCACATTTTGGTAATATTTTAAAAAGTTTGCAAAATGTAAAACTATTAACACCAGGTGGTGCTGCAGTGAATTCCCATATTTACCTTTAAGCTGTCTCTCTCCTTCACGTATATAATCCAGCATATTTGGGATGACAATAGCCCCACCTTTATCAGCCCACTAGGCATGGGCAGAGAGGGTTCCTTCCCTTGAAGTATGCGAATGCCCTCATCCCATACAGCTTCTTATGATGACTTGTGTTTGTGCTGTTCAGCCACTTTCCAAGCTGGCATAGCATGTCCTCATTAGGGTTCCAGGCGATCAACGTGAAGCACCCCCATTGGTTACCCTTCTTACAACTCACCAACCTTGGAGACCAGACTCAGTAGCTCAATTGGAAGAGTGCCCGCTTTGAGTCTGGGAGGTCTTGGGATTTATCCCTGGCAAAGTCACACCAAAGCCTTTAACAATGGCAGTGGTCACTGCTTGTCTGGCACTTGGTAATAAGTAAGGACCATGAAACATAACTGGTCAGCCCGGTGTCAGTATAATGTGACTGTGTGGGGTATTGTGTGGGCCTTAGTGTGTGGGCCTTAGATATCTTAGTGTGGCAGCACTATAAAGAGGGCATTGGGTCCCACTGCTACAAATAGGCACCTCATCTCATAGATTCGGTCACAGCCCATGTGGTGTAAAACTAGCTGCAAAGCTTTACCCTGTGCAGTCTGGTAAAAGAACTCTGATGGGTTGGCCGGATGTTAAACTAATCCAAGATCCATCGTCTCACCAACCCTTCGGCCCCAATCCAATACGTGATCAGTGCTGGGCCAGTCCATGGGAACCTCAATTTTGTTCCTTTCTCTCTACCACCGTATCATTTAGCCAGACCAATTCACGGGCGTGAAACTCTTGACAGGTCACCTATCCATTGGTGAATGGTGGCTGGTTTCAATCCCTTTAATGCCCCTCTTTAGGCCTTGCGCAGCTTCTCCTCCAGTGACATCAAGAAGTCTCCAATCTTCTATGGCGGCTTCTTGAGCTGCAATGGTTTGCCATAGATTGCCTGCTGCAGCATCCTTGTCTGTCTATCCAACATGATCATATTCGGGGTCACTCCTAGACTAGCTTGTGGTGATACATAAAAACTCATCATGATCAAAGGCACCATCGCATCCCAGTCTCGTCCTGTTGTGAGGCAGATTGTGCAAAGACAACACCCTATAGCACAGAAGCTTTGTTCGACGTATCCGTCCCTCCATGGTTGATAGGGAGTGGTTCGCCTCTTGTGTATACCAAACAATACGCAAACCTCCGCTATCACCTCTGACTTAAAGTTCGTGCCCTGGTCTGAGTGCAACTCTCTGAATGCCACCATCTTCTCAGCCACCATTATGACATGTGGTCTGGAATCGGCAAACACTCTAGCCATTATTTTGGTGAAATAACATCCCACCACCAAACAGTATTTGTTTCCCTGTGCAGTGACCAGATACAGGCTATATCCATCGCCAACTGTTTCATTGGCTCCCCTACCATGTATTGGTGTAGCGGCTCATACCTTTCTCTTCTCTTCTTCAGCAGGGCACAATCACATTGCCAGCACTCCCACTGCACATTCTCTCAGAGCCCCGGCCAGTAGAATCCCTGCTTGGGGAGTCCTCACCACCCCAAAGTGAGCTCTAGATGCCCCACAGTGGTACTAACTCTGCCTGTTTACTCTGGGCATGACTAGCTGGTATCTCCATCCTTGACCCTCTAGTTCATAATATTTGCAATGCATAACTCAGTTAACTAAACTTAGTCTCTCCCATTGTCTCAGCAGTATCTTATGTCTCTCTTGACTCCGCCATTACAGCTTCCCACTCACCAGCTTCTTTCAGCATGTATATCCATCCCAAATCGCTATCCTCTTTCTGGGCCCCTCTTATCTCCTAAGGCAACCCTGCCAGCTCATATCCTTGACTCCTCCTGACAGCCCACATGTTGTGCTTGTGCTCTCTGCCACACTGCTTGCATGGTTAACAAGATAAAGTGTCCATGTTCTCATGTTTCCTTCCAGGCCTGTGCTGGAACAATATTGTGTGCATCACTCACGTTGATCCAGTGGGTGGCTTGCTCCATAGGTTCTTTTCTTTTCTGCAGCCAGCTTAACGTGCTGTTTTCTGTCCTGAAGATAACTTTTCTGTACATGTAATATCAGAAGTGCTTCAAGTCTTGTATAACAGCTAACAGCTTCTTCTGGATATAACAGTATTTCTTTTTTTTTCATCCCAGGGCTTTGCTTACTTGATCTTGCTAGTGAAAGAGCATGGCGCTGGTCCTTACATCGCTGGCGTCCATGTCCATCCACCACTGCCTGTCTACCTTGGGAAACCAAATTATCGGAGCTGTGATCAATGCCTGTTTCAGGATGTCAAAGGCCTTCTGTGTCCTCTTGTCCCACTCAAATGATGTATCTTTTTTGGCTAACTTGTAGAATGGGGCTGTGAGCTCCTTGAAATGTTTTATAGGATGCTGATAGTAAAAGCAGAGTCCTATGAAAGTGCAAACATCATGCAAATCTTGTGGTGTTGGCCATTTGGTCACCCACAACATTTTGCTGGATCAGGCTCAATTCTAGGGACCCAACACAACATGTCCAAGGAACGGAATCTTCTTTTGGAACAGCTTTCACTTAAGTGCCTTTAGTTTCCGGCTGGCGGCTCGCAGCTGGTCAAGCACTTGTACCAGCAACTCCAATGTGTCCTGGAAGGTTGGGCTGAAGACCAGGATGTCGTCCAGGTAGACCAAGCACTGTTCCTAAGTGTTACCTTTAAGAGCACCTTTCATGAGGTGTTGGAATGTTGCTGTGGCATTGACTAACCTGGACAGCATCACCTTAAATACATAACTGTCAGTATCCACTAGCCAAGTTAAGGCTGCAGAAGAACAAACTCCCTTACAAAGTATCTAAGCCATCCTCTATACAGGGAAGGGTATAGGTTCAATGGCTTGATTTAGTTTCTGATAGTCAACGCAAAAGCATTTGTCCCCATCTTTTTTCTTAACAACCATGGTCAGACTGCTCCAATTATAAGCACTGCTGTTTTCTTGAATGATCCCCAATCTCAGCATTATCTTCCACTAGTCTTTGTTCTTCTTCCTGGCATGCCGCTAGGTACCACCTCACATGCTGATTAACAGGCATCTGGTCCCCCATGTTGATCTTAGCTACACCAGGTCTGTTCACTGGTTGCCTCCTGCAGCATTTCTGCAATGGCCTCGGGCTGCTCATGCCAACAATGCTCAGGCTCCTGGATCTCTTCTGCAGCTATTCTTGCAGTCCTGAGGCGTGGCCTTTTCCTGGATTGTGTAATCATTGGTGAAATATGCCCATGATGCCAGTTTTTGTGCGTTATCTGCTCCTTTGCTGACTGGTTCTTTGCATGCTTTAATTCTGCTAGCTCCTGCAGCGTGTTGCAGGTGTCCTTCTATTGTCCAAACCATCGTCTGAGGCTGTCGAATCTTGCTGTGAACAATATATATGCGTGCTTTTCCTGTCAATGATAAGAAGAGCAGCAATGCCTTCGCCTCTTCGGTCCACTGCGCCAAGGCTGCATATTTTTCTAACTGATTTATCCATCCCTTTAAGTGCATATTCCCATCACTTTTCTCTGGCCGATGGTCAAACCTCTTTAATTTCAGCCTTGTGTCCTCCACTTGTTGCGCATTGGCCTTTTCAGCTGTCAAGACAATCATAATCTTGTACCATTACTTGTACCATTACTTGAGGGACCTCCTGGGCACCCCCATAGAAGAGATTGCTGAACAGCTCTCTCACGAGGGTGTAACAGATGTCCACCAAATTAAAAGCAAGTCAACTGGCATCTATGTGCTATCATTTGACACACCAACTCCTCCGGAATTTGTCAAATGTGCGTACACCAGATTGCCAGTTGAAGAATATATGCCTAATCCCATGCGCTGCTATAAATGCCAAAAATATGGCCACATTACAAACAAATGTAATGGCCAAGCAGCGTGTGGTCGATGTGGAAACAAAGAAGTCGACCACTCAACTCAAGAGTGCAAGGGTAAACCCCAATGCATTAATTGCAAAGGGGAACACCCGGCATACTCCAGGAAATGCCCGCATTTCATCGAAGAGAAAGAGGTCAATCTGTCCGTGTCAAAAGGAAGATCTCTTTCTCTGAAGCCCGAAGGATCGTGAGAGCATCCCGTGCTCCAGTGCTCACAAGAAGCTTCGCTTCAGTGGTCAGGTCAAAGAAAAATGCAGGTTGCCAAACACCTGACTGGCCTTACCGTGCTGTTAAGCCACAGCAATATCAAAAGGCTCCTCACCATCAGGCTGTGAACGCACAGCAAAAACAAAGAAAAGTTCGGCCCACACATGGGACCGACAGAGGGAGCAATACCACCTCGCTCCCTAAAAGAGGTCAGTCCCAAGTCTCAGGGACAAATACTGAGGGCAAGACCACCCAGCCCTCCAAAGGCCCAAAACCATCTGGGCCTCCAGCTGAGTCTGGATCCTCTAGGATACCAGTACTCGCTAGTAGTAAATCCCCACCAAAAAGACCAGGTGGAAGCGAAAGACCCACATCATCCCTAGGGTCTGAATGTGATGTAGACAGCTCACAGGAAGGGGACCCAACCCAATCTGTGACCAATTCCAGCCGTGATGTAGATGGCCCACAGGAAGGGGATCCAACCCAACCCGTGAGAGCTTCCAGCTATGCTGTGAAGGCCGCATCACCTCCAAAACAAACACCTCCAAAAACAAAAGCAGTCAACATCAGAAGGGAACACCTATCCCCGATAAGTATACAAAATCGATTTGGTGTACTAGCAGACCCTAAGGGGATGACAGTGCTACAAAAACAGACAAAGAAAAAATGAGTAACACTCAAACAATCATACAGTGGAATTGCAGAGGCATCAGGGCCAACAGGGAAGATTTGGAGCTCCTCTGCACCGAAGTCCGACCTGTAGCCCTATGCTTGCAAGAAATAAAAACAACAAACCATGACCACTTAAAAATGAAACAATACCATCATTACTCAAAAATTCCCGATGAACATGTCCCTGCCGGAGGAGTAGCCATAATGGCCGAAAGAAACTTCCCTCAACAAGAGGTTTCCTTGGACACAACCCTCCAGGCAGTGGCTGTTCGAATAACAATAAACAAACCACTTACACTGTGCTCTGTCTACATACCACCAAGACAGAAAGTCCCATATAATGATCTTGCAACACTGATCTCTCAGCTGACTCCTCCGTTTCTAATCATGGGTGACCTCAATGCCCATAACCAGATATGGGGGTCCCACAAAATAGACGTGAGAGGCAGAGCAATTGAAAGAATCATAGATCGAAAATCCCTCTGCTTGTTCAATACCAAAGTTCCAACATACCACCATCCTGGAAGTGGAACTTACTTGTCCATTGATTTAACACTCTGTCACCATTCCATCTTTGCAGAGTTTCAATGGACAGTACATGAGGACTTATGTGGAAGCGACCACTTTCCCATCCTCCTGCAGACATCCAAGAAAAATGAAAATAGAGACAGGATCCCAGTGTGGAAGACACATAAAGCAGATTGGGATTGCTATCAAAACCTCTGTAAAGTGTCCTTCCTACCCTGGGAACTGGCATGCGAGAAAGAAGATCCAGTGCAATACTTCACAGATACATTGCTAGAAGTAAGTGTGCTGTCTATACCAAAAACATCAAAACATCCTCCAAAAAAGTCTCGGCCATGGTATGATGATGAATGCCAAAAGGCTAGAAAGGAGAGAAAGAGAGCACTGAGAAAGTTTAATAGTAACATCAGCGCTGAAAATATGCATGCGTATTTACAAGCCCGTGCTAAAACAAAATTAACATATAAGACTGCTAAACGAGAGTCCTTCCGAAACTTCATCAACTCTCTTTCCAGATCTACCCCAATGAGGAAAGTATGGAAAGTGGTGAAGAAGATGAATGGTCACTCTACCTCAACAGTCCACCAGTTGAAGGTCGGAAACGAAACAAAAGAAACCAAGGAGGAAATAGCAAACATCTTAGCTACATATTTCTCCAAAGTCTCCTCTGAGGAGAACTGTAGCGAAACTTTCCTCCGACACAAAAAGAAGAAGGAAGACACTGAACTTGACTTCACATCCACCAACAGGGAGATATACAACACCATCTTCTCCCTCGAGGAGCTGAAACATGCCCTCCATCAGTCAAAGTCTTCTTCTCCTGGACCTGACACTGTTCATTATGACATGCTGAAAAAACTACCAGAAGAACAACTCAAACTACTACTAGAGTTGTACAACAACATATGGGTAAACGGAGATTATCCAAGCTCTTGGGCTGAAGCTACTGTGGTCCCTATCCTGAAAAATGGGAAAACCAAGAGTGATCCCCAGAGCTACAGACCTATTGCTATGACTAGCTGCCTTTCCAAACCCATGGAAAGAATGGTCAACAACAGGCTGACTTGGTATCTGGAATCTAATGATCTCCTAAACACCTACCAGTCAGGTTTCCGCCAAGGGCAGAGCACAACCGACTACCTTGTTAGGCTTGAAAGCTACATAAGAGAAGGATTCGCCAACAAAGAACATGTGGTGGCTGTCTTTTTTGACCTCGAAAAGGCATACGACACGACATGGAAATATGGCATCTTACAGAATCTGCAGGAAATGGGACTGCGTGGCAGACTGCCCACTTTCGTTTCCAATTTCCTTGCCAACCGAACATTTAGCGTACGTCTTGGTACCAAACTGTCGCGGAGAGTCGACCAGGAAATGGGTGTACCCCAAGGCTGTGTCCTCTCTGTGACATTGTTTGGTGTACAAATTAACAGCATTACAAAGTCCCTGCAGAAAGACCTTAACTGCTGTCTCTATGTGGATGACTTTGTCATATGCTACCGATCAAGACAAATGACAACTATAGAAAGGAAACTACAACAGGCAGTGAATCTCCTTGACAGATGGAGTACTGAAAATGGTTTCAAGTTTTCCACCAACAAAACTACATGCGTTCACTTCTGTCGTAGAAGGGGGTGTGTGGAAAATCCGGCACTCCGTCTCAAGGACACTGAACTGCCTGTAGGGGAGGAGGTGAAGTTCTTGGGAATGATCTATGACAAGATCCTATCCTTCAAACCTCACATTGAATATTTGAGGAGAAAATGCCTAAAGGCCATGAATCTCCTGAAAGTACTGTCCAACACAGAATGGGGTGCTGACCGAGAGATCCTGCTGACCCTGTACAAAGCATACATCCAGTCAAGGCTGGATTATGGTTCTTTGATATACCAGTCAGCAGGGAAATCCTACTTGGACAGACTAAACCCCATCCAAAACCAGGGCCTACGAATATGTCTTGGCGCTTTCAGAACATCACCAGCCAAAAGCCTACACGTGGAGGGCAATGTTCCACCTTTACATTTAAGGAGGGAAAAATTGTCCTTTCAATATGCAATAAAGGTCAAAGCTGACAAGAGAAACCCAACACATGATACCATATTCCGCACACATAACAGCGAGTTGTTCCGGGTAAATCCAAGGGTGGCCAAACCATTCTCTACCTCTGCTAAATCTGTGATCAGAGAAGCAGAGATACCTTTGAACATCATCAGAGAAATAAGACCACCCAAGGACCCACCATGGTCCCAGAGTAAAACCTGTGGTCATCCTAGAACTATGCAATAACAAGAAGAACGAAACCAACCCCTCTGCTTTCAGGAACGAATATGGAGCCCTGAAAGACCAATAAAGTGATCATTTCCCCATCTTCACTGATGGCTCCAAGGAAGGAAATAGAGTGGGTTATGCAGTACATACAGAATATGGGGACCTGACCGGTGCCCTTCACGGCCAAGCCAGCATTTTTACTGCTGAAGCACGTGCTCTGGCGCGTGCACTAGACTGGATCAAAGTATCAGGACACAGAAAGTTTATCATCTTCTCAGACTCAAAGTCCTGTTTACAAACTATCCTACAACATCAGCCTAACAATCCCATAATCAGAGATATCCAGCAAAGTCACACCAACCTGAAATCGGTTGGCAAAGAAGTGATTTTCTGCTGGCTACCTAGCCACATTGGAATCTCTGGTAATGAAAAGGCAGACCAAGCAGCCAAGGGGGCCTTGGCCCTAGATCCTGAGGTTGCTAGAATCCCACACACAGACTTACTGCCACTAAGCAAAACACATTTGCGGTCTAAGTGGCAAAGCGACTGGAACAAACAGGAGAACAATCTTCTACACTCTGTCCAACCCAAATTAAAAGAGAAAAGTGACAAAAGCAAAAGAGAGTGCCTGACAAGGTCAGAACAGGTGAAACTGGCCCGTCTTCGGATGGGCCACACCAGGCTGACACATGAACACCTGTTGAAAGGTGAAGGTGCTCCTATTTGTCAACAGTGTAACACCAAACTAACGGTGGAGCACATCATATTGAAGTGTAAGAAGACGGATGATAGTCGCAAGCGGCATCTCCAAAACAGAACATCGATGAAGGACGTGTTTAACAACAACGGAAGTAAAAAGATCCTGCAATTCCTTCGAGAATGCCAACTGATAGATAAAATCTAAGAAAGGATCCAAGAGTCTGGGATTCAGGGGCCACCCTGTGCTCCCGACAGGGTCATCAAAGGCCGGGTGTGTGGTGTCCTTTCTATGGGACATTGCACACTAAAGACCCCTTGCCACTCTTTGCAACGAGTAGGGTATCGCACCCGGTGGCGGGTTTCTCCTAAACCATATCATATATTTGGTCACCGCCCTTGTGGCGTAAAATAAGCTGAAAAGTATTGCCTTGTGCAGTCTGGAAAGAACCCATAAGGGTTGGCCGGACGTTAAACTACCCCAACAAACAAACAAACAAATGTACCATTACTTGAATAATTACATGTATACAATGATAGTCTACAAACAGACAATTAGTTCATGACTTTAGCACATACAGTGGTCCTTCTATATACGGCCCCTCTCACCAATTGTCACCTCTCTTATGTGGCCAGATATTCATGGTACAGACACTTTTCTCTCTTTATTTACCCCTCACTAGCAGCCAAAAGGTCCTATCAATGGGCCAGTGTCCAAAATTAAGGTTTAAATATGTGCACTTACTGGTTGCATAGCTTTGAAATGTGTGCAGCGGGTGTCTTTTATTGCACCCTCAGTGATATAGGGCTATTTGTTCCAATAAAAATGTGTTCATCTGCCAGATGTACACTATAAAAAAGCATGCACCCTGCTGCAAAACCATACACCCTTAATTTTGGACACTGATTGTTGGGACATGCTCAGAGAACAATAAATGACTGGTCGCACCTAAAATGATAAAGAGGGAGGTGTAAGGGGTGATTAATCACACCTACACAGTGTTCAAAACTAACACCGGCCCGTCAGTCAAAGGCCAAGAATTGTTTTTTTACACACAAATGGTGTGCCTCTAATGGGACTTATAGCAATAGGAATCTTTTAAGGATTATTTCTAACTTAAATGTTCCCTAATTGTGGTAATCAATCACGCAATCTAGATGTGCCACTTATGCTGGTATTTTCATTAGAGGCACATATTGTGGTGTCTTCTATGCTGTTTTTTATGAAAATATATATGTATATAAAACATGGCACTGATAACAAAAGGCATCTCTTGAGAAATATTATGTATTAAATGTGCCACTAGTGTGGTGCTTTATCATAGAATGTATATGTGTCACTAATGCTAATAACTATCTTATGACAAATTCCACCTTTAGTGGCACATACTATGGTGTGCCCCTAACGCTGTTTCTTTATACACATATATATGGTGTGCCTGTAATGCTGCTTTTTTATACATATATATACATGGTGTGCCTCTAATGCAGTTTTTTCATACACATAATATATGGTGTGCTTCTAATGCTGGTTTTTCATACACATATATATGGTGTGCCTGTAATGCTGCTTTTTTATACACACATATATATGGTGTGCCTCTAATGCTGTTTTTTTTATAAACATAATATATGGTGTGCTTCTAATGCTGGTTTTTTATGCAAATATATATGTATATAAAACATGGCACTGATAACAAAAGGCATCTCTTGAGAAATATTATGTATTAAATGTGCCACTAGTGTGGTGCTTTATCATAGAATGTATATGTGTCACTAATGCTAATAACTATCTTATGACAAATTCCACCTTTAGTGGCACATACTATGGTGTGCCCCTAACGCTGTTTCTTTATACACATATATATGGTGTGCCTGTAATGCTGCTTTTTTATACATATATATACATGGTGTGCCTCTAATGCTGTTTTTTCAAACACATAATATATGGTGTGCTTCTAATGCTGGTTTTTCATACACATATATATGGTGTGCCTGTAATGCTGCTTTTTTATACACATATATATATGGTGTGCCTCTAATGCTGTTTTTTTATAAACATAATATATGGTGTGCTTCTAATGCTGTTTTTTTACACACATATATATGGTGTGTCTCTAATACTGTTTTTTTATATACACATATATATGGTGTGCCTCTAATGCTGGTTTCTTATATACATATATATGGTGTGCCTCTAATGCTGGTTTTTTATACACATATATATAATTATGGTGTGCCTCTAATGCTGGTTTTTATACACATATATATGGTGTGCCTCTAATGCTGGCTTTTTATACACATATATATGGTGTGCCTCTAATGCTAGTTTTTTATACACATACATATAGTGTGACTCTAATTATGTGTTTTTTACACATAAATGCTGTGCCTCTAATGCTGGTTTTTTATACACATATATGGTGTGCCTCTAATGCTGATTTTTTTATATACACATAATGCTGTGCCTCTAATGCTGGTTTTTTATACACATATATGGTATAGGCTCGCGAAATTGACTCCACTTCTATTTTTCCCAACCCTCTCTCTGTCTTTTCCTCCTAATCATTACAGATTTGCTCCAATATGTGTTAAGACTATCTCAATAGATAGAGGACATCCAGACGAACTCGGAACACTGTACTTTTCTATATGTGGGATACATATTTCTGGGTGAAATTTGCCCCCGAAGTTGAAAAAATGTGTGAAAAGTGGCACTTTTGAAATGTCCACAGCACCAGTGCATCTGAATACATTAATATTTTAGTTATTTTAATAACTATTACCTATATTAAAGCTATTGTTTCCTTTTACATTTGGGTATGGGTAGTGTATAAGAGGGAAAATGGGACCTTGGTATCACACAATTTTTCCGTGGACTCTCAGATAAAATGTCTCAGGAAAACTGGTTTTTACGTCATACGGAGATAACCCAATTTAGTGAAAAATAAAATATCACATTTCAAACATCTAACCCCCTCAGTTCCTAGTTCATACATATTATAATTTGTTTCAATCAACAATTTAGCTCTCCAGAGGTGCTGCTAGGCTTCACAGGCCAAAGTGTATGGCAAAACTGGCACCACTGTTAAGCATGGTTTTTACGTTAGACTATTATCAGAAAAACTACAAAGATCATAACTAAACCATCATTACAGCATGTAATTGTCACTATTTAAACAAGATATAAACAATCAGATCAAGTCGGCTTCATTTATTGCAGTAGTTATAGGCGATCCCGAACGTCGAAAAGTTTTTACGTTATAAGTTTTTACGTTAGCGGCGCGGGAAAATTTTCGTTGAAACGGGTTAGGCCCCTCCCAAGTTGTAGCCGGTCCGTGTTTTACGCCTCCGCTCTCGGAGAACAACATCCGGTAGCGTTCACGGGGCGAAACGGACGAAGTGGACGAAGCATTTTGTCAATTTTTACGTCGTTTTCGCCGAAAAAAGGTGAGTAATTCTGCATCTCTTCCGTAAAAACTTCATTTATAAGAGGGCTAGCATATTGTAGACCAGAAATAATGGTCCATTTTGATGTATCGAGGGGTTGGGGACAAGATAAAACCGAAACAATCAATCGCGCAGGTTCAAATATGTCGCCGGCGGGCGGGAAAGCTCTGTCGAAGTGACGCTAACGTAAAAACCAGCGTCTAACGTAAAAATCTTGACTTTTCGATATAATTCCATGAATAAGCATGTTAGGATTATGATTACTGTTCGCATTTATTCCTAGGAGGTTAGCCTCTATGTGTAAACCTGCTATATAAGGTAGAAACATCATTTGTGAACTTGAGAGCTTGAAATCTGACTGACTTGTCAACCCAGAATTGACTATTTTTTTTACTGCTAGCCCTACTGTTACCTTATTTGTGAACACTTTGTGCTAGGTATGGTTTTATCCTGTTGCCAACTTTTAGAAGTACAATACCAGACAGTTTGGGCAATATATTTACATAAATTCAGTTCATATGAGAGGCCAACCTGGGTTTTTAAAATTGTTATGATGTAAAAACTTTTTCAGTTTTTTTCTTATTTAAGCCTAACTTCTATATCAATGCATTTGTCTGTTCCTGAATTTGGTAGAGCTTTATGTTTGGCTAATTCAGAATAAATATTAGCATATTATATAACTCATTTATATTGAAATTCTGTTTATAGTGAAATTTTCTTGTCTGTGAATTAATATCAATTTCTATTTAATTTTAGATGGCCGCACGAGGTGGACGTGGTGCACGCAGGACTGACGCGGAGAATTCCCACAACTACCGGGAACGACAAATCCAGGAGAACCCGGAGGAGCACTTCGACAAGGAGAGTGCAAGAGTTGGGGCACTGTATGTCCCCTCAAGGTTGCTGAAAGACGCTGACCGCCTAGCCCGCAACAAGAAAGCGGCGGACAGCAAGAAGCGAGTGAAGGATGGGCTGGGGAGGAAGCGAAGGACGAAGGCCCAGGTCCTCGCGGACAGAGAGGCCCAGGCCCAGGCCCAGGCACAAGGTGTAAGTATATAATATACCCATGTTAACTCATTTAAATTGTCATTATCTAAAAGCAAATATAATTTAGTGCCCTATTTAGTAACCTATGAATATAATTATTATTTAGTACCTTAACTATTCAATTACTTACTTGATATACTATTGACTTACTTATTTGATATACTATTGATATACTATTGTGTAGTTACTCCTATCATGTTTAATTTCTTTGAATTCCATGGATGTATGTATTATTGTTTATTTATTCCCACAGCAGAGGGGACGCGGTCGAGCACCGCCAGCCGCCGCTGCGGGCGCTCCCGCTCCAGCCGCTCCAGCCGCTCCTGCCGCTCCAGCCGCTCCTGCCGCTCCTGCCGCTCCTGCCGCTCCTGCCGCTCCTGCCGCTCCTGCCGCTCCTGCCGCTCCTGCCGCTCCTGGAACTGGTATGTGTTCCTAAGTCGTGTGCAGTGAATATGGAATAGAATTCAGACGCCTTGCCCCATATTAGTTATTGACATACATGTCCTCTCATTGGCGATAATCCATTTTGATTTTTCAGTATACCCGTATGACGTAAAAACCAGTAAATCCACCATGTCCTCTATGTTGAAACCAAGTATTATGGTCCTATTCTATGTCTCATTGGCATTGTGTTCTCCTGAACGCGATATACCCGTATGACGTAAAAACCAGTAAATCCACCTTTTCAACACTGTTGCCCATAAGGTCCCAAATTGACTTTAAATATGTTTCCTGCTTCAGCCGCTGCTGCCCCCCGACGCAGGAAGCGCAGAGCGCTGGCGGTCGACGTCGAGGTGGAGGTGGGGACGGCCCCTCCAGCGCGAAGGAAGCGGGCCCGTGCGCCTCCCACCCCAGCGCAGACTGAGGACGAGGCGGAGGAGGAGGTCGTGCCAGGGACGCCCGGGACCCCTGGGGACGATGAGGCTGTGATTGACAGGTTTGGATATAATACTTTATTATTATACAATTTGAATTTGTCAGAAAATTTCTCATGATAATCTTGAATTGAAAAAGTAATAATCATTAGGAATTTGTCTGTAATTTAAATGCTATTAGTGTCTATTAATGTTGTATCTTTCATAAACATAATGTAAGTTTCTCTTGGTATCTTAAACTTTCAGCATCGCCCAAGCAGTGAAAGGCTACTTTCAGTAAAGTTTCTTTTTTTGATTTTCCTTAGATAGTTTAGCCTTTTTCTTTTAGTATGGGACGATTTAGACGGTGACAGATAAGTAGATTTTAAACAGACTTACTAAGATTTATTTTGGTGATGGACTCTTTTTACTACACGGACTACTGGACTTTTTAAAAGACATTTGTGGAGCAATCCATTTGTATTATTTTTCTTTAGAATAAAAGACTTTTTTGCTGCCTTTCACTGACAATGCAAATGAGTCTATTTTTATTTCAATGCTTTAGCTTTTAGATTTAGCTTTTAGCCTACAACTGCTAAAAATAAACATAACATATAAACATAACAACATTTAAGTAACAGTACATGAAACAGTACATTGTCATGGCTTCCTAAAACTTACTGCACATTACATAGTCATGCTTTCATGCAACTTACTAACACATCAAAACATAACCCTAATACATAACCCTACACAACTTTCAGCGTTGGTGTCGTAGTGCGGGTGCCGGCGGTCGCTGCCGCAGTGCAACGAGGGAAGACTCGCACTCGAATCATGCGCCAGTATGGGAAGTCCCGGCGTCGCGAGGAGAAACTGAAGGCGGAACTTGCGGCCGCAGAGGAGGAGAAAAGGGCACTGCAGAAAAAGGTGTGGGCGCTGCAAAAGGAGAAACAGCGCAAGAAGGTAAAGAAAGCTCGAGTGGCACCTCCAGCCGCACCTCCAGCGACACCTCCAGCCGCACCTCCAGCCGCACCTCCAGCGACACCTCCAGCCGCACCTCCAGCGGCACCTCCAGCAACACCTCCAGCGGCACCTCCAGCAACACCTCCAGCCGCACCTCCAGCGACACCTCCAGCCGCACCTCCAGCGACACCTCCAGCCGCACCTCCAGCGGCACCTCCAGCAACACCTCCAGCGGCACCTCCAGCAACACCTCCAGCCGCACCTCCAGCGGCACCTCCAGCAACACCTCCAGCCGCACCTCCAGCCGCACCTCCAGCCACACCTCCAGCCGCACCTCCAGCCGCACCTCCAGCCACACCTCCAGCCGAACCTCCAGCTGCACCTCCAGCCGCACCTCCAGCCACACCTCCAGCCGAACCTCCAGCCACACCTCCAGCCGAACCTCCAGCCGCACCTCCAGCCGCACCTCCAGCCACACCTCCAGCCGAACCTCCAGCCGAACCTCCAGCCGCACCTCCAGCCGATCAGGACCCTGGCTTGTTGACCCCAGCACACGCACCTAGGCCGGAGGGTCGTGATCCGCTGTCGACACCAGTCCGCAAGGCAGACGAGCTTCTGCGCAGTGCTGGCATCACCCCCCGCAAGGCTCGGAATGTGAGAAAGACTCTTATCCTCCACCAGTCTATGCTCACTGTCCTGGAGGGCAGTGACCGTAAGACCAAGCAGCGCGTGATGCAGTCAGCTGTGAAGACGAGGACCGCACGGCTGCTCTCACGGTCCATACACATCACGCGTAAGGCCAGCACTGCACGCGAGGAGACCATGCGGAGGAAGTTGGCGTGGATGTCGAAGCGGCACATCCAAAGTTTCATGAAGGAGCCGGTCAACAGCACTTGCTTGCCCGGTAAAAGAGACGCAGTCAAGGTCGGGGGCATCAAACTGCAGAAGTATGTGCTCAACTCCAAACTCAAGACGCTGCATTCTCGCTACTCCAAAGAATATCCGGAGAGGAAAGTGAGCCTCGCTGTCTTTAAGAGGGCTCGTCCGGCCAATGTGGTGACCTTCCGTTCCATCAAGAGGGAGGTATGCTTATGTCAAAAGCATGCCAACTTCGGATACCTCGTGGCGGCCCTCAAGACAGTGGGAGTTACTGACAACAACAGCGAGTTCGTGACGAACTACAGCGTCGAGGAGGCTGCCAACAAGATCGACGAGTTGGAGCAGGCAGAGGTGCAGTACCGAATCTGGCGTCAGGTGCCAGTCCTGCTGAACGGGAAGCACTTTAAGCGGACGACTCTGCTGGAGGAAACGGTCCCAAAGGAGGAATTCCGCACCAAGTTCCTGGCCGACATGGTGACCTTCCGTGAACACGAACACCGAGTGCATGCCCAGTATCAGCAATTCGACAAGCTCAAGGCACAGCTGCAGGAGGACGAGGCGACAATACAGATTGACTTCGCCGAGAACTGGGTGTGCAAGTTTCGGCGGGAGGTTTCAAGAGCATATTATTCGAAGGGTCAGGTCACCATACATCCTGTCGTCATCCACCATAGTCCAGGCAGCGGGACCAACGGACCAAACAACACACAACTCACCACCCTCGCCATCTTGTCGGACGTACTCTCACACAAGGCGACTACCATATTTGCTTTCCTCAAGGCACTTGCGGACTGGCTGAAGGAAGAGCTCCCACAAATAAAACAAATCCACTTCTTATCCGACTCGCCATCAAGCCAATACAGGAATGGCTCCATCTTCCGTATTGTGCAGAATCACCAGCACCTGTTCAACATCAACGCCACCTGGAGCTACTTTGAGTGTGGCCACGGCAAGGGCCCATGTGACGGGGTCGGAGGAGCCGTGAAGCGGTCGGCCGAGGATGCGGTGAAGGAGGACAAGCACCTCATCAAGTCCGCCCTGGACTTTTACAACTGGGCCAGGCAGCGTGACGACACCACTGTGAAGTTCATGCTCATCACGAAGGAGGAGGTGGCGGTGGCTGCGGACGAGCTGGAGGCCCTTGGCAAATTCCCAATCCCGGGAACGATGAAGGTCCACTCGGTCGTACCAGTAGGCCAGAGGCTGTACACCCGTAACACCTCGTGTTTCTCGCCGTGCTGTTGGTCGGACAAGACCTTCCACCATCAGTGCGAGGGATGGATATCCCACAGCGGACCAGAGGTCCCCACTCCTGAGCCTGCTGAGACGGCCGACGACATCGTTCCCCAGCATGAGACTGCCGACAACACCGAGACCCAGCATGAGACTGCCGACAACACCGTGGCCCAGCATGAGACTGCCGACAACACCGAGACCCAGCATGAGACTGCCGACAACACCGTGGCCCAGCATGAGACTACCGACAACACCGAGACCCAGCATGAGAATGCCGACAACACTGAGGCTGAGGAGACGGTGGAGACCGTGGAGACTGTGGAACGTGCGAACTTGCCCGAGGTGGGTGACTTCGTGCTAGCTCGTTACGACGGGGATGTGTATGTCGGAAAGGCACTAGACAAGGAGGACCAGGAAGTACTGATTGACTTCATGGTTAAAAAGAAGGAAAGTTTCCACTGGCCCAGTAAAGCCGACCAGCTTTGGGTGGAGGGCGTCGACATACTGGCCAAGATTGACCCCCCCACACCCACCGGACGCTCCAAGCGTGCCTTCCGATTGAGTGAGGCCGCTTGGAGGTCAATGCAGGAATTAGCCTAACCTGCCTTGGGCCGGGGAGGGGGGATGGGGGGAAAGGGTTTAGGATAGACAATTCACAAAACTAAACAAGAAAAAACCAAAAAAAAAACAGAAAAACTGAAACCCCAAAAAAAACACTTACACAGACTATGGTACAACGCCCTTGAGGGACCATGCACCACTTGCAGTTTGGTAAGTACATGACTACTATACTTATATCAACTTAGTATAAATGCATGAAAACCAATTTTTCATTTCCAGGTCTGGATGTTGCTTTGTTTCAGGACAAGAGAAGAATGGTTTTTACATCAGACGATCTGCATGTTATACTCTAATTTCAGGTTGGATATGTCCATCATTCATCTCTTATTGATTTATTCTGTTCAGTGTTACTCTATATGACTTAGCAATAACCGAACCATACAGGTTTATACATGATTTGTGACCTTCTGGGCTGTTAATAGTTGATGGATTGATGTACGGGTTTTTACATCATACGGGCAGGGTCATGGGAGATGTCGCGCAGCACGGCAAGTTGTTGGGAAATGGGGTTTATATCACATATTTGGATAGAAGAGATGTATGTGCACACTGTGCAACAGCCAGAAAGCACTTTTGATTTTTTTTTTTCGTGTTATACCCTTTCTCGGTGGTCGCGCGGGGGTAAAAATCAATAATTTCCGACGAAATATGACCAAGTGCCAAAATAATATGGGGCCAGGGGTCTGAATTCTATTCCATATTCACTGCACATGACTTAGGAACACATATCAGTTGAAAAAGAAGAGTTGGAAACATATTTAAAGTCAATTTGACACCTCGTGGGCAACAGTGGTGAAAAGGTGGATTTACTGGTTTTTACATCATACGGGCAGGGTCATGGGAGATGTCCCGCAGCACGGCAAGTTGTTGGGAAATGGGGTTTATATCACATATTTGGATAGAAGAGATGTATGTGCACACTGTGCAACAGCCAGAAAGCACTTTTGATTTTTTTTTTTCGTGTTATACCCTTTCTCGGTGGTCGCGCGGGGGTAAAAATCAATAATTTCCGATGAAATATGTCCAAGTGTCAAAATAATATGGGGCCAGGGGTCTGAATTCTATTCCATATTCACTGCACATGACTTAGGAACACATATCAGTTGAAAAAGAAGAGTTGGAAACATATTTAAAGTCAATTTGAGACCTTGTGGGCAAAAGTGGTGAAAAGGTGGATTTACTGGTTTTTACGTCATACGGGTATATCGTGTTCGGGGGACCACAATGCTAATGAGACATAGAATAGGACCATAATACTTGGTTTTAACATAGAGGACATGTATGTCAATAATGACAAATACCTAACTAGTGCCTAAACCTCTCTGAATTGTTTTTACAAGGAACAGCAGAGAGCACATTTTAGAAAGTGTGCCTTTTTTGGGCGCGCATGAAACGTGACCGATTTCGAGAGCCGCATGAGGTCCAATAAAATACCCACTAGTATTGCCATGTGTTATTTTTCTATCAGCCACACTACTGTTTTATCAATATCAACCTTAAAACTGGACATAAAACTGTTTATTTGGACTTTCCCTTGGGGTAAGAACCTTACTTACATTAAATCTGATGTAAAAACCAACCGATTTTAACAGTTTGGAAGGCCGAACTTTGAAGGCATGTAAAAAAAAAACGAAAATAGATTAGTTAATTCTGTTTTTTGCTCAGGATCTGCCAACCCCTATACTCTATGGAAAAAAATACAATAGGCCTCTAGCTAAATGTTGGTCATTTTTTATATGCCAAACCCCAGGATCCCAGATTGGAGCCAATTTCGCGAGCCTGAGCCATATAGGGTGTGCCTCTAATGCTGGTTTTTTATATACACATAATGCTGTGCCTCTAATGCTGGTTTTTTATACACATATATATGGTGTGCCTCTGATGCTGGTTTTTTATACACAAATATATGGTGTACCTCTAATGCTGGTTTTTTATACACAAATATATGGTGTGCCTCTAATGCTGGTTTTTTATACACAAATATATGGTGTGCCTCTAATGCTGGTTTTTTATACACATATATATGGTGTGCCTCTAATACTGGTTTTTTATACACATATATAGGGCGTGCCTCTAATGCTGATTTTTCTATACACATATTTATGGTGTGCCTCTAATGCTGTGTTTTTTACACCCAAATGGTGCCTCTAATGCTGGTTTTTTATACACATATATGGTGTGCCTCTAATGCTGTTTTTTAATATACACATAATGGTGTGCCTCTAATGCTGGTTTTTTTATACACATATATATGGTGTGCCTCTAATGCTGGTTTTTTATACAAATATATATGGTGTGCCTCTAATGCTGGTTTTTTATACACATATATATGGTGTGCCTCTAATGCTGGTTTTTTATACACATATATATGGTGTGCCTCTAATGCTGGTTTTTTATACACATATATATGGTGTGCCTCTAATGCTGGTTTTTTATACACACATAATGGTGTGCCTCTAATGCTGTTTTTTTATACACATATATATGGTGTGCCTCTATTGCTGGTTTTTATACACATATATGGTGTGCCTCTAATGCTGGTTTTTTATACACATATACACATAACAAATTATAATCATAGCGAAAGGAGTCTTTTGAGATATATTTTTTATTCAAATGTGTCCTAAGTATGGTTATTTATGACAAAATGTGTGTGTGACTCTAATGTTGGTATATGAAAAATACCAGCATTAGAGGCACACATTTCCGTGTGCCTCTAATGCTGGTTTAATCATTAGAAAAATATTAGGGGCACACAGAAAAACCTATATCTTTTGGTATTCATAGTACAATGTTTATATCGATAAGATCTGTTCTAGCCTTTAATTTAAACATTTCATTTCAATATGGGACATATATGTATTGTTGCCAAGCAACCCCGAAAGATTCTAGATATGTGCCCCTAATACCTGTTTTTTTCATAAAGAGCCACTAATGCTGGTTCTAGGATTATATATATATATATATATATATATATAAAAGACTATTCGCTTAAGCACCAAAATAGTTTTAATAGAAAGTTTCATTCTTTGGCAAACAATTTTGTTTACTCTACCTTTATTTACATTTCTTTTTCACGGTACTCTTTTCACTTCCCTATATTAAAACGTGTTCCCGGCAGATACAATATGAAAAGCAATGAATGTTGAACCTGTAATAGCCAAACGGGTTTTTATGTACGTAAAACTCCTGAAAATGGCACGTGCGTCAGTTACTGATAGTGTAAGATATACTAACAGATGTCTAAATTACATACTTTTCTATGCGTTCATGGTATATAGTATATCATAGAACTGTATCGTGTATTGTTTGCACTAGGTGGCGTTGATTTAATTAGAAAAAAAGATCCGTTGGAGAATAGGATGTGAACGTGATATGCTCCCTTTTCAAGTTATAGGTAATAGGGGGCTCCTATGTTAAAAGTGAAAAGGTGGAAAGGGGTGGAGTAAAAAGATGTAGTCTGACAAGTCTTTAAAATATAAAGAGTTACACAGATATAGACATTTTATTGTATCTTTTTGCCGAACGGAAGCGTGAATTAGTGCTTCCAATACACACTTATTTCCTTCTTGGTTCGTGGCAATCAATTGGAGGACCTTTAACCCTTTCACCGCGGGAAGCCACAAAAGTGGCTCTATAGTAAATTTCTATAGGAAGTGCATTTGTAGAGGAGGAATTCAGCTTTCAGAATCTGAAAGAATTTTCAAAAAATTCCTATTAGAACCAGAGATATGGTCATTTGAATATGCTATGGTCGATTCATTATAAAATAGTAGAATTGCCATTGCGCAACCTTGTAATAATATACAGAAAGATGATTTTGCCATCTTTTTGCGAATTGATAGAAATTTGTTAGTTTTTGGAAAATGCTATGATTTTCAAAATGTCATAACTTTGGTTTCATTTATGATAATCACATACTGTTTTTTTAAATTCAAACACAATAAACCTTTAGGCCTCCTATTTTTCTCTTTGAAACAAATAAAATTAATATTTCAACAATTAATGGTTACCATGGAAACCAATAATTGGAACATAATGCAGATATTACCAACATAAACAAATTTGGTGAATTGGCAGGTTGCCAACATTTAGAATGTTTTCATCCAACTTATATAAAAACAAATTGTACCAGAAGAATCTATAGAAAATTTGAGTTTTAGACATTTTTAAGACTAATTTTCATATTTTGGCCAATATCTCTGTAATTATTAACTGTAGAATGCCATATTCAGCAGTGAAAGGGTTAATGCGGATAGGAATAAAATATCTGAAATTCAAACAGCACTTAAAATGTGAATATTCCACTTTTTGTGTTTCTTTTTCTTCCTTCATATTCTTTAAACTTGTACTTACTCAAAGTAGTACGCAATTCGCTATAGGCCTATGTAAAACTGAAGTTAAATTGCAATTTGACAGTGAAAATATTGGTCAGAGGTTAAGGAAAAGTAATATTCGTTCGGCTTGAATAGAAAAACAGCAAAGATTTAAAAGAAATATCCTCGTGTAATTTCAGGTGCTGCTGTTTTTCGGTGAAAACTGTTTCTCGTCACTTCTTTCAACATTTATTTTCTGTATCACAAAAGAATAGTCTCTCCATTTCCAATGTGTCAAGCTGTAAAAAGACAAAATCAAATCCCAAACCTTCTTGGCGAACAATGAGAATTGATAAACATCCAAACGACATTCATTCTACAATTACTTTGAAAACTTTGAAACTGAGCCAACAAATCTAAAGGATGAGGTCTAGGTACGATTAATAAAGAAGCACTGGCCGTGGTTCCATAATTCATGATGAGTAATTGGCCTAGTGCCCGACCTACAGGGCTGATAGGCATTAAGCTAGGAGACGAGTAAAAGTGGGATAAAAATGGAATATAAAAAAGAGGTGTGTCGCTGGAGGATCTGTGGCTGACGCCCTTGGCCGGCGGGCCTATGATTGTTTATCTCCGGCTTGTAGGCGGTGTATTATAGGCCTGTCATGTCGGCCTGTCAGGAAGTCGGCCTAAGGTAGCGCCTGGCGTTGACGCCTCTCCTCCCTGACGCCTCTATACCCCATGACACCCCCTGCCTCCCTATAATCCCTGCAGGTCCCCGCTCAGAGGCCGGCGTAGGAATGCTGATTGAATCGGCCCGGGTGCAATAACACGATTTCCACAAGTGCTCGAAACAAATCAATTTTTATTGCGCCCAGGAAATGTGGGGCACGGATTTAATTAGTCTGTTCTCTTGGCGAGGGGATGATGGGGGTAGGGTTGGGCAAGAAGAGGGCTTCTGGGTGTTGAAGGGGGCAGCAGGGGTAGGGGCGTGATGGGAAGATGGCAGGAGATGTAGAGAAGGGAATTTCATAGATATCAGAGGATTAGAGAAGGGAAAGAGGTGAATCAGAGGACATCTAAAAATGAAATGTAATAAGAGGAAAGGTTCTGATATATTTGAAAAGGAAAATGTAGAAGTAGGCTTTTTTCAAAAAGGAAAACTAAAAGGTGGTTAAACTTAAAGGGTGGACCCTTTTCCCGAAAAAAGAAAGAAGAAAAAAAGACTTATTTGAGACCCAAGAAATCGGGGAAATAGGAGAAGCAAATGGACAGAGGGTCGCTACATTCAATGGAGAACGATTCACGCCAGAGGCGGTAGACAACGGGCAGAATGGCAGGAGGAAACCGGAAGCTGATGCACGTGAGGGGCGTGGCTGCGCGCGCATCCGGGGGGTCAATAAGACGCGCGCGACCTCTGGTGACCGCCGGCGGGCCGAATTAGGCGCCGTGAGAGGGCGTTAGTGGTCCGACGTGGGGGCCGGGGCCGGAGGGGTGAGGGTGGGGCCGCTTAGAGAGGTCGGGTAGCGTCATAAAGACGTCACCAACCTCAGGCCATAACGCACAGCCCTTTGTCTGACCGACGACCATTGCCTCGTCCGTCCGTCATCCACCCAATGAGTTGTGATCTCGCCCAATCCATCATTAGTTTGGCTGAGGAGTTCACCTACCCACTAATTCCTGGATCGGATTTAGGATTTGAGGCTAACGAGAATATTTCATGGTTTTGGGGGACCTGTAGATGATGGGTCTTGGAGATTCTTAGGTGTTCCCTTCTCATTAGATCTACCAATAATTATGATCGAGAATCTGCCATCATGTTCGGGGGTATTTGGAGGTGCAACATGGTCGTATCTTAGATGAAAAATAAATAAATAAACGTTTCTTCTTCATATGCTTTACGCTTTTAGGAGAACACGTTTCAAAGAGAAGCGTACATAGAGAAATTGCACAGTAGCATAGATAGTCCAGGAGCCAAACCTGAAAATCTTGATTTACCCTCCGCGGTGAGCCCCCTGGATTTTCTTGATTTTTTTCAACTTATAGCATCCTAGGGACCATGAATCAAGACGGTTCCGAAGAATTTAGGTATGCGAACACTCTGTAATTACGCAATTTGTGGTTAATTAGCAAAAATTGAAAAACGCGTTATTTCGTAATATCTCTGGAACTATGTAAGATATGATAACATGCTATATGTCATCTGAAAGGTAGTTTTTTTCCTGATTTTCTGGTATATTGTTTGCTATTGTCATTAATCATGGCAATGAGTAATTAAAGAAAAACTGTTGTTTTAGTCAAAATCATTAGAACGTAAGGATCCAAGGTTAAAATTTGGAATTGATAAACCAAGTCCTAGGTATACTTAGAGGGGATCTTTAGGCAGTTTTTAAAGAAGTTTGCATCTGATTTCATTAGAAATATAATGTAGAAATCATTTTTTTGCTGATTAAATTCTAACCGACTACTGGTTCATTTTGCACTTATATTCTAAAAGGAGAGATGATATCATGAAAACAATACAATATATGCTAAAGAGATGGGAAAAGAATAATCATTGTCTCCCTAAGCTGGTATTTCAGTGCTTTCTGAGCTATTTGGTCCACTGTAGACAACATTAGAGCTGTAAAATAAGTTTACATTAGCAAGAAATATTTGTCCATGTAATTTGCAGCCAAGCTCATTTTTGTTGCCTGATCAAATTAGGATAGTCATTGATTTATTTACTCAAAAGGGTATGGATGGCTCCTTATATTGCCAAAGATTCACAAATTGACGTACCCACTCATCATTAAACCCTATTCCTATAGGGAGGGTGGGAGTTGTAGGCCATAATACTTTTAAATACCCCCATTGCTGGCCCCAGTGTCCAATGTTTACCTCATACCTGGGAACAGATAAGGCCTGGAAAGACAGAGGAATGATAAAGATGGAAGACTAGGGTTCTTATCTCCCTGTTGTGTGAGTTAACCCATTGATAAGACACTGTGTGCACAACCTAATAAAGGATCCCTCAGAGGGTGGGGCAGACTTAAATTTTGGCTACTTATTACCGTCTTATTATTCCATTTTATCACATAATTCCAAAAGGAGCATGAGATTCATCACTGAAACTGGTGAAGTAAAATGATAACTTTAACTGTTTAGACAATGCTGCCTTACAGCAGTGAAATGAAGGTAGTGGATCTTTAGAAACTTATCAGTGGTGGAGAGTTCTAGCCTTTCCCCAGAGTGACCTGCACTGAGGGTTAAGGGGAGCCCCCATGGTACAACACACTACAGACCAATATGGTGTGCTGTAAACTGTGGGGATGCTGACCACCTGCTGTACTTTTGTTAACATCCTCCCACCAATCTACCTAATTAAACTTTGTCATCTTTTTGCTTCTACTTGAGAGCAGATCCAGGCTGTATGGGTTCAGTACTCATGATCAGCTAGCTTTATACCCTTTTGTATCATTTGAAGACTAAGTATTCAGTGTTGGATTATTAGAACTGGTCATAGATTAGAAGATTATTTATGTATTTGAGTAATCACTCCCTTAGTTGGTCTCTGAGTATTTACCATGATTGACCTTTCCCTTAGTACCTATAAACTGTGTCTTGCTGTAGGTTAAGGAAATTGGATCCTTGTTCATAGCAGTTTAGAAATGAAAATGGTTATATTTTGATAAGGGAATAGTGTTGTTTCTGGGGCTTAAAGAACTGAAAGTTTGAGGCAACAACCAGAATCACAGCAATTTGTTGCTCTTGTATAATCTCATAATACCATAGTGCCGTGGTTATGGTGTCAAATCAAGGGTGCTGTGCACATGCTGCTCAATGTAGTAATGCTACTAGATAATATTGGGAAACCAGTAATGGCCATACCAAGAACTTGTAATTTGTAAATAGAAAGCTATATCAGGTACTTCTGTATTGTTTCAGGACTTGCCAATGATATTGATATGTATATACACACACAGAGGTCTCAGTCCCCCTGGTACACCTCCTGATAAAATTAGATATATGGCAGAATCCTATTAGTTGGTAGGATGAATCTGAGTGAAGCATGATCATAGGCTGGTCATAATTTGATATAAAATTACTAATACCAGTAACCCATAGAATATAAGATATCCATTTTGTGTAGGGTCAAGCCAAGCTACTCATTTATATTAGTGCATGGGTCTAGCATCCTAGAGTTTAAAGAACAATCTAGTAATTTGTTAAAACCAACAATTTGAAAGAGGTAGCACACCTATCAAGTTTAACAAATAGCATTCCTGGTCTTTTTGCAATTGGCATATTGATACAAGGACTGTTTTTTTTAAAATTCAGAACCCTTGATATATGACAACAGTCTTTTTGGGACTCATCTCTTCTTTAAAGTAATACTTGGAGGCTCCCCATGTATATACCCTGAGAAACATGGCTTGGGGTCAGGTAATTGGTCAGTCTACTATGGGCTATTCTTTTCTTTTTGTCAGCATGAAATAGAGAGAACTATATGGGGCCTTCCATTTAGTAAGTACACACATTTTCAAAAATCTCAGACCCCCACCCCCTTTGGGCAAAAGTATGCATTAGATTTGTACTATAAAGTATGCACATTTTCAAAAGTTTCATACCTCCTTCCCCCCCTTGATGCATACATAATTAATGCAAGGCCCCTAATAAGATGGTTTGTAATAAAACTGAGACATAATCATGGTATTTTACTGAGGAAAGAAATCTAACTCAAACCATAGTTTTATTGTGATACATCTCTCACTGTGAGCCAAATGCTCTCCAAACAGCCACTATATTACATGCATGTGCCCAAATGGCTCAGAAAGCACTGAAATACCAGCTTAAGGAGATAGTGATTATCATTTCCACCTCACTTTAGGATATATTGTGTTGTTTTCATGATATCATCTCTCCTCTTAGAATATAAGTGCAAAATGAACCAGTAGTCGGTTAAAATTTAATCAGCAAAAAATGATTTCTACATTATATTTCTAATGAAATCAGATGCAACTTTATTTAAAAACTGCCTAAAGATCCCCTCTAAGTATACCTAGGACTTGGTTCATCAATTCCAAATTTTAACCTTGGATCCTTACGTTCTAATGATTTTGACTGAAACAAGAGTTTTTCTTTAGTTACTCATTGCCATGATTAATGACAATAGCAAACAATATACCAAAAAATCAGGAAAAAAAATACCTTTCAGATGACATAATATAGTATGTTATCATATCTTACATAGTTCCAGAGATATTACGAAATAACGCGTTTTTCAATTTTTGCTAATTAACCACAAATCGCGTAATTACAGAGTGTTCGCATACCTAAATTCTTCGGAACCGTCTTGATTCATGGTCCCTAGGATGCTATAAGTTGAAAAAAATCAAGAAAATCCAGGGGGCTCACCGCGGAGGGTAAATCCTTATTTTGACAGATTTCAGGATTTGGCTCCTGGACTAAGAATGACCCTGCACATGGTCAACATCACGAAGACCACGTTTGTTTCTTTAAGGTAAAGGTACAAGTTGAATCTGTGTATAGCTGTTAAAAAGCTTTATCCTAAAAGATTTTGATACATTACATTCGTATTCCCTTTGGATTTGTTTACCCTGCTTTTGGTCAACAAAACATCATATTGTGATATATCAAAATAAGAATGTATTAGAGTTCTACAGGATAACGATTTGGTAACACACGTATCAAAATGAATACATTGTTCAGAGGACCTTCTTCGGCTTTTTTTATTTTTTGAACATGGATATCTCGCTTGTGAATCAATGTAAAGACCCAAAATTTTTACAGAATGTACATAACATCCGCATGGAGGGAAGCGTGTCTCAGATTTTTGATTTAGGACCTAGTTTTAATTTTATGGCAAAAAACGGGCAACTTTTTGTGAATTTTTTCAACATTATTTTCTAGATTTCATAAAAAGAAAACTAAGACCTAAATAAAAAATCTGAGACACACTTCCCTCCATTTGAATGTTATCTATATTCACTGAAAATTTCAGATCGTTATATGCATAAGTAAGTGAGATATCCTTGTTCAAAAAATAAAAGTTAAAAATGCATTTTTCGAATTCCTTGAAAGGTCAAGCAGGCAGACATATAAACATTTTGATATGAGTTATATAGGCAAATAGGTTTGTCCAAGGGCAATAAAATCATATAAGACCAACAGTTATGCCATGAGCTCCAGATGATTTATGCATCTTGAAAGGGAGTCTTGTCAAATTGGCCACTGCGAGGTGTTGTCTATCCTTAAGAGGTCACGGCGTCGACCTAGTATTCTATTACAACAATGTTGACCTTTCAGAATCTCAACTATTACCTTGACAACGGCTGGGCCATTTTAATTTACTCTATAAATTTCGGCTAATAAAAAGACTCTACTTATTGCGTTCCATTATGCTGTATTCTGACGTCAAACTCCTGCCATTGCTCCTATTTTTTGACAAGGGTCAATCAGTGCTTTGTCATAGATATTTCGTCGCCTATAGTTCTTATGCTTCAGCTTTTTCATTAGTTTGTGGGATTCAAAACCTTTGTCCACCTCACCTATTCCAGGTATTAATTATCCAGACCTCCCTTCTCTGTATTAGTGTCATTGTTCCTCAGAACCTCAGAATATTAATCATAGCTGTACCTTTACTTAATATTTGAGTGTAGAGTTAAGTACTGGCAACGTATGAAACAAAACCATTTCCCATGTGACAATTTGATACTTGCTGCCTCATAATGACAGAGGAGATTATAAATACACTGATAAATTCGGAGTTACCTAATTGGATGGAGGATGCCTCCTGTCTTGACATAACGGGCCAGACTCGATCTCATTGCCACCAATTTTACTATTATAATGGAAAGTCCTGTAATAACGGAAAGACATGTAAAATGATTTGCATTTGTTGTTTTTTGCCCAATACATCAGTCAGACATCCTGTAATCAGAGGACGCTCCATATTTACAGGCACACATTTTACCCTTATTGAAGTACATGTTTTATCTTGATTTGTCTTAGGTATTACGCATTTCTTTTGTCGTTAAGACATGATATCAGGTTTCACCTTAATATCATTATTACAAAGCTGGACATCCTGAAATATCAGGACCTTCAGGGTTCAGTTTCGAATTGAAAACAAGTTTAACAAAAAACATCTTTTAACTAGGGTATACTAAACTACAACACAAAAGTTTTAGTAAGTGTGATGAACGGCTATTCAGCCAAAATACATAGAGGTTAAAATAATAGAAATAAGATAATAATGGAAATATGTAAAGAACGAATAACGAATATGTAAAGAACGAAGAACGAAATAGATGTAAAGAACGAATATGTAAAGAACGAATAACGAATATGTAAAGAACGAATAACGAAAACGTAATGGAACGAAACCCGGAAATATGTAAACCGGAAGTGAAATGTAAACCGGAAACGGAATATATAAACCGGAAGTGACGTCAATTGTAGGTCACGTGACCGAAGGCAGCCAATCAGGGCTGACCTCTCTAGTATATAAAGGGGCGGTGAGGCCCGAATAAACAGAGTTCTTCAACAGTTCTCCTGGTGTCCAGACGTGTCCTCTTTCCTGAAACAACCACTAAAGATGAGCCGAATAGAGTAATTAAGTCGAAGTTAGGACAAAACAGTCGAAGTCCGAGATAGGTAGTCGAAACATAGGGTAAGGGGCCCGAAGGCCCGAAGAACGAGGAACGAGGGAACGAAGTAGGGCACGAAGGCCCGAAGTAGTACCGGAAACCGAGACGTAGTATGGTACGAAGACATGGGGAGCGGAACGAGAGAGCGAAGTCCGCGGGGACGAGGGCGCGGCGTGCTCGGCCCCACGCTACCAAACAATAGGCGACCGTCGGCCCGTCGCCCCCGCGGACCGGAACTCAGGGGTGGACCGTTCCCCGGCCGACCCGTACCCCTACCATAATTTCCCTCCCCCGCAGTCCTCCGTCGACATCGAGTGCCGATCGATTCGCTCAGCCCCCCCTCGTGCGCGAGGCACGACTCTAGAAACACACCTCGGTTCTTGGCCAGGATTCCCCGTCCGCCCCGAGACCCGAACAACCCCCACGTTCCTCTGTCGTAAGAATCGGCAACCCCGACTTACCAGAGAACGTCACACTGGTGGCAGCGGTGGTGCTGAAATAAGCACATACGGACTTGTGGATCTTGGGTGTTTCATCGGTATTGGATACTCATGGCGACTGCGGCAGTCTTCGAGCAGATGGATTCTGACGTCGCCTTCAAGGAAGGTGGGGAGGAGAAAGGAGGTGCGAAAACCGAGACAAAAGGGGAGGACACGACCATAATGGGTAGGCAGTTTAATTTTATGGGAACGTCCACCCCGACGGATGAGCAGAATGTGCGGGCTCAACAACAACAGACCGGCCAGGAAGGAGCGAGTTTGAAGAAGTTCAGTTTACGACCAGAGAAGTATGACGGTAAACCGGATTTCGAGGGATGGATCAACCAGTTTGAGGAGTACGCAACATTGGGACGCTGGACGGCCGAGGAAAAAGCGGCGATGCTTTTCCTCTCGCTGACGGGAACGGCACGAATGTACTTTGTCGGACTCCCGGACAGGGAACGACTCCGTTACTCGGCGAGGGTGGATGCGTTGCGCCGGAGGTTCGGTCAGGAGAAGGACACGTGTAATGCTCTGCAAGAGTTGGCGGGCTTGAAACGCGTAAAGAACCAGACAGCGAAGGAGTTGGCTGATAATGCCCGGCGACTGGCATCGAGAGCCTACTTCTCCAACGACTACGCTAGCCAGGAAAAAGCAGCATTACATGCGTTCCAGGCTGCAGTTGGGGAAGACCTTCAGCTGAAGTGTGCAGAGAAAGGATGCAAGACACTAGAGGAGGCGGTAGAGGTGGTAGAAATACAGGAACGATACTCACGCCGCCTCCTGCGGGCAGTGAAGCCCGAGGAGGACGCCAATACACAGATCATGGCCTTGAACGGTAAGTTGGAGGAGATGATGAAAGAATTGGCAGAGGAACGGGAAGCTAGAAGACAAGCAACGGCCCGGAGGGAGGCGTTTAAGAAGCGAAAAGAAGATTTAGAGTGTCATCACTGTCACCAGAAGGGCCATTTCGCAAGAGAGTGTTCTCAGCGTCAGGGAAACGGACAGTCGCCGTCGCAGTAAGCGCGGGGCCCCCTTCGGGCGCGGCGAGAGAAGTAGTAGGCATGGGAGAATGTGGACTTTATGTGGCCGGAACGGTGGGAGAGAGTGTCGTCCGTTTTTTGGTTGATACCGGATCTATGATCAGTCTGCTGTCGGAACGACTCTGGAGAGAGTGGGGACGAAAAAGAGAAGAACTGGATGGATATGAAGGACGTCTCTGCTCGGTAGATGGTAGTCCGTTGCGGTGCTATGGATGCACGAACTTGCCAGTGAAATTGGGAACACGCGTGTTGAAGTGGACGTTCATGGTGGCAGACATCGGTAGAGATGAAGGGATCCTGGGAAACGACTTCGCGGTGAAATACCGGCTGACAGTTAAGCCCCACGCGAGTGCCATCTTCCTGCCCGCCGAGGGGGAGGGAGAGGGGGAACGAATCCCGGGAGTAGAACAGAGAACGGATGGGATTCGGGCAGTTACCGTCGGAGGACAGGTCGTGCGAATCGAGAAAACGACGGAAATACCCCCACTCCAAGTGACCCGAGTAACAGTAGTAGCGAGAATGGACATAAGACAGGGTGGACAGCTGGCTGTCATCACCGGCGCTGGATTACCTATGGGACTGGAGGTGATCCCAGGAACGGTGACATTGGGAGAAGAAAATGAAGTTTGGGTGGCCAACCGAGGGACCGAGAGCGCGAAATTGGAAACCGGCGGGGTACTCGGAGAAGCCACCTTCGTGCAAGAGGTACGAGGAGTAGGAAGTGAAGCAAAAGAACCCCCAGGAGCGCTCGTTGAAATGATAGGGGAGGCTAAGAAAGACCTGACCACGAAGGAGGGCGAAGAGCTGGAGAAAGCCATCATGGCCCGGGAACAAATGTTTGCGACCTCGAAACATGAGTTAGGACGGACAGATTTAGTACAACATCGAATTAAAACGGGAGATCAGATGCCGATCAAGCAGAGGGTCAGACGGTATCCGGCCACCAGGAGAGAGGAAGAACGAGCACTGGTGGAGGATATGTTAAATTTAGGGATTATCCAAGAGAGCGGGAGTGCGTGGAGTAGCCCGACCGTTCTAGTCAAAAAGAAGGACGGAGGAACGAGGTTCTGTATTGACTACCGAAAACTGAACCAGGCTACGAAAGTGGACGCCTATCCGCTCCCGCGGATAGAGGACAGCCTCAACACTTTGGGAGGAAGCCTATTCTTCTGCAGTCTGGATCTCGCGAGCGGATATTGGCAGGTGGAGATGGCACCGGAGGACCAAGAAAAGACGGCCTTCGTGACTCAAGGAGGATTATATGAGTTCAAAGTGATGCCATTCGGGCTAGTGAACGCCCCAGCCACCTTCGAGAGACTGATGGAAAGAATCCTCAGAGGAATCGTGTGGGAGGAGTGTCTGGTATACTTGGATGATATACTGGTCTTTGGACCAACGTTCAAAGTGACTCTGGAAAGATTGGTACGGGTTCTGGACCGGCTGAACGCTGCAGGACTGAAGTTAAAGGCGCGAAAATGTAAGCTGTTCCAGAAGAAGATTCCGTTCTTGGGGCACGTTGTCTCGTTCAACGGGATCGAACCCGACCCCGAAAAGTGTCGGCAAGTAACCGAGTGGCCGGTCCCGCGGGATCTCCACGAGGTACGAGCCTTCGTGGGATTATGTTCGTACTATAGAAGGCATATAAACGGCTTCACGGAGTTGGCTGCCCCCTTGTATGAATTGGCAACGAAGGAGGAACCATTCGTGTGGAGCGCGAGACGACAAGAGGCATTTGATGCGATGAAGAAGGCGCTAACGGAGGCCCCGGTGTTGGGATTCCCGGAGGAAGAAGGACAATGGTGGCTTGATACAGACGCCAGTGACGTGGGAACGGGAGCCGTGCTATCACAAGAGCAGAGAGGGGAGGAACGGGTGATAGCTTACACGAGCAAAACCCTGGAGTCAAACGAACGAAAGTATTGCACCACGCGGAAAGAACTGTTGGCGGTGGTGCGAGCTTTGAAGCATTTTCGGTGCTACATCTATGGTCAACGCGTGATAGTCCGGACGGATAACAGCGCGGTTAGTTGGCTACAGAGAAGTAAGGAACCGATGGGGCAGGCTGCTCGGTGGATTGAGATTATCGACTCGCATGATGTGTCGTTCCAACACCGACCGGGCAGGAAGCATGGGAACGCTGACGCGTTGTCCCGGTATCCGTGCAAACAATGTGGAGAGGAGCACGAGAATACCGAACAAGTGAGAGTAGTGACGCGGGCCCGGGGGTACGAGCCCGGATGGTCCCCGCAGGAGATGAGAGCAGCGCAGAGGAGGGATCGAGATATAGGGCCGATTGTCGCACGGATGGAAAAAGATGCGGACCGGCCAGGTTGGGAGGCCATATCTCCGGAATCCCGAGAAACAAAGATCCTATGGAGGCAATGGGAACGATTAAGCCTCAGGGATGGCGTGCTGCATCGGAAGTACTGGGAACTGGAAGGACATGGTTGGAGGAACCAGTTGGTCGTTCCCCGAGGGGAACGGGCCAAGCTGGTAAGGGAATACCATGGAGGCGCGGCAGGAGCGCATTTAGGAGTCGCCAGGACGACGGCCCTGTTGGAACAAGGGTTTTACTGGCCGGGACTCCGGGAAGACGTGCGGAAGGAATGTCGAGAATGTGATTGCGCGTTGCTGAAAAAGGGAAGAGGAAGACGGGAGCCGCTACATCAGTACATAGTGGGGGAGCCGATGGAACGGCTGGCCATGGATGTTTCGGGCCCGTACCCAGTCACCAAACGAGGAAATAAGTATTGCCTGATGGTGGGATGCTATTTCACCAAATGGTTGGAGTGTTTCCCGATCCCGGATCAAAAGGCAACGACAGTGGCGAACAAACTGGTTGAAGAAGTAGTAGCACGGTACGGCGCGTTTCGGGAACTACACTCGGATCAAGGAACGAATTTCGAATCCGAGGTGGTGGCTCAGGTCTGTGCACTATTCGGGATTCACAAAACAAGAACGACGCCGTACCACCCCAGGAGTGACGGGTACATAGAACGAAGTTTCCGTACTTTGGGGTGTTGTTTGAAAGCCAGCTGCCGAGCGACAGGTCGGGAATGGGACGAGATGGTCCCGCTCGTGATGATGAGTTATAGAGCAACGCCGCAAGCCAGCACGGGAGTGACACCGAACATGATGATGCTGGGCCGACAGACCATGATGCCGCGACAGGCGATTTATGGGAGACCTCTAGGACCAGAGGAGGAACCCCGACGGGTAAGCGACTATGTGGAAAGCCTAGAGGAAGGGCTAGTCGCGGCCTATCGGGAGGCCCGGACGGGGCTGAAACGAGCCGCTATCCATCAGAAACACGAGTATGATGGGAAGGTGACTCGGCGGGAATACCACGCCGGAGAACTGGTCTGGGTGCACGATACGGTAGTGGATAGGGACAAGGGAACGAAGTTGCGATTTCCATGGATAGGCCCTGCACTGATCGTCAAGGTGCTTGACCGAGGACGGGTGGTAGTACGGAAGAAACGAGGGAAACCGGGGGGGGTGGTCCATGTGGACCGCCTGGAACCCTACCGAGGACACGCTGCGCCAGCTTGGATGGTAGCTGACCAGCAAGGATACGAGGCTGCACAGTAAATGCTTGGGGTGGGGCGCGCTAGGGCACGTAAGGAAACGGGGTACCCCCTTTTTGTGATGAAGTCGTTTTCGTGTCTCGATTCCGCAGGTGGAAGAGGACCAAGGGAACGACCAAATCGGCGCTACACAGAAAGGCTTTGGCCAAAAAGGACTGATCAACCTGGGGCCATTGAGTCGGGGCGGTGCGTTGACCACTACAGTAGGAGTGCAGGTCGTTAGGCTGTAGAGATTCGCTACCTAGCTGAAGATTGGTTCTCTTGCGGATGTAATATAGGTGGGAAATGCGGGGTTGGAACGAAAAACGGCGTTCGGGAGCCACGACGGCCCGAATGTCTAAAGTAGTCCCACGGAGCCGCTTTCCGGTCAGTTCGGAGGAACCACAGCGTGGAAAAGATGGTTGGATTACAACGGAAAACAGACCCGGTGGCAAGCTGGTGAAGACTTCTGAAGTAATGCCGACTTGGTAATACCGCTTTACAGCGTCCAGGAGACCGGAGGAGAGTAGATGCGGCACTCTCGGGAACCCCGGAGGAACGAACGGACGGCTGTAAAAGGCGAGGCCTGAAACGAGGACGGGCTTTAAAGTAGGTCATAAAAGGAATAAAAGAGGACAAAGAGAACGGGGCGGCGGCGAGGAGATGATAACGCCGAGCCCCTGTGTTCTCCGGGAAGTGTGCGGAAGCACTGTGAGGGCCAAGATGAAAAAGGCAAGAAAAGGCGACGAGGGATGAAAGGACCGAGGGCGTCCGGTGGGGCAATAAAAGGCCTAGGAAAAACGCGAGGACGGGCGAAGGGCCGCGAGGTAAAGAAAACAGGCGAGGCGGTGACCAGCGGCGGGCCCCGGGGACCGGAAAATAGTAGGGGGCGCCACCGTAGAAGTGGATGGTGAGTCTGACGCTAGGGGTCGCTAGTGCAGGCCACGCCCACTTCCGCCTGCGGCGGCTATAAAAGGCAGAGCGCTCGCCGGAGCAGGTCATTCTGGTCAGCCGACCAGGATTCATCGAATCGCAGACGAGCAGACTGAGCTAAGGAGAAGACAACAAGAAGAGAAGCAGAGAGGCGAGACGAGCAGCATCACCACGAGACAAAAACGGAAACGGCTGACGGGACGAGCTTCAAGATTGGAACGAGCCCCGAAAGCCCGGAAAACAGACACGATGAGCGGACAGTGCTGGGAAGGACATTGTCACGGAAAGGAGTTTAAGCACTTGGTCAAGCATATTAAAGGCCAGCACGATGGATTCCGGAAGCAGTACTACATGTGCCCGGTGTGTTCGAGTCGAGCCTATTCGACACACCAGGACTGGAGAAAGCACATGACGGAATCACACGAAGGGAACCTGCAGAGGGGGATGCCGAAGCAAGACCCCCTTCTGAGGCTGGAGTATGCTGCGGCGTTCGCCTTGGACCCGAAAGGACGACCGCCGTACACCAGTTTCGCTACTGGGGATGAAACGGCGGCCCGGGTAGCCAACATGGAACGGGACTACGCGGTGCGCCATCCAGAAGGGTTTCAACCCCCTGAGAGGGCGGTGGATAAGGAGGCACCGGAGAGGCCGCGACGGCAGATCCGCATCCCTTACTACCCGAGGGCGTCAAGAGGATCTGAGGACAGCGACGCCGAGCAGCTGGAGCAGGTAGCAACCGAAGAAGGATCAGAGGCCGACGAGGCCGGCGAGGGAGCCCAAGCAGCCAAAGCAGCCGAGAAGGGACCCCTGGCCGAGGTGGCGGAACGATCAACACCCACGCGTCGTTCCCCTCGGAGGGCCGCGAAAGGAGTACGGAAGGAAGACACCGAGTCGCCGCGAAGCGCAAGCCGGGCCGTGGTCAACCCGAAACCACTCCTGACACCAGACCAAATATCAGGGTTAGTACAGAGCCGAATTAAGAAGTTAAACGCCCAGGGAGAACCACGGGAACCGAGAGGACGAGGACTCCCAGGCAGAGGAAAAGGACGGACATCCACACCCACCCCGAAGCCGGGTTGCTCAGGAATACCACCGGGGGCTGAGGTGGTGGAATTGGTGAGCTCGTCCGACGACCAACGACCAAAAGTCAAGGAAGAAGAGGAGCCGCTCGCTTTCAAGAGGCCCCCGACGCAGGGATGCCCGACGGAGGAGCCGTCGCGAAAGAAGAAGTGGAAAAAGGTCAAGAAAGTCCCGAGAGAATTGGAGGAGGGAACGAGTTCGGACCAGTCGGAGTCAGGCAGGAGTATGTCGGCCCGAAGCGATCGGTCTTTGGTTATCGCTGAGTCTAGCAGCACGGGAGAGCTGGGACCATCACAGCCTGAGACCTCGACAGGAGTCAAACGGACCACGGGACTAGAACCACCTTGTAGCGACGCACAATTTACTATGATGACAGTTCATAAGAAATCGGTGATATACGAATCACGACACCCGAGGTACCCCGGGTATTTAAAAGGAACAATGAACCGGGAGGGATCGTTCAGGGGTTACCACGAGGCGAGATCCGACCGGGAGCTGGAGGACAGCATTCGGGAAGCACAGGGAGGCCGGCTGGTGGAAAGAGAAGCATTGTACCTAGGGAGGTTTCTACGCGAGATGGCAGAAAGGCAGGGACTCAAACCGTCGGGGCGAGTGGAGAAAGTAAAGTATGTTCGGCATGCAGCCAGGCCGGAGGACACGGCGTCGACGGCCTCGACACAGCCGCTGTTCTCTACCCCTACCCCGACGAAAGCAGATTCACCCCTGGAGAAGATGGTATGTAAGCAGCCGATAGTGCCGCCCCCCGGATTGAAACGAATGAGAGACATTACGGTAGCACCAGACACGCCAGAGACACGGGCGGCGGTTGACAACCTGACTCGGGCCAGTTTGGGGAGCTCGTTTTTCGGGTCGCAAGGATCGGAGGAGACCCCGGGACCACCGTCGCCCGAACGTATGGGATCGCCGCCAGGACCGGATACCCCACTCAAGGACGAGGACAAACACGGGCGGGCGCTACAACCGCGGGTTGTGATACACAGATTACAAATGCCGGCTGCCCAGTCCATGGACGAGGAGGTGGAAGACTCAGAGGACATGGAGTTGGGGCAGGCCGAGACCAGAGGATACGAGCTGGAGAAACAAGAATTGGACGAGTCGGGAGCGGATTCAGTGTTCGGGTCTATTGGAGCGGAGATGCCGACGGCAGGACCATCTAGAGAAACACCGAGACTCAAGTTATTACGGACACAGGCCGTTCACCAGGTCTTACAGGGACACTTTCCGGTGACGGCGCGAGCGGTACGGGACTGGGACGCGGAAAAGGCCATTCAGGTGCAACTGACGTGGCCCCCGAGGGAGGTGCGAGGAATGACGGCCAAGACAAGAGCAATGGCTTCGGCGTCTATGGCGTTCCTGATGGCACTAGAAACGGGCCGCAAGCCAGAGACATTTGAAGAAGCGATGGCGCAGTTCCCGACGGCGGCACTGGGGCCGTTGACCAGGGAGTTCCCGGGGGTCGACCAGCTAGTTAACGAACACAACCGGACCGTCCAATTGGCTCAGACCCTAGTGATGCACAAAAACGAGGATCAACTGGATGACTTGTTGAAGGCGACAAGAGAGGCGGAAAAACAGAGCGGAATGGTGGATCAGCTTCTCGAGCTCCCCGCTAGGGAGGAGAGGCTGTTGCTGCCGATCCGACGCCAGGAAGAAGGGTGAAGTAGATGCTGCTCGAGGTCTTGCACGGAAGAAAAACAGCGCGACGGAACCAGAGGCGGAAAATGGCGCGTCGCGAGTCGGGTGGGGAGGGATTACGGGGCGTTGGCTCCTCACCCATAGTGTCAAACCCCCAGGGAGAGAACCGGGCCGAGGCGGAGGTACCTGAGCCGCACAGGAGGCCGAAGCCTGGATAAAAGACTCTCCTGGAGACCGCTGGACGGGCCCGAAAACTTTACTTAAACTCATCGGGAACGGACTGGCGGGCTCGAACATTCTTATCTTAATTTATTCTTATTAGTTTCTTTATGGAAACCTTCTTGCGGAAGTGAACGAAACCACATGTGTTAGGAGGTGTTGAGCGTAATCAGCGAGCTGGAGGGTCCATGACTGGAATGAACTTACCAAGCCTGCGGGGCGAATACGGGACGGAAGGAGGCGCTAGGAGGAAAAATAAGTTTGTAGCTGTTCCTCTTCTTCCCTGGAGCCCGCTGCGTTGGTTGGGACCGAGCAGATGGAACGGGATCGTCTGGTCGCGGAAATGGATAACGGGCCGGGCGACCCGGGAGCGAGAGTGAAAGTTGGGAGGCGGAATCGAGGAAAGGAAATCAGAAAGGACGGATAGTGTTGTCATTGTAGTCTTTGAGTCGACGGTCGTGCCGGGGTAAATAAGGTACCGGTGGGCCGGCGACTCGCCGCTGGAGGAAAGGCTAGCGCGGGCCAAGACTGAAAACCCTTCTCCCGCGCTGCCTTGAGCGATCTGGAGGCGAGGAAGAGACGACCTCTGTCCTCTAGCGGCACTTCTACTTCCTGCAACCTTGTCTTCTTGATCTTGGATGGATCGATCAGAATGTGGATGAACCCGGATTCATGTACCATCATCTTCTGAGTTTCCTTGTCTTCAGCCTCTTACCGCATACGAAGAGCGGCAAAATGGAACTTCTCGACCTGAATGCTGGTTTTATCGTGCCAGAGTTGATGCAGCGAGTCGTGAAAGGATTGCGGCGAGTCGTAGATGTCTCCCGGAGGACCAAGGCACGAGCAGGGACGATAACTTAGGAGCCCTGGCTCGTGACCGACCGTGATATATAGTAAAAACAATACATGAACGAGAAACGGAAAAAAATTTAATAGACTTACTAAAAACTTATATTAATCTCTCACCTGCTGTAACGACAGAGACTCCTTCCATGTCGTATTTCCTAATGTCTTCTTCCCGAGGAACGAAACAAAATAGTCTTTGAAACATATAGGGAAGTAATCTTTGCAATATACAGGGAGGTGGTGCTTGGAACGTCGGCTGCGGATGCCCTGATAGACAAATCAGGAGGTCTGCAAAGAGCAACGAGGAGCGATCCTTCTTGGAGTTCATCGGATGAGTTCTCTATACATGCTATTTTATTGTGAATGGGCCCGTTCCGGATCTCAAACGTTGACGTTGGGTGCAGGTCCCAGTTGATGTCGTCCATCTTCACTTTCTACGGCTTCTTCTTCTCCTTCTCACTAATATCTTCAACTTACCAACTTCGAACCGTCGTACCTAGGAGCAGCCCGGAACGGCTCGGAGCTGTTGTCTCGGCGTTCGTCATAGGCATAGTGTCTCCATGCAATGTGACATGGCACCGTGGACGACTGTGGCCTTACTCCAAAATCAAACCAGACCGGATCTTAAACTTACCTCTATTAACGAACTATTTGTTGGTATTACAGTCTTACGAAAATCGTCAATAAGCACGGTCCTCCGGGAGGACGAAGAGAAAAATTTAGCAAAAGGAGCGAGGCCCGAGAGCCTAGGAAACGAACGAGGGCCCGAGTGCCCGAAACAGGAATCCTCTTCTTAGGAAAATCATCTCATCAGTAGAACGAAGGAGCCTCCCTCTCCCCCCAAAGAGGACTGTCTTCCTGCCGTTGTTTACGGGGGGGGGGAGGGATGAGAGGCACCGGCTCCTGTCATCAAAAAGAAACTTCATCAAAACTATCTTCTTAAATCAGGTCTCCGTTCCGGTTGTTGTCATGCCACTTGGGCCCGGAACGGTGACGGAAATACTTTATTATGGTGGACTCTCTCCGACATCTCTGTCTGAAATCCTGAAATCTTCAAATGTGTCGACGTGGTCGAGGACGGAACATCTTGATGCTGGGTTAACCACGAGGACATGTGTCGTAAAAGTCAAACTTCAGTTCCTGTACGGAAAACGGACACTTCATCAATAATTAATGATTCTAATCTTCTCAGTCTCACCTTCACCCGAACTCCATCTCAAAGCTTCACAAGTAGCACGAAACCCGCGACGTCGTCTGCTGAAGCTTCCACTCTAAGCTTTAATGAATGAAGTTAAGTTCCTTTCCACATACAACGCCATCTTCTTCCTTGGGTACCTTGGCCTCTGGCTCGAACATGTTGTCCTTGCCAACCGTGAAAAAGTCACTGGGGGGCTCTGAATGCCGAGGCGACCGAGGGTGCGAAGTCCAAAAAGAACATTCTATCTACAAAAGCATCAGTCTTTCTTCTTCAACTCATCCTTAAAATCATCATCATCACCTAAGAGAACGCAGAGAAGAGTAACAGTTACGGAAGAACGAGGGGTCACGACCGACCGGGTAGGAGAATCACGACCGATTCTCTACCCAAAAACAAGGGAGAACGTCTGGACGACGGCAGAACGGACCGAGGGTCGAGAGGACTAAGGGTCACGACCGACCCTGGCCTCTGGGTGGGAGAGTCGCGACCGATTCTCCACCCGAACTAGGGGAGAACGTCTGGACGACGAAAAACGAAGGGAACGGGGGCACTGCGGGTCACGACCGACCCATGGCCCCGGGCAGGAGGACCACGACCGGTCCCTCTGTCCTAATGAGGGTAAAAAGGCGAGGAAAAACGCGCCGAGGGGCTAAGTAAACAGAGCCCAGAGGAAAGGAGCGGGGGCGACGGGGTCACGACCGATCCCCAGTCCCGGGTGGGAGAGCCACGACCGGCTCGCTCATCCTAAAAGACGAGAAAAACAGGAGGTCCTAGATAGATCAAGGATAAGGGAACTCTGACGAAGATAAAAGAGACTAAGATATATAAAAACGAATTATATGAACTTTTAGAAAAACGAAGAGAGAAAAACGAAGAAAGAAAAACGAAGAAAGAAGAGAAATAATAATTAGCCGGATAGGCCCCGGGGGCCCTCCGAAGTTGACCGGGGAGGACAGAGGGTGACACCTCCTCCTCTGCCGATAAGGAGCGTAGGATTGAAATGTTTCTGGTTCTAGAGTATGTTCTGTTGTCGTTGCTGTATGAACTGTGTTGAAATTTTGTATAACGTGTTTTCCCACCTTTCAAGAAGGTGCGGGAGGGTGTGATGAACGGCTATTCAGCCAAAATACATAGAGGTTAAAATAATAGAAATAAGATAATAATGGAAATATGTAAAGAACGAATAACGAATATGTAAAGAACGAAGAACGAAATAGATGTAAAGAACGAATATGTAAAGAACGAATAACGAATATGTAAAGAACGAATAACGAAAACGTAATGGAACGAAACCCGGAAATATGTAAACCGGAAGTGAAATGTAAACCGGAAACGGAATATATAAACCGGAAGTGACGTCAATTGTAGGTCACGTGACCGAAGGCAGCCAATCAGGGCTGACCTCTCTAGTATATAAAGGGGCGGTGAGGCCCGAATAAACAGAGTTCTTCAACAGTTCTCCTGGTGTCCAGACGTGTCCTCTTTCCTGAAACAACCACTAAAGATGAGCCGAATAGAGTAATTAAGTCGAAGTTAGGACAAAACAGTCGAAGTCCGAGATAGGTAGTCGAAACATAGGGTAAGGGGCCCGAAGGCCCGAAGAACGAGGAACGAGGGAACGAAGTAGGGCACGAAGGCCCGAAGTAGTACCGGAAACCGAGACGTAGTATGGTACGAAGACATGGGGAGCGGAACGAGAGAGCGAAGTCCGCGGGGACGAGGGCGCGGCGTGCTCGGCCCCACGCTACCAAACAATAGGCGACCGTCGGCCCGTCGCCCCCGCGGACCGGAACTCAGGGGTGGACCGTTCCCCGGCCGACCCGTACCCCTACCATAATTTCCCTCCCCCGCAGTCCTCCGTCGACATCGAGTGCCGATCGATTCGCTCAGCCCCCCCTCGTGCGCGAGGCACGACTCTAGAAACACACCTCGGTTCTTGGCCAGGATTCCCCGTCCGCCCCGAGACCCGAACAACCCCCACGTTCCTCTGTCGTAAGAATCGGCAACCCCGACTTACCAGAGAACGTCACATAAGCATTAAGTTAATTACCCCAAAATACTGCCAAAATACTGTCAAAAAAACATCATCAGTTACCAGTTACGTTAGGACACTTTGTCTGAAAGCTGGTACGTTGATTGTAAACAACTGTGCTTCAGCTAAAAAAAAGAAAATACACGCATCCCCTTGTTTATTAAAGTAACGAAAAAGTGTCAGGCATTTTAAAGTTATGCGCTAAGGAAGAATGCAATGGATTTAATTAAGAATGCAGAATTATTTGCGCCCGGCAAGGGGATTTATGTGACTTTTGTCAATAAGAACACACCTCTTTATGCCTAAAATCTCAGGCCATCGTTGTATTCCCGGATTTCTGAAGTGAGTGGATGAGGCGTAAAATGGACTGACCAGGAGGTTGCAAGAAATTGGATAATGATGAAAAATCGGGTACAGATCTCGAGTTAAGTGTATAAAGTTGAACAACACCGAATCCAAGCGATCGCAAGAAAAGCATAGAAATTTGTTTTTCTTTTCTTTTTTGCCACATGTAAAAGTGACGATAGGGGAATGATCCGCATGTTCAACCGCAGTACACGTTATTAATTTTGTCCAAACAGTCTCTTAATTCTACATCCTGTGATAACAAAGTGTCAAACTACAGGTACGGCTTCCTCTGTACCAGTGTATCATTTCTAAAGAAGCAGTATCATGAGTTATTTTTTTTGTCACTTATAATTATAATTAAAGATCTCAAAATCGTGATAACATGTATGCAGGTGCAGAATGAGCCCAACCTTTTGATGGATTATTATAAAGACACTTCATATGCACTTACTAAAAAATATACTGGCATCACACAATAACCACTGCAGAACTGAAGATGACTCTTACTGAAAGGTGAGACACGCAAACGATGACTAATGAATAACATAGTCATTGTATGTCGGTACAACGTTAACGTGTGCCACGTCATGACCCGCGGGTGTCGTCCAGGCTAGGAGCGTCATGGGACGGGCTGCTTATAGCCTTACTCCTCCTGACGCTGTGAGATAGGTGGCGGGGCAGGGGCACCAGGGGGCAGGGGGCAGGCACAGGAGGAGGCAGGGGCGGGGGGACAGGGGGCAGGAGGAGGCAGGGGGCAGGCACAGGAGGAGGCAGGGGGCGAGGGGCAGGGGGCAGGAGGAGGCAGGAGATGGGGGGCGGGGGACAGGAGGAGGCAGGAGGCGAGGGGCAGGGGGCAGGAGGAGGCAGGAAGTGGGGGGCGGGGGGGGGGGGGGGCAGGAGGAGGAGGCAGGAGAGACGTAAGGGCAGTAGTAGGGGCAGGAGATGAGGCAATGGCTGTGGTCTGTGATGTAGACATCAGCGCGATCAGCAGGGCTTTGGTGACGACCTGCTCTGACTGGAGCAGCTCAGATCTGCTCGCCTCCTGCCGAGCTGTTCACCGCCCCGTCTGACGGCATCTCCGCCTCCCTGAGCCCGACCCGCCGCAGATTACGGCTATTTCTGAACGGGATCGGCTTCTCAAGGCAAATGGCTGAGGTTGAGAGACAAGGGCTGACTGTGGGAAAAGAAGGGAGGAGGGTCGTATGTTCTTGGTGTGGGATGAAGTAAAAAGCTGTCCCCGCCTTCCTGCGGCGGAGTATTACTTCATGAACTAAACCCTCAGTGTTAATGTGTACAAGGCCCGGCTGAGCCCTTCCCTTTACTGCTCTGATCGGGCAGTAATCAGTACATTGCAATAAGAAGCGGGCCTCAGTCCCCTACAAACGATTACACCAGCATGCCGACAACTCACAGCCAGCCTGGATCCTACTGAATAATTCCTGGATTCCGCTTTCCTCTGAAAGGGTAGAAATAAAACGAATGAATAGGGAAGCCAGTTGGAGCCTCGCGTTAAAGATGTACTAGCGCTAGCAACGTCTCTATTCAACCTACTACAGAGCTTGGTATCGAGGGAACCTATTTGAAGGTCAAGCCCTTCTGGTATAGTCGAGAGGGTCGCAGAAAGGAGGGGAAGGATTAGAGGGCTTATCCCTGGTGTAGGGATGTTTTACACCCACACCTGTAACACTGGAGGCAATGGGGGAACACGGACCCCTGAGGATTACCGTCACTTAAACAACCCTAATGCACCGGCCTTCCATGTGACTAGGTACAAATATATAAAACTTTAATGCCAGGCCCCATTTTACCATTAGCTTCTAGGATGACTTGGTCTAACAGTGGAATGCCCTGTAAGTGAGCCACTTTCACGTGCAAACACGGAGGTGTGGCTGTTAATGTTTCTACTTCTGATGCTAGAATCTTAAGTTGGAGGCTTGGTCCAAATGGCTCCGTATCTGCTTTTCCTTCGCGTCACGCCGACGATCTCGACGGGCACTGAAAAGCAAGGCTTGCCTCCAAAAGGACGTGTTCCGCTTACAAACTGCACGGATTGCGCTTTACTGAGGATCTCTACCTCTTTAAGTATTCTTTTCCCTGACTGTTTTGCCCTGCCATCGCGCCTATCTGCTGCCTTTAACCTTGCCCCTGCCGCCTTGTGCACAAATTGGTCTTTTCTGTTACTCTTTGTATTTTACTAGATTTATCTAACATGATGTATTCTGTGTTAGTATTCCCTTCGATATAATCTCCATTCGTTATGGATATCTCACTATGTAGATATCTCCTTGCGTCAAAACAATGTTATGGTGATATAATCAACTACATCCATGTTTTTCGAATTCCCTGTGTTGTTTACCATCATTACTCAAATTTCTTTGGTATCTTACTTATGGTAATTTTATTAATGATTAGAAAAACACTTTTACCATGGTGTTGCTCTCTCGTCTCTAGACCTTCCAGATGGCTTGATGATTTGAATCCTGGCCTTTAATGTAGGTTGAACATTTTTGTTTAATCTGTTTGTTGGTCTGTGTTATTCATATCTATTAATCTTTGATTTTGGAAGGTGATAAATAACTTGCGACATTAGGTATATGCCATAGAACTATTATAACAAGGGTTCCTTTATCACCGAAATCATTTTAAACCTTCATAAAAGTCCTACAATTTTACTAGCACATATATATGATCAACTTATGATATAGGCTACTAGAAAGAACATGGCACGTTCTCCGCTGCTTGTCTTTAAAGCAATTAAGCCAACAGATAATCAGGACAACGGTAACTGTCATTCCTGTCCCTGAATGGGAAGGTAATAATCTGTAAGTTATTTAAATGTAGTTGGAGTTACATTAATCACAACCATAGCGAACTAGACCTAATCTAGGCAGAGGACGTCACGACATCGCATGTTATTAACCTACTTTTTCCTTCTAGATGGCCTTTATTATTGCCAGTATGAACTAAACGGTCCTCATGCACAAAGAGTACAATATAGCTTGTCATACATTGGATCCTGTTTACAACGAGTATAACACAGTTGCGTTCAATCTTATGCCATATGTATGTACATGGTACTAGAATAAGAGTGCACATATTTTTTCCATATCTCTCAACTAGGCATATCTATTGATCATAATACAGACCGCACTAAAGAGGCTCGCCAGGCTGTTGCTGGAGGGATGCAAGGCCTGAATCAGTCGACTCTTGATTAGGAATTGCTGCCTCTACCCACAGTCTACAGACAAGGGACGGTGGCAATCCTATAAGTATTCTTTCCAAGGACGCCACTGTCTCCTCTGAGCGGGTTATAGTAGATCACAGCCAGGATTAGAACAGTCAGTTCTATGTACCACAAAGTGTTTGCCTTTTTCCAAGCGTTCTGACTCGCATGCAGAGTGAATGCAAAGTGAAATATATATGCTTCTGGGTCACTCAGTTCAAAAACCCAATTGGATTGAAATTGTTGTACATAGGAAGAGGTAATCAGGACCCATTTAGAACTACACATTTACATTCTTAATGAATCTTTTTTTTTTTTTAATTTCACTCCATAGATAAAAGACAAAACAAAATGAAATAGTCCGTCTTAATTATTTGAATTCTAGATGCTTTCCGCGACGTTTCCCAGGTTAAAGATCCACTGAACCATTTTATATTATTATGTATCTTCTAGTGAGTGTAGTACACCTTAGATACTGTAATGTATAACACATCACCGGAATTTGCATTGCAATTGGTTGGACAGATAAACCCACCGTTTCTATGCAAGGAAAGGAAATGGAAGCTCTTAGTCAACGTATACACATCTCCATAGAGAATATACTGTGATGGAATACATGGATAGCTCGAAGAAGTTCGTGTGTATCAGTAGATGTCCTGGGGGCCTAGAAATTCCCAGGCCTCGCCTAGTTTTCTTCCTTTAGAAGAAACACAACTCTGAGGAGGAAATTCGAACTTGGGGATGATGTTAAGTCGCTCTCCAAGTAAAAAGAAATCCTACACTAACCGGGAGCGAGGAGGACAAATTACATCATGCACTTGTGGAAACAAAAAGCAACTCCCACTCTCACAGCAAGGAGACAGTTTATTTTTCTTTGGGAGGTTTAATCAAGAAAGTAAAAGATACAGAAGATGAGTAAGGACGAACTAACTCCACCCCGGGGGGAGCATTTGGAGCAGCTCGCGTAAAAGGCCAAGGTGAATGTCGGCCCATAGACATCCGGGCAGTAAAGTAGTGACCACGTGATCTTGGGCGAGAAACACGTTTACCGGGGGGAGGTTGACTGTCTGACACGCAAGAGGCCCATTGGGGAAAACCAAGATAACACGCAACTATATATTAACCTGATGAAGCAAGACGTTTTTTTATACAATTTTTTGTACTTCAGGCGAGGCCTTTGGTAACAGGATCATGAGGATCGAAATGTGTGTGCAAGGCTTTTTCCTACAAAAGACAGGAATTACTAAAGATTAAGTTTCTGAAAAGGGTTCGGAGATACGAATAAATGCAATATTTCTAAATCGCCTTTAGCTTTGGAATTTCAGGCTTAGTTCACTTAGTTGGTGCTGCTGGTGATAAAAGGCGATTTTATTAATAAAGAGACACGACATGGCTTTGTTTCAAGTCGTGTTTACGACGTCACTATAACTTGTCCTTAAAGCCCTTGGTTATATTTATAGCTGTGCCATCATTTCTTTCAGGGAAGGGAACTTCTCACGTTTCAAGTATAGCAATAAACAGTTAGGCCCGGTGAACTAGTGTAGAACACGTGGTTTATGATTTCGTTTATGTGAGACAACAATAGCAATACTAAAAGTATGTAAATTCTCGTCCTGAGGCATTGCTGTTAACATTGCACCAGAACATTTCTGTAACAGAAACGTTCTGGAACCATACTTTTTCAGTCAGTTTGTTACTTACTAATATGGCACATAACAATTAAGTTATTGGTGGCGAAGTTGAAACCTCACCAAATCAGAACGTTATTATAACATTATTTTTTGGTGACATTAGAATGAAACCAGAACAGAACGTTATGAGAACATTCTGTTTTGGTTGAAGAACATGGCCAGAATTTTATAATAACATCGCAATGCAACGTCACAGCAGTACATTACAGCAACATTATTGGGAGCAATCAAAATCACATAACAAGAACAAAATCAGAATGTTGCTGCAACGTTATGATAACATCACATGATTGGCTGGGGATTTAAGGGAATAAAGCAAGTTCATGCGTAGTTTTAGTATAGACAGATATGTCTCTTTAAGAATCGAAAATGCTCTCATCCCGGTATTAAGTCTCCATATATATGGATTAACAAAAAAGAACATCATACATTGTCTAACATACCTTCTGAAATATCCAATAAGAAGTAGTTAGGGTTGAAATTGGTAGTATAAAATGTAAGGTAGCAACTTTGCTTCGGTGTCAGTAAGAAATAAAATTGCCAATTTTTACATCGACCAGGGTAGAATGTTTAAAGAAAATTATAAAGCCTCAACAACAATATGAAACTGCTACAACCCATTGTTGGCTAGAGGGCGGAATGAACAGTGTTAACGACAATGCCAGTGGGATATATAGTAAATCTAACAACAAAATGGACAGTGTCCTGGTTATTAAAAAAGCTTAATTGCTCACATCAATAAATCAGCGTTGGACATTAATTTTATTGTGCTTGTAATATCTTATTTATTTATATTCAATTATTATGCAGATGTGCAGATCTATATCAAAGTGCAAGAAGCATTCTCATCGCCACATAGCTTGTTCATGTAAAGAAGCCGATCTTACACAACGATAAAATGTAATTATGCCATCAAAACGCCATGAAGCCATCTAATAGGTCGTTGTAAACTCAGCAGCATGTTTCTTGAAACTGATAGCTATCACACTAGCTGTGCATAAAACCTAACCATCGACAACAGGAAAAGGATGCTGTAAAATAATATTCCTTTAACCTTTACTATTCAAGTCAGGATCCCATCGGCAATTTTGCTAAGGAATTAAACTCCCTTTTGCGTGTTTTTGGTCGGTTAAGGCGTAATAGGTCCTATTACTTTTTCAAATAACAAATTTGTCGATTCTGACGGGATCATTTCTCTTGAAATCCTGCATCAAGCCTATAATCAAAACGCATTGGCGCAACAATTCATGCATCATACCTCTGACAACGTTTTTCCCCCTTTATGTGCAACCCAGGGTGACTATTGCTAGGATCGATAGATAAATTTCCCAATGGGGAGGCTTAACATACACACATATGCAATAACACTTCACAGGGTGTATCAATGTATCAAAAACTAAGAAACAGTTAAAGAGGTGCACATTGACAGCATAATAGACTATATCAGGTATGTTTTAGACCAGACTGCAGATGGGGTCGAGCAAACACCCTCACTCAAGGTCGAGGTAAAATAACGCACACACCAGTCACTCATTGATATTCACCCACTGAACTGACAGAGTTAAAACATTGTGCTATCTTTTGAGAGAAGCAACCTTAAATGGTTTCTTCTCTCGAAAGATAGCACAATGTTAATTGATGCGTTATTGGCATATTTAGCTAGATGAATAATGATTAGTTTCTGTATAATATTGTTATCGCATGTTTTCGATAAATCTAGTCTCAGGCAAGCAAATCTTTAAGATGCAAGTTAATAATCTGAACTTTTGAATGAGTACTTGAGATATCATAGTAAAAGTAAGGCGACGAATGTTATAATTCGATATGTCTTCTTCAAGCCAATTCTGATTACGAAGAAACTATCAATCTAATATGGAATAACCTAATAACTCAATTTGCAGCTCTATCATCGGATTGATCTAAAAGAATGTGTCGAAGTGTCCCTCAAGGAGAGGAGTGAAGCGTCCAAAAATGATATTACTTGTCCTGCCCAGGAGCGCCACCTGGAAGCTGTGAAAGCACTCTGCCCGGCCTCCTCCACGGCAGACGCCACCGCGACGGTCTCCTCACCTTACATTATTCAACAACGACGTAATGAAACCAATCGGGCCGTCTGCATAGGCCGCTTATTACAACTTGTCGCGGGACTTGTGATTGAAAACTTGGAAGCACCGTCAAATCGCATTAATGCCCCCAACCCCCGTTCCCGCAGTGAAAATGATTACTTTAATTAGATTCTGTGGGATTTCCATGTCTTCCCTTGAAAGCTCTGAAAACCTTTTCGCAACGATTACCACCTCGCTGGCGTCCTTTTTCTCCGATTTATTCTTTATCGTTCTAGGCTCATGACGACGCCAAACGAGCAAGAGCTCCCAGATTTGATTAGAAGTTCCATTAGCCCGAGAGATAATTGAGCCAAGTAGATGGCTCGGCTCAGTCTAGCAGCAAAAGTCTTGATTAAAAGCCACCCAGGGCCATCCCAAAAAGGCTCTTGGCGCGGCACATGCTTTTAAACCTAAAGCGAATGGTGTAACAAGTATTAGGCCTGTGTTTTAATTATGGCCCATGTACCAGTCAACTTTGACTCTGTCCTACATTAGGCATAAGAACTAAACATATAGCCATTAAGTAGGGCTGCAGTTACATATATAGCCATTAAGGAGCGCCCAATGCCAACCTTATAAGAAATCACAACATGTTGGTGCAGGGGCTTTGGACGGGCCTTTGGTAAGGAATAAATCGCATTGAGTGATTGGTTGTGTATATAGGTAAAGGGTGGGCAGGTGGAGGAGTGAGAGAGAGGTGGTGGGAGGGTGCAGTCCACTTTCTTTACAGGAATGCCAGGCGCTCCAGGCGGACCATTATTGAAGCAGCCTGCAATGTTTCCTTGGCTGGACCAAGCCCTGATAATCTCTGAATAGACACTTGAGGAGCAGGCAATGGGGGTGGGAGGGAGGGGGCAGACCAGGAGGGAGGGAATTTGTTCTCGGACCAATTCTGGCCTCAGCAGTGGCGTCGTGTGCCTGCTGAGTGGCCAGCCCGGCGTGGTCATGTTGACAAGTCCTCACGGCCTGGGCAAATCGGGCCGACATCTACTCGACCCACTCCAGGCTCATTGTTCAGATGGAGGTAGTTTGAACAGAAAATCAGGCCTGCCATACATTCAAACTATAGCCCACCTCGAGCCGACTGGTCAACAACATTGTTGCACGACCACGTATAGCTCTTGCCCCAGGCTTTCACACTATAGCTGGGTGGGTATGTAGGCTGCACTGTTGCCTGTTGCTGGCGAAGTTGTGTTGATTGGCTAGCAAAGCAATCAATAAGCTGGACCTACATTGAACTTTCCACTGATAACATAACATTAAGCACTAGCAACACAGTCATGTATTAATGAAAGCGTATGGCGGCTATACAGCGCCGAGCTTTTTGAAATATCTTGATTAACACTGTAAGGGAGGAGCTTTTTTTGTATCCGTACCATATGGATTATGATTGAAAACTGATTGATTTGCATCTTTAATGTGTGGATTATAGTGTTGGAACGACAAGATAAACAAACCCTGGAATATTTCAAATCAGGAATCCAATTCGTCAATTCGAGATTGAATGCAACAGGACACTACCGGAAACGTAGGACTTTTTTTGTCTATACATTCATGGATTTCCATAGCCTGCGCATCTCTATGCATAGCACCGCGGGGGACAGGCCGGCAGCCTTTCTATATAGCGGCAGAAAACATGGACTGTATGAAATATGACAAGGCCGTGAATGATTATAATCACACCTTTATTTATCCCGGCGCGTGCAGGTGAATACGACAGCCCGCATCCATTGTCGAGGCCGTGTGAATTATTTGCCCCGTGGTCATATTGAACAAGCAATGAGATTACTTGCCGACAGGTACAGAAACAAACCGGCCGGCGACCGCCACATGGAGGTGTCGCCGCCACTTATAGATTATTGATGTTCGGCCGTTCTCTTTGTGCATAGCCACCAGCACCACTGTCCAATCCATTATTGATATGTTTACCATGCAAACAGGCGCTGGCCACTGCAAGCCTGACTACGGCAAGCGATCAGGTATCTGACTGGACCGCCGTGCGCCAACATAGGGAAAGTCAACGGGTCTTTCTGTGTTTCGGCGACGCCTCCAGTGGTGGGCTTTGTTTACCTCCTCCAGGGCGTCTTCTCCTCCCCCTACCAACCCCCGGAGCGGCTGGTCAATGTGTTGGCGCATGCAGGTGTAATTCCTGCTGACTCGCCGCCCGGATTAGCCCTGATCTCGTTTAGTTAGTCTCCCCCATCCAGGGCGGGGATTATCCGGATCAGGGCGGGGACCCAGGAGGAGGTTGGCAGTGGGCGTGTGGACGGCCTTAGTGGACTGACCGGCCGACACTGGAGGCAGGGAGCAGCTGTTGATTGGTGATCAATGTACTGCAGTCTGAGACTAGTCCCCAGGAGGAGTCCGTGTTATGGAGTCTGGAACCTTTCCCCTGGAGTAAGATCACCTTCCTCCCCCTGCCAGTTTTCTACATCATATCCGACATCCTACACCTCCTACACACCTTTGGGCGTATAAGAAGCACCTCTGGGTATGAGAGCAGCTCGGCGGACCCATCAACTTGACAGGAGCTCATTTTGGGATATTGGGAGTTGGGGGCAGTTTAGCATCTATACCCTTCAGTCAGGAACCTAAGTGACCATTGATCCAAACGTCTGGGACTGACTCTTGGCCTGGCCTATAGAGCTGGATCGATAGAACGACGGCGACGCCCCGGCCGCAGGTCTGGAATAGCGCTTATGACCCGGGCATACTACATTAACTGGGTATAATTAAGTTGCCCGCCGTGCCGCGCATATTGATGACGAGTAAAACCGGTGTGGGCGACCACAGAAGCGGTATCTTGTTAGCCGTCCCGGGCCAGGCGTCAGAGACGACGATGTTGTTTTGTGGGCCGGCGCCTATGGTTATGGAGTAAAAACGGTCGATATTGCCCGACGCGCCGCGGCCGAAAGCAATCAAGACAAGCCTTAAGGAGTTATCGACCAGGAGGGGGACAATGACCGACGGTCAGACCCGGAAGTTGCGCCTGTTTAACCTGAACCTGGTGAGGACATTGACTGACGGAACCACCGCTGACGTCACTTCCGTTTCCGACCTGCGCGCGACGCCTGTTGGCCACGTGGTGTCGACGTCGCTGCGACGTTCCCACACCGTCCACCTGGGGACGGCCTGCGCCGCCCAGGAGGGCTCCTCCATCATGCGCCTACTGCCTAGACTCAGACCGGAAGTGCACCCGTCTATGCCGACGACGCTGACTGTTTCCGGTCGGCGGAACAGCTACACCGACGACAGCGCCGACAGCGTGCCGCCCCCACTTCCGGCGGCCTATGCGCGTTACCTAAAGCGCACATCGCTTCCGGTGACATCGACGTCGTCGCCGATCGGTGGGGACGTCCTCCGTAAAACTTGGACGTCAAGACCGGAAGACAGGAGGTCGCGCGTCTCCCGGATATACTCCGACCTCAGCCGGAAGCGGGCGTCCTTCGGCGACGGGGGCCTTCACGTCGCACACACGCCCTTCACGTCGTCCCCAGCGACGTCAAAGACTGTGGGGGCTCTCCAGGCCCGCCTAGGAGGCCGACCACGACGTCAGGCGGACCGCGCTAATTATGACCCCCGCCCGCAGGACGTCGTGGAGAAATGCGAGCGGTGGGTGGCGTCGCTTCCGGCGACCTTCCCCAACGTCAGATCCGTCGTCTCCATACCGGATAGCTGCCGACACCTGACGGACACGTCAGACAACGACGTAGACAGTGAGGACATAGACCGGCTTACACAAAGTGGCTTTTCCTAGCACACCCTCTAAACATGCTTCTATTATAATAGACAATTCCGGTAAAGTGTCTGAAGGGTTTCATTGATGGACAAACATCTATTTCCCGCTACTGCAATGGTAAAACACCACAGCTGAAAGGTGTTAAAAAAATTGACAGCGTTATCTTGAATAAATTAGACTGTTGAATGAGATTGCAGATAACGTGTTAAGGATTGAGCAAAAATAAAGTAATTCTCTCTGTACGTTATTGATTTTAATTGAAGTCCCACACGCGCATATTACATTCAAATTCCTTCACTGAGGCAACACTGCATAAATCAATTTCATTATCTGATCATTCCATTATGATTAGACGATCGCTATCTCGCAGGCATTGCACCAATAGTCTTTTTGGGTCTTATCATCTGATTATATGTGTATTGAATTTTGCTATTTACTGTGCTTAATCTAGCTATTGACAAAGCATCTGAGTAATTATTAGCCTTCACCAAATTAATTTTCAATTCAGTGCTAACATTCAAAAAGTGATTGCCGATGTGTTTATTAAATTCCTGTGAAGCAAGCCTATTTTGATTTAATCTTCTAGTGATATTTGATTATCGGATCAGGAGCACGGTCAACAACTTATAAAATGATAAAGTTACGTATTCAATGACCAGAACCAATTGATTGAAACATACAACATGCACGACATAATAATAATTATTATTATTGTATTCTATTACAAATTCAGAATTTCGTTCTTAGGTATGCATTGCATGTATCACTACCATCTCCCCGCGGCTGTTTCAACTGAGAACAAGAAACAAAATTTCGATCAAAGTTTTGCTCATGCGGAGCGATTGTCGTTCCTAATCAAACTGAAAGGAATATTAACAACAAAATCATTAAAACAGATTGCCCTAGGCCATGGAGATGCATAAGAATATGTATGTCTATGCCTAGGCTTGGAGCACTAAGGGTCACTGTCATACAGTCTGTTGACCACCCCCACTAGCTCCCCCACACAACCTTCCTACCACCATGCAGCAGGCTGTAATATAATATACTATTAGGCAATAGGCAGTTACCACCCTCATATCTCCTGCTGCTAAACACGGTTTTGAGAGGGCTTCAGGAAAGGGTCACTACTACTAGTAGTAGTACTAATGGTTACCATGCATGCATGCACTACCATGCACTTAGTACTGGGCGACCTTTCACTTCCCCAGCTATGCCTACCCACCCGCAGGTGACAATGGTTGTTCTAATAAGTAATATGAAGGGGCGAGGGCTGATATGTTCAAGCAGTGGTGATGTAACCACTTCAGTCTTCTGACATTGCTTGATTCTTGGAGGACAATGCCATTCCACTGCTGAAAATGTTTTTGTGCAACCAGTTATTAAGATAGAATATAATTAAATGAATGACGACATGACTGATAGAATCTCCCAACAAATAGATATATACTACCACAGAGTCTGATTATAAATACAAATAGGGAGGTAGCTTTGGAAATAAATTAAGACAATTTGTAATGCTATTTAAATAATTCAATGTAGTCTTATACCCATAACAAGAGGGCTTGATTATAAGTGTGAACCAAACAGTACGAGTGATAAACACTGGGAGTCAATTCTATACAGCCTAGGGGTGGGTGGTAAGCGCCTTGTTTTCCAGGTACTGTCCATCTGCCAAGGACCGTTTGACCAGACCTAGGTAGCGGGTGAGGGTGCTGCGCCCTTAGCAACGGAGGCATATGCAGCTAAATGGGGGCAGGCGGTGTTGTTGGTGCGTACTGCCCTCATTGCAGTTGCATAAGAGTTCACCGAAAAATACCTCCAACCTGACAGACATGTTGTGTACCAATTTACGTATTATCCAATTCATAAAAATCTATGCAGGTTTGTATGGCAGTCTCAATCTGTTTCTCTTGGGATTATTTAATGAAAAGATGATCTCATTTCAACTGACCATAGAAAATAAAACACTACTTAACTTATTTTGACTAATTATACAATGCCGTTAACAGGTTAAAACATTAACACAAAATCTGGTACTCGGTTGACCATAGTTTTATTGCATATTTATCTATCATTATGATACACCACGTGAATCTGTTAGCCTCACATTTCAGGGGTCAGGGGTAAATATTCAGGATTTGTTTTAATATTTCATCCTAGTTAGAAAGGTATAAACATTTAACAAAATATCATATTGCTTATATAGAACGACTAAACTATGAACCTGTACATAAAGTTACATCTATAAGACACACCAATAAAGAGAGTAATACTAAAGTATCTAAAGCACATAAAGGTATATACAACCTGCAGGATCTCAAACCCTATCAAAAACTTCATCAGTTTATGTCATGGGCTCTATTAGTTTACACCTAATTAAATTCTGATCAGTCTTAGAACCAACGTATCCCGAAAGACCAGAGTAGAATCAATAGCGGAGAGAAGACAAAGTTGTCTCAGTATAATTATTGGCAACCCCTCATGATTGTCAAAATATTGTATTCAGCTCGTTACATTTCGTAATTGCCAAGCTCTGAAGTTGATACAACACGGTATCATCATATTGCCAGCTATGTGGTATCACACCTCAAAATGATAATTTCAAAGTAAGGGATATCCTTATAGAATCTGCACGTGATAGATGAAATTTAATTCTTAGTTTTATTCACAGGAACATCATCCTACAATCAGTCACAATCTTTGCAAAAAAAACTATTTTTAACCGATAACTTCGACAGGGATTAATTTTCAAAGTAACTGCAGGCGCAATCTTTGAAGCAGTATTTCTCAAACAGACTCACTTTGATGCACCGGGCTAAAAAGGCCATAACTGGTCCATTAACACAATCACGTAATTTGCTCTACTTATTTTACCTCGGATACATGTTCGTTTTTCACCCACCCCTCTTTATCGTTGCAGGGAGGCCTAAATCCTTAAGGTTCTTCACCAAGTTGTGTTTGCCCTTTAAGGTTTGATTTCAATTCAGTTTCAGAAGCTTCAGTAATCGTATCCAGATTGCTGCTCAAAATGGTATCCACCTGCTGCTGCTGTTGCTGTTCGCTTTTGGCCGGCTCCCAGTCGGGGGCTTCGTTTTCTATTTTCTCCAGTTTCTGCTCAATGAATGATTTCTCCTCCTGGGTTTGGGGACCTGTGATCTGCTCCGCCACTGTTGCTGCTGGAGGAGCCTTCTGATGCTCCTCCGCCACCACTACATCGGCTTTTTTCTCCGACTCTGCGATTTCCGGTTCCGCCGATGGCGTCACTTCCGGCGGAGTTCCCTCCGTCTTGCAGGTCTTTGTTTCTGGGTCGGCCCCTGCAGGTAGGGCCACTTTTTTCTCCTGTTTGCTTTTGGCCTTAAGGGCCTCTCTTCTCAAGTCCTCCTGTCGCTCCTCCTCCTCCTCGGCCTCCCGCTTGGCCCTGGCGTCCTCATCCCGTCTGTCCTTGGCCACGCCAGAGACCAGCTTCCAGCAGGTCTTAAAGTCGGTGGCCTCCACGTTGTCGGTGCCTGGGGAGGAGAAACATATTAAATGAGTCTAAATCATGTATCGTCACCATTAACAACGACTTACTGGAGGAAAAATGCACTTTGGGGTAGAGCTTTAGAAACTGCCTTCCGGCATACCTTGCCTTAATCTAATGAGTCGACCGGTAGACGTGTGGGCATTATATGTACAAGATTATGAGCAGTGGTTTTGGAGAATTTTTTGTTGAGTTAAATTTGTTACCAGCATATTTACATGCATTTCAAACGTTAATGTAAATGCGGACGGTTTCACCGCTCGAAAATGAAATACAAGTAGACTATGGCTATAACTAACACACGAAGAACCGGAATCATCTTAGATGTTAGCAAACGCTTTAAAGCTGAAGCTTCTAAAGCTTAAAAGTTGAAAAAAAAATGCAATTACCAAAATATTGCTTTAGATACGAATACACATCATGGGAACCAACTGTCTCACATTTAAAAGTATTGGAACGAAATAGAATTTAGAGGTTTCCGCGGAAATAGGCCTTAATTCAAGCACAAACTCAAAGCAGGCGCTTGGCAAATACTGCCGTTGACAAAATGTCTGTCTTAAAAGTACCTTCGACAATGAGGATTCCTGAAAAAGGTACACGGATTAGAGAATTAATCATACATTCTCATCAGTCTGCGTTAAGATCATGAAAACTAAAAACTTAAAGCCTCGTGTCCTTATTAACATTTTAATCATATTTTCGACTCGGCACAGCAGCCGTTCTTAATTAGGCTATGATTTGTTGTAAGAGAAGGAAGCGTCAAGTATGCATTTTATAGGTCGTAAAAGAGACGAGTAACGTTACAAAATGGAAGAATAACTGTCACCATCAATATGTTTACAACCTAAATTGAATACCGCGAAACAATTCTCTTCAATGATGTACTACATAAAACAGCCGGTGTTATGTTCAGTTCTGTATCGAATCGAATCTCAAAATCATTTGGCATGACAATCATAAAAAAAGGTTTTGCTGTTGTGTCATCATATGAGCCCCCAGGAAAGAAACGTGATGCAGAATATTATTTCAGGTACTCAATTATTCAAAGTGGAGGACAACCAGAAGGGTGTAACTGCATGCTATTTTTATGGTATATTTCCTATACATAATATATACCTGCTAGTGGGGAGTAATCATTCTATCATCACCCAAATAACACATTACAATCAGGATAGGCCCCGATATGTCAATTACAAATTGATAATGCTTAAACTCGCATCTATTTCTCTCAGACTGTCGCAGTACTACCTTCATTACTGAAGGGAAGAATACTAACGTTGCTAAAACATAATGCGCCCATGCATAGCACAACGCCCCGCTTTGAAATAGGCCATGGGGCCTAGTATGATTATTCTCATGAGTAATTAAACCATCGGTTTATGCCAAGTTTCATATGGTGTTAGATCTGAATACAAATAAAATATAGTCGTGAATACTTCAGTGCAATCCTGACTAGATCCTAATTTTCCAGATATAACGTAAGCAGCCCAGTGTTATTGCTATGTATGAGGGTGTACCACAAGGCGAATGCTTAATTCCTCTGCCAGCATCTCGGCTTATCATGCTAGGCAACTGCCACTCCCAAACTCCACCGGCACATTTACATACAAATAAAGTTGCGTATCTCCCCGAAACAGAAGTCACGTCTCAGTATAAAACCATGCACATCAATTTTAGATGATTTTTTGTTCTCAGATGCAGCGAGTGCGACCTGTCTACTTACATGCAAAGATTAATTAGACAAAATGAGAAAGAACAAAGAAGCTCAGATTCTTAGGTGCGTCTCAAAGTTTTAGCTGTTTAGTACATTAGGAGAAAGATTAAGAAATGAGACAGTAATATTATAAATGGAGGTTCAAAGGACTGGGGCGGGCCTCGGATAGGGAGGAGTTCAAGATCACACCGTAAGTGCAAGGATTTGACTATATATGCTCCCTTTTCAAAGAGAATACCAAAACAATACAAATACAATTCGTTTGTGTTTTCGTTGAAAGACCAGCAAGGGAAATTATCCACTGCCTTCTTATTCGTATTGTAATGTCGCAACGATTGATTAATTCTTTCTGTATTATAAATAAAAAGGATCCCACTATTTTTGCGGCAGCAACGAGGAATACAATTGTCAAATGGTCGTATTTTTACCAGTTCTCACTAAAACATGGAGCAATCATTCTAAGACCGACAAAGGATATTAATTCATCAGCATGTACGGATAAATCAGAGGGACAAGTTCGGTTAAGACACACATATTCTTATGGCATAACCATGTGTAGGTTTAGATTCAAACCATCAACCAATGATACACCTTCCTATTTGTGCATTTATCAGCTCTCCCTTAAATTGATGCGAAATTTATGGAGACCATGTTTTATTTCCTTTTTAAATTTCAGTTTTGTCTGTTGTAAGCAGCTGTGATGAAGATTTCTTATTGTTGCTTGGACCTATTCACGTTTTCATTCACTTTCTTGTATTTGTTATTTTCTTTCGTTTTGGGGCTTTTTCTTTCACCTTTCTTTCCTTGAGGAGGAGTTTGGAAACGGGGGTTATGCAGCTGATGGTGATTGATCATTTGTTTCTTACAGAGGAGAGTGGGCTGTGATGACGGAATAAGATAAAGGTAAGAGTATTTTTATTTTTGAAAACAAGCAATTATTTGAATTTCTACCCACCAGAGAGTTTGACCGCCTCCTCGCCGTCAACGATGGGGTTCAGCCAGGTAGAGCGTCGGTTACTCTGGAGGCCGGTGCCCTTGAGGGGGTAGAGCTGGAAGGTTATCTCCATCACCTCCTGCTTAAAGAGGCCTCGGTTTTTCTTAAGTACCTGACCTGAAAAGAAGGACGCAGCAACACATTGAAACCAAACGCCTTCAGAGGCAGAACATGAATATTTCCATTTTAAGAAGTGACACTGGTATTTTCCATTTGATTTCCCAGGCGTAAAGATTCATTCCCTGAGTAATTGATGCACGTATAGGAGGATTTAGCAAAAAGGATATAGTTACTATTGCTATGTTGTAGTGACTAGAGTTTTTAATATTTGCTATAGTGGGTTTATTAAATATGCATTGTAGAGGAAACTAAAACTGTCAAAATGATATGTGGCAGTCATTGCTACTACCTATGTAAAACTATCAAATAACAAGGTAAGCTACCGAGAGAGTTATTAAAAGGTCGTTTGTCACTAAGTATGTCTAATCATACGTACAATATATTACGAGTAAAAAGGCATTATTCGAGAAAAGAGTAAAAGAGGGAAGGAACACGATATGAATGGTGCTTTAGGACAAAGGCAATTGTTTCTTTCCAACGAAGAAAGTAACATACAGAGAGGACGAAATAGCTTTTTTAAAAAGTTAATTAAAGAGACAATGGTTTATCTTTAGCCGTCATGATGCATCATCGCAGCTGACGGTAAGGTAGTGCCAGATAGAGTGCAAATTAATGAGATCTTAATTAACCGACGGGCCACTAACAAATATGAAATGTAGATTCTCTGTGCTAAGGAAGACAATTAACGTGTTAACGCGGGTTGGTATTAATTAACTTCGCACTGTGGTGAGGCAATGACAGAATGGCAAAGCATTTTTATTCAAAGAGAACAAATTGGATGGTGCCTTACACATAAGTCTGGAAGAATGAATGGACATTATCAGGTTGAATTGAACACGGTTACGTTCCCTTAAGAATTTAAACATAACACATAAGGATATTCCTTGATTAGCAAGAGGAACTTGGATTCACGATATGATGCAAGCAGAAACGTAGGCTCAGTTCATTAATGGATAATAAGGTTTGAAGCAGGTTTCCCCTTTGGTAGTTGAACTGATCTTTATCTCAACAAATCAATGGGCTGCACATCCATAAAACATCCAGGTAATTGGGATCATGAAGCTGGACGTAACAGTTCAAATTGAGTTTGGGTGTGGCAGTAAAGATCAGGAAGCAATGTAATGTGACTAATGATCCCCAAAAGAACAGTTGGAAGAATCGTTTCTCTTATGACAGTGTATGGCGGAACACTAATGACCTTTAATGCAAAAAAAAACAGTTCAAGATAAGAACATCAAATTATGTTTTACCTGTTCCAATAAAATTGTTTCAACCATATTAAAAAAACAAATGAAATGAATGGTTTTATATACATCTGGTTTAGATTTATAAACAGCCTTTTCTTAGTGGCAGATCTGTCAATAATCTGAGCTAAGGGAGAATATGTATCTGCTGTGTATAGTTTAGTATAAATTGGCAATAAAGTTGGATTTCCCTTTGAATGTAACAGAATGATTCGAGTAAAGCGTGTTTAATTCTATCGACATTTCCAATTCCTATATATATTCTTGCTGCAAGTTTTGCCTTACACTTCGCAGCTCCTATTACAATTTAATTTGAAATAACTGCAACATAACCTAGCGATGACTTTACTGAGTGTATTGAAAAGATCATCTGGACGTCCAACATTAGTTAAATTAATTAGATTTGTCTGTTATATGTCTTTAAGCGCAAGCTATCATATTCTATTCATTTCAAATATAAATATAGTTATCTGAGCGCTACATTTCTGCTTGTTTCAACAGTGAAAATACAATTATGGACAGGACAGGTGTGCTTCAAGGAGGGTATACTGGACGACAGAGCATTAAATATCTGTAATCATGGTTTATTAAGGTCAGGAGGAAAGATTGGATGTGTGACCCTAGAGATAGGGTTATCCTATCAATCCATTACCATCATCGGAGTACTCCAAGTCGTCTGAAATAAATACCCGTATGGTGTGTATAATAGAAATCTGACTATAATTTTTATCGAAATCAATGTCAATTCCAATAGCTAGATTCTCCTTTTTCTTATATTCATTTGCCAACCATGTTTTTATATTTCATAAATCTCCTTTGAAAATTAAAGAGAACTAAGAAAGAAGAAAACGTAATTTATAGCTTCATATTGTAAAGTGTATAACGCAAAACATGATTATTAGAAAATGGAAACATATTTTCAGAGGAATGCGTCAGAGTACTGAATGAGCAATTTAGGGATGTTTTTTTGGAAATGCCACGTTTTGACAGAGACCATTTTGTTGTTGTACATGAATATGTTATTCTTCAAAACCTGCAAAATCAGACAGAATCGATATCATTACAGAATATCAAAATTAACATTACATTCGAGGCATTTGTCATAATGCACCTATTCCTCAAGTAGTCCCCTTTTCAGTGGTGTTAGCCCCTAGTCATAAGGCACCTAGCCCTCAAGTTATACCCCTTATCAGTGCCCATAGCCCATAGCTTTAAGGCACCTGCCCCTCAAATAGTCACCCCTTATCGATGCCGATAGCCCCTAGTCATAAAGTTCCTACCCATACAGTAGTAACCCCGATAGCGCCTTGTCATAAGACACCCCCCTTTCAAGTAGTAACCCTTATCAGTGATGATACCCTCAAGTAGCAATCCCTTATCATACAGCACCTTCCTATAATGAAGTGACCCTTTCAGCAGTGCCAATAGCCCATAGTCAGCCAATAACCCATAGTCATAAAGCACCTACCCATACAGTAGTAACCCTTTACCAATGCCGATAGACCCTTGTCATAAGCGCTCCCTTTCAAGTAGTAACCCTTTATCAGTGCTGATACCCCTCAAGTAGTAACCCTTTATCATACCACCAGCACCTTCACATAAAGAAGTGCCCCTTTCATCGGTGCCAATAGCCCATAGTCAGCCAATAGCCCATAGTCATAAAGCACCTACCCATACCATAGTAATCCCTTACCAGTGCCGATAGCGCCTTGTCATAAGGCACTCCCCTTTCAAGTAGTAACCACTTATCAGTGCTGATACCCCTCAAGTAGCAACCCCTTATCATACAGCACCTTCCCATAAAGAAGTATACCCCTTACAGCAGTGCCAATAGCCCATAGTCAGCTGGTAGCCCATAGTCATAAAGCACCTACCCATACAATAGCAATCCCTACCAGTGCCAATAGCCCCTTGTCATAAGGTGCCCCCCTTTCAAGTAGTAACTCCTTATCAGTGTTGATACCCTCAAGTAGCAACCCCTTATTATACAGCTCCTTCGCATAAAGAAGTAACCCCTTTCAGCAGTGCCAATAGCCCATAGTCAGCCAATAGCCCATAATCACAAAGCACCTACCCATACAGTAGTAATCCCTAACCAGTGCCGATAGCCCCTTCTCATAAGGCATCCCCTTTCAAGTAGTAACCCCTTATCAGTGCTGATAGCCCTCAAGTAGCAACCCTTTATCAATGCTGATAGCCCCTTGTCATTTAAAGACACCTACCCCTGAAGACGGAGGAGATAGCGTCGTCCACCTCCGACTTGGCCGGGTACAGGTCACACTCCTTGAAGTAGGCTGGCAGCTCCTCATGTTCCATCTCCCCTCCAAAGGCACGCTTATCGAACACACTCTCGTAACCTGCAGGAATAGAACGCCGCTCAAATTTCCATTTAGGGAGTCCGTATGGTTATGAAGGATTTAGTGTCGGGCTTCAACACACACAGAAATAGAAGGTAAAGAGCGATATTGAAGCCTCGGTTTCGTGATACGTACAGCAGAACATACTTGCTGACTCTCGTTATTCTGAAGTGGTATTTTGGATTTTTTTTAAATTCAAAATGTGAATAATTGAAACATCGGTCAGATGTAATTATCGCAATGCTATAAAAAGCAGTTTATATCAATACACCATAATATAAGAATATGAATTGGCCTCCATTGCTACTACAGGACACTAACTGGACTGGATCTAGTTGAAACTGTGTTTTCTGCCTTTAACACAGTTAACCTGTCTCATATGGCATATTGACCCTTTTTTAACTCTAGATTCAAAAAGAAATTGCAGTTCTAGAGCTGATTCCACCGGCCATTTCAGAATTGGCCAATAGGAAACAGAGTCAAATACTTTTTGGTATGGGAAAAGGCACTTAATTCCACTTCAAATGGTATGTAAAATCAGTCCCCTCATTCTCAGTTTGGTTGAAAGGATAATTACTATTGGACTAAATATATATATATGGAGTGTATAGTAAGTAGCAGTAGCAGACCTTTAGATTTATTAGCATGTAATTATAAAGGTCCCGAGGAAAGTGTTGTTCTGTATAGACTATGTAGTGCCTGGACAAAGAGATAGCATAAGAAAAATAACAACGGCAACAGAAGTATATTACTAGTCAGAGCAACTCTTGACATTTAGCTATAGAGCAAGCCTGATACATTTTGACATAAAACACAACTTCAACGTCGATCAATGTTGAGTAAGCTCTATGCACATAATGTTGCAACAGCCATTAGAGAGGCCTTAAGAGAAAGGTTTCATAAGATTTCTCTGTGCAGTCGCTACATCAATGGATAAATTTAAGTGAATTCTTCGCTGGAAACAGAACACAGAACTGCCAGAGTAGCTGCAGGTTGAAAGACAAAGTTAGTTAAATATGTACTGACGTTTTTTAAGGTCCATGTATTCGTTGATGTCTCTGAAGTCGAAGGGGGCTCGGGGTTTGTCCATACCGGCTCTCAGCTGGATCCGCCGCAGGAGTTCTCGGTAAGTGGTCATGAACTTGTTCCAGGAACTGGAGTGGTATTTGGCCTTAAACAATGGACAGGTATTTTTTTGAAAAACAATTAAATTTTTATGGAGGTGGAATCTGAACAGGGTTGACAAAATACAGATGACCTGGGACCTTTTTTTTGTAAATGATTAGGCCAATCGGGTCTTTTTATTATTATTCTATCATGAATAGTGATTACCTCTGTTATAAAAAGGGTTTGCATCTACAAGGATTCCTATTTGAGGTTATGTGCATTGAGATCATTATTTTTTGTCAAAGACATAATCACTAACCATGTGACACTGATCATTACAAATAATATTAGTATATTGACCGAGATATTACAGACTGGGCAACAGATTGTTGCTCATATGATTATGAATAATTCTTTTATTTATTGAAGTAAACATCATCACAGTAAGGTGCTTTTCATGAAGTAGGAGAAATTCTCGAACTTCTAATACTTTAGTACTGGTCGAAAATGTAGCATCAAAGCCAAATGCTTGACAGGTGTTTCACTGAGTGCACCCAATGCTAACACAAAGAACCTTAGGCTTATAATTTCCTGTCACATCTTAAGACCTGTTCGTGTCAAAAATCCTTTACTTTGTTTTATACACTTCAAAGACTGGATGACATATAGAATGACGGAATGTACAATATGGAAAAATTACAGTACTAGTTTGTACTTTCAAGTTGTTCCACGATTACTGGTTTATCAAAAAGGCTATATGATTCAAACTTTTTCCAATTCATAACAATCAAAGGAAAACCTCCTTTACCATATCACCCCCATATCTTCGTTACAAAGGTAACACATATCCGCACTTCCGTAAATCCTATGTATGTATGTATGTATTTATGTATGTATGTATGTATGTATGTATGTATGTATGTATGTATGTATGTATTAACACATATATAATATGCATAATTAAGTAAATGTATATTATATAGGTATATTATATCTGTATCTATATTATATAACTAGTTGTAACGTGTGTGTGGAGTTATTATAAGGTTGCGTGTGTGCGCGTGCATATGTGTGTGTTTGTATGATTGTATGTGTGAATTGGTTACCAGAAAAACGGACTAGCGCATCAACAATGATTCATTAGATAGAACACCTTCCACTGCATAAAAATGCACCGTTGATAACATTTCAGTTTCGTAAATGGGGCATGTTAAAGGTCACGGAGAGATCTTGCAATGGCAGTCTTTCCAAAATTTTCAAGGTCACCTGAAAGACTATGGTAAAGGTCTTGAAAAGCCTTGTAAAAGTTACATTTCCTGTATCTTTAACGCACCTTAATGTCCCTATTTGCAAAACTTTGATTCATGAAACGTCAAGTTTTGCACAGTGTTCACTACTTCCTTTATATACTTCTTTAGGAAGGTCTGCTTTGGCAAAAATCCTCTTCATATTGAAATATTTTTCATTGAACTCGTCGATGTCTTATAAAAGCAGTATTATACTTTGTGACGCGTTCTCTCCCTGTCCAAGACAAGAGGACGTTTTGTATGCAAGTATCCTCTTTTTATAACTTTCCTTTCTTCCATTTTCTGTTAGCTTTGATCTTCTACAGAGCTAGATGAAGTCGCCCTCAGAAGTCCTCGTACTCCATTGATACATCTACTACCTAGAATACCTCATAGCTGTCTTTATGCTGTTGAATTTTCTTCCTAGCCCCGAATAAACAACTCTAGAATAAACTTGCTGATAATGTTTACAAATTTTTAGGGGGATTTATATTATAATTTTGTCAAAAATAATTATCAGGGATGTTCAACAAACTGATGTCCTCTGACAACCATCAATGCTCTTGGTACACTTCTGAATCTCTAGAAAATGTGACCTTTATCAGTTTATGTTGGTGGCAGCAATTGCAAACCTCCATAGAGACTTTATATTGGATTTACCTTCCGTTTGAGTCGGTCCATTTGAAGCCTTATTAGCCACCCACGCGCCACCTTCTGGATAATGATGGCAGCACGATTGAGGAGAGCTCGGTCTGGGCCAGTCTTTTTTGGGTGGAACGGTCTGGGGACGGATAAAGGACAGATTATACTACTAAAATACCCCGATGAACACTGGGCTGCTCATTAAAACACTTAGCATTGCTTAATGGAAATCAACTCCTGTATTTTATATGGCGTTGTGGTTCCGTCTTGCGTGCTGAGGGTGATTATAATCGAAATTCCACTGCGCTGGTATTATGGCATAAGTGATCTTAGAATTAGATGGATAAAGGGCGGAATACGCAAGGGAGACTTCCGTGACTGATGATGATATAGAATTTGCATGTCTATTATGTCATAAAATAGATTCGGTGTGTGGCTTAGCGACAGGAATTGATCGCATGGGAGAGCTGGGTTGAATATAGCTATTTCTTTTTACAATGAAATATTAATAATCAGAATAGACTCTTATTAAGGAATGGGCATTGTATCGATGGTATTCGTAATCTGAAATGTCAATATTTTGGTTTTGATATTTAGCCAAGCATACAAGCTCTAATGCCTATCTGTTGATAACCAACATTCATTACATAGGGCAATTATAATGAGTATGTACATGATGAAATATCTCAAGTGAAGCTAAGGGTATTCTTAATATTCTGCGTCGGTAAGTAACTACAATAATACTTTCGGATTGACTTATGTTTTGTTCTTGATAAAAGATTTCAGTTTAGGTAACAAGCAAACAATAGTGAATAACCATACATACTCGTAGACATCCACATGGGGCCCAATGATCGACAATTTTGCAGTCGTCTCTGCGTTTTTCTTGCCAATCCTAGAAGCACAAAAACAACCACTACAGATATCCATACAGTCAATCAGTGGGATCGGGACTAGTATGTAGGTCAATTCTGGATGGAACAGGCAGGGGAACCAACTTTTGTATGGATAAATATCAAATCATCAAGCCTAATGTACAGATTCGTGGACTCCCCCTTCCATCCACCATTAAGCTCGTCTGGCCCATATTTTTTGTAACTGATTAGGCTAGCCGGTCACTAATCATTGAGTCATGATTGACGTCTTGAGATTAGTATTTTTGCTTATTAATCCTCTTTCATAATAACATCACCATGTTTTGTGAATGCTAATCACGAGACACTAATCACACTGATACATAAGTTATTTCAGCCTTTGTCAGTTTCGAAAATATGGAGCTGGTTTTGCATAACTATTTTCAATGTTGAGAAATCTTCCTCAAACTGCACTCTGAACTGTCTATCATGTGCCCTTAGCGCAAGTCTTTTCTTTCCTGACTTACTAATCATTAGTCGTGTTTGGATTTAATGTGGCATAATGTTAGCTTTTGTTCAATATGTCCGATGCTGACGTTAACCCCATCATCGTTATTTTGTGTCATCAGAAAGATACTAGCTGAATACTAGGTCGTATGAATCTATGCCTGGCATATCTATTTACTTCATGTATTATTGGCCTGGTCATATCAATTCCCAGAACCCTAAGGAGAAAACCCGTATTGCCTCTATGTAATGCTGATCCGAGTATTAACCAAGCCAAAACATACATTGTACGTCATAGGAAAATGGGGATGATATCAAATTTCTTAGAATTGAATGCCTAGAAGCTTTGCATTTAGGGCTCATACTCTGCCGTACTAAGAAATCAGTGTTTTAAGGAAAAAACGTATTACTAAACGCATCATCAAAAGGCTGTGTTTAATGATTAAAAAACAAATGACATTTCCTTCAATACAAATTGCCATTTTTTGCGAATGTGTATGGCTCTGACTTTGCGCAAACTTCTTCAATTCATTACATAACTGTATAGCTAATACCTCTCATTCCTGTTTTTGATATTATATTGCTTATTCGGAAATTAATTTATCTATTACTGTTTACCCTCAATCAATCATAATATGGTGCCAAAGTCAGGAGAAATTGTAAGAGTATGCAGATATACCACCGTTGTATGGTTACAACCATCATCAAGCTGCTAACTTACATTATTCAGCCTAAACAGATGAACTTAGAAAAAATAGATTTAAGCCAGGGAAGGGGTTAAGGGGATTAGGGGTGTTTTCCTATAGATGTTGTGCAGATGACATCACAATAGCCAAAAATGGACTGAGCGCTCGTGATCAATTTACAATTTACAATTCATATCATTAACATTTTATGAACATCCTGAACATTTTGATTTGGTCTAATGTGTCTAAAATATTCATATCATGTCATATTGAATAACTTTTATCTTGTAGAATTTATCATATCTAGAGTTATGTGATTGCCATGTGGTCATGCAGACCACATGGTAATCACCAAAGAGTGGTCACGTTACCACGTGTACACAAGGTCTATACTTACCGTTCCTGGTCGACGAAGGCCTTAACCTTGCGATGCCTCTCCCGATCCCTGAGCTGCTCCCGGTATTCCTTGGCCCAGACGAGCGTCTCAGGGTTGGCCTGTCGCCGGTAGATGGCGCGCTTGCGGGAGAGATGTCCCCGCATACGCCTAGCAAAAGGACATAGATTTTAACCTATAAAACCCAAGAGGTTGCCTGTGGAAACTGTTGGATTTCCCTAGAGGTTATAGAGAATGTCATAAATGTTGGTGGAATTATGACAAACATCATTGTGACTCATATGTGACTGGTTGATGGATACCCCGTAGGTGACCATGGAGTAGCAAGATATTCAATTTAGATGTGTTTGAATATCGAAGTTAAAATTTAAATTTCCAGTATTTAAAAAAACCCATAAATTCCTAAATTTCCAATTGGTGTCTTTAGGCTTTATTTCCAAGTTCATTTAATCTATGTGGAAGAAATGCTTTTCTTTTGGTATTGACTATAGGTGAACTGATAAAACCTAAAGAATACTTTGCATTTATACATATACCCCCTCCCCGTGGATCTTGATGTGTCAGAAAGTTTTACTGTTAAAGATGATGTACTGAAAAGATTCGTCTATCTAAAAGTAGAATATAATCTGACGATTCGTATGAAGAAATAGGAGCCTCTAGGCTTTTATGAATACATTTGAGGAATAAGGAAGAAAGGCCATTGTTTGGGCTTTCTATTTTTCCAGTTTCTATCTTTCAACAGTCTGTTCAAGTGAAACGAACAGAACCTTATTGAGAATAGCAAGGCGTATTCCGACTGGCTATGGACGAAACGCACATTATACATCCAGTTCCTGAGTCTAGGGGGAACACTAAGCTAGGTGTGTAGAATCCAGTCTCACCTTTGTATTTCTATGGCAGCTTTCTGGTGATCCTCCCTTTGCTCTCGTTCTTCTTTGAGTAAGAACTTATATTGATTCCTGGCCACATAACCTCTGAAGATCCTACAAAGAAGGCATTATAGTACTTTTTAACAATTCATGAGGGGCGGGCGCATTTTTTTCGGTATGCCCTATCTCTGTATGGTGCATATAGCAGACAAATCAGGTATTATTTGTGTCTGATATCGAAGGCTCTAACCTGTACTAGTATAGGCCTACAGTACCTTTGTATATCCACTGCTGCTTGGGCTTCCTTCAATCGTTGTGCTGCTGCAGCCACTTCTACCTGCAGACAAAGATACCTGAGTTTAGAATTACTGCACCCCTGAAAGTTATTAATCACAGCGACCTAAGATTGCGTATGGATAACTCTTCACTTAGCATAAGTGAAAGCTAGAAAAAAGGTAACTGTTATGAATTCAATCTTTCCCGCGAAGAAAAATATGGATGCCCTTTCTCGTCTTGTGGATGTATTTTCGAAATGTCATCCATTTGGGTAGAATGAATTATGAATACGTTTCATTTGGTGAAAACTCTTTCTTAATTTTAGCTGTTTATGACAGGAACTTTTCTTCCTGAGTGATTTCAGAAGATATTATGCCTATGCTAATAATGCCATGATTAATAAACTTATTAGATGTTGTTTTATCAGCTTTTTATTGTTTAGGTGTTAGAACATGCATGCAAACATGAAATTATACATAATCTGCTTGAATGCCGTCCTTGAAATAATACAGATAGGAAATTATCAAAATGAGGTAATAATTAAGGTGACGTCACTGCATAGAATCTGAGTGCATAAATAAAAACTATTTTTTATCTACTTAACAATCTTCGGTTCATCTGAATTTTTGTTGTGTCCAGACAGGATTCGTTGTCTAAGTGTAATGGTAGTGAAGATACGTAATGTTGAGAAAAGAGTAGATTATTCGCCGTTTGTATTGGATTGAGCTCGTGCTATAAACAGCTGATAAATATATTTTTTCTGATTGTATTCATTTACACGTTACTTGTACAATTTAACTCTCATCGTAAAATATAAGCGATGTTTATGTAGGTTGTTGCCAACATATTTTGCTGTAACCCTACAGTTGTTTCTTTAAGTTTGAAGCAAAGTAAATTCTTTATAACAAATATTACATTAACTACTGTTTTACGGAGTTACAAAACGCAAACCGAAATCGGGAATAATTGTTTTCGGTTCAATTTTTAACTTCCATTAAATATTCTGATGAGTTCTGAACACTTGTAGTGTCTGGTATCAGTTAAGCGATATAAATCTGTTTTACATTTCTTAAACGTTCAATAATTCAAAACCAAATTTGGAGAGGACTGGTGTGCCCACGACTGCCTTATTAGATGAACTCCAATTGTTTCTGCAATTTCAATCTGTCCTTTTTCTCTCAGATCACGTTCCAATTATAATCTCAAATCTGTAATTATTTCAATCTACTTTCCAAGCGATTTTGTCCTTGGTTTTCGTAGAGGAAGCAATACAACTCCAGCCTCCTCCGCACTTCTCAGTTTCAAACTTTGCATCCCGTTTTCCAGTCCAATACCAAGAGAGAAATTTTATCAATGCCACATAGGCCGACCCGACTCAACAACTTGAGTAGAGGTGAGTTGGTCTCATGACCTTCCGACTGAAAAAGGCGCCATGTCAGCAATAAAGATCAACTTTCCCCGATTATCCAGAAGTATGGCATTTTGTCTGACTGTACCGACTGTACATCAATTTTAAAAGGGGGATGCGCTTTTCGGGGGAAATCTTTAATCTGTGCGTTTTGGTCAACATGATAACAATAGACGAAAAAAACTTTTCAAGAAGAAAAAGAAGGGGCGCGTGCCCCCTCCAAATCCGACACTGATCAACCCATTCTTCAATTTATCTACCACCTGCTATGCCTGCCTTTACCAAGTAGGCCTGCTTTGGGCCTATACCTGTCAAGACCTGCCTTTATCAGGTGCAGATCCCCTTTGAACCTCTCATAACCATACTAAAGGGGATATTCCATTACACGAGATGGGCTGCGATGTGACGATGTCGCAAAGAAATTGCACATATTAGATAAAATTCTATGTCACACATATATCACACGCTCCAAATTGCCATCTTTTAACCAATATATCACTCTTACACATTTGTCTATAATATCGTCGTATCACGCTGATATCGCAGCCCATGTCGTGTAGTGGAATACCCCCTTAATGCCCACTCACCGGGTCACAGGCCGGCAGGTACTGGGGGATGGGCCGGCCCATGTCCAGCAGCCTCTGCCCCATGTACTCCCCGGCCGGCCCTGGAGGACCTCCCTCCTGCACACAGGCTGCACACGGCTGGTCACCTCCTGGGCCGCTCCTGGAGACAGAGACACACAAAAAACTCGTCAGTAAGGGCAGTTGGTTTTATCAGGAAGATGTGCAGTAACGGGACTGATATTCATGTCTGTACGTGAATATTCCATTATTGTTTTTTTGATCTTTGTGGTTTGCTTCCATGGTCGAATAGGTTTCACATTACATAATTTACAGAGTATCATTAAATGATCTTATCATAATAAACCTGTGTTTTTCAGAAGCATACATAATGTTTCCCTGTTTGTTATGAAACTTCTTTGGGATAGTGCGTATAAAAGAACCCTTACCTCGGTTAATGAGCAGTGGCAGAGTCTCTGCACTGACCAACTAATACTTAAGCATTCACAACCTTAATCTGGCCCTGTTATCACTCTTAGAACTCCATGGTATCACCTTAAATTCTACTACAGAACAAACTACAATAGCCGACCGACTCACCCGTGCCCGTGGCTGTGGGCCGCTGCCGGCCCGCCCCGCCCTGCCCGCGGTTCACACGAGATAATGATCGGGGTTCCGTCTTCATGTTTCATCCTGAACACTGCAAAACAATCAAAATAGTTACATATGATAGAAACTTAATAAACTGAGTGATACTAAGGACATAATAATTTTGTCATCTTTTTCTATGTTCTACAATGATGGCACACATTCGGAACATTCAGGAATAAATAGTCCACGAATCAGCAGAGTTGCAATACGCCTTATTCAATCATTGGGACACAAGTACAGTTGTGCCACATAATTATTCTGACGTTAATATTCATAATCAAATCTGAAACTTATTCATTCAATGTTGATTTATCGATAAAGCCTATTGCGACTTATTGCAATTCAAATGTTGCGAACTTTCGCAAAGGTCTGTAAAGGTCTCGCAAATATCTGCTCACGGATATAGACTTGAACTGACTTTATTAAAGTCAGCCATTAATTTCCGCCCCAAACTCATACACACATCTATGTATATACAAATCTTCAATGTAACTGTTAATAACATGGGGGCGTCACTGCGTACCTTTGAGGGGCTCCACCAGCTGGCGCTCCTGTTCCGTCATCTCGGCGGGGGGCGGAAGTCGGGGCACGTTCTCCTCACCATCTGTGGGGGGTCGTCTCAGGTCGGTCACTGCGAGAAAAGGACAACGACAAAAAATACAGCACTGTTTCATACAAATATACAAAAGGAAGACCCAAGTTATTTTATCCTGAAGATCCCCCAGTATAAATCACTGTACAAAAATAGACCTTTAAGACCTTTAAGTTTCAATAAATGGGGCCATTGAGGTTTGCTAAAGGTAATGGAAAGGTCAACTTTACAAGACCTTTCTAAAACTTTATCAGATGACCTTTGAAATTCATCAAAGATCTTGCAAAGGTATTGGAAAGGTGACATGTCCTATGCCTTTAATGAACCTCAATGGCCCCATTTACAAAATAAAAGGTCTTAAAGGTCTAATTTCGTGCAGTGTTAATCAAACAATTTCAAATACATGAATTTATCATAGAATACAACCTAATCATACTTCATTTTAAATGTAAAGTCAGTATGAAGATAAGGATGGCAATTGCTTGGTAACGGTAAAGTATGAATGATTATTACATGCGAGTTCAATTTTTCGCTAGAAAAAGCCTTCTCCTGGCAAGGCGATATTACACTTCCACTTTGATATTATCGAGAGTTAAAAAAATGTAATTTTACATTCGCAGAACTATAGACATCCTCAAGGACGCTCCAAGCTAGAGAAATCTACTGGGGAAATATATTCGCATATATATCATATGCAGATAATACATATATGGTCCATGCAGAAATATCTGGCCGCTACTGACGTCTCTATCGTTCCTGGAGATCATTTCAAAATAGGCTGCACTGTACCATACAGGGCACGTATACTGGAATGTTAGTAGATGCCTACGGGAGTATTTCCCAATTCCTTTGTTAAACGTTTCTGTGTAGAGTTATTGTGTTAATGAGACTGTTTAATTAACATTTGCGGAGCAATATTTCACTAAGCATTTCTACACAAGTGCTGATGGTGTGGCAGGGCAATCCTTTCAATCCATCTGTTAATAACGAGTGAGCTGCTCTGAACTAAACCCAACCGATGTGCATTAGTAGTAAAACTGGATACAAAATATAATAGCATCCAATACTTTCGTAATAGAAGTGGTAATACTCTTTGCAAACAAATATCACATTACCAACAATTTTAACGCAGGGGTTATTTTATGGACACTGTTATCTGTACACTCTGTTAGGCAGGGCTTATTGTGTGTTATTTGATTCAACAGGGTAAAGGCTTACACAGCAGGCTTCGGGAGGCATCAAACTTGGCTAAACATTGGGGAGTATGAATAACATGTGATACATATGTACATATGAATAAATAATCACAAGTTTTTGTGACCACTCAGACAAATATGCCTGGGTGGGAATGCAATTGGAAATGAGACAATCTGACCCTTACGTAAAATGAGCCCACATGCGTAAGAAAACAACAATATGATTATCTGGGGGGTCGGGGTGGAGGCCATATCGATTTCTATTAGATTGCATATGATTATTACAAGCAGCTAGTGTTGACGTTATTACTGATAAAATATTAATAATGGGAGGTGATAGGGCATCAATTACAATAGCCACTGTGGCTAATCTGTATGGATATCAATTTCTTCTTCACCGATAGAGATACAATACACACTGAAAGCATAACATATTTTGATGGTTATTATGGAGCGGTCATTCTGCAGGTCCCACCCCAAACAATTCAGGTTTGTTGACCTGGCAGGTAATAAGGGATAAATAAATTGCTACTCTTATTTTGAAAATGATTGACGATAGGAACAAAGCTGTCGCAAATATGATATCTAATTCATTTAAATACTATAAAGACTTTATATGCATAGCTTTCTATCTCAATCCCATACACTGCTTTTCATGTATTACTCTCTGTGCGAAAAATATCTTATATTTGAGGCCTGAAAATGATCGTTCAACCTTTGCAATAATATACCCCATCCAGAACGGTTCACGTTAATATTATTAACGTGAACCGTTCTGGATGGGGTCTGGATCACGAAATGTTTATGGTCATTACCCCCATTGCAGTCCCAAAGTTTTTATGCAGAATGGCTCATATTATTGCCAGAAGACATTATATGATCAACCACTGACCTTACAAGTTTTTTACAAACGTTATGTGAACAGATGAAACAGTGTCAGTGCGCCCAGAAGCGACCTTGCAGATTATAATTTCTAATTCTGCAAATGCATTCTCTAATCAATCGGCTCGCAAGAGAGGACTTTCGTCATTAGAACATCTCATGGGGATTATTTCACTTCATCAGTGGATGGCGTAGACGAAGTCTCGATCAAGACGATAAAGTGTAATTTAAGGTTCACACTAACCAGCTAATTTTCTCTACTCATCCGAAGATACCACATGAGAATGTTGCTTCTAAAACGTTACTTAAGTCTAGATCTGTAATTATCCAAGTGCTATACGTTTTTACATTCTCCTCAGTTTTAACATGCTGGTGAATGGCATTAGCAAAGTTATTCACAAGCAATAGAAATTTCCTTGCTTATATTTATGCATATAAGCAATTTCTAAAATGTACTGTTTTTTTTATGATAATATGTAGCTCAAAATGTTTAGAGACAGGCTTATATTACCTGTACCTGTATAAGTACCAAGGGATAGGCGACCCCAATAAGCCCATCCCAGTTTACACCAAAGTTAAAGTTTACCATGAAATATCAATTTTTCTAAATTGCTTCTGTGCTTATTCTATGAAGTGGGTTGCATAATACAAAATTAATCAAAGCGATTTGGTTGACTTATTGGTCCTAAAATTTGTAATATGCAGCTTTATATTGTCCTATTTCCCATAGGAACCAATGTTAAAGCCTGTCGGCCGAACCTCTAATGTCTAACTCTGTTTCCCCCTGAAATATAGCATTTTGGTTGGCTGGCACACAAGAAGTCATAATGTTTTATTAGTACTTGGAGATATAGAAGTAAACCCAGCTCTAGGAGACAAGGATGGCTTACAGGGTAATATTGTCCAACCATTGTCCAACCCTGGGATATACCCAATGTGGGATGGAGTTATTAGGCCCTTTCTTTTTAATGGAACGGGACAAATCCAAACACTAAGATCTGATTTTGATTAGATATCTTTACTGTTTTCTTTTCCTTGAGGATGGAAGTATTTAAGCTAAAACACGATATACCATACCATTGACGGGAAATAATAATGATAATGAGAACAGTTTGGGATGTCTGAAATTCTGAATTAGTGGTACAATTGCTCACCTTTCTCCACGTAGTCCTTGGGACTGTTCATCTTCCTGGACTGGGCCTCCAGCTCGGCCATGTAGACCGTGGAGGGGGTGGGCGGACGCTGGGTGCGGGTGCCGAACTGTGACCAGGGGGTGGGGATGGAGGGCGGGGTGCGGTAGGGCTCCACCGGCGACTTCTTCAGCATCTCCGACTGTTTCTGTAACACCCTCAGGGGGTTGGCGCTCTTGGCCCGCGCCGGAACCGTTCCCGCCACCCTTGACGACGATGCCGCTGACGCGCCCTTTTTGCCCTTGCCTTTTGCACTGGTTGACCCCGCCGCGACCAGCGACTTCCGCTTGTCCTGCGTCCTGGCGCCTTGACCCTCGATGGTCAGTCCCTCCACGTCGTCCTTGGCACCAACATCAGGGACATCGTCGGCGGGGGTCGCGCTCGTCGGGGGTTGTTGGTGGCGTGGGAAAGAACGCTGGAAGACGCGGTGTTTGTACCCTGCTGACAACCTACTGGCCGCCGTCCCTCCTCCAGGGGCGCCCTTCGCCGTCTGGGAGTAGGTCTTTAGGTACTGGTCCACGTCGACGTTCATTATAGCCGCCTCATCGGCGCTAAGCCCAAAGTCACCTGCCGTCGTCATTTGAGCGTCCTCCTCCTCCTCCTCTCCGGGCATGACCTTAGTGTCATCCACCAGGAAGGTCAACTGACGTCTCCTCCCGGGTTCCTCCTCCTTGTTTTCCTCCAGTGGTACAGCGCCATTTTCCTCTGTCGTTGCTAGAGGGTGCCCGTGGTCAGAGCGGGCGGTGTTGGGGTGGACTTCGTCGTCGTCCTGTTCCTCCAGGGCGCCATTGGCGACCAGGCGCTGGACCTCCTGCAGGAACTTACTTGTGTCGGTCATTAAAGGGGCTCCATTGGTCAAGGGTGGGTTAACTGGTACCTTGAATGACACAATTAAACGTTTAACGATAGCCGATGCAATGGTCCATTAGACACTTATCATGACTGTTGTTTTTAGATACATGTGAAGGGGGTAATTTTGATAGTCTAAATCATTTGAATCTCAGAAATGAATCCAAATCCATAAAGGGTTCATTTAATAGGGTAAAACCTCAGTAGCTCGAAACCCTAGTAAATCAAATTCCCTCTTACTTCACACTAGAGAGTCAGTCCCAGTCCCTTTCTAAGCCCTGATGAATCGAAATCACCCCTCTAATTCGAATCAATTATTGCCCTTAACTATTACATTTCTGTAGTTTGTGTCGATATCCCCTAAATTCAGTGGGTCATTGGGAACGGTCCGTCCATGGAGGATACCCTACAGTCAGTAGGATAGCTCAATTTAATCTGAACGAGCCTTGACTGTATTCAATGCTTTTCAATTATAATTAACGGAGTTTCACATGTGTTCCTGAGTACTTAGACAAATCTGTCACCCATGGTCACCCTTATGAGTCATTCAAATAACTTACAGAAATTTGTCTGGTCCCAAGTGTTTCGAAAAACTTGTATATTAAGTGACTATTACTGCCAATGTGTTTGAGACCCCAATATAACTTATATACAAACAGCTGATAATCTGATAAAGCCTCGTGTAAGCTTCAAATGGTGGAATTGCTCTTTTATTAACTGGATATTTAGATAGTTGCCGTACTTTTATTCAGACTCACATCGACTCAATGGTCTATGCTGATAGCGATCACGAGTATGCCCTTTTGCAACTGGGCCAATGTTACCGGTACCACAAGATATAAAATTTTTATATTGACAGACGGACGCGCGAGTAGAGTTATGCGTCAAAACAAGTTATAATTACCTCTGCATTCGCTGAGTGGGCGGTTTCTCTTTTAGTTGTCCTAAAAATATTGAAAAGTATTGTTATATAAACCTCAGCAGGCTAAATGAAATTCGTATAGAATTCATGGGAAAATGAGTTTTAAGGAACCATAACTAAACTATCACAAGTGCACGTGTATAATCTCATATAAAACTGAAATCGTTATTAAAATAACGAGATTCTTCGCTTGTTAATGAAAAAGAAACTAAAATATCAATGATTATTTGTAAATAAAATATATTCATGTTTCTCTGATAAAAGAGGTCGTAGCCGTTAAGGAAGAATTGGTAAAAATGGGAATGGGATGTTAATATTACATGAGAATATCAAATGTAAGAGAATACAGAGTTTTATAAATGCAATTTTATTACGATTCATCATAATCACAGTAACGTGGAAGTAAAAAGAAATTTCATGAAAACAAAAAAAAATTGAAGTTGTTTTTGTGCACTTGGCACATCATAAAAACATGGCTGCCATGCTGAAAAACATATCTGATGACCTTGTCTAAAACTTGTCTTAAACTTGGAAGTAAAAAGAAATTTGATGAAAATGAAAAAAATTTGAAGTTCTTTTTGTGCACTTGGTGCATCATAAAAACATGGCCGCCATGCTGATAAACATGTCTGATGACCTTCTCTAAAACTTGGAAGTGAGAAGAAAAGTCCTAAGAATAAATGTTGAAATTGTTTTTGCACACTTGGTGAATCATAAAAATATGGCTGCCATGCTGACAAACATGACTGATGACCTTGTCTTTAACTTGGAAGTAAAAAGAAATTTCATGAAAATAAAAAATTCTGAAGTTGTTTTTGTGCACTTGGCGCATCATAAAATCATGGCTGCCATGCTGAAAAACATATCTGAAGACCTTGTCTAAAACTTGTCTTTAATTTGGAAGTAAAAAGAAATTTCATGAAAATTAAAAATTTTGAAGTTGTTTTTGTGCACTTGGCACACCATAAAAACATGGCCGCCATGCTGAAAAACATGACTGATGACCTTGTCTAAAACTTGTCTTTAACTTGGAAGTAAAAAGAAATTTCATGAAAATAAAAAAAAATTGAAGTTGTTTTTGTGCACTTGGCGCATCATAAAAACATGGCTGCCATGCTGAAAAACATATCTGAAGACCTTGTCTACAACTTGTCTTTAACTTGGAAGTAAAAAGAAATTTCATGAAAATTAAAAATTTTGAAGTTGATTTTGTGCACTTGGTACATCATAAAAACATGGCCACCATGCTGAAAAACATTTCTGATGACCTTGTCTATAACTTGTCTTTAACTTGGAAGTAAAAAGAAATTTCATGAAGATAAAAAAGAATCGAAGTTGTTTTTGTGCACTTGGTGTATCATAAAACATGGCCGCCATGCTGAAAAACATGTCTAATGACCTTGTCTTAAACTTGTCATTAACTTGGAAGTAAAAAGAAATTTCATGAAAATAAAAAAAATTAAAGTTGTTTTTGTGCACTTGGCGTATCATAAAAACATGGCTGCCATGCTGAAAAACATATCTGAAGACCTTGTCTAAAACTTGTCTTTAACTTGGAAGTAAAAAGAAATTTCATGAAAATAAAAAATTTTGAAGTTGTTTTTTTGCACTTGGCGCATCATAAAAACATGGCTGCCATGCTGAAAAACATATCTGAAGACCTTGTCTAAAACTTGTCTTTAACTTGGAAGTAAAAAGAAATTTCATGAAAATAAAAAATTTTGAAGTTGTTTTTGTGCACTTGGCGCATCATAAAAACATGGCTGCCATGCTGAAAAACATATCTGATGACCTTGTCTATAACTTGTCATTAACTTGGAAGTAAAAAGAAATTAATGAAAATAAAAAAATTTGAAGTTGTTTTTGTGCACTTGGCGCACCATAAAAACATGGCCGCCATGCTGAAAAACATGTCTAATGACCTTGTCTTAAACTTGTCATTAACTTGGAAGTAAAAAGAAATTTCATGAAAATAAAAAAAATTAAAGTTGTTTTTGTGCACTTGGCGTATCATAAAAACATGGATGCCATGCTGAAAAAAAATTCTGATGACCTTGTCTAAACTTGGAAGTTAAAAGAAATTTCTTGGAAATAAAAAAATTTGAAGTCATTTTTTAGCACTTTGCATATCATAAAAACATGGCTGCCATGCTGACAAACATGTCTGATAAACTTCTGTAAATGTTGGATTGAGAAAATATGTTATACAAATTTGAAATTGTCAACTTGTTTTTTCTCATTTGGCACACCATAACAACAGAATGTAAGGGATTTGACACTTCTGTTCCAGTCTGTTCCGGTCTACCGCACAGCATATGAGAGGCAATTGACTTTCACCTAGGGTCCACTCTCCCACTAGAGTTGCCTAAAACTCAAAGTTATTATTGTTTTAACTATCCTGAAACTTGTAAATTTTAATCAAATAACATGAATACAAGCAAAATACGTATAAACTTATAAGAGAATTTTGTAAAATACATTTAAGGTATTTTTTAAAAGAATTATAACAACACAAAATCCATTCTAATGTAAAAATTACCAAAGGCCATAGGACACATCTACACGTAACTAAATGTAACTAAAATCTCCTCTCACAAGAAAACCCATGCATCCACTCTCCAAGCATAGGACAGGAACCAGAAGACTAAATGTGTGATAATAGGGTGAACTGGCTCTTTCACTTAGTCAAAGAAAAAGCCATCCTATACTTCGCCTATCAAACTTTATACCATTGGTGAAACTTAATACAACGCGAAGAAATAGGCCTACGCAGTACACAAGAACGGCATAGCCAAACTCGTATAGTTTGGGTTCATATGTAATGAAATAACAAAGAGATATACAGAAGGTGTACACTGATGTATTCAGCCAGTTATAAATTAGGCTACATAGCCCCTCCCAACAGCTAAGGTGAAGAAGTAAAGGTAGGAGCGGATAATGGATAATCAGCCTACGTCATTCCTCTCCACACAGGTCGTCTACCACTAAACAGACCACAGATCAAGGTTGCATATGACCATTGCTACGATCTCGAATGTTTTGGTCTCAAGGTGAATACTACCTAAATTTGCTAATTACAGAATTGACAAAGCATTTGAATCCCTGACTTGAAATGCATCAAAAAGAGAACCTTTATAACCATAAATCTACTCACCTTTGGATTAGTTGAACAGGTTTCTCATCTACTGTAGTCCTCATATCTTAAGAGAGATATTGGAACAATGATAACTAAACAGCTGAATAATTTCTAAACCACACAAAAAATGTAAGTATACTATTGTCATATATATGATATAGGACAGATAGATAGATCTTTACACGATTACCAATAGTAGGCCTATCCGGTATGTACAAATGATGCATTGAATCGGTAAATCAGTAAACAAAATGAAATACACATAAGTTGCATTGCATGGATCAGTTTCAGTAGAGAGTTGTCCGTCTTACAATTGCGATATGGCTTTTTGAAATCCAATGCCTTATTCAAACTGAAATTCTCTTATAATATAATGTCTTTTTTCATTTTCATATAATTGTAATTTGAATTAGTTAGGTTCATCCTTGGAAACGGTGGAGGTTGTTTTCTGCATATCATTATTCTTCAGAATGTATTGGAACTGCACGGAGATTCCCAATAAACTAAGTGCGTTCAGAATACTAAAACCTCCGTTCGATTGCTTGCTAAATACATTCTACCTAGTCTTTTTTCATAGGTTTGGAATATCTTTTTCTGTTGCCATGGTAACTCACTTAATTTTCGTTTCTTTTCCTGAACATTTAAGAAAATAACGTTCCGTACCAGAGCAAATCATTTGTAATGCAATGTATTATAACGAGTATGACATTTGCACTGTTGCTACCCGGACAAATCAGCATAGGTAGATTTTGTGTCAAACATTCAAGATTAACTGCTCATCTCTTTTATAATGGAAAGACAGTCCCATAATCTCTAAAAAAAAAAAACCAACTTCATGTATTAAAGAAAACTTCAGGCCTTGTATCAGTTAATGTCGTACAATAAATTTTGGAAGTCAATTATTGACCTTATCCGCGATTTTGGGGTTATATTGAAGGTGATCGTGAGTTTAGATTAAATATAGTTATATCTATCAATAGAATATAATATGTGTGTTCATTGTAGGCAGTATGTTAGCGTTTTCGCTGATTTTTCTATAACTCTTATCTTTGACCAAAGAGCTATCCACATAGCTACAATGCGATGTTTAACATTGTAGGGTTTTTGTAACACGTTTTAATTTTTCATCTTATATAATCTTTTTTCATCTTGAAATGCAGCTAAAGGTGATGAGAACATAACTACATAAGCTGAAATAATTGTATGAAACACTTTAAATCACAAAGAAGACTTTGAGGTTCAATTACACCTTATATTATGTTCACCATAATAGAATGGTATCAGTCATATATAATAAAAAAAATGGCGAGTAGGTTGTTCTGGAAAGCTGTGGAAAGTGAAACTCAATATCCTGCCATATCTACATACAACTTGTATTGCGCGCATTCAGAAGCATAGAAGCTTAAGACTTACGCAAACAAATACCCGTATCAGTCTTTTAACTGAGGCTAACCACACCCAATTCTAACAAGCAATTGTATCTTAGGAACAGCAAGGATATCGCTATTTTTGATAACATAGGTACCCAAAGAGCATAGGGGCTCTTTTAGGTGTAACACCAATGTGCAAGGTCAACTGTAATTGCTCACTATAGATCCAATACAAAGACATTGCCAGTGACAAAGCCCACTTTCCAGACACTACTTACAAGTTCAAACCAGAAATCATCGTACCGGTAACGTAATGAAAGTTGAGCCTCAGAACGTTGCCCAACAGAGACCGAGAAGCTGTAAACTGACGGAGGTTATTAGCAGAAGACGGTACACATTTCTGGAAACATCAAAGTTGAATCCCCATTTCATCCATCATTAGCTTCGCTGCCTCGCCTTAACCAGCTGTTAACCGAGCGCGCTGAAATATGAGCCTACTTCTGTCAAATACTCCCTGCGCCACTAGGGATAATGAACACTAAGAATCTGAAGTCTGACTCTTTGTCCGCCGCTCAAAGGTAAGTGCCGGCTTCGGCTTACAGCCACAGTAAATAAAAAGATATATTGGCCAATAGGTTTTTACCTTGAGGACCTTTCATACTTGAGCAGAAGGACAGGTAGGCTTTGTTAGGAGCTGGTGTAGCTGAAGCTTGGTGGTCGCCTCCAATACGCCGAGAATCCTGCAGAAAGAGGAGAGAATATTTCAATAAGGAGTATATTGCAGGGTGGGTGGAACACATGAGTATGCGTAGGCAAGTGAAGAAAATCCGCGATATGAGGCCTATTGTGAGTGGCCACGGTACAGTTTGAAGGTATTGTGAAAAGACTATTGCGAAGAAAATATATTGTAAATGATCATAATGGTGAGTAACGAAAATATTTGATTAGCTTTTCACTTCAGAATCCTGGAGAAAGAGGACAGAGGACAGAGGCTGCGTAGAGGATGGTAGGGTATGATAATATCATTAAGCGATTTGACAATGGAAACAGTGGTTGATCGTTGTAATGTCACACATCATTAGAAAGGTTTTTTTTTAATTGAATTTCAATGATATGTTTGATGCATACCATCTTTCCACCTTACGAGTAAAAAGCTAGAATTACCAATTTAATGGCGAACAGGATATGATGTAATTCAGGCTGAAGGTTGAATGTGTGGGAAGTAGGATTAAGATACAACATTTTCATTATGGTGAAAGATTCATGATTGGCAATTTTTTTCTGCTACAAATAACATTGACACTGAGCAATCCCTCTCTGAAGCTATTTCACAAAGATATGACTGACTTACTATTCACATGACACTTATCATAACCCATTATTTAATGACTTTTTTTCTGAATTGGTTATGAAAATGTGGCTCAATGAGTTTTAGGCAACACAATTTCCGTTCATAAATGATCAATGTTCGACCTTTAACAATGCAATTACTGAAAACCAATTTCCACTTCACCCTTACATAACTACCTAAAGTAGGTCTAGGCAGCAAGTCTAGACATATAGGAGTTGTAGTTAACCGTGGTGAGAGTGGTGAGGGGAGTGGGGGCTCTTAGCTGTAGGCCTAATCTACAGCCAAGGTCTAATCTCAAGGCCCCTACAGGAGACGGTGAGGGAAGGAGTCTGGGACTGGAACACACTGGTCACATGTAAAAAAACAACCAAGTTGCTGACGGGATCACAACAGGTTTAAAGGATTTTGGCGATGTTCGGTAGGCGACACAGGATGATAAGAGCAGGAGGAAAGCTGAGCAAGTCTTGTAGTATATATAAAGGCTTTAAAAAGGTCGAGCAATACTGTAAGGTTTCCCATTATCTATACTTTCTGTACAAAGGTCATTTTTTATAATTATCTATAGTAAGTTGTCAAATTTGGCAATATCAAGACAGTGTTTCTTGGTTAGGCCATGACTTGACACGGTATGTTAAAAAATGGATTATAATGTAGTTTCGTAAACTACTTACCATGTACATGAGGAACTCTAGGTCATCGTCTTCATCTGGTATTCCTGGTCTGTAAGCAAAGATGAAAACACCCTATTATCTAAATTATTTTGATAGGTCACCTTTTATTATATATTTTATGAAACGAACTTTTGCAATGAAATTACAGAAAAGTTGTGTTCCTATCTGATTCTAACTATTGTCAGTTTCGTAGTTTATTCGAAAACGTAGAACGAAAAACCTTTATGTGAATCAAACGTTTCTTTAACTTTGATATAACTCGCCGATGCACATGTCAACCTTCTATGATAAACAGGTATTGGACACTAATACTTATGCTTGGCCAATGGATTATGATCAAATAGACCCTTTTCTTTGATGCACAAAACTTTGAGCTGCTGTAAGTGCGTGTGAGGCTGAAAAAAGTTTAATTCCTCCTGTCTGCTCAACAGAAACGTCACCCATGCCTGTCAGAAAGGGAGACAGTACCCAAAAAGCATGACGTTTCTCAAAACCTGGCAGACCTGCCAAAAAACTACATGTATGTGATAGCGTGGGCTTAGAATCACACACGCACTTTGTAATGACAGCACCATTTCTTCGTGCACTTCTTTTGGCAAAGTAATTTTTTTTGATGTGACATCAATTATTCATGTATTTGTAATGTCATACCCTAAGGAAATCACGATATATTCTGATTGCATGAGACGCTGGGAGCAGTAATGAGAGTACACATCTTTTTAAGAAGTTTTGAATTCGCAAAAAAGAAATGGAACCATAAAAAATACTTCGTATGCGTAGCATTGCCCCCCCCTACTAACTCCAATACTTCGAAAGGGGACCTCTCAGAAATAGGGATATATATTATATATACCTATTCCCAAAACTTGTTTGTGTTCCTTAAAAAGAATAGAAGAGGGTTCAAAATCAGCGGACAATTCTTACCCAATGTTCTAACTTTTTTTAAGTCGGATGACCTTAACTTTCTTTTTTTGTACGTCTGCGGGTGTTGGAAACCCCTTTATGTACTACATTGGAAATCTCAGGGGTATAGCTCACTATGGAGAGTCATATGAGACAGCAGCCCTACTCATTACCTGGTTCTCATCTTGGCACTGTTGAACTTGGTGGTGGTGAGGAGGGAGGAGACGACGTCCGAGTCCACCTCCGTCGTCGTGTGGCTTGCTGCCACTGGAGGCCTCCTGTTGTCAGCTGCCAGCTGTGTGAACAGGAGGAACAGACATGTGGGTCACGCCATGCAGACATTGTGGGCCGAGCATCAGTTGCACACACGAACGCATGAATGCACCCTACTGCCTCAGTTTACTCAGGGTTTCCCTCCCGACGGTCATGTTTGCTTTTGTCAGTTTTGAAGTGGAAATCCCGACATTGTGGGTATGTTTAAGATGTATTGATACTTGGCGTTAAGAATATAATCCCGGTCTTGCAGCAGTCAATAAACAAACTGAGATTTTTTTTTCTTTTCTTATCCTTTTAAGCAGCAAAGAGCTGTCTTCTTATGTTTTTGTAATCTGGAAACTGGCTCAGTGATTAGTGTTGTTTTCATACTTGTAAGTGCCCCTTAAAATGCAGTACACCCATGAATGCGCAGAACTGTAGCTATCTGTTTTATTCTGGTAATAAAGACGTCCTCCCTTCATCTCTCATGATAGTAAGCCATTCATTTTAGACCCTAAAGGGGAAGCTGGTTATTGACTAAAAACACGTGCACTTAGTTAACATGGTCATTTTAGGGCCATCAGATACATACTAAAGGAAATTGATACAAGGCGTCCGTAGTGTTCCAGTTGTATATAACTAAGTAAGGTATGCAAAATGTGTAAGATCGAATGATAACAGGACACAAAAATGTGCTGGATCATATTATTAAACCTATAACACACATCTGTGGAATTGACGAGGAATATTATTATTCCTCCCTTGTCTTCTCACCATTTCTGGGTTCCAGATCTCCTCTATTGTCGTGGTTTTTGTATTTGAAGTGGCAGAAGTGCTGGACGTTTTGGGTCGCCGTGACGTCCCACCCCCTGTACCTGCACTCCTCAGGGATGACCGTGGACGGGCCATCTTCTGGACGAAGGAATGGCCACCAAAACTCTGGCTCCACCTAAAAAGAATTATGGATGATTGAATACATCTAACCATATATACTAAGCAAAACTAGAGTTTACATGCATATACTAGTATTTTGTTTAAGGGCCGGTTATTTGTTATTGTAATTTTCACGCTATGCAATACAGCTTAGCATCATTAACTGTTGACAGACTTTGGCAATATGTAGAATATAATATTTTTGCTATAGAACATGTAATATACATCACGATCCGAGAAAGAGGATGGTTCTTTTACCTGTTTAGTAACGATTTGTCCCCAGTGGAACATCTGACCTTTTCACAATAGTGTATAATAATCTTCCATGTTATGAATATGCACTTGGCAGGCTGATCCAATTTCGGTAATGATTATAAGGTTGCCAGTTGGATTCTACCACAGGTCGATTATGTTAAGCCAGAACTCTCTAGGCTAAGATAATATTTTAGCCGCATTCATACATCTGTTTCTATTCAACACGTAATGCGTCTGAACGGATCCTCTAAATTGCTCTTCCCATAAGTATACATAATGTCTCTCCTATGTCAATTATTTGTATTTTTACCCTGCAGGTTTTGCTCTACATTTTCCGACATTTGTATGCCCCAAGCATTATGTACCATGAAGCATTTTAGCATAATGCTCTCGGAAGGTAGGAGACACAAAACAGCAATAGGGACAGCGTCAAGGAGATATTGACAGGTTGAATGCGACCACGAATGCATAACCATGATCTGTCTGGAGGGTGTTTATTTTTACTATGTAATAAAAATGATACATCTGTATGATAATGACTGATAAAAATGAATTCCCTGTTCACATATTCTGAATGGAAAGCAATATTCGTGAGAGCTGAAATGATAGAATGACAGTGGAATAGAAAATATATACAGGTAAATAGTAAAAACGATTTACATTCAAGTTGTTGCAGTTGTGTTTTTACTGTTTACATTACTGTTTTTGCTATTCAATGTTCATTCGAAAGTTTCGAATAAAAGCAGTGAAAAACACCGACCAGAAATAACCATAAGAGAGCTTTCATGTTGAATGACTGACGTTATATCTTTTCGCCTGTTATTTTAGCTTCTGGAATAGGCCTACTAACAAAGAAAATTGGACGACCTTCATGATCCAATCATATTGAAATATAACTTCTCATATATAGGCACCTGAAGTGAAAGTCTCATTGGAAAAACTCTGTCGTAGTTTTATACAGCCGCTTAAATTTGAATCCAATAATTCAATTTCCTTCCTCAAACCTCCAATACATCGGCAAGGGCACATTGCATCTAACCTTGAGACCCGACGCAAGAAATCCTTGTTTTTGGAACGGTTTCTGTTATCGTATACATCGCTTTTTTAATCAAATTGATTTCCTTCTTAATGTTTTATCAGCAACTGGGTGCAGTAATAATGACGTCCCATGGGAAGGTACAGTGGAGGTCGCAAGTCCTGGGAATCGAGAGGTTTGTGGGTAATAATTGAGAGAATGTTGGGCTGCACATACAATGATAAAGGTAGAAAGTACACTCTGAGTATATGGCGAGAACACTATGTTTTATGTCCGACTGAAGATATTCCCTAGTCACCTGCCCCCTGTTTGCGATATTCCCAATGTGTCACCTTTTTAAAGGGTCCCATATAACATCATGGCACGAAATTATCAATATGATGTATGAGAATCCCATATGCAATATGTATAATATGTATATGTATATTTCCATATGTGGATATATATCCTCATGTCAATTGCATACAGCCCCCAATGCCGTATAGAAGACGGGCCTTTTTGACGCTTAGTGACACGCGACAGGGGATGTTGACCAGTTGACTAGATAGTGAGATGCGACATGAGTATTTCTTAAATTCGACATGGTGACATGGTCATTTCTTAAATTCGCTAGGGCGACATTGGTGTTTCATAAATTCGACATGCGACATTGGTGGCCCCCATCTAGGGCCCCAAGTCGGAATCAGTGGTCAAGGCCCCTAGACTACTAGACTCACTTGCTGCGGGCCGAGTCTGGAGTAACCTTGCCCCTCCAGTCAATAAGCTCCAGGGCGGGTGGCTGCGGGGACTGCCGGCTGCAAACACTGTCCCCCTGGCCCCGCCCGGCAGTGGCGCCCTCTGTCGCCGGTCTCAGCAGCTGCTCCCGGCCCGGCGCCAACTGGTTGTACATGTGAGACTCACTGCGCGTGTCACGGCTGCAACAAAAACAAACGTCAACAACAAAGTGTCATCAAGAAACGTCAACAACAAACGTCAACAAACTTCAACAAAAATATAAGTATATTTCAATGTAATTCATTGGACCTTTTCGATATCATATTCATACATTATTAAGGAAGGGGAATCCCAGGATGCATTGGATCTTATTCAAGTGATAACCAGCTGGATGGTATAACAATGGAAAATTATAATTTTCTAATACTAGCAATAGGCTTACATCAGACTGATAATCTGTTAATAGAATATGTGAGATTTCATGATTGGATTACTTTGATTAACTGTTTAAATCATTATGTCTTGGGAAATTCGGCCACATGATGTCATTTTGAATGACGTCATAGACTGGGATGACGTACTTGTCTGGGGTGGTGGGTCTGGCCCTGGCTCCAGGGGGTGCTGTCTGAGGCCGTGACCCCTGCTCGACGTAAACTGTGGGCTGACGAAACCCAGGCAGAGGGTCCGGGGCCACCTGAGATAAAAACACGTTTTATTATCAGTTTAGCGTGTCATCCTGCAATACATCAAAAGCGGAAGGGCGAAAATAGCCCAGACCGTAAGAAAAAAATAAATAGGAGACGATAAAGAAAGGTTTACTTCTCAAGACGCATTCGGTTGTCCGTGTTGGTTGCCAATACGGTGGGAAGAGGAATAATTAATAACTAGTAAATACAAGTATCGCAATTCTGATAAGACATTTAATAAACCAAGGTCAGATTACAATTATGAAGGCAATCAAATGAAGCGGCCGTGCATTTCGTACTGGATTACTTTCATATTTGATACTAATGAATAGTCCTTCGAATATCCCTTAAAATGAATGGTTGTAATACCTTCTCTTTGTGGCAGGTCATTTCGTCGGTCACTGTGTCTATCATATTGACCAGGGTGTCCAGTTTGAGAGAGGACTCCCTGCCACTGCCCCCTTCACTCGCGCCAGACCTAGTGAGAAAATCATTATTATGTAATAGCCTACAATCATGTATAACAGGATAGAACGAAATGTTTATAAGTACATCAGCGATAAACTTTACAAGACTCCCAAAGCTTGTCTATCAGATAGTGTTACTCCATTCATAACGGCTGCTATCGATCACATTGCAAATTACATGTTTTTTTGTTGTTGAAAATTTGAAGCAGGTGGATTGCACTTAGTCCATTAGACTATAGGGCAGCTTAAGTTAGAGTATGTCTGAGGACAACAGGCAATGACAGACAAAGCGTTCACACCTGAAAGCAGCGTGGGATTAGAGCAATACGCTTATGTAATATTTACTCTGAGAGTTCCCTTTCATCACAGAAGTCTGGCCTGTTGGGAGAAGGAGAGAAACGTGTGTCCCCCTAAATAATGCATGCTTTGACAACAGTGTGTGTGTATATTCCTTCAGCACAAGAGAACAGTGTCAAACTTCAGCCACTTGTAGATAGAATATTCTCTTTAGTTGGATCAACTATAATCCGCACAGTGTTTGAAATTGATGCTGCTCTGAGTAGATTTCCGCGGCTATCGTTACTGCAAAGTGGAAATCTGAAGAAAAACAAGGACTAGACAATACTTGACAAATCAGCTTTACCAACCCTACTGTTCAGGAAATCAAATTCGTGTACTTATTCCCTAGCATTTCAGGTGAAACGAGAGATGCTGACGATCGAGTATAAAGTTACTTTCCCAAGGGAACATTAGCTTTGTTGAGAATTACTTCCAAAGTATAATATCCCAGTCCATTATCTATCTTTCGTTCGCCTTACTATTCATAAGTATAGGCTACTTATTCATCTGTATACCTGTCTGTCTGTCTATCTATCTATCTATCTATCTTTCTATCTATAAGCCTATACTAAATAACTATAGATCTATCTATTTTATTCGGAACGCTTTAGCATTAAACGCTATAGGTATTTACAGAATGGTAAAGGAAGAATCTCTTGGAAATCATGTTGATAATGTAATTCTAGGGCTGTTGAAATGGGTTGTGTAACTACCTACACGTCGATGGACCTGTTAAGTTTGCCTTATGCTCCGGGAGTAAAATATTTCTTTCAACAAGCCAATGAAGGTACACATGAAAATAACGAGCACGTCAAGGCCTGCCTGTATTTAAGAAAAACAATCATATCCTATTTAAATCACCAGAGTGTGTTTGAAGATTAGACATGCCCATAGGTTCGGGGTTATGTGTATGATGGACATGCTATCCCTTAAAGGCTTTGTCTAAAGAATTATAGAAACATTAATGCAGGTTAGCATTAATGTTTAAGATGGAAGTTTGCATGGTTCACGTGTTTTATTACGAAAATTGATGACAGATCACCTGAACAATTTAACTATTGAACCTCAGAGTTATTAGGAAGTGAGGTTGGTTGTTTGACAGTACAACGCCGATGTAATTGTTTTACATAACTGACATTTACTGTGACTGAGGAACATAGCACATCTAATAAATTATTCTTATGCCTTATTGACGTCTATAACTTATCCCAACAGCACTATCCTGATCTTTAAAAAAAAGAAATAATTCATAACCCAATACAAGACGGAGAGCATACCCGGATAACAAATAATTCACTAATACCCATTAGCTACAAAAGAAAAACACACTAGGCCTGCCTAGGAATAAAATGGGAACATATTCTTCAACACTTGCTAATAAATTCTATCATTAACATTTTCAAAGTCTATATGTCAACTTACCCTGGGCCTGTCGCCTGGTTCTCCTTGTCGCCGACCTGGCGCTGCGGTTTGCCGCCTGGAGGAGCCGACTTTCCCCGGAAACTGGGGTATTTGTTCCGCTTCACAGGGTAGTAGGGCTCTGTAGATTCGTAAAACTCCTCCAGGGGTTTATCTATGAGACTACGTTTATCTGCAGCTGGGGTAGGACCTGTATAATGTCACAATGAGATACCAATAAAATTAATGTTATCTCGGGCTGTAATAAGTTCCAAAATCAGAGGGGCTTCAGATAAGTTTAGAGGGGTTCTTATAAGAAATTTAAGGGATATCAAATAATTCTGAAAGAGATTCAAGTGAAAATTTTGACTACATTTTCTATATTTTGAAGTCATTTGTACATGGTTTCGGAAAATCAGAAGGCCAAACCTCGAAGTCCCCCCTAGTTGCGGTTATTTCTGACCCTCTAAAATAGGCGTCCAAACGCAATTGACATTACTGAACAAGTTGACGGTAACTCAAAAATAGATTATGAAGCCTGGCTTCCCTCGTTGCATTTCAGATGGTTTCCGCCGGGTTTGAGAAACCACCAAAAGGTAGACAAACGTCAGAGTCTATGTTGATGTTACTTAGAATTCTGTGGGGTGACCTTATGCTACCTTTAGGCCAACTGATAGATATTTGTCAAACTCCTCGGAGGTCAGCAATTGCCATGCAGAATACATGAATTACACTCTCGTTGATCATTAATTTTGGAGGGGAAACAATTAAGGCTCATTAAACGTAGAAACGAATCTTAAAGGTCACACGCGAAAGTCTTCGAAAGAAGACATTTCCATTGCGTTTAATGGACCTTAACGTATGCTTTACCTACATTGTTTATTCATTAGATGTTGTGAGATAAAATTCCCTGCCTATAGACCTTGTGCAGACGTGGTCGCGTGATCTATTTTTGGTGATCACCACGTGGTGATCCTGACCACATGGCTATTCAAAAACTAAACAATTATGAATTCTAAGTAACAGTGACTGTTGATTATGAATCCAGGGATGATATTTAAAGTATATATGCGGCATAGACATTTGAATTTTAAGGTGTAACACTTGTGAATAATGTAGCCTAAAGATTGATCACCAATATGGCGGCCAGCCCAATTTGAGAGTTGTGACGTCATCTACACAACGTCTATACTTGTTGAATTGGTGAATAATTCACATCTGACATAATATTACAGTAATCCAGCTTATCCTTCAACAAAAGCATACTTCTTTCTCAACAGATTTTATTGAAACGGTTACAAGAAAGATGATAGGGTAAGAAGTATTTAAAAAGTTCATTCGATCAAAATTTAAAACAAAATCTCTTTCATTACCCAAAGAAATTCAATCTGACTAATCAAGAGACTGTTTCATAGTAAGGCTGGTTCTGTATTTATGAGCTTCTGTACAGTATTTATGAGCTACGATCGCCTTATTTCAATTATCTTGTATTGAGCATCTGTGTTCTTATCAGTTCAAATGAGATTAATGATCTCTCAAACAAAAAAAAGATATCAGTTGTACGTTCTCTCAGGTCAACAAGGAATGGCACTCATTGACTGTGCTAGATTTTCGTTTAGAAACCCATTTTCCTTGCATGCTTACTTTTTGTATGCATGTGATATGAATCCCTATAAATAATAACAAGCAAATGGAACTGAATTTTGGGGAGCAGAGCTGCCTATTGAGGCGGTCTGATCTAAAGATATATATGAAGTATATTTGGCTTTTTGAAATTATTTGTGAGTTCCCAATTTTTCATATTATTTGCAGACAGCAGTGAATGAGTACACCGGCACACACACTGAAATCACATGTATGTACATGGCAGTTTGATACACTTCTATCACTCTCCACACAGATACTTTGAAAATAATGCAAGTCAGCATTTCCAAATATAGTAAAGTAATCATCCACCAGCCAAACCAGACTACACCAACTGAACCAGTCTATTTTGGGAAAAGTACTTCTCGAATAACCAGCCCAACCAGTCTATATTAAGAATCCCAGGCACCAACCAACTCAATCTATTTTAAGAAATCCCGGGCATCACGAAAAACCAGCCAACCCGTTTCACACCACTTGAACTAGTCTTTTTTGGGAAAAGCACTTCATGACTAGCCAACCCAACCAGTCTATTTTAAAGAAATCCCTGGCACCAACCTAACCAGTCTATTTCAAGAAATCCTAGGCATCATGAAGAACCAGCGAAACCAGTTTACACCTACTGAACTAGTCTATTTTGGGAAGAGCTCTTCAGGACTAACCTACCCAACCAGTCTATTTTAAAAAATGTTTATTTTGGGAACCAGGTGTGCAATAATATATACAACAAAAGTGTAGGTAAGATAGTGCTATACAACATTCTCTCAAACAGATCACATAGTCTGTATTTCAATCCATTAAAAACATAACATGTCTGGTCATATCAAAAAATGTATGGACTGAACATACAGACACATTAGAGGCAAAAGCAAAAAGACAATTTAGTGGTAGAAGAATAGGGTGGACAAAACAAGCCAAAACTGGAGAATAGGTCCTGGGACTCAGCCTGCAACCTAGGCCAAAGTAGGGCTTGCACATACATGAGGGCCCCTGCAGAGTTCTCCATCATGTAATACGGCAGCCGGACTCAGTATTCCATAAGAGAGGCTGACCGCCTCTCAAAAACGACTTTGATACATTATCCTAATGCACCTATCGCTTTCATATTACAGAGTAAAAATGGACTTATATATTGTGATAGCCGTCTTCCTAACAACCTGTTAGGCTCACGATTGCCGAGGTCAAAATCATTCTAGTGGGTATGGGGTACGGCAAAGACAGCAAAGTGTAACAAGAGTTTGAATAGTCATATAGGCATAATGTTAACCTTTGTGTTGGTTAATTTATTTCGGCAATTGACTAAACGTGCGTGTTGCAGCAACTATGAACTCAGATTCTGGCCAACTATTGGTTCAATTGAAAAAAAGATATAACGGAGTGGAGTGGAAAACTATTACAATGAAGGAATTATCATTTTAAATATTACAATTTGTCTGATAATGTAAAACGAATTGCTACGAGTTTGTCTCTCCTTATTCGTCTCGGTTTCAAATGTGTTGATGAATTTGGAACTTTTTCGTCGGACCAGTCAGTGTTGCATCTGCATTCTCATAATTTTATTTAAAGTGGTTAATAGCTTAATAATAAAACATTATTGATGTGATGATGAAGCATTTTTGATCATACTGACGTCAAACCATTTTAAATACTGTCAAATAATAATCCATATCCTGTAAATATTTTCTTTAATTTTGGTAAAACGTCTCCTTTGTTTTGATATAACACTTAATTTTTTGTTGAAAATGAACGTTAACAGGCAATCTAGTTTTGCAGAAAAAGAGCTAAACCATAATTATTAAATTTACGGTTAAAGGTGTGTAACTATAAAATCAGTAGATGTACTTGCGAACCGAGATATAAAAGTTTATTTCACCCCCAATACATAGTTGCCTATCTTTTAACACTGACGGATACCTGAGAGCCAGCCCGGGCAATACAGGGTTTGTATTGCCCAGGGGTGACGTCACGAAATCCGCATTGCCCGGCTATGACGTCACATGTAAACAAAACGTAAACAAACGTAAACAACTACGCATAGAAACAGCATAATAACGCATAATTACCATCAAAAACGCATAATAAGTAAACAAATATATAAGAGGAGGTGAAATAAATCCGATACTGACCTTGGTCGTGGTCCTGGGCGCCGCATTGTGTCTCGGGGTTTGGTTCGCCCAGGGTCCGCTCTCGGGCCCTGCGGCCCTCTAGCAGACCCTGGGCGAACCAAACCCCTCGACACAATACGGCGCCCAGGATCACGCCCCGGTCAGTATCTACTTAGTATTCTCAATGGGGAGATACGGATGTGAGTAAAGGTCATAGTCCTTTTTCTAAAATATGTTTTCGATTAACTCCCAGCAGCTTGCCCCAGACGCTCTTCATTTTGAACTTAACTACCGATAAGCTATTTTATTGCAAATTCAATATTTGAAATCATGATGATACAACAGAATTTAATCAATATGACTATGCGAACATTTATCTTCGGACAATAACGTCGGATCTTTATTGGAGAGAATGATCTTTCTCTCTGAATAATACTGACATGATAGGTATAACGATATGTAATTAAAAGCCATCATTTTGAATAAAGAATTGCCATAGAAATTTTACCTTTCGGTTTTCCTGTGATTGAGAACGTAATCCAAAAAAGAAATGAGGCAGATTTAGGATTAATCTCAATGGTCTAGACATGTATGATATAAACATGTCTCAATTGTGTAATGAAGCCGTCCAGGGATAAGTACCGTTCCAAAATTAATTTCCAAAATTTATGAAAGAATTTGTTTAACCCTCCCTAAACAAAACCATCTCTGATTCATCCCTACCTTGTTGAGACTTCTGGTAGTCGTCCACGAGGGCGTAGTTGGCGATGACGTGTTGTGTCATGTCCTCCGTGGTCAGTCCGTGCTCGTGTGCTGCATAACGCGTGCTGCCCGGCACGCCCGCACGCCCCACGTGCTGCAACTTGGCTATGGACAGGGAGGAGGAGAGCATGAGTTATCAACAGGCTTATTACAAAGATTCATTTTGAGTATTATCAATATCAATATCAATCATAGATGGCCAGACGCCCTTTTAGAAAAAAAAAGAATGATTATAATGAAAGTGGAAAACGAGTATCCAAGGCATAGGACTCATGCCTATTAACCGTTCTTTAAAATACAAGATGAAATTGATTAATCTCAAACTCCTCATAAGGTCGGTTACTTAATATATTCTCGTTTTCAAATTGCATAATCGTTGGCTGAGTAACCAAAGGTCGTATCTCAAAAATATCATGTTCTTATTATTATTGAATACATTTCCTGACCTATTGAGACATTTAGAAAATTTGGATTTTTTTAAATCTAACTGTTCTTTTGAATGCTATGGGTCAGTAAACAAAGGTTGTATCTGACCTTGCTTCTTCTTCAGTGAGTAACCAAAGGTCGTATCTGATTAGAAAAAGTATCAAAATATAGGTTTTTTGATAAAATATTTTAATTTCAATTAATATATCTTTTACATAATTATTTAAACGGTCATATGACATAACATCAAAGTACAACTTTGATCAATTGTATGAAATTTATCAATATAATAGAAGAAATGCCATATACAACCTTTGGTTACTGAACTGATGATTTTTAGGTTGAGTAACCAAAGGTCGTATATGACAGTTACTTTCAGTTTTGCCATTATTGACCTTATTTAAATTATATAATTTTGATTTGATATCATGAAATGGATAACACTGTATTGCTGTTGACTCTAATTCATTATTTCATAATTCTTAAGTCAAAAGTGTTTCATTAATTTGCATTTAATCTATTATAATGCTTACTAGATACGACCTTTGGTTACTCACATAATTTTCCATTTCCTCTGAGAGATTGAGTAACCAAAGGTTGTATATGCATTAATTCCCTTTGATGTCACCATGGTTACTTTAATATCCAACATTTTTGCCTCTTAACCCATTATTATGTTAATAACGTAATGCCCATTTAATCAAAGTAAATTTATAAAGCCTTGATAAAAAATCTAATCTTTTATTGAGAGTTAAAGTAATACAATTTCCTATATTTGTAATTTCCCAAAATCCCCATTTTTCATATACGACCTTTGGTTACTCAGCCAACGAATATGTAATTATCAGCTGATTATTGAAAGGGCCCTGTCAAGAAATAACCTAAGGTGTGTCTTACGTATACGCTACCTCTTTAATGCAAGGCACTATTGCTGCCTATCGATTTATTGTTCGTATTGAAAGTTTTCCTCCATTGAAATACACCTAGCCATGCGAGTTACAGTCGTCTTGCTATATATCGCTCATAGACATTATATGCAAGTTCACCAACACTGTAATAATACATCGACAATGGATATTGAACATGAGGTGGCAGCACCTACCAAGCATGTCTTGGCCCATGCTTTGATTCTGCTGGAAGGTCCCCCATTTCTGGAGGTTGGTCATTCGTAGACTGATGACCCCTCCAGCCTGGTCCTGGTACACAGAGCCCCCTGGTGAGGGAATCAGAAAACAGCTACCAATCATACAGTGTTCAGTAACTTAATTAGTTTAGAATGGGATTACTAATTATATGAAACATGCCTTCAAAATCATAAGATTACATATAAATTAGGTTGCGCAAGCCTTTGAAATTATGAATAAAAAATGTTGCGGGCCTAAGTCTAATAAGCTTTTGAATGTTTTCTTACAGTTTATTTACATTGTATTGGTCCTTGATAAAACATACTTGGCTGTGCCTCAAATATTCCACTGAACCTTATTCCAAAGAAAGCAAAATGCTATTTTGAATAGTTCTTTAAACCTCGCATAAAATATTTTCATATAAGGTTCAAATGTAACCTGCTGGTTTCGTACTACAGATTGCACCTTATTAATATTATTCCTATATGTTCTATTGACTCTACTAACACTTCAATTTTATTCTGGAAAGCACCCAACCACTAACAATAACCGAATTCACCGTTCACCAAGCTTTATTCTACTCTGGCCTCTCTTGCATAAACACTCTTTAAGCAGTGGAACACATTTATCACACCCAAAGCATTCTATTCATACTATATATGTGTTTTCATTTCTCTATAAGCGAAGCAATGTTTTGATAACTTGCACAGGTAAATTTATGAAATACGAACCTCGAGCATCATCATATATTCTCCCACCTAGAACCACATTACATATATTGGAAATATATATATATAACTACAATCTATTCTGTACACAAACATTTCTATAAGCATCCTCAAATTATGAAAATAATTCCTTAGGCGTAGAACAAAAGTATGTAGCAACGGTTAGTGAAGCAATTATCATTGAGAGAAATAGAACGACCTGAAAATGCATATTAAAACATCAAAATGTCAAAAACAGAAAAAGAATAAGGTTATACGTTTTAATATTAATAGTGTCGAATGTACTCTGTGCCCAATATTATGGGGGTGGACAGGTCAAACTGTTACCCAGTGAAATAAATATGAAATGGAAATAAGTTATTGAACTGAAAGTCTGGAAACACTACTTGTGGTATTATAGAAAGAATGATATCGTGTGATAACATAATTTTAACGGCGGTTTTAGCAAAACACGATATAAGATAGATGAGGCAGTCACTCCGATATACCATCTCCTTGTTTGGAGTCTTCTTTAGTGGGGTTGTTTGGAGAATCTCTGGGCGTCCCCGCTATGTTGTAGGCGTATATGATTTAAAGTTCAGTTTGATCTGTGCTGTTTACTATCAAGATGGCAATTACATACGTAACAAAACGGACTATCTTGCCAAATTTCCCATTAAATGTAATTAAGAATGTAATTCGACGAGGTCATATTCCTATTACAACCAGTATAACAGAGATCAATTCTAATTAGTATTCATATTTGAAGTATACATAATATTCATGCAGGTTCCTTTCATATGCCTTTATCATCATAACAATACCAATATGTTGGCATACAACAAAACTTCTTGAGAATGCAGAATTTACCGAATACTAAAACAAAAAAACAAACTCACCCCGGGAAGAGAGTTGGAATCTCCCACTTCCGGTTGTGCGATCCGTCGGCGGACCGGAAGTGGGCAGTTCGACGGTGGCCTCGAAGGCCTTGGAGAGGGGGTTGAAGACGTGCGGCAGGGGCAGCGGCTTCCGGCGCGGCAGGAGCACCGACTCCGACGCCGCGGTGGCGGGTCGACGACCCCTCATGGCCACATCCGGTGTGGGGGCCTGCAACATCCGGTCATGCGTGTAACTATGCACGGGATGGTTGATATACACAAAATTGATAATCATCGCTATTGAGCCCTATACTGCGTTCGGGAGTCTAGGTTTGCACATGTGTGTTCCTTTGGCGCCACTATCTGTGTGTAGTCGAGCGCGACTTTTCAGCCAATCAGGACTATCCCTTGTTCAACATGGCAGCGCCCACTGGGCCTCTCCCGAATGCGGTAGGCCTATATGCCCCAGGCGGGTTCAACTCTCCTGCGCAGGAGGTACCGGAAGTTGGTAACGGATTCTGTCTTGCTCACTCGCCGAAGACGTTTCGTCATTGACGCGCGGAAGAGAATATTCCCCCTCCCAGGCAGGAGAGTTGAACTCGCTTGCTCCGTATAGACAGGCATGTTTGAAAGGTATGGAGTGTATTTACAGGGGCGTAGCCTGCCTTAAATGTATATATGTTCCGAGTACAATGGAAAGGATAACAGCTAGATTGACATCGACTCTCATCCATATATTTCAATAAATTTCTGGACATTTATGGAAATAAAAGGGTTACAGATTACTTCTCTCTAGATATGCCACTAATTTTTGGTAATTAAAGAAAGTTTCTATAGTAATCAGGTAACTGTGATCAGATGAAGATACGACTTGATAAGGTTAACTGTTGCACTATGCAGGTTGTGTAACCTGGTTACAGTCTCGGAAGCAGAACAATATACATGCACTTGTATTTGCAATGATGTGGGTGGGCAGTTGTGAATTTGAATTGAAAATATTTTGTGGATATTACCTTTATTTTAGTGACGCACCGCTACTTTACATCTAGAAAGTCTCTTCTATAGGGACCTTCCATGCATCAATTAGCTATTATAGATAGTAATGTTCAATGGATGTAAAGACTATAGAACTGCCCGAAGCTAAGGGGGCATGCACTGAAATTGATTTCTATCTGCTTATTGTGAAATTATGTCTAATTGAAGTTTTATCGGCTCGACAATCTAGTTCAACGTGAACGGTACAACGGATATATTGTTCTTGGACAGTGCAGTCTGAATTTAAAGCTAGAACTACATAATCAACTTTTGCATAGTATGACGATTTTTCAATGAACCAACCGTGTGGGTAGGGCTATTTGAAATGGCTCGATAATCATTTGGGTTTTTGGGGGTTTTGGGGTATAAATATTTAATCATACTTACTCTGATTATCACTTTTATTATTGGCTTGAAAACATGAGTATAAGTACGGTTAGAATTTCGATTTTTCATTGTTATTGTTATTTTGATAAATTATGAAAAACGATATAGTCAGAACCCTGTTAGTAGGTTAATTTACCTAACCATAGATATGGGAATCTCAGTGGACGGGGTATCATTTCAAATTACGTAATCGTATCATAATAATGAAAGTTTGTTAAACCATGCAAATCGTTCCTTATAGGTTAATTTTGTGACGTATATATGTTACATATTAAATGTCCAGGATCATATTTTTTTATGAACCTGCTCTTACGACTTAGGGTTAAGTAGCCAAGTAAACTTGCATTATGGCAACGTCATCTATAGACTAAGACAATATAATTGTTCCAAATAAGTACTTGTTACACACTCTGGAACATTTTGCAACACAAAGATGGAATCTACCTGAGTAGAATCCCCCGAGAAGGAACTCTGAAATCAAGGGTGCATGCGAATGAATCTAAATCACAGTGAACCAAAAAAGTGCAACAGCAGTGCCTCCCAAGAAAGGAAACATGTCAACAACCAAAGAACCTTATAAAAGGTAAAACAAACAGATGACATAACGTTGGAAATGATAATAACATAACATATATATAGGCCTATATACAATAAGAATAATTTACATCAGTTATCAGTGAATATTCAAATGAGCACAAATAAATAAGGAGATGCTGTGGACATCAACATTAGAAAAAACATCAAACACAATGTTTCCTTACCTGCGGTCTATGGTCATTCTGTGGAGTGGGGGCTGAGTAGGGCCTCCTGGTGTCTGGAGGCACAGGTTCTGTAGGGGGCAGGTCCTGCTCCTCCTCCTGTGGGTTAAGCCCCACGTCCTCTATATGCCCCCCTCCGTACTGCTGGTAGTAGTATTGGGTGGCTGCCGACACCTCGGACGGACTGACCGGCCGGGGAGACCCTCCCTCAGCCTCGGGGGGCAAGACCTGGGAGAGAGTTTAATTTTGTTTAATTAACCAAATCGCTTGTTTTAGAAATGAAGATTCTTACTTGATCGTTATTGGCATTATTCGCATTAAGATAAAGATTATCGCTGTTATTATCACCACGCACCTAACATTTCCTGTAGCTTGAGATGATACTGAATTATTAAACTTAAAGCATAACTTAACACCCTATAACAGGATTACCTAAAGAACAACTATCAAAATTCTTCAAAATAATTACAGAATGGAAAAATCCACAATATTCTTTTGGCATTTTATCTCAGGTATACCATTAAGTGAATTTGGAATAATGGAAATAACACAATTGCGAGGAAACCCGAATAAGAGCTGGACTCATAAGGTTACTATCCAGGGCTGTTAGGCTAAGTGGTGTAATCTGTTAAGGATGCACCAGGCCATAAGGTTTTAACTCTCAACCTAATACACCACATGCACAATAAGAAAGATTAGATGACCAACCCTGGCGTACAGCTGACGTGTCTGCAAGATGGATTATTACTGAACTCGATGAGCTATTCCTGTTAATAAGACCTGAATGATGTACATAAAGTCTACAAATCCTTTAATAGAAATTAAATTGATTTGAGATAGAGAGAGCCAAAGTTTCAGGAAAAGTTGCACCCTAAGTAAACATGGAGGATAATGTCCGTAAATTTGAGGACAAACATCGTCAATTTCCTGTGTAACCTGTTTCTGACTATTTTACACAAGGCTCCCATAAAAGTACGAGACACCGGGGACTTTGTAACGTACACGCCCTGCTTTCCCTTTGTTCAACCTCCCCTACCGAGTCCCAATGGCACGAGCTCCCTAAAAACCTAGTTCTGTTGTGCAACACCTCTTGCAACTCCCTCCTAGCCCATGAATCAGGACAACCCAGCACGTAAATGTTACATCCGTTACATGTTGAATAGAGAAACCCTCGCATGACTCCTTTTGTTGTATATATTTAGTCTATGACAGAGTATAAGAGTTCTTTAAATCTTAGGACCCAGAGGACAGCCGTCACCACAATCTTTGGCATACACAAGTAGTAGAAATAAAAGGTCACAGCTAGCTGCATGTCCAAAAACACATGGCGCTAAGCAGAATAGTATTTTACTAGTCTGTTAACTATAAAATACTTTTTTCACCTTTGGGTTTCAGTTGGCGACTGAATATAGACCAACGTCTCTTTACATAATGCGAAACGCTTTGAGAGATACTGCTTATTCCACTGACAAATCGTTGAAATACAATTTCTCAAAAATCGATTTTTTTTTATTTAAACTTCATTGGAGCATAAAGTAAGTATCTGAATAATGTGTATTTCTTACAGGAGAAATCTTTGAATGGAATACACCCTTGCAATCTGTAGGTCTTTTGCTGTCGGATCTTACTTCATTAATTATGCATGCAATTTGTGTGTGCATTACACTGTAGATTCTTAGAGTTCTCTCGGTAAAAAGTGTACTCAGTGCTGTTTTGACTGTTATGAAAGTGCTTACCTGTTCTGGAGTGGACTGACAGTTGTTTTCATTGGGTCTCCTGGTCTTTGCACTGCTCACCTGTGGAGGAGAAATTCAAATGAAGAGCCTCAGGAAAAAAGTTTGAAAAGCCATACAGACTAAAGGTGTCTAAAATACAATAAATGTCTAAAAGGCTATAATTATAAAATGAACATTTAATTTATCACGGGGCAAGATTCACAGAGAGTACAAAGTATCGATTCCAGCACTTGAGCACTCTTGAATTAAGACAGGGTTGACATTGTGTTCAAAGGAGAGGAGGAGAGTAGAGCTCTGTATCTATTGGTATAATCATAAAAAGGTCTACATGTCATTAATGTGGTTTCAATCTAAACCATTTAATTGTGATCACAATAAAATATAATAAAATGGTAACAGGTTTTCGTGATGATTTTTTTCTTCAAAACCGTGAACACAGATATCATTTCTAGCAGTATTCAGTTACTGTAGAATAGGATTCGAAGGGGACATACATTAATTTTGTGAAAATTTAGCATTATTCTGTGAATCATGGCAAAGTAAAGTGGAATAAAACTATGATGGCACGTAAGGTATTAATAAATAAAGTTATAATCCCGAGACCCTATCACAAGGATCTGAACCCTTTCTAAATTGGACAGCTCTCTATAGGGTTCAAATTACACAGCATAAAGTGATTTGAAGTGGCCTTCCTCTCCACAGTCATTGATTTATTGCCCAATCGCTTGTAGTTTTCTACTCGTATCCTTGTTTTCAGGAGAAAGTAAATATTTCTTGGTGATCAAGAGAAGCCAAAGTGGACGGTAAACAGTTAGACCCTTGATACATTGACGTGTATCTAAGATGTAACAGGGGCTTTTTAGTGTATCAGTTACTCACTACATAAAGTACTCTGTATGCATCATTAGCACTAATTAGTTAAAATAGAATTTAGATGTAAGATTAATTGCAGATTTCTTTTTAATATTTATCTTGACAAGTAATCAAATGATTGTTTCAAATGATTTTCATAAGAAAACATCCTGTAATGAAAATATTCGCTATTTAATGCCTATTATTACTTTAGTTTAACCAGGCTGTATACTATAGCCTACAGTAATTCCGTAAGCTGAAAAGATACATCAATTCAATTCAATGAGTCACCAGTCTATATTCCTTATCATTTGCAATATTGCTTGTTTGGTCTCATAAAGTTGAAAAGCTTTATTTTCGCTGCCCTATTTATACATGTATGCCATGCCCTGTTTGCGTCATAATACTTTTATTCTATGCACTCCTACTCACACTTAGGCTTTAAGTGAAGCCACTTGAGTCAGACATATGCGGGCCACAGTAGGTCTAAGCCAAAGAACGAAGGGGTTAATAAATGCAGGCCCTGGTCGGGCACCCGCCATAATCCTAACTAGTTGGGTAAACTTGGTTCACTCTGGGTGCTGCCGTACACGTTTGGTTCAGCACCAAGACTTTAATAATGGTCTGTTATAATCCACTAACGTCAAAATAAGGCAGTGAAATGTGCGTGTCTGGCCATACGAGCCTTTGGTCGGTTTGAATAAACCATTGGGCCGCTACCACTGGTAACCCGACACACATTAATGTATAACACTTTTTCCGCTGAGATCAACTGTTGGTTTTAACCATGAGAGATTAGTGTAACGTCTAATAATATGTGTGATAATGTGTGTAACGTGTGATATCAACAGTTTATGGATTTTCTCTGGTTAATTATATGATACAGTTAGACTGAATTGACAATAACGAGGTATCATTGGTTTTGTTATTCTTTCACTATTTGGATCTATTCTAAAAGATTTTTGCCAGCTTGTACTTCCTTTAAAAAAATCTATATGCAGGTGTTAATGCATTTGGTATTGTATTACTTCATGTCCCAGGCAGATCAACGTTGTCAAACAACGGGTTTTACTCTCGCGTAAGAGCACTTAGTTTGACATACGAACTTTCTGTCCTAAAATTAGGCGAACCAAAAGTGAACTTCTTTTATGTTTCATATATACAACATATTAAGTACTCTTAGTATCAGATAAGAGCCCTTTTACTAGCCAATTCATTGCATTGCGCACCGAGAGATTTCGGTATGGTACCAGAATCATCCTAACAAACTTTAGATAACAGCTGTAATATAATGCATTCGGGAGGGCAATGTCCATCGGTGGCTAGGTAAGTCATTTGCCTAAACATCAGGTACAACATTATATAAACACACCCATAGGGGAGATAATACAAAGATGGAATAGACAGTTTCACAGTCACATGTGTTATGATATTATGAGAACTTTTCTAAGTAATATCATTTAGACAATTTTGGTAACAAGTAGACATCTATCATTAATTTGTTGTGTGTGAAAAGGTTCAAATAGTCCTTTTCAGCATTTCCTAAAACCTAATTAATCCTCCTATGCATTCCCTGTTTTAATTGGCTTGTTGACACACCCTACAGAGTCCCTTTGTCCAGGTATGATTAACTTCACTCACCTGAGATTTAGTTTACATAGCTCATAGACCACCTCCAGTGTATGACACCACTGACCACCACATCGTATTATCCTGTGGCCACAGGTAGTCTGACTCTCCTCCTGGGTCCCACAGGTGTCCACCACCGACCTACCTAGGTGGTACCGTACTCTAAGGCCAAGGCAAATTTTGTATGTTTCTCTTTTTGTGTTGGGACCTCTACTTCATCTCAAAGGATACGTATTGCATCAGTCAATAAGTAGAATTTAATTTATAGATGTTATCAAAAATATTTACATACTGGTCAGAAGGTTAGGTATTGATTTTAGAGGTAATATCAAATGGTTTATTTTGTGATTACATTGTTATTCCTAATTATTTTACCAGGAGAATTCATAATGGAAAAATGGATCAGAAATAAGTGATACCCTAGATGGTATTTGAAATCAAATCATATGAAAAGCAACTAACTCTCTACCCAGCGAATTTAGAGATGCAATATGATAAATAGTATGGGCTTCCTGCAGTTGACCACAGCCCTAAAATTAAGCCTCAGAAACACAGGTCATATGTGGTAGCCTTGTTGGCACCCTTGACTTTGGTTTGTTAGGGGGATTATTTAGGCAATACACTTGGGCTGTTACAAGAACCACTATACGACTTCTCATGGTCCCAGAAGTGGCGGCTACTTTCATTGGGCCTGAGGGAATATTTGCAAAAGCAGTTTCCCTCCCAGAGTTATTAACTTAAACAAAGAACCGTCCAAGATAGCTTGTAGCCTTTGTCAATATTCCGAAGCCTGTGTACACGATGTATGTTTTCCTCTTGGACAAAGATATTGATTAGATGGTTTCCTGCAACGTGATTTTCAGTAAAGATTCAATGTATTGCGATACAAAGGAAAATGATATCCCTCTTCTTAATGTGCCTAGAGGTATTATATTCTATTTCTGGCTATTATATTCTACAGAACACCAGTATACTGTACCATCGGCGAGGAAAATGAGCATTAGGCGTAATCAATCAACTATGCAACGCATGGGAATCATTACATTAGACCTTTGGGTAATCATCATTCCCTTTAACTGTTTCACATCTCAAAATAATCTAAATAGAATCTCATCAATTACAAATTACAGAATCTGAAATGTGACTATGTGATTCGAAGATTTCATGCTTATTCCTGTGATTCTGTGTTGTATCAACAACCTAATATGATATAACTCTATTTTTATAAAACATCTTTTCATGAGAACTAATACACACTTACCAAAGTCTTTAGTGTCTAGTGAATTTCATGATAATTATAATCATCACTCATTACTCAGCTCAACGTATTAAAGCTTTTGCGAGGGAATAACAAAGAAAAATGATATCACTAGCAGAAATTTTCTGCTAGTGATATCAATTTTCTTTGTTGTGGTTGTCTGGTTAGAAGAGTAAGATAATACAAGTTTCATGTAATTCTAACACAGACAGGAAATCCCAGGAAATGGGTATCTGTTCAGAAGGTTACAGATATCTTTGTTTCATTTGCTTACTTTAGAGCATTGATTTTGTTTCGTGATGTTTACGTATCAATTTGAGAAAAAATATACTCTGAACTGTTTTAGGGGAGTGGGGTCGTCTAATGGTTATAGCATGCTGGCATTGCACGCGGCCGGCCCAGATTAGACCCTTGGTGTTGACTCTTAGACCATTTCACATTGCCGTCGTTCTCACTCCCATAGATTTGACCACAGTTCATTGTACAAGCCAAAAATCGTGAGTTAATCTTAACAGGCCTATAGCTGAACAATTGCTGATAGGCCTTAAACTCCAACAATCACCATATGTTTTTACATTAGTAAACCATATAGTTAGTTCTAAGTGACAACACTAGATGGCAAAGCAGAAAGGATACATCATAGTGGATCTGATCATATTGATAATCTTACCAATTCCTTCCATTTTTGTTGCAACGTTGCATTTTTCCGGTGTTGATGATTTTACCATTAGGCCTACCTTTAAGACATTAAATCTAATCTAATTGGCATAGCATAATAGTGCTACTTTCGATATAATGCAGATGATATCTCATATATCCCCTGAAAATGGGCTAGACGCGCTAAAGGTACTAAAGCATTGGGTATTTTGTAGTTTCTAAAAGCATGATCTGCTAGTCGTGGTCTATGCAATGGCGGATCGGAGGGGGGGGGGGTTCCTCTTGCACCCCCCTTTTGGTGGACCCTTACACTAGGAAAAGAGAGAGAAATGCTGCCCACATGGTGAATGTGCGCCGTTTTATACTTAGCCAATATTACGTGGACTCCCCCCCCCCCGCCTCCACTTTGGAACTCATGGAGCTGCCCCTGACGATTATCTTGCAGAATTCAAACCCCTGTAAGTTATTACCTATCCTGATGGAGTGTGTTAGTTCCTGATCTCTGAGACTATACAGATCTACTCATAGTCTAAAGGAAGACTCTATTGATTACCTGATTATGACTTTCCATTGAATTCAAAATGGTGTGCCTAGTAATAGTTATGCACGACTATAGATGTTCCTAAATAGCTGACAGACACCTTTATATAATTGTAATTGGAAATGATTATAACAGTAACATTAAATCATGATTTACGCCATAGTTTCGGTCAACAATTTTGTTGGCAGAAATCGTTGCATAAATCATGATTTATTGTGTCTGTGTGCAGAAAAAAAAAACTATCCCTGGCTATTGAGACTTGTAGATTTACGTGAAAAGAAATCACTTTTCACCGTAACCTGGTTGTAAGCAGTTATCTGTTACCCAGTCGCTTGAACTATCTCATTACTGTCAAGTAGTTTTGTACTAACTGCCCCTAGCCATATATTGTGCTCAAGTGATCCAAGGCTACAGAACGGTAGAAGCAGTGGCGATGTCTAGCGGTTGAAGTAACAGTTAACGATTGGCTTACGCAGCAACCAAACCAGTTAGCATAGACATTATATATCTGAATGGTTACGTATAGATGATTGCATATTGCAGCTGCCTTAGTAGCTTAGACCCGCTATTGATTAAGGGCAAAACTGCCCCTGCGAAAATATGGTAATTCTGGGGATTGTTGAGGAGAGGTAGCTCATAATAAAGTGGTCTATAAGCCTGGCTTTTGATAATGCATTCAATCAATGCGTAAATCATACGTCCCTTGAACTAGATTGATTCATTGATATGGAACGACTATGATCCACATTTAGATTCAGAGTGTTCTAGTCCCCAATACAGGGCGTGTACAAAAGCAAATGTATGAGTATACCCTCTCTTTATGAAGCTGTCGCTGCGATATTATATCCAGTTTCGGAGGGGATGTATAGTAAAAACTTCTTATTAATATGAAATGATACAGACTTTTAGATTGCAACTGTAAGTACTACCGCTCGGTAATACTTTTGTTGACCGACCTTCATTTTCAATCAAGAAATCGTTAAAGTCTAGCCTTACCTTTTATATATTTCTAGTATGCTGACCTATTAGCTATCACTATATCACTATAATACATCCATTATTAGTCGGACAAGAAAGACAGAGATTTACTTCGGCAGTGGAACGTTTAAAGTGGATAGGGAGAGCATCCCCACCCTTCTCCGAAAATTTAAAAAACAATTATAAGATAAAGTGTATCCAACATAACAATAAGGGTTCTTTTCCCAGTCCAACTCCTTTATCCAATATTTGAAACGCGGCCGGGCCTTTCTCTCCAATAACTATGAATCATAAGTTTCTCTTCTGTGTGGCAAGGCGGCACACATTACCATCTTACCTGGCTGAGGCTGGAGGCTGACCGTGGAGGGGCGGGCACCCTGGAGGAAATAACCGACGATCCGGCTGTACTAGGTCGGGTTGACCTGTCCTCATCTCGCCTCGAACCTGGACGACTCTCCCGGCTAGCCTTCCTCTTTGCTCGGCCAAAACGCTGTCGGAGAGATAAAAGAAAAAAGCATTTTTCAGTTTTATAGAGATATTGCGGCCATAAATTCGTGTCTTAAAAAGTCAAACATGCATAAAATCTGAGAGCCATAGGTTTCGAATGCAGATGGGGCGGCGTCATTACAATTGTTTGTTTCCATTGTGTTTTGTTATCTCGAAAAAGGGCCAGACCCTTATACTTGATATTGGAACAAAATTTAATACTGAAAAGCCAGCTTTACTGTTTCTGATTGCGGTAAAACGTTTAGATATCGAAAATGTGTATACCCATTACTGTTCTTTCAACCGCTCAGTTATTCCTAGAATAATGTAATACGACAAAACCAACGTATTAAACATATTTTTAAACAGCCGCTTAAGGGCAGCAATACCTTCCATCCCCTTTCCCATCGCATCGGCTTGGTAAGTGATTGCCTAGGAACATAAAAGATATTTGGAGGCAAAGAAAACTGCACTGTGATTGGGAACGGTTGAAGGAATATAAAAAGCAGGTTAGGAGGTTAATAATAAGCAAGAGGAGAGCATATGTAACTAGCAAATTGGATGAGAATAGAAATTGTCCCAATAAATTTTGGAAAGAAGTCAATAGAAATATTAAATTTGGCAAAGGGAAAAGTCCTACAACCTGTGACAGGATACTCTGCAGGGCACTCTCCTGACTGGTCAAGCTGCAGCAAACTCTGTTAATGAATACTACGTTAACGTGGGCAGCAATTTAGCTAAATTATATAAAGACAATTGGACTCCTGATACCATAACCCAGAAATATAAGAGCTCTAAACCAAAACTCGAATTTGACTTTGTGGGAATGACAGAGACTAAAACGTTAACTAGAGCGCTGAGTTCCTCAAAGTCCTCCTATATTATGGATGTTAATATGTCATACCTAAAAGATGCATTATGTATTTGCTTAGTTGAATTTACTCATCTGATTAATGAATGTCTCCGAACCTCGACAATGCCACTAGGCTGGACCACTGGGACTATAACCCCGGTCCCTAAAGGGGCAGTTTCACTAAATATTCCAGACTATCGTCCTATATCTGTCCTACCCGCACCAAGCAAGATACTCGAGAGAGTGGTGTATAACCGACTGATATACCATTTGGAAAGCCATGGCCTGCTGGATCACCGCCAGCATGGGTTTAGACAAAATCACAGCACATCAAGCGCTATCCTCAATTTCACCGATTATCTCTACGCTAATTTAGACTGTAAAAAATATGTTAGCTGTGTATACATAGACTACAGCAAAGCGTTTGATACTCTGGACCATGACATACTATGCAGAAAGCTAAAATTCTATGGACTATCTGATGATGTAATCTCCTTTTGCGAATATTACCTAAAAAACCGTAACCAATGTACAAAATTTGATAATTGCATATCTGACTATAGACCAATAACATACGGGGTCCCTCAAGGCTCGATATTGGGTCCCCTCTTCTTTATATTGTATGTTAATGATCTGTTACACCTGTTTGATGAGAAGGAGGGCCCCAGGTTACTACTGTACGCCGATGACACTGTTATGTATTATGCCCATAGTAGCCTGACCGTAGCATGTGAGTTGATCACAGAGGGCCTTGCGAAGTTATACAACTGGTGCACTCTTAACAAATTGACCATAAATATCAAGAAAACAAAAAGTATGTCCTTTGCCCCGAATCAATCAGCCACTGCCGTTCCCCCGATCTATCTGGGAGGGGAATTACTAGAACGAGTATCTAACTATAACTATCTTGGAGTAGTTATAGATGACCGACTGTATTTTGAACAATTCCTAAAAGAAAAATACAATAAAATGAACGCGAGGCTGATACAGTTAGGCATTATGCGAAAATATATAACGAGCAATACAGCCAGCTTAATATATAAACAGATGATTGTCCCCATCTATGACTATGCAAGTTTCATGATTGAAAGTGGCCCGAAGGCTCAGATAGATCGGCTGGAAAAGCTGCAGGAGAAGGCCATTAAGACCATTGACCGAGGTGCCCATGTACAAAAGGATCACAATGCCCTGTGTGCTCACTATAGACTTGCATCATTGGTGCAGCGCCGCCGAATTCAACATTGCACTATCATGTATCGCCTACGAACCAATGTTAAAATGATTAACATGATCAGGCCCACAATACACTTGCGGAGTCATAGGAAAATCAAGTTCAAAAACCGAAGCGTAACTACACGAGAGTGTTGAAGAGCCCGATGAATAGAGGTGTCTCTCTATGGGATATGATCCCAATCGAAGTGCAACGATCCACAACAAAATTTAAATTCAAACAAGGCATAGCCAAACTACGACTTGATTAGCTTGATGACCTGGCAGTGCATTGTGAGACTGATGACCCGATTGTGTTTATTCAAACATATCATCTCATCAAACCATTATCACCAACTCTTTATCGTTTATTGTTAGTTTTTTTTCTACATTATTTATTCATATTCGCCGACTTGAAAAACATGCATGTACGTGAAGATCGGATCAATAAATAAAAAGAAATATAAAAAAAAGTCCCCGTCCAAGACCTAACTGTATTCATGAAATCAAAAATCAAAAATTAAAATTGTACTAAAACTCATCTTTTTCCTTATATTTCACAATAACAAAAACCAATTATGATCCACCAGTTTATTCATATTACGTTTTATACCACTTGCAATTGGAAACCAAACCATGGATAAGTCAATTTGGGGTCGGGGGGTGGCCTTGGAGTTCATCAATTGATTATATGTCAATATTTACAAGGAAGTGTATTGATTATAATGTTCTGCTATACGTGAATCTATGTCCTTTTGCTCTTGTCTTTCGTTGTTGTTTTCTATTTCCTTAGAAGTGATATCTTTAAAATATAGAATGTTTTCTTATAGATGTGAATCTGGTTTAATGCTGTTGATTTGTTTTAAGATAGATGTTACCAGTGGCTACTGAACGGATCTATATCCTCCAGGGTCGGTTAGAAGAGCTTTTGATTTCATATGGGATAGCTGAAAGTTCAATACGCCATTCGTCCTTCGTTTGCTGACATTAGAGCTCATTCTTGGGAATAATACTGATGTTTAATCAATTGTTACTCAACACGGATAGCCATAAAAGCCAACTAACACGTGTAGGATGTCTATCTTCAACATTCAAAGCCTATTGATGTGCTACCACGTTGGGAACGTGTACCGCAATTAACGGCACATTCGATGTAGAGTCACATAAACAACGCTGTCTTTCAAAACTCTTCACTTTTTTAATTACAATCCACACCTATAAGTTTTTCGTCTTGATTTTACATGAATAGACGTTATGAGAAGGTTTTAGCAAAGATAGGTTAAAAACATTGGCTGGTAAGGCCCCAATACTTTGCTTTATGATAATTCAATAAGCCCATCCCAGTTTACATGAACATTAAAGTTTATTAAGAACTCTGTGCTTATTCCATGAAGATTGTTGCATAATGCAAAAATAACAAGAGCAATTTGGCTGACGAATTGCTCCTGAAATTTGTAAAATGTATCTTTATATCTGGGCATTTTCCTCATAGGAACCAATGTTAAGCCTGTCAGCCCAAGCTATATGTCCAACTCCATTTTCCCCTGAAATACAGCATTGTGATTGGCTTGTAAACCTGCAAACCTGTCTATAAGTAAAACCTGTCTATATAGAAAAACATAATTTTTGGTTATTTCAGTAACCCCAACTCTGGGACATGAGGATGGCTTACACTGTATTTTTGTCCAACCCTTGTCCAACCCTGGGATATATACTCAATTTGTGATTAGCTTATTATGTGAAAACTAACTATATTTAGAATTTAAACTAAGTCTACTCACCGGGCCAGTATGCAGGACTTTTCTGTTCTCCTCGTACCAGCTATACACCTGGGTTAACGCCATCTCCTTTTCTGCCTCCCCATCACTGAAAAACAATCACATTTAATCAATAAAAACTCTGATATTTGCTAAATACGGAAATTAATGCTCCAATACTGTAAGAAACCCAATTGGTAAACTATACTTGATAGAAAATTGAATTTGAGAAGCAAACAACTCACCAGTCAATTTCTCCAAGCATCTTAGTTAGAATGTAATAGAATTTACAGTCCTGCTCAGCTTGTTTTCTGGAATGAACAAAGGCAATGCAATCAAGTAAAGAGCCTAATAGAATGAGTTTTCTAAATCCAATATTGAACTTCAAGGTTGGATCAAATTAGAGTATGGGGCAACTAGACGTGATCAAAGATTAGTGCCGTCCTTTATCCAAGACAGTTAGAAAACCCCTCCCGCAGAAATTGAAGATAGCCAACGTCCTCAAAAACCTTTAGATTGATAAAAAGCATCAATAGATTGGGTTTGGTCACCCTTCAATCGTAACCTAGAATCTATATCAAACTTAAAACTCTAACATCTCCTCGATAAGAAGAGTCATGATAAATTTGTTCTTGGGGACGTAAGATACATGATGGAATATGGGGTAGAGATATAGATGCTACGCCTTATGACTAAGGATGGGTGGCGTCCCCTATTACAGAGGCGTGAAAACAGGCTGTAGCATTGCAGCGGCGAATTTAAGGTGTGCATGGGGCGCCCCCCCCCCCTCCTATTTTTGGCCATTTTTTAATGTAGAACTCTCGGCCCTAGATCTCTGGATCTGCTCTCTTTTCCTCCCCTGTCTTTGTCAACCATAACCAAACAAAAAGCTTTCGTCCCTGTTAATTTTCACTCCACCGCAATGGCTGAAGAGGGTAAAGGCCTGCCGTAACATAAAATGAGTGCCTCACACTAAAAGAAGAATTCGGTGCACAAATTTTGAAATAGCTCCAACCTTTAAAACCAATAGTTCTGTCATATATTCTGTATTTTAATACGAATATTACCTGAGTCGTTCTTCTGATCCCGTTTTGATAGAGATCAATAATTCCAATATCATTACTACTTTCTTATTAATATGAGTATCCCAAACATTATTACCATTATAGAAGTCCAAATCAGCCTATATTGAATGGGCAGGTGCAGATGCCAACCTTGGTGTAATTACCCGAGTGGTAAAGGGGGGTGGCACTCTGTGGTTAACTCTAACTACCTGTGGTTAACTCTAACTAGCCTTACCTCCTGTCGGAGGGCATGCCGGTCAGGTATCCCAGTCTCAGGTCACGGTGGTGCTTCTCTATCAGACCGTACATGGTCTCAAACTCGTGCCGAGACCGCAACTGAAACAACAAAAAACAAATAATAGAAAAACAAACAAAATCTTTAAAAGTACATAATGTCATTGAAACGCCCCTATCAACACAATATTGCATCATTCCTTGCATCGTCCCTTCGGGTTAGTATTTTGATGGATAACAAAAGCTCTGCACCAACTTTGGCACAGCTCAAAAACCATGCACCTGACTGAAAAAGCATGAACTCTGGGTACAGGATGTTCCATTTGTTTTATCTTTTTTCAGTTTTCCGTGCAATTATTCTCCTTAATTTGAACAAAAGAATTGACAGGACGAGTCATATTCATTTTGTCCTAACAGTCCCAACAGAATGACTGTTGAATTTTTTCTATGTTATTAAATTTTGTTTTTGTAATAATTATGCCTACAAGAGAACTTTATACAAACAAGATCTCAAATTTGCAAATTGAAATCGAATGATACAAATACATTACTTTAACCCTTTCAATGTGTTATTGCACGAATTTGCTGAAACAGCAATTCATATGTTCCGATTATTCACCCCATGGCTACATGGGACTGGATTTCTATATCATATTCAACCTCAGTGTAATAATTGCTTCCTACAATGGTTTCAACTTTGATTATGTATCTAACACATACGGAAGATAGTTTCTTGTAAATGAATATGGTTCAATAATAACCAGAACTCTTCTTCAATATATCTAATAGATACATTATGAGAATCTTGAACTAAAACTTGAAATGATTTAGCAGAACACTTGTAATGAAAAGAGTTTTCCAAATCACCTCAGGTATTCTTACATAGTTGCACCAAAACAGACTAATCTTATATACACGCTTTAGTTACAAGTGTGTAATGGTTCATTTATGTTTTAGTATAGTTATCATAAGCGAATAATAACTTTTGAATAATAGTGCATTCTTAGTCACTGCGTTTGAATGCATGAAATTGTTGATTGTATCTGCTTGCACCAACCCCATACATGCACATGAAAATTATTCCATGAAGCCTAAAGCCATGAAGACTTAATGTGATTAGTTTTTATAAGGCAGGGCCTAGCGAGGTTGGTAATGAGTGCTTTCAGACCAGGCATGATATTAAAACCATTCCACGTGGTTGCATTGCACCAACAACATAATTATAATAAGTGTGTAAAGATTAGTTATGACTGGCTGGAAAAGCCACAATATCACCATGCAATGACTCATGGTTTCGGGGAATATGTATAAGGAATAATTTGTATAATCTCATGCGATGACGTGTGTTTAAATATTATATTTATATATTTATGTATACATGCATATATAGCTGATGTATGTCGATCACAATTTTAAAACGACGTTTGTTCACTTTTTTTCTCTACTATTTTAATCTACAATCTGGTATCATTATAGATAATCATATAGGTACTAATGACCATAATTATGAATAATAACTATGAATCATCTTACATTAGATCATTTATAAACACAATTTCGATCAGACATCTCAATCATTCCATTCCTAAAATTACATAATTATTAATTATTAATTTTTTGAAGGCGCATATCATCAATTTGAATGGAGGCCAATTTAGATTATACCTGTTACATTTGATACAACGTAGGTTGAAATTCATAATGTGTCAACAGTATAAACTATCTGAACATTTCAAAACATTGTACCTTTGAAGACTTGAGACTTTTGAGGCCATTCTCCAACTCAGTTAGATGAGGACTCCTCTTCATTGTAGCCACTGGCATCTTCATGGCTTTGTTGAATCCACAAAAAGGTAAATCGGATGAATTGAATCAACCTCGGGACGATCCCCAATTATTGAAACATGTTATCAAGTTATCAAAGTGCAGATTGACCCATATCATGTGCTGCCATCTGACGTATAGAATCACTGCGACTGGTCAAGGAAAGTGAGCTTGGACCCTTGACCAGCTGCTGGTAGTGGAATGACCACAACACCTAAACTCTAGGAATATCCGTTTAAAACTCCACGTGCACTGTCTGTGAGATTCCCAAGTAATCAGGGATCCATGTGAAAATACTATAGTTCCTGAGTAACACTGAGGTGCGATTCCAAAGTCAACAAAGCCATGTCAAAAGTTGCACTCGCCCGGTAGGTTCACCGATATAGCATGCTAATGAGCCTACACCCCTGGCAACGGTCAGTGTTTGGTCATGTGACAATAATACGGCCACGTGCTCGCACTTGGGACCTGGGTCTTGGTGTCGGTGGGCTTGTATACAAACATGTCTGGGCCAGGCGCTTTGACTGCATGTGGGGGTCGGACGTGACTAATTATAATACCTTAAGCAGCTGACATGCCCCACTCACAAGCCTATTAACATTGACATGTAGCAATTAGTGGGCCCCGTGAGGGCATTGAGTACAGACTCTCTATTGGTTTTGGTATCTTTAAAATCAGTCCTGGTAATTGGTGGGTGTTTGTCATTTAATTATGGCACAGACATACGTATCTTTATGATTATGGGTCCTTTATATAAAGAATAAAATATAATTATGTGGTATCTTTCTTTAGAAAGGAAATAATCCAAAATACTTTTATAATAATTATTACAAAGAAATCCTTAAATTCCGACCTCATTGCTCTTATCATAGACATACATAACATGCTATGTATGTCTATGCTCTTATTAAGGTTGTACACAAAATGTTTTGAATAAAAGAATGTAAAACCATTCACAGCTCATTTTCGAATCGTATGAATAAAATGTTCCGAATTGATAAATTAAAGCGAAAGTTAAGACTGTCGTGACTATTAAAATATGAGGTGGTGTTATCACGATTTTCCATATTGGGTTTCCCAACAAGATAGTAAGATATCAATTGCAATCAGTTTGAGACAACACTTATAAGACCAATTTGAATTTTATACACAATCCATTTACTTCACAATATAGGGCCTACAAACGCTTTCAAGTAATTGGAGAAATTGTGATAAGTAGAACCAAAATGAGCTGCAATTACGTAACGTGAAGCCCTTGAAAAGATTTGGGCTTTGGCAAATATAGAACAGCCAACAATTGCATTTGCACACGTAAATTGCTTGTTTGTAAGCTTTTAGCTGGCACACCGTAAGTCCCAGTGAGTGTTTTCTTGAATTGAGCTGGCACATGAAGGATACATCTGAATAGCTGTTAAAGTGACACAGGAGATGCATGCTATGAAATGTAATTATGCATGGACAATCCATAATGGCAAAAACTGTAATTCTTGTCGTCCAGCAAATTCTTTTTATAACTATTTTCATTAATACTACGACAATATTGATAAAAGTCTTTTTGGAAATAACATGCCATTTTGATAAGATAGCGCATGGCCAAAAGTACTGGTTGGGCCATATAAGAAGTTCAAAGTTTCCTTTTTTCCTGAGATCTCCTGACTGATCTATAAGTCTCTCATTTCTCTACTTTAACGTTGATATTGTTTTATAGATGTCTCCTGTAGCCAAGAACCTTGAGGTTTCCCTTTATGTTTACACTTAATACGACATCATACTTCAGAGTATGAGTTTGACTTTGAAATTTGTACTTTCCCTTTAGAAAGAAATCACGATTTCTAAAATAATAAGAGGGACGTAGATATTTTGAAATAGGCCTAAGCTTAGTATAAGAGCATTTAATGCGGTCTTCTGAAACTTGTACGCTTTAATTAGTATGATCAAGACACGTTGCAAAATTGTGCCTACATCTTCCATTTTTACATTATTTTGTTTAATTGACTTGGATTACACGAGTTAATTCTCTGCCTCGATTAAGATTGAAGAGATGATAGATATAGGTGAGGTTTGTAGACATCCCCCAATACAATATTATTGTCATCACTATGATCGATTCAATATGAGGTACAAATAGTATAAAAACGTAACTAACAAATAAAACTGTGCCTCAGGTGGGGCCCACTTCAATAGGCCTTGACCCTTGACCCTATAGGTAGGAGGACAAGTTGACCCCCACCCCTGGACGACCAGGGAAAGCTGCGACACAGTAGTCACTGACATGACTTCTCTGAAAACATGTTAGTCTACGGGGTACAAGCCAAATGAATGGCATCAGTCGCCATAGTGTGAGCCGAGAGACCCACATTGGATCAAGCAAATATCCAACGGACTGCACGGCTCTCCTGGTATCATTACCTCTATCCAAAGAAGTTAAGGAAATGGCGCATTGGATGAGCGATTTATATTCATGAGCTTTTAAACGATGGAAGTGTGCAGCGAACAAGGATTTGGCAACTGTCATAAACAACAAATGGTAAGTATAGTATACAATTATTTATATTTTACAATAATACAAAGCAGGAAAGCCTAAAACGTGAGAGATATCATTTCAGAAAATGCATCATGATATGGTGTCAATACACAGCAAAAAATTACATACTGATCACTTAGAGTATATACATGTCCATCCAATATTGCTTCCAGCGAAAAAAGACATGCAAAATTGTTTGCTTGTATAATCAACGATTATCTGTAGACTTCTGCCTATACTCGCAGGTATAATAAAGAAGATTAATAATGTTCTGGTCGGATAGGCTATACTCATAATCACCAAAGACCACCAAAAGTCTTCAGGCACTCTTTAAGGACTTTGAATTAGCAGAGCCTTGTGCAAGTTAGCATATTTGCACTGGAAGCTCCAGTACAAAGTGTAGGCTTTGTGAAAAGGGTGCCTAGGACTAAACAGCAAGTGTTCAGTTTGAAGAAATTAATCACACCAGTGTGTTTATTTTCAAGATACCAATCGCTGTAGTTAATCGAGCGCTCCCCTGATGCTTAGATTGCGATATATTACCTGTAACTATTAGCAATACACTGTTATCATCTGCATTAATGACACTGGTGTAGCTTATAGATAAAAATAAAAACAGTGTACCTTGAAGCGTGTTTTATTTTCAAGATACCAATTGCTGTGGTTAATCGAGCGCTCCCCTGATGCTTAGAGTTAGATATAGTACCTGTAACTATTAGCGATACACTGTTATCATCTGTATTAATGACACAGTTGTAGTTTATAAATTAAAAAAACAGTGTACATTGAAGCGTGTTTCAATGATGTTGAACGATATAGTCAATTTCTATAGTAAAACTACTTTTAAATTGTTGGTGAAAGATTGGGGGAAACTAATTTACAGTCATTATTACTTAAACCAGAATTCGTTATACGACTTCGTTTTGATTTTATCTTACAATTCTTAAGAAAAAGATAACTTTGATCTGAAATCTAACAGGCTTCACCACGGTTCCATATAGAACACTTACACCGGCTGTAAGCCAATCCATTGCTAGAGGACAACACTAACCTGTTTTAGCCTTAACAGTGGCGCTGCCAGACATGCTAGAAAATGTCACATTCCAACTGATATGACAGTATTGGACTTTTTGTTAGTAATCGAAAGTCCTAAGGCTTGTGTTTTGTGAAAGGTCCTTTTGAAATCAATTATGTTTCGTGCTGATCTTTCTTTCACTTGTGCCTCCTACTAGTCGGCTTGCCAATCTAAAAAAGGTTGCAATAATAGATAACTTGTCTATAGAGAATCTTCCCTTGAAAATTCCACTTGACATCTATAAGTTGTGCAATGAATGAATTTATTAACAGTTGCCGGATTTATCTGTTCGTCACGTGAAGGTATTTCATATTTTCACATGAATATACTTATGAAGTCTGAGCCACTGGGATACACCCTTTTCAGAAATAGGTTAACAGCCAGTATTTCTATAAAGGTATACAGGTATTTCTGATACCTGCAGCCTATACACCATACTTCAAACTGACTCTAGGTATCTGTGTCTCCTCTAGTCAATAAGACACTCACTGCCTGAAATATCGAAACAGTACCGAGCTGCTCACTTCAGATTACCAGTTACCCCCTAACTTGAAATGCACTCAATGACCTCTACAGCAATTGATTCTGTGACGTGTGAATTATATTTGGGCAGCCCCTGGCAGTGGCACTATGTTATACCTTCAAATGGTAACAGTATAATAAGAAAAATATCTCGAACAGGCCTGAACCTGAATGTTTTCCTCAGATCCGCTGCTAGAATCTTTCATCACATCTGATGGTCCTTATGAAAGATACGTCAATAGTAGTATATGCAAAACAAAGGTGTTCGACTATTTTTGTTATCAAAGCTGTTTCTATCTTGTCACCCTGTACTGTTGCTGCTTTGATAAAATCATTGCGATACTAAAACCATTGCAATACTGTAGCTTGAAGGTATAATACTCAAACAGAATTCAAATACCTTCAAAGTTAAAACCTTATGATCCCTCCCCTCACAACTACGATGAAGACATTTTGAAAAAGAGAAACAGGGTTTTGCTTCTTATCGTGGTTAGCATGACAAGATTTTTAAGCTCAGATGTGCGCGAAACCTGCAAAATATAAGATCATCACTCCATCAAGCTTTTAAAAATTAGAATATCATTAACTTCGGCTGCATGAAATCAAAGACGAAATCAAACAGAGAATTTAAGGACTTGGCAGCAAGGAGAGGATGAAGTTAAAACAGGTGTGGCGTCTCGAATTGATCTTTTTCACGTCGCGATGATGGCACCACAAAAAGTCTTATAATAATATTTCAACTAAGAATCACGAGAGAAAGGAGTAATTCAATAGATTGTGCGAGCTATAATTATCTATCGTTTGCCTGCTCTGCAAATGCCAATGTGCATATGGGAGCAATTCCAGAAAGCAGTTAGAATTGTATATATACATTGTATCCTTATAATAATTTCTCCTTTGATTTGAAACTAGCCTATAATTTCTAATATGATTCCTTTACCTCTGGCTGTTAAGACATATCATATTATATGTTATCCAGTTCCGATGACCGAAACCACACTAGCCGCACCGTGGTTGGTTTTCTTTACTTGTCCTTGGTTGAGTAACTCAAGGGTATGGCGTACCGTCAAAGAAGTCATTCGTCATTGAGGGTCTGGAGAGTTGGGAGGGTGTGTGGGTGCTTTGGGGCTGTAGGTGTTGGGGTGGGATGGGGGCACGCAGGAAGGGTATCCATAGGCGTGCCCCATCACATACCCTACCTCCCACCCTGGAGGCGTACCACGCCTGGCTTACCTGAGCGTCTGCTACCTGGCTGCAGGTAGCAGCAGTTGCTCTATTGGTGGGTGCCGGTATGGTATTAGCAGCAAAGGGGTGGATAGCAGTGGTACACTGGAGGAGGAATCCAATAGTGCGAGGCCATGGAGGAATGTAGACAATCAAGGATTTAGAGATCACTTCATAACAACCTCCAGGACTGGTTGTCCTCTAGTTACCCTTTCTGCTAATGAATGGTCTAACCTACTGGAGGTCTACTACCGATTGAGGGATTACTCGAGGAACATTGGCTCAAGGCAACTCAATTGCTGGACTCTGATGACCCCTAGAGCTGGCCATACCGCCTGGAGGAGAGCCAGGCGTGAGTAGGATGTACACAAGGTCTCAGGTGCAAGTGTCGGGCTCTAAATGATCAACGCTAGAGATAAGTGGATAATCACCTGCCATCTACAAAAGAAGAGAAAGAATACATCCCAAAGATACGAAAAAGTGGACAGTGATATTGTATTCTGAATCAATTGCGTGGAAAAATAATTTGCTTTGCTTTCCATGATGACAAGACGCAATTAGGAAGCGGGGTTATGTCTGGATTGACTGTCTGATCGATCTGGCAATAATCAATAGTACAAACACAGATCAATCTGTTTATAAGGTTGATTAGACATCAAATTACCTGAACCGTTGGCTGTTTTCGATTACAATCACCGAGGAGATTTGAGATTTTTATATTACCAAATCTTTAACTATATGACCATAAACACAAGTTACAAACTAATTTATCTGTTACACAAATATCCCCAGACGGATCAAGAGTGAAGTTCTACATCCAGAGATATCAATTTTCTCTGGCGGTTGCCTACAAAGCGATATTGTTACCGCCTGATTGACCCAACCACCCTCATTAGTTCAAAACTGGCTGAGCGGATACAAACGATGGGTTAATCCAAAATGCATGACGGGTCGGTTAGGTCTCTTTCTTTTGTACTGAGAGATATTCTAACCATTTAGAAATTGGCAAATATTTTCTTGGGAATGTCAAGTATAGCGCTCAGGATTTCGGATTAAAACGTGGTTAAAACGTGGTTATTTTAAAGAATCTCATGGTTGTAACTTTCATTTGACACATCAATTGGATAATTATAAGCTGCAAGAACAATACTATGCAAGGTGCTTATAATAAAGGCTTCACATCGCAACATTGCATCGGAATCCAGTACCAGACAACTGCGTGACAGCAGCATTGCATTGGATGACAAATACAAAAGTGTTTGATCAAAACCATAACACAACTTTCACCAGAATTATTCAGAGGCAATTTTGGTGGTTAACCATGAAGATGAAGGGAAGAATGGATAAGTGGATTCCTGGTCGATCGCGGGATCCACCAGAAGAGGGCGCCATCGGCGGGGAGGGGGTCTTCAGGGCGACAAGCAGTCACCTAGCAGAGGAGGGGTCGATCGACGATAACAACGCGGGGGGTACGACGAGGGAGGAGGCGGGCGCCGGAGAGGGGACGTCAATGAATAAGTTGGATTCCTCCTGCCACAGGGAGGATATTTCAAATCTCAGAGGGAGTACCAGCAGTAACAGTAACAGCTGTTCTGAGGAGCTGGAGCTGCTCTCACTTCGAGTAGAGGAGGAAGATAGACCCTTCCGCCCCCGACCGGAAGTGGACGCTAACCGGAAGTCGGTATCGTCGAGTTCACCGGCCGTAGTGAGAGCCGATGCCGGTCGTCGGCGGATGAGCGTGGATTATATGAAGGTTGAACAAGTGTGTACAATGAACATACCGACCGAGGGGGAGGCGTCGTCGACCGACAACGGAACGATCGGCGCCGGAAGCGGAAGTGGAACAGGAAGTGGCGTTTTGGAGGAAAAAGGACGCAAAGAATCCTACTTCCGTTCCCTCCGCAATCAACTTTCCCTTAATTTCTTCTCCAAGGCAAAACCACCAAAGAAGACTAATAACCAAAGATCTAATGAGAATCATGCGCCTCCTGCGGTGGTGCGACAAAACTGTAATGGTGCCATTCCAAAAAGAAGCAGCTCCTCCAACCTATCCAGGAGGGACAGTGTCACTAAGGAAAACCTCCCGTCGCCTTCGTGTGCGACGTCGTCCCCTAACCGGAAGGTGACGTTCGACGACGCCGTCCTCCAGGAGGCCGAGTCCCGGAAAATAGTCAAGGGAAAAAACGTCCGTGTAGTGCGCGTGCGCGACGCGGGGGTGGATACAAACGACATGCTTGAAGTAAGAAATTGTCTTTTCTTTTATCATCTCTGCAATAACCTTCAGGGGAAATAATTGCGTTTTTTAAAAGAATCTTTAGTTTCTTTATTTCTCAGGGAACATGAGAAGACTATTGTAGTCCAGGAGCCAAATCCTGAAATCTGTCAAAATAAGGATTTACCCTCCGCGGTGAGCCCCCTGGATTTTCTTGATTTTTTTCAACTTATAGCATCCTAGGGACCATGAATCAAGACGGTTCCGAAGAATTTAGGTATGCGAACACTCTGTAATTACGCGATTTGTGGTTAATTAGCAAAAATTGAAAAACGCGTTATTTCTTAATTTCTCTGGAACTATGTAAGATATGATAACATGCTATATGTCATCTAAAAGGTAATTTTTTTCCTGATTTGTTGGTATATTGTTTGCTATTATCATTAATCATGGCAATGAGTAATTAAAGAAAAACTGTTGTTTTAGTCAAAATCATTAGAACTTAAGGATCCAAGGTTAAAATTTGGAATTGATAAACCAAGTCCTAGGTATACTTAGAGGGGATCTTTGGGCAGTTTTTAAAAAAAGTTGCATCTGATTTCATTAGAAATATAATGTAGAAATCATTTTTTGCTGATTAAATTCTAACCGACTACTGGTTCATTTTGCACTTATATTCTAAAAGGAGAGATGATATCATGAAAACAATACAATATATCCCAAAGAGATGGGAAAAATAATCATTGTCTCCCTAAGCTGGTATTTCAGTGCTTTCTGAGCTATTTGGTCCACTGTAGACGACATTGGAGCTGTAAGATAAGTTTACATTAGCAAGAAATATTTGTCCATGTAATTTGCAGCCAAGCTCATTTTTGTTGCCTGATCAATTAGGATAGTCATTGATTTATTTACTCAAAAGGGTATGGATGGCTCCTTATATTGCCAAAGATTCACAAATTGACATAACAATGTGCTGCAAACTTCTATTTACATATCCCTGTACCCACTCATCATTAAACCCTATTCCTATAGGGAGGGTGGGAGTTGTAGGCCATAATACTTCTAAATCCCCCCTTGGTGGCCCCAGTGTCCAATGAACAGATAAGGCTTGGAAAGACAGAGGAATGATAAAGATGGCAGACTAGGGTTCTTATCTCCCTGTTGTGTGAGTTAACCCATTGATAAGACACTGTGTGCACAACCTAATAAAGGATCCCTCAGAGGGTGGGGCAGGCTTAAACTTTGGCTACTTATTACCGTCTTATTATTCCATTTTATCGCATAAATCCAAAAGGAGCATGGGATTCATCACTGCAACTGGTGAAGTAAAATGATAACTTTAACTGTTTAGACAATGCTGCGTTATAGCAGTGAAATGAAGGTAGTGGATCTTTAGAAACTTATCAGTGGTGGAGAGGTATAGCCTTTCCCCAGAGTGACCTGCACTGAGGGTTAAGGGGAGCCCCCATGGTACAACACACTACAGACCTATATAGTGTGTTGTAAATTGTGGGATTGCTGACCACCTGCTGTACTTTTGTTAACATCCTCCCACCAATCTACCTAATTAAACTTTGTCATCCTTTTTCTTCTACTTGAGAGCAGATCCAGGCTGTATGGGTTCAGTGCTCAGTTAGCTTTATACCCTTTTGTATCAAAGACTAAGTATTCAGTATTGGGTTATTAGAACTGATCATAGATTAAAATATTATTTATGTATTTTGAGTAATCACTCCCTTAGTTCTTGGTCTCTGAGTATTTACCATGATTGACCTTTCCCTTAGTACCTATAAACTGTGTCTTGCTGTAGGTTAAGGAAATTGGATCCTTGTTCATAGCAGTTTAGAAATGAAAATGGTTATATTTTGATAAGGGAATAATGTTGTTTCTGGGGCTTAAAGAACTGAAAGTTTGAGGCAACAACCAGAATCACAGCGATTTGTTGCTCTTGTATAATCTCCTAATACCATGGTGTCAAATCAAGGGTGCTGTGCACATGCTGCTCAATGTAGTAATGCTACTAGATAATATTGGGAACCAGTAATGGCCATACCAAGAACTTGTAATTTTGAAATAGAAAGCTATATCAGGTACTTCTGTATTGTTTCAGGGCTTGATATTTGTTTGAGGACTTGCCAATGATATTGATATGTATATACACACACAGAGGTCTCAGTCCCCCTGGTACACCTCCTGATAAAATTAGATATATGGCAGAATCCTATTAGTTGGAAGGATGAATCTGAGTGAAGCATGATCATAGGCTGGTCATAATTTGATATAAAATTACTAATACCAGTAACCCATAAAATATAAGATATCCATTTTGTGTAGGGTCAAGCCAAGCTACTCATTTATATAAGCACATGGGTCTAGAATCCTAGAGTTTAAAGAACAATCTAGTAATTTGTTAAAACCAACAATTTGAAAGAAGTAGCACACCTATCAAGTTTAACAAATAGCATTCCTGGTCTTTTTGCAGTTGGCATATTGATACAAAGACTGTTTTGTTAAATTCAGAACCCTTGATATATGACAAGAGTCTCTTTGGGACTCATCTCTTCTTTAAAGTAATACTTGGAGGCTCCCCGTATATATACCCTGAGAAACATGGCTTGGGGTCAGGTAATGGGTGAGTCTACTATGGGCTACTCTTTTCTTTTTGTCAGCATGAAATAGAGAGAACTATATGGGGCCTTCTATTTAGTAAGTAAACACATTTTCAAAAATCTCAGCCCCCCACCCCCTTTGGGCAAAAGTATGCATTAGATTTGTACTATAAAGTATGCACATTTTCAAAAGTTTCATACCTCCTTCCCCCCCCCCCCTTCATACATACATCATCTATGCATATAAGACGGTGCCAGAAATAGGTAAACACAGGTGAAATACCCTTGAAACAACATGTTTACCTGTCTTCACGGTTTCATGGTCATAACTATTTACTTTGTGAGCTTAAAAGAATAAGTATAGATAGAAAAATGAGTTGGTACTTTGACATGTCTCATCACAACAAATTAGCTGATCGACAAAACACATCCACTCAGCCCCATCCTATTTGAAAACAAATGGATCCAAGATGTGTGATCACCAAGCCATATTACTTCTAAAAAAATTTATTCATTATCATTATTACGATAGCATATGCCTTATTAATGAATTGGACATGATAATTATGATCTGCGATTACACGTTTAACCCTTTCACTGCCAGATATATCACAATATAACTGATATTTACTGAAATATTGCCCCAAATACCAAAATTAGTGCATAAATTCCCTAAAACTCAAATTTAGTTTAGATTCTTCAGATGAAAAGCTTTTTTCAATAATTTTGAAATTAACGTTCCATATGTTGGCACTCTGCCAATAAGGCAAATTTCTAGCAAGGAGTAATTGTTCATACTATCATAATTTGCAGGTTACCATGGTAACCAATAATTCATAAAATAACTATGACACTCTTTATAAAAATAACATGAAAACATTATCTTTTTTGTGCAAAAGACAATTTGTGATTATCATAAATGAAAGAAAAGTTAGAGCAAATTCAAAATCATGTCATTTACGTAAATTCACCCATTTTTCATCATTTTTTGATTAGTATGGCAAATTCAAATGTAATTACATTGTTTATGGTTTCTCGAATCGCAATTCTAACATTTTTGGATGACTTGATAGTCCAATGTTCAAATACCTGTATCTCTGGTTCTAATTGGAATATCTGAAAAGTTCTTTCAGATTCTGAAAGCATTATTTGCATTCTTTCAATGGTGTTCCTATGGGATTTTACTATAGGGCCCCATATGAGGCCTCTGGCAGTGTAAGGGTTAATATATCAATTGAAATCCCCTGGGAGGGGGCCCTAGAGGGTGACATCCAACAGTTGCATGTTGAATTTAAGAATACATGATATGTATTAAGAATAATGACTAGGTATGAATCCGAAAGAACTATAAGAAGAGAGGGATATATATTTAGTTTAGTCCCCATTACAAACTGTAGGAAATAGTGACTAGGAATAGGGACGAGTTAGCCTTTTATAATTAGTTACGAATCCTGAAGAACTATCAGAAGAGATGGATATATATTTAGTTTAGTCCCCAGTCCCCATTATCAAAAACTGTGGAAAATAGTGACTAGGAACCCACCCCTCATGAGCCCAATTAGGACCGGGCCACCGACACTAAGTGCTTACATAATCTACAGGGGGGTCAGATGCCAGGCACGCAATATAATACTATATTCCCCAATACATTTTAGTTTAAGATAACGTGAATATTGAGACCAACTAATTCCCGGATAGTTAGCAGGTGATTCGTCAGGTGGCAGCATAGGTGTGTAGTCTTTCCTTCTATGGAGGTGTGCGGGGACACGGTAGGGTACACACACTTTGGAATGGGGAAAGGGTAATTGTTAATCGGATACATAGTTGCTGAGGCTTGGAACCAGGTAACTGCTATTGAGCGAAAGAATATGGACAATTTCATACTTTAGATATTATATTCGAATCGGGCATAGAGTTGATATTAACTAGAAACCAAAGGTCTCTGTATCTGTTCAAAAGTAACCCTCCTGCAGTTCTGCGAGAGAGAGATTATTAGAACCTGCATGTGAAGTCATGCTGTGAGGATTAATTTGCAACGTAGATGTTTTGTCTGTATAGACTTATGTCTATACTCGTTAACTCAATAGTGTCCACCCCCTGAAGCATGATACTTAACAACTTTCAATTTGGTGTTACGGATCCATTAAAGGATAATGATGACAATTTTACAATTTTGTTCTTGTAATGGTGTTTGAACAAACTGACTATGCAAAAATAGTATTTGGACAAAGTGGCCTACATTGTTTGGTAAGGGTTATGTTTGACATCAACTAGTTGTATTGCCTATAGTCAAGAAATTTATCGATCAGGTTTTTTTTTAATATTAGAGCCCATTTAAGAACATCCCAAAATAGGCTAGGGGCATCCCCAGCATTGATCACTATAGTGCAGTCTCTTAATACAAATGCTACCTGCTACTGGTACATGTTGACATTGCATGAGTAGCTCACGGGGTGCCTTGAGCAGATCTGAGTGGGTCTGAGCAGCTCTGAGCAGCTTCCTATAGACTAAAAGGGATGGGCCTCAAGTGAAGGGGGTGGGGATGTGTAGTGTTAATCGACCAATCCATTTAGGAGGCGTTTGCCTTTTCCATGGAAATAAATATCAAATTTCACGATTGTGAAGTATATTGATTCAAAGTTCTTGTAAGTTGAGACTCTTCCGTCACACTTGTCAACTGAAACTAGGCAACCAAGTGGTACTTATTGGAATAATGTTAGAATTGAGGAAAAAATAGAATGTGGAAAAATGATGATGTACGGTGCTGTTGGAACTTTGAAGGTTTCCAGTGTTGATTTCTTTTAGAATTTAGATTCATGCATGATTATGATTTTATTAGTAGTAATGGTCTACCCGTTGTAATCGACTTTATCGACCAGTGCATTTGAAAATCACTGGGGAAAATAGAAATATGAAAGTTAATACTTGAGATAATAATCTCTGGCTTCCCCTCCCTTCAAGTGCATAGGCTGTATTTCCATTAAACTAATTAAAAAAGTAATGTTTTTAGTGAAAATTTCGACCAAAATGGTTGATATACCTGTATTCCGTGCGATTGATGAATTTCTAACTTACATTTTTTTTATCCTTATGTATGGAATAACAAACTACAGATAACGAAAACAGGCAAATTCAGCATCGCTCTGGTGGCTTTTGATCCCCACATCGGTGCATGTATATACAACCAGTATGTTTTAGCTTGTGCGCACTTGCTGTGTAAAGGGTATACATAATACAGGAAGGCTTTGATTATTGGCTTGTTGCCTTACAGAGCAATACATGAGCAGGACACATGAATAGGTTGGGGTCAGAACTCACACTATATAAACGCCACGGATCGATCGCTGACCACGGCCCCTAAATGCTGGTCGGTGAGAGTTAATTAAGGGGAGAGGCGTGTTCCTCCAGTAGCCCAGCCCCTCCCGGCCTAAGTACCTATAACGTGGGAAGGTGCTCAGCTCACCTGAACCCCGACTGATCACCTGGAGTACCACACCTGTTGGTTCATACAGTATAGGGCTCCTGTTCTCTCTTTGACTTATCTACAAGGAGATGGTAAGCGCTCCAGCCCTGGAGGAGTGACCATAAGTCAAGGAGTTACCTGTCCAGTTGGTTTACGGGGTGGCAGCAGGTATCGTAGGATTGGATATTAGTGATTGGTTTTCGATGACGGGTCGCTTCAATATAAGGTACGTAGGTTATAGGTATTTTTTAGAAAAACAGCTGGGAAATATATGTCATGCATGTGCAGGCGTTCTATTCTTTAGTTCTCTATGTTCTCAACCGTGCTGATGTATGGGCAGTTACCAAGATCAGAATTTAGCATTTAGCATTTCTTTTCTTCTTTCTGTGTGCATTTTGAATATTCAGAAAGAAATATATTGATATGTTTAATATTTTCCAAATGTCTATTGTATTTCTCACAATATTATTTGTTAACGTTGGCTACTTCACAATGAATAACCTTTCCTTTAAGAAGTAGACTTTGACAAAGTCTAGTTCGTAAAGGAAAGGTCAAAGATGACTATAGCCATCTGTAAACTATCCAAATACAGAAGCTGTGTTTCGTTTCAATTTCTTTAGATCTATCATTTCCCTTATTCTTTTATCCTGTCATATTGGATGTCTCCTCAGCAACACCAAACCTTTGTAACGTGAGTCATTTATAGCTAAATTCGTATATTATCGCTGGTACCAATGTGAAAACAATTAAGCTTGATGCTGGAATCAGGGTGGGAACGTGTAAAGTTGACGCAGATAATTATTATAAGGAGGATAAACAACTCAGACGTATCTCGATACGTCAATGTTTCTCCAAGTTTCTAGGTTCTTGGCCAAACTACTTGTTCCTTATTTCTTGAATAGAAGTAGCTATCCACTGGTTTTGTCTTCAGAGTTCAATGCAGAAACCTTGATGTTTGCATGCAGACAGTGATATATTTCTGAAATGAGAGATGTGTTACGTTTACATTATGCAATGTTTTAACTTCCCTTATGTAATTTGCAGAACCCCCGGAAAAGTGGGGTCTGTTAACATTTTCGTTACACGGCGGATAAAAGCACCAAATTTTGCATGAGGCACCTCTGAGGCATAACTGTTGAATCTAGAAGGGGAGCTATCTTGAAATACCAAAATGAAATTTTGACAAATTTTGTATGTTTTTAGCATTTGAAATTTAAGGTATTTAACCAAAGCTTTTGGCTAGCTTCAACTAGACCTATTGTATAGATTCAAAAGGTAAATGATTGAATTCCCTGTCCTATAATCTACCAATTTGGACAATAGCAATGTGTTTCTAGGCATTTCAGAAGTTGAGATATAAGATTATTTCAATAAAAGTCGGCCATATTGGATTTTTGGCCCCCATCTGGGTTATATTGATATTTCATGGTGGCTCCCCTTTTAAATTCAATGAAGGGGTCCCAGGGGATCATCATACCAAATGAAATCAAGAAATCTTGTGGCAAAAGAGTAAAGTCTATATCCTTTCTTTTGAATTATTTTGGAATCCAGCGGTCATTATCAAAGGTATCATGCTAATGAATTCAGCCATTTTGAAATTTATGGTATTGTATTGGATGTATTGGATCATATTTATTGAGCCCTCTAGGCTATAAGCAACTGATATTGAAACCATTTCCCCTGGCCTTATGCCTTAATAGCTAAAAATCATAATAATTAATTTTCTCAAAATTGGTCATTTTGGATTTCCGCATTGACTTGAAACATAAATAATTGAATTCCCTGACCCATAATCCCTCAATTTTGACACCAACCATGTCTCTTTAGTCTTTTTAGAAGCTGAGATATATGAATTTTTATAGTATAAGTCGGCCATTTTGTTTTTTGGCCCCCACATCCATCCTATTGATATTTCAATGTGGCTCCCCTTCCAGATTTGATAGTTATGCCTCAGAGGTGCCTCATACCAAATTTGGTGCTTTAATCCACCACGTAACGATTTCTACAAAAAAAAAGACCTTAACAGACCCCACTAGAAAGGTTGAGACAAAACATTTCTAGACTGCGGGTGCATTACTCGGAAAACATAATCAGTTTAAATACAATCCAATCAATCATATATCTTATCCTATTTGCTCGCATTCCCTCTAAAATCCCGTGTAACCTATCTCGCCACAATGGGGGGAAACATCTGTGCAAATGCACTTACAAGATGGACGTATTGATTGTATTGAGCAGGCTTACCAATATTCTAAAAAAAAGACTTAAGGCAAGTTAAGCTGCCAGATCCTTTATGATCTGTATGGTTCATTCTAGTAATGGAGTCTGATCGGGGATGGATTAATGATTCATGTAGACTTGTGTCATGCGGGACCTGTCGTCATAGAAATCACGGTTTAACGCTAACACCTAGCCTATAGCAGTAGGCTTAGGCTCATAGTGAGACATCAATGGTATATCAATGCACATCAATGCTGGGGTACATAACAACGACTGACTGATTAGGTTAAGAAACCATTATTCATAGTATACAATGATAACAAGAGTTTTAATTATTGAAACTGGTCTTATTGTGGAGTTTGCATGCTTAGGCCTTTAGAACAGAATCATGATAATGGTTATTGGTTTATAACGCTTTGAAATAGTTCCTATAAAAATTATAGTCACATGCGATTTTCTTCCTATTTTTTGTGAAAAACTATGAACCACCGGCGGGACTCGAACCCGCAATCCCCGGCTCTCTCCGCCCCTCACCTAGGTGGGGCCGACCGGCGTTAGGAGGCCGATGCCTTATCCATTGGGCCACGGTGGCTACGTGCCCTGCTGCAGGTATAGGTATGGAAATAAGTAAGGCCTATATAGGTATGATATCAAGAAGGGACCGCTAGGGAAAAACCTGTCATTAAGCACAGGTGTGCCATCTGGCCGCCAGCAGGATCAATATAGGACTGGCCATTATGGAAACTGACCTATTTTGACTCTGTAGTACAACAGTTCAAAAAAATTAATATTCAAGCACTGAAGAGACCTTACTCACGGACGGTATATACCGTCTCTGCCTTAGTTTGACATGTTTAATTGGTTTCATCCTTCAACCACCAAGAGAATTATTATAAAGGCTCAAAGATCAAGGGACACTTCCAGTCGTGATATTTTTATACAAGTTATTAAGACTTTGGTAATAAATAGATGCAAGGCTAGAAAGTTGAAGATTACACTCTGAGAGATAATGTCTCACTTCAAATCGCTGATGTGATGCAAATCAATCGGGGTGTTCATTTGTTGTTCACTGTACCCAGATATGAAAGCTATACAAATTAATGTTAACGTTACCAAAGACGGTAACAAGAAAATGAAGGGCAAAAATATTTCAGTAACATATTCGATGTACAATGACAGAACCATTGCACAATATATTACATGAAGGACGATTTGGCGCCTCAACATCATAGGTATCATTAAAAAGACAAGTATCTGACCTCTTTACATCTTTTTCATGAGTCTGGGCATTGGATTTCTGTGTGACAGCCAGTCAAAATCATATAATTATATGTTTGAAGGTGATCATGTTCCTGTAGATGTTTTACATCGTACACTGAGACTCACAAGTTTGGAGCAGTGGCGCATCATTCAGTTGTTGTGTCTGTTATATACTTGTAGTTTAAATTAGAGAAATATTATCATTCAACTACGGACAATACATACTGAGAACTGATAAAAAAAAATCCTTTATTGTACCATCACATATGGGAACCACTATAAAAAAATAGTCCCTTTTATTGAGAGATACTTTACTGTGGAACTTATTAGATAAGGATGTACAGAATTGTAAGTCATCTTTTTTCTTTAATTGGCATAATTATAATCTGAATATCATAACTTGTTTCATCCTTCAGAGGGAGCTACTTGGGGTCATCGTTTTGAGACCTCTAAAATTACTATAAGAAAATTGAATATCAATTTACAACTTTCAAAATGGCTCGAGAAAAAGCCGTCTGTAGGCTTTAGAAGAGTTATTTCAGTATGATTTCATTTTTACTAGCTTCAAGTTTAGCTTCCTTTCAACTTGAAATAAGGTCAGGTCAACAAAAAAGAGATGACAACAATTGCTGCCATAGAATATGAAGGATTGTTTGGTACCTCATTATCAATTATAGCGAGGGATTAGGTTGTTACGCTTGGCTTAGCTAAGAATAATGCCATCATTCCTGGAGCAACTGCCAACTGCCAACTACTTGAGTGGTCAAGTACTACATAAACAGTCCTCTGACACCACCTTGTACCAAACCTACCAAATAAAGACCCTGGCGTTTGAGTAGGCACTTATCCCTGCTATCATGGGTTCAAAAACTACAATTTCGAATAATAAATTGATAAACATTTTTTCATCAAACCTTTAATGTCCTCTTCGCACAGGATACGGAGGCGATGAAGGCTGAGGGCGCAGATAACCAGGCGGGTCGGCGACGTGGGCACCTGAGGCCGCCGGAAGACGACGACGATGACTCCTCCAGTGGGGACCTGGACGACGACTCGTCGGGGTCCCTGGTCCGGGAGGTGTGGTCGGGCAACCTGGACTTCCTGGTGTCCACCTTAGGGTACGCCGTAGGCCTTGGCAACGTGTGGAGGTTCCCCTACCTGTGTTACAGGAACGGCGGAGGTGAGTGGTCCTATTTACTTGTACTCAGTGTTTTTAGTTATGATGGCCATAGATCTATTGGAGGCCCCATCTCGTTCTACACTGCAACAGAACGCCTTACACGGATAAGTATTTATATTTTCATATAGCAGTATAGTGGGGTGATGGGTTTGGGTATTAATGTGGTGGGGGATCTAATTTTGTCCAACGTAACCCTAAAAATACCTTTTTTGACTTCCGATCATAATTCTGGTACAAGGCCTACTAATGAGTACTAACATTTTCTATACTACAAGATATAATGACCAATATTTCGACGATAAACATAATCTACCCTCCAAATTGAATTAAATTGAATAATATTATAATTACCTAGCTTGTGGAAGACTTTTGTGTGATACTTACGAATACATGTAATTTTATGAAGGTAAATCTACTTTACGGTTCACGATTTAAAGTCACCATCAAGTGTAGGCCTAAATGGGCCAACAAATCTGACGCTGACGATGTTATACAGTAATTCATTATTTGTACACCCCCTTTACTTTCACAGGCGCTTTCCTCCTACCCTACTTTATATTCGTTGTCCTGGTGGGAATACCGCTGGTCTTCTTAGAGATGTCATTCGGTCAGTTCGCGGGGCTCGGCCCTATCAGCGTCTGGAACGTCTCGCCCGTCTTTAAAGGTGGGTACAGCAATAACCAGTGTGGCCCTTCGCATTAAAGGCAACGAAACTTACATGTGTGCTAATCTATGTGTACACCACACTGATTAGGAATAATCATTATTTTGCTGCGATTGGTCCTTTGATTTTGTTAACTTCAAAGAAAATTTGTTTTAATCTAAATACTGCTTCATCATCAAAGTTCTAGGATTAATGACAAGCGGTTTCAATTAAAATTGGCCTGTTACATTGACCTTTTTCATTAGACTGAAGCCGCTCTGATAGTCTTTAAGGATTGAGCTTAAGTGTGGGGATACGGGTTCCAACTGTGCCAGGCCGTAAGTAGGAGGTTCATTCAGTTCAGTGAGGGCCACCCTGGCACAGTCTCGTGAAAAACGTAGGTGTCAACATGCTAAAGGGATTTCTGACTGGTTACCTGGAATTCAAAATCCATTACCAGATTACAGAACTCAGAAATCGATATTAATCATTAGCCCTGGACCATAAGAACATAATAAAACCATTAAAAAGTAAAGGTCACCATGCTCATTTTAAAAGTAAGTCATGATATGAGGAAGAGAAAGGACTTCAATATAGGAGCCTATGGGAACATCAAAACTTTGCCCTATTCAAGTGTTTTTAGAGAGTTCTGAAAGTCCATTACAACCTCACCAAATCTCATAATGATTTTCCTTAGACTTATATTCAAATGTTAAAAGCAAAACGGTGAGGGTCACTGATGAAATAGAAATGCTGGATCAATGTGTAACCTTGCAGAGTGAAGTTTTGAGTACATTCCATTATAAGTCTATTCTTCCTGGGCAATTCAAATCTCAGTCTAGACAACTGAAATACTTGCTTGTGATTGAAATCTAGCATTTTACTGCCCTACAATTTTCAAATTTTAAGGGATTTTTACACTAGTGGACCGTTAACCTATTTAGAATTGTCATAATGAGGTGTCATATTTACAGGAACTTTTATATATTTTATTTTCCTTTTTACATCAATTTACAGTAGAACCATAGATATAAGGGTTTCGTAACAGCACAACCTTGTGGTGTTACACAACTTTTCTTGAAGTTATCCTTGAGCTAGTGATGTTACGAAATGCCATTGTGCAGCAGGCCACAGGGGGTGCTGCTGTGCCACTTTCAACATCTCTTGTATATTTGACTTACACATGTGGATTTTCTCAAAATTATCTTGGTCTTAATCAGAAATCAAGTTTACCCAATGTTCTTATAAGAATACATTGATTCTTGAAGTTACACACTTTTACTCAACAGGTGGCACTATAACCAGTGGGTAATCCCTTTAAAGGGGCAGGGGGTATATAAAAGACGGAACAGCCATACTCTCTTCGGAGGATCAATCATTCCAACAGTTCAAAGGTCTCCTGGAAATGTAGGAGTGTCTTCAAATGTCTTAGGAACAAATGATTCTAACCTTTCATTTCATAGATGGGCTATTATAACGTATGAACATACCAAGACCAAACACTGGAAAAAGAGTTAGATTTGAAAGCTGTGGCTGTTCCCAAATTAGGATTACACCCCTCCTCTGTTGAGGCTGCTTTATCAAGGGGACATTGATCAATAAATGACACCTCCCTTACCTAACCCTCCTCCATGACCCTAAGATTACACCATTAGCATATCCATTACTCAAGGAGGGGCCTAGGAGGTGTACAGCAGGGTGCATCCGTTAGGTACCTAACAAGTGTAGCCCCTTTAAGTTAGGTGCAACATTTATGTGAGTAGTATAATAAACTGACCAGATTGTCAGGAGGAAGAAGAATCTGCAGCTGTTCAATACCGCCCAAGAAAGCATTAAAAAGAAACAGGATACTAGTTTTTTCCTGGTACGCTCTAACGTGGACTGGTTGAAATTTCATGACTTGCAGAAAAAAAATATAGCCATTACGTTTTATTGAATATCATTAAATTTTGTCACGTTCACGATCTGCATCGGAAACGTGGCTTTAATCTTAATGGTCGAGCTGCTGAAAACATCTACGTATCCTGTTATACATGCTTTCTTTCTATGGGGGCCTTTGACGAATTTGTGAATTGATTAGACTCTGCGACCCCTCATGTGACTTCTTATAATCCTAACGCCCCCATGTGGTAGGGGTATATGTAGAAGGATATCTGTCAAAAAATTAACTAAACTACAGACTCTTCAAAATCAAAATTTAAAATTATGCTTAAATCTTACCCCGAGACATAATAATAACGATACTCATATGCTGGCAAATTTGAACTTCTTGGAGGACAGGAGGAACTCACATTTAATGAGCTTCATGTATTCGTTAGCTAGGAATGATGACTATAGAGATTTGAGGGACCTACCATTACGTAAATATGATGCTCCACTGATTAAAATACCGGATTATACTAAGACCAAATTACAAAAAAACAGTATTGTACTCAGGTGGCTCTGGTTGGAATAAATTGGATGTTGAGATTAGAAATTCCCCTTCTCTAAGCAATTTCAAGAATAAACAAAAGAAATTGTTAAGGCGTTTATTACAAAATTAACTGAAATGTTAGTGCTGCAATGCTGTTGATGCTGTGTAACCATAAAATTGGTATGATATTGATTTGGAAAGAGTGAAACAATACTTTTGGGTCAACTATGTACTGGTGAGTCTTTTCTAAGATTTAATTTTAAGATGTTATTTGGTATACCACTACAGACATGTATTGATTGCTGGAGTTTGACGAAAACCGATTTGTAATCGAGACAACCCAGGATAAATAAAGAGAATTAAAAAAAAGTGACTTCTTATAATCCTAACGCGATTCAAATGCCTACATAGATTTACTTCTCCGTCCCGAAAAAGAACGTATTGCAAGGGGCGACTGGAGGCAGGAAGATGTCACCTGATAATGTTATGACAATATAATGCACAATTATATGGCTTTGCCCTCAAGCCACACAAAAGCATAGTTGCGTTCTCCTTCCGTACGGGGTTGACACCGAACCGTTCTCTTTCCTTTTAGGCGTGGGCATGGCCATGGTTCTGCTGTCTTTAATTGTCAGCGTCTACTATAACGTCATCCTGTCCTGGGCAGTCTTCTACCTGTTCGCCTCCATGCAGAGTCCGCTGCCCTGGACATCCTGTAACAATACGTGGAACACGCCAGGTAAGATACGGAGTTAAAATAAAGGCAATTTGTATACATCTTCTACGTCTTACCTATAAGTTTACAGCAAATAGCAATCAACAGATGCCAGATTATTAACAAATGTTTCGAAGCTTGATTTCATAGAGGATTGTTGGACAATGCTATACACACTGAAGGGGGAACCCAAAAGAACCTCTGTGACAAGTTTTTAACATGATGCTTTTTGTTGCGCCAAGCCGAAGTTAAAGCTTTACAGACTGATGATATAGACATTTGAGAATGTAAATTTGAAATCTACTTCGATTTCTTCATAATTAGGCCTAACTGAATATTCGATTAAACTCATCAACTAAATTAATGTTAGATGAATTTGAGGAAAAATCAAAACTGAAATCAAATGTGTCAAAGAAAGTTAAGGTGTTTTCTTTTGCAATTTACAGTAAAAGTGTGAGCAGATCTAGAGTTTCTAATACAGATAATGAATTGCATATATTATGCAAGAAGACTTCCAGAAAGAAATTGATGTTCTTAAACTTGTCTCGCAGTTCAATCCATGTTTGATGCAAAAGTACAAAAGTAGGGTGGGGGTCACGATAAACTTTAAAACCTGATGGATTGTAGCAGATGCATTACCAGCAGTATACTTATCGCACATACAAGGCTTTTATTCCGACTTTCATTTTCTAATTAGACTGCTGTGCAACTCGCTTCTACTCCGTGGGCGCGTGTGGCGGCGATCTCAACTCAACGTCATCCAACAGGTTTGTACAAACGTGAAGGTAGCAATACGCCTATATCGCTGCTATTACAACTGGTCTACAAAGGTTTACAATGTTCATCCTCAAAAACAATGAGCTTAAACAAATGAATTAAGTTATTTTGTTGCTAAACTCGCAAACGATTATAGTTATATGTTCTATTCTAGCATCTTAAGTGGCGCCTACAGTCCTACTTTAGGTTGCGCCTGAGGACCGCTTTTTGAGTAACGTAGCTTAATTAAAACCATGTAAATCTTTGAATAAATCTAGATATTTATGACGTTTTTGATGAAAAAGCAGACAATAGATTGGGTCTCATGTTATATTATTGTGCCTGACAGTAAAACTGTGTCCAATTTGGGAAGAGCTTATTGGGTAGCCTCCGGAAGACGTGAATCAAAGCTACGGATCTTCTTTGTTTCAGGTATAAATATCGATGACTGCTAAAAGGCCTCGCAGTAATCTCAAATTTTTGAAGATGTAGGGCCTATACCATCTCAATAGGCATTTAGTGGCCGTTAGTGTGATTTGTCCTGTTTGCTCTTATTATTGGCTCTTCTAGCCTTGTGATAATTGCAACAGTAACGTCTGATATTAATGGTAATAATACGTTGATATGCCTTTAGTACTTGATTTGTATTTTCTATGGTGCAGGACCTGCATGATAATCTGTGGTGATCACCTCATCAACAAGACGACGTCAACGGATAGTCCGGGAGACGTAACTACCAACCCGTATGACGTCACGACGAGTGACCACAATGCGTTCACGTTAGATGATGACGTCACAACGGCCACCTGGAGCACTGACCTCTACTCAGAGTACACCAACAGGAGTCGGAAACTGCGCTCCCCGGCCGAGGAATACTTTAGGTAGGAGGTGAACAGCAAGAGGAATTGTGTCTAAGGAATAAGTAGAGATGACCCTTTCTCTTCTTTTACATAAGGTCCATCTGCTAATTTATGGACAATGTATAAGAAATGGAATAGAATATAACGTATTGCTTGTACAACCTTATTTCTGCATAGTTATAAATTTATCATAGCCAGTAGGATATGTGTCCATTAACCCTTACACTGCCAGAGGCCTCATATGAGGCCCTATAGTAAAATCCCATAGGAACACCATTAAAAGAATGCAAATTATGCTTTCGGAATCTGAAAGAATTTTTCAGATATTCCAATTAGAACCAGAGATACAGGTGTTTGATCATTGGACTATCAAGTCACCCAAAAATGTTAGAATTACAATCCAAGAAACCATAAACAATGTATTTACATTTGAATTTGCCACGCTATTTAAAAATCATGAAAAATGGGTGATTTTATGTAAATGACATGATTTTTAATTTGCTCTAACTTTTCTTTCATTTATGATAATCACAAACTGTCTTTTGCACAAAAAAGATAATATTTTCATGTTACTTTTATAAAGAGTGTTATAGTTATTTTCTGAATTAGCGGTTACCATGGTAACCTGCAAATTACGATAGTGTGAACAATTACTCCACATAAGAAATTTGCCTTATTGGCACAGTGCCAACATTTGGAACGTTTATATTAAAATTATTGAAAAAAGCTTTTCATCTGAGGAATCTAAACTAAATTTGAGTTTTAGGGAATTTATGCACTAATTTTTGTATTTTGGGCAATATTTCAGTAAATATCAGTTACATTGTGATATATCTGGCAGTGAAAGGGTTAAAGAGTAGTAGGGATACGGTAGGGAAAATGCAAAACATAATTTAAACTATATTAGCCCCATATTGTTATACCGACATGTTCGGTTCATCGTTAAGCTCTAATTACAAAATTGTAATTTAGTTATTATATTTGGTAAACGTTTGTGTAAGGCGCCAGCAATCAGTTTCTCTCTCATGCCATATTCTAAGGGATTAAAGTATGAAAAAATAGTTATGTCTCTGCCACATGCTAAGACTATTACTCATGATGCAGCAAAAATATGAATAATATTGTATTTTGTTTGTCCAGTCACTACATGCTGGGCCGGTCAGACTACGACACGATGCTGGGCGGGGTTCGCTGGCACCTGGCACTCTGCCTCCTGGTCACCACGCTCATCGTCTTCCTCTGCCTCATTAGGGGAGCCAGGTCCTCAGGCAAGGTACACAAATTTGGGACGCCTTCTTTGACAAATAGGCCCCCATCAATAATAATTATGTATGAATTGTGTCAAATCACATTTTTGCTTTCAGTAATAAGATCAACTCACTTATTGGACGATATAGAGCATCTGTTTTTTAAACCTAAGATACATAAATATTACCTAGGAAATATAATCATTATTCTCCATGTTACTAATTCAGTCGCTAATTTATATACACATTTATAAACGTGCCAACATGGTAACTCAAAATTGCATTTGATAATGAAAAAATCTTATTTTTCTAGCTACTTATAGGTCAGATAGGTAGGTAGCCCGTAAGAAAAAGGTGCTTGAACAGCAGTTGCAAATCCTGTGGTCCTGTACATGTACCCAAAACTTTCTTATATTAATCCCACCTTCCTTCTTGATGAATAAGACACATTTGATACAATCCATCTCACTCTTAATCCTACAGCGTGTCCATCTTAAACCTTGAATTACTGCTTAGATATCAACAAACTCATCCATAGAAATGGGTCAATTGGACTCATTACTGTTCCCACCTCTTTGCCCTGACAGGTGGCGTACGTGACGGTGGTGGCGCCCTACGTGCTCCTCCTGGTGCTACTAGTAGAGACGGCCATGCTGGAGGGGGCCACCCAGGGCATCGTCTTCTACATCTCCCCGCAGTGGCACCGACTCAGGGACCCACAGGTAATGTTGGGGGTTTCTGGGTCACGTTATCTTGTAACAATTAGCAAGGTCGATGGAAGGAAAACAAGCAGATTGTTTTCATCTATTTTCTTCCGTTTTCTTCGTTGCAAGGATTCAGATGCAGTATGATACTACATAGAGGTACATCGGATGTATAATTATTGGTCCTAAAGGAGTAGCAATAAGCCCATCCCTCATTGGGCATATCCTTGGGTCGGACAAAGATTGGAAAAAATGACTTTTTAAGCCATCCTTGTTTTCAAAAGTTGGGGTTTTTGAAATAAGCAACAATTATGTTTTTCTATATCCTCAAAAACTGTTTGAACATTATAATTTCTCAAATTTTACCAATTGACAGATTTGCAGGTTTGCCAGCCAATCAAAATGATGTAATTTAGGGCAAAATAGGGTTGGACAATATAGGCTGGACTGACCAGCTTTAGCATTGGTTCCTATGGGAAAAAGGCCAAAATGTAAATCTCCATTTTACAAATTTAAGAGCAACCTGTCAAACCAAATTGCTTTTGTTGATTTTGCATTATACAACTGTCTTCAGGGAACAAGCGTGGAGGATATTTTGAAAATATTTTATAGTAAATCTAAATTCTGGGTCAAACTGGGATGGGCTTATTGCCATTACCAATATCAATGAAAGTGGAGATAGTATTATGGAGCCAATAAAAGTTCTCTTATCTCTGTTAATTTTCAACTCTTTATCATAGCCACTCTGGCATGGCTACGGTTTAAAATGTGAAAAACGCATAAATTGACACAAGATTTATATCAAACTCAAAAGCTTATACTTTCAAGTATACAGAGAAACGTGACATCACAACATTTAACAGTTTAATCCTTTCTCTAGGTAAGTGTGGCGAGACACCATCAGTCAGGTTCTTCCCCCTCAACCCATTTTATGGAGGTCTCATCACATTCTCCAGCTTTAACAAGTTCCACTAAAACTGACAATATTTAACTCTTTCTCTCGGTAGGTGTGGCATGACGCCATCAGTCGGGTTCTTCTTCCTCAACCCACGTTATGAAGGTCTCATCACATTCTCCAGCTTTAACAAGTTCCACTAAAACTGACAATATTCAACTCTTTCTCTCGGTAGGTGTGGCATGATGCCATCAGTCAGGTGTTCTTCTCCCTCGCCCCTTGTTATGGAGGTCTCATCACACTCTCCAGCTTCAACAAGTTCCACCACAACTGTTACCGGGACGCCCTCCTCGTCCCCATCGGCAACTGCCTCACCTCTATCTTCGCCGGCTTCCCCGTCTTCTGTACCTTAGGTCAGCAATTGTATAATTATAATTCTATAAAAAATATATCTTCAAAGTTAGGTGCAGTCCTACATTAAACCCCTAGGAAACCTTCTCGCTCATATCAGCAAACATAAATTTCATGCCGTACACATTTTGCTTATTCTGAACACTGCCAATAATATGCAAAAAAATAATATGTAAATACCAAAACCAAATCTATATGGTAGATTGAAAAAGTTCAGCAAAAGAAGATCATTCTAATTAGCAGAAATATAATATTTATGATAGAGAGTTATGTAAGAAAATGAAGGGCATGATTAAATTGACAACGGTCTCTTGGGGGTTTGACACTGCATGATCGAGTTCGCGAACTGCTCCTTGGTGAATTAATGGATTATTTTTTTAATGATCACAGTACTGCATTACCTGTGCATGAGGGTCAAATGAAGGACATCGGATTGGCAGTGGTTTGAATATCAGAGTTATGGAGTAATAGTCCCTAGCCTTTCCTTTGATAATTGGTCATCCTTAGAGTAAGCCTATATAGAGTGTGCCTTCTAAAGCTTGGCGTGGTCGTTTTCCGGGATAGATTACGATGGGTAAACTTTAGCATTCATCTATTCTGATATTATCAGATTACAGAACGAATCGTTAGCATTTCTGGGTTTTTTTTCTTTACAAAACTCTTTGCGGGAAAATAATCATTATCTGTACCTCGGTGACTTCATTCTTTCTGTTAGTCTAAAATTGCGAATCAAAGAAAAGACCCTTGTATATCAGGACTGAACCTTGTTCATGTGAGTGCGCAGTGAATCACCCCCATAGATGATTTGATCCCAATGTTTAAACTTGGTCTCATATGGTTCCATAATCAAATACCTTAATTCGGTACTATCACGTTGGGAGGGTGCCTCACGAATGAGAGGGTGTACATGGGCGGATTTAGGGTGGAATCATAACTTTTTTTCATGTTTTTTTCATGTAAAAAAAATCATATAACAAATTCCCCCCATTTGAAAACCGAGAGATCCCCGCCCTACTCTAATGACATACCCCTATTCCATTCCTTCAGGTTACATGGCGAACCGGCTGGGCACGGACGTCTCTAACGTGGTGTCCTCAGGGTCGGGCATGGCGTTCATCGTCTACCCAGAGGCCGTGTCCCACATGCCCGGGTCGGTGGCCTGGTCCATCCTCTTCTTCCTGCTGCTCATCGCCCTGGGTATAGACTCCCTCCTGGGTTACGTGGTTACCATAGTAACGGCCGTCATGGACGAGTTCCCCAAGCTGCTGTACAGGTGGCGCCTGCTGGTGTTGGTGGTGGTGTGCGCCGTGTTGTACCTGTGTGGTCTACCCCTAATCACACAGGTGAGATAAGAATGGATAATTTGCAAAAGTATTATTATGTAAACAAGTTATATTTGGATGATGTTTATCCATTGCTTTGTCAATCGCTGATACCATAATATTGTTATAATGCAGCATCCTATTGGACATTATACATGGTTCCAAAAACTGAATAGAACTTTGTAAGTTGTAGGCCTAATTATCTGTTCATGACTCAAAAGACAGCATTATGAATTGACCAATGCTTATGTTAATTTCTACTTTGCTATGATAACATCCATACATACAATTCTGCATAACCATTAGCATGTGAGGTGCATCAAAACCGATTTAGCTGCTGAATGAGTTATATTATCTTTCCCAAAAATGCCACCAAGATGGAACGCTCCAATCCAAAATGTCATCATTTCTTCCAGGGCGGGGTGTCGATCCTGGAGCTGCTCGACCGCTACGTGACAAGCTACCCGCCGGTGGTGCTGGGCCTCCTGGAGTGTGTGGTCCTCATGTGGGTCTACGGCTACCCCCGCTTCTCTCAGGACGTCTGGTACATGTTCGGCAAACAGCCGGGAAGATGGTGGCGACTCCTGTGGCAGTTTGTTACACCAGCCCTGCTCCTGGTATTTACTTTGTATATTTAGATATAAAATTGTATGCGGTTAAAACTAACAGCTCGGGAAAGATAAAGCCCAATTGAAGAGATTCCAGTTGCCAGCCTAACCATATTCCCATATCTGGAGTCAAGCAATCAAAGAAATTAATTACCGTTAATTCTGACTGAAACTAGGAATTAGGGGCTTCCATTTTTTCATATTCTCTACAGACATATATATGCGTCATATATGCATTATCTCATATTCACTTTGGTTATTTCTTTTTGAATAATATAATTATGTAGCCATAGTGCAGAAAACAAGAGAAATGGTCTTGTATACAGTCATATCTTTTTTGCAAAATTGTTTGCATTTTAGGCCTATTAACATTTTATTATTTTAACTTCAATATCTCTTTGATTTATTCTTTAAACTACAGTGTGATATGTATAACACAATTAAACATCTCCCTAGGCCCCATCCGCTCAGGCATTAAGCTCACCCTGTCTATCCCTGTTGTTTCAGTTCCTGCTCATCTTCAGCGGGGTGTCTCAGAACCTGCTGCCCGCCGTGGAGGAGGTGGTTCCCTCTGACGGCTGGACGGTGGCCGGCTGGGCCGTGGCCGGGGTCTGCATCCTCCCGGTACCCGCCTACGCCGTCTACGCCGCCATCTCTACGCCTGGCAACTTAGTCAAGGTACGAGCCGGTCGGGATTATACATACAATTTGGACTGTTTGTGTATAATGGGGCGGTTATGGCGTGCAATGTATTTCTCAGATTTTGGAGAACTTTCTGACATAATGAACCTTTTTACATGATTTTAATTATGATTCCGTCCTGAGGAAATGTCCCATTTTCCTATACTACTTCATTTGTGATATTACCTTATCTTGCCTCTCGGTCATGCATATCTAGCGTTGTCATACTGCGCTCTTCGAAATTGAAAACATTTTTCATGGAAGGTCTTATATTGTGGAATTTTGGATTGAGGTTTTTAGTTTGTTTTTATCTCTAATTTTACAAAATTTTACAAAAAAATAAAGGTTTTGAACATTTCCAATAGCATATTGTTTCCTATTTGACCATTGTCCCTTGCCATTAGCGCTGTCGCCGCCTGGTGCTGCCCGTGGAGGGCTGGGGGGTGTTCGCCGAGACTGGAGGAGCCACTGTGCCAGACTACATCCGGAGTGAGGAGGAGGACCCCCAGGAGGTGGTGCCCTCTGTCGGCGACATCCCGGAGTTGCCCCCACACCCCGACGGGCAGGGTGACGGGGTGGGGGAGGGGCAGAACGGCACCGGCAACTCCATGGTTTGTTGATTCTTTTCACAATCAGCAGATGATAGCATATACTATGTATTTATATAAACTATGTATTTATAATTCTATATTATAGCTAATTGCTATAATATAGTGGATAAGTTTTAAGAAATGGTTTGACAGAAGAAAACAGAACCAAATTACCGCAATGTTGATCTGTCACCGTAGCCTTACATTGGCAACATCGTAACCGTTGACAAGTTACGAGTTGACCACTCCTTGGTCTTTATTCTATGAGCTATATTCTAGAGTCATCCCATACCAAGAGTCCCCCACCTCTCGGCGCCTCCATGAATAATGTCTACCAAGATATCTGACATTGCGGCATATCGCCTTCTTCTCCATGTGGCCCCCTTCAATTGCCCCTATTCATATAAAAACTAAATACAGTACCTATAACTCCAGCATCTTAAAGCCCTTTTCCCTCTTCCATCTTGCACCTCCAGGGTTACAGTGGCGGGGTGGACGAGGACGACATCGACACGGGCAGCCTGGTGTGGAGTGAGGACGAGAACAAGGAGCGTGGTAACTGGCACGGCCGGTACGACTTCCTTATGTCGGGGCTCGGCTACACCGTCGGCCTCGGCAACGTCTGGAGGTTCCCCTACCTCGTCTACAAAAACGGCGGAGGTGAGTTCAGATGGCTAGTAGTATACATGTCAACTACATGTGCCGGTATATATACTCTTTGCTTCATGGCATGTCCTATTCAAATTAACCGTAAATATACCAGTGCCGTTAGTAGGCTATACGTCCCATTTCATTCATCTCTTCAAATGTATCTACAAATTCTTTTAACCAGATAACTGAAGCATTTAATCTCCAAAACGACCGTATGCATGTACTAATGAATACAAACTTAAGGTGAAATAATATTATTTCAACATTTCTGTGGAGGAATGGAAAAATCAACTGTGCCTGATACAATTTTCCATTTACATCTACTACTTACTCCTTATATCTATGTTATGCATGGTCTTCTGATTGTTAAAAATCAATTAACGTTTAAGAGTGTTATATATTCCGCATGTCATGATTTGATTATGCAAGCTAAAAGAAATAGGGGAATAAATATATGTATGGACAGAGTCTTTATACTTGGAGAATGGGTCGTCATGTTTTCAGTGAACAAAAGTTCTAGTTCTAATCGAATCACGAATATCTAATCAATGTCGACTTAATCCTTCAGGTGCCTTCTTCTTGCCATACATGCTGATGCTGATCCTGTGTGGGATGCCCCTCTTCTTCATGGAGCTGGCCCTGGGACAGTTCGCCTCGGTCGGCTCTATCTCCATATGGAAGGTGTCACCCCTCTTTAAAGGTACGTGCGGACATTGAACACAAGCGAGTTACCAAAAGTATACATAATATAATATACAATTTAAATACATAACCTTGATGATTGCAGTAAAGCGACATCAATAATTATGTTGTCTTTATCTTTAATATAATATTACGGGCACTTGATCTCTCATATCTATGGTTAATCTTCATCAACCAAGTTTCTTTATTGTATGTTTTAACAAATGATAGAAAAAGACAAAAGATAGAAAAAGTATAGCAGTATTTTAATAGGCACCTTCTATAGGGGCCAACTTGCTATTCACATTCTATATTTCGATTGATATGAACATGTTGTTGTATGCACACTTTGTTCGTGCTGGATCACTGCACTTTGTCACCACACTGCAATAACCTGCACAATATGAGCACATATTATCATTCTAGATGTTGTACTGCACTTGGTTGCATGGTAACGTTTGTGTCCTACAGGTTTAGGGTACGGTACCACCATGGTTCTGTTCCTGGTGTGTGTCTACTACAATATGTTGAATGCTTGGGCCATCTTCTACCTGTGTGCCTCCATGACACCTGATCTCCCCTGGACCCACTGTAACAACACCTGGAACACGCCCGGTAGGAGCACCAGGCACACCTGGAAATGCACCAAACTTAAAAAGATCAACCATCTGTCCTACTTATAGGCCTATGTCATGGCTCATTCACAACCTTTCAGTGGATTATAGCACCCCCCTTACAAAAAAGAGTGGGCATTGTTAAGGATAGAAGATTCAATGGGCTCATATTAATATATGCCTGCCAAAAGGGTTCATTGTGTTACATATACTGTTTGCATATGATCTTGATAGGATGGTTGATCTTTTTTTCTCTTAGTCATTTTTATTTTGTGCCTTTATGGTGTATAATCTATCCATGTCTATTCAGGTTGTTTTGTTTATGTCCGTTAGTAATAGTTTTATGGAAAAAAGTCTTTCTTCGCCCTGAGTGTCTAGATTCTTGCCCTTCACTCTGTTGGTTCCTTAGGCCTATCCCTTTTTACCAATAGTGAGCATTGTAGTCTCTAATTCAATCTTTGGTGTTTCACGTGTCAGGAACATAACATGCTTTTTGAAGTATATAGGTAGTGGATACAGGATAACCTTATACTATCTGCCTTTCTTCCATCCCCTCCCCCTATAAGATTGACTTGTATAGCCTAATGATACCTTTCCTTAGGGGTAGGTTGCGCTACCTGTCTCACAGTCTCCCTAGTAGCCGTCTACTATAACGCCCTCACCAGCTGGTCTATCTACTACTTCTGTGCTTCCATGACCTCCCAGCTGCCCTGGGCTACCTGTGGCAATAAATGGAATACTCCAGGTGAACTGTCTATTTTCTATAATATCAGTGCCACGGACTAAGATAAGACCAACCTAAGACTAACCCAATCTATTTGACATCTTATATTCTTTCTCCACCTGTTTCAATTATAATAGTACCTAGTGATAATTACATCCTCGATCAGCATTTATGTGGGTGCTCCTTAATTAATTTCAGCTTATATAACATCTAATTAAAAGCCTTCAGTTGTCAAAGTTTACAATAACTTCAAATGGTAGGTTATATCAGATATTACTTGACCAACAGGCGCTGTGCTAATTAATGGACCATCTAATTTTATTAGGTCATTTTTGTACCTAACTTAACTTTCAGCATGCCGGGTTACGGGTGCATCTGTCACCATCCAAGAAAACATTACCACAGATTGTGGGTTGTTCTCCAACCAAACCAATCAGAGCCTTTTGATTGGCTGTGCCAATTCCACAAACATAACGTCTTTTAACAGCCCCAGCGAGGAGTACTTTTTGTGAGTTGGCCTGCTACAGATTTGTATGTTTTATAAAGATAATTTTAAATCAGATTTATTTGGTTTCGGAATAATATTATGATGTAATAGTTTTATTGCATTGCAAAGTCTAAAGGACCCACAAGTAAAGCATGACTAAATCTACCATGGTAATTGCATAAGCTGCATGGCAATGGTATAAGCAGATGAAGTAACTTTGATAGATAAATGTATATCTTCAGTGAATATTGACAGTTAGCTTCGACCTGTGCTTTCCATCAAATTAACTTTTCTTTAGGGGATTTTCATTTAGTGTTCATTTTCCAGCCGCTATGTTCTGAACGTGTCGTCAGGCATTGACGAGATGGGCACCCTCCAGTGGCCACTAGCCCTCTGTCTACTGGCCAGCTCCGTCATCAGCTTCGTGGCCCTCATCAAGGGGGTCAAGTCTATAGGCAAGGTGAGGGATATCTGTGAATTTGGATTGAGGTAACATGTTTTACAAAATGCTTATCGATCCAGACTCCTGCAATTATTCTTGTATGTGTTCTTCAAATATAGACCATAGAATTATGAACTTCATAGTTTAATTTCAACTGAAATAGTTAATTGATTTGCCAGTTTAGGGCTGTACTTTGCTCAGACTTCTGACGATTTGATATTGCAACATGAGCAACAGCTCTTTACACCTAACGAATTCCACTCTCCTGGAGGTTTCCCAGTTCTTAATTCTACTGTTTTCAATTCATACTTCAGTAATTGTCCCATATTTTTTACTTAGTTTCATTAATGTTTTATAGATATTAACATTTCTGTCACCAAACACAAGTTATCCACGAAATCCATGAAACTTGATCGACCCTCTTATGCAAGCTCTCGCCTCCTGTAGGTGGTGTACGTGACGGTGAGCTTCCCCTACCTCATCCTGCTCATCCTCCTGGCGCGTTACGTCACGCTTGGCAGCGCCCACCTGGAGGGGCTCAAGTTCTACGTCACGCCTCAGTGGCACCGCCTGGGAGACGCCACCGTGTGGGGGGACGCCGCGTCTCAGCTCTTCTTCTCCCTGGGCCTCTCCATGGGGGGTCTGATGTCACTGGCCTCCTACAACAGGTTCCACTACGACTGCTACAGGTGGGGGTCATGACTGGGGTTTTATATTATAGCATAGGATGTAGGCCTACTTCAAATGACTGTTTGGAAAGTATGATGAAGCTTGAATGTGAGCTTTTGGAAATTATCCTAGATCTAGCTCTAAAACGTCCCACATTTCATAAATTTGATGTAGGCATAGCTGGATAAAGTATTATCTAATTTTGGCACGTTACGAATTGTAGCCTATCGGTATGGTGAACTCTGGACATCAAATGATAAAATGCAAAGAAAATGTAAACCTCAAACTAGTATTTTCTGAAATTGGGGTTTATGGCCAATTATAACAATGTTTACTGGTTCTAATAAGAATATATTTTACGTTACTTGTTATCATTAAAGTAATGCTCGTTTAGATTATAAACGTATTCAAAGCTCTCAATGTTATCTTAGCTACAAACTCTTTGTTCTATTTGCCATGCAGGGACGCGTACTTAATCTGCCTGGTGGACACGTTCACCAGTGTCTTCGCCGGGTTTGTCATCTTCGCCATCCTGGGTGTCATGGCGGCCGAGAAGGGTACCGACGTCGAGAACGTCGTCACCTCAAGTAGGTAGACCTTGGTGTTTTTGGAGCACAAAATGAGTCTTCTCATTTTTGCTGTAGGCATGATAATTCAACAAGATACTATGTTGTATCGTATTATTATTCTACTTAGGATAGGCGCGATTAAGTTAAGAGGCCATTTAAATTCGCATTCCAAGTTGGATGATGCGATAAAAAGCCAATGCACCAACCTTCCATCTCAAATGATTAAAAATTACTTATATAAATTATAAAAAAAAATTATATCTGTTGCTTTGCGCCCCCATAGTCGCATAAGTATTTAGGGTCGCGCATTTCTGTGTATTACTGTAAATTGCTTGATTGCTCAGAGATCAGACTGAAATTCAAGATTAACAGACATATTATTTCCAACTGAAAAAAATATCAACTTTCAGAGTTCGCGCTGGCGTACATCGTGTACCCGGAGGCGGTGACCAAGCTGCCCATCGCCCCGTTCTGGTCCATCCTCTTCTTCCTCATGCTCTTCTGTCTGGCCATCGACTCGCAGTTCCTGATGACGGCAGGTATCGTCATCTCCCTCACCGACGAGTTCCACGCCCAGCTCGGCCACCGCCGCATCTGGGTCATAGCGGCAGTGTGTACTGCTCTCTACCTGCTCGGCCTGCCCATGGCCACTCAGGTGAGCAACTCCCATCTATAGGATGAGTTCCCCTATATGAGTATCTCAAGATGAGAGGATTTTTATTTTATATATAGTCTGATAATAACCGATCTGAGCAGCTTGAGTCTGCATATTTTCCTACTTTTAGTAACCAATTGAGCAATTTAGATTTGGTTCGGCTTCCTTTGTGAGCAGCTCAGACATGTTGCTTTTGGATCATTTAGGCTTAGTTGATTTATATACCCTTACTATGTACATGTGCATCAGGATTTCTAAGAGGAATATAGAAAAGCACCCTTTATTCTTAATTTCTTTGATATTGACCGTTTATCAATTTTGTAGAATTAGCTAGCATTAGGCCCTACCTACGCAATCGCAGCGCACTGATAAAATGCTCTTGGTATCTTGACAATTATTATATAAAAGAAAATTGTCAGACTTATATGGATCTAGCAGAGTGATGGACCGGTATTTTGAATTATATGTTTCGCACGGACTTCAACTGCCACCTTTCTATTTGAGCAATCACACATTCCTTTCAATTTCTCGAACCTATGGCAGGAATCATATGATATGGCCCTTGTTCCTCTTGCAGGGTGGGTTCTACATCCTGATGCTGTTTGACCAGTACGTGGCGGCCTGGACGCCCATCGTGGTGGCCATCCTGATGTGTGTCTCTGTATGCTGGGTGTACGGGATGCCCTCTCTTATCAACAATGTCCGCGCCATGCTCGGCTCACCGCCCTCCCTATGGTGGCAGACTCTATGGAAGTTTGTCACTCCTGTCATACTTATGGTAAGTCCTGGTACTGCTATTGTCATACTATTGGTAAGTATACATACTCATGTCATACTTATGGTAAGTCTGGAGACTTCTCCGGTTGTACTTATGGTTAGTATTGACACTCCTGTCATATAATACCCCTTTCAGACTACACGGAAATGCAAAGTGAACTGAAGCGAACCGCATCTATAATTATAACTCCCGCCGGACCGGCGCCGATATTCGTAGCCTAACATGGCCCATTCGTAGCCTAACATGGCCCATTCGTAGCCTAACATGGCCCATTCGTAGCCTTACATCATATATTCGTAGCCTAACTCATAGCGAACTGATGCGTTTCAAACCGCTTTGATGCGCATCATCGGCGGTAGTCTGAAACGGGTATTACACTCGACAACATTGCATGAACTGTGAAGTGAATCTAGACTTCAGTCAATGAACATTTTTGTAACGTGAACAGTTGATTCTGTTGAAGCGACGACATATCTTTGTCAATTTACATAGTATTGTCACGTAAATAGTGTACTTACTCACTCGACGCCACGCATAAAGCAGTGTGCAATGTACGCGACGAGCACTCAATTGCCATTTCCGTATACTACTTGGATACTCAAGAATTGTCGTGTATACAATGAAGTAAATAATGGAGCTTACTGAGGCAACGTCGCAAATAATAGGTTAATAGGTAGCGCTTCCTCCTATCATAGACATGTCGAATCTTGACACTCTGGTCATATTCATGGTAAGTCTAGAGGCTTTTGTCATACTGATGGTGAGTCTAGACATTCCTATCATATTCGCGGTAAGTCTCGATTCCCCTATCATATTCATGACACTCTTACCTGCTTACCGTACTAATGGAAAATACAGGGACTCCATTCACACTTATCCAGACACTACTGACAAGCAGATTTGTGTTCATGTTTATAACGTACAGCTGGTGGAACGTTGTCAAATATGTCACAGCGGTGGTAATTCATAATTCCTTAAAGATGCTTCTCCTTCCATATTGATGGTTAGCCAAGACATAGTTACTCCTTTATCACTGTCCTCAGGCATTTGTTTGCAATTCAAAATAATTTACATTTCAATACATTACAAACAATCTCCCTTGCCATATAACCATATAATAATCCATCAGCCTTTACCCTGTTCCAGTTGCTGCTCATCTTTATCTGGGCCCAGTACCGGCCGCCGTCGCTGGACGACTACGCCTACCCTGACTGGGCGCACGGCCTGGGGCTGGTCCTGGGGCTGGGCCCCCTGCTCGCCGTCCCCATCACCGCCGCCATACAGCTCTGCCGAACCCCGGGGTCAGGACTTGTGGTATGTAGATTTCTAACTTTGTCTGTTATCGGGTTTTCTGCCTTTGCATTTGAGCTGGATAGTAAAAGGCAGTCGTATACCTAGAGTGTGTTCAAAGTCTTAAATAATCTAGTTATATTCGAGGCAATTGAAAAATCTTGAGAAAAATATGAAAATGCATATTTAAGTAATTAATATGACGAATCCTCATATTGTACCGTTATAGGTAAAGTGTATCTGATATAAGATTATGATACAATACGTTCTTTTTACCAAACGTTGCATGGCTTATACAACAATGTAATTTTCAGCTCTTTACTTGTCTACCAATGTTTCAAATCCATACATGTTAAATACAGATGTCTAGCCATTACCACGTTGTGATTGCTTTCTGAGCAAAAGAGATGCCACCTAATACCACTTAAAAATAACCATCCGCTGCCATCCCCCTCCAGATAGTCCGTCGGTGTATGGCCTCAAGTGAGGGCTGGGGGCCGGCTCTCAAACGGCACAGGGTCAACATTTTTCTTCCACAACTGCCGGACCTGGAGCCTACCTGGTCCAGCAACTGGCTTGCCATGGCTAAAGGTTGGCTTCCCAAGTTCCCCTATTCACCGTATACGGGAAGCATGCATCTCTAGGTCGAACAGCACTTAAAGGGAGCCCAAACCAATAAATTCAATGAAATTTTCCAAACTCAAATAATCATGGAAATCAATTTCTTGGGCCTATTTCTGGCCCATGTTAAAATCTAAACCATGAAATATGGTAAAAAGTCATTAAAATCACGTTTTCCTCGTTCAAATCAATTAATGTGGATCCACAAAAATTCGGTTTGTTTACAAACAAATGCAAATATTACCATCTCTTGTGGCATTCTACTTCAGTTTGAGCTAGTTTTCACAGCTTATACTTTACCACTGACCTTAACTGGACTCGTCTAACATATTTCTATTCTTATCTGAGTTTTGAAAATTTTGTCAATTATATTGGTTTTGGCTCCCTTTAAGGACCTTATGACCATTGAGAGACTATACATGTTCATTGTATTCATATTTTGTTGAATTTTATAGGCACACTTAAAAGCCGCCTTTTACCAAACATCTGCAATGTCGAATTCACCATTGGTCACAGAAATCTACAATATTGATATTGACAACCATTCATTTCTCTTGGTTTATTCTTCATAATCATAGAGAGAGAAAACAGTTTTTAAAGGGGTATAAATTTGGGATTATGAGTTAATAATGTCATTTGGCAAGACTATGAAGAAACATTTCCTCATGGTCATAAATGGTTATTGGGTAAGCCTGTAAAACGTAAACCAGTTTGCACTGTCCTCCACCGTTACAATATTATAATATAATATTATGAGGCATTGGAACCAAATATTATTTGCATGGTTCCAATGCCTCACCGATTGCACAGCTTTATCTTTAATTGCACCACACCTCAGCACGGGACATGAAGATGAACATGGTCAGCACTAAGAAATGCCCTAGATGTTTGCCTTTGTGTTTAATTATTATCGATAATAGTCTCATCATGACTAGTACTTTACCTGTATGTGTAACTTGAAACCCTTTGTATCCACATTCCCCTTGCCTGAATAGCACAGGCGCACATTGATAAATGTCTGATGGTTTCTTTTAGGAACTCTAACTATCAAAACAGTCTTAGTCTTCTGATTTGAAATAGCTTAGCCATACAGTGTTTCAGCTGGTACATCACACTGTATTCATGCAGGTATACGTGCCCCATCTATTTTCCTTTTTTCCCAGTTAATCAGCTGTTAATTATTCCAGAGTTTGACTTATAATGACTCCTATCATCAGCTCTCCAAACAGCCTATCAAATCCCATTGGTTGCTCAGTTACTAAGGGTGTTGTGCAGGTTAAACTCTTGGTCATCCCACCTCTCTTTCACACATGCCATATGGAATTGAATATTTTGGATATTTTTATAACTATGTGTCCAGCGTCTGAAAGAGGAGCTCCGACCGGATGAGACCTGGGCCCCCGCCCTCTGGAAGCACCGCTTAATATCCCTCCCACCCGTCAGGCGGCGCCCCAGTCTCCTCTCCAGTGTCTCCGGCACGGGTACCTATAGGCGTGAGCTGATAAGGCATTTGGCTGTGGGACTAACTTTCAATCTAATGTATTAACCAAGTTGGAAGATCTCCCTTCTATTAAACCCGCAACGTGTTTTCTCAACCAAATGGCAATCGTGCCCTGTGTATAGTATTAATACTAGACTCTTTCTTATTCCAATTCTAAAATGGTTTATTGTTCTCTCCTTTGCCTACAACAGTGTTAGTTTTCTTATTGTAGGAAAATGATATAGGCCTACTGTGCATACAAAAAATTAATGTGCCTACTGAGTACTTTCATCTGAGAAACTGTAAAGATTGATGAATGTTGTATTGTAAAATCTGCCTCACCTTTTAAAATCGTTTCTTCTGTTTGTTGCATTCAATGTGCATGTGTGTTAATTGTTGTGTGTGGCACATATCATTTTACTTTTAAACCTTTTTAAACTGAACACAATTAAAATATTACTATCAATCATACCAGTGGTTTCATACCTAATGGCCTAAACCCCGTTACAGAGGCCATCTGTTATAAAAAAAAATATAAAAAATAATTGTGACCGTTCCGTCAAAACTATATCCAGGGGAATTATCACGTCTACTCAGATTATAAAATCATTGAGTCCGAAAATCTTTAAATCTAACCGAACAGAGGGGCATAGGGTGAATATTTTGCAATGATACATCTTCCTGATGACGACCAACTATGAATTGAGACCGCAAACCCAATAACTGTGATATAGATGTACCTTTTTATTTTAGAAATGAGTGTCTACGCCACAGAAACCAGTGCTATAGTGGCTCTGTCAGCATACACACCCGGTATGGACCCAAAACCTGTCCGTAAGAAGGCAAGAGAAAAGACAATGACCATCACCTCTTCAGGGTCATGTAGTGACAAGAACATCCAAACGGGTCAGTTCTTTGCTACTATGTAGCTTTATAATAGGACATGTCAAAAGGACTAATGTTTAGATAAACCAGTGTATGCGTGTTAATCCTTGTGAACATCCTTCTTTCTATACCCAATACTTCATTAACATTAATTTCATTTATTCAATTTGTTTCCTGTTTTTTAAGGCAGAATATTGTTATGGCTTTTTAAAGTATATAATTACGAGGGGGCATCATGAGTACCAAGATCGATTTATCAGTTTTAAAGGAAGTAATCTAAAAATAGAGTTACAGTACGTTTACATATTTATTGAAATCATTGTGTCCTTTTTAGATAGTTAAAGTGATATGCAAGTATGAATATATTAGAATATAGGCATGTCATCTAATTTTTTATATTGATAAAGGATTTTTTTATCTCTAGATGGAGGAGTGGTTGAAGAAGACAGCGTTGTGGTCGTCTCCCCACGTAAGAACCCAACCTGCCGCTCCACAGACGCCAGCACACAGACCCTGAATGACTCTCACCCAGGGGTATGTTTATGGTTTGCACTTAACGATGTATAACACACCCCACACATTTTCATTGTCCGTAGGATACATTATTGGCTGCATATAGAAGAATTATGATATCGCGATGCCAAAATTTCTGTGGTCTGTGATCTAAATATTCTAAATATCAACTGTGGTGTGTATCGCAAGCCAAGTCTAATACTAATAGAAATGACTGTCAACTTTATTACTGATATTCAGATGATAGATTCATCCACCTAAAGCCTATATAAACTTTACTTTTAAGTCTGTACATCACATTTTAATTCTGGCGATTGTTCCCGATAGTATGGCATCAAGCTATAGTCCTAGTATATCAAATTCGAAAGAGAACTACAAAACCTTTCTAGCGACATAGAACTTGTCTGTACTTAAACTATATTATTCTAACTGCCTATTTTTAAAATATGCAGCAAAATCCGCCTGTGGAATATATGTTTTACCTATAATATCAAATTATCAGACTGTGGACAATTTAAATCTTTGAGACTGGCCTGTGCTGTAAGACCCCTTCTGTGCCTTTGCCTGATTTTAACTCACGGTCCTTTATACTAATCAGGTATTACATTGCAGACTGAAGAGGCTTTGACGACGGCATGTTCCCGGCCCGTCTCGGAACCCAACCTACGGTCTGTCGGAACGGTAGACCGTTCTCCAGTAAAGAAAGAATCAGAGGAAAACGGTTCAGCATGGAAAGGGAGACGGAAATCTGGGAAAAGGGGGAAGGACAGCAACCAGGGTACTCCTTCATTATCATCCAAGAGTAAAAGTAAAAGTCTTAAGAAGCGCTGGTCTTCTGGTGAAATTCGAAAAGACAACAATGTGCGTTTCTCTAAGGAATCGTCTACGCAAAAGAGTATGGAGTCTTTATCAGAACAGGTAATGGATTCCAAAAGGAGCCCTGTATCTAGTTTGAAATGTGATTCTAGTACTCCTGTGAAAGAAAGTGACAGTTCGGTTAAGGATGGAGTGCCAGAAATCAGACTGGAGAGTTGCTCTGATGGTGGGCAGACACCTACTGGAGGTAATAGTACCCCTTCCTTATGTGAGACCCTGGAGCATGGACCTCCACAGGACCAGGGTGTTCCCTCTTCCCCAGTAACTAGCACTGGGGCTGTTTCTACACAGAGGGCTCCATCCATAGAAGGAAATACTTTGAAGTTCATAGATGACAGTGATTCTGAGCCAGAGATAATGGATACGTATCTGTAACAACGCAACTTGGGTTGAAAATCTACTTAATTATTGTACGTTTTTTTTATATTTTGGATGGAAGTAAAATTCCCTCAGAAATTCATACGAAATCATTGGCTATTGAGATCATCCTAGCTAAGTGGACATTTCTTTATGATATAATTATTCTACATGGTGACATGGGGCTTAAGGTACAAGCAATATCAGGAGGCATGACCATCCAATGACATGGCTTCTTAGATACACAATATTGCACGTGGCCTAACAAGCAAAGACAAATATGAGACGTTTGTATTCCAAACTGAGGTATAAGACGTCTGACATCAAGACCCAAACTAAACTGCGTTTCTGTTCTAGTTATCGATACAAAGATATTTTTGTAGCAGCTGCAGTGAGAAAAGAGAATTTCTTTCTTAACTATAATTCTATGTACATGTGATAGTTTGAAAAATAAATGGGTGCAGAAACCCTCTTATTCTGAAGCACGACAATCTGGTCATGTTCCAGTGCAATGGATTTGTAAAGAAAATTATTCTACTAAGGCTTGACATTACTTTTAGTTCCTTATCTACGTAGGCGAGCTACGTAATAAGGTACGCTTTTAGTTGCGATTGTTCTATCTAGTGTAAGTATAAGCTGATCTGAATTAGGATCATATTGAATCTTATTATTTCAAAGGTAGGATCATTTTAGTATTTGTAAATAAAAGTTTACAAAGTAACAATTATGAGTTGCAGAGTGAACTTGATGAAGTAAAAAGAAAAATCGGCATGCATGGCGATTTTTCATAAAACAGGTGTAATAATGGGATTTCAGTTTATAATTGTGATTGTGACTATATGGCATGCGTGGTGAATAAAGACTTCTACACCACAAGTGTTTCTACATAAGAGGAGTCAGAGGAAAGATACAATTTCTCAGTTGCGTGTCTACTGAACAGAAAGTCTGTTCTACTGAACAGAAACAGAAACTATGAACAATGGCAAGGCGGCAGTGTATATAAATTGCCTGTTGTAAAATCAATTATCATCTTCAAGAAAGATCGTCTATTAAAGCATTACACTGAATTCCTAAAAGTGAAAAATGCAACTGTAACTCTTTGCAACTAAGGTTATGCAGTTGTAAAACCTATAGATCAGAGGAAAATCACTATAATTGTAAAATTGATTCCTAATGGTCAATGGAGTTGTAAATATTTTAGAAATTACAACTAACTGATGTCATATAGTTGTAAAAATATGGAAAAGAGGCTAGAATCCATAAAATTACACTGGTGAGCTAAAAAGCCATTCCTAAGGGTGAAGTTACACATAAAAATGAAGTTGTAACTGAAAAAATTACAACTAAATCCTACACCTGCTCTGAGGATGTGTAACTTTTGATCATATCACAAATTTCTGCATTTTTCTTGTATTTTTGTGGCCAAAATTACAGTAATTAGAACAAATAATCACTATAAACTGTCATCTGTTGTTTGAATCCATTTTGAAGGGTGAAAATCAAGTTGCAGAATCATGAGTTTTGAAACATGCAACTGCAGCAAAATTTACAATCAGTTGTAGCACTAGAAAATTAGGAATGGGTTTTTGTGCAAGTTTTATTTCCATAGTTGTAAATACTGGTGAGTTATGAGGGAGAATTGTTTTTTCTTAGTTTTTGAAGATTTATAGCACATGTTTCCACAATCTATTACTTAGTTCAAGTTTTACAGCTAATATTCTATTATTTGTCATTAGATCAAGCACTAAAATGTCCCAGATTAAGAGAAAATAAGATGTTTTACCTATTTTCATTGTCGTAGGGGCCTATGATACTAACTTACAACTGAGATGTTTACCAGTCACATAATTACATTCCACTTTAGGAATGACACTTGAAATTTACAACTGGCATACATGGCTGTTGTAGGCAAAGTTGTAAATTTTCCTTATATCCTTTTTTTATTTTTAGGAATTCGGTGTAGGGCCATCTGCTTCCCGAGGTAAACTGGTATTGCTTCTGGTATTAATCGGTTCTATAATTACATATTTGTCACATGTTTTTTAATCATTTTACTCAATCTATGTAATATTAACATAATTACTAGCGCTATCATGTCTCTCCAGATCTGTTGCAGTTATGTTGGGGCGATTTTGTGTGCGGCAGTTGTACATCATTTATATGGACCCGCAATATGTATCACCATTTGCGAAAATATATCCGCAGCAGTGGAATGTGGCCCTTATTAATAAGCTCATCGGATCAGCTGACTCATTTTAACTAGGTCAAATTACTATATATGTCATTGAATTATGAAGTAAAGACAAACACCATGTTGAAAAGACATTTTTATTATGAGTTTCACTTGAAAAGAATATATAATACTTTCGACCTCAAGGCTTCATAACAACTCCCGATATTCGACAACAGAATGACCCTCTTTTGATAATTTCATCAAGTGGTATACATCGAAACCTTTTGCAAATTGAACAGATATCAAATCATAGATCTTTAATTTACTATATCATTTCTGTTATAGTAACAAAAACTGAATTTACAGCCCACAAACATAATAGTTTAATCCTTAATTACAATCATTTCCCCCGATTTTTTTAATTTCAGCAGATTCATTTTTATCATGAATAAAATCATAGTTCTAACCAATTTGACAGTACATGAGGGATACACATCGAGGGAACGCATCCCGGTGATATGGTGTTGAATGGCAAAATGAGACCCGTGACCATGAATTTTGAATAGTGAAGACGTGATGGCACAATGGGTGGTTAGACGTAAGGGGTATGACTGTTGATATAACATGCTAGCAATGAGAAGAAGGTCTGATGACCAAAGGGAAAATACCATATGTGTGCATTGATGCGTACAATGGTCCCCCGGTGACTAAATCTAAATATGGCCGGCACTGGCTGAGCTTCGAATGGCAGCCACCAGGGCGCTCAGTCATTTCGCGAGTAACACAGAAAGCATTTATCAAAATTAATGGATGTATTTACCGTAGTTGTAATGATAAGAACCACACACCTCTACAGACAACACACACATTTACATTGATTTTACAACATAACTCCCTATAAGCACCATTCAATTTCGATCGATAGTTGACCCTAAGCTTTGGAATATCTTGTATATATTATATACACATCATCAGTCTCGTGATATCTCTTTTGGACAATTTTTCTTATTTGAATAATATTCCAATAATTTCTAATGTTAATCATGGTGTGACAAAATATCGCCTTTACTTAATCTAGAGATAACAACTATAATGATAAATTTTAGTTTGTTTGTGGGTATTATCAGCTGTTTTCAACAATGGGTAAAGGCAGTGATGATGTTGCAACACCAAATGTTGATGAATGAGCAGGCTTACGCAAAGAGCTCACTATATATACATTTACATGGTGATAATCTCTCGTTCCATTCATGATTTGTATGTTTGAACGGCAAGTAGTTATCTTTTGTCAACCTAATATCAACTCGACTGAAATCTGTCCTATACAAATGTATATATCTATGTATAAGTATACAATGATAATAATATAACATGTATGTGAAATCTAGTGACATGAAATACAAAGACAACAACTCTGATGTTTTGAGATGAAAACCTTAAAAACCAAAGTGTTTCTTAAGCACGTATTTACAATGTGCATATAACAAAGCGGCCCTATAAAACAAAATGCTTACTTTGAAAAGTACAATGAAAAGAGATGAACCCATGGAAAGCTGACATACATTCTATGAAAACCATCTACACTTGATTTTATACATGTTCTTGCTGAAGTGAAATGGTAGATGGTATGGAACAAATTATACAATGCATTATGTACAAACATATCATTGAGGAACATTCAAGTAGAACGCCTCAATGTGAATAGACAGCACTATGCAGTTACTTGTGTTATTACATCGCAAGGCACTTGGCACTGTACAGGTTGGTGCCTGGATGGTGGTGGTAATATAACATGTCATGGTCACATAATACAGTTTGAAGTGTCAAGAATAGACCTTCTCTTGTTTAAACATCGCACTATAGATAATGCTCTAATAACGTTATACGTACTTCCTGAATAACAAAAGGGATGAACCATACTTCCTGAATGGTTCCTATAAAAATGAATTAAATGATACTTTACAACATCAACTATTGCATATAAGAATTTCAGGAATATACACATACGGATGGAGAAAAAGATGCAGAGCATTTACATTTCAATTTACTTATTTAAAATCATGGAGTTACAAGACCTAAAGAAGAGAGCAAAATAACTGTTGAATTCCAGATATATGACATCTAGGATTTCCCAATTATTGTGGGTATAAAAGACATAATGTGACATAACATTTTATTAGTTGCGTCTGTTGGTTAAGCGTATGTAAGTGCTCAAGTACCGCCATAACAGTATGCTAAACCGTAGGCGGCACCGCCTATTGGGGATCGGTTGACTGTAAAGAGTCTATCCTTAACGGACCGGTCCTCCAGGGTCCTGCCCCTCCAGCGTTATTGTCCTCCTGCTCGGAGCAACTCGCCGCGGGGCCGAGCAGATCTAGAGCCTTCCTCCAGGCTGCACGTTGAGAACTGAGGCCATAGAAAGTCAAAGATTTAGAGGCCTTTGGAAAAGCCTGAAAATGGTTTGGTCTTTTATAAACAGCAGTTAGTAACCGTCGCCTTGCATCGACATCGTCTTGAACGATATAGCAGTTGGCAAGGGTCCCCGGCCAAGTTGTTTGAGCATGCTAACCATTGCTAACTTTGGTGCCAACCATTGTTGTTACATTGGTTGTTATATTATAGCAATGGCAAATAATACCCATGGTTGTTAACCATGGTTATTACCAAGCAGTAAGAGTAGTAGTAGCAGGTTGAGCAGCTCACAGCTGCACCTTGCAGCCGGCGAGCGGCTCCTGCTCTGGTAGGTTGAGGTTGGCCATGGCCTCCAGGTCGGCGCGGGGCTTGTCCGGGTGCTCCAGGGAAGCCAGGTAGAGCTCGCGGTCGGCCGGTTGGGAGGGACCCCAGTTGTGGGCAGGCTTGACGCTCTTCTTTAACCTCTGCAAGGGATACATATATATAGGGTTTAATAATGTATGGCAGCTTGTTTCCTTCCTGTCAAAGGCTTTTAGTTTGGCTCTGCTTTTAAATCTTACCAAATGTTCACCTCTGTATGACTGCTTATTGATATGTTGATATAAATATATGAACAGATTAAACTGACATATTCTCCAGGAAACCAACTTCTTATATAAATTCTTATACTTTTCCCTTTCATCTGAAAAACCCCAATGTAAATTTACATAAACCTAGTCTATATAACTTTTATTCCCGGATTATAGTATTAAACAATGATAGCAGCACGTCGTTATTCATTATCCTACAAACTCATATATACCAGATATGGTTACTTTAAATCTTTCAAAGAAAAATTATGTTTCTATACACTAACCTGGATAAATGATCCCTTCTGCTTGCTAAGCTCCATGATGGCGATGATGGGGAGGGGGACGATAGAGCAGAGGGCAAAGATCCAGCCGCAGCCAATGGCCCAAGACGGGTACTCGTAGTCTCCATATGTTACCGGCGTGTGGATAGCAATGGAGAAGATCAGCACGAACTGAAATACAAATTTAAAATCAACCATTTAATACACATTTTAACCAATTCATCAAAAGCGAATACAATTATTAGTGTAATTATCATGATTTTCAAGGTCAGATATTCAAACTCGAATTAATCAATAAATGCTTAGTGGCTTAAAGCTTGAAACGGAAATCTTATATTTGGATGAGATAAATGTTATTGCTTTCTTCGGTAAAGCTTGCATGAAATAATGGTCTTTAGTATATATAATATATAGCAGAGTTTTCATGAAATCAGGATTTTTATTTTCTATGGGATTGCTTGCATGGGATCAGAATGATTTGGGGCTATCAGAGCATAAGAAACTTGACTATCCTTCTCATATGCACAGACCATATGCATAACAGGAAAAGAAGTACACAACAACTATACATTGTATCAAGAAAGTGAGTATTTACCATGATGGTGACAGGAGTAATTCCTCCCCACAGGACCTTCCAGATGAATGGAGGCTGGTATCCAATCATAAGTTCGATGTCCCTGTAGAACCTCTTCAGGCCTGTACGAAGGGAAGGATCATATTGTGATTAGCCGAAGTGTAAAACCGAGTCATACTATATGACTCCTCAATATAGAATATATTATGCAAAACAAATGAGGGTTAGGGACTTAGTGCCTCGAATTCCCAACTTTTAAAATAACGTTATTTTCAATGACTATTTGAGTTGTACAGTAGGCCTAAGGCATGCTAGAATAAACTTTAGTATATCCCCTCGCTATGATTAGATTCTGATACATTGATTTTGCTAAGTTGAAACTGGTTGGCATTGCTGAGATATGATTGCTGTACGTTAATATGATCTATAGCATGTGATATCTGTATGTTGAGAGGGCCTTACCGTAGATCCAGGAGAGCACCATGCATTCAGCAAACGAGATGATCATGAGGGAGAAGGTGGAGCTGTACCAGTCCATCACTTGCAAGTAGTAGATTCCACCCTGGAGGAGGCACATTAAAACACTTTATCAGCAATGTTATCAAATAAGAATTAGCCTATCATACGTTTGTCTCATGCAAGTACTCATGCAATCTCTTCTGATCGGGATTGTTATACTGTGTTCTTGTAACTGCTTAAAAGCTACATAGGAAAAGTAATACAATTTCCAAGCGATAAGGAAAACATTGATTTTATAAAATGTCGTGAAAGTATCCAGAAATCACAATTTTAGAGGAATACTGTACATTTATATACTTTTCTTATGTCTGAATAATTATAACTAATGTTACAGAGTGACAATGACTACAGTCCAAATAGTATTTGATTTCACTGAGTAGTTTACTTGTGATATAAACAATATTCTTATCATTTTGTTAGGGCAAACATTTAGAGGAAATCGCTTCCTCAGATACATTTGTAAAAGCCCATATTAATATAATACTTACCCGTGTGATACAGGGGATTCCCAGCAGGAACTCGCCACAGCAGAGGGCAGCAGTCAGCAGAGTCTTCCTGGGCTTCAGCCAGTCAATCTCATCCACAAAGGCAGCCGTAACGGATTGGAACATAGCAATCTGGATCAAAGAGGGTCAAAGCATTAGTTCAACGTGTCCGCAAACTAACCTCAGAGTTATACCTATAAGCGTTAGCTGGAGGCATCATGGTCCCCCAGCCAACAGCCATGTGGATCGTGGTGCCCTCTTGGTCAATCCTTACAATGTGTTTTTTGTGTTCTCTTAAATTCTTTTCCAATTTTTTTTTCTGCAGAATTCCTTCTTGTCACTGGCCAGAATGTCCTACAACTTACATAAGGACTTAATTCTATAGTTTTGTATGTTTGTGTGCTTCGTAAAACTATTTCATTTGAAATATCCTAAATGGGTTTTTCTTTCAGGAATGGTCTTAATCAAGCCAGGATGGGTTTTGCCATAAGTATTCTACGAAATAACGACCTAATCCCTTTGGATCTTATTTTCGCCAGGATCCAGACATGGTGCACAATAAACATGAACAACCTGAAAACATGAGACAGGGGGGCCTTCGTTCAAAAGGACCTATTGGGTGATTTTGATTACAAAAGGGAAGAGTTTTCTCTCTTTTCTTTTTTTTCTCTCTTTTTTGGTTAACATTACTTTTAGAGAAGAATTTTGTAATTACAAATGCAATGTGGACTTAAGTACTTTACAACCATGACGTGACTACATCTTACTGCGTGCATGGTAGATAGGCTCTGCCCAAATCAGATGAGGGTCCCTAATCACAACCATGACAATTATGGGGGTGTGCAATTGTAGTCAAAACTAGAGGTATCTTTATCAAATGTATCACTTTGGGATTTGTCTATTCTTAATCATTTTCTCTTGTGTGCATAATCTAAGATGGACAAACAACTCGGAAAAATACAAGAGCTTGTAAATATTATGAACCTTTTGAATTGGAAATTTGGAAGTAGACATAGGTACATTCAAGTAGTTTCTGTGCAAAGGTATTATATTCTAAAACAATTGCCCATATATATCATGTAATTTCAGATACATTTTGAAACCCCAAATTTATCAAATTAATGGGAAGACTGTTCTCAAAGAGCAGTCTGCTCTTAATTGCTCTAGTTTGTCATGGTTATGGTCGGGGCAATTATGAGAGTTGGGTCTTGGTGATGATGGAGTATGGAATGGCTGTGTAGGAGCCTTAACATGGATGACCAAAGTGTATAGATCTGGGCAAGTATAGTTTAAACAGCAATGAGAAACCACATAGACACGAGGTGTGACAACAAGACCTAGTAGGGGCGGCCATTTTCCGGTTGACTCGCGTGTAGCTCGGCAACCCCTGGAGCACCTTAAGATGGGAAAAATTCACCAATGTTAACAGCATGACAACGTAGCAAAGACGAATCGAGGGCACGCGGAGTGCCTCAGTTCTACCCTTAGGGAGAGCTGCACCACCTCTTGTCTTTTATTTAGATATCAACCAGGAATGCGCTGTGTGGGGGTCATATGCATGAACCTTCCCTTGGGATTTCTTTCATAATAACTGAAATTGCTAGGATCTGTGGCCTTTTTTCCACCTGATGGCCAGCATGGAGACACATGTGTGAGCATAGAAAAGACATTTCCATAATAATCTCTGGCAATGAGAAGCGTGGTTACCATGGCGCCATGCCAACCCTTCCCCGCTGGCAGCGCCCTCTACATGCCCCCGCCAGCATTAGACCACCAGAGGGCAGCTCTCCTACAGGATGTAGCTTTATTACCACCCCTTGTTGGTTGCTGGAGGAACCATGCTCGGGAGGAAACCAGGAGGTCCAGGTTAACAATTGTTTTTGTTGTTGTTTCCACCAACCAGCCTTCTTTTTCTTTCCAATGACAATCACGACATTGGAATGATTCAATATAAATATTTGCAGAGGGTGAACATCAACAGCCGTAAAACTCGCATTTGTGTTTTGACCTTGAGTCTTGAGGAAAAACCTCACAATTTGTTTGGCGAAACGTTGCTTATATTTATGGATTTAAGGATTAACTATCATATGAAATTTAGAAAGCTGTGAGGTTTTTCACTAGGTAAATTTTCAACACCAAAATTGGTGTTTAAGGAAGAAATACTGTATTTTAGGCCTTCTTACAAGCTTTACGGTATACAGTTGAGATTGAAAGGGAACTATAAGGTTTGCTTTTACAGAGATAGTTGATTGAATATAAAGGGTCGTGAAGGTCAAAGGATGCAAAAGGAGGCTGGTGGTAGCAGTTCAGGGAGCCCCTCCAATGGCAGTGCCAGAGGCTCAGTTTGGTGCTGGTCACTCATCAATTGCTCATCTGGGCCACAGGACCCGCTCATACAAGCTCACCACCTCTCACTCCCAGCCCATGGCCGAGCCCCCGGCAGCTGCCCATTCGTCCGCCGGACTAGCCAGCCTGCCCTCCAGCCCGACCCCACGCAGGGAGGCCACAACCTTCGGGCTAATTGGGATACACACCCCCATTCCACACTTGTGTTTCCATGATGACCGATCGTCAACTAGCACACTATGGCGCTTTTTATATAACTGCATAAGAATTGTTTTAAGATAAATATGGGTCTGAGGACGTCCGAAAACCACACATTTGTGAATTGCTTACCAGTGGCCTGAACAATTAAGGAAATTAATTTTTTTTAATATACTGATCAGTGAATGCTATATCCAAAGCTAGACAAAATTGCTGTTATTTCTTACATTATTTGTAAAAATAACACTATAAACTGTAAATCTATTTATTTTACAAGAAAGTTTTTTGTTGGCTTAATGTGTCATCATGACTATAATGAGCGTTGTAACAATCGCTTGAGAAACTATAGAGGTTGTTATCTTTATGTCAAGGAATGGATGTCCTTGTTATGTGAAATACAATTTGAAACGATCGGAGTGTTTTTGAAGAGTTCTTTCCAAACGAGATTTTGTCTATAAACCGATCCTCCGCTTCCAAAATACATAAAAGCATTTTATTTGGGAGAAAACTCTTTGCAAGAAGCCATGGGTAAGCAAGACACACGCAGCAGATCACTTATAAATTGGGGAAAAAAGTAAAAATGGTCAAAGAGGTAACCCTCCTGCTGGGCAGACTGATAATCAATAATCAGGTCAGAAACCTGCGTGTATACCAAATGTAGTAGTCACATGGATGACTCTACTGTCTGTCTAATCTAGTATAACATCAACACACAGGCATACCTGACTACAAGTGTACCCCCTTCTTTATTATGTCTACCCACCCAACTCACAACCGTCTTATTTTCCCTATATTAGCCTGACCTTCTCTTCCTAATAGCCAGTTACTAATATCTCTTTAACAGTATTGAGAACATTCACAACCATCTTGAATTGTTATGTGCCACTGGCCCAAGGCCATTTATATGTATAATTGTTCTCAAACAGTAAATATACTCTGGCATAGGATTGTGGACATAGTATACAAGTGAATAGTAAAACTTTTCACTTGTATAGTGAGGCTATTGATTCAATGATATAACTGATGGGGTCTTTTATCTCTTCTGTATTTAACAACTTTTCATAGGATAGCCTGTGTGTAGATGTCAATCAGTTCTAAGTCCAACTCTTCCTAACTGTTTTTATTTTCTCAATCTTTTCTACATTTCACTTAAGTAGAATATCCCACAGACAGACGCCTATCACGCCATTTCCTATATGTTTTATCTAGTAAGGGCTCCCCTATGGACTTCAGTTACATTCTCTACGTATATCAGATGCCTTACTTTGGCTATACAAAAGTCAGATCCCATGCAGACTAAGCAGGGAAAAGGCAAACTATGAAAGGCTAGGGTTGGAATGTTTTCCTATGTATTCAAGTTAAAGAAGTAATTGGGTTGAAAACTGTACAGAAGCCTTTTTAATGGTCAGTTGAGAGCATCACTGCTATGCTGTAATGATACAAAATAGTACCAAGGGGCCAAGCTAGGTGGCTGCAGTGGTCAAATAGTTCCGATGGAACAGGCAGGACTAGCAGAGAGTTTGGCACAGAAAGCGTCAAATAAGACATGCTTTTTGTCTGCTAGTCAGAAGCTTTAGTGTGAATTTATACACGTGGGTCGCTTTGGCATTGATAGTAGAATATTGAAAAGGTAAGAGAAAGTAGGAGGGTAAGATAGAGACGACACACATGCTGCTGCTAAGAACTACACATACAAGAAAGTGAGTGGATTTGCTACAATAAATCCCTTCTCATATGAAGGTTTATCTATGACTGAGGGATAAGGGTCCAAATAATCTAACATGCCTCAAGAAAAAGTGGATATACCTAGACATGCGTGTTAGTAGATGGAGATTTCTTTTGAATACTCATGCAAGGACTATAATTATATATGGAAGATAATTTGGATAATCTAAAACTAAAAATCTACAACTAGGGCATGCACTTAAAGAACCCCCGGGTGGTCTTTCCCTCTAGTGGGAAACATTTAATAAAGTACAGAGGTACACACACAGGTTAAAAGAACCACTAAACACCACAGAAAGATTTTGATGACACCACAGAAAGAGAAACGGCGCACAGCTTTCCACACCAGCGGGTTCAGCTATGAAGAGATGACAACAAAATTTGTCTCTAAAAATGTCAGGGGAAAAGCAATGAAAATTGCGGATTTTGATTTAAAAAGCGTTGATGAATATTTACAAAATCATTTCTGTGTTTGAAGTGTATTTCAGAAATGATTGATACCGATGTCAGAAAATCAAGTAGAAGTTTCAGAGGATTAGAAGTAGTGAGTAAAATCTAAAACTACGTATCTTCCTCAGATATGACACGATGTCATAAAACCATAAACGTTTTTCAAAGTGATTTTGGCTTTCCGTAAATTCCAAATATCCGGATTCACCAAGTTGAATAACAAATCATAGGCATGCACTTGAACGGGAGAACGTTAGCACAACGACGTATTCACGAAATACAACACCACAAAAAGACTGCCTTAAGCTATTTGCTCTTAATGATATTTCTTCTGGCGAAACGTTTTGTGTTAGCACCAATAAGCCCGGGTTAAAAGAAGAAGCAACAGTGGAAAGATAGGTAAACTGAAAGAAAGAATTGTCTATCCTGCTTTTAGAAGTGGGGTTGTGCTGGGGAAGCCTTAAATGGCAACAATGCACTCTTTTAGTACATTTCTGGAATGTAAAGTTTTCAATACCAACATCCAGGTGCTTTGAAAAGACCCGTAACCAATGTATAACTTGGCTCTCACATACATGACCACAAAGACAATGATACAAGTTCTGGCAGTTGGTAAACGTGTGTTACTGCTGCCGAACTATAATCCATAGTAACCATGGGAGCCCCTCTAGACTGAGATAGCAGTTTACGCACATAGATATTACCAAAATATAGAAGGTTGTACCTTCTCTTTTCCAAGATAAAGGCCCAATCTTGATGGTAATTTTAGACTCTGCCCATTGATCGTTTATTATTATTCTTGATTTAGTGTATCAATTTAGCTACTGCATTATGCTTGGATTTCATGCTCAAGTCAACGTGACAATAAACAGCATAGGACTGTTGCTAAAAGTGAGCAAAGCGTCGTAATTGTGGGTACATGCACAACAAAGTGTGTTGTTGTGATAATATTGCCACTTTTTATTTGCGCCGGTTTGTTTGTATGTAAGTCAAATATGGTACTGTCTTAAAAATATCTTAATATTGGCTCTGCAAAGGTCACCACTGCTATTTGAAATTAACCGGTATTCAAAATACCTATTAACTGTGTGACGATTGATTAACTGTAAGAATTGATATGCATTTCGTATGTGATTGGGGAAATATCCTCATGCTATGAAAATATCAAGGAAACGGTTTCCAAGCATTTTGAATATGCCATGTAATGGAAAAATAAACGATCCGCGGATAATCAATTAAAACAATAAGCTTTAGCTGTGAATTTGTTAAGCTCTGAATTTGAACTAATAAATCAGCTGGGAGGGGTAATTCCGCCTCAGGGAAGGATCGATTTTGGCATAATGCAGTAGCTCAATTGAAGATACCCTTCACGTATTGTGATGCCATTAAATCTCAATATTGAGGAGCGAGACATGCAACTGGGTAAAGATACGCTCAAAAGTAGTATCGACTTTAAACTCTGTACACAAAACGCTTAATTGAACTGACTGAACAAGGGGTTCAGATTTAGATATATAGAGTACTTTACCTTTGCGCCCACTTATTCGCTAGCAACCGCCGAAAAGCGACGGATTCTCTGGGTTCAATTTTTTGCTCAAATTTTGAAAGCCAATAAGAAAAAGATAATATTTTTTCGGAAAGCCAAGTCTGTTTCTAAGTATATTTAGTCTAAATTTATATCTAAATGATCCCTGGAAAAAGAAAAGAAGCAATTAACATGATCATGTGGCACATTAATCAATGGCGATTGGTTCCCTGTTGGAGACTGGTGATTATTTACAAATAACATATTCACAATTTCCAGATTATATATATACAAGTTTATATTGACATTGAAAATAGCATTTTCTTGCTTATTTATCTAAAGAAAGATTTAAATAATAAGGATTATAAATCCGCTGTGAAATTCCGCAGTTTGGAATGAGTAATTATTGTTCTTGCACAATCACCAATATCCAACTAACCTATGTGTAATATCTGCATAAAATATACAAGGAATACTGTCATGTCGATCCGAGTTAATATTCAAATTCCGAGACATTTCTAGTAAATAATTGTTTATTTCTGGGAAACAATCAATTAGACTGGCTTTTTGAAAATGTAGTATTGACTGTAACACTTAACATATTGATTGATTTTGAATGGTAGTCTTAGGCTTAAGAGCATTTATAGCATGAATTCTTTACTTTGAAAACCATAATTTCCTTTAGAGTTGGAACACTCATGACAGTATTCTATCTAACCGTGGCCCGAATCTGACATTTCACAACTGAACACAGGAACTATTTTTATCTTTATAAAGCAGTTATAAAGAATTGACTTCGTTTTAATCTTATTTCTTTTAAACTATAATGTGAAGATATATGAATTGCATGATAACAAACGGTTTTACTTATAGAAAATGCATAGGTGTTGTAGATACTTCGCAATAACAAAATGGATTCGTTATGAAAGGATTTGACTGAGTTTGTAATAATGTGTACATATTCTATAAAATCAGCATATCTTTTACAATGTACTGCATTGGAGTGTTTTCCTATGTTATGACATTCCATATTATTTACCCATGGCCAGCAGTTTACTAGGCTCCCAGAGGGTAGGGGTGAAATGAAAAGGGAACTAAGACAGAGGGACACTCGTCCCTCCTTCTAAATAAGATGATCTCTGGATGACTGATAAGAAATCAAGACAGACAACAAAGATAGATAAATCTATGCTATGATAGATATACAAGCTCTCCATTAATATGTGTTCGTTTATAAGTGTTGATGAATTTCGTTTTTCATTAATCTAGATTTTCAAAGAGCTTTAGGGTTGGTCTAATAAAGAGTGTGAAACAAAATGTTGCATTCAGCATAATGTTATGTGATGAAAATTGAATTTCAGATTCATATATTTGAGTCTAATGAAAACATCCTTTTGCTTGGCTTATGATAAATTCTGTTAGTATATTGCTTACAACATACATTTTGACACAAGGACTATACATATACCATTGTGAGTAAAGTTGAATCGAGACGATTTGATTATGATTCTTCGTTAGAAAAAAATTAAGTTTATTATTATCAATTAAATCAATAAACATCGAATACCAAATCATGCTCGATTCGTCTTGAACTTTATATTCATGATACTGTACTTCATATACTTTTAAACTAACGGGAACTATTCAACTGCTGCCCATGGGTTACACCTGAAAACCAAAATGTAACCTTGTGTTAAGATGACGAGTTACATGTAACCAGTTATGACTGTATATAAACCAGTATATACCTAATACACCAGCATATATATCGCTGCCTTAGCAATGCGGCAGCGCCTGCCTTAGTAGGTACTCCTGCAGAGGAAGATATGCTGATTGGTGTGTCTGGCTCTGGGTAGCCTTTGGTCAGACCCGAGCCACGGGTGGGGTAAACAGGTACACACGCTGGTGTAAGGGCTGAGGCAATAGGAGGAGTGGTTACCTGAGAGCCGACGCCGATGGACAGCAGCATCATGAAGAAGATGACGGACCAGATCTGGGCCAGGGGGAAACGGGAGACCACCTCCGGGTACACGATAAACACAAGGCCAGGTCCTGCACAAGGGAGAATGAAGAGAGAATGGTATGAGTTGTCAAGGCTAACGATTGTGACCGACATTGTGAAGTTATTGTTATGGTTATCAATATACTGTTACAAATGTATGGCCTGTTATCTGGCAGGGGAAATTGTGTGTTTATTTTGAAGTCTTTACAGATTCTGATTGTTACAATTTTCATAGTAATCAGAAATCTAGTAATTAGTCTCATTCAAAAGGTCAATAGTACATTGGAAGCTCATCTCAAAAAAAGTTAATAATGGTATAATTGTTCAAGAAACTTCTAGAAATATGGATCGTAACCTAAGGCTATTATGTAAACGTAATAAAAAAACACGACAGAAAAAATGACGTAAAATATTATGATAATAGAAATCTCACCTTGCTTCACAACATCGTGGATGGTGGTGCCAGCCTCGTGAGCCATAAAGCCGAGAATAGAGAAGATGACAAAGCCGGCAAAGACCGAGGTGCCGCAGTTCAGGAAGGGGATGATGCGGGCATCGCGGTAACAGTTGTTGTTGAATTTGTTGAAGCTGGCCATGGTCACGATGGCACCCCAGGCGGCACCCACACTGTAGAAGATCTGCATGGCAGCCTCTCCCCACACCTGAGAGATCAAAGAGGGGTAGGGGTTAACAGGTGCGAATATTCTGCTGGTGGGTATGTCGCCAACCGCCAGGAATAATAGTCATATAGGGGATGTTATGTAAAAGAAGCTATTGTTATAAAACTACAAGGCACATGTGTAGATGTGTACCATTTGGTATGGATATAATCCGATGGAAGTCATTGAGTTATACATTTTTGTTATTTTTCTTTCTATTTTTTCCACATTTCTTTTATTTTCATTATCTATGCGAATAAGCCCTGTTTTAATTAGTCATTCATGTTACTGCACGATTGTGGACCTGGTTTGTAAATAGCTTGGTATTGAGTGTATTTTTACATCTCTAATTGTACCTATCATTTTATTCTCATAATTCTTATGGTTCCTGATTATACTTTTGATGCAATGTCTAACATAGGAATGATAGGTTTATTAGGGCGACGTCAGTTGCGAACATTTTATTCTATACATCTTTATAAAAAGGTCAAGTGTGCAGGGATATAACCCACCTTGAGGGTGAAGAGTTTCTCCCACTGGGGGAAAACGTAGTACTTGATACCATCGATAGCACCTGGCAGGGTGGCACCACGGATCAGCAGGGCAGTCAGGACCAGGTAGGGGAAGGTGGCCGTGAAGTACACCACCTGAAGATAAAGAAAAACACATGTGACACATCTAAAGACATTGTCAAAACGCATATGTCACGCACCTAAAGACATAATAACACTACATGTCACAGTATGTGTAAAAAGCATATATGTCACAAACATGTACACAGCCCGATGGATTTACCGACCAGAAATACTCTAATTGCTCTGTTAGTGTGAACCATGCCGCCTGACTGGGGAAGGTTAAGAGGTACATCTGGAAATGATGCCAGGGAGAGGAGGTGAACTTTGCCATTTCTTGGTTAAGACCTGGTCTGCTGCCAGTACTTCTACTGAGCTGAAGCCAGGGCAGAGTAAATAAGACTCTTCATAGAATGTTACTTTTTTATTAGGAAAGACATCTCTGTGCTTCTGATGCTAGAATGAGTAATCTATTGCACTCTTTCCTGTCATATATCAAACAGTAATTTCCTAGTATAACTGAAAGAATTAGACCTCATGACGTCTCCGCATATTATTAGATTAAGTGGCACATACATATGATTGATACTAAAGGACGTCATATGTGCTGAAGCATCTCAGCCTTACTTACTTGGCATGGGCTAAATGTCAAAAAACATATGTTCAAGGACTCTTAGTTAACTCTTCTTTTTCCCTGCTACTTTTTACTATCATATTTTTTCAAACACTTGGATTTCTACGCCATATCACCTTTCGTCTATCTATATCTAAATGATATTCATAGCATTCAACTTGTTGGATATTGGCTTTTAAGGCCATCCACGGTGCCCCTCTGAGTATACTTAACCCTGAGTGAACGTTTACTTTGGCTTTGACCTTGATGTTTATTTTTGACTTTGCCCTTGACTTGACCTCTACTGACCTTGCCGGAGGAGCGGATGCCTCTAATAAGACACAGGAAGACGAGGACCCAGGAGAGGACCAGGCAGCCGAACAGCTCCCAGCGGATTCCACCCATGTCTTCGATTCCGTCGGAGATCTCAAGGACGTGGTTCCTATGGAGGAAAAATATTGAAATAAGAGGGGCTAGATATGAGCTTACAAAGTTACAATCTTTTGGATAGCAAAACCTTTTCCAATCTAACATTGCATGGTTGTATTCAATATATATTACGTGTTCATGAATCTGGTTAGAAAAGGTTTTATTGTATTTATCATTAAACATTCTTCCAACCCGCACACATGATTTTACTTGACATCTTTGATAAATGGGATTAACTTACAACCTGCCTTTCCATGTATTAACCTGAGGAATAACTCGTCCCATCCTTCATATAATATGTATTTTCTTAAAAGTGTTGGGGGGAGCATTTTGAATTAAATAATCCCACTTACTCCCAGAACTCCTCGGAGGGCATCTTCTTGCGGGCCTGGGTCAGGTTGAAGGCGGTCATGTTCATGGTGGACAGCTCCAGGTGGGGGGCCATGGTGCCGTTCATTGTAGTGTTCTCCAGGTGCGCCCGGGACACTACGGCACAGTCCGGCGTGTTCCACTCGTTATCGCACGAGGCCCAGGGAAGCTCGGCGGCGAACGACTTAAACAGGTAGTAGAAGGCCCAGGTGATGATCACGTTGTAGTAGACACATACCAGGGCCGAGATGATCACCATGCCGTAGCCGATACCTGTTGGGACAAAAAAAATGCGATTTGAAAAACGGGATGAAGGGAGCAAATACGTCAAACTTGGTTAAGCATGGCGAAATGTTGGAGACCAATAACGATTATTACCATAGAAATACATCTTATGTATCTCTATGTTATTACGTAGAAGCAGCAGCGGGATTAATAAGGGCATCAAAGATTGGCGATCTGAATAGATGACACCAATATCTTATCTGCTTCATCAAACATATTTTCCTTTATTAACGTCCACAAAGAGCGTACATTGATAACAAATCTTTGCACATAGTGCACCATCTCTTACTTCTTCGAATTGTAAAATTAAATTAATTCTACCCCACCTTTTTCTATCTGCCCTTCCGTTTGCTTGTTTGTCGAAAACAAGAAAAAAAGTGAGCTTTGACATGTGTTTCCTTGTACAAAGAGGAGTTTTTGAACGTTAGCATATGCGCAATACTTGAGTTTTAGTCATAATTTACTGTCATGTTGTTGTGAAGGATGTGCCTACAGTGACGTAGGTTGGTCTATGTAAAGGCTACATTCCACAGGTGGCAGCAGTGTGGTCGTTTCCGCCATTTCCCCTAGAGATATCCCGGATGAGACCTATGACGTTCGCCGACGTCTTATGTCTGCCATACGTGGCCTTGGGTCTGACGTTTGTAAACACCCAAGAAAGTTTGAGAAACTTTTTTAACACACTGTACCAGTAGGGGAACAGTGACGCCAGCAGGCTTAAGTGTGGAAGTTGGAGAAAGTAGAAGGGTGAGGTTATATACATGTATAGGGACTGGGTACAATGCCCCCACAGAGGAAATGTGTCTTGGTATGCTTGGCACTGGGAATAGCCATGAGGAGGGGCCGGGTGGGGCGGTATGATGGAAGAGCGTCCCGTGGGTTTGGGGTGTTGGTGGGTGATCCACCTTCAATGGGGTTTGTTCCCACGCTCCAATACATACATCTGCATCTGCTTTTTCCAAGGGTCAAGACAGAGGTCAACACAACCTTCAAACATCCCACACTAAACCCCAACCCCTTCCTGTCCCGTCAACCCTTCTACCCCGCCCTCTCCAACAATAAATGGAGCACACAATGGATTCTGAGCCAAAGTACCAGTCTGCAGATTATATTCATGAAACTTGCAATTGAAAATAACTCAAGGGTTCGTGAACCTATACTGCTATACCCCCGGGCAAGAAATAAGATTATGGCATTGAATAATTGTTCGGAATTTATGTCAGGGTTATATGAACAGTTGCCAAATTTCAAATCAAGCTAATCCGTCAGCTTAGGTCTTTAACAACAAGAGTTGCTAAGATCATCTGCCAAACACTTAGCTGTGGCCAGAATTCTTTCAACGCCATTTCCGAGTACTGGATTAGTTCAATACCAGACCCTTGGAAAATGGCCAGAATTTAATTCCTCAATATCAATGCCTTGGAAAATGGCCAGAATGCAATACCCATTTTTTACTGTAAATTCTTTATACAAATTACACATTCAGCCTTCTGTAGTTAAAGATTTCAACACACGTTTCAATTAGGATATCTTAGTTATGTACACACTTATTTGATCAAATACATAGTCAATCCATCTAGGTTGTATTTATATGATCTTTAAAGCAAACTTCTGGTGTTTTTTCTGTTTATTCAGGCTCATTCTTCAGATCAACAGCAATTTGCAATTAAGTTGTGTTGGTTAAAGGGATCACTCTACTTGGAAAGAGAATGGCATAGCAAGAACAATGTCGTTACAAAATGAGATGCAGAAAACAATGTAATTATTCATAACAGCTCTTGTTTGTGTCTTACTAGGGAATTGACCTGTTTACAGTAATAGTGTGGGCCGGCTTCTCACAAACAGGGGAGTAAATCAGGATTTATGTATTTACAGCTGCACCTCCTCCAGGGTGTGGGGGCGGCCTTGAGGGGCACCCAGGAGGAGCGGTTGGGGGGTCTGGTATAAGTCAGTCGACGATACAGTCAGCACCTTCCACTTCCTCCTCCTCCAGTTACTATGGCAACATTCTTAACCCAGTTATCTAGATAACTTATCTCTTACTCGGCAAAACAAAAAAATCCGAATCATGTTTTATGCCCGTCTCTTACCTCAGCCAGACATGTAGACGAAAACTAAGCCTAGCCTATTGACTCAGTGCGGACTCAGTGAGAGTCAACACACTGAGAGATGTATATTTGTATGTGAAAGTCTGGGATTGCTTATATCGGTCGGGGAGAGGGTGATCTTTGATTTGGGTAAGTGACCTAGAAATGTGAGATCTTGAGGGGATCGAAATAGACTCTTGGGGGGACGGGGTGAAATGGATAGGCCTCGCATGACCCCTGCATTCAGGTAAGGTCAACTGCAATCCAGCACCCCAGGACGCACTTTAGAATCTGCATATATTTATACACCGACATTATCAATCAACAAGGCGAAAAGCAGGTCTCTCCATCATTATGAAACTAGCTATATAAGTTTACCCCCCCCCCCCAACAAAAGGGCTCCATTCTTTGTTGCAATGAATAGTTGTTGTTTTTATTGTTTCTTTTCTAAGCTAAGGCTGCACAAAGATTGATGTCTCGTAAACCATCCCATTCGTAATCCCCCACCACTCTATTCCGCCTTCTCTAGGACTCAAGCGATTGTTACATAAATAAACAGTATTCGGTGACAGGATACCAAAACCGGAGGATCAGTAGAGGATAACAAGTCTTTTTTTTTAAAGTTGATACGGATCAAGTAGGAATGGAAAATTTTGGAATGGAAAGTTTCTGCACGTGTTCACCTCGCTAAACCTAAACAGCTCAAGCCGGGCAAGTGAGGTCTTAGTACTGGTGAACTGGGGGAGGGGGGTTGCACCTTGAGGTTAAGGCTGTTGGCAGGGGCAGTGGGAGAGGTAGGAGGGGGTTACCTGGAGCAGTGTTAAGTAGGCTGGGTGTAGGTCCAGGTTACCTGGATACTGCCACTCCCCACAGCTATGTTCGGCACTTGGTTGTCGAGTCTGGTTCATGACTATATCGTTTTGGCATGGGCCCCAAACGGTTTAGAAAGTAAAATCGCTGCCCACTTCCTTACCATTTCAGGAAATTTCCCAAAATATCTTCTGAATAATTTTGCGCAAGAACAGCTTTAGCTGTATGTAATATAGATGGTTGTGTTAGGTAACAGAGTCATGCAGGCCCCTATATACTAGACTTATACCAAAAGGTATTAGTATAGGCCTACTTTTTGCAACTTTCGATTATCAAAGTCTTCCAATCACAGTAAATATTAAATGGTCAAAAGTCTGAGAATTGTCCACTCCTATAACAGAGAATAGTATAATACACTTTTATGCACTATATCATGTCTGTACAAGAGTGGGCAAGAGAGGCATCATGGTATAGACTAGCTTAAATGCCTGGGTGTATATACAGCATCCTGGTCCTATGCTGTACATCACCGTGACTACCTAACCTTCACGAGTATACATGTACTCGTTCATAGCTTCCCCATGACTAGCCGCAGACAACGACCCCAGGCTGTTTCTACCGAATCATCCCGACATTTCTGAGGCTGCGTGTCAGCACTTAGTTACTATGATACGTTATTTTTGTGATAGGTCGAGGATGGGGGGATCCAAGAAGGGGCCTCATCTGAAAATGTGTTTTTATCTTGGAATGAGTGTTCCAGGAATGCCGAAAACACATCAGCCTCAGAATGTAATATTTTTCGTAGAACCTCTTAGGTATTGTTTCAATTACTTTCATTCTTCTGGTGGTTACAAGCTTGGATGTCATCTGATGTTTCTCTCCTTGAACAGAGTTGTTTATGATTTAGGACTTCATAAGGAATAGTTTTGGATCGACCAGAGCCAAAGAAGACGATTGAACTGATGCCAGGATAAACAGAACCGTCCCATTACAAAGTAAGTCTCATGTAAACAGGGGCGGACCAAGGAGTGTTTCTGGTTCAATGTCATTTGAAGGTTAAGTGCACCTCTCACTTGTTCAATCAATCATTGAAGAAACAGCCATACACATCCTGCACTGAGGTTACCATAGATTAATGTCCTTAATGCCCTTTTATATAGATCCTATATAGGTTATTCTACCCAGTAGGATTGCCTGATAAATGGTCCGTAAAAGAGTGTTACCAGACATGGCATTAAAGCAATTATATGGTGTAATTCTGCCTATGATCAACGATATGGGCCATGCATAATTGCACCATTTCATGAAAGGAAAAGAAAAAATAATGTAGTTTGTTACTCTATATGCACTTAACGAATAGGTCTAGCCAAAGATATCACCGCCCCCGGGAATAACAGAGATCTTGATGAGAGTGTCAGATACAACATATTAACTCAGAGAGTTGTGCCTGATCGTTTTGACAGATGTAAGTTTCTATGGGTCATGGTACTTTGCATAAAAAAAACACAGACCATGTTGTTTTCTGTTGATGTCGAAGGCGAAAAGCTGGCAAGTACAAGTTATGACGCCATGATATAGGTGCATGTGCAGAGGCGTATATACTTTATCTATCCATAATTATAGTGTCATAATAATAGGTACATGTGCAAAGGCGTATGAATATATATCCACAATAATAGTGTCACAATAATGCGTCATCAGAGTGCTGACGCATTATGCTTTGGATGTCTGACGCATTATGCTTGGGATGTCACTAACTTTATTGTATAACTCTATGTTAGTACGAGGTATTGTGATCACTGATTGAAAATATGGAAAGGGAATATCAAATTGCTTTGTTTAAATCTCAGATTCTATTCAAACACAGATTCTATCAGATTCTATTGTAAAACACTCCATGGAAAATTCCACTGGAAATAGTGATTGCTTTGTATAATCTATCTGGTGATTGCAATAACATCTCTCTTGCTCGAATGCATCAGTAGACTCGCATTATACGCTCAACGATTTGATGGCCAAACCCCTGTGATGGAGTGGAAAGGCAGCTAACATAGTAATTGCCATTGGTATCCTTTCCAGATCCAGCCAGTTTGAATAATAGCTCGCCTGACCATCCCAAAGTCATAGCATATGGTAAGTAGCCAATAGCCATTTACGTAATAGTTATGCCCCTGTCCCTCCTCCCTATCCATTATTCCGAAATGGGCTATAACCTGATGGACAGAGAGGTGTGCTTTAATACGTGCTCATCTGGCTTACTCTACTAACCTCAAAACCCCAGTGGTTGAACGATTTCGTCAAGTGGTCCCAAAAAGTTGTCATTACTTCGCGCCGATCACCATCAGCGCGAGCTGTCACCAGTTTTCATAAATCATTTTGGCGAGGCCACCAACAAATGAGCCCTAACCTTTGTTTCGACAGTTCATGCCGTTATCGCATGTAATCGTCATCATTAAGTGTAACTTGGATCGTGCCACTATATGGCTGTAATGGGTCTCCGCCTGTCTGTGAAAAGTGTACGTACTCGGTCCGTAAACAAGACTCCCACAAAAAAGAGACAATGGAAGCATTATTGTTCGTTTTTATCGACCATAGGTTAGTAAACACATAATGAACTTGTCGCAACAAACATGATGCTAGACAAAACATCATTACGCAGCAAAGAATAAAAACAAGTGAAGCAAGTGTATCTTGTACAAATCACAAACGTTGTACCATTGCAGTCTGTATAGTCAATGCATATGGGAATGGAGATAGGATTACTTGCCAGAATGAACAAGTCATAATTGTTCATATTTCAATCCTTGCTCTCATATGCCTTTGACTATTCATACTGCTATTTGCACGGCAGGGTAATATTCTATATAAAGTACTGACCTTTGAAGAGGGGCGACACTCTCCAGACGGAGATGGGGCTGAGGGAGGCGAACTGCCCATAGCAGCACTCCAGGAAGAAGAGTGGCAGGCCACAGATGACGAGGAAGATGATGTAGGGGATGAGGAACACCGCTGAAGAACACAAAATGTACATTGTAATACCAAATTGTGTTTTTGTCATATCTGAATTCAATAAATACGTTATTTATGCGCAATGTCAGTGTAATTCAGTTCATTGGAATCTGATCAATTAGCCTGGAATGTTTCCCATGATAATATATAGGTTGGTAATTTGGAAGACTAATACCTTCCGGAGGAAGACATGTAGGGCTATTTCAGTGTCACGAGAATTTGCACAAGAGTTACAATTATCGCTATGTGGTTGGCAGTTGTTAATTAGCAGTTGCCAAACTGTTTAAGATGACGTATGGGACCTACGCCTAACACGAATAGGCCTATTGCTATGGGCGAGAGGAAAGAGGGTAATGGGATAAGTTACTGTGCATACCTCCTCCATTCCTGTAGCAGAGGTAGGGGAACCTCCAGATGTTTCCAAGGCCAACAGCATAGCTGATGCAGGACATAATAAAGTCCAGCTGGCCGGACCAGTTTCCGCGTTCGACGTTCGACATGTCTTCAGAGCTTTGAGTTTGATCGGAGTCAGAGAGCGATTGCTTTTCAGCCATCGACAGCTTATCCTGGAAAATACAAATTAAATAGGCATTTAGTGATGTGATTATGTGGTACTTTTTATGGCTCCCAGTTGGAAGCCTCAATAATAAATTAGGCATTTTCACTTATGATACCGGTGTAGTTTAATGTTAACCATGCTATGTATTACTATCCATAGTCTCTGGCTATGTATTTAAAGGCACACAATTTGCGCAGCATACTCTGAATAAAGAAATTGATGACCTGAGATAGCTTTTCTCAGAGCCTTCCCACTTGCGCAGATGCTGAGCCCTCAATACATCTTGGTGGCGAGTAACTCACCTACTAACCCACTTTCCCAGGATAACTCACTACCGTCTGCCTCGAGACTGACATATATATTTACTCCTTTAAATGCAGCTGCAGGCAGCTTTCAACAAACCTAGGCAAGGAGAGGTCGCTAGACGCAGATTCACTCTCTAGGGCAGAGGTTTGGTCAACTGCTAACTGGTATTGGTAGGCAGAAACGGTGCTTGGAGAGGGAGACAGTGGCGCATGCGCACCTGCTCCGGGCCTCTTTATCAGATCATGCAGGGTCAACTGGCGCCATCTGGACAAGCGTCACGTTGGTTTTATGATAGGCCTACCATTATTTCTCCAAAGTCTATTGATCCACCATATGCATGTAATGTGATCATGCAAGTGGCTTTCATATAATAGCAAGGTGCACAATATGATATTGAAACGTTTATAGATTTCATTGAATATTGTTTTAGGTCAACCTCCATTAAATGTCAAGGGATATACCATTATTCAGGAATATAATTATTAATGTATTTTATATGAAATGTCCTGAGGTAACAAAACCAATGAACAAACACTGTACCATTATGGTTTTGTATGTGTGGGACATTAAAATGAATGACAGTTTGGAAGACAATATCTCTAGTATTTAGATAAAAATTACGAACCCCAGTCCAAAGCATTCCCATTTTCATTTCTTTGGATCAGAGGTTTTGTTACACTGGTCTTGCAGGCAGCATGATAAAATTATGCTCGGCCAATAAAAACATTCAAGGGTCTATCTACGTCCAACTCTTCTAACGAAGACATTCCGAAACGAGCTTACTGAGAGTATCATTATACTTAAGTTGACGGCACAAACTAGTAAGTAAAGATTTCAATTTACATTCCGATGCATGGACGTGAGCTTAGTGTGCAACACTGACATGTTGTTCTTCTGTATGTATAATGTATGTGCAAATTAAACCAGTATGTTGTGACTGGGCGTAATTAAAAACGAGGATGATCTGACAGTACAAATAATGTCGGCCTCTGATGTTTATTGTTACACATGTATTCATAATATAAGAACTAGGACGATACCAGCATTGCAAAAAAATACTTAACGTCCTGTGGAAATTTCCACTATTCATAAGTTGCCCAGCATAACAAGTCATCAGTTTACATTAAGTATTTAAGTGGGGAGGAGTGGGACAGTGTGTAGTATGTGGGACTTCCGCGCAGTGGGCCTGGGTTTGACTCCCTGGGCTGTCAGTTGGATCTTTCCTTGCCTTCATTCTCATCCCCATAGATTTGATCAAAGTTTCTTTGTGCAAGTCAAAAGCGTGAGCAATAGTCATGCACACTGCTTTACATTTTGAAATACGATAATTGTAAGTGGAAGTGTTGTTTTCAAGTCTTTTCTTTTTGTCTTGTATGCTAGCTCTTCTAGTGAACCAACTATTTCAAACGTGCTCTGTTTGCTCCAGTAAGAAAATTGACAAAACTATTAAGCAAACCAACGCCAACAAAGGTGGTCATTTTTTACAGTTGCTTATGTCGAAACTCATAGTGTGAGCTACTGGACATAGATACTGTTGTTGACCATCTCTTGATTCAATCTCGCAAACCTTATCACGCTACATTGAGTGGAGATAAGACACTACTGTACAAATACGCACTTATTTAACCCTCTAGGTCCCCCACCCCCTTTTCTGCGGATGCTCTTGTGTTTCTACGTGCGGTAGCTTTGGGAATATATGCCAATTCTGAGATTATGATTTGATAACCATTTCCGATATGGTTATCTTTGATACTATGTGTATGATGGATAACGATTTGCTGCAGATATGAGTAAAGTTTTCTGCATTTTATCTCCCCAATATCAATTGACTGATTATGCAAGTTCCCTCTTGTTTACAAGTGACTATCACAGAAATTTTCTAAGAATGCTGGGAAATACGACCTGTCCAGTTGATTCGATTAAAGGGTAAATGTTATAGTGATGACTTCGTTGTTCAGAAGTTGAGTAGCATTTGAGAAACAACTTTAAATATCACACAGAGACATCTCTAGTGTTGACTTAACAGGTAGACAATCCACAAAGAACACGTCCATTTCTCACAGCTCACAGACTCACAGGTCAATTTAGACTGTTTTATGAATATAGTTAAGTGGCCAAAAAAGATCAAGTCACTAGCTTGTTCTGGTTGGGTCCTGATCCTACCCCCATAGTCCTACTTCTTAGTGATATATTCCTTTCCCGGGTGTATTCAATAGTATAGTATACTCTGTCTAGGTGCTTGACATGCCTCAGCATGTCACAAATGTGGGCAACTGCGCAGTTGGCTGCACCGGCACATGGCTTGTTTGGGAATTTTACAACTGCACTTCATCTTCAAGCAGCCTCTTGTTTGGGAGGAATGCCCCTGTGATAGATAACCAAGATTAGGGCCTCGGGAATCACGTCAATTCGCCCTTAAGCTGTGTAGCAATCTCCCATTTATCTTTATCATTTATCAGATATCATATATATAGGCCTATATGGTAGGTGTTGTAAACAGGGCTGAGTAACAACCTCATGTGACCACTCCTTCAATTGATCCAGGGCTTTACGAGCAGTCAACACGGCACATGTATGTACATAGTCACATAGGTTTTAGCATAGTTCATCACCCATGCACACAACCGCCCACTCCCAGGCAATATCTACACACCTTTAATGCACAAATAAGTATAGACTGATATACCGCTTCCTGCAAGAACACTAATTAGTAATTGAAAATAGTGCAATTATCTTCTTACATCTAGTAGAACAAGTGGGTCTATTCTTGTTAACTTCTGTAATTGGGATTATGCAACTCTACAGCCTTTTGCCTTTACAAAGAATCGGACTTAAAGCTTCAAGTTTCCAGGAATAGAAAATAATGCTCATGATCCCAGCATGAGCCCTCGTCTAAGCAATACACATTTGAATAACTGCCAAAACATACGCAGGTTGGAGAGAAACTCTCTCTCACATGCGCAATGGAATGGAATGTTGATAGCCGCGGATATAGCATTACATAAGGGATTAGTCTAACCGTATGGGCGCATTATGTTAGTTCGACGCACCACGAGTTGAGGAAGTGATTCCGAATACCTGCGTCAGTGAAATACAACTAAAGCTCGACCACTTCAAATGGCTTCATTGAGTCAGCGAAAGTTGTATAATGTGACATAATCTGTGATTAAACTGCGCACCTGTTCCGCATACTAACCTTAGCTACTTTAAGCTCATTATTCAGTCTAGTTTTTCACTCTACATGTCGGGCGTAGACTGCCTGATAGATTTTACAATGATCATTACCCTGTCTGGTACATTTTACATCATGATCCTTTAAAACAATTGGATAATGTATATTTCTTCATTTCCAAAATTGATAACCACTTTTTATCTAATATTGTCAAGATTTACGCAGGGCGGAATTTGTTGATTTCAAAATTAATGTTGCAAGTTTTTCACAGTTGTCATCATTCAATACGAATTACAGGCATTCAGACAGAGCAACTTTGGAATAAGTAACACCAAACGTTGTAATATACGTCAAATCTTTAATAACTACAGTTAAAAACAAACTTAACACTGAGTAGTCAATACCAAAAGAATTACCTATACAAAAATCAACAAACACTATTTTTGATACCAGATAATAATCAAAAGAATAACTGATGTTTAAGGCTTTGCAAAAAAAAAACAGTATGCAAGATATTAATGTCATTACCCAAATTATAGTTTAAAACACTGTGTCGCAATAATAATTATAATTAGCAAAACTACATGCATAGATTTCCTTATTTCAAAACTAATTGCTGACCTTTTTGGACGACATGGAGAAATGGTTGTGTTGAATGAGACGGTTGTGTTGAATGAGACGATTCTAGTATTCTAAAGATCAGGGGGAGTAGCCTATCCTTATATAGAGGCCAGGTGACCCAGGGGGCCTGCCAGCCAATCGACCAATCAGAGAACGTTCTTACATAGATAATCAGTTCCCACTGGTTCCGCCCGGATCAGGATTGGCTCTAAGCCGCCTTTAACCCATGAGATTATAGATAAGTCCAGTAAGCATTTCCCGGGTAAGACCGACTTCACGTATCTTTTCGGCGTATTGAGATGAAGTACAATTTTATCAATAATTTTGGTTTACATTTGGTCAATGTCGTTACATTTATTTGATTCACATGATGTCCGTCCTGTGCTGCCTGATCTGGACAATAATAGTTTCTTTGCTAAAATGGCAAACATACTTAGCGACCGTTTGATTGTAGCATGTTAGACAGAATATCAGCTGCTATTGGATGTTTTGACATGGATCATAACTCAAAGATCTTACAAGTTGTTTGTCTGGTTTTACAAACAAATCTAGATCAAGTGTATGTGCAGTGAAAAAAAAGAGACACAGTTGTGCTCGAAGAAAAGATAAGAAAAGGTAATTTTTTTTAAATCCCCTTTCTGCGTTCAACTAAGTTAGCCCCTTTGCATTAACTGTCTCTGAACATGGTATGAATAATTGTTATGAATAATTCATAATTGGTACATGCTTTAGGAATTTACATAGTTGGACAAACAGGCGGGGTATCACTGTAGACAAATCCCAGTAAATACTTGTGATTTTCCGACGAATTGCGCATACCGAAGGAAACAATTAGCCCATTCTTGGTATAATTACGTGATATCGCTCAATCAAGAGGTAATTGCATCGACACCCATGCATTCCTATGAGTAGGTTTTGCTTGTTTCTCTTCGTCTATACTAACTATACTGCCTCTATCGTTCACCCGTTCTTTTGTTTAGAAATTTATATAATAATGGATATTGTCTCTACATTGAAAGGGGAAGATAGATTAATGTAGATGACATAGATTGGTTGTAACATCTGCTATTTCTGTAGGTTACAATCAGTACATGTGACCACATTTTGTCCCTCAAGGCAACTAGTTTTAGTAAGCTATGTAATCTGGCAACTAGTTTTAGTAAGCTATGTAATCTGCTTTAAGCATCATTCTGTCGTCGTGTTTATTCACGGACGTCTCTGTATTGTTTCCTTAGCTGGCTTTGTGCTGGGTTCAATGTGTGGGACCCTCCTTTAAAATTTTTTACAAGTGACAGGGGCAGCCCCACACGGCCGGGGGCCTGGATAAGTGACAAGGGAATTGGGATGCTGAGTATTAACAGATCCCTATGCTGTTGAATGGATGTTTATAAATGCATAGCATTCATACATGCCCAAGTTTTTTGCTAAATATCTTTTAATTTTTGCAAACATTATCCATTAGAACATAATGTACTGTGGATCATTGGTATAAGAGGTATTTGCGAGAAAATTAATTATATTATTTGATTCAGACGTGGAATCGTGCCTGCTATCCTCGCCTTGAAATATACTTCGATATACAACGTAAAAGGACCGACCGCAATACTCATGTGAATGTTGTAGTAAACCTAACCATATAAACACCGAGTAAATTTCCATTCTGTTATTTACATATGCTCCTGCCATTCACAAATAGCTCCCTCTTATCAACAGGATGTAGTTAGTCATTGATAAAGTAATATCTTATCGTGGCACTGCATGTTTACGAGGACATTGGGTGGCTATCTACAGATTTTCTGTCACAATAAAGTACGCCTATTACTATACTATCGGAGTGAGACCAGTTGAAGGACAAATGCCTTTTATAGGTCCCAAAAAGAATGCTTTATTGTTTAAACCCCTGTTGCAGCTTACAAAGGAATGAGTAAACTGGTAATTTGAAATGGGGGGAAATGTATTAAAGCCTAGGATATTTAAACAGTTGAACCTCTAAGATTCGGATTCCTTTTATGAGATGACTTATCACGATGATACACAGTTGTTACAACAACACATATGTAACCAATAAAATGATAATATTATTATTGTCTAGAAGAAGAGGTAAAAATCTTTTCTACAGCTTGACATGCCTAATTAAAGATGACTGAGATGAAATACGAATAGCTATTAAATTGCTGCTATTCAAATCAGAAACGTAGCAGTTCAATAGCTACATGTACTTATATATAAATGTAAACCCCATATTATATGCCACAAACTTCCATGCATTACAAGGACGCATTTAGAACTAGGGTTCTGACCAGAATCCAATAATTAACTGAAATTTAAAGCAAAAGCGTGCGAAACCTACCTTAAGAGTAAGCGCCCAGCAGCTCTGACAGCTTTGTTGTCAGAACCACGTTGATTTCCCCCAACTGTACGTGTCTACAAGTTATGGTTGGAAGCAGCCTGCCGAATCAATCTCGGCCCGCGCACTGCCAAGCAGACAGGGCTGCAGCCCTACTTATTATACTTGCCAGCTCGGGGGGCCCCTGGCACCCTTCCCCCTGTGACCCCCACCTCTCAACCTCCCCCTCTCAAATTGCCCAAAATTGGCAAGTCTGCAATGGGCTTTAATGGTAGAGTCACCAAGGGACGGGAACTATTTCTGTTTCATTCGATGTGTGCAGCTGGCTATAGCTAAGAAATTAAGTGTAAAGTACTCTCAATTCTCTCAATATTCATTTGTTTCTTTCCGTTTCGGCCCGGCAATTATGTTGTTTGTTACTTCCCCACATCTGCGTCAATTCAAAGAATTGTAGAATAATCAATTCAGACTTGTACACGGATACAGGGTGGGTATATAAGCGTTTTCTTGGAAGCCCAATTATGCTTTAGATGAGCTGCTACTTTAGAAAGTTGCATTGCGGTCAACTACGCTCTCTTGTGGTTTATGTATGGGACAGCCTTTTTCTAGTATTCAATGGGAATCTTAAATATATTCCCATGGACTTTTGCCAAAACCTTTTAAAAAGATAAGCGCTCACAGGTTTTATTTCCCACAGCCGGTCATCTCCAGCTGACAACGTCCCAGCATGCCCTCGACATGACGGAAGCGACGTAATCAACTGCATACATGTAAACAAGTTCGTGAACTCTGGGAAAATTTGTTTGGACTTTTATGACAGAGGTTTGGACGTCATTTCTTTCTAAAGCGGAGCACATGTTATTTACCCCTTTGATGCCCCCCTCTAATTTCCTACCACTTCTCTGTAGTGCTTTTTCTAAATGTTTCCCTTTCTTTCTTTTCTATCTCCTTTCTATGAATAGGTAGGTCCATTTTTGATAACTTAATATTAGATTGGTACAAAGCTACTAGACTTGTACAAAGTGTAACACAATAATCATTGAAATAGTATTCACTTATAGTGCTCTTACTAAAACGTGCCTGTAAATCAAATTTTAGGTAAGCTTTAGTCAAACTTCACAAACTTCTCTTCTAGTTCGCAATAGAAAGGATGTTGCTTCATTCTTTTTAAGAGCATTATTTCTCCCAGGTGCAGCAAATGAAGTTGTCACAACATCATGTGGATTTGCCCTACAATACATCTCTTTCTTGCAAAAGTTAAGAATTGCAGGATGAAGGACAAAAAATACATTTTCCCATGAATCTTGTGAATAAAACTAGCGCGAATTGGCACAAATGTTTTTGTGTCAAACAGTGCAGATTGCGGTTTAGTGACACAGGTGCTGAATAATCTAGTGATGTCCATAGACCATGCTTGGATTATCATTAACAAAATAGTTAAAAACATATCAAGTGTTTTGCTCCAGATAAAAGATTTGAACAAATGTTTGTCGAAGGTTAACTTGGGGAACCACCCAATTACAGGTATATTTTCTTTTAAAGTGAAACTAAAGTACCTGGTAATGAAAAATACCGCTACTTTTAACTTCTGCAGTTTTTAGCAGAACAAACCAAGATCATGGAAAATCCCTGTAATAATATCGCTATTAACAATTAAGGTTAATTATCAGTATACGAGTACGTTTTACATGGTGTTATTCCATCTAGTTTTGTGTATGCATGCAGTGAAACAACGCAGTTTTGTAAAGAGATATGTCAAGAAGAAGTCAATGAGTAGGCCTACGATTGGTAATAAATGATACCTGAAATGATCTCCATCACTAACCTGACCCACTTGTCAACCTTGAGATAGTCCCGATAGGTAAGAGATAACAGACAACGTTGATAACAGTAGCGTTTCCTGTTATCAAGTAAATATTTACCTTTTCTAAAGATTTATAGTTGTGATATGTTTGAAAAAAAAGATAACCTACATGCCGGGCCTTTAGGTAACTATTAAAGATGTTATCTGGAGTCTGCAATTGGCTCATTTATGAATAAAGTAGAAAAAATTAAATAAGAATAAATTTTGTACAGCATTATTATTCTTTTCGCGTAAATAGTGTGCAACAATAAGACGTCCAACACGACAATGAATCAAGGTTCTCCACCATCTGATAGAGACACCAACACCTAAAGACAGGCTAAGATCTTTTGTATTGATATTAATAATGATCAAAAACCTGATTGTACCTACATTTACTATGCCCCAATGCTTAGGGCCAATGACCAAATTTGAAGATGTTGTGGTAAGGCTAATTGCTCATACTATCAAATTATGGCTAATCTTATAAGTTATACTATCAAAATATGTTCATATAATATTATGCTCTCTTTTGCTACATTATCATAATCCATCGAATTAACTTGTCTGTCCTGACTGAATGTGCTTGCGTTATCTCCATTGAGCAGGATCTGTGGCGGGATCTCTGGAGGAGATGGGCCTTTACCATGGAGGATGTGATACCGCAGCGCAGACCGCATAACAGGAAATCAAAGTCATAACAGGAGCTTTATGGTGTCTGCATGCCTTTCATCCTTTTGACCCCAGACGCCCTTTTCACTCAAATAGGTAGGTATGGGTGTAAATGCCTTGAAGGCATTTAGCTTATTTGTGAATGGATAATTATTGTGCAACAACCTACAAGGCATAATGATTGTTGTGTTCAGTGAACTACCTCCATCACCAATTGAATATGCTAAAATTTGACCACAACAAAATAAAAGGAAGACCTTTTTCGACAGAGAATTATCAATTTCTGCTAGAGTTGGACTAAATTTCTAGGTACATATCCGTCGTGCAGGATTGGAACGGCTGGTAGGCCTAATGCTGATTGAAATTTCGATAATTGGACATGGTATCTTCCATAATTTAGATATTCATGATTGGAACGATATTCCGATCGATTTTGCCAAATCTATAGTTACGTAATTTATATTCTAGGGAAGGTAATACTAATTGATTCAATATTGTGAATTCTAGAGTCAATATCATTGACCTCTGAGTCTTATTATCCTCACGGTCAAGACATTATCCCCACTATACATATTATTTCTTGGAAAAATCTTGATCTGCCTCACATGCTTTAATAATCTTACCATCATATTTGATAAAGCTATTGCACCGAACGGTTCAACTTATTCATAGCAATAAAAATTGATAGAATAAACTTCAGAATATAGTACCATCCCCTTAACACATTGCAAGAACCAGCATTAGCAATTAAACTGCCGGATAACCCTTTGTATGTACCTGCAATGGTATACAGATCTATACAAAATGTCCACAGTTATTATACTTAATGAAAACCGCATATTTAATGTGCATAATAGGCAGTTTCCAAGCCAAATGCGATGTAAGTTCAAATGTATTGTAAAATACATTTAACAATGTTAATGTTTAAGCCCAAACGCCAATAAATTTGTTGCACAGCTATTGTGCAGCTACCAGTAGAATACCATAATGATTTGACCTAATTCTATTATTGGTTACTGCAGGCAGGCCTGACGTGTCTGAATATGGACAAACCTTTTAGGTTACCGAAGAACAATTGGGTTTTTAGTCTAAAATCTTCACAATAGAGCATGGTGTAGGAATATGATCTGTCCCTACCTGCTTACTAGAGATTCTTTTGTCTGATCGATCAATGAACTAGTGATTCCATGAGGCCCAGGGCAAGCCCGTTCTGTTTACGAAGGGGAGCCCGGCAGAGCATAGCTCATGTGTGAGTCATGGGCGGCCCCTCCAATCTTTCACCATGCCTGCCCCCCTTCAAGAAAAGCACACGGAATTTTCCCCCACACGTGCTAAGCAGCTGGCTCGCAGTGCCCCGCAGCAAGCAACAATGCTTTTTGCAGGCAATCACCAAAAAGAGACTTTCAATGGTGTGTTTATATGCGACACCTGTATGTCACATTAAAAAGATACAATGTGTTAAGTTCGTATAGGTAGATGTTAGTATGATATCTAGATTACAGCTGGAGATGTTGGTGAGAGTGGATACAGCAGCTGGAGGGATGTGGGTACAGCCTCTCATCACGTAGCCATCTCATCAACATCCCCACTGACACACAGAGAATTCGGTCAGTTCGAAACAGCAGCTGTCAAAACTGAAACTGCCCCTTTTACAATAAACACATAGCACCTTAAGCCCAAAACAATGCAATAGCCAACTCACGGGTTTAAAGACGGTCTTGTCAAAAGTCATGGTGGTGATGGTCAGTGGATTTGGGGGTGAAATTCGCGGTCAACGGCAGCAGGGCGGACGTCAAATTCTCCCTTTGACTTCCCGGTGCAGAAAGGACCCAAGTGTAGGCGTGCACTCCAGGGACGGTGAGTGCGGGGGAGGGGTGGCTGTGATTACAAGACGCTGTAGTGGCTAGTCTCTACCGTACCTCACTAGTGTTGAGTAGGCAAATACACCTCAGGATCGCCTCGGCTGGCCTTTATATCAGCTTTGGGGGTAGGATTGGGTTCACTGACGCACAACTCCGGCTTAAAGTTGAGTCGAATTCAAGGAAGGCTAAATGAGAACCAACCTGTCACCCCTGCCATCTGGGTCAGCAGCATAATGGGCCCGCCCAGCGCGCATGGCTGAGTGCTCGCCCGCCGGCCACGCGGCGGGCAACAGCATTGGCTCATTCCAATATTTGCATATTCAGTGATTTGGGTCGCGAAAAGCTTTCCATTGCCACAAAAAGATCAAGGTGAGGTCAAAGGTGACCGGATATGTCTCTCAGTTGAGACTGACTTCAAAAAAAATATGAATAATCAGGTTACTCTTGTTTTTCATTGTATTATGAAATCAGAATTGTTATAATTATTGCTATAGCTCATAGGTGTTGGAGAAAACCAGAGAACCTGCATTCATAATCAGACAATAGCACCAGTATCACCGGTGCTTCTGAGGGTAATCGATTATAACAAAACATCAACGGGTCAGGGCGGGCCATGTATACTTAGCCATGCTGAGACATGCATTGTGATTTGAGTTAGTACAAGAGGAAATAGTCTAGACTAATATAGGATTGGATTTTTGATTCTAAAGAGAAATTTTCCTTTATGAAGTAGAGCTAGGTGATATCACTCATATTAAACGGTTATATGGTATGTCATTGTCAAATACCCAATACTGTCGAATCGTATATGAATTCGCTATTACCCGTACATCTCAGGTTCCAGTTTCCTGTCTTGATTAATTCATGTTGCATCAAGTCATCCCTTGGGTTGTTTACTTCTTACTAGAGCCTTTTTTAAACTTTATGGGAAGGCAACATTTTCGTAAACAGAATGACGCGCTCTTCTGTAAACCGCGCCTGTGAAAATACAAGGAAGAGGTGTTTACTTGCACGTGAACAGTTACAGCTGGTGAACCCATCTTCTCCACACCGTCCCAGTATAATAATAGTATAATGTATGTGAAGCTGGATGGGTTTATTTAAACAATTATCAGTGGCGGATTCAGCTTTTTGAAGAGTGGGGGCGTGCTAATAGAAAGGGGGCGCACACCCTATTTTCCAGAATTTTTCATTACAAAATCTAAATTTGGTAAAGAAAAAAGGGAGGGACGCCCCCGCGCCCCTACTAAATCCACGACCGATACAACAATTAACATACACGATGTAATAGTGTGAGAAAAGTTAAACACATTGTTCTTCTATTGGCCTTCTCATTAGGTCAAATATGTTGCATGATAGATTGTTACCATAACCATGACAGTTGGATGTGAAAGAAATAGGCCAACATCCGGCATGAACCGCTTATGATCTCTTTTCCTCGTAGGCCTACTATCGTCATACCACTTACGTCTACATAATAAAAACATAGATGCTTTTATTCTGTGAAGCGGTGGGGATCATTCAGATTGTTGAGATGTGTCGCTAAGGGGGGTCTAAGCCTATAGTATCCAAATTCTAATAAATATAGATGGATGTATCATACCATTATGTTTCTGGGTTTTATGTACAAGTTGCCATTGAAAGAACTACGAGCCTGCGCCAGATTGCGCGAGTCTTTGTTTTGGTTCTGACAACTCGAGGACCGCGTTCCTCAATTAAAAAACGCCCGACATTATCACATAATAATATGCGTGCGTATTGTCTGGCTAGACTTCAGTGGCCAAAGGCGGATTTGGGTGTGGGACAGGCAAAAAAAATACCCTCACGTGTTTCATTCAAGTCCGAGTTACTTTAATCGTGCTTAATATCAGACATAAATTACTTTACAAAAAGCAATTTCACGTGATGAGAATTACATGCATCCATTACTATCACATGGCCATATAGACATGCATCTATATACCATCGTTTCAAAAGTATAGGTGAAATCAAAAATAACAATTGCTGCACCTTTCGATCCCTTATATCATGCAAAACGTGGTTTGTAATGCATAGGCCTATTCTTAGAGAAAACGAACGTAGATAGAAATCCTATAGATACATTTTTTTTTTATCTATGGGCCCAGAAGCATGTCCAGGAATAGTGATACCTCATTATAAAAACCAATTAAAATAGTAGCTTTGGGTGTTACTTGGTTGATTTGAATGTTTCTCAAATTGATTTATTTGTATGCGGAAAGAATACCACTATTACTGTTACAAAACCGTTTGCTGTTGTATTTCCCTATTCTTTTCTTTTCGAAATCCTGGATATTATCTTCTCGCGTTGTATTCTGTATGTGGTGAATCCGGTATATCTTATACTATAATGCTTAGGTCTTGTACCAAAAGTTTTCTATGCACGTGTCCCGGGACACGTGTACGTGGTCAGACGCTCGTCTACATAGCAAGCCTGAAGGTGATGGAAGGCATCTACTCGAAAAGAAATGGTGGAATAATGGGGTCCGCCCTATTTTCGGCCAATTTAGATATTCTATAGATATTCTATGCATACTTCTCGGACCCTAAGGGGACGGGGAAATATAGGGCTCCCCCGACCCCCTTTTTGAAAATCTCTGGGTCGGCACCTGGGGTCTCGAGGTGAGAATCCAGTAACCTGGTAACAGACTCCAGTAGTAACTGCCAACAAAAACTCCTGAGATCTTCAAAATAGACTTGCAGAGAGTCTGTTGCCATCTTACTTCTCCCCCCGGCCTCTGCTGAAGCGCCTGTATTGCAAGTGGCTCGCATCGACAACACCATGCATATTGAAATGATGCTATTATACAATGTGATAAGGAGTAAACTTTTAAAATGGCATTTATGTTGTGCAAATCTAATTTCCATCCCTTTGTATGTTATTTGTCCGTAGCCGTATCAATAATAGATCTATATGAACTTTTTTTTGACATTTGAGTACATGTTTCGCATTTTTCATTGTCCCTAGATTATCATTATTAGCCTAAAATGAAGGAGATTTATCCAGCTTATGAGGCTAATGTTTCTATGCTAGTAAGCTAGTAAACTAGATGCACTAGTATTAGTAATACCTGCTTTGGGAAACTAGAGCGGCTACAGTAGACGTATCTAAATTACCACCTTAGATTGATACCAAAGTCCTTTGGTAATTTTTATATGTGTCATTATAGGAAAGGATTGTCTATTGATACTGAGTGCCTATAGTTATGTTTTCTTTTAATCAAAGATAAGTGCTATATATATCAAGATCTCTTTGAGACTTTGAGACTTTGAAAGTACGTGAGTCAGCCCTATTTATGTGTATTGTTGACTATCCGACTTGCAGGGGCGGATCCAGGATTTTGAAAAAGGGGGGGGGGGGGGGGGGCGTGCTATAGCAAAGTTTTCGCTGAAACCCTCTAGGTGCAGGAGTTTTACATTAAAAAAATCTAAATTTGGCAAAAAAAAATGGGGGGGCGCACGCCTGGCACGCCCCCCCCCCCCCAAAATCCGCGCCTGACTTGTGACCATTAAGTTATTGTTATAGTTTTTAAATCTATAGCATTGATCCCACCACCAGTATACATATATATTACTCTGTAGGTGTTCACTCTAACTGGCCGTTATGGCATCACCTCAGTAGTCAACGTGTTGGTGGAGGATAATCTTACACCATTTGTGCTAGTTCAGTCCTTGTTTATAGATCAGTTTATATTAAGAAATTTAGAAAAGAAAAAAAGAGGGGGAAAAGGTTGATGTGGGGGCACAGCCCCTGATTTCGAACCAATATTTAAAACAAATATCCTGTACAATACCTGTATAATGATATCAATGTTCATGTCTGAAAAGTTTGTAATTATTGTATACATTTTGACCGGCACTGCCATGGCACACAACCCAAATCCCCAAGTGTTGTGGTTGGTTGACCATGCAGTGAATGGCAGCCCCCGTTATTTTTTTTATTGTTGTTGCTTTTTTTCAAGAAACTACGTCTAATCAGTACCTTTCACAGGGGCGGACCCAGGAGTTTTCAAAAGGGGGGCGTGCTATAGCAAATTTTTTTCCCGGGCCCTTCAGGCCCATGAATTTTACATTAAAGAAATCAATATTTGGGCAAAAATAGGGGGGCGTGCGCCTGGCACCCCCCCCCCCCCCTAAATCTGCGCCTGTTTCATATTATTGGACTGTTCAAAGCACGAGGACACAATTACTATAATTTGCATTTACTAGCCATAAAGTTATTGGTGTATAATTAGATCTAATTCATGTTGCTTTGAATATTGTACTTCATTGATTTACATTGTCATGTATAACAGTTTACTTCATAATATCCGTCTATATGTATCTTTTTTTCACTTACATTGTTATGCACATAAACACCAAAAAAGAATCACAAAGTAATAATTTTAACAACCTGATGGAACCCTGACGTTTATTGCAAAATTTGTAAAACTAATTTTTGCTTAAAAGGAATAAATGAAATTGAATTGACTGACAATATTTGCGGCCAGCCGCTTTTTGTATATTGTGACGCCATCTGCACAACGTCATATAGACACAGCTGTGAGTATCACCCAGGCACCTTTTTCTCATCAATAAATCATTGTTTTAGCTTTAGGAATTCAACATAATGATGACATTTAATGAAATCAATTGTACAGGAATGTTATTCATCATTATTCCACACACAAAAACTATATAAGTACCATAAAGAATAATGGGTTCGGTGTGTTATAACATCATTATTTCTACATAAAAAAATAAAGTTCAAACCCGAATACCGTTAATTTGTATGTCGCAATGGTGGAACTGCTGTAGAGGTAGGAATTTTCCTACAATCTTCTACTTAACCAGACCAGGGACTTACAATATTATGGTCAGGGGGTCATTGGCCAGGTGACTCCAGCTCTGTTGTTATACATGCATTGCCAAAAACTCCGTTGACCAACAACCACTAGGTCCCCTATACATTTTAGGTGACCTACGTCATACAGTTATGTGAGCACGTGCTGGTACACTTACTTTAAATACCCAGACGCATTGTAAACAATATTGACGATAAAGTTTTTTGAACAAAATAAAAAAGAAAAAATAACCCATTATGTTGATTATACATGTATAAAGAAATGTTGTTTTTATGTATATATCAGATATTCATATGCTTATATTATTTCTTTATTTCAGACGCAAAACCCTTACCGGGCCCTCGACGTATACAACATCACATTTTTGCCTTCATCCAAAGCACATAGACCCACATCGTACAACAAACATAACATTTTTTACATACTTTGCACAGAGCTTCCGGGAATATTAGGAGCTCAGGGGCCTGTAAATCCCACGCTCAGTGCAGGTTAAGCTGATTAATATGAAAACTCAATACAACCTAAAGTATGGCCCACATCTAGGATGCACACTGGCCAAATTAGAGGTATAAGTCGTAGATATAGTAGATCCATAACGTGGCTTTTAAATGTTATTGTAGTGACCACTAATGCATACATCTTAATAATCTTAAACAAATGATAATTGTAACACAACGAAGTAATATTGACACGAACCTCAAAGTAATAATCTTACAAAGGCACAAATTAATGTACAGCATATTAATAATTATTACCAAAGTCTAGGTGACACAACCGATTTGGTGGGTGCCCTGTCGTATTTCATGGTACTTATATCAAAGTATCATTAGTATGTATTCTGTTGACATGCTTTTTAAAGGCAGCATTTGGCAGAAAATAAACTAGTTTCAAACTTGATGCTCATCTGTTCACACCAGTTTCCTGGTTATTCTTTACGCAGGGACGGAACACAATACAAGTATACGTAACACCAGAGAGAGTAAAGTTGAAACGTTTTAACTTTACTCTCTCTGATAACACGGTCGGACGGGCCAAGAAATAGGTTCAGGAACAGTGATACTCTAATATGAACTCAGTTACTACTTGAAGAACCCCCTACCACAGACCCCAATACCCATAATCTTCCACCAGGGCTTACACTGGCCCAAAAGTCCCAAGCCCCAACTTCTCGAGACACTCCTCATTACGCCTGTCTCCCCGAGCCCCATACAGGCCATGCTTTTACAATGTCATATTAAAAGATATCCACGGATATAATTGTTTTTAATATAATAATGATATAACCCGTTATTCATAAAACATTACACCACTACCATTATTCAAAGGATATTACATCTGTGGCCTGTCGCAACAGACAAAGAGAATTAATTTTGGTTGATAAGGAACGGTATCCTTGTCAAAACACCCCTGACAAGCATGTCCTTTTATCCCAACAACAAACCTCATCTTTGAAATTATCATGATATATTTCTCTTATTCTCTTCTAAATTTAATCATGCATTCGCGGAATTAAAATTGAACCGTTAGAAGGGCTACAATTCTAATTTCAATATAATTTGCATCAAGGACATTGTAATAATTAAGAAACATGTATGAAGCTCGCTTCGCCATTGCGATAAACTACAATATAATTTACAGAAATAATTATGAAGTATATTTGAATATGTATTTCTTATTCTGTTTTCTTGCAGTGTTGTTTTTATTCTATTTGTGGGGTCTGAGTCCATTTAAGGTATAGCAATTATAGATTACAGTCTGTATACTACTAATACGGATTGACCAGGACCTGTGAGTACAGGTTTTGCACTGATCGGGGACTTGACCAGCTGACATTCCTGTGGGAATGGCGACTGACCATGACATTTCTCTGACCTTCTCTGTTAAGCTAAGTGCTGGTTGACATAAAACGAATTTACCCATACCTGACATATATGAAGGACAGAGGCCGTTATGATCTAGCTTACTATTCTAGACTAAATTCTGGGAACCCGTTCAGACATAACTATATCATGTAGGCCCTATTCATGGTTCCATTAATATGCATCATCTTTTGATCAACATAATGGTATACATGTATAATATTATGTTAGACCGTACATCCTTTTATGTGCTGTATGTGAAGTACACATGTATTTCATATTGTTTTTCTTCATTGTCTATAACAATATAGCTCATATAATATTGATTTAACATGCTTGAATATCAACAGACAAATGTGACATCGGATTTCGGAAAATATTCCTTGCTCTTCTACATCCTACGAAATGTGATAGAATGAGCAGTCAATTTTTTCATGAACCCGAAAGTGGTGACCTATAGATTGAAATTCCATCCTTTCGCCTCAGTCATTTATGCAAAAAAGGGTGTTTATTGTAGTCTAAATGTAGGTATACTCTCCTGGGATGACCCAGCTGGTATTGCCTTGAGGAAAGAGACGATTGTCCTGATCCAATCTCCATGACGACCAGGTATAAATAGAAAAAAGTCTATCACATTGATCTGAGTCCAAACTGCAAGTCTGGCCCTTTAAGTTCTCAGGAATAGCTATTGTCCACCTTTTGACCTTTGACCCAGTCTATTGGAAACAGCTGTGAGGGCTTTACAAAATCAACATCAAAGGCCTGACCTGACGCCAACGCGATGGTAAGTGAGGCTAAGTGACAGCGTCAGGGCACAAGGTAGATTTGGGCGCTTATCAAGGTATTTAATTGTGGATTGGGAGTTGAGAGTTCATTCTCCGGGCACAAACAAGGACGGTCAAAATTTGGCTCGTCTTTACTGGAGCTCCCGGGGGTACTCAGTATATACGAAGATAGATACCAACTGCGAAACTACAGCCCCCCCCATTTTTTTTTGGGGGGGGGGGGGTTTAGAGCCCCCAGAAAAACTACAATAATCTAACAGCCCTCCCTTCTCCAGGAAAGCCCATGGATAGCTCCTAAAAAAGAGCATTTACCAACCAATTTCTTGGTCAAAGCTGATTTCAGATCGGTTACACTTTTTCACGAGCCAGTATGAAGCAATCTGATTATATAAAAATTGAGTTTAATGTAATATTAATAAATGAAATAATATTGACAGCTTTACTAAATAGTAGTGTGAAAATTTGACAGCCCCGCTTTTTCAGCCAACTTGGCGATTGACAGCTACAGCCCCTCGCTGCTCCAATGGCAGTCGGTACCCATTTCTAGACCACGTCCCCCCCCCCCCCCCCCCGGGCTCGAGCTTCTTCTATTTCTACATCTACAGTGTACTGAGACTCTTGCCCTTTCTATATGGACCAGCTTTAAAGTAACATCTTCTGCCAGCTAAAAGACCTCTTGCTGTCCCTGTGCTTTTCCTCTTGCTGAATACCGTAAACTTTTATCCTGCTGTTTTAGGTTTGTTCGGGAAAAGGGGGTGGACAGGACTCCGGGGTCTCAAGGTATTTCGGAGTCTCAAGGGTTTTCGTAGGGTGTCATGGTCTCCATGTATAGGGATCAAGGAGCTCACTCAAAAAGTCATGAGGGGAGTCTCAGAAATCACCTTGTGACTTAGTCTAGTTACTCAATATTACATGGTCACCAGCATTTATCTCAACTGTCACTCTGCTTCTGGCCCTCACTCACTCTGTGCCAGTGGCAGCTAGCATTGAACAAGAGGGGTTGGGTGCAGATTGGAATCAATGGCGATTTTATATAAGGAAGGTAATGCTTGGGTGTCAGGACAAGGGTCAACTTCAGGGCTGCCCTTGACACACCTTTCTAGGTCCCTAATTCAGTGGGGGCTATACTAGGGTCGGCGGGTGCTCGAGGAACCTAGAATCCTTGGGCCTCGCCTAAGATTTGCCCTCAGGTTATGAATATCATCATGCTGCTATATTTCTTCAAGCGTAAGTCAACAACAGGTAGATATTGATAGTTGAGCACCAAAGAGGATACTAAATTATTTCAGGATAACAAGCCACCTTTTATAGGCCACTGAGATGGAAACCGTTGGTGATTGACTAAGGCCAGATGACATGATGCTACTCCATCATGTATTGAGGCAACCTGACAATTTGGAATTATTTTCATGTTACTTTTCAAGTTCAAGTTACTTTTTTAGTACTTACATAATTCGAGATCCTTTTGTACATAATAGATATTACGATACTCTGGGACCTCTTGCATACCTGATATCCCCACCTATTTTTCTCCTCTTTATCTATTCAGGTCCATGGTCAACAAGTAGTGCATTTCTGTTCTTAAGCCATCGATTTTGGCAATATACTTAGATATTTTTGTTACTTGTGTTACTCATGTTACTCATGTTCCATATCCCAACATTCCCCTTACCTCTCTAGCTCCTCAACTGTATATTCTGATTACCCATATTGAATTAGAGTTCCCAAGGAAAGCCAAGACTAACATTGTTTGATGAGCAGCTGTCATGCTACTGGTTGGTTCATTGCCAACTGCAGATTATAATAATCTAGACCCGGACCATCATGGCTTCTGATTGATTAGCAAACTGTTATACGATTGCATGAGCATTTTGGTGTCATAACACAAAGTCAGGCCATACGAGCTCATGTAACATAAATCCATGTCACACAATGTTGTGCCTGCATACAGCATGGAGTTAACAAAGGCACAATCAGACGAATGCACTGGAAAGTTTCGCTTACAATCATCACAATATTTTGAAGAATATTAGAACGGTTAAGTCTAAGTTTTGGGTAAAAACATTCATATTCCACAGAGTAGGACACTTTGAAATAACTTTAATTTCAACTTTTTACCATTTACATCAATTAACATCAATTGAATTACCTTGAACTTAGTCCAGTTCAAAGTTGTCTTTAGGCTTCCTAGTATAATCTTGGTGACAAGAAAAGTATCAAACATTACAATGTGCCGCATATAGAGGCCCCACGCCAAAAGTTTTGAAAGGGAGGCGCTTTGAAATGATAAGTATACAGTTAATCATTCAATTTACACGTGACATTATGTTTCGGATGGAGGGCATTCCTAGTTTGGTTAACAACGAGGAATTAATCCAAAAAACTAAGCTACTAAGTGGATCATGATGGTTTTATGCATGGTTAAAATAGCCATTGTTCAGAAACATTAAGACCATTGTAATATTCGATCTGTAGGCATCAATATTTGCAAATATTAAAACAAAGCTGATCAAGAGTTCAAGGAGTTTCTATGTCATTCTCATGTGACTAATCGTGACCATGTACAAAACACTGCCCTCATGTAAAATGTTCTACAACAAAGAATGCCTCATAAGTATTCAGCTGCGTAGTACGTATATCCATGGCCTGGTACACATCGTAGAAGCCCAGGGGCCATGGATGCTGATTACTGGAATATTTTGTATCCATTCGTGATAGAAACAGATTGCAGGGCAGGAAATCATTCAAGCAGTCATTGTTCGGATTGTATACATTGATACTTAGTATATATTTGCTATATAATTGCACTACTCAAAGGTTGCAACTCACTGACACTCTGCTTAAAATATTAGTACAAACACAAAAACTAAAATGTTTGACAGTTTCCTGAAAATATAATGTGCACATTGTTGCTTTTAATAATTATCACAAGAGGTCCTCATACCATCACGGTCATTTATTAAGACTTTAAAGGGAGGATAATGAATTGAAATGATTTAGGGCTGGAAATAGGATTCTAGATTCAATAATCAAGGAGGATGTAGTAAGTTTAGAAAGTGTCTGGTTGGGAAAGGGGGTGAATCTCTGCCATGCCCTTCGAGTGCGCCATTCTTACATGAAAGTTTTAGAGCCCCCTCCCTCCACCTCCTTCCCTTTATATATAACATTAATTTTATTGAACAGCATCTGAGAATTCATCGTTCAATTAAACTGAAAATCATTTTCTTTAAACAGAGGAAAAAAACTTGTTATAAGGAAGGTATAGAACCTATATGAAAAAGGGTTATAACCAACACTCTAAACCCAAGAAGATATAGCCGTTTTTGCTAAGGGGATTAACCAAATTAATGTTAACGCAATTTGAAATAATTAGTCATCTGAAAAATTAAAAGGCTTTTAGCAAATTGAATACCCCCGAATTTGTTCTTTTTGAATTCCAACGTGTTCAACCCTTTCGTATTTTTATAGTGTGACAATACAGTACTAGCTTGTGTGTCCAGGCCAACACAATTAACTTATATAAGATGCCCAAACTAGAGGGATGGGGCGGGGTAGTTTAGGGACCACTGAGTTTGTGATAAGTGGGTAAATGCCTTATAATAAATAAAACACTGTTTGGGATGGGTTGGTCAAGGTCATCACCAGGATAGTTTGACAAGCAGAAATCCGGCTAGGTCAATGGAAAAGTACGTAAACGTCCCTTAAGATGGAAATAGGACACATGAATATAACATCAAACGTGGATGGACCAATAGGAGGCATCGTCGCTGTTGCCCTAGTCCTTTGAGTGTAGCCCGATTCAGGACCAAAAGAAAATGGTTTTGTTTCTCAGAAAAGGGAATGGTTTATATCACAATAACCTTAAGGAGGTCTTTCCCCTGATGAAAATAGGGTAAAAAGAGGACATTTGCATGAATGATAGTTAAAAGCATATTATTTATCGTCGTCCTGAGGGGTAAGGATGATTTAATTTAATTTGAAGTTTGATCTGGACCGATTTTAGGAACAACAGGTTTAATTGCCAACCCACTTTGGACCATCGGTCCTGAAATCGTTTCCCTTTCCCTTTTTTTTGTCGTTTTAGAAAAAAATCGTGTCGTGGATCATTGGCTTTATTCGGTGTGAACAGGACTTTAGGACGCTTCCAAAGTCCATTTCCATGGTTTACTGTTGTGTTTGTCAACAAAACTGTCATTGAACTTTAAGTCGAAAGTTCCAAGTGATATTGATTTGAACTTGAATCCGATTTCAGATTATAGATAACAAACATTTTGAAAGATAAAGAATACTTCATGGTAGGAGAGTGCATCCTCATGAGGTCAATGGGTGTTTACAAATAGGAACACTCCCTATTAGGTAGTTTGATAAACTGAAAATAGGCCAAATCTTTTGATATACTTTTTGCCAACAAAGACCTCCATTAATCAACTATTGTTAATACCTCTTGATATATGTTTATGTCATAGGCCTATGAGAAATGTTATAATGCGGGATGATAATATTGTCAAGAGTTATTTGTATACCTGCGCTTCTATATCAATCTTATTTAAATAGAAATTTGGATAGAACTAATATATTACAGTCTCCAAAAAGTGCGACTATCAGTAAAATGTCGAATACTTAATGGCTTAACTTTCTAAATAAGTATGTGCTTCTACAGTCAATGTTGCTACAGCAGTAACAAAAACAATAATGATGGCTGTAGTTTATTGTTTTTATAACTAGCCAGATGCAATATTAATGATTCTCAAAGATAAGTAAAATGTTTCAAAGGAACTTTGGTTTAAAAGCAATAGTCGATCTACTGTTTCAACCTTTTATAAATATTAATTTATATAAAAGTTTTACCCATATGGCTCTGAAACATGAAAAAAGAATTTTGGTCATCAGAGATTTTTTAAGATATTTTAGTCAAAGTAAACTCATGAGTACCGGTATTCAAAATTCGGTGTGTCATGATGACATGGAAAAAGCTTGAATTGATCGAGAATAGTGTTAAAGGTTTGATAAGTGAAAGAGAAACCATTATGTTTGGTCCAAAAGACTAAATGTTCTTATTATAAGAAAGGAAAATACAGTGACATTACATTAATTTGATTAGGGATGTGGAATGTGTGTTTTAAGATGTGAAATGGTTTATCGTAGATACGTTTGGATGACCATCTTGTTATTCTCGTGGTCTCTCATACTCGTATATGTTTATGTTCTCATGGTGTTTAGCTACAAACATATAGATGTTGTGCAGATGACGTCACAAATGCCAAAATAAGGCTGGCCGCCATATTGGTGATCAATTTACATCCTGATTAATGATTAATGAATACACATGTAGATCATATGGTGTTGTGATAAGACATCAAATTCATTCGATACAGTCACATGTCTATGATCAGCAAATGGTGACCACCAAAAGGTGATCATATGACTACGTCTGCACAAGGTCTATATTTAGTTCTCAACCAGTACAGTCCCTATTGCAGTTTGGCTGGCTCACCATATTCATAGAATGGACAGACCAAGGCAAAGGTGTCAACAATAAATTGTAGTAGTAGAGCAGTACTTAATTTGATCATACAACTTCTGCCTTATATAAGTCCCAGGTCATCATTGATTTTCTTTTAAAAATGTTACCCTTTATTCCTGCTTCTTCCAGTTAATTCATTAGAATAGAGAAGCTCACATGTCAAAAGCTTTTTGCAGATCTATAAAAACTGACAAAGTGGTTTTCCCAAAATTAATTTGATTGAAGATATCATCTGTGAGATCTGCTATTGTAGAAATTGTGGAAAATCGTTTTCTAAAACCTCCTTGGTGTTGTGATAAGAATTTATTCTCCTTCAGAAAATTTGAAGAAAAAACAATTTTGGACTATTTTTTCCACGAGTTTCCCTGGGGTCGTAATAAGGATACAGATCTATAGTTTCCCACCTGACTCTGTCCCCTCCTTTGAATAGTGGCACAACTTTTTCCATTTTTTGTACATGCTTCGGGAAAAGTGCCATGAGTTAGTGAGGTATTAACTCCTTAAGGATGCTAGTATCGCAGGCATCACCGCCCATTGAAGCCTTTATCTCTCAGGCATCACCAGGCCTAGACGCCAGATGCCTGAGGGATACATAGCACATATCAGAATTGTGAATTTAATGCTCAATAAGATATTATATCAAACACATCTTTTTCTGTTTCAATACACTGAAAATGTTCCATATTATGCTCGATCTAACTATTGCCATTTGGAAAGTGACTGTTTCTATAATTATTCATATTTTAGCTGACCATTTTGTACTATATGAAAATTTTGTGGCATCTTGAAAGGACAGTTGGACTAGCTGTTCTGCTAGGACCATAAACGCATCCTTACAAACTCTAGATGACTACCCATCCATTCCCAATGACTTCATTATGTTTATCTCCTTACATAATTCAAGTGACACCTCTAGCCTATCCGTCCTATCCCCTCTGTAGACCCATTTATTGTTGTGCTTCCTGGCTAGATTGGGACCTATAGATGTGAAGAAAGAGTTAATAAAGTTAGCAGTGTCTTCAAATTTCTGAGACAACCTTCCAGAATTTCTTGTAGTCTGCCTGGTGAATGGTTTGTTGATTTTTTAAGGTAATCAGCCCTTAAAATTTCTGTCTACCTACATCATTTCTTAACCTTTTTTATGCTATCAAATCCTTGATTTTACCTATTTTTTGCAATTCTAAGGAGCCTGTCTTTATTTTTGATAGCCTCAATTTATTGCCTCTTTTGTTATCCAAGGCTCCTTTATACTGTTAACTCTAAAGACTTTTACTGGACACATCTCATCAATTATATTCAAATTACCCATTCTACGTATTCCCACATGAAATAAGGGTCCCGCAATGCATAGTATTCCCCCCAGTCAAGGTTGCTAAGTTGTGTTTGAAAATCTTTTTGTCATAATTCCTATATGATCTATCTTTAAACTCAGTTTTTTCTGGTTTATCCCATTGTTTTTTCATAGTTATTCTGATAGCTAGGTGGTCACTTAAGTTCGATTCTAGTATTCCCTACTCTTTTATGAAATCTGGGTTTGTAAAGATTAAGTCTATAGACGTTGTGCAGATGACGTCACAACCACCAGAAATCAACCTGGTGCCATCTTGGTGATCAATTTGAAATTCCTTATATTAACATTTAACAAAAATGTAAAATGAATATTTTTGTAAAATGTGTCTGGAATAATCATTATGAAATAATACTAAACAACATTTATCATATATAATTAATTATATCTGGATGTATGTAAGGGCCATGTGTTCAGGGAGAGCACATGGTGATCACCAAAATGTGGTCACGTGACCACGTTTGCACAAGATTTATAGTTGTGCACACCCTAATCCCATTTCTAAAGGAGACTCTTGTTGCGGAGGTGATCAGCTGCTTCAGCCCTATTGTTCCCATTGTGAATACTAGCTCCAGGGCTTGAGAGAGGGGACATTTTCTGCAACATTTATGTTGAAGTCTCCCAGTATAAACACCTCAGCATTATCCTTGACCCCTTCAACCCTCTATTCCTGAGGATAATACATAAACATGTTTGTGGGCTACAGAAGAAATGCGTTCTAAGCCTGCAAACCATTTGAAAATATTCCTCCAGTTCTGATAGTCATCTTTGTTTCCATGTTATGGTAACTTTAATTTGACCTTGTATATTTAGAATAAAAAGCATTTCTTATTCAGAAAAATGTTTAAAATACAATAACGTTTGATTGACTTGGTCTTTTATCTAAGTGTTTGAAATATAAGGCAGAAAAAGATATTTCCTACATTACCCATGAAAATTGTTCCATTGGCTCTTAATGGTTTTTTTTCTGTAACCATGGCAACCTAACAAACTTATTTTATGAAGGATTTCTGTGAAAAAAACATTACATTGCAAATTTCCCAAAATGCATCATTTGTAAAAGATTTGATATTTCTATGAAAATCATTGAATTCTCAGGAAATTTCTATATAAGTCCAACTTTTCCACAAAATTACATGAAAAAATGTTTTTTCACCAATAATTCCTTAATTACAAAAAGGGTAAGGTTCCTTGGAACTTTGGGAATATTTTGATATTTACCTCATGAGTGTAGGTGAAATACCCATTTGATAATCAGAATAAAACCCTAAAAGAGGTGTCATTTTATGGGTAACACTCATGTGGTGGCCAAATATGGCCTTATGGTGTGGAAGGGGTTAAGGTTGGCTTGAGCAAATGCTTCATTAATACTGGTACAGACCCTATTATAGTCACCATTGAGGGGCCTGTATACATTGACAATAAAAATAGGTCTAACATTCACCAATTCAAGGGCAATCCATTGCATTTCCAGATATCTGCAAGGAACGTGTTTGCTTATAAAGCATGCTAGGCCATCCTCCCGATCTGTCCAGCCGCTATCAAGCCTTTATGATTGGATAACAAGTGCAGATGGTGTATCACATGGTATTTTCATGATAGTATAGACGTTGTGCACATGACGTCACACTTCTCAAATTTGAATTAGCGCCATATTGGTGATCAATATAAATTTATGATTATTCATAATTCTAAAGCATCTATGGTGAAGATTTGTTGTCTATTTTATCAATTGAAACTCTTGAAATCATAATAAGCAGTTATTATCTATTAATTTTAGATACATGTTATAGCACATGGCTGTGACAACCACATAATGATCACCAAGGTCACATGACGAGGTCTCTACCACTTTGTTATATCTCATAACAATCATGTCATGTTTCATGTTAATATCGCCATTATGCATGACATATCCTGTGCTATAGTTTGGGTCTCATAGACTACAGTTTAGAGGCATAAAGCCTGACCCATGGTGATACGAGACCAAATACAGTTAATACTTCACCAAATTATTACTCTGCTGTATGATTTAGGTATTTAAGTACCTCATTGCTAGCTTTATTTGGGCGGTATGATATATCATGGCCTTGTTGCTGTTTAAGATATAAATCCCAATCAAATACCCATAACACAAGCGAAATGAAGTGAAATGGGAAAAACACCTTTCTCTGTAGACTGAATCACTGACTGTATGATATTATTGATCTTTGTTCTAGGCCAAAGGTGAATGGTAGCTCACTCGCATAAGAACCCGTTCTATTCTACCATTGCAGCTCTGGGCCATTCAAGGATCGATATGTATGTATGTGGGTGGGTGTGGATGGGGGGCGGGGGGGGGGGGGGGGTAATGACAATTTATACAACTAGACCTATTCAGCTATTGTTCCGGTTGGCTGAACAGCAAACCTGTTCGCATTACTTTATGGGTTCCTGGAATCTATGATCAAATTGGCTTTTGACCACGCTTCAGTGTTTTTGATTTAACAACTATGAATGAATGGACAAGCATTATGATCACATGGCCAGAGTTTCCAGTCCCTATTATGAATCAAGCAACATGTATAACAAAGGACTACCTCCCGGGATAAGTTGATAGAAGTGAAATAAATCTATAGACGTAAGTAAAGAAATGTTGACCTAAGATAGTAAAGGCTACGCCGTTCATATCTGTGGCGCCAGTACTTTATTCATATTGGGAGAGTTGTGGAGCCTTTGCCCTTTGCAATATCAATTCTATAGACGCTGTGCACATGACGTCACAACTTGCATGATGACCTGGCCGCCATATTGGTGATCACTTTACTATCATTATTATTTGTGATTTGAAGGTATTTAGGGTGTGTTATTACACCAAAATATCTTTCAAATAACCTCACTGAATCATAATCAATGATTTGTGTGATGTAGAATAATTGTTAAATTCTAAATATAATTCACAGCCACGTGGTCAGGATCACCACGTGGTGATCACCAAAAAGTGATCACGTGACCATGTCTGCACAAGGTCCATATGGACAAAAGATAGTTTGTCAGTTTACTACAGAAGAAATTGTCTTCTCGCAATTTAATGCCCTAGTCGATAGATTTCCACTTTTCCTTGTTAAGGACTGGCCACTCAGAAGACTCAACTCGCGATTCAGGTAAATAGACATCAGTCTAATAGTGCCTTGGGTTTATGTCTTAAGACTGAATTCCTCATAGAAATTTACAAAGAATTCGGTTGGGTCCTAGTAGACCAACACAAAACGCATATGTCATGTAGATTCCTCTCGACTGCATACAAATCTAGATTATGGGTGGGCTGTAATCTGATGTACACTTTACCGGGACGCTCTATACAGCATACTCCTGAATATTATAAGTTTATTAAAAAGAATATAGGCATATTATGCTACCGCTCAACCGTGAACTGTTGGTTGGAGATGATTTGTCCTCGGTCGATTATCATGGTAGCTGTGAGGATATCCTACAGATCCTCACAAAGAGAGAAAGAGAGGTTTTGTTCTTGGTGTACAGAATTACATTGTATAACCTACATAGTCTGTGGGGCCATTATTTGCACATGCTTGGTTGTGTTACAGTAATGACATGGTGGAATCGATTCATGCCGACCTTACAGCATGGAGTGATGGAAACCCACGTGCCTCAGTCGACATGGTACATGGGTATAGGGGTATGGGCCCTTTCTACAGTTGTATCTATTCATTTTGCCTCGCGCATATTGTGTAGCAAGAGAAATATCTACTCTGCTCTCCTAGTTAGGCCTAAATGCATGAAGACATCAGCATTAAATTGTTAGTCAACAGTCAATTTCACTGATCCTAGAGGAAAACGAGTGCGTTTTGGCTCTAGAGTTATAGTCAATGCATGCACCTTGTAAAATATCTTTAATATTAATATTTTAATCAGTTACATATTTTATTACATGTAGGCCTACTGGTTGTAGAACAATTCCTTGTAAATGATAAGTTTGGGAGTTCCTTTTTAGATGATATAATAATTAGGCTTATGTCGTCGTTGGCTCTCTGATAGTTCAATGTTTCGAAGGAAATATAAAACCTTTTGAATTAGAAGTCAGATTTTACAATTTCATTAGAGTCAAGATAATCATGACTAAAAATAAAACAAAAGGCAGTCGTCCCTGGGTGGGCTCGAACCACCAACCTTTAGATTAACAGTCTAACGCGCTAGCCGATTGCGCCACAGAGACGGATGTGCACTTACCACTCCAAAAAATTATCATACTTATATTTCTCAAATGTCAGGGCCCTCTTATTTCAAATCCCAAAACACATCCAATCCTAAAGGCCCGGACATAAATATCAACCCGATCGTCGGAGACTAAATAGTCGTAATATTAACATTCTCTGGGGGTGTCACATAATTTATAAAATGGCTGATTGGTCACTGTGACGTTGATAGATGCAAATATTGAGAAACGATATCCATTGTGAAAATACATGTAGAGGAATAGATAGTATGCATTACCTTTTCTTGAGTAAAATGTAAAATGTTTAGTCTATAAGATACTTGATATATTCTTCTTTTCTCATTACACAATACTATTAACTTTTATAGAAATGATGATAGCAGAATAACACAAAGCATACCATCCAAAAGCTTAGATATAAGAGTCATTTTCATATCAATTTCATTTCGGAAAAAGTCGTATACACGTACATGACTGCCCTGTAGACCCGACAGTTGGGTTGTTCATCCTCAACATCTCATGATTCCTGACCCGACATATTAGTCGGGAGAACAGCCAAAATTCAACGAGAATCGATCGTGGATAGGGATCCATTTGAACATCCTAAGGCCTATCGTCGGGAATAGATGAAAATGTTTAAAAATACTGGCCGAAAACTATCTTTATAGTTCTACAGCCACACAGAAGTGATTCAAAGCCTGACACCAAAGCTTTTTTAGAAATAGAGTTTCACTCAATATAAACAGATAAAGATATCTACCTTCTGCCATTATTTTTTTTGAGTTTGAAAAGCAGGTTTCTAAGGACCTATGCTATTAAAAGCCTTTTTCTTTTTTGAAATGCCACTGCCAGCTGTTAATAATACGTATAAAGTCTCAGACAGATAAACAGCTTAAAATATCATTCTTGAATAGTTTCCTTCCTGTTTTTCCAGTTATTCCGGTGTGTTACAAAGCTTTTGCTGGGAATAAAGTATGGATCCATGGGTCCAAATTATATTAGTGACCCATACCATGAACATAAAGCCTCAGGCAAACCCTCTTTGGAAGTCCTAAAATGAGCGAGGCGCCTGTTAAGGCACAAAGTGACAAAAGGGTACTAAGAGGCAAAATTTTGTCACTTAGTGCCTTCTGTCAATTCGTGCCTCAACAGGCTCCCTCAAATTATACATAACAAAAGAATGCATTAAAATTAGGATGATCCGAAGCACAGGAGAACTCCCGGGACTCTAAATAGAAGTTTCCTATAACCACTGATACCCAAAAAAGATGCGAAATTTGTTCTATCCTTATATCAAAATGTATTGTATAGCCTCATTGGGCCTACCAGCATACGTAAAATAAAATCATGGTACAGCTGAAATATGGCAGAGAGCTTGATTGAGAACGGTAAATTATTGCATAAGGTTAGAGGTGATATCCCGGTGGCTGAACTGATAATAGGTTAACCGTCTGAAATCTACAGGATTCAGGCGGGTTATGACCCCCTACACCACGGTAGGTGGCAGGGGCCATGGGGTCACTACCCCTTAGGTCCTGATTGGGTATTCAAAGGGTACGTTCAATCTGGTGGGGAGTACTCTATCAAGTAAGTATTGCTCCTGTCATCTAAGTGAACTATTGTGGGGTTTAGGTACCAGCTCAACACTTCATTATTTGTAGGTGATAGTTTTTATCAAATAGTATAGTTTCAATCCCATCTTCATCTTCATCTTTCACTCATTCATTCCTACAGTTCAATCGGAACAAAATGGTGATGAGCACAAATGAGAGGATTTTCTTTAATTAGATCCAAGGCATAGCAGGACTTCACTCAAGTAATCTCATCAGATGGTAAACATTCACCTCAATACAGTAACATCAGTCTCCTCATACAATCACTAACATATTTATTTCCTATTCGTAACCTTGATAAAATACCCTTTCAACAAGATCCATTTACATCATAGACCTCGCAAGAAGGCCACAATGCTCGCTCTGCACTATCATAGAACCAGCACCTCACAACATTGGAATCCAGGAGTACCTGAGCACATGCGTCACCTTATACCTATATGGAACAAAATTGATAAGATCATGTCTTCCACCAAGTAGAGACATTGCCTCACTCTGTACATCTTTTTTTTTTTCTTTTTTTTTTTTTTTTATAATATTTTTATTGAATATCTTCAGATAGTTCTGTTCTTCCAGATATTACATTGATGATCGCTGTTGTTTATGACAATACAAATTTTCAACTGTTATGGGTACGTCTTATAAAGAAGAGATAATGATATGAATATATATATAATGAGTGGTTGTAGAAATGGGATCTCTCCCTAATTGTCTTGGCCATAGTCCAACCATAAATAGTTTTTTTCCCTTTACCACTTGGCAATATATTTGATGAAACACGAGAGCAGACACACAATGACTATATACCAAAAAGAAAATTTAGAAGGCTCACTTATAGCTGGGAAGCACACACATACACGATATTACATTTTATTTGTCACAACCTATTATGAGAGCATATCAAAAATGCTTTTTAATAGTTTCTTTGAATTTAGCAAAGGATACAATTGTTTCTCTGTACATAAATCAGTTACACATCTAGTATAGATCTATTCTTTTCACACATATGATGCAATTCTAACTTTTATTTTACCTTTTCTTTGACAATTTTTACCAATTGACTTAACCCAGATTATGCTAACGTCCTACTGGTAGGACGCCTATACCATGGGTTTTGTGCTACTTTTTGAAGGTAGTCAAAATATGAATACAATCTAAAATCTTAGTGTAAATATGACCTCAACACCTATAGATCATGAAAAAATTCCAAATAAGAACATATACCACGCAATATCATGTTGCCATGACAACAAACAATGAGGTAAATTGACAAATAGAGGTGATAGAAAATTTGATAAATCAATGTTTATTTTTCCTATGATATAATAAATATTTTGGGACAAAATTTGACTTTTAGATAGACCTTATGGAGCTACATATGCATGCTAATTTTTATCTAAATCAAATAATAATGTCCAGAGATATTAAGAATTTTCTATTGCCGTCCTACATGTAGGACGTTAGCATAATCCACTACCGTAATTTTGTACCCTGCATCAGTGTGGATACTACATGATATAGCATTATTTTGAAGTTTTGTCATCATTTTACTCACACATTTTGCATACGAAGTATGTAGTAGATGCCTATAAAAGTCCAGTATTTAGTAGTTGAAAGCTCTTTCTGCATTTTAGAACAAATTTTTATTTTGCCTTAACCTTTAATGACGGATAAAGGCATATTATCGTAGATAACCAATAAATTAGGTTATTGGTTACCGTGGTTACCCCAAAAATAGATAAAAAATAATTTTTTCACACCTTCCGAAAGTAGATTTTATAATTTTGAGTGGCTTTCCAATAAATACATTGCTAGAATACTTAATTTTAAAATTATTAGTATGATTTATTTGTTATCATATATTTGCCAATAAGGCTCTTTTAAGCATTAGCAAAGGGTTAAATACTATGGAAATTGTGGTAGTGGATTATGCTAGCGTCCTACATGTAGGACGCCCCATATCTCAGCTTCTACTATAGATAGAGACCTAAAACTTTGTATGTGACTTATTATCTCATATATAGTGCCAGATATAAAATATTTAGAGTTTTGGATCATAATTGGCACTTTAGTATAATTTGGGTTAAATGCAGGAAACTTGCCAAGCCTATGAAAAACAATCGGTTGGGAGGAATGGTGTCAAAATGATCTAAGATACGATTTCCTCCTACTGAATGTTTACCCTGCCCTGTAAAATACTTCATTCCAGTGTAGGCCTAGAGTGATAAACTGATAAAGTGCCCCCCTCAGTAGGACCCACTCCTCCTGGCCTGTTCCTCCAGGGTCGGAGATATCTGCACCCCCTACCTAGGCACTGCACGTACTGGAGTATTTAGGCTATTAGTTTGACGTCATTCCCTGTTTTCAATTAACAATCATGTAAAACAATTTCTGACCCAATTGAGGGGGACACAATAGGCGCTGTGTCCGAAAACTATTAGTGTTTGTTGAATATTTTCATTTCATAAATGTATTCTTTTCCATTCGGGTATATGGGTCATAGCTTAGTGTGTTTGTTGAACGAAAGGGGTTATCTTTGAGCACAATATGGCAGCTATTCGTGAAGAATGGTTACATTTATTAACATTATTTAACCCTGTAGAAACCATAGATGGCCATCGTGAATGGGTGTATTTCCCCGGGATTTCCAAAGATTTCCCCAATAAATTCCTTCATTTTCTTGTAATTAAGACATTTCAAAGGTTGCCACACTATACATTGAAATTATAGAAATCTGATTTTAAGTATTGATTGGGGAAATTAATCAGGTTTCAAGTGATATACTTTACATTTTTGTATGTTAAAGCGTTATGAGATTGTTCGCCTTGGAAACATGTGAAATAAAAAGCCATTTTCCGTCCGACTACGGCCGGATTGGTGAGTACGCGCTCGGGCGGCAATGACCGAATTTGGGTACAAAGAGTTCACTGGTTACAAAAAGTATAACATTTAATGATAATCATGAGTTCCAGAGTGTGCGTTTATCTTTAGTATTAGTAGCGAGTCGCTTTATTTTATGTGTTTGGCAAATATATTACTGGTAATTTTTGAAGAGCTATATATCAGATCTATGGCTCATCACTCCATGGTCATTCTGACATCACATGAGGGGCATACCGTTTAATATCCTAAAACATTTCTATGTGATTTATATTCGGTATGAGAGGCATGAGACAATTAAAACGCATTAAAGAATTATTAATGAGGTCACGTTTGGGATCAATGTCCCTTAAATTCACTGACCTCAGTGATACAGTTTGAGATTGAATACAAAGCTTACAATAACATGCGAATGATACTTTGTGCTATTTGCTATTTGCTGGGTCAGATTATTTTGTCTAGCGTAATCAACTAGTCAAATCAAAATACGATGGAAAGGGCATTGTGCGCATCTTCACAATGTCAACATTTGACAACAAAATATCAAAATATTATCAGCGCTTAGGTTCATTCGGGACAAATAAGATAGCTTAACAATGCCTCTATACTTAGTCTAGATACATTGTTATTTTCATATTTGTTTTGAAACAGTGCCGGCCCCTATCGGTGCTTTTCAGTCCATACTTATACATTTATTGCATAAATCAATAACGATATCACATGTTATATTATAGTTTCATTATTTCATAATACGGTTTTGCGTTCCCTTGAGGCCTCAGTGTGTATTGGTTTCAGAAGGTGTGTGCTTAAAATTTTCCACTGCTGTTTTAATTAATTCTAATCTTAGATTTTAAGGGTAACAGTATTTGGAAATCTGGCCTATTTAGAGTTCAGGGTTCATAGTTTATTGCCTGTCTTCACACTCCTAAAATACTTGGATGAATAATGACCAGCCCTAATGTCACCAGTAGAGTCAATTATTCAGACACACAAAACAACGTGCCCATTTTTTCCACAACTTGTGCAAAACCATATAAATAAAAAGGTATATTGAAAGGTATATCAAACTCAACGACGACTTTGTAGACTTGATGTTTATTGTAGATACATCGGTAGGCAAATTCATATCTTTCGGATTGAACATACATCATTTATCAGAATTTCAAATCTAACATATGTAAACTTAGATTGGGTTATTGTAATTATTTTTCAGACGTTGAAGAGAGTCAACCAACAAAGAGATTTTTTCTTGCATAATGAACTACCGGTAGGTCTCATGGTTGGTGGGAGGGGGGGACAAAGTTGTGCTATGATGAATGCACATGTGGACAATTATATATCGTTTAAGCCAGAAAGGGTGGTGCAATATCCTGTATTGCCTATTTGATCCCCTTATTACTGGCAGATTCAAATGAAAACCTATACCCTTCCCCTTAGTGCGGACTTCGCTACTCACATAAAACCTTTAGGAGGATACTGCCATTCAACATCAACGCAACATGATATTAGTACTGTAAAGAAAATATCAATACTTCTGGTCCTGATGAAAATAAGGTGCAATGGAAATTTCAAAATTCATTTAAACCTATTTGGACCTGATGAAAACAACGTGAAATGAAAATTATTAAACCCATCTAAACCCTTGTAGTCCATACGAAAATAAAGTGAAATGAAAACTTCGAAACCTATCTCTACAATATAATTAATGAGATAAAGGGCAGGCTGTCTTTGATGTATGTAAATAGGTCTGTACATCATACTGCCATAGTGGCCCAATCAGGCGAGTGGAGAATCATTACAGCTAGCTTTTAGGACCCCAGTACTTTTCCACTCCGCTTGGCGACCTCAAGTGTTTGCTGCCTGAAGCCATTTCCTTGCACGTAACTGGTTCAAACGGTACTAAGTCGTACACGTAACGTATGAATGCACGCAATGCCCAAGTGGTTGTATAAAACACAATACTGACCGTACTTGGAAAATTTTGTTTGGATAATATGGAAGCTACCTGAAAGCATGGAATTCACGCATAAGCCTACATGTATGTCGAATTTCCTTTACATTCATAAAAGCACAACAGTATGCACCGAAATAATGAACACCTTATGATTGAAATTCCATTTCCCTTTATTTTCAATAAAAGTACATTCTCATAATGCGTAGTCAACCAAGAAGAGTATTAGTAGATGAGACATATATACAGAAAAAAAACAATATTAAGACTGTCCCGGTCTTCGAATGTTTATATCAATCTTTTACTACGTTTACCTTATAGCGAGTGTCGCCATTTATAAGAATTAACATACTTTTCAACAGTACCTCAGTTACACCCTATGTCTCCATATTTGATTGTAAATTACTTATATTCGTGTTAAACATTAAAAATCTGTTTTGTCCATCGCAATGTCTAATTGGCCTGTATGTTCTCACTGTTCTCCCAATAGCCTTTGAATTCTTTTAAACTTGACTAACGATAGTTCAACGATATTGATAAGCATACTCCATTGAGTTATGATTTCAAGTAAGATAGCAGTATCAATTAGCGAGCAAGTCATAATTATATATTCATTACAGCATATTTTTAAAGTCAGCTGATCTTCCAAAGTGACAAAAACGATCAAGAATACTGAATCATGATAACGACATTGCGTGAAAGGTGGGGCTGTTTGGTATCAGCGACCAAATGTATGTCAATTTTACGATGAGTATACAATAGCATAACCAGTTGCTATGAATTGGCCCCACTTAACCAAATAAAGTATAACTGAGGCCAAGTCTATTGCCATCCGTGAGGTACAGGTCTTTCACAAACAAACGTATCCATATAGACTAATAGAAAGCAGCATGTACAGTGCAGGTCCTTACTTAATGATTGAGGAGAGTAGACAAAATGGGTGGTAATAAAACAAATGTATTTATGATAAGTATATTGGCTGAATCAAACATCTTGGAAGTGCAGTCACTAATAGACCTACTATAGTTAGCATCTCTGGTATTTCTGTCTGCTTATCACCTTATGTGTCATATGAAACTCAACACTATAGTTGAAAGGATTTAGGATTTAGGATTCTCAAATATCTATATAATAACCTGTTTTAGTAATACTATGATCTAAATACCGTAAAATGCTAAAGCATGTGCATACATCGAATCAACGACTAGGGTTACAACAAGAAGTGGTCCCAATGTTGCAGATCCTGAGAATACACTTAGATCTACATTTTCATTATACATATAGCCGTTTTACGTAGGCATTTTAGGCAGTGAAAATGAACAGCAATTTCAAAACCTTTTAGGGGGATATATCCATCTTTTCTTTAGGTATTCTTTGATACTCAAATGAGGCAGTCCTTTGTTACTTTAAAATGTTATTGTATACATCGTGATCCCTACACCACTTCTTGGAAGTGTATGAATAGTAGAAATTATCAAAGTAATAGCAAATCATTTCCTAGCGCATTGTGTCTTATACATGCACAACCCATGGATAATGATCATTCCACTCAAGAGTCTTCCCGTTACATAAGTCTAAATTGATGTCATTGAGCAATTAGACATTGTAACGTAGGCAGTTCAGCACAAGGCTGCAATATGTTTAATGGCAAGTTCGTGATTGCTTTGCAGGTTATGGTACAAGTTATGCATCACTTCAACATTATAAAAAAGGGTATAATTATTATAGTACACAATCGGTGCTCTGTGGACAATGCAATACACGCGCGTAGGTCTACATGATACATTTCAAATATATATGCACCACCCATGCACACTAGAAGCACAACTAGAGGTATCACAGCATTTTCCCACCACCAATCGTCTATCAATTCAATAAAGATATTTACTACATAACATTTACCACGCACAGTATAGTTTGATAGGCATGTGTCTGAATATCTCAATGCTCAACAGTTACGTTACAATCTTATAATTTTGGTCATTGTTCCTCAAATAAATTTTGACCAAAAGTCAATTAACTTTAAATTACTCCAATTTGTTTTCCTCTGCTTTTCAATTGACAATGGCTGAACGGTGGATGCTATTATGGCGGCTCTTCTTAATGTTCGTTTTCCTAAAAGATTACAAACCTATCTGGATATTAGATATGTCACCATACTCGAAAGCACCATACGCATTTTTCATATACATATTTGAGACCGCATCGGCATATATGATAAGCTTAACATAATGACATGGACAGTGGAAGACCTAATTAAGAACCTTAAAAAGATTGTTCTTTATCCATCAGAATAAAATTTTGATTGGCTTATGAAGGTCTTATATTATATCAATTATCCATGATAAGTATTGAAATTCAAATCATTGTAATAAATTTCCAATTTCTAAATTATCATGCTTTAGCTGCATTTAAAAGAATGACTACATAGGAAGTATGGCATGTCAAATATTTTTTGGGGCACCAGGCCTTTATAGTCTTAGACAGGAAACAACAGAATCTATCGTCTAGGTGCACACCACGCAGGGCCATGTACATATTCTATGTTTTGTACCTTGGGTAAACATAGTCTTATGTAACAAGGATTGACCAATAATTACCGCCGAACCAGCGCGGCTCTGTAAATATGATACGCTATATAAATTCATGTATAAACACCTTGGCCTATCCTTTACTGGCCCCTCGTACCTTGGCCTTCATACCAAGCCATAATCCTCCTTCCTAGTCTCGGCAATGCCAAGCAATTCACACAGAGACCACCAGCATGGCCAATGCTAACGCCAACCCTCATACTCTATGTAGTTAACATATTTTGATGTAGGTGGCGCAAACGTAGTTTTAGTCGCTGTAACGTCCACTAGGTGGCAGTTCAGGCGATGTAGATGTCGGGACCTGCCGACTTGGTCTCCAGAATGGCCTGTTGCTCCTGGGGCTGTTTTTGTTGTTGTTGTTGCTCTTGTTGCTGTTGTTCAGTAGGGAGGGCAGGCTGTATGCTGGAGACCATCTCCAGGCTGGCCTCGGTACTGTGGTTACCTAAGGAGGCCAGGTACAGAACCCGGTGGTGCTCCAGGGCAGGGCCCCAGTCCTCGGCCGGCCGGATCAACTTCTTTATCCGCTGTAAGCGTGAACAGTGTCATAAACAATTAGTTAATTATCTTCAACAGATATATGTGGACAGGTCCTTTTGATACCAGAGATATTCCATGGCATTTGCCTGGTCAACAACCACTGGGTCAAACATTACTCTCAAGTTGGTAGTTATTAAAGCTGAAGAAGTACTTTTCTTGGCTGCATGATGCCAGCCATAGGTGTTCTGTGTAGGCTACCACGCCGGGTGACTTTTGCACCTGGCCCCTGGTAAACTATGTCTGTTACCCAAAGGCCCAGACAACTTCTTTTCATTTAAGTCCTATAGAATATTGCTATTTGAGGAATTACGTTTACAGATCAGGCCTACATGCATCACCTTTTGTTTTTCAACTAAATGCAATGCAAAAAGCCTTATAATAATAGTATGGCAGCAGCGAAAACTACTTATTTTCCTCAAACTGATCTGCTTATAATTGGTGAAAACCTTACCTGGATGATGGGTCCTTCTTCCTGTAGTATCTTGATGATGGCGACAAGGGGCAGCGGTACGATGGAGCAGAGGGCGAAGATCCACCCGATGCCCACGGCCCAGCCGGGGTAGGTGTACGTGTCGTAGGTCACCGGGGTGTGCATGACGATACTGAACATCAGCACGAACTGGCAATGCATAAAGAATGATAGATATCAGCTTTGTTTTTGTGTATAATGTAGTATATAGGTATGGTCACATATATCACAAGGAGCCTGCATTCTCAGGTATGTGATGTAAAGGTACGAAAAGACACGTCATTAGATATGCATATTATGACAATTCTAGTCTGCAAGTAGTATATGATATAAAAAAAAATGAATATGGCAATATATCTTTTTCTTTTAGTGATTTTTGTTGCTGGATTTTGTTCAAGTCACTATAGTATCACCTTTTAAGCATTCGGGTCCCACTTCTTACGGTTACCTGTTCCCAAGTTGCTTCTAAAATTGAGTTACAAAAATACCATTTTTAATTATTGTATACCTGTCCACAGTACAAACAAACTATGGCTACCGGATGGTATCTAAGGAAGGGAATTGGTTTTCATGATCAATGTGTCCTGAACTAATTGATTCAATATCAAAGATAATGTGACATCTGCAGTCATATGGCAATACTATGTCAATCAGAACAGAGCACTGCTTACCACAATCATGATGGGAGTGATGAAACCCCAGGTGAGCTTCCACCATCTACACGGCACGTAGCCAATCATCAGCTCGATGTCCTTGTACAGCCGGTCCAGGCCTGGAACAACAAACATTTAAAGCTCAGGTATGATTATAGGCCCTATACATAGTTTCATATCAGTAGAGTGAGATGATTATTCTTTAGGTGAATCGTAACATTGAAATGTTTTGGATGAAATATACAAAAGGATGATATTATTTTATTAATATCTCAATCTGCGAAATACCTAAATCAACTAATGAATGGGAACTTGTAAGAAAACTTGCAAAGAAAATGTTGGTCAATTATATAGTCAACTTAGCGATCTTAAGACGGAGAATATATCACCTGATATGTCACAGAATCATACGTCTTATTTGTTCAAATTGCCATACTCTTTGCCAACTATATGCTGAGGTAATTGATCTATATTGTAGATGCATTAACACTTTTTTTAAGAATACATACCGTAGATCCAGGAGAGAACCAGACATTCAGTGAGAGAGAGGATCATTAGGGAGAAGGTCGCACTGTACCAGTCCATGATCTGTAGGAAGTAAATCCCACCCTACAAAAGGAAAAAGACGTACACAAATTACTACAACAGTACCCTATCTAAGTCAGGAAAAATTGATTAAAAATCAGAAAGTTGCATTCTTTTGACATGAGTAGTTATCATTGGTGTCAACAACACACGTAATCTTTTTTCGAATTGACATAAGGTATATTATACCATCATGTTCATCATACGTTTCATATGAATTGGCATTACATGTTATCTATGTGTTGCAAAATGGGCAGGTAGAAGCGAGAAAAATTACACACCATTTGACGCACACAACATTAAACCTGTAAGGGTATCTTTTAAAGAATTTTACAAATTGGCGCTTGCAATGGTCTTTAACTTCACGTGATTCAACGCAACCAACTTTTAAGCAATGAATCAAGAATTTACATTATTTTAGACAAATGTCATACCTGCATGATGCAAGGAATGCCCAGAAGGAACTCAAATACGCAGAGGCCAGCAGTGACCAGCATCTTGTGGGGTCTCAGGACTTTGAACTCGTCGATGAAGGCGCTCGTCATCGTCTCAAACATGCCAAACTGCAAATCGAAAGATATCGTGAGTAAAGTGGGCCCTTACACAAGTATAGATCATGTTTAACAGTATGTAACTGAGGGAAACCTATACTAGGGCCCAGCCTGCAGGCATGTTTCTGTTTTCAATTATTTCTTTTTGTTGAATAAATTGTTTGGTCCTAAAGTTAGCGAATTGTGATCAAAATCATTTCAGTCTATCTAGATGAACTTCATCATCAGAAGGCATGGCAGTGTATGTGAACGTTTTCTGTTATAGCATTACGATATTGAACACAGATTGCCGGTTCTGTCATTATGGTTAACATATTTGGCGAATGTGCATTGGCTATTGTGTATTATAGTTTCTATATTTCTTTATATATGTTTAGTTCCCTTTTGCTATGCCTGCAAACTGGGATAAAACCTGAAAATTTCCGAAGATTCTTTATGAGGATCATTGGAAAACAATATTATGGATGAAAGGCCAAAACGTTAGGTGGTTGAAATAAACTACGAATGCCCCTTTCAAGAACGTCTACATGTAAACAACTGGAAAATGAGGTTGAGAGCACTACGAAACTACCGCCTGATTTTACGAGGACATTTCAAAATGACACGATGACACGAAAATGCTCGGTCCCAACCTCAGACTGCATCACACAATTGGCAGTCTTTGACAACAGTGCAAAGGCCTACCATCAAACGGCAGCGTTGCCTGTCTGGCATACCCCCATGGGAGAAGGGGGAGCAAAGAGAGCCATTTTCAGCTCCTGTTTGTGATTTCAAATGATAAGAAAGGCCATGAAAATAGGCCAAGAAATTACATAAATCTTTTAAATTTTGGATTGTACAGGTTTTGACCATACTTTTGGAGGAAGTACTGTCAGACCAATTGAATCCACCGCCAAAATACTTTCAAGAATATGTGAAATAGATTTTGATTCATTTCAGAACTATCTAGCATCCTATTATGTTGTATTTGGACGCTAATGCACATATATATGCAGATTACAATCAATGCAATTGCACAGCTATCAGAATTTTTTTAAATCACGTATGCCAATGAAACATGTCTAGATATTTTGTAATTCTAAGGAATTTTGAGTACTGCTAAAATTTTGTCAATTTACTTTTTGGCTCCGCAACCGTTTGACAGTGACAATGAATGCCAGCTTATTGATGACAATAAGTGGCACGACAAAGGAATGGTGATGAGGCCAGCTGGCAATGAGATGGGTGAGGTGAAAGCTGTGGGTACAGGTGAGGTTTCTTTATTTGTATCTTAGTTCTCTTAGAGGTACAATAATACAATCGGAGTAGTAAAAGAGTTAGAGCTTGGAAATAAACCTAGTGTGGTTGGGGGCCTTGCCGACTCGGCCGTGAGAACCCGCCGGTGACGCCGCCGCTACCTGTCCACAGGTGAAACAACAGAACACTTTAACCAATCAACGCACAGGTCATTACAATGGTGAACTAAGCTTTGAGTTATTCTTTAACACCGACTCATCTACTTCTCAAGTTAACCGGTTCGAGCTTTACCGAGTTGTCAATTTGTTATCAATGCATAATTCCTTAACCTCTTCCTCAATTATTGCTTTTCGTCCTGCATTCTAAATTTGATATGTTTGAGCTCAACTGTTCCCAATTTTGAAATGCAATTAGACGTTCATAGCCATAATGGCAATTAGGTGATTGCATCCTATCAAAACTATGATAACTATTATATCCCTAGCTAGCCGAGAAACGTTACTCTCAAAGTTCCAAAGTACTCATTGCTGCATCTGGAACCTATTGATTGATAGTTTTTCTTAAGCTTGAGCACCCTCATTAAATTGTCACACATTAACTGTATAGTGTGCCATTGCAACAATGTTTCTTTTTTTGTAAATGTCATAGACTGTGCAATCATTTCAGTCTCCATGTTTGTATTAGTATGGCAAGTTATAGTGCCTATATGATAAGCTTACTATGGAAGGGTATCTACGTTGCTCTTCTCCCGTCTAGAAATAACCTTTTCTATAAAGCATTCGGTGCCTATGGCGATATAAACACGACTGGTCACTCTCTGCATTATTAATGCTATGGAAATGTCGGTTACCGTGGTAACCCTGTAAGGACAGTAGATCTGTAGTGCTAAAAGTAGTAACACTGTCCCCTTTATATCACCTGCTATGCTCTGTATTGTTATCTTATTGCCCCTAATGAAACAAAACAATCGAATAGAAAATAAAGAAAATGTTATTTTAACCAAGATCCATTTCGGTTAATAAGCATTCGATCGTATTATCTGTGTTCATGTATTGCAACCTTCATACCGAATGGAGGGAATGACCTTAGTTTAAAAAGAACTGCCATACACCATTCACACAGATGTTCAATAAATGTACAATAAATGTACCTTTTTTTAATCATCATAACCATTGAAGAACTTTTTTCACTCCCATATGCAATGACATGCGATTCGTATATAATAAAACACGTGCTAATATGCAAATCGTAGCCCACTTTTTTGAATGACCATACAAAAACAAATTTCATGAATATTAGGTATGTACAAAATTAAAGTATAACATATTCAGATATCTTACAAAGCAATGAGGGGATAAGCTAAGGTAAAAGCTAAAAGAAAGCTCTATGGAACTTTTTAGTTATTTAGCATAAACGTAAATATAAGCTCTTATTAGCCAGCTATATCCGTCCTCACTATCGCACATTTAGATATGAGAAAAGGACTGATAAGCTTGAAGGTCAGGCTTAGGTAAACAGAAAGTCAAAAGTATGAAAATGTATGTTTTCCTGGTTTGATCTCCACTACACTATAAAGAATCCAATAAACATGCACAATATTATAGAGGCAATTCCAACCCCTTTCCTTTGCATTTAATAGAGCCCTTTTCCTTTGACCCTTCTGAACAACATTTTTTAACACTTCATTTGATATCTTTCTCTTTTTTTCTCCCTCATTTGAGATGATACATATTTGTGTTATATTTTACCCTGGTTGTGCGGCAGAAGAGGCCTGCCGTCCTCACGCTAACCGTTCCGCCGGCGGCATGCTTCCCAAACAAACTATACACCTGCGTTTCTTTGTCAAGAACACTGGCCAAAAGCTATGCTGGTTATTTCACAAGTAAAAGCAAATCCAAAGTATCATAGTTTTGTTAGTAAAATGTGTATCAACAACAGCCTTTATAGGCCAATTTGCGTTAGTGCATTCTGTAATTTAAAAAAGAGTTATAGTAAGGTGCTTTAAAGAAGGTGTGAAAGTGCCCATATTTTCAGGATGGGTGTTTCCGCAAGCGAAAAAGAGGCTAATTCGTCTGGATGCTCCCGGCGCCTTGGCGGTCAGCCAAATATGTAAGTTACTGAAGATCATTTCCGCCTTGTCGGAATAGAGGCCAAAGAGTGCAAACCCCCTTTTCTGGGAGCATGAGGTTTGCATTTCATACTTCCTTTTAAAGCAGGGGTTGGAATGATGATGTTAGTTATTGTTTACCCGTGGAAATTTGAAAATGCTGATTTAACACACTTTTCCCGGTATGCATAATTAAATGCAATTTTTTGGCTTATTTGGATAATATGAATGTAAATACAGAAAACATATTCTAATGAAATAATTCTCGCTTCTTAAATGCCAATGAAATTGGTCTTATTTTTCAAGAGTTTTCAAGAGATATCCCAATCACTTTGAAAGTATACTAATAGTCCTACTAATACTAATAAGTGACGATGTACTTCGGTTGAAATCCGTGGCTGAAATACCAAAGGACCTGGAGTTCCCGACGAATTATTTTCATCTTTAAGGTTAAACGGCTTCCATGATTCAATTTTGAACAATTTGTCTCGACCAGCATGGCTTATGACGCTTGAGATTTAGGGAAGGAATGACAGTTTATTACATATCATATGTTCTTATCATACAGTGAAATCAAAGGTTTGACTAGAATCATTTGCGGATATTCAATGGCAAGGTTAGGGCATTTCCTAATCATGTTGACGAGAGAAAACCAGTGATGATTACTATTTCTCCACAATTGATTCAATACATATTTTTACCAAAATTTTAATGCTTTATTTTTAAGCCGTCAAATATCCGCAAAATATTCTTTTCGTTTTATCCTTATTCATGTCACGAAAGTGAATAAAGAATCCCTTGTCTGGTAATACAACGAAAGACCTTAGTGTCTTAAGATCCAAAGTTTGAGGTGAGGGAGATAAGGATACAAATTCCGGGTGTTGATATTCATCAGATTTTCAATTATCTATTGGATCATATGTGTCTATGAAGGCACAATTTAATCATTTATCACTGGTTTTTGATCAATTCCGATATCTTACCAAACAAAGTATCATTTCACCCTATCATCTACAGGTATTGAAGCACCGAGTGGAAAAGAAAAACCGAAATGCCATAAATATGATGTAAAGTATGAAAATACATGCTTCTGGATATAATTAGTCCCATGTGGTTACGTGCGTCATACTTGAATAATTTTGTATTTACGTAACTGGATATCTTTGGTTAGTTAATTTAACAAGGTACACCTTTCAAAACGTTGTTGGTTTTACCCAAAAGTGATAATTGACTGATAAAATAAAACAACCTTAACTATGATATAAACAAAAGGAAACAAAGATCTAGCATAGCATTTAGGAATGGGTAAGATAATTTTCAATGCATTTGGAATAAAAATTACTATAGGATCTTTAGAATGTGTTGCAGCGATCAGTCCATGTGTGTCGACATGTTGGCTTTTAGCCAAAGTTATGTACTGGATAGAGCTAAACCCATTAGATAAGATACTAGATGCATTGTTCAGCGGACTAGGTGCAATTTAATTACATCACAAGCTTAATTTACCTCTCCAATATGAGGTTTTCTATTGCATGTTTTCCTTTTCTGACTGCAGCATGACTTACATATTTTCATGTCACATTTCCTCGATCAACCACCATCTTTACCGCTTCATGCACACAGAACTTAGTTCTTTCACTCATCTCACTCACACTAACACTTTGTGTCCATATATCACCTTCTTCATACCAATACTTATTGTCCTGTCATGACTCCGAAACCCATTAACCTGAGACCAAGGCTTCCTTCAACCTTGTAAATTGCATTTGACACCCAAGTAACCTTTGGAACAGTGATCACTTTGTGTCGTGCTGCAATCATGTCAGGCCACCTCAGTCCTCTTTCTGCATCTGGCATCTGTATCTTTTGGTCATCCGAAAATCGAAAAATAGCAATAATCCCACATTTTAGCCCAGATTTGACTTAGTGAAATAACCCAACCCCGTGTATACCCAACTGTAAATGAACACAAAGTGGTTCAGTTTTTATGCCAAAAGCCCCCCCACAAAATAACCTTAAATTTTTCTTAGGCTGTTTCTCTGGACTAAACAGATAGTTGATAGTGTGAGACACGTCGACACGTCATGGGAAGGACTGCTGCAGAGTTCCCTCCCCTCGGTGCTCCAATGAGAGATAAAAAGGCTGGGTGGGGGAGGTAGGCAGGATGGGTTTACCTGACTGTCCAGACCGATGGTGAAGAGCATGAGGAAGAAGAGGACTGCCCAGAGTGGGGAGATGGGCATCCTGGCCACGGCCTCGGGGTACACCACGAACACTAGCCCTGGGCCTGGAGGAAGAACAAAAAAATCAAGTCTATTATATGTACCTAAAGTAATCAAATTAAAGTATTTTCAAAATTGTTTTTGTAGGTAAGGGATATTCCTCTTCATTCTTTTGACTAAGGTATTGTTGATCTGTCAATAATTTTCATGCCTTTCTGCCAAGTTCCAATAGTTTGCGGATGTTTAATGGCATTCCACAACAGGTAGTTGGCTCCACAGGATAATGGAATAAGACTCACTTTACAAGCAAATGAAATGTTCTCCGTTCTAATGATTATATCTCTTAATAGTCGACTGCTGCTGCTAATTTGTTTTCCTCATAGTTTGTACCATTGGAAATTGATCTATAACCATACGTTAGAGCAGGTGATATTATACAATATAATTACATGTATATGAATGGAAATCCAAAGACATTCCACAAGCCTTACCTTGTTTGACGACCTGGTCGATGGTAGCTCCTGTCTCGTGTGCCATGAAGCCAATGATGGAGAAGATGACAAAACCAGCAAAGATGGATGTCAGGCAGTTCAGGATTGGCACAATCTTAGCATCCCTAGAAACGGAAAAATAATACTATAACTAAGAGTCCCCTGCAAACTTACAATCACAGGAACATGGACAAGGTGCATTATGTTACAGAGGCGCATCTGGTTCCTTATGATAAAATTAGTCTTACATTATCAGTAAATCATATAGACCATATCGGTTATTTAATTAATGAAATGTACAATGGGGACCATTTCTTCATCAGCTCATAATTACATCCTCAATGTAAATGTGGGCAAGCAGTATTTAAACAAATAATCATTGGCAGTAATTTCATTCACCATACATTCATGAGAGGAGTTCATCAAGGATATAAGATCATAAGTAGAACAATTCAATTTTCTCATCTAAGCCAGTGTAACATATAGTCATAAATGACAGGGCCTATCTTGAATGCCCTAGACCGGACTGAACATTGTTCAAGAAACATAGGTTTAAGTTGTTTGAAACAGTTACAAAGTTCATTTACCTGTAACAGTCGTGGTGAAACTTGTTGTAACTGGCCATAGTAATGAGCGCTCCCCAGGCGGCCCCCACACTGTAGAAGATCTGCATGGCAGCCTCTCCCCACACCTGATAATTGCAAAAATGAAAAGGTATAACTTGAATAATGATGAAAACTGTTATCACAATGCGTCAAAAGGTACCTCGGTTGTCATTGTGCTCATTCTATAAACCCTGTTACCAATCACCTACAGATTTTTTTCTGTTACACATTCTCTAGTTTAATGAGAAACTTTTATTCAAGATAGCATAATGTTGGAAATTCCCATACAAAGGCAGGCATAGTATCATTAATGTCATATTTATTACAAACTTATTTCTTTGATAATAGCCTCGGCATCACGAAGAATAACATTATGTCCATGTTATATAATGTACACTGTTCATGACATGACATCTTAGTAGATGACAGAACTATCTCGTTTCATGATATATTATTCACACACAAAATTATCATACACAACGTGCATGACGTCATCGTGTTTTGCCAATTTATTTTTTTTTTTTTTTTCGTTTTGGCACTTTTGGCTCCATGTCAAATAGCATCCTACTGCGTCATAGCCTACCTGCATAATTATTCACCATCACGCACACAATGTCAATGTATATTGTTAACTGCGGGGATAGTTAATTACTATCATGCATACAATATTAATGCACATTGTTTTCTTTATTAGTTTGACCCATATAAAAACAGCTGCGGCTCAGTGTATACCCTGCATCTGACACACAACCCTAACCCATTCATCAAGCCCTCTGAATCATAATTGACACCAGATAAACTTATATCCAATGGGGGCGGCCGCGTTGGATTCCCACTACCCCGGGTCTACTCCCTCGCCCATCCCCTCCAGTAACTCAGTACCTGCCAGGTGCCACTACCCCTCCTCCACGGTCAGACCCGCCTCCTCCAGGGTGGGTCGGAGGGCGTGGAGGAGGGCCAAGGGACTGGGCGGTGGGTGTGGTGAACGGGAGGGAGTGTTCTGTCACTCCGCCCACCCCTTCTCTTCACCACCACCACCGCCACTACCACCACCGCCACCACTCTTTTTCATACTAGGCGGACAGGGGAATTTTCCATCACGCTGGTGCGGGGGCGCTACCAGTCCGTCTACTGGTGGCCGGCACGCACTGCGCGGCGGCCGAGCACTGGGAGGGGAGGACCAGGAGCTGCTCAGAGCAGATCAATAACTCTCAGCGCCCCCTGTCCGCAAAGGCAGGAAGTAAACACGACAACATTGGCAAGCATCTTTATTTATTTCGCGTTGCCTTTTTTGTTGCCTGTGTTTATTTTTGTCGGTGTATGCTTATGGAATTCCGAAATTTGCTCCGGGCAATTTTCAGCTATCGTGGCATCATCATGCCATGTCAACGCAGGACCTTTAAGAACTTCTCGACGGAAGGTTGTTATCTATTCAAACCTGAACATGTGTTCCCAAATTCTTTCTAAGTGTAGATAGAATGATTAAAAAGAAAAGTAAAACAGGTCATATGAACAGAATTATTTCTTTGTTCTTATTTTGAAATTCGCGTCCTGAAAAGTGTCCGACCAAATAAAAAGCACTTCAAGGATCCGGAACTTTCTTGATCTCCTTTTATCATGGTTTCCGTGGTAACCAAAACATGGTACTACGTTCTACGAAATAGAAATTCAGAATAATCTGATTTCTCATCTATATTTTGCGAAAAAAGATTCTAGTAAGTATCTTAATCCGAAGTTAAAAGAGAGATATCTTTAAAGGAAAGTCCTATCGTTTAGATTTTAAATTTAATCAAACTCTATATACAATAGCTAGGCCTTACTTGACGGAAACTTTCTGCAGTAGTGCATACTTCAAACAGTTTTTAGCCTGTCTAACCTTCCCATGATCAAATTATTATGATCTTTGGTCTCTTTAAGAAAGTGAGATAATTGTTTTAGTATCCGAACCCCCTGACCCCTCACTATTCAGTATTTCAGTACGTATTAAGTGCGAATACTTTGCGACTTTTGTCACGGCTGAGTTCCGTTATACGGGTAAGTAAAAAGTTAAGTTGTACTGGAGCAGCATATCATTTCCAATATGGTGGATAAGTGCGTGCAAAAAGCGATAACCGTAAACATGCTTTTAAAGTTCAAAAGAAATAAATATTACAATACAAACTATTGAGTACGTCCCGGCAAACTGCATACGGGAACATTTGATATACTTTATCCACCAGTTTTTAAATAATCCATTTACTTCTTTTATGCCATGATAAAGGGAATTGTGGATGTCCGCAGCTGCATTTATATACGCCTTATCTTATCTGAATAGAAGAATTGTTGTACACATTTCTCAATAATCATGATAAATATGAGTGTGCGTAGAAAGGCGAGGGAAGAACATGGGAATAATAACGCTGAATTCATAACGTTTGGTGGTTGCAACGAATAGACGTTCCTCATAAGGGCGGACCTCATTAGCGTGCTCATGTACTATGTGATGTGTTTTTCTACTCAAAGAGTTTATAAAAAGGTAATCGTTAGAAAGATTGACATTTCTAGCAGATTTCATATCGCACCATAATTAGTTTGAATTTGTTGATCCAAGAAAAGTTTATTTCTTCAGCTACATGTATGCCATAGTCCGCACATAAGTATAATGGCCGTAGACTCCTAAGTTCGACATGGCGACATGGCAATTTTAATCGCTAGTGACATGGGACATTGCTGTAAATTCGACAGGGCCATTTCTAAAATTCGACATTCGACATTGAGACCCACCCCATCAAGGGCCCTTACATATGAGAGCATAATTATACCTAACATGCCTAGACGAGAACGTCTGAACCATAATTTATGTAATGCTAGAATAGTAGGTGGGAGGTGCGTAGGTGCGGTTTCGAACGTAAAGGCGGTGATCCACGTTGCGATAAAAATGGACCGATTTCCAGCCGATTTCCAAAATATTTTCTATCTCCAAAATCGGCTCGAAATCGGCTGGAAATCGGCTGGAAATCGGTTCACCCTGGAAAATATCGCAACGTGGATCATGTCAGCCGATTTTTTCCAACCGATTTCCAACCGACATAATTTTTTCCAACCGATTTCCAACCGACGACGGCCCGACAAAATTATTAAACCTGTTTAATAATTCTGGACCGATTCTGGACCGACAGGGACCGATTTCCAACCGATTTTATTATATCTATGCATTTCCAAGGTTATTTCATTCATTTTTGGGAATAATGGAACGAAAATGATACCAAAAAATATGAAAATGATTTCTCTTTCACATGATATATTTTCTAATGCTTTTCAACAAGTATTTTCCTATTTTACTTATTATTAATCAAACAGATTAAATGATATATATTTCTGGTTCTTCTGACCATATTTAGACATAAAATGAGAAAATATTTCGAAAATTGTGATAATTTAGTAAACCGATTTTTTTTCAGTGTTTTCCTATTAATTTTATTGTGTCGGTCCTAGAATCGGTCCAGAATCGGTCCAGAATCAACTTCACTGTGGATCATGGGTTGGTGACCGATTCTGGACCGATTCTGGACCGATTCTAGGACCAATAGGTTTAATTACCCAACCGATTCTGGACCGACACAAAAAAATCGGTCCTAAAATCGGTTTGCTCCTATCTTTTTCGTCGGTCCAGAAAATATCGCAACGTGGATCACCAGCTTTATGCACCGCGGTTTCGAACGTTATGCACCGCTGACGATGAGGTTAATAGATCTATATCCTAACTTATATTCACCTCCTGAGAAACGCACACCTAACAACTTCATTATTTTTTTATTCAAAGGCATGTCATAAAAAGATAAGACTCTTTTATGCCATTTGACCCCGGCATTTGGCACATTGGACCTCCAACCATATTGAGCGGTCCGATGGTTGTGTCCCGTTCTGCTGAGTAGACAAGCTTCAATGTGTGAACGACGTAAACACCTGGTTTTAGATATTAGGCCTACATGTCCAGAAACGGTAGTGATTACATGATTTTGAAAAGAGAACCCTGTGTATTAGGAGAGGTACTATTGCACTTACCGTAAGGTCCAGGAGTTTTTCCCACTGGGGTACCAGGTAGAAGAGGATGCCTCCCATGGCCCCCGGGAGGGTCACCCCCCGGATGAGCAGGATGATGAGCACAACGTAGGGGAAGGTGGCCGTGAAGTACACCACCTGTAATTATAAGGTACTGGAGTTAGAAAATCTCTCAAACTATATCTTAATTGTTTTGTGATAGAAGGTCCATGTATCGTGATATGCCTCTTGCAGCTGCGCCCTATTGACACAATGTTCTAAAATATTGCAACAAAAGTTATCAATTTTACTCTTTTTTTATTTCACTGTGAATAAAACATTAATTTTAATTCTGTGGGTTCCCTGAGCATGCTTCCGTTAAAAAACACAAATCCCGCTGTATTTTTTCTCTTTCCGCTGCACGCTACCCTAAATATTTAATTTATCAGTGTTTCTGAAAGGTTAAACGACTGGAAATGGTTATGTTTAAAGTTGAAATGAATCTACATGCCGACATAGGCATTGGTCTAGCATATTTTAAACTAAAGACAAAATCATGATTAATGTTAATGAAGTTTGGTTAGTATGTTTTTTCTGTTTAGTCAGGATGAAACACTCAAATTCCTTTTACTTTGCAAGTTGGAGAACTGTTCGGAGTGTTTAGTTAAAGGAACTTTCAAGTAAAAGAGGCAAATATTAAGATCAAGATATAACCACCCTTTACATCATAATCATGTTGAATTTTAGGGCCTACTTCAAACTAACATATTGAGCATATGCATTTAATAAGAAATGAATGAAAGTAGCTATTGCATGTAGATGTACTGAATTGCATGATTATGTATTTAGTATTGCCGCACGGGAGTGATGAAAGCTTCCTTAAAGAGGAGGCCTGTGTGTGATCTTCCATTTCGGTGGTGTTTCAAAGGGTGTATTAGGCCTATCTAAGGGGGATCAGGCAGAGCAGACCGATCTCCCCCTCTTAAAGGGGCGCCGTATTTCCACCAAAGTGCACTCCCAGTAATGCATTGCCTTTCAAAGACTTCAGAACGAAATGTGCTTGGAGAGTGAACCTTATCCTCTGCCCTGATTGGGCGAGGCAGATGGTATGTTCTGATGACGTCATGGAGGTTTGATCCTGGCACTATCTATGCGGGCCTTATCCGCTGTTTCATGCCAACATCAAATAACTTGGCTCAACATCTAATGTAGACTGACGACCTCTGGAAAGGCCCAAGACCGTATCATCAGCCTTTTGAAACAGTAAAGAATATAAAATTATTTCTTTTTCAATTGATGCACATGATCCAAAATCAACTTTGGATAACTTTGCGGTTGAAACTGATGCTTGTTGTGGTTACAGTATCAACCGTGCTTTTCTTGTTACAACAACATGCCAGTGCCTGAACCAAGAGTAAAAAGTAAAAGGAGAACTTGAAAGTGGATATAAGAAGGAAATTCTTGATATACTTATACCTTTTCCGGCAAGAAAAACAGACTTTTGCACTTTATGTTCGAAGAAACTAAACTATTGGTATTATTCCATTCAGAAGTGACTTGATGTTCTTCTGTTTCAAAGGAAAATGTGAGCTAATGTGGCTATAATAGATATTAGAGAAAGCTAGCCAATAATTTACTACATTTAATCTTGTTCACACCCTTGTGTGAATTAATCAGTTTGTATCATTTCTTAGTACTGGCATACAGATGGTTTATTGAATGTCACGTTTTGATTAGCATCGCATGTGCTTCATTTTTATGTCAATTGAAGTTACAAATTATGTTAATGCTTCTTTTTTGCACGCTGAGGTAAAGGTCATCATGGCTAAGTGGATAGATGTTTTACAGTAACGTTCTCATCTAGATTATGGGTAGTTGCATTTTCATAGAGTAAATTACGACTAGTCTTAATCTGTTTATCACTGATAAAGTCTTATTTTATAACATTACAAAATCTCTAATGTGTTACTTAGAAAATCCATAATAATATAATGAGGAGATGTCTATTCTGAATCTTAATGGATAATGTCCCCTCTTCAAATGTAGCCTACAGTGGATACATAAACCTAGAACGCCTAACTTCTGTACCATCTAACTCTTTCAATGTAGAAAAAAGTTCACTTGTCTCTTTTTCGGCGAAAAAAAAGACTTGAAATGTGATAAGCCTATTTGGCATCATTAAAGAAATACCACGAATTGTATTCGACATTTTTAGTTCACAAGGTTGTTTCAGCATAAATAATGACCTGCCTGAGAGGTATCATTGTCAACTGTCACAAACAACTGGATCGAGCCTACAGACACGGAAGTCCTATCCAATTACAGCAACCAGTTTTATTACACTTGACGTTTTTGTATCTTTTTAAAACGATCGATACCACACGTTGTTCAGAGTCACCATGTGGAAAATTCCACTGGGCTGTGAAAAGGTGACAGCTGTCCGGTGGGAGGTTACTATGAATAAGTTTAAAAAATGATTCCAATAATTAACACAACTCCTTTCAATCGTTATCAAAATTAATGCTTTGGATTGCCAGAAGTCCTTTTAAACACCTGATTCTTTTTGAATCATGCAACTCCTTGGGCGTACCTTAAGGGTAAGTTATATTTGCTGGCCGTTATGGCATAACTATGCCTTTCTTTCTGACCATGAATAAAGTATCAATTATCCTCAAGGCGCTCCTCTATGTGCCCTAATCATAACAACTCAATATTGTACCATATTGATTCAGTTGTTCATTGTAATATTTATAGCAATTTATAGCAGTTTCCACTATGCAATAAAAGCATTGTATGTACTCTAGGCTACAAGAGTAGGCTCATGAACTATAGAAACACAAAAGGCCACAGGGACAATCGACATGAATTGACCCTCGAGTCAGTGGTCAATAAGGCTTACCCACTAGATAATCTGTTGGTCACCTATAATGGATTCCGTCTAATTACGTACTCTCTCGTATTGTCATATTTCGGAGAGAGTAGATAGATAACCATAACAGTCGGGTTATTCGTCCGCATAATGAGATATGACACTTGTTGAATGATTCATGGAAACATTGGCGCCTATCCACAAATTCAAGAAAGGTGTACCTTAATTTGACGGCGTTCTTCTGGGAGTGCTTATTCAATAAGCTCTCAAGGCCGACTAAGATCTAATTAATAAATCTACCTAACAGACAGAGTATTAATGTTAAAAATACAGCTCCATTTGCCCTATGCAAAATCTATACTGTAGGTGGATTGCCATTCGGGAAAAACATATTTTCTTTGGTGTCTAAAATAAATAACGATGGGAAATATTTTATAGGTGGGTTACGTAAAACAGAACCATGAAGGCGACCCAAGGTGGCACATCCAGGTGATGACCATGCGCCAAGTTCCCATAACCCCTGCCCCCAGTCAGACCCCCCCCCCCCCCATCCTCCCCAAAGACAGGTAGCGTGGTGGTGTGCGCACCAATTCCTCCTTCATTACCCAGCCCCGGCACCGCAGCTTCCGTGGCCAGGCCCCATGCTCCCAACAGCGAATTGCTTTCTATTTATACCCTGATTTACCGGACGGCCTATCACCTGGAGATAGGCAGAACTCCGGTAAATCCCCGAGTCACTGGGGAGAGACTTAAAGCCTGCCCCATCAGCTCTCAGTCAATTACTTCTTCCTTGGCCACTTTGCCAATCAATAAGGGATGAGGGATGTTTGGTTAAAAAACGTATCCTGTAGGCAGATATTTACCGGTTTTCAGTCCCCTGTGGTAGTTTAAGCGTCCATAAACCTTCCAAAACTTTCAATTTTATTTTATTTTCTTCAAGCTGAAATTTGGTAGCATAGCTTTTTTTTAGTCCGTAAGAAGTATATGAAAACGGCGGTTTGCGCATGGACTGATTTAGCGGAGATAACCGCGAGACCAATGTTTGTAAAGGGTTGATATAATTGTATCGAAACAAACCATTTTAAAAGTGCACAGGCACACGCACAGGACCGAGACCATACACACTGTTTAAATTTAATCCTGCATTTAAAAAAAAGTACAATTCAATCAATCAAGTCCCAGAATCCATCGCCACAATTCTAAGCAATAACTAAGCAGAGGCTGTCAGCATCAATTTAATCTTGAAGTTAGAGAGTATGAGTGGCTCTACTTACCCTTCCGGAGGACTTGATTCCCTTACAGAGGCAGAGAAAGACGAGGATCCAGGCCAGGGCCAGACACCCGAGCAGCTCCAGGCGAACCGACCCCATGTCTTCTATGCCTTTCGAGATGTCCAGCACGTTGTTTCTAAGGAAATAAGCAGAAGGTCGGGTGTTAGATGTAATACGACTGTGAGACCATAATGGACTCGTCATGGAAAACGTTTAATGTCTATTAAGGGCTTTCCCGTGTAAATCGTTTGATTTAGGAACTAAGAGATGCATGTCCACTTTCAACTATGGGATGGAAACAGATGGAAAATTCTGTTTCCATTGAATCACAATAGAACTACCATGGAAAATTGCAAATTTAAAGGTGAATAAACTTTACAAAGAACTGCTACAAAGAACTTTGCGAAGAACCAAGCAAACTCCATAGTTATCTCTAAATGAGAGCCATGTAATGTCCCACCCTCCCACCGCCGTTTTAAAAGATGTCGCCCCTTGATATGTCACACACGATGAAATGAAATAACCTCAACGATCCACTTTTCTACCATCCTTAGACTTGTTATACAATGCATAAACAGTTCTGTTAAACCTTTTTTTTTGAACTGTCAATGGAAAAAAAACTGGCCCAAAGTGTTTTTCTAAATTGTATTTCTGCGCTTCCTTTGCATGCAAAGGGCCGTCAGTAAACCCGCATACCAGTATATAAGATACAATTTCCGCAAATAATGATAACGAAAAAAGTCAACATCCTATTCCAGTGTCAAGCGTCAAACTACATTTCCTCACTTTACTGTAGTCACGTAGTACAGGGCATCCATGGTAAAACCCAATAATAAATAGCTGTGAGCAGCTCTCGGTTAGAAGTGGATTCGTAAATAGAAATAAGTAGATCACTTACTCCCAGAACTGCTCGCTCGCCGCCACCCTCGGTGCCATTGCGCTTACATTGGATAAAGCGAAGGTCGAGTTGATATCGTAGGTGTCATTTCCTAATGTAGTTTCGTTGCCTTCCAGGGTTAGGTTGTTGGTTTGCTTGAATCCACTGGAGGCGCATCTATCGTCGTTCCACTCGTTATCACAGGTAGCCCAAGGCACGTTGGCCTGGAAGGACTTGAACAGGTAGTAAAGAGTCCAGGTAATGATAATGTTGTAGTAGATACACACAATGCCGGAGATGATCACCATGCCATATCCAATACCTGTAAAACACAATGAATTTTAAGGAATTACTTACGGACGAAAACCTCTTTCTTAGAGTTTAATATTCAGAATACCCAAAAAGTTTGATTTTCAAAATCAACATCGTTATCCTGAACGGACTCATATGAACTTTAATCCTCACTACAACTTTCAACATGAGAAGTATGGATAATCAAATATTATAGGAAAAGGATGAGGTACAAAATCTTTCGTGGTCAAAATATCTTTGTAGTGAAAGAAGATGGCTTAGTATACCAGTGCATAATATCCATTAGTTAGGACAATTCTCCTGTAAGCCTACTTATAACCATCAAAAACATGAAATTTAATAGGAACTGCTTGTATTGAACATGCACGAGCGATTTACATCAACGATAACTGTTTACAGTGCCTAAGCACGATTTCAGAATGTTTTCCTCAACAATTTCAGACCTTTTTAGCCCCTTTATCTCTTTAATCAAAATGCCCCTAATGGCGATTAAGAGCTATTTGGTGATTAGGCGTAGTTAGTATTGACAACACAAATATTTCACCAGGTCCATAAACATTAGGATTCCATCTATTATGTATGAGTGGACGAATAGGTAAATTGGTGTAATGTAAGTACGGGGTCGTTTGAGGGTCGTCGATAAATCCTGTTAGCACAGCATCGTCCAACAAAAGCTGTCTGGTCCCATTGATTAGGTTTGCCTCTTGATGACTGTGTGAGGGCTGGGATTGATTACTGCTTGGCTGTTCCGCCTGAAGCACAACACCCCTACCACCCCTACCATCCCTACCACCCCTACCACCAGCACGTACCACCCTTACCAGCTTCTGCCTTGAGTTCTGGTTATATTTCTTCATAATATTTCCCCTTTGCCTGATTTGTTTCCGTGAATACATCCTTTCAAGATAATGTTGAGTCTTCACAAGAAGTTTGATTTTATTGTGCCATTCACAAGAAGTTGGATTTTATGGTGCCCAGTTCATGACATGCCACTTTCTCTCTTTTTACCTGTCACATTAAATTTTATCCTACTTATTTTTTATTCGGCACTTTTTTCTATAGAGACTTTTAGTCATGTCGTTTCCAAAATAATGTATTTGGGTCTATAATATACTCTTCTTTTCAGGAAATCTTTATAGATTTTGTTTAACCTCAACTCACTCTTCTACTTTATCATCCTTGAAATCTTTGCAGGCAGCCTATTTATTCACTTACTAACCATCTTCTCATCTCAGTTTAATAAAATATCACCATCCTATCTAGTTGTGGTTCTAGTCTTTATCTCTCCGATGGACTCATGCGATTGCGTAGCATTGTAGTCTTGGCAACGGTCAAAATATCATTACTCAGTAGTCTGTATATTAGCCAACACCTTTCAGACGTAGCGCCCGCAAATCGGACACGCCCTTGTCTTCATACAAAATTCATGAGGCGAATAGCAAAGACCAATGACCAGACTAAGAACTTGATTGAAAGCACTAGGGTGCACATCTTATCCTGCACTGATAAACCAAGCCACTGTACTTTCTTTGAAAGGATATTGACAATGCAAAATTGTTAGTTATTAAAAATAAAGCTGAATAAATAATGTTCATGGACCTCTCATCCTCTTGCCAACATCTTTTTTTAACGACTTTATTTTATACTGGGCAGTTTTCAGTATACATTACTGGTTTCCAGCGCCACCCAGTTGTGGATTATTTGAGCAAAATTCCGTGCAGGGGTCATCCAAATGTCAATATTCACTTTCTTAAGACTGATCAAAACCCAGTGTAAATGTTTTAGATTAGCAGATGCTGTGAGCCATCGTGCCATCTCGGAGAAAGTATATTATATCAGTTCAAAACTCAACCCAAAAGAATTCAAATATCTAAAACAAAACAAAAAATACATAGGTAACAACCAGCAAGGTATATATGCATACCATGAACCACTGACCAGTATAGGAGTATGAAAAAATGCTAAATATCATTTGTTTTACTTACCTTTAAAGAGTGGTGAGATACGCCACACGGTGATGGGACTCAAAGACGCAAATTGTCCATAAGTCACCTCCAAGAAGAAAAGAGGCATTCCACATACGATCAGGAAGAAGACGTAGGGGATAAGGAAAACAGCTGAAAGAGCATCAAAAAGATCATTGTGAGTCTTCTAGTTAAAAAAGCAAGAGATGTCATAATTAGAGTAGTTCACCATGAACTGAATATGGTAAACTTTAGAGTAATCAATGCTGAATGGAGAATAATGCAATATAGTATGAATATCATCATCTATAAATGACCGCACTACAATAGAATTAATTATAAAGAAATAAGATATTTGTTTTGAACACATTCTACAATTACATGACGACCATCAGGAAGTGTTGTGAAGTTATAGGATATAATACCTTTATAGTGCAGTTTCAGAATCCTAAAGGTGACGTTGGACATTTCAAGGTCACTTTGTCTTTACCTTTACTAACATCTAATGGCCCATTTACAAGACATTAATTAATGTCATTAAAGGTCTGATCTCGTGCAATCTATATTTCATCGATCAATAGTTACCTCCTCCATTCCTATAGCAGAGGTAGGGGAACCTCCAGATGTTGCCAAGCCCCACAGCATAGCCAATACAGGACAGCAGGAAGTCGAGCCTGCCCACCCAGTTCCCACGGGGGTTCTCGTCGTGGCTGTCGTCCGTGGAACGACTACCCTGCGACTCGGAGTCTCCAGCCATAGAGGTCTTCTTCTTCAACTGCAAGAACAAGGAGGATGCTTGTTAGATCAAATATAATCATGTGTATCAAAAGGTCGACCCTAACACATGTGAACAGGAATGATTATAGATCATGGAACTTGACAGGTGCTATGCTTCCATGGCTACATGAAGGCAGTAACTATTCAAGGACACTATACCCTATTTGAAACATAAAGCAATTAGTATTGAGTCAATGATCGTTATCTATGTAACCTGTCCCATGGCTATCTTCAAAGAGGTACAGTTATACAGTGAATTGATACCCGAAAAGATACAACATCATTGAGAATTGTGAACGTGGTCATCATTGATAAACATGAAAAAATGCCTGCGAGGAAGAAGGATCGTCGAAATGTAGCTGCTAATGAAGACAATGCTGGAACATAATAATTATTAGTGGCCTAATCTAGCCTTAGCTTCCCAGCATTTTTTATAGTCAAACCCAAGACACTTTACCTCCTTTTATCAGCTGTTGACCACAACTATATATTTCTACTTTTCTGTTTCCAGGACACCTTACTCATGTTACAACTTTACTTTAGTTTGATAACAATCGTTATACAGCTAGATATCATAAGCTTATACAAAAAGTCCTACGTGTAGTAAAATTAAATGTCTTTTGTCTGGCCTCATAGTGTGTTTTATGGGTTTCAGTTGCCAGTCTAAGCAATTTACCCACACTCCCAACTACCCTTTACTCTGGCCACTGTGGTCAACCCACTCAGTCCTCGTGGTCGTAAACAAAGACTTTAATTATCTGTGACAGAAATAGACGGCGGACAGACATGCCGAAGCCCAGGTTTCATCGGTTCTAATCATTGCCTTAATCAGGAGTCAGCTCGTCTGGAGCTCACCACCACACTGTTGCCTAATCACCGGGAGGCCAGCACAGGTCAAGTCAGGGAAAAGGGCATGCTGTTTCCTCTGCTTAACTGCTGTTTAAATGGTAGTGGAAATATGGTCCTTATTCAAGTGGCTGAGACATGACAATGTTTCATTTACTGTTTGTTTGATCACTAATGTGATTTATCGTTTGTTGTTTGAAGATTAAGAACTGAGGGCTGAATTGTGTTGAGATTTTGATTTTGAGGTGTTGAAGGTCACCTGCCATTTAAAAATTATCTGTGTTTCTACCTGAGATATATATACAGCTGGGTTATATTCTCCTCCTTACTGATTCGGTTCGCGAAGAGTCATGTTACAGCAAGATTGCAAGTAAGTGCGTGTGTCCTCCTGAGGGTGGTTGGTGGTATCAGGATACTTGATTATATTATCAAGTAAATAGTGATGACTTTACGGGTAAGAGTTTGTCCTTTAGATTCTCAGTTTTAGTGGTTGGGTAAGGATGAGTAAAAGAGTGGTCCTTACCAAATACACATAACATTTTCCAACGAACTTTGATCACATTTTGCATTGTTTGCGAGATATCCTTATCACTAAGAATATGACCAAAATGAAATTAAACAACACATTGTTAACATCCTGGTGAGGGCGGAAGAACATAATTTAACTCACACTATCTATGGCAATAGCACAATGCCACCAGACTCAATTGGCAGACCACCCATGGTGAGCATACGAATTTGATTAGGTCTGTATTTTGGGCCAAAGTTGCTAAGCACATTTTTTATGAGATGTGGTAGAAGTTGCAGATTCATTTTAAGAGACTACTTGTGAAGGAAGCTTCTTAGGACAACTTATGAAACGAACTCTTGATAGGCAAGGGAATACAACTACCTAATGTTTCGTAAGCAAAGTTTGGTCTGCTGAGACGTCTTCTGGTATTAGGATAAACTGGTGAATGCTATGATTATAACTAAAAATCTTGTGTACTTCATCTATTAGAAATATTATTCTTGTACTTAACCCGTCGCAGGGTAGAAATGCATGATGACCCCTATATATTTACTGTTTTTGATCAGTGGTTTCCTATTACAAGTACTCAAATTAAACTTTATATTTAGCCTCTCAAAATAAAAAAGCAATGATACTGATTCATCTCACACAGCAATCAGGGCCACATTTTAACAGACAACTTCATTTAACCAACAGAAATCGTTGGACGGATTGAACACAGCTCTAGTATAATGAAAGACGACGTGCGTTATTCAAATAGGCAGGACGTGCCAGACAAAATATTTCAAGCTGTAGGTGCCCTGAGGTCATGTTCACCTGTCATATACCCGGAAGAAAGTGATCTAGATCTCCAGCAAGGTGGTAATCCCTGGTGGCACGCTCTGAGCACAATTCAGGTGTTGTGTTTATCACTATACCTGTCAACTTCAGCCCGGAGTGGATTACTTAGGCCACTGCGGCAGTGCCTATGTTTACCTTCCCCAAAGCCGTCTTGTATTGTTGTGCTCTTACCTGTTAAATGGTGTATTTTGTAAAGAAAAAGTCTTTCAGAAGCGTGTTCTATGGTATCGATCATGTGCTCTGCATAATCAGATCAGATGCACGTAGGTACACATGTAATTGTATATGCCTATACTCCGACTGTAACAATATTCTTTTGTACTGAGTCTTTTCTTCAAACATCGATATGCTTTTTTTTGTTTTCAGTAAGGTTAAACTTGAGTTACACAGAGTAAAGTTCTATACCCATTAGTTATCCTCACAGAGTCGGCAGACTGCTTACTTACTCCAGAATATCAAACATGATTGATATGGTTATGGGCTCGCCTCCGACTTGCCCGCTGGATGTCAGAATCTGCCGACCTTATGGTCATAATTCGTCAACTCTCAATGGACAAGGCATACCGTCACACATTCATCTTGTAAATCCTAGAATCGGCTGAATTGTAGTCTGCCGGCTAGCTGTTAAATTCAGTCGGCCGACTGAAAAGTCTCCTCTTTATGGGGCCTAAGTAAGGGTGAGGATAGCACTGGGAACGCTGTAGCACCTGCCTGCAGACGGTGCAGTGTAATTGATGCTTTCTTTAGTTAAGGGATCGAAATTGACATCGGATATGAGCCGATACATTACGTTGGCCCCTAGAGCCCTCTGCTTTTCGGATGCAATTTACATGCCAAGAATAGTTGGAACCGAGATGTCTCAACGAGTAATTGATACTGCCGGCGAGGCTTCATTGGGTACTAGCTATAAGAAGTGATCGAGTAGTGTCTTTTGAGGTATCTCAATTCCCTTATTTATTCCCTTATTTATATATACATTAATGATTATGTAGTCCTCGGATATACGTGTACATCGCGTAGGGGATATGACTAAAAGAAATAAGCAAATAAGGGAAGTGGATATTTCCCTGAATGGTAACGGAATATATCAGTCATAGTAAGTATACGTTAGCCTATTGTTGTAATATTGGGCTAACCATTCACAAAAAAAACGTCTCCAGACTTGGATGATTCATGCATGAATCAGGAATGCGGGAGCACTATTATTTGGGAGAGGTAGTTGTCTCTGCCAAGTTATTACTCCTATCCTATTTGTAATGCTGTTCCAGTTGTGTGTGTGCTACATAGACATATGAAATGTTCCGGTGAATTTAAACAGCGCTAATTACGCTTGCCTCTCCGTTGCTAAAGACGCCTGTATTACAGGTTGTTTCCACCAGCCGATTTTGACCTAGGTTAGTTAGCTATAACCTTTCATGAGTAATATTGGAAAGGACTATTATATCATACATTTGGTTTGAAAGAGAATTACAAACCCCTTTTAATTATGTATAATATGACAATTATTACCAAATACTCCCTATGCCGATGTTTGGAATCGGGAGTAAAATTGGCTATTTGAAACACAGCCTAAGGCTACAGACTAAAGTACCTTTTGAATTAAAGACAGCTCATATCATACAATGCCATGTTCCCTCTCAGCCATTTGCTTTCTGGAACTTTTCATCCAAAAAATTGAATAATGGGTGATCGGATAGAATGTTCCAATAGACATAGCTTTTGAGTGTATTAATTTTGCTCTCAAAAACATAGATTTCCGACTTTAAAATCAACTTTAAAGTAAAAACAGTCAGCAGTTCGATTTTAATGTTTTTCTCCCTGTAACTCGATCGATTGTTCAAACATCAGGACAGGTCATGCTTTACACTGAAAGCCAGTGTATTGATTTCAGACCTAGTTTGGTTTTTATAGGGATCGACTCATCCAGCCATGCACGAGCTGTTTAGCATCCTTTTGTTGGAGCAGATAAGAGAGGATCGCTGCATGCACGGAATGAACCTGTAGTTATCTAACTCATAGGGTTAGTCAGGTAATGTAAACACTAATTGAATTGATGTAATGCTATTGATTGTGTATGCTCATTAATTAGGATAAAGCTAATGTACTTTCATATGTAATGAATGAGGGTGGGTGGGGATATAGAACCACGTGACTGGATACATTTTACAACTTCATCTCATCCATTATGAACGGAAACAAAGCCATGTATCGATCCACAGCTCATGAATATGATACTTCTGTTACATGTGGCCACACCCACGGACTTGGCAAAGCACACCCCCATTACACACACGCACACATTGCCCTTGGTTTGCGCCCAACCCACAAACCCCACCCACTCACCCAGACCCAGACCACACCCTATACCCACATACCATTCCAGGAACCAAGTCAAACGAACGGAGCAAAGTTGGCTATAAACCAACCCCCTACGTCACGTCATCACACGCCACCACCGGAAGTTGTGATGCCCCGCCACCGGATATCCGGTGCGGGGATCGTCGTCGACCTTCACAACCCCCTGGTGGTCGCGGCGGCGGCGGGTAGGTATCGATCAAAGGTTCCTCAATGACCCCTAATAGGTCGGAGCCAATTGTAAGCACCGCGCGTGTCTTCTGGGTCCATGTTGATAGACCATGGAAATTTCCCCAGCGCGCGTCTCACCGTCGCCATGGATACATTATCATTCTATTATCGACCCGGCGCACGCAAGCTTTTACCACTGGCGACAGGGATCTGCACTATGGCCGTCAACACGCCGGCTGATGGATAAGTCAACACCCTGTGGTATATTACTGAATGATCTAAGAACCCTGACCAATATATGATGAGTATGTCTTTGATGGCTAGTGAAGGTATAGGCAGTAGTATATAGAATATGTCATTATATGATGGCACATTGCTGCTACTCATGCGCTCGGTTTCTGAGTCAACACTGACGTATACCTGTCAATTACACCCAATAGGCCTCTACGTAGGTGGTGTCAAAGCCTTATGCAACATTTCTCTTTCGCAATACAGTGGAAGAGAGTTGTTATTCAGATCTCCTTCCCTGAGTTGCCTTTCAAGAACCTACTGAAATGTGCATAGAAATGTACTGGTTCTATGGTATTTAGTGACAGAATTGAAACAATGAAAAAAGTATACCTCTTTATATGAGACTTGCTACTAGGAAATAGGTGCATTGTCCCCATACCTTCTTTACAAATACTTAAAAGTCTATCACGAACAATATTCTAAAGTTAGTATTATTTGGTGAAACATGTCGAATATATAATACATAATAGAGCTTTTTGATCTTTTAGTAATCAGGTAATGGGCCGCCCTTGTAATTGTTTCAACCCAAACACCTGTGGAGTGAACCTGTAACATTTGGCTAGCTACAAGCTGGTGACGTGAATGATGCCTATACAAAACCCAAATATCAAGGTGCGAATGAGAGTAGTACTTGGGTGACCTACCTGAGAAAGCTTCTCACTCATGAAAGTCATTCTCCTAAAGTTCCACGCCTAACAGCGTAGAAGTCGGTTTGGGATTTTGGTACTGAAGTTGTCTCTGAGACAGACAGTGACCAACTGATATTGTCCTCTCTCTACCTTCTCTTTTATCTTACTGCATCTGCTGCTGCTGCCGGCTGCCGGCTGTCTGCATCTGCTCCTGGCTTCTGCGGCTTGCTGCTGCCAGATGGCATCTGCTCTTGGCGTCTGCGACTCACTGCCGCTACCCGATGGCATCTGCTCTTGGCGTCTGCGACTCGCTGCCGCTCCCCCGATGGCATCCGCGCTAGGCGTCTGCGGCTGCCTGAGTGCATCTGCTTTTGGCGTCTGCAGCTGCCTGTTGTTGCCAGCTGCGGACATAGCAGCACCACGTGCCTGCATGCTCGGTCCCCGAGGGGTGGCAGGCAGGTGGAAGGTACCACCATTTTAACGGAGGGGTGACCAGAGGTGCTGACGCAGTAGCAATAATAAGCGGAACTATATGACATTAGTCATAGTAGTCATACTAAGTGCGTATATCCTGTTTATTGTTACACTTCCTAAATGCAATAACAAAGGCAGTTGTCCTCCAATTTTATAAGTAAAACATTATGAAATGAATATTTTTGGATGACGAAATATGTATTAGCCTCTATTCTAGGATATGGATGTCAGGAACTTGAAATGATAAGACATGTTATCTAGTATAAACATGACTGTTTTATGACTAGAGGTTTTGTTGCTTATATAAAAAAAGTAAATATCAGGCTAAATGTTTACTCCGAACAAGACTGCGGGTCCCTGGAACTGCTCCCATTATTAATGCATGTCATTCTCCCTACAGTACCATTGGCCCGAACATTAATTGGATTCTTACGTTCGGATTGTATCAATTATTAATCAACCCAACCTTTCTCAGTCATTTCGGGGAGGAATAGATGGCTGTCTAGGCTTATATTGCAGATTGACTTTACTCGATCCACGGCAGTTACACAATAAGTTTGGTGAAAGAAATTCACAGATTTGTTTTAAATTGAATGCAATCGTGAGAACTCACATTATTTTACAATTCAATATTTTTTTCAATAAGTGCATCAGCAGGTCAGCGCCTAAGGTTAAAGAAAATAATATTTTCTATTGTTTTTCTCGTAAAAAAAAAAAGAGTTTCATGTATTCTAAATAATGTTAAATTTGGATTTTCCCCAAATTCTGGGTTCCAAAGCATATTCCCATTGCTAATTCATGACGATGGGGATTCCCTTTGGAAATCACTTGTGATTCACAGAATTGTGGGTGTTTGTGTTTAGGTAAAAGCTACAATTGATAATAGTTTGTATACATGTTGTCAAATATATATGTGTTCGGTGTTTAAAGCACAGTCATATTCCTTACTGTAGATGCTGAAGGATGGGGGATTCTCTTTTATGGATAGACGATGTTTCTCAATAACTCCCCGTATAACGCCATAGGTTTGTTGATTTCCCTTAAATGCAAGGATCTCATGACAAGTCTTACTTGTGATTATTTTCAAAGGTTTTGCTTGGATTATTAGCGATCGATATAATTGACATGCTGAATCAAGTTAATTAACAAATTATTATCCAGGTGCGCTCGGATTCCTTTTAGGAAGAAGAGTGGTCAGGAGAAGGTGAATTTTAAAAACAATAGTCATGGTTAAGACTGCATGATAACGGATGCCGCTTATCATCCGCTCTGTGGTATGACTGCGTGTCGTATGTTTCTGTCTTCGATGACGCGTGCGCTTTCTTATCATACCAGCTATTGTGAAAGCGGGGGGTATATTATCTCTGTTGTGGCAGAGAGTTGTGGTAAGCATTTGTTTGATACGTCTATAATCGTCCTGTGTGCACACAGCGCACACAGGTAACATTCCGAGGCTATACAGAGAAAGGTAAACTATGCTGTTATAAGGCCTGTGTCTATAATATTATGTCTGTACGATACAACGAACATATATATAGTTGCGGATGCAGCTTTTGGAAAAGGTGGGCGGAGGCACTATTAGAAAGGGGGCGCCCATTTTCTCGAAACTTTACAAGAAAAAAATCTAAATTTGGCTCTAAAAATGTGGGGGAGGGGGGGTGCCCCCCCCCTACATCTGTTACTGTCAAATATTACAACAATCGTATATTGTGGACAATCCATTCAATTAACTAGTAACAACAAAGACGTTATCTCCAAAATTTTTAACATTATAGGTAGCGTTTCATGGGTCTTATCTGTTGCTATGTTAATTGTGTCATTTCTAATGAATGTCTGTCTCCAGTGGGGATACAGCTTTTTGAAAAGGCGGGGGGTGTTAACAGAATGCCCCCCCCCCCCCCCCCTGTTTTTCAGAATTTTACATTAAAAGCAGCTAAATTTGGTAACAACAAAGAAATAACGGGAGGGCTGCGCGCGCCCCTGCATACCCGCCGACGCCCCCCCCCCCCCCCCCCAATCCGCCACCGGAACAGTTATGATCTATCTCATCTACATAGGCTCTTTTTGTACCGGAAGCGGCGGCAATTCTGGAATAGAATCAATACGCTTTCTCGTATTTGCATGAATTTCATGTTTAAATTTCAACAGTTTTGTACATGCAAACAATATACCTTCGCTATTCATGAATATTGCTAAATTGGTTTGTCCCATATAGAAATTTTTCGTCGGATTAGTCATCGGTGGTTAATTACCCGACAACATGCGACATGGGAAAGTATTAGGCCTACAAGTATGTGTACGCATCGATGGGGGCGGGGGGGGCGGAGTAAAACATGCTACTTGGTTGTGCGTTAGTCTATTGCGTATGTCAGCCTTAAGGGGTCTGGTACGCGGTCAGAGATCATTCCGTAAAAAAAGAGCTCACGTAACCAATGAAAAGCCCATTAAATTTGCATAGACCTACCTTTACATGCATTGATAGAAATTAGAACCCACTAAACACTATTCGGGCGTTACCAGTAGCAGCCCACGAGTGTTTCTCGTGCTTCTACTAACAATCCTAGTATGCCTTCCAAAACCAGACTAAAATTTCGCATGTTATACAGATATAACCCTTTAGACTCCACTGGTTACGAGGATGAATTGCTGGATTCCCGCAGGATTTCCATGGATTTCCCTCAGAAATCCCTTAAATTGTGTTAATTGAGAAAGTTCAATGGTTTAGCCACTCTAAAATATTAAGATTAGAGGAATCTGGTTTAAAGCATGGAATTGAGAATTAAATCTGCTTTTAAACGGTATATTTGCCATATCTGTACCCTGAACACTTTTCAGAGCTTTCTCATTGGAAAAATATGGAAAATTATGGGAAAATGGCCGTTTTTCTGGGTGGCCATGGCCGGATCAGGCAGAAAGCTCTAAAGGGATGGTGTTCTTTGAAATAAACTTAGTATTAATCAGAAGAAAACTAAGCATATGTTTATTAGAGGTAGAAGTGGGTGTGTTCCTGATATATGTGATATAGAATTTGAGGACAAAAAACTTGAATTAGTTTCTGTTTACAATTACCTTGGTGTATTGGTAGACGATAAACTAAGTTTCAGAAATTTTGTTGATGATAAGTATAACAAAATAAATCAGAAAGTACACCAACTTAGTAGAATTTGAAGGTTCATATCAAACAAGTTAGCTAACCAAATCTATAAGCAGACTATTCTGCCCGTGATGGATTATGCAGACTTCATGGTTGATGCAGCTCCCCATGACAGGATACATAGATTTGATAAATTGCAAGATAAAGCTTTGAAATTGATCGACAGTAAAGCACATCCAAATGCAGATGCAGATCTCTTGGCAGATTTATATGATATTAGCACTTTAGCAAAGCGTAGGAGAGAGCATATGTGTTCTGTCATGAGAAGACAGAGTATGTTACCAGGTACATTGGTTGTACACCGTCCCAAGGTTGATTTATGGAGTGCTCTTAAAATCAAATTCAAAATTAGAGATAGACGCTTTGAGAGTTTCAAAAAAAGTCCCCTTTACAGAGGTACTCGATTGTGGGATAGATTGACTGTCAATCAACAGAGAGCTACAACCAAGGTGAAGTTTAAGAAGTTACTGTCTATAAAATGATGTGCTAATGTGGACTCTATGTTGTTGCTCTGGATTGTGATATTAAGAAGCTTGATTTCATTCTCATTTTCTTCATACCATCGCTCATCAATTGTAAATATAAATGACAAATTACATATATAACTATGTGTAGCACCTGGAAGATCATGTATATATGTGAAGATGCAAATAAACACATTTGAAAAGAAAAAAAACAAAACAAAAAACATCCACCCTCGGGCGGCCATGGCCGGATTGGGGTCTAAAGGGTTACTCATAACCCTTTGCTTAGGTAAGGTTGTCTCCGGACAGTATGTATACTGCATATAAAAAGCTTATGAAGAATTACAGAAACTGTTACAGTACATTAACATTACATTTTGCTGTCCAGTCATTAAGAGTTGAACTTATTATAAAAGTGCTAAATTGATACTGTAATTATCATTTAAAGTATGAAGTCATTGTTTGCCTTACATCAAATTGGAGTGTACATTACTATCACTATTTTAGGAGGACTTAAAGTCTAAGTCTAAAGCCCTTTTCAATATGAATTTCTTCGATTCTCATTTTGTTAGAGCATGATATACAGATGGAATTTGTTATTGTGCATTTCAAATGATATATCATACCCACACATAATTATCTAAGAGACGGAAGTTGTCGTTATCAAACTATAACAATGTGCTCACTTTGATGTACATGAATCACCCTCACCACTGAGAGTGACAACTCAGGATTTGACACCTGCCACGATTCTGCTGTCACTCATAAGTAATGCCATGCCACTTGTCACTCTCTCTAGCCTAGACCCATATAACACTTAACATTAGAAATTACGCACAGCTAAAAAAAAAAAGAAGAAAAAAAGAAATGTTCTCCCACAACTGAAGTTGTTACAATTTATTCAGAAATGTCATATGCTGAACTATAGAGGTTAATTATCCGTTATTTATAGGGTGCGTAAATGTCGTAATTAGTTTATAGATAAATAACTAGCTCCGTACGCAGTCTCCTCCTCGTCGACTGTGGTCGTCCAATACATAATTATAGTTCCCACATCATGTAAGACATGAACACTTGCGTGAAAGGATATTGTTTGTTTATTATCCAGTGTATAGTTGTTTTGTGACAAGAACTCGATTGACCATGATCAGTCCCAAGGTAGGAATCCCCTCAAACACATTCAGTCAACGCTCCTGCACTCTTACACGATTTCCATGTCTCTCTCCAGAACCAAGACTGCAGGTTAAAGGTCCAACCTTCCCTGGATGTTACTCACACAGCGTTACAGCGAACTCTGACTGACTGAGAGCGGAACACGCTCTTTTAGAGTGGTACTATGATGCAGACGCACAAGTAGAATTCATTGAATATTGCAGACATGTCATCATCAGACTCATAAGGTAATCAAATGAAACTTATTACATCCACTGTCTGCAAAGCATCACCATGATCATGATCATGTCACAATATACAGTTTAAAAGGTAATTTAAAAAACAATTTATAGATTAGTTGATTAGCGGCGCCCTTTTTTCAAAATTTCCTGTGAATCTAGTTTTTATTGTACAATCCATGACCACGGTGCAATTACATACAATACGTACTCTAAATGAATCTAGGAACAATCAACAATCGATACCCTTCAATATTCAATACATCAGGTTTGTTTGGGAATACCTTATAACTAATGATACCCATACTCAGGCATGTTTTTGCCCTATTATTGAGTCGTTCTGTTTCACTTAAAAGTGGTCTTCCAACAGAAATCTTGGTGAAATCAATGGGTATGGGCATACAAATCGGTATGATTAAAAAGGAGTCATTGTTTGACAAAATTCAACCCATAATCTGATATTTATACCTTTGTGACGAATTACAGACCACTCTGTGATTATAGACATGAAATTGAGAAGGCTAGAAGTTGGCCATAATTATTGGTAAAAAATGTAGAATTAATCCCTACAATCGAATTGTTGAATGAAGCAAATTGCCTTGTAGAAATGAAATAACATGTTGGTACAAAATTAAGAACGAAAGCACAAATACTTAAGGAAAGCATGTAACCGGAAATGACCTCTGTAAGAATCAACAAGGTCACATGACTGACTAATAGGAAGCCATTTAAGGCCATATAAAGCGTTGAGTAGCACAAAATAAACAGTCCCTTTATGGTACTCAATGTGTTCACACCTCTTTCTTCCGGGAAGAACACCTCTCAACTTAGACTATCAACGAGGCACAAATAGCTGAATTAGGAACGATTTAGGGTTAACAGACTTAGAAGAAATAGGCAATATAAGGCACGAAAATGGGCACCCAGGGGCATGAGAACTGAAGCACAAGTAGGGCAACCATGGGGAACGATGCAACGGGAGGCCAGCCAGCATGCTACCACTATAGTACAAAACCTAGCAACACTCCCTCTGCCATGATTGAGAACACCCAGGCACCCAGCCCCCTCGACTCGACCCAGAGCGGGGGAACCTGTGCCAGGCATACCCTAGAGCTATCCCGAGTTCAACCAATCCTCGGGCGTGAGGCACGACTCTGAGACACCATCTCTTGCCCCACAGCCTGTGCCTGATCTGCAGCCCTGCAACCTGGCCCAAAATTCGAGCAAGAGCTTGTTCTCCCATTTGTTTGTTTGTTTGTTAGGTTAGTTTAACGTCCAGCCAACCCTTCTGGGTTCTTTTGTACCACGGAGAACAATTGGACCAAGGCTAGAGGCCGACCCTAAAAACAGATTCTTTTTTTTCAATTTCAAAATATGACCCTACTTGACAAACAATTATTTGGTTAAATTGAAATTGAATTCCTTCATTACAATACCAGTTTTAATTCCTGAGAAAACAGGACATGCCACAAAAACGGATCACAAAACAGTACTGTTATTTCAGGATGGGCTGTTTTCTTGGTATGTTTTTTGTAACTTTTAAAAAATTAAAAATCAATAGGAAAAAAAGATAAAATGTGAAAATACAACGATCATTTTGATGCAAAAGTTGTTATTTTATTACAAATCATTTTTAAATTGAGCAAACTCCTCATTATCTTAGCATCTTTATTTATCTAAAAATATTGTGAAATTATTTTTTATGAAATTGTCAAAATGAAAAGTGCTTTGTAATTCATGTAAAATGCAGAATTTCATAACTTTTGTATCTTGCATATGTAGAAGTATTATATCATGTTTATTTTGTGTATTATTCATGTGTAATTTCATCTGCGATAGTTATAGATGATATACTTTTTCATAATTACCTGTTAGTACAGCACATCCTGTTTTTCTTTGGTATCCCCAACCTGTTTATCATTTATCCATATTTTGTTTATCATAACATACAAGGTAAACAATGTCTTATATCATTGTATTTGAAAATGTGTATTTTGATTTTTAAGGAAATATACTCTTCTGTGCTCCTTCAATACACACAATGGGAAACACAGTTGGTACATATGAAATAAGAAGACCAAAAACTCACCAGTTGGTTGATACAACCAAGAATTAGGTTTATTAAATACATAAGCTCCCATTACAGAATAACATAAAATGTCCATTCTATAGTTGAAGAAGTTCAACTTCTTGCATTTCATATGAGCATTCACATTAGAAATATACAATTTAGTATCTTATGCAACAATTTACTTCCTTATGAACCTCCATTATTTCATTGATAAATATATCTCATGGTCAGATTGAAAACTGTTTTATTCAGAAATGCTATATTGCCGGTTTAACAAATACGCTTTACCACATTGAGTATTCCTCCATTGTGAACTACTGGTGGGTTGCTGAGAGTTGTATTTTGTCGCCTATATCAGACACGTGTTCAATCATTTCAGTACCTGTAAGAATCCCTGCTTTTCTAATGTATATCAACTCATCCATATCTAATGTATATCATCTGCTACTTTTGGTCTTCTTAAGTTCTTTTGCAAAGGTAAGTAAAACGTATTTACCCTACTTATTCTAAAATGATGTCCTTTCGCATGTTGCTGCCTACATACTGAACTTTCTTCAGGTCTTACCAAGAACCAGCAAAATGGGCCATAACCAACCTGTCCATCTGGCTGCTGTTTTGCTAAACTGCTTTCAAAAGGACCTGTGGGAACCAGCAAATTGGGTCATGACCCCATTTCTTAGTTCCAGCCTCATTCTCCATGGTGTAGTGGTTAAGACCCTCACCTCCAAACCCAAAGGTTGTGGATTCGAATCTTGGCAAAGCCACTTGTACAGATATAAAATACATAAAATACACAAAACACAGGTCTATGACTAACAAGAGTATATGAGATTATACATATTAAATGGTGAAGCTCCCAACGTAATCTTCAAGTCAGATCGGCCAGTTCAACAATTGTTTTTGAGGAAAAACTGTAGTATTGATTGTCTACTGATCACTTTGGTCTGTATACATGTAATTATAGTTTTAATAATATTACAATGCATATAACCGAGCGATGTTCAAAATTAGGGTTAAGTTCATATATTATGATCAATGTGCTGAATAGTATGCGCCTGGACCCATATCTTCATAACTGATTTGGCTGATCAGGGTCCCATGATCAGCGATTTTGCCTTTTACCAAAATTTATAGTGTTATTGCAAAATATTGTCAAAGAGGCATTATTAGGTGTAAAATATATTCATGATAGACAGCATCTCTAATCGTGAGACACTGATCAAGATTTCCCTGATCAGCCAAATTAGTTACGAAGATATGGGCCCTGGCTGTTAGAATGTTTTCCACAGGCGACAGATTCATCCCTGATTTCAAAGAAATGCCCCGAGAAATCGATTGTCTGTTTGTTGTATTAAGGTATATTAATCAGTAATGAAATTGTTAAATAATCGTTCCCATTAGCCATACATGTCGCGAAGTCTTCATCATCAGTCTTGGATATGTAAAGTTTTCACTGGCTGGAGTTTTTATAACTGATATTTGAAAATCATATATACAGAGATATTCTGATGTTTCTACATACAATAAGACATCTATATGGGAAATGTTCAGGAGATGAACATGAACATCCAAATATCTGCAAGCACTGGATAAAATGAAATAGAGACTATATTACAATATATAATTATTATGTTACAGTGTCAGAACCATAGTTAAACGAGCATTCGCCTTGTTTATCTATAATAAATCTATATCACAACACAATATACACGTACTTCACGTGTAGCAGAAGCTATAACATGTAACAGGAAAATAAACAACGGAAAACATCCAGTCATGAATGAACAGATTAACACATTTTAGAAAACGAGTTCTCACAAATAGTTATGTATACAAACACCACAGACACTTTATGAAGTATTTACCTGTAAGTTCAAAGACGTACAGAAGAATGATATATATCGCAGGCATTGTCATACAGATTCTAGGTTGAATCAATTTTATTTTGGAAATATATAATATATACTTTTCACTCTAGATAGTTTTCCTTTCTTAGTGCCGAGATTAACTTTGGGCAAAAAGTAAACTCTGGATTAAACGTTACATATAGCAGAAATTTACATTTTTGCTCTGTCATAAATAGAAAGGCCATATACATCTAAAATAATAAGTCAAAATTATGGTGGCTTTTGGTCCCTCAACACGACGAATTGATCTAAGTACCGTTACATCGTAAATCTGGACGGTCCGTTCCTTACAGTAAACCACTTTCACCTGTCTACTGCCTGACGCACAATCTCATCTTTCTACCGAACAATATGACTAAATATGTTATGAATGTTCGTATAGTGATAGATCTAAGATGTCTCATTCTCCATCATAGAGCCATTTTCTAAAAACACCCTCCATATTTCACTGACATGAAAATATAGCATGCATTATGAGTTACAACAAATTACATAGAGGGACAATAAAATATAAATGCTACGTCTTTTCTCTTAACATCTACAATCACAAGAGTTTTCTACTATAATGACCGATTTCTCCGGAATCTTTTGAACAGTGGATTCTTTTTAGGGGAACCATTTCTACTTTGTACTTATTCCGTATGCAATTTCTTGGTTGGTACAAAAGTAACTTTTCTTTCCATTACAAACTCGGGCATTTCCAACTATCATAGTAACCTTCTGGCAATGTCATCTTTAATTATAGCCTGATTTCATCAGCAAAAGGGATTTTTTCACCCGTCAACATATTGAGAAATATTTTAATAAACAGAAGAAAAAAATCCGAAAAACGAAATTAAAAAAACAAAAATAAAACAAACTTCAACTCTTGAGCTCTCAGAGCCTGATCTCAATCCTCTCATGCCCTTCATCGTCGTCATCCAAGACCAGCTCATCCTCGTTACTCAGCAGACTGCGCTGGTCGATGTTGCCCTTCTTGCCGCTGTCCTTGCTGCCCAGACTGAGCTTGGCCAGGATGCTGCCCTTAAGGCTGGAGGCCTGACTGCCCCTCACTCCGGGCACGTCCTCCCCTATGCCCCGGAACACCTGGATGGGCCGGTCTGGGTCTGACTTCTCCCTCCTGAAGTCCTCAAAGTACTCCTGGGTGCTGAGGTCCTCCCGGCGGGGTTTGCGCCACCTGGAGGAGAGAGAGGAGTGTGAGGGTTATTAGTGGGGACGTCTAGTGGTGAAGAGGTGAACTGTTTGCTGGGTCACGATGGAGATATTGTGCATCGGGATTTTAAAATCAAAATGAAGGTTTAGAGCATGTCGTCAAGTTAACAGAATAATGTGTAAGGCTGTATATAAAGTTCTATTAACAATAGCATATCTTTGAATGGGAAATGGTAAGCAGGTACTGTAGAAAACATTTGCATGAAGCCCTATGGTGGGCAATTTGAAACAGATTTTCAACATTTCCCCCTGATGATCTATACGCGCGTTATCAACAAAACAGCTCGAAATTATTCTACATTCCCTAACAAACCGGACGACACTATACGATAACTCAATTCAGAAGCACATTAAATGGAAAATAAGTGATAAAAAGAGTTTAACGTACAGTTTAAGGAGCAGCGATAAGCACACCACGGACACGGAGGATGCGGCCATGGCCGCCGACGCCATCCAGGGCTGGAGATTCAGACCGATCGGCAGGAACACACCTATAGAGGATTAGATTACACAAAGTTAAGCGATGAATGAATACCGCGTGAACTTGTTTTACTGAATGGGTCTCAGTTGTGCTGCTCAAAAGGTATAATAATAATATTATTTTTTTTGCAAATGAGCCTTTTGACACTTGAAATCCCTGTCTAGGAAGATCCCTGAATTTGACCATAGAACTGTCTTCTATGTTCTATGATTTGACTGAATACCAGTTGGTGACATCATTCGAACTTGGCACGTCTGAAGTTTTATTTTAATATTTTGGTATTGATCTATTATACAAATACGGCTAATTTATTAGTTTACTCTTCATTATAAGCGTTATCGCCATAGATACCGTAAATGAAAACAACTGAAAATGCATAAAGACTAATCTTAATGTTTACCTGCAGCAATCGGAATGCCAACAAGATTGTAGACTGTAGCAGCTACAAAGTTAAGGCGAATTCTTCGGACGGTCTTCTTAGAAAGTCTCATAGCAGCCACGACATCTAGCAGATCATTCTGAAAAGAGGCGATAACTCTCAAATCTGGGACAATAGCTATGGATATGTAGTCGTTTCTGATTGAAATGGAATACTTTAATACTCGAATATTTTGTGTTCTTCTGAACTCTTTAGACCAGTCGAACTGCAACGTAGTTCAGGATAGAACTACAGTAACAATGGCTGTAATTCTTACAAGTCAAGTATTATAGTTAATATCATTATATCTATATTTGTATATCTATCCATGGATATGGATAACTGAATAACTTGTCAGTTACCTTTTTCTAATGCGAATACATTATATCTTAGAGATACATAAGATATATGTCTATGATTATATGAATTGCTTAATGTTACAAATGCGTCATAAAAACTTGCATTGAGCAGTAGATGTTCGAAAAAATATCATGTAATATATTTACTGCTTAATGAGCCAATATCAACCTTTAGGGGCCATCCATTTATTGCGTACGTATAAGGGGGGGGGGGGGGGGGGGGGTCACGGGAATTAAAACGTTTCTAATTCGCATTACATGCTTAGTTGGGTGGGGGGTGGGGGGGTCTAGAAAATATGTGAAAATGCTTACGTTATTAATGGACGGCCCCTTGCCCTTTGCCAAGTCCCAATCACATATGATATTTCAGAAATCGACTTACCCTAATTAAAACTATGCCGGCCGCCTCTACGGCCACGTCTGTGCCTGTCCCGATGGCCACTCCGATATCGGCCTGGGCCAGCGCCGGGGAGTCGTTGATGCCGTCCCCGACCATGGCCACCACATGGCCCTTCTTCTGCAGCTGTTTTACCTTAGCCACCTTGTGGGACGGCAGCACTTCGGCGAAGACCATGTTGATTCCGACCTGGCGCGCGATGGCCTTAGCCGTCTTGCGGTTGTCTCCGGATAACATGATGACGTCCAGCCCCATCTTTTTGAGTGTGTAGACTGCTAGGTGAGCCTCGGATTTCACTGTGTCGGCGACGGCCAGCATCGCCACGAGTTCACCTGGTTGGGGTGGCAAAGAAAGATTGATGGGGTCGGTGAGAAGTAAGAAATGTTAGGGCCCCATATCCACTACGACGATTCGCACATCGCCAATCGTGTTTTTGAGTGATCGTCCATCATTAAATGGTGTTGAAACGTACATGTTTGATCTGAACCGGCGTACAAAAGAGCCGATTCTTACAGTATAATTCTCAACTTAGCTGAGACCTACCTTGGTAAAGGGTGAAAGATAAGTAGAACTATACGAGGAGATCCGAGTCAGGTGAGGCACAGGTGAGAAGGCGGGTGAGCATGCGCAGGCAGCGTTTATAGCATTCAAGGAAATTCGTTAACAAAATAACAGTATTAAATCTTTAGAAGAAACACTGAAAAAATTTCTAAGAATTTTAAAATCAGAAATTTTTTGGGAGGAGTCTATCACGGGCGGGCACCTGTGCCTCACCTGACTCGGATCTCCTCGTATAGTTCTACTTATCTTTCACCCTTTACCAAGGTAGGTCTCAGCTAAGTTGAGAACTATACTTCGTCGCTCCTCGTCAGGTGGCGACACAGGTGAGACTTTAAAGCCTAGAATTTCCTTGACTAATAAAATAAAAAGTCAACCAAAGAATAACCATTGGTAAGTTTAATGTCCAAAAAGACATAACATAGTAAGTAAAGGTAATTTCATTTTAGTTCTCTCAGATAGAACTGTCTGAACGTATCTTCGTGACACCAACAACCTTTCTTAAGGATCTCAGACAGAGGGATCCCTGATTTTGCCATGAAAGATGCACTTGCACTACGTGTGCTATGGGCCTTAAATATGTTGATATCAACACCGGCATCACACATCACAGTTTTAACCCATCTGGCGATAGTTTGCGTACCTACTTGTTTGTATGGAGGAGCATAACTACATAGTAAAGCATCTCCAGCATTAGACAAGTCTTGTGTTTTCGACAAATAAACTTTCAAGTTTTCAATGACACACACACTCCTGTCCGTAGAAAACGGTTTCAGAGTAACAGTCTCAAGGGTTTTTCCCTTCGTAGAATGTTTTTGTAGAGTGTCCGTGAGTATTTCTACTGATCCATCCATTTGAAACTTAATATTGGATCTTTTGATCGTAGCCAGTCTCTGCTGCCTACTGCAGGTTGCAAGTAGAAACAACATACAAAACTTTAGAGTTAAGTCCTTGACAGAAAGGCTTCTTATAGGAGTCATTTCTCTGAGGTAATCGATGACCATCTGTGGATTCCACATTTTGGTATATCTAGCTTGTGGAGGTCTTTTATTATAAAAAGACTTCATCAACCTTATAGTAATGGGGTTAGAACCAAACGAAACATCATTAAATGGAGGCAAAATAGCCGATAACGCACTTCTAGCAGAATTAAGTGCGCTGTACCTTAACCCCGAATCAAACAAATGAACCAAGAATGATAACACATCATTAATGTCAGGGTTGAATGGGTCTAAATTACCCAGAACACAGTAAGTATTCCATCTGCGATGATAAACCGCGTACTGGAGTTTTGTTTTGTGACGCCAAGAGTCCAACACATGTTCCAGTACTTTAGGAGGTAAATCCTTTTTACTCCAGACCTTTTTTAGCATAGAACCGCTAGAATAGGGACCTTTTTTAGGGGTTCTTTTGACTGTGGAAGTCCCTGGTTGTGGACGTTCCCCTCCCTTGGGGGAAAAATCCGTGAGTCTTTTACGAACGGTTTCTTGAGGTGACCGAACCACGATTGGCCTGGCCAACGTGGCACTATGAGGATGGTAGGCGTCCTGGAACTCTTGATTCTCCTGATGCACTTGCTGATCAGGCTGAAAGGAGGAAAAACGTAATTTAACTTCCAAGCATTCCAATCAAGAGAAAAAGCATCTACAAAAGACGCACCTGGATCCTTATTCCAGCTAACATAAACAGGAACTTTGTTATTAAGTCTAGAAGCGAACAAATCTACTTCTGGAACTCCCCAGACGTCACAAACTTCATCAAAGATGTCTTGGTTCAAACACCATTCAGTATTCTCAGTGAAATTTCTGGACCAGAAATCAGCTTCTTCATTGTCTAAACCCGGGATGTGAGTGGCATAGAGCCAGATGTTACGAAATTCACAGAAATCCCAAATTTCTTTCGCCACCATTTCACATTCTGATGATTTTGAACCACCCATCTTATTGACATAAGATACCGCCGTAGTATTGTCAGATTTGACTAAGATTTCTACGTCATTACTATCTTTTAGAAACGACTGCAACCCAAACAGGATTGCCCTTAGTTCGAGGGTGTTAATGTGGTCTAATTTCTCTAAATCAGACCACCTTCCACCTGTACTAGAGTCCTGAAACACCGCGCCCCAACCTAACAAGGAAGCATCCGCGGTTAAGACAAGTTTCGGTGCATTTATCCTAATGCTTTTTGACCTCCACATAACATTAGCTTTCCACCATTTCAATTCATCTTTGGCTTTTTGAGATAGCCACATGGACGCGTTAAACCCTTTCCTTCCAGCCTTTTTGAGGGCTCGAATTTTATCACCTTCCAAAAACCTGAAGTGATTAAGGCCATACTCTACTCCCTTACAGAGATCTATGATGAAACCTATAGCGGAGGCAACAAATCTGATCTTGTGAGAACGTTTAGACAATAATTTGTCTGCCAAATCTGACATTTTTTGTCTCTTTTTGTCAGTAGGACTGACTGTCATGTCCACTGAATTTAGAATATAACCTAGAAAGGTAATACTCTTACTCGGAACTAACGAGGATTTAACTGAATTAACAGTAAACCCAAGTTTTGTGAACGTTTCCATTAACAGATTCGTTGCTAAAAGGCATTCCTCATAGGAATCTGCAAGAATTAGACTATCATCTATGTAGCCAAGCACCGAGAACCCTTTTTCACGCATTTGCGAGAAAACTGGCTTAAGGATTTTAGTGAACACTCTTGGTGCTGAGGTAAGGCCAAAAGGCAGCACCTGAAACTGGTAGAGATGATCATCCCATTGGAAGCACAAATACTTCTTATGTGCTTCCCAGATGGGGACCGAATAATAAGCGTCTTTAAGGTCTATGGATGACAAGAACATGTCTCTATCCAACAAATCAGTAGCCACGTTAAGGTGATCCATTTTAAAATGGAATTTCTTAACATAATCATTAACGTCTGACAAGTCAATGATCATCCTAATATCACCATTAGGTTTAGGCCTACCAAAAATGTTGGAAACAAAGGCACAATCATCACCAGAAACCTCTTTCAACACTCCCCTATGCGTTAATTCATCAATTTGAATTTGGAGAACTGAACGTTGATGTTTATCACAAACATACTCTCTGGGAATTTCATTTTGAACAGGTAATTCAAGAAACTCGATTTTGTAACCTGATACGTAATTCAAAATTACAGGATCGGAAGTTAAGCACTTCCATTCAGGTAAACATGAAGCCAAATTACCAGGAACAGGAGGGGGATCGGCTACCTGGTTTAGTTCTTTGAGCCCCTCTTCCTGAAATCCTTCTTGTCCTTGTAGTCTTTCTTGTTGTAGTTGTTGTCGTAACGTCCACCTTTGCGCTTGTTCTTGTAGTAGTTCTTGGAGCCGGACTTGTTGTTGTTGTAGTTTTGTTGCTTGGCCTTTTTTGCAGGGTCCATCCTTTTAGCGATCTTGTTGGTACTCTCCACAGACTTAATGGAGCCCTCTAAGTCGTCTCCAAACAGATTTTTTGACGTTAGAGGAACTTCTACGGAAGCCAGACGCTTAAAGTCGTCTGGAAGAGACGGCTTTACGTCATCCCTTCTGGCTTTTAACCAATCACTCTGGAGCGACGCCCCAATAGAGATGGCGTCAGTGGCCATCTTCATGGTATTCGTAATCCATTCACCTTCATTCTCATGCTCCACCAACGAATCAGTAATCATGACCAACGAGGACATGATTTTCATGAAAGCAGACTGATTGTCTTGAATTGCACGATCCTTGTTTTTGGCTTGAGCCGGCAACTTTAAGTAAATCGGCTCATTGACTCTGGGCACTACCAAACAGTCAATGTTCTCGGGCGCGTAGAAGTTCTCCTTTTTCTTCTTGAGCGCGTCCCCTTTCAAAGGTTTCGCAAACGCCTTTTTCACAAAAGACGCCACTTGCTCGTGCACAGGAGGACCAACAGAGTCATCATCATCCAAGTCCTTGGAGGCCTCCGACAACACTTTAGACTGGTCAGCCGTCTTAGGATTGTCATCTTCGTCCTCCGACTCGTTAGGCTTACTACGCTTAGGCTTTGGACGGCCAAGAGGATCCTCCTCCTCCTCGGAAGCATCTGACTGAGGCTCTTCCAACAAGTCGTCAAACCTTTGCTCCAGTTTTTCATCAAGTTTGTTCATATTTGAACTGACTTCACCCACCTTGTTTTTAAGAGTGTCAAAGCCATCCTTGAGAATACCACTGATGCAATTCAAAGCCACAAGCATTTCATTGCCAGTCGGAACCGGGACAGACTCGTCCTCGTCCAGATCTAACCCACCCGGTGGGTCAGTTCCCGCCTTATGTAGTTTAGGCGGAGTGTCATTTTTACCGTCCTCTTTGCTTTTGCTTAATTTTCCCATGGTTAAACACCTGGTAAGCCACCAAACACGAACTTCCTCGAGGAAAAAACCCTCCGTGGGTTTGAACTGACAGTTCACTACCTCCGTGGTAAGTCCTAGTTGACTGACAGTAAATGGCACTGTCACTGTCACTACCGAACACGAGGCACCGGTAGAAAAGTTTGAGGTTAAACACCTAAACTTCGTGCAGTTTTCCCATTAAACACAGGAAACTCCGCTAATGTCCATTAGCAACCTTAGACAGGTTCTAACAAGGAACAATAAGTCGAAAACTTCGATTACACACCAAAAGTTCTCAGACCAAAAAGCTACGTGTTGTTGCTTGCACAACAACCCGAACAACTGCCTGCGCATGCTCACCCGCCTTCTCACCTGTGTCGCCACCTGACGAGGAGCGACGAAGTATAGTTGGCCGATTTTAGCGCGGATTGCTGGGCCGACATGGTAAAATATAGTCTAGTCGGTATGGGGCGTAAATACCGCCGGCATTTGCTGTAGGTGAAAAAAGGAAACCATGCGGCAAATACAAATACATGTGAGCAGTTAACTATGTAAAAGGGGCTTTTGTATCATTATAACGGTTCAATGTCCAGTTAACAAAGGCCCGTCGCTCTTAAGGGCCGGCCACACTGCCCAACTGGACTGGACAGGCGTAGCTCGTAGGGGCGCCAGAAACCACGACTGTCTTGGTTATATAATAACATTGCATTAATGTGCCATGGGCTATAACTGAGTGATCGTGGTCGTTATTCAGAAGATAATTGATTAAAACCAACCGTCTATAACGCAGAGGACGGCCGTCTCCCCCTGCACCTCCTGGGCCGTCATGGCCTCCTCCATCTCCTGCGACACCTCTAGGCCGTTCCGCTCCACCCACTCCCGGTTACCGATGAGCACCTCGTAATCCTTATTCAGGTCGTCAGTCTGCAGGTCTGCGGGAGAAAAAGTAAAACTTTGAGATCAACTACTTGGTTAGTTTTTGCCCGTAACACTCTGTAAAGAGGGATAACACGCGTGCGTTTACTCAGCCATATGTATACATGATATAGGAGTGCATCTATAGTTCGCAACCACAAGTCAATCTTTTTGTAAAAGAAAATAGCAATTATCCATTCTTCGGTTTTGGACGTAGGGGGTTCTTCTACGATTTTTATACATAGCAAGTGCGCTGAAAAAGATACTTGGAAAAGTGTTTAGGTTTTGTGGTTAATATTTGTTGCTAAGCGTTATTACATGAGCTATCATGGCATATCAAATGAACATCATGCGTGCACAAGACCATTTTATTCCAATTTTTATATTGGTGAACATGCAGTAACTTTGTCCTTCTATCCCTCAAATAACGAAGTCCTATATTGGTGAACATGCAAGACCTCCTTCCAACACCTCCTGGCTACACCCTCTTAGTTCTAACACTCACCTCTAGGTCCTACGACCACCTCCTGTCCACCACCTTTTTTTTCTAAGACCGAATACTCACCACCAAGTCCTCTCAAAAACTTCTGGTTGGTCCCTCTTTCTTTTAGTTGTGGCTTCTCGCCACTCGGAAGTACTTGATAGGGGGATCCTGATGTCGCATGTCGGATTTAAGAAATGGTAATGTCGCATATCGTTATTGCGTGTTATTTCCAATGTAATGTATGAAATTTAACAAGCGCTAATCTCTCAGGTCATTAATTTTTTTTCAAGCCCCTGTGGTTGCCGCTAAGGCCTATGTCGCCCTGTCAAATTCAAGTAATACATACGTTGCCCTGTAGATTTTATGGGTCTAGGGCCATCATAATTATAATAACGATATAACAAAATAAGCCACACTCATCATAAAGTAGGAAACAAAGGGACAAAACCCACCTTCCATTTCATCCAGGGTTATCATCTCTCCTATTTTCCCCTTCATACTGGAGAAGGACACCTTGAAGCTGGTGACGGAGGGTCGGTGAATGGCCAGGCGGCCGTCCTCGTCAGCTGACTGTCGGACTAACGGCTCCACCCCAGACACCCGACACTTCAGTCCGCACCCGGGCACAGCCTGGAAGTCCGTCGCCTTCCCTAACACTTCAGTCTGCAGCATCTGTATGGTGTTATGAAATATGAGTTAAATATGAGTGAAAAAGAATGCTTCAAGATACATTTCATCCTACTTTGATTCTGGCATCCCCTTACGATCAAACAAATTATGTCCTCTTTTCTCTTTCCACGTAATTACTAATATTTGCCTTATGCCATTGGAAACCTGGATACAGGCTGAATGTACTCAGGTTCGTTTTACCATAAAGGTATATAAAGACACGCACACTTTTTCTGTAGAGAATTTGACAGTTATTTCATAGTTTGATTGTTTTTCTATAGATAACAATCAATTAAATCATAGACATAAAACTGACTTTTGTTGGATAATTTAACACACATTCACCTTTTTGGCATACGTGACAATGGCCATGGCGATCGGGTGCTCGCTGCTGGTCTCGGCTGTCCCGGCAATAGCCAACATCTTGTGTAAGGAGCATACGGACGATTCAGCGAACATGGCTACCCGCGACACTCGCGGTACGCCGTGAGTGATGGTGCCTGTCTTGTCAAACACGATACTCTTCACCTGCAGGGGAGCAAGGAAATATAACATTGTGTAATACTCATTAAACGGTGTATCATTACTAGATTACGGAGCAAAACAATCTTCAGCAATATTCGGAACCTTATAGAAAGCCCATTACAAAGTATATAATTCCAAATTTCCTTTATGTAACGATCCATTCATTTAGGATTTTTTAACGATTATTTATCCTGGTGTAGCTTCATTTACACCGTTTTTCACAGATTCTTCATTATGATACGGTGTTCATTTCTTACTTTGTGAAACATCTCGATGAAGGAATAGTTATCTTCTGCTCATCAACATTTACATCAACGGCATAGCAGCAGAAAACCGACACAGAATTGAAATTGCATATCTCAATTAATATTTACAATTCTGATCCAAAGTTTGAGTTCCCTACCTTATGAGCTGTTTCCAGGGGTTCTCCCCCCTTGATGAGGATCCCGTTGACGGCGCCTACTCCGGTGCCCACCATGACAGCAGTGGGTGTGGCCAGTCCGAGCGCGCACGGACATGCGATACACAACACAGCAATGGCAAACTGGAAGGCATGCTCAAAGATTGCCTCGTGTTTACTGATGCCCAATGACTGAAAATGAAATATCATCATGTATTGCATTGGTTTTCGTAAAGTTTATGGCTAGCAAAAGTACACTGGACGCTTAGCGTATGAACGTTCAATACATTATTTGAACCTTTCGTTTAGTTTTGAAAAAAAATCTGACTCAAATTTATATTTTATTTTTTTATCACCGATACACAAATGGTTTCAAAATAATTTAGTTAATAATTATTAAGTTCGTATATACTAGAAATTAATTTTGCTTCTTTTTCATTCTATATTTCATTTTATCTCATCAAAAATTGGTTCAGGAGTTTAGACTCACCTCAAAGTGGGGTTCGATGTAGTTCAAGTCTGCGTAACCGACGATGACCCAGACGACAAGGGTTACCAGAGATAAGGTGACCACGATGGGTACAAAGTAACCAGCAATGGTGTCGGCCAGCTGCTGGATAGGCGCCTACAGAGAGAAACATTATCTGTCACAGCTCTTCTAGTACATTTACAGTTTTTTTTATTTAATTTTTAGAAGCTTAATTCACTTACTAAAGAGGCGCTGCATGGGCTGGAAACTTGAGTCGAATATGTTGAAATATCAAAATGAGGAAGCCTTTAAATCGACAAATGAAATCTAGCTTGCAATGATGTTTAATTCTAGGCCGTTGTTTTTTTTATCGCTAACGTCTTACTAAATTTGTCATACTAGAGTTTTATTTAGTATTAAGAGAGCGATTGTCTTCCCGTTGCCCTGCATAGCAGCAATTTTAATCATCAGAAAATGTAATCTTATCATCAGTCACTTTACAATGGTGAACAAAATTAACGTTCATTTATGAATTAAGGACCAGTTTTTCAAGCCTCATACCCAATTACGTATCTTGTCAGCCATCTCCTCACTTAACCCACCTTAGAAGTCTGCGCCTCCTCCACGAGCTTAACGATCTGTGCCAGAGCGCTATCTGCCCCCACGTGGGTGGCGCGCATGATGAGCATACCGTTCTGGTTGATGGAGCCGCCTATCACGTCCGACCCCGCCTTCTTGTGGACCGGCATCGACTCGCCCGTGATGAGCGACTCGTCACACATCGAGTCCCCCTCCACCACTCGCCCGTCTACCGGGATCTTCTCTCCTGGCAACACCTGAGGGGGGAAGATTAATGGTTTTTGTCGTTTTAAATGTTTTCTTTTTAAATTCTTTGTGTGTTAGCATTTTCTGCTGCTTACCTACCATCTTTTTTTTCCAACGATGGTGACTTCAACTTTTAGGCACAACACGCTAGGTGTACGGTTATAGCTTGATCAATTTACGCTTGGACCAAATTAACACTGTGAATAGAAGAAACTAGGTGACGAAGGAAACAAGATGGCAAAGTATCTTATGGGCGTATTATAACAGTCCATGAGACTCAGTCGTGTCATATTAAAAGTAGCATAAGGGAAAGTTTGGACTGTAATGGACTGAAAGATACTAAAATATAGTCAATATGTCCATGTAAAATTAAAATTGTAAAGAAGTCGAATCACCCTCCTGTCTATGTGCAGTTTAATGTCCGGAGAGGTTAACCATATTGGATATTTTCCTCAACCTTTCAGACACTTAATGAACACGTTCTATGATACTGAACATCTTCTATGACTCTTACTAAACACATCACATGACTCTTACTGATTCACTGAACACCTTCTATGACTCACCTTGAGGTTGTCCCCTCTCTGCACCAGGTCCACACTGATATCCTCCTCGTTGATAATGTTCCCCTCCTTGTCCATCTCTATCAGAGTGGCTTCTGTCGCCTGCAGGGAGATGAGGCGAGCCAGCGCCTCCGACGTCTTCCCCTGGAGGAAGTGTAAGGTGTAACAATGTTCAAGTTAACATGACTTCCCTTCACTAGGGAGGACTTGGGTCGGTGAATGATATCGTATGATTTCTTGTTTCATGATTATACATCCACACAATGTTTCCCTTTACATTTTAGTTTTGAAATAAGCGGTAGCATCTAGAAAGATCCGACACGTCCGTAGCCTCGTATCATATATTTCCCTTAACATTTTAGCTACGGATCTCTCCTACCTTGATATTTTAGCTATAGAAAATCTTAATGAATTCAAAATGAATTTGCAGTAATCATATTATCTGATTCTAGGAAATACCCGCACTGGAATACCTACATCTAAAATGCTGCTAAACAAACGATAAAAAAACTAGCTACCACAGAACCTCTTTGAAATCGATAATCGTTTGTGAACGCACCTTTGAAATGTTAAATATGCGTATATGTTGTGCTAGAACTTTAAAACATACACGACACGTAACTACTTCATAGCCATGATCATGCTATTATCAACTAACCTTAGCAATATGCTCGAGCCACCTGCCGAGAGAGATGAACACTAACAACATGGGCGGCGTCTCAAAGAAGGTTTTGGGACTGGTCTTCTCATGGGTGGCAATGGCTACGACAACGACTACGACGGAGTAGGTGTAGGAGACGGACGTGGCCAGCGCGATCAGCACGTCCATGTTGGACGAGCGGTGCTTGACGGCCTTCCACGCCTGGATGAAGAAGTGGCGCCCGCCAAAAATCTAAACAGAAGAAAAGTATCATGTTATTCTTCTTCAAAGTCATGGTAATGGATATCAGTGTAAAATACTGGGGAAAACAAGGTTTGGATTTTTGGCCGTCTCCGTAAACTTGTATTCCCGTGGCTTTCGCACTTTTTCCAAACGTTCGTTTACAATGCATATAATTTTAACTTATCTATTTTCAACCAGCGGACTATTTAACTAGTGGCACGATCGGTTCAAGTTGATTATACAACAAATTAATTACAGTATTTTCCCCTTTTTTTCCCCTCAATATTTTTTTGGTATTTGTATCTTTTCTTTTAACCAATATTTGGACCCGCAGCTACCAGTTCCTTCTTAGGTAATATGCGAAGTGGGCACATCGCCTCGTTTTCTTGAAATTTAGGAGTGTATGTGTTTTCTGATTTTATATTTTCAATCGTACTCATTTTTTTTCTATATAACGTGTTCTAAACTTACCAAGCAGGGGGTACACAAGATGAATAGAAGCAGGTTCTCCAGGGAGAGTCCGTCTATTATCATAATGATGTGTGGAGGGGGCGCGTGGGGGTCCTTGGTCTCGTTGGTACCATTCACTGGAGGTACCACGGCCCCACCCCCTCCATGTCTCGCCAGTATCATGAACACTATCATGGTGATCAGCACAGGGACACCGAAGATGAGTGAGAACAAGAAAGAGTTCCGCCATCTGGAAAAAAGATATGTATGGATTGAGATAAGCATTTCTGGTAAGGTCTGGGTTTGATGTATCTTTTGTGAAACAATAACCAGTAAAATTACTGTGGTTTTCATATTTCGCTTGAATGACATTTTACCAGAGTAATGAATTATACCTTGAATAGAAGAGAGGAGAAAGCGACATTAATTGCATGAAGTTTCTAACATGCACATAATCTTATAATAAAGAAAAGAATATAAATATTTCCTGCTCTATTTTCCTTTATCCAAAACTGTTGTAAGGGTAACATCTCGTCCTATCTTATCAATCTATATCCTTTATAAAAGAAATAAAAATCCTTTATTCTAATTGGCTTTTATTAACCTGCACCCCTGAAGCCTTACTTTCTGATGGCGTTTTTCTGGTGCATCACCTTGACGTCCTTGTCGGAGGAGGTATGTAGGGACGCGGTGAAGCCTATGTCCTGTATCTGTTCTATGATGTCCCTGGGCCCAGTGATCTCCGGGTCGTAGACGAAGCGCCCCTTACACGTGGTCAGGGCCACTGAGGCTGAGATAATCCCGGCGTGTTTCACCATGGAGGACTCGATGAGGTGCACGCACGACGCGCACGTCATACCCTCAATCTGAGGGTGAAAAGGAAACAGATATGGTTTATTAATTTACTGCGCACTGTCCAACGCCTGCATTTTAAGTGGCCTTATAAGTGAAATCACACCCTCCAAGAAAGTCAAGTATGAACACACAAAGATTTGTATATCACATGAAAACTACAGTCGTTACCTGGTGCTGCTAGTATCTGGATTAGAATCCATATTAGTTTTCTTTATCTTGTAGTCAAAAGAGGAAAAACTAAACAATGCACAAAGGTGACAGGTTTTTGCCAGAACTTACAAAAATAGCCTTTTTTCTGAAAGCTTAAATACAAATACACACAGAGTAATTAGAGTCAAGTAATTAGATCAACCATAACAGACTTAATTAAGGATTGACACCTGTGCTTGAGCAGTGATTCGCGTCACTTTGGACTTTTGCATTTTTCTAAAAGTACATCTCCATCTACACAGGTGTAATATATATAGTTCAAATGCCTAGTAAAAGGTCTATCTAAAGATATAAATCATAGGTAAAAGTGTCATGATGCTTTTCAGTTGTAGTTGCTCAAAGAGAAAATTTTATTTTTTCACTTTTATTTTTTGAACAAAGATTTCTCGAGAACCATTAAAGATAAACCTTTGAAACTTTGGATGCTTGTTTGAAACATTCTTCTGGAGGGAAGGGTGTCTCAAAATTTTGATATCTTTTTTCATTTTTTTAAAAAAAATTATAATGTAAAAATTAGAAATAATTCACATTGAAGTTACCCGTTTTTGGGCATAAAATAAAAACTAAAACCTAAATAAAAAATCTGAGACACCCTTCCCTGCATTTGAAAGTTATTGACATGTCTGAAAAAGATTGGGCATGTAGCTTCTTTAGTTATTGAGAAATCCTTGTTCAAAAAATAAAAGTGGGAAAATAGGTTTTTAGGTAATAGTTTTTCAAATTCTCCTCTGATTTTCTAATAGCTTATATCACTGAATAGTGAAAAATCAGACCTTTCAAATGGTATATATGATATCATTGTAGCTATAGTAGGTGTGAAGGTACATGCCAAAACGTGAATCATGCTCCAACCACCGGTGTCAATCCTTAAACAAATATACTAAAGATTTCATACATGACAGGCTGAGGGTGGAAATAAACCTTTCTATCACTTACATTAACCTCAACGATTCCTTCTCCATTAACTTCTGAGTCTATGACGGTAGCTGGGTAGCCGAGTTCAGTGACCTTGTTGGCGATTTGAGACGGGATGATGTAAGCAGGGTCGTACTTGACTTCTGCCTTCTCTGCCATCAGTGCTACGAGAACACTGTTCACACCTGAAATAGTTGACAACATCTCACACCAGTTCCACCAGGACACCTGTATCCAGAACTTTTCATTGGGGGTGACCATTTCCAAAAAGTGGACTTTCTAGAGGGTAAATAGCTTAAAGCCAAGGTATCATCCATGGGTTGTGAAGGTTAGGGGCCCCACCACTTAGACTAGTGATGTCTTAACCGGCAACATTTTGCAACATTAGAACATAATCTGGTGACATAATTGGTAATGTTGCAAGTCCAGCATGCTCATCAGAGAGCCGTAAAGGATAAGAGAGTGTTTTTACAGGGATAGAAGAGGGCCAGCAGGAATAAGAATGGTTTTGAAGGGGTAGAAGAGGGTAGGGATAAGAGGGGGAAGGGGAAACTAAGACATTGTTTTTTCAAAAAGTGGACCTCGCCAAGCTTTGGCTACAAGCTTGACCAGTAAGATTACAAGAGACAATTTAAATTGTATCATTTTTTAACTAATAATTCCTTCCCATGAGATATGCTAGTCATATGAATGTCTGTTTCCTCACCTTCGACCTTGCAGAGGTTCCGCTCGATGTTGGCCACACAGGAGCTGCAGGTCATCCCGGAGATGTTGAGGAAACATTTCTCCAGCTCGTCGTCGTCCTCCAGGGGCTTGGTGGGCTTGATTCTTACCTACAAATAAAGCCAACCGTTTTCCTCATTTGCTTACCATGAGCAATTTGTTCATGTAAAACAAGTGGTTAATTATAAGGTGAGGGGACAATCTTTATGTAATTAATGTATTAATTTTAACTCAACTGTGATAAAAAGGTTGTATCTATTCCATGGAATATGTTTTGACAATAGAAAAATCATAATGCTGATTACCCTAACACGATTACATTAATAAGTATTTAATACTTCTTCAAATGATTAAGTACCCTTTAAACGCAGTCAAACCAAAAGTAAACCATCTGTAACAATCAAACAAACAAAAGATCAAATGATTAAAACTTTAACAGGTTTGATAAAAGGGAGCACGTAAAACAAGTTTGCAGGGTTTCATTGGAAGCATTTGGTTTCGTAGGTTCTGCTTTTGGCATTCCTTATTTGTTTAAGAGCAAAGAAATTGATGATAATTAAAAACAAGAAACGTGTAATGAAGATCGTAAACGATCTATTAGTGAAAAAATCACTATTGAAGTTGAAATAAGACTGCACACAGATATAGTAAGTGAACACTGAAAGGTGTCAAGCGTCTGCTGTAAGTACAGCACTGATTGGCCAACCCACCTACCTCGCCGTGCCAGTATTAGTCCTTTCATGACCTAGATACTTCTTGCATAATAGTAGTTTGAGTACCTAGCAGGCTTGGACAAAACTACAGTCCATGCAAGTAAGGGAGACACCAAAGCGTCTGCTGTAACAGTGCGCTCATTGGTCAATGTATACTCATTGGTTGAACCAATCTGAGCCTCTGGCGAATCGGCAGGCAGTGGGTGGAGGCAGTGAGGCCTCTGCATGCCTGACAGCTGTAGGCAGAGGCCTATACACCCTTCTTTTTAAAGGTGGCACCCCCTCTTGGGAGAAATGTGAACCCTAGTGAGGGGAGTGCAGTCTGCAGCACTGGTCACTTGGCTTGGAGCAGAGTTAACTGATGATTGGTGCCTATTTAGATAGTCAAGGGTCTGTACTTGTTAGTAGTGTATAGAATGTATGTGTGGGGGAGGGGTGGGAGAGGGGTTAGTTGTGGTTGTTCACACCAGTTCAGTTCCACAGCCCAGGACCCCTAAACACCCACCCAAGCTAAGGTTCAAAACAATCCCTGGTGAGTACCTGTAATTGACTTGTGCTAAGAGTTGGCCTCCTTTCAACATAAATGTCAAGTTAGGCTGAAAAATTCCTTAATGTATCTAAACTATATCTTTTATCATGAAATTATGTTATTTGTAGCTAAGAACAAATGTTTTTACATACCAATATGAGTGCTAAAAATGACACTTTTGATTTCTTTTGAGTGTATTGATGAGATTTAGAAAAAAAGTTCAATAAGCTCCCACTGTTAGTCTATATGCAGTGCAGTGACTGCAGAGTGGTGGGCTCCTGCCACCTTGATCTGGTGATCAGTAGGTCCCCTCTGCGCAGGGTCATAAGAAGGGTGTATAGGCACAGGCAAGGGACAGATGTATCCAGGCGTGAAGGTGGCGACTTGCACCATTGTATAAACAATAGAGGTGTGACAAATAGTCTTTTAGATCCGTTACTTTCCAAAAAGAACAAAGGAAGTTCTCATGATCCATTATAGTGAAAAAATCCTGCATAATTCTGCTAATTTACGTTAATTTACATATAAAAGAGGATTTTTTCACTAAAAAATCAAAACTGTTTGATCCACGAAGTATACTCTTCAGAAAAGTATCGAAATATGAACGACAACTCTTTTCCTAAGTTTTTCCTAATTCTTTCCTGTGTTCAAATCATTTGATGAGGAAAGTTCAATGTGCAAGAAAGTGCTTCTTATATCGTCTCTGCGCCATGTATCAATGTGCTGCACAAAGTATTTCGCTCATGCCTTATGTGTGCTGTGATGGCTTGGTGGTTCATGCCTAAAAAGTTTGTGATTTGGTGGTCTTAAATTTGTGACAGAGTGCCTTTTCATAATTCAATTTTGAAGATGTCACTTTGATATATTTCAGACGTAATGTAACTGAATGTCTAACATACCATATTATATTATGATAAGTATGTGAATAATGTAAACTAGCATGATACAGTTGTGAAGCGTCTCAAATAGGACGACAATCCCTGTAACTGCAGAGCAAAGCTCCCCAAGGAGGCAGGGTGGGAATATTACAGTTGTTTATGGGATTAACACACGTATTTTCAAGCATGTACATATGTAAACTCCACCGGTGGATTTTTAACAGCCTCCTTGCCCTTTGATACATAGTTTATACCAGAGAAGAGGCCATGGGTGGACGTCACTGGTAGTCGGTACTACCGCTGACCAGAAAGAGATTCCCTGCCACTTAATGGTATTATGACTGTATACCTGCATAAGACCATTTAACAATTTCAAAAAGTTTTACAATGTTTCAAAACCTTTTGTTTATTTTCATCTCACTCTTAGTCAAATTTTAAATAGAAAGCGAGGCCTAAAAGATGAAGCCGTATGCACAGCACACACCAAACAAATGCTTCTGAAACACAGGAAAAATAACAGTCTAATAACTGAAAAGGGACTTTCAAAACTTGTCTGAGAACATCGGGTACATGCTGAAGGTTTTAGCAATATCAGCTAACCGGTGGAAACTGCAATGGCCCACTAATCCAACCAAAACTAAAACCTCAACCCAACATGCAGCGGACCAATGGCAGCGATTATCTAGGTTTGGGTATGGTTATGTTCTTTAACACTAGAAACCGTAATTTGTACTCTGATATGTTCTTATGGTGACAGGACACTTACCCCCCGGACACTTACCCCCTAGGACACTTACCCCCTTGACACTTACCTCCGGGACACATACCCCCTAGGACACTTACCCCCTAGGACACTTACCCCCTAGGACACTTACCCCCTAGGACACTTACCCCCTAGGACACTTACCCCCTAGGACACTTACCCCCCAACCTTCGTAAACTTGCTCGAATGATGTTTTGATGGGGTGTCTTATAAGAATAGACTTCCATTTAATAATCCTCTCATGTTTACTTTAGGCCATGGGACCGGCGGCCCTGCCCTGGGAGGGGGACTCTCGAGGGTGAGGTGAAATGGTCACAAGTTGAATTTAAGTATATATATATATATATATATATATATATCAGAAGAGAGGGATATATATCTAGTTTACTCCCCATTATAAAAAACTTTGGAAAATAGTGACTAGGAATAGGGACGAGTTAGCCTTTTAGGTATGAATCCTAAAGAACTATCAGAAGAGAGGGATATATATCTAGTTTACTCCCCATCATCAAAAACTGTGGAAAATAGTGACTAGGAATAGGGACGAGTTAGCCTTTTAGGTATGAATCCTAGACATCTATTAGAAGAGAGGGATATTTATTCAGTTTGCTTTCCATTAGAAAGACTAAGTTCTTACCGCATAATTACCTTTACATTATAAGCCAAGGTTGGGGGGTAAGTGTCCAGGGGGTAAGTGTCCAGGGGGTAAGTGTCCAGGGGGTAAGTGTCCAGGGGGTAAGTGTCCTAGGGGGTAAGTGTCCAGGGGGTAAGTGTCCAGGGGGTAAGTGTCCTAGGGGGTAAGTGTCCTAGGGGGTAAGTGTCCTAGGGGGTATGTGTCCTAGGGGGTAAGTGTCCGGGGGGTAAGTGTCCGGGGGGTATGTGTCCGGGGGGTATGTGTCCGGGGGGTATATGTCCTAGAACCGTTCTTATTTTCTGTATGACACAGGCGGTTTTTACAGTATGCGACGTCGGTCACCTTTCATAGGTGATTCAATAAGCATCAATATCGTCTTTTTCTCTGAATATCTTTTATGTATATGACATGCTGATAAACAGCCTAAATGTATGACATTTATGTTCAATAAATCATGTCTATGATAGTTTGGGGACGAGGGGAGGGATTTGAGCGACTCTGCGACCATATCATTGTCAATACACCCAATCGTATAAGACCTTCCATGTCAGAATTATGCTCGAGGTAATATTATCAGAATTATCGAAGTAATAATGAAGAGACATGCTTTCCTTAATTTGTTTTCCATGCACCCTCTTCCAGGAAAGTCGGCAGGTTGAATAATTGTACGAGATTCGTGCACGATACCATTTTCATGCCATATCATCATTTAGAATAATTGCATTTCAATAAAGACAGATTTTGCTGAACAAGCAATTCCTTATCCATACTACAATATTTATTCAGTCGAAACAAACCGTGGGTCTTTAAAACCTACATAAAATACTTTTTGGAATGGCATGCTAATTGCTAGTGGTTTGTGAATGGTATGTACTCGTATATACTAAATTGGATTTAGTTCGCTAAAGATTAGTGGCGTAAATGCCAAATTGAAACTTTAAATACCTGGGGTTAGCTACATTTAATTGAATGAAAAGGTGCCCTATAATCGTGATTACTGTATGCTACCATGAACTGGACCTCGCATGCTGTATGGTAAATATTACTCAAATCAAAAGCTAACTTTCATCAAATAAGCGCTAGGAAAGGGGTGATTTGTGGAAACTGAACTAACTGAAAAGTGTCAATATAACTACCACAGGTTCATCCAACAACCGCTGAAAGAAAGATGATAAGACGTAACATTACTGAATGATCGTGTAGGAGTAGTGTGAAGAAATAAATAAGATTTTAAACTTAGAGAACTGCATGCATGTGTTCAGAAAATCAGCACGTAACTTAGAATATTTTTCTCTTCATTTTTTTAGTGTCTGAGGTGCGTCTTCGTCAAATGAAAAATGGTTATTATCTTATTTGAATAATGCAAATAAAAAGTCTCATCCAGAAATACACTACAGAAAACCTAGTATAGAATAATGATGATAGACAAATTAGTTTTCCTCGAGAGAAAGTATAAAAACGCAAAATTGATAAGAAGTCCCTGTGATATATCAAGCTTACAAAAATGGAAGAAGACATCATTTTCTGCTGAAAAAAACTGAGAATACAAGGGGTGCTAGATCCTCAGGCCTTTCATGTTTGTGTCAGACTCTAAAGGAAAGTCAGGACTGTTATAAGCAATATCATAACGCTTTTCTATATCATATCATAAATATTCACTTATCTTGCCAACAATTGAAGAGTAAAAACTGTATTTTAGATTGAAATTCAGATGACATACACCCAAGACACCCGAGGCATTTCCTATTTCCTCTTAACCATTATAAATCCACGTAAGAAGCACATCCCACTTCTGACACCATTGAAAACACCCCATACAATCAGTGAGTGTGTGTGCCTGTTTGCCTTTATCGTGAGAGTACATACGACAGCAGAGAGTAAACAAACGTATTCTACAATGGGCAGAGGCTCTACATTATACATACCTTGCGGACCGACCCCCCTGGGCTGAGAGAGTGGCCTGTGGCCCGCGAGAGGGAGCTGTTGGCTGAAGGAGTGCGCAGAGAGCTGCGCAGGGGCCGGTTTAGGGGAGAACCCAGTGAGAGGGCACTGCCCAAGTCTACGGTGAACGTCTCTGCAAAAAATAAAGTCATGGTGTTAGACTTAGAAGGAAAAACGTGTTTGTAATAGGGATTTACTGACTAGATCAAAACAATTGAAATTCAGATGTATGTTTGTTTTGTTTGACCTATTTCTATTATTCAAATAATACCTTAATCTGCACCTTTTATTGTTTTCCGGAAGAATAGTAAGGCCATGCGTGTTCCTTGCTTGCATTAAGTATAACTACGTGCAAATAAGTATGGATTGAAGTAGGATGGACGGAGGATCCAAACATTAAATCCATGGGCAAAACAGGGGACACAATTTATTAAATTTGAAAGAGGATGACTGGATTAAATACAGATTAATCAATATTCTTACCTTGTAAAGACGCGTCAAATCCCAGATCATCAATCCGGTCTCGCAACTGAGTTGGGGAGACAAGGGCTGGGTCATACATAATGTCAGCCCTCTGATCAGCGAGCGATACTCGAACCGACTCAACCCCTGGCTGCTCTCCTACAGCCCCTTCTATTGTCTTCACACATGATTGACATGTCATGCCCTTAACGTCCACAGATACGCTGAGTGTGCTGGGCCGCCCCACCCCTAAGCGCCCACTACTGCTGCTACCTGCAGCAGGTTGAGAGGTAGATGGGGTTGTCATCACCTTTGCGTCAAAACCCATGTCATCGATTTTCTCTGCGATTTCCTCCGGGCTGAGTTTGCCCGGCTCGAATTGCACGACTGCCCGCTTCTCCTCCAGGGAGACCTTGATGGACCGGATACCGTCCACCGGGGAAATGTTCCCCTCAATGTTCCGCACGCACGACATACACGTCATGCCCTCCACGCTGACGTAACACGTATCCACATTGTTTCTTTTCGCCAGCTTGGCAAACTCTTCATCATCACTGCTCACAGCGCCTGATGGTAAAGTGGCATCAAAACCCATATCATCAATGTCCTCTCGGAGTTGCTCCGGGTTGGTTTCTTGCGGATTGTAATGTATAACCGCTTCTTTGTTCTCCAGTGACACTACGATATTGCGCACACCGGGCTTCCCGCTTATGTTCTGGGTGATGTTCTTGACACACGACTGGCATGTCATACCCTCAATGTTAACATGAGTCACTGATACCATTACTGGTTCGTTAATCACAGGAGTACTAATACCATTTGAGGCATTGATACTCCCTGCTGCCGTCTCCATTGGACTCAGGGAAGCGTCAAACCCCATATCCTCAATGGCCTCACACACCTCCGCGGCCGTCGTCTTCTCTGGGTCATACTTCACATAACCCAATTTCTTATCCAGCGACACCTGAATGAATTTGACGCCCTCCTTGACGATGATGTTGCCCTGGATGTTCCTGACACAGGACATACAGGTCATGCCGTCGATGTGGATGACGGCGTCCTTGTAGCCGCCGGCCGGGCGCGCCTTGGCCGTGAAGCCCATGTCGTCGATGTGCTCGGCGAGCTGCTCGGGGTTGGTCAGGAGCGGCTCATACTGCACCACCGCCTCCTTGTTGTGCAGCGACACCTGCAATAAAATCCAGAAGGGAGTGCTGTTAGTATTCTATAGATAGGTCGGATCTGTTCGGGCACAACATTGTTTTTTTTTAAATGGTATAGGCCTACTTTCAGAAATCATTCTGTCACCTAGTAGGAAAACCTAAAAGATTGACAAGCAAATGAACATCTCAGCATTAAGTCAGTCTCATGTATTCTAAATTGGCATATCTAAGTCAATGACCTGCTCGACTCTATTCAACAAACGATACAAAAAGAGACCGGAACTTACGGCCAACATTTATTACGCAGTGGTGATGCTAAGTGCGGATAGCCTGGATAGTAGAGTGCAGAAGAAACATCTGTTCTGATATATTGCGCCCATAATTAAGAAGTTTTTCTTTATTGCGGCCACGCGGCCGTTATCTCTTGCAAGGTGCTTCATCATTTTTCTGTTTTTTTAATCACGGGTATACCACAAGTGGTCATTGTTGCTGTCCGGTCTGAATCTTGAGATGTTCGGCAACAACAGAATGTGTATGGAGATTGCAAACTGAAGTGTCTCTTAATAATTCCATTGTCACGCACGACCCATTGACAGGTTACTCAAAACCTTTGTCCTCAAACAGTGTGAGTGGCAGTAGTGTTAATCACTAAAGCTGATTAGAGTATAGACCGGCCGGTATTACTGAATGAGGTAATGAAGGTAGTCAGATAATAAAGGTGTGGGTCTAGGATCAAATGGTGAATATATGCAGTATTCATTACTGTTCTAGACAAGCTAGATATACTTAGATAATATAGGTGTGGGTTTAATATCTAATAATGAAGATATATAGCTGTATACAGTTTTCTATAGACACTCTGAATACCTTTGATACAATTGTTGATACCATCTTTATATATTTATAATTGCAGTATACGTTATGATATTACGCAAATCTGATTTGTGAAATGTCTTCGAAATGAACTCTTCTTAAAGCTTAAACAGTCCACTTATCAGTAGTGCACTAAATTTATTCGACACGGAATTGCATTTTATTTCATTTGTCACATGAAAATATGCACGTTCGTAGTAACTTTTTAGTTTAGAAATTCGTACTGAGCTTCAGGTTATTTGCTTAACATTCTGAAACTAAATGAAAGTGGCTACTGTGCCATAAAAACTCTGCGTATCCCCTTTATCTAATACCTGTCTCGCTCTAAAGGACGATCTATCAAAATGCCTCATCAACTGGGAAGCAAAACTTGCGATTTCTATAATGACAGCTGTAGTTTTTGTATGGCACATTGGTTTGTGCATTATAGTACCGTACTGGAATATGACATCTTCTATCCGACAAGCTCAAAGCTTGGTACAAGTACCGTTTAGTCTCCAGGATTTCTTTGTAGGCTGTTTACAATGGCAACAGTTTCAGATGACACAAGGCACGAGACTACAGATAAAACACCTACAGGTGAGCCGGGGTACCTCTGAGGATCTGCTGGCCCGCTCCGATATGAAAGAGACCGCCTCACCTGTACATCTGTTACCTGTCTTAGTTGGACATTGGGAGGAGAAGCTCCAATTAATTATATCAAGGTCAAGTCTAGTTGCCTTGACATTCCTCAAGCTGCCGCGCAAGAGAGAAGTTAAATATAGGACAGAGGAAACTGAATTATTCAAATGGTTATAATTCAGATAAATATATACAGCGTAGTCATTAGTATCACCTTTCGGTTAGAACGGTTTTACTTGTAGTTGGTATAATGTTTGTTCAATCACAAACACTAATAATTGCATCAATATAAAGAAAAGTTATGTTGTTATATCATGGTATTAAGGAATACTTTTCGTTTCAGGACTTGAAGCTGCTTTCCAATAATATCAAGGAATTCCTTGTCTCTGAAGGGTTAGTGAGGTCACTAAAGTTTTAGTACAGAGATTTCTCTGCTCGGAGATAAAATGTTCTCCGGTGCCCCCAGATGGTCACATTCCCTGTACCTTGTTCTCAGACTTTGGGCCTATTACCCAAGTTAGTTGGGTAAGTGAGGTCAGAAATAAATGCTAAACATTGGAGGTCTGGATCAATAGAAAAAAGTAAAGTTAAAGTGTGTAGGATAAAATACAAAAATACAAAAGAGTGTGTTTTTTATGTAGAGTATAGTATTTAAGTTGGATAAGGCAAACGCTTATCATAGATCAATCCCAAGTGCCAACTTTGAAGTATGAAAATATTGAAGTACATTTGCTTGTTTGTTGGGGTAGTTTAACATCCAGTCAAGCACACAGTGTTCTTTCCAGACTGCACAATGTGATTCTTTTCAGCTTTTGGGTGATCATATCTATGATATCGTTTAGAAGAAACCCACCACCGGGTGTGATACCCTACTGTTTTTAAAGGGTGGCAAGGGGTCTTTTATGTGCAATGTGTTCCACAGAAAGGACACCATACACCCGGCCTTTGATGACCCTGCTAGGGGCACAGGGTGGCCCATGGAACCCAGACTCTTGGATCCTTTCTTAGATTTTATCTATCAGTTGGCATCGAAGTAAGACCAAACATGTTAATTTCTATTATTTCTAGAGATAACATTTTTACGAAACTTTTTAAGACTTGGGCAAGTCATTTAAAAAAGCACATCTTGAAAATATAATGACTTCAATAGGACTCCAATAGGACAAACACCTGTGACAAAAGTGATCACATTGATCTCCTCTGCAAAATGTTTATTGTCTCCACCATCATTAATAAGACTTTTGTCAGGAGAGATGAAGCTTTGTGCGTATAGCTGAGTACAATCAATAAGTTTTTATACACGCGATTATCTGACCCTTCTAATGAGCCGCCAAGCTGTTACAATCTTTGAATTGCACCGTGGCATGCTCAAAGGACAACAGTACCAACTAATGTGAAAAACGAATCATTAAGCCAAGAAAATTTATTTAACGATGCTGATTACTAAATGTAGCGGGTAACTAGGGAATTCTGTTTTCTCACCTCTACATAAGATGGTATATACAATTCCATGAAACAATTTGAAAAAAAAAAACAGCTGAATAATCTGATCATCAAATGCCAAGAAATATGTATGAAAGAAAGTAAATACGATTAGTAATTCTATGTACGTAATTTTCTTTATCAAACTCTATGTTATTTGCTAATCATGTGAGTCGACTATAGACTCTGCTTTAAACCAATGTCTGTTTGTCCCCCTCAAATGCATTCATTTTCGTGCTTACTCTCCTCTGAATCCTAGAACACCATATGGTGAAATTAAAATTCTTCCCGTCCAATATTTCAGTATACATGTACATGTACATCATTGGATCTCTCACGACACAATAAACCGCCCCGGTCTATGATAAACAACAATAATAAAAAGTACACACAGTAGGAGTCGAGCTGAATTTGTTTAAAGATATGGAATTGTTCCGTCCTTTTAGTGCCGTCGTTTTCAGTTTGCTGACTATCCCTTTTTAAGCTGGAGGAATAACATTTCCATATGGTAAACACCGACCGCGTGTGAGCTTACATGACCAATGGTGGTCTGCATTTTTCAGACTGGAACCAATTTTATCTGGTGAATCTATTCAATGCAGCAGACGGTTTAATCGTGTTTCCATTAACCGAAGAGCAGGATACCAGCAGGGTCCATTGTAATGGTACGCCGTTTCTCAATTATCGCGATACTATTACTAGTAATATGGGCAGGCGAATTTATGCATAGTCAATTTAAAGTATCACCCGAGGACAGGACTGCTAACGAAGGGAACTAGTTATTCGACTGTATAAAGTTTAAGTTTTTTAATGTGGTGAAAACAAGGTTTGTCATAATTACTAGAAACCTGCAAAGTCGTCCATATACTTTTAACTTTTAACACTTGATTAACACTCAAATTCATTCCTGGTCTTAGGCAAAAAAATATGGAAAAGTAGTGTCCGTGAGCATGTTTTATTTATGTATTCGAATATTTTTCATGCTGATGAATTATCATAACCCCAGGCCATATAGGCCTACCACTTCCTAGGCGACAGCTACATATACCCATAAAGGTACGTACTTTCATCAATCAAACTTGAAAGTTGTAAGGTATCTTCATATAACTAAGTCTAAGGACTACCCTGGTAACAACAAAAACTAATATACCCACTACATCATATGCAGTCAAAAAAGTGTGTTGCTAATTGAATACGTCCCCAGACATCACCAGCATAAATATGGTCACATTCAATACCTATTGTTTTTGCTTGTTTAAATTGATCTATTGCAATGGCATAAAATACCAGATACACACTGAACGCAGACACCCGAGTCTGAGGTCTCCTGGCAAAAAACTTCAGGTACAGGTTTGAGTAGACTCACTGTCACATAATCCAAATATTTATCTTTTTACAAAGACGTTTGTGAAGATTCACACACACGCATAAATATGCATCGGTTGAACATAGATATATAGGACATTATTTTTAACTCTATCATGGGATACACGGGTAGGGCATCAACAACATTCGGTGTTAATGTTAAACGGGGTATGGTTCACTGAAGCGTAAAGCGTGCCCCCTTTCATGTGACTGATACGAATCCCTAGTACCGTAAAACCCCTAATTTAAGCCGAACCCTAATTTAAGCCGCACCCTGACTTTGCAGTTGTTCTTTGGAAACTTTTTCATAGACTTTCTCCAGAGGTGCCATTGTGTTCAAGCCTGTGTAAAACCCTAATTTAAGCCGCACCCTCGAAGTTGAGTCCTCATTGGCTCTAATTTATCAGACTAACCCTTATTTAAGCCGCGGCTTAAATTAGGGGTTTTACGGTACTAGCAGTAGAAGCCCTACCTGTAGTATAGCAGATTATTAAGGGGCTCTCCTTACAACTCGTGATTCCAAATAGCGCCTCATGACTCCTGTCACGTACCCATAGTGTCGGTAACTCCTCAGTTGGCTCTCTGAATGGTGTCTGTGGGCTTGGTAAGGCAGTGCTCTCCCAAAGCCTTCTGTAGAGGTGGGTGGGGCCTTAGAGGATGTGCCCGGGGAGCACGCCGGACGGACACTGAGGTCTGACGGGGGCAGGGCGAGGGGAGCCCGGCGGGGAGGCGGGGGGAGGTCGTCAGGGTCTCCTCTGCCGCCACTAACGTGTTTACATGGCGACCCACCTACGCTAGAGCGACCTGGATCAACCCTGTTTGAATACTGAACCACCTGCATCACCTGCTGTCAGAGAATGGCATCGTCAGCCTGGCTCATAAGGCAGGGCTTGCCGGCTGGTCTACTCTGAGTTGTAGGGGTGGTAGGGTATTTTTCTTACCAAACGATGCGTATCAGTAGCATGCATTCCAATATGCAGGTTCAAGTGAACACATTTTAAAAGAGCTTTAACTGCATTAACTTTCTCAACTAATGGTTCTTCTAGCTTTGTATATGAAAACATTAAAAAAAAGGATTAATTTCGGGGATGTGAGCCAGGGTCAATTAACAAATATGAAAATGCATGAAGAAAATATGCAAGTATCCTAGAATGTTACGAAACCTAATGTAAGAACTCATATTTTAAAGTTATCCTCATTTTCCAAAGTTATATTGAAGTAAAAAAAAATCTGAAACTTACATCTCTGAATTAATGCTTCGTGTCTGTATTGGGCACGAAATGACTTGTTCGATACATATCATGGGTCGTATTTATAAACATAACAAAAAGAGTGAGTCTCAATGGATCAGTGCACTCTATAATGTGACAGAGTTATACGCTTGGCCGCCTTTTCACTTTCTAAAAATAATCAAAGGCTTACAATCAGTTGTCTCTTGCCAAAGGCAAAGGGACGTTTTCTTTGATTTATTTACTACTGCGTTCTGACTTCAGGTCATGACTTGAAAGAGAAAGACAAACTGGAAGTCAATGAATTCATGAAGATGCCCTGCCATTGGAATCTGCCATCGTACAGTCATTTTACCATTAAAATGGTTTGATTATCAATGAACACCAAAAGCATACTTGTGTTTGACCAAAATATTAGGACCCAGATTAATTGGCAAATAAGGAATGCGTAAAACATCTTTTTTGAAGTCCTAGATCAAGCCTTAGTAGTCTTATGTACTTCTTTTTTTTGTGATTTATAGATATGTACTCTTTTTAAATGTCACACTTACGCTACTCATAACTAGGAAGTTTCACTTCTGCCGTGTGAACCTCAACTGTCTCATCGATAATCACTACACTGCTGTTATTAATGGGCTACTTTGTGTGTTTGGGGTAACGTAACATGAACCCCTCCAGCAAACAGCGGCGCCTGGTCAAGGCCTGGGAGGGGGGCGTGGCAAAGCGTCAGCTTCCCGTGCAGCATCAGCCTTAACCTGTACATACCAATCATGCAGGGTCCACCATTTTATATTTTTTCACCAACTTCAAACTGAATTAATGGATTTCGAGAGGGGTTATTTTATGTAATTCCTAAAAAGTATGCCTTAAGATATCTTTATTATTGAAATTCACAAAATCTTAGATTGCCTTTCAGGCTAGGAAAATTCTTCCAATTTTCCAGTCGTCAGAAGACAGCCAAAAACATAAATATGGTTGTCCATATTATATCTATAGGTTGTCCACATAATAGCGACATATTCACAACAAGAAAAAGGAAATTATGTAATTGCTTCGAAATTTCATTTATCTGGTTGTCCAAACCTATTTTCTGGCCGTAGAAGACACGCGGACACGCAGATTTTCCTAGCCTGCCTTTACAAACTAGTTCTGGTCATAAACAATGTAGTTCCGGTTGACCCTCATGGACCGTACAGTGGTGGCACTCGCAAGAAAACATGTACTGAGAAATTGAAAAGTTTCATCTTCAAAAGTCTGAAATAATTCACATATGTCAGACTTAATAAGGAAGTTCAGAATGACAACTTCAAATAAGGTTCGTTCGAAATGGAATTTCATTCTTGAGGCAGTTTTGTTACCGGCTATCCGTAATTGTTCTCTAATTCTTTCTTTTCTGTTTTGCAAAATGCTTGTCTCACTTCAAGCAACACTTTTCCTTTTGGCCGATGTAGGTCATTTAGCTTAAGGCATACTATGGAAAGTATATACAGGGCCAGAATTTAGGGCATCCACTTTTTTTTATCCATAAATACTTTAACATTTTGAAATAGTCTGCCTTGTAATGGCTGTATACAGAAAAAAAAACTATTTATTTAGTGTTCAACTCCTATTTTGTACCTATTTGTATTATGATCGGTTTTGCAACTTCCAGGAACCAACGACAAGTATTTTATTTAACACCATTGCATTCAACGTCCCTCGTGTAGGTACAATATAGAAGGGAAGGGATACAGTGTTATGAAATTAGCTGTAGAAATAAAACCAAAAGAAGTCCGAAATCATTTCATTACAGCCACTTCGTAATTTATAGGGGGGGGGGACACTTAGAATCATACAGTTACCGCAGTTTACATCACACATTCAATTAAAGCTGAATAACTTACGAAACGATAATTCATACCGATTCATTCCTGCTTCTGAATGAAGAGGATCAAAGTGAAATAATTCAGGACATATACGTCAAGCGCAGCGCAGTAATTAAATATGATTATACATATTATAGCACTAGGTCCTGCGTGTCCTTGAACAACTTACCAGTTTAATTAGATCTCTTCCCCTCTTCGACATGGTGACTGGTTATTGACCCTGACACAACAGTTTGTACTATCAGATAACGCTTGTCAACAATGTCCCAGGTACAATTCCATTTCGTATGGATCCCGGATACACCAAGATATCCATGATTTTTCGATCCGAAGAAAAATATTTAAAAATCAGAAAGTGGTTGAAGGCTTGTCCCTACTGCCCTTCTGGTTAGTAACAACCTCTTACGTTACTCCTGATAACGTTCATAGTTCGCAGGATTCCGATGGTCACATTTTCCACATACTAATGAATGAGAGGGTTTTCTGATAAGAACTGACCCTCTTTCTGTACACACACACACTTATCCAGGTAAGTATGAGGTTATCTGATGTAACAGTTTCTAAAAACGATCGAATCGAACAGGGCTCGGCCCACTCTCTACTAAAGTCCTGTAGTAATCAATGTAGTTGTCAATGCAGTCGGTCATCGGGTATGTATGTCCGTAGCCTTTATCTCTCCTCTCTGGCATTATACATAGTCAATGTGTAGGGACCGGTGGACTTGGCGCATGTGAGCCACTGCTCCACACCAGGGTTAACCTTTGAACCCTGACCTTTGGTGATACCTGCGTGAAAGGTCAACGTCACGAGGACGACTCCAAATGGCGCCCCCTGTCAGAAGCTGCAGGAACTTACTACGTGGTATTGTAGGGTCATCAACACTAGAACTCACTGACTATAATCATGTGTTTTTTTTTAAAGAATATTTATAGAGCGCATCGCCTCTTAGTGGGGTCTGTTAACAACATTTTCGTTACGCGGCGGATAAAAGCACCAAATTTTGTATGAGGCACCTCTGAGGCATAACTATTGAATCTAGAAGGGGAGCCATCTTGAAATACCAAAATGAAATTTTGATAAATTTTGTATGTTTTTAGCATTTGAAATTTAAGGTATTTAACCAAAACTTTTGGCTAGCTTCGATTAGACCTATTGTATAGATTCCAAAGGTAAATAATTGAATTCCCTGACCTATAATCTACCAATTTGGACAATAGCATTGTGTTTCTAGGCATTTCAGAAGCTGAGATATAAGATTATTTCAATAAAAGTCGGCCATATTGGATTTTTGGCCCCCGTCCGGGTTATATTGATATTTCAAGGTGGCTCCCCTTTTAAATTCAATGAAGGGGTCCCAGGGGATCATCATACCAAATGAAATCAAGAAATCTTGTGGCAAAAGAGTAAAGTCTAAATCCTTTCTTTTGAATTATTTTGGAATCCAGTGGTCATTATCAAAGGTATCATGATAATGAATTCAGCTATTTTGAAATTTATGGTATTGTATTGGATGAATATCATGTTTATTGGGCCCTCTAGGCTATTAAAAACTGATATTGGAACCATTTCCCCTGGCCTTATGCCTAAGTAGCTAAAAATCATAATATTTCTCAAAATTGGTCAGCCATCTTGGATTTTGGATTTCCGCATTGACTTTAACCATAAATAATTGAATTCCCTGACCCATAATCCCTCAATTTTGACACCAACCATGTCTCTTTAGTTTTTTTAGAAGCTGAGATATAAGAATTTTTATAGTAAAAGTCGGCCATATTGGTTTTTGGGACCCCACATCCGTCCTATTGATATTTCAACGTGGCTCCCCTTCCAGATTTGATAGTTATGCCTCTTAGGTGCCTCATACCAAATTTGGTGCTTTTATCCGCCGCGTAACGATTTCTCAAAAAAATGACCTTAACAGACCCCACTATCTTCCTTACATTGACTTTTGAAGAATATTCAAATTTTGGGATTGTCTTTATTGGGGCGTGAAGGTTAAGGGACAAATTTGAAATTTTGTTTCTTATGTCATGCCATACTGTCTAATGAATGTCTGAGTAAGCTAACATTTGGGCCCTAGACCATTATTTTTGACACGGCAACAGTTTTGAGGCTAGTTACATTTGACGGGTTTAAAAAGACCCGTCGACGTGCACGACGCGATAAACAGGGTGACATGGTCACTTCTTAATTCGACGCGCCACTTCGTCCTGCAGTTTACATCCCGTATTCAACAAGACCAAACGACATATGACCAAAGTTACTATCAAAAGTATTTGATAGAGATAGGTCGGCCCATTTTAATCTTTAGGCCTAAAATAATCAAACAATATGATATATCTAGCATTTATCTGTGTCTTATATAAATCAGATTTAATATATTGATGGTAGGTCTGAAAAAATGACACTATAGTGACAATTTCACAAATAATTTAATCTTTGAATCATTTAAATCTTAAATCTGTGTCTGACACTGACACTGACAGCACCGGAGAACTTATTGACAGTGTGACGCCTATGTTTTAACATTGAATGGGAATGATTCAGACACTGACAGTGACTTAGGCCTAGACATATCAGAACTCAGATTTAATATTTCGATGGTAGGTAAGAAAAAATGACACTATAGTGACAATTTCTCAAATCTTTTAATGTTTGGATCATAAATAATTGCTTTTGGAGACGCCATAATACATTGACAGTGTGGGAGGGGGCTTAGGCCTAGCCTATCTGAGCATGAGTCCAGACATTTTTTCATACCATCTGTAAAATATTATTGCAAGCGTTTCCAGGCCCCAATATTCAAACCATATGATATATAGGACCCTGATATATAGGAGAACATAGATATATACATGGCTTTCATTTTGATAGGCCTAATAAGGTCTAAATAATTATTTTTCAGATTGCCAGTGTTGAATGCCCGAGAGGCTGAGTCCAGCAGCTTGTCTAGGCCTATCATTTGAACTGCTGGAAAAGATATATGTACCTACCTGTACAGCCTAAGGAGTGAATGCTTCCGAATGGGTATATCCTCCACAATCGATCACAATTAGCTATATGGTCCAAATGTCATCCTGGTTTCCTGAGTTCAATGTATCGGAGCAGGCGTGACCCGGGCGGGTCAGACGCCATTTTCATCATCTTGTCAAGCCTGAGCCTCCACGTGTCCGATTGATCCAATGTTTTCCCTTCGATACGAACGCATGGTTCCCGCATGAATTGTCAATGCCTTGTATGCGTTTAAGGGGGTCCAGACGTCAAAATATATATATTGAAAGCATCAGATACCGCGGTAATCCAGGTGAAAGGGCGGAAAAGGAGGACCACCCGGTAACGTCCGACCGCTCGGGACCCCGGCAGCCGGTGGTCTGACAGTGACAGTGTGAGGCGGCCGGGCGGAGGCCGAAGGATTACCCCCCAAAAATAGCGCGATACATTTACGCGTTTAGACGCGTTATTTCGCAATCTATGGTTTTCTAGACTTTGACATAGTCATCTATGTATCCAAATCTACCTCTGTATATATATTTGACCCGTAAGAATGACCGATTTCATGGTGAAATAGGCATGCAAATTTGTTGAATATTCAGATTTTGACCCGGTTCCCTTCCTCCCCGATCGAAAGCGAGGCTGGTGGCCGTTACAGGCATAACGCGGCATTTTACGCGCTGGGACATCGTCACCGTAGCTTGAATTTCTGTATTTGTCGCATTTTGGCCCATTTGGACGATTTGTTTGCATTCTATATATCCAAATCTGACCAATGTAAGCCCAAATAAGCCCAAGAATATGGTTATTTTAGCTCAGAATTGATTTGGGACATCGTCACTTTGCCGCGTTACAGGCATAACGCGCAGCAGCCGCGCGATGGGACACGGTCACCATTGAAATAGCATTGGGACATTGCCGCGTTACAGGCATAACGCGGCAGTTTACGCGCGATGGGACACGGTCACCATAGGAATAGCATTGGGACATTGCCGCGTTACAGGCATAACGCGTTTTTCCGTCACAGGTCTAAGAAGTGAAGAAGAGAATAGCTCGGCTTTGCTTTAAAGCTTTAAAGACTTTAAAGTCAGACTTAGGGATCTCACGGACAGAGTGAAAAAGCCGACCTATAATTAGAGCTGAAAAAATTACGAAATGATAAATCATACGAATTCATTCCTGCTTCTCAATGGTTTCTGTCAAGCGCAGCCCAGTAATTAAATATGATTGTACATATTATAGCACTAGGTCCTGCATGTCCTTGAACAACTTACCCGTTTTATTAGATCTCTTTCCCCCCCCCCCACCCCCCCCCCCCCAACAACAACAACAACAACAACACCATCATGGGAATCAACCACCTGAATTCATCTAAATAACTCTGTTGACGTTTATATTTCTTGTCGAATTGAATAGAAAAAAACTGAAATGGTCCCGGTTGTAGAGTGACCACTTGTGGATTGGTGGAGGTATCTGTACTAAATACAGTTGAAAATACATTTAGTGTTGTCTATAGTTGGTACGAATCATGCAGGTATCGTCGCGATAGAAACTAGCAGTGCCATTTGTAATGTAAACAGTGAAGGCAGTGTTTATTCATAGAAACACCATAATCCATAGGGTGGGCATGACAGTCGTAGTGGCCAGACTGACATGTTAAGTAAGAAATTAGTGGAACGAAACTGTGAATAGGTGGACAATGAAACAATTGTAACTGTGATTATAATGAGGAAAACTACATTCGTGTATCCAGTGGAGAACGAACCATCTTGTATTGACCACTCGAGTGATATTGTGAGTGGTGAACCCATTTAAAACCCCATATAGTTCATATATATACTCACCATGTTATTCAGAATATAACCCCTGAAAGATCATGCGCGACGCGTGGACAAGTTAATACAACTTCCACAACAAATTGCTTTTATAATGAGAATTCAGACTTATAACGGATTACTTCTCTTGTTCCCCCAGGGCATGATGAAGTGGTTGTAACATATAGCGTTCGCCACCACGAATAGACATGATGCTGCCACCTATGGTTTGTGGCACAAACTATTACCTGTCCCTTTCATTTTTAGCTCTTTCCAACAATCCAACTGCACAAAACATATCACCATCAGAGTTGCCACTCTTCTGGTGCGAAAAATACGGAAATCATATTTTCGTATTTTAGGAAGGAAACAAGTAAGGCCATAAACTTAAGTTTTAAAGTCCAATACTGAAAACAATAATACTTTTGTATAATTATATGAACGACTTATATTACCTGAAACCAAGGAATGAAATACAACTCTATATATATTTTGTTAGTGCTTTTTGAAAAGTAATTGTTAAGGCAAAGAATAAGGAAATCCGTATCAAGAAAGAAAAGTGGCATCTCTGCACCACTTTTCTTTTCCATTCCCCTATGATTGCATTTGAAACTGTGGTTTTATATTTACATTATTAGGGAGTTTTGTCTCCATTATTTTATCTCTGTGGACTTTAGCTTAACTGACTTAGAAGCAGATACAAAAGTAAACCAAGCTTCTCCGAGGCAATATATACCTCTCAATTTCTGCCTGTAATGTACACACGTTGTTTTATTTTTAATCCATTTTCACAAATATTTGCTCAGACAATCAAAGATGCAATGAAAACTCACAAAACAGTCCATAAGGCTAGTGAAAAAGGCTATCCAAACTTAATCTGGGCTAGTGCAAATGGGCCGACACTGACCCGGTTGATAAATGTAAGATTAGGAACACCCATCTCAAGGTCAAGGCTCCTGTCACCGCTGGGGGCCTGGTTTGTGAGGATGGAAACCTACTGCCTTACCTTAATGCTGAGGACGCCCGGCTTCCCCTGTAGGTTGGACTCGATGTTACCGACACACGACTGGCACGTCATACCGCCCACGTCCACCACCGTCACCGCGTAGTCCGCCATCCTCACCTGGAGAGGGGGAAAATATATTTTAAGAATCATACAATGTAAGATATATTTTACTTAACCTTTTTTAAAAAATCATTTGCATGTTGAACTGTTTGATATCCTCATTTCTGTTCTTTCAAATATTTTTCTCTAAAAATATGAATAGCCCTACTATTTCATATTTGAATAAGCTAGTTTTGTTTAATTTTCGTTTTATTGACATTGGAACAAAATATATGCATTCCATCAACATAATATTATAGTCTTACGAGGATGTAAGTCAGAGAGAAAAGATCTAGACCGTTTAATGATAAATAAAAAGTGAATTTATCTTAATGCTGCAAAACGGGATCGATACATCAAATTTTGAAAGTCTTGATTGAAAGTGTTTATGTGGAAATACTGAAATCAAACAAAATTCAGAAAAGTTACGTCCCCGTGCACGCTTTGAAGAAAACATGCACGCGGCCGTGGAAATGTAAGCGCTGGGGCATGGCTTACTATTTTTAATTTTGAACATCGAAATTCCGTTTCTTTTGTTAACAACCTCGAATTATTTAAGGAAGCGTTCCAGTGACAGAATATCGACGGCAAAACAGACAAACAATGTCACCCGAAACTGACTTGTAATCTAGAGTGCGTGCATACAATGACGTAATGGTTTATTGAGTTTATTGATCTACGACCACAACCATGCCGGCCATGTAGCCATACAAGTTGGAGGAACCTTCGTCTACGTCAATTAGACCATGGATATTTAGTTTCTCTACAAACGGCAGTGTTCGAAATTAAGGGTGCAGCCTGCACACGGTGTGCACAATTTGGCTGCAGGGTGCACGAATTTTAGAGCTGTGCACCCGGTGGGTGCACATATTTTTGGCAGAATAATTAGCCTTATATACCTGTGTGTGCATGAGAATGCTCCTGGATGCACATATTTGAGAGGTGTGCACCCGGCGTGTGCACGTTTTAAAAGCTTAATTTCGAACACTGAACGGTCATACATACACGTACTTCATTTACCAAAGAGACGGCTAATTTTCGCCCCTGAATATAATTTCGGATGAGACCGGTGATTATATAAATATATAATTAAAATTCTCCTATTTCCCCTGTTAATATTACTGTAAATACACAATTCAAGTCCCCCGTCTGTGTCCCAAAGCTTGATGTCAGTACATCAGATCTAAGGATCTTATCAGTATGTTTTCCCTACATTTGTGGACATGTGAAGCCATATGACCCCTGTTTTTTCAGCTATAAATGGAGAGGCGAAGATCAGCGAGGGGCATCTCAACCAGGCACGACAGCTCCTAATTTCCTAATCTAGATTAGACGTCCTTTGTCGGAGCAACATTCTAATCCTAGGTTAATTAAAAGTGATGAAGTGAACGGCTCGTAATGGCTAATCCGCTATAAAAGTATAATCACTTAGATAAATCTAACCCTATGGGGCACATTCTTGTGTATACATTCTCAATCTTTTTGTTTTATACTAATCTCGATTAATTCGATCCCCTCAGCCTGGAATTACAAGCCGTCAGGCACAGCAAGCCCACTAAGCAGGGCACATATTTGCCAAGGTGGCATTGTTCGGGAGTTGACCCCAATCGACGTACGGGAAACAACCCTTATTCTGTTAAAGGACCATATTCAATAATTCTATGTGCAATAAGCGTTAATACTAATACAAATTAGCATGGACGAAAGTAAATGGCTTGTTTCCATGCTAACCACCAATAATTAAGCTCTTCTGGAATATGCAGTTTTTCCATCCTATGGTGCTCAAATACTATAGTACTAAATTTGACATCTCACGTCTCTTAATCAAACTAATTAATCTTCACAATTCCCCACCTTTGAATACACATCTCACTTCTTAATATATAGTTTCCCTCATTGTGTTTAAATCCATAATTTCATCCTATGGCTTACAACTGTGGTCAAAATTACTAAAGTGGCTTTCAACAATCTACATGGGCGGATCCAGAGGGGACGCGGGGGCGTACACCCTTCCCTATTTTACGGAAATTTCTTTAATGTAAAACTCGACCAAAAAGTAATCAAGGAAATTATTTTCAATAACTCACCCCCCCCCCCACCCCCGCCGTTTCAAAATCCTGGATCCCCCAGTGATCTAACTGCTACACGAATTCCCATGGCTTACTTAATGGATGGTTTTTGCCTTCTATTATCATGTAGCCTCGTAAGGCTACAAGCAAAGACGTGCTATGACATCACACCAGAATAAGGTCTACTTCATACTAACTGATATTCCCCAAAACTGTTGATTTTAAACAACCCTATTTCTTACATTCCATTAGATCTGGATACATACCTTACCGATAAGGCTGCCTGGGAGTAAAATAAGGCTCTTTTTGAAAATGGCCGCTCATCTCCTCGCCCTAAACCCAGAGGCTCAGGCTGTGTCGGCCCCACTACAAGGTTTTTACAGTATATGGACCGTGACCTTTCATCACGACCTTCTTAACCAGAGATTTTGTTGTGGATGGTTTCAAATATCCTCTTATAATCATTCCAGCTTAAAATCTCAATAACATTTTTTTTTACAAACAACGTAGAAAGGGGTATTGTATTTTAAATATTGAAAAGTGTATCAAGATGTACAATAGAGTTAGAGATGAAAACAGGTTTTGTGAATGAGTGATGATGAGATGTGATGTATGGAACTAAAGGTTGCTCAATGAATTAACTTTGTACTATGTTAACAAAATTAATAATGAATATTCGCCTCGATTTGATTAAATTAGTAATATTTGGAAATGAGATCCATGTGTCTACAAAAGCTTCGTCGTTGTATACCAGACAGGCGGCTGTTTCGTCATAATTGTTTATTGGGTGTTTGCCAAATCAACAAATAGCTAAAAACATGTCTACATTCCAGGCACACTGCCTCAAAGATTTTGCGCCCGATGCAGCATTGTGTGTGCCGGGTGCAAAGGGTGCCGGCTATTTCAGGTGTGGAGCGTTACCTAATACTTCAAAGTATACCAAATAACACAAATATCCAAAGGTATAACAACTGCCAACGGCTGTATAACAGGTAGGGTCAGCATATAAAACAAGCAGCAAATCGATAACAATACTGTTATTTCAGCTGGATAAAGGCGGTACTTATATTGTAAAGCCTAAATATTATATTGAACCCTGATGAAGGTTGAAAAACCGAAATATATTGATATTGTACAAACTTTTCATTCATCCTAAATACAACTACCACCTGTCCACCACTTTGAGCGTTGAGTTTGATACAGTTTCAACTCTTTTATATTGTAAAGGCAGACCACACATGCAATTCTTTTTAAAGTGTAGCTGAAGTATTTCACGGACTTGCTTTTCAGTTAAATCATAGACATATATCTTATGTATCTCTATGGTTAAATTAATGGTCATTAATTTATAGATGATTTTAATAGTGTTTCAACTAGCCATATATTTTAACCTTGATTCAAAAGAATATCAATTTCTAAAACAAGTCACGATCCAGGGCTATTGCGAAGCTTTTAACCATGCATGAAGCAGGGGGCAAACATGGATAACGTGAATCAACTCACCTTCCTTTCTGACTTGTTAAACAAATTACGTTCAATTCAACTGACCCAGTGATCTGCAGGATCCAGCTGTGGTCTCTAATTAGGCTTTATAATGAGCGTTCGGTATTAGAGTTTGTACACAGCGATTACAGGCTGTATAAATCGTTATGGTCTGCTTCCCATGTAGGAGGCCAAGAACTGTTGTATCCTCCGGGGCGCTGCGATACTTCAAGTTTAAATAGTAAATATAGTCATCCTATAAAAAGTCAGTTACTATGACGTCAGACCACGCAGCGACCAGGGTATGACAAAGCATATCCTGGGGATATAGGAGATTCACAGAACGTTCTCAAACCAGTATGGTGGACGCAATGTGAAGCGGTCTGACCTATTTCGGTCGACGGGAAATGGGAATCATTGTTTACACAGATGCAGTAGACTAGCTCAAGCCTCAGCTGGCTAAAGGCCCCGTCATAACCAGAGGCTCGTATCAACTTAACAACTGTATTTTGGATCATCATTAATAAGTTCATAAAAGTTTAAGGCAAATTCGAATTTAAGAAATGAATACAGCATAATGATATATAATGCAGTGTTTTGGTTCTGCTTTTCATATGGAGTTGGGGATCGTGTATAATGGCCAATCGGGCAAAAAGCTCCTCTTCACAGCCAAGCCACTAAATCATGGTCAAGAATGGTCAATCAGGTTATACGATCCCTCTCCAAAGCCTGCCAGCTAAAAGTGACAGATTTAATACCCCTTTTAAGCATGAAGTCTCATAAAAAGTAATATCAGACCATTTAAAGGTATTACTGAGTCTTCACACTAACGCCAGTTTGTTAGGAAAAGTGCATTCTCTCAGAATTTTCATATCAAAAGTTATTTAGTGTGCAATGGTTAAATTATATTTCATATTGAAATTAAGGTGTATTAAAGAAAACCAATTTTTTTTGCAGTCTGGACGAAAAGAAATTTCAGGGAGAAAATACTTAAACAGGAAAGTACTCGAAACTCAAGTGGTCAAGGTTTCAATCAGCTGTGGTAAATTTATATGATTGGCGAACCTTACTCTTTCCCCTCTATTTTTTAAATACCTCGCAGGAACATTCATATGAGGTCTGGTCAGCCTGTTATAGTTTGTTCGTTTGTTTGGTGAGTTTAACCAGACTGCTCAAGGTAAAGCTTTGCAGCTAGTTTTACTCTACAAGGGCGCTGACAGAAGCTATGAGATGAGGTGCCTATTTGTAGAAGTGGGCCCAATGCCCTCTTTATAGTGCTGCCACACTGAAATATCATGTCATATGCCCACACGATACCCCACCCGTCACATTATACTGACACCAGGCCAACCAGTTATGTTACGTGGTTCTTACTATATACTACAAGTGCCAGGCAAGCAGTGACCACTACCATTGTTAAAGTCGTTGGTATGGCTTGGCCAGAGATAAATCCCAAGACCTCCCAGACTCGGAGGGGCACTCCATCAATTTAGCTCCTGAGTCTGGTCTCCCCATTTGTCGCCTTCTATGAACAGCAAGGGGCTGCTGGAGACACATTCTTCCCAGGAGGCTTCTGAAAGAACCACCACCCCGGATCCCCACAGTGGGCCTGTTATCGATTTTACTATTTGGAATTGAATTTTACAACTCTTTAAGTTCCAATAGATTACTCTAATTAGGGCTTTTCTTTGGTAATAATTCCCGGACTGAAAGGCAGTGGATACTTCCTAAATCAGTATACAAAGACCCTATATTGCCAAAAAGGTGGTCAGGGGTTTTCCTTAACAATTCTGTCCACTAGTCCACCGGGCTAGAGGTATTGTCTTTACATTAGCCCGAATCCAAGTTTTATAAGCCCATATCAAGTACATGTTAGCAATTTAAACTATTTTCACTGGCCCACCGGGCTAGTGACTAACAATTTGCACTAGCCCAGCAGGACTTTTACTAGTACCCAGTACTAGAAAGTCTATGTAAAGGAAAATCCCTGGTGGTTACGACATATTAAATATTCTTTTTGATAATCATAATAGGATATTTCTTATCGTATATAAGTGTTTACAGGAATGTCTAAAATAGAGTAGCCCCTTTGTATTAGAACTGTTGGGTTTAAATTGTTTTCTCTTAATGTCTATGATGTCCCCCCCCCCTCACCAGCGGCCACCCCTCTTATGCGGCCAGTTTTATGATTCCCCAAGGGTGGCCGCTCAAAAGGGGGACTACTGTACTGAAATGACACTGAATACTACTGATTCACCACTGAATATTCTCCATTGCTCATTTAAATAATTCGGACATACTGATTTACTACTGAATTTACTACTGATTCAACACTGATATCCACTGATTTACCACTGAACCTCTACTGCAAGGACCTCATTTAAATATTTCGGACATACTGATTGTACACTGATTTTAAACTGTTTCTCCACTGGCTTTCAGTCCGGGATATATTATCTCAAAATCGGATGCGATGATATGTTTTTAACCTCAGCAGTCAATGTGTTGATAGAAGATAATCTCCTACTGTTTGTGTTAGGTCAGTCATTGATTATAGGGCAATTTATAAGAAAATTGAAAAATAGAAAAAAGAAAAGGAAATTGGGGAGTTTTGGTGCACAGCCCATTTCTAACCAATATTTACAACAAATATTCCCCAAAACCCAATAATCAAATCAATATTCTTGCCTGGGAAGTACTTTTGTAATTCTGGTACATAAAATTTGACCGGGACTGCCATACAACTCTGTGTGTTGTGTTAGGTAGACCAGTGGATGGCAGCCGTTTTTGGATGTGTGTTTCTGTCTTTTTCTTGAACAGGGCTACCGGTAATATATAAAGCCTATCTTTGAAGTTTTATTAACGCCAGTAATACCTTTAAGACATTTATTCTATAAAATAACTTCCACAAAAAGACTGAAGCCTGGATAATCTTCTAGCTTTAGCTGAGTCAGTCGAGTCTTGATGTGTCGAGACAACTAAACTGTCTTGAATGAATTTATCATCCACAAAATTGGAGACAAAGGAAGTAAAAACTACCCGGTCTTTATATATTATGTGTTGATACAAATTAGTGTGAGATTATTCAGTCTAACCCCCCTAAACTAAAGTGTCGCATCTCTCTATGTCAGTATGTGTCTATGCGTTAGGTGTATGTTTGTCGGGGGTTTGTCGGGGGCAAGTCTAACGTGACTCAAATAAACTTCACGTGATCGGACTTTTTGTTAGTACACCTAGGAGGAAGTAAGTTCCTGCATACCAAATCCTTCGAGTTCTCCTCTAAAACGTAGAATGTTGACATAAAGAAACCAAACATAAGACAGTGTGGGAACATGTCATTGACTCTTAAAACCAGTTTCTAGATGCAGACAGGCCATGAGTACCTGCAAAATTCAATGTTTTATGCTGACCACCCTCCATTTTGACCAGCAACGTCTATAGGCGTCTTCAGAGGTCTAGCTTATCACTTTGGCACAAGAAAATAAAACTGTTAACTAAGTGTATCAATCTTTCAGAGATACCAATTTTCCTTCTTTTTCCGGATTTCCGGGTTCTTTTTACTGCTTCAACATTTCAAGACAAGTAATTTTAAGAAAAATACATTACTTTTATATTCTTAGAAATAGATAGTATATCTTCAAACTCTTAATGTAAGAATGTACGTAATAAGGGTTCAATTCCTTTTATTTCTTCCTGCTTAAAATCTGGTTTCTTCGTGCTTAAAATCCGGAAAGTCTATTTCAACAATTTCCAGATTTTTGATGTCTGCCTCCAGGTTCGAGAATTTTACAGTTATAAAAGTTAATATTCTCTAAATCCGACTGATTGAGGGAGTCCCTACCAATAGCTGCAAAGCTATATAGATATAACTAGGGACTCCCAAAAACGAAACATATCTTTTTTTACATGGACCGGTAGGGAAGCTCCAGTGGTACAACATAATGGAATGGTACTGCAAATCACATTTGCATATTGATAAAAGTCAAGACAAAATAGATAAGGAGCATCTGTTTTTATATCAGAATTTTATTTTATCACTTCGAAAATGCAACTCTATATACAGGGGCGGATACAGGTTTTCCGAAAGGAAGGAAGGGGGGGGGGGTTGGCAAGTTTATAAAGTCTCCACCAAAGTGGAGAGGGGTCAGGATCCCCTGGACACCCCCACCCCCCTCCCGATCCGCCCGTACTACAGTTAAAGTCACACAGAAACCACAAAGTCAATTATAGCGGGACTCGATTGTCAGGGCTCTATATATTGCCATCGTATTACCTAGTCACTCTATGTACACCTTATGGTCACAAAATTAATGCCACGCTCGGCATCCAGCGACTAATCTAAGGGGAAGCACGAGACAATGCCCCACTATTTTTGGCAAATTATTATTTTTTTCCAATTTACTTGTAATATTTGAGCTGAATTTTGCCCTATCCCTAAACATTTCTTTGATCTGAGCTTAGTCCATCACAGTAGAGGCTTATTCTTGTTTCTATATGATTTATTTTGGTTTGGTTTACTTAGACTGGAATGTTTACAAATGCTTTGCATTTTTCGACATACATAACCAGTACTTGAAGTGGGTAATGCTCCCTAATCAAACATCGCTAAGGCATGGATTGCATGTCACATACACACCCAAGTAAAAAACATTCGTTCAAACTGACAAATAGCAATGATTTCCTTTGACATCGAAAACGACTGGCTGTAGATAGATGCGAATCGACGAGTAATCTCACAGTCGGGCTGATGTCAGAGTAGGCACCTCCCCAGAGATTATTTAACCATTGTATTGTCCATATATGTTAATTCAAGTCTAATGCTGTTTAACATAATACTATTAAGTGGATTTTACTATTTTGGGGATTTTCATGTTTTCCTTTGCTTTTCACCTTTAAGGGTGCTCCCTGCACCCGACGCGCATGATTATGCAGCCGGATGTATAATCTTCAATTGTCCTAAACTCAGAAGAATATTGTGAAAGGCGAAACATGACCACTAATAAAACATTTTAAACCCACATTACAAACTGAACTCTTTGTGTTAGTTTGGCGATCAGCCCAACCGTCGGTTTTTGTTGCGTTGGTACATATAAGTATAGATCATACAAGAAGCACGAGCCCGGCCATCTAATAGCCTAGCTACCCAATCGGCGATCCCTGTATCTAGGGTTTGGACTCAATTTTTTATCATAATTTTAAATCAATACAAAATTTTGAAAATTTTCCTGGGCAAACAAAAAGGATAGGTGATTTTTTTTTTTGGTAGTTCTTACTGACCTCAAGGTCTAACACTTTGCATATTTACAAGATCACAGATTAATTCTTTTGTGGATCAATTCATGTAACTTTAAAATAACTCTATTTAATTTTCCTGGGTTACCAATTAAAGTTAGGGGATTTAAAAAATTGTGATAATTTTCTGGGTGCTTGGGCTTATGAAAAAGTAGAAACAAACCAACAAATTTCACATGTCAAAACCATGCAAAGTAGTTAGATAAGTAAACTGTATTGGTTGATTTGGTTGTTTCATCTAAGTTATTTTCAGTATACATGTTTACCAAAAGACCATTCACTAGGGTCATTGTTTGTATAAGATAAACAGTGTAAGCATCAGTAAAACACCCATGCCCAGAGGGCAACATGTGCTAGATTCACTAGGGTAATTGTTTGTATAAGATAAACAGTGTAAGCATCAGTAAAACACCCATGCCCCAGGGGCAACATGTGCCAGATCAATTGCCCCCAAGGGCATCATGTGCTAGATCAATTAACACACATGCCTTCCTAATTGTTGATAAACAGTCTGGGCCTTTGATCTACTGAAACCTGGAAATGCTAACATAAAAGCAGCAAGAACATTTAAATTCACTAACAAAAAAGGCTCATTTATCATGCTTTGAGAAAATACCGTAAAACCCCTAATTTAAGCCGAACCCTAATTTAAGCCGCACCCTGACTTTGGAGTTCTTCTCTGGACATTTTTTCATCAGATTTTTTCAGAGGTGTCATTGTATTCAAGGTTGTATAAAACCCTTATTTAAGCCGCACCCTTAAAGTTTAGGTGTGATTGGATCTAATTTCTGAGGCTAACCCTAATTTAAGCCGCGGCTTAAATTAGGGGTTTTACGGTAGTTTGTTTCAGTATGCCCAAGTTCAAACGTTGAAGTGTTTTCCAATAGTGCTTTTATGTTTTCAATAAAATTGTACAGTAAACTTTACCTCCGAATTTGGTGACAAAATGACATTACAGACAGCCAATACTATAGGAAAACCACTGTCCAAAAAGGTCTTTTGTGACATCACAACTGTTGCAAGTGACTTAAGGCCCAGTAAAAGGCTCCCGGAGGATCGCCTTTTAATAGGTATTAAGTGACCAACGCAACAAAGGTATAGGTCCGTTTTTGAAGTGGGTCTATTGTTGTGGACCAGTGGACCGTGTAATTGTTTAATTGGTGGTCCCCCACCCAACCCAGTAGTGTTCAGTGGTCAGTGCAGCTGTACACTCATTGGTCAACCTGAGTGACCAATTCACTACTTCCACGGAGCTGGGGCGCCACTGTCGCTAGCACCTCAAAACGAGGCGAAACACCTAGCAGGTGTGAAAGCCACTCTAATTATAACGTTAACCTCTGCAAATTAGGTCATACTTTGCAACTTAAGGAGTGAGCATGTCATTATGAATTACAACAGGGACAATTACATTGAAAGGAAAGTCGTGTTGCAGTTAGAACAAGAGTAAAAGACTGACATTTGGGTAGTGGTTTCATACCGTACATCTTGATTTACCTATACAAACTAATGTAACAGAAACAATCATAATTTCTTTAAACTTCTTTCTTTTTCTTAAATTCATTCAATTACCTGGCCACTGACAATAGTTATACAATCTAAGACCAGAAAAAATATCATATTTGATTATTGTGACTTTTGGAGACAATTCCTGCCCTGTTATCATAGGTAGACTTAGCAGCAGTCACAGGCTGAAACAGAAGTTCGCCTCGTTTTGAGGTACAGAATTTCCAATATGGCGGATGCATGCATGTAGTGAATAGGATTCCCTCCTATACCACCGTCCGTGCACCCAATCAACCGTGACACCTGAAATACTCTAACACCCACCACCCTACCCCCAACCCGGTGGGGGGAGGGGGAGGGTAGTTGAAGCTGGGCCACGCACGGCCTAGGCTGGTCCCCGCCCCTGTCCGCTACCGCTATTCTCACCAACAGAGAGACGTCAGGCACCCCCCAACACGTGCGCATGGGACCCACACTGCCCACCGGTCAGCGCCGGTCAGAACTATGTCACCCCTTCTCCCGGGCCCCCTCCCCAGCCCAGTGAGGGTGGACCACCGCCAATAGGCCGTGCGTGAGTTCACTGCGACTGGGGGACAAGCAGCGTGACACATTACGTAATAGGGCAGGGTGCCCACGCAGGTCTTATAAGGTCTTAAAAGGTCTTATTTTGGTTTTGCTATTTATAAGGCTATTAGAAAGGTCTTATTTTAGGTCCAGAGGTATTAGAAAGGTCTTATTTCAGGGTCAATGTGAATTTATCATTAGATTTATTTTTTCTTTCTCTTATTTCTATCTTTACCTCTTTATGGTAGAATGTGTAAATGTTTAAAAAGGTGAAAAAAAGTTTCTAAAAATGTCTTGAAAAGGTCTTATTTTTGTACCGACAAGGTATTATGAAGGTCTTATTTAGGTCTTATTTTGATTTCTGAAAAAGCGTGGGCACCCTGTAGGGAGGGTGGGTTACGGGTACTAGCGCGAATGGGGTTCTTATTAAACTAGATCAAACTTTAAAAAATTGGGACATTTTATTTTTTAACAGGAAAAATGTGGAAAAATTGGAAATGGAAAGAGTATTATCTCCCCCACCTTGATGCCAAATTTGACTTTGTTTCCTTTATTTCTTGCATTTTGACAAGTGTTAAAAGTCTGGCTTCTTAATGTCTTGACCCTTGTGTCCCCTGACAATGGCCGCCCCCATGGTACAGCTCACGCTAGGATTATAGGACCTGGGTCCAACCCTCGTTTATCTAAGCCTGATTTATGGCTTATCATGTAAATCTGATGTTTAAAAAGGCTATCATGTTTTGCAACATATCATCCCCTATGTGTATACCGGTGTATTCCTTGATGCACCCTCTTACAAAGAAATTGAGGAGTTTGACAGCTGGTTTTCCTATGGAGTATAGAGGGCCCGCATGGCTCTGTTGGGGTCCAGAACCAGACATTTAAAAACCACCTGTGACCAACGCAACATCGGCCAGTTTCTGGCTGACAATCTTCAGATTTCTAGTTAAATGTGTGCACCTGGGTGGTGCCCGATTTTTCTCGACTTTAAAAAGGTTTTTATACAGACACAGGGGAATGTCCCATAGTACACAATTTTGGACCATGTGCACCCGGTGAGTGCACAAAATGTTGACCGTACTTTCGGATACCATCGATTTGGGGAAATTTTTTTTTTTTAAATGAGAAAGGTACTCAATAATTGGACTATGATAAGACACAAAAGAGGACAGTTTCTGATCTGTATGAGGTACGGTTGTTTGGTTCTTTTGACTTTTTAAAAACAAAATCTTGATGTGCACTAAACATCGATTGCTTAACGTCTTCGATCGCACAATATCTATTACCTGATTACCAATCTGTAAGTTTTTCCCTACTGACTTGATGCTTATTATACTACAAGTAATCATTTATCATCTGAACCCCACCTTAGTGACAAATTGGAACTATATTATTTGACCTATGATATTGACATACTATTTAAAATGACCTAGGGGTTGGGTGCTTGTTAGTGTTCCCATGCTTATACTAGCTAAGAACATTGGCGACCCCCCCCCCCCCTTCCTCCCCAAAGAGACTGTGATAAGTAACTTTTCATTAATTGTACTGCAAGTTTTGTACTGTATAATCTGTATGTACCCAATCTACATGGAAGATCAAATAATGTAATTGAGTATAGTTCAATAATAAAAAAATTAATTTATCATTAACCTTCTTGGGGATTTGGGATAAAAGCGCAGCCATAAATCACTATCACAGACCTAGATAGTGGACAAAGGTTAAGAATGAGATCCTCACCAAGTTACAGGATGTTCGATAGGTCAGTTTATGATTATCTGCAGTGAAGAGCAAAACCATTTTTTTTCAGAAATGATTTATCGGTCAAGCATTCCGGTGTTTTTCTGACCAATAAATGTAGATTATGTTATATTATCAATCACTAAGTCGCAGTAAGGTGTCACTGACCTGTGCATGTGTCAACCACTTATCGAGTCATTGACATGTTCCTCTTTTTCATTAACTATTCTCTTTATATTTTGATTAACAATACGGAATATCAGGATTAGAAGTACAAATAATCTTATTCTTTTAAGTCTGCCGGGGAGAGTAAGACAGGTTGATAACGGTGGTATACTTTTGAGACATTATTTATTAGAGATGAACTAAAAAAACAAAGAATAAGTCTTATTTAGGATCTAGTCTTTTACCAGAATAATAAATCTGTGCGTTTTCCAGAACCTATGATGAGCCCATCAGGGACGGATCTAGAAATTTCAAAAAGAGGTGGGGGGGCGCCCTTATGTAAAATTTTGAGACTCACCATCTATGGTGAAGAATTTTAAATTAAAAATATCTAAATTTAGCTAACACGAGGGGGAGCGCGCGCCTCACCCCCCCCCCCCCCCCTTCAAATCCGTCCCTGCCCATCCAAAAGTAATATAATTCTAAGTTGAATGTGGCCAATTTCTACATCAACGCGAAATACAAAAGAAAGCAGGCAAACAGAATGATGTCATTTGAAGAGCTAGAGCCCCTAAAAAAACACGTGCCAACAAAGTGGCCCGTTTGAATTATTGTCAGAAATTGTAATTCTTAAAGCTTAAAAACATTTCATAACTAGTCACCATGTTTACCTGTCATGTCCCGAAAGTCTTTATCGATGGTCTCCTGGTCAGAGCATCACACATACCAGATAAGCATGGTGGTGCTTTAATGATCTTGTCGATACTGAATGTGCCGTTATCTTAGCACCTAAGAGAGGAGGGGATCATCCGATGATGGAGTTTGATGGGTAGTTGCTATTTTTAAGATCACCCAGCATGTGACCTGTTAACCACTTTCTCAAGTTTTAGGCACCACATTGTGATTTCTGGACCAATCTTACTAATTTTGGAATAACTTTTCTTAAAATGTGCCTACAATATTACAAAATATATAAATTAAAAGCTAAGAATTTTCCTGCTTTAGTGGTGTCAGTCATGATTAGCCTAAATGGAGTATTTTCCTTCTATAGAACTCAATGGAACCTACAATTTTACAAAATGTTGTTGAAAATATTGGACATTCAATGTTAAGGGCTATAAAAATATTTCCAGATTTCCAATTACCGTAAAACTCCTAATATAACCTGCACCCTAATTTAAGCCGCACCCTGACTTTTGGGGTGGTGTCTGAGTATTTTTTCATAATAATTTTTCCCAACTTCCGTTCAGTTCAAGGTTATGGAAACCCCTAATTTAAGCCGCACCCCCAAACTTAAGGCCTAGCTGCCTCTAAATTCTGACATGAACCCTAATTTAAGCCACGGCTTTAATTAAGGGTTTTACGGTACTTAATTTAAGCCACGGCTTAAATTAAGGGTTTTACGGTCCCCCTATATACGGCCCCCCTCACCAGCAGCCACCTCTCTTATGCGTCCAGAAATGGCTGGCACAGACAGTTTTCTCTATATATTTACCCCCTCACCAGCGGCCACCCCTCTGACGCGGCCAGCGGCCACAGTTTTAAGGTCCCAAACATTGAAATTACCCCTCACCAGCGGCCACAAAGATATTATCTCAAGCTCATCTTGGACACCCCCCCCCCCTCTCCTCCCCACCCATCCACTAAGCCTAGGCTGCATATTCGCTCAGAAGGTGTCATACCTTCTCACTTTGGCCGCCCTCTACCCTCTCCCACCCCGCCCCTCATGCAGTGCTCTTGCCTTGGGCTACATATTCGCTCAGGAGGTGTTGTAATACTTGTATTGTCTCACCTTGACCGCTGCCTCCCCTCACCCCTCTTAATACTCATAGGCTGCATATTCGCTCAGGAGGTGTCCTATTTCCTCACCTTGGCCACCCCCTCCCCTCTCCCACTTGTTTACTAGGCTCAGGCTGCATTTTTGCTCAGGAGGTATCATATTGTCTCACATTGGTTCCCCACTGACAATTATTTGTCAATGACAAAAATCAAATCTTTCATTAGTCTACATTGAGATAACTGAAATTTAACTTTAGGGAGCATCTGAGTCTTCTGATCCTCAGGAAAACAAAAATCTATGTGACATCACACAAAAGATGTTATTTTGAAGATTTTAAACCTAGTGCAGGAATTCAACTCTTAGGCTTCTTAAATATTGGTCTCCCCCTCACAAGCGGCCAACTCTCTTATGCGGCCACTTTTGTGATTCCCCAAGGGTGGCCGCTCAAGAGGGGGACCACTTTACTATTAAGACCTACATTTTCAAAAAAGCACATGTCATGAGGATTATTTTGATGTGTTTTTTTGTTATGATATGTTGAACCAAGTAATTCAGTTTTGAATGCTAAAAATAAAAGTTCAAAAAACCACCTTTTTCGCCCAGATTCCAATCTTCTAGGTTACACACCAAAACGCAAATGCAGATAAAAAAAATTGTGCATTATTGTGAATGTCAAATAGATCTACTAGTCTATTTAGCGTGTAATTTTGGAATGTAGAATAAAATTCAAGGACAATGAAACTATTATTCTGGGGTGTTAATTTTTGTAACTCTTAAACTGTCTCTGAGACTTCCATTGCAGTGCCAGACTCCATTTGCTGTGGATGTTTTTTTACTTTTTTTTTTATGTCAAAGTTGTTCGAAATTACAATTCATGGTTAGTGGCAGACAAAAAAAAATCTGTAGAAATATTAGGTACTATTCTAGGTAGTCTATGATTTAATTGATTAAATTACAAATAAAATCTTAAAAACTAAAGAACATGTCCAAATAGATCTAATACTAGTAATAGTCAAAAATGTAAATTTTCATGCTGAATGGGCATAGAAATGCTCCTCCGTCCGAAATGTATAATATTTTTGGTCTTCTTTTGAGCATTGAATACCTTTTTTTGAATATAATAATCTGATTATTTTGAAGGAATTTGATATTTCACTCCATCTTTTAGGTGAAATTGGAATATGTTGATGCCTATTTATCAATTTGTACAGGAATAAGAAACTACTCAATTCTCCTAAGTTAACAAAGCTAGTCTATTTGCCTACCTGTCCTAGACCTCGAAGTAGGAGTCGACCGGGTAGATCGCGAGGGAGAAGGCAGAACGCCTCCATCTTATTCAAGATCTGATACAAAGAATGTAAAATCTATGTGGTTCTACTTACCATCTGTGTCGTCTGCAAGAGATGCCCGTGAGATGGCTAATCTTATCTATATTATCTGTGACATCCGCGATTGTCGTTGCGATCACAAAACTTTTCATGGCCGGAAGTACACTACCGGAAGTAGATTTGAGTGGAGAAGCAGGTGCCCGCGTGGTGATTTGGGAATCTGAACTTATTTAATGAAAAATATATAGTTGAACTGATTTCTAACAATCAAAACCCATTCAATAAATATACAATAGATAAAATTATTTTAGGATAATTATAAATGTCGCTTTGTAGATTCACATAAGAAAATATTCGGCATTAAAAGAAATTTCTCCTTTCGAGCCTCAACCTACGTGTGTTTTTAGCTTCGCGGAACAACATGGAGACGTCGGGATGGTTTGCAAGCTTCGTCAGGTAACGAAAAGGGATTTAGAGTTGCCAAACTAAGCTAAACCCAACTAACAATGTACACGTAAACTGAAGTGGGTAGGTTCGTATTGTTAGTCACATTTTAAACCTCGAATTAGTTGTAAACGAATCAATATTATCGTAGAGTGCGGCATCAACTACCGTACCGTAGACGGTTCCCAGACTCGCCCGTGACGTAGCGGCGGTCGCCCGGTGTGGTACCGACCGGCCCGGGTCCCAGCTTCTCTCACTGGGATACACAAGATTACGGCCCCGGCTATATTAGGAAAACGTTTTGAATTTTAATTCGCCTAACAGAGGTAGCCCATAATGCCTAGCGCGAAAGGGGTTCCTGTTTACTTTTAACTCTTCTATTAATTAATGTATCGTATGAAAAAATCTGAAAAAATACAAAATAGTTTAATTGTGATCTCTGCTATTGATATGCCAAAGATTATTTTGTTAAAACATTGTTTTGGAAATTTATTGCATTTTGACAGATTTAAGGGGTCTGGCTTCGTTGAAGCTGTTTCTTCTATAACCTTATGTAAAGGAATTGCTTGTTTGGACAAGAATAATTCAGATTTAACTCACAAAAATGACTGAAATAGAAAATAGCCCTCATGTATTTTATCATATTCAGTGGATAATAATTATTCTGCAGAACTTCTCCGTTATGTCTGTTTGAAAATGACTTAAATGATAGAAAATAGTGACCGGAACCAACGAATCTCGGCAATTCTCGCGGACGAGAATCAGCACCTCTGCTAGGCGAATGAACATATCAATAGTGGTTAAGCATAGGAATTTTTACTAATCATGTCACTATTTCTAGTTTGACATGAAAAAAACTTAGAGATAATTAGATCTATTTTTCATACATACACATTAGTACTACCAATTTTTAAGTTGTTTGAAAATGCATTCATTATAGGTGAAAAAATCACAATTATTCATTAATTTTCTATAGTTTTTCCAGGGGTTTTGTAGACAAATTTGGTCAAAATTAGCCTGCAGGTGCTAAAAATACTATAAAAGAGCTATCCGTGGTAGGCCCGTAGGGTGCTGTTAATACTTTAATACTTATGTATGTTCCCTTGATGCCAGGAGATGAAATTTTATTGAAATGAAATTATATAATCCATGATATTGAGGTAATTCTCCCTGAATTGTGTAAAACCAGTTATACCTATATAGTTATAACTGTCCTTTAGAACTCCTCTGTCTCCACTCACAGGAGGAGAGGAAGGTTCTCAGACAAAGTGGGTTTCCCAGTTTCACTCTCACAAGCCATGTAAACAAACCAAATCAATTGGTGCTGACAAAGGTTTTTAATCAATTTAGTTAAACCCGTATTTAAACTGGGATAGTTTATACATAAAGAACATAATGGGTAATAATCTACAAGTTGTCATTCTTTAGAATACATTAAAATGATTTTGACAGTTGTCTACAGCAATAATAATTGTAAGACTAGCTGGAATTCCCCTCTTGGGCCTTGGGTCTGCCCAAGAGAGGAAATACCTGGTGGCCTAAATTCAAATTTTGAAAGTTTTGGTCTCTCCACTCACTAATCAAAACCCAATTGTTGACTAAATTAGGAATAGTTAAAATTTCTTTCAATGTGTGTTAGGGAGAACTGACAGAGATATCTAATGCCATAGAATGTAGAGAATTTTTAGATAACTAGTTCAGAATGCAACTTTATTAGATAAAAATAAATGTTTATTTCCGTTTTCTGTTCACAGTTGGCTCCTGTCGTTGATCCCAGTCATGCTTGGGGGCGTGCTGCTGGTCGTTACGGTACTCGTCATAGCAGTTATCGTATTGTCCAGTTGGATCCGCTACAAAGGAAAGAAACTCTTACCTCACCTACGTCAACCCCTCCCGAATGGACAAGCACCACTCGTCGTCGGCTTCTTCCATCCCTACTGCAATGCTGGAGGTGGAGGCGAGCGAGTCCTCTGGGTCGCCATCAGGGCACTTTTCAAAAGGTATTCTTAAGCACTAAAAAAATGAATGACAAATAAATCTAGATCTACATGCCTTATTTTACGGTAATAAATCTGGAAACACTAGATAAGACTATAAAATGTTTGGTTTCTTTTATCGCAAAGCACATTGGCCATTCAAAATATTTTGAACTAGTTTTTAAGAGTTGGCTCGCTGGACTAATTTGTCTATATCTTTAGGAATAAATAGGAAAATATTAGTTATTTGATGTAAGTAACGACGAATAATAAACCAGAAAGAATCTAAAATGATTACCATCCATAGAAATATTTATTTTCTATATTCAGATATCCAAATGTCAGATGCGTCGTGTATACGGGAGACACGGATGCCACAGGCGAGCAGATAACTGCGCGGGCGAAGCAGAGATTCAATATCGTACTGCCAAGACCCGTAGAGTTTGTATTCCTCCACAAAAGGAACTGGGTGGAGGCAAGTCCGTATCCCTACTTCACCTTACTGTGCCAGAGTCTTGGATCTCTAGTGCTCGGCTGGGAGGCCATGAGCAAATTCATTCCCGATATCTACATAGATTCGATGGGTTATGCCTTCACTCTGCCGCTGTTCAAATACATGGCTGGTTGCTCCGTATCCTGCTACGTCCACTACCCCACAATCAGTACCGATATGTTGGCCCGGGTGTCTAAGCGAACCACAAGCTACAATAATGCTGGCTTCATCTCCCGTAGCCCTGTACTGAGCTATGCTAAACTCACCTACTATAGAATATTCGCATTCGTCTATGGCTTGGCGGGTAAATGTGCCCAGGTGATTATGGTCAACTCAACATGGACACAAGGCCACATATTAGACCTGTGGAGGGCACCGAGCCGCACGCACATCGTATACCCACCGTGCGACACCAAAGAATTCTTAGCACTGCCTCTCATGGACAAATCCAAGAATAAGGCGCACACAATTGTCTCTGTTGCACAGTTTAGACCAGAAAAAGACCATCCACTGCAGTTGAGGGCTTTCCATAAGTTTCTACAATCCACAAAGGGAAAGGTGAACTACAGGCTTGTGCTTGTTGGTGGTTGTCGTAATGATGGGGATGCGAAGCGAGTTGAGGAGTTGCGGACTTTGGCTCAAGAGCTAGAAATTACTGACAAGGTGGATTTCAAACTGAATGTATCATTTTCTGAACTTAAAGATCTGATGGCTTCGGCAACTGTTGGTCTTCACACCATGCGAGATGAACACTTTGGGATAGGTACGCACTCAACATATTTATTCTTCTGATAAAAGATACTTTTCATTTATTCTCTCTTCATATAGTTCAAATGTATATAGGTTATCAGTGGTAATATCCATATGTAAGCGTCGTAAAAATAGAGTAATACGTTTTAATTCACCGGGGTAACAGTTAGTTATCGTTGATTACCCTGAAGTCCAGTAACTGTATATACCGTATTGATCTTGAGTCTTACATTCTTACAAAATAAAATAGAAAATTAGCGCTTATGATACAAATTAGAAAATCGACAGAATCTTGAGAGTGAGTATGGGACGTTTATCTTTTCCAGGTGTGGTCGAATTGATGGCAGCAGGAACTCTCACTCTTGCACACAACTCTGCTGGTCCAAAGCTGGACATTGTGACGGAGTATAATGGACACAAAACAGGCTTCCTCGCAGACTCTGTAGACACTTTTGCAAAGGCCTTGGACTCTATATTCAAACTCACAACAGATGAGAGCACATCAATAAGAACTAATGCGCGAGAGTCCGTAAATCGATTTTCTGACGAAGAATTCGAAAAGGCCTTTATTGATGCAACATCTTCACAATTCAGCTAGTCACATGAATTCTAATAGTATATAGTAATGTTATAATTTACATATTGAAAGTGCTTCTCGGGAATGACTACAGTAGAATTTATACAATGTACGTCATTTCACATGTACCACTGCTATTTATGGGTCGGTCACATGCACTACGAGTATGCCTCAGACGTCCTCACGTGACCGGACCATTCTAAGAAGAGAGTCCACCTGTAGACCTAAAACGTTATCAAGGAGGGGTGTGGGGATAGGGGGATGGGACATATCGCTCAAAATGCGATAAATACCGCATGTCTACTGTAAAACTGGGCATCCCCGTGATCCTTGTCACATATTCTACCCAAATATCACAAAAACAATGGTCCAAATTGATCATTTCTGCGATAAATGACGAAAATCGTTTTTCACTTTGTAGTCCGTCTTTGACCCATTTTCGTGGTAGATGTATCACTGTGAACTCCTAGCGAAGATGGTTAATAGTACAGTCTACCGGAAAATGTTATTCGGCTGGCTGCGATGGTTTTACAGCCTATTTACCTGGATTACGGCTGTATCTAATCTTTGTCACATATTCTACCCAAATATCACAAAAACAATGGTCCAAATCGCTTATTTCTGCGAAAAAATTAGAACCAATGGTCTGGTGTTATATCGCGCATCTAAGCATTGTATCGTGCATCATAAACATATTTTCAACGTCAGGTTAAAAAATAATAGAAAAAGAAATGACAGAAAAAATATTTTAAAACGTGAGTATATTTCCCTTGAATGATTTTTTACCAAAAATTAGCAAAATATATAATATCAATGTAATTTTCCAGATGAATATATGATAATGAACCTGTCGTTATGCTTAATGATTTAAGAAAATTGCAAATTCAGAGTAAAAGACGTATTTTCTGTGATCTAATATTTGCCATGATTGGTGATAACCATATTTTCCTCCAGTTAATATTATATTTGTGTATGACCTAATTCACGTTTGGACAATGGAATAGAGAGAAATTAATGGTATCAAAAATACTTTGAAAAATGAGTTTAAGTTGAAAAATATTGAAAATATAATCATAACAGTTATAGTATGTATAGTTGGCAATTATCTGCGCGATATAACAACAATTAATGCGCGATTCAATACTACCCAAAGTGATATTTTTGACACCAAATAGCATCAATGGAAACAATCATTTTGATTGTAAGAAAAAAACACATATTTTCAGAATTTCATGGACTTTAATTATAGATAGACTAGTTATGTCTTATCAAACTCATTATTTTGTTAAAATTAAAAATGTCAAATCTGAAATTAACTAAAAACTAAAGGCAGAACGATAAAAATATTGAATAAAATCCATATTAGGTATTCTATAAGTTATCAGATGAAGATAATACATCCAGATATCGCATAAGCTGTCACAGACAATACTTCACATGTATCTTTTTGAATTTTAACAATTGGATCATTTTCAATCAATTTATAAGCATTTGAGTGTAGGTGCGCGATATAACACACATGCGCGATATAACCCACATTCCCTCTATATGCGTTACATCGGAACCGATCGCCGAGTGCAGGAGGGGCATGTCCCCACGATAGAATTCCCGGCCCATCAGTAGCGATAGCTACTAAATAAAATGTGGAACGTTAACTTGTTATAGTTAAGCTACCTGATAGATCAGAATATATACATGGCTTTGCATTAAGATTCTTGGGGAAATTTAAACTGGTCGAAAAATTCAAGGTCTATGATATTTACATGAAAACATTAAGCATGGCTTTTCTAAAACTTTTATTTTCGAAATGACGTTTTTGAGCTGTCCAATGTAAAGCAGTTAAGATAAAGGCACCTTCTGTGATAGCACATACTGCGAAGTGTATTGGAAAAACTGACTTAATGGGCTCATATGCACCGAATTGTAGAAAAAAACACTTTCAAGTTTCAAGCCAATTTCATTTTTTCAAAATTTTATGATTACTTTATTACCACTTCATTTTCCGGGACTTTCAATTCAGTTAGGGAACCCAGATATATTGTAATCTAGCTTGTCAGTCCCCAGCTTACAGTTGAGTAATACAATGTAGAACAGAAAAGAGCAGCCAGTAATACATCTTTATGGATTTTATTAATATGACTATCTACAATCATACATATTCTTGTCATTCCGGTGAAAATCAGGCAATAAAAGACCATTTCGAATCTGAAACATTGATACATAATAGTGATGATTGATGATAGTGTGTATGATGAATAACAATGAGATGAAAACTGAAATATATTTTAAGTCGTTATCCCGTCTCCATGGCGTCTGAGGAAGATTCACTCTCATCCTCAGATCCCTGCATTTTTCTACTCTTTACTAAATTTTCCCAAGAGGCGTCAGATTCTGCGTCAGAGTCCATGACGTCATCCACGCCGCTCTCATCATCCGGGTCTTCCTCTGGTGCTTTCCGCTTGTGCTTGGAGAGTGACAGCACGAACTGTAGGCTGTATTTGTTGTGATCACAGCTGAAATAAACGGAAGAATACAATCGGATGAGTTGTTGAAGAGCTATGCTCAGTTTCTTTCTGAAAATCATACCGTAGCGGGTGATCAAAATCAATATTCGAATGAGTTGAATAAGAGTTGTATTGGTAATACGTCATGATCAGTAGGAGTGGAAGTCCACAAGAAGGCTATGAATTTCATGGTAGATGTGATACCTTTCACTTCCTTTTATCAGTGTGTGTATTTACTGGTGGTATTTTAAAAATATGACATTTCCACAAATGCGCTATTCAAAGATGGACATATAAAATTATATACCTGTTTTCTTTATTAATGGCACAGAAAGAGGACATCCATGCAGTAAATAATACAATGTTAAACTAATCTGCTTTCAGAAATGACAAAAACAATTTCAGAATCCAAGTGCATCAGAGTCCAGGATTTTCAATTACTTTAACCGCTTTTACCTTCCAAGAAATGTTTTCCTTTCTAAAAGATTAAAATACAATATACGCATCACATCTGTTTTCCGCTGCAAAAGAAGTGATGTCCAAAATTTACCGATTAAACAAAGAAAAAATAAATAGAATGTTTACAACACATACATTTTGGCCAAGTCTTCGTGTTTCCTGGTCATGGCCTTCTGTAGACTCCTCAGAGTGGCGAGAACCTGTGGGGCCCGCTGTTTGAGGCCGGCCCCGTGACGGTACAGGAGGCGCTGGGTCCACACCAGGTAGAACTGCAGGTGTCGGGACCCCTCCAACTGACCGGCCACGAACGTCAGCAGTTTGTCCACGTACACGTCCGGCAGGGCCCCCGCTACGTACTCCACTGGGTAAGGAAACAAATGGGGTGGGGTTAGCAATTTTGGTAATTAATGGCAAAATGGAAATTGTTGGATTTTCCAGATGTGAAGATATGTTGTCAAAATTGGAATTTGTATAGAAGAGGCAATTATATTAGATTTATTTCATCCTTCTTTTAAATAATCTGTGGGTTTTCAGTTCTGGGTGGACAGACAAAAAAAATATATGACTGCTGTGTATGAAAAAGAAAGGCATAAATGAAACTTCATGTACTGAACCCTCATAAGCGTTAAAAGCTTCCAAAATAGCAATACATCAAATAGAGTCCATTCCGTACCTCACGCCCCCGTCACGGTCTAGTGGAGGTAGGACAAACAAACCCACGTGCTGGGGGTCGCGCGACACCTGATTGGTGGGGGTTATTATATAATGCTGATAAGGCCTCAGAGCGCCCTTCTCATTGGCTAATGATTAAATGAAAACTTTTAATATTGAAAAATGTTTATAAGATACAAGGCTTAGGTCCACAGTAAAGATTCATATATCAATGAAAGGGGAAATTCTGCACTATGCACCCATGGATAAAGCATCATTTTACATTGTATGTACACACAGTTACAGATGGCTAAAAGTCAGCAATTTAAACATGCACAAAGAGAAAATAACCCCTGGCTTGTCCGACCAACACCTCTGGCGGTGGGTTTCACACTAGGTCGCGTGGTCTGGAATCTCATTTATTCCATACATGTACTTTTTTTTATAATACATGCGCATGTGATACATCTCCAAGAATGAACAATCTTGAAATACCATATTGTCGAAAATATGCATTTTTGCTTTCTCTAATCCTATCGTTTGAGATGACTTAGAAAACTTACCATCCGAGACGGGAATGTTCTCCAGTACCTCTTCGATGAGGCGCTGCTCGTTCAGGCGGAACGCCAACATCAGGGCCGTCACGTACTCAGCGTCGGCTAACGTCTTTTTGATGTTTGCCGGCGTAATGTCCATTTCAAGATCAAAGGGATCAAAGACCAGGTTGTTGTCTAGGGAGTAGATGAGGAGACCCTCCGTGCTGGTAGCGGCCCAGGCGCGGCCTGAAAAGATGTATAATGTAGTTATATAGGAAGACTTCGACCTTTGCCAGTGAAGGGAACCGCCCTATAATTATGGCAAGTTGTAGAATTTCTAGCAAGTATTTACACACAGACATCTTTATGTAGTTTTTCTTAAGATATAACCCTAACGTAACCCTGCTTTCTGATGGTGATATAACATTTCATTTCGTATATCATGAGTGGAAAACAACAGGGATGTGCGGGAGCAATGCCAGTTCCTTTTGGAAAAAAAACTGGATAGAGCATAATTGTTCCTAGTTGTAAAGCTTAGTGCAAGATATACGATTATATAGCAGGGGCATGGTGTCTACCCTCTCCTAGATTCGATCGTACTGAAACAAGGGTTGATAAGGCCCCGGTGCTTCAACCAACCAACAAACAGTAGTCTAAATAGTATTCAAACTGAGGTGGCAAAGTAACTACCATACATGGGTAAAGATAGGCCTACCTGTAGGAGAGAACTGGACCGACGACACGCGCACCTCGGGTTTCCAGCTGCGGTGGCTGAGGTCGCCCTTCCGTACCCCGGGCAGACTGACGGTCCGACCGTCCGCCTCCTCCTCCACCAGCGACAGACTGCCGAACTCCGTCATCTTACGGCGGTCAAGGAACTCCTACCAACGGGAACATATTTGTCAGTTATGATTTGGCGCCGCATTTCATTCATATTGTTGTGTATTTCAGTTAGGAAAACTTAACGAATCAAATATCTACTATTGTAAACAAAATGTCTTAGAATTCGCTATTTTAACCAGAAAAAACATAAATATCAATTGTCTTTAGAGAATGAGATTCATGGATTAATTTTAATCCCCCTTAGTCAAGGATTTACTATTTTAATCTTTATTCTTATTGTAGGCTTTATACTTGATCATAATGATTTAGCTGACCGGTCGATTTACTAACCTATACCCTACATATATCACTATAAATGGCTTTCAATTGATACCTGAATTCCATCGAGAGACTGGTTACACGTGATCTCGAACTTCTTCACCAGAATAGATTCAGCTACCGAGTAGATGCACACATTCTTGGCCTTCCCTCCGGCAAGTAAACACTTCCCGTCAGCAGTATAACACAACGTAGAAAAGTACCTGGTCACAGAAAAGGTATTAATTAGTCATTTGTGAAGCGAAGAAAGTGACGCAATTTATTACATTCTGTATGCAGGCCATTTTTCCCAAAGATAATTCTTAAAATCATATCATAATCTCTTTTGCAGGAATTGTGTAGGAATGCAATTGAGTAACGGTGTCCTATTTTCAGTGAAGATATAGTGTATCATTTAATCTACTTTCACGCATGTAGAAACACTCATTTTGCACGAAGTTCATCAGTCTTATGCTATTATTACCATGGTTAAAAAGTGGTCTAATTTGTTGGGGCGCGTTCTATTTTGACATGAAATTACATCCCTGATACACTTCCTGGTACGCTGATTTCAGATTTGCGGGCTACTCACTTCCCAGCAGAGGACTTCTTGGCGGTTATCTTCTCGTTCTCCTTTCGTGTGTAGCCCAGGTCGTGGCGACCCTCTATAGTGGAGACCTGGGTGGCCGACTGGGTGTCCCAGATGGAGATCTGGGCGTTGAGACAGGCCACGGCTAGTTGTTTACCGTCCGGTCGGTACGTCAGACACACCACTGAAAAGGAGAGATAGGGGAAGGGTTGACACGATTTGTGCATTATGCTTTTGGTAAGAGAAACTCATGGGAGACATAATATGAGCAGACTACATGTAGGTCCCTTCAGTCGCAAAGAATTATGAAATAGGTAATAGAAGACGCCCCCCCCCCCCCCCCGACAAAAGTAAAACAATGTATTTTTTAAATTTTGATTTTTTTTTTAGAGTAAATAGAGTTGAAAACAAGCAAAAGTAATATGAATTATATACTTTTATCATTTTTTCTAGGGGTACGAGGGAGACATATTTCTAAATACATTAATATATCCGGAAAAAGATACATTTCAAAAATCGACCTACCATCTGAATTCAAAATGAGAGTTTCTCTAGATCCTTTGTTCTCAAACACGTCCCACAACTTGACTGTTTTGTCCCATGATCCACTGGCCAGGAGGGAGTGTGAGGGTGCGAAGGAAAGGGTGTTGATCGGGCCTTCGTGCCCCGCCAGTATCTGGAATTGGAAAGTTAGGTCAGGTTTCCAATATTCTTTTGATAAATGACCTGGCAAGATGTGCTCTCAACAGCAACCACATCGAAAATTACAGTTGGGGGCTGTCACTGCTTTTGGAATTTATCAGTACCATGGTGACAACCCAAAAAAAAATCAAAGGTTTTCAATCTTTTGTCTTGATAAAGTTTTTAGCCTGTTGTCTATTTCCACACAAAAATATGGAGATAACCGCATCATTGTAAAGTAAACCGCAGTAACTGACAAATTAGAATTACATCAAGATAATATACATCTACAATATTTAGTTATTCACTTAAAAAATGTATATCAATTTTCTCTTCACATCTTTATGTTTACAGTCGAGAAGGCATCTCTGGTATTCTAAACCAGCACTTCTCCAAGACAGATAAATCAGAACCTTCAAATTTTCCAAATATTTGTTATCTTATTACGACATACCTCTAAGAGTCGCCCGGTCTGCATTGACCAGACGAAGATCTCGAAGACGTCCCTGCCGCCAGCACACACGATCTCTCCACTGTGGTCAACGGCCAGAGATGAAAACTGAACCGGTCGGGGCGAGGTGAACGTCCGGAAATTACGGTACCTGAAGACATATATGACGGATTTATCAATTCGGTTCAACTAATGAGTTACAACAGAAACACCAGCTTACAAAATAGAATAACGTTACAGTATTATGGTTGCAATCAAAATAACGTTGTACGGTGGAGCAATAAGAATGGCTCTTGATGTAATAATGATATTTCTATCTATCCGTAAACTTGCTGAATTCAGTGATTATTTTCAGATCGAAGATAAATAGAATTATCATATATTTTTTCTTGGACGGGAAGCTCAAAATGTTATTCTGAAGTAAACATACCTAAGTCAGAACGAATATTTCTGTATCGTCATTAATTCAAATATGCACCAAACTGGATCTCATTTTATTGCGGAAGAACTAGCAGACTTATCAATCATATCACTCTCACTGTCCTGACAAGGGCAATGCCCTTACCTGTTGAGGTCGAAGGCCCTGACCGTGCCGTCGAGGGAGGCTGAGATGATGACCTGCCCGCTCTGGGTGAAGGCCACCCCGGTCACCCCGGCGTTATGTTCGCTGAAGGTCACAAAACAGAAACCACTGCTCGTGTTCCACACCTTTACCTGTTGGCCAAAAAGCAAAAGGAATAGTTTATGACTTTGGTATACATTGTAATATTACGCGCATTGGTACAGTTCTTGTACTTTCTTCTGGATACGTCAAAACAAATGACGATGATAAAATGAGTGATGAACATGTACTCTATCATATTTGAAAAAATATATCCTGAAATGATCTCTTATAATAAATCATTTATGATTAGATCTCAGCATCGTTTTCTTAAAACCACATTAATCTTCCTAGGTACAATCCATGGGACACTATGGATAACATTTGGCTCAAACATAGTACCCTATTCGATTTTTCTCGAAAAAACAAATAGAAATACTTTTATCTCAGCTACATCCTATGTATCTACCCACCTTGGCATCGTCTCCGCCGGTGGCGATGTACTGGCCGTCCGGGGAGTAGGCCAGGCACTCCATGTTGTTGAAGTGACCCTGTTGTTTGAGGACGTAGGACTCACTCTGCCACTCCCACACCAGCAGCTGGCCCAGCCCCCCACAGCCCAGCGCCAACCAGTCACCGGTCTTGTTGAAGGTCACCGTAGCAATGTGTTGATCTGAGATGCTAAAGATGGAAATGAATTGATTATTGTGTGACATATCTTCCAAGGTAACATACATTTATACAATTCCAAAACGATGGAACTTTTAGAGAATGGTTATAGATGTACTATGTTTTCTTTCTAGAATTCTTATTGTTATATCTTGACACATAAATATTTTTAAGATATTGATTATTTCGTCGTCATTGTTTATTTTAATATTGGTATCTTTTACACATTGAAATGCTGACTTTGTAAGGTACTTAGGTAAACAAGTTTACCTCAGAGAGTGTATGAGGTTGAAGTCTGGCATTTCGTGTAAGAAGAAGGCGCCATCGGAGAAGCCAGTACACATGATGTGTGTGTGCTTGTGGTAGGTGGCCGCCGTCACCTGAGCACGTCCGCTCCCCGCACCACGAGCCTCTTTGAAGTTTACTCTGCAATGATAAGAAGATTGTTATTTTAAATACATTTATTCAATTTAGAACTTATCCAAATCCGGCTGTGTAATGTTTTAATCCTCTAGGTCCCACGTAATTTAAAAAAAGGCTTGGCTATCCTTGTTTTTTTTCTAAATATTTCTATAAATACTGGAAATCCGAAATATTTGAAACGGCTACTGAGGTATATGATTTTCTTAAAAGGGATATTGTCCGGAGAAACGTATGGGTGATAGAATAACGTCTAAAGGGTTAAACAAGATAAAATCAAAAGGATGCTAGTAGTAAAATAGTAACTATGTCACTGTCTACTTACTTGCTGAGTCGCTTGTATATGACTTTTCCTTGGGTAGATATTTGATCTTCTGTAACTTTTTCCACTGAAAATATTGAATGAAAATTAGCTTTCAAATTTGTTTGAGTTAGTTTTAAATAAGTTCATCACAATGTGCGTATCTATTGGTTGTTCATTTTAATACACTATATTTCCAAGCAATGTGTGAAATGCCTTGACAAATCAAAGCTACCAAAGTTCCCAAATATTAATGTATGTTTACTATCCCGCAAAGACATTAATTACTACAGAATCTGTAAATATGATTCCATTTGTTTAATTTTCTAACAGTTAGCGCATCAAAAACACCATTTAGCCGTAAATGGCAAAAAAAGAAAAATTGTTGTGTTCAGGTAACATGGGTCGAAAAAATAGGGTAGGTGGGTCGATTTAATCTTTTTTTACTTCTTTTTTTTACTTACAAATTTGGACCTGAATAGTCTTGGTATTGTAAAAATTACTCCAATAGTTCTCTCAAAAGTCTCTAAAACAATTTCTAACATCTGAAATACATGTCCTGAGAATTCATATACTGTTCCATGGTCATTTAGTCAATTCTGTTGGATTTTGAAAAATGTTTAAAAAGTTAATTTTTGAAGAAAAGTTAGGGTAGGACCCAAAAGTTAGGGTAGGTCGGGTTACTTGACACAACAATTTTTTTTATTCCTAACGTCACATAGCAATACTCTTTTGCAAAACTAAGGTCAAAGCCCTAGTTTATCAAAAATACAAGTGTTTTGTCCTACCTTGGTCTGTGTCCGTCTCCTCGTCCTCAAACAGGTCCTCGTCCAGCAGGGTAGGCGTCTGTTCTTGACTCTCCAGGTCAGGGATCAGACCGTCCAGGTCCGTGTCACACTCCCAGGTACACAGCTGACCGTTGGCACTTAATGTGTACAGCTAGGAAATGGTTAAGGCACACAGACTACCTAGGACAGAAAGTTTGGGAAGAATGTTCAGTGACTGGCGACCCCAGTAAAAAAATATATGCGTATTTATCAACGAAGTGTTTTAACCATCAACCAACTGAACAACAGTTCTACTCCTTTTGCAAGTGAAATTCTTAGGTGTAGGATCTAATACCTAGTTCGATGCAATGTATCAATTCGAAATAGTTGAAATAGTTGAGCGGTTAAATCTTTACCTCAGTTTCATTTAAGGTTAGACAACACCTCTCAGCGCCCAACTTACAGTAATTCACATTACGCTCTGTGTATTAAGGTTAGAGTTATATAATGCATATCAAATGGTAGAACATATTTTTTTCATTCTATTGATATAAAGTTTATAGTTGCCACCATAAAATTTAGAAAATAAAAGATGAAAAACTGATTTTTTCACTTTTATTTTTTGAACACGAATATCTCAGTTACTGCTTGATAGATTGTTACAAAATTTGAGGAGCTTGTACATCATAATTGTATGCAGGGAAGCGTGTCTCAGATTAATTATTTAGGTCCTAGTTTTCATTTTATGTCAAAAAACGGGAAACTTTTTGTATACTTTTTTTATTTTATTTTCTAGAATTTATCAAACAAAAACTAAGACCTAAATTTAAACTGAATGAATGTTATCTACACATTCTGAAAATTTCAAGCCTTTACATGCAATATTAAGCAAGATATTCATGTTCAAAAAATAAAAGTTAAAAATGTGTTTTTTTCAATTCCCAACACAGCCACACTGGCATGAATACACATTTTAATATAATTTATATGAGTAGATAGGGTTATCAAAAGATTATCTCATCATAATAGCTCATAATTATATGCTTCACATTGATTCTTGTAAGCTTATTTAAAGGGAGGCACAGCGAATTGGGCGTTGAGAGGTGTTGTCTATCCTTAATTAAAGCATTTCATTTATTCAAGAACCAACAATATATATATATTCATGTTACTCCTAAGCATTTCAGTTTCACGAGGTTAAGGATACATCCAGTGACTTGTCCTCAAAGAAAGCGTTGACAATAGAATCTGTGTGGCCTCCCATCGAGTAGATAATCAGGTTTTTGAACTTCTGGGCACCATACACGCGAGTATTCATGTCCTTTCCACCTACGCAAAATGCACTGTTCGGAAAAGAAGTAAAGATACATGTAATCAATGTCCATCAAATCATAAATAGAAAGACTCTCGAACTCCGAATATTTTAGTCAAAAAGTTTAAAAAGACGAGGTTAAATATTTAAAGAGGAAACAAATAGCTATTACTTACCTAGAATCTGTCGTCCAGTCGATGCTGACGGTTTCATCGTAGGCACCATAAAAAGTCCGATACAAGACAAAGGGGTTGAACTCTTTCGTTTTTCCAGGTGCGTGGAAGACCATGACTGAATTCTCTTTTGTTGCAGCAAATTTCCTTCAAGGACAACAGGTATAAATGTTTACCTTAATGAAAACCCAAGAAAGGACTTAGGTTTCTATTTTCATTTTGTGATATTTTCCCATAATCTTTTTTATCTATATACTATTCATGATTGATATTTCGAGGTTAGGAGAAAACCAAGGAAACATGTATACCCGGTACATCCTATCTATTACCAGTTATACACCTATACCTACGATGCAACAGCACACACTACCGGTGCTTGGCAAGTCTCTAATACCATTACATAACAGAAGCTGTTTATTCAAGCCATCCCTCACCTATCGATCCAGTGCACTTTCATTAGACATAAGCTGTGTACTCACGATCCGTCGGGACTGAAGCTGATGGCGTGCACGCTCCGGTGGAAGTGGTAGTAGTGAAGGACTGACCGGCTCACCATGCTGATGAGCATGGCTTCACCCTCTGGTTAAACCACAAAAAAAACATATGAAATTAAAGCTTTCCCATTAGGTAGATTTATACATTAAGCATTAATGGAAGAAAATATGCGGGACACATATACTATAAATGATCTACACGTGTATCTCTTTTTATCTATAAATTACAGATTTCTGTCCTGACAAATACAGAAAATTGGCAGGTCATACCTTCATTGACAGCGATGAGCAGATTGCCATCTGGGGACAGGGCCGCAGCTGTTATATTAAACCGACTCTCCACTGGTAACGTCTCAGACTTGTTACTGTTTAAAAAACACAAATGGAAAACATTTTTTTAAATGTTCAGGCACTTAATCCTCGTAATGAATTAATGTATCTGAACCTTCAACATACACATGAGCACAATATAAGTTTTCTAATGTTATATGTATGATAAAATTTACAAGGTCAATAGTCTTTAATCATAACATGTCCAGAGATTCCAACGCATTCTAGATAAGGTGTAAACTTGATGTTTCAGTACCTCGTGATACTTTTTGATACAATAATGGTTTTAATAATTTCAGTACATGTGCTAACTTTTAAATTAATTTGGTGAGAAAATATAATCATAAAAGTTGAATGTTATGCTGGTTAAAAAAATCATTCACGGTAAATATCTAATGTCATCGGGACAGTGCTTACTTTTTTAAATCGAAGATTGTCAGTCTGTTTCCAACTGGGCTGATGACGCTGTTTCCATCTGGGGTGAAGGTCAGGTTACCCTGCCGATAAACCGTTCCCAGGAGGTTCGAAAACTAGAACAAAGTAAACATACAAAACACATCACAAAGAGTTGTGGAATCAACAATACAAAATGCAATTGTATGTTGAGGCAGAAAATTACTTTGGTAATTTTTTTTTTTTTTAGGTTTCATAACAAAATAAATTTTGATTTAATTTGATATGTAGTAGTTTTGGAAATTCAAGGGTACCATGGGCGGATGGCCCTGAAATGATGGCTGTTAAGATCTAGGATATAGTAATGTTAGTAGACTCAGGGTATAGTAGAATTAGTAGAACCAGAGTATAGTAATGTTAGCAGACCCAGGGCATAGTAGAGTTAGTAGAACCAGAGTATAGTAATGTTAGCAGACCCAGGGCATAGTAGAGTTAGTAAACCCAGGGTATAGCAAAGCTAGTAGAATCAGGGTACAGTGGGGGAAAGAGGATGAAGACCCAGGGTAGAGTAGAGTTAGTAGATCCAGGGTATAGTAAGTTAGAAGAATCAGGGTACAGTGGGTGACAGAGGAAGAAGATCCAGGGTAGAGTAGAGTTAGCAGATCCAGGGTAGAGTAAAGTTAGTGGACTCAAGGTACAGAGGGTGGAGATCCAGGATATAGTAGTTAGGTGACCCAGGGTATACTAGTGTTGGTAGACCCAGGGTATAGTAGTTAGTAGACCTATGGTGTAGTAAACAGGCATGCCAGTCACTGAAAGTCATTTGTGCAAAATTTGTCTTTTTTCAGTTATAAATGGACATAAACCTTATTTTCAAGAAGAAAATCAAGGTAAAATGCTTAGAACTACTATGCATGGGTAATTGGGAGGCGGGCCTTAGGCCGCCGACCTTCTCTACACTCTTTTTTGACCAGGTTGACTCAATGCATTTCAATGGGGGTCAGAAAAGTTGTTACAATTTTGTGACCAATTTTTCATTCCACTTTTCTCAGTAATGCCAGCATTATAATCTTCAAACTTTATGTATTTCTGTAGTTCTGTTTCTAGTATATGGTGGTTTGGTTCCAAAATTCTGAAATATTTGGTTGTTTTGCTGTAATTTTGGAGAGAATCAATAAGTTTTTTGTCACAAAATTGAAATAGGAATTTCCTATAGTAAAGGAAGTAGATCATCACTCTCCAAGCACAGCAAATCTTTTTCCAATAGGGATGCATGGAGATTGACAAAGAAGGTTCCACTCTCTAACTTCTCACAATCTCCAGGCAGATGTTTAGTATTGAAATGGTATTGCGCAATCATGCACAGTTCTTATGTAATCCGCAATTCCTTCTATTTTCGTACGCCTCCTTCGGTATGGTAGTACCCGATAATCTCGCTATAAAATCGCAATCAATGTCGAAAAGGGTGCCATAAACAGGGATGTTAATTTGGTGACAGTGAAAAAATCGGAAATAGCATACAGAAAATATGAATATATCCTAAAATGTTGTGAAACGTATTCTAAATCTCAAAATCTGTGTATTTTTTGAGGGGTGCTGGAGAGAAAAAAATCAGAAATCCGACAAAAATCGGAAAACTCAAATCCCTGCATATAGTGGGGTCTGTTAAGGTCATTTTTTTGAGAAATCGTTACGTGGCGGATAAAAGCACCAAATTTGGTTTGAGGCACCTCTGAGGCATAACTATCAAATCTGGAAGGGGAGCCACGTTGAAATATCAATAGGACGGATGTGGGGGCCCAAAAACCAATATGGCCGACTTTTACTATAAAAATTCTTATATCTCAGCTTCTAAAAAGACTAAAGAGACATGGTTGGTGTCAAAATTGAGGGATTAGGGGTCAGGGAATTCAATTATTTATGTTTCAAGTCAATGTGGAAATCCAAAATCCAAGATGGCTGACCAATTTTGAGAAATAGCATGATTTTTAGCTACTTAGGCATAATGCCAGGGGAAATGGTTCCAATATCAGTTGTTAATAGCCTAGAGGGCTCAATAAATATGATATTCATCCAATACAATACCATAAATTTCAAAATGGCTGAATTCATTAGCATGATACCTTTGATAATGACCGCTGGATTCCAAAATAATTCAAAAGAAAGGATATACACTTTACTCTTTTGCCACAAGATTTCTTGATTTCATTTGGTATGATGATCCCCTGGGACCCCTTCATTGAATTTAAAAGGGTAGCCACCTTGAAATATCAATATAACCTGGACTGGGGCCAAAAATCCAATATGGCCGACTTTTATTGAAATAATCTTATATTTCAGCTTCTGAAATGCCTAGAAACTCATTGCTATTGTCCAAATTGGTAGATTATAGGACAGGGAATTCAATTATTTACCTTTCGAATCTATACAATAGGTCTAATCGAAGCTAGCCAAAAGATATGGTTAAATACCTTAAATTTCAAATGCTAAAAACATACAAAATTTGTCAAAATTTCATATTGGTATTTCAAGATGGCTCCCCTTCTAGATTCAATAGTTATGCCTCAGAGGTGCCTCATGCAAAATTTGGTGCTTTTATCCGCCGCGTAACGAAAATGTTGTTAACAGACCCCACTAATAAAATATATCTTCTTTCTTTTATTTTATTTTTATTTTCTAAATCTATCAGTAACAGATTTGAATCCATTTCCTCGGATTTGGACTGACCTCAAAAATGACCTGCAACTTTTCAAAAAGTCTGGAAATATACACTTGTGTGGAACTAAGGCATGCCTATAGTAACTGAAGAAAGTAGACTCAGGGTACAGAAGGTGGAGGCCCGGGGTATAGTACGGCCCGGGGTATAGTACTGTAGGTAAAGGTGCAAGATTCAGGGGTTCAAAAGCCGAGTATCCAGCTGCTACAAATAAGCCAAGGGATGGTAGTAGCCTCAGTGTATAGAAGGTGAAGACCCAGGGTACAGTAGGTAAAGACTGTAGGTTCAAGAGTACAGAAGCTGAAGACCCAGGTTATAGTAGACATTGGCTGTATAATCAGGGGCTGAGAAGCCAAGCAGTATCCAGCTGATAGAATGTAGGGGCAGTAGACTCAGGGCATAAGGTAAAAATCCAGCTTATAGTAGGTTTGCTGAAGTACAGCTCTTCCAGATTGGCTGGTTTGCAAGTAGACTCTCGGTATAGTTTCCAGGAGTATACCCTGGCCCGGGTAAACTGTCATTGGTCGAATGGCCCAGCAACGTGCCCAAGACCCCAATCTTTGTTTTTAATCTGATACAAGTATCATCTTGGTGCATCCAAGATATATATTTTAAAATAATTCTTCAGTAATAAAAGCTTCTAGCCAATCAGAGGCCCCAATCGGGTCTTATCAGCATTAAATAACAGGTGTGAACCCCTACAGCCCGGTGGTCACCAGAGCGACACCCAGACAAACAAAGCCACTAGACCGTGAGTCAGGTCTGGAAAAGACTCTATTGAATAAAGAAATAAGAACCCCACCAGGGAGTTATTTTAAAAGTTAAAACCCCCACGAAACTACGGGAAGCCCGCGGCCAAAGGCCAAGGACTTCACAGGGGTTATAGCTTCTAAAATAACGCCCTGGAGGGTATTCTCTATTTCATTTCACCATTAATTTCGAAAAAATGTGTTTTAGTAAAGATTTTTCACTTTTATACCAGCGGGAGTTATATTTTTGGTTATAACCCCCGTGGGCCAGAGGGGGTTATAAATGATATAACTCCCGCTGGTAGCCATATAACCATCACGTAGTGTTTCAATGGGGAAATAAAGCCAAACAAAATTCTTGTGTTCAGGTAACCTATGGGTAAGGCCTAAAAAGAAATTGTTTTTGGCCCTACCCTAAAAATTTGTTTATGGATTTTTTTTTTTTTTTTTTTTTTATCTAAATCTAATAGATCATCACAACACAAAAGATGCTCAGGACATGCATTATTTCAGATGCCAGAAATTGTTTTAGAGGATGTTTTGAATATTTTTAAAATCGTCAACACTGCTCTGGTCCATTTGTCTAATTTTTAAAAAAAAAGTAAAAAAAACAAAACAAAAAAACAAATCGACATACCTACCCATTTTTCTCGGGCTACCTGAACACAAGTCCTTTTTGTTTTTTTGTTGTTTTTTTTGGCGGAGGGCGTACCAAACCTATCCTGCTAATTAAGCCCCATCCTAACCTTTTTAATTTTACAAAAAAATAATTAGATGTAAATTCTAACAAAAAACGACAGGAAATAGCATATTTTTGATGAAGGGTCTAGAGACTAGACCTTATCGTGAATAGATTTGATTCTAGATACTATACATTTTGGTGTGTCTGGTGTGATTTCTGAATTTTCAAGAATGCCTGGCCCTGGAACTGCTTAATTTTAGGGGACTAATTTAGGGTTTTGCTTTCGAGTTAACTGTTATGGGCGATAATGTGGGACTGTAGAAACTTTACCTCTTTTTCATCTGTATCGTACCTTATCATTTTAAGCTAGACACCTAAATGTCGAGGTCAATAAAATACCTACTCTGTATGCAAACTTCATTTTGATCTGTAATGTTCTTGGTAGTTCAAACACACAATAAACACATCAAGTCGCTCCACAGCGTGCACATGGCCGAGGTAATTTATTCCTGTAGAGGTCAAGGCCGTTCAGGGGTCACGGAGCAAGTGCCCCGTTGGTCGATTTACGTCAGCAAAAGCCGAAGGGTCCCGTAAAACGATCTCTGATTGGTCCGTCACCAATGATGCAGCTAAAATCCACCAATCAGAGATACCTTTACAGAACGCCATTGAATCAGAATCACATGACTGTCCCTTCGGTCGCCATCTTTTACCAGAAGATCCTCCCGAGTAGCTGTCATCGCAGATCAGAGGAAATTTTAATTTTTGACTGCTTAGCATCGCCAAATAGCCAAATACAATCATGTCTGATGAGGAAAGGCCCGCCTATGCGCCATTCTTTGGCGTCATCGGAGCATCTTCCGCCATGGTTTTCAGTGGTAAGTGATTTTTTCTCACGCCAGATTGCGGCTTCGTCCGTGTCAGCCGTCAGGATTTGGGAGGACGGCCTTTGAGTTTGACTGGCGATTGTCGGTCAAATAACCGGCGCATAACTATTTTTAGCCAGTAATTAACCATCCCTTTCTATCGAAAACAGTTGGACAATGTAGTTTCTAATCAAATGTTTGTTGGCTTCTGTAAATTTCTGTGGAAAGCATCCCTAAATTTGGGTCTAAAAATACGCCGCCCGCACCGACGCCGGGTGAGTGGGCAGGGCAGCTGCTGCTCTCACTTGTGTGGGCGAATACTTTATTATGCACTCGGTCACCAATAGTCGATGGAAATTATAATTTCAATCCTGTTCTACTGGTTTCCTGGTTATATATCGGCTAGATGAATTTGTATTTATCGCGATGTCGCATGTAGAGTAGCTTCAGATTGTGCAAGATGATAACCAAGTCAGGGAGTTGAAAGATGCATCACATGACCATAAACATGAATGGAGGAAACCGTAGTTTAAAGGTCATTGACAAAAGCAGGAACTGTATTTACAGGTGCGACCCACTATATAAGGTATAACTTAAGTCCATTTTTGCCTAATTTTGGGGACATCGTTGTTACTGATCCAGATAATGATTGCAGGATTCTTATCGACCCACATGACTTCAGATTCATTGGCGCTAGTCACATGACGCGTCCTGATTAAGGTTTTGTAAGTGATCCGAAAATAGAATCACAATTAGTTCACAGCTTAAAATCTTCAAAGTATTGTTTCCTAAACCCATCTGCAATAGGCCTAATCCGCAAACTCGTTAGGGGTTAATAATAGATTTAGTTGCGTCATGTGCCTGAAACCATGTGACTATGCATTTTACCACTAGGCCCCTACCATAGCTTTTATCTGTGTCCTTTTATCATATGACTAAATGACATAACAGTATGAATGTTGTGAGACTGATAGTAAATGACGCACCGCGAATATTGAATATGTTTCATAATTTGAGAATAACCTTAAATTTATACTATTTAAAAAAAGTGGGCGTGGTTTGTGACATGTATACACAACAATTTGCTCAGTATGCATATAAATTATAAGCTCAACATTAAGTATGTATGTTAAATCATATTTCATTATGGCGGAAGCCAACATAGATAAATGTACACTGAAACCATTGAACCCCATTATCTTAGAATAAGTCTTAGAAAATGCAACATGTCAGAGAATGTCACAAAAAGTAGTTATCTTTAAATATATGTAGATGAGATATTAGTTATGTGTTTAAATGTATTCTTCGATCAAAGTTTTATACTAAGTGATTCCAGATACTATTAGATGTGAATATCGTGAGCACAGAACCTGTACACATAACTGTGGGTTAACTCAAAACTCTTCAATTTCGAATCCACTAACACTATTCATATATACATGCCTGAATATTAATCAACTTCCCATGATTTTTATTACAGCATTGGGAGCCGCCTATGGAACGGCGAAGTCTGGAACGGGTATTGCTGCCATGTCCGTCATGCGGCCAGAGCTCATCATGAAGTCTGTCATCCCAGTCGTCATGGCTGGTATCCTAGCTATCTACGGCCTTGTCGTTGCCGTACTCATTGCCAACAGCATCGACGACAAAACCTACACATTATACAAGTATGTATAGCAATTCTGCCATTTCATTGATTTTAATGCCCTTTTGATTTAACTATAACACGATAATTATGTTTTATATTTTATCATTTTGATATCTGCTCCGCTTATGTCTCGAGTACTGAGGTGCTTGTAGAGACGTGTGACCAAAAGTAAGAACAACTCGTCATTATCGATCCGATGTTCAAGTCGAAAGATAAAAACGGATAGAGATTAGGCAGTGAAACAAAGTCAGTGTCCGGAGTTAAAACTTCAAATAATTTGCATTTAGTTAATTCATGCTTTAACGGTGAATTCTCCATGCTTCCAGGAGCTTCGTACATCTCGGCGCCGGGCTCAGTGTAGGACTTAGTGGTCTAGCAGCAGGCTATGCAATTGGTATCGTGGGCGACGCAGGAGTGCGCGGAACAGCACAGCAGCCCCGGCTCTTTGTTGGAATGATCCTCATCCTTATCTTTGCTGAAGTATTGGGTCTGTACGGTCTTATCGTTGCCCTCATCTTGTCAACGAAATAAACTTGGACTACATAGATAGCAGCTGCTTCCAGAAAGATTATATGACAGCACATGTTGGAAACATAAACGAGTGCATCTGACAGATATTTAAAAAGTAATTAGTTCGAGACTTTACTTAGTCAAAAGCTTTTCATTCAATACGTAAGTCCCGACAAGCCAAGCAAATCTTCTCTTGTACATGTTAAAATCCTAGTCTATACTTCACCTATTGTATAAACCAACAGTTCTTTCTAGCTGATGTACTATAGTGTATTCCGACCAAGTGTGCAAGGTGTGCTGTTATATATGCTGGGAAGGCAAAGTGTGATCCCACCTGTGAAGTAGCAGCCACTTTTCAGTAGGGACTACAGAATTAGAATAAATAATGTGAACAAATAATGCTCTGTATATAGTAATGCCAAGCTGCACCTGGTGTTATGGCTCTACATGTGGGAACCTGGGGATACATTACGAACAACTAATTGACCCATCTCCCGCGTGACATAAATCGCAGGTTGATATGAACGGCTGTACTTGTATAAGTACATGTAGCATATTTAAATAATAGTACAATTATTGCCCAGCAGTTGGCCGTACTGCCTCCTCCTACAAGGTGTTTAAAAATTGTTACAACATTCCAGTGAAGTGGGAGCAGGGAACATAAAAAGCTCTACCCTAACATTGCAATTATATAAACGGGACAGATATTTCTTTTAACTTTGTTTTTCGGTCGAGAGTTGGTCTAAGTGTGGTTCTCAGAATGGAAATCTGCATTGAATTTGTTAACGTGACAGTAGCTGTCCTGAGGATGGAATTTTATTGACTTTCAAAAGATGAATCCGGTTGTGTGATCTTCAGTTGGAGCTGTAGTGTTGATAGAGATGTTTCTTTTGTTTATTCTGTACAGCGAAATCAATCTATTAGCGGAACCTGTTCTGCGAGTTATAAATACTTGTTGTGTTAATCATTTGAATGTGATCTAACTACGACATGACCAATATATATGTTAATAGCGATACTGTTCAACAATACATGTAACAAGAGCTCGGGCTTTTCCTCAACTTGAAAACATTAAAAGATCCATTAACACTTTTATTCGTTATCATCTGGTGAAATTGTACCTAAAATTAGAAACTAGTGTTGGCTGTGTAGAATTGGTTAGGGACTACAGTAAAATGTAATCATGATGTGGTAGAACTTTCCAATGAAGAAAAACATCCGATTATTATGCTACTGTGTTCAATCTCGTTTCGGTTTCTTTAATCATTACTAATCATTCAAACAAACGTGCACCCCAGAACCGTAGGACTACTAGTGTTAGACATCAAGCATACCTCTGCAGGTTATGTGTCGTCCTCCTAAAGGCTGTGCCCTGTATAGATGTCGGGGCTCTGGCCTCCAGTCTGGTATACATGACTTCTCGTAGGTAAGAGGAAAACAGGTTACCAGTTGTGTGTTAAGAGACAGAGCACTTAAAAATGGAACGTGTCATTTATGTCATTCTGGCGGCTAAAGTCCCCGTGGGCGACTTTCCTGTATGTAGCAAATGTAGCCCCGTGAGAGGTGTAAGTGTGAGGCGAGAACTTCGTACAGTGTAATATAAACATGTAAAAGGTAGCTGATATATATGAGGAATTATAACTGGATGTACATGGCAGATGTAATTGATTCTCTTTGATTTGTTAATACCTGTGTGTGGAGTGTTTACTTTAAGAGATGTCCCCCTCCAGTACAAGTGGATCGTTAGAGCTCACGGGCATTCCTGTCAGTAGTCCCCCCCTAAGATCTTGCAGCATACATCATGAGATTATGATTTTAAACTAATCAACAACCACTGTCTGCTGTATCGCGGCCTCCTCTTCTTCCTACTTCATATTGACGAACCTTCAAACCGTACACCACCAAATAGAAAGTTGAGGTTGCAGAGCACACGAATTTATGAACTTGTACAACCCGAGAACATTGACTGTGTGATATGAAACAAAAAAACTATGAAAAAACGCAGACTAGAACCGTAAGCTCGATGAATGTGAAGGACTGACAGTATGCCCACTAGCGTGACAAATGAGGCATTGTTATGGTAGTTGCCGTTTCACGTTTACGTTTTACGTGCACCAAGGGTAGGAAGGGACAGGGCATGGTAACGATAACTTGTCGCTGTAAGATATTGTCTCGTGATGATCATATTGTTCTCGCAATAAATGTATATTCACCAAGCAGTAGGCTTTGTTTTGTCTTTGGTATTTGTAACAAACTTTATAAGTCACAGGAAAACTTATCTATAAACGTTCGTCTAATTTAACGTCCCAATGTCCCAAATGAAATAACCGGTTTTAAAAAATGCAAGCATATCTCCCACTTTCGGATAATTTGAGGTTGCCAGTACAGAAGCAATCATGGTTTTGTATAGTGGGCCACGCTTTTGGAACAAAATTTCCTGAACCACTCTTTACGGATTCTTCTCAAGATAAGGATTCTTCTGGAAAAAATAAGGAAGTCCGGGTGCCCACTTGTCTTATCCTCTAAATCCGTCAATGAATCATATCATTTCTATAGATCTATATTTCCATTGATCCAAAGCTAAAGCAATTAAATTTGTTCAAATGCAGTCAATGCAAATACATTCCATGTTAAGGTAGAAAAACCATGAAAACTGACATAATATTATTAAAGAAACGTTTCAATTCAGTTAGTGTGGATCCGCAAAAGCTGCATTAATTTACAAACAAGAAATATTATTCATTTACAAATTTGAGATCAGATCTCTGCAGCACTGCCCCTGAAGTTTATTTTCTACCCAGCCCCAGACTCTAATGTTACTAAGACTCTAGATCTACATATCCTTATTTTCATCTAGAAAAGACATGCTATTTCACCATTAAAATCTGAATAATGATTGAACAAATAATTTCCACAGCACATCAAAGTCAAAGTCAAGTTAAGGTGGTGCTATCTAGTGGGGAAAACAGAAAATTGTGTCGAGGCCACCTAGTGGACAAAATTGGAAAGTAAACCTTCGCTGATTCCCCGCGTGTCTCCAATTATTTTTATACGCTGGGATCCGCGCCTCGAACTCACGCTATCGCTGAACGTCACGACAGGGCGCAGGTGGAGGCCACTGTGTCGATGGCTCGGATTGGTCAAAAAGTGGTCACGTGACCCCGAATTAGCCAAAATCTGACGAACTCGGCAGTGGCTTGAACCCGCGCCTATTCGTGACGTTCAGCGATAGCGTGAGTGCGAGGCGGGGGTACCAGCGTATTATTTTTAACACACCTGCAAGGTACCAGCTACACAAAGTCAACATGGCGCTCACTGGCCTTTCTGGTGACTTCGTCGGCAGTAAAGTTAGAATTACTGTGCCCGATGGAAAATATGAGGGTGAATTATATGCCATTGACCTCAATGGCAAACGGGTCACTCTCGAAAAAAGTAAGTTTTTGCGGTTTGCCAATTCATTGGTTGTTTGTAACAATGTTTCGTCTGTCCTAGGCTCGCGGTCGCTGCAGCAAGGCTCTTCCATTCTCTTCCAAGCACCCCTTGGGTTCTACGGGCCCGGACTTCTTATGGTTCTTGGCCATACTCCTTAGTCGCGTCGGATTCCACATGTAATGATTACACGGGAATCTGAAGCGAGAAAGGAGTTTGGTTCTTGGCTTGAAGCTGGGGCCAGAGTGTCACAAGAACCACAGAAATTCCCAGAACTGTTAGCCTATAAAATAGCTCAAACTATGGCATTAATAGAGGACGAAAAAGAAATAAAAAGGTTTCCCCCTTCTACTATCTACTATTTATTCTCAGACTCAGAGAAAATGCAAAAAGTGCAATTTGAATGCATTTCAACATTTGTGCCAAAACTACCAGGGGGAGGGGGGCGGGCACCTCAGGCTCCCCGGCCTAATTTCGTCCCTCTCTGTACACTAGATCTACCCATTTAGATACCAATGTGAGTCTGACTGAAAATAGCCTATAGTCTAGATCATCTAACATAAGCAAGAATTTTAAACCAGTTGTTCATTAAGTCTACTTTCTAAACTTGCATCCTCATGATCGTGTCATTAAAAATGCTAGAATCTAGTCTAGGGGAGAGGCGTCAAAAGTGGGACGATAGTCAAAAGTGACACTTTTAGATCTACTATATTTTTCATGAAATATGAAAAAATAATTTTTATTTTATTTCACTCTGGAAATTGATTATCAATGTGTTTTGTGATCATGTTGTAACCATAAAAGCTTAAGATTTTGATTTTAGAAGTAGACTCTAGTCTATTCATTATACTTTGCAGATGGTATCCTCTATTTTGTCATGTAAAATACCCATTTTTTCATCGTTTCACATTTTCATTTTTTTTCATCTTGGAAAAATATAGGTATTCCTTAAACCTTTGGTTAAAAGATATGCCACCTTCCAACTGAACCCTTTTCAGGCTTTTGAGTAAAGATTGCTGAACATTTTGATATTGCAAGGATACACTCTTCTACCATGATATATATACATGTGATTGTGTGACAGGATACATTTCTAAGGTTATTTCCTATTCAATGGTGCCCTTAACCTTTGTCATGCAAAAAATATTGTCATGTTTTCATCAGATTTCTCAAATTTTCTTGCTAACGGTACCAAATTTACCTAGACTTATTAGATCTACAAATGATTGGTCCAAAATGACATAGTTTTCAGAAGTTTACTACCTAGATCTACAGTTCATCGAAAAAAACAAATTTTCTCTGAGAATAAGATTTAGATCTAACATTTGTTTCCTTGATTTTCTTTAAAACTATGAAAAAGACTGTGGAGCCAGCGGGTCTGGGGTTTGAGGGAATCCTCGGATCAAAGCTAAACTTGTGCACACCAGCTGTATGAAGATTGGAGCAATATCAAAAAAGATAAGAGCCAAATAACACTCTAATCTCCCATTGGAGTCCATGCTGAATGACCCAAGTGTTGTCGACCCCAGTTTTGACAGTTTGTGGGTATGGATTTAACCCTTTATCCCGTATACCACCTCGTCTCTTCTACGAGGATTACTCACAAATTATGCCCTACCAGTTGCTTGTCTTCAGAAAGATTTGTAAAATTATGAAAAGTAATAACCATCTTGTTGTTTTCAGTTCTTTCATGTACCACCGGCAAGAAACTCAGCGGCATGCAGAACTTTTTTGGATATGAAATCAAAAACAGTAAGCAATTAAATCCAATCAAATTAAAAATTGGCTGACTTGAAGTATGATGAATGGCTGAAACTATTACTCTATTTAAAGCTGAATTTACGTCCAACCTGAGCAAAAATGACCAGGTATGAGTGTTGCCCATCGACCAAACATATGGATAGATTACACAAATGTTTAAATGTAATTAATCTCAATATTTAGTTAATCACTAAAGTTTTGGAGGTCCTTAGAAAGTGAACGACCCGAACGTTACATTAACATTAGAACAAGTATGAACTTTCTTCTACATATAATTATTTTTTTGCAATAATTAAAGTTGAAGTCATCCAAGATAATCGAAAGAAGAAGATTGACAGAGAGTAAGTATACAACAGCATCGTTATCGAATATCAACCTGTATAACGCAGTTATCTACCTGAATAAAGATGTAAGACTCCTTTTTTCATTAATTAAATTCTGGATAAATGTTTTGCTGTTAGAAAATTTTGCTGGGGTCCAGTTTTACAATAATTTCTACAACATTCATTTTTTTTTGTACATACATATAATTAAATCATTCCTTCATTGAAAGATTTGTACATTCTATTGATTTGCAAATTAAAATCAAATTTGTTAATACAACTCCGGTTTCAATTTGATAACATGAATATATCTTACGTCAACTATCATCCAACTTTCAATTGAGAATGTTCAACAAGGTGTGTATTTTGAACTGCATTTTTTTTAAATGTCACCTGTGCATTTCTTTCTTGTCAGTGGACCATTCTTAGTTACCAGGCATCAGTCCAATCCTCATCTGAAGAAGATAAAGGATATAGACCATAGTAAAATGTTACTGAAAGGAAACGACTCAGCCTACAGCAATAAGCAAGATCCTCAGGGAGATCATGGACCACCAATTACACGAATCAAAACCCGTAAGATGAATATTCTGTTTCATCGTGTTATGATAACAATTCAAATATTTCTCATGCAAAAAAAACAACCAAAAAACATTTACCGTACATCACGGAAAAAGATGTAGAAATGTATACATTTTTACTTTGTGTATTATTGTCATTTTGGTCCTTATTTCCCGTTTATACATGATTTTTTTTAACAAGTATGAATACCATACTTGTTAAACGAAAGCTTATTAAAAGGCGATCCTCCGGGAGCCTTTTACTGGGCCTTAAGTCACTTGCAACAGTTGTGATGTCACAAAAGACCTTTTTGGACAGTGGTTTTCCTATAGTATTGGCTGTCTGTAATGTCATTTTGTCACCAAATTCGGAGGTAAAGTTTACTGTACAATTTTATTGAAAACATAAAAGCACTATTGGAAAACACTTCAACGTTTGAACTTGGGCATACTGAAACAAACTATTTTCTCAAAGCATGATAAATGAGCCTTTTTTGTTAGTGAATTTAAATGTTCTTGCTGCTTTTATGTTAGCATTTCCAGGTTTCAGTAGATCAAAGGCCCAGACTGTTTATCAACAATTAGGAAGGCATGTGTGTTAATTGATCTAGCACATGATGCCCTTGGGGGCAATTGATCTGGCACATGTTGCCCCTGGGGCATGGGTGTTTTACTGATGCTTACACTGTTTATCTTATACAAACAATTACCCTAGTGAATCTAGCACATGTTGCCCTCTGGGCATGGGTGTTTTACTGATGCTTACACTGTTTATCTTATACAAACAATGACCCTAGTGAATGGTCTTTTGGTAAACATGTATACTGAAAATAACTTAGATGAAACAACCAAATCAACCAATACAGTTTACTTATCTAACTACTTTGCATGGTTTTGACATGTGAAATTTGTTGGTTTGTTTCTACTTTTTCATAAGCCCAAGCACCCAGAAAATTATCACAATTTTTTAAATCCCCTAACTTTAATTGGTAACCCAGGAAAATTAAATAGAGTTATTTTAAAGTTACATGAATTGATCCACAAAAGAATTAATCTGTGATCTTGTAAATATGCAAAGTGTTAGACCTTGAGGTCAGTAAGAACTACCTAAAAAAAAAATCACCTATCCTTTTTGTTTGCCCAGGAAAATTTTCAAAATTTTGTATTGATTTAAAATTATGATAAAAAATTGAGTCCAAACCCTAGATACAGGGATCGCCGATTGGGTAGCTAGGCTATTAGATGGCCGGGCTCGTGCTTCTTGTATTAAAAGGAACGAATATTCATTCTGAAATTATGAAATATTCCCCAACGTCATTTGTATGGTAAGGTTTAAAGTATCTCCGTTTCATTACTGGATTTTATATATTCAGTTGAAGAGGCCCATGAAAAGATGACTGCTGATCAACTAGGCTATCAACTGTGGCCGAAGCATTATTTGGTCATTGATAAAAATGACAACACCTTTAGAGAAGCAGTAAGTATTTTTTTATCTGTTTAGTTCTCATCTACAGTTTAAGGACACTTAGGCATCTCTACCCTCATAGATCGGAACAAAAGAAATAAATCGAGGGATAATGGTTTAACGTCTAGAGAAAGAGAGTATGTTGTTTTTTTTTGTTCTCAAGGGGTGTTTTTCTTTTCATCTCTACCGTCAAAGATTGAATGTCGTAGATCGAAGCAAAAGAAATAAATGGAGGCGTAAGGGTTGAACGTCTAGAGAAAGAGAGTATGTTGATTTTTTTTTGTTCTCAATGAATGTTTTTCTTTTCAGATAATTCATTTGCAGTCCCAATCTGTGATTGGTGTCGCCGTTGATGGTGTGAAGCTAGGACGGCGGGGACAAATCTCATTTCTTCAGGTACCCCTCATAATTACCCTAACCAGATATTCATTTCTCAGAAATCATATTGTAAAGATATCCTATCTTTCCATGTGTTTTTAATGTAGTTTGAGTTGTATTGCTCTGTGTGTTATAATTCATTGAGGAATTATTTTATAAGTAGAAAAGTTAAGAGAGTAATTTAATGCAATCTACAGTTATGCAGATGAGTGTGGGTTGGGGAAGGTGTAGGGCCAGCTGTGGGGGGACCAATATAAACAGTTTAGGGTTCTACCTTTGAATGGCTGTAATTACATACCCCTCTGTACACACAGCTGGCCATGCAGTCCCTCTCCCTTCATACATCTAAAATTAGGTTGTAATTCACACCCTACCCCTGTTGTGTAATCCCACCCTTTTAGAGCCATGTGTGAATAAAGTCAGTCTTGACCAAGCCACCAGACAGTACAGACCTGTTTCAGGCTTGCTCCTTTACCCCTGCATATCATGGGCCCAGCCAGGGCACCTATATAGCTTCCGGAGTTAGAATATTACTATGGACTAAAACAGTACTTAGCCCTGGACTGAGTAGGGGCTAGGGTACTATGTTTTATAATATGTCTCAATTCCATTTTAAAGTAAATTGAACTCTAGTCATTTACATAAAATATATAATAAATACTAACAAGTCAAATAAGTGTGTCTGGATTGCAAAACAAATGTTCACACGAGACTGCATGTTTTCGTTTCAAGTGTAAAAGGACCTTGGTATTGAAAATAACCATTACGTTGACGTCACATTGGTAAGCACTAAAGGCAAAAAGAAATAATATAAATAAATGATTGTTGGTAGGTTGGCTCTCGGAGTTACGTTTTCGTCTTTGATGTGCTATCCTTGGGACGAACGCTATTTGAAGAAGGGCTGAAGGAGATACTTGAACATCGGAAGGTTCTGAAGGTAAGACTCTATTTCGGTCCGATACTTGTCCAAGTATCTTACCTTTCCCGTGATAATGCTTATTGTGTGATACTGTACTAAATACAATGTACATACTTCTAAAAGTCAGATATAAAGGAAACCACAACGTAATACGGTGATATATGTATTTGAATTATAAACAATTCGATTTCAAATTTTGTTAAACAAATTGATATGTATTCGTTATTAGGTCATCCATGATTGTAGAATGGTGTCTGATGCCCTCTTCCACCGGTACGGTGTTAAGCTGATCAACGTTTTTGACACACAGGTAAGAGTATATCGTTACATAATTTAGCAATAGAACCTCAGTAGCAATATTGATGTGGATTGAATAGGAAGCTAGAGAAAATTAAATGTTTATCGTAGATAAGTTGATGATATTAAAAATGAAACAATAGTTTTGCAAAAATAAGATATTTGATATACCTAGTACATTTAGCGGCAAACGGAACGTTAAAAATAATATTATGCGCTGATGGATTTTACCTGACATATTGTCCCATTTTCATGTATGTCTATTCTTGTGTTCATCATAAGTTGTGGCCTTTACTTTGACAGGTGGCAGATGTCATGGTTTACCGTAGCTTTCATTCGGGCGAACTACCTCGGTACGTTCAGAGTCTCAGTACCCTGCTCATCTCCCACCTTGACTTCGACTCAGACCACGCCTACTTCTACAAAAGGCGAGAACAGGCACTGCAGGTCAGTTAAATTTCCTTGTTTTACCGTGCACTTAAGTTGTGTGGCAGTACGTTAAATAATCTGGGTAACAGTAATAAACCAAAGATCATCTACCGCCGCTTCTTGTGTTACGTCCGTAGCCTTAAGGAGGCCCGGGAATGTACGATCTTTGAACATTATATTGTTTGGCTACAAACATGATGGTATCCCTGATTCTTATTTACTAGCTAAGGGTGACATCATTATGTAGTAATATGATGGGAGACGTGGCTAAGTGTGCGGACAGAATCGTTGCTACCGCTTTGGTGCCTGGATGCAGGGATCAGGCTATGATTGGTGCTTTGATCAGCTCTCCATGGAAACGGCCAGGGGCCTAGAGCAATAATAACACATAATATAATATAATAGTAATATAACACATTGTACTACTATAGTTGAACAAATCTATTCAACTGTGTTTTGCCATGTGTATATGTTTATTTGTGTGTATCACCTGCTTAAAATCTATATGGAAGAGCAATTTATGTAAATTGAGTTTACTTCAATAAAATAAAACACGTAATTTCCCATATAAAATTATCGCCCCGTGTTTCAGTCTGACCAGAAGGTGTGGCTGACCCGCCCGGCCCCTCAGAGGGTACTGGAGGTGGCCGTGCGTCACGTCATGTACCTGGTGGCCCTCAGGACGGCCCTACTGGAGGCCATGCTCCAGGACTTCACCGACGGGGTGGACATCTACCTCGCCCTCATCAGGGACGCGCCAGAGGAAAAACTAGAGCGATTCGATGTAAGCTACTTTCTTTTATAGCTTGTTTGAAATGATTTAACAATGTTTTGTGTATTCGTAATAACCACTGGGGGAGAACACGTGAGAGTTCAGTACGTTTACAAGGGGATTGTGGGGGAAAAAATCAGTTAACAAAACGTCTATAGATTCATATTCATTTCTAAAATAACAGTTTACTTGATCATGGTACTTGTAAATTTACTTAAGACTAAGAGAATGAAAAAGGAAATGTCTAAAATAAAATGTATGTCTATTGGCAAGTCTTTTTTTCGTCTCTCTCCGTCAGCATGACATCCAGCAATACTGAATACAATTCTTGAATAAACGTGCTAGATCTTTATAAATTATGATATAGATATATCAATTCTCCTGCAGCAAAACCGTCACTTGCTGCCCACAGAGTTCCGACAAGTTAGGACGTCGGCCCAGAGACTACGCAACATGTATGACGACCGCTTCAAGCACGACTCCACCGTAGAGCACGATGAGCACGGCTTTAGGGAGAACTGTATCGGGTCTTTAGACACCAGTGTCATCTTCAGTCACGACTCGGTGTGGCACCAAGGGGACGGCACATCTTTTAGGGGACTCAGCGGTACACAAGGTAAACCTTACAAAAATAAATATGCTTACTATTCAATAGTTTTTAGAACAATATAATAATTCAGTTTCTTTTGGCCTTTCAGTGTATATGGAAACAGTTTCTTGATGACTTTTTAATTATTTTGATGTTTTTAATTCAAATCCTGGTTATTCACCTTGTACTTTGCAGCCCTTCAGGAGTGTAACCGGAGAGGAATATACACCAAGAGTGGTATACATATAGAACCTCAAAGACAGGAACCCCTTCAAGATGAGGACGAGGACGACTGCCTCCTGACACTAGCAGAGGAAACCACCGATAAGATTACGAAGAGCGCACCTCCAGAGAGCACTGACAATGGTAAGTACATACTTAATCATTCACAGTATTTTACTGATTTGTTCATTTGAGTCACGGATTTTTCTACGATTTAAAAAGTATTCTTCTGTATGTGATTGAATTTGGTCTTTATTTTGATCATTTCCTCTACATATATTTTCATTCTGATCATAGAAGTAGACATGACGTACAAAATGTTGTAGTTGACCATGAATAGCAGTATAGCATATGCTTACAGTTTTGTACTGGAACACTTGACCAAAGAACTAAATTTTGCTTTCACCATTGTTCGTTCACTTCAAATCTCTTTTTACTCCACCCAGCTCCTCCAGTTAGGACGGAGTATCCTCCAGTAGCCTACATACCTGCAGGGTGTCCCAGCCGGGACTTCACCTTCATATCCCGGGACATACGTGTCAAGGAACCCTCCCCAAAGCCACATCAGAATGGCAATGACAGCGACTCGGACGACCTCATCCCGAGTCACAAACATCTGGTGAAGAGTGACCCTTCCCACCACGCTGCGGTGGAGACGGTGGGTGGTCGCCGGGCCTGTTGGGCGGGCGGGGGTCAGGATGGGGCGAGCAGCTCAGGGAGTGAGTCGGACACTGAAGGATCTGCTCATATTGAGCGACCAGCTCAACGCACCGCACATCCAACACTACAGGCTACTCTGAAGGCTCAACTACAAACTGACCAAAGACAGGACAGGCGGTCACCGCCAAAGGGGCGTGGGGTGGTCGCTTTGGCCACGAATGGGCAAGCTACTCCTGGATCGGATAGATCGCAAAACTCAGACTCTAGTGACGTGGAGAGACCCATGGCTGGTGTGGCCAAGCCTAGCCCATCCACAGCCTCAGTTCGCCCACTAGGCCGAGGGAATCTCATACTCCAGGCGTTGTCCAGTCAAGCACCTGGGAGACCAATACAGACTCATTCCCCTGAACCTGGCCTGGGCCGGGGCCAGAACCCTTTAGAACAGAGTACACCCTCCTCCCCGGCTATACAAGTCGGGCTAGGGAGAGCCAGTCTACTCAAAGCAGCATTCTCAAAATAAATTCTGTTAAGCAGGTACATTCCATAAGCACATTATGAAAACTTTATTTCCTGAATTTCCAATATAAATGTGAAAGTCGATCATTACCTTTCATTCGCAAAGAAGGGTTTTGATATGAATCATTGCGATTGCTTTGAATTTTGTCATAATGGTTGATATAATTAACTTCTTTAAAACTTAAAATTGTCACAACCAAAAGAAAATCTACTAGATTTTATCATTTTTACAGAACTTTTTTTTAACCGTAGGAACCTGTTAGTGTTTCACCATAACAAATAGTCGAAGATATCCATTGATGAATTAACGTCTTGATAATCTCCAAGTTAGCCAACATGCATTTACAAGTTTTGAGTTACAATATACCATGTGTTACATGATTCAAAATTACTGTGAACGTCAACTTGGGTCTATTCCAAGTAAAGGTTGGTTAGGGGATATCAACTTTAGGGTACGATTAGAAGAACGACAGTATTATAAGAAAAAGTGTTTTCATAGCCTACGGATGTGTACCAAAGAGGACAGTCGTGCTTTCTTTTCTCAAAACCAGATATGTTCACGTATCAAACAGGTGCTAGATAACCATATCACTTATGTAATTGATAGTTTTAACAGATACTGGCTAGAAAAATAATCAAAAAGAAGAAAAGAGAGGCGCTGGATTTAACGTTGGGTATTTACATATATATCAGAGACTAGTACCAATAAATCTACTTTGTATTGTTTTATAACCCATATTTTATGTATATCACATTCTGATTGTGAAATGTCAAGTCCCATGCTATGAAGCTGCGTTTATACCAAACAATGTAGTGAAATATCTTGCTTTTCTCTATCTAGGATATATTTTGTATTCGGTATTTCTGAAACGCCCTTCACAAAGGACGGCCTATACAAATTGGTACTGTTTTTTAACTGTGATATATACATGCATTCGATTCAAAGTGAGATTCGGTTGATCCGACCTATTCGGTCATAGTAGATACATAAGATCATGAATTAGATTGCCTAATGTGTTTCACGATGGAAAACAAGTTCTTTGTCCAGTTAATGTTAAAAGGTGCATGGGTTATAACATAAGGTATCTTAAAATTGCTGCAGCTGAACTAAGTTGTATGTATTATTTGTTGGCATGATTTCGCTGATTAGGTCAGTAATTAGTCATGGACCTAATCATTAAAATGATGTTCATATAGACTTACTAGTAACAACTTTTTATTAGCGTGATTTTGAACAGAAAATATTTTTTCTATGTTTTATACAAGTACTTTTTATACTGTAAGGAATATTATCTGCAAATAGTCACAGATTTTATCTGTTATTTGAATATGACATAGATAATCTGTTGATATACTTTGTTGATAAACTTTACGGTATACATAATTTCAAAGTTAGTTTGATTCTTCTCACTGCGACTGTGCTAGGTGCAATGTTTGATATGACTAAAATATAAAAAAATAATTGAAAATGCAATGTTTATATAATACATCAGCAAAATTGACATTTATTTTTATCAAATGTTTATAATATGTTGGAGGAATTACATTGGTATAAATACTAACATAATAAAATATAAAACCAAATTTCAGCAGTGTAATGGAGACCAGTCAATTTATCACATGACTACCGGGTAGATGCTTTCCTTGGAGAACCCCAAGTGCGTCTAAGTTGATATATGAACAAGAGTAAAACCCAAATAAACCAGGTACAAGATGTAGAAAAATATAATTTATTAACTATAAATGCAAAGGGTCACTCAGTCAAAAAGAAACCTCCAGGTTCCGAGCGGTCGTCCTCATCCGCTGGGGTCCCGCCATCTTTTTTACCGGCATTTTCCAGTAGTTTTCTCCGCCGCATAATCTTTTCTTTGAGACTAGGCGCCAGTTTCACCGACGTCACCGGCTTGTCATAGAAATTGTCCACTTTCTCTGGGCTGGTCTTAAACGTTTGAATGATCTCCAGCTGTTGCAGTTGTACTGCCATCTCCGTCATTTGTTGCTGCACTTTGTCAACGTTTTCCGTAAAGTCATCTAGTTCAGCTTTTAGTTCGTGGTAGTTGTTATTATTCTCCTCAACTTTTTCCACCACCACTGACTTCTCCCTATGCTTCATCTCAACCTCTCTTTCCATGAGCTTAATGTCTTTCTCTATTTGTTTCAGGAACTCCTCCAGCTCCTTAAGTTGTCTAACTATTCTGGACTTTTTGAGCTGGAGGCTGTAGTTCTTTTTGGTCTGGGAAATGCTAATGTCCAAAAATCCCACCATACCCTCTTTTTGTTTCACCTCCTCCTGTTTGAATTTCTTACTGTCGCCTATACTTTTGAACTGGAACTCTAGATCCTTAATTTCCTCGCCGATCTTCTCAAGTCGCTCCTTGTAGGTTTTGACTCTGTGATGGCACTCAATGACGGCTTTTGAGAGCTTAGAACGTTTCTCCTTTTGCTGTCTAAGCTCCTTTTCCTTCTCCCTAGTGTTGTGCCGTTGTTCCCGTATTTGGTGGCTGATATCATGGACGTACGTTTCATCTTTATCGATCCACTGTCGGGCAAGGCGACACATCTGTACCAACTTCTCAGAAATATCTGGCACTAGACGTAACACAGGGAAGGCATTTTGGTCAGTGCTAGCCAGGACACGTTGTGAAAAGTTCGTAATAGTAAAATTTTCTTGTTTGATCCCAGAAGGAAAACTACGTACCAATCCGTCGATTTTATCCTTATTACTCTGAATCTCCGTCTGGTACTTATTAACCTCCTCTGAGTATTTCGCCGGGAAGTCTAAATTTGTTTCCCCTGTGTTTTGATAACTACTACAAGTAGACTCCAGCCGCTTCATAACAGTGGACTGGAACTTCAAATTCACCGTTTTCAGTCTGTGCAGAGTGTCCTTGATATGCTCCCAGAACTCGGTCAAATCCCCGATGACCGAGTCATTGAGCGATGCATCATCTAGATCCTGGACTTTGTTGAGCAGCTCGACCAGGCGCATCTCCGAGTCCACCACCTCTGTATTAATGTCCCTCTTCTCCAGACAGTCATTACAGTACTGGAACTTGTCATTAAGGTTCTTTAAGTACTCCTGGTACCCGGCCAGGTCGGTGCCGTCCACGTTGTAGAACTCCTTCTTCACCTTGTCCAGGTCGATCTCCACCCCCTCCACCATTTTCCTCAGGTAGTCCAGCCCGAGCAGGTAGTCCTTCTGCACACCTAACCGGCTGCTGTCCGCCATCTTGCCCATTGTTCATGACCTCAGCGTCCGTGGAGGGCCACTTGGTGTAGAGGGCCTTGGTTAGGGCTCATACCCTGGGTTGGTAGACTCCCTTCTGTCCGCAAGCCTTCTGTCTGTAAGTTGAGAAAAAAAAAAGTTACTTGGGATGGATGAAGGAAATTGGGTGTATGAACGGATGGAATTTTACTCTTTGTGTTTTATTGAAGGATACACCAAAATACGTTGTTAGAGAACAAGGGTTATTGGTCAAAGTTCTGATACTGAATGATAGATACATTTTGTCCATGAATTGTAATTACTTGAAATGCTATTAGGTTGCTTCAACATATTTTGTATGTCACGCGTCTACTTTTAGTGCTCTAACAGTGTAGATGTGAGACCAAATGCCTGGCCCCTTGTAAGTAATTTTGAACTGTAGTCTACGGTCCCAAATTACTTATAACTATCAAGTAATTTATTTCATCTTAGCATTGAGACTACATGTGTAATAACTGTAATATTGAGACATAAGTTTGTGGCCAATGAAATGTACGAATCAGTACATTCATGTCATAGCTAAAACACGTTCGATTATACTATTACATGTACTCAGCGATCAAAAACCTGTACACGTGTATTCCAACATACCCCTCGTCCCAGTGTACACATATGTGTACCATATTGCACGGGCGTATAATTGACAGGGCCGTTTAAATTAACTCACGTCCCGGTGGGTAAGAGGCTTAGGTTAGTGCGGAGAGGGCTCCTGGCCGCCGTATTTACCTGTATGGTAAAACACCTGTGGAGAACCTACCTGTGCTACCTGCTGGCCCCTGCCCTGGAGGAGGCGGTCAGTCAGGCTGTCAACAGGGGACGATGATAAAGCAAAACCTCTGGTCGAGCCATACCGATAGGACTAACCCAGGCCTGGTGTAATCTGGAAATAATCAAATAGCTTAATCCATATGTGTTCAGTTTTAATCAAGCCAGAGCAATATGCATGTGGATGACGCCATATCTGAATGAGTTTTGCTATGTCTACCAAAAAGGAAATAGAATATACCTTGAAAAGGCTATAATTATAATGACTATAGATCACTTCTCAAAATTGAACAACAATCGTGACACAAATACATTAAAACAGTACTTGCAGGATTCCTCCAAATTTTGTAAATTTCCTCCAGGAATTTAAGAAACTCGATTAATTATTGATTGCAACGTCTCGTGTGACAAAACATCGCATGTTCTTTCAACAATACGAACAGTATAAACAAGCAAATTATTTTCAAAACAAATCGTCATCATCTAGAAATAACGTTGGCCACGTGGTAAATATGCGCATACAAATAGGCATGAAGAATTTGAATACTTGTGTTTGATTCATAGTTACAGAGCATAGTTTTGTTACTCTAACAGCATTTACTTTTATGATCTAGGTCCTTCCTACCTTCATCCATCCTTGTTTATATGTGCGTAAAAAAACTTCCTAATACTCAATGATGTATGAAGTAGTGCAGACCATACGATTTTAATGTATCCGCATCCACACCTCTAATAAATTGCATTCTTTGATGAAGCGGACGCTTTCACACCCATAGATGGGTGGAAGGGTCCCCGCATCGCATGCAACCTAACAAATGCTAGTGTCGCTAGAAAGCCAGTGTTGCCGGTCAATGGTAACACTGGTATGTCCAATCTTAGATCACCTATGTTTCCTGATAGCTTTTAAGGTATGCGTCGCATGTGATAAAATGAATTACATTGGAACTCTACATGACCTGTACTTTTAACAAAGTTTTGAAAAAACGTTGAACTTTAAAAGGTCAATTACATGTCTGTATCCATTAAAATAGAAAATGTATAAATGGTATTAAATAAGATACTATATATGATAAGTTTAACAATTTGTTACAATGCTTAAGGGTTTTTTTCACATGCAAAATAATAATTGCAATACCATTTTTCCACGCATCTTGTAGATCTATGTATAATTACTACCGGTACTATAGTACGGACTTTTGATAATAAGGCATAATGTGTAGTATAGAATGCCTAACGAAAGCATATGATATAAGAGGATTATGTTATCGTTATATTATATCCAGAGAATGTTCTGAAGGTAATATGAAAAGATATTCCAAGTTATAAACATACAGACCTGATATTTCCTTAACAATGCAGCATCTCATACTTTCATCGCACTCATACACGTAATAATAATTTGCTTTCTTCTGAATTGTATCCACTCACACATGCAGTTCTAGACTTCTATTGAGTCTTGCCCTAGGAGAATGCCAGTCATTTGTATACACATTTATGGGACATGGGTCTATGTTACCACCACCACTCTTGGCACCACCCGACTACCACTACCACATGGCACCACCAGGTAGAGCACCACCACCATATAGCACCACAACCACCCACCCACTGGTTCTCCGGGGAGTCCTCCCTCCCCCATTACATTCTCCAACCCCCTGGATCCGCCCACCCACGGGATCCATCAGCCCCCCTGGATCCCACCACCCCACCACCTGTGTCCACCCAGCCACCAACCGACCCGCCCACCCTCCCCCCACTGGAGCAGAGGTACCAAAACACAAACATAACCCAGCCAGGAGTGGAACTCGGTGGACTGGCTATACATGTGTATAAGTGCCATGGAGGTGATTGTATAATAAAAGACCCAGGAGGCTCGGCCGGGCCTCCAGTGGGCGGTGACCTAATGCTCTCACTCTCTCCTCACCTGCCTAATAACATCAAAGGGATACGGGCCAATATTGCACACCTGGCTGGCTGACCCGTGGTGGCCCCCACCCGAACCCTACAAGGGTCCTAGTCCGCATAGCTGATTGATCAAAAAGGTAAATAGCCGACAGCGGGGACAGGCCTGCCGTCGCAACCCACCGACGGTTTATACAAACTCATGCTCATTTTTTTCTCCTCTGCCTGATGTCGAAGTATTTGACATTCAAGCTAGATTAATTCCAGAATGGGACTCAGGAATTCCAGAACCTTTTATTCGCAGGTGCCAATGCAAATACTGCATTTATGTAGCACCAGGGCGTTTCCCCTGAGTTTGTGAGCAGAGTTGGTTGTATAAAGCTGTGTATTTGTAGACCAAAAGAAATTGAATATTTCGAGATGGGTCTTGACACATGCAGATATATGGAATAAAAAAGAGTATTTAATAACAGTATCTTTTAATAATCCCCTTTACCATGAATTTTCCACCCTGTCCCACCCCGTCCTTCACTTGTAAACACAGTAGAAAGTCAATAGTTTTATTCTGGTGTTATCCACTTGTACTTTCCCCGAGTCTCTCTTCCTAAACCTGGACCATGTGAATTTTTTTTTCACAATATTCTATCATTTCCTCAATATTTTAGAAATAACCAGATAACAATTATTTGATAAAAAATACAGGGATCTCATGGAAATGAAGTGGTAAATGACAAATCCGTGTCCTTTTAACAAAATTGTTAAGAAACTACCCATACCCTTGATTTTCGGGAATATTCCGATAAATATTAGGTCATTTCTATATATAACATGTACATAATCGGTATAATGTTCCCACTTGGGGCACTCATACCAAACTTTCAGCAATAGGCCGTGGCTCTCCAGCTAAATAGGTTTTACTTCTACTTAACCGTAACACCTTAGCAGGGTCGATGCATTCAGCCCCACCGACGTGTGGCTTTGTTCAACGCGGCCTGAGGGATTAATAACCCAATTGATATGCTCTAACGTGGTTGATCCCTAACCACAGTTCTCTTTGGCCGTTGATCTTGGTAAGCCGCCGCCTTGTGTATGGGCGGGTAAGACGGGTGACTTAAGCCTGGTTCACATTCCACGATTTTATTAGAATTTCTTTTTCATTAATATCAATATTGAGTTTCTGTATTTACTATTTTTACAAAAGTTTTTTTCAGTTAACCAGATGGTGCGGTACATAGTGCATGTTACGTTTACGATTGTAATAATCGTTTCATATTTTGAGAAAACATAATTCTTTAACATGCATTTATATATCATACCGTAAGATTTTAGATAAATGAAGCACTATTAATTACCTAATTACTTTTTTCCTATACATTTGATGATAATCTAGCGTACTAAGAAAAATGTTGTTTTTGGATAAAGAATGTGAACGTGTAAAAACAGCATTCCACACAGTGTTCTGTGTAGGGGCTCAGACATATTAAGATCAAGGCTCATTTCTCACAACGGGACCCCTAACTTTCTAAACGGTCCACATTTGATACTTAACGGCTCTAACAAAGCAGTGGGACCGTATGTTACGTAAAAATGATTAGTGATGCTTAAAAATAGTCCCTAATGTTTCCTTTCCTACGCGCCCTTTGAAGGATAATGGATTTTTTAAAAAGGTTGGGGCAAAAAAAAAAAGATTTAATGATAACCATGTGTTATACAAAGGAAATACACAAGGGGGAAGAACGCTGATACCGCAAGATATATAACAAGGCCCAGTATTATTGTCCATGACCTGACTGCTATTTGTATGAAATATGATGTTAAAGTTGTACATTATTTGCATTAACGGAATTTTATTCTCTAGTGTTATTTTAACAACAATCCCATTGAATGTTGTGAAAAAATGATTCAAAGAAATGAAAGTCATAGACAGCTTCAATATATGAAATACAGATCAGTTGGCATATGGCTAATTAAAAGGTCTACAAAGGAAGCTGTAGGGGGCATCAACAAATAATACATTAAACATTATGTTTAATGGGAGATTTCAAGAAGGGATGTGGGGATCCGCTGTTTGATATACATATGTCCATCTAATAAAATTTATTAATAGGTTATTAAGTAGCATAGCAGTCCTCTTTGATATAGGATAGACTACGTTATCTTATGGCCTGATAAGTCATGCGAGAGATAGGCTTTTAAGTGCATTATTACCATATATCTCTTTCAGAAGCTATGATCTGCTATTCCCGCTGCTTTGATATGGATGGACTGTAAACAAACCATAACAGACTGTAATTTATCACTGTACATGGTTCGTGACCAACACAAGGTTTCATGACTAGGCGGCGTCCTTTATGGTAGACTAGCGATATTGATGCAATTTGAATGTTATAAACTAATATGTTTTGCGGTTTTTAAAGATATGATCGATAGTTTAACTCCGACTTTGCAAGTTTGAAAACAGATTTGATGTTGCTTGCATTCAAACTTTGTTTATGGTGGCTGCTTACAGTCAATCGTACTATGATTATATATATATGTGATCGAATACACACTCTACCTATTATAGAATATTATGAAAAATGGTGGTTATTTTTATCTAACCTAAAGTGGGATCAGTAACAAGTAGCTATACAGCGGGCTATACAGTCATGTAATATATTAAGTCACTATAAACACACCCCAGTTCTATGATTGATGGCACCAACTCCAAGCACATGCACATGTTACGTATCCTATTCTAAGTGGTTACAGATACGCATGTAATGGAAAAATCTAGGGTCGAAGTCAGAAATCGAGAGACTTCTGAATGCCAATGTTTACATACGAATTCATGGAAATAAAAAACAGAAGTCCGACTACCAGCATAACGTGATAACTGAAAATCTTTGTTTGGGTTCAATCAGTGCCTAACTTTTCATGCTATTTTTACATGGCGAATTTAGTCAGGGAACGTTCTTTTCATTATGCATTGCAAGAAACCAAGCTTGGCTTTCTCGCATAACAAAATATAACAGTTCAATGAAAAGGAAAACAGTTTTTAGTTTTATAATTAAAATGTCCAGCAACAAAAGAACATTGTTTTCAAGGTATCCTAGTTTTGAAGTTCAAATGGTAAAAAGAGGACAGTAAAATTAATTGAGATAAGCATGCTGTGAGTACAATAAGTTCACATACCTGTGTTCTGTTCCAATCAGAGGTGCTTCATTGAGAACAAGGCATATACTCCTCTGCCGTGTAACAGATCGATCTGTAATAGTAGGACTGTGTCGCCAACTTGTGAGACCCTTACCACTGTTTCAACCTAACCCCTGGCGGCCACACCAGCCTTACGCATGTGCGCCTGTTTGTGGTATCCATGTACCGAGCACACAACTCGCAGCATGCCGGCATTGGGAACTAGTTGATAATCTGTAGGTGGAGCTTAGGCAAACCCGGCCGAGTTGTTTGCATCAGGACACCAACACCTTTAACGTCCTCTCCCCCTGGAGTTACGCAGTATGGCGTCCACTCACTGATTGATACCCGACGACTTGTTGGCCAGTTGTGCAGGTGTATCTGTTGTCGTGTGTGGGGAGGTATATTGGGCAAACATGTTAATGTAGAGGTTAACTTGCAGTAGTAAAAGGCCACATTGATCGACGCACGACCGCTTATAAGATTGATTGAAGTTTGTATAACAAATTGATGGATTTCTTTTTCAACATTATGCAACATAATAATTAGTGTAGATCTAGTTCAACAAGAATTGTAGAACGTTTAATGAATTGATGATCATTACTGAGTATACAATATTTTAACGTGAAATTATAAATTGAAAAGATTTTTTTTACAACAAAACATTTCCGGAAACAAATATGAAAATACATTAATTATTTCAGAAAATGTAAGTTGCCAAAACTAGTGCTATTTATTTCCATGAGTACTGCATTCCTAAGATAAAATCCGTACAAAGCTCGATGCGCCAAGGTTTAGAGGACTGTGGATGGGGGCGGTATTTCCGGAGGATTATTCTGTGTCACCGTGTACCCATCGGGGCATCTTGACTCGACGGTTTATCCCAAGGCACACATTCTCTTCGATGATCCGAACAGGAAGAGTCGGATGGATGTCAAGTCTTACGGAAGATTGGGCAAACTTCACACCTGAGAACGTTCGGTTTGAGCTTGTGTAATATACCCGTTCCAGAGATGCCACTCCCCGACCAGCAAAATGTAGGAAATATGTAAATGTTAGAACTTACCGTAGTTAATACCCTAAAACAACATTATATATGCCTCTGGTGGTTGGAAGTTCAGTTGGAAGCAAAACATTATCTAAAGAAATACAATTCTAAGTTTCCTACTTTTGTGTAGGAACTGTAACTGTGGCTATGCTGATTTCTGAATGCGAGTAGTTATCTATTTCGCCACTAAGGGTATGCTAGAGACTAGATTATCTATATCACTGGTGACAGAAAGGCTGTACTAATTCCTACTTTTCGAGTAGGAAGATCATATCATACTATGCACAGTAGGTTTCCTACAAAAAGTAGGAAATTGAGAAATACGATTCTAATCCAATCCAGATCAATTTTTAAGCTTATAATTGACTAAAGCAATACGGTAATGAGTGTTAGATAGAAAAATGTTGGGATTTTGACACTTTTTCCTTTTTTTTTTGAAAAAGTAGGAAATCCTACAAAAGTAGGAAAAATGGCATCTCTGCCGTTCTAGCAAAACCGCATATGAACATCAGAAGTATTGCCTTATAGATGGGTACGTTAGTCCTACATTATGTAGTTGGATATTATTGAATTTATTAATTCAAACGATATACAAATATTCCCTGTACCTTAAGGATGACAAGAGCTAGGCTTCTGCCAGGACCTTCATTCATTCATTTAGTGTTTTATGATGATAGCAAATATTTCAAGTTATATGGATGGAAATACAAATAAGAGATCAGTCTATGCCGAATTTAAGAGTGTGGGAGGTTATCATATACGTTTGATTAAAAAATGAATCTCAACAGAACATGCTTCTTATGGTTCTTTATTATTATCACATCCCCAGTTGAAGGGTGTCATCAAGCATATCTTCTACAAAGTGTCATGTATTATAGTCATAAGCGTAAAATATCTTGAAAAGTCACAACAAATAACCAAAAATACCTCAAAACAAAGTCCAATATGAAGTTTTTCCACGTATACTATAAAATACTTATATCTACAAGAATCAACCCAAAAATTAAAACATCCTTACACATTAAACAATACGGCCAGTATTTTTTCAAATATCTAGACAACAACAGAGATTAAGAGAAAACAAAAATAAAATAGATTCATAGTTTTCTATATGAATTAAAATATGTATGATTTTGTTCTAAATGAACATCAAGAGCGTTTTCTCTTTGTTTCCGACTGGCCTCAAGAAAAGAATTGACACTGCGTAACTTCAATGGTATCGATATTCATCTTCATTATGCATGTTTTGTAACGTTGCTACTGGACTGTATTTCGTGTATCAACATACTGAGGCCAGGCTAACTACGAGCAACATTACACTAATGATAGCAGCGCATAGAATACTCAATACAGTTCTCTCAAATGTTAATCCTTTTAAAATTTATAAAAGTGAAGCCTTTGCAGACAATTACATTGACATTCAGCATTCACAGCTAAGTTGGCAAACTGCTACTATAAACCAGTGGTTTATCTTACAACTGTTTCCGAAGAAACACTAGTCAAATATATTAATATCATTTACTTTCCCATTTCGCTTAATTATGTGTAAAATGCACCTATTTGTTGTCATGGATTTTATCATTATTTGAAACTCATCTGATAAAAGAACGCAAATACGGCTCTTGTAAAATTGAGATGAAAAAATAAAATTTCCAATAGCTATGTATTATTATCATCATATATATATTCAATAGCATACACAAAATTCGCTAATTGACATGATTTCTGAAGTACAACAAATAAAATTCAAACATATATATATGGTGATAGTAGATATGTGGTAGTAGTATGAACCGTTACTGTAAATGTTGAACAGTGATGGCTAGACTGGTAGTCGTAACAAGATATCACTACATGGTGGATCCTACTCAGTTCTGACTCTTTTAATACCGTATGCTGTCATGGTTATAGGTGAAATACACATTCTAAGTACAGAGTAAATAAGATAATTCTACATATTGAAATTTATTTTGCTAGACTGTCAACAAATTGATTTATTTCCCCTTTCATCTTGTTAAATTATCTACCAATACGTTCCTTAATAATTTTTTAATCAACAATTTATTAATAAAACCAACTAAAGGTGTGTATATCGTATACAGAATACATGTCATTAGCCACTCTCGGGCTACACGATTTTCTACGTGACCTTTAAATCAAGGATCTTCATAACATACCTTAATACTTTTCCCAGATGTTTACTTTTGTTCAGAAAAAAATCAGATTTACTATACTTATCCAAAGATTTATATGAAGGATTCATCTTTTGGTAGAGACATCTTGACAGTTTTCCCATCAACGTTCACGATGACCTCTTTGCCCTCAGTAGACTTCACAGCTCCCTCCTGGGGCCCAGAGCCGAAGCCGCTGCCCCCTGCAAATCCCACACTGGTTCCGCCGGTCTTCGGGGTGCCTGGAGAGGCCACTGCAGCCGGAGACCCCATCCCACTGGAGGAGGTGCCAGGCTTGGACTTCTCCTGCTTGTTGAGCGAGCCGGTGGAGCCCTTCCTGCTGAGGCCAGAGGAGGGCGAGATCTTCTTCCAGTTGGCGCGCTGCTCCAGGGCGAAGTAGTCCATGCCCTCGGTGAGGACGGCCGGGGAGACCGGCAGCGGGGTGCTGGAGAGGGACCCGCACCTGGAGGAGGCCGCGGAGGCTGCCAGGGAGGACGCCCTGGAGGAGCCCGGAGTGACCACCTGGAAGGCGGAGGGCCCGGTCTCGTCTTTGACCTTGTTGGCCTTGCGCACGTTGAGGTGCTCGCGGCTGGTGGCCGGGGTCATCAGCGGGGTCTTGTCGGTCGGGGCCAGGCCCAGGCGGTCCTGTTGGTAAACAGTCAGCTCTGGGTCCTCTTCCTCCAGGTCCATGGAGAGCTTCTCCAGCTTCTCCATCAGTCGGGGGCCCAGTCGCTCCCTGCTGCCCATCCCCTCAAACTGAGTGCGTGGTGTAGTCGGCTTCTTGGGCGGCTTGGTGGTCAGTAGTGGGGCAGTTACATCCTCGCTGCTTGTGTCTGCGTCATAGAAACAGTTGTCTGCTCCAGGGTTGATCTCAGCCGCCACAGCCACCAGGGTGGAAGCCGGAGTGGTCATGGAGTCGGACGAGGAGTCAGAACTGTAGCGGGGTGACTTAACATCAATGGCCTGTGCAGCCAGATTTTCCGGCTCCGAAGACGCAGCGGATGTCTGGCTTGAAGACATGGCAGAAGATGCGGCTGCGATGTAGGATGAATGCTTCTCCTTTAGCCTATTCATCAGGTCGCCCATCTCTATGCCCAAGGTGTCATCTTTGGCTGCGCTGACGATGAACTTGGCGCGGGCTTGTTCGGAAGGTGACTTGGGTGTGTGTTTTTCCTCTGGAGTATTGAGCATCCCCGCCTTTCGATGGTTGCCATCCTTCAGCAGGGTGGCCGGGATCTCAGGCCGCTTGTCGTCCGGCATGTGGATGACCGTATCGTAAACCTCGCTGTCTGGATCGGTGTCCTCCATTTCGTTACTCTCATCATCAGTGATCCCCATATCCTCCATCACATCGTGGATGGACTGCGTCTCGAAGATGAACTCATCGACAAAATCATCTCGGGCAAGCGATCGCGTGCTCCCCAGGCTGCTCTGCTGAGAGAGCGACTGATGCGCAATGGAGTCGCTCCTTGTAACAGAGCCTCCTGAGGAAGTTTTCGCTACTGGCTCTTTGACAACACCACTCCCCTCGGCTGTGGGCGTGCGGGGGAACTCTGACGTAGTGGCAGCAGGCTCTACAGGAGCTGGGTAGAAGGGGGTGGGGGCCTCTAGCTTCTTCTCTTTAGCCGGCACGTCCGAGGTGAATCTAATATGGGGCGAGCTGGCCCCTCCATCGTCCTCCTCGTCAAAGGTTCTCATAAACTTTCCCCCTGTCAAACCTCCCCGACCCCCCTTACCATAGACAGAAGTGTTATTCTCTTTATCTCTCAACACCTCCACTAGGCTTCTGAATAGCTCCCAGTCGCCAAAGGCCATCTTGAGCTCGGTCTTGAGCTCGGCCAGCTCACACTGTGCGAGCACCACACCGTTGATGTTGTTCTCGACCATGCGTTCCTTGTAGTTGGCCAACTTCTTCTGGTTGATACCCTCCAACTTGTCCAGCAGGCCACACACGCCTTCTACGTCCAGTTGGGATAGAATTATGTCTCGGTCTCCACCCTGGGAACATCAAGCGTTGGTGTTATTGAATACTTCTTTTAGATATTTGTTTTTACTTTATAAAAAGTGAATAAATATTCGTTTTTGTTTACTGTTTTTGGTAAAAATTATTTGCAAGTTCAACAGCATTACTTAGATCATTATGCTATATCATAGATCAAGGAAAATACCTTGAGTATATGTAAACGTAGATGACGTAAATACTGTCTCATAGATATGTGTCTTCTCAGCGACAAATGTTAACTGTGTAAAAAGAACAACCTTACACAGAGGAACGGTCCCACATGCCTTAGAGGCAATCAATGTTAAAAGGCAGCAGGGACCCGCACCTGTACTAGATCGGTACACAAATTTATATCTCGATCATAACGTGACTGGTTCTCTTTGATTGCTATCGCAAAAAAAAAAAAGAGAAAAAAAACTTTCAAAAAAGATTATATTTTTAGCTGTAACATACATATTAAGTCAAACCTACCTGTAGTTGTATTTTAGGCGATGCTCTGGTGTTGGCCATGTTCTGACCCCCCATGTAGTTCATAAAGTAGGGCGACATCTGGGCCTGAGAGTAGGCGGCCATCGCCACCATCTGGGCCTGGTAGGTCTGCTGCTGGGGGTTCATCCCGAACGGTAGGGGAGTGGTGTGACCCATCCGGGGAGCAGCAAACCGCGTTGGGGTGGCTCTGAAGGATTGGAATACATGTAATTGTAAAATTCAATATTGATGCTGTTGCATGTTACGTTCAACTACTGGTATATGTATTCTGTTGTTTGAATGTTAACACTAAACTGAATATACCTGATTTTTTTTCAATCATCAAAATCTACTGTTTCAAAATTCACGTACGATGCAGACTTTGTTTTTCTTCTTGTAGATTAATTTAATATCGCTATACTTCTTGTTACAGATATGGAATGTTAAAAAAAAAAGTATTCCATAAAAAAAGATTCTGTAAAACAGTCCTAAAAGTCCACGTTCCCAGAGATATTGTGAATGGGGTTATTTTTGCGTGAATGAAATTCCATGGATTTGTAAGACAAGGAAAATTTGGGTGTGTTTGAATTCGCTTTGTAGGGATAAAGTATATTTTCTCTACATATTTCACGGATATTTTATAAACGCGAAATTAGCAAATATATATTTACCGCGTATATGAATACGTTCGTTATAATCTTTTGGAGACGAAATGGTTATACCTTGGGCTGATGTGGGCAGTCAGTTGATCGATCCTACTTGCTGGGCGGCGTAGCGTGCCGCCCCATGTGCCCCCCGGGCCGGGCCCGCCAAGCCCGCCCACGTCCATCTGTCCCACCTGGGACGGGGCCTGCAGCGGGTTAAAGCCGAACTCACTCGTGATGTTATCAGCGTTCTGCATCATCTCTGCAATATAAGATATGGGTCATTACGTTGTATATTGTTGGACTCTGCGGAGAAATGCTATACGTAACAATTTTTAATGAGGTAGAATTGGAAATAAGATGTACAAAGTCATACCCCATTAACGTATAGGATAATCAATTGTACTGTAGATGTGAAAAGAGAAATCTTTATTCATATATATAGTGTGACCTATAACTCAAAAGAAACTCTGGTTATTGAACGAAGTGTTTCTTTTATTTTTTTTCCTTTTTGATGGTACAGACTGATGAAGTCACTTATAATCAAATGTTCACACCCACAGTTTTCCCTTGGATTTACAGTTAAGTTTTTTTAAATTTAGCCTAGCAGGGTAACTTAGGTTTTAAATGTCTAACCTCTGATAAGTTTACGCAGGTAGGGGTCTACGTTGATGGTACAGGGCAGGAACTTCCTCAGGTCTCCTACGTTGAGCAGTGGCTGGTGGTTGGACAAGAAGAATTCCAGTTTTCTTGGATTGCGGTCGATCTCCAAAAGTGGGTCTATGTCCTTGGATATTGGCATCTTGGGAAGTACTCGACTACAAGGAAATATATGTTTATTGTTAAGTTATAATCGTTTCTCAAGTTCTATTTTTCTTATAGACTGGAATTTTCATTTTATTTCACATGACAAAGTGTTAGGATTTTTTTCCTTTTCTTTTTGTATAAATGGCCCAATGTTTGGTTAAGGAATCATTTAAAGTAACACCAGAAGATTCTCCGTTCTTTTCTACCGGTTGCCATGTACGTTGTGCTCATATAAAATATTAAATCGCAAATCAAACTCTTAAATCATTTACTATTGCAAGCATCTAAATACAAAAGAAACTGACTGTGAAAAAATAATGTATCAATTTCTGACAATTTCTAACACAGAAAATTCTCTGTCTCATGGAAAGCTGTGAATGCAGCCAACTTACCCCTCAAAGATATTCTTGAGTGTGGTGGTGTTGTCAAAGTCCTCGTTGTCCTCCACCTCCATGATGATCCAGGAGAGTCGGTACGGCCACTGCTCCGTGATGTTGATCCAGGCCGCCAGGCGGTACCACGAGAAGTTGATCTGGTGGGCGCGCAGCAAGCGACCTGTGAAGGGCACGCAATATACCATGATTAAAGCATTTTGATAAAAATTGATTATTTAAAGGGATGTAAAGTTGAAATCATGAAAATTGTCTACGATTATAAAGCCCTCTCTCTATGCTAGGGCAAAGACACATCGGTCACTTAGAATAGTTTTTTTTCATAATTAATGTAAACTCATTTATGAAAAGCATATGAGACGTTCTTAATACATCTAATATTACACATAATTATGGTACACTAAAGGGAAAAATAGCTCATAACCACTCGTTCCTTTTTTTTTTAACTTGCCTAGAAAACCACAATGTGTTTAAGGGTGTTGAAATTTTGTAACCGTTTTTTCACTTGATATATATTTCGAATGGACAAATACGTTTTCTTCTTCAGATGAACTGAAAATCATTATCAAATGAAAATGATCTCAAGATTTTAATCTGAAAACTGCACGCTAGTTTTGCTTTTTTCTTGACTAACAACTGACCGGTGACGCCGACGATGTTCATGAGGCGGCGCATGTTGCGCGGGTTGATGTCGCTGAAGTAGGTGTTCTTCACCAACGTCTTGGTCAGGTCGAAGTTGGAGCCGTGACGGGCTGTGTCCCGAGCGCCCATCACACTCCCGCCGTGACGGCCCCGGCCGTGACGACCCTTCCCCACCGACGACAGTGATGAACGCGATCCCATGATCGACTCCTGCTTCTGTTAGAACCAGAAGAATGGGTCAAAGCTTTTTCAACATACTGTATGTCTTGAATGTAAACCTACACTGGTGTGTCTTCACCAAAGTCGTGTTAGATGGTTGTATAATTTACTGGACATGATCACATAGAAATAACAATAACTTCATATTGGATAATGTATCTCGATGTGTTAATACAGATCATAATAATTAATGATCATCTAGAGTCTACACATGCGGAAACCTATAAAAATAAATCCAGACTGAGGACTTCTTTCACCGCATCATCATTTGGTGCAAGTGGGACTTCATTCGAGGATTTTTCTTATACAATGTTTGTGTGTACTTTGAAATAACGCTGCTTTTTCGGTGGATGCTCATTGATTCTAGAGTAGAAATACTTCAATCTTACACAACGGTCATGAAACCTTTTTGTCCTATTTTTTAACGAGAGGACCTCCAGAAAAAAAAAGTCACAAAGCAACTGAATCACTGTATAGCTCTTTGTAGATTTAACTTACACAGTGACTGATGGTAAACTTGTGACTGTTCTCGCCGGCCGCGTCCTTGCGGTTGTTCTCGCTGGACTTGGAGCGCGGCGCGGTCTGACTCTGCAGGAAGAAGGGCAGGTGGACGATGTTCCGGAGGTAGTCGTGGCCGTTGATGGAGGAGTCCCTGAAGAGGCCGTGCAGGTTGTGCTCGATACCCTTAATGATGACGTGCGGGTCGATGGCCAGGATGGTGACAAACGGGGAGTCCATGTCGCCGAACAGCATGTGGACTGTATCTAGTACCTGGGTAAGGGGGGAAGGGGGAAACATATTGGGTTGAATGTTTTTAACGCTGAATGCTTACATTGTGATGTCATGTACAGTAGTTGTGTTAAAAACGTATGTATAATACACGCAAACTATCAGGGGCGTAGCTAGCTTGAAAGTTGACAATTGTCATTATTTTGATATACTTCAACAATTATAGACATTAGGTATTTATAGTCATCGACTACGACAACAGTTGAAATGTGAGTACTGGCAATTGTGAGTAGAATACCTTGTGACTTGTGCCAAGATACATTGTGACTTGTGCCAAGATGAAAAAAAACAAAAAACAAAAAACGGATTTAGGGGGGGGGGGGGGGTCGGGGGTCGGGCGGCGGGCAGGGCGCACGCGTCCCCCTATTTTGACCAAAATATTAATTTTTTTAATGTAAAATTCCTGGGCCCGGAGGGCCCGGGGAAAGTTTTACTATAGCATGCCCCCCCTCCACCCCCCCTTTTTTTTTTTTTGAAAATTCCTGAACGCCCCTGTAGAATACGTGGAATCCCTATTTCAGGCAATTTTAGTATAGGAAAATGTGCCCCGGAGGGCCCGGGAAAAGTTTTACTATAGCACGCTCCCCCCCCCCCCCCCCTTTTTTTTTTTTGGAAAATTCCTGAACGCCCCTGTAGAATACGTGGAATCCCTATTTCAGGCAATTTTAGTATAGGAAAATGTGGCCAAGATCTCTGTAGAACCAACTCAAATCCACACTCACTGTGAGCAGTCGGTCCTGCTCGCAGCTGTCCAGTCCGTCGACGATGACCACCAGCCGGGTGCTATTGCCCAGGAAACTATCCATACAGCTGGTCATCTGGCCGAGCAGCTCCACCTCCCGCTTGAGGTTCTGCATGAAGCCCTCCACCTTGAGCGACTCCATGTGCGACCCGATGCGCTCGACGCGACGCCGGGGCGACACGGCCAGGTTGACGACCATGCGGGCCCAGGTGTAGGTGTTACTGATAAGGATGACCCCGACGATAACGGCGATAGCGATGAGGGCGCTGTCCACAGCCGTGTACTTGCTGTCGGTGATACTGTGCAGGCCGAAGATGGCGATGAGCACCCCGGCAGCCACCAGGCACAGGATGACGAACAACACGATGACGAAGTAGGGGATGCAGCAGATGGCTTTGAAGCGGCCCTGGTCCTGCGAAGCTGTAGGGTGGGATAGGGGGAAATAGTTTTAGTTTTTAAACTGATTTTTTTTCTGACTAAAAATACAACCAGCAACTGAGGCGTCATTAGTATTAGGACTAGTGTACTTATGATTTATACAAGAGCATATTGAAGGCAAGGGATCGACACAGCCTTTCTCAGAAATGTATTGGGACAATAGATAGTGCTCCGTTGTGACTTCAAATATGTAAGGTAAAGAATCATAGGGAAATTACATGTACATTGTTTGTACATATTCATATTGGCATTTATATGTCATTTTTGTGTTCGTAAAAGATACAGAAACAAGATAACTTTTAAGATGGTTTAAGTTGAGTCAGTAAAGAAAAATGTAACTTTTATCTTATTTTTAGTGAGAAGCATAATGTTAGGAAATGTCGATCCCTGATAACAAATGAAGAAATACATGCTTTGATAAAAAGCTGATTTTTTTTCCCTTTTGTATGTAATACTATTAGTCTTGCCAAATGGTTTCTTTCCTAAAAACAAGTATCTGACGACTATTATAGTTAGACTAATAATAAATGCACCCAATAAAACAAACTCTCTAAAATTCTCTTTATCACATCAAAATCGGTAGTTAGTAGGGACACTATTCAAACAAACTTGCATTGATAAGAATCAATCTCGTTCGGTGTATTAATTTTTTAAAAATAACAAATTTGAATTCACTCCTGTCACTTAAGGTATAACAGATCATTGGCTTTAACTTAACTAAATCTTTGTCACAAAATGCAGGTAGGCTGGGGAAGAAACATACAGATATTTTGCTGGTGCATATTGTTTACGTTTTATACCATTGGTGAAATGATGTCACTGGTATATGATATATTTCATAATTTGGGGTCAATATATCACATTATTTTTCTTTTAGTAGTGGTCTTTTGGGTGTGGAACGTTATTGGGGATCGGTGAGAGAATTCTAGGTATTTTGTTAAATAAACAAAAATACAGTGGTGGCATTAAATAACAAAAACCTAATAATTGTTACTAAAATATCACACTCATTAGTAAAACTGGTGTATTTCTTAATACGAAATCTTTCCCCGGAAAGAAATGCGAGTACCGTAAAAATTCTTTAACAAGCTGTCACCTGTAAAGGATAACGGAAGATTGTTTGAAAATTAATATAAAGGGAATATCAATATGTACAAAATGATTTTAAAAAACGGAAAACGTGAAGAAGTCCTTTCCATTCCTGAATGATCAAATTATGAAAAACAAATCCGGAGGTCCTCTGATATATTTCACTCACGAGGCCGGATTATATCCATGGATATTGGAATTAATGAGACGTCGCAGGAAAAGGTGGGGAAACAGATATAAGTACTATTGATGCAAGCTTTGCTTCATTCTAGGAAAAACAAGAATAATGAAAGAATAAGATCTAAACATATTACATGCGTGTACTAAGTAGGCCCTACAAAGGTTAGCATACCTGTCACTGTCACGCCTATGGTGGGAAGAGACAGAAAAACATCTAATTTATAGCAAGTAAAGACACCGATGATGCAATTAATACACGTAGACATTATAGCAGTTACCAACGCTTGTACCTAAAGAACCAAGAATGACATAAACGTGGGGTATTCATTGGACTTTGGTTAGCGTGTGCAAAGATACAAATTATACACAACATTGATGTTCAAGGGTCTGTACGCCTCGGACTTTCCCACAAATACTTAGTATCCCCATTTTTATGACCCCAATGAGTTAAAATGTTTTAGCACTTAGATCTACAACTTTTAAATCTACAGTTACCCCAATGCCTTAATAGGTAGAGCATAATATCGAAAGGTAAAAATACTAAAATGTTTACAAATGATTCAAATTTCCAATCATGTATAGGGGCATACAAACTCCTTTTGGGAGAAACTTACAGGTTAGGACAAGGCTAATATATCTGTTAGAGAGCACATAATGACGACCATCACAATATTTTTTCTGGCAAGTGCCAAAGGCTTGTCGCTTCACCGGTGTATGCCTCAGACCAAGGCAGTTTGAATACGCAAAACAATCGGGGATGTTTTAAAGAACAAATCTGAGATACTGACTACACATGTAGCTTGTCAGAGGATGGGAACGCAATATATACTAGAGGGTGGACCGATACAGCTACTGATTGACATTAAATTTGAATATTATGAGTGTGGGGCAATATGGAAACGGATGGGATAACACTACGTGGTTATAACTCTATACTATGTAATGAACGGGTGATCAGAGGGGAGTGAGGTTTAGGACTGAAGACATTATTCGCCATCTGAGAAATCAACACATGGCAAACTGTGTTCTGAAATGTACAATATAATGCTTTAACCAACATTCGTTTTCGCAGAAATATAGGATCCTTTTATCATGAATTTCTGATGGATGTGGGGAAGATATAATAAAATGGTATACTGGGTAGAATCTGGGGATTTAGAAATTATAGATGACCGAGTGTAAGTACTGACCACGGCTTGGCTTGAAGACCCGGTAGAGACGGGTGACGAGCACTCCGTACTCGTCCTCCAGGGCGTCACACAGCGTGCCGATCATGGCCGTGATGGACTTCTCCCCGACCACACTGGCCAGACGCGCGTTGTCCGTAAACAGGAACCTGGAGGCATGGGTAGAAATGGTAGCTGTTTAATATAAGAAGCTACTATGTGTCTACTATGAATTCAGTTTTAAACACTGCTTGTTCTCATTCATCTTCTTTGATTACGTTTGCTTCTTGAACTAGATAAAAAAACGTCGTCCGATTTATGCAATCCAAGCAACAGAAAGTATAATAGTGTTACGATTGCGTGGCTGAAAACTAGAATACATTTCTTGTATAATCAGACGAGTCGAGAGTACCGGTTGTTAAACTAATGATTTTGCTCAAGCTAAAACAAAATGTAAAACCATTGTATTTGCCAAGGACAAATAATGTATTATGTTTTTTTTTATCTTTGAACACACAGTGCTAGCCAGTCCTACTGTTTTTCTTTTATTTCGAAATTTGTGACAATATAACCAAGGAGTTGAAGTGTGACTACGGATACTCAAGTCCCACGACCACCGGTTCAGTTTCACGGTAGCGTTGGCGGTATATAGCATCGCGTCTCTTGGACATAAAATCTAACTTATCAAACGTGGAGTGCACAGTAAAATGCTGACCTGACAGTGGCGGCGTCGTTGGCGACGGCTCGGGGCTCGTTACAGAAGACGACCTGGAGCAGCAGCTGGAGGTACTGCATCTTGATGGCTAGGTAGGTACTGAGGCGCTCGGCCCACGGCCAATCACGACGGTGACTGCCCAGCCACACCAACACTGAAACGGCCGGCCAAACAGGGGTGTAAATATCATTGTGAAAATTAGTGAAAAAGTCAAAAGGCTAAAAAAAGGTTACATAACAATCTTCATAATACATACTAATCAATGTAATAATCTGAAAACCAGGGGCAATCCTGATGGCTATTCCAATAAAACCTTTAAAAAAAAACAAGATCTGACTGGGGATTCATGTGAAATGCATCGAGTAACAACGAAGGGAGGTTTAACTAGATTGTGTTTTTGTTCAACATGATCTGGAGGGAGGTATGTGTTAGGAAGTTTATATATATGTAGAGAGACGTGGGAAGCATGTAATGGCACCTGCTCGTCAAAGGTCAGGGTAAACGCTTCTGGTTGTTATTTTACAATCAAATATTTTCAAAGCATGTACAGCTAAAGATGGACATATTTATATACAACATTGCAATGTAAGAGACGGACGCTTTTTTCAGGTTTATTTTCGTAATTCCTAATGGAGTACATAAGTATGAAACGTTTAACAGAGCGGTCAACATGGTTTTTTTTAAGGTGAAGGAGTAGACTGAAAGTTAACGTTGATTATGTTCTAAAAAGGCGATATGCTGGATCTGCATTTTATAAGGGGAATGTTTTAATTATGCCTCAACATGCGAATCCTGGGTTGTGGGGGAAAACTATAGTACCCTTAACACGCAATGTTACATTGTAAAATAATTCAATTCTTAAACAGTAGAGGGAAGTAAAACGCACACCCCATAGCGGTGGCGCCATACAGTGGGGTTCATGGATATTCCTAGAAATGTAATTCGCGCAATGGACAAACTTTAAACCTTCCATTCCTATATTAATGCATCAAATTTCAAAAGATTTTGATAAAAATGCCCTATGAAAATTTGTCTGGGGGCATTTTGATAGTTTTCTAGGAATATCCTGCCGGTTGGGGATTGTAAGTGTAGGATACTGAATGCGGATAGATTAATGGGGGGGGGGGGGGGGGGTCAGTCTTCGTAGCAGTATGGAGTAGTGGCGAGAAATATACCATTTATGATTTTCATAAACATAAAAAAAAAACGTGGAAATGATACATATGTATTATATACACATAGCGGGTAACAGACAGCAGCCAGGGTACAGTGACTGGTTAAACACAGCACCAGAACCGAGTCCCAACTAGAAACAAAAAGACGGAGAATTCCACCTTATTACGAGCCGCTTTAGGACCAACTTATTACCAAACCGCGATAGCATGGCGTCCATGGAAAGTAGGGAGTGTTCAACCTAAAAAAAAACTGTCATTGGGGAAACGAAAAAGGATGAAACAAATTATATATCAGGGATGGATGGAGGCGGCCAGATAGCAGCTTTGAGGAGAATATAAACCAGGGCTTCACACACCTCATGCTAAAGACTAGACGAGGTCATCATGCTGATGCATAGGGAATGATGAAGGAATAAGTTGATGGTATGATATTAAAGGCAGGAGATACATGAAATAATAATGTGAATTTGATATGAGGACTAGTCAGATTTTCATTCAATTTTCATAAGATTCCATCTCAAATAATTTTCAGAATACTAATGTGAATCTCTGCTGGAAAAAAAAGAATGATAAGTAGTAGTATTTAATTATATGATACGCTGGTCTATGAGAAAAAAATATGATCAGACGGTATAAGAAAATGTTTGTCAACTACAATACCTGATAGTTTAATCAAGTTAATATATTAAAGACCACAGATGGCAGTTGATCATGGGACTAAAACGAATTATTCTGAACGAGAAACATATGCTAGATTACCATCACATCGCTAAAAACGAAATAAATAAATTCATAAAATGTTTTATAAATTCTCCTTGAAAATGAAGACTATGGTATCACCCTAGGTACATTACTAAGATGACTGTATGGAATGCCGTTGATGATATAACTTCACGTAAACATGCACGACATGAAAGAGGTCACGTACGAAGACAATAGTGCCATAGGCGCAAAATGATATGAAAATAAGACTTCTTTTAGACGATGAATAAAAATATTTGCCAAGAGGACGCGACAGACATAATATGTAATAAATATTTCTGAAAAAATTGGCCCTACACTGAAACGTGTAGGCTACACTTGCCCTGTCTCCTATATTGTAAAGCTGGAATAGCTGAAATAAGCAACGGTATTGTTACGGCATTGTGCCTATTTCACATATAAAAAAAACGTAATACTATCTAATATCTGGTTGGCATGAAGTGTGATATTCCGCAATGGAACCTAGATTTTAATTTGGATAACCATTAACTGAGATAGAATCAAAGCATACCAACAACTTTTCCTGAAAAAAACTATTTCAACGTCGCATTAAGAATAATGTCGAATGAAACCAGAATACTTTATGTAGGATTCTTACTATCCAGTTAATTTTACTTCAAGCCAGCCAAATATACCTGAACGGTAGTTTATTTTGACAACTTCAAAATGTTTCCTAAAACCTCCAAAACAGAAATGATAGTATCATCCATAGAACTAAATGAAAAATCTTAAAAGAATCTTAAAAGAATTTTTTTTTCATAGAACCAAACAGTAAAATGTAAAAGTTATCCTGTGATGAGGAAATCATATATCACTGAATAGCAAACATAGTATACTCGTAAACAAATTATGTCAGTAAGTAATTGTATAGAATATTACTGAATAGCCTATACAATCAAACGCACTTGACTACATGGATATGTTGAATACATAAACGAATAGTGAGTTATGACATAATATAGAAAAAACAAATATATGACACTCAACACTTGTAATAAGGACATTTTAGTCATCTTTTCCATCTACATTTCAGTTTGACGCGTTTTCGTTTTCAAATGCAAAGATTTATAAGCATGAATTCGCAGAGCGCTTGGGATTATAAAATTTCAACCCTGTCTTCCTTGTAATGCCTATGCTCCAGCTTCTCTGATTCCTATCATGCATATGATTACATCTCATAGGAATCTAATATAAGTACAGGTTACCTAACGCCTTGGTGAACTATCTTTTGTATGGCCAGGGGATTAGCTATCCTGAAAACACAAAAGAAACTAGTGGTAGATTTCACCAGTTAGTTCCCTTGAGAAACCGTTACGGCCAAGGCCACATTCAGTCAGGTATTTACAAGTCTATCTACGCTGAACCCTAGAGCGTGGGAAAATGTTTAATGGGATCCACAGATTTGGTAATGGATCCATTCAAGAATTGTTATCTAGTTTCCAGTCATGAACTTGCACCTATGATAGAAGGAATAAAAGAGCAAATGAGAACCATATAGATCCATATTCTTTCATGAATTCCAGTATCTTAATCCAATATTTATTTTTAAAGTACCCAGGGTTCCTTAAACATATTTAATTCTTCATGCTGAATCTCATACTAAGGATTTGGTCTAAGTCTCATACCGCATGACTGAATCTGATTATTATGCAGTACTGAAATGTACTAGTTCAATCTGAACCGAGGTAAAAATCGGCCTTTTATTGAGGGGGAATTTGCTGGTTTTAGTGTCGATCGGTTGGCTGACTTGGTAAAAATGCTTAGTGGGTATGGGGCTTAAGTTAAAAATGTGCCCTTTGTTTAAGAGAGACCCAGGAGGAGTAATTCGCCCAGGAACAGGTACTGCAGGAAGAGCAGACCCAGTCCGATGCCCAGCCCCACCTCCCAGCACAGGGTAAAGGTATAATATAATATAATATCAGAGAGACCCAGGAGGAGTAACTCACCCACGAACAGGTACTGCAGGAAGAGCAGACCCAGTCTGACGCCCAGCCCCACCTCCCAGTGCAGGGTCAAGGTATAATATAATATAATATCAGAGAGACCCAGGAGGAGGAACTCACCCAGGAACAGTACTGCAGGAAGAGCAGACCCAGTCCGACGCCCAGCCCCACCTCCCAGCGCAGGGTGAAGGTATAATATAATATAATATCAGAGAGACCCGGGAGGAGTAACTCACCCAGGAACAGGTACTGCAGGAAGAGCAGACCCAGTCTGACGCCCAGCCCCACCTCCCAGTGCAGGGTGAAGGTATAATATCAGAGAGACCCAGGAGGAGGAACTCACCCAGGAACAGGTACTGCAGGAAGGGCAGACCCAGTCTGACGCCCAGCCCCACCTCCCAGCGCAGGGTGAAGGTATAATATAATATAATATCAGAGAGACCCGGGAGGAGTAACTCACCCAGGAACAGGTACTGCAGGAAGAGCAGACCCAGTCTGACGCCCAGCCCCACCTCCCAGTGCAGGGTGAAGGTATAATATCAGAGAGACCCAGGAGGAGTAACTTACCAAGGAACAGGTACTGCAGGAAGAGCAGGCCCAGTCCGACGCCCAGCCCCACCTCCCAGCGCAGGGTGAAGGTGAAGATGACGCCGACCAACAGGCTGAGCACGAAGCACAGCGCGAACTGCAGCCACGAGAACTCAAACACAGGGTCGCTCGAGTGTTGCGTGAAGGACTTCATCTCCTCTGTAGGGAAAACAAAAGATTTCGCTAGTAAAAGAGTGCAGCAAACAGGTGTGAATTTATTGGGAATGGTTGAAAGGAGGAAGCATACAATTATACAGGATTCCCACGCATTTTTGAAAATCAATTTAAGACCTTTTTAAGACCAATTTAAGATCAAATTTCAGAAAAAAAAGACCTATTGACCACTTGCAAAGTATTATTTCAGAATATATCACAATGATTTAAATTTCAAGTAAGTGTACTCATTTGAAAGTGGGATTTGGAATTTCATGGTTATTTAATTTTATCTTCTCAAAAAAATCAATTTAAGACCTTTTTAAGGCCTTAAATTTGAGAAAATCAATTTAAGACGTGTTAAGACATGCTTGAGAACCCTGATTATAGAAACTTTTTTTGTAGGTAAATTTTTCAAAAAAAGGTGCCAGATTTTCTGCCCTGTGAATCCAAATCATTTGCTCCGTTCTTCTTTTCCTTTCTAGCGATCACTCTTCTCACTCATCCTCTCACTCTGGAGATTCCAGGTGAGAAAAGACTTACCCATCAGCTTCCTTATTACACTTTGTCCTACTTCCCATTTACTGGGAAGTTTGTTGATGAATTACCAGGGTTGCCACTGACCAGAGACGTCAAAATTCCCTGACATTTCCCTGACTTTTCCCTGACAAATTCCATTTTTTCCTGACTAATTAGATAAGAAAATCCTTTCAGCAAACAGCCTTGAACAATCCCTAGGACAGTCTTGTCCTTCCGTTTAAGCCCAAAGTTTCGAAACACAGTATCTTAATTTTTCCTTGGCAACCCCTGGAGCCAAGGCAATATTGCTGGATCACAGCAACACATCTTAAAATCACAACATGCTTTTCAAGGGGCCACAATTTACAAAATAATGTTTGCCAAACCAGATTCTTGTGATCTGATGCACAAATTCTAACTTTGTGATTTAAATTTGGGGCTTTGACATGTTTGAAATTCCATTTTTCCCTGACCTTTTTCAAAATTCCATTTTTCCCTGACCAATTCCAAAATCCCCTGACTTTTTCCTAACCTTGAAAAAAAACACGTTTCCCTGACTTTTCCCTGACCAGTGGCAACCCTGATTACCCTTGATTTCATAGAGGCCCACTTGCCCTGGAGTTTGTCAATCATGAAGGCCTTGCATAAAGTTATAACCTTTAGTCTCACTGGGTACCACTTACTCTGTAGTTTGTCAGTCAGGAAGGCCTTGCATAAAGTTATAACCTTAAGTCCCACTAAGTGCTACTTACTCTGAAGTTTGTCAATCAGGAAGGACTTTCCCGAGCCCCACTTGGCGTACAGGCCAACGGTGATCGGGGTCCTGAGGGCCGGGTCACTCAGCACGTCGGCGATGGTACTACTGTACAGGTCGTAACCCTGGATGCTCTCCTCCGCGTTCAGATGACCTGTAGAGGGTAACGGTTAGATTAAGGCATCGTTTTAAAAGGTCAAGAACTTTGCCGTTATGAAGGCGTACAGTGGGATGGAAGGCTTCGATATTTTCTCATAGTTTTATTAATTTGACATATAAGTGTACAAGAGTTTTTTTTTTTTAGCTAGTTTACTGAGTAGGTGTACACTGCCATTATACAAAAGGCAACAGTTATTCTGTGATCTTATAAACTTGATAACATATTAATCTCTGGCTGATATTAGGAGAATTCAGGTCTACGTGAGTAGCAATTGGTGTTTTTCTTGCCTCACGATTCCGCAGTAGATTAGGTCATTATAAGAATATGTATAAATTCAATACTCGTGTAACAAAAACAAAAGAAAGCGTTAAACGTTAACAATATTTGAACAATTAACACGAAACGTCAGGTTTGATGTTTACCAGCTTTGTCACCAAGGTCACCAAATGCTACCATACTTCGCTGACTGCCTGAGATATCTAGAACATTGAACAGAATTCTACCACTGCATTAATTCCAAAACGACAGCGGTATCCTGTTGTCCAAGGCAGCGTGCTTTCTATTTTCACACCACAGGAAAATGATAACATAATACCAAGAGGAGATCCGAATTACATGAACCGGGAGCGCTTCCAGGGTAGGCTATATACCAGTATTTCAAATATGAAGAACTAAGCAATATCACTGATTTCAATGATTAATCAGAAGGTACTCCGTCTCACTCTTTAAATGTATGTACTCCACATTATAACAACACTTACGCGCTCCGAAGATCTGGCTAAGGATGCTCTTCTGGTGGGCGGCGTCGATCTGGTAGGGGGTCTGGCCGCCCTTGTTGGGTTTGTAGAGCAGACAGCTGTCCTTGGGGTTTCTCAGTAGTAGCTCAGTGATCCGCTTACTGCGGCCCCGGACAGCGATGGTCAGGGCAGTGTCGCCCCGCTGAAAAAGAACAGAATTACTATTTTTGTATTCAAATTTCTTAAGCAATTTCTAATGTATCTAGATTCTAAGAACAGAAGATTTAAATGTCTGTATCTCTTTTTTTTGCCGGTATCAATCGCCCATGATTAATTTTTTATTTTCTTTATACTGGGATAAGTTTTTCTTTTTGCTTACCATTATCAGCACAACCCCCTACAATGTCAAAACATGGTTTTCTATTGATTGGCTGTTACCAAACAGATGAATTTCATGTTACATTTTTAATTGTATTTTCCAAATCGGTACAAAAATGGAAAAACATCATACCTTGTCCATGGCAGACACCTTGGCCGTACGGTTGAGGAGCATTTCCACCAACTCAACACTTCTGTTGCGGACAGCTTTGAGCAGCGGTGTGTCTCCATCCTGAAGATACAAGACAAGTTACAATCCTCAACACAAACTATAGGTTGTCCAGTATAATGAGACAGTAAAATGTGTTGTTACTATGACGGAAAATATATTCTTTGTAAAAGAAAATTTAACTGGTGCTGGGAATGTACATTTAAATTCTATACCAACACCCACATAATAGTACAAGCACTTAAAAGTCGTACTATCGACCTGTCAATTCATGCTATATGAATGGTTTACCTTATTTGGTATTTCTGTATCAGCATTGTACTCGAGCAGAATCTTAGCAACGGCCACGTGCCCCTTCTCCACCGCCCAGTAGAGCGCCGTCTTGTTGTCCTGCAAAAAAATAGTATTCAACTTTAAATGAAGGACAAGAGTGTCGAGAAACCCTTAGTTATTTCTGTTATTAGAAGGTAGAATTGATATTTCAGAATGGATCTGTCGGGAGGGATCTGAAAATCAAAATTTTCTAAAAAGAAAAGCAGGGGTTAAGATATTTGATTCTAGACAGCAGGGTCTGCCTTATGATCTTATACGTGTTAAAAATAGCCCAATTTGGCGATGCTTTATACCTCATTACTACAAATTAATGTCTATCGGTAGAAATGCTTGCTTACCACGCCTTCCACGTCGATATCGGCGTACTTCTTGAGCAGGGCCTTGACCACCTCCAGGTGGCCTCCTTTAACCGCGTGGATAAGAATAGTGTCTCCATACTGCAACAGAGAAGATTATACTCAATTAGTAGGTATAACCGACCCAACAAATACAAGGTCACAGGTTGAGGTATGAAAGAAAAGTATCGGTTACAAAACCGAAAAAACCCGGGTTATTCGTCTTCTTTTTCTATATATGAAAGTAATGCTTGATGAAATATGGGGAATCGTATAGAAATATGAATTATCGAGCGAAATTATCGATTCAATTAAACAAAAAGTCAAAGATGGACACGCGAGCCCGCCGCCATCCTCCTCTATTATCGTTCACGCGGAGAACACAAACCTTGTTTCCGATGCCGATCGTAAATATCGACATAATTCTTCAGTTTTTTATCGACCCTGACCGCCTCTGAATATCAATAGTCCATGATATATACTCCATTTTGCTGGACGATGCCGATTTAAGGCGTAAAAGGCCTTCACTCGCGGAGAACAGCTACACGTGTCCTTACCGGGTCGCGCCATTTTGGCCTCTGATGCAAGGCGCTGTGGTTTGACAGTGTGACTGCGCGAGATGCGTTTCGCCCGGAAAGGATTGCGCATGGAAAATAGTGCAACGAATTTCTTTATTTTCTGGTTTATATCGATTCCTTCTTCCTAAAATACAGTGGTAACATCAATAAAAGATCGACATGAACCTCTATCGCGCGTTAAGTCGACTGAAACGCGCAGGAAATAGGCGAAATAGGCGAGCATTCACGGCTGACTTTCCGATCAGAGACCGGGGGCAGCCATGCTCGCCGTCTTCACGCTCATTAACATAATTTATTCAACTGGCTCCAACACTACACTGCAATCCGGGACGCTAGGCTTTTCAGTGCTGATGCGTCGATCGATGTCATACAGTTTGCCGCTGTCACTCTCCATCCAGATTTCGGCTAATGGTTTCTCAATGGTCAATTTTTGGTATAGGCATTACATAGAGAAAGTACTGCCAACCGGAAGCAGGTCCAAATTTGCAATCTTGTTTCCGCTGGTGATGGTATCGTTCAATGGCGTTTCCCGCCTAAATGTCCAAGTCAACATACCCGGGCGAGATTCGATAGATCGATCATATTTCGAAGATGACTGGATAATACAGCGAGCCCGGGTAACAATGCAGTTTTAGTTTTTTTTAATTATTTTTAATCATATATATTTGAACATACAAACATGTATTCGTGCTTTATATATCTTGGCGTTATTCACTTTTATGAAATAGATATATATTATGACAAAAACATTCTTTCTCAAAAAGACCAATGCTATCTTGAATGAAAATTCATTCACTGGGTAACATATCAAACAAGTGTGGTAGGCAACCACAAAACGTACCCGGTCTGGCAGGTTGACGTAGGCCCCCTTCTGTAACAGCTGGTATACGATGTCAATGTGCCCGTCTTTAGCGGCCAGCGTCAGCGCCGTGTATCCGTCCTGCAAAATCGCAAAGAAAACAATAGTCAAGAAAACAATAGTCATGACTTACAGCTTAAAATTCACATACGGGCTCACTGTCAAAAGAACGTAAGGATGATTACTACTTAATTTAGTATTACATTTAGTTTTTTTTCTCATTATGTTGTTGTGTAGAATTATTTTGGTTAGTCTTGAGGCTAATGCTGGCAAGTATTTTCATATACCAAAAATACAGTGATGATGCTTTAGCGCAGTTCTAGATATTAAATGTTGGTTTGTTTGTGTGTTTTTTTTCCCTTTAGTTACCAAATAAACAGATTCACAACACTCCCACCAACATTTTATGTGAAGGTTTGGTAATTCTTGGCGACTTTTGAAATAGTTTAATACTCTACTTCATCTATCATAGATCTGAGGTAAAAGCCGAGTCTTACAACATTAGACCGTGTAGGGAATATCAAGTTTATCAAGAAGATTCGGACAAAAAGAGAGGCACTGAAGAAAAAGTACAGAATCCATGTATGGTAAAACTTACCTTGTCCACAGCGTTAACATTAGGGTTGTACTCGAGCAGATTCTGCACTACTTCAGTATAGCCACCTTTTGAAGCAATGATAAGCGCAGTCCACGAATTCTAAAACAAAAGATGTAACAAGCTAAACTGAGGAGGCTATGTCGAGCGTAGCCCCAGAGCATATAATATAAGTGATCTCGGTGTTACTTCAAGTGTAAGCATGAGCCTTTTACCCAAAGCATGAGCCTTTTAATCATCTTCCTCAGCTTCATCATACTTGTGATTTAATTAGTAAAGTCTACCTATCGGTGATCTGTGAGCACCTACAAATGATTTAGCCCAACAAATATTCTGAATTACTATTCTCCACATTAACAGATGAAGTTCTGAACATGATAAGTTGAAATTTTAACTCATTTTGTATTCTTACTAAAGTTATTCCTTATTGCAATTTCTGAACTCTTATTAAAGGACAAAATATTTAGGAATCGTAGTTGCTATTACCATTCCGGCATTGTCCACGCTCGCACCCACTTCCAGAAGGGCATCAACGATCTCCTTGTGACCTTTTCGGGCCGCCCAGATGAGGGGAGTGGTCCCATACTGGGGAGGAATCAACGTTTCATCAAAATATATAGTTTTAAAATCCTATACACATATGGAATCAAGTAATACAGCCTTCTAGGTGTAAAACAAGCAGCTGAGAAAAAAAGATGTACGGATGAATGTATCAGGCATAAGTCGTTAGTTTGTCGTTTCATCAAAATATATGTGTATATCGTCAATTATTGTTTTTTGGTGCTAAAGATTTCCATTATACGTATATGATGGCGGCGTGTTCCCCCAGAGCTCGGGTCAGAATAAGAGATGTCTATTTACAAAATTGGAACAGTTACATTCGTCATAAATAAAGTGGATTAGTAACGGTATTTGTATCATGTTATAAGTTTGGTTCAGTACCTTATCTGCCGTGTTGACCTTGGCGTCCTTAGACAGGAGGAGCTGGACGATGGAGAGGTAGCCCCTGCCGGCCGCCCACGTCAGGCACGACATGTGGTGCTGCAAACACACATACACTCGTATTAGAGAAGATAGTACAGCATTAAAAGTACGGGGCAATTATATTACAGAAAGGAGATGATCTTGATGTGGCGTACAGAAATCTCTCCTTTAAATTAGTATCTGGCTAAATTATGAAGGTTATTTACTTCTTAATTGATATAATTCTAAAGCACCCGTTGTAAGTTCGTTTCTATATTCTACACTCTGCAGTCTGTCTTGATATTTATTTGATATGATTTCTAAGATTATCCCCCCTTTCCTTGCATTTTATCTGAGGGGTTTACATATTTTTTATTTTGCTTGGCGTAGCATGACAAGTCTTGGATAACAGAGCCGGCTTACCTCACCCTTGACATTCACGTTGGCATCATGATCTACCAACTCACGCACCACTGCCACATGTCCTTTGTAGCAGGCCCACACCAGAGCCGTCCACCCTCCCTGCAAAATGACATACAGATACATTGATATATGCATCGAATGATAGCACAAGTTAACTAGTTAACTCGAAAACAACATAAATTCATATCTTTTTTTTTCCTTAGCAAAGTTAACTGTAAATTTAATCAGTTTTTAGTCAATTAACATTTACAAATTAAAAGAGTATTATCAACTCCGCCCGATTCCTTAAAAGGTTTACACAAGGTATGATATATATCATTTTGAATAACAGTCCGGTACTTAGATCTAATATTACTTATCATTACGAACCAGACATATCGTTTTTTTATAGATCGTGTGTTAACCTAATTCTGATGAAGATTCCTGTTCACAAGAGATGCCGTCAAACTTTGGACAATAAAAAAGCAAATCCTGACTTTATATCTAAAACAGCCATACCATATCCCGATGTTCGATGAAGGCACCACGGCTGATGATTTCGCTCACTACTTCAACATGGCCTTCTTTGGCTGCGTTATGCAACGCTGTCCAGTTATCCTAAAGGAAGGGGTAGTTAGCAACACGCATGTAATGGATTTATAGTTGTCAAACATGACACATTCGATACAAAACTTTTGTACAAGTACGAATTATATTTGTCTTCTATTACATTTTTCGAATCGTAGACGATTCAGATAACGTCCAATTGCAAGCACATTTATCGTTATATGAAAACTAAACAAAATTTTTTACTTACATTGTCGACTGCGTTGACATCAATCTCGGGGTGACTCAAAAGCTCTCTCACAATGGGTAGATTACCCAGGCGACTGGCGACCATCAGGAACGTCTGGCCATCCTAATTTTTTTTTAATTTAACAATTTTACCAAATTGTAAATCACAATTAAAGTCAAATTCAAATATACTATAGTTAACTCGTCTCCGAAATCTATGCATCCGTTTCAATGTTGTTGATTGTCCAAGGATACCTCATACAAAATGCAATTTAATTATTGAAACTATTCTCGGGTAATTGTTAGCATAATTAATTTCATGGACTTGGGTACAATTTGAAATATAGAGTTTAATCCATATGCTCCTTAAAGCGATGTCATCACGTAAGTTACATTTTCTAATACAATATATAAGTATGTCAGTTTTATCGATTAAGTCCTTTTCTTTTAACTTACCTCGTCTCTCTCGTCGAGGCTGATGGCACCCGTCTTGAGCAGGTTGACCACTGCAGACAGGTCCTCATTCTCAATGTGCCTCATCAGGCTCTGACCCCCGAGTGACGTCATCTTGACCGGTCACCCCAAATTTGGTCCTACGGATGGTATAGGCAAAATGCTACGAGATTCTTTTGGTGAACTAAAAAAACATAATGATTCACCTGTTTACCTCTTGACATGTATGTAAATGCTTAATTGACTATTCAATGTTCTTTTGTCCGGCCACTTATGACATTCTTTCTAACAATTTATGGTAACCAAGCTCCAATGAGCATCAGTTGACAAATGTGGGTAACACCAAAAATAATATAGCTACACAAAGCTCCTTTGTAGAATCGTTGGTAACACTGACAAGTTTGTTGTTATTTTTATTCTTTCTTTTTTTTTAATTTCCAAACTGTTTCTTTACAAAGCAATCATCTTCCAACGGATATAAGGAGTCGTTATAATAAAATATTTACAGTATCAACGTAAGATTGTGAATGTGATGATAACCAAACAAAAGTACAACTTTGTGTCATAAGTGTCCTTTTGGCCTCACATGCAGTGTACTGTTATCTAATTTCAGCTAATAAAACAAAGTGCGCTTTGACTTAAATTGTGGGAATCAAAAGTATATAGTTGCAAAGTCTGCCTGATAAAACTTGGTGGATACACTGAGCGATTTAACTAAGTTATGTAGTGGCTGTATTACAAAATTACCTCCCTAAAAATTATGTTGTGTGCGTTACGAATTCCCTCATCGGATTTATGTAAATTATCTTTTTACTAACTTTCAGAGTTCTTTGGACTCTAACTTTCTACCGGTAGTTATGAGGTATAAAGCTCCATATCACTGACGCACTCTATTATAGCACGGTGTTGTGATCGAACTGTTCTTATGTGACGACCCACTGATAACGGACGATTACGCTGCTGATAATATGATAAGAATAGGTGCGGACAAGCTGCCAAATTTAGTGAGTAGATCTATGGTGTACTCTCCTCCATACAATCAAAAGTCAAGATTATTATCTTCATAGTCCTTCACTCAACAATACTACAGAGTAAATCTCGACAACATATGTGACCAGTCACGGGATATGGTAACCTAGAGGGATATTAGTTATTTTGCTCTTAGTCCATTATTAAGTGAGTTATGGATGAAAACAAGTTAATAATGCATATTTCCCTTTGAAATGTGACATATGCAGAATTTTCCAGAGATTATGATCATGAGCAAAAAAATGCATTTTTTTTATTCAAGAAAGTTGCATTATGGGTAATTTTGCAAGGAACGTCCTTTTTAAAAAGGGTGTAACAAAAAGGAATGTTCTCATGTTACCATGGCAACAGAAAAAGGAATATTAAGATTGCATAGAATATTTTTGTCAAGTTAAATGACAAAAGTCTTTCACTTTGCAGTGGTAAAAACTGTTATTTGAATGGAGATCTGTGTGAAAAGTTATTCTATTTTAAGTAATTGTGAAAATTAAGAAAATTTTATTTTTCTAACTAAATACGGTTTGGTTCAGGGAGCTATAATATGGAAATGATGCACAAATGCTAAAACAGGGGTGCACCAGTGTGTACCGCATAGGGGATTTCAAACACCCATATCTCAGCCTACAATAGGAATATTTAAAAATGGTTTGCATTGTCTGAAAGGTGGGATTGTAAATTAATTTTTATACTTTCCCCCTCTAGGACACCAATTTCCATGATTGGTCACATATGGTTATTGGTAACTGGTGGAATCAGTCTGCAGCAGAACAAGATGATGTTCAGAAGGGATAGGCAAACAGTTTTCAGATTTGGTTGCCCAGTTTGAGAACTAAAGTGCATTTACAAAGACATCTGTTGGAAGGGCACTGTATATAGATGTGAAACGGGTTAGACTTGTACACAACTTTAGCATATAATTTTTACCCTATCTGATTCCCTAAATTCGTGCCACTAATAAGCCAATCCCATTATAAGGTATTTCCAGGCTTGAACAAGGGGCGGACAAAATTCATGTAGAAAGTGTCCTTGTTTCCTAATGTTAGGTTTACTGAAATAAGTAAGAATTATATTTTTCTGTATCCCTAAGTATTGATCAAAACTTATGATTTCTAATATTTTCCCAATTGACAGATTTGCAGGTTTGTCAGCCAATCAAAAGGCTATATTTCAGGGCAAAATAGGGTTGGACATTATAGGTTGGGCTGACACACAGGCTTTAACATTGGTTCCTATGGGAAAAAATCTGATATATAAAGCTGAATTTTACAAATTTAAGAAGCAATTTGTCAACCAAATTGCTTTGGTTCATTTTGTATCACGCAAATCTCTTCATGGAAAAACCACAGAGGGAATTTTAAAAATAATTTATGGTAAACTTTAACATGGGTGAAAACTGGGATGGGCTTTATTATTAGCTACAACTTCGTGCTAACACATTCATCACAATGTCAATCCATGTGTAAGAAATAATAGTTTGTCAAATTACCATAGGCATAGATCTATATAATGATAAGGCCAAAAATAAATAAATTGTTGTGTTCAGGTAACATAGGTCGAAAAATTAGGAAGGTCGATTTAATTTGATTTTTTTTTTTTTACTTACAAACATGGACCCTGGCAGTCTTGAAAATAGAAATATTAGGCCCTAGTCCAAACATTCTCTAACACAATTTTTAGTGCATTAGATTTAGAGTAATGCCTGGCCTTGGATTTTTTTTTTTCTAAATGATAAAAAATTGAAAAAAAAATTATGAAAAAAAGTTAGGGTTGGCCCTAGGCCTAGGGCCAAAAGGGTAGGTCGGGTTAGATCTACCTGAACACAACACTTTTTTTTATTTTAATTTTTAGGCCTAAGAAACAAAATGTAACCGTCCTCTCATTAATTTAGTGATTGCAGCTTGACGTAGACTATAGAGTGACTATGCCATCACAATTCGAGGCCAGGACCTAGTAGTAGTATCATGTGTGTAAAGGCAAGTGACACAGTCAGATCACAAGGCTGTAACCTGAAACCACTAAAACAGTCAGAGCCTGCCAGATCTGAGACAGGTGCTCTGTGTCGGAGACGGGCACACGGATCATTATTGGCTAAGCAAGGATAATGTAAAGGGGTTCACACTTACCTTGAGCAAATAACTAGTTCATCTTGACAAAATAAGTACTAGAATTGGCGCAAAAGATGCTAAAATCGCATTTTCTCTCTTGGTTGCTCCTCCGTCCAGCACCCAAAACAGCTGCCCTTGACGGAAGTGACGTCAGAAGTTTACCAAAACACCAGGCTTGGTGCCGACGCCTGAGTGCGGTGGTAGTTTTCCGTGAAATTTGGACTAAATTGTCCATATTAAATCATAATCGTATGCAAGAAGCATAAACATCTAAGATGGATTCAAGTGAACTTGAACGGTAAATATTTTTATTCTTAAATGCACGTCGGAGACGTGGGGAATCCTTGCCTTTCATCGGTAACTCATTAGATGTTGGTATTATCGCTCACTGAAGAGGGGTGTTTGGCCTTGACTTGTTTTTGGTCAAGTTTGTTGTGAAGCCAGAAGGACCAAGGAACTTCTCTCTTTTCAACAACACTAATATTTATTTTTATCTTAAACAAAAAGTTAGCAAAAAATATTCATTAAAATACTTACCCAGAAAGCTGAGCTCGATTCCTGAGTGCCTGACCCTGGCCTGACTGGGAGTGGGACTCGGGAGGCAGGGCCTGGGTAGATCTAGTCTAGGCCTAGATAGGCCCCTAGTAGATCTAACTTGAAAGTTGAAGTTGAAGCAATCCTCCCTTCTGGCTCGGCTCGATTCAGCACAAAAGATCTACAGAAGGTGCCATCTTTGCAATGAAATCGACAGAGCGAATATGATCAAAGAACCCACAAGACTGAAGAGCTAGATCTATATTATTTTTGATATGATTGAGCAGAAATCAGCGATTTTCATTTAAAGATACTAATCATAGGCCAGTTTTCAACCTGGCCAAAAATGTACTACAACTCTATTTCTTTCCCCGAAATTGTGAGAGTATTTCTCCAAGAATATTTTGTCTTACCTATGAAGTTAGGAATATTGTTTCTGACGTTTTGAATGCGATTGAGCACTTTTGTTCAGGCCTTGCCAGCTGCTATTCAAACCTAGGTAACTGGTTAGCTGTTTTTCAGCTTGAGTTATGCCTAGGATGGGTAGATCTACCAGCAGAATGTCGTGGCTAATAGGTTCGAATTTGTCAGTACAATCAGGCTAAGCAAACTATAGGATGTTCGAGGAGAATATCCATCAAAACATAAAGATCTATAATCAAGAAGCAAGCATAACACGGATGACAAAGTGGTGAGTGACGGGGCACTGGGGTGGCACTGAGTTGGGGTGTCAACACCCCGAAAGTCAGCTGAGTTGGTATCTCAATACCCACCAGGTCAGCTGAGTTGGGGGTGTCAACAATCACCAAGTCAGTTGAGTTGGGGGTGACAAAACTCACCAAGTTAGCTGAGTTGGGGTGTCAACACCCACCAAGTCAGCTCAGTTGGGGGTGACAAAACTCGCCAAGTCAGCTGAGTTGTGGTGTCAACACCCACCAAGTTAGCTGGATTTTTTAAAAAATTGTTTATTAAGTAAATTACTTCAGGGTTGTCCCTGGTTTTCGGTGATATTACACTGATAAAGTGTAGTAAATAAACATTTCAGATGTAAATTATAAGTATGTAGATCTACATCAAGATCAATACAATATATTTTGGACCTAGTAAAATTGATCAATATAGACACAGTATCTGTGTTTGATCAGATTCATAAATTCATTGACACAGGTTGCAAATTGTACATCATGGCATAGTTCATCCCAAATGATAGTGTGGTCAAGTAGTAAACTTGGGTGATGCCCTGCTCAGGACATGCTGGCATTGTTGGTTCCACTTTATTTTTTGTACAGCCTCTATCTCCTTACTTTTTTACCCCTAAAATAGGAATCACAAAGGGTGTTATTTTACTGCTAACATATAACTACTTCCTGAAACATATACCAGTATTTGAACATTTCATTTTTAAAGGGGGGATATTTATCAAAATATTTAGAGTGACTAAAGGGATACCCAAGACCCATATCTATAATATGACTGACCATTATTCGGTGCGTTGATAGATCACGATGCGGAAATATAGGCATGATCTATCTAGGTGATAGGTCACCCAAGTCCGTAGGAACTCAAAAAACTCTTAAATTAAGGTCCTAATGATACTAATTCCCATGTTATAATGTGGATAGATTATTCTGTGACCTGCCTTTGAGTGAACGGACCGAGGATAGACATCTCTTGGGGAAAACATCTCCCAAGCTGTTCTATCCTGGGTGAGGTCACTCTCTGGGGGGCCAAGAGACTGATCTATTCCCTAAAAAGAGAGTTGGTCCGCCGAAGTTTTGCTCTTGGTTGTATCCTCAGGACCAGGTGTTGGTATCACTGTTCTAAAATTGAAGTATAACAGATCAGTATGTAGACGATAAATCTTGTAAATTCTACCTTAATAAAAAGATTAAAAAAACAATCAAGCTGAAGGTATGATTGCTTATTTTTGACAGGAAAGCGATGGAAGAAATTCTAAGAGAGGCAAAAAATGCCGCCGAGAGAGCCAAAGAAATGGGAGCGTCAGGATGGTAGGTTTGGTTTTTTAACGATTATCAGTTTGGATCATCCTATAAAAACTTAGCAATCTTTGGTTACATTTCTTCAATCATTCCTGTGGTTTGATTTATTGATTAAAGTAGAGTCTATGGTCATTTTTGAGCTGTATATAGTTTTACGCATTCCTCACATTGCGGTTTATTGGCGAAAAAAAAATTAATTGAAAAAGCAAAACATTAAGGACAATTGGCGAAATGTAGGTTCACAGTTTATGTTAATCAATACTTATTCTACAACTTATGTTGCATCATGCTGAATCATGTAGGCCTACATTTATCTTTGATACTTAATTCTTTTCTCTTCCATTTTGTAGGTTAAAACCAGTAGTTCCGCGAACGAACAAGCGATTTCTGCACAACACACTTGTGAGTACCATGCGTGACTTGAGAAGACCAGGCAGATACAGAAGGTCATGGTCAAGGTCATCTTCGAGGTCAAAATCAAGGTCAAGGTCCCGATCAAGGTCAAGGTCTCCCATCATATCCCGCCATGTCCACCCAAAGAAATCCAGAAGAGAAGAGAGGCATGAAAAACGCGGATCAAAACATAAAGGAAAAGAAAAGTCCAAGCGTAAGGAAGACAGCAATGGTAGCCATCCTAAGGAATCTCAGCCAGAAGAAATGACTAATAATATTGAACATGTAATGGACATGTCGAGTAAGGCTGATACGGATAATGGTGTGATAGATAATCCTCTGGGCAACGGTCAAGATTCAGAGGCAAAAGTTTCGCCTACGAAAGAAAAACACAAGAAAAAGAAATCGAAAAAGAAAAAGAAGAAAAGTCACAAAAAGAAATCGCACAAAAAACATAAAGTATAGTTTAGCACGAATCTCAGCTATGTGAATGTGCGTGAGTGATCAACTTTTTCTTTGTTTACCTGTTGATTAATTGGTGCTAGGATCTAGCCCTTTATATTTTATTTTTTGTTCTCATTGAGACATGTTTATCTGAATGGTGTGAATTATAAATTTCCCATCGCTCAGTTTGGAATAGAGAATTGGGAGGGGATTGGATGATGTCGGCATAATACCATGTCTGTCACTTTGTTCTCTGTACAAAGAAAATGTTATCTCCTATAATTTCTTTCAGTAACCAGAGGCCACCCACGGTCCGGTCTTTAAGTTGGGATATGCACATATATATGAAAGTACTAACGATCAACATCATTCTTAACAATAGTAGCATTCGTTTGATTGAACTGAATCCCTTTAAAGATAATTGGTAATAAGCATACATTTTTCTTATAGCTTCGTTTCTAAAGAAAATATGAGCCGGTCAAATGAAATATCTCAGGGGCTAACAATAAGAAATACTCTATTACTATATTGCTAGACGTACAAATGCCCAAGTACCCAATTGATCAAATGTGAAATGATATCCATATATATCTTTTGTCGAGCATAATTTTGTCAACTGAACCTTTTACAACATAAACTTTGAAATGCATCTCCAACGGTTAAATTTATGTTATCATAGCTGACAAGCGGCAGGTATTGCTGTGACACAGATTTCCAAATCCTCCTAGTTAAAATATTCAGTATTGTTAGGTTATGCAGAATTTGACAACTTCTGCTTTCTGACTCATTGTCGGTGATAGCGCTCAATAAATCTCAAAACATATCAATGCAGAACTGTAAGGCAGTCAACAATCCATTTAATGACAAACCTTCATTACTATGATGAAACGTGACATTATTTTTGACATAAACTATCCTGCCTTACAACATTTTAGAATCGTAAATATATGTATGTATATCTGTCCAAACTAAATGCCTTAGCTTGAAAGGTATGAAGTTATGGTGATAAGAAAGAAATGTGAATTAAAACTCTTTTCCTCGATCCTGTAATTAGCTTGTGAATGTGTCATATTCTATAATTCTGACCACATGTCATAAGGTTTATCCTAACCGTATTACTTAGTGTCCCAGGGCCCATATTTTCGTAACTAATTTGGCTAGTCAGGGAAAGTTTGATTAGGGTCTCAAGATAAGTAATTTTGTCTTTTACCAAAATTAACTCTGTTATTACAAAGAAGTTGCACAGCAGAATTATTAGGTTTACAATTTATTAATGATTGACAGGATTTCAAATCATGAGATGCTAATCAAAGTTTCTCTAATTAGCCAAATTAGTTACGAAGATATGGGCCCTGGTTTATCAAGGCGAAGCCAGAGTAATTAATACAAAAACGTCCCGCCTGTTCCAAAAAGAATCATGTTTCCAAATCGTCATAATCTAGTGTGTCTATCACATAGGCAGCTGCAGGTCCTCTATAAATTACATTGTAGTGCCGAATTAGTAGTGCCAGGATTTGTTGAATAATGTGTATATTGAGTAGATCTCTCTGAGTTTTCAATTTCTTATTAGGTAATATAGGATTAGTGATATAATTGCGATTTCTAGAAGGCCTTTCATTGATTAGCACTTTATATTGGGAAAATGCCAACCCATGTAAAAATGGAAAACACCTCTCTACTAGAGATTAAATCTCCGAAAGTGAAAGCAATACAAGTTATTTGTGTGTCAGACGTGGTTGTTGTAGTAAGAATCTTTATTCTCTAAAGAATAAAATATATGTGCACCCATAAAGTTTGGTTGAATGTGAATATGTATTTACTGAAATAAGACCCAGTTTCACGGTGCCTTTCCCCATGTCGCACAAATATCCGTATTCTTATATTAACATTTTATTATAGTAATTCACATTTGTAGAAAACATGTCGGACATCGCTGATAATTTTTAAGTTTGTTTTTGAAATAGCGGTTTCTTTAGAAATTGTATGAATGCAAACCATATTTTAGCCTCGATGCAATTAATAGAATTGCCATTAGGCTACATTTTTTGAGATTGGCAGTAATTTCATGTTGACATTAAATTATTATTCATTATTAATGGAAGTAGACTTTATCAATGAGTTAGATGTTAACTGTTATTGACAAGCTTTCGCAGTAAAGTAGACCATTTAGGAGGAATGTGAGTAGAATACTACCTTAGCAGGCACCGAATATAGTTTTAGTTGATTTGTGATATACTAATAATCCATTCTAATTTAATATCAAATTCATTAATGAAATAATCAATTCAAATGTAAGTTCAATAACTGAGTATTTTACACACGAAAACAAGTAAGAAGATACAATATCTGATTTAGGTTGAATTTGTTTAATTGACAAACAGAATCAATGTCATTTTATCGTAACATGTCTAAGACTCAACTACGCACTTTACATTTTATAACCATATAGCATATGAATACGTTTAAATACCCGTGATCACTTCTACTCTGAATCCTTCATATTGGCTTATATTTGGCTACACATTAATCACGTTTGGACGACGTTAGTGCAACCAACCGAACACCAGAAAAACTACGCAGCTTTGAATTAAACTACATTTACATAGCCAAGGCAGAACAAGCTAGGATGTAAAAAAACTATTCTTTTTAAATCCATTGATAACAAACGTTTTAGTTACACAAACCTTCGACACGCTAGAGGTAGTTTGGTTTTGGCAGTGTGTCCATGTAGTATGGGCCAAGCGTTAATCATCTATGTCATGAGTAGCAATAGCACCGACATTATACATATATCAAGGTAACCAAACACATCAAACATATACATTAGTCTCCACTCGGGACATTGGCCCGCTATAAATAGGTTATGCATGCTTATCCATTGGTACCTTTGTACCATAAATCCAGATTTTTAGAAAACCCAGGTAATACTTGATTTACACACTAAAATAATGACTAGACTAATCCAACAACTGCAGTTGTCACACATACAAATTAACATATAACATAACCCCCAAACAGTACAACTTTACCAAAAAAACAACTAATATTTCCAAATCTGTCTATGAACACTCATGATATATGTAAGAGGATTTACTCTTCTTCAATGTCGACAGGCTTCATTATAAGTGTTTGTTTAGGCCCCAGACGGCGAGCAAAAATGTCCTCTACAGGTTTGATCATGAGTGGCTTGGCCCCTGAAATAGGGTTGAGTCTCACCCGGGCCGGTCGTTGAGCCTCCAAAGGCCTGAGCAGCTCGTCCAGATCGAGTTCTTTGACGAGCGACTCGTCGAGTAAGGACGGGTCGTAGGCCGTCGGCGGCAGGTCACAACTAACGTCGTCATCTTGCTCGTTTTGTTGCTCTGTGGGATGCCACGCGATTTGGTCACTGTCGCCATTGAAACTGTCGCCGAGTTGCGGCAGTGGGCGGATCTGTCGCGACCGTGGCGACACGGTCATACCCGCCATGTAGAGTTTCCGCATGACGGCCATCTCCACACGCGGCGGCAGCGGCGGCAGGACGTTCCGCTTCCGGGGCGTCGTCGGTTCCTGTTCCGGTAGACTCAGCAGGTCGTCTGAGTCGTCCGACTCTTCTCCCACTGACCCTCCCAGGTGCTGGAGTAGAGGCGCGTGGCCGGGGTTTTCCTCCAGGGGCTGTAGGGAGAGGCGCAGGGTGTTGACGTTTTCCTCCAGGGGCTGTAGGGAGCCGCGCGGGGTGCGCAACGTCGGGGAGGCGGGTTCGCCGCCGTCGGTGTTGTCGACGAGGACCTTGTCCCAGAAGCGGCCGACGGGGCTGTGGAGGGAGGGCTTCTGACAGGTCGTCGAGATCACCCCCTCACTGCTGCACTGGGCGCACAGCCCGATGGCAGCGTCCCTCGGGGAGTCGGGCATTGGGGGAAGTCTCCTAGGCATGTTGGCAGCAATAAAGAAACTAATGAATATTTCTTAAGCTCTTCACTGCTTACAGTCCTGGCAGGTCTTGAAGGGTATCGTTCCTTTGGATGCTGTAGGCTGTTCAAAGGTGCACTTTTATTTTCTAATTTCTCCTGAGAAAACCCTCGATAAAATGTCCAAGGCTGGAACGCAAGTGCTAGTTCCTACCGCTCAGCAAACCCAATGAAGAATGCCCGATCAGCGTTGGGATCACAGCACAACTCAGCAAGTTGTTTTGCAGGGAAGATTCTGAGAAACCAGTGTGCTTCCACACATGCGATCGATCAATGTTTCTTCTGGCGGCTGTTTGTGCCGACTTCAGTTATTGCTCCACAGTGCCGAGTACCTGGGCGTTCCGTCTCTGGAGCTGTTTACCTGGATGGTCCATGGTGCCTGGGGCGTCATCCCCCTTATGTAGGCGTGGGTGGGTGCCAGCAGAGTGGCTTTTTTGCCCTGAGCCACCAATCAGGATCATTCTATCAGCAGGTGGTCACCAAGATCAACAAGATCAGGCCGACACAATTATAGATCTCTACTACATACATTGGCCTGACTTGTTGACACGAACGTCGGCAAAGTCAGAATGGTTATTATTAATAGTAAATGTTCTGCATACTTTTAGCATTCTTTTGATATAATTCAATATCTTTTTTGAATAAGAGAATAAATACAAGTTTGGTAAAGCTAAATTTGATCCCATGTGATTTCACAATGGTCCCCTTTAGAATAGCTGGTTGTAGGTATTGTTCATTGACATTATAATGATATGATATAGAGTATAAATTTACACATTGTTTGAAGGCGTCACCCAATACTGCATAATATTATAAGCAACAATGGAGATTATCATAATAATATTTTGAATTATGACTCAACGTACAAAATCTTGCATGTATAACACACGGTTTCATGTCTCGCATAATATTTTGCTACCTCATGGCATTTAGATGTATTATTCGCGCAAGGCAAATTAAGTCCACACACTCGTTTTTACTAAATAATCTATTCATACGTATTGCACGAAAAAAAAACCGCCTCATTTTAATAATAGGAATCAAAAGTATTGCTTATGTACATAGGCCTATTCCATGAGTCTGTTGAGTTTTGCCTCAGCCTAAGATGATCCCGTTTTGATCCCCAACACCCCGATGTTTCACCTCGCAGCATGGAGTCCCACCGGGGGACCCACCATATGGTGCCTCGGTCACACAAACATGTTGTTCATATCACAGTAAGAGCCTTGTTGACTTTGGGAAAAAAATTATGTCATCTATTTGTAGTAGGAGCAGCCAAATCCATCTTTGCGGCCATGCGATTTCGCGCTAACTTGGGTCTCTAAATCATATGCTGCTTCCTAGACCTCTGAAACCAACATGCTAACACGAGTTTTTCCTAAATTAAACGCAAACAAATTGAGAAGATGAGATAAATGACCAACCTAATTCCCTATACGCTAATCCAATACTCTACCATTTAAATATTATGTTGAGGACATATTGAGAATTGATTACCGGTAATTGCATTTTCAAATATTGCATTAAGCATAATCTAATTTGATATGTCAGGTAGTAAATGATATTATATATTATATCTTTAAGAAGTTTGTTATACCACATTAGAGTGAGTTTAATAGGTATAAAGCTGGAGAAACTCATGTTTTTTTTCAGGGTTATCAATAGGAATGACACATCAAACACATTTAAGCTCTATTAGACAAAACATGTATTAGAGTAAAATTACATATAATAATATGTTGAAAATCAGTTTAATTTTATAGGGACATGGTTTTCCATGTTTTATGTCTTAAAACAGCACCACGTTTTGAAATTAGCGTAATGTACAAGTATTACATCGCCAAGGTCACTACAACATAATACAAGTATGGACGAGGATGTAAAAATATTGATACCCACATAATAAAGAATTAGAGTTAGCATTCTAGTACTAACCATCTTACATACATTACCTTCGTTGTAAAAAGAAGCTGTATGCAGATGCGATACTATGTTAAACTAATGAAAAAACACATTACATGGGGATTACCAGAACACCAATATAATACGATTTTAAGTGATGAATTCACGTGTCCTGATTGCTTGGACGGGACATTAGGAATAACAAACTACAAAGATGTGCAAAATTAATCGACATTATCCTTTTTTTAAATCGACGTAGTACAACATCAAGACACCACCTCCCCTGTTAAGAGCCCAACCTTATGCAATGGGTTGTGCGTGCACGTGGAATGGGGATTGGACATAACCAATGGTCAACAGCCACGTGCACAGCTGTTTTAACTTGGGAGGAGACAAACATCATATTTGCCAAATACAACCGATTAATTCCCCCTTGACACCGGCGCGTCTGGCATCAAGGTCGATACAGAAGCAGAAAATTGATTTGTTTTTCACGTTTGGTTCAGAATCAGGAATCAATCTATAAACGTGACATAGGATTTATTGGTGCTGTTACATAACTGAAATTAGGGTTCAGTCATGTGAGTGCAAATGACTATCCACTATCCCAATAGCTGCCCACCTATCCTTAAAGTGAATTGAAGGTTTTATTGTGAGAGATGTTCACTGGAACGAAAGAACAAAACACGATTATGGAAAATCACAGAAGAGTTTACATAATTGTTATTACAAGTATTGCACATGATGAAAGCACTGAATCAACAGTTTTATCAGTTGACGTACAAGAACAATTGTACATTTTCTAGGATTTCTCAAAACTCTATTTGCATCAGTATCTCCAAAATTAATCACGTATTCAGGTTTCCTTGACCTGATCTGATCAAGTAATATTCCTAAATTTGGAATTATGGATTATTTTCCTACTGTCGTTAGTCAGATAATCATTCTGAACTTTCTTTGCTAAAATTTGGAAAAGCAAAGACATCCCATTGTCTAATTTTGAAATTTAGGATCTCTAGTACAGCAGAGATTAAACAACTGGTCAGACTGCAACTAGGGTCAGATCCTTATAGGGTCAGTTTTACAAAGTACCTAACTTTATACCATAAATTATGATATTATATAGAAAATGACTAAGAGGTTCAGAGAAGACATAAGATCAGAGCACCTTTGATAGGTATAGGGCCTATTACATTCCACCAGTTTTCCCATCAAAAAGTGTCCCCTGTTTTTGAGGTAAAAGCTGTGACCGAGTTTTTCACTTATAAAATGAAGATATAAGCTCAAGATAATATTTGATGAACCTGCAAGAATATTTATCTACATTATTTTTCCTTTAAAATGACATATTGTTTTGCTTTGTATTTTGCCCCCGAGCTGCACAGTGAGCCCCCCAAATTCACATGTCATTTTGACAGGGCAAAACCAGAGTACCATGTATTACAGGCTGTAACTCTTGAACCAATGCAGATAGAGATAAAATTCAAAAAGCATATTAAACTAGACACTGAATCTGACTGATGATACATTCCTCAATATTTTTAGAGCATTTTAAATTTTTTATGTAATATACCTACCTTTGATCACCCAGTACAAAAGGGAGCTTTATATGACAAGAAAGAAGGTCAGAATGTAATTAAATTTAGGCACATTATATTGAATAATGCTTTCTGACACTGCATACTGAATTAGTATTTGTATCTCGGGTAAAACGATGGCTACATTACACTGCTGCAGTTGTTAAGGTCTTCTTTGGAAGTCAGATTAAAGTCACGGTATATTTTATTCAACAATTACAACAAATGGTAAACACAGCGCAACCTACAACAGTATAATAAATTATATGTATAAAATCTCTGAATACCTGTATCATAGGTCTTTGTATTTCTGACTTTAGTCCTATCAAAGAAGATCTATTTACTCTACCAATGATATATATGATTCATACCCATCTAAATGGTATGAATATTTCATTCCGCATTCAAAATGTTTGATATCAAAGGAAGCACTCTATCATAATGACACCTTTGTCACTTAGTGTTAATGGTTGTTTGTCTCTTTCTCTGGAAATAGCCATTAACAATCAAGATTAACATACTGCTTGAGCGACCATTCATTGTTCGAAGTTAAGGTTAGCGATCAAACAGGCATCAATAATAATTGTATAGGCCTAACATGATTTATTACAATGCACCAAATGTTTGTAAGACAAGATCATGAAACCATTGATGTTTGCTTTGTTGATAAGTGTTACGAGCGAAACACAATACTTCCACGTTAGATGACCTCAACAATACATTGAACACAACACTTACGTTATGGCAACGCAGTTGTACGTGACAACCTGAACTGAGGTACGAGGAATTGGCCGTCCCCAACCTTGAGACTTCCGATGCACTTCCGATATTATATTCCAGTAAAAGAAACATATAAAACACACAGCTCTCCAAACAATACAAACTTATAAGTTATAACAATACTAACAAATCCAGGCCCACTTATGCCGCGTCCCCACTTGGGCGATCAATGACGGCGACTAATGTTAGTCGTCCGACGATTAAGAAATCAGTACGTCGTCGGGCGACTAACTAAGTGGCTGGTGAAAAAAAAAGTTGCCACGTTGGGACGCTCTTGCAGTTAGTCGCTGGCCGACGAGAGGTAACTTTAGTACGTCGCCCGACGACTAACTAGTCGCCCGTGGCTATTGAACAATATTAAACATGTCAAATATTTTGCTCTAAACCCACAGCGACTAGTGGTTTGGTCGCCAGACATGACGGCGCCAGTATCTAGTTGGTCGCCGGACAATTAACAACGTTAGTCGTCGCCGATTTTTGAAATTTGGTCGCCCAAGTGGGGACCAGGCATAAAGGATAGACAACACCTCAGAGTAGCTTCATTTGCGAGAATGAAGATTGTGCAATAACCAGAAATGCTAAAACAGCATAATAGATATCAAATGAAAGAACACATTTTTTCTATCTTTTGAAACACATTTTGATATAGACATTTTAAAATTCGAGACATTTTCCGCAAAAAAACGATTTTTTTTCATTTTCATTTTTTGAACATAGATATCTCGGTAACCAACCAATGGATTGTAATGAAATTTCTTGGACATGCTTATGATGATCTATTGGAGGGAAGAGTGTCTCAGATTTATCATTAAGAGCCTAGTTTTCATTTTATGACAAAAAACGGGAAGATTTTGGTTATTTTTGTCAACATTAATTTCTACATTTTATAAAACAAAAAATAAGACCTTAATCAAAATTCTGAGACACACTTCCCTCCGAATGAATGTTATCTACATGTCCAAAAAAAATCATGCATTTGTATGCAGTAGTTACTGAGATATCCTTGTTCAAAAAATAAAAGTAAAAAATACATTTTTTCATTTCCTGATGTGCCTACAAATGTGCTTTTCTTAACATTCTAATATAACCTATACTGTTAGATAGAGTTCTGAATTAGCTTTTAGAATATATATGGTAAATAGTGATGCCATGAATAGTTAACAATTAATTCCAAAACAAAGGGAGCGCTGCAAATTGGCCGCTGAGAGGTGTTGTCTATCCTTAATATTTTTTTCGGTATTGGCTGAGGGAAGATAAGTATGTGTTTGTCCTCAATCCCCAGAACGTCCCGAGACGGTCTCGAGATCTTGCCTCAAGACTGCAGTTTCACCCAAGGTCTTAAGACAGCCAAAGTGCATCCCCAGAATGCTACACCGCCTTGAGATTTTAGGCATCGCTCATGAACACACACTGAGCCTGAGCATAATACTTATACTATGGGAAAGCTTGATTCGAGAGAACTTCTATTAGTGGGGTCTGTTAAGGTCAATTTTTTGAGAAATCGTTACGCGGCGGATAAAAGCACCAAATTTGGTATGAGGCACCTCTGAGGCATAACTATCAAATCTGGAAGGGGAGCCATGTTGAAATATCAATAGGACGGATGTGGGGGCCCAAAAACCAATATGGCCGACTTTTACTATAAAAATTCTTATATCTCAGCTTCTAAAAAGACAAAAGAGACATGGTTAGTGTCAAAATTGAGGGATTATTGGTCAGGGAATTCAATTATTTATGTTTCAAGTCAATGCGGAAATCCAAAATCCAAGATGGCTGACCCATTTTGAGAAATATTATGATTTTTAGCTACTAAGGCGTAAGGCCAGGGGAAATGGTTCCAATATCAGTTGTCAATAGCCTAGAGGGCTCAATGAATATGATATTCATCCAATACAATACCATAAATTTCAAAATGGCTGAATTCATTAGCATGATACCTTTGATAATGACTGCTGGATTCCAAAATTATGCAAAAGAAAGGATATAGACTTAACTCTTTTGCCACAAGATTTCTTGATTCCATTTGGTATGATGATCCCCTGGGACCCCTTCATTGAATTTAAAAGGGGAGCCACCTTGAAATATCAATATAACCCGGACGGGGGCCAAAAATCCAATATGGCCGACTTTTATTGAAATAATCTTATATCTCAGCTTCTGAAATGCCTAGAAACACATTGCTATTGTCCAAATTGGTAGATTATAGGACAGGGAATTCAATTATTTACCGTTCGAATCTATACAATAGGTCTAATCAAAGCTAGCCAAAAGTTTTGGTTAAATACCTTAAATTTTAAATGCTAAAAATTTACAAAATTTGTCAAAATTTCATTTTGGTTTTTCAAGATGGCTCCCCTTCTAGATTCAATAGTTATGCCTCAGAGGTGCCTCATGCAAAATTTGGTGCTTTTATCCACCACGTAACGAAAATGTTGTTAACAGACCCCACTATATAGTATATATAGTACAATAATGACAAATTTTGGGAACATGTTTAAATGTGATACTTTGTTAGAGTAATATTTTGTAAACTGTCAGATTTTGTCACTTTCGTCATAACTATAAATTATTTATGATAACTTTTCTAATTTTCCTTGCATTCTGACCATGTTATACGTCAGTTCACGTCAGTGAGAAAGTTCACGTCTTGAGCTATAACATTGCATATGTAAAATTTTCAGATTTTGGTTTTCTTTATTATATTAGATAGCACTACAATTGTGGTCTTTATTGTATTTTGCGAAATAATGCAAACATTTCCCAAAATCTTTAATACAGAAAACATGTGTTTCGTATTCTTTTTTAAGGCCCTTTCAGATGGTTATAACTCCATGAGTCTGTGTTCAGCCTTTAAAAACTCACCGAGATACCTAATTTGTAGTTATACACCCAAAGATAAGTAGCGGCTCAGAGGGCCTTCCATTAAATGTACGTGCATAAGCAGATAATTTCTTTGATTTTTACTCACAACAGTGTTGTATACGCATGCATCTAAAGTACCCCCCCCCTCCCACTCCACTGTTTGCGCATATAGAACGCCCCCCCCCCCCCTCCCCTCCTACATAAAGATGCTATATAATAAATAAGACAATTATCAGAGCTACATACATGCAATTCTGCTCAGCTAATTAGAGTATCAGTTTGTTTTCCTCTCTTTATCAGATAGAATATACTCCAAGGATAATAAAAAAAAAGTATCCGCCAGAGGTAGGGGAAGAACCCTTGGATCCCTCAGATACGCCCCCAACCCTTTTCTTTTTATTTCACCATATTGCTTTGTATTGTGTTTATAATCGGCTATTAAATCCACGGAGACGAAGAAAGATATAGTTCTATAACTTAACGCTTCTTGCATAACACATGCTTATGTTTTGAAGGAGGACAAACACGTGTACCTCAGCAGGGTGGCCTCAGCCAATTATTCGACGTAATAGCGGCAGTGCACGTTCTTAATTTTGTATTGTGTTTATGCAAAATTAAACGAACATTTGTCATATCGTAAAGCGAAAACTAGTAATTATATTTGATTGCATTGCCGATATACATATAGACGGTTCATGCCACTTCTTTCCACTTTTGCCCAAATGTCTAATCTGGTACAGCAGTAAAATCTTTATCAACATCTGCATCATTTTAAAACGTGCAGTTAACGTAGAGTGTTGTTAGGACGGGGTTAAAAATGTTTAGTTGTTGATGTTCTTTTTACAGCCGTCAGCAATGTTTGCTATTGTATTCATACACGTAATATGTAATTGGAACATTTCACCCTGCAGTAAAAGCATGCGTGTGGCTGCATCAAACTGAGAGTTTATTCTAACGAAAAAGTAAATTGAACCAACGTTGTGTTCACCGCGATCATGTTACCTTTACTGACCACCCCAGCAGAGGGTATTATTGAAAACAATTGTGAAGCGATTAGACCTGTGTACAGCCGCTTTGCAGCCAGGCACCTTCGGATTTATAAGAGGCTATAGGGGCTTTTACACTATGCGATATGAGCTGCGATATGACGATGTCGCAGTGAAGTTGCACATAGTAGAGATTAACTTTTTTGTTTTACATGTGTGACATGCTCCAAATTGTCATTTTTTTTACATTTATATAGTCCCTGTATGTAAATTTTCTGTGATTTACTCTTATCACGTCAATATCGCAGCTCAAGTCGCACAGGTGTAAAAGGGCCTTGTATTAGGGAACATTTAGGCCTCCATGGTAAGATGCTTATTGTGCCTCAAGGGCCAGGTAATGAACGCAGTCCTTAAACGCCTCTTATGGCTCAGTAGGAGGCACACGCATTGGGATCCAATGGTTCCAGGAATACTAGGGACTACTGTTCCAGGAAATCTAGGAACTGCTGGTCCAGGAATTCTAGGAACATTGAGCTTAGAATGACCGCTACATGCGACACTTAATTATTGCAAACAGGACAGAGATACTGAACACATTACAGTTGGTTCAGGATTATTTTGATAACAGATGTAACAGGGATATACACTTTTTGAATATAGATAGCTGGAATTGACATGCCATCCTTCACAACACGGAGGTCCGTAGACCGTGGAGAGCTGAAGCTTCCCCCGATCATCGAGCGGACATCGCCGACGTCCAGTCCTCCAGGTTCGGCCTCGGGGGCATCGCAAAGAAGGTCTCCATGCAAAACCCCCGCAACTTCGGTCAAGTTCAAATCAGCTGCTCTGAAGATATGGGCGACGGTGGCCGATGAGATAGCACATGGGAGCAAAGAGACGGAGTCAGATAATGAACAGGACGGCCACGAAACGTTATCATCAAAGGAAGAGGGAGTTATCACAGGGACGGAACATGAAGTTTTTTCTGACGCAGATTCTTTACAACAGAAGAAAATCAACTCAGCGGCCAGGGTGCTCCGTTCGGTCAACAGAGGGAAGGGTTCGGCTTGTTTCAACAATGTGAGTAGTAAGGACGAAGCAGCAGAAGCAAATGCGGATGGGAGACCGGAAGTGCCGACGACGACGACGACGACAGCCAAAATGCCGCGGCGACGCTCCTTCATGAAGAAGACGCCGTGGAAGACGCGCCTACCCCCACTTCCGTCCGTCGTCGGCATGCACGTCTTCCGGCGACTCTACATGGCGCAGATCATGTCGCTGAAAGTACTTCCTGTCAGCTCCGACGATACGTCGTCGGTCACGGCGGGATCGTGCGACAGCGACGATGAAACCGACGCCAGCACGGACATTTATCTGGTACATTCGGAACCGGAAGTGGGTCGTATCTGCGCCGAGCTGTCGCCGGAAGGACAGTACGCGACGCTGCGCGGCTACCAGGATCGTCTTCTGGACAAACTGGAACGCCTCGTTCCTGATCTGTCTACCAAGGTCCGCACTGCGCAGACTCCAGTTGCCGTCCTATCGCCGATGAACGGCAACCGGAAGTGGCGGGATCGTCGAACGGAGCGCAGCCTCCAGGACGCGCTGGACCTGATCGACGCCCTGGAGGAGGAGGGAACCAGTCACCTCTCGGACCTTCGCAAACCGGTCATCCGGACAAGTGAAGATCCCCTGCGAAGTTACAGGAAGTGGTGCAGAGGCTGGCAGTGTGAATTCCAGAATAGGATTAACAATATCTGAGCGCCCGTACCCCCTGGTTGTTAAGATTACTGAATAACTCGGTCCGGGAGAACTCGAGCTTATTGAGAACCGCTGGTGTTGGAGTATACTATCTGAAGGGAAGCAAACTATATATAATTCAAGGGTGAGGAACTAGCAAAACATTATTGAGCCCAAGTTCTCCGGGACCTAGTTCTCCTGCGACCGGAGTTCTCCAGTTCCCTATATGTAAATACACCGTAACAGTAGTATCGAACTGTCCGATTTATTGAATAGAGATCGAAGGGTGTGACATAATTATAATGACTTATGTAATCAATGTGACAGCATACCAAATGACGTTCAAACAACAAAGCGCATTTGAGATAAAATTTAATATCTGCATACTTCTAATGCCTGTTTATTGCAGTCTAATTACAAGTCTTATTCTCTTTGATGTGCGTCTTTGTTTTTCAGTGTGTCGAAATGTATAATCCAAACCTTCCATAAACCCTCATCAATCGACGGTTCCGTTACACCTATACGCTATATAATAGTGTATAGAATATCAAAACTTACGCTTGTTATAAGTACCATAATAGACACTGTGTATGTGACGTCAAATGACATTGTCTCAATTACATACAATCATCATAGAGACCAACAAGAATCGTCGTTTACACCACGATGTAACAATGAGGCACGATTAAGCGAACTGTACAAACATGACTTTTTCATGCATGAAATATCATAAAATTATGGTTCCATATACGAGATCTTCTTCAGAAGACATGACAACTAATATCATGTTGAAGTGGTATATGGTAGCAAGCGTCCCACGGCTGATTGTGAGAGACTGAGAGCGTTTTGACATTGTGAAATGGAATGCATGACCACAATTATAGTTTGTCTGTTTCATTTAAGTCTTATTACTTCGTTGTGGGTGCGTAACATAATGTTTTCATGTCTAGTCATTAGTTTATCGTATTTCACATGTTGTATAACAAATTGACTTACCATAGGCCTGTATACATGTAATTACAATTAAAGCTGTTCATATAACCTCACAATCATATACTCTTTATTCTTGTTGTTATACCAAAAGATGACAGGACGTCCCCAGGACGTTTATGTACACATGCCGGCTCTAAAAACGAAGATATCTAGATTGGCTTTGTAAAAGTATTCATAATGAAAACCCATATAGTTAATAGACGGCAAGAATTAGAGCAGGCAAGATGATAGGGGTCTAGGAATTAGGGTGCGGCATGACCATCGATCACTATCTCTAGAAAATTTAAAACTAAAGAAAAATAGGGGGTTTCGAAGGACAGGTTGCTCTTTTAATAAGTATTAAAAAAACAAAAACCGATAAAGTCCTCCAGACGGCGCATTGTTGGTTCTGTACCACATGCATGAGTAGATGTGTGCACGCCGTCTAGAGCGAAGTCGCCCTGTTCTACAGCCAATACTTTTTACCACATGTTTGATTGTAGGCCTTATTGAATAATATTATGGTGAATGAGCCACAGCCAGTATTTTATGTCCAGAAAGAAGCTGGTATATCAAACAACACATAATATCAATGTAATGAACAAGGGGGAATGCTGGAAACCTGTCCACACAGTATAGACTCTAAATAGTTTCATATACTAACGTAACACGGTCGAAAGGATGCACCCAATTTACTTCACTTGATATAATCTTTTTTTGATAAAATGAAAAGGAAGGCTGCATATTCTTTACCACAGGTGTTTTTTCCCAAATACCCAAGTGCCAAAAGCAATCGTTGCATTGGAAGCCAATTTTCCCTGCCATATCATTCTATATGTTTTTTGTAAGAGACATCATCTTCACAAATTAATCAAAAATCAAAAATAATAGTTGACAAAGTAAGTGACTAATTTGTAGATGTCTTACATATTTGCCCTGCGCACCCTTCCCACGAACCTGCGCAGTAAACCCTCCCATAGAAGCCCGCATAGAAGCATTGTTCACAACCATTTCCATTGAAACCGATATCCCAATCGATTGCTCAGGCATATTTCCGTCGCAGGACACTACTCAATTTAAATAGGACTATGGTTCAAAAAATATATTATGAGGCAAATAGGTTTATGTAAAATATTCCAAGACAGTCACACCATTGGTCTTTTCAAAATCACATACATGCTTTTTTCCACGCCGTTACAATTTTGAGTTTTTAGTGCAATGAAATGCAACGGGGATGATTATATACAAACCCACGAGGACAATATCCACAATAGAAATAAAAAAAAGTATATTATAGTTATAGCTCAATCGTAATTATAAATTGTAATAAAATACATAGTTGAGCATTAAACAGGATAGACTCTATTGGTGCATGAAGACCTTTACATCACGTGCGCTAACACATTGAAAACACCATACATTTGACCGACATTGGCGAACCAATGAAAGGCCAATCAAACACATTATGTACTTGGGCCGTTTACCAGCAAAGAGCTTAGTTGCCGGGGGAGAGAATCTTCTTAGGGGAGATTTCGAACTATAGAGAGAACAGTCCTTCTGCCTGGCCGCCCACCCTTACGCCATATACAGCTTCTCATTAGTATACTTGTGTTCAGGTGTTGCTTCTTAAACTCTGAGTATACAGTCCTTTACAAGTGGCGGACCTATGCGACTGCTTACCAATTAATCTGCGAGCGCCTGCTTCTGCGAAAACAAAGCAATCTGCGACAACACTCTTAATCATTGATTAGAGCTCGCCATGAACATGGTGGCGCTCATAGGGGCATATGGCAGGAGGTATAGTGAATGAGACAAAGTGGTCCTATAGCTAGTCCTGATAGTCCTGTGGCGCATATTGCTTTGATTGCTGAAATTCGAACTTTACGGCTATAATATACCTGCACAGGACTACTGATTACCTGAAATCAGACTGAGATTGCCTGGAACTAGAAAAAAGTTTCCTGAAATCAGACCAGATGGATATTGCTACCAGGTCGCTGGAGACGGTGGGCGGCGGTCGTCGGCGACCCCCGCTCCTGCCGCGTCGGCAGCCGGACGCGCGCCCGGCGACCACCGCGACGCGCCGCCCCAGGGATCCCCTCCAGGTAAACCGGCGGGTGCCACCCCTCCCTGGGGCCTACCCATCCTCCTCCAGGCCGTCGACGACTTCCACTATGGGCCGGAACTCCTTCAGCAGCAGCAGCGCCCGGCAGCAGGCGGTGGTGGACGCCATGCGCCGGCTCAAACTGCCCCGACGTCCGGGCGACGTCTTCTACGTACCCACCGCCGTCCGTAGCAAGACCGCACCCCCCAAAAGACGCATGTCCTTCAGGGACGCGGCCTTCAAGGTATGGGCAGAGATCATCCGTAACCGTCGGGATGAAGGGGACGACGAGGAAGAAGGCAATGAGAAAGGTGATCATTGTTGTAGCGATAGAGAAAGGGAAGAGAAGAAAGGGGTTGTCAATGAAGTCAAGAAGGGGGGAGAAGAATGTTCCACTGATCAAACAGAGGCCGTTCCAGGTATACAGAAGGGCGAGATGGAGGAAAATAATGCGGAAGACTTTTGGGAAGAACGCGGCGGTAGCGAAGGGCATAAAGAAGAGGAGAAAGAGAATGACACCAAAGAAGGACGAGAGGACGATGACACCGAACGGGAAGGGAGGAGAGAAAGTGTGGAGAAGCAACGCACTCCACGGTGTGGCAAAGGCAATCGTTTGGGATCTATCGTCGGCCTCCTGATCCACCGTCAGATGACGTCACAGCTTGACGACGACGTATCCTCCGAGCGAAGCGACGCCATCACAGCATCAGAGGCGCGCGCACTGCTCAAGAGACCATCCGCGCGTCTTTCTCCAGAAGCCCAATACGCCATGCTGAAAGGTTACGAGGACAAACTCCTCCAGGAGATGACAAAAACCATCCCGCGTTCTAAAGCCCTGGCTGCAATGCGGCCTAAAACCCCACGCACCCCTGTCAGTCTGAACGCCCACCATGGGGGTGGGGCTAGTGATAAGATGGTGAGGGTGAAGGTGGTCAGGAACGTGAGGTCGGCTATACAGTTGTTGGACACCCTGAGGGCCCCTGAGCCCTGCCCCACCCCTACTGAGGGCCTTAAACACCCCCATGTAACCAAGGTTAGACGCTGGTGTCAGAGGTGGACCAGGGACTTCTGTGTGGAAACTCAATCTATTACTGAACTGAAATGTTGAAATTTGTAATGTTGAAATTTGTACCAATAAGGCTTACGGAGTGCACTATGTCAGAGTCTGTGCCAAAGGGAAATGTGAATGTTTTCCATAGCACTGGAATAGATATGTATTTTGTGAAATATAATTTTAGTTCCGTACAATCATAATCACTGTAGGCAATTGTAACCACCTTTGTCTGTGTTCAGATCTGTGATATACCTCAATTATTTATTGCTTATGTGTTTTTAAAGACCTATTATATTATGGCTGGCTGTACCTGACATGTAGAAATTATATTCATACCTGAAATCGAACAGGCGCATCTCTATTGGTACCCTCAATAGTGGGGTCTGTTAAGGTCATTTTTTTGAGAAATCGTTACGCGGCGGATAAAAGCACCAAATTTGGTATGAGGCACCTCTGAGGCATAACTATCAAATCTGGAAGGGGAGCCACGTTGAAATATCAATAGGACGGATGTGGGGGCCCAAAACCCAATATGGCCGACTTTTACTCTAAAAAGTCTTATATCTCAGCTTCTAAAAAGACTAAAGAGACATGGTTGGTGTCAAAATTGAGGGATTATGGGTCAGGGAATTCAATAATTTATGTTTGAAGTCAATGCGGAAATCCAAAATCCAAGATGGCTGACCAATTTTGAGATATATTATGATTTTTAGCTACTAAGGCATAAGGCCAGGGGAAATGGTTCCAATATCAGTTGTTAATAGCCTAGAGAGCTCAATAAATATGATATTCATTCAATACAATACCATAAATTTCAAAATGGCTGAATTCATTAGCATGATACCTTTGATAATGACCGCTAGATTCCAAAATAATTCAAAAGTAAGGATGTAGACTTTACTCTTTTGCCACAAGAGTTCTTGATTTCATTTGGTATGATGATCCCCTGGGACCCCGTCATTGAATTTAAAAGGGGAGCCACCTTGAAATATCAAAATAATCCAGACGGGGGCCAAAAATCCAATATGGTCGACTTTTATTGAAATAATCTGATATCTCAACTTCTGAAATGCCTAGAAATACATTGCTGTTGTCTAAATTGGTAGATTATAGGACATGGAATTCAATTATTTACCTTTCGAATCTATACAATAGGTCTAATCGAAGCTAGCCAAAAGTTTTGGTTAAATACCCTAAATTTCAAATGCTAAAAACATACAAAATTTGTCAAAATTTCATTTTGGTATTTCAAGATGGCTCCCCTTCTAGATTCAATAGTTATGCCTCAGAGGTGCCTCATGCAAAATTTGGTGCTTTTATCCGCCGCGTAACGAAAATGTTGTTAACAGACCCCACTACAAGTATAGGGCAAGTTCTTAAAAAGAAGAAGAACTGCAAATACCAGTGCCTTCTTCTGTTTACAGAAGGCGAGGTTCATTGAGCAGGCTTAAAAGATAATAGTCTCAATAACTTCAAATAACTAGTATATTAGATCTTAAATATACTGTTTTTAATGACTCTATAGTATGTGAAGTATTATATAATTTTACCTAACATGTAACTGTATATACATCTTACTGATTTGTATGTGATAAATCCAACCCTCTTGTAAAACGTATTCTGTGCATATATGTCGAAAACATACATAATTATTTATGATTATTTGTGAAAACCTGCACTGTTTTACAGAATACAAATAAAATAACGCAGAAACACTTCTGCAACAAATCAAAATTGTTGTTTAGTATGTTTTGTCAGAGCTACTTTTCATAATATATCTAAATGGGGCGATGCACGATGACATTATGGGCTTATAATGTCCTGAAAATGAAATAGTTTCATGGTTCAGGAGCTACTTATAAACCATATGTTTGTCCTCGACCAATACTATTCATATACAAAGTAAAGGTACAGACAAAAGAAAACATTAATTTCTATCAACAATGTTTTGATTTTGAAAATTAATAGGAAACACAATGGCTAAGTTAGTATGGCAGGCGTTACGTTTATCAGTAAGTAAGCTGCTGTATTGTGTTAATTGACCCTTTGTACTAAATTGACAAAGCAGGTCCGATTCAGGAATGACCATCACATTAAAGGGATTATTCTTCATTCTACACATTGTGTTTTTGGCCCAATTCTAATCGGATCTCGGAATAGGTTCGAAGAAAAAAACTATTCTCAACAGTCATTCTTTTTTCTTGTCTAATAAGTGTCAGTCACAATAACAACAACAAAATCCAACTTTCAAATGAACCACGCTATTTTACCGCTGCTAAACTCAATAACAATTACTATTGTTCATGCTTCATGTAGACAGTCATATAATAGTTTATACAAACATAGTTAAAGTTTTAATCATACTTTAGCACGTGCTTTGGACGTTGAAAGATACATTCGATACGACGATAGCGTGCAATTATGTGCCCCGGTAAAAGTTTTAAGTGGGCTATAGTGAGCCTAGTCACAAGGCCAACTGATGGTTATCGGAGCCAGTACAGAACATGCACCCACCATGTTATGACCTGATCACAATTGAATCTGGCCGTTCAAGTGCCACATCGGCAATGGGTCGTCATGCGCCCAATCAGCGCTGCCGCCGTGTATGGGTAAACTTTACAGCTCATTTAGTCCTCTTTACCCGAAGTGATAAACTTAGAAACCTTATGAATTAAATCAAGGCGACTAAGAAGTGAAGAGGGTGCTTGACTGGTCCATTCAATTGATTATTCATTGACAGTACGTGACTATAATACGTATTTTTTATGATACCTTGCTTGGGCAATATTCTCAATTATGTGTGTACACTTAAATGATTACGTGAAATTATACAAGAGAGTCTCTAATTTACCCTAGTGTGAGACTGAAATCGTCAAAATAAGAAGTTGTTAAAAAAAAAGTGATGAAATTAATAATGGAATACTTTACTCCTATTATAAATTATCTAAATGTACTTATTATCATTTTCATCGTTTAAAATTTAAGTGGGGTGGCTACCTATCACAAACAATGCTTTTTACTTTGCAATTCAATGTTAACATGTACTTTGGTACGTTGCGCCTTCATACTCTTTTTTAAAACGTAAGGAATAACGTTCCGTATTTACTATATTAGAATTGATACCCCATATAAGAGTTGCTGCTTGGTAGTGTGCATTGGATATTTTGAAAAAATGAATAATGAGGAAGATTGCAGGGCATTTTAAGACAGGAATCCTGTTTCGAATATTTCAATAGCAACATTTTACAGTTTTTTTTATAACAAATCTTTATGTTTTGGTAGTTAATGTTTCATTCACATCCTGTTCTTAATAATGTTAAGTAGTTTAAAGAGAGAGAAAAGGGCACTGGATTATAGAGATAAAATTGATTAAGATTAGCTATAACTATGTTTATCTGGGGAATTCAGCATTTCAGCTACTTTTGATTGACAATTTATGACAACAGTGCTTGAATATAATGGCCTTTAAGTCTTTTTTTTCTGTTGACCTAACGACCAAGGTTGTTGCTTAAAAACATACTTAACGGCTCAACAATTTCCCATTCTTTTGCCCCTTGAGCTGTGCAACATGGACGGGTCAGAAATATCACTAATTGTTAGCCTGACTTTACCTGTGACTGAACGTGACTGAGGTGACGGCGCGCCCGTAAGCTTTCGCGCTTAGGATAAAAGTGGCCTGAAACAATGACCATATAATCTCCCTAATGAGTCTTTGATTCGCTCAGAAGCAGTAAGCTCTGTTAGGCCTATTGAATTAACAAAGCAGTTCCGGGTCCGATTCGTCTCTGACGTTATTTCTGGCCCAACCGACGTCACGAGCGGATCTCCTCGAAACCCCTCCTGCTCCCAGGCTTCAGTTGGTATACCTTAATTATCACCGAGCGGAGAAAGCTGGGCACCTAATATATGTGTGAAAAGCATATGATGCAGTCTCTTTTGGCCTAAATATATTGGATAATCATTTTCAAGATGCTGAGTAAAGTGGACAGCGATTTCACCAACATGGACTTTGATTGCAACTCAGAACATGATCATTCAGAGACTCTACATGCGGACCAGTGTTGGACCAACGACAACTACACTTCCCCCAGGGTCCAACATGTGAACCCTAAAATTATCATAACCCAGGATCACGACGCCCACAGAACATCGGTTAAAACCCCAAAGAAACCACAGCAGCGAAAAAGAACAAGGAGGAACAAGAAGCGCGGCAAAAGGAAACAGGCAGAGGACGATTCCAGGAAGGGAGGGGCTCCAAAAAGTGCACATTCGGACTCGGAATTGCCTGTGTTGGTATCTCGAAATTCTGCGGATAACATTCGACCTGGAAGGGACTGCAGGGACAGTGATGGGGACAAACCTGGGTCCAGCCTATCGTTGCCGCCCATGCCATCCGCGGCGCCGACCCGGCGACCTTCTGGTTTAGCCCCTCTTCACAACGCGCCGCCACCGTCCTTCAGTTTCCACTCCCCCAGGAAAATGGACAGGGCTCAAGAACCCCAACATCCCTTTTACAAAGGACATCATTTCAGCGATTACAAGTTGAAAAATATAGAGCTTGGACTGAGTATGTTTGCGGCAGCGAAGGAGAAAGAGCGCAGAGACTTTACAGAGGAGGGTGGAGAAAAATCCGAGCGCCGGCTTTCTGACGGACTGAGAATTAATTTCCCTGCTTTAGTGGGAGTGGGGTCTAGTACTAGTTTGATAAAATGAAATGAAAATGTGTCTGATTGCATGCACTTGCTCTCCTGTATAGCTGTACATATATTTGTTCATGGTTATTTAAGATAAGCATATGATATGTATTGAGACGACTGCGTATGGATGTTCAATGGCCACGGCCCATAGACCTAGTAGACAGGTTAAACAATTTCATTTTAATTCATATATTGCCAGGCACAATCTCAGAAGATCTTATTTGTATCTACATAATCGGCTTGGCAGTTTTGTAAATACTTATTTTATTTAAAGGTTGGAAGCTACATCGAACCCAACTCCGGATGTTGTTGACTTGTATTTATTGATAAAATAGACGTAAATAACGGTGAATCAACTAGTTTCGGCGTTTTACTGCCTTCATCAGGATTATTTTATTTAAGATGAATTTGTATGTTGTAATAACATGTCAGACTTGTTACATTAAAATACTTAATAAAATAAAGCTATGTGTAACACGCATTGTTTCTTAAGTTTTTCGTTATCCCTGTATATCATACTATGTGTCTGCTACATTGGTGTCTATATATTATAATAGAGAATAACACTTAAAAATTAGATTTAATCATGCTTCTACAGTTGAAATATTCTTTGAAACATAAAAGTATTTCAATAACGATCCTATATTGATGTGTTACAATTGATCAGCATACGCATCTTTGGCTGCGACCTAAAAAGACAGTCACGCTGTTGCATATGTTTTATATTTTTAACGAAAAGCAAAAGGGCAAAAGCAATGAGAGAAACTTGAGGGGTCATGTTGGATACTTCGGTATAAATAATGTATGGATATGCATAGTAGAAATGTCAATAGAATAATATTTTATCTGTAAATATTTCATATGAATAGCGAAAAATCATAGTTATGCAGGAGCCGACTATAATCTGATAACTATTTAATGATGTCGCGTGTCAGTATTTTCTCCCGAGTTCCCAATAGATCCCCATTAGCAAAACATAACGTCGGGTGGGGCGGGTTAAACAAAATAGCATAACGTCATTTTATTAACAGCCCCAAAGGCTGCGCCACCCCCATTTAGAGGAATTTAAAAAAAAAAGTTCCATCTTTGCTTCAGAAATTCATTATCAAAAACCCTAAAAAATGTGCTAGAAAATGTTAAAAAGTTTCACCTTTGGAACCTCGCCAACCCCCTTTTCAAATTTAGATTAGTGAAATTATAAGCAGAAGTTCCATTCCGGGAAGCACGCCACCCCCCCATCCCCCCTGCGGAAGAACCTGTTTATTCTTGTAGATCATAATTATTCGCGTCATGGACATCTACCATTCCTTTATGACATAACCTAATTACACAGTGTGCGAGCCCTAAATTCGTTATCTTAATTCACTTGATTGCAAATTACCCATGGCGTCCAATTAACTACGTCAACTAGAAGTGAGTGAATTCTGTATGTAGAAACATAATTATGTCTATATTAATCCTACTATATGCCGTATACGGTACAGTGTAGCCGTCTATAGCCCTAATTACACTACGCGTCGGGTATGTGTTTGCGTTGGGCAATATGAGCCAACGCCAACGGTTCGCGTTAAGGCCATATAACACTACGCGTCGGACCCAACGCGAAATATATTATAATATACCATGCGTTTTGGCACGCATTCGGGGTCGCGTTGGGCCACGTTTGGTCGCTTTGGGTCGCGTTTTCTATATTACACTACGCGTTGGGCCTCGAGAATCACGTTTGCTATTCGCGTCGGCAAAAACGCGTATGAAACGGCCCAAACGCGAACCAACAAACGCGTAGTATAATATGGCCTTTAATCTACTTAATCAACATTGGCAATAGTTTGGACGGGGTGGCACAATCACTTTGGGAAGTCGCAACATTAGTCTTGTAATTATGTTCCAATTAAGTGGCAGTGACTCCGTTTACGTGAAAATGATGGTTATTTTTGGCCTGATTTTGGAGTGGTTATAGAAATGTATTGAAAATATATTTTTTCTTACAAAAGTATTCCTCAAAACATTATTGAGAAGAGGATCGGATGTCGTTTTCTTGCACTGGTGATGTTCGATGTAAGAAACCAATTACACCTGAAAAGTTATGGGAGAGAAACTAGTTTTTCTGCAGAAATATCGATATGATGAACATGTTAATACATGTACAACATTAGAACTAAAAGGAACAGATAGTGGAACGCGCACCATAGCTTTCCGTCAGAGGGAGCCACTGGAACCAGGTAAACACCTGGTCCTTTAACACGCAGGTGGCGTGGAGGTGACCATTCCAGACGGTCGCGTTCACTGGTACAATATATTTCAATTAGACTCCGCTATACCTGGCACTGTATTCTACCGGTAAATGTTACAGAACATGTTCACTAGGATGGTTAACTGCACCTTCTAAGTTTCAGTTTAGCCATTATTACTCTGATAACAGTGGCTCCACCTGGTTACGTTTTCCCCGTCCGTGACCGTCCAGCTACCGTACCACTGCGCCCCCTAGGAATAGATGCGTGAACCAGTTCACATATCCTTTTCCTCCAGTGCCCGCACACCATCAGATCATGGAGAGCACAATATTTCACTCTCCATGATCAGATGCAGCTCTCGACACTTTTGATTGTGCGGTGACTCGGTGGTTTATGACTAGTCAGTATTCCCATTTGGTTTTTCTTTGTCATTTAACAATATACATGTGAAGCATTTAAGGTTGTATCCTGTATATCCAAAGATCGAGTTTTTCATTGAATGATATCAATATGACGCGGTGGTCAGCACAATTACGGGAGCGTTCTTGACTTAACCAGCTGTTAACAATTTCTTTCCTCCTGCCACCTCTTCGGTCTTTCCCTACTTTCCCCCCTTCCCCCTTTGTCCTTTATTTTCCTCCTATTTGTTACGGTTTCAATTATATAGATATCGATGTCAACCATAAGGCTTATATGAGAGGAGATATGTGTGGCCAATTACTATTGTCAGTATTGCTTTACTAGGGAGTATTGACAAACCTTGCACATAACTTAACGGCAACATAACCGTTTATGTACTTTATTATAATCATTATTATTAATTTTTATTGTAATACTCCAGAAAACCAGGGGAACCCCACGATAGATATTATAAAAAACTAACCTATATTTTACCTCAGCTTTTATGTCATAATAATGAAATGGATTGTGTAAAATGTTTTCTGTGATAGGATTATGAATAAAAATATGTTATATTGAATCGGTATAGTTATTTCTCCAGTTATACGTGAACCACTGAATTGTCAACATCGAGATACATCGACATTGCTAAAACTCTCTTTTATCTGGGTCCTAGTGTAGCTCGCCTTCGTTTATCATTTTCTATTTTTCCCTTCTATTAGAGGCTAAGATGTGTTACCCTCCCCCTCCCCACACCCCTTTCCCCAATGGATGTACATGTCTCTGTCTGGGACTCCCTATTGTTACCTCAGGAACCCTGGCCAGAGCGCACACCTCTCACTCCTGTTAGCAGACAAAGGAACCCTCCGCTCGGCGATTCCCGGCTCCCACTTCCTCCAGGTATAGATTGCGGCGAGTTGCCAATGCCATGTGCCACCCTGGTGGACCTTTTGTACTGCCGGCCCGTGAGAACGGGGCGTGGACGTCTCACCCAGGGCCACCCCTTTGTCTGAGACATCGAAGGACTGGGGGGTAAAACATGTATTGTGTAGCTATAGGTATCATGAGTAACAGTATCATAATTTATTCATATTGATCTGATGGAGACATGGTACAGATATTCTTGCCATATTATTGAGAGAACATAGGCCTATCTGTTAGCATATTAAGTCAAGAATGCTTATCCATGTTTACAAGTTTAATTTTAATAAAACGTTTATGATAATTATATGCTTTTATGTGTATATTTATATAATGCATAGGTGTATATATATACACATGAGAGAGCTATATCACGCTGCGTAAATTACTTTCAAATTCGTGTGGTAAACATGCAGTGATTACATCTTCTGCAACGTAGGGAATACATACTTATAGACTACTTTGATTAATTATTGCCTACCTTGGCATTTTACCGGATCAGATCGACCACAAAAATGTTGGTATTGGATTTTCAAACAGTTGCGATCTGATTTATGGAAGCTTTCATACTATAAATGAAGTCAGCCTGCTGTCAGCATCATTAATAATAATATGGTCAGTGCTGGATTCCCCTTGTCTGAAGACCTAGACTAGCGGCACTCCTTTAGTTCTACCTCACCTGAACTTACCTGTGGTGGGATCAAAGGGAAACGCCCGACGCGTCCTTTTTACACCTCGTCACCGCTAAACACCTCTCAGCGGTCTTTTTAGCGTACAAAAACCCCTCAGCAAGGCCTGGAGAGACCAAGTATTTCCGACCACTAAAAGTTATCTCAATTTAGCTAGAACTCGTATGAGCCACAACTCGATCTGATGACTCTGTTTTGTAGAAGTAAAAAACACCTCGATAAAAAAAAAGTGGGGGGGGGGATCCACCCATGGGACTTTGGTGGAAAGTGAACCTTTTTGAGCGATTCAGAGAAGCTGCAATAGCATGAAATCCGTCTCGCCGGCACCCTGTGGTTTTATCGCCTAGTCCAGATCTACGATGACAGCTTTAAGTCAGAAGCAATAGGATTGCACCAATATAAGGCTAGACGTCCCAGTGAGAACTGAAATCCTCTGGGACAGAGTTACGCAAGGCTTGGCTTGTGTTCGAAGGATCCGGCTTCTGTTTTTACCCTTGGATGCATTTAGATCATTCTCTTATATCTAAAGTGTTCTTTTTAGAGATAAATTATGCTGGCTCCAATTGGTGGATGACGTCTTAGTTTTGACTTGTTTGGATCGGCACAGGTGTTCCTGTAATAAATCTTAAGAGGTTGATCTGTTCAGTGTTTACACCTAACTAGGACTATATCCTCAAGTCCCAACTATATCCCCAAGTCCAAATAGGTAGTTTCTCCGATTCGTTAATTTAGAGAAAATTGGAGGTAAATCCTTACCAGTGTGACCATAAACTTGGTGAAGGAAGGTGACTTTCAAATGAGGAGGTGTGAAGATGTTGAACTTTCAGTGAACCTTCACACTAGGTGCTAGGATTAACACCGAATGCTCATGAAGGGTGTCAATGTCAAATACAGAATTTACATATCCAAATCTCCATAGAATAACTTGGGAAGCCTGTCTAAGTTGGGGTTTTCTAAACAGCCATCTGTTGCCATGTCCTGGCCGGTTTGTTAATAGAGATCTCACGTGAGGTACGGCATCTTCTGTATATTTGATCCAATATGTTGAATAAATATTTAACATCTGTTGGTTTGTTCTTCAATCCCCCTTTTCACACTTTCACCTGACCTTCCCCCTCTGAAGTTCATTAGAGATTCAGCAGGCAGACAGACTAATTAGATGCTTACCTTGCTAGGGGTGGTTCCAGAACTTGGTACATCTTTATAAATTCAGCCTAGGTGTCTTAGGTGCCTGCATATATCCCTTTGTCAATACCACTGGGGGAAGAGGAGTCAGAAATCAGTCTGAGCCTGCTTTAGACTGTAGCTCAGGTTTACAGCTAAATTCATCGGGCAAACAGGACCCTCACCCCGGCCTTCAATGGCGCACAGTACCCTTGCAGTTGACCCATGTCCTGGCAGAGCCGCCGCTTGAACCTTCTAATATCCCTAAATCTTATTCAAACTAGGCAGCGCCATTTGATCCAGTGAGGTGGGGCCCCCAAAGAAGATGACCCTGAATCAACACTCGGCGCAGTAGCCATGGCAGGTAAATCGCCCCAAGTCTGCCCACCCCCACAACAACCCTCTCCTCCCCTGCTTGGCACACATCGAGGTGTGCATCTTCACGCTTCCACCTATTTCCATGACAACTGGCGGTGTTTGCTCGCCACACGGCGACGACGACGTGAACAGGATGCGCGGACAGGATACGCAAACGATCCCCTGTCTCAACAGCCAACTATGGTCATCTGGAATATGGTAATTAATGTTTGAAGGCTACAGAGGGACCCAAGAGGGCATCCAGGCGTTATTGACAAGTGCGCGCCCAATGTGTTGTTCTGCTAGGAACGGGTGCTATCGAAATAATATAAATAACATTTATTGGTCTCTAGTGGTTTATAAGTCCCCAAAAAGTTCTGTTTCTTCCAACCTACCCACGTTTGAAATATCAATTCAGAAGGTATTTCTTTGCACACCGATTTGTTAATAAAAAGGGGGAATTCTAAGAAATAAACGAATATTTGTCGGACATTGCTCGGACCATATATTCATAGAATCTACGTATTTGGTTGTTCGGAACCAGCTGTTATTATGTTTTGTGATATACAACTATTCAATAAATCTCTGGATTTCATTCAAGGTTGTACAAGTTCGTGCAATTCGAATTCAGCTTTAATTCAATCTTGTATATCAAACAAACAATGAGTTGAAATATTTCATTTTTATTTATTACAAATCTGTACATTTACAATTATATGTACACTGTATAATTTACAAAGACCTGTATATTTGTCAGTATATTCAGTAATATAAAATTAATAGGCATTTTGCTTCATTTCATAGAAAGATGATATTCTCATGTCGTCTTTTCAACAATATACAAAATATCACATCCTCTTGTCAGTTCTGTTATTCCATGTATCTCGCTGGCGTGACATTAAATATTATTACATGTATAATATCACATTTTCCAGATAAAATACACGTTTTGTTATTGCACAATACACTTTATTCATCAACGTTTAATTAGATAAAACAAAATCAAACGAAGCAGTAAACAATTTCCATCATGAAAACAAGGTGTCGCGAAAGTGCATTCAATTTCGGACCAAATAATGTGGTCAACCCTTAGCCAATGATGTATTGTTTTAGTCATTGTAAAAATTAGGTGAAATCTTTGCGGATAGATACAACCAGTTAATGTGAATTATTCTAAATCTTGTTTCTTTGTGAAATCAAAATTAAAGCTGATTTTTTCGCGAAACTGATATATTCTAACTCAGAATTATCATTATCCTTCGTATTTGGGCATTTGCAACAATATACATATATTCATATTTACTTTATGTACATAACAATGGCGGTGAAAGTTCCTGATGTTGTAGTCTGAATATCCCATACCTCGCTCAAGAGTGTTTAGGTTTGTAGCTAGAATGAGCATTGGACGTCATGAATTGTTTTTCTCATATAGATACTGGAATCAAGAATCAAGTTTGTACCTTTATGCGCTTGGAATGGCAAAATGATATAATCCGTGAGTGCAATTAACATCAGCAGGTATATTTTCAATATGATTTTGAAAGTTAAATTTTTTTAATGACATGTTTAATAATACTGCAGACATTGTAAGCCCCATGTTTCATGTACAGCAAAAACAACTAGCATTATGTTGACGTCTTTAGCAGAATTCCCTTCCGATCTAAGGCCACACCGTCCTGTTGGAATATGGAATGGCAGCGCACAAAATTCTTATGGTTGTTTTCAGCTTTAATACTGATGCAGGAAGCTCTATTTTATCTTCAGGTTTCTTTGTGTAATTTGATGTTGGATTCTTGGCGTTCTTCCAGGACATCTTCCCAGGTGCTTTGATCCTACGACCTGGAACATAAAGAGGAATAAAAGCATTAGACAGGTATGTGAGACGAGAGCCAACACGCACAGGTTAATATTGTTCATCTAAGGTTATGGCATTAGAAAACCACATCTGGAAATATCATGCAATTTAGTGGCATTTACAAGATGAAAGAACTCAAGAAAAAACGATTAGGTACCACATGAATCATAGCGAAATTATCTGACAGTGTGTTATTACACAGAGAAATAACTTTTTAAAGGGCCGGTGAAAGTGCCTAGACAAAGAAGTATATGTACGTCTGTAACCTTGCATAATGACACACATTAATCCAATCCGAGAACGCTTAATGCTAATGGTACGAGCGGTAGATAATTACCTTAATTTTCTGGTTGAGAGGCTGTCCCCGTCCCAGGTAACTCATCGGGCGTCCTGGCAGTCAGACAGGTGAGTTCAGGTGTTCGCCTGCTAACAGTAGTTACAGGTAAACGGGATTGGGAATTGGATCACTGTTCACCTAATTGGTCCAGGTTATTAAGTGGCGGGGCTCACATGACGTCTAGAGGGCCTGACGGGCAGGATATTCATAGGGTTTTGGGTGACGGCTTGATCACTGGGTTCCTCCAGGCGAGGTTTGATCTTGGTTGATCCTGCAGAGGTCCATGATTATCTATCACACTCATCAGTACTTGATCACCGCCTTTTTGGCACATTGGGCTGGCATCCCTTGTTCTCGGTCGGTGCTCAAATTAGACCAACATTCTCATCCTTATTCAGGGATGGGATTTCCCTCACAACAGCAAAGCTGGGCGCGTTATTGACAACAGCACAGACATTTTGGCTGATGCTTGCTAATCTCTTACAAGCTTGATTAATATTAACAACAATTTCATTCTACGTTCATACATTTTGAGCACCATTGGAAATTTTGTGAAAATTCAGTAGTATGCATTTTACACTGTGGTTATGCATACTACTTCAGTTCAGCATTGCATTTAATAACAAAATACCATAACATATATATCTATGCCACCAGTCGTTACTATACATGGCTGGCATAGTAGTAGCCGTCTCTATGGGGTCCACTGTTACCTCCTCCAGGGTTGGCCAAGTTCCATTGGCCACCTGTCCTTGACATATTGTTGTTACCATGGTAACCAGAGTCTGGCTGGAGGACCAGGTGAGTGGGGTTGTCCCCCATGTGAGAACTGTCTGACTGGTGGGAGGGGATCCTCCTAGGCGGGGCTGGAGGGTGGGGTCTATGTCCCCCTCCGGTGGGAGGTCGCGACCTCTCGCGGTCACTGTTTGTGCGAGAGTTGTTAGACGACTTCCGGTGGACGCCCGGCGCTAGTGCCCGCGTTCCTAGGTTTTTGTCCTTATGTGGGCTGGCAGCCGGCGACATATCAACTCCTTCTGCAAATACACAAAGAAAATCGTGATGAGTAAAATATTATTTTCGATATGTTTATGGTACTTCCTAATTTAAGCAATTACATAGGACACGTTTCCTTCACAATAAAAACTATTACCACTGAGCGCATGTTCGCAGTACTTTCCAATCCCCACAATAACTATTCACGTCATTTCTTTATTCTAATAGGGAATAAAAGAGGTGATTATAGTTATAAATAGGAGTCGCCGGATATCAAATGACAAACATGGTCACGCTATGCACATCCGTAAACTCAATTTCAAAATAGGACGACTTTCCTCCTTTTTTACTGACAGTTATTTTCCAATAATACAAAACCACTGTATGAGTCACGTTCCTTACATTTAATAATGAGAAACAATACGTTGGCCTAGAGCCAGAATCAGAGCCACTGAACTGCCAATATAGATAACCAACACACTACTCAGAGACCTCTAAACTACCCCCACAACTGGGTCCCTCTGTACAAACCCTAAAAAAGATTAACCCAGGTGTGAAAAGTCCCAAGTTAGACACTACCACCCATAGAAATTGTCGGAACCCCCGTTTCGCACATTTCAATGATTCCGCGAAAAAAGCCCATATTAAGCTATCCACTTCTAATCAGACTAGGAGGGGAGACTCAAAGGGTTTGATTAGATTTCACGGGGCATGGTGCAGTGTAGCGTGGGGGTTATTGGGGCGGGGGCAATGAGTACGGGCAGTAATATCTGCAGCAAAGTGGGTGTGAAATTGCAGCTGTGCCCAAGAATCGGCCAAGACGAGGGCCCACCGGTAACGGTCAGGTATGGTAAGAGAGGTCTACCTGTATATACACTTTAAGGTACCATGGAAACCACTCAGAAAAATTATTATATTCAAGTTATATGAGAGTTGTAATTCGCAGTAATCATTATATTAATTAGTATGGCATAATTTCGGGGTATACCATGCCACACACACCGTACCATTCGTACAGAACACATGACGGTTTTGGAAAAATATGAACAACCCTATGGAGCATTGTTATAGCTCAACACTATGCACTTATACCCTGAAAGGTTAATGGATGCAGCACATTTCTATCTACATCGATTAGGACTCCCAAACACATTTCAATGCCCCTGATATATTCACATCTATCATGAAAACCTCTATGTGGATGCCCAGATATGCAGATGCCTATTCTCCTAGTCCGATGCCTTGTCTCAGCAAGAGGCGCGGAAAGAAAGGGGGAGGACTTTGGGTTAAAGGTCCTTTTAGCATGTGTAAGCTCGAAGACGGTCTGGGGGCGATAAAGAACGATTGTCTAGTTGCCGCCAATAAACGCTGGCCCGGTCTTTGTGCCGTGTAAGCCGTGTGACAGGGTCCTATTCAGCGGGCTCCGGGGGCCCACAGACCCGCCAGTCTTTTCGACCCAGTGCGAACTTTTCAGGAGTGAACCCAACTAGAAACTTGCGGCCGATTGTCAACTGTGACAGTAGTTGAAATGTCCGGCTTTGATCTCAAAAAGAATGTAAAATCTTGTTTTTCTCTTTAAAACCAATGTGCCTGATTTGCTTGATTTATGTGTTTTTAAATATCCGACCCAAACATTTAATAACACTGTTTTTCTGATACGTTTTTCATTACATGGGGCATTCGTGTGACTGGACAAATACAGCTAGGAGGATATTATATAAGAGTATGAAATCCACGCAACACCTGAAGGTGCCATACGGGCCAAAGTTAAGTGGTTTGAAAATAGATCAGAGATAGTGTATTATACAACAGAAACGTTATCTTGCCCACAGGCCTTCACTTTCTATCATCATCCGCCCCCATAAAGTTCAATCTTGCATAAACCCCGCTCGCTTTGTAATAGATAGTAGTGGCATCCTTAAAATAGGCTAGTCTAAAGGCGGCGACCATGGTCAATGCTTTATAGAGTAGCCAAACTTTGAAAAAGATCCATTAGATTTGTTTGTCCATGCAGTACAAAAATAAACACAAAAGGTCATGCTAAAAACAAGCCGAACTAAGACCTGCATGCATATACCATCAAAACACTAATATGAACATTCAACCTTTTGTTCCATAAAATCTATTTTACCGATTCATAATTTTTGGAAATTTTATAAATGATATTAGCAGGTATACTGCATGTACATACCTTGAATGGTCCTCATGGAGGGGTCCCAGCCGTGGGGAGAGGAGGGTCGGTAGTGGTTCAGGTTGTCCGACGTGCCGTCACCCTCGTTTGACCCATGTCCACTGTCAGTAGCGTTGGACATGTCTGCAGAACACGCGCTGTCCGAATCCCCCTTGTCGTTACCAGCCACGTAACCATTCATGTGGCCTCCCTTCTGAAAAAATAAAATAAAACATTTAGTAAAATGCTAAACAACACATTCTTGTCTGTTGTGAAACTTTTGTATTTTTGACTGAATTTTTCATTGATGATATTACACCTAACATAATCATTGGCAAATTATATAGAAATGCAAAGTCAAAGGGCATTATCTTTTTTATGAACTTATCATAATTATTTTCTACAAACTACAATGCACAATGATAATATACCCATAACGATACCAATAACAATCATTATATAATCATAGCATTCGTCAAATTAAAATTCTAAAATAAAGTAGCATGATAAAGCTCATATTTCCACAAATGTAAACAAGGCTCATCGAGAAATGTGGGTGTGGCCACGATAAACGCCTCTAATAAAGTGCACATGCCATTTGACGCTGGCAGCAAGATCCGTTTAATTATTCTTTCCCTTCCTCTGCCAGTGCTGTCAAAGCCCAGGAGGTCGAGCAACACAAAACCCAGACCAATTTGGGACCGGGATGAAATAAAATGACCGTGCCAAGGGAGAGGCGCTGCTATTATCCTTGTAGGTCTTCATCCCGCCACTCTTTGATCTCGATATTCGCACCTGTAGAAATCTACCTGAGTTGACCTACTTCGACATAAACTGAAGTAATACCAGGCGGGGGTTCCCTTTATTTGTCCCTACCAGCAGCGGTTACATGATATTTATCCCGTTGGTTAGGCAATACCAACTTTTACAATTATTGATAGATTCAACATTATTTTGAGAAAAAAACACAGAGGATTTATCTGAATAGCGCACACTGAAGTGAGTCCATGGGGGAAACAGGTGAGGTGATATGTTTACTGAGCGTGTGTTAGACCGTAAAATGTAAATCTCCCGTAAATTGTAATTTGACGTAAAATGTAAATGAAATTGCCGTAAAATGTAAATCTGACCTAAAATGTAATTCAAATGGCCGTAAAATGTAACTATAACTCCTGCCCTAAATTGTAAAAATGTAAATATAGTCATCGATGTAAAATGTAAATCAATACATATCAATAGAGTGAGACATAGGGCAATAGATGAAGGCTCTTATTAATAATAATCCATATCTGCATATAAATCAAAGCAGAGACCATTTCTTTGCAAATTTTCATATTAAATTTCTCTACTTGTGACAGTTTTAACATATGAATATTTAATGTAAAAAAAGAAAGTTATGGTGACCTTTGCATTTTTTAATTCATGATTAATTCTAGAGAAGTTTTTGTGACTTGGGTAGAACTTTCAAGAAAATAAAAACACAAAAACACTCTATTTAACTATAAAAATGGCTTCATGTGTAATGAAATGAGAGACATCATTTATCAAAATAAGGAATGCTATCACGTTACCATGGCAACTGTGAATGTTCAGGTAGGATAGTTTTTTTTATCAAATATTTCCCCTGCTTACTTATTTCTAAGTCAGAAGACAGAGGAAACCAGGTTTAGTGAGCAGATTTACATTTTATGTCACTCTTTCAGGTTGTCATTTTACGTCAAATTGTTACATTTTATGATTATTCAAATTTACAATTTACGTTGATATGGTTTACATTTTGCGTCAGGTTTACATTTTATGTTGATTTCATTTACATTTTACGTTAATTTACATTTTGCGTCAGAATTACATTTTACGGTCTAACAGCGTGCCTACATGGATATAAACAAGATTGATGTCTTCTAGCTCTAGATTTTCATCATTTTCAAAAAAACTTTCGACATTTTCTTATTATACAAACTGTCAGGTGACCATATTACTATAATATTATGGCTTCTCTACCCCTTTCAATGTTCGACTAGGTATACCTTACTGCCACATGAGTCCAGTAAATCACACCCATACCACATATGACATGCTCAGCCGTATCACCGTACTTTGTCCATATCATACTGACACGACCGACGCCACTGATATACCCCTAACTTCCGGTCATTACCTTTGGCTGACCTCGGCCTAAAGGCGTCGGGCAGTGGGCGCTTATCGGGGCGTCTATCACCGGCCGGCAGCTGCCCGCATACCCCGCTGGGGGCGCGTGCCTACCCCGGCCTCCCCTCGGCCTGACGCCCTCGGACCTTTCCCTTACTACAGATTTACCCCCGGGCTTCTGCCCTTCTGTACCATGAGGGTTACAATTCATGTACGGCCCTATGCCCTTTACATTTTTACCCTTTTCTATTAATTTGTTGATTTCAATGTGTGTCATTTTCCTTTCCCCTTTAATATTCAGCTTTTATAATATTATTCAGCTTTGGATTGAAACTCGCAAATTTAAAAGTACAATAAATGTCTACACGAATTATTCATGCTGTGCTTCCGCCTTCCTGGTACTCAGTGATTACCCTAATACTAAATATAGTTTCGTTACACATCTCTATCTGCATTTCCCCAAACCTGTCACTTCCTATTATTTGAAACGACAATTGCAATTAATTTCTTCCACCTTTTTACCCTTCTTCCTCGCCCCTAAATTACAATGCTCAGGTCCTAAGGTGGTGTCCTTACCCCCTACCCACCTCCCACCAGGCCCCTAGCTGACCGTGTCCCCGGCCGTGTCCAGAGTACCCGCTGTTCTCTGACACCATAAACTACACCTGAATCGACCCACACGATTTAAAGCTGAATACCCGGACCCATTCCCATCTCCAGCACGACGGGGATAAATGGCAGAAACACATTTTTGGGGCGTGATTTCAGCCGCGGCGATTTCAACCCTGCCTGCCATTTCAGCCTCTAAACGCCATTTGGGGCGTGGAGCGTTGAGAAATTATTGCAGGATATAGCAGGAGACGATTTGAACGAGGCGAAATAGAGGCATCACCGCAGGGTGCAAACGGTCTAGACTCTAATGTTAGTTCACTACCTGTTCCCCAGGTGGCGTCACAGGTAGCAGGCGGGAGTAAAGAGTGCAAGTCTCTATTTGATGTATAATTTAACGCCGCCAACGACTTTTATTATGTACAGGTAGAAATAGGTATATTATATTATGTATAGGAAGTAACAGCTGGTAAGGAGGCGGCCTCAAGGGGAAAGGTAACATATTGTCATAATGTGTGCTCCCTTTAGAGCCACTTTAATGGGACCATGTCCCAGGTGACATAATGCTAACAGAACTGCGGGAGACTATTGTCCTCCCCACATATCGGTTACAGAAACAATATAGCGGTAACCTTAATCCTAATGGACCTGTCAATTCATACAAAGTATCCTCATGTTCAAAAGCATATGCAATTAAGTAGGCCCCTTTACTTTTTGAGAAATCATAAAACAAACCAAATCAAAAACCTGTTAAATTATAAATCTATGAATGTAAAACTTCTTATAATAATGTTTTCCCATAGTGAATATGGATGTCCCTTTTCGTTCTAATGCCGCTGAACTATAATTGACCACATTTCCGTGTCTCAAATAGGAAAGGAACGTGGGTTCATATCCCCCACTGAACATCAACTCTTTGATGTCTTTGGTTGGGTTTAATACAAAAACCACCGATCTCCGCGTTGTCAATACGGAATCAAAGTGAACGGCGATCCCGCCATTTTCCTGTAGGCGAAATTTTCTCATTTTTCACACTCCAAGTGTCAGGCCTTCATAGGCTCATCAAAGCCTAGGCCTGAGAAGATGAGGCCTACTCACGCCAGGGCCCTTTGCATCACACCCTTACAATGCCGGACGTCGACAACAACCCATAGCGTGCACCAGCTCTAATACAAAGTTCACCGAGGAATGCCCCAAAACTGCACATGCTATGCTTGATTTCTGTTTCCGCTGTTTCTGACGTCGGCAGGTTTGAAAAGACGGTTTGCCCGGCACAACGCTCACAAGGCACACGTCTTCAGAATGTCAAGACATATTGCTGTAATCAAAGGGGTCAGTGGGCAGGCACAGACAAAGTGTACACTTTGCGTGATGAGTGCCTCTCAACTCCATTAAAGTGCACTTCGTCATATTTAATCCTACCGATGGGGAGGTGCCCTTATTTTTGAAAAGGAAACTGAATACATTTCCCACGGAAATGGCCGAAAAAGCTGAAGCTATGTAATTTTCAAACTCGTGCACACATCTCACCAAGAAGCGAGCTTGATATAGTGTGCAACAAAATTACATACATGTAGGCATAATTATACATTAGAATTAGTTACGAGAACGTTTGATGCTATTATATTATAATGATACAGTTATTCCACCATATTTATGACTCTAGATGTGCTTTCACAATAGTCTCAAAACAAACATTCAACGGTGTGATTAACCAAATAAGTCGAGAAAAAATAGGTATGATGCATAGGTGAGTTGTGGGTCAACCTTCTCACTGTGGACACGCTAATGTTAACACTATATGTCATGATTGCCCTCAAGGCGTGAACAGCTGTCAGAAAAAAGCCTATGGCTTGGATGCAACTTTCACTGCTTCCGAAAAGGTATATATATAGAGCAGTACGTGTGTATTTTGTGTTTACCTATAATCATAGTGAACAGGATATATCATAGTGAACTGGCCAGAGTATTAATGTGAACAGGGTATATCATAGTGAACATACCTGGAAATTTGAATTTGGGAGCATCCAAGGTTTCTGTCCCGATGCCTCGGTGACGTATCCAACATTGTAAGGGACTTTGGTTCCATGGTGCATAAAGTTTACATCTTGAAGTTCAAGGTTCTGGAAGGACCAAATTTAGAAACCGTTAAAATTTTAGTAAGCTTTGAAATAAAGTTTTCGGCAGCTAGAAGCATAAATGTTGGGGAGTGTAAAATTACCTAGAAAAAAATGTTTGGCAAAAACTGAGGTATGTTCAGAATAGAAAAAAACATTTGGGAAAATGCCATGAAGTCGGACATACTATCGATCATCAGAGTTGAGAGGAAGATCATTTACAACGTTTGACATGGTCTCTCTGGTCTGAGGACAGAACCCTGCGAGGCAATGGGAGATAGCGACAGTAACCTCATTACCACGCACAAATCTGTCTTTCAGGTGTAAGCGTCGAACCTGTTTAGGTAATTTTATGGAGCGTCTTCCCTTCCCCACCCTCAGGGCCCCACGAGGTCCGTAAACCACTTTGCCCGGGATAATTATCTAGAAACGGGGTCGACAGTAAGTATTTGGGACGCCCTGCTGCTAAGGGCAAAAGATAAATTAACATTTTGACAACTTTTCTCTTTGTGTATGATACAACTTGGGGGGTAGGGACACACACCAACCTATAACGTGTCGGGTTCCAAGTGTCCATTGCACGGCTTTGGACCATAGAGAGATAAATGACAGCAAGTTGAAAGCTGTAAAATGGGAAACCTGCTGGGAGTGGGCACAGCCACACATTGTGTTACATCATGAAAAAACTCCCCTTTTTTGTAGATTCCCCCAGGATGTTTATACATGTCTGGGTAAGTGCCTCTCATTCCACCAATTACATGTAAAACCTGATCCTGAACTACCATAGCTGTGGTGTGGCTTTAAGTTTAAGGATCGTGTTGTTGTGGCACTAGAGGGAATTTAAACAATGAACCTGGGTATGACCTTAGAGAGGCAAGCATCGTGCAAGGGTCAGAATCGTTCTCCCGGGTCACATAAGCAGCATGCTAGAATGCAACCATTTTCTCATGAGAGGATGGAACAGTGATGAGCATGGGAAAGTTGGGGGGTTTACACCTTGGCAGTGGCAGCATTCAATGAGCACCTATCAGTATTGGTGGGCAGCAGAGGCTACCAACTCCCTGTATGGGTGGGCAGCGGCTAGCAGCTCAGGTACTGTGATCACTGAAGGTATGAATTATTAATCATGGCATCTGTCCCCCACCACCTACCAGCCCGCCATCCACACCGTACCTCCAGGATGAATATTTAACCGTCAAAACATTTAAATAATTCTACTCACTCCTCTTCCATATTGCGCCCAACCTCCCATAAACATGTCACCGTCAAGCCATGTAAAGGATATTTACCTAGACACCTCCTCCATACGTCTTAATCATTTACGCACACACTTGGCCAAATTTCAACACCTACCCATTTGCTTAAAGCGTTTTTATATGCGTCTCATCCCTAAAGTGAAAAGCCCTCTTCAATCATAGAAATACACAAAACATTTGAAACTAACTTTGCATACCAATAATGTGAGTTATTTGTTTTTCGTATCATCAAACTTTGATCACTCTGTCATAAATGCCTGCCTGAGAGTGATACTTGAAGTATCAATGGTCCTTCATGGTGGAGGTACTGGTCATAATTTCATTTATAACTATAAATGTGTCATGTGTTTCCAGGTACCTTGAGAAGTATGTCACTCCGTCAACGTGTCAGGTACACAATGTCTCCTCCCCATATATACGTCAATGTCACATAACATCACGCTCACTATTTCCATAATATGCAGGCCAAGCCATTTTAGGTTGTATAATATATCAGCATATAAAGCAATATACGTAATAGTAAACAACACCAGATATAGCTTTAACCCTTACACTGCCAGAGGCCTCATATGGGGCCCTATAGTAAAATCCCATAGGAACACCATTGAAAGAATGCAAATTATGCTTTCAGAATCTGAAAGATTTTTTCAGATATTCCAATTAGAACCAGAGATACAGGTATTTGAACATCGGACTATCAAGTCACCCAAAAATGTTAGAATTGCGATTAGAGAAACCATTAATAATGTATTTACATTTGAATTTGCCGTACTAATTAAAAATCATGAAAAATGGGTGATTTTATGTAAATGACATGATTTATAATTTGCTCTAACTTTTCTTTCATTTATGATAATCACAAACTGTCTTTTGCACAAAAAAGATGATGTTTTCATGTTACTTTTTTAATAAGTGTCATAGTTATTTCATGAATTATCGGTTACCATGGTAACCTGCAAATTACGATAGTACGAACAATTACTCCATGCAAGAAATTTGCCTTATTGGCACAGTGCCAACATTTGGAACGTTTATATCAAAATTTTTGAAAAAAGCTGTTCATCTGAAGAATCTAAACTAAATTTGAGTTTTAGGGAATTTATGTACTAATTTTTGTATTTTGTGCAATATTTCAGTAAATATCAGTTACATTGTGATATATCTGGCAGTGAAAGGGTTAACTTGTTTGTCTTACAGTATTTGCTATCATGCATGCATTCGTGCCTCGGTTTTTAATTTGATTAATATGCATTCAATTAGCCTTAATTGATTTTAATTTCTTTCATAAATACCTAGGTTCATACGGATTGACTGCATGAATATTTCATACGAACATGTGTTGGTTTTATCACTCCTCTTACATCACCAAATAAGCCGCGAAAATTAGAACACTTCAAATCTAATCGATACGAAGTTGAACAGCTGGAGTGACACCCAGATGCTAATTCTATGTGATTTAAGTACTTAATATTGTTAAGACTATAGCGTCATGTTGAATGGTGTAAGTGAGGGCCCTTAACCGGATTTACCTGATATTGATAGGAGATGGGTGAATGGGGAGAGGAGTACAGGTGAGGCAACAGATGCTGGGAAACCCCCAGTATCCTCCTGCTGCCTCCGTCCTTAATCGACTTAACGTGCGGACACATGGAGTACCGTAGTATGAGTGTCTCTCAACTACCTTTTCCCTGCATCCCAAAAGGCAGCTGAAGCCTACCAATAGGGAAAGTTGTACTTTTTGTACTGCACAGTGAAAGGGGTATAATGCCATTGCTTGAATCCCCCTCGCAATGATCAAACCGGTTAGATGCTATAATTATATCAACAGGGGTTTGTAACCCTATCTGTTAAGGTGTCAACAATGCGGGTCCTATATAGAGACGGCTAGATCTCACCTACCGCCAGCACGCTCACACCTTTTGAGGCAAAATTAGAATTTGAGTACCGTGTGGCATGTTGAAAAGGATTAAAATAGCCCGCTGAAGTCCCCTATTCTGTCTGGGTTCGACAGGCAATACAGTCTCAGGTTCCAAACCAATCCACAAGGACCTATGAAATCCAAGTGAAATAGTGAAATACTTTTAGGCGAAGTGTTAGAATTGGAGATGGCTAATTTTGAGGAGGATTAAGTTAATGTCTTTAGAAGACGATGGGAATGTCCATCTGCTGACGGGGGACACAGTGCCAGAACAATCAGGGATAACCCAATTAGGGTCTCGATGACCATTGTACAACCACAGATCTTCTTTTCCCCATTGTAAATGCCATCTGACTTCAGGAGCCGGCTCAAAATCGCAAAAGTAGGGAGAAGGGTCCTCTTAACATGGCGTGTTTCTGGGGTGTTCCTTCAGTAGAGGCGGGGTCGGCTGTTTTAGGCCGAAGGGGTCCTGGAGTGATAATGAGGTTTATAATGCACCTTGCCAGGTAGGGCCTCTCCTACCTGTCCCAGGTGACAGCCACCCCTGCTGAGGCGAAGAGCGCGACGAGATTCGACCGTACACACACCTTTGTTTCCACCCATCAAAGTTTGGGTTTCTCCACAAAAAGGCTTTTCATAGCCCCAAAGGACAACCGCTAGAGTCAAATGACAGCAACTTGCCGTGACCTTTCCCTCTTTTTACCAAAAAAAGAAATCTGTTATCAACGCTTTTATCCCCATTATGAACATTCATTCATTATGTGAACCAACGGGTCCTTTGCTATCTTTTCATGGGAGCTAAATCCGTTTGTGTCGCGTATGAAAGAGTTGCTTAGGCAAAAATGCCATTGCCTCGGCTTGCTGCATAACAGACGAAAGGACTCAGCTCTGCGGGCCAATTTGGCAGAAGACCAGAGGATGGTATTGTTGTTGAAAACAGACAGACTAGAAGGACGTTCCCTGTGACGCCACAAAACAAACATGGCGCCCACTGAGCGGGTCACCAAGGCAACCGATTATTAGCTGAGATATCAAACAAGGCGAGGCATTTTTGTACGCCCTCAGGGGTATATGCAGAGAACCAGACTACCTGAGGACGTACTATTTGTGGGGACAGGCCTGAGGCAGTGGACCCGCATGGGTTGGTGCTAGTACTTGTGGTTTTTGGGGACACTTTCTGTGGACTGGCTGACACAGTTGGGTGGCGGCAGAGGTATGACCAATGGCGATCTGCTTGACCTCTAACGCTCACCTAGACATAAATCAAAGAGGAGACTGAGTGGGGACACCTGCTCTGACCAGATAACATCAATAGTTACACCAGTAGGAGAAGGCATGGGGCTCACCTGGGCAAAACCTACTCCCACTTGTTCTGACATACTACACCATACATGTATGTTTATCATGCATGTTTGCTTTCGTGTTCCCAACCAGACCTTCCACACAGCTTTCCTTCAGATACAATCTTTATTTTATTTGATAGTTGGCCACAGTCGTTCCTTGTATTACCCCAAAGGAAAAAATACTCTCAATTTTCACACATGACCTGCCTCAAAAGGTAAGGTTTTTGCGAAAACGAAAGGTTTTTAATTACATTTAGAAACCGGTTATATCACAATGACGCTGCCACCATCGAGACATGCTTACCTGAATAGATATATTCCGCACTTTCAAGATCTCACTTATTCATGCAGCGAAGACAAACAATCCCAATAGGAGGAGCAACCAATGCAAAACATTTCCAAACAGTGCGTAGAATATAACTAGCTGTGCCCCTGCAGGGGAGGTCAGCACGAAAGTGGATCAATTAGTGCCAACTGCTGACCAGGTGAGGCCTATCTCTCAGTCCAAACCTGGCGAAGGGTTGGCCCATTACTTGATGAGGTCGTATTTGTCAGACCACCCTGCAGCTACCAGGCCTCATCACTAATATATCACCTGCCAGTCGGACTGTAGAAGGAAAATGGGAAGTTCAACAAAGCTATCTCCAGCCCTTTCAGTGTATACTTGATTAATATGTTTGATTACAAACAGGGTCCCATTTATTGCATGGCTAAATGGTAACAGTTTTGTCCCAAATTTTTCAGATAGACTATACAATAAATGTTCGCTCTGTTTTGTTAAATCTAACCACTATTCTACTTGAGACGGTTGCAAACTGTGATCCTACATAATTCCGGTTCAGCTCACCTATGGCTGCTGGGGTGGAGGGAGTAAGGGGGTGACACACCTGAAGGCTTCATTGACCCCCCATTTCCGTCTGGGGTCGCCACTAGTCGCCCTAACCAGAGGTAATTGAGACGCCCAGGTCGACTCCTGTCAGCCGGAAAAAACGCAACGCCACCTGCACACTATTTATGAAACATTCATAATCAATGCATGAGTGATACATTTTTAAACAATGCAATGATGTTCTCCGGCGAGTTCTTGAACCAAAAGTCAATCATCCCCTTCCAAAATGTGTTTATAAAGCAAAAATCATATCAAAGGAACCATTTGTTATTCTGTTTTTGATAGTTTGAAAACTCAGTGCGTTTGCATGTAGGTTTTATAATTATTAGGGATGTCCATGGGGCGCATCATACTGCTCCAGCATGTCGTGCAGGGATGAGGAGAGATTTATGAATGATCATGGGGTCCATATGGATTCACCTTACGCACCTCCCTCACGCAGATCTAGCACGTTATGGCCGCTTGCGTCACGAACTGCTCAGGCGATATCAAAACTTGGAACTTTCCCAGCAATTCTCCCAAATTATTTTAAACGCTATCCCATGTTAACCTACATGTTCATCCAGCCATGGTTTATTTGGGTTCTTATAAAGGTCATTTGCTCTCATGCAGTAAATAACAGCATAGTGCAATTTACCCAAGTACTACATGGGTGTAACTCGAAATGGTAATATGTCATGGGAGGAAGTTGCAAAGTGTAGGTGGTAAGAGAAAACATAGAATTGCTCTAACAAATATGACTCGATATAAGAGGGTATGCATGGTTAATGTCCATAAAGTGCAATGGGACTATAATCAACCATGCTTTAATAACACTATTCATAGCCCACCCCCCTCTCATTACGCAATAGTATCATCTCTGTTAGCGGGGACTCTGTAATATTACAACATTGCTCATGGTATTAGCATGATTGTATTTGGCACTGGGCGACGCTATCATTGATTCTGGGGGTGTCCATAGCCAGGCTATGAAATATGCAATGTTACACCCAGGGGTACCTGACTTGCACCTTAAAAGGGGAGAATCTCATAATTGTATTGATCTCCCTGGATTATCCCATCTTACCTTACCTGTAGCGATCAGGCCTAGGTCGGTGGATGTGGGGCAGGTGATTGATCTGGTATTTGGCATCGGCGACATTGTCACCTGTTTCAAGGCATTTCCTCCTTGGGAACCCACAGGCTGGCTGGCAGGACATCAGGTATCGATGAGCCATCTTTTGAGGTGTTCCAGCCGAGCCGATGAAAGTTCCGACCAGAACACCTTGTGGGTTTGTGGGGTATTTTTATGGGCTGGTTAAAAGGGTAAGTGAGGAGACCGAGGGCTTAGCTCAGCAATAGGATTTATAGCTTCCTTCCTCAGAAGTAGGTCTAATCAATTACTTGCCAATTCACCCAATTGTTTCACAATAAATGTGACACATGGACTATACCATGTAAATAATATTAGCTTTGATTCCCCACTTATGGAAAGCTGTTCATGGCCAACATTAAAAGGATGATATCATAAGTGCTTAAACTAACCCCTAATATATTATGGGGCAAATTTGATTGTTAACCAGGGTAAAATGTCTCGTATTTCGAAACAGGGAAATACTTCCGTATCCCAAGGCCAGGTGCAATAAAAAAAAAGCCCCACTACCACATCAAGGTGGCGGGCCGCCGGGTGACTGATGACCGGTAGTGGTCAGTCTGGCGGCGGTCACTGACCGGTGGCCAGCTGACGTACGGCCACTGACAGGTAGTAGTATTCATCAGCCGACCGACTGACCAAAGCCCGGCCAACCTCGTGACGTGACCGCCACTTTAATTATTGAATCCATTAATCAGCGCCAGCCAAATGGAGGAATTATTGCTATGCTAGCGCCCAATGGCCTGTGAAATCAAACCTTGATTGCCTGGTACTTTTCCTTACTAAGGACATACCCTTTTTTTCTTTCGGGTGGTAACGTGGTTAATTACCTGGAAATTTCCCCTAAAACCCTTAACATACAAAATACTTTTTTTATATAATGAAGAAAGTGATACATTCCACTCATTCAAAGAAATCTGGACCTGTCAAAATGTTTACCAATGGAATGAAAACAATCTTTCTTTACATCTGTGCCAAATGGTATCTTTTTATTTTGCTTTTCCAATACCCTCAGGCTAAATCTTCTAATTTCCTGTTTGGCATGCACGCCGAAGCAGCGTTGGTTTCTCAGTAACTATGGCAACATAGAATTATTGATGACCTCAGTATAACATCAGTCGGACTCTTTTTCCCGACGGAGATAGCATCAAGGAACTGCTAAGGTGGGATGATATGAAACGTTTCCATGGATACATACGGTCTTATTTGGCCTCGTGAGCCTTCACATGAGGAGTAATCAAGGCAGAACACCATAATTGAACTGTCCAGTACACAACTCCTAACAGCAATCATGAAATAATTGGCTGAGACCAACCAGCTGCTGTTCAATATAGAAATGCCAAAAGCAGGTAGAATACCAAATTATAATATCATATCCAGCCTACGCAATTATGGTTCCTCATAACATCTTAATTGAATCTGATAATGACAGCACACTATGATAGAATACCAACCTTGCATGCAAACAAATGAGTCGCACTTTGTAAAGAGTTTTAGATATCTGGATAAGATAAGCAGAAATTACAGGGCCATTGGGACCAATTTCCTTGTGGAATTGCTCTCTCAGGGCTATTAAAGGGTAGTAGCATACTACAACCTCTCGTGCCATTGTGGTCAAGCTGACCAAAGGTACATTGAAAATGGTCACGAGGGGCTCACAACCTGCTCTGAGTAACTCGTGGGTCCCTCTTAGTTGTCTATTGTCATGATCATTCTCTAAAGATGGTGATATAACATAGCGAGCTAATTCTGAATTGGGGTAATATCAAACGTGTCTTTGAAAGCATAGGCCATCCTTTTGACAATCTTGTCAACTACTAAACAGAAATTACTTTATAAATCTGGGTATTTCTCTAAAATTCTGACGTATACAGTTTATCAGTTCATTTTATGTGCGTGTTTGAGGTAACAATAGGAAGCAGAATATCCAAACCTAGTGTCAGGCACCAATGTAAGTGAGGTAGAACATGGTACTTAGAGACATAAACTATACCCAACCCATGCAATAAAATAGAGTATGTTACACTCTGTGCTGGTGTGTTTAAACACACAAAGGCATTTGTGGAGGATTCTGTGCTCGGCACCAACACAGCAGGTGACAGTTCACCAACCATCCCTACAAGCAGTAACCACCGCTGCCTCCACGGTGCCTCCACGGTCTAATGGGAGTCTGGCGTGACCATCCCTATGCATGATGGTGACCCCCTCGTAACCCACAAACCCTGCAGCCCTCTGCAAACGTGCCAAACACACCACACTGATAAGCCTTAAATGTGGCCAGTAGCATTGGAGGGGTCAGTATTGCATGGCCCGTCTCCACTTGATGTCCTCTGGCGATAGTATTGTGGGAACTTATCGCCCCCGGTCTGCTCGAGGTCGTCAGGGTCACGGGGTCATGTGACCCTTGTGGGGAGTTTAGTCACATGGCCTAGAGGTAAAGAACCTCTTGAGACCTTTTTGACGTTACATTTCTTTCCATGAACTGCCTCGGACGTTTGTGTGGAAAGGGGAAGGCGTTTGCTTCTTTGTAATGGGTATGTGTTCAGCCAAAGATAGCATGCAATTATCACAAACAATAGTTTTTGTAGGTCTTAGAATAATATATAATTTACTATGTTAGAACCAGAGAGACGAAAATGATATATCTCTAAATAGCTATGATAGAATGTCGCTCTTTTTAAAGATGGGATAGGCTGCCCTTTATCAGCGTAAATAAGTAAATAAGTATCTAATTAGTAATTACAAACCGGTATTTCTACACGTTACCTTCCTTGTTCTTACCACCTCAAACTTCAGTAGGGACAGGAATGTGGTGAAAACGAACAGCAAATCACCTGCGGTCAGTGCTCTGACTGACCACAACTACACACGGTGTATCCCGAGGGGTACAGGTAAGCCTCTCAATGGGGGGTGCAGTAGCATGCCACGTGTGACATAATTACATGTTAGCACGACATGTTTCACATGGCATAGTTAGCATGGGATTGAAAATCTATTCCCTTGACGAACTCAATACATCAACTACCATATTGAACTCTGCGTATGTGAGGCTTTTGAAATTTCCACCCTAAATGTTTTGCACCAAGGAGAAAAGTGCGTGATTACTACAGATTTTACATGAAATATCTATAGTATCCAAAGGGACATTTGGTTTAAAATTTCAGTGGAACATCATTTAACCTCATTAGAAATTGAATGGTTAAAAGCTCCTGAGGAAACCTCATGAGGGTTGACCTTTGTTTCCCGCTAATTCTCGCGTGACATGTTTATTTACAATGACGATTCTAAATATACATGTAAGCCAAAACACATCAACCGACAATAAGGTGATAACAATCAACATTTTGTAAAACGCTAAGTGGATTCAATTGGGGGTTTTTGACGACATTAGCCGTTCCTTTCATGGAACATACTGCCCCTATTTTGGTCATGTTTTGAGGGATTATGGTTTCCTCCTGAACGCGCAGCTGTCATTAGAAGTCAGAGCCGACCAGCCTCCCGAAGGCTTTGTGATGCTGTAATAGCTTGTTGGTATAGTATACCTGGCAGTAATGAGGTACTTAGCGAACAAACAGAGGACAGTTAAGTTCTTAGCGCACCATTCAACCTACAAATCCTATTAGCATCTCGAGGTTTAAAGCCACAGACGTCCTGCATGCATCATGTTAACGGTCTTAATATAGCAGCAGCCTCCCATGCTGGACCACTCAATGGTCAAGCTTGACCATGTATGGGGTCAGTCGCATGTGAAATGCGCTCGGCGGCAGAACCTCAGTCACTTTCATCATTCACTGACCATCTTAGGCTTTGCGCAGATCAGATAAGAGCAGAGGAACAATAAGGGCCCTGTGAGCTATTGGAAAACACTCCTGGCGAAATCCCAAAACAAGAACCCTTTCTCCATCTTAGTAGTTAATTGCCTTCCTCCTATAGCATGTATTGGGGCATGGCCAGGGGGGCATGCACACAACTAACTTGTCAGATGCCATTGCTAATTAACTAGGATCAGTAATTACTGGCTTGTGTCTAATCAGGGAGGATGCTTTTCAAGGCACCCCTCCTCCATCCTATTGTCAGGTCTGGAGTTTGCCTTTTCTGGCGGGGTTTTGGTGGGAGGGGCCTCCGTGTGGGCGGCCTGTATTAATGATGTTGGCTCCATACCCCCAGGGCTCCAGGGGTTGGGGGGCTGCTGACAGGCAGGCCATACCTGCATGGGTCCAGTGTCACAAACACGTGTTCTCACCGCTGTTGTTTCTTCGACCACGCCTCAATGGGCCGGCATTGCATGTACACTGACCATTGGTCACCCCAACACCCCCAACTGCCCGTGTCCACCTGTACTTCAGGGCAGCGGTTTTTCATCAATAATACACAACAATGTGGACCTTGTATAAACAGTAAAGTGCCATCTACCAAACGTTTTCGCTTTTAACATTGACCAGGTGTCAAAGACCAACTGACGCTCGTTTATCATTTTCATAAATAGAGTGAAGGGTCATTTCAAAATCGGTAGAAAATAATTGATATTAATCAATTCTTTCCTAATGGACCTTTTTCGAAACAATAGGGCCATGTTTTGGTAGACAATTGTGAATTTCTTTTGATCTAATTATGCTTGTAGATTAGGGAAAGTATCATACATTTTTTTCCCGGATTAAAAAAGCTTTTATCTCATATACAGTCTGCACCTACTCAACATGGACATTAATTTCTACGTAGTAGAAGCCACCTTTACCCTTCAGGTCACAAACCTCACCTTCAATAGTATCATTCATTGGGTTTTATCGATCCGATGTGTGACCAAACCCACCTGTTTATGTTACAGTATAGTAATAAAGCATAACCCTAGCAGCCGACCATACCCTATGCCCAAAACAGCTGACGTACTCGTTGACATGTATATTAACATTGATCTGACCCTGAATGGACGATGATGCTGTACTGGGAGTCAGCCTGGAGGTGTGTTGAGTCAACATACATGGCGGTTCTATCATGGCTGCACAAGGCTGATACCGCTGCCATCGGTCGATGGCGAGTTTTGGCTCGCAGGAGACCACTGGGGACTCGGAAATCACACTTAATTGAGCAATCTGGTCTGCTGGCAGCATGAAAGCTGTTCAACATAGTGATCGTCCTCAAAGTATTCTGCCTGGGCTTTAGCTGGCTGGGTTGTTAATCTGCCGCCAATTGGAAGCAAAAAGATCCGTAATTGCATATGGATATTGAAGAACTGGCAAATGGTTATCAATATTTATACGCTGTATTGCTGTGGTGTTGCAATGTGGAAAATGTGGAAAATGTGGGAAAAGTGGGGTTTTCTATTAGAAAATGGGTCAGGCTTATTTTCGTGCCAGAATACAGAGGATCATTGTAATCAGATCCTGAATGTGATGAATAGGAGGAAGGTGAGATGGGAGATCACCGTATCCCTGATCTTTTATATAAAAATATATAGTGTCTTCTGATCAAGATCCCATTATTCAGTCAACCAGCCACAAGGGACATAGACAAAGAGGCAGCAATAAACCAACATGATCCCACAGAGTTTGTCACCAGGGCCCACCACCATTTGGGACGGAGAATATGCCACCCGCTGCGCGCACTCCTCTTATGTCTCGACTAGCGATTTAAAACTGAACCTCGCCGAAATTGAACTGTCTATCAAAAACCCTAGACATCAGTTGGAACGTGAGGCTGACACATCATTTTCTACCAACTACCCATGCCTTGGGCAACAAGGCTCTATCGGTGCTTCCAGTTCAAGACCCGAAGGAATGCATCAGGTCGACCGTGAGGGTACAAGATAGGGTCTGACAGCAGTTGACAGCACTTGACAGTGGGGACAAATTCTCATTCTTCCCCGGAAATCATAGCGGGGTGGATGGTGAACGGGGATATGGATCCAAAGTATCAAGTGATGAGGCGACAGCTTAGGGAGCTGAGCCTATACCCGCGGCGTGCTTCTGTGAAAGCCTGAAAAGACTTAATTGGTGAAATCCAATCTAGGACTGACTGAAAGTGACCACCTGGGGTGACTGTTTGCCTTTGAGGGGTGGCCACAAATTACACCCAGATAAACTTTTCATTCTGCTTGGAACTAACCGTTGTGAATATGTCTTTGCACAGAACCCGCAGAGGCGTGAAGTGTCGCGAAGTAATGATAAGGCTCGAGGGGAGAGATGTCAGTAAAAAGCATATCAAAGAACACCAATCCATGAAGGATAAGATTAGTGAAAAAAAGACTCATGAGAAAGTTTACTACTTGCTTTGTCAATGCACAAAATATAAAAGTAAGACCTTTGAAAACTTGGTATAAAAACGCTGTTTTGACACATGTTTGAAAATATATCCTGAAGTTGGGTATATGTCTAGCACACAGTTATCCCGACAGAAATATGTGTATACAAATGTGAGGCCATTGCCTTTCAACCCATCCATCCTGCTAAGTAGAGGTTGGCTACGGTAAAGGGTAATGCATCTTTTGTGATTATGTAAATTAAGTCTGAGATCTAATGGATACTTAGCGTTTAGATCATTTTGGTAATAGACACATAGCAGCCCCAGACCAGTTACAATGCTCAGTCCTCTCATTTTCCCTTCTCCCAGTAGAAAAGACTTGTCATATGTCAGGGATAACTAGATGTCAGGTGTTGTCTGCCCTGTACCGTCCCAGGACAGGTTCCCTCCGTCACACACTGACTTCAATCTCAGCAATTGAAAGCCCTGTAAGCAGCAGTAAATTGGCGTAATGGCGCCTTTTGGCCAAAACATGTCACAGAAGGTAGTGAGGCAGTGATCTTAGTGGGCAAACTTCTTGACAACTCCCAATTTTCGGGCAGAAACTACCCAAAGGTGTGAATCACGTCGGCACGTCAAAGCTTGGAATCATGAATTGATCCAATCCAAAGCCCAGGTGGTCTGGCCGGGTTCTAAGCTTTTAGGATGATACATCTTTGCTGACAACTCTTGTGGAGGGTTAGAAGCTCTTTTACCTCTTCCACACTAGCTCCAGTGCAAACACACCCGCAGTTTTAGTTCCCCCTGAATCGGCTGGTAAATACAGAAACATGGAAGGAAGTCTCAGGGTAGACCAAGCTCGATTCAGCTCGCTTTCCTAATCTTAGGCTTAGTTTCGCCAGGATCCTTGGATTCACATGATATGCTGAGAACCATTTGGAGAGCTTATAGCCAGTGGCTGGGTCTGTGTGTACATAGATTCTCTGCAAACCGACCAGCCACGCCAGGGCTTTGGTTGAAGGGATGCGTCTCACCAACCTGCTAAAACTCTATCCAGGCGTCCACCATTGCGTACCTGTATTTGCCCAGGTGAGAAAGAAAGATTCCAAACGCATTTCTCACCTGTGCTCGCTCCCACGGGTGTATCAAGAGCAAAATTGAGCTCAGCAATCAAGGTTAATCCCCCTGGACCACCCTGACCCTGAGGTTGATCATCAGAATCCCCATTACAATCTGATCAGCCGAAAGGGCCCCGAACAAAGAGTATCAATTCGCACCTATTACCATAAATACGACTGCAATGAGTTATCTGTATGCGAGTACATACTCGAGGATTTACACCTGGGTAACCTTGGCAACCAACCCAGTAGTATGCCCCCTACTGGCTCTGGTCGGTTCCTTTACGCATTCCTGTATACTACAGATGACCATGTTTTCACGCTAGGCTAAATTCTTACTATGTCTGAGTTCACTTTTAAGTAGTCGAGTAGAGTACTCCCGAAGAGAGGCCGCGCATGCGTGATTTTACGGTAGAAGATGACTCATAAGTTACCAGTCACAAAGACGCAAACTCCACAGACAATAACTAAGATTTGGAGATCCTAAAGTCGCATAGAACTGCTATCTTCTATTGCAGCTGTTTCCTACAGGTAGAAGACACCAATTGCATGTCAAGAGAACGTAAAAGGGGACTTGGAGCGCAGGCGTTGGCCAGCTAGTAATAAACCTCGGGTGGGGGAGTGGCCCCAAGTGGAATGAGTGGGTGAGAGCCTGAGTAGAAGTAGTATAAAAGGGTGTTCGCTGAGGACAGGGCAGGACAACGATTATGGCCGGACACAAAGGTGACACAGGAGCTGGCCGGCTCACGTGCCAAAATGAGCAGGTGAAACTGCCCATCTGACCCACCTGGGACAATGATCATTGTCTGGGCGCAGCACCCAATACTCACATCTTCTATTCCCACCCTTTCCCCGTATCCATCGCATTCTCCCCCACCTCCTAGTACATAGACTTAAGGCTTAAGGCTCTAGGCCAGGAGAACCAGTTGTCCTGGTAACCAGAGGCCAGACTGGCTGGGATCCAAGGAGGGCATCCAAATCTATAGGGAGAGGTAAGACGGCCGGATGCATGTATCATGTTGTCACGGAGGTGTCTCTATACCTAGTGAGCTCCTTACCATGCTATACTCCACAATCCATCCCCTTACACACCCATAGGACAACACGTGAAGGGCCAATAACACTTATAGCATGCAAGAAACTATATATCAATTCAATGGACATGTTGTAGTATGTTGTAGTACAGTTTTATGGTCTTTCCAACCACTCAAGGGTGTATCTGTTGAAACAAACCAGGCATTTACCATCATTATAAACTACAAGGGGCGTTTCCAAGAGCAATAAATGCTTATTCATACGTGTTGAATGTCTATCAATATTTAGAGAAAAAAAATGAATATATGGGTGCAGTCGTCAGCATTGAATCAAACTCCCATGATCTTTGTAACGACAGTCGTAAAACTTGAAAGGGACCAATGACCTGTCATCATTTGAATTGCCTTTCACCCGTACCCTCGAGAGGTGTCTCTCGCCATGAAGATATATGACATGTCCGATACCCATGGATTCTGACTGTAGGTGTGGAGAGGCCTACACTAATAATCCAACATCTATTTGGTGTTGCTGTCCTCAGCCTTTCATACCGAAGATTTATCGAGTGTCAGGGACGTGTGTGTAGGGGTGACCGCCAACCATACCTGCCCCTTTTCCCCGCCCACCTGCCCTCTCTGATATTGTCTCTGCCTACTTCATTATCGCCTCTGCTCATTTCTAGCCGAGTCAAGGTGCTGTCAGGTGAGGCCCTGCTGGGGGTCTGGTCCCTGGAGGCGCTGTAGCTTAGCTTATCTGCCTACCTGGCCGGGCGGTGCACCGACCCCTGACGCTCCCGGTCCTACGGCGTGAGGTGGCCCAGAGCCCGTCACGTTCTGCCACTCTCCCCCGTCCTCGGGGCCCGCCAGGCCTGTCTCGTTATCCCCACACCTAGCAATATACATCAACCTTCCCCCTACTGCCTCTATCATTATTTCCCAGTTCAGTGACATTGACACCACAATAATGTACAGAATATGAGGATTTAGGCGTTGACTATTCGGGAAAAAATGGATATAAACATACACGGCAGGGTTATATGCCAAAAGAAACCCAGATGTGAAATACAATTACCAGAAATTGGATAAGAAAAAGTGGCTTAGGTTTGGACGTACGGGTAAAGAAGGATATTCAATACCCTGATGGGATGTAGATCCAATAAAGGGGAAGGGAGGCGGTTACACAATAAGGGCCGACCGTTTTACCAACACACCTGCGTCGTATATCCAGTTCAGCTAATATACCTGGGCAGACAAACTGGGGTTCATATCACAGCCAACTCCTGCTGGCCAGCAGTCTTTGATGCCGCTGTTCTTTTGGGTTATAACAGTCCGATCAGAATGATAACAGTCCGATCAGAATGATAACAGTGTGATGGGCCGGAAACAAGTGCACAGTGCCATCACAAAAGCAATAAAGAGGACGGCCTTCACTAGTTACCTGAGCGCTCAGTAGGGGTCAGTGCGTCCCCAAAAGGATAGTATGTTGGCGGGAAGGGCGTCGCTACCTGTGTAGGGGTGTAATTTCGGAGGGGGTCCCCCCTGCCCAGGTGATATCATCACCTCGCCCTGACATGTTACGTACTCTAATGACGGTTGAGATAGGATCAACCTTGGGGAGGCTGACCCTGATTGTAACATCCTATTGATAGCGGACAAAAATACCCACGATGGTCACTTGAGTCTGGTGCATTGGTCATCATTGGTACAGACACCCACGCCTGTGTTGCAATACAACGGTTGCCTTTACCATTGATTTTTGTCTTTGTCTGTGTGCGTTCCTATGAGACAGACACCCCCACAGTATTCCAATGGGATGCGCTAATAGAAAAAAAGTCTATCTGATCAATGCAAACCTTTTTTCCTCCATGGCCAAAACCCCCACTAAAAGGCCTATTCTAATCTCATTCTATTTCAATATCCGTTGGTGTCTTCTTCCCCAGTCACTTGAGTGACTTTTCCCGAGTAGTCAGACAGAAAACACGTTCTCTGTGTGGTCGGACTGCAAAGTCCCTCTAGGACCCTTTGAAAAATTTTACCTTTAGATATTTTTAGTCAATTTTGATTGATAGCGCTGATAAACAGGCTTCTAAACTTACGTCGGTCGAGGACACTGCCGGTTACCCCGGTACAAAACCTTTGCAAATTTCATTTGGATCTATTTGGGAGTTTTTTCAACGTGTTTGCTTATGGAGTTGGCAATGCAAACATTCTTGATAGATGCCGTTAAAGCAACCTTGTTTACAGTTGACTTTGGAGTGGGAGAGAGGGCCGCTGAGGGGGAAATAGGTCCGTGCTTTGTACCTATGTAATAGGGGATTCTACTTTTTGTCGGAGGACACTTTTAAAGGCTCCCTTATGTCCTGTTTGCAGAGAAATGAAGGCGCATCGAGTCTCTAGACAGAATATGTTTGGCAAATACATCAGACGTCCAATGATCTAGTTTACTCCTCTTCAGGTGAAATGTGCTACATATAATGCAGAAAAACCTCTACCCCCTGTCTGAAAAACCTGCCAGACCAGAGATCTATTATATGATCGTCTCAATGGTAACACTATTGAATAAGCCCACGCATTATCAAGTATTTTTGCGTCAGATCTACACGAAAAAAAAATCCACTCCGTGAAAGGGCTCACGAGCCTTGGGGATATGAAAGGGTCCTTCTTTTCGCCTGGGCGGAAGACTGACAAATCGTAGCCAGCCTTTAACTCGCTAAATACAGTTTTTTTCCTTCAGAGCTGAGAATACGCAGTCACCATGAACAACGCCTACCCCTGAGCCCTCTCATATTAGTGCGCACTGCTGATCGTGAATGTTGTAGATCCAGGCTTGACTAGACCCTCATACAACGGGCCTGGGGTCTGGTAAGGGGAAGGCTTCCCCACCCATAAACACTCACATACAACCACAGGTAAAAGCATGAGAAAAATGCCCTGCCTCGGGTGTATTACTTACACTTTGGTATTTCACCCCCAGTCAAAACACACCGCAACAAAGCCTAGTGTTGGTTGCTTTGGACAAGTTATGAAGTTGTAACTAATGAAAGATGCTTGAATGTGACCCCACAACAGGCTCTATTGCCAAAAATATACGACCCATATGGATTATGGGTGTTGTGAGCCAAAGCGAATGGATCTGCGATGTCTCCAGTGCTCTGGATAGGGGTGGGAGTATTGTAACTGTGTGTGGATGAAATGAGGGGGAATTGTTATTGTTATAGACCGGTTCAGATTGGCAAAGCCCGCCAGAATGTGGCTTACATAATAAGTGTGAGCCTGTCCATGGCCTTATAGTGATACAAATGAGCACTCTAATGGTATGGCCTGAGGGGTTTCTCCATGGTATAAGATCAAACCAAAATAACATTCAAAGGTAGCCCTATACCAATTCAACTGAGTTTTATTAATGAAACAGATGTTGTATAATGCACACATTATGCGTTCTAAACGTAATTTTCTTGTTCATTGACTCAAAGTGATTCGCACGTTAAATCAGTGTTTTCAATATTTCTCCTGGATGAATTATGTATGGGAAAACAGTAGAAAAACAACTATTGAATATTTCAACATTTTGAGAAAAATCGCATTTACCCTTTAGCTGACTTTGCCCCCTTCCTTTAGTAAGCGTGATGTCACTGTTAAAATGTTCAGGATGCGTTCATAGTACCTGGGCTAAATATAAGGCGTCGCTGAATGCCTCTTCTTGACCCGTGTTTGGACGGGATGTGTAACTAGGAATCAGTTTACAATGGTAAAAGGTGCTCGGCAAACAAGGGGCTCCCGGCCCCCTCAGCAAAGGGCAAACACTGCGGGGCCCCCCAGACCCGGGCGCATCGCTTACCCCTACCCCTTCTTCATTTAATGAAGAGCACAGGCCAGTGGATACTAATCCTTCAGGAATTTTTTTCACCCCACCCCCTATGGGATTCAAGACCACTTCCCACTTAGTAGGATGAGCCGCTTCGTGGGTGGATTTCAGTCCCAGAGCCGGCCATATGAGCCCTAACCAAATTGATGCTTCGCACATTTCTGCAGAGACAGTGTACCGAAACATCGGGGGTTGAAGTGGTTGAAGATCGTGTCTGGACTTTAATCAGGAGGTGTTTTGTTTGCTGCCGTGGTTTAGGTTCTTCGTGTTATTGCATTTGCTTTTCTGACTAAGCGCATGGGATATAACCAGTTTGGTAGGTTCCTATACGCCTTTTTGGGTAATCCCATAGAGTCTATGTCGGGATTCTATGAAAATCAATGGTGGATGAACCAAGTGTACAACTCAAATTAAACTGCCATCGGTTAACTTGGCGTTTCAAGTCCCTCCAGTACTTAACGCCTACTACAGTTGGAGAGGGGCGAACTGGGGGTTCTGCTAATTGGTTAATGTCCAAATTAGAGGGCAACAGTCACACATGGGTCAGATCACCCTCAATGGCTCAACACTGGACGCAGATGGACAAGTGGTCAAGGCTAATGACCGTGTGAATTCAAGGGCTTTCAGGGGATGTACAATGGACGATCCCTCGGCGCCTTTCACACGCTAACATCCGCAAAACTTGAATACGACCATAGGTATGCTGCGCTTAGAATATATCATCCCACTGAATAAAACATGTGGGCGTGATCCATTTGGGAAAAATAAACACTGACAAAAATGATGACGCACGAACTTATCTGTATTTAAGTGCTACCATTAATCAACATTTCAGTATACAACGCATTAAGCGAGTACTGGCGTTCGATTTGTATCACATATAGGTTATTCAAAATTATTGATTGGGGATAATTGACAATTTTTGCCTGGCCTACTCATTACCAGGGTAGCAATCACCTGGGACAACACCTGCATTAGTTACTGGGGAAAAGGTGTGGAGGGCAATCCAGGCGGCTACCAGACTGAGGTCAATATTGTGACAGGGTGCAATCTAAGGACGTGGTCCCCCTATATACCCCTATTATCGCCGACACCTTTATAACGTTGAGAGTCTACCTGTATCCTGTTATACGCCAACCTCAGGTGTGACATAGCTGTACAGTGAGTCTCCGCCTCACCTGACAACATGTTCTCTGCCAGGTAGTATTCTAATTCTGCCATGCCAGATCAATAATATAAAGGACGCCGGGTGCATACACTCGACAGAGAGTTGCCTCCATAGGTAGTCTTTGCATCAGCAATGGCATCCAAATTATACCGATGTCAATATGTTGTCCTTAAAAAACCTGTCCGTCGATGCCTTCTGAAGGGTTTTTCTGTAGACTTCCTCAACTATACCCCTTAATGTTACCTTTCAGACAAGATGGAGGTGTCTTTAGGGGGTAATAGCATTAGACAATGTGCACCCCTCCACACCAGACCCTTGACCTGGACCTCACACGTCCCCTGAACACTTGCTGACAAAACGGACACAACACAGTAAGCCAGGCTTTTGTATGGGCCTTCAGCAGGGAACAAAAAGTTGACACTCAGCTTCAGCACTCCTCACACATGCTCCAGCCTCAACAAGCTGGCCCCGGCCTTACGCCTTCCTGTCAGCCTCCATAAAGTGTACCCAGGACATGCGGACCGAGTATTTTGGGTGGCCGCCGACGTCTTTGGCCCGCCGCTGTGACCGTTTGAACATTGAAGAGGGTGGGAGGACGTCCACACCAGCAAGCTGCCGGGCAGCTGCCTGGGTGGCCTTTAAAGTTTAAGGGTTTTTGGGTTAGCTGTTTCTATAGGTGAAGCAAATTATTCTGGTATGTTTCACGCAAAACCTGCCAGACAGACACTTGAATTTTCATACTTTCTCTTGAGGCATACCTGGTTCTGGTGGTTGTAAGTTAGCACTGGTCAGTCTGTGTCCTGTCTAAACTGCCCACTGGTCATCATGAATCATCATTTATAAATGGGAGGTTTCCTGGTGACCCCCAGGCTGACCTGGGGCTGGTGGTGAAACGAGAGGGCTGAGCCGACTGTATTGTTCCCCACAGCAGCTGCTGATGGCCATCATCTGGCTTTTCTCTAATTACTAATATCAACTGGGCCGGCCACAATTTCTGTGTCACGCCCAGAACCACTATGGATTATTAAGTGGCACCACAATTGCATACCAACCCAACCCAACTAATTGATTACATGTAGAGTAATATCGGTTGCGACTGAAATTGGCCAATATACGATGTGCGTACAAAAAGTGCATGGTTTAGAAAATTGAGACTCTGTGGCATATGGAGATTCCACGAAATGCAATTAACCCCAATATTGCAACTGTAAGATTAGGGTCTATGTCCAAACCGTAATGTTTACTTAAACAGTCGTGCGTGGTAGGGGCGTAGATGTAATTGAATTTCAATCAGGTTTAGAAGGAATAATGACACATCTTTTACACTGGCCCTTGACCAATACCTGCCTGGGTCCAATTTCAAAGGCGGGCAGTTGGTCAAAGAAGGAAAATTGGTCAGCTTTAGTAGAGGTGCCCAGGGAAGGTCAGTATTGAGCCGGCCTGCTCCCCTCTGCATATAGAACCACCCCATGTCTAACACGTTGCTTCAAAGGGGTATTATACTCGTGATGTGACCTGCAAGGTTGGACGGGGATTATTCGTAACACCTTTGGAACACCTGATCAATATAACCTGATACAATAGGGAGGAGGCCAGGGCGGCGACATGAAAGAATTCAGGTGTAACTCTATTGATACCTGAGCGTCCTGATTTAAAGCCCCTTTCCCGGGGGTCGGGGATGACCCAGTGGCCTCTCGACCGGCGGGAGAGGGTTGTCTAACCTGGGGGTTCTAATAGGTCCCTGTCTTAATTAGCTCGAGGAGAATCTTTGTTTTGGAACACCTGCTGTCGGTCTCAGCAGTGTCCAGCCAGGTACCATCTGTGCCAGGTAAGCATGAAGATTTGCTGATAGCCTGACTGCATTAATTCCATCAATTTTCTAATCAAAGATTCCTGAAATCAAAGTGGTTTTCCTGATGTTGTATTAAAAAAATAAAACTCCATATAATCTAGCTACCTCTTTGAGGGTAGAATTTTAAAAAGAAGTAAGACAATTAATATTGGGGATGGACTTTTTCTATACCAAATATACACACATTCATGAGCACAATCTCTGGGTTTGATCAGTGCACAAAACAAATCGATAGCAGAAACTGATGCCAATTTCCGAGTCCGCCTCCCCGAGGGGATGCACTGAATGGCCGCGTAGTTTAGAACAAAAGGTAGTACAATTAGTGCAACAATAGGGTTGACAGTTCCACTGTCTGCCCCCCATGTGTCACATGGGTCATTAATACGGCTGTTGGGCGGGGTGGGGGCGAGGGTTTGGGTAGGCTGGACAGGAGGTATGGCGGTAGAGGTGGTGGCACACGCCGTGTACCAAACACCTTTATGAGTTTATACCTGTATCTGGGCATCACGTGCATCCAGGTGAGGGTTGACAGTAACATGCCTACCTGTGTCATCACCACCACTACCTGTACCCCCCTAACCCCCCTCCCCTTTATCTATACCTGCCTGGCCTCACCCTGTCACCTGGGTGACATTTCGACATGGGGTAAACTTGCTTTTCTCTGATGATAGAGCCAGATATCGGCCCATAGCCTTGGCCCTGGGATCATCACAGAACTAACTAGCTCTAATGGGTTGGACTCGGAGAGGTCGACAAAGGGGTAAACCTCAAATCTATCATACATCTGCCGTTAGATACTAACCGTACACGTCAACACTATGATTGATTAGCTCCACTGGGTTTGCTCTCCGAGGTCCTGCTCTAAGAAACCCCACAAAGGGCCATCGATCATACACAGTAAGAGACTCATCCTAGTCCAAAGTAAGACCATAGGACTGTCCATGGTAAACTATAGGGGTGAACATAGTGCACAATTCGAAGTGTATTATTTCTATGTTGTTGCCCCACCATGAAACCTTCATAAAGGTACCTCATCGCCTGTTCCTGTTACAGCACCATATGCCGTTATTATTAATTTTCAGAGAAATATTAATCGGACCTTTGTGAATATTTTCAATAAAATTGAACCTCAAAAGCACAATAACGTGTTTATGCTTTCGAGTGTTTTATTGATTGCTCTCAAATTATGATGGATTCTGTGTGTGGACCCTATAATTAACTAAATCATTACACACTGCTTCCTAAGGGGACTGGAGTGGGAGGAGATTTTAATCCATAACTAGCCTTCCCAACCGGAAACTACAAGTGATGTTTAATCGTGAGGGGGTCTATTGACATTGTTCTGTGTGAGGGAGTAAAAAAGTCTCACACGTGCAAACACTCATACCAGATGGGTGATAGAAAAAAATGGTAATATCATAATGAGCTGCAATAGTATTTTCCTTGTATTTTCTTTTGAAATATAAATTCGTATTACATGTAGTAACGGACAGAGGGGTCTCAGTTCAAATCTAGGATGTTTTCCTGTTCCTTAATTTTTCTTAGGATTTTTTCTTGACTAAACTACACTCTTTCGTCATGTTGCGTGTTTCATGGCAAGTTGCATGTGAGCATTGCTACGCATGAGTCATTCTGGCCCCAGCCTTTGCTTTTGCACCTGAGGAGGCGACGCTCTTGGACCTGGCTGTGCCACCCCCCAAGTCTTAGCATGTCTGTCTGTCCACCCCCTTTTCACCATTCTCCCTGCTCTGGCCCCTCCTCGCTTTTCCGTCCTCCCCCTGCGTCCCCTCCTGTCCTCCAAGCTCTCACGACAAGTTACACCCCTATCCTATCCCCTTGCCCAAAACCTACCCTTCCAAGTTTAATAGAGGCTATTCAGAATAACCTCAACTCTCCTACTTCACGCTCATTGCCGTTCACCCAAATCTGCCGCGGTTCTCCACAAGGCTACACTCAATACACCCTATAGCAGTATAGCTGGGCCATACAACTCACATACACAGGGCCCCCAGTCCTCTACAGCCACAAAACCCACCCCTTAATGCCTCCAGGAGCACGGCGACATTTTTACTATGAGAACATGTATGCCGAGGGGACCAAGGCCGCGTAACATGTTATTTTCCCAACAGGACACTTAGAAGGGGGTGGGCACGAACCGACCCATATCAAAACATCTGAAGCATAGCGGCGACATGGTTAGGGGTAGGGGGTAGGTTTGTATGCTCCTACAACATGCAGTCTCCCTCCATCTCCTCTTAGCACGTAAATGGCTCTGAACGTCTACACCTGTCGGTAAAGGTGTGTTATTGGTAATAACTCGAGCCCACCTGGCTCCTCATAATACCGTATGGGTCATTATTATAGAGGGGCTTTATCATGAACAGTCAGAAAAAGACTAGCAGACTTTCCTGTGCTCTGGGTGGTTGCTCTAAATACAGTTTATAATGGGATATAATTGGTTTGGCCTACATAAATTTAATGTGTTCGTGCATGGAATACAAACTAGGGCAAGTGTAATGTACGTAAAATTTTAACTAGAGATGGTATCATAGAAGTGTAAACAGGATTTCTTTTTATACTTTTGAAAAAATATCTATATATTGAGAGTCGTACACCTGTATAGTGTCTTGAAATGTTGCTGTCCTTGATCATTCCGAAACGCCAAATTGACATTTACAGCCATGCGAACCTCTAGAGAATGCTTTCTGAAAGTGTAATCAAATGGAAATCTTTGATATTGCTCCGAGTTTGCCTGGCATTGGTCTGGTATTACCAGGGTCCCCGCCTTCTCCTGCTCCCCCGCCATAAGTACACGCATTGTGGCCAGGGGTCAGGGCAGTGGAATTACAGATATGGGTCAGCTTTTGAGTAGCTCACCTGGAGCGTGAGGCTCAATGAACTCAGTGCGGGGAATGGCGGGCAAACACATTAGATATCACACGACCTCATCAGCCTCATCGTGCGAGGGGCTTTCAGGCCTACTCGGTCTAATACATCTACCAAACAACGCCTAAAATAAAATCTGAAAACATTCCGTCCCTCCCTCTTCGCTTCCCCTTGCGAGTTAACACCGATGATAATTTTCCCCAGATGTTACCCCAAAGGCTCAGGAGGCGGAGTTTTCGTTATACGCCACTGCGCCGTGGGAGTTTTCTATTTGAACAGGTTCACTTTTAGACGGTTGGGACTGCTAGGAGTGGACGGTTGACCTGACTCTACTTGGCGAGTTATGCGGCTCGTAATTATCTCAGGCAGCTTGGAGTGGGGAGAAGGGTATGGGAGCCTGTGGGGCCGACACTTGGGGAAGTATCAAGTAGTGCACGTCCAACTAAAGATGTCACACTGAATTGGACTCAAACTTAACTATCCCCCTTTTAGGTCTCCCCTTTGATATAAATTTCATCCGCCCGGACATCAATCAAGTCTAGGTAATTGATACTATCCACCAGGATAATGACTCTGTACAGTTGTTTTGAGCTGTTCTTATTTATCTGTTTGTTTCGTACATAGATTAACTTCGGGTTGGTATGCTCGTAGGGAGAAATGAAAACAGATTCATGATCAAAACAACCTTTCAACTATAGACACATTTTAGATTCCCCTCTCCCTCTATTCATCCAAACCTAGCTATAAAACCGAGACCGTCAAAGACCTACCCACACCTTTCAAAACACTCTCCCTTTCACCCAACCATGTACCACTGGAGCCCTTTCATTCAAGTCTAACCATTACGGTTCATCCCTTGCGAAGAAAAGCCCCCAAAAGGTGTCACCTACCTCGAGATCTTTGCTCTTGAGATCAAAGCTGCCGTTGAGCTTGCCGTTGGCTTTGTTTGGCGATCCTCCCTGAGCCAGGTTCTGCTGCTTGGCCATGTTGACGGTATTATTATCCGCCGTGGAGCCTCCTCCATCAGCCCCCTTACTATCAGCGGCCAGCTTCTGGTCAGCCAAACGGGGCATGTAGTTGTACTTCTTGGCCGCGTTCCTCCGTTGGGAGAGAACGATCAGGATTATGGCCACTATGAGGATGACCATGATCACCCCGGAGATACAGGCGATGGTGACCACAATGGTCAAGTTGTCGGTTGATATGAGCGATCCCTCTCTGGGGGCGTCTGCTGATTTGTTGACCACAATGTTGAGGAGGGTCTCGAAGAAGCGCACAGGGGTGCCGTTGTCGTGGACGTTGATAAAGAGAGTGAAGTAGCGGTCACTATCAGAGACATCTTTCAGACTGGCCGCGGCCAGAACGGCCCCTGTGTACATGTTCATGGCGAATAGCCCCTTCTCGTTGCCTGCTGTAATATTGAAAGTGAGCTTGGAATTGTCGCCTGAGTCGGCGTCGCGTGCGTTAATTCGCGTGACGACGTGCCCGACATTGACGTCCTCGGCGACGTAGACGGTGTTGTTGAGCGCTGTGGGGAAGTCGACGATCGGGGAGTTGTCGTTGTCGTCCAGGACGGATACGAAGACGTTGGTGGTGTTGGTCTGGTCGGGGGAGCCTGTGCTGGTTGCCATGACGACCAGGTGGTATACACCACTAATCTCCCTATCCAGCACCTTACGGGTGTAGATACGTCCGTTATTGGTGTCCACTCTAAAGGCATTCTCAGTGTTAAATTTAGAGTCTAGAGAGAACATGAAGCGATTGGCCGGGGAGGAGTCCGGGTCGGTAGCGTTGACCTGGCCCACAAAGGTGTTCTTCTCCAGGTTCTCTGGCACCCCAAAGATGTAACTGGTTTTGGAGAACTGTGGCGGTACGTCATCTTCGTCAATGACGCCTACCCTCACCGTCGCCGTCGCTGACTTAGCCGGCGCGCCGCTATCGGAAGCAACGACGATGACCTCCATATTGGTCAAACCCTGCTCCTTGAGGTCCTCATAGTCCAGCGCCACCTTGGCGGTGACGTTTCCGGTCTGGGGGTCCACCCGGAAGTAGCGCCTCGCCGTCTCGTCGACGATGGAGAAGCGCACGAGCGCGTTGTCGCCCTCGTCGCCATCGGTGGCGCCGACGGTGACCACATGCGCGCCCGGGAGGTTGTTCTCGGCTAAGGTGGTGGAGTAGACGGTCTTATTAAACACTGGAGTATGGTCATTCTCATCCTTAATCACCACCTTTATGCGCTGGGAGGACGTTAACTGGGGGCTGCCAAAATCGTGGCAGTTCAGGGAGGGTTCATACTCGGTTTTGCTCTCACGGTCGAAGACTGCTTTGGTGATGATCTTGAACTCGGTTTTGTACACTTTCTGAAGCTGGAAGTTTTGGGTGTCGCTGAGGGAGCAGTTAAACCTGCCGTTCTCCCCTCCGTCCACGTCTCTAACGGTGATGTGGGCCACGAACGTGCCCACCGACTCGTTCTCTGAGATCTCCACTGAGTCCCTGTTGTCGTCGTTAGTGTTCAGTGTAATCTGTGGGGCGTGGTCGTTGAGATCCCTCACGTGTACGATCACCTTAGCAATAGCTGTCAGGGCATCTGTGGGACTCTTATCACTGGCGATAATGCTTAACGTATACGTCTCCCCTTCCTCATAGTCCAACACCTTCTTCACAAAGATCTCACCAGAAATCTGTTCTATTCCAAAAAGAGTGCCGTAGTTCTCTTCTGTTTTGGCCGTGAAGCTGTAGACGATTTCACCGTTTAGTGCATCATCTGGGTCCACCGCTTGCACCTGGTAAATGGTGGTAAATTCCGGCACGTTTTCCTGGACGAACACCTCATAGGTGCTGTTCCCAAAGGTGGGGTTGTTGTCATTAATGTCCTTGACGTTAATGTTCACATTCATTGATCCCATCTTAGGGGGGTTGTCAGCATCATAGGCCACTACTTTCATTTGGTAGATGGCCTGAGTTTCTCTGTCTAAAGGTTCCTTGAGGACTAGTTGTATGTCTGTGGTACCGTCGGGGTTATTGGTCCTTTTCAGTTCGAATGTCTCAGAGGTCGTCACCAGTTCGTAGCGGTTAATCCCATACCTGGGACTGTCTGGATCATCTGCAGGTTGGATCCTTATCGGGGTCCCTGGAGCAGAGGACTCCAGTAGGGTCCTCTCCAGCTGGAGTTCAGGAAACTGTGGGGTGTTATCATTGATATCCTCAATCTCAATCAAAACAGGGATAATCTCAAAAATATTCTCAGCCAGAAGCTGGGCCCTAATGTCCAAGTTGAACTCGCATTTTGCCAACCTTGGACATATCACATCTCTATCCACAGTCCGCTCGGCCGTCAATGTTCCTCCAGTGATGCTGAAGAATTCTTTGTAACTGGAAGAGGTGTCTAGGAAATCATACTGGAGTTGGGAGTAACTGTCCGGGTACTTGCTCAGGAGGCCGCTGGCCGTGGCCACGTTGCCGACGAAGGTTGACGGCGGCTCCTCCTCCCTCAGCCGGTAGGTGAGCGGGGTCCGGCCGCCCTCCTGGTCCTGGCCACCGACCCGACACCCAAGTAAACTCACCATGGCGAAAAGCAATGTGTTCCTTACTGCAGTCACACAAGCCATTTTGCTGATATAAAAGCTCAAACTGAAGCAAATTATATTAAACTATATCCTCGGGTGATATGATTGACTTTGGAGCATGTCGGAGTAGTAATATCCAATCTTCCTTCACAGTGCTCGAAGATGGAGTAGTCGCGTCATGCACGGGAGAAATTTCACCGGAGACCGTCTCTGGCGTTGAAAGCTGACGGCGCCCCGAGGCGGTAGTCCCGGCACAACTGAACCGTCCACCCGGTCTCTACGGGCGACGACGCGTATTTCCAATTAGAGAAAAAAAGCAGCAGTGCACCAGTCACAGCAAGTGGAATCTGAAAAAGAGGGAAAATAGAAATCAATATTTGCAAGTGAAATAGCAGGAAAATAACGTCACAATCTTAAAAAGTGACAATACAGTGTCAACAAGTACAGTGTAGTTGGAGGCATACTCTTCAATATAAATGACATATCCACCACACCCTCAGCATCCGTATCATCACAGGTAAACCCACAGGTACAGACACAAACACATCCTAGTAATCACTACCACAATACACACCTGAGTACAAAACAGCTATATCCAATCCAGCATAAGGCTATAGGTCCATCCTATGTGGCTCTATTGGTAATAACAATCCTCCAGTATGTAATTGTAAGGGAGGTCCTCCTGTAACATATGGCCCCTTCTGGCCTGCTTCGGCGTGACGGTGAGACTGACGAGTGGACGGCCTACCTACCCGACCGTGCGCCTCCTCCCTCCCGACACCCCCTCCCGCCCGTCACGGCCTCCCCCCACAGCCAATCAGCGACCACCTTCTCGCGCCCATTCACTCCCGTGCGGGAAATGCTACTAGGGGGCGCCACTGCGCTGGTCTGAGATCTTGAAGCCACTAGCGATACGTATGGGGAGTTGGGTTATTTTTTGACTGGGTGGTCAGATGGGCTATCCAGCAAAGGGAAGTAGTGGAAGCGTGGACGAGAACCTAGAGACCTGGCGCGCGCTGGCCTTCAAACACGGCTCATTCAGACATATGGGTTCTCTCTAGTACACTGTGGAGAAGACGACCGAAATTTATAGCGTCTTCAACCTGCTGGAAAAGAATGCATATTTTCCAATAGCATGAAAAACATTTCAGTGAGGACGGATTGGACGAGCTTCTTATACGAGTATAATATTCTATGACACTATAAAACATTATCCATTCTTCTGTAATATGCCTGAAAACCAGGGGAAACCCTGACTGATATTATAAAATAAATCTTTGCACAAAAATTCAGGGGAAGAATAGGGGCTTTAATAAGCGTTTGTTGGAAAAGATCTAACAGAACGTAAGTGCAAAATGAATTTGCTAAAATCTGTTAATGTCACTTGGGAGAACTATTACGACAGTTTTTGAACTCTGATATGACCATTATATTTGATGAATGTAAAAATAGAAAGTTTATAGGGATATTATCGACATATATCATATCACCTTTTTTCGGGGAATAACATATTCCATTGTCTGGTCAACACAAAGATGTTGACGCCTACACTCTATAGACCCTAGAGGTCCTGTGAAGATTATTCAATGTGCTAGACGCAAAACTCTTATTTCATCAGAATAGAAGCTCGGAGAGGTGTTAAACTAGACACACCTGGTCTAAGGTGTGAGGAGCACGTCCATCTTTTTACACACCTGTCGCCGTTACCTGAGTCTATACCATACACAGGCTGTGTCAACAATCCCACCGACTCATGTTTTACCCTACACAAACCCTGGAGTAATCTCCATACTTACAGGCCTATCCCTCCACCCTTCAATAATTCCCAGCCAAGGCTGTAACTTGTACAGGTGATTACAATGGCTGGGCAAACGCCGCCCACTGACCACTATACTGACCACTGGTCAGACGGCAAACAAGGTACGTGTGTGGTCAGTGTAGGGCCGGCCTGATGGGCTGACTCCAGGTAATGAGTTTAAGCCTTTGGCATATTTACCTGGGCCATGCCAGGTCAAACAGACAGACACTGAAGCTACTTTCAGACTAATTTTTGTGTCTATACTCCAGGGGGAAGTGTCACATCCGCGGCAGGTTGGGTCTATTATAATTAAAATCAAGGTTGTGTAAAGTCTGGGTAGGAGAGACTGAACTTTGATTTGGTATTGCAGCAACGTTAAAGAGACATTATACCAAAAGATCCATTTCTTTATGCATGTGACTATTTTACTCTCCATGCTTTATGTAATACCTGTAAAAATAAAAGTACAAAAATAAATAATATGTTGTTACCTTTTCTTTCTACATTTACTGTTCTATATCTTATTACATGCAGGCCTATAATTCTGTCATTTAGGCTGACCGAATGCAAAATCTGAACATATTGATTCAAAACGATACAATGTCATAACAGACCAACAATACGAACATGTTTTCAATCCAATCCACACATTCGTTTATAAAACACAATGTCAGGGTAAGAACCCATGTTTATACACTCATTTATTCTAAGCACTTCCAACCCCTTCTAGTTTAAGCTAGCATACTCTGCACTTCCCCAAAAGGGCTTTGCACACTGCCTGTTGGTAGAGAAATTTAGGGGGTTTATTCACCCGTAAAGTAAATAAGTAGTCCCGACACGAAATACCTAGATGCGGGTACGTCCCTTTGGCCATAAACGTCTCCCAGGAAAAAATCAAGTTAATTTGGGTAGCTCGCGGGTCCCTATAATATCCATCATTATAATACGCTTTGGGGTTGGTAGAGTTCATAGGCACGTGGCAAGGTGGTGTGGGCTTGCCGACAGGGGTAGCATGCATCTGTGTGTCCCAGTGAATGGATTCAAAGTCATTGAGAGCGCCTCGAAGAAAATGCTAAGTCAGGTGGAAATCTTATTCCAGGTGGTGCCAGCCTCCCACCTGGGACATCTGTCAATCTCCCATTGCTGGTGTTGGTTCTTTTACATGATTTTCACCTTTGGATTTGGATAGAGCGTAGTTTGTGCCAAACTCACATCTGTGTGTATTGTTGGCACACGTAGCTAACTACCTGTTATCTTACTCATGTAACAACTGAAGTTCTATTATTAAAAACAACAATACTGGTCTCAATTGGGTGTAAAATGGAGTAAAAAATAAATAAAATTTAACATTCCAGCATACAATGCCCTTCATACCTTAACATTGGCCTCTTTAACTGTTCTCCAGTACATTCAGTCCCCATTGAGGATCCCCGTGAAAGAAGTCAAGATGGTTTGAAGGACTCGGCTGTTTGACCTTATGAAAGATGATTCAAACGTGGCCGGAAGGTCTCTAATTAGAGATTTCACAGGCATTTCGCCCGAGTGAAGCCATTGGCGCGGCTGAAAGGAGGCGATGAGAATTGGAGGCGTGAAGCAAGGTTAGACCCCGAGGGGCGGTATAATATTTGGGCATGAAGCAGTTATAATTGTGGGGGCCATGGCCGGCGGCAGTCTGGGGGACACTGGAAGCAACGGGGACCTCCCGGGGTGAGGTCGTTAGTGTCTACCTGGACCTGCAGATGGGAAAGGGCCTGGTGTGAAAGGTGCGCCGATAGGGGAGGGGGTGGAGGCAGGGCCGAGGGGTGTGAAGGGTTAAAGGTGGAGAGGGACAGGAGTTGCAAAGGGCCAGGAGGTGCCGCCTGGCCAAAGGGCCTTTCTGAGGGCATTTTGCCTTCGCTGTCGGAGGCCCTGCTCGAGGGGAGCTTGTCTAGTGGCGCGCCCCAAAACATTGTCATGTAATACTGCCTAAGGCTATGGGTCTAGTGATATACATAGACTGACATGCTTGAAATACTTTCGCCAGCTTTAAAACTATTGTCTATATTATATTGAGAAATCTAGCAAAATATAAGCTGCCACTCTTTCTACTCAGCAAATCAGTACAATCTATATACACATAAAGGTTTTTACATTAAAAATTGTCAACATAACTTTAACATTATGGGAGGTAGATAACTTCTCTATAATACTTCTAGTGAAAATAGTGCGTACAATGGTTTACTGCAGATAACCTCATATAATTATCTCACCCACACTAACTATCCTGTGTTACAAATCAAACCAAATAAAACATTGACACTTTAAATGCGACAAAACGACCGTTAATTTGACAACAAAGCGGCGCAGAAAGCACCATTTACATTTGCATTGTTGCTTCAAATAACCATTGGAGCATGCAATCCATCCCTGACGGGATCGTCAAAAAGCCTTGTTGCTTCAAAAGGGGGTTGTTCCAGTATCCTTCCAGGGACGCGAGTAACCATAGAAGAGGCGATGAGCAGAAAAGTGGGGCCCACCTGTAGCCCTATCAAAAGCCCATCAGCCCAGCCCATCTACCTGTGGTCACTTTATTGCAGGTGAAGCAGGGGGTGGTGCACCTTGGCGGCTCTGTATCTAAGAAGTCATCTGTTGTGTCCCTACCTTGCACCCTATATATCACCCAAGCCTTCCTCCCATATAGCCCTCAACTGCCACCAGGTATAGAACACACTAGATACCCCCTAGACGAGTTCTCATCCCTGGGGTATAGGCCTACTGTCTAGGGGGACACTTATTATAAGATTAAAATGGATGGTAAGGTCTATAATCGTTTGGACAGTGTAGAATGCATTCTAGCTACTATCCCACCTGTGGCTTGTGACTGTGCGCATCTCTTCGAAAATTAAAGCATTATTCAACTGAATATGACATTGTTTCGACCGTTGTAAATTATTTCCTTATCAAAGGCGTTCTTAATGTACTATTGATGGGCCTTAACAAAGGAGAAATAATTACAAACCAGGATTACAATACATCTTCAGGTTGAGATTCCTTTGTCTTAACCCAGTTGGTTACTCTAAATTACAAAGTATACGGAATGTTTGACACTCTATCACCTTTGTTTTGACTGAGTGGCCGCCCCTCTCCTGGACCCCTTCAATATAAACACCTATCCATCCTCACCCTACCTGGGCTGACCTAGACCCCCTACCCGTCCACGCCCACTCCTAACAATTAAGATATTTCATTGCTCACCCTGGTCGGCTGACTCCTGCACCACAGAGGGCCCACTTGTGGTCCGTCAGGGGCCGTTTAGCGGGAAATTCATGGTTTGCCCCTGCCCGCCGTTTAATAACCACCGTTGGAAGCCTTTGTCCACCTCACCGCAATAAAGGTGATAAAAGCCCACAGGTAGGTAGAAGTCATCGACTTCTAATCCCAAAATATATCATTAATAAGTGCTCTTTTAATGTAGTTGAACGTTTTTTCATCAGTTATTGGAAAGCAGTAATAGCGCAATATAAAACTATATAGCTCACATTAGGACTCTAATTAGAACACAAGGGTGAATATAATATGGCCATTTCATATAATCTGCAACTTATTTTTGCGATATAAAGAAGTGAACAGCTGTTAGAGGCCATTTAAAAAGCTAGTATATGTCTAATATCACCCAAAGAATGACCTTACTTCTTGCAGGTTGCAGTCTGGGGTTTCCAATTACTTGGTGTTTAAACTCATATCAGGCGCCGAATAATGAGATTTCCCTGGACATCTTTGTGATAGGGCTTCTATGTTGTACTCTAAGGTCCAGGAGGTTGGGACCTTGGCGTTGGACAGCTTGAAAGGCTGAAACCCAATCTGACCTGAAAGGGGACAAGTTTTCTTAGCTGAGACAGCGTGAGAGGATTATCTGAGAAGCTGATCAAGGGTGCCCCTTTCTCTTCTTTCTAATAGCTGTCACTTTAGGTTCTCTAGTGAAAGCTCCAGCCAGGCGGGGTTATTCACTGTGATGGGTCTGACATCACCCGTCGGATCAGAGGCCTAAATCTATATGGACACAGAGGCGGTATAGGGTATCCGTTAGCCAGGGCCTGGACCCCCGCGCCTATTTTATTTCATAATTACAATATCTCTGAGGATTACAGAGGAAGTGACACACGAGCCCATAGGTGATTACATCTAGCGGTGACATCCAATTAAGCCTTAGCCGCCCGTGGGACGCGCGCGTTTTAGTCCCATATTGATTAATATCTATGTTAAACATTCATTGTCTTGTTTAAATCCACAGGTAGCAACAGTTGATTATTATACTTTCTGAGATTCAGGTTTAGGCTAATGCACACAGACATCAAAGAATATTTCTATGACTTTGAGTTATGAGTATAATATAAATGTATGGTATTACAAGAAAGTAAAATGGAAATATCTTCACAAAGCTACACAATTTTGATATTGAAGAATCATAGTACCTGTATGGCTCGATATCATATCATCATATCATACACGTATTAGTAGCTGCGGCATACAGGGAATATTACAGTTTAAAATCCTCAATCTTGGCCTTCCAGTAGAACCTAGTAGAATCCCTTCTTATTCGAATTGACAGGACGTAAAATACTATTACTTTCAATGACACGCCTTACGTCAGAAACAGGCTAAACCCGCTCACAGCTAACAATAGTACAAGTTGGCGCTGACAGGATTAAGTCATATTTACGAGTCCCCAGAGGCTTCAGGTGTCTAGGATGAAGCTCTAGAAGATCCGGGGGTCTGACAAGTATCTACTGTAGGCCTAACACTCGGTGGGAAAGGCCTAGCCAGGTATGCCAAGAGTATATATGGCCTCTATACCTGGTCAGGTGAGTGCAGAGGGTGTAATGGGATGGAGGGAGGCCAGCATGGGGCTAACGTGCCGAGGGGACGGACGCTACAGGTAGTCCTACTCCCACAGGTAACCAATAGGGGATATTGGGCTACAACTGGGGAATAGGTGTTACTGAGGGAGACCAGGGTTCAGTGGGTGGGTTGTATTATAATACCTTAAAGAATGAAGGATTAAGACTTTATTACGTATGCTCATCTGTGTCTCTCAACAGGGTGGATACTTTTTATTAGCGCGAGAGGAATTCCAGTATTGTTCACTATCTATTTTTAATACCTTATATCCGTGTATGGCAGTACATGTATTGCACAACTTCGTAAAATCAGTTCCCATACACCTATAATGGGTACCCCTTAGGCCTATATAGGCCTACATCAATAGTACTTATAACACTCATTATTCTGTTCATGCTGTTTAATCTAAAGAATCGTGCCTTATATAAATGAGGCTATATCAAAGCAGTGTTATAATCATACATAATGCCACTTATTGACAGATATCTTTCACATTCACACAGTCATAATAGTATCTTGGGAAGCAATAGGCCAGTCATGCAAATGCCAATTTTTGCACGATATAACCCTCAAGGGGGAAGCTCCCAAAGGACTCATATAAATTAAATCATTCATCCTTGAAGTTGGGACAATCTATTCAGCAGCTCAACACCTCTGATGGCATGTGCCCATAAAGCCGCTTTGAAGTTTGGCAATGTTTGCTCTAATAGGTAACGCATCGGTTGATAGGTAACGCATCGCTCATCACTGCGTCGATTGACATGACAACCGGTGCTCATCGTACGCATGCGCGGTATTGGAGAGTTCTTCCGGTTGACTGCCTGCTCCCAAATCTCGCGTGGCTTTGGTGTAAATGGGGGAGGGGGCTTTCATGTTATCCCGTTGCATTGTAGTCGCCCTTAGTTAAAGCCGCAGGTGTGTAAGCACTGGTATAGTGTCGGCATTAATTACCGCCTAGAAGTGTGGGCTCCCTTTTCCCACCTCTACCCTATAGTTTTGGGGCTAAGCGTTGCATGCATGGGGCATTTGCATTACACGGCACGTTTACATTGCATCACAGGTAACAAGCCTATGGAGGGCACACCTGAAGGTGGGGCACATCAAAGGCTCCGCTTGGCATAACAATGAGAACATTGTCACATTACATATCCAGGTAAAGCCAGGTAAATACATCTCCTGCCGCCTTGTATGTACATGGAGAGAAAAGGGGACAAAGTTGGGATGTGTCTATGCTGCAACCTTACCAACACAGGCTGTTCGTCACGTCGTGTTGTTGTGTCAAAACGTGGACATGAGAAATGGCGATGTTCCTGGTAAATAAAGACCTCAGACAAAAGGGGCTGGCCATCACTTCCCAGCCTCCCTGTGTAAACTGGGACGAATTACCCCTAGCACATTCCCATGAAGGCTCACACGTGCTTGCAGCACATTTATACCATACACATCTCTGTGGTGACATTTAACGTCAAGCAATGAAGATGTCATCAATCCGTGGCAAAACTCTAGCTGCATTTACTTAAATTCAGTCAGACATTTCCCCATCAAAACAACCTTTTTTTTTTATGAATAACATAACAGTAAAGAGGTCAATACAAACATAGTAACCCGTCTTCAACTATCTTTCACGATGGATACATCTTAATCCCATTACCACTTACAATTGTATTCTTTGTATTCTACAGGTGGGGTTAGATAATATTATGCGTAGTTATGTATAATTCATTTACCGTGAATAGGAGATAATTGCCTGATCTTTCTGTCATGTTTTGGGTCACGGGTTAGTGACAGTTTATTACATGGTATCATGCAATGCTCAACAAGGGTCTAGGGTGGGACTTCACCTGACACACTAAACATAGAATCTCATACATCATACATGTTATACTGACAACCTAACACAACATGCTGGGTGTTACCTTGAAGTATGAATCCCTTCTGATTGTGAATGTCATTAGTCAAATGAACAATAAATGTCAGGCATTCCATGGCAAAGGGAACGTATCAATATGTAGTTTCATTTGTTATTTACGTATATGTAATTCATGTCTACTGTTGAACATCCATGTACTATTCAGGTTATAAAGTTTGCTTATATTACCTTTCTACCTGCCACTTTTGAGTAACAGTCTCTTTTTTATGGTCCTGGTATGTATCAACCTTCACTTTTATTACATATAAAGTATCTTTATTTGTTGAGGATTTCTCATCCAGGCTTTAGTAACGCATAATGTATGTTTGGCATCTCAAAATGGCTCACTCCTGCAGTCAGGCCCACTCAGGAGTCGAACCACAAAACAAAACAAGGTTAAAAAGTAAGCTGGTTATTCTCTGTTTATTATCTCTAGTGAAATGATACAGCCGGAGGAAGGCACTTCATAGGTACTTCGCCGCCGCTAAATGCTTTTAGACCCTCCCCTATCCATCTAGTTTTTATCCTAGGGGTGTCACACCTGCTGGAGTTTCCTCCAGTGTCCGTGACTGGAGGACAGACCTTTCACATTGTGACTGACGCCATGTGTGTCTCACTCTACACCCTGTCAATCTGCCTCTTTACTTCAGCATAGAGACTCCAGGCTGTTACGTGCTTTTCAAAGCATCCATGGCTGAACATTGCAGCATATGGAGCGTTATTTCCAGGAGGAGACTACAAAGGTTGTCATTTCTGACGCCTCTGGTCACCTGGTTCTCCCCAAAGGCAGGCTACATGTGTCGAGGTATAACTGACGCCAAGCCTCCAGCTCTAGGGCCCAATAAGAGTTATACCACATTGTGAAAGTTTGGCAGGCGCCCATCCCTTTCCCCTTCTCAAGCCCAGATGAGCATGGAATACCATTGTTAGTTCGACTACCTGACCTATTTTCGACTAAATAAACGAAGGGGAAATTATGGTCTAATGAAAGAGTATTGGCAGGTTATCGCTTCACTGGATATGTGATTACGTGCCCGTGGATAACCTTCCAGGGACACAACATTATTTAATGGGGGAGTGACATTTGTACGGTTTGTTTTGCCCTGAAAGTTACAACTGCCCCCAACAATAGCTGCGACAGCCTAAACCTAATAGCCGGTAGCAGGGAACACTATTACCTCGGAACAAACCTTTGATGTATACAAGCAGACAGTCTTGATTTATGTCGGCAGTAAAATATATTCCAGTTAATCCTGAAATTATAGGTGCCTTGACAGAGAGCTTGCAGCTCTTACATAGACTCCCCACTGATCAAATGAGAGAAGGGAGGTTACGCATATTGCTTGTGGATAGGTAATAACCCCATTAGGATATATTCAACAGGGGATAGAACAGGTGTGAACGTCTAATAACTCCCCAGACAGGAAGCTCTCAAAAAATGAGTGGGAGGAAGTGATATTAATAAAAAAAATGTCCTTAGTGCCCCCTCCCTCGGAGTGGGTCTGTAGGAAACGGAGAGGACCTTAAAGTAGGTTATATAAACAGGGCAATGGTTGGCTCCTTTGTCCAGAGCAGAGGATTCCTGCTTGATGGAATGGGCAGAACTAAGTAGGCGTGAGATGCGTCGCCGTGCTTGGAAGAAGTGGACGTAGGGAAGGCAGCAGTGTCGCCCATACCCCGGTGACACCCCTCTTCTCAATCGTAAAATGCGGGCTCCTGCTCCAAAGACCCTCAAAGCTTCAGCCGTTTCTGGCGCAAATGCATGTCACATGTTCTGGTCAGGATGGCACATGGGAGTCACGTCGTCCATGAGAGCTGGCCGACCGGACGTGTATCATGGTAAAAGGGTTGGACGTTCACGGGTAACAGGCATGTACATACATGCACGCATGCTTGGCTTGGTGAGCTCCTTGTAAGCGACCCCCTCACGCGCGTCATGTCGCCGACTTTGAAGTCTGTTTTACTGTCTTTAGGGGTGGAAAGATGCGGAACAAGAGGTGCAGGAAGAGTCAACAATGTTGTGGGGCTGTTATGAAGACTCGATTTAATACGCATTTTCTGTGAGGAAGCATGAAGAAGGTAAACATGTAGAGCAGGGCATATATCCAGATTATGATCTATTTGATCCTAATATTGTAAGCCCACCCCTTTCGATTGGTCTATAAAATAATTGTAATGGGATAGAATAAGATAACAGTCATGTGTAACAAAACGTAAAAGGATTCTCCGTGTTGCCTATTGCATATCCATTGAGATGAAATAATATTGCTTAGTTTTTAAAAACATTTTAAAAGAAAAAACGTTTGAACTCTAGCAGTAGGTCATGTTGTCCTTATTCGAGGACTATTAGGACCGGGTAATACAATTTCCCACTTTAGTTCTCTAACAATAGATTGAACATTTCAATTGGTCGTTTTCAGCCAGAGGACAACCATGAAGTTCACATATGATACCACATTGAGCGTGTAACTGGCTGTGACAATCAGATAGGCGGTTGTAATCAATGGTAGGCTTCGTCGTTACCTTTCTGATAGATCAAGATAATACCTGATGCACCTATTCTATGATCCTGGCACACCTGGCTACAGGATCTACCTGAAGGGCAAGTCAACCCCTATCAGTTACATAGCATTGTCAGCCCAGGGACTTACCTGTCCTAGGTAATCACACGGTTTTGAGTTACCCTATCTGGATGGGGTAGGACCTGGTGCACCAACCCACCATACACTTACAGATCCTTGCGAGCTGGGATCTTTCAGGGCATTTCACCCACAAACCTACCTCCTTCATACTCTTGGCTGGCCAACCCTTTCATTTGAAGCATCGAGTTGAGCAAGGTCCTATAACAGCACATGCCTGTAGGTATGGCTCATGAAATAAATCTCTTACTGTTAATGATAGACTGGGGTGGCCCCCGCCCCCTACCTACATGGTGAGGGTGCATGGTGAAGATAGCATGACGACAGATATCATCACAGGAACATGCTGACGGGCAGTATACCGGAACCACCGCAAAGGTCATATGAGTTATGTCCCGAGTCCAAACACTCTAACGCTATATGTTAATTTCCCCTATTGCAACTGCATTTATTGCCAACTGACATGAACATGAAATGCATTTGAGGATACACTATACATTTAGAAAACTCACATGACATTGAGCTTATCATCTTACATGCAGGATACCTGTTGAAACGCGCGTGCCAGATGCTATGCTGGTAGGAGAATCATCAATCTTTTATTATCTTGTTCAAATGCATTTCCGGAGTACATGCAAACTACATGGCAAAGCCATACAGAAATACATGCATCTTATATTCATATTGGCATTATATATGTTAACTTTATATTGTTTTTTTTACATGAGATAATATAACTGTACATGTAGAACTTAGAGGACTATCCCTTTAGAATGGGCAACGAGTATAGACTTCTGTCTATACTCGTTGGTATCATTATGGGTTATGTTTTAGGACAAGGCATCCTACATTTCCATTTTAACCACGTCAAAAACTAATAAAAAGTCATGTATGCTTTGGTATACTCTCGTTTATTAACGACACACTAACTGACATTGACTATTTGTATTTGACTTCTTAGAATCTAGTTTTACAACAGCCATTGTTGATTAGAAACCTAGCAGCAGCTTGTCAGTTCTCCCATATTTTAACTTTCATACCCCTTTTCAAATGTTCAGTTTATTATAGCCCGTGGACTGGGTCAGGCCATTGTACTGTTGGTTTTATGCTAATTTTTATAATACTTTCACTCGAGGCAAACTGCTCCTACACTACTGCACACATTTTGACTTTTCACTACTTGACTGTCCCCACAGGTCTAATATGGGCTTCCCACGTTGCATTGATAATACCCCATTGTAGTGGGCCATATATGCACTACAATGGGTCAGGGGCCAGTTGCATGTAGACTCACTTATGGCTTGATACTACCGCAAGCTGCCGCACGTATACACCTGTACACTGGAGTGATTCACCAGAGTACTCCAAGCCTAATCACAGGTGTTTCTCCACATGCTAAGTGCAACATGTATGATTTGTGATGGCATTGTCGGAAATAAAAGGACCATCAGACCGTATGTCTAGATATACACTGCTTTCCGTGCACAATTGCAATATCAAGAGTGGGTCACATAGTTAAGCCACATCGACTGATCATTTCATTATAGAATGTTTTTCGCTCCTGAAAGTAAAGTGGTATGACTATTAGTTTTATGGTTAGCATCTATCGAGTGACCCCCTTCATTTTGAATATTCAAATGGATATTATTCTATTTCTATGCTTTCCTCGCACAGTCATTTTGGTAGCAATATTTCATGGAATTATAATCATAGTGATTACCTGGCTCCATATTTTCCTTTACTATAAAACACTTCGAATCATTCCTTGATATAAGTTCCAGGGGAAGAAACCAACCCATTTCAAGGTTGTAAATGACTTTTTCTTGCCTGGGGTAGCAGCCAAATCAATGGATCCTGCAGGTAGTTGTGAAAGGTCAGGGGTCCATGTTACTTGGCAGGTGCTATACCAGAGATCCAGGAATCTCTGGGTGCGTGGGATGACCACCCAACACCTGTTGGCTGGTCGTTTGCCGCAGAAACCCAAGATCCTGTGATCATCTGTGTTAATCAACACATGACCAGGTGGCCTGCTTACTCCTCGGTGGCCTCTTGGCAACAGGGCCAAAACCTAAGATGGCTGTGAAACCATTATCTACTATCTACCTGAATTATATCATTATTTTCACACACATTATATATAGTGTTCAGTATACATTATTAGAGTTATATTAAATCTGGTTTTGCTGAAAGCCAACCAAAATTAGTGATATTTATTACAGGCCAATTGAACCCTTAGATTGGGTTTGGAAGTTGGAAAAGGGATTCTGTTAAAGTTATTGCAGTTATGTGGTAGAGTAGTTGCCAACAGGATCTCTGATTAGGTTTGGGGAAAGTAGATGGGCTGCCAACAGGCGTCATGCAGGTGTCATATAGTCTCACACCAACTAACCCCTTCTAGGAGCAGGATGTTCCTCTCTTATTTCTTTTTGTCTTTCAATGTGATATCATACCAGTGTTCAGAATCCGGTATAGAACTTATGGTTTTATTACTGTACAGGAAATGTGTTTTTTTTTCAAAATGAAAAAAGGTAAGGCATTTAAAAAAATCTAAAACAGGAAGATCTCAATTGACCACTGAATAAAATGTATAGTAATAAAGTTGTTTCAATCTCTCAATGTCTGTTTGTGCTAAATTAAAAAAGTAGGAAAAACACAGTTACACAATGTACAACTTATTGACCATATTCACCACTTTATGCTCTTTTTTCTATTTCTCTTAACTTTGATGTTTAAGAGATTAGCTTAAACACTATGGATTTAAAATAATGAACCACTCTTTTTTCTCAGAGAGAACTCACTAAGTGTGACACTTGCTAATAAGTCCTGGGATCAACACCAGAAATACCTCGGATGGTCCAACATAGGGCCTAATTTAGTACCACTTTACAATGGTCGTGAGTCAGCCCTCCCCTCTTTTTATCCTTTCTCTTTCAACAGGGAAGAGGTGGTCTCCCTAAGCCTATCTAACCTGACGTAACGGTCTATTGTCGCTATAATTAACGGCCCTCCTTCTGTAACTAGACAATTGGATCCCTGCCCAGATAGCAAAAACCCCATTGCGAGGGGGAACAACACAACATCAACCTCAATATTGGAGAGACTCAGGAGGGACCTCTGTTTCTTTTTTCAGGACAGACACCCTACAGACAGACTACTAACTCTGGCTGTCTCACTGTCCCTCTGGTAAAAAGAGGGAAGGTTTTTAAAGCTGAAAAGAATTGACAGGAGTTATAATAAAAGTGTACCAGTGGGAGTTCAGGGAATGCACTATAGGTGATATGCTCAGCTTTAGCTATATAGTCAGATGTTGGTCGATCACATTGGTACCGTTTTGTTCTATCATTACTCACTATTCTCTGCGATGGGAGTTGAGCGAGATATTGAAAAAATGATTATATATACATGTAGTACCTCTCATTCAACCTTATCACATTTAAAAAGAAATCTGTTCTCAATTGCAATTTCTCTTAGCCGAGAGACATCCTAAAGGTTCGCCTAGTTTGTCATATACCTGTCATATGCGTTTTTAACCGCGCTAAAAAATCAGTGAGTTTAAACTGGACTCCAGACGGCCAAGTCTGGAGCGTAGACTTGTGGTTTTTACTTGTATTGTCGCTCAAAGCTCCTTGTAGAGCCTAGTCGTCGATTTCCACCAGCAAATCCTGCCCCACGGGAGGTAGGCCTGTGTACTCCCGACCCCATTGTTCATTGTTTGAGATGTACCCTGTGTACTGCCCGATAGCATTGTCTGGTCCGACTCACAGGGATTTAGGGAAGAAAAACAACAAATATAGGCAATTTATGGGACTCACAATGGTCTCGGGGTCGTACTTTTTTGAAGTCTAATTCCTGTTTGGACTACTAGGGATTAGTATTGAGAAATGGGAGGGCGTATTGCATAAACGGTCCCAATGATGAGATTTCTTTTCAGCCTGAGTTCAGGGAATTGATTAACATCAGGGAGAGAGGGAGAGCGACTGCAAAGTAGGCCTACATACGTAAGCCCTTTGGTTAATTTTAGATCGACAATGTCATAAAAATGCAACTCATTGACAAAACCTCATTCTTTTGATGTATACGGAGAATAATATTCAACCTAATTATTAAAAAATCACATAATTCAGCAAGCCTACTAATTCATGTGGAATACCTATACAATTTTTAATGTAAAAAACCTCCCATATCTCTACACCTAATTTCACGTGCGTAAATCAAGTTATCCCAATGCTCTTCTTGAACCTTTCCGTGACCGGTGCAGTCGGCTCAGCGAGACTGCGGCCGGCCACAAACCCCGGGTACGAGCGGCCATCGTCGGCCAAGCGCACGGGCCGGGTGGCGGGGTAGGCGGGGCCGGGCGGGTAGGCGCCCCGGGACGGGGTCGCGCGCCCCGAGACGGCAATTTTCCCGAGTAGCCAACCGTCCCTTTTGAAAGGCTTCAGTGGCCGTTACTGGTAGACCCCCAGACACCCTTCACAGCGTCTTATATGTGCGTATATAAGTGTAGAAGCCTCAGGAGTTGTGTGACCTTGGTCCCAAGCTTAGCCTAGGTCAGACTCGTTGAAGATTTGACGTGTTGATTAGTACCCTCTGTTAATATGTACGTTCATTGTGAATTCGGGGCATGGTATATATTATGTTGCTATTTACAACAGAAATCGGCCAGAAAGTTACATTTTACGATGGAGTTGACAACAGTGCATTTCCAATAAAGTTCAGTCTCATAAAATTATACCATAGCGACTCTTGATTACAAAACCTTATTTCTTGCGGGTGTAGCCTGCGACGCATCCCCTCCCTGCTCCACCACCTCCGCTATGGCAATATCCAGGGACGAATACTTTGTCTATTGCGGGTGTAGTTTATTCCAAGGTCTTTGTTTCGGATTTATCCTTGTCATCTTTTGATATCATTCTTCTGGACAAATTGATTGATTCTAAAGCATTAAAGTACACTTTTCCTTGTAGATGTTCATTTATGGCATACTTTAGGTCAACCATGCACACCTGATAACATTGAAGCACATCCGTCATTCTCCGAACACAAAGCAGCAATATAAATGTTCAAATTGGGCCTATACAGCTAGAACCCCACAAAAGTTCTCCGCAAAATATAGCCGTGTTGGGAAGACTGAATAGCCTCGGTCCTCCAAGGTGCGATCAGGACCCTAAACTCCACCTAATTGAGCAAAAAGACTAACCTGATGAAAGAGCTAGCTCTGCCGGCGACAAAAGAGCAATCACACGCCGACCAAAAAGGCGCGAAACCAAGCGGCGAGCGGGCAAATTGTCGTCTGCTTGTGTGATGAGGAAACGCGCCAAATTGCCCATACTTTGAAAGGATTGGAGGGAGCTAGCAAGGTGGTGTTCTACTTGAGGCTTTGCTTTTTCTCCTGAGGGAATGCCTTTATTTTCAGATGGGTCAACTTCAAGGGGACATAGCGCCCAGGAATGACTGACCAGATGACAGATGTGGATGAGCCTGGTAGTTATTCTATTAAAGCGCGACCTGTAATTTACAGGGTTTTGGTTTTCTATTTTTTGCAGGTGAGATTGACAACGCCGCGTTTATATTAATGCGAATAAATGATACACAAAAAGGAGGGAAATCTATCAAGATCATCATGCATTTTATATTTGCAAGAAGCATAGCCATACGTCTTGTCAAACGGCATGTTCACATAATCTTATAACATGCTGTGGGTCGGACGGTGGACCCGTTTTTCCCCCAAGAGACTGTCTTTGTAATTGTACAAGGCCGGAAAAAAAGAAATGCCATGAGTTAAATACTTTATTTCTCATTGTTGTGTGGTGTATAAGGGGCAGTCCCCGAGGAAGGAGTGCGCTCAAAGAAAATCTTCCTATTGATACCACCTGCGGTTTCAAAATATCCTTTTGCTGTTCCCCAACCTTGGGCAACAATTCATGAAAAACATCACCTGTCTTCACGACACTCAAGTACCTTTGCCATTGGGCCTACCCACCGGGCTACCCACCCATCTCCTCAACACAAGCCACTGAGAAAGCAATTGGTCCTGCAAATAGTACGGAATTATTCTGCCCTTTCCAAAGTAGTTATAACTTATGAGCTCGTACCCATCTATCAACAAAACAAATTGCTCGGGGGTAGTTCTTGTCACGCTGCTCCAGCAGGGAGACTGACACACTTCTCCTGTACCAGGGGTCATAGCCTCCAGGCCATCAGTCCGTGTTCCTTGTGTCAAAGATGGAGTGAGCCTTTGATGACGGCAGTCCCGACAGAAATGAGGGGCTGGCCATAGACCCTGTATACCTGATAAAAAAGGTATGTTCAATTTATAAAGACATACAAGTAACAGTACCTCTTCTTTGCACCTCTGGTGGAGTATGTGAGGCCAGCCTACGTTATTTTCTAGTCTGGAATATTTGCTCTAACATCTTTTCAAGCGACAAAATTCGGACCACCTTTACAGGTAGTAGTTAGAATAGTATTTGTTCAGTTTTCAAAAAGATACGTAACTTAAAAGTAATTCTTGTCGAAGGTTAAGAAATACAATCTACAATTTTGTTATATAGCCTTTATCACGCAGCCCACTTTTATTTTTGGTTAAAAAACCTAAACCAGTTTCATGACCAGTCCATTTTTTTAGATCGGACCTGTTACACCATTGGAAAACGTTTAAAAAGTACTGGACCATTGGGTGTGTCAGTGTTAAGCTAGATCTTAAAGGTGAGATATAATACTCTTTGCCCTTTGACTGGATACACATGGTCATCAGGCAGCCCACACAGGTGAGAATATCTGATGATCTGCCAAGATAAACATCTGAACTGTCTGACCCCTAATTGCTCTGTCTAGTACTCCAGGCAACGTTACTTGTGTTTTATGCACCATACGTACATTAAACAATATAAAGAAACAGTTTTATTACTTGTGTTTTAGGCACCATACTTATAACACAAAAGAAACAGTCTTATTTAATATGACACATATGTTTGTAATGACCTCCTTGTCGTCAATAGTTATTATTAGGGGCCTGTCATTTTTGTTTTTATTGATATCATTCTAATTTCTATAAAATTCTTTAATTTTATACTTATAGTCCTCAAGAAGTGGAAACCAGAAACTAGGTATGTATAGCTATAATTTGGAAGATCAAGTTCTCTTGAGAACTTTATGGAAATAAAGATTGAAAAATATGATAAACAGTGTAATGCCCTAAATAGCTTTTCCTCTTTTTCCCTCATAAGTTACAGCTCATTAGTTGGATGAGATGATTATAGGTTTGAAGACGTTAGCAAGTCTAAACCTGGGGGGCTCTCCTTGGAGTGGGTGGGCCAGTGAAGGAGCTAACTGGGATGGGGGAGGTCCCATCCCAGTTAGTAGCCTGGGGCTGGAGCATAGCTAGGGACCTGCATCCCTCCCAGCCAGTCCTACACCATCTGGTGAGGGTTCTCATGCCTAATGTGACTGCTAATGGGTCCTGAAGTCCTGCCATGAGTGGGGATCCCTCCAATGTTTTCAAAAGAAAACGAGGTTGGAGAAGTTCCCCATTTTATGTGTACCAGTGGCTGAAAGCACTAGGCCAGATTACGTGAGGCAAAGTGAGGCAACTCTGTCATTTTCCTGCATCTAATGAGGTCTCACACAACTGGGGTAAAAAGCATAATTCACCGTTCATGTAACAGGATGATATAGACTCAACGCTACTGAGGCATCAAATTTAAGCATATTGGATATCCTCCTATCTTGACATGTGTTCTCACTTACCTTTTATCCTGGTTTTTAAACTGTACCAGACAGGGTGAGAACACTGTGGTTGAACAGAATCAGCACACATTTCTTGAGCGGAATAGAAAAATACTGTTTAAACTAATATAGATGTCTGCTCTTGCCATCCTTTGTCAATGTTAGCTTGGCCTCTAACAAAATAAAAAGACTTTTCTGTCAAGCCCTGTCTGCAGAGTGCCGAGACTTGTCCATCCAGCTCCTACCATCTTGACCACACTTCATCCTGTCAGCATAGATGCCTGTAGGTCTGGAGGGTCACAGCCCTGCACTGACATGGGTCACTAACATCAAAGACCTGTCTCTAAAGGCTTAGCTGGCTATCTAACCCTTAACTTTGCCAGAAACGACTACCCTTGTTATCCTCTAGTGGAGCGTCAACCAAGAAGTTAGGAGTCTGAACAGAAGTGGCTATGGGAAAAATGGGTTTCATTATAGGGTAGTATGACTCCATCTTTTTTCCCGTAAATTGCATGATAAAATGACAGGCTAAAAAAATTCATAAAAAGTTACTGTTGCACATGTTTCCCTTACTTGATACCTATCACTACTCAAGGCAGCGCCTGATGTTATAACTCTTTTCCAGGAGTGCCACAGGGTTCAATTTCCTGCCCATTACTTTTCTCACTTTTCCCCAAACCTCCTGAAGCCAGTGTCCACCCCAGGGTGGGCTGGGCCAAGTACAGGTCACGGGCCCTCCATCAAACACGGGTCTTGCCTCTAATTGTGTGGAGATCCATCACTCTTTGAGGCTTTCTTTAATGGAAGTTATTTGATGGAAGTTAACAAAGGGAGTTTTGCCGATTATACTCCTCAAACACACTCCTATAACTTTTCCTTGCCCTGGCCATGGAAATCATTTGTAATGCCTAATTTCATTGATTAATGCATTACTGACTGCCTTACTTAGAGTTTGAAATAGTTAAATCTACACAGATCAAGTTGATAAAGATATAAAGCTGTTAACCACGAATAATCTACATCTAATGACTCTCAATATAATCACATAATTACCTCAAGCAGTATAGTAGTTGGGGGAATGCCATTTATTCTCTCCTCGCTTTATGCAGATACTGGCAATATTCTGAATATTCATATACTTAATGGTGCGAGTAAAATAGAGAAGGAAATGTGCGAGCACAAGAGCAGCTCAGGCATGGAAGGAGTGGCCCATAGTCCGGCCCCTGGTTATTCACCAGCACGTTAGGTGGCATCAAGGTTCTCAAGTAACCCAATTAACCCTTGCCTGACATGAATGCTGATCCACAATTTGTCCCGAAACTTGAGAGTCTTTCGCTGATTTAAAGCCACGCCTGACTGAGTCTGTAAATGGAGTCGATTGTTGCCGATACCTACTATCAGATTCTCTGATATCAGAATTGGCGTAAGCCTAATTCTTATTGTCATGATTGTGGTTCAATAATGTTTCTTTGTTGATCTTCAGAAGGTCACATCAGATAAATATATAAGAAATAATTATCATAAACTGTAATGAGGATCAGCGGTAGAATTTCTTTTTGATTGCTACTTAATTGGGATTTCTAGTAAGAATCATTCACCGCAGGGTAGAATTTGACGCCGGGATTTGACGCTGGCTTAGAATGGGCATATAAGCTAGACATGTCTCTAAGTGCAGTTGGAGCTATTTATCTAGTGAGCTAAACCTTTGTTTTGACACAAGTGGCTTCGCCAGGATTCGAATCCACAACCTTTGGATTTGGAAGTGAGGGTCTTAACCACTACACCATGGAGGATGAGGCTGGTACTAAAAATGGGGTCATGACCCAATTCGCTGGTTCCCACAGGTCCTATTGAAAGCAGTTTAACAAAACAGCAACCAGATGGACAGGTTGGTTATGACCCATTTCGCTGGTTCTTGGTAAGACCTGAAGAAAGTTCAGTATGTAGGCAGCAACATGCGAAAGAACATCATTTTAGAAGAAGTAGGGTAATCAGTCAATCCAGGAACGCTACAAAGTGGGAGGCAGGGGTAATCAGGGGGGAGCTAAGGGGGAAAGCTTGGCCAGGTATGGTCAATTTATAGCGGCGACACGCAGGGTTAGCGTCTCCATTAGTAGAAGGTCATAAGGACGTACTAGTGGCGGTCATAGCCCCTGGACATTGGGGCCCTTCATCAAAGGGCCTCCCCCGCCCCGCCAAGTGTTACAGCTCGGGGCTACACGCCTGTCGGGGGCGGCAAAGGGCACAAGAATCAAACCCTAATTTGTAGACTTCACACGGTTCTGTAAGATTCAACCAACAGGGGAAACTGGCTTTTGGCCCCACTCTGAAACTCGTTTTCTGTGTGGCCCCTGGAACACATTCTCTGTGGAGGACAATCCGGTTGCACGCATTATCTGCTGAGAACAATCTGGTAGTATGGGGATGTTAGGGAGATAACGGTTGTGTCCCTTTGGGTTTATGACCGCCGCTGACCAGTCACTGACGGTCAAGGACAGTCTAGACTTTAATTGACCACTTCCTTGGATCTGGCAGACCCTTGTTTACAGCTGAAGACTTTTGAAAGAAATTGCCCAGTCATATACGTACAATCAATCTACTTGAGGTTATATTCTGATTCAGGTTCAAAGACATGTCTACACAGATGCAAAAAGTCTATTGTTTTGAGTTTTTTTCGTGGATATTTTTACGTCAGATCTTTACGGTATTTTAGTTTTAAATAAAGTGTAAAATATTATATTTGACGGGCAAAGGTTTAGAGGGACATACAAGAGGGGGTTCCTTTGTCCAATCCAATTTACTCTCGGTGACCACCAGGCTCCCAGAGGTGCCACAGACTCTGACTTTGTTCGCGTCGGCTTTCCAGTGTTAACACTCAAGACTGATTTACAGGCAATTACATCAAAGGTTGAGTAATCTAAGCCAACCGGGACGTAAAAAACTGGTTAACTGGGGGCAGGGCAGCAGGCCTGTGGTTAGGATAATGACTTTGGTGCTGATAGAAGACTTTTTTTTGCGAATACCATTTTAGTAAACGCCCGCCTAGTTTGTCTATAGCTTTAAATCAATTAAAAGATAACCGTGTTTTTTGACCAATAAATTTAGTTTGGACGTATAGGGGGAAAAAGTCACTACATACTTGTATTGTGTCAAGTTGCGGGAGGAGAAAGGGAAGGAAACGTTTGCATAAACATGATATATTATAGTTGTTTTTGGAACTCTAAAGTGCGCCCTCTACAGATAAAGGAAATAAAAGATTGAATGGCTATATAAGAGACTTTGTGTTTGAACACCTTGCTTCGAATCATTAGCAATGACTATAAAAATGTTGAATTAAAAGGGGAAAATATGTTTCCACAAACTAACGTTAAGGCATACATTCCATTTTTGTTGACGTCACCGCAAACGGAGGTCACTGGATATATTATATGTGAATCAAAATAGAAGAACGGCCAAGGTTTAGGGTCCCTGAGAACAGGCGGTGATTCATGATCTGTGAGATGGGGTTTCCTCAGTGGTGTGAATATGATAAATTGTTGGTGAGGATGTCTGGTCAGATTTCAGGACTGACCAATCAAAGAAGGCGGAGGTCAGTGGGAAAGGGCCACCCCACATGTGGTGGGCAGAGGGCCGGCAATGGGGCTGGGAATCCAGAGGGACAAAGGGGACGTAGAAGGCTATATCTTGTTGCTTGTAGATATATGATATATACAGACCCAGGTAGGTGGGAAGGTATATTGTGTTCATATGTGAAATTATGTTTATGGGAACATCAGTAGTACATTTATGATAAATATTGATTAAGGTGACCACAAGGATATCGGTATCGCGGATATTTGGAATGCTGGGAATAATTATGTTGCGTGGTCAACAGTTTCAATAAACAGGAGGATGTGGGAAATAGAACAATGGTTATGAATGACGCAGACACACAGACACACACAGGCGCACGCACACACACACACACATAATTACATTCACATCTGATTTTCTTTTATCTATCCACTAAACTTGCACTTACATTAAGCAATGTACCATTTTGATATTGGAATTATATAAATGACAGCTCTTACACACACAAAGAAAAATGGTGCACATCGAATAGTCTTACTATAAATTATAACAAGACAAAATACATGAAAATCTGTGTAAAACATTCAGAATCATCACCAGATATTAATGGGACTAATTGGTCCATTCAGGGTGTAGAGCAGTATAACTATCTAGGCGTTGTTATAGATAGACAGCTTTGTTTTGAGGAAAATGTTAATACTGTATTGAACAAAGTAAATAACAAGCTGTTTGTGTTGTCAAAAATTAGGAGATTATTAACTGAGAAATTGTGCACTCTGATATATAAACAGACCATTCTGCCTATACTTGATTATGTATGTATTCTGTTTGATAGTACACGTGCAAGTAAATGTGTAAAATTACAGAAGATGCAATATCGTGCTGTTAAAATAATTAAAAGAATACATGGACATATAGATCGTGATGAACTGTTACTACTAGAACAGGATTTGCATCTGGAAGAGCTATTGAACAGAAGGAAGCGTTATTTGTTAGTATATATGTTTAATCACAAACTAACAAACACATTTGTTAATACGAACAGACCGGATCGTGTTTTACGTAGCAGTTTGAACATACAATTTTACTTGCCTTTTACTAAAAAGACCAAAATTATAAACAGTCCCTTTTTCAGGGGCTGTAGACTCTGGGATAAACTGCCTAAAGAAATTCAACACATTGAACATTTGCAAGACTTTAAAACTGCAATCAGGAAGGTAGATATACAAACATTAGTATGGACTTAGTACGTAGGATTATTCCTTGTACTGAAATACTAATGTTCATCAACTGGATATAGTCAAATATTTGAACCATTAAAGAACTGAAATCTACGTATAAATTGAGACTAATGTCAAATAATCATGGAATGAGTTGATAGGATTATTCCTTATAACGAAACTCCATGTTGATAGACACTGATGAAAAGACTTCTATACATGGTTAATAACGCGTTTTGATTAGGTTTTTCCTCGTCAAATGTCAACTGTGCCTATTTAAATGTGACGACTCATTATTCATTATTTATCATCTATATTTCTCTGTTCATATTATATATATATACCCATCATAGTATCTGTTGGAAGAGCACTTGTATAAGTGAAACGGATTTGTTCAATAAAAAAAAAGAAAAAAAAAGAAGAAAAGTATTCCACAACTCTTCCATTCATTCTTTTGTAGCATAGGGCTTCAACCAACGAGTATAGACAGATACTCGTTGCTTCAACTTTGAACAAAAATGCACGTGTAACCAGTTTGGTGACGAGCACGGGCACAATGAATGGAGAAGACACGGCAATCAGCCTGGAGGGGTACTGGAGGCAGAGGGTCTCCGTGCCTTGTTAGAGATGGGACCCCTTTTGACTTGGCAGGATGACTTCCACATGTGATAAGAGTACCCCCGACCTGGCCGACCGCTGGGACCAAGTGGATCTCAAATCCATCCTGTGTCAAAGAGGCCATGAAGACCACCGCTGTCTGGGTTAGAATGGCCCTGTGGGGTCCATAGTCAGCATTGGTTCTGGCATATTCTTGGCGTCTGAAGGTTATGAAAGGATACATGCACTAAATATGTGTAGGATCTAGTTTGCTCAGCAACTGATATGATGTGGCAAGGCATATTAACTCAGGACCCAAGGCATAAAATGAGTCTCTTGGTAGTGTTTTTTCAAGGCAACAACATTGGAATGCCTAGTCGTATTTATGAAAGAGATAGCAATTGTCATGCCTGACTACACGGGTAATGCAATAAGTCTGCAATTTCAATTTGAATTCTTATAGCCACGGACGTCTGGGTATTCGTCTAGATTCTGTATGAATAAATATTCCCATACATCTAGTGAGGGGACTCGGCTGGTAGGGCAGACACATGTGGAAGTTATCATATATTTATGTTTACACTCCCCTATTACCGGTTATTATGTATGGGGGACCCCAGCATGGGTTTGGGACCTCCCAAAATGTGAGCCCCAGGGTTCAAGGATTCTCATGGCAAGTGTACGAAGCACTGCTATATCTCAAGCACTGTGGTCTGGGCTTTCTCACCAAGCAAGCAAACATAGTCATCTTAAGAAAAGCATTGGACACTTTCATCTTGCATAACCATAAACACAGCCTGGGGCCTTCTGGTCTGACACCATATCAATACTCGACCCCCCTCCGGCCACAAGGAAATTGTTTTCTAAGCAAACCATCATGGCGCTAATTTGCCTCTGGATTGGTCACTTTGTGGGAAAATCTTTTCATCTTCTGCGGGGTCGGCCACAAGCCTGGATTCAATTTTCTTCCAGCCCAGAAGGGGAATGTACAAGAGGAAAAGTTCATTTTGGCTTTATCACATCTCTTTAGCGATAGGATCAAGGCAATATTCTCCCAGGACAAAAAGTTGAAAAATATTGTTTAAAAAATAGGCATCTGTTTAGATGGCAAGCTTTTCCGATCAAAAAACAGAATGGAAGTTTATAAAAAGTACCCCAGAGGCTTTCCGTCTGTCTGAGTAGTTTAAGATCGTTTTAACAGACACCCAGGGTCAGGGTTCCAGTGGTTTCAGCCTACCTTTGGTGCTTGGACGGGTCCCGAGGCATCAGGAATAATATTACCCCTGTCGGCGGTAGATCAGTTGGTGTTTTCCTCCGACGCTGGATAGTTTGCGTTCGCTTCCAGGGTTCCTCCAGGGGGTTGTTTAGGGAGCGGGAGACCACGCCGACAGCAGGTGCGACCTTCCTGAATCAAAACAGGCCGCCGGGAGGGGATGGGGACTTGGGAGCTGCTCGGAGCCGCTCAGTGTGGCCCTCTGGGAGCAATCGAAATGGGGGCAGATGACCCTCCAGGAGTCATGTGGCCTGGTCATGTGGCCCGGCATCGGGTGGCCCTGCCCCACGAGGACCTGTCGGTAACCATAGTAACAAGCCTAGCGGGATTCTAGGCAAATGAGCTGCTCGGAGGGCCATTATAAAAACCGGCGAGTTGAAAAAGGGTCAAGGTTTTGGGTGTAAATTGCTCAGGTCACTGAGGGGCTCTTAGCCTGAGGGTCCTGGATGGTTGTTAACCCAGGAGGAGGTCTCTGAGATCAGCATTTGAGGTTAGAAGTGACCGTTAGGTCAGTGTTGTCCTGAAAACAAATACCCTGTCGTCACTATAATTAGCGCTCACCACGTAGGGTATAATAATAAGGGGGAGCAGCTCCGAGTAGATCCGAGCAGGTCCGCCCGGCGGGGGCGGAGATTCGCCGCAGCTGAAGCATCATTACAAGATGCCGGCCAAACAGGGCTGAAGATTGACTCCAGGTACTGACCCAGGAGGAGGCCAGAGAGTTCCCATCCAATATAGAAACAGAAAAAGTCCCTCCGAGGACTGGCTGTGATGGTATCTTAGTAATTTGAGAAGTGTTATGTAAGCGGGTTGAAAGTACACCAATTTTCTGTTAGCGAATATTACGTCCCTGTCATACAAGGTTTTGATTAAGTACATGTTTCTTTTTGGCACAGCCATTTTTATTTAAAGGTAGTATAATACGTCTATCGCTTATTGAAGACATGCCAGCCAAAGTGATGTTGGACATCGTTATGACATAGCAGTAGGAGACGTTTTTGAACAGGAACTTTGCTTAGAATACAAAATCCAGGCCCTTTTCAACATAAGTGATTCTATTTCCAAGCCAGATAGAATACATACATCTACGCGTTGGTCTCGGGGTTGGTCTACGCAGTGAGAGTAAAATAAGATTCTATTTTACTCTCCATGGTCTACGTAAACAGAAACTTAAGTCTGATTGATATCGGCAGACTGCAGGATCCCTTTTCAGTCTCTAACATAGATCCCGGAAAAGGATAAGTAACGATAAGCGAGACAAGACCTTTCAGTATTCACTATCGTATAATCTGAAATTGTCCCAAGATGGATGAGATTGAAATCAATAATTTTGAGACCCAGCGGGGTTTCTATTGAGGGTAAAGCAATAGTAGGAGACCGTAGGAAAACAGGACGGAAGCCCTATACTTCCCAGTTATAGCCCTTTGTCCATTTTAGGAAGTGACCATCGTGAGCTACTCAGAGCTACTCTGGGGCAAAGATAAATGTTGGTCAGTGGAGGGGTCAAAGGGGTTATCGGTATTTGTTTAGGTGTCTACTCGGGAGGGTCAGTTGACCACTTGGAGGTCGCCACAGCCCAGTTACACCAGGGTGGACCGTGTTTAGACCGCTGTGGTCAGCTGGATGAGACCAGGGTGGTGAGTGACCACTACCTGCTGGTCAGCATCTGGAGGACAAGTGGTGTGGCGACCTCCTTCTGTGACCTCCCCCAGGTGGTGGGGTGCGTCCTACCGGAGAGATAAAGGAGAGGGAGGGAGATAAGGTTAAAAACAGAAGGACATAACTGTGGAAGTAAGGAGGACAGAAGGGCATAGCTGTGATAGCAATGAGAATAGGAGGACATAATAAGGAGAACAAAGGAACATAGGCATAACTAAGTGAAGTGTTAAACAGGAGAGAGAGACAGGGAAAATGGGAGACGGGGACTCAGCAAAAAGTAGAAAGAGAAATAGTGAATGGAAATGGGGAAAAGGGAAATTATAAAGAGAACACAAGGAATAGATGTATCATTGTACCCTTGACCAACAGCTATATTTATAAAAGACGCTGTATCATTGGCATTATTACTTAGAGAAACTGGCTACTTTGATGAATAATGCTGAGTCACTCATATAGAAAGGTTGTTCACATACTAGTTGTCAGGAGTTAGATCGTATACTAAACATTGGTTTCATCCTTTCCTCCAGTACGAGTATAGACGGTGTATACTCGTGGGTATAACAAAGAGGAGGACTGCCAGTGCCGCGACTCGCAGACTGGGCCGGCAGGAAGTTGGGAAGGGACGCTATTTGAAGGAAGGGCGATGCCAACAGAAACGTATTATACATGATGACAACCGGAAAAGCGGACGCCAGAGGGGGTAAGGCAGGAAATGCACTATTTTGACAACGATTTAATCACTGTGAAATCACTTGATACCCCTGTCTTGAGTGGGCTTTCATGGATATCACTTTCTTGAAATAAGATACGCGAACAGATCAACAGAAAATAATCATAATTATTTGTACGGACTATTCAAATGTCACTTTAAATATTGTTGGATTTATTGTTTACCTTAAAATAATTACGGAAGGTAACTATGGTTTCATGCAATATTATCATTATTGCCAATGTTGTCTGGGAATGTTTATGATTATTAGTTTTAAAATGGCATTTTAGCAGAGTGATATACCGATTTATTGATGCAGAGTATTTCTATTATGTTCAAATTGTATGCACGCACACCAAAAGCCGCAATCTCACCAATCTTTATTTTGTGGTTGATTTCGCCACATGCACCCAATTGCTGGCTTTTGGAACACTCCCAATGACAATCAAAAGGACATCAGGCTTGACTGACATGACCACATGTCCGCCCTGGACCTGGCTGTGCCCTGCTCGTGCCTCCTTCTCCTTATTGGGTCCATGTGTCACCTCCAGCCACTGACTGACCTCAACCCTAGACTTGGACATATGAGGCGTGATGGCGGCAGTACTATAGCACACCCATATGAGGGGCCCAAAGGAGTGCCCTCAAATATCGTTGGTGCCCTCCAAGGACTTTTATTCAAAATTATTTTTTACTAAAATGTTTTAAAAATAAAACAATTACATGTAATTAATAACGGTCATTTACAAATGCATGGATTGGGAAGCAAGTAGCAGGGTGGAAACTAGTAAAAGAAATCAGGATATTTTTGTCAGAATTTTTTTGATATTCCTTCAGGGATTTGATTAATGTGTTTGGTGTGTTTCGGACCCCTTCATAGGGAGCCCCAAGCGTCCAATCGGTGACCCAGTGATTGACCGTTGCCTCTCCGGCTCCCCGTGGCTCAGCTATCTGGAGGGGCGTGCTGGACACTGGAGGTTGGCCCTCACCTGCTGGGTGCCTGCCCAAGACAACCTGGAGGACGCCAGATGCCAGGGCCTCCCAGTGGCTGCCGGCACCAGGGCCCTGGAGGAGGGCAGTGACATACTATAAATCTGACCAGCAGTGCGCGGGTAATGAACGGTTGAATATTTGAAATGTTCCTGAAACTAGATCAGACGGAGTCCATGGAATGCTCCTTTCACTCCTATGTACTCCAGGAGGAATGTAAGTGATCTTTGGAGGAATAGAAAGAATTAGGTCCATTCCTAGGAAGGTGATGAATAGGATAATCTGTATGCTATGCTTGCTCCACACAATTTCTCTAAAGACAAGAATGCACGGCAGTATGACTACTACCCCCAGTTCATTTAACATACCCTAAACGTTTTTTTTGCGTGTTCCATTATTACGTGGAATACTGTCAATATTCAGAAGCTGTCCAAATGACATGTCCATATCGCAGACCCACAGCTGCGGGTTGACACCCCACTAATAAGGCTGGATGCCAGGAATATAGACACATTGCGGGTGGAAGATATCAAACTGACACTGTTATCGCCACCGAGAAATTGCTCCCCCTAGTCCAGCTGCTTCAAAATTGGCAAAATTTCCTGCTCCCCGTGCCCCCACGCCACTGGGAGATAGCTCCCCCAGATCTGATACCCGACTCCCAGTGGCTGTCCATCTCAATATGGGAGCACTCGGAGCTAGGGGGTAGAACAAAAGAGCAGGAGGCTGCCGGGCTGGGAGGTTGTTAACTGGCTGACAGCCACTTAATGGACCACTCTGCCGCCCAGACAGATTCCCTGAATATTTCTATTTAGCGCAATCGGAGCTGGTTCTTCTTGCCTAGCCGGTCGCCCAGAGTTATAAACACCCACAGATGTGAGGGTTTATCAGTTGTCTTTGAAACACGACTTTCCGGCACCCGCAAGAGATGTTTTTGTGTGGGGTTGAAATTCGTTCTGACGTTGGTTTGGTTTGGAGGACAGGGAGAAGTAGCAGAACAGGGGGGTCGTTCTAAAAGGGGTATGCCTGGCCTGTTAAGTTTTTTTTCTTAAACTGAGAAGCATTTTGGAAAAGTGCTTAGTAAGATGTATTTGGTGTGTAGGGAATAAATGGAATAGAAACGGACACAATACACAGAACTGATTAAAGATGAAAAGAGGTATTTTGAACTACATGTTAAATAAAAAGAGATATCAGGACTTTGGTAAATAGTAAGTAACAGGCACACATGGCAAAGGAGAAAAAAATAGGGTCACGCAGGGGGGTAACAGAAGATGGCGAGACAGTTCTAAGGAGTTCTAAGCAAGATAAAACAGAGGGAAACTAACTGGAGACATAAAGAGAATTAGAGTCTGGGAGGTAGAAGCTAGTTACCGAAGAGTGCTGAGTTGATAAGTGAGTTCAGGGGCAGGTGATGACATTTGTGAGAGCCCGGGTCTGGGGAGTTTTGTTTTTTGTGGGTTGACTTGTCATCAGATTGTTGGGAAGGCTGCAACCTTTGCCCTCACCTCTCTCAACCTAGTGTTAAAGATCCCAGCTCGCTCCGTTGTTTTAACCCCGTGCTCCGTTAACTTTAAACACGTCCTCAACTAATGTGTGAAGGAAAAGAAACAAATTGCTCAGTAAAATAGCGCCATATTGCAATCCTGCTCGGTATTTCAAGATTCCTATCCATTCTGCCTTTGTCTTCTCTCCACCAGAATGATTACATATACAGCGGCGCTCGGATTTCAAAGGATTTCTCTGTGTGGCAGTAGGAATCCGTGAAATCAGTGTCATTTCTCTCTCCTTTCATTTTTATGCATCTGTGGTCGCACATCTGCGCGCGACAGAACGCTGGCCTCAGTGGAACTCTCTACAAACAAAACCGCGGGAGGTGTAATTGCTACATGACCTCAGTGACTTGCTATCTAAACACGCCGGCTACCGGTTTACAAGGGCCTCTGCCTGGAGTGGGACCCAGGAGGACCCCCTCCTGCCAGCAGGACCCATGTCCTCACGTCCCATACTCCTCCAGACATTCCTAACGACATAAGGACCCTTTTTCTCCCAAGGAGGCCCGCAGCCTTTTGTCCTAACGCATCCCTCCGGAGGGTCGAGCCAATTGCCACATGACAGGCGGGCTTGCAGGACGTGCCGGCGAGTCAAACAGCAGGGGAGGACCCTGGAGTGAAGGCCAGTTCCTCCTGGGTCTGTTTCATGGCCGGGAAGACGTATTGCCCAGCCAGTAATCGTTACCATGTTCGCTCAATCATGCAAAAACCTGTAGGACAGTCGGCTCCCTCCCATCCCCAACGACTCCAGAGTGAGGCCTACTCAAGCGGCATTACGTCTACACACAACCGTTGTGGTTTGAAAATTGCATAAATTACTTCAAATATATAACAATACAGGATTACATAGGTATACGTTGATTGCCATGTAACAGAACTCAGGCCATCGGATTTTGTATTGATATGATCTCATTTCTAGTTATACAGAAAGAAAAAAAATATTGGCAGGCCCTGCAAAGTGTCCCCACGCGGATGCTTTTCTATAACAAAGACGACTGAAGATGGTCCTCTCTTCCAGCATTCCTGCTGTCGGGATGGGCACTGTCCAAGGAGAAGAGAGTAGGACAAGAATGTTAGTTGGTTCAAGGAGTGACCGTGTGCCAAACCACAATGGCTGTCCCTTTACCACTGCCTCTGTAACGCTCTCATTATCACATTGAATGTACAGGTATAAAAGGGCCTAAGGGCCTTCCCCTCTACAAAACGGTTTGACCCACACCGGTAATGTTTAGCCTTTATTTGTCCAAGAAAAGGTATGGCATAAAAAATCCACCAGAATACTACAGATTACGTGTTTAGATATTAAAAATCATTACTTTAACACGTGGCATCAAATTATTCAAACCGTGTGAAAAACCAAGGGGTTGCTATAAAACTATCGATCCGAATCTCTTGGATGGAATTCGCGTGGGATACACTAATGACGGCTTGTCGTCCATGCTACCTCAATTTTAAAGATAATTACTAATTTCTAAGCTAATTAAACCTAAGTAACGCACAGACTCCTGACTAATTGTTTTCGCCATACCTTCCTAGACGCCATCCTCGGCCGGACATATATATCAAACATGTTAATAAGGTGGGGCGGTCATTTACTCGTGCCACTCTAATTAACTTTGTATTGGAGTCCCCGATTGACCCGTTAGGAAATTCAGTAAGAAGAACATAAGAACACTGACCAAACCATGGCAACAGGTCTGTCAACAAACCAATTTATCTGTGATCGTATTTAAACACAGACTTCGGTAAAGTGAGAAGCCTGAGCTTAGTTTCTAATTTGCCACTAACGAGATATTGTTTAGGCTTAATCACGTGCCACGCCGAAGGGCAACAACAACGGCATCTTGTGTTGCCCCCGTTACCATGGAAACTGGCAGGTATAATTGCCTGGATCAACAGAAAGCTTGCTATGGATCTTCGGGCAGCGACACTACCCTAGGGGTTATCAAGAAATATTATGCTATAGTTGACAGTTCCCTCAGGGGACAAAGTAAAATTTACGATGACGTGTGTATGTTGTGAATATCAACACAGAAGCATTTCGGTTTATCTTTACAAACAAGATCATGAATTCTAATGTTGGCAATGATGTTTCAAGTAACACTTCAACTCCTACCATGTCCAAAGTTCGCCTAAGCAGTACATGGACTAGGCATAAAAAAGGACCCTTAATAAGTATAATCACGTAGAATGAAATTAGACTTATTAGGTGTGTGTTGTATCATTGTGGATAATTGCTTGGTAATTCGGACAAACATAGAACTTGGCGCACATAACACAGGATGCTTTACTACTAGAATTAGCGGTGGGAAGATGTGCGTGATGACGCATTCTACAAACATTAATGTTACGGCAATTAAGGTAGTTTGGAAGTAAATTTAAACTTGGCAGTGCCCTGAGAATGGTACCTAATTAGTGCAGGTAACGGCTGCGCCCCCTCAGCCCCCGTGTTTAATTACAGAGTGTCCCCACCGTGAACGACCGTCACGCCTCTGGTGGCAGCGGCGTGCGACGCCACCATCACTGGGTGTAAAGTGAAACCCGCCATGTTGTCTTTACCTACCCGATACCCGACTTCCGCCTCTAACAAATCAGAGCAGGTCACGTGATCTCCAACGTGATTGGCAGGCACCTGCGTATGATTCTAGATCCGCTGACGTCATTTAAATTGAATGGGACTTCAATACTTGTACGCGTAGGGACACATTGCACTAGCCTTTAAATCCAGGGTTATGCAGGATTTTTGATTCGAGAGGGAAACAGTCCACACTTATTCAGTTGATTGATTCCCTTCCACCCATTCTCGTTACCAGTTCTGCGGCTAACTGCTAACTTCCTCTCTGAATATCTGCTTATTTTGTAATAATTATCAATGTCCAATATATTGTTTTTTGAGGTGGTCATCTTATTTCGGTTGTGTCCACATCACCCACCTCACATACTCATAGAGCAGGTCTATATGGGGTCTATACTGTAAGCTAAATGTGTCAGGAAAAACTATTTGTAGTGCTCAAAGTTTCAGTCTTATCATAGCCACAAAACCAGATTTCTTACAAAGCCACGTGTCAAAGCGAGGACGTCCTGAACAGAGGCTTTGTATAAAAGCTAGACTTTTCTTGATCCTTACGATAAACTGATGTGTTGTATAAAAGCGCAAAGTAAACAAGGCTAGTTTTTCCTTCAGCTACACTAGTCTTTAACTTCTAATCGTTTCACGACGGACATCCATTGATACAAGCCATTGTGAAGAATTTATAATTTTTATTTGATATAGGATCTATAAGTTATCACACAAGAAACAAATTGTGTGTGCTCATGATCGATTGCCCTGTAGCAATTTAAATGGATCAAACTTCAAAGTAAGTTCCTCCAAAAAGATGAAAAAAGGGGTGAGATTGAAGAATAAACACTGCAAGCAACATCTGCACTAAATCTTAATGTTTTCTCGTCATCGTATTCAGGACAATCAGGAAGAAAACAGTGCCTAGCCCCATTTCAATTACCTGTACAGCTAATAACAATATAATATTATATAGCATGTAACTTAAGAATTCAGGGCAGGTTTGCACGCGGGCTTGTACCTGTCTACGATATTTTCTACCTTTTTACCTTTATCAAGATGAACAGTGATTTAATACACGTATACATACACCGTTATCAGGGAATCAGCCCCATGAGGGAGGAGATTGACTCCTACCCAGACATAATCCCTGCCTTTAAGAGGTATAATTAGTCAGTAACAGGGTAGTTTTTGTCAGAATTTCCGCCCATTAGTTCACCTGCCTTCTGCCAAGTAGGCCTAGACGCTCTAAAGGATCCAGGGCCTGGAGGGCCACTGGGGGTGGAGTTGAGGTCAGTTTTTGTCTCATTGCCCCTCTGGAGGAGGGAGTAGTACAAGGAGGCGTTGCCAGGGGCAAGGTGGGCATTGAGTGTGGCTCCACGGGCGTCCAGGTGGGTCAAGAGGTGCACTGCCTGATCACACACCTGTGTTACCTGAGCAATGGAGAAACGCCCATTAAGCATGTTAACGTATGGATCTTGGCTATATACGCATGTATTCTATTCAAATCTCCTGAGGCAATTAGTCGACCCCTCATGTCATATGTGTCCGTCAAAACAAATCTTTCACATCATGTATTATGAGTTTATTCATACCTGCATCAAGGGTCGGAGGGGTGAAGTATGTACTAGCTTCCCCGTGGGAATAACACACCATTTACCGGTTACGCCCTATCTAAAATTAACTTCTAAACGTAATAAGTTATTCATAATTGTACTTCTATATATATTTTTATGCCATAACCCCTTGCCTAGAGGGAGTGTGGGCCTTGAGCATAATTCATATGACGAAGGCGAAAAGCAATGAATCATTGGTGACAAAGAGGTTTCTCAATCCAAAACACAGACACGGGTGGCGCCTTTCTAGCCTTGGGTAAGGAGTGATCAAAAAGAGCAAGGAATATGATTTGGCTACAGACCAGGAGCTAGGAAGTAGCAGTTGTTTCTTTGTACCTATATCTAGGCCTATATACAGTGAAACTAAAAGCTATGGCAAGGTTGATCTGAGGTTGATGCTGTTTGTGTGCAGTCCGTGCATGGGCGGTGGTCATCAGTTTGGTGCCGATGCACAGCCCCTGGAGCCACACCATTGTGTCTTCCAGGGACATGCATCTTCCATCTTTGGGATTTGTAATGAGTGCAATGCAATATATCATAAAGAAACAATGCAAAATAGTTTACTCTATATGGGAATGTGTTATACGGTATTTTGAAACAGTATGAATAATTCTATTGCCATTTACGGAATCATAATTGTTTTACTTTTAAACTAACGTTATGTATTATGTAACTATAAACTTTTAAGATTTGACGGAGTATAATCTGTGATTGCATACATGTAGCTAATAAATGCATTTGTAGTCGTATATTATGTATTGATTTATGATATCCATCTTACATATGTATGTCTCATATATAGTACATATTGTTTGACTTATTGAAGAAAATCTAAATTCCCTCTGACATTAGACTAAACATTCCAATACCCAGTCTGTAGCATTCACTTCCCTCAAAACCTCATTGTAAGTTGGTTAAATAGAGTAGCTCTCTCTAATACGAAAACGTCTGAAAGCGAACCTTGCGCACAAAGCTAGTCTAGAATGACCTTTGAATGTCACCAAAACCCACAGATCCCCACCTTTTAAGCTAATGGTGAGAAAGTGTGCGGCAAATGATATGTTAGAGCCCTGGTACCTGATGCGTTTAGCCCTCCCCCAACTCCGCCCTGGACATTTACTCATTCCGTGCCCCGTGTGAGTGCCCTGAGCTCCTGGGTGGGTAATTACACTAGGGAACTGCACTAACTACAGGCCCTTTTGTTAGTGCAACTTTGACCTTTGTTCAGTGCACAATGCTGACTGAGGGCGGGCAGAGGGTGGGTGACTTATGGGTCGCTGTGTTGTCTTTTCTCCTGTCCAACAGTGTGAAATCAATAGAGATTGATAATTCAGGGTGGTCAATTAAATGGCGAGGTCCAGATTTGGTTTGTTTGGACACTGTTTGATTTTGTTTGGTTGTGTCTTGAGAACACAATGGAGAGTTGAAGGGTCAATGATTACAGACCACGATTAGGTTAGAGTGTTAAGGTACTTTCCTATACGCCCAAGCCCCTTCTTAGAGGAACCATATTCAAGTGTCATGGTCGGATGACCCTAATAATGAACCTATTCAAAACTCCATATATATATTTGAAATATTCATAATCATTCCCGAAATATTACCAGAAGCTCAACATATCAATGCGAATATGAAGCTGGTTTATATATTTATTTGATATGAGAGAAATGTGTATTCCATCTGAGCCTTTCCATACCTATAAAACCGCTTATGAAGTCAGCCCTTCTTTGTCTACATTCAGATAACATGTATCACTCCGCACCAACGACCAAAAAAACACCCCCAGACGCCGTGTGAACACAGACGCCGTGCCAGGATCTTCCCGCCCTTTCCATTTGGGAGCAGACGACAACCGGCGTTAGGTACTTCACATTCTGACAGTGTGGAGGTTTTCCATCCCCGCCTGGATCTGTTCCTCCTGCTGCTTCTGGCCGTTACGGATGTGATACAGGCAGCCCACACGTGATATCTCCATCTCATTTAGTTTTCACTCCAGGGGGTGGGTACACACAAACGTGATGCCATGACGGCTCAGGAAGTCACCCAGATAGCATGCAGGGTATCTGTAAAGGAAAACCTCTCACTTTTTTCCACATCCAATATGTATTTCACGCCATTTATCACCCAAAATCTCATTTAGATAATGATATATATGGCAATTTTCCTGTGATATTTAGTCCGTCAGACTGGCACCATAAAACAAGTTCATAGTAACGGTCTTGCTATGCGCCCTCTCACAAGAATACCTCAGCCCATCTTATACATTTCCCTTGACACGTGCGAAGCCATTACCTAAAAGCGTTTCAGGGCATGGTTTCTAAAATAGAGGTCCAGAAATACTTTCCCTCTCCTATATGTCAACAAAATAACCTGCCGTCTGGTTCTGACGTACAGTGCCACCTCCAGGGCTCCAGACGAACTACTCACTACTGCCCGTCGGGGTTCACTGTTTGGGCGGGCAGGTCACTTCCGGTTCCCGTTTGGGATTCGCTAAAGATGTAACCAGGGAACATTTTTCTGGGAGGTGATGGGGTAAAGGCTTAGAGGGATAACAGTTATTTTCTGAAAATCAATCCTAAAGACAGTAATTAAGATGTATCAGTGATAATGACAATGGAGTATATCAGACGTAGTTCATGTTTTTGTAACTAAAATAGAACCACCACAGTATTGGATCCTCGATGCAATAATTATATTACTAATATAATTCAACAATGTTGTATACTGGTCATTTATAACATCAGTTTTTCTTGATGATTAGGCTAAAATTCTTCAGATGTCATTATTTAGATAATGATATTTCTGGTACGTTAAAATGTTTTATATCTTTGAAATCATTTTTACAATATCTGTTTCATATTGTACTAATGACAGTGCATCTGATTTGGAATATATGTAAAAATTTGGCAAACATCCTCTACAATATCTTCATGATAATTATTATCATGAAGATATTGTAGAGGATGTTTGCCAAATCATAATTATAATTATTATGTTTTTATTCATTCAGATTGTGGGTCACCCAACCCTCAGGGCCAGTCTCAGCAGTTGTACATGGCATGAGTCCAGGCCACCAAACACGGTCAGCGGCTTGCCGCAGTCGGCCTACACCTCCAGGGCTGGCCTCCTGGGCCGGCCTCCCTCCCCGGCCTCCCGCCGCCCTCTCCGGGAGGCGCTCATGTGGCTTCCCGGTCTCTCCCCTAGCCCCAGCCCCGGCCTGTGGCTTCGGCGAGCAACTCACGGGGCGCACGAGCAACTCGCCCGTAGGAACCGCGCGCCAGCGAGCAAATAGGAGAATTTGTACTACATGCGTGCCAGGAATGTTACATATGGGCTGGCATTTTGCTTGGACCAGCTGGATACATATCTACATGGCGCGGATCGCTTTTCTCCATTATGCCAACTAAATGACATGTCATTCCTTCTCTTTTTTGATGCATGTAATACAGTTAGGAAAAAAGTGGAGATCATTATACACTATCACACGGGATTTCCCCTGCGTCATTCCATTCAGGATTCTCTGTCTTCTTTTATCCATTTAGTTAACCAGAAATGTACACTGTGCCTAACATTTATAATTCATTCTATTCATATACACATGGTAGTTCTTCTCATCCGGTACTTTCCTCTTATCTTTAGTGAAGGCCCATTCATCTCTCCTTGTGCCACCCACCTTGAAGTCTTGTAACGTCTTTTTCCTGGCCCTTGGTCAGGTTGCCCCCCTACCTGCCTGCACCTGGAGCCCACTCCCACTTACTCCACCTCTACTTACCAAACTACTCACACATTCTCACTCTCCACAGTAAACAAGAAACACTTCTGAGGGTCATGGACTGGTCTACATTGGGCAGTTAGCATTGAAACTGTGTTTGGAGAGTAGGGTGGTCAGAGGACGGTCAGCGCCGCGGTGCGGGCTAAAGACGCGTGACATACCGCGCATGCGCACCAACTGACCACCGTTTATATCCAGCAGAGAGCTCTGGGGTCATAGGGGACGCTGATACGGTCAGTTTGGGACATTCGGCAAATTGGTCAACCCACTTACAGTTATACAAAGAGTCAAGGCCATGCGAAATTTTCGATATGCTAAAAAAAGATATCGCCAGCGGTAGTTGCACAGAGAAAGTCACCAAACATTCATTAAAGTATCTGCTTTGCTATGTGCTATTTCACGTCAAAATTTGGTATTATCAAATGATAATGTTAAATTGCAATATATAGAATGTACCATACACATCAGGGGCGGATTCAGAGATTCGGAGGTACTGTTAGCAGTATGGGAACGTTACTACATGTATTGATTAATAATCAGGCCTCTACCCGCTGCTGTGGAGACACATTTCATTCTTGTATCATGAAGATCATCGAGTGTCTTACTACCGCTATGATGGAGTTAGTTGGCTAAAGTGTTATACGGTTTAAATGATCTCTGTGTTGTATTTGTGGGAAAATCTACACAGGGTTAATAATAATTTGCAGTATACTCATGAGTCCTTGTTCCTGGATGACGGGGAGCACCTGGGACTTTGAACTCACCCCCATAATACTGAGGGGTGCAAGGGTGAGGCTTTGGGAATGTTAGGTCATATAACCTGTGCCCAAAACGTCCAGGGGTGGGTTGTGATATATCCACACCTCCTGGCACACCTGTTGATGTATTTTCACACCTGCCCCAGGAAATATGCCATCACACTAATGTTAGCACCCTATTTTTGAGGGTCAATGGAAGGGCAATACTCTGTTATCAGTCACATGTCGTCGGGCGTCATAAGGTTCTAAATATTGTCATTCTTTTTGCGTAGAGCGAATCATCTTCCCTATGGTAAAAGTATCATTTCATACTAAGCATGTTCATGAATCATTTCAGTGGGTGTTTGTGTACTGGTGTTAAGTTGTTCAAAAAAGATAACATCGTCATGATAATTATTGTAGAAAAATATTGATATTCAACTAAAACATTTTGCACCGCCCGGGAATCGAACCCGGGTCGTAAGAATGGGAATCTTACATGATACCACTACACCAGCGGTGCTTGTGTGGGATGGATAAAGACCCTGTATTTAAAAAGCAAGACGTTCAAAACATCAACGTTAAACAGAGACTATAAACATTGAAGTTAAAAACATATCATAAAGAATGATCAGCTGTGCATATTAAACTTCTTCTGATGTAGGTTTAAATACACATAGGCAGAGCATGAACATCTGGCACTGCTATTCATTTCATACCCGTTTTTTCTTCGTGTAACTACTTCAGTCAAGTAGAGTATTACGAGTAAGATGCTCAGGTAGCATTAGGTGCCAAGAATGGCCATCATGTCTCCCTCATTGTGAGCCTTGTATCACGTACGTGAGAGCTGCACCAACAAACCCACAGAGCCCCCCTTGTACATCTAGCTGTTTGATATGGAGGGGTGTATTTGTCTTATGTGATACACGTGAGAAAATGCTCACCAATAACTCTTTACCCCGCCTCCTATTCTTTGTTCTTTGAAAAACTGCGTTCGAGATGTTGTATATTGGGCGTTAAAACTATTTGAGTTTTCAAAGAAGAGTAAATATTTTTCAGGTGACGACCCTCTGGATTGTCCTCTAAACATCCCCTTCTTTATCAATCACAGGGACTTTAATGTTAAAATAAAATGCCCATTAACAGTATTTGTTAGGAAAACAATGTCAAATTTTAGGCTTTTGGGGCATCCTAAGCAAATAGAATGGGTATCATGGGGGTGGAACATTTGGGGTTGCCAGAACATTGGGCCTGAAATGGGGTTCAGTCAGCCCAGGGACACCGGGATTCTGGGTTGCATGGGTCATCCATTTTGGCCTCTTCCTGGGAACGCTTTACTGCAGGAAGAGCTGACAGGGGTAGTATTGTCGGGGGAGATAACCAGCTGACCATCCCAGACCCAGGAGGACAGGCTGGAGGGGATCTGAGGTCAGGGTATCTTTGGGTGGTAAGGGATAGGTCATCAGTGGATCAAGGTTCAAGATGGTCATATCAGGGTCTGGAGCAGATGGTCAGTTCTCCACGTGACCCTCCTCCAGTATGAAAGAGTTGCATCCATTCTTTTTTAATACAACATTAACATGTCATTTCTAATAAAGACAAGATCTGGATTAAAGCTTGTCGGTGTAAACCAACTGCTTTTTCTATTCTTGACCCTCAGGTTTTTTCAAGCTCCAGTTGGTCAGCGAACCACAAGATGCAGCAGCCACCCTGGAGAGATCAATGCCTCTCTAGGGTCAGTGTCCAGTTACCTGGAGGGCCCCCCTGGAGGTGTGGGGTCCAAGGTTGATAAACTTGTAAACATATCGCTTTCAGCCAGAGTGTTGATGGGGCGTGCTGTGGGCAGGAGGAGAGAGGTGGGGGATGAGGGGTGCTGGAGAAGGGGTAAGGATCGGGCAGGGTGCACTGAGGCATTCTTCAAGTGATGTGATGACGGCAGCCCTAGGATCACGGTGCAGATAACCTACAATCCCGGGGTGACGGCCAAATGAAATTTCTGCGAAAAGGTTCTGCAAGCCACATGATATATCACCACAAAACACGAAAAGTATGTGACCCTGTGATGAAATGGATTTAGTCACCTTTGAATTTTGGGCAGTGGGGGAATTTTTGAAAACTGACAAGAATCCCTCTGATCTTAAGTGAATAGATTATTGGCAGAAATAAATGTCAATTATGATATAGTCCAGCCAGCATAATTATTTCTGAAATGTAGCCTATCTAAGGGAAACCCATTATGAAAAGGGACATTTTCCCAGTGTTGCAAATTATACCTTTTTTTCCCTAAAGAAAAGATTGTTCGTGAGTTAGGTCAACCTTTAATCAAGAGCTCGGTAGAAAGGTCAATACTAGAGACACATGGGTTATGACTCATATGAGTGTGTGACATTGCTACCCGGCATTGCTACCTTGGATCCCAGAACCAGGAGGCGGAGTTCTCTGAAAGGTCTAGGGGTGGGCAGATAGGCCATGAAGGTCCTTCCTCCAGGGTCGACATAAGGGTTATCGGTCGCAGGACATGTGGTGTACTACAGGAGGAATGCAAACACCAGCCGTGGAGGACATTAGTTTTATCTGCATAGCATATTGGTTGGATAGAGACAAGGGTGTGCTGGTACTGAGTGGTAGTAGGACAGGGTGTAGACATCAATATATTTCTATTAGTGCTTTGTGTGCAAGGCCTACACCCTAGAGGTCTATATGTTTCTAACATAGGGACACCTCCTAGGTTGCTGTACCCCAATAACCAACCCCTCCACGCCCACACCACGCCCTTTAGCCCAGCCTAGACACTGGGACCCTCAGTAGGAGGTCCTTCCTATCAGAACCCCCCGCTAATCCCCCACACGTACCCATCCCAGCGGCGACGTTAGACAGAAACCCACTCCTCAGTATCTCACAATAATCCTGCATTTTTATCCCCCCACCTCCCAGTCTCCATTTCAAATTCAATTTCATGCCCTCGGCAGGGGGTCCGAGCCCCCTGCCTCGGAGTAAGGGGGTCCGAACCCCACGTCTGGCCCGTGGAGGCAGATTGTGGCGGCGGAGCGGCGTCCCCCAATGTCTCACCTTTCGGCATTCAATTAACCCCAGGTAATCGCTTCCCAATGGCCACCCATTGACGCAACCCGGTCGCGTTACCTGCGCCCGCCTCCCCGGCATGCAGGTGGTCACCCCCAACAGGAGGGGTGCGCCGTCCGACTCCAGTAGTCTCAGGACCCTCCCCCTACTCCCTGACAGGTTGGCATTAGATTTCGGCGCTGTCCATCAGCAGATTTCACACCTGTGAGACTGCATGCTATATAAAGGACGTTTGGGTCTGATTTGAATGGCGGGCGGATTTTCAACAAAGGGCGGATCTTATGACTATAACCGGGCAGCTGGAAAGTTAACGCGCGTTGGTGGGTTAATGAAAATTCCCATGGGGTAAGCACCCGTGTCTCTTTGTGTAGCTGAAAAGAGAAATACAAAAAAATCTGTTTAAATTCTAAATCACTTTCCCCTTGAAACCTTTACTCAATCTTTTCAGCACAGGCTTTAATATGTTGTGGCAGCATCAACAGACTTTATAGGTCCCTCTCTATTCATGAATAGTATTAAATCACTGCTATAGTTCAGGACTATATAGCTTTGCAAAGAAGGCAAACTCGTGTCAACAAAATGAAATCCAATAAGATGTGCTGGGGTAGACAGGCCCCCGTCGGTGACTGGCAGGCTGACAGCAGTGTGTGTGTGCTCACTGTGTACGGGGAAATTAACAGCCGAGTGTGATGTTCACACAGCTCCAACATCAGGTAAATGAAAAGTCCACACACCTAGTTTGTCCTACCCCGGTCGCCAGGCTCCGGGCAAACTACCGCCCAACGACGCCCACAGGCACCTGGTGGTATTACCAGCCGACTCATAATATTAAACAAATTTAGCCCAGTTTTTCCAATTAAGTAGTCCCACATGGACAATATTGACGGAGAAACTGGCAGTCCACTGGCGCCTGGACTAGTGGATTAAATTGCAGCTACAAGTCCTGACTTATCAGATAGAAGGGTAAAGCACCAGGGTTTAAAACCCACACTTTTCCTATTTAGGCCCCATGGGTATTGTTCGAGCGAACCTTTGTGTTACCATTGACACAATTACGTTAAGGCCCCTCCAAACACTAACAATCGTGGTGTTCCCTATTATCGCTCAAAACACAACCAGCTTAAGGTGCTCATTAGTGCAGAGTCTTCATTAGTATTAAACATGTCAATGCAAGAAGCGGTAATGATCAAAGAGTAGGAGGTGTGATGTGAACGAGGGAGGACCGGCTTAGGAAGGGTATAATCTAGATTCAAAAGAAAGTAGGGATCTATCCTATGTGACCCAATTCTTCATCCCATTCGTTTCACATTAGGGTGGGCACAAATAGGTAACCAGGTGATAAAAAGACCTTTCAGTGAATACTAATTTGTTTCCACATGAAAGGAAGTCTGCATGTCTCATTATTATCAGATTTGTTTTGCTTCAATCGAACAACTTAGATCTATACATCCCATTTCTAACGTGATAAAAAGGAGTTTTAGACCGTACTAATTTGTTTCCACATGGAAAGCAGTCTGCATATGTCATTATTATCAGATTTCGGTTGCTTCAATCGAATAACTTCTATATATCGCTTTTTAGATAATTTCCTCTTCAATCATCGGAAAAGTCAGTGACAGTTTTGTGGCTCTTCCTAGTCGACTTTCTTCTTTCGGTCATTGATGTACTTACAATGTCTGACTCTATGTATTGTGCATCAGGAGAGCGATGAAAAAAGGATTAAGTGTAAAAACATCCATCATGTGATAAGAAAGCCTCGGAGAAATAAGATAAAACACCACATATTCTTTAAATATAGGGCCTAGCGCAAGGCCACACAAAGACGGACTTTTGATTTCTTTTGGTAGTATTCTATGTCATTCCCTTGCTTTCCGCCATTGGGAACTTTGGTAAGGTAATCCTTTGAGGTCGAGGCGTCTCCATTAGAGCCACAAAAATGCATTTGCTTTTCAGATTACCATGGTAACGCAAACAGAAGAAAGTGGTCTCGGTGGCCTGGGGTCAGTCCCTGGACCAAGAAGTCTCAGGGCACTGACCGGTGACTTATGTTTTGGTAACCTGATCCGTTGAGGCTGGGGCACTCCACTAATCCCCACCTTAAGGGAATAATCTTTTCTCCGCTCTCAAATCTCCACCATCACTGTTTTGTCACTCCCCACCCGATGTCGATGTGTGCAGAGCCCGCTGGCCAGCATTTACTTTTTGTATAATAGATCTTTTCAATCGGCCAATTTCCATAGCACATCAAAGCCTGAGCTAGCATTCAGAAGGCCGGGGGAGTATATTATAGTCGTACTAATGAAGTCATATTGTGTGTTGTTGTATAATGGATTGTTTGAGTTTAATCTCTTTTGACTGTTAAAGTAGGCTTGAACCAAACAGAAGTCTATCGTGTAAACACAAGTCTGGGGTAATGGGATTACAAACCTTAGTCGCAATCCATTGGGAATACATTAACAGATTATCCTTAGCCAATCTTACGGCTAGACGGCTCAAAATTAAATCTCAAAAGGAAAGAAAATGAAATAGTTATTCAATTGTCCTTAAATAATCCATTTAGTAAACACAACTTGGACGGATTTATGAGGTACCTACCTTTGTATTTTTACAATAGATGTCAGTCAAAGTTCAGCAATTCTAATCAATGTTGTGCTAGGTAACTTGATAAGTTGAAACATGTATTGATAACTATCCAAGAAACAAAACGTTTATTTCATTCACATCATGAATCCAGAGCTATGCCCGAACTTCACTGACAAAACGAAGATTGGTTTCAAGAAGCAAATGTATCAATATACTGGCCAAATAGTATCATTTCGTGCAGTGTCCATTGGGAAAAGATATCCACAGTTAATGCTTTTAACACAAAGAACCAGCATACGTGAGCAAACTCAGATTGCTGTGAAGATGTAACAGAAGACTAAGTTATCAGACAGAGACTCCCTTGTGGGAGTGCCATCCCTCATCTGATTGACCTGACACCTATCTGTGATCCACGTCACCAATAGTCCTTTGATCATTTGCCGATCACACCAGCCAGGGTCAGAAACTTTGATCATGGCCACTTGTAAGGCATGTTAATCTCAGAGGGGTTTCGATTTCATGTGTATTCTGTTTGGATCTTGCTCCAATAAGACACCTGTGGATGTGACAGGGCAATCCCAGGTGAGAGAGATAGCAGGGGTGGTTTGTATGGACACCTCTTACACAGGAGGGGCAGACCTCAGACAGATGTGTACAGGAGGCCAATTGATCCATGATGTATTTGCATCACAGGGCTGATCTGGACATAAGACACCTGTTGGTATTAAATCACTGACTGATGGGATGTTACAGGGACACGTACTTGGTTTCTTCTAATGGAATGTATGGAGATGCCAGATGTGATTAATGCAATAGAGGGAACTGAATAGACAGAAGTGATATTCCTAGAAATTAGCAAGTGCCAAGAAAATAATGCGAAAATCGTGTAGACTTACTTTAAGTAGTAAAAAATTATAACGCTTCCTATATTCCTATGATAGTTCTGCACAATTTGGTTGGTATTACCAACTATACTCTCTCCACACTACACATGTGATGCACCAAATTCAATGTCTTCTGTTTTTTTTCATCAAAAACGCAACTTGATAACAAATGGAATAAAAGGATAAATGAAGAAGAGGAATATGTAGAACTCAACATTATCCCTTTACCCTTGCCTGGCCGCTCACCTTACCTGACCAGGTAGACCTCAGGTGTGATGGATGGGGTCAATCACTCACACAATTAGTGCCAATCAGTACATCAACCACAGGGTAGACACGGGCCGAAACCAACATGTAAACCCCAGACAACCTCAGTGTATATACCACAAAATAGCTGCATTTAGGCAGTCTTTAAACCTCTACTCCCATACACCTGAAGGAGCCCCAAAGGTCAGGATTCCTTAAGGGTCAAAGAGAAGGTCAGTCTCAGCTCTGTGTTTTATAAAGAAGGGGGCTCCGGCTTCCAATTCACATGTAAGGGATCGGTGGGGAGAAGATGGATCACCTGAGAGGTGCCACTATCTTGGTGTCCATTTAAGAGATAGACTTGCATGGAGTAAAGTGTATAATCACCAATTACTAGATATACATTTAGAATATATATGATTTATGGTTATAGAAACAGTATCTCACAAAATGCAAATGAACAATAGTAATGAGCTTAATTATAGAAACCATACGTTTTTGGAAAATATCCACAGCATTAATGAAAACATTTGCAATTCAGTTGTTGTTGATTTCTGCATCAGTGATTTTAAAATCCATCACAATTAGAAGGACAGAAACATGTCTATTCTTATCTCCAAAGGTATGATTGGCTGATCAGGTGTAAGCATGATGGATAGGGTGTCAGTTAAGAGGGATGAAGGTACTAACCTGTGATCGATTGTTGGTCAGGTATAGGGGGTGGACCATGAGGGTAGCCACAAGCAGACAACACCTGTAATGGTAAGGAAAGAAGGTGTCTGAGACGTGATTGAGATGTATAACATTATGGGGATTTAATTGGTCATGTCTGAGCAGAGAAATATGTAATGGAGAAGGAATGAACTCTATGCAGTAATCCCATTCTACGTTGCCAGTTTATGAATTTAATATCACTAAATACATATAAATAGGTTGAAGAACCTGAGATAAACATGTATGAACCTACCCACCTCTTGTATATTGAGATCCCCTTATTCTCAATTGTTGTTGTTACTTCCATGTTATGGCGACTTGAAGTTTCTTATGTTTATCAATAAATTAAGTTTTCTTACTTCTGAGTATATTAAAAGTGCCATAACTATTGACAGGAGTGCTTGTTCCACTCACTGTTTTCAGTTTTGAGAAGGTAAAAACATTTTCTACATTACCTGTAAAAAAATTTTCTTTTCATTTTTTATATTCTTTTTACCATAACCATGGTAACTCGCTAACCTAAATTATGCGCAGAAATTCTGCTTAAAACGTTCCATTTTGATTTTCCCATGATGCATTGGTTATGAAAATTTAGATTTTTTAGTAAATGTCATGAGAATCTTTAGAAAATTTCATGTAAGTCAAAATCTTTCACAAAATAACTTATAAAATAGTTTTTTCCTCACATATTTCATGATTAATGTAACAAAGAGTCAATTTCTGCCAGATACTGCCAGATTTGGCCCAAATTGAGCACAATGACCTATATTGTATGTAAGATTGCGAAGGAACTAAATATCGTAGAATGATAAAACAAAGAGTAGAAGAATCCCTGGGACTTCAGAAACATCATAAAACATAAATTTTAGCTGTATGTTAAGTGATTGTTTCATAATATGAACAAACCTCCAGAACTAGCGGCCACAGGGTGGCCAAATATGTCATTAGGTACCTTTTCCCAAATATGCTCCCAAATTTAATGCCCTAGTAAGTTTTGTCAAATCCTTTCTGTGCGCAGTTTAACATGCCTCAAATAATCCCCATGATTTCTTTTCTAATTTCTGTCATCTCTATAATAACCATCCTTACCAGGTGCACTATTGACCAAATGATGTCGGCATGCTCCAGTTGCTAAGAGATTTATGAATTTCGTGTTTTCATGAATGAGAGGAGGATCCTGAGTCTAATGATGGGTACCTTCAAGCGTTCCACCCCAATTGTCAACAAGCCTTATCATCCCTCTACACCAATTAATAATCCTGATGAATTTTGTAAGGATATTCATATGCCATCCTGTGGGCCCATTATCCGATCCCCTATGTAAAGATCCATAACATTTAGTTCACCCATTCCTGACCCCATCGAAAATACAGGATCAATGTTCTCCATAAAAGCTAACACAAAGACTGTTCAGATACTTGCATGTCAAGGATATCAGATGCAGGCCGGCTACTTTTCAGTTTCATGCAAAATCTCATGGCCCCGACCTTCCAGTTGGATCTTAACGTAAGATGATTTGATATCAGACGCCAAATACAAACTAATACGTAATACCTGTTTGCACCAATGTATGACAAAATATTATTTAGACGTTTTCTACAAGAGAATAATCTTTCATATGTTATTAAGAAGTGTACAGGAATAATATCGAAACCTCGGGGATGGACGACTGGGGAGCTTCTGACCCCCTATACTTTGGTAAGGACTAACAATGCATACAGAGGGGAAATGTGGTCCCGGGATGTGGTCCCCCCACCCCCTCTTCGGAATCCTAGATTTGTAGCTGCAGGTATACATCTTACGTGGTCTTCTTGGCCAGGTGACCCCTTGCTCCAGGGCGGAGGCTTCAGGGGTTGGTTTGGAGTAGTGGTGGTCAGCGGGGTATTGACCATGAATGGCGGAGGGCGAAAGTGTGTGAAGATCTTATCCGACAGACGGTAAAGGTGAGTCACTGACCGATTGTAAAAACAACGCCTGGATCGAACACATCAATAAAACCTTAACCGACTGCTTATAGAAATGGGAACTTCATTCGCTCTGAACATACTAAATGCTTCCACAATATCCCCTCAATCACCTGGTTGACAACAATGTATTTTGGATTTACACTTGACCTGCCTGCAATGGCTTGGGAAGTGTCAAATGGACTGCCCTGGATACTTTTTCTTAAGAAACTGTCCTGAAGGTAAATAGGGAAACAAGAGTTGCTGTGACCCATGGATTGACCTCATTGCTGACCTGAGAATAACAGCTCTCTTGGCCCGGAAGAATCCCCGACAAAGCCGAGGGGTCGGCAAGGAGTTCATGGCCCTCAATAGGGCAGTTGACTTCCTGTTGACTCCTTCGATCTAATCGCCCACCATCATGTCAGGTGCCGTATCAAATGGTCGCAGGCGCCGCCCCAGGCAAGGTAGCCACTCTACATGCTAACCTTTGTCAGAGCAAGGAGTCTACTCCTTGGTCAGAGGTCTCCATTTAGTGTGGCTGGAAATTAGTAAGGCAGTTCAGGCCGGCTGCCCGTCAATTGCATCTGGTCAAATGCAATTATGATTATAGAGTTAAATGGGGGGAGTTCACAGAAGGGTTCCTTGACTGATTGGCCAAGTTTTACCTGAGTAGATCTATGTGTATGTGAAGGAGGGGGGACTTGGGGCCAGGTATACATGCCCTGCTGACATTGTAAAATATTGCATGCTAATCTACATCTCAAGTAGCCTGGTAAGCTCCTTGTCCTCTCAAGTGGCCTGCTGGTGAGTTTGCAGGCAGGAGCCCATTACACTCACGCATGGACGGTGTCACATTGAAGTCAAATTTATGAGCATGGGCGAAAGGCCCTACTGACCCGGTATGCTATTCCAAAAAATAAAACAAACTTGTCTGTAACGTTGCTTCACAAACCGCCAATTTGCGTCTGTTTTGACCAGCCGTTCACTGAGTGTTGTCACACGAGCCCGTGCAGCTTCAGGCTATGTGGGAAGGTGATCATAGGATTTGATGTCGTCCCCATGGCAACTGCAGGGTGACCCAACTCCTCACCTGGCCATTAATCTTGCCTTGAAGGTCCCATCCAGTTGAATCTCTGAAGTAAGTGGGGGAATTTCAATAATGATAGTCCCTGTAATTATTTGCTAATTGTGTAGGCTCGAAGCAATAGATACGGATGTCAGCTTTTGAACCAGTCACAAAATTAATACATTACATCAACTTAATCTCTTATTCGCCTCTACAGTATATCTATGTTGATCAAAAGTAATTTAGACTTCCCGAGTAATTTAGACTTCCCGTTCGGACTTAGTATCATATCCGTGAAATGAAGGGAAAAGACTAAAGGTATTTTTGTTTCCAACAAAATAAAAAAGAATACAAAAACACTCAGTCTCTCATGCAAAACACGCAAGAAGTCAGGTAAGCATAATATACATTAGTTGTGTTTTTCTCTCCTAAAGCCAAGGTCTGAGTAGTCACACCATGTCCGCACTCAAAACACTATTCACAAAGGGAGCTCAGAGGCACGCCAGCGCCACCACCCGGCCTCGGGACGTCCTATACCGTAGTAACAACAACTCTTGGAGCTCCTGGAGTCCCAGGGGTCCGGCTTAAGGGGGGTTTACACAGACCGATAAAATCCTTACGATAACTCCCCGACAGTCATTATCGTAAGCCTTACGATAGTCCCGACAATTGACGTAAGGGTTACGACAGTCCCGATAAGGTTATCGGTCTGTGTAAACCCTTTTTATCGTAAGGAAATTGACGTAAGGCTGTTGACGGAAGCCTGTCGTAAGGCTAACGATGACTTGTCGGGACATTTTCTTACGACAACTCGAATTTCAGACATGTTTGAAATTTTTGGCAAAATCCTTAGGATAAACGCCTTACGACAATGCAATTTAACGTACGATAACCCAAATTTCTATCGTAACGTCTGAAAATGTTATGTGTAAACCATCCTGTATAATTTAATGTACAGACGCTTACGACAAATTCATATGGTATTAACGTGAGTTGTCGTAAGTTGACGTAAGCATTGACCAATCAGAATGCGGCTGATCACGTGATCAGTTCTGTGTAACAAAACACAAACATGGCGGAGGAAGACGATTCTATTGCGTGGACAGACGAACGTGAAGACGTTTTAATAGATTATATCTTCAAGAACGAATGTCTGTGGAAGAAAGACACGGCTGGATATGCGAACAGAAAGAAGAGGTTCAACCTATATGCCGAAATAGGTGCAACACTGAACGTTACCGGTAAATCCCCCATTATCGCTCATGAGTTCGAATAAGATTGTGTTTTGTTTGGATTGATATTTATTGATATATGCATTAGGAAATCATATTACAACCGTTTTATAATGTTTTCATTCATAAACGTTAACGATAACTTAATACCATTCGTTACGATAATCATGATATTACCGTAAGCCTTACGATAGACAAAAAACTTAACCTAATAGATGTATAAATTCTTTTATTCTAATGTTTATTTTTAATAACGTTGTTGACTTCAGTGATACTTATTGTTAGTATGCTTTAACTGAAAATAAATTTATCATTCCCTATGTCACGACAATATGTAACCATTAACCTTACGATGCAATTTAATTTCTATATTGATAATTCCGACTTTTATGTAGTAATCAATCAATGGAAATGTTATTATGTTTACCTTAGTATCAATGTTCTGCATAATTATTTTTTCGTAATTACACATACTTCTCAACTATATTTTTCTACTAATTTAGAATATAATTTAATTAACTTATTGATATCCTCTTTGGCAGCTTCGGAGATAGAGAAACATTACAACTCCATGAGATCAACTTCACAACGAAAGCCTCATTACGGAAAGAGTGGGAGCGAGCCTCTTCCCGATACTCCACGAGTGGCATTACTACGGAAAAAACTGAGCTTCTTGGCCCCTTACGTGAAATCGCGGAGAACGAAATCAACCCTAAAGGACTTGGAAGAGGTTAACAAAAAATATCATTTAAATATGAAATATAAAAATAATAATTCAGCAGCTTAAATTTACTTTTTTAGTTAATACTGTGTAATCATTATTTAAATTGAAATAGGTCTATTGATTATTATTAAGTATTTTGACACAAGCACATCCCCCCCCCCACACATAAAAAAAAATTAATTTAACTTACACTTCTCACAATTGTCCCGATAAGTCACTATACCGTAAACTGCAATTAAAACTATTTGCTTCATTGTTTAGGTTCAGATGTAACTACATTAAAATATTATTGAAATCAAACCATTACTATTTTAATCATTAACGTAAGGGATAAATATAGGTATGTTTAAACCATGATATATTAATATAACATTCTAGCCAATTAAAAATAAATAATTGTTTTCTTCCAGTCTTTCAACGAGGTAGGAGAGCCATCCCAAGAAGATTCACAACAAATGTCGCAGCCAGTCCAATCTCAACAGGATGAGAACGAAGACGACAACGAAGAAGAACCTGAACCAGAGGGTCAACAGTCGTCTGATGGCTACGATAACTCCTCTGACCAAGAGATGGTGGAAGAGAATTCAGAAGAGGAGCAAGTCCAATCCCCGTCTCCAGAAGCCAGTAACGACGAAAATATGGACACTACGGTTAACGAGAGCATAAATGTCAATAACTTTGATCAGTCAGGTGTAGTCTCTGAATCTCAGAACTCATTCGAAGAGTATAACGCTCCTTTCCCCGATTTATCTAGCAGCAATGAAGCTCAGGTAAATGCTGAAGTATATGATGGCGACAATAGTAATGATGATGATTTAGAGGGTGTATTACAGGATATGTTTGTGAAAGTACAGTCAGATCCAGTGTCCCCGTTAGTTCAATCCACACCTGTGTCACCAACAGTAAAAAAGGTGAAGAAAACACAAAAAAAGGGTCAGAAAACTTTAACCGTCAAGCTACCGACACAAGCACCAATTAGTGGTCGAACACGTAGTTCTGTTTCAGGTAAGAGCTCGCCAGTTAATGAAATTGAAAGTACCTCAAATCAAAATGTGAAAAAACCAGTTCGAGGAAGACCAAGAATTCCGAAAGTGACTGTGAACAGCCAAAAAGCGGCTGAGAAAATAGATGACAAAGAGTCGACTCCAACTGTGTCGGCCAATGTCGTAAGTGAAGAAGTGAAGCAGAAGGTTACGACAAAGGTAAACCAAACACAAAAAAAATCAGGTTCCAAAGATGAAAGTCCCAAACCACCGTCTTCAACAAAAGGCAGTCGACGTTCTTATATCATTTGTCAGAAAGATTGGTCTAAACCTGAAAACATTAAAAATGTTGAACAAACAAAAACATCTAATGACGGCGAACAACCAGCAACATCTTCAACGAAAGAAAACACAAAGCAGAAAGGTGCAACCAACCTACGGAGAAGCTCATCCACACCTTCCGATAAGACGAAACAATCGGATTCTTCCACGAACCCATCATCTAATAAGGGAGAAAACGACAATGACTCCAGTCAGAGATCACAAAGTGTTCCAGCAACGAAGAAAGTGAATGTTGCGTCAACCAAAACTAGTAAGCCTAGAGGACAAAGCATTTCACCAATTCCATCAGGTAGTGGTGTGCCTACAAAGAAAGCTGTTCCCAAAAAAATACCTCCCAAAGCTAAAGGAAAAAACAGTGATGAAAGTAAACAAGGTACATCATCGGAAGGCATTACCTCGAACAATGCAGGGAAAGACAAAGTACCTGAGAAAGATATCACCAAAAAAAATGAGAGATCGGAAGGAAAAATTGCAAGAAATCGTCTTAAAGATCTGGTTTCTACTCAATCTGCCGATGATGACGACGGAGTTGATCCTTTCTCCGTTCCCGTACCCCCACGACCACCTGCAAAAGTTGTGGACACAGCTACAAAGGGAAAAACTTTAGTGAAAGGTACTGCACCCAAAAAAGTATCGAATGCTTTGGCCAAGAAAGCTGTAACTCCATCCGATGAAAGGCTCGAATTAATGAAAGATATTTCACAAACGGTTAGAGCGATAAGTGAAGAAAAAGAACCAGAACTCAGAATTGTTCGTGAGACAACCGAGAAGAATACGGAAGAACCAAAAGATGAAGCTTTTCATTTTGGAAATCTGATAGCAGCTAAGTTACGACAGGTTGATGACCAGGACCAGAAAATGGATGTGATGGAACACATTCTATCAAGCTGCAACAAAGCTATAAGGGGTACTTTCATGTTTCCTTCTTCAGACAAAAATCCAAAAGAAATAGATAGACTCCCGAGAAAACGACCAGCTATAGAAATGCAGTCGTCAGAGGTTCAACAGAAGAGAAAAACACAGCCAGGATCACCTTCTGTTATTTCACGGAGAATGCCGTCATGTCAAAGTACTCCCGACAGACGGAGTACACGCTCAATGCGATCAACATCACCTGACGCAAGAGCAGAGACTTTGCGTTCCGATAGAAAGGTTAACACAACGGAGGAAAAAAGAAATAACAATTTAAAGTCACTCAGTATTGCCAGTCTAGAAGGTGTAAAACGTATGACACCTGTGGTGACGGTCATTGAAAACTCCAAAAATGATGATTATGAACCTCAACAGGTCTTAAGTCATTATCCAGGATTCCAAAGCCGTCCGACAATTTTGTCGCAAACAAACTCAGGACCGGCATCTCAAAGGAAAGCAGTGTTGCCGTCAACGTCACGACAGAATGACTTAAGTGGTGAGTCTACTTCTTCCAGAAATGAGACGATGATGGGACTGTTATCGGGATCTCCAACCACTATATATTGCTCAAACTACAATCAGTATGGACTCCAGAATCCATCAAACATTCCAGTACCTCCTGCACAAAACCAACCACATCAGAGTGGGCCAAATGTGATGAGTCAGCAGCCAATTCCCATGTTCCCAGGTCCTAACCATCCATTTCCGATGGATACAAACATGATGCAGCAGCAGCCACGACCACCTTTTCCCGTACATCATCCCTACATGCCCGGTTCAAATATGATGAATCAACCTGTCCATGCACCTTTTCCTGGACAAAACATTCCATTTATGGGTGTTCGACATATGATGAACCAGGATCCGCGTCAACAGTTTCCTGGACCTCATATTCCAATGATGAACGCTAATCAACCAGAAAAAATAGCTTTGACGGAAGCTCAACAGGAAGAACAGATGCCAGAAAACAAAGAGTTAACTACGTTGACTTAATTATCGTAAGGGGACAGGTTACACTTATACATCTAGTTAACTTTCATTAGGTTAGTTAGAGATAAGAGTTATCGTAAACATATAAATTAGTTTAAGTTGAGTCAGTGTTTTTTTTTTCACTGGATTTGGAATTAATAAGGAAAAAAAAAAAACTTTGTTTTTAATATTCAGAACCCATGTGTGAGGTTATAATCGAGGTAGGCGAAGATCAATGTTTATTTCTTTCAAAAAAGTAGGTTTATTGAATAGTTTTGTATTGCGAAGACTAAAGACGTTATCATTTGTTGCTCGGCGTTATGTGAAAATGTTATCGTACTATTATTTCTCTTTGAATAGCAACTAAATATTGCTTTATATTTCGAATTAAGAACATAAAGATAAAAGTATGAAACATACAACACACAAAGGCGTGGCTCACTATGTTACGGCGACAATTAAACATTTATTACTTTATTTGTAGTTCGTATCATTATAATGTTAAGTTGTGATTTATCCTTTGCATTATGTAAGTTGTTTCAAGGCTACGGAAAGCCTTAAAGTACTGTCCCACAAGATTAGTTTAAAATATAAAGTTTCCTATTGCGTTAACCTTGTATTTTTTTTGTTGCTGGTTATACTATCGTAGCAATTGACATCGGCTTGGCTATTTTTGAAGTGTTGCCCGGTATTGAACATTGCAAATCAGCTTATAAAAGTTTCATCAAGGTGAATTTACACATACCATTAAAATGATCACGACAGTGTTCATCATGTTACCGACAATTCAACCTAAGGGTTCTCACAGCCTTATGAGAGTCCAAATTTATGACAGCAGATAGTGTATGTTTGGTTTCGATAAGAATTTTGACAATCTTTCTATTGTTCTCTTCCGATGTTATTTCAGGAAATGTCGTAAGGGTAACTATCGTAATATGTAAAGGACTCTTGAATTTTTGTTATTTCCTGAAGAAATAAAAGATTGTTTCAATGTCAATGTAACGTTTATCATTTTTTATCGTATAGAAGTATGATAAAGTGTGGTTCAATTAGAGAAAATGGTTTGAGTTCGAGAATTAAAATTATTGTTTTTAATTTCTATTCCTTAAAAAGAAAATGTAGTATGACATTAAAAAAAGATCTCATTATTTCATAAATGTAACTTCTTTAAAGAACGACATTTCCATTTGTCGGGAGTATTTTTCTCTGAGAGTCAACATATCAGCCTGATAATTAAGGAACTACATGACTTCTCTTTGTGATTTTTTTTTTAACATTTAGTAATTGCTAATAATGTCCCACTGCCAGGGAACGCTTCCGACGGAGGACACGAAATAGTCCTGGAACATGATGCGCAACTGCTTTGAGAATACATTTGGGTTTCTGCTGTCCAAACGTGCCATGTTTTGCATGCATCCCGTTTTCCTCCATTCTCCAGGAACCAATACGTGATCTGGTCCTTCGTAGTCGACTTGGTTGGGGGAAAGATAATTCTTTCCACATCGTTGACGTAACATGTTGTGTAGGGCGACCGCAGCTAGGCATATGTTCATCACTCTGTCGGGTGTGGTTCGAATATCTGTTAGGAGAACTCGGAAACGATTGGCCAAAATTCCAAATGCATTTTCAGATACTCTTCTGGCTCGACTGAGACGGTAGTTGAACACTCTTTCAGGCACTGTCAAATGCCTCCTGGAGAATGGCTTTACGATGTGTTCTCCCATCGGAAACGCATCATCGGCCACGATGACCATCGGTGTAGATAGTGTTGTCCCGTCAAGAACTTCACCGTCAGGAATGCCCAAATTCTCCTTTTTGAGTCGTTTACTTAGACTACAATTCCTCCAGACTGACGCATCTCCTATCCTTCCTTGAGCACCGACGTCAACGTAACGGAAAACATAATTCGCATCTACAAGTGCCATCAAAATGATAGAGAATTGATGCTTGTAGTTGAAGAAATCGGAACCACTGTTGTTTGGTGTGATAATTCGGACATGTTTCCCGTCTAAGGCCCCTATGCAGTTAGGGAAATTCCACCTCTTCTTGAACAACTCGGCTATATCTTGCCAGTCTTCTGCAGTACGTGGCGTCTGAAATACAAGTGATTCTTATACAATTTTTGATATTTTTATGATTACAAATTGGGTTTAAAAGTTAATAAAAATAATAAACTTCGTATAAGTGTTGACTATCGGTGGATCTAATAATTATTTCTAATAATTTCCAGACATATATCTTTTTTTTTTTTTTAAAAATATAAAACTTACGGAAAGAAACTCTTCCTCCAGTGCTTCGTATATAGCCCGTGCCCCTTCCGCCAGGAGCACAGAAATAGTTCCTTTGGCCATGTAGTACTGTGGCACAAGCGATCTTTGAGAATGACCTGTTGATTAAAAATATTATTGCATATTAATAATAATATCATGGAGCACATTAGTGTTTTCTGAAAGAAATTAGTAACAGTATTTTCATTTACATTTCTTTAAAGTTAATAAACCAAAACATTTTTTTCTCAAATAACCAATTAATTGTTTCAATATTTCATGATAACTTAATTTATTGTATTAAACTCACCGTGTGCCAAATAGCGTAATGTCACCGACAATCTGGCTTTTGCTTTGATACAAGGTCTCCAGTGTGTATCCTGACGGTACAAAGCTTGTTCTACTTTTTCCAAAAGATAGTAGAATGTTTCTCTATCCATACGCAGCATATTCCGTATCTCTAGAGTGTCGTCAATCTGAAAAATAAATTTTGAATTTCACGTTATCAACCTTTCTTTAATATTTTTTGTTTAAAAATTAGGATCATGGGCGCTATTCAAATATATGTTTATTTATATTTATTTATTGTTTCATTTTAGATATAAATTATCATTTTAAAAAACAATAAAGACCATTTTTTTCTCAAACTGAAATTGTAGTTTGAATTATATTCATATTTATCGATACTTACGGCAAACAGTTCCAATTGTAGACCATACATTGTCCTTTCAGGGTATTCATCTCTTAGAGAGAACCAGGGTTGTTGCCAGATACTTCTTACGACAGGTTTTTTTGTTTTTTTCTTACATATTTCTTCGAACTGTGCTTCCTCTTCTATCATTAAAGATATTGCCAAAGCAAGGCGAGCTAACCTCCTCCTATTCATCTTCAACATGTGCACAGGAAGTGACGAAATAGTCTCGACACAGATCTAAAAAATAATTCCTTATTAGCATATAACTTTAATCTCTAACCAAGTTCTTAGGTTAATTTGTTATCGGTCTGTGTAAACCCCCTTTTGTCGTAAGGCTTACGTTAGCCTTACGTCAATTAACGTAAGGTTGTCGTAAGGCTTACGACAACCGATAACGGCTCCTTATCGTAAGGTGCCTATCGGTCTGTGTAAACACTTTGATGGGCCAACTCTTACGACAAACATGTACGATAACACACGATAATGACCTACATATTATGTAATTTTAATTATTTACCCTTACGATAACCCATTATCGTAAGGTTAACGTAAGGGAATTTTCGTAAGGACCCGTTGACGGCCTGTGTAAACCCGCCTTTAGGCTGCAGCCGACTGGGGAGCTTTAAGGGTGACTTGGCGACCTGAATGCTGTGGCTACACCTTGATGTGACAACACAGAGGGCGGGATGATCTACGCTGCACGGTGAGTGCCCCCCAATAGCCTGCCCTCCTGTGATCACCCCTACCTGGGTGTGCAGGTAGGGACAGGTAGGTGCAGCCCCCAGGAGGCCCACCCCTCTAGACAGCACCGCTCCCTGGATCACTTTCTCTGCCTTCAAGCCCCGGGTGGATCCTCTGAAAGAAACCTTCAAGTGGTGTCTCTCAAAGAAGCACTTTTCCTCAATAAAATATTTTTTGTCGAAAAAACTGATAATGCTCCTCAGTGTGCTTGACGTACGGAAATTGGCTTTCTTTGTGAATACAGAACCACTAAGGAGTTTTAGAATTTTCAAGGATGGAAATGGTAGAGGGTAATTAGACATTTCCTCACCTGCAGGGGGGTATACACACGTGCCCTATTCTGAAATGACCTAATGTGTAAGCACCCTAAGGCGTATAACGGACAGACTGGGACCAGCCAGGTATAGAGGCTGAAACCACTTCAACAGCAATGGGAATGAAAAATGAGAAAATAACGCAACCCTGGGGAAACTTAAGATATTGGGAAGTCAATCCGGCTCCACAAGATATGTGCATGCAAAAACTGCAAGGATATTTTGCTTTAACGCACAGGGCTGTTAATGTATGAGAATACAATATGCTTATTCACAATAAAAGCTTATCAAAAGCTTTTCATTTACTATTCCAGTTCAAAATTCATACAGGTATAAACAGCTTTTCAACTTATATTCAAGTTCCCTTGACACTGGGTACTTTGGGCAATTTTCGGCAGTCCCTTTACTAATTGTACACCAATAGGAATATTCCCACCTCAAACTCATTGAAAGTCATCCTACAACTCTCCCATTCCTTCAACAACACACTTAAGACCCTTCATTCCGTCAGGAGTGTGTGTTGCAGGCCCCAGAAGGACCACTTTCCCTGCTTGTTCCTGCTTTCCTCCATTATCGCTCACCCAAATCAGGATTATGATCCCGCAGGCAAATATTTGATCTCAGGGTCCCTAATCCCAGGGCTAGGGGGATCACTCGCCCAGGTTTTGTTTGCCAACGTGGACTGGCCGGAGCCTGGTAGTTAATGCGCTAGGTAGAAGGTACACAGCTCAAGCAACATTTAAACTTTAAACAGTGAGAGTTTTTGCAACAGTAAAAAGCCAGCCCCGACTGCTTATAAAGGCCCTTTCTATACATGGGTCCCTTTTCCTAGTTACGCTAACATAAATAGATCCTCTCTATTCAGAGACTGGCTTAGTGGACATGCTGGATGGTAAAGCTTAATAATCTGTGCTGAAATGCACAACACATATATCATCTAAGAGCTAATACCAACACCCACATTTTGTATTTGATTGATACACTGTTATAGAATTTAAATTGAACTGTTATACCTTTACCGACGTTGAATGGGTACACACGTACTCTAACATAAAGGACATGTGGGACGGATTGATCCAAAATGTACAGTAAAGGCAGCTCCTCAAAATAAAAGAGCACTTTTGCAATCTCTTTCTCATAGTTTATGTATGTTACACTAGCATAGTCCATCAACTATATCTATGGTTGGAAGAAATTGATCAAATCATTATCGACCACCTTTCTCGGGATAAAAAAAAACAATATTTTGCATTGCAACGCACTTTATAGGCCTTGTGTAGACGTAGTCATGTGATCACCTTTAAGGCTTTTGGTGATAACCATGGCGCTATAAAGTAAAATTAACATTCGAAAACTCTAGATAATATTCCTTATTCGTTTTGATTTCATAAGCTTTTTTGCTTTAATTTTGCATAGATATGTACGATATTAACATCGGTGAAATACCATAAATAATTTGAATTTGTAAATAACTATTGATCACCAATGTTGCGGCCCATTCATTTTAGGATATGTGACGTCATCTGGACAGCATATCCGCAGAGATGGGCTAGTCAGCTAATATAACTGAAGAAAAATTAAGAAAAGCCCAGTTTTGAAATCTATTTAACAGTGAAGAAAGTTAGACGATACAGAAGGCCCCTGGGAGGGAATAACTAACGCTCAATCGCCCTTCCAAGCCGCCGACGCGAATCTTCTACAGCCGGGTTTCCACTGAACGACCATCATTGAAAGTTGCTTACGACTACAAATGACTATAAGAAATTAAAAATCGTTTGTAATTTTTGTCTTTCAGAGAGAATGATTTCTTGTTTCCACTGAACGATTAAAATACTGATATGTGAACGATTCTTGGACTATCTGAACGATTTTTTCAAACGACAGAGATCAGAAAGGCCAGGGAACAATAGATTTAATTGCTTTTAATTGGTCTTGGAAAAGTCGTTGGCATTTGTCGTCCAGAAATATTAAACAGGTTTAATATTTGGTCGTTTGCAAATCTTTTACTTTTGTCTTGAGTAAAAGTCGTTTGCAGTCGTTCACAAATGTCTTTACCTACGATTGTGTGTTTCCACCAAACGATTTTATGAACGACCATCAAAGATTTACAAATCTTTACCAGTCTTAGGCTGTCTTGAGGAGAATGTCGTTCGGTGGAAACAGGCCTGTACCCTGCACAAAAGTCCAAATCAGGCATGAAAACATATCAGGAGAGACCGTTCTCCTCCCCTTTTGCCCTGACGCCTCAGTGTTCAGTCCTATTTACACAGACTCAGGTTCCATCTTCAGGCGGGCCTGTGCGTTTAATCTCAGCACGTATCTGACTCCCTTAGATACCCTGCTGTTTCCATGGCTGCACATGATAGCCTTGACTCAATAGCCATGGAGTAACCCATGTACTATGCGTTAGGCGGCCGGTATAGCACCCACTGGGCGGGTGTAGGATGTCCACACCCAGCCCTGGCCACTTACCCCGACATTCCAATACGAGGATTAGTATTTCTGGAGTAATTTATGATAAAATCTTGGGAAAGCTGGGGTTGAGAATGGGGATATTCTATAGGGCATCAATAGGGGTGTCCACTCTCAGCATGCTGTGAAAAGGCATTGCGTGAGAACGACTGTGCTTTAGAGTCGGCGAAACAAAGAGCCGCCAAGCCTCGGGTGTGCCAGCTCTATTTTCTACCTTAATTTTAAGATTTAAATTTGAGTAGCCCCAGGCCTTCTTCCCTGATGTTTTATGTCTTCCTGTAATTAGCAGGTAAAGTAGATCTAAGTATCAAGTAACCTGTGTATAATTTTGGTTTCAAAATACTGTAATGATTATGGTTTTCGTTCTTAAAGGGATTTTTATTTTCATACTGTTGATTGCATAATTACTTGGATAAATTAGGATGAGTAGATTAATCATCATTTTACTTCCGGATTATAGTAATGATCTGGACGGAGTATGCTAGTAAGGGGCATCTGCCATGCGTGATTTATTAGGAAATTACACTACAAAAATCCTCTCACACAGTAATTACAACAGTTTTTGCTCACTCTTACTTAGTGTATATTGTCCTTAGATATGCACTACTCGCGGAATAATACTAGTTAGGAATACTCCATAGAGGGAAAAAGCATAAGAATAAACCCAACTGCATAGAAATTCCTACCTAGTTTATATTGTAGGTCTGTTTAGTTTGTCAATCGTCAACCCCCCCTAAAACTGACCCTATCAGCCCATCCAGCTACCTTCTGGAGGCTACTCTATCCGGGCGATCCTATCTCTGCCCTCAGGGCCACACACACCTCCTCCAGTCCCTCCCACTTCTCTCCTCCAGGAGTTGTCATAGGACAAACATGTGGGCCAACAAGTGCCCAAGGTATGGACCCTTTGCCTATACTCGGAATTTTTGGTTTTGTTTTAAGGTTTTAAAACATAAAAACCATCAATCTTTTGATGATGATACTTTTCCACTTGCCTATACCATTATCCCAATATACATCCAATAATCAGTGATATTTTCTCTTAATCTACAATTAAGTTATTCAATAAAATGTTTACTTGTTGTCGATACTCCCAGTTTTCCACTGTTTTTGCTAAGACCCGTCCCAGGTAACCGAATTTCTCAAAAGAACTAACCCCGAGTTCAACACATAAGGCCATTGGTGTACACATTGATAGATATGTTCTTATACATACCCTAACTGTGCTCTTGCATAAGTTCCCAAAACATACAACCTAACATTCCATCTGCAAACTATCTATATATTTTGAGCTGCTCCCTGAGCTGCTCCGCAGGCTACCCACTCCATGTGAGCCATTCTGCTCAGCTTGTTTGCCTTAGGGACTGAGTCAGTCTCAGGGGATCCAGTATCCATGCTGGAGACATGCTCACATTCTCCAAATAAACATGAAAGCCAGGAAAAAAGGCAACATTAGACAGATACAGGCCCCAAGGGGCATACTCGAGAAGTCTTTTGTTTTTCTAGCTTCATGTGGCAGAACCATTTAAAGGGTGCTTTCCAACCCTAAATAGTTTTATGTTTAAGGTCAGGAACTGTTAAAGGTTTCAAGAGGACTCGTCTTTCACTTTCACCACCTATATTGAGGAGCACATGAATTTGTACACTACATAACTTGAGAAAAAATTAGGACTGCCAAAGTTGATCATCCGGCAGTTCATGTAATATCTTCCCTGATTTTTTTTTTAGAGTTGCACTAGATTTATACCCCACGAGCATCTATGTTTAACACTTTTAAACATGGTTAACATCTTTTTAAAAAAAAATCCAATAGAAGCATAGTTCTCATAGTTCTCCCTTGTTATTTGACACAAAGATAATTATATTGGTGCCTAACATAATTGCCAATCCTACATAACGACACTTGTCTCCATTTCATCATAATAAATTTATTCCACACACAAAATTCCAATTTATATCTATAACAGAATCTGGAATCTATCAACACATAGAAACCATGCATATACCACAAGGATCAGTATCAGACTAACCAATTAATGTAAAACATGCCCTCGCCTATCCTTTTGAGAAATCTATTTTCAATGTTTACCACATGCTTCCTCCAGAATATAGGCTTACACATAGGATAAAAATTCAATTATCTATCTGTCATAATCCTAAATAGGAGAGTGAATAGGTCAAGGCTGTTAGCGTGGTGGACGGATTTGAACCAGATTTCACACCATGTGCCTGATGATTTCAACATGTCCAGTCATACATTTTCAGGTTGAGAATGGCCGTTTAAAGTATACGCCATTCTTAAATGTTATACAAATCGAACGAGCAGGTACGAAATAAACGATGAGCCAGAAACGTTTGACTATTCATACCTGGCTGTATCAGCATAAGTATATACCTTGTGTTGTTTCTTAGGAATAATTATGTTTGATGTTTTGTGATAAACTTCCTCAGGTTAAATTCTGATGGATGATCTGAATCAGTGTAAAAATCTGCTGATTATGCCCTGTTTCCACCAAAAGAGTTCATTACTGCAGTAGCATAAATGCAATTATTTAGAATTTAACCTAAAGAAGTTTACCACACAACAACAAACATAATTATTCCTAAGAAACACAAGTGACAGCCAGATATGAATATTACATACTTCACCGTTCATCTTCATATTATGAAATGGGAACATGAACAAAATCAGAATGTAGGAAATACAAGAGTCAAACATGCTGATGCAGTCTGATAGATTGAGGCCGTAACGAGAGTGGTCTGGAATGGTTGGCAAGGATCCAAAAGGCAAGCGCTTACTGCAGCCATTATCGAATTATCAATAGACCAAAACCGAACATGGGCTGCTGAGGCTTCATGGTTCAGGCAGCAAATCAAAGCCCAGGGCTGCTCTTTATGAAGGCTAGATTGTTTGTGATTTACTGTTTGGGTTTCTGAGTATACACCTGCAAATCAATAAAAGGACTTTTGGTGCAAACCCAATCGCTGATAACCGTTCATGGAAACGGTTTGCCGCTCGGATCGTACAAGTAAAGGGAATAAGGAGGCAGGCTGATCCGATTGAACTAAACCTATTATTTTTCTTTATGTGTTCTATACATGATTTACTACTTTCACCTGGATCAAACAGTTCTGATAACACTACAGAGCATAACCTGACAGCTTAATCCATATAAGAATGTTAAGATATAACACATCTTTCGGCAATGGCTATCATAGATAAAACCTAATCATTTCGGTTCAAAGCTGCCGGGAAGGACCAGTGACAGGAATCTTACTGTTTGGGATGAAGCTGTCAGATATGATTCATGTTCTGGTCGATAGAGGGCGCAGGGGATTTGTTAGCCACCCCCTTATCGGCAGGACTCATCTTGAACACCTCAGCAGTCCTTGGTGATCGATCATGCTTGGGTGTCCTCCGGGTTGAAAACTAAGGTTTGTATGATGACGCTGCGCTCTCCAAACACCATGCTGCTTCCTCTAACTCTCCCACCACACATTGACACACTGCTGTATGGGTACGAATATTCCAAAATTCTAGGAGAGTGAAAACTGTTATTTTCTTTGAAAAGTTATGTTTTATTTTAAATCGTTTTAACTCGTAGTTTGAAAAGATTGTTTTTATTGTGTTTTTTTTTGTATTTGAAAAAAAGAAGACATCTACGCACAGAAGCCCTATCATCAACAACACCCAATTTCAACTGTGCACAGCTATTTTTGAGCAGTTATACTGACACGCATTCTCATGTGTTTTGATGTTAAACCGGGCATAATTTGGTCTAAATCATCGAATCAATGAATAGCTATAATATGCTAAGACCTTGTGATGTTTACACATTATTATCTTCTGTTTACATCTGAAATTATTTGGCACAAATAGCTGAGCTGACACCAGGCATTTTAGCCATCTGTGTCTCTATGTCAACTATTCGATCCCTGGCCCCTCTGACACAACTAATAACTGGTCCCTGACACACTAAACCCACGGACGCCTCCCTCAGACCGAGGCCAGCTGACCCCGGCTGACCCCAGACAGGTGACCTTGACCCCTGGACATGTGACGAGTAAGGGGTAAGAGTCAGGCGGTCATGTGACTTATTATATCTTGACGGATGTAGCGGGTTATGACATCCCCTTGGGGTATATTTCATCTCGCACCTGATAGATTAAATTATGATCAAAGCTTCAAAGGTTATTGGCGAACCGGAGGCCTTCAGATCTTTGACACATGCCTCACCCATGGGGACATTGGGAGTCCGGTGTCCAGTGTTAGGCCTATATGTTATCAAGTTTCAAGTTTAACATGTCTAAGGCAGCAATATAACAGAAGGTCTTGAACCTCGTATGCCTGACCCTGTCATGTCCCTATGTAATTTTAGTAACTGCATATAAGGTGGAAACTATCATGAACGCGGTTATAGCCCTGAATGCGAAGTCGGTGTAATTGAATCAAGAACGGTAATAATCTTCATGATTAAACGAATTCCTTATAAAGCTGACCACCTGGAATCCATTCTAAGTTTTCCCTCCATTGAATTCTTGGATGACACTTTCGTAGATTGATCTATGAATGTGGTAATAATTATGAAAAAGGACATCGGTGTAACCAGACTAGTGTATACTCTCATTGTGATTTATAGCATAAACAGGCAAAGCAGGACTCTCCTCCAATATTCATACATATATACAGATAAGCCTATAAATATAGCATGTCTGGTCAATGGAAGAGTATGCATGCATCTAGTCCAAAATAAAAACATTTCCATGCATGCACGGGAAGCGATTACAGAATATCACCATCAATTTCAGCTCTATTTTCCCCCTCCCCACTAAAGCCTAGCAAAAAGTGGCCTAGATTAGTGCTTGGCGTGGTCGGGCGTCTATTGGCGGAACTGATGATCTAATGGTCGCGACCATAAGCGATCATAAACCGTTATTATTGGGAGGAGGCCCCGCTGCACAAACGAGCCGACGCGTTTTTTTGGCACTTAACCTGTCTGGTCTAACGAGACACATTGGGTGCGTGTTGGGGTGTACTGGGGTGACATGCTTAGCGTCAAAGTAAAACATGGCGACCCCTATGTGCCAGGGGGTAAGGGTGAGGGTGGTGAGGGTGGGGGTTGGGGGTAGCATGTCACGTCATGTCAATCCTTATACATGGACTCCATTACCTCTCCAGGTTTCTGGCATGTGTCTATTTTGTGTATGTATGGCATGCCAGGTAATTTCATATCCAACAGTAATATATAAATATAACCATGATATTAGGATTGAAATAATATCTACACGAATGAAAGTTATGGTTCTGGAATAAATTAAAAGATAAGATCAAATCTCGCATACACTGTCATAGAAAAAGGATTTGGTAAAACAAGTTCATTTAACTTTCGATCTGCACATCGTATAGATTCATTGTAAGTTGGATCACGGATAGACTTAACATCCACATTTCCCACCAAATTTCTCCGTCTCAATTCCGGGTACAGACCTCCCAGAATGGCTCGGCTTTCTCCCTAATAAATAGGAGTCATTTATTTGCATGTCACAATACAACAATTTACCCCCTCGTCCTCTATACCTCTTCTCTTCCCGGCCTGCAAACTAATAGCCTCGGGTTTTGGGTCCCCGTCCGTAGCCTTCGGGCAAGTATTGTTCAGCTGAAGGCGCAGACAGTATAATTGTGAAACCAAACACTTTGACAACAACTCTCAAATGATCCCACATGTAGGTAAATGTTATGATCAAGGCAGTTTGGGAAATGTATGCAAGGGTTAACCCTTCACTCATAATCATAGAAATTGCATGACCATGACTGTTTCTAATGAAAACTTGACTGGACAGAGATTATGAGATACCGTATTACACTGTATATACACGACTGTATATTGACAATTTCATCATAACACTGTTTGGTCCAGTCCCAGAGAATACATTTTTTTTTGCAATTTATTCTATTTAACGATGACATTAATACTTGTATAAAACAAACATGTACAATATTGAATGTCATATTGAATGGTGGCTATGCAATTTGGTATTTGTATTCTTCGGGACTGGATTAAACAATTATGGAGTTGCTCATATAGGCCTAGATCAAAATGCATAATATGTAATATTTCTAATATCTATAGTATTTCCGAAAGTAACCCATGTCAATAACATTAGATTTTATTCTACATTTGTATTACTCTTTCCAGCACAGCAAATAATCTTAATCCTCCAACCAGATAACAGCAAGACCTGGTACAGGTGATCCTGTGGCATTCAAGGGCGAGGTAAGGGTGGCGCCCCCCGCGGCGACCAGAAGAACCATTGTCAGCGATGGGTACTTTAGAGGCAAGGACCCGTCCTTTTTACAGTATGTAACAATCGTAGCACGCAAGGCGCAGATCACCCACGTTATAGTAGACTCAACTTGGCAAGTTTCCGACCAGGGCCTCTGACATCTCTAATTAACAACACATCGACTTCTCCAGGCGATTCAAAGCCCCTTAGACGTAGCCCATAATGACGAATGCACTACTCTGACTTATTCTGATGAAGGATGTAACTATCCGAAACATGTAAATTGACCAACTTTGAATGTCTATAATAAATTTCAAAGTCTACAACAAGCCGTCGTTGAGTTAAATGTTCTCCACAATATTTTATTACTCTGACTTAAGCTTGTGAATGTTCCCATTCTGGCCCTTTTATTTTTGCTAAACCTAAGATGTAAATATTTATGTTTAAGTACCAGGGAAAGTCATTCGGATTTTTCTATAAAACCTCTTAGCATGTTAACTATATTATTAGATACTTGATACTAATACTTTCTAAGATAAACACGCTTACTCAGTTGGTATTTGAAAGATTCAATAATATATCTGATTGTGTAGTTATACATTACGTATAATTCACTTTTCATTACTGTGTGGTCTTACACAAGCTACATTCTCAACGGACCCTATATAAACAATCTAAATATTACTCCAAACAGGTATGTGATTTATTGAATAGTTCCATGAGTGTCAGAAAGGAATTCTCCACTCTCCGGACGTGTCATTCTAATGTTTCCTGGCGTCCGGCAGCTGGGCCTGGGAGCGCAATGAGAAAAATGCCAGGAACAGTCGTATGGCGTCACCCTATACTGCCGAGTGTCAACTTCTCCCAACGCTGACCCCCCACAACTCAACATAGGCTGCCCCCATCCCCACCACCACCCTCACACTCCCCTACATCTACACTGGAGTCTGACACTCGCCCGGCCGCCCGTGCCAGAACACCAATGCTATCCTTTTGTACAGAGTCAAACAAGCAATACTCATTTTCCCAATGCAGCTGGCCAACCCTATAGAAAAAACAATACTAGGGTTTTCTGCCCTATAATTCATCTCCCACTGGCTGGCTTCTCACCTGCATCCCCTGGCTGGAGTCTGGTTGCCATGGAAACAAATTACCCAGGTGAGAACGGGCCACGTGGCCAGGTATATGATTGGGGCCTGTAGGGAGACGGCCAGGTGACCTCGTGGTAGTGGACAGTGGTCAGTTTACCTGGACACAAAAGAAGTGGACATAGTGAAGGCAGAGGGGTGGGTGGACACACCCTTAATAATTGGACACGCCAGTGAAAGGCTGGTTTAACATCAGTTAATGGGGTATTCATAAAGTTAATCATAAAAATAATTCAAAGTCTAACACAATTACCACTGGTATTACCTACTATCCTATCAGGCCCTTTTTTCCTTTTGTTATGAACTGGAAAACAGAGGCAGCTCTGATGTTTGTTACTGAATCAAATTTATGCACAAAAAACAAACAATTATTTCCATTTTCATTTTAACATAGTGACAGCAATTTGCCACACATTTGCCATACACTCTTTCCGCTTATGGGTTCAATAGGTATGTTTTCCGAGAAACAGAATTTGTGTTAACGTTTATAACAATGAGGCCATGCACCTCACTGGCTGACTATATTCAGTAATCCATTGTAAAAGTGAGGTTTACGAGTTTCTGATGCCGTCCCGGTGGTGACGCCAACGATCAACAAAAGCAGATTTATGATTTTATAATTGTTTTAATAATGCCATCACCCACCTAAACCAAATACCAAAACGACATCCATATGTAAAATAAGCACTGAGCCGGAAACAATCTGTCTATTCATTACCCATTTGTGGCTTCCCTCTTGAATACGAATAAAAAATTACAAAAAAAGAACATCCCATTTATTGAACCCACTCTGCATATTTCTATTAGATTCACTGATAAAACAGCACAATGTTACAGAATAGTCCCATTTTCCAGTGGCTAGTTCTAATTCATGACATGACATGACTATCAGTCCATCTAATAGTCCACGCATGATTACATCTTCAGCATCAATTATTAAAAAATCCCTTGTGTAATCGGGGTCGGATCTGCTCCAGTCAGAACATTATTGAGGATGTCAATGGGAGCATGCGTGCTTTTCAATCGTGTATATTTTGATAACATGCATGGACGTGCACGATATGTTTAGAAAAACAATACCCGTCGCTTGAAAGGTTAGACAAGACAATAGCCCACCCCAGCAGCTAGCCCATTAACTGCTGCCTTGTGGCCATCACACCACTAAATTAAGCCATTAAGGTGGATTTAATAATTGGGATCTGCTACCCCCTGCTGGTCTGATCTGGGGCTTTGGGTTCCATGGCTCCCAGGCAGATTAGGATGGTGAAAGGTGTTACTATGACACCTGGAGATCTAAGGACCACCCACTATGGTGTCCAGTATCCCCCTGGACTCTGACTGACCCTCAGAGGAGAGCAAGATCTAGGTGTCAGCACTTCATTAAGCGTTTAATTATAATTGATATTGTGAGTATTTCATAAATTCCCGGTTCATGTTGGAGAAATTCCCAGGGCGAATATCCTCAATATTTGCTGTGCTGTGCCGTATCAAATGTATGAAACACAGGAATGAATATTGCCATGTTGGCAGTTTTTACGATCGATATTTCATAATAGGCAGCCATAGAAATCTCCATCACAATGGCCCATTTCACATTCACTCAACACTACTTTTATGCAGAGGAAATGTACGTTGTGGCAGGCGTCTCTGACCAACGCTGAACATGTCCATTGAGAAAGCGACCTTTTGACCATTCCTTCTCATAAATTATTCTATCCCTGCACTTACAGTCATAAATGCCACTTCAGTCTGTAAGTCAAACACATGAAGCATTTCGGACATAATTGCAGTAAGTAGAGCACTTTGTTAATTTCCTGTCCATTCTGATCACCTATGCGGCGCCTTTTCTGATTCTTTGTCCACAGAAGCGTTATAGTGGCTATGGCTGAAAGGCGAGGTACATTTTGATTAGTGTTCCTCTAGAAGTACTCTGTATATATAACTGTCACCTCCTTATGGTCTTTTGTTTCCTTGTTCCCCTACGGCTCCGGAAATTACCCAGCGGTCCTTGGTCTGGGAGTCCCAATTATACCTTGTTCCTGGAGTGGTTGTAGACGTCAACAAACCATATGGAGAGATCTCCCCCACTGCGACGTATTGACTTGACGTCAGCCAAGAGCGTTACTATGACATGGTCATTCAACCGTGTCAATATGCTGTTAAAGAGCTAATGGCATGAAATGTATACACGTTGATTGGCGGCATTAAAAAAGAGTCGCATCTATTATGTTATTAAATTTCAGAAAATAGTCGCCATGAAACATGCGGTTCAGCCATTTAATTGATGGAGGCGTGGGTCATGGAACAGTCAATAGAAACCATTTAAATTGGTACAGTATCCAAAGAGGTAATGATAGATTTTGCATTCACATTGTTTGCAAACAATATGTAGTTTTGCATTATAATTTGTAAAGTGAGCGTCCAAATAGACTTCCATTGAAACGTTGACAGTGATAAAGCTAGGGGGTTATTTCATTCAATTCCTCATTTAGAGAAATGACATGTCAAGGGTAACGTCAATGGCTATCCAACCGCTGGGGAAACAAATGACCCTGGCATTGAGGGCACTCTGTTGGTAACCAAAGGTGCTCCCATCTGCGGGACCCTATGAGGAGCCTCCTCAATGTAGTGGTAAGTTCAGGTGAAGGGCCTGTAGTGGGGCAACAAATGAAGAAACTTGCCACCCCGTGCAGGACCCCTAAGGATAACCCGGTCCGCAGGTGCTCTGCTCAGGTGAAGATAAATAGCTACAGTATATATAGGAAGGTCTAACTGATGTTAAAGGTTGAGGGGGTACTGGAGGAAAGAGAGGGGCGGGGCTGGGAGGTCCAAGGCCAAGAGGAGCTGATGTACCATAAGTATGAAGGAGGGGGAATGATAAAGTTTGGGTGACAATATCTAGGCGCGGGATCAGTTTTGATCCAGTGCCGATCAAGTGTCCCTGTGCCCTGACCCATGGCTTTAAGACCCTGACCCATGAAATGATATATGACTCGCTTGTCTAAATAAATCCCTCAGGCCAGCCTCCTCCCCAAGTCCTCAGTTATATGAGTATTTATATACTAACGCCACTTCCATCTCCTTCAACCTAACCAGACTGCAGGAGTCTGGGGACATGGCTTTGAAAACACAACCTCTCCAGGCGCGCATAAAGTTCAAGTTGGTCCCGTTCAATAACCAGGAGGAGCCATTAAGCATTCAATCCAGGGGCTGGTGGCCTACCTGTAAGTGACAGGCCACGGGGGTCGGGCCTGCTGGGAGGACGTAAGCGTTGCTTAATCTTCACCAATCGTGACACCTGCCATTAGCCCCAAACACCTCACATGGGGATACTCACCTGAATGGAGGGTGGGGAGGGTGAGGGGGTAAAGGGGGAGGGCAAGCAGCGGCTTTGACTCATCCTTTTCAGGTGTCGACATGCTGTGCATGACATGCATGTAGCGAGCATTGATGGGAATCGACAGTGGAGAGTGGTGGGGGTGGCGGCCTTGACGGGTGGCGGGTGAGGGCGGATTTAACACTATACAGCTAGGGGTTGGACCCTCGGCCTATGAAACCATTAATCCTATCTCTGCCCATCTTCCATATGCTGTCAGTGTGTGAGTCATGGGCTTTTCTATGCATGTTGACACAGTAACATGATGAAAGGATGGAACCATTTGCAGTGCTCCATTTATTAATTACCAGCCCACTCTGCACTTAAATACTATGTAAATTAACAAGCATGTTCATGCGTTTAATCATACCCAGAGGAATAAGAGGAATGAAGATATTAGCAAAAGCTTAGGCCAAAACTATGCACTATAATGACCTAATAACGTATTACAAATACAAGCAATTCCTACAAATACTGTAGGTGCTTTTAGCAATTTTCACTCCTTTGTAAAGCCAAAAAAATATGAATTTGCTTGTATCCATACAGAAATGTATGTGTAACCCTCTCTAGAGATAGGAATTCTTTCTAAGTTGGTACCAAACAAGATAACAATAGGGGTATAAGAATAAGACGTAGGGCTTTAGATGTGCCTTGCAGTCAGATGCTTGATGTGTTGATTTGTACCTGGGAGGCGCCAAGTCTTCACAAAGTGCACAAAGAGTGGGCCTGCCCAGCCCCACCACTATAATATAGCCTTAAGCTAACCTCTGAGTGGACAGTCCATTCGCTGCAAATGACCCATTGCTCATCCAAATGACCCAGCCTCAGGCCACCGGCCGGACCCTCCACCCAGTCTCAGGTGGCTTATATTTTCTAATTTTGCCTAAAGAAGTTCTTACGTTCCTTCATGTATGCTTGCATAGACAGGTTTTTCTTGTGGTAGTTTCTTTTGTGGCTGGATGAGCGTGCAATGAAAGCTTGGGTTTTTATAGGTTATCTGCATGAGACCCCACAACAAATGGCAAGGTAGGTCCAGTCCTAAGGCCATCCTGAACTCGTGATAATGACCACTTGGGGGTATGGCCAGTGGTCACCACAGTTATCCCACTGTCAGCTTCGTCGAATACCAGGCCTAGTCTGTCTGCCACCCCTCACTAACCATCTAATGATCCCTTAATTCGAGCCTAATTTCATCCTTGCTCACTTCCAAATGTTAGCCTGTCACAAATGGACTGACCTATGTCGTTGCCCTCAAACCATGGGTGGTACTGAAATGACGTTTTTGGCCCAGTTAAGTTAGGCAAACAGTCTGATAGATACTCATTCTTGACCACCCTTGAACGATAACATCATTTATTTTGGTTCAATGTAATAACAACTTTTGTTTCGTTTGAGGTTGACCAAATACAGACATCCCTTATATATTTGATACAATATACACACATACACAAAAAGAATTTGGGCAACCTCTATAAAATGGAATAGGTTAAGCAAGGTCAGGTCTTTTATATTTATCTCTCTGTTCAACGTTCTCCAGCAATAGATGAACCCAAAGTACAACTCCCGATATATCGTTGACAATCACACTGAAGGACTGGGAGGATCCTATAGAGAAAACTCGATGAAATATAGGACTGGGAGGAGGACAATTGACAAGGGGAAGTTCCCCCAAACTTCAAGACCAGTCCCCTTCTGTATTCAGCTATTCTTTGATCTGAAGGGGGATTTTAAAGGCACTTGCATGATATATTGATATGGACAAAGCAGCTGAAGTCCCTTTGGAGTAACACATCCATACCCAGATATTTACCTAGACAAACTACATTGTAATGGGACTCTCACTGGAGTGATAAATATTGCCGTTCCCAGACAACTCTTGTTAGCGAGGCTCAATCGAGAGGTATATTTAGATGGCTGAAGTCAAAAGTTCAGATCGTCTAACTAACCTACCGCTAAAGCTAATTTTATAAAAGGACGGAGGGACGCGTCACAATCTTCACTTTACCTAGGAAACTAACCTTTATAAGTACCTGTGGAATCCTGATAAAGCCAACAATGCCCACAAAATCGCAAAGTGAGCAAAACAGGGGAGAGAGTCAAAACCTGTAATCAGGCAATGATGAGAAGGTACGCAAGGGTGTTCTATCGTCCAACAAATCAGGAGGAGGGTGGAAAACTCTGACAATGTTGGCTGATGGGTCCTGCCCTTGTTCTTGATCGGCGGGACCCAAGGCCTGTGATTATGTCTAGATGAGGGATTGAAACGGCCTGGGATGGAGCGGCGCTGTGATGGCAGATTACCATCAGTGGTTGACATTGGCTTCTGCCGGCCTGCCCCGGAGTGGGATACAGGTGAGACTGGGGGTGGGCCAGGTGAGGCTGATATCATCTCCAGGGCCCTGCGGGAGGTAGCGGCCACTCCCGGCAGGTGGTATACACTATTACAGCCACAGCCTTAGGATGAAACATTATATGTACAACATAAAAATATAATGGTGAATAATTACCGAAGAATTGCCACAAAAGCCCCATATATCAGATTGCTTAACAAGAAGATGCTCCAGCTATCAGGTATAAAGGAAAGTGCTGTCTATTGAGAGAGTCACTATTTTCTTGTCGGCGGATTCACAATGGCTGCCACTGAAAAACGGTACATTTTCTTTTTGTTATAATTTTTTAAGCGTACTTACTATGCTATTTACAATGTCCATTATTCATTGTCAGTAAGTTGTAACTCAGTATCTAATTAGCTTGGCTATAGTTCAAAACATCATGATGAAGCGACAGATACTTCAATATGCTTAAGTTGTGGTCTAAACCGAAGCTACAAACATTACAGACTTAAGATTCTTCTCTCTCTCTCTTAGACTTCATTGCAATATAATCCAACTCTGGTCATGAGATGTCAAGGAGGTTTCACATAAACTTAATGTACTATAATCTTGAGACTGACAAAAGTTTTCTTGTTATACTTATGCATATATGTAGTCTTTTGAATTAGGACCACAGGTCAAGTATTCTTGACCACAAACAGATGATAAAACAACTCCTTCTCATGTCTAGAGGGTATTACTCTGACCAGAGGTGGTTGTGGTCTGGTCTCCTTGGTGACCTCAGGCAAACAGAAGTAGTACTTTGAAGAAGACAATTGGTGTCTTTGATGAGGCATTACTGACTCCTGACCTGCAGGTCTAAAAGAACCAATATTAGCCTGTCAAAATTGGTGTCGTCCCTATTATTTATTCTATCGGTTTGATCAACCCGTTGGTGAAAAAAGTAGGACATATGAAATTAAAAACTTCTGTAAGACGAAAGGTCAGGTCCTTACTATAGGAAAAGATTGAAATGAACTACTCAAAAAATGCTAAAAAGTGGATCATGCTACTGAAAAGATACAATTTGAAATAAAACAATGCAATTTTGTAAAATTCTATCTCAAGCAGTGCTACAAAAATTGCTTTGGTAGCAGTGTTCTACTGTAGCACCTTGTGGGGACGTGACCAGCGGCAGTGCTTTGATTGGTCTGTATATAGCTGACCACTGGCCAGTTGTTGCATGACCATTGTGATGCTTGATCAGATATGGGGCGCTTTGTGTTTCAAATCAGGGGTTTAGCTACTCAGACAGCTGACTCCCACCCACTTCAAGAAAACCCAGATGTTTTGAGGAAAAATAACCAATAAATGTGTAGGGTGATTTCTTTGAAATCTCTTAATAAAAAAATCCCACAATGAGATTCAGGAAAAAGTTGATGATTTCATCAGAACTTTAAGTTGAAACACTATTGAATACTTTTTTAGCTTGAAAATAATCGGAAGGCTATAGGGATAGTTCTGCGTTGTACAGGTACATTTAAATTGGATAACTGTCATTCTATTATCAGTGTTTAATCTGCTTAAATTATAGTCAGTAAACCTGTAATCATCAACCGACAAGCGCGTTGACCATATGCCGTCCGAGGTCCGAATGTCTTACACCCCAATAAACAGTCACGAAGGGTCCTCCTTCTAATCTCACCTTTTGTGAGCATGCAATAAAATTCTGTAGGAGATAGGGATGGGTATCTATACTACTTCTTTGAATAATCGAACGAAGGAGTGTTCTCGTAGTTTGAGAGTAGGCCTAAAAACATTAGCAAGAAGAGATAAGAAAATCGCCATTGTTTTCCTTTCCTCAAAAACAAACTTAGCCATTGTTTTACGGAAATGTTCTAAGGACACATTATAACGCAATGATTATACTTATTTGCCTGCATATTTCTGGATAAAGGCACCTATAAATAAAGTTGAAAACGAATAACTACCAATGTAATGGGCCTGGCAAGAGATGGCAGGTACGTACGACTAGAAAAGTTTGTTTGCAGTAAAAATGCATTTGTTGTGCATAAATGGCCTTTGATTAAATCAGTCACCTCTCCCACATAGATTTAAATGCCAACTTTATATTCTATTTGTTAAAGTTGCATACCACTGATACTACCAACTTCATCCGTAAACCTGAATGTGTTTCCCGATCAAGGATGGACTCTTCGATGATCTAATTAAGATCTTAATGCAGTTGTCACATAAATGTCAGGTGGTGACAAAATATGGGGTCAGTGCGACGCGGGCGGGATTTTATCAGATGGGCAGGTGAGGGGGGAGGCGGCACTCGTAGGTCCTCTCAGCTGGGTCATAAGGGACATAAAGTATCAGGCTAAGCCAGGGGACCAGAGGCTTACTCCCTCCCCATTTATAGAGTTGGGATTGTAATCTAAATTTTGAGAAGGGAAATACTGCATGGTCTTTATCATGCTACTCATGGAAATTTGGTCGGGGTACAGAACGCATACGTAATGGGTTGGGAGATAGTGCAGTGGGGTTGTAGATAAATTTTGGTGTTTTAAAGTGATGACTCAAAATTTTGAATACACGGATCTTAAAGCTGTTTGAAAAGCTACCCTGCTCCTTCCTGAACAAATGCTAGCATAATAATGTTCTAATATAGACATAATCACATTCAATAAAACATTTTAAGAAAGGGGGAGACGGCAATCTTATATTAGAATTATTTCACCAAACATTGGGGGCCCCCAATGCACCATTATTTATTCGCTACTGCCATCTATTATTGAAATCTTCTTATGGTTGCCGGGTAACAGTGAAAAGGAATGATCTTCAATATCACGAAATAACCAACATATTAAAGTATTTCTTTAATACTGATTAATAAGGTATCAGAGATAATCAGTCCCATGTAATCGTTTCATCTTTCAATTTAACAGGCAGACATACACTAATTAATCATTGCATTCCTTTGGATTGACTGCGAAACCGCAAAGTTGGAAATAGATCAATTAAGTCCCAATAGGAGATCAGCCATAGTCCTGAATTAAAAGTTGTTCACATTAAACGATTTCAGATTGGGATATTGAAGATTTTCTTCATTTTCACAGCATACAATTGGTTCTGTCCGGCCTGTCATCTGATTGACATGTGTATGCCATGTATATGACAATATAACATTATGTCTGTAGAAATAGTTACGTGGACCAGAAACAGTGATCTAATGAAGAATAAAAAGGTGACAAAATAAAATCGCTCGATGTGATTTAAGCTATATTGTAATCCTACTCACAATGTACGTGAGTACCAGAGCCAGCTGGCTGTTGTGGTCAATTGAAAACCACCGATTGGCCACAATCTATGCCAATCATCATCAATTAAACCACAACAAAAGCAAAGCTATGGTCCATACGTCGAATTGCCCATTTTACTGTTCTGTTTCTAAAGCTGACGACCGCAGCTGGTGGCGGGGTCCTAAGGAAATAGAATAGAGCCGGAAACACCTTGAGAGATTGGCATTTGGATTCTGACCTGTATCCCCTGACTCCCGGAAGGAAAATTACAACATTCTGTGAAGATGTGAAATGTGTTGCAAAATCTTTTTTGGTCTCAATTGATTTTCTTTTTCATGTAAATATCAGTTACGCAATTTCTAGATATGACTGAATCATATGAATGACTTAATTAACTGCTATCAGAAAGTTACTGAAATGAATGAATGAGGCAATGGGAATCGTCCGAGGACTATACACATGCATGGTTGCACTTAAACTGGCTCATTTTGTTTAGTTTGCGATGTTGTGAAAACATGGTACTAAGACTAGGGATCATACATACAAGTCGTAGGAAATGTACCATTTTGACCAACCATCTACCATCAGTTATAATTATTATGCCTCACATAGGCCTAGAGAAACCTCAGAAAGGAACCAGTAAAAACCTACCCTAATATGCTTTATCAGAAGAAGCATCTTAACCATGACACCATTATGACACATACATGCATGAAACTGTCTCCAACTTGGGAGAGAAGCTTGTCATAATGGCATGGTATATGTCAAGTAGAGATCATAATTTGTGTTGAATAGGTCTTATCATGCAACTATATAGCAATATGGCAGCAGGGTCAGGATCTTTTCATAAATCTCTGCACCGCTTTTTGCATCATTCACATACTTCAGATTCCCCTCAGTATATTCCTTGGTACCTGTTTTGAATAAGTTTCTTTAAAAAAGAGTTAGGCCTATCATCAGAAAATCAATTGGAAATATCAAAGCATTTGAGACCAGAGGTTCAAAGCTAGGAGCACTATGACCAATGTCATATCAATAGCAAAGGTTCCTGATAGGAATAAAGATACCATGCATGGGTATATATATATATACTTTCACTAACTATATATATTTGCATATGTAAATTCTGATAGGCAGACAATGAATCGTACATACAAACAAGGCCTGCTGGACTGATTGGTTTCCCCTGGGGCCATGTAAGCGGGTCACGGCAGGCGTCCATCAGAGGTCTGCTGATCAGGATTCCCAGAGCAAACACAACCACCCAACTAGCCTTTCCCACGTGAACCTTTGTGGCAGAGACAAAAAGGCCATGCCAGCGAAAATGATTGGAGGGCCAGCTATAGGAAATACCCATAGAAACAAATCACTGCCGCCATCCCAGTTTGTTGTGGTGATGTATGGCTTTTGGCCTAAGGCGGTCGGCGGCATAAACCAATAGTAAAGGGTCAGGGGGCTATGGTCAGATTTCCCTATGATGCCCTCCAAGTGTTGACTGCCCAAATGACCGTTGGTCAGTCTAGGTGAGGGTTCTTAGGGTTATGGGTTTGTTGTTTCAGTGGCCCGTGCTTGGCAGGGCTATGACCTTTACACATGACATTCTCCGCTCTGTCAGATAACTGTACCTAACAATTAGCATTCATTAGATAGAAGGAAATTCGGAAATAACCTGGAGCCATATGAACTATTCCCCTCCTTAAGGCCAGCCTAGGAAGCCTTAGGGTCGGTGGTAGTTAACAGGGGGTGGTATAGGTGAGGGTGGGGTAAAACCACGGGGTGCAATTGCTAAGGGTTCTTTGCCTACAGGTAGAACAGGTGTGCCACGCTTATAAAGGCGTTGATGTGTAATAAATTATTTATTAATTGTAGTAACCCACAATGCATGGATGGGGGCTGTAATGTTCATGGAGGTTCACAACTAGAAGAGAGAGGTCGAGCCGCAACACCTGCAAGTAACACTTGAAGAACTATTGCAGACATCCAAAATCTACCAAAGGCCTACCGTATACATGCTCTGCCACCAAATGACACACCTTTCACCAGATCAAACAATACTATGAATCCTCTAAATCTGCAAACCAGCAATCAGTATCTTTTAACAATTTCAGACTGCTTTTACCTTAAAATATTTCTAGACCATGGAACAAAACTCAGTCTTGCCGGTCCGGTGAAGGCACGAAGGAGGGTCGAGCAATTACCTGCACATGGTAGACCCAGCTCTTTATAAGGAGAGTAATAAGTCTGTCGCCTCAGGCGTCGGCCATTGGGGGGAAGAAAACAGAGAAAAGGGTGGACACTATGAGAGGCCCCAGCACGCTATACCCGCTGGGGTAGGGGCGGAGGGGGGGAGGGTAGAATACATACATGTACATACAGTGACAAGCCAGAAATGACACCGTGAAAGCTGAAGACATACAAGTCATTGCCATGTTTAACAGATGGTGTTTCTTTTGATACAGTTTTAATATATTTTAATGAGTATTATCGATAAGAAATCTACATGCTGAGACATTTATGATGAGATGTTTCATGTGGTTTAACATCTCAAGAAATGTTTTTTAGTTGGCTATGTATAGAATCAGATGTACTTTTTATTTCTTAGAAAAAAAATGCGACATTACTAATTTACTACCAAATTGTTATCAGAAATGTTTAGATCAAAACATATTTGTTACACTGCATCTTCATTTATATAATAGAATAATGATACATTTCTTTTCTTTTCCCTACTCCCTAGTGTAGACGCATGCAGTATTCAAACTCTGCAAAACTGAGTGCAGCTGAGATAGCTATCTTCAAAATGCTCCTGTCAGTGTTCAAATAACCCTCCTCATGTCACTGTGTATTACTTAGATGTTTATCAATATGTCAAAATGTAATAAGCCTTCTTCTGCTGAAAAGCGTGTCCAGTACTTCTAGTTTTATCTCATTGTGAAGAACTTTGCATCTTGGTGAATGTGCCTCAGAATATGCTAGATGGACAAGTATGGCCAGGTTAAGAAAAAAAGAAGACAAAGACCTTTGTTTTTGCCGTAATTCAAATGCAATTTAGGATAAATGAAGGTCTTTGGGAATATCTTGTAGTAACTTAAATGTATAACTATTCCCATAGTTAATACCATGGAGGCACACCATCTTCTCTTTTCTTTTACCACATTAAAACTATTGTTATGGTTTAATTTTATTAGATCCTTCATCCCTTCAATCATTATAGCCATTACATTTGTTGATATGTGACCGTCTGTCAGATAGAAACAATTATTATTGTTGAATTCAAATCATTACTGTGATTTAACGACTGATTTAGTGTTATTAAAATAATTATTCACGCTAGTGTTATCTTTGGGGAGCAAACTAATTAAAAATGAAAGATTAGGGGTTATTCATTGGAGACAAAGCCAGGTCCTCATTGTCACCAGTGTCAGAAAATAATTGTGATGGATACATAAGAGGGAAATTTATACAACTTAGAGCGGGATATAGACCCCTGTTAACGTTAAATGACCTGCATTTATTTCAATTCTTACCCTTTAGGTTGCACTGCAAATTATATCTGTGTTTTCTGGTTGACCTCAAAGCATGGCATTGACCACATTAAGGTCCTATCATAATTTTGCTGCTCAGTCTTAATTCTCAAACATCACATACATGTAAACATACCATATATAAAGGGCAACAACTCCATAATCATATTATAATTTTAAAATGATCATGGTCTCTAAAGTTTGAACCCAATACATATCCCTATATTCCGTATAGCCATTGGTTCTTGTGGTCAAGCCACCTGCAGTGGCCTCCCACCTAGACCAGACCCACAATAACTGCTTCCCCACAGGTACCAGAGGCTGAGTCGTTGAGTGGTCCCTGGGGATCCAACCAGGAGACTGGTGGGCGCTGCTTGACTCCACAATGGAGTCAGCCTCTCCAGGACTCAGGCCCAAGGTGTGTAATACCCAGGAGGTGCGCGCCTTTATCCCTACCTAATCCGTCAATGAGGGGGAGCAGACTACAGCCTCTCAGAGGGGGTCACGGATTATCTAGTACTAATTGCCCTGATCGCATTGCAGGCAGCTTATTGCTGAGGCAGTTCGGACTTTGTCAAGGTGTGGCAGGGAGCTGGGCTTTACCTCAAGGTGTGCGGGGGAGTTGGGCTAACCACAGCCTGTGTGATTGGATTATGGTGTAACTCCTGGGTGGGTGGTCAGTAAGAAGCCTGCTGTCAGTGCCGGAATGTCATAGGCCTACTTCTGGATACATGATCAATGTCTTGTCAGATTACAGATGTGTGGGAAAATACCAATAGCCTCAAGTGACCTCATGATAGCTATGGCAGACGTGATGGTATTATTATCATTATTATTAAACCACAATGAAAACTTTACTTCTACAAGAGTTTTCCAGAATAATTATTATATATGCGTTGGTACTACTATTGCTAACAATGTAAATGAATGCTAAATAGTTAAAATTGCCATACAACGACAGTTAACAAGTATTTACTATGTTGAACATTGCATCTTCTTAAATGATAATAATGTTAGAGTCCAATTATCGTGTGTAATGTGAAAACATTACTTTGATTTCAGTTCATAGCCTTATAGATAATAAGGCTTTTGACATGATCGCTCCATACAAGTATGTTCTGAGTACATAATATGACTTGTAACATCTTTAAAGCGCAGCGGTCATAGAAAGCATTTAGTTACGCAAGACCTTTAACAGAAATAGTCCCCTGACACTCCTAGAAATGGGCGTTTGGACTATGTCACCTGGAGTGTAAAATATATGTAACACCCACTTACAGGTAACACCCCACATCAAAGGGACTCACATTAAGCGTTCAAAGTCAATCACTTTAATGGCCTTTGTTCTGATTATAACTTTGAGTGTCAATAATCCTAGGCCGGATTGGGGAATTCCACACGTGACTGCAAATCACTTGCTGACGGTGAGAAGCTTTCACCTAATCCTTGAGTAAAAATAGTAGGACCTGACTTCCCATGATGGCTGGTCCAGATAAGCTGTACGGGTCTACATGCTTATATTGCAGTGCCGGTATAATGTCAGAATGGAGAGTAAACAATAGCGGTAAGATATTCACCAAAAACCACCGTCAATAAAAGCGTTCTCATATTTTCCATCAATTGATTCAATGGAGATTCAAAAAATTTACTTTGTGTTATGTTAACGCACTAACTCCATATGTAACTATAATATTATTATTAACTTTAGTCTGAAGACTCCATTGTGATATATCAATGATTTCGAATTTAAACATGGAGTATTAAGTAGGCATTTCTGAAATAATTATCAATGTTTTGACATCCCTAGAAGAGGATACTTTCTTTTTGATGTCTTCTGCTTGTTCTTCTATTGCTACCTTGAAAATGATCATAGTCACTGCCGCACCGCATGCCATGCCGCACATGGTGTTGAAAATGTATGCAAAATACCCAGAAAGTAATTTGACAATTTGTCTCTCACATGATGACAATTCATAACCATGCATAGTAGGCCTACATCAAGAGTATTATGGACATTAACTCAAATTACGCTTATTGATCCTGCTTCTGATTGCAATTGTCTGTGCTTCCGGATCACATCGTATCTCAAATATTTCAATCTTTGCCTTCACCCCTCTGTTACCCCCTTGACCACACAACCCTGCTGATGAGACATGACACAATGCCCACCTTCTCAGGTAACCCCGCACGTGTTGGTAAGTGACCAGTCAAACAATACTGACCACCACTGACCAACGTCCAGCCACGGGAGCAATTTGTCTTGGCCCCGCAGATCAACATATTAAGGTTGTTCACACAGGCATTACTTGGCCCTCTTGAGCAGGGAACAAACACTGGCCACCTGCCCTGACCACTGGTCATCACCGGGGGTTTGGGGTATCCATTCAGGGTGCCAGGTGCGCCTCAGGTAGATTGATCGATGTTCAATCAATGATTACGGGATAATCATGTAATGGTTGGGTGTGGACAAAGGGTGGGGAGCGGCCAGGGGGCGGCTGCCACCCAGTGCTACCCAATGCCATCTAGTGCTACCCCTGACCACCCTTTACACTGCCACCCGCTGCCACAGCTGGGTTTTGTCACCACTACCTGGCCTCTCCTTACGTCATATAGGTGTGTTGAACTGGGCACGAGCGAGTTGGTGCAGATTAAAAACTAGAAATGATAATACTATTCCTATCACCATAACCTAGTTGCCAACAGATGGCAGCCTTGAGGGTAGTATTAATTTTAGCAGAAGAGAAGGACATCAACATTGTAGGAGAGTGTCAATATAGGTGTTCCAGCGTTGGTTGGCCAAGGCGACGGTAATAATTATTATAAGGAAACCATTATAAGAACCGACTAAGAATATTTGAGACGGCTATAATGACTATATATATATAGGCCTACTTTATGACCAATAGATATGTTTATTTCTATTTTTTCGAAAAGTGTAATGAATTTTATTACTTTAGTTTAATCATCTTGCAATAAATAGAAATTGCCAAATCACAAATCTGTGTATTGCTGCCTACATTCAGCCCTAAAGTGCAGATTTATAAATACCGCTGGTAACAATTAAGCTCACCACATCCCTCTTTAGTATTTCAGCTGTACTAACTGTACTCCCACAATTAGCCTACTTGATGAGAACCCTTCACAGTCTGCTCTCCCCCATTCCCACTCCAACCCACCGACACCCGGACACTTCAGCTCCCCCAGGTGAAAGCATTGATTGGTAACAAATAGCCCGGACCTATTGAGGTCGTCCCCAGTAGCCTTTTCCCATTCATTTCAGCCATACTGTTTGGCCTGGGTTTCTACTATTGTGATTGTTTCTCATGGCGCAATCTATAAACACTACACCTAACAGCTTTGATGTAATATTCAGATAGCCTTAGCCTGCACCAACTGACCATGAATAATTATTGTACGGTTGCAATATCTGGGTGCATTTAGGTGCATGTTAATGCTGAGCCTATAGGGTACTAGCAGGTATTGAGGGGAGGCCTTTTAAGCGCGAGCAAATAATACAGATGCATTTCCGATGTTCCGGTCGGTCGGCAAACAGGCTGGGGTCCCTACTTCCGATTTGAAGTGAAAGGACAAACACTCGTAAATCAAGGATATCTCACAGACGTTAAACACCGCCTTTCTAGGAAATAAACTTGGGATAAATAGAGCCAGGGCGGTGTTTTCCCTTTGCGATTGAACTAGGTCCGATAGGTCAGGGAGATTTTGGTGCGTGTGAACAGTATGATTGGTTACTCTGACATAGTGTTGAAACATTGCAATAATTTAGAGATCAAGTAGTAGTTACAACTGGTAGGCCTACACAAAGTGGACGAAGGATTTCTATTCGTTCATTTATTATCAACATATTTTACACGACTGTATGCATGTCCTTCCAGTTGAATGAATAATGATAAGATTTAGAAATTCTTAGTGTTCTGGTTCATCAATAGAATGATGATACTACACATCACATATCCAGAGTGTGATTTGATTAAGATTGGATATGAGTGGATAAGAAAACCAAAACACTCTTTTCAATTCTATACATAGCACTGAAGCACTTCCACCTAAACAATACTTAACTGATAATGGCACGTAATTTGCTGGACGCCCAACTGACCATCTCCATCTTAACTGCTTAAGGGGCAATTATAATGTAACTTAATTGCCAACAAATGGCAAAAGAAGGGTCATCCAGGTACGTGGCCGAGTGGGCAGTTGGCAGGTCGGTTTGGGAAGGCCGCCTTCACCTGCCCACTCGGCTTGGGAAGTCCTAAATGTGGCTCCATTGTGGCTGCACGGGTGGTGCCAACCTCTCAGGCTCATCCCTTCACACCTGAAGCCACTTGCCAATTCACACCTCAGCCTGAGATGGGTGTCAACAATGAAGATTACTCTTAGCCCCTATTTCTACACCATCCGAGTGACCCTTGTGCCACCCTTGTCTTCCCCGGACGAGGAGTTGCGTGTCCAGGGGCCGCATCGGTATATTTTATGTTAAGGAGAAGAAGTCCTCCACAAATTAGCCAATTGTCGTGTCAATGGTTGGTTCAGTGTCCAGGTAATGTGATTGGCCTCCCCTGGACCAAGGGGTGGCTGCGGACGTGCATACATGACCCTGAGGCCCCCTGAAGCCCCACTCGCCCTGGTCAATCTTTCTGTCGCATAGATCTACGAAAATTTTATCTTAAGGATTCGCAAATAACCTCAGATGCGATAAAATGATCGTAAGCCTCCAAAATTGATCGCATAGCATTCACACTGAGAATTGAAGTCCCTTGCAATGATTTTCGTAAGCAATCTGGTCATAAATCGCACAGGACCTCTACGAAAATATTAAACATGTTGAATAATTTCGCAAGGATCCACGTCGCTGAGAGCTGCGAAAATCCAACGTTTCCAACGTTCTGAGATCGCAGAGAACTGCGACAAACCACATTCACCACGGCGAGTGGGGCTTGACCCACCATGTATTTTGTCTTAGCTCGACGGTCCATTTCAACCCCTGGAGCATAAGAGGGGACGAAGGTATGGAGATTTCTGGACCGGTTTTGAAAACATACGCTGATGAGCAGATAAGGATGGTGTAGAGCCTGAAACTTTCAGCATGCCATCCCGAATTTGAAAATGTGGGTTTCACTCCTACCTGAATTTTGATAGTTTTTGGCAAATATTCTATGTTTCCTAAAAAAGAATAATACAAAAAAATCTAAAAGGGAAGGTCTTCACGCCCACGCACTTCCCCCCTACACCTCCATCTTCTGACTGAGGTCGTGCCTTTCTGAGGGAGGTTGACCAAGGTACTCCAAAGCGAACGCCCACTGGCGCCATGGCGTGTCAAGGACTTGTCAGGGCACTGTCAACGCTGTCAGAGTGGACAGTTAGTGTAAACCTGACTGTCAGACCCTCCGTCACCTGTACCCAAAACGGATGGGTTCACCTCCCGTTCACCTGATCCTGCACGGAGTGTAGAGTCGGGTAATTCCATCCACTTTTTATGACCGCTGACTTGAAATAGGCAATTCAATGTGAGCTGACTTGGATTTTTGTTTAACACAAATATGGGTTGCCTTGATTGTAATAGATATGCATTAGATACATGGCATAGTTATTAGATCTACCTGGGATCAAAGATAAATATCAAAAGCTATGAAATATAGATCTATAGATGACTATGAGGATATTTTTACATCGATGCATTGTTGTTTGATGTTTGGGGGACGGGGGAGCTTCTGCATTGACCTTTAGTGAAAGGGCAGTCACAGGTCATGTACAGTATTATCCTAAGCGACTATTTGCTCATACCACCTACTCATCATTATCAATCAAGATTATAGTCATAATTCATCATCTTGCTTCATGTCCTGGGGACATCCACACCTCGTGGCCAGCCTCTGCTGAGGCGAGGCAAACAGTGGCACCCCACCACTGGCGCCCTCTGAGCGACGTCTGGACACAGAGCATCTGTCTCACGAGGTCAGCGCCAGCAAGTAAATAAAGCTTGGCATGAGCTGACAAACACCAAATCTTTTGTTTCTGGCCGCTACATGTGAGAAAACCTTATGATTATTACTTTGTTAATCAACCTTTGCATTGTTTTGTACGTATGCGTAAATCTGGTTTCAATCTGGGATGTGGAGTGCAATGAATTTCACAGTTGCTCTTTGTAATCGCAATTCATATACGGTCCATGCAATTATCATGAAATTAAAATGTGTTTTAGATTCAATATTCCAATTTAAACATATGTCTCCAAGACCAAATATAGGCATATAATCAATTATGTACGTGCACTGATGTTCTCCTTACAGCCATACGATAAACTAGAGTCAATCATATCCGTGTAATGGTTGTTTACTGTATTTGCCGTTAAGTGCACTTTAAATGGCTGCTACAAACCAATTGGTACAAGGGGACTGTCTGCTTACCTTCTTATATACTCATGCACCTATAAGCTTGTTAATAATCGTCTCCCATAATTGGTTTAATGGCCAGGTCACACAGGCCAATCATTCTAATTGTCGCACAAAACTTTTGAAGGTTATATCTGCATTCTGGGGACTATATGCTTGGCTGGACAAGACGCCATTGAATTAGGTATAATAAGTAAGATTATGCTGCCATTTCATATGATTTGATAATGTCTTACCGTTTTGCTTAAGATTTGCCACGCTATGGGGACATTAAAGGGCAACACGTGGAATAGAAGGTCACAAAGGGCGATAAAAATAGTTATTTGAAGCGTTGGTGGATGATAATTGGTCTGTATAGCAAAACAGTCCAAGAGATTCAGACATATTACAAACATAGTGTACTATGCCGAATGCTTTATGTTATTAAATCTACATGATATCAAAATACTGCTTATCTATGCCATACCAACAAGTGTACCGGAAGTAGGTCGTTTAAGAATAAAAGTGGAAAAGCGTACTTTTTGAGTTAGAATATTCATTCAGTTTATTTCCGTTTATGCATATATACTTTCCCATGGCTGTTAGAACTTCAACATCAGAAGAATTTCCGAAGTTAAAACCCGTGAGATAAGGATTAAGTTTTACCGAAAAAATGTAGTGCGGTTTATTTACTTTATTCCCAATTGCAATTGAACCGTACAAAAGTCTCAGAACATGAAAGAACTTATAATCCTGTTAATGCCCTCAGAAGGAAGCCTTGTTGAAATGAAGTGAAGGGGGGTTTTATTCTTCTTTGATTAGTGAAAGCCCAACTCACATATATATCTGGCTCACACACTCTCACCTCAGACAATGACTCCCTGCATGATCAACTTATGTGGCCACAAACTAAAACATGGCTATTCTATGAGATCCATCATGAGTAGAGGGCAGGTTCCATATTATTAGGCACCTCACTTTGCGCATAGGGGTATTTTCTGCTGGATTAGTCAGTTTGAAAGGTGCTATGAGCTGGTAAGGAAAGGATCAGCCACAGTTTTAATCCCAAGATAATCCAGCCCTATCCGCTTTCAGGTTCACCATGAGACATGTCAATTCATGTGTTTTTCCCAGCAAGTGTATTTTCATAGCTCCTGAATTAAACATGTATACATTGCCCAAATATACATGATGACTCGAAATAGGGACAAAACAAGCTAAAGTTTTTCAGTAAATCACTGCTTTCGGTACGTCCTTTTTCCTACACAGTTATCTACTTCCCAAGAATATTTTGCATGGGACACTAGATTAAGACATTTTTACGCGAAGCATGGATCTTTTAGCATGAACAGGTTCCTAGAAGGTTGAATAGATTGACATGCCTGCATGAACACCACTAAGCAAGTGTCAGTAAACATGGAGTTATCTTGTCAAAGACATGACGCAGTCTGCCATAAAAACGCCATAATTCTTTGAGCATGGAAAGCGTTAGTAGAAAGTCAGTGACCCAAATCACCCCCCTTATGGCATGCTACTGTTACCATACAGGATCTAAATACCAAAGGGCAGTAATATTTGCATGTGCCCTGGTGGCCTTGGATGACAGCCTGTCGTTAGGATCCGAAGACGGACAAGAGGGATTTTCGAAATAACGCACCGAAAGAAAATCAAGATGGCAGCACGCGTCACCAAGGGATCTGTCTTTCTGTTGGTGCTATATGCTGGCCTGGTTTCATGTGAAGGTGCAATTATGATCAGACCCACCGTGGTCAACCATGGACTCGGCCTATGTTCGTGGTCTGCGAGGAACATGCAAGCGTCGGGCCTGTCAAAGGGTGCACCCAAGTGACACTTGACTCAGGGCAAAGTCGGCCAGGTAGGCTGCGTGTCGCTGAATACCTAACAAAATCTTGGTTAGCGCCGAAAAGGATACAGGTTTATACGTCGCCACTCCTTTCTCCAGAAAATAGTCATATTAATGCTAGCCAGGGTATTAATATCCTGAATTCCAAACGAATGAATAATTGGCAAGACCTCCTTTTTCTATAGATATGAAATACTTGTAATTGTATAATATATTTCAGAACGCAATAGATGATTGTTGCAATTTGTATCTTATTATATTTATTGTTACTTCTATTGTGATCATAATTGTATAATATAGCTATGATAAAAAGCAGCCATTCAAAGTTAATAACAACCGTTATTGCAATTTCTTTCTAACTTTTCTGTTTATTTATAACGTCTAAACTTTCCGAACGGCCGTTTCCTTCGATGTCCCTCGGATCCAAAATATATGGTTTTTCCAAACGAAACTATGCATTGGAACATAAACTAGCGTGGGATAACTGTCAAAATTGAAAACTAGCCATTTATTATTTTCAGTACCTTGTGGACCTGCTCTACTGTATGGACAATTCCCATCAAAACAAATAATTAGACACCAAACTATTTCATTTTTGGATTCAGCCACTGCCGCAGGTAATTTCCCGTAGCTTGTTGTCACTCTTGTGCCAGGACAATAATGACGCATGGGGTAGAAATGACCAAAAATACTCTATTTGGGCAAAGGTTCAAGTCCTTAAAAAGTCCAGAGGAAATAGGTATATCATATTTACAAATGAGGTCGACTATAGGTTCTTTTCGGGCTAATTCTTGGCACCAGGTGCGTGAGAGGAAATGAATGCTCCCTTGGGGCAACATGAGTGACAGACAGGTAGTTTGCATGATGAGCCAGTTGCAATGTTGTACCCTGAGTATATAGTTTGCTTCCATTCATATCAGCCATGGCCCAATAGATGACGGCCAGGTTGACCCATGTAGGGTCATAAGACCTGAGGGATCCTCTCTGGACGCCATTACGTGCAGCCTCCAGGGCAGAGCAATCTGGACTGGAGGAAAGGTAAGCAATGCGTGGCAGTGATGAGTATCAACACCTGTTGTTGAGACCAGGTGAGTCTGGCACCTGTCACAGGACCCAGTGGTCAGTCATCGGTCAGTCCCACATGGTGTGCCCTCCTCAGTGGTCACTCAAAGCCCTTCCCATTGGTCACTCAGAGCCCTCCACTAGGGGCATCAGGTGCCCTCAGTCCTCAGAAAATTAGCTCTCCTGACAGTCTGACTCTTCACTGAGTGTCACCGTTCAGGACCTCGAGTAGGCCCTCACGCCAAATCCCCCTGGGAGAGGCAACAATAACATACCGCAAGTTATTGTGGGACAGGTCAACCCTGATGGCGCCAGGCAAAGAGTATAACTTTTACCACTCTTCACCTGAGACTCTTACAACTCTTTGGTAATTATAAATATGATTGAAGGTGTATTCACGCAAAAAAAACCACACAAATCACGCATAAAAATTGTCTTTGAAATACGTTTGACATTTCCAATGTTATTTGTCCATCCAATGTATAATTACCAAGTAATATAGAATCTTATCGTACTGGTAATTTTGGATTGTCATTTTTCTTTATCTTAATTCAGAACACTGTATACATGATGTAGGCCTAGATCTTTCCAATAATATATTCTGGGCATACTTTCCCTGAAGTTTATAAACTTCAACGTCATAACTTTCGGGAAGGATTCTTCATGACACTTTCCTGGAAGCATGGCTGCAGGGATTGAGACAAATCATCTCCATCTGGACCAATTAGGACGCCTTGGGGGCGACCTGGCGGCGCATGCGCCCTCATCGTTATCCCCAACGCCCTCTGTCGGGAACACCTGGCGCCCTCCGACGGCGGGTCGTGGAACCTCTGCCCTGAAACTTCCCCCACCATTTGTGCTGACGACCAATTTGGCCAAACCAGGTAGGAAGCTCCCAGCTGGACGTTTCTAAGAGAGGGGCTGCTCCTAGCGCCATCTATTGACGAGGGTCAGCAACAAAGGGAGGTAGGACAATGGCCGACCACCGCCCACCCCTGCAGGCCGACTTGTGGCCCACAATGCTTGCCCCAGCGGGCCAGTGGTTATGCCACCCACTCTCCCTATTACACAGAGAACCTATCATTTCACAGTGAGGAAAACACAACCAAAGAACCCCGCCAAAACTACCACCAGGGGTAATTACAGTTTGATCACTTCCGGTTGGGTGATCCATCCATTTTTGTCCCCTCCTGACACCTTTTTCTCACTTCAAGAGGGTCGTCCTCACCTTCGGGGGTTGTCTCAGAACTCAGACAATGGGGCTCCATAACGAAGTCTGGAATTTTCACTTATGTGTTCCTCTCCCAAAGGGGTCACTAATAGGTCCAGTGAAGCGTGAATTCAGGTGGGGTTTCACCTGTAATTATCACCTGAGGCTGATACACTAATCAGGTAGGACAAACTGACTTTGTTCAGACACCTTCAAGCTTGCCCCTTCTACATACACCCCCTCCCCTGTGATACAAATTAAGGGTAATTTCAGATCAAACACTAATTAGAAGAGACACCAGGTAACTAGATTCATTTCATCAGGGAAAGGTGTAAAACGATTACTCTGTGCAGCAGCAATTCATGTTGTTTTACGGCTCTTCGCCCTTTATCTCTAATGAAAGAAGACACTATCATGCCTCATCGGATTTCATGTAAAGGTAATTACTGTCATTGTTTCATTAATTTGAGTAATGATAGGGGTGGCGGTGACCAATATAGTGTCCAACCGCCGCTGGTAGAATATACTATGGAAGAAAAATAATCAGGTAGAAAAGTGCGAATTGAAGTCTATAATTACATACCCTGGCTCAAAAAGTGTACACCAATGAATTGCTATCAATCAAAGTGATAAGATTGACGTTCAAGAAAAACTTCAGGAGGTGCACAACACAATAAGAGGAAGGGTTGCGGAATAAGTACCTGTTGTGTTTTTGCCTACACAGTTGACACCTTTAGATGGTGTCATTTATGATGACAGACCCAGGAAGCTGAGTTCACATGCTGAGAAAATAGCCTTAGGCTGCTGATGCAGGTGATGTAGCCTGTAATTGATTCAGTAACTTTCTCCCCCACCTCTTACATCACCTTGGCGTCCGGGTACATATTTATGACCAACAACATCAGGCATTTGTGTTTTTTGTTTCTTTGATCCTAGTGTTTGGTAGAATAACAAGCAGATCAAACAATTGATCGAGGCTAGATCTGCCAGACAGCTTCTTGTTAGCAAGGTCAGCTATAACCTTTGTATAAGAAAAGTATTAAGACAGAAGGTATAGCTGGAGCAAATAATAGGGAAACGTCTGCACTTCCTTCAACCGTTATTTTGAAAATGCACTATCTCTAGAAGAATATCTTAAGAATTAGACATGTAACTTGTGTCCCTAATAATCCCATACAATGTCATTCGTTCAACTTTGTGGATGCTAAAGATTAAGTATCATGCGACCTTTCTAGAGCACAGCCTTTCGAAACAGACTTTAATAATTAGGGCTAAACCTGGATTTTCTGTTTAAAATATGCCTGTGCCATGCATCCATTAAGACTACATAACCTGTTTAGACGTTTAGCAAAGTTCGTGTCAGTTAATCGTGCTTTTGTGCAACTACCTAATGAGGCATAAAAAGTTGAGGTGCCCTATTCTAGTTTCCTACCACACAGTTCATCAGAGGTCACATCCCAGAACACTAACAGCCTGGTTCTGATCCACACCAGATTTTCTGGTCCACTTCAATGCCCTTTTTTTATCTTTCCCACAATGGCATATCATCTATTAGGGAAAGGTTTTTCATTATTGGGTTTGTGCAGTCACCCTGGATTCTGACTGGACATGTCAGAGCAATGTCGAGGTTTAGTTAGAAAACTAAGGTGTCTGAAGAGAGAAAACATGTTTTTTTTACATATGGGGTCGGTGTGAATGGCCTAGGTCTATTTTAAGCAGAAAAAGTAAATCGTCTCATTGCGACTGTACTTAATACAAACCTTTTGCATATTGTGAATGTTAATTGATGGAGGCATACTTTTGAAATTTTCACAAAGAGTGACCAAACCTGTGGAAGGTTATTTCTATTATGTATGCTCTTTTCGAATTCGACAACGTTTGATTTCAAAATATGGTCAATTAAGTAATCGTCCAAAATTGTTCGTCTGATGTAATTGAATGTAATAAGGAAACATTATATTCAACAGAGCATCACAAAGAACCCCCCTTTCTAAATTTGTTCAACTTTTATATTTGATACGTTCTTTAGTAAGATATTTTGGTTAATTTACTCGATGCACAATCTGTAAAATATTTCCACAACGGTTAACGGAAGAGGATGCAAAGATTAATCACTGGCTATTCATAATGTACTTTTCATGTGTCATGCTTTCCCTGCATAAACTGTGAACCCACCAGCTGATACAAACGTGGTTTGCCATAACACAAAATGTGTGCCATAACACAAAATGTGTACCCACCCCCAAATGGAAGTTGACACACCGTTACACCTAACTGAGCGCTTCTACAAATCAAAGAACCAATGATCAAAACCCCCACACCAGCTGGGCCCCCTTCAAAGGCCAAGAAGGTGAGGCAAACATTTCATCCCCCACACTGAAAATAAAGAAGAAAAAAAGTTGGGCCATGCTTGTTTGACTACTCAGGGTGCGAGGGTCGGGTCAGTGAGGTTTGAGGCCAATGTCCGCGAGCCATAATGTTTTTGGTCGGCCTTCCTGTGCTGTGTGGTCAAGTAGCACGGACACTTTTGATGTTTGTACGGTGACAATGAATGTTGTGGCCTGCGGACCCAGCCGTCTAGGTCTTCCCTAGCAAATAGCGGCCGTCATGTGTCAATATGTGGAATGTAAACTGAGTGACACTGTCTCCGCTCCCCCGCGACATGCCCACTGTTTATACACACCCCCTTTTCCCTCCACAAACCCCAAAACCCTTTTTTTCACCGTTATACGGGTACAGGTGTGACCTCTCATAGACCCACATGCCCCACCTCCCCTCACTCAGTCACCCAGCCGTGCTTTGCCCGCCATTCCCCGAGTTTATTGAGGCGCTCACGAGCTGAGGTTCAATATTTGGCATCCGCCAAGGGTCTGTGGTGAGTTGAGATTAAGAGCCATTGCCATACAGCCCACGTTGCCATCAGGGCTCCCCACTCGCCATGAAAGGCTTCTATGATGTGTTTGGTCAGGGCTGATTGAGGGGCAGGAGGGAGGAGGCAGGCAGGAGAATTTGGGAAATGGGGGAGTACTTTTAAGGCAGATGGCAGTAACATTTGTTGGAATGGAGATACACATAACCTTTTTCCCTTGGTGTCCTTCCATTAGTCAGATAATATAAAATCAGTTATTTTATAAAGAAGGGATCTTGTTAAAAACAATTAATTATGCCTGTCGGCGATCAGTGATCATCAGGAAGGGACTCTAAATTGGTAACAACTCATCCCTAACTAAAAATTGAATTTACACAAATAATTAAGTCCCAGCCCCCCCCCCCCCCTCATACTACATTCGTTTCCCCCCACAATCTGTTTGTTGATCCATATGTTACCAATTTCTATGTTTTCTGCTACAATTCACTTATCACTTTTCAGGCCGAGTACCCCCCATCCCCTCAATCACAGACACAGGAGGAGCATCCCCCAATGAATACCTCCAGTACAAAAGGTGATGTGGCCTTGGCTTCAAAGCGGTCTCTGCCAGCCGCCACTGTCCTCAACCACGCCCCATTGGGGGCCGGGATGATCATATCTGTATGCACCATTACCCTGGAGGGCTGTGGGGCTGGGGAGGTCATCACTCCAGGTGTACACACACTCAGCCTTGGTTAATGGCCAGTCTCTGTACAACTTCGCCTTAATTAGTCCCGATTTACGCCAGCAATGTTATGGGTACAGTGCGCATTCTGGTCCAAATTAATCAGGATTTTCCTTGTTAGGTATTCCGCGCGCATGTGCCTTTTGAAAGGGCGACTGATTGCGTTGGATTCCAGTGCAAATGACTCACTGAGGAAACTGTACCACTGACACGGAATGAAACAACATTTCACTGATTTTATGGAGGGGGGTCCAACATAAAAATTCGCACATTCGCTCACACACACGAAATGTTTTTCCCCCTCTATTTGAAGTATGAATTTTCACGAAAAGGGGGGAGGGAGTCTGAACACCCCACACCACTGAATCACCTCCTCCCCCCACATATTAAAATGCATGTCCATTATCAGCATTATAATTTCACCTTTTCACCAAAGTGAATAATGGTGTTTCAGTCGAAAAAGAAAAATGCAGCATTCATAGCAATAAACACGGAAAAAATGTGTCAGCAAAATGGTATAAACAAGATACGGTATTTTGATTGTTATCAAAGTCGGAATTATTTGCGGGATCGTTGTCTCCAAACGGAAATATGAATTAGACGTAAACGATACTTTCCTTACCTAGATATCTCCCAAGGTCGATCTACCGCAGACTGACTAATATAGATGTGAATCTGGGACTCTCAATGCAAAACTTAGGTCCACATGTGAATTCAAACAGTATTGTTTGAGCATAGAGCCAGGCACCCATACACTGTCATCTGAGGCTTCACCTAGTCAGCTGATTTTTGTCGGAACCACCACAACTTTTGGACAGGTTAATTCATAAAAAGAGATATGCGATCTGTTTGAAGTTATGTTTTGAATACAGGGCACGTCTGACTGAAACCAATACACAAAGTCGTAAAATGTTGCCATCCATTCCGGGGGTCATAACCTGTCAGAAAGCCAAAATAGAAGAATAAAAAACATGCATATAAGGTAAAAAAAAAAAGGATGAATGAGTGATAGGTACCGACGAGCACGCTATGATATTAGTCACAGAGCCTGGTGAGAAAAGCAGAGTAATTGTGCAGGGGAAGAGGAGTGTGAAGAGCAGTTCTGACTTGTTTTCAGGTTATACATATGCAAAGGGTGACAACTGGGTATGCTTGATTTATGAAGACAGTTAGCTAGGGCAGAGTGGCCTCTTAACTTACAAGTTTAACGTTGACAGGCCGACATACATCGTTCTAAAAGTGGGATGAGCCTGGCAAATAAATTCTAGATCACTCCCTTGATGTTGTATACTTTATGACACAGGGCTACCTCAAGCTTTGATTCGCAATCCCTAGATCTCCCTCCTCTATCCCCAACTATTTACGTCCTATTGCGTCAAACCAATGGGGATGCGTCCCCACAGGGACCGCCCCTTCTTGCATTCTCCTAAAGTATTGAGCATCTTTATTCAGTTGTGGTCTGCTAGGCTTCTTAAGATCCCATTAACAGGTTGGGGAGATGAAGACATCAGGGACCTTTCGCCGGCCTAGTAAGTCACAGTTGGACGTGTATTGTGGCCTTAATTGCCTGCCCTAGGAGGTCTGGGCCCTCCACTGTCTGCCCAGGAGGAGGCCCCACCTCAAGGATCTACCTCCCTGGGGAGGCGTCCCGTGGAGGATTAGAGTCTTTCAATGAGTAGAAAACAAAGTCCAGGCTATTTTTCCCAGGGCAAAGGAGTTTATGGCGTTGAAGTTGGAAAGGTTCACCGCCATTTCCGACAACCATGAATATTTCAGCTGTGGGTCACAAGGCTTATAGCAGTTGAGATAGGATTAATAAAAATGTTTTGTTTATGAATATTCTTTCATGCTGAAATTGTGATAAATACTTGTGAAGCTTTACGTTTAGACAGATGTTGAAAATCGGGAGCTGCGTTAAACTAGAATATTATGCCCAGTCATATCTAGACATTCGGAAATGTTAAACTGAAAATATATTATGGCCATTTATAGAATTTTGCTTAGAATAAACAAAGCGAAGAACAAACAGAATTAATCGGCTAACTTGACATGAATTTTTTTTTTATATACATGTGTAACAATTGGCTTTAAAGATGTCGATAGTGTATCTGATTAAAGTCATAATAGTATGACATTTTGATGTATACATTCCTCATAAAAGAGAATGTTATGTGACAATATAACTCAGATTTTTAATCAAATTGATCTTGCTTTATTCATAATGGACATATAATATATTATATTTTAGAGTTCATCATGTACATGCAGATGCAGCGGCATAATCATGCAATATAAATCAGGTAGGAGTACAGTAGATCCCAAAGGTAGCTCGCATTAAGAGGTGTCTGTTTGTAGGTCCTGGTCCCCTTAACAACTAGTAATAGACCTCCCCCTCTAAGACCTCTATACCTCAGCCCACCTGGCTACGCCCACTCAGGTGCCAGGTGACAGTTACGACTTACCTGTGGTGAATCCCTCACCTGGACACGCTACACCTCCGGGGATAAACAGGGTGCCCGGCCACCACCCCAGGTATCACATAACGCCTCTAAAGGTCCCCTTATTACACAGGTCATTAACAAGATTCATGTGTGATTCCCGTCACTGTTACATTTATGGCCTGCTGAAAACCAACGAATCCCATGGTAGAATTTCTTCCTACTCTATTATGAGGCCTAGCCTGTATGTTACGAAGAGATAGAGGTTTATAAAAAGGACAGGATGTTGGGTCTTTGGACGGGATCATTTTTCTTCTGGTCACATATTCAACTGTATCAGTTGCTAAGATTTAATCTGGGTTCTTATACACGTTTGCTGTGGGATTTTACGAGAAAGGGGAGGGTCGGTGCTGCAAAAGTGATCAACGGAGCAGTCAGGAAGTGGAGACTCAAAATCAAGGATGATTTATCAAAACTGGGCTAGATAAGCTAGATCTCTTTGAAAGGGTGTTCAATACCTGATTTATTTGTAATTTTAAACTGACTGATCTGGATATTTAGGTTTCTGATATGGAAAAGTGTTTACCTCAACAGTCGACACATTCAGCGTCAGTTTGTTAAAAATGTCTTTCTGAAAGCTGGGCAGAAGCTGCTGACTTTCGTGTGGACGTCAACCTCACGACTGGGAGTAATATGTAATGACTTGTGGCCCCTTTCAGGATCTGTCAAGTGAAACGTTTTTTGGCCAAAAAGCGAGTAGGCCGTCCTAGCCCCCTACAGGGAAGCTTTGTAAGGATCTGAGGAAGGGGGATAGTTGTATGGGCAGGTGGGAGCAGGCAGGTTTGACAGGTGGTCAACGCTATATACTGCTTTAGTAGTTTGGTTTTAGCATGCGAGAGGAGAAAGTTGCTATTCAAGTTATGATTTCATGAGTTCTTGCTATTCCCTTTAGTTTTGAGAACCAACGACTTATGACGCACTTAAAGACTCGCACACGTCAATTCACAGGATATATATGCATATTGAACGTATTTGGCCCTTAAAATAGAATTAGTCACAGAAAATGTATTCATGCCACATATATGTGTGTAAAAACGATGAGAATAAATAGCTGAACAAGTGAGTTTGAAGCACAGGATAAAAAGATGAAATATAAGGATCCTTTTCTCTGTGGGAGAGAAATAAGAGTTTCAATTAGTCTAGGAGAAGAAAACGCCCACAGCCACTTCTCATGTTACTGTTAAAAGTGAAACTTATAATTTGAGGTCTCAGCATCTTATTGCAGGGGGTCAGGATTTGGTCATTTACTATGACCCAGGCCTGGGGGGTTGCGTCCATCGAGTGGTAGGAGATAAAGCTGACCACTGTGACTGAACTGAGAAGATCACTTTTACCTGTGAAGGTGCTGAGACTGACCTTCAATAAGGACCTTTTGGGCCCTATTTCCCACCGGTCCACACCTTAACCGGACCACTATGCCCTCCATCCCCTCTCATTGTCCGCCCTAACACTCCAGAGTTCACCCTCCCGAGTCGGCGGCCCTCTCTCACCGGAGCCAGATTCAGACTGGACCCTCTGGAGGACAAAGCCCGGCTTAGCAGGCAATCCAGAAGGGCCTGGAATCACCCTGCACTCAATGCCAGCTCTGACAATTAAGTCCTCGACGTAATTCCCGCAGAATGGTAGGATTAGAGTGTAGGTATCTGATCCCAAGGAATCCCTGAAGCCTTCGAAGGCAGGCCACGTATTGCCAGGGGATTACCGTTTACAACCGACCTCCGACAAAACAATACCAGCTCTGTTTACGACCAGATGCGGCAAGATGGTCAAGTTTACTCTCTCCATTGTCAGCACAGCCAATTTTCGGATCTGCGCTTGTTGGTCATTCAGATTTGCAGTCAGACTAGCCAGGGCGTCTCACAATATGTGACTTCCTGATTATTAATCAGTAAGTGGATATAAGGACTGTGACGTTACTGCGGACACTATTGACCTTCTATGAAAGGGCTTTCTCCTGGGTATTATTTGGAGGAAGAATTAAAATGTTGGGTAAGGGGAGAGGTTGCAAAAGCACGTGAGGTAACTGTGGTCACTTTCGGCCAAGTTCAATGAACAGTTACTGATGAATTATTCATGGTTTTAGGATAAGCATAATAAGGTCCTTTCCTTTTCTTTTTCTGTTCTATGAGATGAGTGGGTTGTGGCTTTCTATTATGGAGGTTGAGGCTGGACCCTTGGTTAAGAATAACCACCTTGACCTTAACACTTTGACCAATATATTCGGAACTGAATTTCGAATAAATTCAAGGTACACTACCAATCGTCGATACAAATTCACTGATTGTCAACTATAAAAAATGTGAAATAAACAAAATAAAACAGTTAGTAAGCCGCCAAAATAAATCATATAGTATTGTCTTCAAAATAAATCTTAATGCTGTCATTCTCTATATCACATTGTGTATACAGAAATTTTTCACGGTCACTATAATTATGTATTTTAACAGACATAAATATCACAATAAAAAATGTTTATTTAATTCATAGGTTGCATTTTTATAAACACATTCTAAGCGGAGACAATGACATTGTATTTAAACACCTTTGTTAAAAAAGCCTAAAATTACTTCCTTCCTGCTGACAATGCAGGCTGCACAGAAAGTGGGCCTCGGGCGCGAATTCAAGACCTCGCCGAAATTAAAAGGTGTCGGATTAATCGTTGTGAAGATGGGAGGAACAAGGAGAGAGTGTGAAAGGGACGAGGCACAAAGACAACATCTGGTTGAGGTCTTTAAAAGGGAGAAAACTCCCAAGGGATGAGTGGAAGGAAACTGATTCAAACAGGAAACGTGAGTTCTATTGGCTCTAGTTTCAGAAAAGGTAATTGATTCTCTCAAGACATAGGCTTAAAATGGAGGAAAAAAAGGGGCACTTCATCCCACTTTGTTCCCTCTGACAGAGATTAAAGGTAAACAGGAATTAAGACGCTGACATCTCAATTAGATTTGCCAGGTGAGTAACGGGGGAACATTTTGGTTTGGTCGGGGTGGGAATTTCAAGTGGCTTTCTGGCAGGTTTCAAGGTCTGATAGTGAGAGGTCCCATCATAGACCTGTCGGGGGGCTAGATGAATGGTTGTGTCTTAACAGGTTAAAAGGGGCACTTAACTCTCAGTTATATGTCCTACACACCAAACTCACGGGGATCAACGGTGATAGCGGTCATGTGAGGAAGATAAACATCCCCAGAATGAACCCCTCTCATCCCTCTGTTAATGTTGCCACCGGCCCAGTTTGGATAGAGGGGACTCAGCCATTGTTGGGTACCTTCAGGGTAGGGCTAACCTTTCTCTGGGTTGTTTGCCCAGGCTTTAACATTGCCTCTGCCATCCCCACTGCGCCCCCAGGCCAGCCGTTGGGCCAGGTTTGTTTTCAGAGGGCACTTCCAGGTGAACTGGGGAAACTATAAGGGGATGGGGCACGGTGGTCTACCTGTGAAGGAGATACAATAATTTACACCTGAGCACCCTCCAGCAGCTGAGGATGTGGTGGGTCCATATGGTTCACTTCCCACTGGGGCATGGTCTTTACTTAACCATTGGAACTTATGTATGTGAATTCAATGGGTGAAATTTAAATATCTAAATAGGGTCTTATCATGAAATACAGTTTCAGGGTGAGATAGTCCGAGCGCGAATCATTGATACAATAAGCTTTAGAATAGGTGTATAACGTGTAATATCCAGACAAACTGAATCATAATTCCCTTCTTGAAAACTCCTCCTCGCGAAAAAGCTTGGAAAAACAATGAAGTACATATAAGTCAGCTAGACGGAGAATTTCCCCTTGCGTGGCTCAGATCAACTAACAGTAGCTGCGATTATGACTAAAAACTCGACCAGACCGCGGTATTTTCGGAATCATGCTGACTGCCTACCGTCCCCTCTTACAGAACTAAGTTTGCATTTCAAGAAAACAACGTTTGCATTGCTTTCCTCGAGACAAAAGGACCCTTGTTGGCACTGCTGTAATGACTAACATAGGCCGCGTGTTCTATGTCATTGACGACTTTTTGTATAATTGCAAAGCGTCAACTGTTTTTTTCCTATTGTAAATGTTTACGTTTGAGTGTCGATTTCCGGCTAAAACATCCGAGGGAAAAGAGAAGACCAAGGAAGAGAACCCCAAAGAAATGCATCCTGTTTGAGGCATGCTTAAAAGACGTATTATGAGGCTTGATTATTCTTTTAAAAGGGGTCGAGGGCCAAGGAACTCTTTTCCTGGTGCTTGTTTTGCTTTTATTTTAATTTAGAAAAGAAATTTACGCTTTGGTGATTGCATTTGTCCAAATGAGAAGGCAAGCATGTAAATTAAAATAAAATAAAACATCATCTTTCATTTTGCCTGTAAAGACCTTTGGTTTTACCATATTTGCATTACACTAGAGGTTATCATCACTATCATTCAACCGCATGCAAATATTGGGTCATTCTGCGTAAAATATACAAAGTATTTCATATTGACAACCCTTTTGTGAATTGTGGACCACACAAGTAGTAAACTGATGTATGATGCCCAATTAGATGTATGTACCTGGAGGCACACCACACCATAAGGTCATGTTATTTAAAGTCTAATGTAAGACCAATTTATATCTTTCAAAAACATAATATTAAACACAAACAAATACGAAAATTCCACTGCCTCAGGCAAGACATTCACAGTCTAATAAATATGAATGGAGGGCGTGTAAGGACACCATTTTATATTCACCGTCACAAGCTTTTTGAATACTATATGAATCAGTATATCCTAAATGTGGCCGCTTTAACTTAAACATTCTAAGCCCACCAACACATATAAAAAGGGATCAACCTGTGTGGGTCAGTCTGCATGGCAATCCTGGGAGTTAAAGTCCGCTCACATCTAGTCAATCCATGTCAAACATAGCCCCTTGGTAAAAACTCCTTTTAGGATGCCGAGAATCAAAATAATCGTTTATATATGCCTCGATGCATCAGCTTTGAATGCGAGAGCACGAATCAAAACAACGACTGAACTTTAAATGTGAATACTGTTCATCAAGGTTATATTGTTATTTTGGATCTGGCTGGTTTGGCATGGGAAAGTTGCACTGCTTTATTTGCTGAGCTTAACCTGGGGATATGTTAATTTTCTTCGGTATATAGAGATTTATATTTGGCTTTGTGAATAAAGTTATTGTTTGATCACTAACCTCACGAATATTATAGTTTTCTCCAAGGGGTAGATCCCCCTTCCATGTAAAACCTATAACACTATCCTTTAGGAGGATTGGGACATGCGTAGTCCTACAACGAGGTGCCAACAATGTCATATTGTAAATAATTAATTCACTTAACATACATGGTTTGAGATAAAAACTTTCATGTACATGTAGGGAGTCAATTCCGTCACAAATAGTTATTTCCTCAAGTCACAAAAATGAGACAAACTATTTCCTCAGAACGCCACCAGCCCATCTTTCCCATACATGAACTGACCTATACAGGCTTAGTACCTGGGAGGCACACCTGCCATGGTGGATATCCTGATTGTCCCCACTGACCACCACCCTACCTGGACAATGGTCAGCCTCACTAGTTCGACCGAAGGTCTTTGGGTGCAGACAGGCTTGTAATTTGTCCCATGGGCTCCTTCTAATTTAACCATCATTGAGACAGAAGTTGGGCACCTCTGAAGGGTACATTTCAACCGCTGATATGTGACTTTATAGCAAGATTCATATAATAATTGACTGAATATAGGTTGACTTCTACACCCTTGCTAATGTGACTGAATGTTGTTTACGGTAAGTTTGGACCACAGATAATTCAACTTTCACATGGTTACAGCGGTGTTGAATACACTAATTTTAAAATTAATCGGCAAAGAACGTAATTATCTCCATAATAATTGAAAGTTTTCTTTGATGTGCTGGGTAATCTAACTGGGAACTTGGCCAACAGTTGACGCGTGAATTTACAAATTACAGCTTTGCCATTATAAACCATCGAATGATGAGCCACAATCTGTCAGTATTCTTGTGATGATTATCAAAACATTAACATGGCTTAGGCCATTTCGGTGAGACTTAGAGCCCTAAGTATCAATTATTGTACCGTTATCATACATGTAACTGTATAGATATTATACCATATTTACACATAATTTCCTGATCCCCTAAAGGCAATTTGGCAGTTACCATGAAATTATCCCACGACTTCGAAGACAACAGGTTCGATTCCCTAATGAATATCATTATTGATGAATATTTTTTATCGAATATTTCAAATGTAGATGCACTTTGCGTTTTAGCAATTGAATAGTTAGTTTTTCTTGCATTTTGTTTTAATACGACGTAGAAAAGCAATTATTTCTGTAATAATTATAGTCAAAATGATTTGCATATTGCAGTTACATACCGAATGCGTATTCATAATCCTGTTGAGATAGCATTTCCATAAACGTCTCATATTTCATATAGATGAGTGCATTAACTTTATCTCTCAATATCTAAAGAAAACATTAACATGGGAAGAAAAATCATTCCAGGAAATGTATAGGTACCTCCGCCATAGGCACTTAACTATCAAAAGGCATATTTACCGTTGACTCACGTAATTTTTATCCGTTTATAGATACAATACGGGACGTTTCAATGTTTAGTATAAATACCACTTGCCCCGCATTCCAGGATAATGCATGTATGAATGGAAAACCATGAGGGGGAATTGAAATACATTATTCCATATGACATGCAATTTTGTTTACAATTGTCTCTAGCATTTGACCCACAAACTACAATATTTCTACTACTATGATACACACATATACAGATTCATATAACTTAACTTAACAAAATAATGCTTAAACGAAAGATTTCAAATGGAATCTTTCCAGCTTTAAATGATAGCCTAATGACTGAATGTTCAGAAATTGGACAGATGTCTCATACAAGACATGCATGTAGAACATATCAATTCTAATCTATATATGAAAAGCCTCTTCAGCCTTAATACTCTAATCACAACTACTGAATTAATTCATATTGTATTTTGGTTCAGCAATGCCTAACATCATTATACTATCTGATGTTTAATGTGTGCGTCATCTCAGTATATGCATACGATACTTAATTGAAATACTGCATCACAATCACGTTAGACGTTTATAACATTCCATCTCCCTACTTGAAATCCGTTCCCACTACTTGAAGTAATTGAAGATTTTGATTAGCTTTAATTGGATCCACTTTTCTGACGAAACCCACCGTGACCTGGTTATTAGGCTGAGGTCATGCCACATTATGACAGGTGTTAGTGATCATTTAAACCATATCTCACAGAGCATCAGAGCATGCTCCCATGCCGTATAACCTATATTTTGCTATGCTTTGCAGGATGTTGATAATGTTAAACAACGAAAGTTAGGTGTGAACTTGAAATGATATTCCTTCTATTAAGGATAGACGACTTACCTGGCCAAACGTGGAGCAAGCAGTTAAGATCAATCCAACGTGTGAACGCGCCCTTCCTTCATAATTTTCCTTTTCCTTTAAAACGATTGCATTAGAATGCAGATTGTTAGTTTTTCCTCAAAATTCTTAAAGCGTGACCCTGGCCTTTTCATCCTGCACTTGTTACCCCCGACCGTTAATGATTTCACATACTTGTCATGGTCAATGCGTTACACTCACTGGAGGGAGGATTAAACACCTGGAGCAATGCAGCAGTTACATGCTGTACTTAGAAGGACCAAGCTGTTTTTATTAGAGATTTACAGCTCTGCACCCCTTCTAGCTGTAGACGTCCATATATACGAGGGGAAGTCACATTCTACCAAAACATGTACCTGGGGCCTGGCTGAGGGGTTATGTTGAAAATATCAAAGATGCATTTCCTCATGTACATAAGCAAAATAAATCACACCCGCTTTTTCAGCGTTTACTGATTCATGATATGCTACACTTACATCTTTAAATATGTTATTGACTTGTACCAACTTGCCTTGAACTTTGAAGGAAATACAAAAAACCCTTGCAATTTAGTTTTGAATACGTTATTCTTCTTATTGACTCATTCTTAACGTTCTTATCAGATGCAAAGTGGTGGCTCGCTAGCCTACCAAATTATCAGTGGTAAGAAATTTTTTAAACCACCCAATAGAATCATGTACTCTCTACAATCTAACCTATTTTTAGATGCTATAAACTCCTAGAGTGAATCTTGCTTTTTGCACTAAACGGAACAGAATTCTTAATTTAGCCACTATGCCTCACACCCTTTCAATAATCAAGAATAGCCATGTTTTCCTTGCAGCCAGGCATTGCCCAATGTTGCACTTAGCTCCTTCGAAGAAAGCTTTCAAAGGATACAAAGTAAGAGGCGGGAGCGCCCAAGACCCACGTGTTAAAATAACACCTTGGGGAAAGCACATCGCCTCCCGCCTCCCTAGGGCCAAAGTAAACCCATCAACCTACTATGATTAAACAAATAACATTTTTATTTTGTTTAGATATTTTGTCATGGAGTGCTTACCACTTGTGCATGGCAAATGTCGATTATTATCTAACTGGTTTCAGTTATTTTTGCAAACATAACGGTAGCTGGTGGGATAGGTCGGCCTATTGAAGGGGAAACTGTGGTTCCTTTATAGGGCTTCCTACCCACTTAGAGTTTCATATTTAGACAGGTTATGTCAATAGCGTATGTGGTATATATAAATTGCACCTTGGTAACAGGACCAGTAGATGGAAAAGGAAGAATTGGGCTAAACACATATCAAACGATTAGTGTATATACATGTAGTATCTAAACACAATGCCTTACCCGCCTATAGTATTTAATTATGACATTTTAGATTTTACTTTGCTCACTTTTTTTTTAATTTTTTTTTTTAATTGAACAACTCTTTTTGACTTACATGTAGTGCTCTTCCAACAGATACAAATGGTGTGATATATGTATGATATAATGAGAAGATGAAGACTGAAACATGCATATATTTTGTGCAGTATCATAAGTACCCTTATCTAGTTTATATTGTTAGACTCTACAGAAAGGTATTTCACAATAATTATTGTGAATAATGCCCATAGTATACGCATGAATCATTACATTATCTTAGCCTCTAGTCTTCAGAACCACCCCTTTGGGCTAATCTTAACGTTATTTAATGGACTTAGTAATAGCTTGACGGGGGAAAGGCGAATCCGGCTATTATGAAAACAAACCACCTACATGCCTCACCTTGCCGTCTGAGAGACAGAAACCTCCGTCTACGTATATATATTCTCGGTGCATTTCTTTTGTTTATGGATCAGCATTGCTCTGATTTTTGTCTTGTTTTTCCTAGGCCTTTAGGCCTGATAAGTCTGGCGGGCCTTATATGCCTAATCCTGAACTGTAGGGTTGTTTTCATTGCCCCTTGTTGGGGGTTGCGTGCTATGAGGTATGTAGAGAGGTAACCTGTGTAGACGGTCACAGATGACGATAGGAGTATTGACCCTAAGGCTTGCCCCCTGCGTGATAAGAACCCAGTAAAACGACTGGTGGTCTGCCCTAACCATGGCCCTAACATCCAAAGCCCCGACAGTCTAGGCTCGTTTAGGACTTCAGGGATCGGCGAAAATGAAAGCTTAACACGACCTTTATATATATATGATGTCTTTAGTGTCCGCACAGATTTATTATAGAAGCATAAGCATGGGTTGCTTTCACTGTATTTCGTGTAATTCTGGCGTGACAGGTTTAAAATCATAATGCTTATTTACCCTGTTTCTTAACGGATTATCTGCAAAGGGAGAGATTCTGTCCTCAGAAAAACTTAAAATCGTCTAGACAAGCGAATTGCCTTTGGCCATAGAGTTTACCAAATGGTTTGGCTATAACAATTCATCAATATATCAATATGTACAGCTATTTGACAAGATGTAAGAAATAGACCCAAAGGTATTCAATCTTATTTTGTAACATAACAGCGGATATAGAAAACATTCAGCATTCATACCAAAAACGAATGTCAAATTGTATTTCAGAATTTTCCCACAAGGTGGCAGGAGCAGGCAGGCACACGGGCTCCTTCACCTATACAGGAGCGCTACCAATTGGCAGTGATGAAACCCCTCACTAAACTTGTCATCATTCTGCTTACTGGAAGGACTTCAGTATTTTGTAGCAGAACTTAGGATAGTTAATATCGTGATGAAATAGCTGAAGCCGCTTGGATTATCTTGTTTTTGATAAGCTGAATGAGCAATACAATCATTTGGAATCTGACATCACCCCGTTTCTAGATAAAAAATATCATTCGATGATTTAAGCAGGTTCAGCCAATGTAGTGTTCCTTACTTGTTTTTCCTTTATTATCATTTTGCTATTGGTCAGTGTATCCTTCAAAGCAAGTAAAAGTAAATCCATAAGAAATAACAACTATAATCTCTGCTAACGACGTGTCGGACTTATTCCTTATAACGACGAGTATAGTCTTAGAGAGAAGAGTGGCTGACCGAGGGTCCTGTGACCCCTGGGGCTTCTGTGTGGGGATATGGGCCGAGTTATCAGTGCGAGACAAGTGGTCATCACACGACCACCCCAGGACCCCGTCACTGATATGATAACGGCACCACTTCCATATCTAAACACTCTCTTCCCAACCTTCTCCAGTACCTGATCTACCATGCAAAGGAACGCATCTTTTCCTGGCAGGGGAAGGTGGTTTCAGACACAAACAAAAACTCATTCTTTTAAAATTCATATTGCACATGCCTTTAATACCTTTACTTTACGTACTTAACTCAGCCAGCAGCTTTATAAAGAAGCCGCCAATACATCATAGTTATAAACTGATTATGTAGGCGCATTATATTATACCACTGCCTATCAATTTCCCATTTCCTATCTGAGTTATGATATAGCGGCGGTAACCAGGGACGGCTGCGGGAGGACATGTTTTATTAATCAAAGACCCCGCCGCCGATAAGGGTCAGTCTAATCGGTTACACCTACTGCTGGACGGGTCTGAGGGATGAGTGATGCACCAGGGTGGATGTGGTCTGGACCGTGAACTGACCACACCCTGGAGGAAAAGGAATGTCCATGTACCATCGCTGACCATAACGCCACTCCCCCGGGCCACACCCCATTCTCCAAGAGTCGGTCCTGGCCTAATGTCAATATTCCTTTGTCCAGCCTGTTCCTTTCTTCACTTTTTAATGTACTGTCTGAAGCTGTAGTAAAAAAGGTAAGGATGGATCCCCATATTTGCATCATATCAAACAAAACAAGATAATTATGGATCATTCTTATCATAAACATTTTTCAAAAACATTCAAACCAATGAAGTCAAAGTTCAAGTAAATTAGGAGCGATTTCCTGACTTGGAAAATAAAACGTATCTTTTCATAATGTCAGAGCAATAATAGTTTTGAGACTAATTCGCTGGGGCGTCCATGTGGAATGACCCCACGTGCATTCCCCCTGGCGGTGGCGGGGGTTAAGACTTCCGGTCCTCAGGCCGACCGTCGTCGCCGTCCAAAGTGCCGCCCAAGGCGCGCGTCCCGTCCGCGTCCATGTTAGTTAGGGCTCTAGTCCAAAGTACCCTGTGCCACTCTATCCCCTTCACCTTACTAAACAGATCCGCATGGGGGCCCAATCTTGAGATTGTTCTTGTCTTCTTGGCATAGGTACTTCACATACATTCCGGGATGTAGTATTGCTCTTTGTTTCGGGAGATAAAAAATGTGGCGTTAGCATAAATAGATAAAAGATATTAGCATCATGTCTACTTAATTATGAGCTGAATAGGAGGTGAAAAAAAAAGTTTGCTCTTTTATTTAACAGGTGTCTAATTGTGCCTAATTGTATTGTAATGTGTAAGCGTGACCGTGAGAAAATCAGTTATATAAAGAGAAAAGTGCGGTCTATACATATGACAGCTGCATAATGTATATGGACAGATGCCAATTACAAAGTGCACTTCAGTTGAAATTTAGTTTGATAACGTTGTAATCAAATATCATTATGCCTATGATATCATTATCATGATTATTATAACATGATATTGCATTCTTGAATGATGAATGTGCATTTGAAAGTATGCACCAATTTGCAATCTCTAAGCGAGGAGCAAGGCTTTGTTCTATGGACGGGAATGGGGTTTGAATTGTTTTCGAATTCGGAATTGACTGCTTGCTGTAAACGAAACAAATAGATACATATCTACCTAATATAGCAGGACGAGACATGGCTTTTGTAATGGTATACCATTGCAAGAAATTGCATCGCCCTTTATTTCCTCTAATACTTGTCAAATATCCGATTCTTTCGTTTTTCAAAATAATTATATCATATTTTCTAAAAAAAAACTGGAAACAATATTCGTAGGTAATGGTATTTTAACGTATAGACCTTTCATGTATACCGTCTTCCGGTATCATTATGCCATCTCATTCCCAATTTTGTACCTATGATCTTTGTAGATATTCAGCTGTAATAAAATCTACAATCGTGTTTCTATCTACAAATAAATCATGTTGAGCTTTTATTTAATGCACCGTGATGCCAGAACGAGATATACGTGATAATATTAAGCTTGTACAAACACAAGTATAAAAAGTATCACACACATGTCTCTGGTTGTACGGTATACAGCCTTGTACCATTACTCATATGATAACAAAACAGATAATAAAAAATTCTCACAATAGGCCTAAATTTCTATCCATCCGTATAACAATATAAACCATGAATTGCCTATGAAAATTCTATTGATCACTTCATATGAGTATTCTCCCCACTTCCTGTATGCCCCACCCCTCAACCATCATATCACCCCATCCATCAGCAGACATGCTCTGTGAGCCATATAAACCCAAACAAACCATCAATACCCGTCTGAGCGGCACGAGCCCACTTCAAAGGACATCAAAGACATAGCAGCCATCAGGATACAAGCTGGTTTGATGAGGATGCCGGTGTACAGGAGGCCTTAATCACCTGGAGCCCCAGGGTAGGCCGTCAGGAGCAGATATAAATGGCCGGTGCATGCTTCTCCTCTGGGGGTTGTGCGATGGAGATATGTGCCACTAATAGGACGTACAGATACGAGTAGTCATTAATTGCTCGGTAAATGACGGTGAATAAGTGTTACATGAATTATTATTATACCATAGTCTACTCAGGACTATGCACTAACTAATACTGCATTGTTTATGATGATACATTAGGGTGGTATAATTAAAGCATTGTTCATTATGTGACAGATAGCGATTATCCTTGTATTAATATTTTACAGAGAAACAATTATTTTTTATGTAGGCCCTATATCCAATTACATGAGTAATAATATTGATGTACGAATTATTTCAAATGTCATTACAAATGAAAGCATGGATATAATTCCCAGTTGAGAGCAAAGAGCAGAATAATCTCTTAAAGGTATATAATTCATTCTAAAGGTCCGGAACTATCAAAATGGGAATAAGATAAGCTCTTTTTCCATTACAGCAGTTGGCACCAGACCCAAGGACGATTGCCCATTCCACTTGCTGCTATCTGTAATGTCTACATCTGACCGCCTGCTATCTGTTATGGTCAAGCCCTGGGTCAGTTTTGGACAGTCCACTCTCAAGGGGGTCGGTCGTCCTCGGCGGTCAGTTGACCCCAGACAGCACCCGACGTATGCCCGCCTCAGGGTAGGACGTTTAGTACGTTCCTATTCTCTGTGGTCTCAGAGATGTCAATGCTCATTAAACGTTAACAGCAATACCAGAGTCCAGACTTGGACATTAAGGTTTTATGTAGGAATTATATCTGATTGGAGAGGAATGAGCATGCAGATCTAGAAACAATGGCAAAAGGGAAAAATACTTGTCGCTTTACAGGTTTGGTCCCATCCCTCTTGAAAAATAATACTTGATGTTGGCAAAACAACGTCGGGAATACCCATACTGTGAAATAGTAATTTAACAAGAAGGAAATAATGAGTTTCCTGTTTATCTATTTTATTCAGAACTTGCACTCTCCTTGTGCTATACCTGTGCTGCCTGTCAGACCACCTCACCTTGCCGTCGTTTCCACCACCATACATTCGATCACCAGTACTTTGTACGACTCTAAACATGTGAGTTGGTCTCATTATGGCTGAAAAATTGACACTCCATTTGTACTAAGGATTCACCATTCTTGCTGTGGTTACTTTTAATGTGCACAATTTCAAGGTAAATGTGCTTCATATACATGTTTATGGCAAACAGTGTTATGGGTCGAGAATTAAGACGTAAATGGAATCTCTAGAACACAGATAAATTGTTAGAAATATAGTGAATTTACTACATACCCATCATTTAAAAAATAAATAGAAGACTGTGACGCTTACTACCCACCGTTCGCAAGAATTGTCGGTTTCCGGACTCTGCCCCTGGGGTCATCCTAGAGTAAAATGGTCCAGCCCTGGACATGGAAGTAAGCTACAGGAGCAGGAATTCCGCCTGGAGCATTGACCTATTGCGACAGATGCTTGCTCGTCGAGGCATGTCTCAGCCTACAAGAGATACCACTAAATATTTACCCTGTTAATCACTCGGCAGTCTCGACCAATTAAGCATGGCCTCCTTTCACTTGACCGTCTCCACGGACTGGTCCTAAACCTGTTGGGCTTAAATAGGCATAAATACCTATTTTGATGAACTAAACATTTATAGCTGGTAGGTACCTATATATGTTGTCATCTTCAAATAGTTACAAAATATATCCTTTAAGCCAGTGAAATTGTTGTCCTTGAAAAGGAAATCTGCTTTGAATGTAGACCCGAATATGCGAAAAGTCTCGGTAAAATGAGCACATTTCAAATCAACTCAGGTTCCCTCTTTTAAGAAAGGTTTATCCTTAAACCCTAAAACAGGAGAGAGCAGGGCATTTTCTAGACTGATGGGCTGTGACAAGTTGGGTTGGTGTTGATTACCCACATCGATTTGGATGTTCTGCACCGGTCAGCATGCACTTTGTACTAAATCAACTCCACGTGAGTCTGAACGTCTTTGTGAGCACCGCTGAGGGGTTAAATGAGCCGAGGTTCACTTCACAGGGCTGGGTGGGGACGGCTTGACTCAGCATCCTTACATTGGCGTTGACTCATCCAAACGTGCCTTCAGAGATGCTTCTTGATGCGGTTCATCATGCTTAAGTATGTTGGGCTAAGGTAGGCACTGCTTTAGCATGTGTGGGTGCGATTGACAATTTATTTTTTATAAAAAAAAACTTACATGAGAAATAAAACATTTATGTGATGATTAAAAAAAAGTAAACAAAGAAGGGGTCGTCCAAAGAAGGGGTAGTTTGGAAAGGTAAAAACATGCAATAAACCCAATGCCTTGTCCAAAATGTAAAGTCATCAATGGTATGCCAGAGTCTTCTGATATAAAGTCTAATTACAGACTTATTGGATACTGCCAAGATTAATTTGATAGAGAATAAGGCAGCTATATTTATGTGACACGTCGATTAGAGTTTCAAATCTATACTTGGATAATGAAATACTTTTAGAACCACCCAAGATTGCTATTAGTTTATGCAAAGACCCACAAGAATGTCAGACTACTATTTGTCAGTCATCAGCTTTTTGAGTTAATGGGACTGGTATGAAGCACTCCACCACAAAGTGGTCAGCACCCATTTGTCCCCAGGTAACTGTACAAACACACCTACTGGTCAACCCACCCCCACTGACCACTGTCCAGCCGGCCCCACTGCTGGACATCTCAACTCTAGACAGGTGAAAGTGCCTACCTTAGTACACTGAAAAAACAAGGCAGAGCAAGCCTCCTCAGACCAGCTCTATGTTCTATGACAACAGAAAATAGCCAGGAGCGGTTTGGGTTTGGGTTGGTGAAGCAGAAACGGCTGAGGATTAGGGACGTTGTGCAGAACTAGTGGGCCGAGTGATTGGACTGTTTGTTTGGTTTGGGATTTCCCCCAGCAGACTATTGAACTTGGGAGTCCTCTGTTTGATGGGATCTTTGATGGTTTGACTATTTTGATTTTTGTTTGAGAGATTCAGGATGTAATTTTATGTGTGATTTTTTTTAAATATGCACCTAGGGAAGTCCCAGTGATCATCAACTGTGATTCATTTGATCATCAACTTGATATCATCATTGACATATGAGGAATTATGGCCTGTATACCTGGCCTTTATTTCCAATGTTAAAAGAAGAAAACAATGGATCATCACAGAAAGAATAGACTTGGTTCCCACTCCGCTATACTTAGTTTACATCTATGAAATGTATCCATTGGCTTTCTGTATTCTGAATAATTCAAATTTGAATGGTTATGTCTAATATTATTATAATCTTTTAATGATTTTATTACATACTATCCATCGGGGTTCCCCTGGTTTTCAGGAGTATTACAGGATGTAATATTTTATAGTTGATGATAAGGCGTGAGGGTAATGTAAAGGAAAATAAGAATAGATAAGATAAAATAAGAAGCATTATTTTGGTATTTCTTATATTCTAGGTTACCAGAGTGTATCAAAGTCATCTAAGCCCGTTCATGAACTTGGCTAAATCTGTCTACCAAAGCAGCCACATACCTCTAAGCTAATACAACTACCATTTACCAATACGACTCAAACTGATAATCTGTTAGCTAAATGCTAGGTTTGCACTGAAAAAGCCCCTGGTCTCAGAGGACTGTATTGACAATACAGCCTCTGCCAGCTGGGCCGTGTTTAGAGTCAAAGGTCTAGGAAACACTCTCGCTTCAAAACGACGCATAATACCGAGATCTTTAGCAAAAACAACAGCCTCAGTCCAAAAGCAACATAATACAAAACCCAGAAAGGCTGTACCTGAATTAACTGTTTATATCAAACTAGAATGGATTAGCTGGTTTAGGAGTTGTTTATTCTGTTTCTTCTTTTAGTATAACATCATGTGTATAGAATGATATTTCATGTTTGTGCTTACATGTTCATTAACTTGCTAATACTCAAGCTATGTTTGTGATAACTATACATTTATGAAATGCTGCATGAATATGCGTGAAGTATAATTATTTAACCTAAAACTGGTGGGGTAGGGTGGGATTGGGCTTATCAAATGAATACAATTTGTTTGTTTGTGTATGAATATAATTATGGTTACTACTGTTGTAATTTGTATAAGTTGTGAATTAAATGTTTAACGATGACATGTATTATATAGATACTGTTGGAAGATCTTGTAAACTACCCGAAACAGTGAAAAAGTATATTCAAACCTGAATCTAGTTGTTTTATAACCCTTTATCGGATTTGAGCATGATACTACTAGACTGTGGTGCTTTTAACAAAACCTATAATCATTATAATTATCTTAATCATTATATCACTGGTTTTGAAGATTGCACAAGAAAAAAAACGTTTCTGCATTAACCACCGAAAAAGTATCTGATGAGAAATTGAATTCTCCGCCACCCTTTCCTCGTTGACACGCGTTAACACTTTTATTATAGGAATGCAGGGTGGCCTAGGTCCAGCCACTTGTAAAATAATTGCCTGGGTCAAACTCTAATTTATTTACCGACAAAATGATGGAAGAGGTGAGACAATATCTAAACTTGTACGCCAGAAAGGTTATGAATTATCTGAAACCTAAATGCACTAAATTCATTCAATGTTACATACAATGTTACATTAACAGTACATTGCACTTAAAACTTGCTCTCCAGGTACAGCAACTGGCACGCACGCCCCCTAGCGGTATAGCATAAAACCAATAACACGTGCAAATGGGAGGGCTGCCACCTAGTGTGTAAGGCGCGAAGCACAGACTCTTCAGAGTCACAGCTCATAACATAATGAATGAAGGAAATGTTTGTTTGTATAACTTTTTGAGAAACTAATTGAATTATTGTGCGCGGAACCGATGTAATGTTTTGACAATTTGTCAGTAATGTAAGTTCTATCAGGCCTATAAATAATCATTGTTTTATTTCTTGTTTTTTTTTGTATGGCAAAGAAAATCTTTTACATGTACCGAATAAAAATTTAAAATGTTTCATATTTGATGGATAATTCAATAATTATCAATAGGTCAGCCTTTATGCTTTCGTAGCCTCTTCTATACTTGAACTGGTCCACAAAGGGATGTTATGATGATGTATCTAATGAATACCATTGTCTTAGTGCACCCAATTCAAGCAATTTATAGTTTTGGTAATAAATCATGAAAATAGTATCTTAATGGAAAATATCTAATTATTATTGATAACAATGAACTATCAACAATTTCTGTTGACTGTCAAAATTAAATGGAAAAAGTACTGAATGGATTTAACGTGTATTTATTATTATACATTTATAGGTATTAGTCCTATGCATGACGATTTCCAAGTTCCCAGTATCGGCAGACCTTTTAACAACGGCAAGGAACAAAAGCAGTATTATCTTTAGTTGATTGAACATAATGTCATGGCCAGACACAGAATATGTATCATAGTGACCCCATCTTTATTCCTAAACTTAAACTTATGGACGACTATGCTAGTATCGAATTATAGCAACAAACAACATCGGTAAAATAAGCATAACCTAACTTTGGTGCTGCCACCTATTTGTTCAAGGACAAAATGAAACTGTCACGAAACCTAATGTTGGTGGCGCCACCTATAGTGCGGTATGTCAACTACATGCTTACCTTAGAGGTAATGATGTAACTGTAGGTCTCACGGAACTAATTGTGGCGCCATCTGTAGTGTCATATACCTTTCTGTCCCGAGGTGAAGGGAATGACTGACTTTGAGTGGCTGATAATGAAATAAAGAAAACTGACAGAAATGAATGAAAAATCACAGGGTACCCCCTATTATTTGTGAGTTGTTTGATAGAAATGAATCCTTGATCTCTGCTTGTTGGTAGGTGTCAGTCTGATTTTTAAATGAGCTCTGTATCCTGTGAATTTGGCCACTGCAGAACTGGCAAAATGAGGGTACATCCACATTTAGGACCCCTGCTTTAGATTTTGATGGTCAACCTACCCTGAAATTTTGATATTTTGTGTATCAAAGAGGTCACAACTGGGATATGGGTCAATTTGAGGTGGCGCAAAATTCTGAATATTTTTTTTTTCAAGATAGGCTACATTAAACTATACAGGAAAATAATTAGTTCCGTGAGACCATAACATTAACTATAGTCCATATGAATTATGTAGCCTCTAACATTATCAGATTTTGGTGCGAAATCTCTGCTGTACATCTCTTTAAGTAGGTTATTTTTCCGATTCTGAACTGCAATGACGTGTCACGAAGATACCTATACTTCTTCTCGTGGTTGAAGGAGACACTTGCAAGAAACCTAATAAAATCCGTGTCCATAAGTACCCTTCATAAAGGGACCTTAGAAATATCCTCAGGTTCCAAAATCCATATTTATGCAACCTGTCGTAAGTTATTGAACATTGTAACTTGTAGTGTGAAGGGCGTCTGAAGTACAAAATGTTATACCATTTCGAGCTTCCCGCATAGGTTTCCATATATTATGTGAGGTAAAACTAATCAATATTTGCATTGTCCTGTTCATCTGGTGACATCCCCTAAAACCTGTCAGCTAGCAGTAACTTAAAACATTCAAATAAGTATATGTATGAGTAGGATATGTTATGCAACATTATAATATACTTTATATGGTATTCAAAGCGAAGCGTCTGAAACCCTTTGTCCTTCACTTCTCCTTACTATTATTTTCCTTTTCATTTGTAAAGCATTACTGTAAACAAAAGAGGTACACAGTTCATATGTATGTTTATGAATGCCTTGCAGTGGTTTTCTTCGGTGAATTTACTGATTAAGAATTGAATTAGGCAACTCTGCCGTGCAAAATATTCTCCTTATGTCTTCCTCAATCTATTTCTATTTTTTTCCGGTTTCGTCTCAAAAATTGTGGAAACCATGCCCGAGACAAATTGCCTTTTTTTACATACAACTAGGTCGTGGTTCACTTTGGTGTAAAGAGTTTACCATAATGATGTCTACCTCCGATCTTCACTGATTATCCTAATATTGCATCTAATGCTTGATATATCTTTTTGTCGATAGGGTCTATATACAATTATTTTAATCTCTATATAGATATAAACATATATATATATATGTAATTGATACTTGGAGATAGCAACACGTTATCAACACAGATCATAGATTTAACCAGCCGTCTAGACCAATGGGAGATACAGGCAGTATCCTATACCTGAACTTGGCCAACACCTCATCCTGAACTACTCCGCCATTTTCCTTAGCGTTATCGTCGCACACGTCGCCCTCTGGTGGCTTGTAATGGTGGGCAATTGCAACTTCCGGTTTAACATCCCAGGCGAAGGTAAGGGCGCTCCTACCGCTACCCTTACACCCATCCCGGGATAGAGACATACACTTAATGGGGTTTAACATGAGGGGGGTCTCCACTTTAGTGCTGCTCACTTCAGACCGCTTAAAGTACTTAAAGAATATCGATTTTCCTTTGTTTCTTGCCTCGCAGTTGGAGCCGAAGTTGGCACCATGGAATCCAAAGGAATCTGGCACATCTCCGAATGTTCCTAGGTCTTGGGAAATTCTGTGGAGCATGTCCTTGTAGCTGTTGTCTTTGCGAGGGATGATGATGTCATTGAAGTCGGTCACTATAAGATTGCGAGTCCTGTACATGTTTTTCAGTAGGCAATCAGTGAGAGACACTGTGTCCAATAACTCCCTATTGGTGTAAACATAACTGCCGCTATCACTTTCAAGCTCTGCCTTTAACGCTGGGATAGGGATAATCTTCACAATTCCCTTATTTGTATAGTGATGGAGGTGCGATATAGTCTCGGATGTAAGGTTGGTATTGTAAATCTGAAAATCAGTGACACCCAGCATCCGTTGCACCTCGATCCATTCAACAATATGAACGGGATCCCAGTCCCCCACCGTGGCCGGCACACACACACCGAACTCATGCGTTATGCCGGCCATGCTGGGTTTGTAAATCTCCAAAAACGTCTCCGGATCATAGCAAGCACCCGTCACTATGGACACGTGGGTGGGGAGGGGATCTACTAAGGAGAGCGAGCAGGTGAAGACGTACTGGTGGAGCTGCTCCGAGCTGCTCGCACTCTCCGACAGCGGCGGGCCTTTGGACATAACCGTAGCCTTGTCGAACCTGGGATGTAGCTCCTCGGGGTACCAGAGCTGGCAGTAGGGGGTGAAAAGTTGGGGGTCACTACCCACGGCAACTACTTTAACCTCCTGAACTGACCTCCTGCCCAGGTCATGATTATGTAAGATGGCGGAATATTGGTAGATGACCACGTCGTTGTCCTCAGTCCGCTGCCAGGGTTCGGACCCCTCCAATGGCTCGAAGCTATCAATCAGGGTTCTTGCAACGTCCACACAGATGCCAAGGAATCGGTTCTCCATCTCCCTTTGCTCGTGGAGGGCGGATTGCCTATCCCTCCAGAGGCGACCGATGAAAACCAGGAGGATCAGGAGGGAGGCGAAGGCGAACATTGACAACCTGTAATGGAATTATTATTTGCTAAAGAGGTTCAGTAATTCTAAACATAAATCATAATCATCCCATCTCATTAACAATTTCCAATTTAATGCCGTTTTTATGGATCAGTCGAAAATCATATATTGATGTATTAATGTAAGTCTACCCACTCCCCCACTATTGAAATATGTAAATAATAAGTGGGAGTGGGTGGAAGATCGGCGATGCCGAACCCTTATAGGGCCTACCCGATAAAAATCAATTTAAAAAAATCAATATAGGTTGAGACATGCGTAATCGGAATTTGTAAGGACTTTTAAAAAGCCAAAGAGAAACTGCATAATTATAAAGAAAGCATTGAGAACAATCAAAGTGTATGTCAACAAGCCCCACTTGCTCCTACAATTTCTTAACTATTAGGCATGTGAAGTTGCACTTTTAAAAACCTTTAAACTGTTAGGTTTGTAAATATCAGGAAGGCTGTACATCATAATACCGAAGAGTTCTGATGACCTCTGTAACCAGCCCCCTCCCCCCGCCCGGTGACGTAAATAAAGGGAGGAAGGAACTAATGGCATCAATTTAGTCATGATTTCCTAACTATGAGATCTATACTTAATTTATCAAGAACAACACGACATGCATAATCCTTAATATTATACAGCAAACTCCCGTTTAACTGTCCCGAGAAACCCATTGACATTCTAAATGGCAATTCGGCAGTGATACGAAGACAAACATCAATGGATTCATATGTAAAGGCGTGTGAGAAGATGTCCCATGTTAGTCATTAAAGATGTGATTGTGATCTCTGGAGACCTATATCAGTACCCAAAGCAGTCTTTTTTTCTGTTTGCCCAGAAAATTACTAAATCATCTCAGATTCTATGCTGCCAGTGAAATGATTGCACTGACGCAACCATCCCTGTGTTTCCCCATGACAATAAAGCTAATTAATATCAACTAGACGGATCGTGTTTCGAGGGAATCATCTAATGTATATTTCATGTTGTGCCGTCGGCAATCATTAGCTTACACGCATTAGACTATAGCTGGAATTAACTTGGTTGTCATTGCTATATTAATGAGGAAACAGTGAACGTTATAAAACCAAAACTGGATTTTAATAAAGGACCTTTAACCTACCTTCGTCGTCGGGGACGCAATATTGCAGCCAAACTCATCTTGGGGATTTAATCAAACTTTCCGTATATCATATATCATGTATACCTGTGCTATATATTTGGTCGGTTGCGTATCATATTTCCTCAGCTATGCCTATATTGGAGTTCATGCGGCCAAAGGAAAACAGCAATACGTGTTGCTCTGGGGACTTCCCGCACGTATAGGGGTAATTCGGGTATTTTCGCGCACCCAGTGCGCGAAATTAGACCAAGAGAATGCGTTAATGTATATTTTAACTGTCTCTCTTCATGAACAAATTGTGGAGCAAGTATTCAATGCGTTTGCAGCAGTGTAACTTATTCAAACCATTTATAATGTGCAGAATATCGATTTTTATTAGGAATTCTGTAATTGTAAAATAGGAAAAAGACACACCATATGAGAAATTGATTATTATGAGCTATTTAAATGTATCTGCGCGAAATTAGGACCACTAGTAGGTCTAATTTCACGCAGCTGTTGTAATTTCGCGCACTATACATTCCTATTGCAAATTTGGACAAAAATGATATTACCAACTTTAAAACAATGCCTTGATATACGTACTTACAAATCTCAGATCACTTTCTTTAGGACTGTATCTCAATTTTCTAATGTTTTTAACTGACCAATCATACTTAATTTTAAAATGACAAGCAAAATATAAAATATTATGAATATATCAAAAGTCACATTAATGAAAAAGTCTTCTAAATGAACTATCTTGATCATTCCTGCTAAGTGAGTTGTTTAGTAGATTAATTCAACATAACATTTGAACATTTATTGTTTGACCCAACTCAGAAAAAACGACAGTACAAAATACATGAATAAAGGAAAGACACATTTTAGGCTGGCAGGGGTCTAAATTCGCGCATTTAGGCCATTAACATAGGCTTTTTGTGCGTGAAATTAGGACAGATATGCGTGAAATTAGGCCTAATATGTTATCAATATTACCCTAAATTTGTTTCACCATTAATTGTCTCAGTGCCATTGAAATTTGAGGTGCTTATTTAAGCACTCTCCCCGTCCATGGTTGGCCTATTACAGACACATTATTTTCAATATTAAATACTGCAGCCTTGATTAAAGTAGAATGTATATTTATAAAACAATACCATAAAATCAATAAAAAATCTATTTTTTCCCCATCCATCACGTAAATATACATATTGGTCCTACCATTATCAGAGCAATCAGGAATTAAGAAACAACTGTGATGCATATTTCTCAAAAAAGAAATGTCCATTATCTGTAATTACTAAATTTCTAGGCTCAAAACAAATATAGTGCGTGAAATTAGACACCTGCGCGAAAATACCCGAATTACCCCTACAGGCGTCAGGTGGTGTCCATTTACTGTCTGATATTCATTGGTCACTGTACAATACACACATCGATATACTTCCACATGGTCAGTTTGGAGATGACCAGGAGGGAGGCGACCGCCTGGTCTGACCAAATGACCATGGAACATGCTAACAGCTGCCACGGCCGTACCCTATGGCCCCGGGGGTACACTTGAGGCGCGGCAGGTGTCGCCACGAGTCAGGTAAACCCCCATGGGCGTCATTTAGGCAAAGGACAAAAAGGTTCCTAAATGCACGCCAACGAATATGAAATACATTAAGAATTCCCTGTGGGTCTTTCTGTATAAGGGTTGCGTGTGTACCATTTGATAAAACTCTGTTTTTTCACTACAGTAGAAAAAAAAGAGTTACCTAAGCTGACGTATCTCTCAATAGATATGTGCGTCCGTAGTGGGGTCTGTTAAGGCCATTTTTTTGAGAAATCGTTACGCGGCGGATAAAAGCACCAAATTTGGTATGAGGCACCTCTGAGGCATAACTATCAAATCTGGAAGGGGAGCCACGTTGAAATATCAATAGGACGGATGTGGGGGCCCAAAAACCAATATGGCCGACTTTTACTATAAAAATTCTTATATCTCAGCTTCTAAAAAGACTAAAGAGACATGGTTGGTGTCAAAATTAAGGGATTATGGGTCAGGGAATTCAATTATTTATGTTTTAAGTCAATGCGGAAATCCAAAATCTGAGATGGGTGACCAATTTTGAGAAATATTATGATTTTTAGCTACTAAGGCATAAGGCCAGGGGAAATGGTTCCAATATCAGTTGTCAATAGCCTAGAGGGCTCAATAAATATGATATTCATCCAATACAATACCATAAATTTCAAAATGGCTGAATTCATTAGCATGATACCTTTGATAATGACTGCTGGATTCCAAAATAATGCAAAAGAAAGGATATAGACTTAACTCTTTTGACACAAGATTTCTTGATTCCATTTGGTATGATGATCCCCTTGGGACCCCTTCATTGAATTTAAAAGGGGAGCCACCTTGAAATATCAATATAACCCGGACGCGGACCAAAAATCCAATATGGCCGACTTTTATTGAAATAATCTTATATCTCAGCTTCTGAAATGCCTAGAAACACATTGCTATTGTCCAAATTGGTAGATTATAGAACAGGGAATTCAATTATTTACCTTTCGAATCTATACAATAGGTCTAATCGAAGCTAATCAAAAGTTTTGGTCAAATACCTTAAATTTCAAATGCTAAAAACATACAAAATTTGTCAAAATTTCATTTTGGTATTTCAAGATGGCTCCCCTTCTAGATTCAATAGTTATGCCTCAGAGGTGCCTCATGCAAAATTTGGTGCTTTTATCCGCCGCGTAACGAAAATGTTGTTAACAGACCCCACTACCGGGGCAAGTTAAAAAGTCAACGTTGCTGCATTTCCCTTTTTCAGAAACATGTTTGGGGGCCCTGACATTAAGGTACTGCCTTCTTAAAGGTCAACGTCATTTTAGAACTGTCTTATGTTCTTCCTATCTTCCCGAAGAGAAAGAAGCTTAAGTAAGAAGGTGAGGTAGAAAAAAGCGTACCCTAAAGCAATTTGACCGATACTTCTATACGACTAAAAGATCTCTAGTTTCACGTTAAGACTATAGATTCGCGACCAAATATTGTCCTTTTTTGGTCCTCATATTTCCCTTGTTATTTCAGACATTTCCTCAGAATGGGTAAAGAGACCAACAAAATTAATAATACAGATTTTGGTTGTTCTGTTATTGTATGGAGCCAAGTAACATTCTTCTCAGATGCCATTTATATAGAATAAAGTTAAATCGTCCTTTATTCATAAGAATAGGGAAATAAACAGGATGGCGGAAAAGGGCCTACGTTGTAGAGTTATTTGTATTCTTGTCTAAATCTGTTTCGGCGATAAACTACGGGGACTACGTGTAGAGAAATTTCATTATAATTAATTGTACTTCAGATGGTTTGGAAACCATGGCTTGTAACTCATATTGGGGTCTGAAATTCTATCAAACGAGTTCTAATCAAGTTAGATTCCAGTGTTTCTTCCATCTAGTTCTCCATCTACCTGTTTTTTTAGTATGGCCAAAAAGCATGAAAGTGGAGCAAAGGATGCACACCACATATAAGTGAATGAATCATATTGGCTTTTTAAATTTTTCATAATCTGATACCTCATATCGGCAGATAATCGAAGTGTGTCATAATGACCAACTTCCTCGGTTTACTATACTTTTTCAATATTTTGATAATATTAAAATATTGAAAAAGTTTTCACTTTTATCATAATTATTATGATTGTGTTCATAGATGTAGAAACGCATACTAGAAAAAATGGAAGAATTAATCATAAGTCTTATCGAGAATGTTTTTAATCCATATGTACATCAAACGTTCATTACAAAATTATATATATATTATGTTTGTATGATATATTTTACAGAACTTCAGCCATTGTGATCTTGAGCGATGCGGACACATGTTAGGGGAGTTGTCAAGTGCAGGCAAAATGAGATGATAATTGAAGGTCACATTTACTTTAGGAGTAAACGTCGGCATGGCAACGATCTATTGGTGATTTATTAAATTGGATATGACATACCAAAGCTTAGGACAATTTCATCCGTTAATGAATCACTAAACTCACTTATTCTTATCACTTACAGCAAGGGATCTACATGCAATTAAATAAAAATAGAAAGATTTAAAAATGCCCAAAACCAAACCCTTAGGAAATCTAAGGAAATGGCAATCTGGTCAATATGGTATATGGAAGATAGGAAATCACTTTGAAATAACATTCCAAACATAACCAACACTTTACTTGTGTAATAATATACAATTAGCATCATGCAAAACAGTCTTCTTATGCACAAGCACGCAACCCAAGACAATATCAATTCACAAAACTCTGAATGAGAAAAAGAGAAATGCAAAACATATCCGCATAATGCCTTGACTGGAAAGTATGCTAAGTAAAAGTAATTTTCAATATAATATTTGGCAAGCCTGTAACTTATTGGAATATGGGACTCTAAAAGCGAGGACACCTCTGTGAAATGAATCTATTTTACTTTCATGGCAGTGAATCAAGATGAAATTACAATGGCACTTGGAGTTGATTGTGTCTCATCACTAAAGAATGTTTCTATCCTTGCACATGACCTTATCTCATTGCCAGTTTTATTTGTACTCACCGTAGACGGCACAGTACAGTGGCATGTACGGTGTTTTCTATTCCTTCATGATATCATATTGTCAAGCAACTCAGTTCTACAGTGAAAGATTACCCTATATCTTAACATATCTATTCGAAATGACTGTTCCTCTTATATTCTTGGTATTCCAATTATGCTTTATATAGTTTTACTTCGCCCTTACATTTTGACGTGAAGAGGCTCATGAAATTGGCAATGATCCTTACATATCTCACAAGCACTCGGTCATACACTAGGTATTATTATTTCAACGCTTCTTCATATATACCCTATTGAATTGAAAAAGTATCTTTTAAAGTTTAATGTAAAAAGTCCGTGAATTTTAATGAAAATAAGGTACGTTCGCGTTTACCATTGCTCTGCAACACTAAACCTCTCATTAACTTGGCAATTTCCCTGCGGCGTTGTCATATGAGGGCCAGTAATCACTGTTACTCATGACTGTTGTTTTCTTCACAAGGCTGAATGGTCGGCTATCAATCGCTTGAAAAATGTACAGAATTTACATGGGCTATGCACATACATAAATTACATTCTGTCAACAATATAGTCTCAAATCATACAAGCATTTCATGTACATGTCTCCGCATACAAAAAAGACATTATTTTCCTGTGACTTTTTACATTAGGGTGCTGTAAGCACAGTCTGACAAAATAATGCCAGGAAAACCGGGCAGCAGAAGTACCAGTGAATTTTTATACAGTTGCCATGGTAACAGACATTGTAGTAACATGACGTGACACAGACTCCAGCAGGTCGGCATTGCCCAAGCAGCCTGCAGTAGCCATGGTAACCTCAGAAATTCTCGGAAAGACCCTTGATAACCGATGAAAGGATGCTGGTACCATCAAAGTGTCAACCAATGACATGCTGCCATTTTCTTAAAAATAAAAAGCACTCGGGTCCTTTGTCGGAGATTGTCTTTGAGATGGAGAGGAATTATTACAACTCTGGGGTTATCCTTATTAAACGAACGAATTCTAAACTCTCTCCATTGAAAAGCACACACGCTCATATACATGTCTTCCAACGTTCCTTCCGTTTCCGGAAACTCAAACCAATATGTCCGTGACCTTGCTACTGTGTGTACGTATTTCCGGTTCCTCAAGGTCAACGACGAAACTACCGGAAGTAGTGGTCGCGCCGTCGGACATATTGTCCGCCGACTCTTCCTCTAAGGGACCACGGATCTTTTCGCTGACGACGCCGGTGCCATTGGTATAGTTCGTTCGCGCGTTCGGAGTGGTATTGGCCCCCGCTTTGGTCGCCCGCCATCTTGGCACCTTGGGGGCGAGGGCCAGGCGCGTCGTCGGCGCCGTCGTCGCCGTCGTTGCCGACAGCGGGTTTCCTGTTAGGTTGTCATGGCTACCGTTGGCGCTGCCATGGCAATTGTCTGTGTCACTGCTGCTCTGGTTGCTGCTACTATAGCAACTGTCGCGGCTATCGTTGGAAGGCAACTGTTTATGGAGTGAGTTGTTGGCCGTTGTGGTGATGGTGTTGGTGTTGTTGTTGGCCGCCGCCGACGACGCGGCACCACCGCCGTGCTGCTGCTGGGCGGAGCAGGCGGCGGGCGTCGCCGTGGAGGACGTCTGTGGGGGCATGGTGATACCGGAGGACACGGCGATCAGCGGCTGGTGGGCGGGGTCAAGGCTGGAGGAGGGGGAGGAGGAGCTGGAGGAGGCAGGGCACGTGGAGGAGGCATGCAGCGCTCCCCTCACCGGCGAGCCATTGCTTAGGGTATGGTGATGGTGTGCGGAGGCGCCGACCGGCAGGGTTGAGGTAGCGTTCCTGTGGTGGAAGGTTGAGCAGGGCCCTGAGGATGTCTGTCTGTGTAAGGACCCTGTAGCGCCGGCAGCGACCACGGCCGCCGCCGACGGCCCTCGGTGGTGACCACCCAGCCCGCCGGGCATGGTCAGCGACGACGGGTCGTAGTTGTGCACCCTGCTCGTGAAGCGCGGCTGGCGCAGCGACCCCGTGTTGCTGGGTGGCAGGAAGGACTTCATGCTTGTGTTGCGGTTGCCAGATGGCTGGCGTAGCATGGGTTGCCATGGTCCCGGGTCACGCCCTTCCCCCTCCGCAGGACTGGGTAGCGAGACGGCTGCAAAAGAAAAAAACAAATATAATTTAATATCTCAAGATACGTATCCATTTTGCAGGTTCAATTTCTCAGACAGCATATCAAGTAATTGCCAGTGCAATCCTTTGTTATTCACCATTTAAAACTTGAGGGCTGCAGTAACATATTATTTATTGAATGTTGTTGCAAGCTATCTTTTTATTTCACTCTTGTCTCACAGTGTGTGATGTTTTATGTATTATTGTTCACAGGTTATACAAGAAAACTGGTCTTTTACTGATGAAAATATGAGCTTCTTCTGGATGTAACATTGTCTTACGTTTCTCTCTTATCTATTTCTCAGCAATCAAATGGTATTATTATAGAACTAGTTTCCAAGATAGAGACATAATTACATCTGTAGTATGAGTATACCTGAGCTTTGCTGTGTTGTTAACTGTCCTAATAGGATTGGAGATCTAGATATAGTGTTTCAAACAGAGCTACACTGCCTTTATTGGCCATTATCTAAGTTGTCTCTATCCTACTTTAGATACGGATATACATATAGTAGAGAAAAGTGTATGACTGCTGCTTTAATGGAAGTTTAATTTGGGTGTTCATTTTTAAAAGGAACATATCAAATTAGCATGTTCAAAATGATGATAGTGGCAGGATTGAGTGTACGTTGTGATCTAAGTGAAAATAAGGAAGCATGAATGAGTGAATGAAAATAAAGGATATTCTAAAATTGCATGGAGAAATTGGTTTGAAAAAAGTAAAGCAAAGATCATTATACCACCACCAGAAGAATAGCTGGAAGCAAGCAACCATAAAACATAATATTGTAATGTTTTGCGAGGATTATTAATGAAATAACTGGGCATACAACATTTTGATTAACCCAAATAGAAGAATGATCATCGAACCAATAGCTTTATTCGTAAAGGGGTATTCGATGTTCACGTCTCGAAGCAGTTCGAATAATATCATTTCAGCAAATATGAACCTCATTAATATTTTGCAATAACATTTTTAGGCCATTAAAAACAAGATATTATTTCCATCTCCAATGCTTATAAGCAGCATGCAAGCACATGACAGCGTTGTGAGGGGCATGCAGGGGGGTAAAACTGAATTTTGGTTTCCTCCTTTTTATTTGTCTGTCAATACCCTAAAGGGGATACGCCAAATAATATATTAACCTGAAGACCTCATTAGTTCAGTATATTCCCACTAGATGTCCTAGTATCGTGCACATTCTTCCCGCCAGGCGGCTGCACGTAGCGAGAGAGTCGCCATGAACAACAGGAAAATGTCCCAAAGACCACTTACAGCGTCAAGCTTATGTGATAAATGCATCTTCACGTTGAAGTATGAATTCAGCTCACAAACAGCAAACGCCTTTTAGTTGGAGTTTGAATTCGTAATCTAGTTTTCCTATTAGCTGATCCTAACCAAGCAATGGTTGCTCATTTAAGGCAAAAGTGAAAGTGGAGATCGCAGTAGGAAAAATCTAATTGATTGAATAATGGAGGAAAACTTGAGTAACAAAGCCTAAAAGGGCGATCTTTTCCATTTGTAGAACACATTAGGACTCGCATTTTAATGTGGCCAGGCTATGCTACACTTTTCAGGCCCGACAGACGTTCTTTTTAGAAACAAAGCGAAGCAGGTTTAAAGGATCTTATTTCTGATTTAGATAGTGCAGTTTTAAAGCTGTCCTTGCTGTATTTCATTCAAGGTCTTAAACTTACGTTGACGAATTTGATTCCGGGTGTACACAATGCCCATTTAAAGGGCACTTTCTTTATCAATGTCTGAAAAACCACGTTGTGAAAGAAAAGTCAACACAAACAAACGTTAAAAAGAAAACATTGCAAATCACATTACCTAGAAATAAAAAAGGTGAAAATAGTTGGAAACTATCATCAAAAGTAGACACAATGAGGGAGGCATTAAACTAACAGAAAACTTAGTAAGATTTGACCCTGATATTTTATCACCCATCACTTTTTCAGACACCCAATCGCTTGCAGGAAATGTTTATGACGATTAAAACCAAAATGCCCCAAATATGACGGATTCTCAACCCATAGCATATAGGTAAAAAGGTTTCCCGCCGATGTACTTCGTGTCCATTTCTAGGTGGGTGGACGAATACATTAGCCTTCATCAACCATATATAATCATCATTTGGGGATATGATTAGAAAGTAAGTAGACGGGGCCCGGTCATACGATAGTCATAGATATAGGAAAGGTAAGGCCTGCAAATCATCGCAAGTGGGCGGTCTTTTGTGTCTCATATAGTCATCGGAGGAGAGGATTTTCATTTGTTATACGAATTGCAGGATATGTATATATATATTATATATATACACGCTCACCTATATGCTTATAGATGCATGTATGGTTAATACATGAGGACCTGCCTCGTCCTGTCTAGTGTATACATGTTTCTATATGTATATAAAATAAATGAGGACCTATCTAGATCTTAAAGTCTCTGTACTGACAATTAATTTTAGCCATTTAGAAGTACCCTTTTGCGCTCAAACAGAATTGCGGGGAAACATGCTAAATAGCTCCAAGAAATATACACAAATGTACAAAGGCTTTGAAAAGGGGACTATTATAATACACGAACTGTACAAAGAGACATTCAGACGGGGCTAAGTAAATGGGGTTGGTTCACAACTGAGGACTATAAGTCCATATAGGCCTACTATTTATTAGAGCAGTATTTCAGAATTATAAACAAATCAGTTACGAAGCGAACCCCATACTATAGGTGTCCAAAACTAGTTGTTGCAACAAAGTGAGAACGTGATTTACATTCCAATTTTGTTCCAATATAATAATTCAAGTATTACAATAAGGACGACAATCGTAAGGTGTGAACCAGGCTTAGGGTAACTTTGCACGGCTTTACAATAGATTTGGGGAAATTTGCAGATTGTGCTTACTTTTGCTCTCGGCTCCCAGGTGTGTCTCCAGGGTATTGCCGTGGGCGTTGTTGTCCCCCTCCTCGCTGGGGCCCCGGCCGCTGTCCGTGTAGGAGCCCGTCTCCGAGTCCACGTCCTGATGCAACAACTGCAACATCTCATGCATCTGAAGAATGAGAAAAGTCAGGGGAAAACATCCTTACTCATAGGCCAGTTTGACAAAAAATCACAGACATTAGAAAAACAATCTTTTATTGTGGGGAATCACGATGTGTGACTCCAGGACACTCCCCTTGTTAAAATCACGAAGCGTGGCAAATTATGATTTTGTATGATATGGCACGATTGCTAATTACTCACATTAGATCAATTTTACATATCTGTCAAATGTCTCCTTTTTAATTACCTCCCATGTGATACAATTGCAAATTAATCTTATCGGTTTAATTACACCATGACACCTTGGTGCGCTTTAAACAGAATGCCATGAGGCTTGATCACATTAGGGTTTCTGATCCGTTCAACCTATACTTGCATTTAGTTTTAACACATATGTGCATGGACATAGATTATGATTATTCAAATATCGAAATGCAAGTTATAACATTGCACTTCTTGGACATTATATGTAGACGTTTATATGATATCCAGTACCTTTATCCACTTACATCCACACCTTTTTAATTTTTCATTACTCATACATACTCAAAATTGTGTAATATTAGAAACCTCTTTTAAGAATATTAACATTTACGACTTTTAATACTAATGGATTATCCCAACATGCATACATATAAATTAAGAGTAATTGATCGGCAGCTCCTTTCCTAGATAGCTATGGAGGATAATACCGTACATCAATGGCAAAAAAGTAACCTTAAAACTGTAAATAACATAAGTAGTGCAAAAGATTGGTCTTATATATATGCTATATGATGTGTGAATAAAAATAGGCCTACCAGTAATAAGCACCGATATGACACACTGTCTGATTCCTTATTTCAATCTATCACACATCGACTGACAATTTTCAAATAACACCAATCTACGGTTTGGCCAATCCTAAATGCAGCCATGCAGCAGAAGACAGGCAATCCATTCACATCAAAAATCAATCAGTGCAATCGAAAAACCTTTCATGACAGAACGGTATCGGATGCAGCTTTCTCAAATGATTCTCTAATTAATCGACCAAGGGATGCAATTAACGTTTTTGACCGGCTCAATCAACTACTACTTTTGTTAACACCATGGGGAGGATGACCTCAGCTGAATGTAACTGGCACACTTCTTTTTTTTATTTGGTGTGTCTACCCAAATAACAGTCCACTTTACCTGGGTATAGGCCATGGCAAACTAAACGAAGACACCATTGAAGTAGAATAAAGTGAGCAAATAGTTCTATCTTAACTTGAAGAGGCACCAGCGACTCAGCTTCCTTTCGCCCCACTTGCATGACAGTCTATTGATTCTAGCAAGGTGATTGCAATTTAATTAGCCGCAGAATCTGAGGCAGCGACAATGAACTAATAATGAGGAGTTATTGACTTTGGTTAAGAAGTAGCTTGCTGGGGTTTGGTCAGTATCACCCACTGACAGTTTGATCTTCTTTCTGGTGCACTGCTCACAGATATGCCAATATAATTTGACAATGGGGGAAACATCCTTTGGGAAGATCTTCTATAACTCATTTCCAAGCCAACAAAAGAAACAGGAAATCTCATCATTTTGGGGAACAAGAACATTTAGAAGTCTGCAACGTTATTGGCTAGGCAGAAGATAACATTCGTTCGATCTTCATTACTTTGAGATTTCTAGCGGGAGACAGCCATTTCAAACCACGGGGCGGCTTCTAATGATAGCACAAAAGGCAGAGAAAAGAGACAGCGATCATTCAATCATTCGCCGAAAAAGCAGGACCTACAAAAAGAAAAGTGACGCAGGGGGGCATATTCTATAAGAGGCATGTAGTGCTAGGTTATTGTAAGTTAATGTTGCACTTGAGTTTGTAATGGAGGTTAATGTTGTAATGATGCTTAACTAAAAGGAAGGCACGCACGTAGGCATTTAAACTATGCCAATTAATCGTTATTGTAGAAATAATCTCTGTATATTTGTGTGAAGTTAAAACACATTTTATAGTGTACTCTGGCCTATGAAACCTTTACTGACAGCTTTGCTTTTATTTTGGAGGCAATGCATCTTTCTTTAAATCTGGAACAGGGAGGCCGTAGGTGTGTATCAAAGGACGTTATAGTGTCAGCTGTTACTTTAACGACAAGGAGATTGTGGGACAAACCGGGTTTATGCGTTAGGCCACCGACAGTAATGTTGTCACACATAGAGGTCTTGTATCAGGCAGCTTCATTTTATAACACACTTTTTTCAGCAGTCCTTTGATAAACTTGGCGAAGATTTCCTTTACATTCTCTGAGCCATTGAGAGACACTCCTCATTCTTCAAGGCAAAGCTTGTTTAGAATTCCTTTCGTTTTTAATGGCCTTGGAGACTGTACGTTCTTAATTGGCGCTGCATAGAGAAACAATGAAGTAGATAGTATTTGCATTTTGCCTTGCAATCTATTTAAGCTGGATGGGCAGAAAATCGTTCTCATCTATTATTTTACTTTCAATATTGATCATTCGCTGAATCCTAGCCGTACCCGTGACATATTGATTATTTCATTGTGGGAAGATTCGTTATAGGCTCCAACAATGCTGTATATATACCGCTGCCAGCTTCATTCCTTTGAATACAGTTTTTCTTCCCAGGATCCAACATCTTTTATCCATTGTATCTTATAGATCGTGGAACTTTATTCTTCTATTAAAAAGATGCAATCAAAACAGTTTTCTTTTAATCTGGATTTATATTATTCTAAGCTTAGGATTTTGTTCCAAAAACAGGAGAGAGTCTTAGTCCTGAGTAAATTGATTAGATTTCAGGAACACACATCTAACATGCCTTTATAGCTAATCTTTACATGGTAAGTTATAACATTATCAATTCTGCTGAAATTGGATCCGAGGCGACTGAGGACCACATCGACTTGAGATTAGATTACTGATCCACAATGTCAATGTTAGGGCTCGTTGATCAAACCTTTCAAGCGCCAGTTTGGACTTTTAATGTCGCCCTAGGTCTTTAGTGATTTGGCAGACCGGGGGAGTGAATTATAATAGAGGTAAGGAGAAAAGCTAATAGGTGAACGGCTGTGCTACTACGACTCTTGAACCCTCTCAGCAGGAGGTTGAAGCCTCTGTAGTGTTATCTGTAGGCATTAGTAACATACAGGCAGCGGAAACAGCACCTCTAGAGGCAGGCTGGCGACAGTAGACACATAAAGGTGGCTCTTTATGTTGGACAAACAGCGTCTCGCCTGTTGTGGCGCACTTGGGCGGGTTTCAGGGGCCACCCCGCCACGCCAGGCTGCCCCACCTCGCCACACACAAGGGCCAATATTTTGCCTGGACGAAGTCTAGCTGGCACAGAGTTACATCAGGGGATCAATGGGCGCTGGGATCAGGGATCCACTTGGATCAAAAGGTCGTAATCTATTGGCCTCCTGCCCGTTTGAACAGCAAAGAGTCAAGAAGCCCACGGTGAGAAAAGAACTTAAAATGGTGGTCACTTAACGCGGTATCATGCACAAACAAGCCTGCCCTGAATGTTGATGCGGGGATTTTACCGGTTAACTTAGATCCAGTAACCATTTCCGTGAAAAGAAACAGGACCAACTGGTATTTGAGGTAATGAGAATCGTCAAGGGGGGTTGGTGGCGTTTCACACTCCCAAGCCTAACCAAACAGACTAAAATCACAAAATCCCTTTGAAGTTGAAGCTAAGCCTTTTGCATTTGTGATACTGAAACACAAGACGTGGCAGGGTCCGATATATAGCTCGTTTCATACTGCCTGAACATCCTTACTCAGTTTTGCATTATCATGGGCCTTTGTTAGTTGATAGGCCTATTTCTAGATCCGTGTTGTTGCAGTGCGCTCACATTTGTTGATAATTGAATCTTTGGAAACAATTGCATTATAATTACAATTCTCATTTGGCCTATCTTTCGTATAAATGTGTGTAAGGTGGATTTACCGTCGGATGCATAGAACTTTGCGTTTGACGAACGTCCATATCATATTCATGACATGGGTGGGGATTTTATTTTGATCCCTTGGAAAAAGGATGCGAAAGAAAGAGGTAAAAGATATAAGCGTCTGATAAATAGCATTCAGAATCTGTTCGCCTCGTTCCCGCCTAAGAAGACAAGCTGGCCTAATCGTCGGACTGAATCACCCACTTTGTCAAGGCATCTCCGCGACAAATCACATATTTTGGGAATAATTTCTTGACTGATACGGCAGCGGCCCTGCTCCAAGTCCCCATGTCACTGGCGCGCTCGGTGCACTACGTCATCATTTTGCGCGGCCTACGTCATCAATCTAGGTGATCTACGTCATCGGTCTTGCGGAAAAGCGGCCAATCCTGGGGTCGCCCTGTCAGCGGCGGCGTCCGATTGATAGCACGGGGATCAAATGGATCATCCTGCCGGCAGACAGTCCACACAGACAGCACACAGATGTCATTATGATAATGCTTTCATTTGGCCCCCGTGTCAGTCGCCTTATCAGGCCCAGCACACTGTAAATTTGATCAGTGCCGACCTTATGGGATCTTTCCCTGCACCCCTGTGCCTTGCTATTGACGTAGACAGGATGGACTGAGAGCTGATTTACACACCCCCTAGTGTCACCTGCCCGCCCCTACGCCGCCCCCCTTATGTTCCCGGCTGGGGCTGACAATGAAGAGGATGTGAAAACATTAAGAGCCGTCTTTCCCAACCCATGGGCCTTCCGCTGACGTGACAAGAACCATCGACTTGTAGGACCTAGTTCCGCCGCCGCCCGCGGTCTGCGGCGGTGTTGCTGACGCCTAGTGGCAAGGTTGGGAATTAGTGAAGTCTTGACGGCAATGTTGGCAAGATACGTCATGCATGAGTCTAGCATAACTGTAAAGATTACGTTTATACATAGGTAGGTATTTCTTGGAGTGGGTAGTATCTTGAGATCAAATAAACCCGATGCAATGTTAGTACCACTGCCTGTTCACATGTGGTGCATCCTGACAGAAACTTAACTAAGAGGTATATAATGTTAGAGGAATACTTCAATAATTTACCCAATGGGTCAGTTATTGCTTTTACAAAGGGTGTCTGGGTGGAGGACCTCAAAATCCCTAATTTAATCAAGAAATCGCCATGTAGCATGTCAGTGTCGCCTCATAATGCATGGCCATGACCCGTGTCGATTGAGATGGTAATGTCTCATGTCACCACCTATCCTGCGCTTACAGCTTTACTATACCTCCAAGATAACTTAAGATAACTATACTGGAATCCATAACACGTCATTAATAAGTAATTCCATTTCACCACCTTGTTAATTGGGAAATGGCATCTAATATCAAGTCCTGAAAAACTAGATACCTTATAATAACCTGAGCCCAAACGTGGAACTATAGCTAATGAATGACTCCATCCCATAGAGACTTTATCTCTAGCATCTAAGAAGAACACCTACATTATATAGTAATACAAATATATATGGCTTCGTAAGCGGATGGAATGGCACAGAACATACGGCGAGATAGGGCCCTGGGGAGATCGCCAAGATGAGGCATTGTAATGTAATAACGAAACCCAAAGACTGCCCTTGTAGCACTGGCCCTTTTTTGGGACAGCCTAATTTTTAAGCGGATTGAAAAATAATCAGCCACTGAAGTAAACTCTAGACATTCCAAGTGAATCTCTGGAGATGGAGGTATAATGAAGAGTTCTAGTAATAGGGGGAGGGTGGGTATCTTGGGAGGGGTTGTTATGGGACTATTACATCAAGCAGATCACAGACGAACCGCGACAGCTCACAAATCAAAAAGATCCATATTATTTTTTATATAATGAGCTGTGCGTGAGGGGGGCAGGACAAGGTGGGAGGGAGGGAGGGATACCGGGAAGACACCATTATACAAGATAATTATGGGCCCTTCTCATCATCCGGGACTTTGGCGACACGTGACTCGGTGCTGCCACTAATCGGCGCCTACCAGAACTAGTAGGAGTCACGTGACTTGATGGAAGAAAGAGAGAAAGCCTTATGTTATCCAAACATGAGAACCAAAGAAGTTCTAATGGCCAGATGAGCCCGTCTAATGTTTTTTTCATGCGTATTGTTTCTTCGAATGGAGACGATGACCTTGTTTGAAAGCAAGGAAGCAGAGAAGAATAGCAACGGCAGGCAAAAGCCAAGACGTTACATGACAACAAGTAAAGAAGTCTGACGGAGGAAACTGGCGTTTTCAAGTCAAAAAGTATCGATCGGATGGCGTCTGGGCTTAAAGACAAGCCAACTTTTTTTGTTCACATTATGTCTTTTTAAAGAATCAGGCTATTTATGATTAAACGTGATCCACATGTGCGTTGTCTTAATGTGGGAGGCCTTTGCTCAAAGCGAATGGTTGAATGGCGGACTTCCAATGGAAATAAGGACAAAAAGTACAGTTTTTATGTGTGTTGTGTGTGAGAATAGCAGCGCTGTGGCAGGGATCGTGAGGCTGACAGAGATCACACAGCCCGGACTAAAAGACAAAGCGGCGGCAGCATGGGCAGCAGACCGGGAGGGGACGCCGGGGTCAAGGCGGGGGTAGGCGGCCACCAGGGGCGGATCCAGCAGGCCTCTGGAGGACTGTAAACCCTTGAGCATTCCCCCATGTCTTTGTGTCTGGTGTGGTTAGAGGCTCGAACTTACGCCTGTTGTTTTATCTTGTTTTCCATCTGGGTACCCTCCCCCACATTTCTTTTCTTTTATATTACTGACCAACTTTTCTAAAATTTCTGGATCCGACCCTGTTTTTATAATATAATAGTCTTGACTTAAAGAGGAAAAAAGTTTATTGGAGAGCATGTATATAGTTGCAGCAGCCGTGACGCCTCGGGAGTAACTACTCATGTAGCAGTAGCAGAGAGGAGGAAGAGAGAAGTAAGTATAGAGTAGTAGAGTAGAAGAGGCTATAATAAGGTGCTTCGTGGGGACTATACCTGGCCATGGGCAGTCGTGCTCACCTCTAACTCTGCGCGGGTAAGCGGCGGGAAGGTGGTACTGGCCCTGTCGGCGCCGCCGCCGCCGCCACCGCCGGAGCCCGCTCCCGCGTGCGGGCCGCCCGCCCCCGCCGCTCCTCCCGACGGACCGTAACTTCCGTCGCCCGGCCCGCGCGTCCAGAAGGGTCGGCCGCCGCCGCCCTCGCCTGCCGACGTTTTGCCGTCGTCGTCGCTGAGGTGGTCCGCCTCCGCCTCCTCAGCGCTGTAGTACGATTTGCTCTTCAAGGGACAGGCCTGCAAGGTCAGAGTGGACATAGAGCCAGCGTCAACTGGTGTGGGAGGCAACGGGGCACGGGAGGAGGAGAGGGGGGGGGGGGGGAGGCCAATCATTGGAGACAATGTGGGTGGGTGTGGAGTTGGGTGACTGGGGGGTGGGAGTGGGCGGGATGGTCGGGTGGGATGCGGTGAGGAGGGGATGTGGGTAAGGAGGGAAGGGAGTTGGGGGTTGGGGGGTTGGAGGGGGCGTTGACCATGGGAAGGGCGGCCGGAACCGGAAACCTGAACTGGAAGCGGAACCGGATCCTGACACCCGAGGACTCCCTCCTCCACCAGACCTGGCCTGAGGGGTCAAAGGTCAGCCTCCTCCTGGGGGGACTGGGGGGATCACATGATGTGTCCTCGAACTGCTCGTCTCGGCCTGGCCTTTCCTTGAGAGTCACAACAGTTCCTGGATCACACACGTGCTCTTAGGACAAATGTGAAATAGATAAGAAATGATAGCATAGAGAAATCATACAGGGAAAAACCAGACATGAGATGGTCAGGAAAGTCGCACAGTTAAAAAGATCTCCGTTTACTTCTGCTTTAACATTGTTTATGAATGAAAGTGCTACGGATGGTTCTGAGTGATGTGAGTAGTATAATGAGATGGTGGTTAAGTCATGGCAATACTCTGCAAAGTTTGTGAAATAACAATGGGAACAGAAAACACTTAATATTTCAAACTCAACGCAATTATGCCTTTGGGAATACGCCTTAACCTTATTGATTAAATGTTAATAAACAGCGAGGTTAGAAAGAAAATTCCAGTCATTCCTGGGCTAAAATCAGACAATCAATCAACAAACCAGGATAACTAGGATCTGGGTGGGGTTTATCAAACAAAATCCAGTCAAAACAATGTACAAAAGAGTTACAGTACATTCTCATTATGTAAATCATGCATGCCTCTCCTCCTAGCGCGGGTACAGTCAACGACAAAAACAGGGAGACAAAAACACCTTCTCCAAGGATAATCATATTCCCTAAAACTTCGGCTTAAACAACCTAGAATAAATAATCCCTCTTTCCTTGGAGAATTCTTAAATGAACGACGTGTCCTGAGGGCTATAGGGTAGGCATATCAAATGGATAGAAATGAGACCAGAAAACAGGGAACCGGCGGGTGTATTGGGCATAAATAATGTATCGTACATATATGACGTAATTCAATTTCATCTAGCCATACTTACAATTTACTCGGTATGCGTTCTCTAGGATTTCTATCCTTCTATACTTATAATTAGATAGGTCAATGCACGGATATAGATTACGGTTATGTTCTGATATCACGCAAAACAGCGCATTTTAGAAACATGTTTCATATATTGTTTATCTCCATATTAGGTTAGTATCTATCATAATATTAAACTTATTTTATGTTATTTCTAGATCAATTAATCATGTACATGTATGTATACAGAGTTAATGTTCCCTTAACTACCAAGATTCTTTAATGGTAAAACCTTGAAAATACACCTGAAATTTTGAATATGAGGAACATTGTTATCTTGTGGACAGGCTTTGGCCATGCAGAATATAACGTACAGAAATAGAACTAATGGGTCACGTCTATCATTGAAATAGAAATGCACATGCTGACAACCATTGGAGTCATGCAAGAAAGCAATTCAATCCGACAAAGTCACCCCATTAAAAGCAAAGTTACATTCCAATTTGTTACATCAAAAGGATGTTTGTTTGTATTTGTGCAAGGTCATTTGTTGAATCAAATATTTGTAGGGGACAGGACAATTTTCTGGTGTGTTTTTGGCATGATGAGTAAAAGCTTTGACTTTGGTAGGCTATCCTAACCGATTATATCCATCAACAGGCAAAATTTCCCGATAAAAATGCCCCATCACATCCAATATAATAACCATTATCTCGTATTCTTGTTTCAGTTAGCTGTAATAACAGTGAGGAGGAAATGGATGTCATCTGAGCGCCTTTGGAAGTTCCCCTTGATGCTTTCTCGGAGGGACTTCCTAATTAGATGAAAAGCGGTAAAATAGCATTAATTGCGAGGGGGAAATAGGAGAGGTGGCATTGGCAGGCGGGGGGAGGTTCCCCAGGCTGGGTTCAGCACACAATAGCACGGCCTTCCGATAACGTTTGATTGCTGCGGCAATTGCGGAGTTACCCGAGTAGGGATGGAACGTCGCGGGGCCCGCCCAACCCCAACTGTTCCAAACGCCAACAAAGGAACCAATCAGCAACCAACGGTCCTATGGGAAGCTCGGATCATCCTCGCCCCATTTGCTATCTTGTTTCTGTTTCCTTTAAACTATCGACCCCTGTCGGCTCCTCCAGAAGCATCACATTTCATCCACTCCCTTTACCACCTTCTTCTCCTGCTAGAGACTGAGAGATAAACAGACTCCAGCAGCCTGTAAGTCCCTTGCAGGGACCAACAATATAGACCCGTTATTTTCAAAAAAAGGGTGTATAAAAGTATTTATATTGCACTCTACCTCTCTGCTAGGGGACTATGGGTACCTTGCGAAATTATTAGCAGCCACAGACTAAAGGAAGATTATATTTGTGTTATATATTTATGTCAAAATGATCATGTATACGCTTAAAGGTTGGCTCTTGTGATTACCACATGTAAACATGATAATAAATTATCTCCACCATTGACGTCAACCAAAGTTTATTATCCATTACTATGCCTCGAACTTATTATGGCACTAAACTTCTAGGCTATCTCTGCGAAAATAATAGGGTTTTATATACAATGAACGGAAAAGGTGGCTAACCACTTTATCCAAAAAGGTAAGTTAGTACCATAATCCTAGGGCGTCACTCTTTCCCGGTACTAGTATCTTCTTTAAGGTAAGTGTTATGCATACCACGTCAAACAACACAGGAATCAAATGCTATTCAAAAGAAACTAGCAGTAAGTGAACAGATCAAAACGGGTTGGTTGCTGATGTGCTGTGTGGTAGTATATAGTACATTTGCAACAGGTTTCTGTGTGGTTGGACATCTATGGCGAGGCGGGTGGGTTAAAAACAATATTAGACATAGCCTGGGAGGAATAATGATACTAATATGGAATAATGTAGGAGGTACCGATAAGACACTGGTCAGTGAAACAACACCAGGTGGCGCAGAGGCGGGCACACTGATAAAGTGAGGGAGGTTTTCGTTTAATGGATGAATGATAATAATATAGGCAGAAAGAAGGAGAGAAGACACCAAAATCTGCTTATGTTTATACAGGATGGAGGCTTTTCAAATAGCGGCCTTTCGGACATACTACCTTTTATCGGACCTCGGACCACGGCGAGGATTTAGCAAACAGTAAGTCTGACCTGAAATTAAAACCAGTAGCGGTTACCAAGGTGTTCCTTAGCAACGCATAGCAACGCAAACGGAAATAGCTACAGAACGCTGTTACCTGGACAACATATTGCTAAGGGGGGAGGATGTGCTTTTTTACTTGTTTAATTTTGCTCAGGGACAGTATTGTGAGTGGCGGTGTTCTGTGTATGTGAGCAGGGTGTTGGTTTGTGTTTGGGATTGGTTTTATTTTTTCAGAAAACGAAGAACGAGGGTGGGGAACATTCAGATTTAGGCGGTGTACACAAGCGATAATGAATTTCTGGCAAACGAAAACACTGGCATGGTAAGTACGTTATTCCCGACACCCCTTGTTCTTTGATAACAGTTCAGAGGTAGGGGTAGGCTACACCTATAAGCCTGGGCTTAATCTTACCAATCGTCCATCAAACAACTAATACCATGAAGTTCGTTGAGAGCACTTACGGAAGGCTTTGAATAAGCCAAGGCGGCTTTCTGACTCTGTTTCTGCCTGCCTGTGTGTTGAGACCATCTACAACCTTTCAGGTGAAGGTTTCTAAGGTTGCTGCTGGCAGTTAAGCGTTTGTTCAGTAGTCTGAAATTTCAGTCGGTATTTGCTGACTACACAGTCTATGTGGGGGTGCTGACAGGCCTGGCTCCGTCCTGCCCAGTCTAATGCATTAATGTGTGGGTACTGACTATATATGGCGACTAGACCACACCGCAGGAGGAGAAGGGGGGAGGAGACGGGGAAGGAGAAAAGGGAGGATGAGGTGGTAATAGTGGTTGATGTGTTGTCCCCACCTTAGCCGAGGGAGTTCCTCCACCAACACCCCTCCCAACATCCCACCTCCAGGGTGAGCAAACATCTGAATGAACCCAGGAGGCTGATGTAAGAAGCCTTGCGACCTCCCCGACCGTGCCCCAGTCTGCACCCAAAGTATTACATTTCACATTGTCCTTTTTAGCCCTTTTAGCTCACAGTTTATCAGCGGCCTTCACACAGCCTTGCACCCCAGGCACATCAAAGGCAGCTTTAAGCGGGGCAGAGGCACCAACGACAAGGAACTTCAAAGAAACAGCCAAGGAACTCATATTTGACAGGATCGCCAAAGTTTGAAACTGTCTCTCCCTCCCCCTCCCTTCCTGCGCTGGGCTTCCAATGGAATGCAGGGAGAGAAAGAGAGAGGGCTAAGAAATGCAACGATGAAAAACCTCACGACCAAATTGATCTGACGGCTTGTTGGCTTTCAACATGGGAAACTTGTGACGTACGTGTATAACTGGTGGGATTCAAAGGATTTTCCCTGAAAAGATACGTATACAGAGATTCCGCAGTCCAAACGCCACAAAGAAAACAATGAGCTTTTAGAAACGACATACGTGGCCAGGAAGCACACTTTCAGAGAAGGAAACGTACAAATGCAACCTTTGTAGTTTCCATGAAAACAGGAGTGCATGAACAAGAAACATGTATGAGGCCTTACTCTGCATTGCCATTATAGTTACTACAATGCAGGTTCTGGTATTGTACCTATACCATTTTCAACAGATCTTCAAGGTGATTTATAGGCATGGTGAAGCTTTCCTATATTGAATTCTATATCAATGTCATGAAGCATGGTACTGCTTTATCCTTTCAGATGCAGTTCTACCAAGCCAGTCATCCACGACTAAAATCAACAGACCAATGGATTACTTAGGCACACACAAAGACCTGCCTTCTCCAATGTACACCTCAATACATGAGCAACTAATCAAATACAACGTATGGTAGAGGGAATTCCTTTCCCACGTCAAGTCCTACAGGTTCAGTAGCTGGAAATTCAGTTGTGTTTGCTTTAAATGCTACAGACTGTTGAACGTGTTCTTTTGAATTCCAAAAGGTCGTCGTCCCTACGACAGATTTTAACATTCAAAGGTAGTTTTAGAGTCTCAGTGGAATGTTTTGATTTCTGTCGTCATGTTTATCAACCCATGGCCCTTTGAACTATGCTCTCAATCTTGGACATAACAAAATATTTGTCAGAGATGATAATACAAGAATAATCCTGCATCTCATTTGAAAAACTATTTGAAAGTTCCTTTCAACATAATTGCGTTACAAAAATATTATGGTACAATAAGTGGGGACACTCGTCCCGACATATTCACAGCCTACAGAGAAAAAAAAGACATGCATTAGATCTGTCAGATTTCAATCCATCCCATCACCAAAACGCTAACACCATTGTGGAATAAGACATCTTCATACTAGCAAAATCTTTTTTTTTCATTTGATATATACAAAATTGAAAAGAGAAATTATGGACAGCAACCACCAATAGGATGATATCTACACCACAAAGGTTGCATTCATATCCCTGATGACACCAGCTGCTGTAACTTAATCATAAGAGTAGAGTGTGTGAGGACATGCGTTGGCACCTTAACGGTAACATGATGGAATGTACCCGGCCGGCTAATAACTCTCCAATTAGGACAGTGCTGAGGAGGCCTACTGAAAAATGCATGCAGGACGGTACCAGCAATCTACAGGTTACATAACGAGACATCGGCTACGATAGACATACAACAACATGGTGTCAACAAATGAAAAAGGAGTATGGTCGATGAGGCCAAATGAAAGAGAGTTCCACTCTTATACAAACACCCAATACCTTTGATCGGTTTAAGCTTGAGGTATTTGCTTTTGCCATTTGCCAATCAATGATATTATATTAGTTGGGCATAATCACACTCATATTAAAAAATGTTTGAAAACCTTCCGTTCCTTCAACTTAAAACTCATAAAAAAAATAATTCGAATTATCTATCTAAACTCGGATGCCAAATGCATGTCTTCAGTGCATGACCATCTAATTCAAATGTGAAGCATTCTCTTTAATGTTTCAAATAATAAAGGTAATCGGTAAATTACTTGGTTAAGTGACTTACCGGCGGCGGTTCGCTCTCCCCGTTGGGCGGCCATAAGGAGTCGCCGTCGTCGGCGTCGCTGTCGTCCATATCCATACGGAAGGTGACAGCCTTTTTAGGCTTGTCTTTGAGGTCGGCCTTAGTCCAGCCCCCGTTGGCCGAGGGCGTGTCGGCCCCATTCCTCTTACGGGCCTCCCGCCGGCAGTTGTACTTACTACCACGGTTCGACCGTCTTTGGCGACACTGCACGGCCACTATGGCCACTACAAGCACAACTATTAAAAACACGATCACCGCCGTGCCGATGATCAAGTGGCTGTCTTTGATATTAAAGAGGGAGAATCCCGAGTTTCTAGATTGTGGCACGGCCACGGATTTGTTGACGACTATGTGCAGCTCGGTCCTGGAGCTGTGCTGGGGTTCTCCATGGTCGGAGACCATGATGACGAACCTGTGGATTTGACTGTGGTACTCCTCCAGGGGCCGTTTCACTGTCACCCACCCATTGGTGGTGTTCAGTATGAACACGTCCTTATCGTTCCCTGAGACAATGGTATAAGTGAGGGCACCACTGTCCCCATAGTCTGGGTCGTGCGCCTTAATCTGCACGACCCTGGAGCCCATGGGCAGTCTATTAGAGATGAATATAGTGTTATTATATTGGTGGGGATAGTCTATGATGGGCGCGTTGTCGTTTTGGTCGGCGACGAAGACGGTGACGTTGACGGTGGTCTTCATGTGCGGGTACCCCCTGTTTCTCGCCACCACCACCAGGTGGTAGGCGTCCTGCACCTCCCTGTCCAACTCCCTCTTGGTGGTCAGCTGGCCGGTGATCGAATCTATGCTGAACTCGTCGAAGCCGCCCTTCCACAGGTCCAGCGAGTAGAGGATCTCGTTGTAAGGGTTGGAGTCCGGGTCCGAGGCCCTGACGTAGCCTACCTCCGTACCCGGGGGCCGGTTCTCGTACACGCCATACGTGTACGTGTTCTGGGCAAACATCGGGGCCTCGTCGTTCGTGTCCAGGATGTTCAAGGTGAGCGTGGCCGTGGAGGACTTCGGCGGGCTGCCCTGATCTTGAGCCATGAGGATGAAGCGGTACTGCCTCTGGCGCTCATAGTCAAAGACCACCGTCGCTCTGATGACACCGGTGTTGGGGCTGATGGCCAGCAGGCCCCGGCTGTTACCGTCTGTTATAGAGTAACGGATCACCGAGTTCCTCCCGGCGTCACGGTCCGTCGCGTTCACCTGGGAGACGTAGGCGTTGATCGGGTTGTTCTCCCTTAGCTCAGCAATGTAGCCCTGCCGCCAAAACACGGGCCCGTTGTCGTTGGAGTCCACCACGATCACTGTGATGTGTTTTGTAGTGGTCTGATGCGGCATGCCGTTATCCTGGCACACCATGTTGAGGTGGTACTCCGATTGCTTCTCCCGATCGAACAGGGACTTTGTGGTGACTTTGTACTCGGTCTGGTAGAGCTGCTGCAGCTCGAAGTTCCTGCTGTCCATGTTGCAGGTCACCTCACCACTCGTCCCGCCGTCCAGGTCCACTACCGACACGTGGGCCACGAAGGTGCCCACGGCCGCCCCCTCGGACACCTCCACCAGCCCGGAGGTGGTCAGTGCATTAAGGGTGATCTCCGGGGAGTGGTCATTGATGTCAATGACGTGTACTACCACTTTGGCGTAAGCGGGTAAAGAGTTGGGGCCTCTATCATGAGCGGTGACTGTCAAATAGTAGACGCTACCTTGTTCATAATCCACTGTCCCCCTGACGTAGATCTCTCCAGTGTCGGCGTCTATGGCGAAGAGGTCGCCATATTCCTCCTGGGTCTGCGGGGAGAACTCGTACACGACGTCCCCGTTGAGCCCACTGTCGGGGTCGTGGGCGTGAAGGCGGATCACCGTGGAGTCCACAGGTATATTCTCCACTATGGAGACAGTGTAGGTGTAGTTGTTGAACTTGGGGTTATTGTCATTGGCGTCTTGCACCTGCACCTGCACCCGCATGGAGCCCGATTTGGGAGGGGTGCCGCCGTCCAGGGCCACCACCTCCATATTGTAGACCTCCGTTTCCTCCCGGTCCAGTCGCTCTTTGAGGACCAGGTGGAGATCCACCACCCCTATCGTCGAGCTATTGGTCACCCGCAGCTCGAACTTAGGGGTGTTGGTCACTAACTGGTACTGCTGGACGCCGAACACGCCGCTGTCCAGGTCCTCCGCACTGGGCAGGGAGAAGGCTGTGCCAGGCGAACTGGCCTCCGGGACTTGCTTGACGATCACAGACTGCGGGAAGACTGGGCCGTTGTCGTTCAGGTCCGTGATTGAGATGGTGATTTTGATGATCTGGAAGAATTGCCCCGGCTGGACCATAACGTTGAGATGAATGGCACAAGTCGTCTCATGCGGACAGATCTGGTCGCGGTCTATAACCTTGGCGGTGCGCAGTATACCCGTACTGGAGTGAATTGTGAAGTAATCCTTGAAGCTCCGCTGCGACCCCCTCCGGTCGTGGAGGGAGAACTGCAGCTGCTGGAGTTCCTCCAGCCTCCGCTCGCCCATATCTAACTTGGCGTCCTCTACTATGTCTGAGATGTAGGTGTTTGGCGGTAGCTCCTCCAGGATGTGGTACTGAAGGTCCTTCTCGTCAGCACGCACCCCTGGAGGCACACCCTGGAGGAAGACGCCCAGGACCACCAGGACTGACACTAACCGTCCCCCACACGCCCACCTCCACACCCCACCCTTAATAATACCCCTCATACTAAACACAGATCCCAGCGTCGCCATGGTAACAGCCTCTGTCCTCCAACCACCGACTGTTACAATAATCCCCTCGTCCTGGTTATAATGAGCAAACGGACTGTTGGGGAGTGGTAGGCAAATCCTCCATCTTGGGAGCTGGTCTCAGGCCTTTAGTCGTTCTTGCTCTGGGCCCTCACTACTGTTGCCGGCGCTGTTGCCCTGATCCATCGTCCTCCTCCACGGTTTGGCGGCCCGACTCGGCTAGTACCAGGCCCCTCGGCCGGTGGTCTCTGGAGTGAGCGGTGGGTCTGCAGGGAACCACCTCCGTCGGCTGACATCAGTCATCTGATCTGTAAAGAGAGCAAGCAAACAGAATAAGACGTGGGCTCGCTACATGTCCTCAGTGCAGTATGTGGTGGCACAGGAGGGGTGGTGTTATACCGTGGATTATACCTGTAAGGTGCCTTGTTAAACACCTGCACGTAATATATTGAGGCTTAAGGTTTCATATAATACACCCTATTTACATTCATAGCCAAGTGTTTTCCATTGCTTTTTTTCTGTAGCAGCTATCATTCTGGGGATTAAATGTACTTTCTGAAAAGTGAATCCAATGAGGTTCTATCCCCCTAACTGACATACAGACCCCCTTGATGGGTCTGGAGAGGGTTCAGAGGGAAGGGAGAGAGTCAACACCTCCCATATTACTAAACCCACTCCAAACCACTTCAATTAATACCCCTGAGTTGGCGCGGGGTCCTACTCACCCCTGGCTGAGGGGCCTCCTTCAACCTCTAAGGGCTGGTTAGTCTGGAGTGCCACATCCTGGCTTGACTCCTGTGTGCTAGGGTGTTTGCCACAGTGACATGCAATACCACCTTGCGTGTCCCAAGCCCCTCCTCCACGGCAGAGCCGTCACTCCCTCCACCACATGATCCATAGCAGTATTTGCCATCACTTCCCCCACGGGAGAAAATGGGCCTGAGGCAAGAATGACAAGCCAGGCAATGGTCCTAGACAACCAGGTAAATGCAGATTGATGTCCAACTCGAACATATAGCACCCCGTATACCTTACCTCCAGGTATACATTTACACTCCTCTGGTTCAGTGGCCAGCAATAGCAGGCGGCAGATCTGATATGGCTTATTCACAAAGTGGTGGGATTATATTTGATCCGGCCAACTCACAAACATAGCATTCCGGGGCACGATCGGTACAGCCAGGGGGCTGTGTTTTACGCCTTGGTTTGCCGCCTGGAGGGTCAACGCACAATAGGGACGTGTATGGGCAATATATGACTGTTGCAATTGTGAGCCCGCCACACCCAGCATAGAGGGTGGGCATTTTCCTCCAGCACCCCCTCTGTTCCCGCTGTTTCTGGCCTGCTTCCGCATTCAGGCCAGGTGCAACCGTGACCCAGGTTGGCGACCTAAAGCTAAAATGCAAACGTTTGGCAACAAACACTCGAGGTAGATAAGACCAACACAATCTATTTCCCTCTCTGCGACCCCTTCCGCCTTGGCCTTAAGGCACTGGAGTGTTAGAGCCTAACCCCAGGCCTTATCTGGTGGGTCACTGGAGACGAGGCGCCATGTTTGAGCCTCCTGGGTTGCAGTCAGCACGGTCAACCTATCACAAGTGGTTGATTGTCTTCTAGTTTTTCACTGAACTCACAAAACCTTACAATAACCCCAGAAAATATATTACCGATATAAGATGGAGAACCCTTTTGTTCCATAAGATAGATGGTCTCTTTACATACCCTTATGCAAAATATAGGCATTTCGTTTGAGGGAAACTGGAATAGTTTGTTTGTCAATAGTCAAGAATGGGTTAAGGGAATGATTGACCTGCCCTGCCGTGACCCTAACGTGGTCAGCATCACTGACCATCAGCAACTGCTGATGACCTCAGATGTTAGAGTCTCTTATCTGACCACACGCTGACCACTCGGACCACCCTGACCAGAGTGGACCAAGATGAAGATGACCGACTCACTGTCCGACATGACCCATCCCATTCTCTCAAGTCAAGACCATTCCCATCCTCTCTCCAACGAGAGTAGAAGGTCCCTTCTACTCTCGTTGCTCTATCCAATAAGCAAAAACTAACCATTCACGCGAATATATATATACTGTTTTGGCGAATTCCCATCAAGCTTAAACCATTACACTGTCTTATGCTTCTCCAAATAATAGTCCAGGAGGGCCTGGATAGCTACTTTCTAGTTTTACTATAGCAAAAGAATCTGAGGGATAAGTTGCGACATCACAGCAATCGATGGCATTCCATTACATGGTTAATCTTAAATTCACAACTGTTTTGCAGTATATAATTATCATTATCAAGTTTATCGTATATAAGAAACGAAAGTGTCATATGATAATAACTTTGATTAATATTGTCAGGTAATTTCTTACATTGCTTGGCATGGCCGTCATTGTACATGCCTAGTCACAGTAACGTTAAAGTCATTCAGCCAGAACTAATGATCACACCAATTATAAATATACAATCTAACAATAACTGTTATACGCGTACGGTTATGGTTCCCCTTTAAGTATTCATGGACTAAATCTTTATAATAAACTTATTACGCAGATGAAAACAGTCAATACCTTCAATGGAATTTCAGCACTCTATTAAACACACGCCGTCCCACTGTTCTGGTTATACCCGTGTCCCTATGGGTCCCATGTCAACATTTTGTGGGGTATGAAAAGCCTAGAGTGCATCGCAACTTGTTCCCCAAAGAGCCCCTCGGCGCCCTCTGGGGATAATGACGCTCATGATCAGCAGGGGGCGTGTCTGTGTTTGGATCCCTCGGGATCAAAAGGCCAGAGATTATCCAGACATGCCCCAGCACCGTACAGCGGACGCGCGGCGAACTACCCATCCCTACCCCCACTGTATTGGCCATATAGGTCGCTCCTATTATAGCAAAAGGCGCATCAAAACGCAACGGTCAATTGAAAGGGTCGACACAACACTGAACGTCACTCACACTTCGCGAGATAATAATACAAAATGGTCCGTCATTTTCTATTCAGAATCCATTAGAAAGGATAAAGGCACATAACAATGCGGGAATCGTTCATGAAATGCCCTCTTGCCTCTTTCAACAAAATGCACATTGTTTGAGCTATTTTCACAAACAGATTGATGTTTTACATGCATGGCAGAAAATGGCGCTGAGAGGTTAAGTTTATGTTGTCATTTATAGTTACATAGTAGTGAGGTCGCATGTCAGAGGCATCTTACACAAAGGCCCGCCTACATGTTTTAACACCAGGCCACGCTTGAGCGTTTTACGTGGGCATTTGTCAGCACGTTAATACTCAGAATGATTGACAATTATCGATCCTAGCCTTCATAATTCAAAGGGCCGGCTGTCCTCACACTTATATATTGGCATCGCTTCTGACGGGTTTACCTTCAAAATGACAGTACAAGTTCATGACATTATGTTAACCTTTAGTAGAAAAACTTGTGTAGAAAAAATGTTGGTCGTATTGAACTTTCCGATACATCCCCCCAGAGCATTAAAGTTTTAGTTTTATTCATAGACGAGTTGAACCTATTGGAATTTGATGAACTGAAATGGCAATTATAAGAGTTGGGTTTTTGAGGTGCATCACACACGTCAGTTGGCAACTGACCTCGCCAAGCCAATATCAGGCGCCAAGCGTGTTTAATATATCCTGTGGGGTCAATAATTTAAGTGAACTGATCAATGAGCCAGATACTCCCAGATCGATAAATCTCGATTTGAATTCTGTGAGTCGGGCATTACAGACCAATAGAACTCGAAGCAAGCCAATTTGAATCTTTATTCAGCATAAGTCAAGCAGAATTCTGGGTGCTTTAATTTTTGGGAGTCTTTCCAATGCGAGCCTCAGGAACAGCATCATTACCCCATCTAAAGTAGAGCATGCCAGTTTGACTTTAGGGGAAAATTAGATGGTAAACTACTTTCGCCTATAGCTTCCAATTGGCAAAAATGTAAGTAGAAAGATGAAATACCAGACTAATACTTATTTAAAGTAAATTGCAAGTACTCGTGCAATAGCTATCTGACTACGTAGATAATGGTAGAGCAATTGGGTATTCAACTGTTTTATATATTAATTACCTGCTAACCAGTCTTTGAAATCATACTCATGACTCATTCGTAGATAGGTCACATTGATGGTTATTTTATAAAGGTACCCTGAAAAGCTTTTGGTAGACAGGGTCAGGTTATTGGCTCTGAAAATCATTAATAACTTGCATGCCCGCAGCAACTGAGGCCTGGATCACAAGTAGGCTACTTGAACTTTGAAGAGGGCAATCATATATGACCACCACAGTTGGTTCTGATCAATGGAAAGGCTTATTAGAACAAAGACTACGCTGGGTTCAAATCGATGAGCCGCTCTTCTAACACCTGCCCGCAGCAACCAGATGGCGCTGAAATCAATGCACAGCTCACAACAAACGTAAATATTGCTGTTCCCTATGTTTTATGGCGCATAGATAATATCATATATACATAGCTGCTGAGGCTGTCCATCTTGCAGTAACCTTTACGTAGATCGTGGAAGCGTTTCAGACTAATTACTGGCTCCTCCAACTGAATTATTTACTCAACATGTAAAATGCATGGAATAGTACGTCCCTGTCTCCCTAATTGCTCTCCCGATTGCATCAAAGTTTGATAGCAGCTCTAGGCTGCACTGAAGTCATAATCAAGAATATCAAATGAGAGTGTAATTTAAAGGTTCAGCCGCAACAAACCAGTAGATTATTATATTGAAACATCAATTATTACATTGAAAAAAAAAATAGTTTGTACCAAAACACTTAATTTGACTACAATAAATATAATTTAGAAATAGAAATTTGCAAAATGAAAAGATAACATAATATTATATGAGTGGTTATAAAGTCAGACATCGGAGTCGACGTATTCATCCCATTTTTGGTTCGGTCTATCGTGCAGACACTTCCCCTAAAGCTTTTAACAAGCCAGTTCTGAGGCACAATGGCTCGAAGGTCATCAAACATTGATAGACCACTGACCCTTCACTGGATCAATATGGCGTCCCTTTATGAAACTTGAAGCAGGACCCCTCATCTCCTACTTGTCAGAAAGCGAAGTTTTGAGGTGGGTTCAGGTTTGGGTCTTCTAACTGAAACAGTTTCTGGACTCCTGGCATACAAATGACAGGGTTTTCAAAACATACACATATGACTGGGCTTTCTATACCTACATATGAATCTTGTGGGGGATTTGGTTCACATGTCATACGTGGGTGAATCGGCAAACACAGAGAAAGGGAACGTGGGAATAAGGAAGAAGTGGGGGCCTAGCATGCAACGTTGTTTATTTTAGATGCCCTCTCATGCAAAACAGTATGGATCACTTCAGGGCGATCTACCTTTCCGATATCCAGCTTTCAATATCATGGAGGTTTTACATCTAACTTAATTAGCTTACTCTTTGTTGGTATCCCTCTAGCTGTATGAAGTAGACATATTCTCAGATGTATCAATTTCAGATTATCAGAGGGTCAGTCCTGTAAACTAATAGTTATATATAATTTGACAGATAATAAACCCTAGGAATGTCTTCAGCAACTGAATAGCATTAACCAATAAAACAAAAAATGAGGATCACATATACAAATCAATAATCATACAAGTTAAGCATCTGATTGATGTTCTGAGAGAATTGTGAAACACTCCTTGATATTCCATCTGAAGCCATAAACTTGATCCACGTCATCACACCAAAGGAGCAATAATGAACTTGTATCAAATAATCAAAAGCTAAAAATATCGACCTAAATATACTTTTAGCCACATAAAATAGAAGTATACAATTTCAATTAGCCTGAATATAAATGTACAAAGATAAATTGTATAAATGCCAACAGGCTCTCAAACCTTTGCCATGCAATGACAGCCAATCCCTTTGAAGTGATGTATTCTAAGATTCTAGGAACAGGAACTTCGCTTGTGGCGTGTCTCAGATCGAACAGATCGATGGTTGTGTTCTTCTTTGCAACTGCTTCAGGCAAAGTGAAGTAAAAAGGAACAAACACAGAATAAGAGTTGTGTAATTTTTCTGTTTGTTTGGTCTCAGTGAGTGATTCCGCCCACCTTTGGGTGGATGCGGGGGCGTGCCAGGCGTGTGCCAGCTGGTATATACATACTCAGTTCGGGGGTTCAGTCACCAAACGAATGTCATGCCTGCACTCAGGTGTGATAATACTAGTACAACCACGGCAGGTGCCCCTCCAGTTTAGTGGTGAGGGGGTGGTGTCTTTGAGGCATTAACGGAGCACGCCCTCTCTGTTTTTAGACCCACTCCTACGCATATGCTTTTGTCTTCAGCTGAACGCTTGCAGGTAGCCCACACACCTCACATTTTGTATCAATGGCCCTCTTCTTCTGCAAAGTTGGCACCCTGCCGCGCCTGCCATGTTTACCTCCAGAGCCTGGAGAATCGTGACCACCAATGTCTTGGGGGGTGAGAAAGTGAGTAACCTCATTCTGTGGCTCTTTCTTCCACCCCATGAACAAGGGCGGCCCACTGCCAGGCCAGGCACCACCAAGCTTTCTTTGGATTTTCTGTGGGCCAACACCTCTGATTGATGTGGGCGCCGGAAAGGGTTGACCACATCCTGGAGGGACAGGGCAGGTATGTTGGGGCTAGCCAGGTAAATAGTTACCTGGCCTTGGAGGTAGGGACGCTACAGTTACCCGTCACATAGCTGTGGCCCATCTTCAAGGCACGTGCCCGATGCTCAATGAGATGAGGTTACACCTGACCTCACTGACCCTATGATCACAATGGGAAACCAGCACGAACCTTATGGCGTATAACCCCTCCCTGAAGGTGTAAAGTCGGAGTCATATGGACCTCAAAAAACATTGTGTGCATTCATGGAATTACACTCTGGGAGTGTACTGACCTCTGCTCCTGTGGTCAGTTGGCGTAGGGTTGCGGTTATGGGAAAATGGCTCATAAGCAAACGTTACGGTAAACCAATAATCTTATGCATAGGTACTAACTAAAATATCCTCACTGTTATTGTCAAAGGCATAAAATATTCTGCAGTTACAGAGAAAATGATTATTCAGCTGGTACCTCGATAGAAAGCAATCCAGGATTATCACATTGAAAATATTATTAGGTTTTTGAATAGACATAGGGGAAATTTCTTATTAATAACAGCAATTCAATTTATCCTTTTCATTTATTATTCAATCATTTTGAATAAAATGTGTTGGTCTCACCACACCTCACTACCTATCACTAATGAAATTGGGGAAAAGGTATGAATAATTCAGATTCGATGAATTTTACAGTTTTGCAATTTGGATGGTGAACAATATGGGCTTGGCAAGGGGCAAGGGAAGAGTCATGCGAACTTTGCTGTCACATGCATGTGGCACAGAATGTGGTTGGTTTGTGGGCCCGTCCGCACTGGTCTGGGGAATTGACAAAGGTTCCCCTGGTGCCTAGTAAACACACGCACTTATCGCACTGCACCATATGCGCCTTGAACATTCCCTACAAATCCATTAACCAACAAAGCAGAGGCCATGCTGTGGGTTCCGTAACCCTTCACCGTTTGCTCAAGAGCACTATTTTATAGGTATAAATAGAGAGCCCCAAAAACGGATAGTGAAATATAAAGAGAATTATGCGAGCAATACTATTAATATTATGGAGTAAATATGTTGTTTTTAAATGGTTAGCTTTGGGTTGTTGTATTGCAGTTGAGTTATGACATTGTCTGGCTTTTCTTCAATGCATCTACCGTCAGAGGAATAATGTCGCTTCTAGTGAAATAGGAACCACCTAGTTGTAGAAAAGTAGCCTATGCATATTGCAACAATAGCTCCAGCTCCGAGTGTGACTGAAAAGAAGGGCACTTCCATGGCAATTTTATGCTAGATTAACTGAACATGCGACAGAATACCTGAAGACTCTGTAATAGCACGTCTGGAGCTGGGAAACACTACTCAGAGTGTGAATAGTAGAGTTGACAGAGTACACGCAAGTTCAACATGTGCATGTGAGTAGCAATGTTAATCCATACGAGTAATATAACCGGCCGGTAGCAAATCTTCACATGTAAAGAGGGGGGCTGCTGAGGCAAGCATTGAAATGGTAATATGATAGGCTAGTGGTATCAAATTACAGGATCTTCTTCTGCTAGAATGAAAGCGCTTCTTGGTGATGATGTGAAAGTTTGCCACATTATAATAGACAGCCTTCCGCGTCACGCACCCCAATGGGGGCGAGCAGTAGAAAGCCAGCAGAGAGCAGCTCACTAATTTGAAAAGTTTTAAGTATCAAAAGCACGAGTCGACAATACACGGCCATTTCGCTTCGATCAAAAAGAAAACTTGGAAATAGTATTTGCAGATGAGTGGCAAGGCGATGTACACACTCGATCGTGCACGCACGGCAACATGGACATGAAATCTGAATCAATTTATCACAAAAACCCATTTTTAGCAGGCTGATCGGACCGGTCGTGTTTCAGAAGTCCGTGGTGGTCGACGGAGAAACTTTCATGTAGCCAATTTCAAGCCATTTCCAGCAGTTCCCATTACAAGGCCGTAATCGTTGTGTGCTCCTCTTAGTGCTATAGAGCCTCATCCCATGCACAGAACGATATCTCTCAATATGGCAAGCTCAATAGAGCACTCAACTAAAAACAGGCACAACTCATAACCCGATTTTCATTTCATCGCTAAGCACATAAATAGAGGGAAAATGATTTTAATGTGCTTTTGCCTGCACAAGAACAATCCACAATGTACTTGCCTGAACTATTAGAGAGTGATCATTGCTCAGGCCTACTTAAGCCTATCTGATTTGTTGAGACTGAATCCATGTCAAATCTCTGCAAAATAGATTACCCAACAGTTATATCTATTAATGACTTTCTAAACGCCACTCTTACAAACTATTGAAGTTATTTCATATGCCCATAACATTCCAATAATATCTTCAAATGTGGTTAATGCATGCATATTCTGTAAATTTCTCTTGGTACATGTAATTATTCTAGAATTATGTCATCTGCCAGGTAAAGCCAATCCAGTTAACCTTTTATTATCTGGACAGTCTCAAATGGGTATACACTGTACTCCGATCATACTAAGGGTTTCTACACTAACAAGAAAGTACCCCAAACCACGCAAGGTACCTCGTACAAAATACACACAAATGGGCTCTTACCTCCAAACCTTTCCAGTTGGTACATTCGTCTCGCAACCATTGGAAGACTTAAAACTCCTGTACCTACTTTCTCAATACCCTTCCAACTTGACAGGCAAAATCTCCAAGTCGTACACTCATCCAGCGTGAAAACATATACCTAAGAATTCGGTCGTAGCAACTTGTGTGGCTTGAGCGTGCTAACACTGACTTTATGGAGCTGATGCTACAAAGTGGCCAGGCTAATGTAAGCTTTCTCGTAAAGCCAGAGTGGGGGCTTTCAAATGTGCTCCTTGTTGGTGTGTTTGATCAAGGATTAGCTGGCGTTTGGTGAGTAAAGGGCGGGTTTGAGGCCCTTTCTCCCATGTCCAGGTAACCACCCACCTGTACAGGTGACACAGGTATTTATAAACACCTCCAGACTTAGGTTAACATTGCTGACACATATGTAAAAGTGTCTGGCGTATTCCAGCAATTCCATCTATAGGGCATTGCGTTCGTGGCTAACCAAGGCATGTATTCACTGTTCTGCCAGTCTGAAAGTCACTAGTTTTGGAGTGTTCTCCAACATTATAAATACTTCGTAATATGTACACTTCTTATCGTAAAAAAACTACATAATTATAGTCGTAGAAAAGGAAAGGATTTTGAAACAACTTCTAACAAATGGCGAAATTGCAGGAAATTACAAGGAGGAATTAAGTAAGCTTTGAACTTAATGGTATCGAATCAACTTTGCCACAGAAGCCGAAATACTGCCGTAGGCGTGGAATCAATCCCTTCCTAAATCTGTGTGCTTCATTTTAATTTTTTGACCAAAGGTGGTTTAAAATTACGAAATGTGAATATTGCGACGAATAAAAACCCCTCAGGGTTTGTCTCAACGGTATTGGGTATCGTGTCAACTGTGGAATGGATTTATTTACCTCAGGCAAAACACATCATGACCACCTTTCATGTGGTCCTTTGCGTCTTGCCGACCTGAGAAATAACTCTAAAAAGTGAATACGCATTTATTGATGATTCTAATATTAAAAGCTGTATCTGTATTCCCCTAGCATTAATAATTCCAAAAGCAATAGTCAGGTTTCCCAGGAAAAACGGAAAATGTCACATTTATTTAATCTATTTAAGTGGATTCCTTATGTTCTATCGGAAATGTGTTTTACTGTTGAGTCTTTTTGATTGTCGTGTAAATTCCATCGTGACAGGAGAGGAAATGGTATTTTTACTTGTCAGTAAAAGTTATAGGATAGCTAGTGAGCCTGGATTTACAAACAAAAGAAGGAGAGACACCACCATCCTTTAAGCATATGACTAACATCCCTTTTATTAGAATGGTAACATTATTTTGACATGTTCCTAGCGGAACTTAAGTAGATCTACCAAGACAAATTAGGAACCACTTAAGCCAATTGTAGCGAACACAGGAGCAAAGGGGTTGCCAGTAAGCCACCTGGGGGTGATTCCCCATAAAAACATTGAATCAGTTAAGTAGGGGGGAGATGAAGGCGGCTTTGTTTTTAAGGTGGCATGTAGGCAAATACTCAGGTCTACTTTGTGAAGGTGATTCATAGGGCTATATTGTATGTATGATTATACCCCAGTAAAGCCAAACCAGCCACTCCTGTGTTATATATGGTGTTAAACAGCCACCCCTAGACACGTAATCTAAATCTAATAAGGAAGTGCAATTATTCCCATTGATGGATGGGAAACAAAGGCTGGGTATTGTTATACCTGATGCAACCTGGGAATGATTGCAATTCAGTTAGACCGAGGAATAATGGAATATATTGCCAACATCGACTGGCATAGTGTAGCCAGCTGATTGTCCCCAGCAAAATGACAAATTGAGTCTAGTTCTACTCCGTCCTCCCGACGCTTAGTAGGAGCCAATCAATTAAAGCGCCGTACAGGTAATTAGGATTAATTAGCACCAGTCAAAACAAAGCGTCTGGCTTTTCACAATGTACTACTGCGTATACAAAGCACCCAGCTGTTTACCTTACTTGGCTATGCAATCGATTAGGTTCGTGCTTTTGATCAATATTGGCTTCCAATCGTCTAACAGAGAAGGAGGAGTTTCCATTTTTTATCAGAGGTACACCACAGGCATTTCACCTTCACCAAGGCTGCTTAACAAAAGCTCCGTTGAAAACATGTTCCTTTTAGATGCTGCCAAAGCTTTGGTTGACTCCCTCTCGATCAGTTTGTAGCAATGCTTGAAAGAACCTTGTGTGTTTTAAAGGTATATACAGGTATCAAAATATAGTATTTAGTCGATGTGTTTGAATTCAACTATTTAAACTGGCCTTTAAAAGATTTGTAAACAAAAATAAACACTTTAAGTGTCATTGTGATAGAAAGTCCCGAAGCCATGGAGGTGCACAACATGTGACAACACGTAGTTTCTTTTAAAAACAAAAAAAGGTTTCTAGCTCCAATATTTTCTTTATCATTAGGGACGTGCTCTAGAAAAGCAATGTTTTGCACCCCTCGCCCCACGCGTCCAAAGCCTGAGGACTTAGCATTAAGCCCGTCAGAGTGGCCGTTAATTAAGTAGGCAGTTTGCCCAGGGAGGGGTGATCAGGGATACTGACGGCCCCCGCAGATGTCATAATAAGGCTTGGTGGCTATCACTGCTAATCCCTCTGATTATTTCATTAATTCCCCCTACAGCCGTCCATCAATGCTGTCACCCCGGGGGGACGCGTGGCCCCGATCCCCGACCCCCTATTTCCCCTACCCCCAACCCTACCCCACCCATACCCCAACCCATCCACGACCCCCTTTCTTCTACAGCCATAACCCTAACAATGACCATACGGTATCGACAACTCCCCAATATTAATTTCATTTTTGTATAAGAAGTCTCTTACAAATATAATAAAAAATATAATTATTTACCTCCCTCTTGAGCGAAAGAATTTCTATTCACGAACCTAAACCCACTGTAATACAAGACTAATCTATACGATTGTAATACTATGATAAATAAAGCTTTCTTTGTAGCGTATTAAGATTACTTTTGTGACTTTATGCAAATAAATAAACTACAATAAAGAAATGGTCATGAAAGGAATTTTTCCTCAAAGACGCCCGAGCGAGAAATATTGTAATACGTTTATTATCAAGAAGCATATTTTTCCTTACATTTGTATCATTGCTTCATCTGTGACAGATGACAGACAATAATAAGCTGGGAGACTGATGCAGGTCACAAAGTAGGCCATCCCTGACCCCACACCGACGCCCCCTAGTTGGACATGGGCGAAACAGCCCCGAATCCCTTGGAGTCATCAATGCGGCCAATTTATGGCCATTATCGCTGATGTTACTCCAGGGTTTGATTAATGATCTCTATCCGGATCCATGGCCGGATGATAACGTGTGGTCGGAAACCCTCGTGGTAGTTGTGGTTACAGACCCTTCTACTCCCACTCTTATTGCTGTATGATTCACTCAGATGGAAAAGACCGAGTAACTCAGCATTATTGTTGAGGTAGTCTTGAGCAACTGGTGTGTCAATGGCCTTCATAAAGTGCTGATTCATCACATTATGGTAACTGTATGTTAACACCCATCCTGTTTACTGTTTGTTCAGTATTGAAAGGTTTGCTGTTGAGTCAACGTGGTATACCTCAAATAGGAGTTTGTCATATGGCATGGGTACTCATATGGCTACTCATAGGTATGTGGTATGAGGGAGATAGGAATACATAATTTTAGCAGTTGTAGCAGTTTTAGAGTAAAGTGAATTTTACTGGATAAAAAGTATTCCATTTTAAGACACAAGCCGATGTCATGTATAAGAAACAATGTCAATGAGCCTCAAATGACCGCTCTGCTACATAATCTTGTGTCACAAGACTTTCCTGTTTTGAAGCACAATGGCATGCATCTCTCTCTTTGATAAATGAGATTTCATTTATTTCTGGCACTTTTGATGTCAAAATTAATTGTGTATTTCGGAGACTCGGGTTTCAAAGTCAGGCCAAGACTGCTGGTCCCATTCTGAAGGCCAGACAGAGGCAGGTGAAAAAATATTTCAGCCATAACAATGTCAATTTAGAAAGGGTCTCTATTTGCGAAGCATCATTGTCTTTCTGCTGATGGAGGAATGGGGACTGTAGCAGCCATATGACTGATCTGAGAAGCTAAAACATAAATCAAGCAAAATTGCTTTCCCCCTTTTATTACTTATCAGAGGTAAGTATTCATTCTGATGGCTGATATGGTAATGCTTTTATCATAATAACCATGTCAAGAAGCATGTCTATCTCATGAGATAATGGAGTATCATTATGGTGACAGTATTTACTCGTCTTATTTTTCAGATGAATGGCTTCCGTCCCAGTAAAACAGACATGCTTCTGGTCAGATATCACTCACATTTCTTACATGTAAGTAAGCCGAATCGGACAACACTCCTTTGGCCTCTGGCATTATGTTGGCCAACATATAGCGTAGGAGTAAGGGCTAGAGACGGGGTATTATTACTATCCAAGTAGCCGCTATGACAATGAGTAACCCCAAACCATCCTTGGCACAGGCTCAGAACGTGGTGTCTCACGCAGCACTTGTGGCCTGCAGTCGTGACTGGCCGATGTAATACACTTATTATCGCTCATCCTTCCTGGCGGTCATTACCGTTCCCGTTGGACGGTACACATCCACTCTGACCTTTAACCCCTGACCCGTGACTTCTCACGTTAACTAGATATGGCCTCTGGCCTAATAAGCTGATCGCAATGGCAATTACTATCCTTAATAAAAGAAGGCTGTTGCTACTGGTGGGTCATTTCAGATGGACGGTTTAAAGGGCAAAAAGGCAAATCATATTACCATACGGAACATCAATTATTAACCTAAAAATAGTGGAGGTTCTCCATCACTGGATAACAAAGGCTAATATTGAGTTTCAAATGAACAACTTTTAAGTTCTTTCAACTTGGCAATGGTCTACTTAGAAACGTATTTACCGTCAACAGTAACATCGGAGTCGCCATACATTACATTAGGGTTTTTCATACCAGGTAGTTGATCGATCGTATCATTGCTGTCTGGCCATTCGATTATCGCCCATAAACAGAGTGAAACCGATTTTTTATCATTTGAAAGGAGTTTCCAACGACATAAGGTACTAACCTGTAATGGGTGATCGAGCACTGCGATCGATCTTCACCACGAGTCAGCTTTCATCTGCAACCAACAAAAATGATTTTTTATGTAGTGGGATCACGTGACTGAAGCCTTGCCCTACAGAAAAATAACCCCAATGTCCCTTCCTAAGTCCTCCCCCAAGCTACCCCCTTTTTCAATGTCCACCCCCTCCCTTGCGTTCAGATCCTGACCCTCAGTGCCCATGCGCGCTGTGGGCCTGGCCCTCCAGGGTCAGCTAGTCATTATAGTTCAAGGTCACTGCCCGGGGTCAAAAGGTCAGACCAAGGTCATGGGCATGCGCAATAAGCAGGTGGCGTGAGCATGAGTAAAATATGAGTCGGCTTAAAACATGCCATACGACGGAAGGTAATGAGGGTGGAGGGTGGGGGAGGGTGAAGGTAGGGGTGTGTGATCTTTCAGGTTAAACAAGAAGCCACCTGACACACCCACTTCAGGTTCAAAGCACTACCCCAGTGGTAAATACGATATTTTAATGCATACCCATACATTTTTTACATTTTTTACATTACCTCATCACGCTCTTCTTTTACTTTATATATCTCAAACCATGTCTTCTCTATCATACATTTCCAGCTACTTTTAGAATCTATTCAATATAAACACGGACTTGTTTCCTGTTGGAAACTATTAATCAAAATGGTACTTGAGTCCTGTATAGTGTGTGATATTAGAAAGTAGAGGTGGACAACAGGCCAGAGGCTATAACAGGATGTAGGAGATCAGGTGGTAAACTGCTAGATGAAAGCCCCTGACAATATAGGTGCACGGAACTACCTGCCCAGGTATATAAAGACTTGTAGGTTTTTGATCTACAGGTGTTGACCTCAGTAGAAAAGTATTGATCCCGACTCCCAGACTCGGGATGCAATATTATTATAGTGTATATATACGCGCCTCATCAAAGTCAACCTCCCTTTGAAGGTCTCACAGTATCTATTAGGGTGAAACAATGAAGTAAAATGAAGTTTAATTTGTGCAAGGAGTGGGCACATATTTATCTAAGGCGAATATGTTTTCTCAATCAAACAGAAATAATAATTCAACTTTGAATCAACGTAATTGATACAATTGTTCGCAGAATGCTAGATTAGTAATTTAAACATCCAAGCAGATAGTTTAACTGTTAAACATGGCCTTCCCCACAAAGAAAAATCGGGTCAAGATAAATGTTCAGACAAAAATTCTAATAAGATCTTTGATATTTACCCTCACACTTACTTTTTCATAAATGCACACAACACGAACAAAGACGCCTTATTATGGAGATAATATCGCCTGTATTATGTTTCTTCTATATGTAGGACACAATATGGCAAGTCACGAGGTACTTGATAATGCCGAACATAATATGCAGTATTAAAGGGTGAAGAAATGTAATATGACGCACTGCCCGACCAACTGTCAACGCTAGCATTCCTCAAAGTCCACACATTTAAAGTGAAAACACACCAGAAAGGGGCCCTAAAGGTATTGGTTCAGACTGGCTGACGGGGTTTGACGTCCTATCAAATGGAGACTCCCTGGGGACTAGACTAGCGAGGACTCCATGTCTAAAAGATTTAGGATCAATCCACATGGCTGGCAAAATATCAAAACGAAGGAAGCAGGTGGATCTTAGATCATGAACATTCTCGATCGAAAAACAAACCCACAGGGCACTTTGATGGATGCTTGTCATGATTGCCCGAGGCAATTGAACTGTCTAGGGAGGCAACTTCGGCTTTATATAGATTGTCTTGACTTCTTAACGTGTACTAATATTAACCATTTCTGTGCTGTCATACAAGTAAATGTAATTAGATTCCTTGTGAATTTTACACACCAAACCATGTATGTATATAATTGTATTACCTCCTTAGAGAAGAACATGTTAAGTACAAGTTTACCTTCAAAAGTAGAGGAAAAAATAAAGTAAGGGGAAACTGTAATGACTATAGAAATTGGAAGGTTGATGAGTATAGACATCGGTGGAGACATCGACATGGCCAATGCCATGGCATGCATAATAATCACACGACAGGAGGACAGCCTGGGCAGTTGGCGACTGACCGGCGCTTGGCCGAAATCCTCGGACAATTGACCATCTGGGGCCCTCCAGTGGGGGTGTCCGTAGCCTCCCCTGACCCGCCCCAGTCACGGTTCCCCAACCACCAGCATGAAAGCAAACAGAGCAGTTAATTGTGCGGCCGGCCGGCCAGCCGATCGATGTGATTTGCTCGGTATTGCTCGCGAGTTAGTCACAGGCTGCACAAGGGGGATGGGACGGAAAAAACTCAGAGGGGAGGAGAGTTCGCTGGAGAGTAGGTAACCCCTCAGCCACCTCCAAATTGGATTCCTCTTAAGGGTAAACAATTGATCGAGGGCAGGATCAAAGGAGATAAGGCCGGGCAAAATGATAATGGCTTCTCTTTTAATTAAGAAGAAGATGAAAACTAATCACACCAGCTTAACGTCAAGCCATCGCTCTTAAATGCTATTGCTCTTATATGTCTGATTAGAAGGATGGCAGAAATGAAGACGTGGGACGAACACAACCCATTTTACATTGTGATTTTTTTCGTTGATGGAATAAATCGATTTGATTGCCTTGGGATTTAGTAGTGGCAATTTACCGCTCAGTTAGCAATAAATTTTATATACTTTGTCATCGGACATTTGATTGAAGAAGACGGGATTAAATTAGGTCTGCTGTTAGATAAATGAATACTGATCAGAGTAATGATTGGCCGAATATGATTGCAGTAAGAAAGCCTTGCAAGTGCGCCGTTGGCTGATCAATTTGATGCTATGTTCAGATCTTCTCCAGCTCCGGCGCATACAGCTCTGATTTATTGCATGATAAAAAATAGATCATGCTGCTTCCGCGGACACATATTATAATTGTGGGTAAGAGGATCAATAAATAAACCGCCTAAAGCCATCTCAGTAAGACCAGGCTTATTTTGCAGCAGGACGCGTTCCCGGCTCCAGTTGATATACTGATAGATATTTGAATTAACCTACTTATTATCTCCATGCCTATGCAGTCTAGTTTTTCAGCTTTGTACGTACCCAAGAAGTGCTTTGTATTTAAATATTTCCTTATAGTTAAGGAGTTATTTACGCTTCTCTTTTGCAAGCGCAACGGTGTAAAACTTAATGAGCGCATCATAGAAGTGCAGCTGCAGGCGCCTGTATGTAATGCCTTAATACCATAAAAATCCAATTATCATTCATCATCTACCTAATTTGAAGGAGTCTATAATTGAGTGTTGAGACGCTGGGGATTTGAGAAAGAAAAACATGGCAGGGAAGACACATTGGTGCCACACGTACACACTTTCTGAGCTCATTTTCTCTCTGCTTCGGGGATTCAGCCATACTTCATGTCAGGCGCAATGCCTTTGACACGGGTGCGCCCTCTGTCCGTGCAGTGTGCGCGGCCCTGAAGAGACCAATTACCGCCATTATTTACAGATGTCAGCCACATGTAGAGCGGCCGAGTACTCCCCTATTGAACCGCGATGACCGGCCCAGGAGAAGTCTTCCTCCTGTGTGCCTTGGCGCCCCTCCAGCAATGTGTTACTTTGCCTTGTTTATTTTGCCACGCCTGATACTTGGGCCGGTTTCACAGGATTCATCTCCCCCATACATAAGGTATACCCATCGAGATGCCAGCCAAGGGCATCCTTCAAGCCCTGATGGGTAGGGTGGGAGTTGATAGGTCTTGTCTGGGTGTGAGAATAGGGGCAAAGATGGAGGTCCTCCAGGCCAAATCCGGGCAGGATATAATGCAATTTCCTTGTATACCGCTGCATGGATTAACCACTGTACACTATCTACAGAGTTGTTAACCAGAAGCAACATAGCTATATACATTGGGAATCATATTTCAATAAGGGCATAAGCGAAGATTGGAATCTGTTCCAGAAATGAGAAGGATTCTATCAAGACACACCTCAGTTTTGAAACTTATGGGGCAGAACAATTTGTATAGCCTTTCATTTGGTTCTAGGAAAATCGGTCAAGTAATTCAACAATTAAACGTGAATTTGATATCATATTATTATAAGCTACCCTTCTGTATCTTTCATCTTTTACTTTTCAAGTGAGGATTAGTAATGCATTTGATAAGATCTTTCTTGAGGTAAGCCTCTATCAGATGTTCATATTTAATCCCTTGTTATTTTTATACAAATACGGTACTAGTAATACACTAGGTACCATTCTCACTTAAGGAAGGATATTGTCAGTGTTTCCATTTAAAGTACTTATCCTTCCATAAAGAATAACAAATCCCTCCATTAACAGTATAAACCACAGAAAAAGCATACCATACATTCCTCCCAAAAAGGTCATCCATTTCCGAACCAATTGCGTATGATGAAAATACGAACACTAAATGCCAGCTTTATAATGACTATATTTTCTACAGCCATTGCTGGTTTAGGAAATGAGCTGGGTTAGATCGATTCCACTGCCATAGCTCAAAAGCAAGAGAGCCAAATGCATCACTGGTGACACGACGTTTGACATAGCGACTACAGGTCGTCGACGACGACTACCTCTCCCTGGTCCGCCTGTAATTGCCTCTGTGGGCAAGAGAAGCAGGAACAAATTGAAAAAGCAGAAAAGGAGAGAAGCCAGTGCCAGGATGGGGAGTGACAAATGAAGAAAGTATTACACAGTGGTAAGCTCAGCAGAGATTCTTCATCATCGGGGCTGGTTTAGAAAGTCCAGTGATTATAGGGTGAAAGTGGCAGTGCATATTGAGGTGTGAATGTCAGTTTGTCTTGAAGTTCTCACTGCAAGTAAATTTGCTTGGGTCAACTTTCTTAGAACTGCAATATATGGTTGTGATGATAAATTATAATCTCTAAATGTAAATCTTGGAAAGGAGGGCCATTCTTTTTTCAAAGTTATCATTCCTCAGCAAACATTTGGTCTTCCAAGAGGACCGATAATTTATATTTACACTGTGTGGCATCCCTGAATAGGGCTATTACATGTAAGGGACACAAAACATTGTAATGGGAATTACATGTTACCAAGATGAAATGGCATATTCATGACGGATCAGCTGTAACACAGCAACATATAAATCAAGGATCTATCATATATAGGTCACGATGTCACAGTCAGGATGTTCAGTCTTGACTTGATTTTAACGGATAATCTGGAATGTAGGTACTATACTTTTACTAATGAATTATCTGCTTTGCTAATGGCACGTTGTGCGTTTGATTCCATTGTTATTCTACAGTGTTATTCCTCTCATTTGAGGCGATTTTATTCCTACTATTAACCAGCTTCGCCTGCTTAATTATATTTTGACAAAGGGTCTAGTCCCGTGTTATGATGTTTCATACGGTTGGACCTTTCGACTTGTAGTACTATGTTCATGATTTGCTTGATTCGCCAGCCAGATAACCTATAACTTCATAGGCATTAATGCATTTTACTTATTCAGAACAAGTATACTCTACATGAGCAGCTGACGATCGGGGTATCTTTCAGCAGCCAACACACGCATAATATACAAAACGAAAAATTACTAAGGTATACGCAATATTATCGAAGGGCATCAGGCATGGTGGAAAGAATTTTGTTGGCGGCGGACGTACAACTGTCCCGGGTCCGTACAATTACCTCCCGTGCCGACGTTTCTCTAATGGACCTGTGGACCACAGACAAAAGATTTTCCCCTCTTTGACCTTTCCAGCGGGCATCACTTTGCCTCGCTCCTCCCGTCTCCGACAAGGTGACTTGAATTTGTGCGGCGAGGAATAAAACTACCAGCAACCTTTCCCTGCAGAAGGAAGTCTCCTGGCCTTCTGTGGGGGAGCTGCGGATGGGGGACTAACTGCATGGGGATGCTTGGCGGGCTGGTTGGCTCCGTTTGATGGGACAATATGGAGGGGTCGGAAGCGTGGGTTGCTCTGGACAAGATTAGCTATTGATTCCTGTGCTGTTTACTCGGCTCTACACAGACCTGGGGACGAGGCGGCAACATTCTTTACCAACAGGAGGGAGGCTTTTAGTTTTGCTGGCTGCGACATATAACCTGCGAGCCGGCCGCCGCCCGCCCGTCACTTTACTAACCCTGCCTACAGAGGAGCAAACAGCCCTGACAGTTCTACCACGCCTCCTTCTCCTCCTGCCAACCCCCACCCCCAAAACCCACCCCAACTCCCCCATGTGTCACACAGGTCTTTAAGCTGCTGCAGCATCCCCAAACAACGTCTGATGCAGATTTGTGTAATTGAGACACACAGGGTCCCTCCGCTGGGGAATTGTTCTTAAAGGGGTTCTGCAGTTTTCAAAGGAAGCGCCAAATGTGCTTTTAGCTGTGATGATAATGGTCCCAGGACTGTTAAGGATAAACATGGTTTGTCAGGGTCTCACTGACAAGGGGCCGACCTTTGAACTACTCCGGTCTCCGGTCATGTATACCACTGAAGAGACAAGCATGTTTTTCCCCTTCAGAACAGTATGCTTTTTACAGCAGCAGCCTCTTGCTAACAACATACAAAAAGAGAACCACAGATTCAATACTGCAGAGACGTTTTTAGTGGAAACATAGCTAGTCATGTAGGCCTACTATTGTTAGTTTGTCTAGCTCGCTTCTACATTGTTCTATGCAACAAACTACAAATGCTGAAATGCATCTACTGGATTTTTTCTTCTAGAAATGGACATCTTAACATTCATAGGAACTCTAAGCCGAGTTGGTCTCAACAATGCTGGTTCTGAAAAAGGAAACAATTTGTTTAATTTTGCTGGCGCAGCAAACTCTTTCAAAACTAAGTTTATCCTCCACCTGCTTTACTAGCAGGTGCTCAGATAAGCGCCCAATTGGGCGTAATGAACCAACGATGAAACACTGATAAGGAGTTTGAACACTACCTCTACTATTAGAAAAAGCTAGACAATTGACACAAATGAATACCAAGGCCGCTACAAATGATTCTCCTGCATAAAGAAGCAGATGATTAGAAGGGAATACTCTCACTATTTCTACTGCATACAAAGAGAAAATGGACAAGGACAAGTGAGTTCGCGAAGAATGTAGACTATAAAGCCCTTCATTTGGAGTCTATTATTATCAGTGTGGGACAATAAACATCTCCAGATACACGTAACGGTTGTCTGTTCTAAACTTCAACCTCTAAACCAGCAGAGAGATTTTTCCAATGATAAATTGTATTTACATGGTTGGTCATTGACTTTTACACCAAGCTATACATCTCCAAGTGTGCTATAATTCAAAAGGTAAATCCCATCTAATTTGCTGGAGAGAGTGCTGGTTAGTTTTGTCAGAGATGCACTCAAGCTACACCCATTCGGTGAAGACGAACGGCGATGTTACTTCACAAAGAGACTCTAACTGTGCAAGGCTTATCTCCTCCATACACAGTCTGACACTTATATATCGCCGCGGGAAATGTCTATTGCCTCACCTGTGATTAGGACACAATGATGTCACACCTTAGGGCCTGCAGGTGAGGTCTACTTGGGCCCTGCGTCCTCTATACGAGACCTTTGAACATTACCAGGTGCGAGGGAGGCTACAAATGACCCGTTGTTGAGCATGGAAACTGACAAAGAATGCCTTGTCGCCAATCACAGCAGAGGTCAGGGGATGTTAGGCCACATTCTAGCCTACACAGTAGGCTAATTACAGTCTAGGCTGGAACTGAACCGCCGGGTGTTTATCCTAAATTTCACCCGATTATTTAGGCTTAGACAAAAGCTTTGAAAGGCCGAGGTGCTGTTTACCCTGGAGGGACAGCCATCTTAAGAAACATAAGACACATAAGACACGCCAGTAAGGTGCAGGCCTTTGTGACAGCACTGTAATCATCGGTTGACCTTGAATTTAACGGGTCGCCTTTATTGCTCCTCTGACGGCAAGCAACTGGTGAACCGTTAAAAACTGGTTAGGGTTAAGGGTTGGGGTACTCAGGGAGCAGCTATTGTCAGAAGAAACAAGACACTGGAGGAATACATGTCACTGTATGTATTAATGGAATAGGTACCAACAGGAGGTGCTATATTGACAAAGATCTGCCCATATGAACGAAACTCCCCATTCCCAACCATTATGCATGCCTCCAAGCGATGTGCACTGGCGCCAACACTAGGTAGAGAAGCGCAGAACAGAATCTAGCCAATATCCGTCGAATATGTGAAACTTGATCCAACTGGCCAACCAATAACTAACATTGAGGCAAACATGAACCGCCGTCCCTGATGAACATTGGCTGGCGTTTTTCCCCTTCTCTTTCTGAGAAGATGAAGTATGTTATTGGCATAACCTTTGGAAGGCATCCCATTGACATTTGCAATGTCTTAGCAAAGGCGGAGGCACTTTGTGAATTGTTTACATAAGGTGTAGCCAGGATTGCTCCCAATCTCTCCCGTTACCAAATATGGACGTGATGATCGCAGGTTTTATATATAGACGCTCTTATAGAACAACCTGTTTTCCCCCGATCTTGGTGTTTACTTCAACGTCCTCAAGGATAGGAATATCCCTGACGTCAATAGGTAAAAACTGGCCGGTATAACTGGACACACAGGTTCAACGAATCAATTAATCAGCACACCTTTAAGGTTACGCTCTCTACCTCTCACATTTGGACAATGGATGTCCAAGGCATTGTGACGGCATATAAAAGTATTTTGCACAGGGTGCAACACCTATGGGTCGCCATGGCTCCCAATTAGGGTAACACAGGAGTCCATATCCTTTCAGCATGGAAATAACTTGACCAGCATCGCGGGTGGGCAATGGAGGTAGGGGAAAATCCGGGGGCTGGACATTGGAGAAAGTGTGATTCCACCTAACCACCCACTGTCCTTAACCTGGCAGGTCACAGGGCACAGGGGATTGACCTGGACCAGGTCACAAGGTCAGACCACCCCTCTGTGATCATTGTTAGATGGCAGCCTGAAGACGCCATCGCCTTCCTCTTACTTTTCATCCAACGACGTTGATCAAAGACACCCAGGTGACGAGAACGACATGTCACATCGCACTTACTTCTTCTCTGAAGATGCAGATGACAAGGGAAATGGCGATAGGTATAGTCTGAAAGAAATCCTCTCTCGATTATTAATGGCTTTCAGATTTCCCTCGATGAGACTATGAGACACATTATCCTCTGAAAAATGTATATGAGATATCCAATTTGCAGGTACAATATTTTTCTCTGGATCTTGTTATTGGAGAAATATGAAACCATAATGATATAGTAAATACCTATGCATCTTAGTTGACATTCAAAACTAATAATTGAGAAATGGGATATCTATGGATCTTTTTTCCCAAATTCCCTGAGACTATTCTGTATTTCTATAATGTAGGTCATGAACAATGGTTGCAGATAACAATTGTATATACGAGACTATGTCTAATAGATACACTGCGCGTATATTATGGACTAAGGCAAAAGCAAAATGCGTCAGTTGACATATAATTGTTTTGTCTAAGTACTTTGGCAATAAAAGGTATCTTTTGTATGTGTCTATAAACATAGAATTTTAGATAAGAAGTCTCCTTGTTTATCAATCATCTTAATTCTCAACATTGCTTTGGTGATTTTCAAGCGTATAATGGGGAATGTTGTGCCATAGGGACATTTCTATATGAAGCATGTTCTATAATTCAGAGTGGGCATGCGTTACCAGGAGACTGCGCATCTCTAATGCCACAATCAATGGCTGGACATCTCCCTACTCAATAGGTAATCAATCAAGCCCATATCATAGAGGCATTCCTGACTGAAGTTCAATTGGATCAACATGGATGGCTAAAAAACAGATCCAGTGTAAATGGCTAAAGCTTAAAGGCAATACCGTTATACTACCATGAAAAAAGCTTCAAATGTGTAAGCTTTAGTGCCTTGCTGCGCCGCATGAAAAGGCAAAACGCCTACGTTCTATAGTCTGCCACTGTGATCTTTCCGCCTCTTTAAGATTTCTATTTCTTAGCAACATTTCAATGGACGGTCCCCTACCATTGCATTACAAATCGGGCAAAGTAACCGTGAAAGCCGTCATGTCGGAAAGCTGCAAGCCTCCCCCTCCCCCTCAATGTTCTCTTCCTTCTGTTGGGTCATTCATATACCGTTTCTCATATGCCATATTAAAACCCGTTCTTCTATAACCCGTCTTGGCACAGAGAGAAGATGAGAAAAAACTAGCTTTGCTTTGGAAAAGGCAGCGGTGTGTTGGGTTTTTGATCGCTTTGTGTGAAAGAAGGGATAGTCCTCCAGTGGCTGTTGTGTCTTTTGAGAAAGTGCCTCCAGTGCCTTTCACTTATGGCAAAGCGAGCAAGTAGGCACCTGCCGCCACTCCCACCTATTCTCTACGGGATAATAGGCTATTGTTTAATAGGAATGGCGGATGTACGTACATGCGTATAACTAGCTGGATAAATGTCTAGGGGTATGTATGAAAAGGGAAAAAAGCCTAGGCGACAACAATAGAAAAGAGGCAGATTCTTATAGCAGTGTGTAACGTCTATGGACAACCACATCACTACTGAAGGCAAGCAGTTGTATTTCGCTGTAGGTTTGCAGAGCAGGGAGTCTGACTGTTAGGCGGAGGAGGGGCTGGCTCTACTGATATACTCCAATGCTTGTTGGCTGTCCCCATCGATAGACCCAGGCCAATATTACCGGCTAAAGGGAGCTAATTTTTACCCCAAACATTCCCGCGTAGCCAGCCACTCAATTCGGCGCGGCGGGGGCAATATTTACACAAAAATGCTACATGGGCCTCGTATGCAGAGCAAACCTATCACTCAAAGGACATTGATTTAAAGCCATTATGCGGCGGGTTCTAAGGCTATAATGGCACATTTACCGGGTTCTTTGACAGGGGCCGCCGTAATGAACTGACATCGGCTTATGTACACAGCAGAAGCAGTGGTATTCTCCAGGGGACAAAGGCCCAGTGTGGGAAGCCAATAAAACACGGCCGGAATAACGCATGCCCAGACCCAAAACTATACAATGTGGCCGCTGCCTGCAGGGCTCATCACTTCGCAGAGACCCTATAGACTCTCCCACCTACTCTCAATATACGTGGCAAGAATTTCCTGACTAAAAACACCTCCAAGGCCAAATCTATTCCCCTACCCGATCTATGTTATCCTTTGGTGCAGAGCATTCTTGTGAATGTAACCTAAGTAAAGGCACCAAGTTATTCTTGGATCACGTGGCTGCTGAGATCACATTAGTATGGTTAGTATGTTTTTCTACATGTATAACACACACTTAACAGACGTATCAGCACCACTGAAGGCCATGAAAGCTCTCATGGAAGTATAAACAAGCAGCCCTCCCTTTAAGGATCCTTTAAGTTTGCAAGATGTTTAGGGACCTTCCATATGTCAATTCCCTAACCACTCTCTCATGGCAAAACCACTTTGAGAACTACTCCACATCCCATACTATCGGAATTTGCAGTCGGCAAAATAATCTCTGAATGGGAAAAACTCCTTTAAAAAGCTGATCCAAATAGCAGCAGCGTGACAGAGGTGAGTTGGCCAACGCCGAGTGCATGCTGAGCACCCGCCAAACTGGAGGGGAACAATTTCAGATGGGGGAACCCTATTTTACTGCTCGACTTTGAGAGCAGGGCCTGCAAAGCTTTGCATCTAATGGATGGAATATCAGTGCAGGTTGAATGGTAATTTCAGTGCACCTCGCGACCTGCCGACGGCTGCAGGACACTGCCTTTTGTGGTCTCCCACGGCCTGGCTCCCACTCCAGGGTCAACCTGCCCAATGGATGGCCGAGTCAGCAGGTTCAGATCGTGCGTGCCGCAAAGACCCGTAACTCAGGCTGCTGATCAAAAGGACACGGTCGGCAACTGGCAGAGGGGGTTGGTGATGGCAGGGAGATAAGGACGGCTGAGTGAGCCGGTCGGAGGTAGAGATATAGAGGCAGGGTTAGGGTAGATGCAATGAGGCCCTCGGAGGAGGACTGGAGGAAAAAAGACAGAGAAAAGAGAGAATGAGGGTCAAGGGAGAGAGGATGAAAGAAAATACAACGGGTCTGAGACAAAAGAAGCTACAGTGACAGACGGAGAGAAATGGGAGAAATAAGCCAGCGCAAATATGGAATACATAGTGGACAAAAACTCGCCACACTGGAGCCTAGTAGTGTATGTGCTGTGGCCTTGGGTAAATGGGGATAACATCCTACGGAATCAACATCAATGAAATTAGGAATAAACATCTGAGAGATTCAAAAATAATAACAAGTATGTCTGAACAGTTGAAGTCTAATTGTATCGCTAATGACCAAATATAGGCCTATCGATATTTAATTTCCATATACCTAAATGTCAACCTTCCTCTAGTGGTTTTCTTGGTCTAGAACAATCCTCGTCATAAGCTTGTAATGATGTTTCGAAGATATAGCGCAAAGTTATCTGTCTTGTGTCACAGGACATACATAAACCTTGTATTAAACCTATGGGAACGCTTCCTAGGCTCTCATCTTCAAAAACATATAGACCAAGGAGCTGTACAAAGAGGCTGAGATGAGGTAATTTCTCCAGAACATCTCTGGAGAAATTGTTTCGCGTAAAAAGAGGGCGACAATGTTCAAGGCATTGCTGCAGTTGAAGGAGCCTGTAGTACAGGATGTAACCGTACGTTGTTTCTGGCATGGGAACCTACTCACGTGTGTGTAGTGGGGGAGAGGGACTGCTCGAGAAGACGTGCAGAGCCATAGCTAATGGACACATTCCATTGATGGGCCATTGATCTGCCGGTGGACGGACACTGTCCAGAAACCTATCGAATATCTGCCCCTGACCCAATGTCAATATACAATTATACTGCAGGCCAGCCAGAACACGAGCCATTGTGGCCCAACACATGTAGCTGGATGTCGAGTTGCTCGAAGCACCTCATCTTTACATTCATTGCCAGCCGCCGTCTGTCTTACATTAAAGTATGGCCGTTTTTATGGTTTAAAAAACAGGATTATTCGTCAACGGTGGTCTAGTATATGCACCGAACATACAAAAAAGGGCATATTTCATGCTTCCAAATAGATTAACCTAGTTTTGGCAATGGCTTACTGCCATATGTTTGTTTTTCTTTTTGCCCTTTAAAAGCTGTACAACCAGGACTTTCATGTTTTTTCTCAATGCCCTTGGGGTAATGTAGTACCTCACTTTTTAGGAAAGAGGCGGTATTTATTGGCATGAACACTGTATTTTTGTACATAAATTTGGATGTTTCTTTTAAGTATAAACTAAACCGTGTTATGTCTGAACTATATGAACAATTAATTGGCCTTAGATCAATAGATTGGTCGTCCATATGATCACCATGATTCAGAATAAAACATTTTGATTAGAAAGGCCTTATACTGGTAAACCATCTTCAGCTAGACTTTGCAGCCAAACGTACAAGTATAGAAAAACAAACCTACATTATCATCCCACAGAAGGCGGACTACAAATATAATTAAATCCTTTGGGGACAGCTACGAAATGTAAAGAAAGGGCCAGACTTCCAGGATTAGTTACTTATGTATACATTTCTCGGAGGAGGAGAACAAAGTAACAAGTCTCTGAGGTTATGGCAATCTATTCCGAGCTGTTCCTGAGAGGCTCTGTCTGGGTGGTCAATTATTGCAGTGTAGAACCAACAGGTGCCTGCACATCCTTACCTGAGCGGAACAGAACTATGTCCCAAAGAGCCCCAGCCAAAATCAATGTTACGACAAGTCGTTAGCAAGGCCTGTCTTACTGTGTTTCCTTTCTGTGGCCGGCGGGCACCATCAACATCCAAGGCAACGCTTCAGTCCCCAGCCTCTCTTATGTTAAAGGTGAACCGGCTGCCTCGATATTGTATCTGCACAGGTGCGCCTATACTAACGTTTTTGTTCAAAATTAATGTTATCTCGTTTTGTGCCACAAGGCATCAGTTTATAACGTTACTCTGAACTTAGGGTCTTGCACCTGAAGCTACAAATTGATACCCGTTGACGCCCTGGATGATATATCAGTATTAATAATTTCTTTTCTCTGTTTTTTTTTTGAAAAGCAAATATATTACCGACATCGCCTCTGTCGTCATATGGCCCCTTTTTAATGCTGGGCATCGTATTGTGTATAGGGAGAATCATGGTGGGTCTTACCATGATAAATGACTGGGCCTGCACGTGAAAATGTGATTGTGTCCCTATTATACCTTTCATAAAGTGAAGAGTGCAGATCCAGCGAGCTTAGATGTGCCTCTCATAGGGAGACTCTCAAAGAGGCATACATACAAGGGAAGGTCATGTTGGTGTATAATCTATAGTGAGCAGTGTTTGTCTGCTCCATCATCCAGGAAAAGGGCTCGTGGAGCATTAAGAGAGAGCAGCTCTTTGTGTTGCCTGACCTGGGCGTGAGGCTTACAGGATAAAGTTGCCATGGCAATAGATGAACAGGTGGCTCGGGCCTCAGTCCACTCAGTGGGGACGGGATCCAGCTAAGTGCGCCCAAATCCCCGCCTAATTATACCATACTCATCTACCAAAACACCAATTATACGGCTCATGCCATTTCTCCCAGGTGAATGTAGGCATCTAAGGGCTATATCACATGTACATAGCTGGCGCTCTCTGTGTCCTTCCGCCCGGAGGTAGCTACATTGGCTTAATGTGGTGTATAGATATACATCATGAATTAAGTCTACAGTAAGAGAATAGATGTAGACGGATTGTCTCTACTTATCAAACATGTGAACAGTAGTGTTTATAGACGTTGCCAAGATGCCGTGATTTTACCTCTAATCAGAAGAATATTGTCATCGTGATCAGTGGACCTCTTTATGAAACATGGATTCTAAATGAGTTTACTTTGGATCTGTCTGGGATCCATGGTTTTCCATATTAGGATTTGGAATTTGGAATTTGGAATTTAACTCTAAGCGAAAGACTAGTATAGTCAGAGTGACCACATAACCAAAATAATGTGAATTATTGTTTAGACCAATCCATTATTATCTCATCCTCTATCATACTAACATTAAATGATTTTCTTTTGTAATTACTAATAATTACATTTGTCTGCCAAGCGACCTGAACTTAGGTTGTACAATCATTATCTTGGAAGATCAAGCTTATGCCTGAAGGATTTTGTGGAAATAAATAAATTATAAAAACAAATTATAATCCCGTGACCTGATCTGCAAAAGTTTTTTTTTATCTGTTTGTATATACCGTTTTTATAATATAAAAGCTTTTATATAATCATTATATTTGTGTATATACTCATATGATTATCTAGGTGTGTATTTCGATATAACTATAAATATTACATACATGTATTATATAATCGGGATCAGCATTTGTGTATAGGCCCTATAATAGTTGCAGGCATTGCAGACATGTGGGCGTTGTGGACACGTATCTGATAGAACGGTAAAAAGGACATCCCGTTCCTTTACCGCTGAAGCCACCTAGGCGGCAGTCATCTGGGCCTTCCCATCCATTTGATGTCATTATGTAGTTAGCCTTCTAAATGCCCGGAGGAGCAGTCGGTGGGCCTGACGGCGTCCTCCAGTACATGGTCACCTCATTTAACACTAACACTGTAGCGGCCGGCCGGGCCCGCGCGTCGGGACTGCTCCTCCAGTATGCCTCCAGCAGTCGGTCATCGCTCACACCTCTGGACCGTGGAGGACAAATCAAATATGACCGCGGTCGGGCAGAGGGCCGGGGCTTTAGGCCGCTGCAGGTGAGCCCTAGACGCCGCCATTCAATTTGAAGGAAGACCCTGGAGTTTTGCCACCACTCTTAAAGTGACCCCTCCTCGGAGTGGGTTTAAAAGGCTGGCGTCCGACCGGTGGCTTTTTGTAAAGGGCTGCCTTCGTGTCAACTTCACCCTTCTCAGCGGTCATTCTATTTATTTTTTAACTGAATGTGGTCTGAAAAGGTCGCCCACCAGTGGCCATTTCCTCTCTATAATGATGTAGGGGCGCTGCAGTGAAGGGGGTACAAGAGGGTTCCAAGGGGATGCTAAGTACCTGACTCCGGTATAAATTACGCCATGTAACGCCACTTATGGTGGACACATAAACAGCGAGCTGTTTGGTTGCCTTGGCAATGGAGTCCCAACTAACAGGGATGTCGTATTTTTGACCGCTTACTTATGCGCGCTGTCAAACCACCTGGCGCTGGTCAGTGATCCTTTCAGCACCCGACCCTTGGGCCTAATCCAGCTTACATAAATCGGCATGCTTATCAGCCTTTGTACTTTAAGTCCCTTTGCAGCTTTTTTTCCACACTGGACCAATGCAGGTCAATAGTGCCCCGTCCGCACCATTAACTCCCCCAGCGTGAGTCGTGGGGACTTAGCACAACAATGTCTCACCATGGGAATATTCAAAGCTTGGACCCACGGGGGGTAGGACTGAGTGGGTTGAGAACCATTACATCTCAACGTGTGACATTCGGGGTTTATCGAGCGTTCTGATTGGTCAGGGCCACAGCTGACACACCGCCGTTACAATAGGCCAGTGCAATGTCAGGCAGGGAATGGTTGATTTTATTGGACAGTAAATGCTCCCGATGATAGCCCTGGCAGTGGCCCCCGTGCCCAACCCCCACTTAATGAGCGGTCAATTTTGTGCCCTGCGGGGGTGGCCCCAGCTGAGCATTTGGCCTGAGGGCTATGAGCTGACCATTACCACCCCGAGCTGGGGACTTTTCAGCAGATGAGCGTGTGCTTATTTTCACATCTGCGGTGGGCAAACACACACACACACGCACTGACCACTTTCAGGCCCCTGCACGTACACACGTGTACACGTACGGTCCCATTCCCTATACTACACATACCGTCCCCATAGTGGTCAAACACTTCGCGCCGGAATCGTTGGGCATAACAAAAGGTAACAACTGGGGAACGCCGACTATGTTGGGGGTTGTTTACCAGGCTGCATTACCACCACCACCACGCCCCTGAATGCGCTTTCAATGCCGACGGCTATTTAAGCCCGAGCCCAAGCCGCCTTCTCAATCGCCAAACTCTGTCCCATTAGGTGTTCTTTAGTGGCTGAGTCATCGCCCATGCTAACATTCATTGCGTCATAAAAGGTGGACACGAGAAAGTAAATTTCATCGAATTTCCATCCAATGTCCATCTTATCTAAATGGAAATCATCTGTATGATAACATACATTGATTCGGTTCGAGTCCATCTACTTCCATCCCGCCTGCAATGGGTGAAAGCAGTGGCGAATCAATTTCAGCCTGGAATTAATAAATTTCCCCACAATTGAACGCAAGCCATAAAATGAAAGATGAACCAGCGGCCAAATTATGTTTCTAAACTTTGCAAGACATTGCAAAAGGAATGGTACAGCTTATCAGTTTTGTAATGTAAGTGGTTGTAAATAACACATATTGATTACGTCTATGCATGAAAAACAGTTTGTTTTTCTCCTGGGCTTTTTACTTTGTATATGGAATTAAATTGGTTAATACACAGCAAAAAGATTATTAGAAGAAGTGACATTCTATGAAAAGGTAAATTGATGTATTGTTGTTTTGCAACTGTGATACGCTTTGGCCATCCTTTAGTGTCGATGTATATTGCTGATACGTTGTATGTCCATACCTCCTCAATCAATGCAATATAAATCCTGTTCATATTCCTGATAAACATCATTGCATGATTTATTTGATCATGGTCATATTGTGATCATACATCGTAACATAATTCGAATGAAACGGAATTATTCATATCATATACAGACAGACACGGATCAACATTAAGATAAAAAACACCAAGTCATCAATTGAACGGTACTCCAATTTGAGGTAATGGAACCTCATCTGACTTTTGGCAATCAGAGCTGCCCTTTCTCTACACCTAACCATCTCGTGTATATAGGGCGAGGGCAGTCAGTCAGGTATCAATAAATAAACAGACCTCATTGTACATGTTGGCAGGCATTGTTTCAGCTTCTGCATGTATGCACGCCACGAAGCGCTACAGAATGCTCCATCACTCCCCTGATCCACTGATAAAAATCCGTCATTAATTATTGAAGCAGGTAATTGTAATCAGCAACGGAGATAACGGAGCAGCTAGCTAGCCAGCCCCCAACACCAGACTATACCTGCTATCTGTGCTACCTAGGACCGTATGCCATCTCCACTTTATAGGCATCGCGACGCAATCACAACCGTCCCCCCGGTCACCCCTTCCGGTAAACAACTGCCTATTTACTCTGGCTTACACAGAGATATAGGATGGGATTGTGGCATAGCCTAAATTACTCAATGCAAACAAATGTGATGCGTATGCCTATATTTGACTATCGACCGACGGCCCATATGTGTGCCTATTTTTTCCCAAAACATGCCGGGAAAACAATAATCATTGGATTGTGCTTGGGGGTCCGCATCAATAGGGAATAGGGGTAATGGGGATAGGGCGTGGTTATAATATACATGTAGAAAATAGTTTAGGATATATATCAGCTGTATATGGATCCTTAGGTTTTGCTATTGGGCTTACTCATTTGACCTATTTGGGAGGATGGCACTGATCGTTGCCGCCGGGTGCTCACTCGATCCAGGTAAGTAGTCCAAGTGCATGCAGCCCACGCCATGCCCCGGCCCCCATGTGATAGCATGTAAACTACCTGTCCGGGAGAGGGGTGCCGGCATGGCAGGGCGTGCCAGGTGGCAGGGCTGCCAGCCTCCCACCATGTAATTCCCGTACCCCAACGAGGTGATAATGACTTTAAACTTAGACTAGCCGGCCGCCTCTGCGCACCTTCTCGTGTCGGCCTCACACTAGCCGCGCCCGTCGCGCCATGAATTATGTATGACAAATTCGATTAAGCCGCTGGTAATGTGGTTAATCATGCATGGCCGTGCTTGGCTGGTCGGGCCAGGGGGGCGGGCCGGGCTTCTTGGGGAGGGGAGTGACATGCTTCCATTGGTGTCAATAGCCTTTCGCTACGTTGCACCTCCAGGATCAGGTTGTATATACACGGACTCACTATGAGCTGGGTCTAGTGTTGTCGGTCTGGGCCGGCCACAATGGCCGGGAACCAGAACGGGGTTAAATGGGTAATAATGAACTTTGAAAGTTGAATGCAATGTAAATCGAGCGAATGTGGGGCTGGTTATCATGTATGGGCCTCATGCATAGATGTGCGGCGTGGCTGAGATTTTTCAAATAAGCCTTTGACATGCATTGGGAAGGGAAGGCCCTCCATTCGCAATGCAGTTATTTATACATGGTTGACACACTGTAAAGGCCTCGCATTGGCTCTGCTGGCCCCTCCATCACCCCTGGGTCAGCCACAACCCACGCACCCACCCACCAACCTGTCTCAACGTTGTGCATTGGGGAGTGGGAGGTGGGTGGGGACGGTGGCCGGGGCAGGGAGGTCGGAGTTGGTCGGGGGAGGGGGTTGATCTTGCCCCAAACATGCGATCGGCGAATTTATCTCTATTTAGGGCTCGTTGCGGGTAAATGCATCAGGAGGTCACAAAGGTCTGTCACACGCCGTTGTTCCCTTGCCTGCCGCCTGCCCACTGTCCACCCCCTCCTGCTGCTTCTCCTCCAGAGACCTTCCTCCAGTACGTGAAGGGACAGCGCTGAGTGACCTCAGCTCGTGACTGGCCAGCAGTAAGCATGTCAACAGTAGCCCGACAGATTGGCCCACGCCGGATCCAACTCTGTACTAAACAGTTGACATCTCTATCCACACTTTTGGCCCCATAATAAAATACTCTCTGGCCTGTGTCCAACAAGCCATGAGTCAGTTGGTATACATCTTTTTAAGGAAAAAAAAAAGATAAACAGCTACATGACATCTACAGGGGATATTTAAATATGTTTATATCCACCCACTCCTATAATTAGGAATCTAAACAGCGTGACCAATGACATTTCCATTGTAATTATGAAGTTAGTCTTTCTACCGAAGCATGGATTTACTTCAAATAATGGGTGAAATATTGAAAACATGCCAAAGCCAGAAGAATTCCGATGGAGTTTTTGGCTAGTACATCAACTGAATGTAGTTTGTTGGATGAGTAACAACATTGTTGAAGTCTTTCGGAAGCAATTGAATAATATTTGGTACGGTGAGTTCCATACCTTAGAAGTGCAATTTACTGTGCCTGAGGTGAAGCTAGTCAATTAAACATATGATTCTTACCTTAGTTGAAAGGCTTTGATTTCGTTTCGTAAATCCTTTCCTCTAGTGTATGTCCCATGTGTTCATTCTGAAAGGTAACAAAAACATATGTTAGTCCACTTGCCGTTATAAATATCAATATTGTGTCCATTTGACACATATTATCAGGGTCTCTATATTCTTCTGGGCAATACACAATATTAGGATACAGCTAGAACTAGTAGAAGTGTCGGCCTTACATGAACCTTGGGAGGATCCCCCTTAAACATCAGCCAGCAGGTAAGACAAGCAACCGTGTCTTAGTTAACCTAGATGTTCCGACAAGCTAAGCCTTGTATGGAAAGGGCCTACTGTGATCCTGGCCTCCAGGAAAGCCCTTATGTCCACCCCCTGCATCAGGTTAGCCGACCAATTACTGCTCCTACCGCTGCAGGCCTCCTCCAGGGCTCCTCCAGCAGGCCCTGTCAGCCTCAGACCTGGCGGCGCCCCTTCGGATCCACTCCAGCCTCTAAATGACCACTAGAGCAGCACAAGTGGGGTCTTAGCCGGGATCAACTAACCAACAACTGACCAATCTGCCCGCTCCCTCCAGGTGGGGGTTCTCACATGGAGGAGGGGAGGGGAATGTACATGGCATAACACCTGAGAAGGAGAACACTTTCAGATCTCTTAGGGTACCCCCGTGCTGATTGGTGTTGGGGGTTTACCTTAGGAAAAGTAAAGGCTGTTCAATCCAATGTCGTCATGTTTTGGAAATGTAAAGGCAGGTCAATCGAATGTGGTCATATAGATCAAGGTTTAGACGTTGCAATTCAAGAATCAATTGCATACATGTACATCCATTTAGGGTCTACATGTGGTGTGAAATCAATAAAACTCGGATTACGCCATAGTTACTGCACATGTTCGGTGTCGTTATGATTTTGTCTGTCAGATGATACAATGCTAACAACTATCGGTACATATGATTAACTTTGTAAATGACTGCACTGACCAACATTTTACTATATGATTATATTACGTGGCATATGTGATCTGTATCATATCTTCAATATGATCTAACAATAATATAAATGAAATAAACAAAGATTATATGGTTATAATGATAATTCTGTCAATATAAATTATATTGTTTTTATAAATACCTGTGTACGTATGTATGTATGTATGTATGTATGTATGTATGTATGTATGTATGTATGTATGTATGTATGTATGTGTGAACCATAATCGTCGACAACAGAGCAATATGAGCCAGAGTGTATCCTCGATCCTTGTAATATCATGTAGGCCTGTATTGCTGAGTGCTCAATATCACTAGCCTGTATGTACGAACACTGATTAAAGCCATCTGGTAATCAGATCCATCCCCAAGTGTGCACATCCTGACAATTTAATTTCCTGGTCTGCATGTCTCCTTTCCCCTTACATCCTACAAATGAATTTATGTTTTGAGTGCTCAGTCGTGACATGATTTCGAGTTGTCCAGCCTTATTATACTTTAGATGAGTAGGTGGTCACTTCAACTACTCATGTGAGGATACCAGATGGTCAGTCTTGGGCAGTGGCCAGGGCATTATACTGGGGGCGTCGTGGCCGGGTTCAGGACACGGGCCAGGTGCAAGTGGATGACCACTGGTCAACACACTGTTATTAGATGGTTGTCGACGTGTCCATGGTCTCTACAGCTATTTTTCCATGTCCATTGTCATTGACCTGTACATATAGGAAATTCCTATGAAACCACAAAATGACACTATAGAACATTTGTATCATATCATGATGTCCTCGCTTTAATACTTGCAAAATATTGCTTACATAAACAGAAGTGGGTATAGTATACCCCTTTTTTGGGGGGACACATACCATCGGCCCTTCATAAATCTACTCCGCCTCTCTAGCTAGCTAAATATATGTCGTTCAGGGAGAGTAACATATGCTGTTGCTAAGGAATTTGCCAAACGGAACGCCGAGGCAATTTACCTAATGGATGTCACTTTAGTGGAAAGACAGAGGTCAAGTCTAGGCAGTAGTACTTAGCCCGGCAACCTCTCGGCACTAACTCATACAGAGAGTGATAAATGACCAGTTGATGATATGTTACGTGTGAGGCTGCTGACTTAGCCACCACTGGCCAGTCTGACCAGGTAGATAAATCACGTTCTAACCCAGCACTTGATGCTGTAGCTTTTGTTGGGGAGGACAGCTGCAGTAGGCACTGCCAATGGGACTTCCCCCATACGTTGCAACCTTCAGACATTTTGACAATGGAAACTTCCTGATTTACCGGCTGTTTCCTAAGTGGATGGCGAAGGCAATGCTGTCAGGGTTTCAGTCAAGATTCATAATCCAATCAATTTGAATTTTACTGGCTTCCCGGAATTTGGGATTTGTTTTGAATTTCCATCCTGATTATTAATCAAATTATGGAGAATCCAAAGAAGGTATTGTTCTGAATGATTGTGGGCATAACGTGCCTTGGAATATTTTTTTAATTCAGGTGATCCTAATATTGATTTTCGTGTTATTGGGTACCGGATAAATAAACCTTATTCTGAATGGAAAAACAGGTTTCGGTTCCAATAAAACGTATTGTCCATGGAACGGAGCCAAATGTCAATGAATAAGCAGTCACAATTACATTGGTTAGCAACAAGAGAATCTTTCATTGCAATGTTGCCCGTGATAAAAAGGCAGCTGAAGTTCAATTCGATTCGAATATAATTTGTAGTGATCACGTCGAGAATGTAATGCTTAGAGAGCTTCCCCGTGATGTTGTGAAAAAAGCTGTCAATAACTTGCTGAAGGAAGCTGGGTTTTAAGCACCCGCTCAACCAAACACTTGGAAAGGGAGTGGAGAGTGTGGGGTATCGGAGTGGGAGGAGGGGGAGGACGCGTTGGCAATCAAACGATCCAGTGCAAATATTTTCGCCATTTTCCCCTAATGACTGCCAGGCAGGTGCCAACGCCACAGGCTCGATAATCATTCGTCACATGGCACCCACCGCAAGCAAGTGCTAAAACAGCCGACGTGTGAAGCCATCAGCGATCGTCTTTGGGGCGTCGGCATCGTCGTCGACGGCGGCCGCCAACACAGAGCGGAAGGGAATCAATGATCCAGCTATGATAATTGCACCAGGTGCCATTGGTGCTGGAGATCGCTGACCCACGTACCTAGACCCACACTTGCAAACCCCACCCTGTCGATCAAACTATCTCCTTGGCGGATTTAGCTGACAAATTCTTAGGCCACTCTCTTTTGATGTTAGGGCAAATGAGGAAGAGCAGGTAGAGTGTGGTAGGTCAGAATCTATAAGTGGTGTCCCAAAGCCATCTCTGTCTGGTCGACGGCAGGTAGAGGATGACTAAACTGGTGCAATTACAGTCAGACCCTGTAACTAATGTGTATATTGAGTAATACATTTGATTAGTAATTATATTTTTATTTGAAACTGCATTTGCGTGTTTTTAAAATCTTCTAAATGCATGAAAATATTAATAATGTGGATAAATCGTCTCAATGACGTAGCCAATACTTTTCTTATGTCTTTATAAACTTGAAAGCTAATCAGCCAGACATAGAAGGCAGGTTTTCTAGTGATGTTATCAGTTAACAAAGCAAACCCCATTAGTTGGCGAAATACCAATCCGTGTATTTGCGTAAGTCTTACCCAAGATCTATACTGAGCAGAGGTAGTGCAATCTAAGCTTTGTACACAGGTATATTGATGAGGTCACAGGAGAATCGATGGGCACCATGGCGCATATAGAGCAGTAGAACAATGGTGCCTATATAGGCAGTCCGCCCACTGCCTATATATAAAGGGTATACATGTGTTATTATACATCTACTGGGACTAGCTCTGTAAACGTAGTGTACACCTGTGTAAGGCAAAGGGAGAAGCTGTCACACATTGTGCGCTGCAGGGCTCATAATCACTTTACCATCCTATGCTACCTAACCCAATGTACTCGCACACAAAAGCCGAAGCCACCGTTACATTCCTTTAGGGCGTTGCAGACATAGCAAAGAACCAGAGAACACTGGTTGCATGCCCTCCTGGTTGTCTTCAGACGTGTAAAGATGATCACTTTGATGCCGGGATTAGAACAAATTGATCCGCTGTCTTATCGGGAATGGAAGTGGCCCACAAAGCCGCGAGTCAGTCAGGAGTTGCTCAAGTAACATGCGATCAACCTATTGGGTGTAAAGGGAACCACTCACTGGCCCATATAATACCACCCGTATAGGCATTTACCATAGCAAGCCCATTTGGGTGGGGGAATGTCGGTTTACGGTCATTTGGGGTGAGCATTCATATGGTGTTGTGTATCAGTAGTCAACCTGGGGGACGATAACCAGGAGGTTGATTCTGTAACCATTTCCTCCGGAGATTCTACCATGGAGAGAACACTGTAATTATTGAATGGTTCCTCATCTCATCTCCACACTACATGTACACGTATTGGTTGTGCTACAGTCCTGGATATAAACCAAGCTTGTTTATGTTGCACAACGAATTTTCATACATGCTTTTTACTGGAATAGATGGAATATATTTTTGAATTGTAATTAAAATTGAATTAGAATTGGGCAGTGATAATATTGACCTTGGATTAGCATAAGATATCTCCTCGCATATTGGATAACTGCATTAGATTGTTCACAATCACATGACCTTTGATAAATACATGTAAATATAGGCCATATAACGTCCCCATGTATAATTATCGTCAATGCCACAACCAATATCTTAGCATTACTGTCCCTTCTACGCCCATCTAATCTAAGGGGATTCCCTTTCCCATAAACATGGACACGGAGGACGGTGGTGCCACGCTACAGTCTGCAGCTTTATGATATTCTCCCACATAATTAATGATCCGTCCCAAATCTCGGATCGTGTCTTTTGTCTTTCCCTTCCTAGCGCCTTTCGTGCGTAGGCGCCACTCCTCCTGAGGGCTATGTCAGAATGGCATTGTTCCTGCTAAGTGAAGAAGTGTTGGGGCATAATACGTGGAAATGCATGCTTAGCTGCACATCTACGCCTCTCCCAAAAAGAGCAGCCGGTCTGGCATAATAGGGCGTAATTGCTACTTAGCGTTGGGGACCAGGGATCTTTGAGCGGTATAATCATGTAATAAACGATCGAGCAACTCAGCCGGCAGGAGGAAGACGTACTTGATGTTTCGTCTCCACGAAACAAAAGGATTTACCAACCTCTCTGCTTGGCTGACGGGTAATGGATTAAAATGCACTTAGTCCTAATTGTAGCTCCCCTTTTTTCCGCCGGCCGACACGAGTATCGCTTTTCTTATTCTAGATGGAGCCCCGGCATGCCAACTGCTTAAGAGCGAAGGAAGTGGCCCTAAACGCCGTTTGCCCTTCTAGAGGGGACTAAGGGCCAAGATCGGGTTCTTTGGCAATATGTTAGTGGAGAAGGCAGGTATAAAAGGTCATTGGTCCTCTCCCATTAACAAACTGTCAGAGAAACTGCTTTGCAACGAAATACCAGAGATCTTCTGACTAAAATCTGAGCAAAGTGTTTTTATATCTTTCATACACAGCTGGCTGTCTGGACGATTTTGAAATTGACTTCCACTTAGAGCTGAGATAATCATGACTAAAGGTAGGCGGTTAGATGCCATTCATTGCTATTCATGTAGTTGGTGTGGACTGAAACCTTTCTGTGATTTGATAGAATTAAGCAGGTTGCACACAGAAAAGGCCTTGTGCTCACTGACCCAGAGCTTGTTTAAAGCCATTAGCCAACTGATAACACATCACTGCTTTTCACCAATGACAAGGCCATTGCGCAAACCTACCTTGTTTAAGGGTAACATAACAATCGCCTGTATACACAACCCTGACCTATCTTTACCCTAATCTCACCCCTCAAACCCCAGTGAAAGATGGCGTGTCAGTACAAATGCAATCCCTTAGTCGGTATTTTGTCGAAGCATTTGGATAGGTGTACTGAGAATAGGTTGAAACACTGCCATCATTGACTGGGCACCAATAGAAGGCGATTGCGTCCGACATTGATCTAGAAATACCTACACAGGCAGGTGGTTGGAGGCAGCCCACATCAAAGGATTTGTTCTTTGAGTGAAAGGACATCAATAACCTTGAACGATGTAGGGTAAACTATTGCATTTACCTGACAACTTTGTCCCTATGCTTCTGAATTGAGATGCCCACATGGCTATTAATAAAGACCAGTTGGTACGTTGAAATATGATACAATATTAAATTACAATAGATGATGCAACCATGGCATAGGGTTACCTTGATCACAACCAAATGTAAAGCACCACATGCTTCAGATGTACCTAGTATATCAATAGCTCGAAGCTGCACTGCCAATTACAATCTTGGTGGGACCAGCTCAGACTGATAAACAGATTATTGTCAATAATTAAGATAAATAGAAAAACTAACTTAAATTATTAAAGAGCTGAAATGGCTATATTACGTTATAAGAGATTAAAGAATGTATATAATGTGTGTAGGCGTGAAACTCCATGTCGTTTGGTGTGAAAGGGGTCAGCATAGGTCACACGGGACATCAATATTGGACCCCCTTTAAAGTAGGCCAGCCTGTGGTGGTCAGATCCAGTGACTACTGCCATTGGCAACTACCCAAATAGTTCGCATGGTGTGGTGACTTCAGTGGACACCTATCGGCCAAAGCAATGAGGCGGTGCTGCATTGACAACTCGTCTATGTTTGTTTTACTGGAAATGTAACTCACTCGCACTCAATCTCGTTGTGGGTAGAATGCTATGCGTCATGTGGCTTTATAGATTAAATGGAGTCTATTGTGAGGGCTAGCCGTTGCCAAAGTGGTCTACGCATTGTCAGGTTATGAATAAGGCATGATGCCCATTACTAACGTCATCATGTGCTTACTTTCACATGCTCTGTCTGTGCGGCGCCTGGTCGATAGTGTAGTCTTCCCCTGGAGGAGGAAGACGGCTAAGGGCTCCGTGCCAGACCCCAGAGTGATGAGAGAGACTGAGGAAGATTCCAGGTGGTATCAGCCTCCTAAGGGCCAATCAGGCTTCACAGGGAATAGGAAAGAAATTGGCATAAAAACGTCAGATTGTTGGGGAAGATAAGAAATCACAGCGATAGATGAGAGAGCGGGAAAAAAACATTCTTGATTTCAAAAGCTCACACAACTCGAATTTCCCTTGCTCGAGGTTTGGTGGCTGAGAAGTAAAAAAGGGGGAGGTTGTGTTGTTGTAAAGATTGTATTTTGTCGCTGGAGGACTCCAAGGCGTTGTGCACTTAGTCCAACCACGTTTCCATTGGAGGCAGATTCTCCAACGAGGACGCAGTATTGTCTGAAAGTGTTAGCCCCCTCCTTGCTAACAAGATGAATCTTAGTCGTCAAAGTCACCCTTTACCATTCGAGGGCAGCGCAAGGAACAGGCATTACGCTGAATTACAAAGCCTCTAATGCAATCTAGTGCACTTTAGTGGAGTTTGTGGGCGCCCCTCCTGCACCCTATTAGCTTATTACAGCCAGATAGGGCGGAATGCACTGCCGTAACGTAGTGGCCGCTCCTGGGGGGAGCCGGCAGCAGGACCAACAAAGACTGGCACAGCATTCCTCAAATCTGACAATACTCATTTTGGCGGGGCGGCCTTCAAGTCTGTTGCGGTGCTGGGTGGAGGTTGGGGAGAGAGTGGGCGGGTTTTGTGTGGAGCGGGGCAGGAGGGAACAGCAGGGGAGGGGTGCCACTTAGTGATGACCGTCCCAACCCGGCCATTATTTCATCAGATCAATGAAAAGCCCCGGCGAGCCTCGGCTTGGTCACAAATGGTCCCCAAGCACCCCCCGGACCTCCGCAGCGCCCCCGCACCCCGCCCCGCACCCCATTCAGATCAGACTCCCCACTCCCTTTTTCCCAATCCAGGAACCTCTAGCTGGGAGACCCACCCTCCCCTGGCCCCTCCCCTCTCTATCCCGACCAGCATGCGCTATCATGCCCCTATAATTATACCACCCTATCTGGACATTCTATTAAGCCGGCTCTCCGGGGACTGAGAAAAAAGGAGTTGCCCAATTTCCTGTCGTTCCCCTGACCCTATGTTGTGGGCCGGCTGAGTCTCGCAGCGTCCATCAGAGGACACACTCCCGTTGCGAATTGCCCGACAACTGATCAGTCGGGCCAACCAACAAAAATATCTAAAGGCTCTGGCTGATCCAATAATGCACAGAAACTTCATCGCTCACATTTCCGACCCCATTTCTCGGCGCATATTTTCCAATATGAACGCGGTGAATCCCTTTTGTCGGTTGCCTCCAGCTGCCAACCCCTTCCACCATCACCAACACAGGCCCCCTTTCCATGTCCTCTCCATTGAGGGCGATAGAGTACGCTGGCCACGGCTAGCCTCCCCTTCGCCTTTTCTCTGAGTGTCGTTGTGACGATAACATTAGCAGAAGCACTGCTTTCAGCAGATAAATCCGCAAGCAAAGTGTGCCATTGTGAGGACATGGATATCTATGTTTGGTCACCATGTCTGAGCACGGGGGTCTCTAGATGACCAGATTACCCTTATTGAGTGAGTTGAGGAGAGGCCCAAAGAGAGGGAGGGGGCGGGGAGTGGGGGTGGCTGGGGTGAGGGGATTTGGCTTTTTTTTCGCTCAGCCTTTGGTGTGGAGCTGTATAATGGAGAGAGGCTTGAGTTGCAGGAACTGGGCCCAAGGAGGGTGTGTTTATATAGACTAGAGTCCGACTGGTCGGAGCTGCCCGAACTAATGGCAAAATGAACCACTACCAAGCAATCATGACACCGAGACTGGTTTAGAAAGCTCGCATGACCTAAAGGCCCTCTCCTAAAACCTAGCAGTAATGTCCACGCCACAGTCAAATTTCAGTTATAACGTCCTACCCCCAGCACTACGTGGGGGGTAAGGACCAATTTGCGCGTTAGGGATTTAACAAGACTGCGTTTGGGGAAAAGCTTGCTGTCACAACCAGAAAACATCATGGCCTGATGGTAGTGAATAACTATGCTGCAGGGAGCTTCGTTAACTTTGCATCCGAGATAAGAAATATTGGCGCCCTGGGAGCGGAACACAGGTCAAAAGTTAAAAATGTGCCACGAATGAAAATTGAAATTGAATGACACTGCAAACGGGAAGCGTAAATAAGATATTAACCGGTCACGATTTACATAAATAGAAACGCAGCGTTCATTCAACCAAGACGTGGTTATTCAAAAAAAGGAAAACAGATATAAAAAAACGTACAAGTAAACCCAGTTCCAGAGCACAGCAGTACGTCAGAGCAGAGCTGCCAAATTTCGTTCCCCAAGCACTCTGCCTATTCCATTTCAGGACTCGTTCTTTAAAAATGGACAAAATGCCAGAAAAAATTACTATCGGGGTAATTTCGCCCACCAGCTATCTTGTTTTCCTGTGGCCCAGGCGGAGCTTCATGTAATGCAGGTCTGTGAGGACTTGAAGTGATTTAATTTCCTGTATATGATTGATCATTTGGGGCTGGCCAGGGCATACTGGTGCAGGAAAATGTCGGTGCTGGTCTTATATATGGAGAGAGACAGCATCCTGTTCGATAGATCAGCCTGTGTGATATTGCAGGAGAGCCAGATGGAACATCAGCAGTCCATTTTCACACAGGCCCAACCATGCACCCACCAATACTGTGTAACAGCAATACTATTGTCAAAATGTAAAATTAACTCAGTTGTTTATCCACAACATCAATAGCACACTTTCTATTTCAGGTTTCGAGGTCGAATCCAATTCATCTATTTGTTTATATGACTTTTTACACTTTTTTTCCCAAGTGTTGAAAGCCATCATAAATAAACCTTCTATTGTGAAGGCAAGCTGCAAAGGCGGTCGTGTCAGAGGTCGAAACAAGCAATTTACAGATTCTATCTAAAGCAACGTATGTTGTACGAAAATTGAGGTACTCAAGTCGTTTTCAAAGAAGAAAATTACTTATAAGTTTTAGAGCGAAGGGAAAAGGCCAATAAACCCTACAGAAGCCGTGTATGTAGCCGACTGTTGGCATGTACAACAGACGCTGCCCGAGACTACCACCAAGACAGACAGTTAAAGGTCGATGTTATTTGGAGGCAACCAAAAGCTTTTCCATCAGCTTTAGCCTAGCTGGCGCCAAATTCACTTGACAAATGTTCCTTCAAGTCCGCCACAGGACGAGATTGTTTCGATCGCGCGTTGCTGGAAGTATAATGATGATACAGTAGCTTGGGAGACTGACTGGCGTTAGTTGTCTATCAATAACAGCTCAACGACTGGGCTATAGGTGGGCAACTCCCATGGGTAGTGAATGATGGGGGGAGAAGGTCCTCCGGTGGGTAGTAGTGGGGTCTCCAGTACTAAGTACTCCATGGACAATGTCAGTCAAGGCCACTAACTCATAACGTCTGTGGGGCCAGGCCCGGGGGACAGTCAACAAATTGCCATTTCTGAGCGAGGAGGACATTATTTGTGGAGCTTGACGGAGCTTTGAAGTGTCAGTGAATGGGACAGGAGACGTTTTCAGACCACCCCTATTGTGTAGGGGTGGCCTTTGGTTGTTGGCAGTCCCTACCTATTTGCATGGAGTCGCAGGTGGAGTCCCAGCCAGTCTGGGAAGTCCTCTTGGGTAACATGTGCTCAACATGCCCAATGGCCATAGCGGTGTGATTACCAGACAACCAAACTGACAGTGACGAATTTAAACCCCTGGAATAAGCACCGCAAAGGTCGTGCACGATCGCGGCCCCCATAGCAACCCCGAATCCTCCCACCCTTACCTCCCTCCACCCCATAATTCTCCACCCTCACCACATTCCCCCCTGAACACCCTTCCTCCCAACCATTCGCCATTGAGACCGATTGTCACTCAACGGAGGGGCATGAGTGCGGACAAAAGATGGACGGCCACATCAGAGCGAGCCCGTGACGCCCTTGGTATGTTAACCGCGGCCAATGACGAACAGCAGTTCTCACAGTTAGATCAGTCCCTGCGCTTTTTCCGTAAATATGCACCCTGCTCCCACTTTCCCCCTGGCGGCCAGGCACAAAAGCAAGCGCCAGCCGGCAGGGGGCGGGGGCAAAACTGTGATTGCAAAGTGGGTACAAACTATAATAACAGCAGAGGGGTAGTTACGAGGGTGGGGGTACTTCTCCAAATGTAATCACAGTCCGCGGCCACTTTCCATCTCTATGGCAATAATTCAGAAACAAACCAAAATGAGATCGGCCGAGGCAGGCAAGGCCTTCATTATTGTTCTCACATTTGCAGCACCATGGATCATGTCTGGAATATATACAGACTGGACTGTGGCGGTTGTCTGTGCAGGAGATGGGCATGGTGCTTTCTGTCACTTTCACTGCCTTCTCCTTTTGAGATGATCCAGGCTTTCAGAGCAGAGAGCATTTGGGTAGCCTGCTTTAGATGATACACATACAGTGCAAGGAAATCTGTGCCAACTGGAAAAGGATTAATATCAGTAGCTTAACAATTAGATAATTGGATATTCGTTCTATTGCTCTTGGTTCTTTTATGTTCGTGCACACATAGTAGTTTTATAAAATATGGTAATTGCTAAAGGCATAATATGTGCAAGCCAGAAAGACCCATTTTGAGCTACTCCATAGGCCTTAAGTATAAGGGGAAAAAGGAATATGTACAAGGCACAGAGGAATAATTTGGGATATGGTCTAGATCCCTCTAGGATTAACCCTGCGCTTACGGTATGCATAAGTTATTCCTGAATGAATATGCATACGTGAACCAGATGGCAAATGCCATGGACATTATACAAGGCTGCGGTATAACCTGCTTTAACCCCGTAATTACTAACCAAGCTGATGGAGATCAACTCCGCTGGCAATCACTAATGATGTCTAATAACCTTTGTTTAATGGAGTCGGGGTAAAAACCAGAAAACCTCATTTGAATCCCCATCATTAGCGACATCAAAGGTATCCATCCATATAAGCTCTGCCGTCCAGGCCAGTTATAGGTCAGCAGTGGGGTGGCCTAGGTTCAGAAAGGGGATCAGCTTTTGATGCAAATCACCCCAATACATATGTAACTATGGGTCGAGGGTGCTTCCGGCTTGGCACCTTATATACATACATATGTGTGCAACTACAAACAACCTCTCTCGCTTATGTGTCTATATAGCTCGGCCGTTGGGATTTAGTGGACCCTCCAGGGAATGAAATAAAAACCATTGAGCCCATGGATCATGTCTAAGTAAGAAAACCACCTGCCTTAAGGGACCAATTATAGTGGGTTCAAATTGACTTTTTACTATGAATAATGATATTTTTGCAAAAGAATTTTCTCAAGCCATAATATCTTTAAACATTTTACCATGTCAAGTTTAAAATCATAAAGTTAATGCCCGTACCCCGACTGCACTGATTCTGTATCAAACCATGTATGTTTGTCAACATCACCATTTAACTGTGTGCTTCAGTGATATTCAAAAACTGTGTGAAAACCATGTTATTTGGTGTGATCCTTCTTGTAGAAATAAAAAAAACCTAAAGGCTCCTTTGGCAGCAACATTGAAGCCAATGCCTTGATGGGAATATATATATCATCTTAGCATCCATATAAAACTGTAGGTTGGACTGCACTGCAATGGGGCTGCAATGCCTACTCCCAGCCCCTATACATATGCCACAGTATAGCAATACCCTGCAATCGCCGCCCAACCCCATGGCCTTTGCTCCAGGCAGGATCGAGCAAAATGCCTGGCAGATCCCCATGTACAGCAGCAGGAGCATTACAAGGTGCACAGGTCTCGCGTGCAGGTGGCAAATTACAGGCAGGCTGACCATTAAACTCCGGCCACCGACTCACACCGCCGACTTGAGCAAGGGGACTACACCGCCAGTAGTAATTAAAACCTTGATCACGAGCGCTGACCACTGCTGCTCACACACCATTCTGTCATTAATGTCACCGCCCGCCCGCCCGGCCACCCAAAGACAAATTGGCCGCGCCCAAGAATCGTGGGGCACCCCTGTATGTCACGCCTGGCGCGGCTAACGGCGGCTACATGAACGGTCCCTTCATGTCGGCGGCTGGAAACATGCAGTATTTTGTGCAGCCTTTTAGGTCAGCCCACCTTGGCTTGATAGCTACATCAGTCATGGTATTGGGCAACAACGTCTAGGAGGAAAATTAGGGGAAATCACTCTGACCAAAATGACTTTGGGAATATACTGGCCCTCTGGATATTTTAGGATATGGTATGGTATCGTAAAACGAAGCAAACTTGAGAATGTGATTTTCTTACTTTGATAGGTATCTTTTTTTTTATTGTGAAAAGATTACACTTTAGATGCAAACTTTTTCCATCAAGCACTCTAAAGATATTGGACATCACTGCACGAAATTAGACCTTTAATGACCTTTGATTTTGTAAAGGGAGCCATTGAGGTTCATTAAAGGCAGAGGAAATGTCACCTTTCCAATACCTTTGCAAGATCTTTTGTGAATTTGTAAAGGTCACCTGAAAAAGTTTTGGAAAGGTCTTGTAAAGATGACCTTTCCATTACCTTTAGCACACCTCAATGGCTCCACTTACACAAACTTAAAGGTCCTAAAAGGTCTTTTTTCGTGCAGTGACAGGTATTAGGTTGCAAGTGCTGAGTATAGGCATTGGTATTTCTTCTTTTTTTTTTTTTAGCTGGGAGTTATACTGCATGCGAAGAAAATACCCTTTCAATGTCATAACAGGGGGAAATTATGCAGCTTACTGGCCTTTGTGGATGTCATTATAAAACCATTATATCGATCATCGAGGAACATGTTGCAAGCAGAATTTACGTTGCGATCCAGTATCTCGAAAATCTAATTGAATGAAAATCGATGAGCTGTATTCAAATGAGTGCAATTCGATTACAATCAATTGGGTAAAATATTAATAGAAAAATCAATACATTCATGCTTTCAAAAGGCAAATAATGAAATCGGTTGTAAAAATAATGGGTTACGAAATAAAGTGAACGTTTTCAAAAATCTCTGAAGGGAACTTCGCCTAGACAGGTATTAACCCATTTGTGAAAACATTTTGGTATTGAACAAAGCGTCATAAAAGGACCCCCGAATGAGCATATATTATTCATTTACGTTTACGTGAGCTTTGTGCAATAAGGTCAGCCCGCATCTATGGGCAGAGGTTCAGCTATAATTTGTCATAAAGCATCATGGCCATTAAAATTTTTACTGTCAGGTGTCAGGTAAATATTGAATATGAATAGGTCAGGTTCGGCTCACGAAGGGCTATGAATACCTATACAATACATTCTGCCCAGGGCCCCCTAACTATATGTATGTGGACATGACAAATTCCACCAATCTCACCATGTGAGAGACCAGGTTCAGTGAACAAACATGAACCTGACCAAAGGAACCTCCCAAGTACACAACGTCACAACCATGGCAAACTCACATGCGAACCGCTGCGCTTTTTGTTATAGAAAAAAGGAAAAACATGTCACAACTATGTACTTTTCATGACATCAGACGGTATTTTCCATAATGATATGTGACACTGATTGTGTCATTATTCGCTCAAAAGAAGTTAATTCAAAAGGCAGCAATTTTCTAAGGAATTGCATGTGTATTCGCTTGACTTATCAGTGTATTTTCCTTATGTTGTAACTCAAAACCAATTTGCTACCCTATAGGTCTGAGTGGTCGGTATTCTACAGAGGAATTTATCATGGTGTTTTTCATTTGGACTTCTTGGGTTTATCAGCTACAGGTATGGCTTTAAGGGTATATGGGTAAGTGTTGACTGGAACACTTCACATGGCCATAGAAGATGGCCAAGGAGCCGATAGACCAGATGTGCACTTTGATTCGATAAGGTTCGAGGAAGGGTCAGTGTCTGTCAGCAAGAATATCCTATTTCGCTGGTCCCAGTAGACGTTTGAGGCTAATGGCATTAGGGGAGTGGCCGCTGCCCCACCCCACCGGGCACAAGCAACGGTAAACACTGCCAAGACAAATGACAAGAACAGACAAGGATAATTATACCCCAATTCCCAAAGGTACGCTTCTTGGCATTCCTGGCTTTTTCGCCATCCTGCACCATTAATTTGTTCACTTAATTAAATTCCGCAGCAACGCGGCAAAATGTGTGTGTGTGTGTGTTTTAGCAGTAGCTGCCTCTTGGACTGCGCCAACTTGACCCCTGGTTCGTGAGGTCACCGCAAGGGTTCAGGGGTCAACATGCCAACATACGGGAACTTCACTGTGAGACGAAGCTGGGGAATCACACGAACAATTCCCTACCTGTAGCAGGTAGGATTACCACCTATTTCAAGATGCACTTTAAAAGTCTGTGAACTTTGAAACGGTTAGACAAGGAATCAGTGTCCTTTCTCTCCCTTTTCCCGAAATCCTACCCGTAAAGGAGTCTTTGTCAATTGGCCAAAAGGAAGAAAGAAAAAGTACTCCTTTTTAGGAATTCTATCACGCACTGCCGACAATGCTGTTTACCTGGCGTGTAACAGAAACCTTTCACTTTAGGAGTCTGCTCAGGTGCATACCTACTCCTTAGGCTCTATCCCCTAGGAGATATATATCTTCCTTGATCAACCCGAATCTCAATTCAAAGGGACTAAGCAAGTGCAAGCAAAGCGAGGTACAATGTATACAGACGAGGGTTGTACAGGTATGTGTAGACAGCTGCCCAAACTGATCCATACCCTCACTAGTCTATGTTATATTATCCTCCAGTGAAGCTGAGAGTGAATGATAATCCTACCTTGTGTCAACTGTTGCCTTTAACAGTTGGCTGACACCTTGCCATGCCGGCCTGCAATGTATCCTCCGTCAAAAAGTGGTATAGCCTTACAGCTCGTCTCCAGGTACATCCAAGGCCCGCTAGGGATATTACCAGTGGTAGTAGCGGTGGTGGTGGTCGGGTTGGGGATCTGCCCAGGTGCTTAGAGTAATGTAAGCCGAGAGGGCTTGTCGCGGCTTTAACAACATGTTACCCTGGCGGGGAAACCTCTGATCCCATCGTTAAATCCAGGTAGGAATGCATTCAAGGCGTCGGGTATACTACTCCTATGCGTTAAGGTGGCGGCCGCGGGGAGAAAGTGTAGCAAGAGGCGGGTCCGTCCTTTTGCTATCTATCCGTACTTCTCTGTCTTTTTTCCTGTGTATCTATCCCTCTTTATAACGGTACTTCCCCACCTGTCCGCCTCTACTCCTCAATATGTGGCTATACCCCCTCCGTGTCTCAGCTGCACATTTCCTCTCTGCTCTCTGACCCTGCGGCGGATGCCGTTTGAATGCTAGAGCTGGGATCAGCCCGGAGGTTGCATGGGTGGCGGCGTCGGCGACCTGAGTACGTGTGGAGGCTGCCTGAGGAGTTGGGGACTGAGTCGGCTGGCCGGACAGACTGACACACGGGCCCGGCCAACGGATGGCAGGCAAGTCGTGGCGGTGGTCGAGGAGGGGGCGGATACGGGGGGAGCAGCTGCAGCGGCGACGGCGTCCACTGCAGCGGGGACGGCCGGAGAGTGGTCGGTCGGGGGGAGCCGGCCTGCCGTGTATGGTAGCGTGGGTCGAGTCCGATACAGTACTACTCCAGCAGCAGGCCTTAGGAGGGTAGGGAGGAGTAGGGAGAGCGTGCGCCGCCCCTGCCACTAGCTACTCCTGCCACGGCTGGGTGGGTGTGGGGCGGTGCTCTGGTGGCCGTACGTAGGCGGCTCGGCCCGTCACTGCCAGGCTTCACGTGCATGCACGTCACGCTACAGCCGCTTAGCACGCTGCCGGACTACCAGGGGGCACCACGGGCACATGGGACCTACGGCTGGCTGGAGTCCTGACCAGAGCAATGCAGCACCATCTTATACATGTACATGTCTTAATTGAAGTCAGATTCCCAGGCGCAGCACTAGCGTGACTTGAGTTGAACGACAACACTAAGATGCAAGATTGGACCTTCATGGAGGGCACTCTTTTTATGAGGCATGGTCATAATTTGATATGATAATTTTGAATTTCTAACTTTGCTGTAGTTTACATCGTCACTTCAATACAGGGCCTTGCCTTCCCCCCAAAGTTTACATGTCGTATAGCCATATACTTATAATAAAATGTAATTATCGTATACCGGCAATATTCAAACGGTATCTAGACAGGAAATGCAGCATATTCTGACTGCCTAACAGTAGCTCACATTCGCCCCCTCAGTTCAGCTGAATCCGTCCGTCATTATGATAATTATGATCCAATTATAAAAGCTATAACGAGTTATGACTTTTCCAATGGCTATGACGTTCATGTAGTAGATTATGTGTACGTTTTCCCCTAAAGCTCACTCATTTCCCCATATATGTTGTACAAATACTAAAAAGAAATTCCACCCCATTGTCTCTCTACTACAGGTTATTCAAAACGCAAAGGTCAACACACCTCTGGCTTCCATTACGAGGAGAGCATGCACTCCTTTGACGGTAATTACGAAAACAAGATGGCAAAAACGGGAGACTGAGGGAAAAAAATCTCTACAAAAGAAGCCCAAAAAGAAGGGCACAACCTGCAGCAAGGAGGGGCCACGTCAGGGTAAGGAGGGCACCCATTCTCTGCATCCAGGGACAAGTGGGAGATAAGGGCCTCCCCAGGAGGACAGACGGGGTCGGGGCCCTCACAGAGTCAGTGGACCCTGGAGAAATGATGGACTCACCTGGCCTTGAGTGTGTCCCTGTGAAGTAGCAGCGACAGCGGATTAAAAAGCGCATCCCTGAGAGTGTTAACACGGCTAGTAGCTTGATGCTGCTGTCCTTAATGTTGATATGATCAGGTGCCCCCCTTCTGTGTGAACCGGGTGACAGGGTGCTCCCAAGTGTGACCATCGTGACACCAGTCGCCCACAGCTTACTCCCACAGGGTTATTAAAGTGCAGGGACTAAAGCAGGGACTATTACTAGAGAGGGGGGTGTTGGCTTGGTGAGACATACATACATACAAGAGGGACGATCATGTGAGTCTGAATCTGAGGCCCAACGATCTGAATCATATAGGTTTTACCTGACATGATTAGTAGGTATCAGAGGCCCTCTGTACGAGGTGTATGCGTACCTGTGGTCTCTGTGACAAGGCCGGGCTAGGACGGTGCTGGTTATTTAACAGAATAGAGTGGGTGGGAGGCGTGCCCGTTCAGCCCTGCCCCCTCCTGGTTTACCTTGTGTATTGTGATCCGTGTAGGTGCTGCGCCTGTAATTGGCGTGAATACCTTCATGGACCATTATAGGTGCTGGTATTCATAGCTCTGCATGCGCTCCGGGAACCTGGCTCTTTTCAGGTATTCAACCTTGCGCCAGCGTACCAAGCCGTACAGATGTGTATCGCACACAACCTATTCACCACTCACATCCTCAGCCACCTCATGTGCTCTCCTTTCCCTCCTCCTGTATCACCTTTACATATGATATGACCATTAGTGATTGCTATCGGCTGTAGATCGCATGTACTCCATCTGTCAGGTGGAGAAACGCTTGCTTATTGCTCATAGGACCTGCCGTACTAGATTTCGCAACATTCAGAAGAGAAGGGACAATACCAGTGCGGCAGAGCCGTATTGGATCCTTGATTTTGTGCGAACACAATGGACTGGAAACTTTATAGGGGGAAGCAACGGGACGGAGGCAATTACTGGAGCAGAAATGCTTGTCCACCAGATACACGTATAGAATTACCAACGGGCTCCCACGGAGTAGTGAAAGTGTCCCTACACCTTTTGTCCCCCCAGAGACATTGAATGTACAAACTTGGACTACCTCCTCTCCACTAGAACGACACCCATAATCAGCGGGCCTTTAATCTGACGTCAGCCCCCGCCGAGCCTCATTATTAGCGCTTGTTTAATTACTATGGTTTGATCGGTGGGCTTTTTGTTGGCGGAGATTTTTAGACAATTGTTAATTTTGTCGAGAGCACTCATACTTTCTCTTAATAGGCTTTCATCTTTGAAGAGAAAAACCAGCTGGGGCTAAACCCATGGGAGCGGCTTTATACTGGCCTTTGACCCATTTAAACTAATTAGGCTGACCTGAAAACACTTCGTGGGGAGGCTGACAATTCTAGACTTGGATTTCTACTCCTCTTTCATAAAAACTACACTACTGTGTTTGAGCACAGGCCCAGTAAATTAATAGTTTAGAACAACAGATTCAGCCCACCGTCATTTCCAATAGGCAACCACAGCTTGCTATTGAAGCAGTGGGAGAGTGTGAAAAAAGATCCACATCTGAACCAGCCTATGAATATTTTAAATCAAACACAAAATGACTTCTGATGCTGGGGCCTGCGGTCTACAGATGTGCCAGTCAATAGTGCCTCCCAGCGTGTTTTCGCTCTGGTATCCCATGAAGGTTTCTTTACAAAGCAATGCTTTGCACTGCTGGGCATGCAATGAAGCGTGGAGGAGAGGTGGGGGGTAGGCGTCAATAATACTGGAGAATAAGCTACCCATTCTGAAGGGGGCAAACTCAACCCACAACAGAATAAATCATAAGTCTTTGATTCCCCTACCAATGCATTCTTGGCAAACAACGGCCCGTTTATAGATCCTGCCCCCAACACCAAAGGCAAAAACCGACTGATCGGTACCTTTCTTTCCAATGTGTGCGACAACAGTTCCTTTTAGACAGCTTCCGGGAGTTCCTTTCATCAAGCATGTACATACAAATATACCATAGATCCGGAGATAGAAGCTCCTAAGTGACGGATATGTCTATTAATCCTGCGGCTTTATGAATCTGAATTGATGCGCCGTGGAAGTCGCTCATGAGTAGGTTAGTCCAATAAACCCATAATACATTGAGACACGCCACCAGCATGCAAACCCATCATGGGATGACACAGGTACAAAGGACAGGTTAAGGGGCTTGTCATAGAAGCTATAAAGTTAAGGATGCACGAACAACTCACTGATTTATAGTCACCAATTATGTTAATAGTTCTACATAGAGAAACAAACGAGTGCACTCCTGGCGCTTGCCTTATTAGCGATGACCTTTGCGATTGCCTCACCTGCCACTTGAAGAGTGAGCAGAGAGTTGGCTTTCACTTCTGACCTTGTATCTTGCCACTGATATGTGGAGGATTTCAGCCACAACATGTTCTCCTGGCACCCAACACCTGTGATCTATGACATAAGATCTGGCTCTGCCCAGCTGACCTGATAGTGTATGAGTCTTGCTCGGGAAGTGAAGATGTTTATTCCTAAGAAACAATCATTTGATAGTCTTTCCAAAGTGAATATTATGTACAAGCGGTTAATTTTCAGTACGTTTCAAATGAATGTCGGTTTTAAAAGTTGGTACAATATTTCAAACGTTTTATTCTCCAGAATGAGATGATAATCACGAGTAATCATAGTATCTCCAGTAAATGGATAATGTAAGTCAAAATCATTATCCCCCAGTTGTTTAAACAATGCGCCATATAACTACATACTATTATTTGTCTGAGCACTCCTTTAATCATACATAAAAATTATACACAGGAAGACATATATAGAGTGCAATCTGCTGCAGGGTAGGCTGCCGGAAGGGAAAAAATATACTGCCAGCAGCTACGGTGCTTTTAATCACAGCAAGACATAGATGCAATTAGAGCAAGGTGACCACTTGTGGCCGAGGTTAGACGGACGCGGCCTGGTCCGAACCCCCGCTGGCCTGGACCCAAAGCCCAAACAATACCCACACCTGAGCCCGGACAATGCGAGCCGCCACCGACCCCAGCCCGGCCTCAGCCAGTCCCCAGGGGGCTGGGGGCCCAGACCCGGACGTGATGCTATCTCAATCAATCCAGAGGCTACCCGAACCCCAAACCTATAGCCTAGGCTATACATGGAGGTATATAGACACACATACCCCTTCCCAGAGCTAGACCTTTCCTTCCCGTGATTATAAGGTGGGGAGGGTATGACATGGGGCCATGCTCCCTGCACCCCCCAGCCTTGGCCGGTCTTCACCACATATATACAGCAATCTCGGCGGGCTCCATCATAATGGATTGGATCCAGCTAGCTGACACGTGGGATCAGATAGACATTGATTTCTGGCTGTGATTGCTTCTACCCCGAGGCCCTGGGGTGGTATCTAACCAGGAGGGGGCTATGCTATGAAATGCACAGAAGACGCCTCAAAGGGGTAAAAAGAAGAAAAGGGGTTTCCTGTTTACCCTTCTGCCTATTAATATACCCTTCGACAAATACTGTAGAGTTCAGCTGAACCCTACATTGCACTGCTGTAGATTCAGTGCATATTTCTATAGAGAGCATATTTGAATTTCCAATGGGATTTTGACCCGAATCTGTAAATACAGATCCCAGCAGCAAAAGGGCGCTGGTAAACAGAGTTAAAAGGGACGCGTTGAACCCTCAAGTGCACACTTCATATGGCCTATTTGACTTTCATGGTCATGTAGAAGTAGATTTTTGAATTATTACCATAACATGTAGAAGTAGATTTCTGAATTATTACCATAATATATTAAGGGCAATGCTTTGGCTTCACCGATACGTCATGTTAGACGTCTGTTTGTTTAATGCCTTGCAATACAACTGTCAGTCTGCGCACTCTGTTGATGTCAAATATGGCCTATGGTTATCCATTATATTTGAACAATGTTTGAAGTATGCCTACAGCAGCCCCGAGACATTTAATAACTATACATAATTTAGCAGAAGTACAGCCACAAAGGAAGTTATTTTTCATACATAACTACAGGAACACTAGGAACTGGGGGGACTAGTTTAAGATGCTTTTTTCTTCTTCATAAATGTTTGAATATGTTTCTCTTCTTATTAGTCCCCGTATAACATCCCAACATCTGCCCTTTGGGATACGATTTTAAAGGCATACAGGATAGGGAATAAAAAGCTTAAGCATTTGAATAACAGCCCACATTTCTCATCAGAGGCAAATGTACAGCTGCTAGGTTCCATTAAACCTAGTTTACGAAATTCCATTTGCACACAGCTGTTTACGTCCCCATGCAAATGGAATCGAATGTATTAAATTTGACCTGTCCAGATAGGAATGTGATCCCGTCTTCTGCCTCCAGGGCATGCATGCACGTATCCCCAACGTATTGGCTGCCGACGGGTTAGGCCTAAATGTTAGCCGTTGCGACGTCATGGGAAAGGTGTGTGTTTATACATGTATTTCAGAAACGGGTAGTTTTAACTGGTAGCTGTATGCTGTAGGGTGATTGATAGGGGTCTCGCCAAAGGGGCCCTCCCAACTCCACGTTTGGGTGTCAGGGCCGGACGCTAAATCACTCTTGTCACCGATAGGGGGAGCCATCTGTCGTCCGGCGGTGATCAGACATGCGCAGTGCTGCCATGTACCACGTGTTTCCAGCTCCGGTCGACAACTGTCTACAACTTTGTTTTGAAGACCAACTGTCAAACACCCAATACTACAACCCCGAGGTGATTTATCCCAGAGAATTTCTATACCGAGTTTAACACGTTGGACAGGAAGCCCCAGCGATATATGCTTCCTCTGTGGCAAGGACTTTACGGGATATCGTTAAAAATGCATGGACTGTCATAGAAATTGGCGGCTTTGTAACTATGCCTATATCGGTCCTGAATGGTGAATGACAGAAACTTGGAAATGTCTGGGAAAAAGGGGAGGAAAAAGGGGAGAGACTTTCAACTGGATTTTGGAGAATATTGTGTGAGTAATACATTGAGTGGAAAATAATGTAACGTCCGCGTGAGTGGGTCGAAAATGGGATGGTAATTGAGAAGATCAATCTATATTTGTCGGGTATTTTTTATGGCCCAGCGTGAGAAATCAGCGAAAACAAGGACTGACAATTCACGTGATATTCCCGGCCCGAGACCCCCCTGCCTTGATGCCGACTCATTATCCGGGAACTTCACCTCGCAACTGTTTACCGGAAGTCAATTGGTATCACATGACACCGGGTCCCTTTTTTGGCAGCGGCAGCAGCAGGCGAGGCTTGGAAGGTCTCTGCCAGAGCAAGACATTACTGCGCAAGGGGCCGGAACTACTTTCTTGTGGCGGCGGCGGTTCCTGTGGCGTTGCCAACATCACATTGATACAGCCGTCTGCGTCAACATGATAATATTCACCCCTTAATGCGGCTGATGAGGGACATTGATTGGTAGGGCGGCTCTCTAAGACGTTTGGCGCTACAGCGATCTCACATTTGGGGATCAATACCAATGTTCTTGTGCCTTGTGGCCAAGCGACGAACATTCAAGCTTATCTTTTACAAACCACATCACATAGTGCTGAGTCATCGTCGCCGCGGCTGTCCCTTGGTCATTGTTTCCTGTGGGAGGTTTGGAGTTCAGGGAGGGGCAGGAGGAAAGGGGTAAGGGCCGTGGAGGTCAGGGGCACATGGGGGCGACATAAAACTGACCATTGTCGCGTCAAGAAAAGCGACGTGTGATGGCATTGTCGCCCCGCCCCTGCAGATCCGGAATATTGATTAGAAGCGAGGGCTTCCCATTGAGCGCACTCCAAATGCGATTTGCAGATCTCAAAATGCAATAAACTAATAACCCGAACCCCTCCCTCTGCTGACAAAAAGAATCGCATTGATAACGCATAGCATGCCGTCTTAATGAATTAATCTCCCCAGTAAATCGTTATTCCGAATTCACATTAAGCTCTTCTGCATGAATACGCATCAACCCTTGTCCTTGCCTCCATCAAAGAGAGCTTTCCAAATGCCAAACTTGGCAAAGCAATTGAGAGAATTATATGCACTCAAGTAGTGCATACTCCTGTAGTCGTTGTTGTCAAGGACAGAGCCCAGATAGCCAAAAAAGAAAAACTCTTGAGTTGGCGTCAGCAAGAAGCACGATCCACAAAGCCCGCTCTGCCAGTAAATCCAAACCAAACTTTGGTTTGGCCTGCAATAGCCATTATTCACGTGAATAGGATTCCGCGTTTCGGGAGTGCCTCTGACGCCCCGAATCGCCCCTACAGCGATAACGACTCCGGTGGGATCCCCAAACTGATCACAAAATTATATTTTTGTAATAAATCTATCAGGAGGGGTAAATATCCACCGCAGAACCCTTGGCCTAATTGATGTGATTCGTCATGTATTTGGACCCACTCTCCCAATCGTGAGAGATAAAATATTCATAATTCTCCTCATATTTCCAATTTCCCCTCTTGACAGGTGATGCCGGGCATGCGCATTGAAGGGTCCGACATGGCGCGCATGCGCTCTGGTTGCCCCTGCCCCCACGTTGCCTGTGGCGTCACCTAGCGGTGGGGTAAAACAAAGCCTTCTTTTAGGGGTGTTGAAAGTGGGGAGACAGAAGTAGGGAGGCTTTGGGGGGACGCTTTAAAGGGGTAGGAGGAGGAGGGGTGGTCGGGGCCAAACACCTCCCAGGGCAACTGTGAAGTGTACTCGGAGAATGAAACCACCACCCTGCTTACAAACGGAAGGACACCTGCCATTACCGTCCTTCAACTGGTCAGAATAGCCTAAGCACCAACCGCCGGCGCGTGGTCAGGTTTTACTGGATGGTCAATTCATTATTTACAGCTTGTTAATCTAGAGATGAGCTCTTTCACCATCCATTGACAACCTCCCAACCAATTATGAATGATACAAAAAAATTGCAAGAGGAAAAAACTTGCAAGAAATGTTAACTGCAGGTAAACGCTTTTTTGAGATCTTATAATTCATAGGCTTTAATCATCTGAAAGCCTTTTATGCGAAGCAAATTCTCAATTTTTTTTAATTTTTTTTTATTGAAACATCATCACATACATTTATGTGCTTTTCACGATGTCGTTATAATATATACAATAATAAATAACTTATTTACATCTTTACCTTTGTCCTATTCTTTCATGTAAAACATACAGATTTTTCAAAAACTCAGTATTTAAACAGGACATCAATTCACCTTTTGTTTCCTTATGTTGGATATCATAAGGCATAAGTTTCCAATATGAATATGCACGATACTTAATGTTCCTACGATACACCTCTAAAACAGGTTTATCCATATGCAATTTTCTACCTTGATCACTACGTAATACCCTTTGATCTTCAGTATTTACATCAATATTTTCTTTCTGTATTATTTCTATTTATTTTTATTATACAATAAAGACTACCAAAGGAGCACTTCAAAATGAGATGTTCTTACTGTAAAGAGAAAGGTATTATGTTGCATGTATTCTCACAATAGATGGCGGGTAAGGAGAATAGATGACCTTTTCCTCGCTCCTGGCGAGATGGACCTGTGGAAATCAATATTTGATGGACTCTCTACCCACCTGGGATTATATGCAGGCAGGGTGCCTTCACGACTTGCTTCTGAGTGAATAAAAATTTATTTGCAGGCCGGACGGCACCTGCTTGAATTATGGATTGTTTTACATGGACGTCCTGTCAAGGAATGTGAATAAAAGATTAATATGCGATGCTACCATAGAACACGACACGTTAGAATGTAGTCAGTTATGAGACTTCCTGATAACAGCGAGAGCTCTTTATCAAAGTATCATCTTTCCGGCTGAATACCTCAAGATGATCTCACGTAACATATTGCTTTAGGAAAAGAGAAACAAGTTTGAAAAAGACTAGAAGGCAATTTGTTTAGACATTGTTGTGATTATGTTTTTCTGATTCATGAGCTTGGGTTTTTATCAGCTGTTTTAGTGTTAACAGTATGTACCCCTGCTTTTTACAATCAACGTACGTAGCTTAAAATCACTTGTACTTTTCAGAAACTTATATGTTTTGGACCGTGCAGATAATGTAATTACTAAAACGTTAAATTGCTATGGTGCCAATGTATTTGATAAAAATGGAATAGGATATATATATATTTGCACTGCCTTGCCAGTTAAAGAGAAACCACTAAAAATGTGTGTTAATCAGAAATAGAAACACGACTAACTCCATTACTTGTAGAATGAATGACATTCCCATGGGCTGTTGACAGGGGTGTCATCTGAACCACAAAGGGACACGAGCCCTTGGTCCACAGAAGACCTCATACTGCATGACCAGTGGTCAGTGTCGAGACAGGTGCCCTACGGCCAGGTACTTAGTAACCCACCCAGCCATGTAGTGGACAGAACCCCCCTGTTGTCACCTTTCCTTATCTCGGCCCTAAAACAAATGGACCCGACTAATGCTGACGTGCTTTAAAGGTAGGGTATGCGTATTACCTTAGGGGTTCTTCATATCTGATCTAAGGTGTTTCTTTATAATCTAAATGAGAAAGGAGTGTAATATGCCTCTGTGGTCAGCACAAGGACAAAAACAATTATCCTCTTCAACATTTCCCAATTGTTCATACGGGTAAAAGTTCTTGATTTCCATGTTCAAAGATTTATGGTCAGAGATTGAACTTTATACATGGTCACATACAATGAAGCCCCAGAGTCAAATGAAAAAGGTAAGTCAACCTAAAAACCTGACGGTTTTTGGCATGCTCTGCAAACAATTGTTTCTCTCTCATTCAAAACAATTAGCCTTCTATACTTAGGTCGTCTTTTCACATTCAGAAAAATTCACGGTAGGACAACAGTCGAAAAAATCTCATAAATCACAAAAGTACAAAAATGTCAGACTTTGCCCTTCAGCCTATGCATATAATTACACCTGTGGCCGCACACCTTTCCCACCTGTCCGAAATGTCACCAACCTAAGGGGGCACCTTTAGCTACACCAGAAAATAACTTGGAACAATACCACACCTGTCCTGTTTGAATAGTCCTACTCATACTACATTTACACCAATGGTGCTCACCACTTCATATTACTAACGAGTCTTTTACCAACCACTTTGAGACTAAGTATAGAGTATATTCCCTAATTATGAACTTTCTAATATGCGTAATTGTCACGTTGTCCTTATAGTTTCTCACAAATGGTGTGTGTGTACTTATGTGTATGTGGGTGTAGGGGGTAGGTGCTGGCTTTGTGGTTCACCACTTTTAGAAAACTCGAGATAGACAATGTCTAGATTCTTGGATGTTACCAACCTCAACCTGAATATACTTGGAACCCTCTCTATTTTACCTCAACGTCTCTTTGATTAGTAAAGTAGGGAGGCCTTGCATATATCAGCTGGAGAGATCATAGACTGTATTACCAGGTAAGAGCTAAAGCTCATACTACATACAGCCCTCTGATCCCATATATAAAAGCCTTATATCGAGGGATATTGTAAGGTGACACATATGCATCTATCCTTCAAATTGTGTACTGATACTATCGACCATCACCTAAGGGTGTCACTACTGTCCCCAAATCAAAGTGAAGGCTAGAAGGGTATCCTTGGACTCTGCCACTGACAGCAGGCTGAATGCTGCAGCTAAAAGGTTGAGGGGGCGAGTTCAACCCCACCATTTGAGTGTGTGTTGTAACCAAGTCAAAGGCACCTGAGCCTCTTCAGATTCACCTGCAGACACGGAGACGAAGGAAAACACCAGTAAATGGCGAGGAAAATCAATTCTAAGTGGCCCAACATTCCTGAGGTTGTTGACGAGAGGAATGGGAACACAATGGGAAAAGGGTGACAAAATAAGGACAGGCCTCAGGACAGGGATCTAATGCACTGGCAGGATAGGAGAGGGGTGTGGGAGGGGAGGGGTCAGGGGCACGGAGGGTGGTAAGGTTCAGCAAAGTAGCCTTCGGTGGATCCTCATGTTCGCCCTTCACTTTCATTTTAAGAGGACAAAATAGAATAAAAATAAGTATCTGTTTCTGCATTTTGTACTCAGGATTTGGCAAGAGGCCTGCAGGTAACAAAACATACATCAGTAATTCTAATCCTCACCTATATATTTTCTCACATGTTGTTTCTTCAAATATGTTATCTGTGAACACAGAGAACGCACTCAATGATTACTATGATTACAGTGCTGTCAGAAGTGCACGTCACCTACCCGTCCCGACACTTGAACTGCCATGTTAGAAAAATTGACATCGAAAACAGCTGCGAAATGGTGTTCAACATCCCGGACAGGCTCACTTTATAACGCTTTGCTGTAAAATCACGTGAGGAAATAGCCTCAAGAAATAGGACATGGTTTGGCCTTTGTATGACATTAACGTTTCGCAACAGTTCCTCAGCTTTGAAGGCTGGAAAATGAACAAAAATACTAGATAATTGGCACAGAGGCAGTGACAGGAACAAGGAATTTACTTTCAGATCTACGTCAAATGCAGCTGATTTAGGGTTCATATGATGAGACATAACTTTCACAATAAAAACAATCTTCCCTACTTGGGTACGTATACCCTGAATTAATCTAATGATCTGAAAACTGTGTTAGTTGCTTACAAATAACTTCAAATAGGTCGATGATGAGGATATAGGCCTAACAGTAAAATGTCGGATCTACTTGTTATTTTCTTCCCCGGTCCCATTTCATTCTTGCAAGAAAATCTGTTTTTGGATCATTTCATGTGGCCTTTACTGGAATTTCAAAAAGCTAAAGGCTGATATAATGTTGACACGTCATTGTTTAGACTAATACATTTGACTCATATAAAATCAGCTATAGAGACAGAACCTTGGCTGACTAATAGTTTAACACACTAGGATACAATAATGGAAAAGTCTTATTTTAGGGTCGATTTGGCGCAGGCTTTCACTGCACATCAGAAGTCTTCTCTAACGGAAATACAATCTTGAGAACGGGAAATAAAACACGTATTTTCAACTGTTGAAAATCCAAACCTAGATTTATATTGCGTTGGTTAATAGCTGCCTTAAAGGTGCCACTATAGATGCGTAGGGCTGGAGGAATAGCGAGCCAAAAATGAACATCTGGTCGGAAATTGCCTCCAGGCCTGAAATAACATATATGCAGGTAGAAAATATGCCCACCCACGTCATGAACTTGCTGAGTTCAGATGTCCATACGATACGATATCTGTGTAACTCCCCTAGAAAGCAGGACTTCAGAAAATGGTAGCTCGGTGAAGACGATAAAAGCACTGCAATCAGACGACAACGGATTGCACTTTGGTGGGATTTTTCTCGTTAATCCTTCATTGAGAAAAGGCTCTGTTTGTTTTGTTTGTAAATGATACGTTTTGACGCAAATGAGGTTGCATAGACAAAAGCAGCTAGGCCTTAATGCATTGTTGGTGTCCATCAATTACAACTCACACACAAAAGCAATCCAGATGAATACTTTTCTAATTATCAGTTCCAGGATGAACCTATTTCAGGGTAACGTATAATAACAGCTATGAAATGTACCAATAACTTAACATAAACCTTTTAGACAATTAACTACCAGATGTGCTATTTCTCCCTCTTTGTCTCGCTCTATTCTTGATGAAGTCTAAATATTTCCCCATATGTTTCTGTTTCTTGAAGCTCCCAGTTCTATAGACGTCAAATATTATCAAATCACCTACATCAAACAGTGGGAGAAATATGTCCTTTAAATGTCTTGATTATTCCGTATGAAGTAGATTGTAGTATGCAGCCATTGTGGACAACCCAGTATCTATATTTATCTAAGCAGACCACTTGTTCCTAGAGTAAATAGCCCACCTGAGGTTTCTGTTCAAAATGCATTTGCATTAAGTATCAAGCCTAGATCTGAGGGTCATTGGTGGGGGCTTCAAGAGGGATAGAGCATACCAAAACATGGTTTTAGAATAGGCTTGAGACATCATTTTCCCGGACCTGCTATGAGGGCAATGATTAATTTGGATAGGACATAATTCCCTTAGCTTTATCAGAGAGATTGCTTGATGTGCCTGGCTTTACACATCACAATTCTTGATTAGTCCTATTTCCGAACAAGGGAGAAAAAGGGTGACCCTTTTACCTACACAGGAAGGGGTGGGAGTAGATGCAACAATATCACACCTGGCCTAGAGGTACATCATTGCCTGTTTGCCATGGATTATATGCCAATCACCCCAGGTGTGCAGGGCCTGTATAGGGCCACCTACTGTTCTATAGCTACCTGCATCCCACAGGTAGACAAAGGTGCGCCTCCCCTTCACCCCCTCTGGAGTCTAGAGTAATCTTTCCTACCTGTGATCAGCTGGAGAACACCCGCGGGCTAAATGGGAGGACCGACCACTGACCGGCGGTCACTGACATAGTACACTGAAGTTGTGGTTATTTCTCGGACAAACGGCCTTCACTCAAAGCCCAGTCATTGCCATTATGGGTCAATCAGTGCTAAATACACACCCCCTTTGGGCCCACAGCAGCGAATCTGACCTTGGGGGCCACAATTAGAAATCACCTGTGGGAAATCAAGATATTCAAGTGACGCTTCAACTACTCCTCTAAATGGCCATCAAGACTGACATCAGACCTCGTCTATAGAACGTGTTACCCTCTTCAGGAACATTAAAGGTATTGTCACCTTGAATTCAATATGGTCCATTGAGTATTCAAAGAGAAGGAGATTACTTGGACACTTCCTTTGGTATGGATGTCTATCCTTACACTTGAGATGGTTCTATAGTATCCGATAACACTGAAATGATGTAATTGTTCTGACCATCACATAACTATTAAGATAGTAGATACATAACTTTGCCAATTTAGCTACGTTAAAGGAGAAAATGAAGATGATCTGGGCAAAAGGGAAATTCCTCCTATTGATTACTCTCCCCTCTTACATTTAAATGTTCGCCAATTAATGAACAATATAGACGAGATGCTAACTAATCACAGTTGGTAGCATCTTCTTTTCACTTAGCAATCTGATTGTAGGTATCATGCTGAAGGAATTTCCTGTTTCATTACATTATACAATCCTCTATAATTAAAGTGAATTATCTCATCCAGAGTACTCCCTAAATAAATAATGCACCAGAACTGTTTCTTCAAACGGTGAAGTCTTGTGAAAACGGGAAGCGAATGCAAATGACAATTCTGGTCCGGGGATCCCAAGTATGTAAAGTTGGAAACACAATCCTATGTTTGTACACAGCTCAAAGTCGCCGACACCAGACAGTTACTGTGATGCTTGAGAGGTCTTACATAAGCCATCCAAATAGACTAATCCGTGAAGGCAATCAACACCTCTGGGCGGCACCCTTTTGCCCACCTGGTGACGTAACCAGGTGTCAAATATGGACTGCCGTATCTACCTGGACGCCAGATGTGGGCCAGGTGAGCACCAACCTTATCGACTTACCTGGGTAAGCACACTTGTGGCCAGGTAATAACGGACTGCCACCATGTCAGGTGGGGCGTTTAGTATGACTCAGGTGAGAATTACAACACCCCCAAAGAAAAGATAGGTTGTACGACATGCCAGACACACATGTAGGCCTTTAGGTGGGTCCCACATCGCCTGGTTGGTCATTGGGGGATTACAAGGGGGCTTGGGGAGTGAGCAATACCTACCTGAGAGGTGAATAGGCCATGCAGGTGGTACACCCAGGAGTGGTCAGCAGACAAAGACCGCTCACCTAGGTATTGTTTATGACCCCTGTCCCCCACTGGAGGAGGGTCACGTACGTTACCTGTCCGCTCCCACAGGAGGGCAGGTGTGTCGTCTCCACTAGGGTATAGGAGGAGGCCGAGGTGCTGCTGGAGGCCATGGGAGGTACTCCTGGTCCCATGCAGACCCAGGATGGTGCCTCCCCTCCAGGTGTAATGGGAGGATCATCAGCTGGAGGAGATCAGGAATTAAGCAGCGGATTGGGCCAGGTATGGGCTAATTAATACCCGGGCACCGTGCCTGCTCACCTGGGCTACCTGTGGCCACTGACCCACCTGCCTTTTGTCCGCTCATGTCCACAGCATGTAATTAAAGGCGCGCCGTTATCCAAATGCTACACTAATTACGAACATCATGGTGATCCTAATTGCGGCCTTTTAATGACCTGTGGAAAACTTTCCCCGTCAGTGTCCGCTCACTTGCCGTAAAGGAAGCAGCAGAATTGCTCTTCTTGGAGTACTATTCCAGGGATCCGATTCCAGTGACAACAACCATCACACTTTTTCGCCATTCTATAAACGGCTCTCAGTGCGGCCTATGTTAATCCCTGGGCGTGGAAGCGGTTGGATTGGTCATGGGAAACGCAATCATGTAGTTCCTTTCTTAAAGTCACATCCTGATTTGATTACTTTGATCTTTCTCAAAGTTAGAAAAGTAATACAACTTTCGCTTCAATAATGTAAAAGTCACTTTCGGCATATTGAGTTTTCCAAAGAAATGAGTCAACAGCTTAATAATCTCATGTTTTATGGTTTCTTATTATAATAGTTGCAAAATCAGTTCATGTTAAAACGAGGGAGACAAAAGAGAAAAACAACCTACATTTAATTGACATTTCAAAATTATTTGCTTTTCTCCTCAGCTCCTGATTAGTCCTTATTGCCCAGGCCTTATTGCAACAAGTCACTCCATTCTTATTTAAAGTGCCTGTATTGTCCAATATAGCTATTTATAAAAAATAAATAGTGTTAAGAATTAGGCCTACACATATTACAACGGTAACATTCGGTTCACATCATTACACTAACATACGCAGCGGACCATCTGACATGCCTTACAGGTAGGACCCAAGGCAGTCCAAGTAAAAGGAAACCTTTAGTTACACTTTACAGCACTGGGAATAAAAGGCGGCACTTGTGGACATCCCCTTTATTTGGATTTATGGCTTTTTGTAGGGCTATTTCCGTAGGCCATGTCACACAGCTGTACATAAAGTGAGAAAAAAAAACAAGGACACGGGTGAAAATTCCACTCCCGCCTCTGCTGCAATAGCTATGAGATTATTTAAGACGAGAAGTACTTACCACGGCCTTTTAGTAGTTTTATACTCCACACGGTTGTAGGTTGGGGGCTGGTAGCATCGACTCACCCACTTAGAGATCTACAAAGACAGGAAGGGGAAGCGTGTCAGACACTGTCATTTGATGGTAAGAGGGGGCCAGAAAAGGAACCCAGTCCAAAAGGGGACAAAAAGAAACACGGACCACGCTATTACCCCCAGCTAGGTCACCCCATCCCTCTGATGTACTCTGATTATTCTCAGGCCAAAGCCAGGCAAACGGCCCATATGCTCCAGGGTGGGCGAGCCAGGGCTAATTGTCCTTACCCGTGGGTTTCCTCCACGGCATTGTTCTACCTGACCCCTATCAGACTCGGGTTGCAGGAGGCCTTCCCAGGTGCGTCTCTGTGGGACTGGAGGGTGGAGGGGCGGAGGCTGTGTTGTGAAGTTGAGTGGGGGTTGGGGGTTGGAGGTTGGTAGTGCTTAGGAGGACCCTGTTAGTGGGCGACCCCCTCCGGGGTTAGGGCAGCCACCTCCACCTGAACAGGTAATTACCGACAGAAACGCCGACAACAAGGACGTAGGTTGGCGGGTTCAAAACACCTTTGATGACCAACATGGGAAGATGTAAAAATCGTATGACACACCACTAAAGTAGCGGGGTCTGCATGAGCTATCCTACTTGCTTATCTGTTTACGCGTTAAAATGGATATGTATCATTTGTGTGTTGATTGAAATCGTGTTAGTATTATGTAATTTTCAATTCAAGATGTCCGCACTATTTCACCGTAGATTAAAATCTGTATGGCTTTTTCTCACGATATGACTAAAATACGTTCCAGCCAATTAACTTGACATAATTGTTATTTTTTTATTTGGTTATTATTTGTGTCTCGCGCTGGAGTACATCTGGAATTCATCAGATAAGGCAAGACATTAATTCATCCAACATTAATTTTCGATTCATGAAACCTTGCCATTTCAATTGCTACAAAACAAGTGTAGTTTTTCAGGATCCTCATTAAAACCAGAACTGTATTAAGAAGAGAGGATTGGTAAGGCGAAACTGCCGGAAAAATTGAGATACTGACTCAAAACTTTAAACACCACTTTGAAATTGAGTTGGCCCAGGTAGTATCACAGACTCCCTATTTGAATTTACACCCACGAGCATTATCAGTTTTCAGTAGAGTTGTCCTGGCACCTTTACAACAATGTATTCTTGAATTATCTCTCTAAATCAGTATTTGGTCTACCCTAAAAGATAATGTGTTATCAGTCAGGGCATCCTTATCTTAATGAATTTGGATCTAGGAGGGTTCGTATAATTATGTCAACGTTCCTTCTTATCAGGAATCTGTGACCCCAGGCTTGCCCTAGAAAAAGAACTGCACAGAGCGATAGCTTGAGGTTTGACTGGTAGGGTTATTAATTACAAGTAAGACTTATTAGAGACCGAAGCCACATTTTTTCACACCTCATCTTGGCCAATATTCATACATCACGGAAGCAACTCGGTATGATAATAGAAACACTGCCAGTGGTAGGAAGAAAAACTCATGAATCAGCGCTGTATATCATTCCTAGCTTCCTAGACTACATTAAATCGTTGCCAACAGTTCATGACACATCCATAGACACATCCAAACGTTTTGTGGTATGTAGCATAAAAGAAGTATGATAATTTCATAATTAATAAATTAAGCTTGATCAGTATAGGAGAATACAGTGCTTCTACTTCTTAACGTTATATGGAATCCTTGTCCCTGACGATCCTACGTAATAACATTAACTTTCTTGAATTGCTAAAGCTATCAGTTATCTGGTTATGCCCTTCACAAGAAATGAATCACCCCAGAGAATACATACAATAAGTGTAGCAGGCGGTGGTTGGCTTAAGATCATAAATCAGTCGTAATACAAAATGACAATTGTTTTCATGAGCCCAGTGTATTACCCAGAAACCAGACAATCAAAAGGAAATTGCTTATTACTATCCTCTTGTTCCCGATGTAATAAAGAGATTTCCAAATAATTTCTTTTGATTTTCATAGTGTGCCATTTAACCTGGGAGCAGCTCATAGTAAAGTAGGTCAGAGTACTTTGAGAATATTACTTGACTTTGAGCACCTCTCCGATTAACAGACACAGGTGAGCTGACCTGGATCCATTAATAGACCGACTTTTCGATTTTCATTAGAGTCCTTCGATCAGCCATTGTTTCAATCCCAATATCCGTATGCATTGTGTTTGCCGTCCGGTATGTCGACCTGCTTCAAGAAACAATGAGATAATTTCCTATCAATATTGCTCCTATAGATACATCTAGGGCAGTAAACAACTGCTTGGTAATTGTTATTGAAAGTACCTTAATCCTAGAGTTGCAAAGCTGTGCGAGGCCAGAATTGAGATTTGACCTTAAAATGTCTGTGTTATACAAAGTGCCACATTAATCTAAGTTGCTCTCAACTGGAACTCATAATTGATAATGTTTATTATACTACCCAAATGATATCAAGTATCTATAGGCCTAATACATTCATGGGGCTAGTGTTTGATTGTACAAGCCAAACCTTTGCTTTTTGCATTGGCCGCTCTCCATATTTGCCATGCATCTGACAACACTGGACTATTTCAAACTATGCAAATTTATTTGACAGGCGTTGTCATCAATTCGAAAAGAGAGACCTGGACATAGCATAGAGCCAAACTAGCTTGATGGATAGCACGGATACGGCGGAAACTGCAATAATGAGGTATCTCTTTTTTCCACCCAAGCCAGCGTCATTTCCATATCCCTATTTCCATCCTGTCCCGGTTTCTCCCCATATATTGCGGACCCAAAAATAGTTCAGACTCAATGCTATGGACTAAAAAAAAGCATTTTGAGATAAATACTTGGTCAGTAGAATAGAGCACTTGCTGGCCGCCGTGGAGGGTGGGGTTTCATCGATCAATGACACAAGGTGCCGGGGTCAACCCCTTAACCCCATACACTCCGAACGGCCCACGTCACAGAGTTGCACTCCTCGCTCTTGTATGCATAATATTTCTGCGAGGAACCCTCCAACTACTGGAGGAAAGGCCTTTTCCTATCCTTGGTAGGTTGCCTGTATGGAAAGGCATTCAACAGTATCTATGAGCTAAAAGATATGGTATCATATATAATTCATTTAAAATGTGGAACATTACTTTAATGTGAGACCTTTCAATATCAACATAATCAGTTTGATTTTGCCTAATAGTCTCATTGGTGGTCTTTTTCTGATAAGTTCTACACAAATCTACACCAGAGCAGTAAACCACACCGACCTCATGTGTTTTTAACTCCATATCTAGAAATATTATATGTATTTCTATATTGCCAAACCAAACGGAAACCGAAGATTCTTCCAAAGGCCAATCAATGCAACTGCATGGCTCCTCCTCCATTGTAGCCCTTTCTGGCTTACCAATGTAAACATTGGGACTCCCTAGGACTGTTGGGATCCAGCAATGTAGGGCTGTGAGACGACGCCACTGCTGGGCCCCTATACAGTGGATCTCCCCCTGGGATGGCTTCCAAGCACCGACTGCCTCTTCCCGTCGCGGCCCTTGCTGTGGTGCCTTTGATTCGTCTACACATCCCGCGGCACAGCTTTGATCACCACATAAAATCGCAAGACGTTTCATACTCCATTAGGGCAAATAACTATTTATTCAGTGCTCTCAGATCTTGGCTGGCCCGGGGCAGGGAGGAAACCACGGGGCGATCCGTCTTACCCAAAAGGAGTAGAGTGAGAAATTTTCCTTTTTTCTTGGAGAGGTAAGGGCAGCAAAGAGGGCTTTGGTAGGATGACCGACTGACAACACTGCGTGATGACGATGAAAATTGGTGCATGGCATTGTGTCTCAATACAGCCTATAGTGTAAATATACAACTGGGACTGACTGCTAGCATTTGATACCTTTTGGACCAAAATCTTTTTCTTATTGGACTGGGGCATATGTAGTCAGGTGATCGTATTTTGGTGATCACCATTGTACTCTTCATAACCAAGTGGCTCTGAAGTAGACGCAATATTTGCAAATTCTGAATGATAATGATTATGCCCACAGAAGTTTGTTTTAGGTAAACTACGGTAAACTTAGTGTCATTTTGTGTTTTAGGTCTAACTACTAGTTATGAATAATGGTGTTTTAAATTGATTATTGATGTAGTGCCATCCCATCTTTGGAGACGAGACATCATCTGCACAATGTCAACGTATTTGAAAGTAGAGACAAGTGCGCGTTACTTCTGATATAATATTATGGTCCTTCACCCCCATTCCTTTAGTTTTACTTCGCATTTCTAATCACAAGAGACGATGAACCAAACAGAAATACACAGGCAGCACCATGGTTAACATCACAAAGTGCAGAAAGAAAGGAAAACAGAGAGCAATAGTCCTTACTTGAAAAAGTAAAATTGGCATACTTTGCACCAAGCCACGAACATCATAGGCATTTGCTTCACAATGAGAACTCTTTGTTGTAAGTATGTGCACTGATACAGCACTTTAGTTATGGGCAAATAAATACAATGATCAAAGCTATAGAGGATGTTTTTGACAGCGACAATATACCAAGCTCGATTTACTTTGAGTCTGGATGAGTCCAATAACTTAAAGGTTAGAAACTTTAGATATGTATTTATCATAAACATCCATCTGATGGATGCTCTCACTTTACGCTTGGCTTTTGTTTATCTTTTTATCTCCACTTTTGTTTTTGAATCTTATATGAATCACGTGTTTATGAAAATCAACGTAGGCCTAATACTGATTTATTTGAAAACCTTTTTCTATAGAGTTGGATTAGGTTACCCTATAAGCTCTGGTGTTGGCACCATAAGAGTAGGGCAATCCTTATAGCTCATGATGGATAGCGCCTGACGCAATATGATCATATCCTCCAGTGCGACGTCCTCCTCTATCCCTCCAGTGTATGATAGTGCCAAGGCAGAGACTGGTGGCTCATCGGTCTAGGCACTGAATAAGGCATTATTTACAGGCCACGTGTTGACATGCAAACTGCAAGCCCCACTTGATGGATGGGTTGTAAGACAAAAGGAAGCTGGATATGGTCTCCTATTGTAAAGAATGCCTCTCCAGTTGGAGGGATAACAGGTGATAGACATCCATTACTGGGACTGCTAATCCTTTGCAGACAGAGGGTTAAGCCTTATATGAAAACTCTATCATGCTAAATCCTCACTTGAATCTCTCACACCAGAGCATGCACCTGCCTAGTGTGTTTTAGTTGTCAGGGCTGGAAGTCTGATACATACTGGTATGAGTAGACAAGTGAAACATCTGCCCATATGCAGTTTCACATGATGTATCACAAGGGTTGGTTGGTGGGGTCAGTGTGATACTGATGAAGTAGAGGATGAATAAAGTGTTGTACATACACTTCACTGGTATTAGAGGGTTAATCCCACTGTAAGCAGTTGCAAATCCCCTTGCTGCTCTTGCATAAGTGTTATCATGATGGAAAGGACTATTTCTTGAGAATATGCTCGGGAACTAACACTCTTCCTGGCAATGAATATTCATTAAAGAAATAGGTCACTCCTCTTCCCTCAGCAATCATATTGTTTTATATGTTAGATATCAAATTGATATAAAAATGGAGTATACACCATCTGTAGAAATTCTCTGAGATTATAGCATTGATGGGTTTTATTGATTCCCTATCATTTTGGGAAATAGCACAGGAAAAGGCATTCTTGAATGTCCATTGTGTTGTCATCATTAAACAACAAAATTTTATAGACATAAATCCATAAGTCTTCGGTGCCATATCAGGTATGATTTAATGATTACTCAAATTACATCTCTTTCATGGAAGTAAACCAGAAGTTATTCCCTTCTTTTAGGGAGCAATTACCACCTTCTGGCCGCTGGTCTCGGCGGGGCAAGGTCCAACAAGGCCCGACAAGCATCTGACCAGCGGCCCGTGCTATCAGGCGGCCGCCACCAGACCGGAGCCTCCTGTCTTATCTCTGCTTTCCCCATCTTATCTGTGCCCGCCATGCTAGGCCCTGCCCCTGAGGGCGAGCAGCCCCGAGCTGCTCCCTGGACACTGTGCCCTACGTCATCACTTTCTGAGCCTCTCCTCCTCCGCAGCAGCCAGTGCCGTCTTGTGGGGTTTATCTTCCAATATCAAATCAGGGCATGGGGAATGGAGATTCTTTTTGGGTGGGGGGTTTGGTAGAGACGAAGTAGTATTCGCTATTTTGTAGAGCAAACATCTGGGTCATCGACGGTTAAAGTAATTGCCCTCAAGATTGGTGTGATTCACATCGATGAGCTGGAAAATACCTACTCCTTCAAAGTGTGCCATAATCATACTGTTATGGAATATTACATATCTCCTAAGCGATACTTCAATATAAAAACATGTTGAATGTAGCCTACATAACATATCATATGACTAATGGAGATTTTTGCGAAACTTAGGACATATGTTTTGCAGAGGGGGCATATTCCCTGTTTTTTTAGAGGATATATGTGATGCACAGATTTTAACCTATGACGACAGGCAACAAGTAAGAGGAGCTCATATGAAGGGTAAATTATGTGCTGACATCGCGCAAATGGTTTCGCCTATCATATTTCATCAGGTTTCAATTTCGGACTGACCAAACTGAATAATGTGAGAGAAAAGTATGGTGTCCATAGTCAGGAAAGATTATCTTACTAATCACAAACTAGCGCTGCGCTTTTTCATTTGTTGGAGAGTAATATGATATCGGCATTTTGCTTAAGCCATTGTGGCTCCACTAGCAAAAAGTAAATCACCGTCATCTGGTTTTAATGTGCATTTTCAAGTCCTTGCCAATGGTTATTGTATGTTCGCCAAAGGGATGGAGCAGTTCACACAATGAGAGTTGCACAGAATATTAGATGAGAGATATTAGAAAACCAAGGAAATTCTAAAGAAGTAGATGTACCTACTCATCGAGATGTTCCAGCAATAACAGGATGCAGATACAGTGCGCATTTACATTGGTTGCCATGGCAATTACATAGAGAAATATAGGGTAAGGTGAGCTGATTGTAAATGGGATGTTGTATTGGTGCAATCAATCAAGCTTTGGATCTAATGAGATAGCTCATTGCTAGACAACACCTTGTCATGCATGTTAAGAAGCCAACACCTAAACCTGTCGATACAGCTAATTGAATCCTATTGTTCCCTTCCCTGATGAAGGTCGGCCGGAGAGCACATCTTTTCTGAGGTCGCAGGAGACAGGATGAAGCTTTGGAGGTCATAAGAAATAGGAGGAACATTCTTATAGGTCATATGGATCTGCTGAAGTGTTCCATTGTGACATAAAGACCTCATCCTGCCTCTATTAATAAGATCACCATACTTAAGTTCCAACACCATTCTAAGTTTAAGATGATAAAGGTTTTTACTTAAATATAAGGAAGCGTGATCTAAGTTCTAACACTGTTTTTTCATATGTCATCTCAATGTATAAAATCTGAACAATGCTGGCAACAATGGTAGATTTGTCACTCAGCAAAATCTTAGCAGTGAATCCCGAAAATATATTTCTCGATCTTCTCACCAAGATGCGCCGGAATAGGTTTTGTAACCTGGTATAATATCTAAACTGAAATTCTTGAGGTATAAACCTAGACTACTGTCAGATTCACAAGATAAATGTTTTACAGGGCAAAAAGAAGGGTTGGGGGCGGCCTGTGTTAGGGTAGGGTGAGTGGTCGTAGATTGGCGGTGCGCCTGCACTAATAGCATGGGCAGCATAGTCTTTTCAGAGATAAGGCATTTTTTACGACAATGGATGTCAAGAGGTTCACGGTGTTACATGAATATGCATTTTACCCTCGGCGACCAGACAAAAGCCCACTGCATTCCGCCTGGGATGGCAACTTGGCTGTAACAACACGCAGACATGGCGGATGGAGCACCTCGGCAGATGCCTTTTCAGTGTCAATGGGCCACTTGATATGAACACACCAGGTCCTGCGGTACAAAAACACCAAGCTTTTTCCCTCCCTCGGTGGACATAGTTTCTAATTAGTTTCCGTGCCCCTCCCCTTATTAAAGGGCCACGTGCCAAAGCCCCATCGGGCTGGGTTCCAAACCAGACCAGTCTACCAGCATTTCTAAAGGCTGCCTTTTGAAAATGCTCAATTCTATTGTCACCAGGTGGTGATCAAAATAATGCAATGAAAGCTCGCATGAAATAGTCATTGCCAGTCGGTCTGCATCAGACAGTAAATTAGCCTTTCCCACACAATCTATAAATAATTATTACTCTGCTTTTCTTTCACGCATTCCGTTTTTATTGCGTGTCGGGCCTGTTACCGGAGAACCGGGGAACATTAGGAGTAATTCTTTATGAATAGTTAAGTTAATACTGTGTTAGAGTAAATGAGAAAATTAGACAGTCCTGGTCAAACTTGTCAGTGCATAGTTTCTGGCAATATTGATCAGGCTCAGCGAAGCGTAAATTTATTGGCTGCAGACACAAAGTGAACTGGACTTGCCCGAGATAAAATTAAGTTGTCCTAATGAAATCTCTTTATTATTTCAACAACTACTCGAGAAGGGAGAAGTGTTCCCTAATTCAATTCAGGACCAATAGAGGTTTTTATCAGCAACTAAAGAACATAAACTGATAAAATAATGCTAATAAAATATCACCAGACATAGACAACCTACCTTGATTAAATGCATGTAATACAAGTCACATGGTGGTTGGATGAGGGGACGAGGTAAGATTACTCCTTATGGCAAATATTTATTTGATGCTTCAGCAGCAGTTTTCTTAATGGTATCAAACTTGCTTGCGAAGTAATATTCTTAAGATGTGATGCTCTCAAACGTCAATCAGCATATCCGTGTCTTTATGCACAATAGGATGGGGTTTCCGTATCTAAAAATTGACACCTTTATCAATTATGCTATCCAATTGCTTTTTTCTGTACTCGTCCAATCAAAATGTCTTTTCGACCCTTTGCGACACTACATTAAAGGTTTTAGCAGGCAAGTCACTGGGTTTTGTGTAACTTCATTTCATTTGCTGTTCGCGCAGTGGCGGTTAAACGAAAATAAAACGTGGTGTTAATATGATCTTTATACGTGTTTTACCACCATGCCATTATGTCAGTCAGGGACTATTACCACCAGCTGCGACGACATCCTATGCCGCTTAAATACCGCAGGATATTAGGTTGACATTGCCTGTAATGCACTGCCTTTTAGCCGCCCGGATAAGGTAGTAATTGTGTATCCTATAGTTTTTCTTGCCGATCTACGTGAATCTAAACGTACTTTAACTCCTAGAAGATTCGCATTACATCCGATAGTAAAATAATCCTATCTAGTACTGCTCCAGCCAATTCCTCCTGCAGGTAAATGCCTACTCCAGTATCCAGTCCATAACTCCTCCTGTTCATTACTATAGGTGCTGTGTATCCTTCTCTCATGTCCCTGTCCGAACAATGTGTGGTTGACTGTTGGTTGGTAAAGGTGCTCCATGGGAGCTTCCCACACTGCTCCTTCACCCTTACCTCCTCCAGTGTACACAGTGCTTATGTTCCAGATGCAGGAGGCACAACACTCTAATGGGCCATTTGTCTAGGTATGCAGCCGCGATGGACTGCTATGGCAGTGGAATAAATACATAATAGATACCGTATGCATTGGGAGACAATTGTGCTGGGTGGCGGCAGGAGGCGGTCTCCTACTGCCCACACAGCCTTTACTCCAGCCTCGGCACCAAAACTGCTGGTGGTTCTGGCACCGCCACAGTAACTACTACTAGTACTACTCCTGCTGCTTGCTTGCTTGCTCGGCTGGTTTTGCCTCCACTGCTACTGCTGTTGCTGCTGCTGGCACACTGCAGCAGCGTCTGCTGTTGGTGGCACCACTGCAAGCGTCACCCTGGTGTCCTCCCACTGAGGCCAACCAACCACCGAGACGACGGTCTGCCGGGGGAGTCTGGACAGTGCAGCCTGTCCTGTAGACCACGGCGGTAGACCACGGCCACAAATACGACTGGCAGTTGGTCCGCTGCCGCCGCCCCGACTACCACCACAGGCCGCTACCCCTCTCCATCTCCTGCTGGTGTCCTGACTCGAAGGCAGAGGTGGCGGCGGTGGCGGCGGCCGGACCCGGGGTTCCAATAGGTTTGGCACCCTGATGCCGCGTTGTCATCAACTGGTGTGCAACTATAAAAGGGTAGGGACTGGAGGTGTAGGCCCGGGGGTGGAGGTGGTGGATGGGGGATTGTTGGGTGGTAGGGTTCAAGCTTAGTTAACTTATAGGGTCGGAGTCTTGTCCGAGGAGTCCGGGAATGAAGGGGTGGGTGGGGCAGGAGGGATCTTCGCTCCTCGTTGCCCAGAAACTGATGGTATCACTTAGGGGGCGACTGGCCTGCTCCAGACAGCCAGTTGTTACTTGCAGCGTCTGCCGGCCCGGGACTGATACACTGGAAGGCAATCAGGCTCCGGTGCTGTATGGCACTGCTGCCCTTCGTTGCAGAGAGCGGGGGTTGGCGTGGGGGTAGGGGGTTGGACAGGGGCGAAGGGCAGGGGAGTATGGTAGGGGGTAGGACGAGGGGGGTGTGGCTGGAGGGTTGTGGTGGCAGACAGGAGGGGGTGGAATGGGCGTGGTGGGGCCGGGCCGGGCGGGAGGTAAGTGGGGTAGCAATGGAAGGGGCAGGGGCAACGGGAGGAGAGCACAGCGCAACAGGGGGGTGGGGATGGATAGGGCGGAGGCGGCTAACGCTGGTGGATGAGGGGTAAGGTAGGGGCAGTCAAGCGTGGCAGCAGATATGCTGGCCGTGCGAATTCCCCATGCTGCCATCTGGCCCGGGAGTAACATCAACAGACTGCCGCCCGGCCCTCTATTAGCCACAGGCTGCGGGTGTCATCAACACTAAAAGCCTCCCTCCTCCGGCACACGTACCAAAGCGGCCATCAGGCCCCACCCTCAGGCCCCTCCGTCCCCAGCCCCTCACCCCAACCCTCCCTAACTCCCCCCACCTCAGGGCCTTGACAGGTCGCACGCCTTTCTCTAGGCAACAAATGCACCGATAATTGCCCTCACAATGTTACCTCCCAAACTCATCATTGTCATTGGAGGCATGGGGAGGTATCAGAAGGTCATCCAGCACCTTTCACCTTTTAACTTCAAAAAGTCTTTTTTTTATCAGAACATCCTCTTCACCACTCCAAACCGTATTCACCGTACGGTATCAAGACCTGTAGCGCCTGCAGATGTTATCTTTAATTTTCGACGTTGAAGGGGGTGTTGAGACTGGGCCCGTTTAGAGATGCTATCTGCACTTGAAAGTGTTGTAAAAATGCTGTTCCATTAATCAGCGGTTTCACGCCTGTTAAAGGGTCTTTAGGGTCTTTTGCAGCTCGTGTTTTTGTTGTCGTGAGAAGAAAAAAACGGTTGCTTTTTTTAAGCAGCGTGCACCCTTCATTGCCCCCTAAAGAAGCCGTGTTTCGAACAATAAGCACCTCCGTCCCTGTCGCGCCGGGCTTGATGGGAACAATGTCCTGCTTAAATGGCTGCCCCTAGCCTTTGACCTGCATTTAACAAAGCCTTTTTCCCCCTTGGTGCATGATGCTGCTAACTATGCAGTAATTGCTTTTTACAAACAGCATATTCCAAGGCCGAAAGGAGGAAAAACGCCAAAAATAAAATGGAATGTTATTGAGAGTGATGGCAGCGCAAGTTGCCCTGTAATGAAGTAATCGGGTTGTACTGAAGACTAATTTTTCAATTGTAAATACTTCACTCATCGTAACATGTTCCGAAGAGGGGATTTTAGCCGTGACTTTCTCACGTTTTTAAACTGATTTGATCAATTTCTCTGGAGGTAGCCTCGACTGCACTGGCCAGGCCATTAGCCTAGTTAGCCCCAGGACCTCCGACACCATAGAAGGGAGGTAATCAATGTTTCCTTCCTTTCCAATGTTCTCTGTCTAACTATGTACATCCCAATGACCTCACAACGTAAATGAATCTATCCAACTAACATAACTCGTCTTTGATAATGCTATTCATAACACGTCCTATGGTAACCTGCTGAAGAATGAACAACATAAAAGTGTTTGTGAAAATATCTATAGAAAGCACATTGTTAGTTTAATAACTGTAAAACAGCTTTCTCAATAGTACAGGTAGGATGTGAATCATAAGCCACACTTGTCAAAACATCCTCATAGAAGGTGATAATAATGATTATAAAACCTGATGTGCTTCTCAAATTGGTTGGCGAAACCTGATAAATAGTATACACATACACAAGCATCAAATGCAACGATACCGTCCTAAAAGTCTTTTATCAAAAACAATTTATATGACCTGTTTCGGTTTGTATAGTGCGCTGTTCCCTTGCCACACCCATTCATTCAGTCATCCATTGACCCAAAACCTTTTCATCTCGCAAAACAGCCACCTGCCGTGCTGCCAACTATAGACATCAAGAGCCATACATTAGAGCAATGATCCTTGTTAGAATTCATTCAGTACCCATACACCCAACAAATTATCTATTCACTCACTCAGCCTACTATCCATCCACCCAGCTAACGTTCTCTGGCCAATAATGGTAAGGCCTGGTGCCAAGCAACCACTGTGCTTAACCCATCTGCTTTTCCCCTTCATTTTGTCCCTTCCTCTTCCTCACCCTGTTCCTGTTCTCTACCCCTATTCCTGTCCCTATTCTCAGCTACCCGCTCTTCTTCTCCCCACTGCTTGCTGGCCTGGCGGGGATTCAAAGTACATGTCGCCAAGCCTTAGCCCAGCGAAATCGATCCTCCTCGACGCACCTGCCCGGAATTCCTACAGGGCAAATTGTTACAAAATTTCAAATTGAGTTGCAAGTCTATCGATCGTATTACAGTCGAACGCGGCAGTGAGATGAGGGACTGACGTTTGGGTAGAAATGCGACCGAGTGTCAACAAGGAATGCGTTCGCTTATTTACCTAAGTATGTTTTCCTTTACATTTTTTTTCACTATCTAATTCTTTAAAGTAGGTCAGCAGAGAAAGGACTGCATATGCATATGGGGTAGTGGCCATTCAGGGGATTGAGGCGTGGCATGAATAATATTTTGCTTCTATAATGTGGCTGCCCTTTTTAAATTTTCGCGTAAATTGTCACGAATACAGAAATAGACGAAGGAAGTCTGACTCAAATCAATGAACAATGATGTGCAAAAGGCGGAACAATTCTTTTATTATTATGGGCTTCAATGGTCCATTAAATTGCCGGTGTATTGCCAGCTGAATACACACACTTAACCTTCACTGTATTTTGACTTTTCTTTAGACCGCATTATATTTCCAGGTAAAGAAATGGAGTACAAGGGACAATGCATTTTTCACTCAACAAAGAGATCCACGAGTATACATGTCTGTAATTGCTGATTACATATGATAGTATAATATAGCGAAACAACTGATGCCCAGAGATTATTTGTATTTGAAAATAAAAAGATAGCTGAAATCGCCAGCAATTTGGGATAAAATCGTCTAGTTACAAACGGCCTCACACTAGTCGTCTACTATCCACTTCATTAGCCAGGCCAGTGAGCCTGCCACTGAAGCTGGAAGTATGACCCTACTCGGCGAATTCAGGTCATCTAGAAAAAACCTGGCTGAATGTTAATCAAACTGGGAGAAAGACCCGGCGGACGAACCGGAGGTCAGTTATCGTTGATAAATTCGTGATAGGGTCACTCATAACCCGACCGCATGCCAAGTTGTGGCCCAAGGCAATTTGTCGGCCACAGAAGATAACGCTACTACGATAAAAAGAGGAAGGGAGTAAAAAGAACCCGGGATAGTATCTGTGGAGTCGGCCCTGACATGGTTTAATCGTGGAGTCTAGAGTGACTCAGCCATGTCAGTAGGTGAGAAGGGGAGCAGCTCAAAAAGCTAAAACCCTCTAATGAATTTAAGTACAGATAACACTTTGCCAGCGTTATCCCCATAATCTGTGAGGAAATTAAATTTAACAGAACGAAATAAGCACTCGACGGGAAGCATATGGACATCAGGGTACAATTAGATCTGTGGCCTCCCTGAATAATAGATTACTTAATTAACTTTTTAATTACAGGGTTGTAGGATATTGTATTGCTTGACTGCCACCTCCTTGTGCCTCAGTGGTCCCCATCTGGACGCCATCCTGAGACCTTGTCAGGCGAGAGGCGAATCACAAAAAGGCGGGGATTCAGTCTGTTAGTACTCAAAACAAGCCATTAAGATAGCTTTACCAGAGAAAACTTATTCACTCATTTTGACAAGTTAACTTGTGCAACATTATCGCAAGTATGAAACTGACATGCATTAAATAATAAGATATAGCCAGTTCTATATACAATTAAACTTGAATCATAAAGGATGGGTTGTATAATTTGACCTATAAATGACGGAATTTGCTCATGTCAAATGATAGCAATCTTGTATTCTAGATAAACAGAAAGTAACCCGAATAACTTCCAAGCCCATTTAGGATGGATCTATCTTGATATAAACAGTGCATACCGTGTGACATGAGCACACACTTTTGAATATTCTGTACATGTAGGCGCTCGATGGAGAATATGATAGCACTGTTTCTGAGATAGATCAGCTTGCCATGTCTACTCTGACAGCTACACGATGCTATGGTGTAGTTTAAAATTTCAAACTGTGACAGGAATGCTGCCAACAGCGCGTGGCCATATCGTGCGCCGCGTACAGGCGCGGGCGTCCTGCCGGTCATGTGACAGCGCAACGAGATTCTACGTGATCGACGCTGGGGGCGCCTTGATCAGATGTGGGGAGAGGGGGGAGGAGCCAGCCGTAGCCCACGGCCAAGGCAGGCTCTATTACAAGGTTTGCTTGTGGTGACGGAGAATTGGCACTGCAGTTTACATTCAAGCCACAGTTTCCCCATGCACTGGCTACAAGGCTTGGGGTCAAGCTTGGCTTTGTTGGTTGTGTCCGCATAAAAAGAAGATGCTATATAAACACAGCAGGACGGGGCTTAGTGTACAGCTTTGCACCTTTTCCTCGGTTTTCTCTATTTCCCCTGCATGCAGGTTGTATGCTCCCTCAACCCCTTCCTTGTCTCCTTCCCTTCTTATGGCCATGCAGATGGCTTTCTGGCCCGTTGCCTGTCACACTCGGCGCACAAATGAGACAGCCGAGGGGAGACCAGGGGTCTGAGGGCTTAAGGTGCGAGGATCCTCACCCCAGAGAGAAAAACAAACAGAGAAGGCTTTGAAATGCGCCCAAGTTGGGGACGCCTTGGTTCCCTCATTCAGTGAAGTTGTTACCCTGGAAACACACAACAATGCAGTCATGTTTGGCAATGGCTCAGATACCAATTTGTATCATGTTACTGAACAAGGTTTTAGATCAGAATTCCAAGAAAAAAGACGGAGTCAACCCTGCGGTTTGGTAATGTATATATGCTAAAATTAGACTCATGCGTTCTATGTCTACAAACTAAATCATAGCCGTGGTGTATGAAATAATCTGCCAGTCTTAAGAATGGGTTGAAAAGCTTGGTGACATTCACACATGTTTATGACCAATTCAAATCATTTCTGCCTGAGATCACACCGACCATTATTCTGCTCCCTTGATTTCCAAGCCTTTAAGTGGAACAAGACTAGTCTATGTTCCTGTCGACACCGATTTAGTATGAGCCATAAATGGGGCCTTAATTCAAGATCAAAGGCCAGACATATATTGCATGAGGAACTATTTTGAGCATTTTAAGGACAATGGTAAACCAGAAAGTCAAGTCCATACTGTTCTTTCATCGCTTACATGAAAAGAATACTGACATCTATATCCACATATTTTTCTGGGCGGGATCTCATTCGAAGGTTCAGTAGTCTCCTATTATTCTAAGGATACAATTTATGTTGGACTGAATCTGATTTATCATTGCACTACCTTTCGAAAGCTTAATATATTTCAACATTGTATATCTTACTTTATGAGACCACTTCATCCTTTCTCTATTCCTCCTTCAGCGTGTAAACATGAGGAAAAATGGGCTCCATCCATCTAAATGTCCCTTAGATCTACGAGAGTGTGTTAACCATTTTCGGCATCAAAAGAGCAGCGATACAATACATCTCCATGCTGTTCCCAGGGCCCCCAATATCTTACTACGAAACATAATGATATAACCTAAATAAGAACGTACCTTATTCATCAAACATTTAGGTATAACCCGTGGGTAGCACTGGATATCACTGCGGATGTACGGCGCTTTTTTAACCAAGAATCTAACTCCTCGAAGAAAAATCCTTAAGATCCCACCATCATTGAGCCTGTCCTCTGTTTAAGCTCTGTCCCCAGGGGCCATTGCCCATCCACTTTCTGATCGTTAGAAAGGCTATATTTAACGTCTAAAAAGAATCGTTAACTAGCTTAATATCCCCCCTAAGATGCAGCACAGACCAAATAGAACAGAAAGCGCTGTCTGATCTGACCCTTTCAATGGGAATTAACTCTACTCTTTGCTTTTTATATTGTTGGCATCGAGGGTGATCAAGCACAAAGGAGCGGAGTTGTCTGGGGTCAGTTCGTAATGAGAGTAAGTAGTCCCTGGGGACGGCACGCTTGGTAGACATGTCACTCCGCGCGAGGGAAATTAGTCCCTCTGGGAGCGGTCAGTCACGTGGTACAGCCGCCAAGTAACGCGAGATCGCGCGAGAGCTGATCCGAGATCTCGCAGAAAAGACACAAAATAGCACGTGTGGGTGACATCATTATGAACAGATCCTGTCTGACTTTGATGACATGTTATCAGACTTTGTAAGCAGTCAGCAGGAAAAGTAATGATCATTGGGTTAAAATATCGAGGGGAGGTTTAAGATGATGATGTGCTTCGCGGCACCTAGGGATTTGAGAACGTGGAAAGGAAAGATTCATTTGGCTGTTTCCATCTTTTTGAAGTCAGTATGAGACGCCACCTGAGACTCATGATTCATTCCAATTTCTTCTTCGCTTCCAACCGATACATTTTGATGCATTAAACAGCCTCTTCCGTTCTCTATGTCTTTCATTTACTGTTTGAATGTTATCTTTCTCATCTAAATAGCAGTATGCAGTATGATTTTAACATATAGGCAATTGGCGGTGTTGGACAGTGTGTAATCTAGAGGGAATCTTGCCAAAGGGCATGCAGAGTAACTAGCAGAATTGTGCTCCAGTCATTAATATCAAACGACTGCTGGTTGTGGCAGATTGGTATTCATAAGGGCATTCACCCATATGGTGTTCACTTAATGTATGCATGAATTGTTGAATTACAAAACGGACCACACACAATGACATGGTCACCCGCCTTTGATTCAAATACATATAATGCCAATTTGGAATACATATATATTTCGGGTGAATAATGCATCAAACATATCGAGGCTTTGGAGCGAATTCTATGAGCTGTTTTCGCGATGCTATAGTGTTATTAGAGGTTCCAATTCCCATTCGCATTATGATCCTTTAATAGAACGATATTTAGAATGAAAGGGTGAAAGAGGGCGATGAATGTTAGTAAATTGATGTTGTTCCCATTCAAAATACATGATATTCTATACAGTGCCATTGCCACCTAACTGGTCGTTAGTTGTTTTTCGCAAGTGGTACTTCTTGCTCAATTGATTGCTTGCTCTTTATCGAGGTAGCATCAGTCTATTTAGAAGTAAAAAATAGAATGCTAATTTGCGAGCTACATATGGGGCCTTGTCAGTCATTTGTTCAGACATTACCTTTTTAGCTCGTCGCAACTACCACTTAAAATTACATATATGTATAATTCTGGTCTGGCGGCAGTGCAACCTCCTCGTCGGCTGATTTGAATGTCGCTTTCATTTTATGACTGTAACACATCTTGGCATAGGCAAAACAGTTAAAAGGAGAACCTTAATGGGTGTCTCAGGCAATAGATCACGTTGGTTTTGTGAGTAGCGGGTGCCATATAGCAGCTGCAGACTATTCAAACACGGGACTCCAAATATGCAGAAGGATACCAGTCTCTATTGATATCGTTTAATCGGGCAGGATTCCAGAGATTAATCATCTTGAAGAAAGGATCGGAAAGGAAACCTAGACGGGCCCCAAGCCCCCTCTGGATAATCTAATGAATGGCCCTCTCATCTGTTCAGATGACCACTTTGAGACACGAATAAAAGACCCCAGGAAAAAGCCTCTCACTCTATAGAGGCAGATTATTGCTAATTTGCTAGACAATACACCGCTCGCCTGAGACAATAGGAGCCCATAAAAAGCACATAAAAAGGCAGCAAGGAGTCGTAAATGTGAGCTAGCAGGGCCAGACGCCTGGTATTGACCTTCGTGGCCTGTAGGGGTCGCCCCAGGCAGCACCATGGAAGTCAGGGCCCATGTCAGCGATAAATGCTACATATACTTGGCATATTCTAACGAAATTACTTCTCCTTTCATATACACCAACAAATGATGAACAACAGGAGTACATCTCATTCATGAAATGTAAATCTACTTTAATATAGGGAAACCAATGATCAGATGATGATCATTGTAGTTAATAATTTGTATGAATTTTTGTATGAATTTTTTCTCGTAGTGAATTCTGAGTCATGGTCAAACACGGCAATTCTATAATTTCCTATCATTATCTTCGACAAACCATTCAAAATTATCCTGTAAATAATGCCCTCTCAGTCACAAACCAAGGTTCATGATAGGCCATGCGAGACGGTCTCAAGATGAATGTTGTACAGCTAGTGACATGACCAGGGGCTATGGCTGAGGTCCCACTCGTACACATGTTTGTGTGACCCTTCACCCATACCATACACACATACATGCTATATAGCGGCTCGGACAGCCTCTAACTGTCGGTATCCGCTCTGTCGCTCCTTACACGTTTGATGATATATCTTAAAGCAATGACTCCAAGTCGCGAGGGAACTGTATGCATGTCATGTTTGACACACTGTTGGGAAAACTACTTGGGAAACCCCAAACAAGAAAAGAGCAGTAACTGCACTTAACACATGGCATGGAGCTTGGTTATTGCACCTAACACACACTGATTACCATTTCTTATGGCTACACACAAAAAGTGTCCAGCTGTGTAATACACATAATTTAAGGTCTGCTGAAGTTGCTCGGTCGAATAATTACAGGTATCAGTTTGCTGAATTTGCACTGAAAGGTAGCCTCATGTATCAAGTTTGACATTTACTTCTTGTGTATTCTCATGGATGAACAAAAGGGGGTTTTCATGAGCTACTAAGACGTCTAGAAATACCGCCTTTTCAACAAAGGCATTGAATTAAAAAGAGGCGTCATACCATCGATTTCTTGAAATGTCTTTCAAGTAAGATTAAGTTGGTGGTTTGCTGCTATGAAACAATTTAGTAATTTTGTTTTACATCATCCTTATAATTAAAAAACAAAAATAGATGAGAAAGGTATAATAAGAGTAAGTTCACGAGTTGAGTGATGATATTGTATACTTGATCCCATATTTGAAATAGATAGAGCAACGCCGTTTCATTTGCAACTTCCGTTCCAACTAAATTGGTTCCCCACATTGGATTCCTTGATACTGGAAGACCCAAAAGCAGAATATGAGAAATCTAAGCCGGGGAAAGCCGGGGACATACATCTACAGCTCAACGCCAAACTAGTTAGAACAAAATGATCCCTATGTTTAGCAAATCGATTACTTTTCAAAAAGGTTGATCGCGATTCAACGCGCATAAGCAGTCTTTCAAAACATGATTTCTATAGAATTATTTACTTATAAACTGCACCAAACTCCTGATCGAATTAGTTATACTCGATCATACTTTTATTTTTCTCTGTCTCCTTTAATGACAGTACGGATTCTGTATGAACTACCTTCTGAATGGGACTCATCTTAACTGTCACATCATACCCTGCAAAAAGGGGCTCTGAATAATTGATGAAATAACAGTTCAATGTGCGTGATCATAATAAAGTTTAAAGACGAGATCTCCGTAATTTGCCTGGCTTGTTCGGTGGGTTGCAAGGATGGAGAGATTACCCAAATATTGCTAAATCGATCTGTGGTAGACGGAGGTTTGGGAGTAATGGACAATTTACATGTACACTTCACCCAGAAACATCTGTATGCTGCCTTTCCTGTATAAATGGCGGTTTATAAGTAGTCTTGACAAGAATATTTCCCATTATTATAAATTGTCATTATAGTATATAAACGAAAACACTGTAACACTAAGAATACTCACATGACCAGCGTAATTGTATTCGAGGAAAGGTGGGTTCAGGTCTCACCTAAAATGTAAGAATGAGGAATAATTACAATAATAATTATAATCCTTTGAGCCAACACACAAAGTGTACTACACGTATTGTGATCTCACCGTAGATTAGCATTTACTTGAAACTTTGGGAAGACGAACAGTGTGCAGGGAAAGTAATTAATTTGGCTTCTAATGAAACATGACGCTCGCATTGAAAACCTTTAAATGCTGAAGACAATGAAGTGACATTAAACTAATCACCCGTTAGTGAGTCCGTTAAAACATCAGCTAAAGCGCTCTTAAACAATTCATCTTTCAGGTTTGGTAAGGAGGTAATGTCCCAAGGGGACCAAATTATTCAAGCAGTCTTTGTAATTGTTTTACCCAGTATTCCCCTTTCATTCTATCACATTCCTTTTCCGAAAGTACTTGCTCTGATGAATATAAACACTGTTATGTCCACTCTTCTTTGCAAGAAGTGCTAATTATCAAACTTGACTGATGTTCCCTAGTAATAACATTAGAATTCCAGGTAAACATCATAACAGGCACCCATAATTTTCAAACTGTAAAAGCAGATAATATTTTTCTGTCATCTATAATATCTAAAATTATATTATTTTTTATATTTGTCTCATTTTGCCTTATGTTTACTTTCATCATGAGTAGAAAATAACACACTAATCAAGTTAAACATGCATGCCCTCCCCTTCCTCCTAATCACCCACGCCCTCATCTGTACCGAAGAACCCTCACCACAACTCCATGCTCTCCTTTTGAAAATAACCCCATTTGAAGGTTGGCTAAATACATTAATCATTGATCATAATAAGCTGCCTCACAATATGAGCCCCTTTAACTGGTGGTGTGAAGGCAAGGTCCTCAGCGGGTTAATAGGATAATTGGACGGCTGGGCACAGTGGGAATAGCTCAGTCAACAAAGACAGATAACAATGGGTTGAGGGTGAGTGGAGGGAGGTCATATGGAAACTTTGTGGGTTCTGGTACAGCCCTAGGCTAACCAGAACTGAGGTACATCGAGGAGGTTGATTATAGTATCCTGTCCCTCATTTCTGACCATGATGTATCTTTTCTCCAGGGCACGTTTATATCATTATCAGTGATATATCGTTCTGCACTGTGTTTCAGTGTAATGTTTAATTGCCACATTAATTCTTGACTGCATGTTCACATACCAGAGAAGGGAGTTTAAGTAACTTGAATTAAGACACTATCATAGTACACTTGTAGATCACACTACACTCTGATACTAACTACATCATTGATTATTCACACTCTATACTCTTAACCAGGTCTACCGATTTTAGAATTTTCTTAAGCATACAGATCTATCATTACAATTTTATCAATATGATAACGCCCCAGCTATTCTGACTAACATTATAATCAGATATGATACAAAACTAATGGAGGTTTGTGTTGGTTTGATCGTCTTTGAGCAACACGTCTCCTTACTTTTAAGACCCTTTCTTTCACTTGGCTACTTTTCTTAAACCTCCCCCTTCTCCCTTGATACAACATGGGTTCAGTTAACATTCCGTGCTTTAGGGACTTTCTCAAATCAATAGTGGGTCTTATATTACCACAATACTATGTAAAGGGAGAACTCCTGTTATCCGTAACCAGGTGGGCTGGTGCCACTGGCTGCAGAATACAGAGAAATACGAGACACCGGCCCCACAGCAGTGGAGCCAAGGCTATAAAAGACAAACAGAAGCGAAAAGTACTTTTTATTCTCGGCAGAAACTTGGAGTAACATTAATGGTAATGAGTGGCTGTGGTTGTGAAGCATGGGAAGGGCTTCAATGGCTCTGGGTTAATCTGGGGAAACTTTGAATGGAGTGGATAAAAGCGGATTATCTTCCGACAGGTGGCGGCAGGCAGAGAGAAGGGAACACAATGGATGCTGATGGGATTTCCCAACAGCGGACTGTTTCCACAGTCCTTTCATGGAAGTTTATCTCTAAAGGCCTGAGGTACCCCCAGCCTAGCTATACACTGCAAGATGCATGAATTAGATATGGGCGTAATCCCGTGTACGGGAGAGTTACACACCAGCGAACCCATACACTGTATTGTTCTCATAGTTATCAAAACTTAATGTAATACAAACGTGTCCAGTTTTTCATAAGCACTAAATGTACAAGATAATAACTGACAGCACAGTAATTTGATCGTTAGTAATTAGAAAAAAACATTATTACATTCAAAACGCTGAGGTAGGATAGATCATATGTAGCTCTGAATATATATTGGAACTGTCTTATAGACAATGCGGTAAATGCCATATATTGATATTGCTTTTCATTAGAACAGTAAATCCGTATTTATGTTATCATTTACTTTAGGTGCATTAAATAACACGAATGTAAATCGAAATGAAAGTAAGAATATATTTGTCATAATAATCTCAAAGAAATCTATAATACAACCTATGCTTTTGAACAATAAATAGATCTGATTCTTATATAATATAGGCTCTGGAAGAGAATATTATAATCTTGGTTGTTTTAATGTATAATATTTAAAGGACCAGACTGTTGTTGGCCTTGGGAAATATAGTACATACTAGATTGCTTCAGGCCTAGGCAATAAAGCCTAATCTTTCAATCTCACAGAGTCCGATGGCATGCGTGTTGTCATTACGACCATGTTAGATTAGTTATAAACGACGATGGACGCAAACCGTGATGAACAGATTTATACTGTATGTACTTATAAATGTACCAACTCTTACCATTCGAAGATTTAAATTAGGTAAGGGTATGTAAATATGTATCCATTAGTGAGAATATCATAGTGAACAGGGGGAGGACTTGGGAGATCTAGACACAGCCAGCCTGCATGAGAAGCTGGGCACCACGTCGTAACAAATTCACATAGCCACGCCAGGCCGCCCGGGGCAGACACAGATAAGACAAGATTACAGTGCAGCAGATCGGATGAATAAGTGATCAGTGCCATAACAGAGATACATGAATAATCTGCCCCACTTCATGAGAATGGCTCTGACCTCACCTGGTAATGATGGGGTGTGCGTGCTTCCACCCCATAAACCTTCCCATGATATTATCATTGAACTGCCGATTTACGTATATTCTATTGTTTTCGGCGCACGCAATGCTTAATACGCCACCGAATGGATTAACCAATTTACATCATCTCACCATAAACCTAGATGTATAATATTATTCATCTACTTGCCATGATGCTATTACTTCGCCAGTAGTTATTACCAGCTGAAATACAGATTAATAGATGTAACACAAAATATTCCAGTATCACAATCCATGCACAGTTCCCTTACTTGATCAGTCCAGAATATATTCATATGAAAATCAGAAGTAGCATACTATCAATTTCTTTGTATATAATGAACGGTACACAATAATGTAGAATATTTTGAATCGTACATTATCGTATTTCTCTGTGGAAATAATTTGCATCAAGTTCAGACAACGCCTCAGGGATGTGGGTGACTAATCCCTGCCAAAATATAGCTCAACATGTAAGATTTCACGCTAGGCCTACACGTAGTTATTTGGGATCTTTCAATAAGTATTTGCCGTATCTGGTGCAGAATGAGGTTTAAAATTAAGGGTTTGCATGCATGGGAGCCGATGGAAATGGCGCTGGTGGCAAAGCAGAACCGACATCTTACACACTTCCTTGTGGTAGGGAATCTCGGAAGGTGCTGATTGCCTTTGTGTAAATGCCAAAATAGGTGCACCAAAAGGATGACAGAATGTATTCACATCCTGGTACTGCATAATATGGGTTGAACATTGAGCCTTATTCCTTTACCATCTTGGGGGTATCTCATAATAATCTTGACTGATAGATTGAGTATTGTTGACAAACCACTCGGAATATGACAGGCATCTTACTGCATAAGGCTATCTTAATAGGCAATGAGGGCTTAAGTCAATATTTTGCACGATTATCATGACGTAAACTTGGAGAGGATACAGACATTTTCGCACAGCTCCAAAATCTTATTTTTTTAGATTATGCTATAAAAAGGTAAATTTTCATTTTTCAGCAAGAAGTGAAATAAATCATCTTAACGTAGAATAAGGTCAACTAAGTACAGTATGACATCTTCCTATAATTCTTTGCCGATTGCCCTGTGTGTTGCAGATGTTGCTGTAAAGAGCGGGGACCTCACAAAACCAGACAGTGACACACACAGACCTATCCTAAACCGAATGCCCAAGAGGGGTTTCGAGTCCCACAATACTGTATCATATTCATTGTGGGCGGGAGGTGGTTGTTCATATTCCTCGGTGACTTGGTATTACTCAGGTCTGACTGGTTTCCTTTGAGCTATACGTCTCACTGATGATGGAGGGTTGTTGCCTAGACTGGCCACCTGGACTTCGTCCCGCTGGGTATTACAACACTGAGGGCATCCATCTAGCCCTGATAGTGGCCTGTAATCGGCTCTTGGCTCAGCCCTTGCCGTTTGCAGTGTATGAAACAATAAGACCAAATGAAACCTGGCAGGCTCGCCCCAACTAAAGGCCGAAACCTGGGCGTGCCTCGCCTACCCTGACTGACGTGAATTTTATAATATCTAGGATAAATATTGCATAACGTCAGTTCCAATTGGATCCCAGGCAGTGGTACTGTCTGTCTTGTTAGCCCGTGGATGGATGCGAGTAAGCACAGCGCAGGGCACTATGGCAACCCTTTTTGATTTTCAATCCTATGACCTATATGAATAGTAAATCACCCAAAGTATATCAAAGTATAGTTTATCATTTAATTCTATGAGAAAGTAAAGGAAGAGAAACGAGGACCATCTAGCTTTCTTTTCTTTTGACTACTACGGAAGACGGTGCTGCAGGGGGAAATTGGAAGGATATAAATCTGTCGAGACGAACAGGAAATATCAAAATAGGGCATTTAGATCTAGGAATGTCTGAAGTTAATTCCATTTATAAGCAGACAATAGGGCTTCTAGTAGTTGTACAAACGAAGACCCGTTCTGCAGTGTCTTTTGGGAACCGCAAAAGTAGACCTAGGATTGCTAACTCTGGGAAAAAGGCACGGGGGCGGAGGTACTCCAACATTATTTGTTGCTGGTTTCCCTTCACTTCTTATACAGCCAACTGCCAAATTTGTGACTCTTGGGGAAAAGGGCATCACGCAAGGGCCATAGACCTTGCATACGATCGTGGCCCCTAGCGGTGCCCTTGTCTTTGCGGCCCCTGACCATTGTCAAGTGTTCCCAGTGGTCTGGCCCCTGCCCGGCCAGCATCGGTCATCATCCATAGCTGTCGTAAAGCTCTCAGCTGTCATAGCTTCCCTACCTGGGCCAGAAGCCTTGCCAGCTTGCCCTTGTCACTGGGGGCTAAGCCCTCACGCGACCGTTATAGTTGTTGCCCATGGGAATCCTTTTAGTCAAAGCCAGGGATAAGCTCAAACTTCAACTCCTTATTTTAGATTTTATTCTTGATGATGTTTGTATTCCAAAGTCAGTATTCTTAAATGTAACCGGTTGGTTAATGACGAATACTTACTCAAAGTGGATACATCTATTATTTCTATGAAGTGATAAAGATAAAGATTAGAAAGTCGTAAGCATGGGTCACTCATCGATAATCCGAAAGCGTTACTATTGCTTAGAGATTGTATCAACTGATTTTGTTTCAAATTCAAATAAACTTTAGCTGTAGTGTTATATGACATATTCAAACGTACACGTAGGTTCTCGAAAACACACAATGTCTGAATCTCCTCAAAATGGCAGAGAATTTCCACCAGACAATGTCTGAATCTCCTCAAAATGGCAGAGAATTTCCACCAGACAGACATTTCCACCAGACGCCTCCTTTATGTTTTCATCTGTTGCGCAGGATGAATAATAATTATTTAAGATGTACCGTTTTGAAAAGACGCTTTTAAACACTATCGCTCATGCACTCTCGGCAATCGAAACAAAGGTCATTGTACTTAATGTGTTTGCGTTTCTATTTTCCATTAAGGTAAGGGGAAACATGCAAATGATTTTGTAACAATTTAAATGGTTACAAGGCGTTTTAATTCTATTCTGATTTGGTGTACGCATTTCCAGATTCGCTTTGGGAAGTCATTCCAAATCTAATTTAGGAATAAAGATGTGTGTATTTTAGGGCATCTGGTAAAGAAGAAAGCGTAACATCGTCCATGATAGAAAATGTATCGTGTCCACATGGGGTCCTTAGGAGGAATTCATGAATGAACCTCTTCTCCCTTCCACTACGTCCATGATCCCGACCTCCCCAGGACACGACTTCTAAACGGGAGGTCGGAAACCCTATTCAGTTCTCTCATTGATAGACCCTCGGCCAAAGAGAAGTGGGTACGACAGAACCCATATAACGACCAGCCCACAAACAAAACACCCTCTCTCCATCCACCGACCCAATCGTGCATGGCCACCCTGTAGCTCCACGCAATGATCTAGCGTGATGAAGTCACCATTATTGTCCTGCGCAGAAACCCGGACGGCGAAAAGGGGCTCCTCTGAGCAAATGGGTTCCTTTCGTGGCAACACGCTCGGGGTAGGGCATTGAGCAGCTCGTGAGCGCCTCCTGGTGACTGCTGGGGGCTTTTGGGGCGAGCAGCTCAGTGGCAGGAACTGTGACACGTCAAGAATGGGACACATGTCAGAACACATGTATTGTTATGGATGAATAATTGATGTAGAGCCCTGCTCCCCCGGAAGGAGGTAACTACACCTGGTGGCAGGTGTCATAAAACGTCCCCACTGCGGGCATGGCAATAAGAACAACCCTAAGGTCTAGAGGGGTGAGGAATAGATAGAAGAAGACGTATAGGTTTTCTACGTCTAGTCCTTTCACATAATCTTCACTGTTCCAACTAGAATCGTTCTTTACATGTATAATATAATTATGTAATACGGTATGGGGCATTTACAAAACATGTTGATAGAAGGTGCCATTTATAATTGTTTGATTTCATATTAGATATTGTCGAGAAGAAACAACTCAGAATCATCTCATTATGTAGCTTATGCATTAGTTTAAAATCAGTTCTTAAGGTGCTAGGCAAGCATTATCCCTAATAGCATCTAAGTATCTGTCTTCTTAACTCAATGTGCTCAGGCCATTACAAATATCACCTCGGTCCCATTAGACTATTAAACGCCCCGCGCTAACCTCTCAGCCAGACTGATCTTACGATCAGTAAGTGGGAAGCAAACATAATCGCCACTTACTTGCTTTCTTTTAACGGGTCTCCTTTCTAATGCATTTTCTACATAAAGGTTAATGTTCCTATCTAGTTCATATCAACCTAAATAGCGTAGATAAAACGAACAAAGATCAGATCGTCAGATTGATATGAATTACATCAATAGAATCTCTGATCCCATTGGGATTGAACGCGCTTCCTTAATTAATTAACTAATCTCACCGAGGTGTTGGTGATATTACTCCAGGTTGCATAAACTCTAATTGGGTCCGAAATGCACATCCGTGAATGGACACTTAAAGGTAAAGGGTCATCATGGAAAGGTCGCTTTGAGGCTTAAGTGACAGGTATTTTATGGTGCTGTGCCCGTAATGGTGGGGTAATGGTCAAGTTGAGTGGTCAGTCCCCTCCTTAGTAGGGCCACCTCTGCTCCGGTGGGGGCGATGAGGTGGGAGGGTGACACCGACCATTGTCACCTGGGGGCGTCCCCCGGAGGTGAGAGGTCTATTGGCCGTGGGAAACTATCATTAGATCAAAGCCGGATTAAATTTTCAATCTCTTCTATCGGGCTGATGGGGCCCAAGGGGAGGTCCTACAAGCTCTTAATGTCTCAGGCCGTGGATACACAGTAGTCCTGGTCACACGAATACCATTGCAGTCCTCTGAATGTGTAGCGCAAATAAAACAAGACTGTGTTATGTTACAATCGTAAGAACACAGTAAGTGAAGGTTTACCGATCCTTGAGCGTATCCCCTCCTATTGTTCAATGAAATGTGGAAGATTTCCTATCTAGACTTTTTTAATTTGTAGCAAACACACAGAGCGAAGACTGTTTACGTAACATTTATAATGCAGCCAAGCATCAGCCCCTAACTCTACATCTTTAGACTTCAGTAAAAGGAAGCTACTTGACCTGAGTAATATTTGATGAGAAGAATAGAAAGGATCGCGGAACAACAGTAATGTCCTCGCACAGATTAATGAATCGTTGAGGCTGGATCAAAAGGAGCTCGCCTTTACACGTTTGTCCTTGTCCCACTAAAGAGAAGCTCGAAAGTATGAAATGTCAAAATTCTTTACTGTATTACATAGTTGAATAGGTTAGATGTTGAGTTGAAATTATGAAAAATTATAATTGAGGTCTTACTATTCGAAGGAGCCATGACCTGTGTGTTTAGTCGTTTCTTCAAACAAATTATAAAGGATATTGAAGCAGTAGAAATAATGCATATCTTAAGCGTTGCAAATTGGCTTTAGTTGCTATCCAATTAAAGCAGTTCTTAAATACATTCCTACGAACTCATCACGGACTTCGTTTAAATCATATACATAGCTGCTTATTCATCAAATACAGTGAGTTGATGAAGTAATTGACTTGGGGACATAGGCCTACACTTCATCGGCGTATCCATTTTGCTCCAAGCCCATAGCTGATTTTCACGCCTACGTCTCAGTCGTGTGGAAGGCATCCACTGTGTAACTATCGTGGAGTATAAACGGATCTGTATAATAGCCCAGTAAAATCAGACATCATCGTGATTAAATTGCTAATTGGCTGTCTTTTTTCGCCACGTTGCTGCCTTCTCCAACGGCCTAAGACCGTCCCATGGGTAGAATTTGATTAGTGAGTGAGTCCGGGAGGGAAGGCTAGGAAATGAGCCAAACCTCTCATCCCACGTAGTTCCATTGCTATGGCTTCAAGTTATTCGCCGGGAAAATCCTGTCGTTTTTCCCTCTCCACAGAGGCAAGCTGTAACCCGCCGTTTCTATTACCCCCCAGAGGAACGAACCCCATAGGAAAAACTCAAATGACAAACCATGCATACAGACAATGCTAATGAATGGGAATGCATCATCAAAGTAGCCCCGGTTTTCCGGAGGCAATATTTCCAGTCTCTCTCTAGATCCCGCACTGCTACAAATGAGAACCGCCCTGGCGCTACGAGCAAGAGCCAAGGAAAAATTTCGTAATGTTTGAATCATTTAAAATGTGGTTGCCTCGGTAACTGCCTCAGAAGAGTCAATAAATCTATTTGGGTACAGACATTAAAGGTGGCATGGCTTGTGTCTACTATCTTTATACTCACGTACCACACTATCACTATCAGTAAAAATTGGTGTTCTGAGGGAATGAGTTTTGCAACATCTTATTCTAGTAAACCTTTTCATTCTATCATAATCTTATCTACCAAGTTAGAATTTAGAGTAGTTATCAATAATACTGATCTTTTGTAATGTACAAATAACCCTTATTTTGGGGAATCACAAAATGAAACTACCATGATCATAGACGATACCTGTGACCTCGACCCGTTCTAGTGTTGAGTGCTTAACGTTCATTGATCGCTTAAAAGAAATTGATTAATTGTTGGTCTATAAAGCCAAAGCAATATTTTTGTCATTATTGCGTGAGCGTACTAAAAGCCCCATATACAAACTAAATTCGCCAATTTCCCAAATCTGTTCAAATCGCTTTGTCGCGGGCATAATCCCATCAACAGCAATATGTGGAGACGTCGGCGAGGCCAGCGGGCGGCAGGCCCGCCAGGAGTTATTGTCAACTATATCTTGGACTAATCCGCCCACATTATCCCTACATTAATCCTTATCTGGAGATCACAGTGCCAGACAGGCCTTGCCAGGCAGATCCCAATGCTGAGGGTCCTTAGTACTGATAATTCCCGGCTTAGGCCGTGTGGCAGCCAGCGGCAGCCGGCCTCTAGTATACCCAGATGAGGGGAACTCACGAGAGGCAGCTACAACGAGTTGCCTCCAGATGGTTTTTCATATTCCTTATAGCAAGAGCGAGATATTCATGATGTTTTATGCGTACTCCTAGAAGGTGATAGCTCTCCTTAGTGATTATCACCTCCTTGGCCCTATCACATTCTCGACGTTTTTATCGTTCCTGAAATATTTGAGTTCTTCCATATGCTGACGATAAGGCCACATATTAACTTTTTGTATCATTGGCACCATCTGATACGGCATAGAGATTTTTCAGGAGATTGCACTGGAAAAAAGACTACTCCGGCTAACGATTACTGTATATCAAATAACAGATCACTTCTGCAGTGAAGCAATCAAGACCCTGGAGGAAAGAAACCGGATATGAAGAAAGTTAACTTCGGATTTTAAAACTTAATGATACCTGCATTGCTTATATGATCTGACTTCAATCCTATGTTCTTGCCTCCCAACATATCAGAGTGGGTGTGGAGCAGGGGTTCATGGTTTTAAGTGGGTGTGGGAGGCAGAACCCATTGAAATGGTGTCTTCCTCTCTGATCCCAACAAAGCGGATTATTCACTTAGTGCCACATTCTGATAGGTTTCCGTCGATAGGTCTGATAGACCAGCTGGTGCAATTACAAGGAATCGACGGTGCTATGCATCAAGTCTGTCGGTGCAATGGCACCAGCAGCACTGCGGGTTGGCCCATGGATACTGACGGGCCCTGCAGGTTCGGACTCCATCAGTAAGCCAGCTTGGCTACCTCCTGCAGCTGTTGGCTCCGAGGGGTGGGCCAACTGCGGACAATAGGCGACGTCCTCCCTGTGCTGATCATTATGGATCTCCAGCCCCCAACCCAGTTACCCGCTTATAGTGGATCCCTGCGTGATATACGCTAATGGCGGGTTTAGCGAGGGATGTTTGGTAAAGACTTGGGTCCCATTATGGCCGACTCCATTCATTATGGACATACATGTATGTTACACTGGGATCTGTCCGCCAACACTTTCCTCTGTACATGTATAGTAATTCCACGGCGTTGTCAAAGTTATGAATCTGCCCAACTGGATTGAACAACTATTCTTTGATTTATCTTTAATAAGACATGTCAAATCCTATCCATAATGGTTTCACTTTGCCGGCAGGAGATGCCGGAGATAACAATCTCTTATTATTTTCTTCATTCTGTTATATGACCATCTGTCAATCTTAGTAAGGCACAGTTAAAACCAATATCATGCTCATGTTCCTACACCCATTAGGTCTAGTAACTAATGAAATCGGACAATGGTGCCCTCTTGCATGTGACATGCAGCGGGAAAGGTTCAGGCATTTCAACGTCGACAAATGGCATGCTGTAGTCATCACCATAGCACTTTGTTAATCAATAACCATTGAGAATAAGTGTTGCTGATGCCAAATAAAACACGGGGGCCTGACACTCCTCCCCTACGTTTTGTAAGATTGATCGGGTCTTTCTTGTGTTATGGGCCTCTCAGTACTACCTATACAGGACGTGTAGTAGCTGTTATCCCCACGGCTGATGTTGAATTCCGTCATTTGAATCTAGTGCAGAATTTCAGTATCATGTTTTGTGCGACATTTTCTGACATGTTGGCATCTGAAGGCAATATTAGTCGGTAATTGCTAGCATAAACTACCTTAACCTTTAATCTTTATGATATTAGTGTCAATTATGAGTCATATATTGTGAGGACATGTAGGCCTACTTTGTGGAGTGTTCTCGTCTGAAGATTCCCAGTTGACAACGTCCCTTTTGATATACTACTTACAAGTAAGTTTAAGTATTTCCAGTCTGCTAGAGGGCTTCCAAGTGCTCACTGAGCAGAACGGCTCACATATGACTGATTTAGTACTTTAAATGTCAGCATGAAAGCTAAAGTCTGTCTGAGAAAGGGTATATTCATCAGGACGAGTGAATTTAGTTTTGTGAAAACCTAATTTGATGCAATTCCACCATCATTATCCAATTCTTTCGTCTTTAACACAGTTCCGTAATAATTTATCATCTTCACTAAGAAATTTTACAATGAATGTTGACAATCTCTATCGAAATTTACCTCATGAATAAGGCAAATGTTTACCAATAAACTACTCAAAAACATAGAGGATTAAGCTAATCTATTTGAGTTATGTCTACCCCAAACATAGTTAAAACACCATAGTAAAAGGGGTGCGAGTTAGGAAACCAAGCCAGCAGTCAGCTTTGATCAGCGTGTGCGTCTCTTAGTGTTGTACCCTGCAGTCTATGCTCGGCATATACAGCACGGCGCCACAAATGACCATAAACTATGACGTTTTCCAGTTTGTTTCCCACCACGACTGAGAAAAACAATGTGGCTGGAGGTGCCTCTACAAACAAGCAATGCATCAATCACAAGGAACTGCATCCTTTTCCTCAGCCAGCTGTCTTTTGCAATATAGATACTAGGTTAGGTATTGTGAAAATGGATGGCACTGTAGGGGCGCCTTCCTATAGAATTGACGTGTCAGGCCAATTGATTTGTATTTATCTTTCCCAGATTGCTTATTTGTCATTTACGTAGACTGTGAGTAGATCCATTTGAGAAATGTCCTTTTAGGCTATGGTATTCGATTACTATTGCCATTCTAATAGTTTTTCTAACACATGAAATATCTATTTTTGTCTCACAACAGCATTGGGTAGGTAGAAGCCCAAGTGTGGAACCGAAATTGATTTCTTTTCTTGTTTTAAGCTGTTTTAGTTTAATCTTTCTTTTATTGTTTTTGTTTTTTTATTGAAACAATAGTTCCGCAACAGGGGGACAGGGAAAAGCTGTCTGTCTTCATCCATCCTTCTTTTTCAGAATAATTATTCACCCTCCTCGTTGGTTTTTAACATAATTATGCACAATAAACGTTTCGACAAAAACCCTCACTAATGCTGGTCATATTCCATAACCAGGCAATGTTCGGGTATTACGACCATTTAGGATATTATGGGCCTTCTTGTAATTCATGCGTCAATAGAAATCAAGCGTTGTAAATGGAAATGCTTGCTACCTACTTAGTTCCATCCATAAAAATGCGTCGTGTTATGAGGCAAAACATCTCATAATTCATTTCGCCTGACTCAAAAAAAGGCCCGGCCCATTTTACAGCCCTATTGGCTCTTGCAGACCCCCACGTGATGATAGTCTTTTGATCAGCTGTCTGTTACTCCTGGCCTAAACATGTAATCTTGGTAGGCTGCGGGCCGCACAATGCATTAGCCGGCGGTGTTCTTTGACAGGGTGTCTCCGCCGAGCAAATGATGAATTACAGGCCGTATCACATGAATTGACATGATAGATGGCATGCGCTGACATGATAGATGGCATACAGTGACATGATAGATGGCACGTGAAGTAGTCCCTGAGAGGCTGACCCACAAGCCCATAGGATGTACATACGAAATGTACATATTGCGTTGCATATTCTAACCTCAAACATATATATCGATATCGCCGTTGGAACGGCCACAATGTCTTCTTTTATAAAAATGCAAATGTTTATACATCATCACGGAATGGTTTTCGGGTTGAGCCTTTGTGTCATAGTCCAATATTAATTTTTTCAGTAATTTATATAGACAGATTCATATAATTCCCTAAAGTAAAATGCTTAAATGGAAGTGTATAAGAACTGATATGGTTTAAAAACAAGAAATAATATATTGGCAATCGTTGAATACATTAAGGATAGATTCCCATTGTGATGTCGTTGGTTCGCTGGGGAGAAGAGGGAGAAGAGGGAGGGGTCAGGAGGTAGTACCTTGGAAAAGAGGAAAGGAGGGGAAGGGAGGACAAGAAGGTGAAATGGGCGTCTTATACTGGACTTCTACTGAGAGAATCAGGCATTGGTGGGGGAAATGTATTTGGGTTCTTCGCCATTTGTGGTAGGGTGGTAGCTTGTTGGCCTATCGCCTGATGTCTCATTCCCAGTGTCCATTAGGTTGTTCCTGCTCATCTCATACCTTGCCATTATCATAGTCTAATCATCCCTCTAGCCCTAATTTGTATAAGTCCAATCATAGATAGCAATTAGCCTAACTGTACTGTATAGGCATGTTGCCTGTTCCTCATGACTGGTTATCTCTATGTCTCCTAGCTTCTTAGGCGATAAGACTCAAGAAGGGAGTCGGTGTTGACACATTGAGTACGAAGGAGGAACTGTTTATTTCATCCAGAAACTCGGGCTTATATACCCCCAACTCATGTTGATTGGTCAATACAGGTCACATGATCAGCGTGACACCTTGTGATGTCACTTCCAGTACCATCTTTCTCATACCCAAATAATTGTGACCTTGTGATCTCGTGCCCATTCCCTGCTTTCAGACTGCATTACAAACACTCGTTCCAAAAAGAGAACCTTTGTTATCTCATAGAATTACCTGAGTCGTCACAGATAATATACAACTATAGACAGTGAACAAATAACTTGTATAAGACTATAAATATGCTATGTATACCTTAAAAAAAAATGCTGTGTATACCTTAATTCATGCCTAACAGCTCGTGCCTCAAGAATTCTAAATCTCTAAATGCTCATATTACCAGATTCACCACACCATTAAAACACAAATTTATAATTATGAGATTGGATATACGAGATGAAATTGTTCTGAAAACAACTACTTTTTCTATCCTATATGCATGAGCTATTAGTTTCTGAAACTGAAACTAATATCAAACTTGATATTCGTGCATGATGTTATGAATATACCTATTTAATCCGACCACTGATAACTAGATACATCAGCTTCAACTGCTTATTATGTTTCATAGCTAAAATATCCAATTATGTATTTAAAAGCTATATGAGTACCTTTACGTGTAAATAAGGGAAGCTGATAAAATGTGGATCATACTTCAGGCAAGTGTTATCAATTTTAAATGAATCTTTATGCCCACGAGAATTTTGGATTGTCTCATATATATGCCTGTTTCCATTGGAGGAGAATCTTAACCCTATCTGTCAGATCTTAGAACGTGTCATTCCTTGCTGTAAGATATGTATTCAGAGACATGAGGAAGCATATTTGATTCGCCCCCACCGTTTTCTCCTTCCTTACTTCCCAATCCCGTGTCCTACCTTTTCCACTCCATTACTTGACGGACAGTGAAAAGTAAGCCGGGCCGGCCTGCATGAATAGCCTCCTATAGCGCGAGCAGCTCTCAATTCTTCTAATGTGGTGCTCTTGGAAAGGGAACAATCGGCATCGTGAGCCAGCGCCCTTCAGAAAAAAGCCCAACACACTTTCTGATTACGTCACGACTTTCGAAGTCGCCGGGGTGTCATCGCTCATTTTGGTGACGTCTTTCACGCCGGCGCGACGGCGATCAAAGAGTGGCAAAAATGATGCCCACCAGGGGGTAAAATTCCACTTGGCCAGAGAGACAGTGGAGGGATGGGGGTTAGACGATGGGGGACTGGGAACTGGAGAAGCAGCAGAGCAGGGTGAGAGGGGGTAGGAAGTATGGGAGGACAGGTTGGGATGTTGTGTATGGCAGTCGGCGGCCTTGCTCCGACAGCGAGAAAAAATACGCGTGTTTTCTGGTCGCTCGCCCCGGCTTCTCTTTCCAGTGATGGATGATGTAGCTCGGCCTGGATGTCAGGAGGAGTCAGAAACCATGGCAACCATATCCGCATTAGATAATGCCGTATCTAGTGGAGCATTGTTCTGCCGATAGCGGCGGGCGGGGACACGGTCACCACTGGTTACCCCGCCGCGTCGGGTTACCATGGTGATCGGTAAGGTGTCTGATACCTGTGCCACCAGCGCCCAGCAAAAATGTTATCTCTGTCTGAGTGTTACAATAAGGGGAGGCGAGGTGGTGCGCACGCTGCCGGCTTCTATCGGCATGCACCGATGCTCTGTAATTGGCTGATATTAAATGGCATATTCCAAATGGAGTACGGTAATAAACAGTACACGCCATCGCCTGCTAGAGCCGATGGAGACCGGGATGGTGATGGAAAGAACGAAGAGGGCACTTGCAGAGAAAAAAACAATTCAAAATAATTGTAACAACGGATCAACGTTAGCATATCTATACAAGCGCGGCACGTCCAGTGATGTAATGGATCGTTATGCAAGTTTATTAAACCATAGACCAATAACTGGAGAATCTCAAACTTCATCTGTTCATGATGTTTTCAATGAATAGAACGATCCTCTCTCATAAAGAAGTCCTATAACACAACATGTAATATTAAATTTCATCATACAGTTGGTGCTTTCAAGCGGTCTGAATCCATGAAATAACCACAGCCAAAATGATAAGAAAATTGTAATCTCATTCTGAACAGAGCCGTGAGATAGGTCTCAAAGAAAGAAGAGATCACACGACATTTAATTCCTCTCCCGCTACTTGTCGCCCGGACAGTGGGAGTCCTTTTTCAAGCGGTACATTGATTGAATTATTAAAAATTAATTTCTTTACCATAAAGTGATGATGATTGGTCACTTTGACTTTTTCTGGCAAAATCTTATCGACTGAATCAAGTTCATTAGTCTTGCATTTAAAAGTTGGAGTATACGATATGGGCCGTCAGTTTCATTATTTGAAAAATTGATAACATCTAAAATTATGCATTTCATCAGAAAGTAGATCATTTCACCATAAGAGGATACAAAAATGGATTAACAATGAGGAGAAAGGTATGCTCGCCTTGTTTGGAAGGCTTACCGTAAATACTCAAACGTGGATTATGTTCTCAAATTCGAATTATTCAATTAAAAAAACACACACTTAAGCGTTTGGGAGGTCAAAAAAGCCATGGTTCATAATGTATGAAGAAGGCAATACTGTCTGTGCTACTGAGGGTGTCTGGGTGACCTCCGTTGTGGACCCAGGAGGAGTGGAGGAGGAGGTCCCTGTGTGGGGGAGCTGACTGAACATACAGGAGGGATAAGTGTTTTGTCGCTGGAGGGGAAGGGGCAGGTACAAACACCAGGTGAGGTCAATCACTGATCTCAGCAAACACGTCCTGCACGCCCATTATGCACCATAGCGCCCGCACACGTTGGCAGGTTGGCAGTCACCTTGGCAGCTTGGCTCACAATTTGGCAGCTTGGCATGCACACAGAATGGATGGCTTGGCGGGGACACTGTATAGGTAGAGCGTTAAGCCAAAGGTTTATAAATGTCGGGTAAATATGACATTTTGTAATTTTGATCAAAATTCAGTTTTTCTTCGTTATCTCTATTGTTATGGCATGAACATAGATTAGGAACCACTCTAAATGCCAGAAGGGAACTACTTGGTTGGGAAATTCAGGTAGCTTAAGTTTTTCTAAAGTACACCAAAAGTAACATATTATCCATACCCAGTCCAGAGGAGAAACATGCCCCTGTTCAGCCATTGCAGTTGCCGCTCCACTGAAAGTTGGGTTGGGATGGGTTTTGAAGTGGAGAGGGCCAGGGCCTTGGCAAACATGGCGGACATGTTCTTGGGTACCCGGGGGAGATCCAGCTCATGTTTTATGTCGTTTTTTTTTCGGCTGCGTCAGGCACGATTGGGTACGAGGAGAAATACATACCCTGATAACCCAAGGCAGTGTCCATGATCACTTCTATAGGGAAAGCTCCCCTACTGATAAGGAACCCTAGCCAAGGCAAACTCCTGCATGTCCCTGCTCTGACTTAACTTGGTGCCAAAAACTACTGTGTGCTAGTCCTCTGCGGCTGGCCCGGAATATGGTTATTATGGTGAGCAAAACTTGGCTTGTCTCTCAAAGGGATGGTCTGACAAAAATAATTATGACACAAATGAAGTTTGAAATTGTGAGGGCAAAGGATTGATATTGAGAGAGGATAATGAAGACGGGTGAACTATGATTTTAAAATGGGTCTGTCTGGTACGTCAATATATGAACGTTCTATTCTGTTCGGTAGAAATTGCTATGCCATATATATGTATAAGCACCCTGCTACGATAACTGAACTCATTATCCATTCGGCGGTTTCAAGTCTGGGGAGGCGCAACACATGACTGTTATGGCAGCAGCAGGCCGTCCCCAAATCGTTGTGAATATGGCCTGCCGAAACACCATAATACCACTTAGGCCCTACGTGGGCACCATCACTCACATGGAAATTGTCACAGACTGAATCGAACTGTCAGGCAAAAATCACACCTCTACAATTTGGACCCACAGTCTCTGCCTGGTGCTCCTGCACAGTATTTATATAATGCGTATATTTGGTTGCAGCTAATACAGTGACCCCATTCTGCCAATATTCCATATCAACATTGCCGTTAGCATTCACTTAAACCTAGACATTAAAGTTGCTCTCCCAAACTGGCAAGGTCACTGGCACTGTGGTGGCCAATCTGAATGGATGCGGTTGTAAATGCCATTCAGATTTCTTAGCAAGCAGAACACCTGCCATTTCAGAGGCCTATTTTCTCAAGTTTATTGCATAAACAGACAAGAAAATTGCATGATGTTTGTCTAAAATTGCTCCAATCGTAACACCTACTTTAAAGCACATTTTTGATACTTTGACAGAGCGACAATCTATTCATTGCTTCATACGAATCCAAAGATGGTATACTTAGTTGTTGGTTTCTCTTTGTGCTTATTGAACAGCTGTTGAACTACTTTTTCAAGTAAAAAGCATAGTATTATTATGCCTTTCTGGAAAAAGTAGTAACATGTATATATATATATGTTAGTCCAATGACAATTTTGTATTCTTGCTTTGATTTTGGTATGTAATCGGTTACATATATCAACCAGCTGTTGAATTTTTTCTTCTAGATGCAATGACACACTTGCAAGAGATCTAGTCTCATGATCGCTTAAATGTCAAAAATATTGTTTGCAATACAGGAGACGAGGTATTCCAGATCCACTTCTCCCCCATTAAATGACTCATTGCCTTCTATATCTACACGAACCGTTTGCAAAATGGTTTAAAGCTGACCATATATTGTGTATTCCTATGGTTTGAAAAACGAATACACGTATAAATTGAATGTACTGATGGTAGATGTATCATCAGGAACAAACCAGTATAGGCTGATTATGGCTTGAATAAAGCAATATCTATGCACAGTGCATCTTGAACAATTCATAACATAGCTCGAACACCCTATGCTGGCAGACAGACGACTATGACTAGGAGTAACGCCGATATGAGGGCATTTATTGATACGGCACATACACGTTCAAAGAAAGATGATTGAAAATAAAGTTAATCACACCAAACCCGACTCCATAATTGTGTTGGACGTTGTTGTTTTATTAGAGGGTAGTATTTGAAATCAACATGTTTCGACCGTTGATGGTCTTCATCAGGATTAACATATACTAGGAAAAGACATGGTAATATCAATTATCAATACTGTTGAAAAATGGGAATAAGGCGACAAACAAAGATTAACCATTAGAAATCAACAGGTTGGAAAAAGTAAAGAAGTAAGGGTCAGCTTGCATGCCCTTATGGGTCACAACCCTACATGCCTATTTTTTTTTCATCACAGTCGATGTAATTGCAATTAAGTTTACTCAGAGCAATGAAGAGTATCCAATATCTCTATAATGAACAGAAGGTTTTTCAAATTACACAGGCATTATGAAATGATGAATATAAACTATCTCTTGGCATCAAATATGCATGAAGGCAAAAGGAGGCAAACCCCCTTCTATAAGACCAGATTTATGATAGAAATGTATCCAGTAATGAACCTCCCCTCGGCGCGCAATCTTAGAGGAGAAATGTTCGGGGAACAATAAATCCATTATCCACCAAGACAGACGGTGTCGGCAGGGGGAGGAGGCGGGTGTGAGGCTCATCCACGGGGGACCTGGAGGATATAGTAATCCAGATACCAAATGTAACAAATATATTCGCCGCGCCATATCTGCGCACAGATTGGCGCGCCTTGGATTCATGCTAAGTCATTTTCCGCGCCTACCTCCTTGCCGTCCCAAAGGGCTTCTCCCTCTCCCTGCAAGCCTAGGCTTGGGATGGATGGTGAGGGGTCGGCTACCAACTCTGGGGGCTAATTCCACAGCAGACATGTGAGATAGAATCACAGACTCATATGGCACGCGCCACGCCGGCTGAACAGTAGACTAATAAGAGCTGGAGATGACTAATTACCTTGTCCGTATCCCACCATCAAGGCAGTGAGAATCGTCATGTTTATCCACAGCAAAGGATGGCGGTGGAGGCTTCGCACAAACACCTTCCTTTGCACGGGGTTCAGGGAACCTGAATAAGCATGATATCACTTTATACCCTTCTATGCCAGTCACGTGTGCCTCTATTCCCAGATACAAGAGAAGTAGGTTAGGTAAGCTTGCGGGGGGAAAGGGTGCATTAGGCCCTCCAGCACTTTAGAGATGACATACCTAATTATTTAATTGCTCATAATTAATGACTAAATCCAGCGGTCCTGTAATTTACATGTTCCTGTTTCTCTGTAATGATCATGAATTGGAATAAGAGGTACCTTTAAATGTCAGTTTTCCTCTGACGTATATTCCAATTTCATGATCTAAGACTTCTAGCTCGTACTTTCTCTCTCGATGTGCGTCAAACTATAAAAGCGTGTAAAGGAGAGTATATGTACATAGATTTATCTCTCTCCTAGATGCCCGTAAACGTTAATACTAAGTCTTGTGCTTTCAGATTTCCATACAATGTATGTCATGTACACGTACTTGATAAATCCACGAAGTAAATATGCTACGATATAAAGAGTAGTGGATTCATCGAATCTCCTTATAATAAAGAATCTCTCTAGTTCTCTGTACAAAAACCTCATTCGATGCAAATGCATTCGAATTATATTATAATCCCAAGATACTGTTGTTACATCCAGTTAGCATGGTAGATATATTATTATAAAATAGATTGAAAAGAACATTTTATTCACCACGTTCAGCATCTTAGTGGTAATGGTCGGATTGGTCCACGACCCATTTTGCAGTGGGCCTGCTTAACACTAAAGAGGGCGAACATGCAGTTTTATTGCTTCATATAAAGTAGATTGTTTCCATCGCATGCACACAAGCTTAGAAATAATCTGCATGCAAACCGGCTCTTACAAAAACAAGGTTTCAAGCAAATTTGTTTCAGAGGCAAAAATCATTAGTTTTCAAGCGATGTTAGTTTGTGCCGGTGTCAAATTTCCTTTTTGCTTTTTAATTCGCAGCGAGGTGAGTAGTTCTGTCAGGCATTTGGAGCCCCGGAGGGCTTCCCATGGCAGACAAGGACGTTTCTAGAGGGTGAAAAAAAATCAGGATTCTGACCATGAGGGGTGGGGGTGGGGGCTGGATCCATCCTACACGAGATGTGGCGGCTAGGGGCGCACTGCTGGCCAAGTCATGCAATGCCCACTGCATCATGTTGCCAGCACCATAGTTCAAAGTGTCCCAAGGCAATGGACAGACAATATGAACACCACATTAGGGCTGAGAGGTTGTAGCATTGATAGAGACAGACGAAAAGGAAAATCATTCAAATGCATTTATCGCTTATCGCACATAACCTCCCATGCACCCTCAGCAAACAATTGGACATGCATCGACATAATTATTTCCAGGGTTTTCCCCATAACATCCGATTAATAATCTCCAGGGCTGACCCACTTGTATTTTTATCATTAAATTCCTGAGGCATTGAAGGTTATTTCTAAGGGCGTTTCTCAGAATAACACTGCTTCAGTTCGTTGCTCTTTGATTCAAATGGATTTTTGTTTCCATGTGAAAATCGATGACCCTGTAACCGCACGTAATGCACACACCGCGTAACCCTTTGCTCCCCGCGAGCCCTATGGCCGACTGGGCCTGGAACAAAGACCCCCCATGAAGACCTCCACCTCCAGGCCGGAGCCCACCCCTAGTAGAGGCCCAGTGCAGGCTCTAAAAGCCTACCTTACCTGACCAGGTGAGAACAACAGGTGTGGTTAAATATGCAGCCCTTATTGATCTTACCTTAAATCACGGAAAACTGGGCACATGCAAGATGCCGTGCTCAAAGGGTCCTCTTACAAACAACTCACTCGTCAAGTTACCGTGAAAAAGAAATACCCCAAAGTCAATGGTCACCTAATATATGAACTGGGAATGTGTACGGATTTTCGAGACGATACTCCAAGCTCCCATTCCCACGAAACTTGTATCGATTTACCAGGGGGATCCGACAGTGGGTAATAAGAGCAAAGTATCTCGTTAGGAAATCTGAATGGAAAGCTGCTAAATCCTTTTCCAATCTTTTCAGTCCATGATCAATTTTTCGGCAAGGCATACAGAGCTGTGGGCCGAATGAAAAGATGATTTATTTTCACAGCACAGGGAGCTAATTGAAGTTCTTGAGACGACCAACATCCTTCTTTCCCATATCAAATAAAGGTGTCTTATTAAGAACTGCTTTAGTCTTTCAGGGCATGTGCCCAGTGTACAAACAGTGGAAAAACCCCGTCGCCGCGCTACTGTTACAGAAGATCCAAAACTAATTTTACGCCAATCCCCCCTAAAAGCCTCTGGGGCGCCCTGGCCCTGTTTTGGCGACGCAAAACACTTGGGCGAGGTGGGCAATGAATAAACAGGGCATCCAATACCAACGGCAAGCCTGGTGCTGAGTTTGTATCTTGCACACAAAGAACAAAACCCGCTTTGTAAGCATTGGTAAGCGGAGGTGAGACCAATATTAAAGTTCCTTTAGTCTTTTGAGATGCCTGTAGTTTGGTCTTGGTTTCCTCCACAAAATGCCACTACTTTTGGTCTGTCTGTCACACAATACCACACCAAGAGGTAGGAACGGATCCGGAGGGAGGGTGTCTGGAACCTCCTCAGATATTGAAAGGTTTAGGTCATGCGCCTTACACCAAGATCATTTGGTACAAATTCACATATTGTACACTTCAGAGTTACATAGGAACCCTCTGATTTACTTGGGACCTCTCAGATTCATTTTAAACCCCCTTAGAACTGAATTGCATTCAGATTCGCCTGGAATCCCTTCAGAATTTAGTAGTGGTACGGCCATATTAATTTTGGAAACCGATTGCGCAGCCGCCCAGTAGCGAAGCCATCTGAATTTCCAACGGCCTGGCATTGGCCCCACTCTTTGATAGGTGAATCGGAACCCGCGCCCCATGATTATTTACGACAGGCATTGTCAACTTTTTGTCACCCCCTGTTCAGCCTGTGTCGGATGGTTCAAGCGGCCGCGACAAGTGGAAATATGGACGGATAATAAGTGCTCAGTCCTGCGTCAATTAATGGAAAGAAGTGCACACAGCCCTCCCTGGCGGTAATTGTTCATCAATAGCCCCTATAAAGTGGCGTGTGCATCACGCTCTAGTGCTCTCGTTAAGGAAAGAGAGCTAATATTTAATGTTAGTGATTGCTCCAAGCTTTCTCCTCTGCAAGGCGGGTAAATAGAATCCACTTTGGTGTAGTGATTAGATCATCAGGAATAACTGCATTGTTTTCCTAGTCAATTAAGGGCTCCCGTTGTCGATGTGTATACATTGCTGCTAATGATTTCTTCTCGATATCTGTAACAGCATGGTAATCCCAGATCTCAAATGAAAATGATTGTGAAGCAAATTCCTCTCTTCCCTAGTGGTACACATCATCCTAGTCGAAACAGGTTACAACAGAAATATTTTCGAATACTAATGCATAAGAAGGCCAACAGAAATTATGCTATTGTAATGTTTATTAGAACACCATTTCAGAAGAGTAGTAGATCAAAATGGTGTTTATAGCACCGAGTATTAGGTGTACCAACTTTGTTCATGAGGGAATAGTTTTAGCCTTGAAAGGATATACCGTTATAAAAATAACTCCATTCTTCCTTGACATCTAAACATAGGTCCATATTCCCCATCTAATCACACAAAGGGAAATGGCCAATGCATTTGAGGTCTATGTCTGGCCTGGAGGGAACGAGTCTATGAGACAGGTTCTATTAGAACTTGGAATAAAATGACAAAAATGACACCATTACTTGAGTTTCCCCTAGAGCCACCAGGGGTCATGTGACTTTGACTTGTTACAGTCCCATTTACAAAGATGATGATAATCCATAATGTAGTCTGATTCATTCTACCATTAGACCTAGTTTATACTGGTACATGCAGGTACGTGTCGAATAATAATATATCATTCTTTTTCTAAATCAAACTGAACATCTACACTGGACTCTCCTTAATTCAATCAAATGCTGCCCTTTGGAAAAATCTTGTTCAATTAACGGTATTTGTCTGCTATTCATAATACAATGCAATTGGGTATCCATCTGATTTCTCTTAGTGTATTATACCAACAGCCATAGCTGCGGTGGCTTTTAGTAATCTGGTAACAGCAGGTCTTCTGACTAAAAGGAAGTACCATTATTTGATGTGCACAATCCCCAGACACACAATCTATAACATCTTCCATCAGGGATGGCAAAAAAGTTGCCACTCCCCTTGATTCAACTTCCCTTTACTGGGGTCCACCCAAACCACCAAAGCATCCATCAACCAATATGAGGATGTATGTTTGGTCCGGCGCCGTCAGGTTATACTAAGTACATCCTCAGCCGGTTGAGTGCACCTGGAGTGGCTACTTGTGAGCGAAACAAGAAAATGGTCATTCAATTTTCTCCGAGGGCCGGGCGGGCGGCCAGCCAAAGTGACATTTATGGGTCATTTCCGGGCGGGCTTGTTGATCGATCAGGCCGAGCTGTGATAATTAGGGGACAAATGGCGGCGAGCTGGGGTGCAGGGTGGCCGCTGATGGTCAGTTGAGGCCCATGTGTTCTTCTCCAGGACCTGCTGACCGATTGCCTCCACGGCTGATAGATAATGGACATTGGGTGGTCAGAGTGGTGACTGCTGGGTGGTGGGAGGTGGGGCATGAGGAGCAGTTAAGGAGTGAATGGGGTAAACAGAGAAAGGGCGGAGCATGAAAGAAAGGAAGAGGAAGAAAAGTAAGGGGAAAGGGGAAAAATAATTAAATTAAGTAAAAAGGGAGTGAAAAGGAAGCGACTGAGAGGTGGGTGAGACGTGTCAGTTTGAGGAAGCAGTCTTGAGGTGAGCCAGGAAATTATGAATGCCACAAGGGTATGTTTCCGTAAAGCCCCATTCGCCCTGGTCGATCTTTCTGTCGCAGAGGGCCACGACAAATTTATCTCAAGCATTCACAAATGATCTCAGGTGCGATAAAATGATCACATGCTAGAGATTTTAATCGTAGAGCATTCACACTGGGAAGGAGGGCACCTTGCGATCATTTGCGATCATTTTCTCAAGCAATCTCGGCCTAAAGGCCCTCGCCCACGGGGCAAAAACATCGTAAAAGCATGAAATCACGGATCTTTTCATCAGAAATGGACCAACGATGAAATTGTTACGATGAAATTATCACGTGTGAGAACATAGTACGCAGTGGGACCTACGATAATTTCATCTTAAGATGTATTTTATCACGATTTTATCCTGACAAAAGTCCCGACAAATTATCAAGCATGTTTGATATTTCCGTCGGGACTCCCTAAGACAAACACATTTATACCAAAAAAAAATCTAAATATGTTTTAAATCTATTGTTTTATACTTATGGTTTAATAACATATTGATATAAGGCTTTTAAATGCGTGATAATAAATTAATTATGACAAAATTATAATAAGATAATAGGAAATGAACGTAAATTCTTAAAAGACAGATAAAAAAAGACCATTTATGTGTGCGGACGATTTTACTGTTTGTGTTGACATTTTATCACAAGACTTTTATAGTTATCGCAATATCACATGGCAGAATACATTCTACGACAATTGCGTACTAAGATTTTAATGAATGCATGATATTTCCATTGCCGTGGGCGAGGCACTTTAAGCCCCATTCGCCGTGGTCAATGTTTCTGTCGCAGAGACCTACGAAATATGCATCTTAAGGATGCGCAAACAACTTTAGGTGGGACAAAATGATCGCAAGCTAGAGACATTGATCGTAGATCATTCACACTGGAAAATTGGGCTCCTTGCAATAATTTGCGCAAGAAATCTCAAATAGAATCGCACGGGATCTCTACGAAAATATTAAACATGTTGAATAATTTCGCAGAGAACCACGTCGCTGTGAGCTGCGACTAGCCAACGTTTCCAACGTTCACAGATCGCAGAGCTCTGCGAAAACTCATGTTCACCACGGCGAATGGGGCTTTAATCGCACAGGATCTCTACGAAAATATTAAACATGTTGAATAATTTCGCAAGGATTGAGGTCGCAGAGGGCTACGATTATCCAACGTTTCCAACGTTCTGAGATCGCAGAGGTCTACGACAAATCACTTTCACCAGGGCGAATGGGGCTTTAGCTGCTTCACTTATTTTCTTACTTAAGACAATTCAAATTTAAAGTGTTTTGAATTTGGCACTTTAGGCGCAGGTAGAATAAGGGGGTCACCTGGTTAGTGGTTTTGCAAATATTTCTAGATCGATTTCCTATTATGATGTAATACATGTGGTTGCTCATGGTCTTTTACATTTCAAAGGACAGGATAAATCAAAGACTGCTTGAATACCATGTGACATTCTGCTTGGCTGTAACTCGTTTTTACGATAACATATGAGGTGTCATTGAAAAGCCTTTTTTATAAGGAATCCGTGGCCGCAAACCAAATAGAAATCGGTTGAAAACTATTGGAGCTATCAAACAAAAAGTGAAAATTATTTAGAATTCCATCTTTTGTAATTTGTGAACATTTTTGTACGTACAGTGTTCGTTGCAAGTCATTTTTGACATTACGAACACTTTCTCTTACTAACAGAAGTTACGCACAAAGTCATAACACTTACGAACATTTTTTGTGGAACAGCGCCCAGATTATCAGCTGATTATACATAGGTCTGTTTGTAAATCGCAAAGCCATTTTCACGAAGAAGAATATGATATTCTTAGAACTTAATCCTTGCAAACGTCTTTCTAAAGGAAGATTGCCAATTCGGATAATAAGTTAGGACGCTTGAGGTCGCTTCTACATTCCTAGATAATGATGCTAGTGTAAGGTTAAAAGACGCTGGCCCATCAGCAAACAATACTATCGCCTTGAAATAAAAGGATCCTGTGATAGCTTCTGCGCAGGCCTTCATGAAATATTCAGACATGGCAGACGTATCTCAAGTAAATTACAGGCCAAAGCTTCTTGCATTTAAACGACCTCACTCGCAAGGCTGGCAACAAGAATGAATCATATAAAATGGTAGGATGGTACTATTTGTCGCATATTCTTGATCCCACACTGTTACTTAAATATTCTGGGTTTAGCAGTCTAAATAAGTCAGCCAGTATTGTAAAGCGACCAAGCAACATTAACACTAACAGCCCTCTCGGGGATAAATGACTTTCTGACATTTTGCTTTTTGGAAAGCGATTTATTATCTACTACACTAATGTACACAATGGGAAGGAAGCAAGTTGTGAACTAAGAGCATGTCTTAAGTGATGGGTGTCAATAAATATTTAAACAATTTAGAAGCGGATTGACGCAGTGGAGTTCCACGTCATTCTTTCAGTGACGGGTCAAAAGCACTAACTACCTCTTGGAGGAATGCAGTGACAGTTCCAGACAACCCTCTTGAATGGCTGTTTTTCTCATTCATGGGCAGGCATATAAATCTGATTAATTCTATAGACAAAGCAGCAAAGGCAACATTTAGGAGAGGACTGTGCACTCTTAATTTGTGACGAGCGTGTAACACTCGGCCGCCGCACAAAAATAGGATAAGAGGGAGTTTCCAAACAATTAAATGTTATTAAGGAACATTAGAGTCCATTTCAACTAAAGCTATGGGGAGATGGGGAAAACTATTGCACAGGACCAAAAACAAATTGCGTTATCAGCAACTACCGACCTTCAAAATGACCATTTGGCTGGCGGAATTGTTCCTTAGACTACTGGATTTCACATTACACTGACTAAGGAGCCTGAAATGTGCTTGTTTTAGAGTACATCCGAGAGAAATATGGCACTACTATTCCATAGCTGGCTGGTAAATTGGAACTAAGATCTATCGGCATGTAATATCCAACTATTGATATTCACGGCAGAAACTTGGGAGGAACCGCACATTAAGGATATAATTCCCTTTGATGTTGCTAGTAACGACTGCGTGTTACCAACAAACTAAAAAAAAGGGCAAGGCCCTGTCTCTTCATACAGAATAAAAAAAGTTGGAGGGAAGCCTATGGACAATATAAGAAAAAAGAAAGTGAAAACATATCATTCCACGCCATTTCGATCATTTCAGAGCAGAGTGAAATTGTTGTATTGAAATATAATTCAGTTTTATCCCACCTGCTGGCACAGAATAGGACAAGTGACGCCAGTGGTCTACCACAGAGTACTATTACCAAACCATTAACGTACGAGTTCGATGTTAACTTTGGCTGATAGCCATCTATTTTAAACAACTGGGATCCATATTTGTAGTTGCGGGTTCTTACCACTCTTTCAGTCATAAGTTAGGTCCTGGAAGATTGATCATAGTTTAAATATGAACTGAAATATGTAATTGAAATTCGCCCCGAAAGATCTTCTTGCAAAAACAGGTTGCATTGGATGGGAATGTCCTAGAGTTAGATTTTGAGGACCCCTCTGATAAAGATAGATCTTGTAGGTGCGTGGCGAAAAGTTATAACTATTCATTTTCTTTTCCAATTGGCTAAATTATATAGGCCTACAACCAACCAATTCATTATTATAGATAGTTCGCTTAATGCTTATTTATGATATGAGTAATGCTGTTGAAAAGTCGTGGAATTTCACATGATACATCAACACTAATCGAAGAAAATATGAAAAAAAGATACCATGTAAGATACATGATACATTTTGAAATTATTTTTTTGCATTTTTTTTATAATAAGTAAGTGTGCTTAAATAAACCAATAATTTTCCTGTCCATCTTTAAGTGAAAACTGAGGTTTATTCTTTACTCTTCTTGAAATTTACAATACAAATTAATCATTATTGTTTCTTTTTAGCACACCAATTGGAAAGGTCTTAGTTGAATACCCAATTTCCACATTATAATTTGTTTGGCTTTATTGTAAGAGGACGGGATCATATGCGAAATTTCGTAGTGTAATTTACGACCTATTAAAACTTTAATGTTCATAATCGCTTTTCAATATTTTCCCCACCTTTGCAAGCAATTCTTTCCAAGGGCAATCAGGGTTATATTGAGCAGGCCAATTTCTTTTTTGGCAGAGGTCGTCATCTTACATGACTAAGAAAAACTAGCTACTTTTTGTTCGGTCAGGAAAGAACGGGGTTATTACTTCAATTGGAAACTGATTCCCCCTCGCAGCTTTTCACTGAAAAAAAACTTTATGTAAAAGAAAACGGTTTCGTCTCATCCAAAACGCCGTGGCGTCAGCTTTTATTCAAATAGAAAGAGCAAAGGTCACCTTATTTTCAAACAACGTTGAGTGTATTTCAACCCTAACTTAATGAGTACATGCATTACATTAGTAAACTTTGGTCTTGATTGGATACCATAAATTGTACAGTCGGATGCGGGTTCAGTAAATTGATATTGAAAAATTGAGATTTATGAACAGGGTGATAATTATAATGGTAATCTTGGAAGGGTTTAAAGAACACTCTGACATCTGGATCTGATCATAGATAGCTTTGCCATGAAGCACATGTAAAGAGGACCCTCTATTGAATTGAAACCCTGAATGCAGTACAAGAATACTCATAAATTGGCAATCACAGATGAACACACCCACAGCTGGCCATCTCCCAGTGCTAACCATTTAATGTCAAAATAATTATCTGTGGTAACAATTTAATGTCAAAATAATTACCTCGTCGGCTTATGAGACGTCAGTTTACATGTTATTGTGTGGGTCGACTATTGACATGCTGGTTGGGCAGAGTGAAGACTCATCAATCTCACCTGTCACTGTGTGCTCGTGAAAGTATGCAGACAGTTATGACGACACTTGACCCTGTAGAGGCTATTTGAAATGAAACAAAAAGAAATATGGAAATGCCCGAATATAATGTTAGAGTCTGAGATGATCAACAGGACAAAGCAGTCAGATCAGGAGAAATTAAAAATTGTTATAAATAGTGATTGCATAAAATTGTTTATAATTCTTTTAACGCCATCCCATAGGCGACACAGTATATAACTAGGACATCGAGTACACTTACCTTCAATGCCAAGATGATTTAGTTACTCATTGACATGATCATACACCCATCGTAAATCAGCCCATCCCCAACGGAATAATGGCAGGGAACTGGTGAACCCACACTTACCTATGCACACATAGTGCCAGGTAGCCTGTCACTACCCGTAGGTGTACCATCCTCCGTATTTAGACATTGAACCTGGGTGCTACCGAGTTATTTCCAGATGTTTTCCTAACCTCTGATGTTTTTATGATGATGCGCCGTTAGCGAACAAGCAGCCAAGTACCCCTAGGCAGTAGACCTAGATTTTCCGTGCTTGGGGTCCGAAGTGATGCTACACTCTTGGCAAATTGCCTCCCTAGTCTTGATCAAGACTGAAATTCGTTGACTAATCAACCCTAACTAATACATTATTATTTGCACGTACAGTAAGGCCAAGGTACTATCAGGTAGTATCAGGACTAATATAATAATTATATAAGTATAGTTGTAAATATTATCATTAACAGCCTTAAATATTATCATTAATAGCCTTAACAGAATTATAGAAGTACCCCTAGTAGGAACACACCATGGGGGCAGAGATGTGTTATATATAATTAATTAATTCAAACACAGACTTATAATCTAGTATGTTCAGTCAAACCAGACCCTGCCCATGCCAAACATATCAAAACTGCTAAATATCTTTAAGTATGAACATCCTTGATAATATTTAGATGCACTTTACTACTTTCTGTTTGTACCAATAGTGGGTAGTATGATGACCTTTTCGTCCTTATGGGGTTAAGCACATAGGGTATAAGATTTAACAAACACTAGAGTACTAGTAAATAGTACCATCTAGTTGCGTCGGCCGGGCTTAAAATTCATTTTGCTCTTTGTACATCCTTAGAGCAAAGAAAATTAATCCCCCTATCTATGTTCTGAAAACGTGAACAAACAGGACCATGAAATATGCATAGCTCTCCTTTTCCGGCACCGATTGTGTATGTTAGGGAACAAAAATCTTTATTTGGCTAAGTAAAGGGTGGCTGGGCTGAGACGGCCTGATCAGGCAGGCGGGCCGGGGTTGGCAAGGGGAGGCTCGTGGGAGAGGGGCCAAATGGTTTTGCACTGGAATCTCGTCGGGCCTGCAGCGCTAATCAGCCAATATCTGGAGGATAAATGACAGGACATCAATACCCGCTCCTCCTCCAGGTGCCACGGGGACTGCGCATCCGTCGTGTAGACGAAAGTCCCTCTCAGACTCCTCTATGTCTATACTAACCGACCTCTTACATTTCTGTACATTTACAGTCTACTACATACATTACAGCGAGCTGCTCCTTACCCCCACTCAACCCATACCCCGCGTCTCTCCATTCTCCTCCTCCAGACCCCTCTTCACATTCCTCCTACTCTGGCATCTGGAGTAATTAGAAGCGCTCACCAATTTGCGCTCTCACTGCCTGCTGCTCGCTCCTGAGCTGCTCTCACTCCGTCTTCTTTGTGCGCGAGATGCTCATGTCTTAATACTCAGTGTCCAGGGAAAGTTTACCCCGCCACCACCTGGTAGTGGTCTGCCGGCATGCGGCCTTCTCACGTGCGGGAAAGGGTAAGAGAGTTCGCCGCCGAGGAATAGGTTAGGGTGGGGAGGGACGAGGGAGGGACAGCGTCTTTCGTCAGATCAGCGAGCAGATCCAAATGAGTGAGCTTTAGAGGGTAGCCTTGAGATGAGAAGCATCTGAGCCAACATCTCGAGTTTCAGAAGGGTCGATGGAAGGTTACAGTATTTTGAGAAAGCTTAGGAGATATTCAACTCTGTTATTGAGTGATCTTGTTTATGAGACAGTGCATAAGATTAAACTTTAATGATATCGATTAATTACCATGAGTCAATATCTTTCTTTTTTGTGAATTGTCATTATGACCAGGCGAACTTTAATTATATATAAAGCAGGTCGATTAATTGGTTTCGGAATGATTGAAAAGTGATAATATAAATCGCAATAGGAAATACATGTATGCACATGTAGCTTGATATGTTTCACATTTGCCGTATTAAGACTGCATCATTGCTACTATATCATAACCACTTGTAATATATGGCTTAGTGGAGCACGCCAACAATACCCTGGGATTCTGTTTTTTTTGTAGTAGTAAATGGATATAACAATAGCGGAAAAACTGACAAGCTGTAACTATACGTAAATATATTGCTTGACATACCGTGAAAAAAGCCGGCAAATGCCTCAATTCATTCGCAAGCCTGCCAAGCCAAGGCACCTAGGGCAATAGCAGTGTGTATAAAAAGATATCAGAAAAAACTATCCATCCATTTTCATAGCACCAGGGAAATCGTATTATGTGCCATTGATACATTACCTACTGGGAAGGTATTTTATCTTTGTCTTGTAGAATTTGATTGACTATCCAGCTTACTACAGCAGAAACACAAGCGCCTCTTGAATATCTTTCTGGCAGACAATGTAACAAGGTAAAACAGCATGCTGGCACTGATCTGGCCTTTCTCTTTGAGCTCTCCCACCTTCTCCAACGATCCTTGCTGGGATACAATTGAGGTTTTCCTTCTTATTAACATACATATGTAATTTGCACACTTTTGGCAGGACAGAGGCTGTTCGTTCAGCCAACAGGAATTGGAGGTAAAAGCCTCCAGCCCGACATAATTGGACGACCAGACTCACAACCCCTGCGACTGCGTCCTGTCAAAATCCACGCCACTGGGATGCTTGACTAATCACCGCGACATCTCGCCGGGGCAGCGGCAAACTATGGCAATTGTGACGGGGCCCCATTGTATCTTTACCTGCCAATTAGGATGCTTTTGCCACGGGGCCATGGAGTTGCAATTTTAAGTGGCATTAGCAGTGAGGCACGTTTGGCGAGGCAAGGGTGACGCAAAAACGGTAAGACTGGGTCATCCACGGGCTACAAGAGCGTGTGACAACGCCCCAAATCCCCAGACGTCGTCCCTACGCCCCGCGGCAACGCCATCATGGCCGCCGTACGTGGCCTCGCGAGATCTCGCGATGACCGGTGGAGCGGAGAGGCCACTGTTGTCGCTCCCCATAGCTCCTACTTCATTTGGTACCCCAGATAGGGCTTATTAGAGTCCAGATGGTGCTAATTTAGGACCAGGAGAGCTGACATTTGTAAATTGATCTGGATGTGACGTGTCATGCCATGAACTTGAATTATGACAATGGGTGGGTTTCTTACTATCCATGATTATGGTTTCTAGAGTAGGAAAGGGGCCTTCCATTAAGTATGTACGCACTGAGGGGGGTGGGGGGGTCTACAATTTTTGAAAATTTGCGTACATACCTGTACAAATCCAATGCGTATTTTAGCCCAAGGGGGGTTGGGGGGTTCTAGAATTTCAGAAATTTTGCGTACGTACTAAATGGAAGGCCCCAAAGTGAGTTGACATATCTGGGAAGAAAACGTGTTTAAGTCATGTGGACTCAGTCCATATCATGTAATTACATTATCATATCAAGATACTGCACATTTGCATAACAAAACTTATAAAAAGAAAATCAACTAAAGTGATAGCAGACATGCAAGTATGCCCCAAATGAGAATGCCTACTGTGACTGAAAAAAGTGAAATACCACAATTGAAAGACTGTAAAAATGAGTAATTTTGTCACTTTAGAACTTATTTTGGTCAACCGCTAATATTAATTTTATCTATCTTTAAGACCGCAGTGGCTTTTTTCGAACTTTCCTTTTAATTTTACAGTAGAGGACATCACAATTACACGTACAGAAGGAACAATGTATTCTCGAGGGAGGCATACTCTTCTTTTTTTCTCTTTCTGTGAGACGAAGATTGAAGGTAATTACTTGGAACGACTTTGATATGAATAATTAAAGATTCCAGACCAGATGGCTAGGATCCCTCTGGATGCCAGGCCAGAGCGCATCAACTTGGATAATACACTATATAAAATCACCGGGTACAGCACTTTTTCAGATATGTTACTATGTAGGATGATTATGTTCAATCCAATTAAGTCAAGACTTAATTTGTATGCAATCCCAACACTAATTTGTCTCCTATTCCAAGGCATTATCGAATCTGTACACTCTTCTGATTTGATATTTAGCAAGAAAGTGTAGTTCAGAAGGACCTAGTTTACTGCCACCTAAAATACAAATGTATGTTCGAAGGGGTTGCGTTTGAATCTAGTACCTTTGTATCTGCTTTACAATAGTGGTGTGCTACAAGGAAACATTGTTGAAATATTGCAGACAACCATCATGTGTTAGTAGAATTGCTTTCCCATTGGAGTCAATCCTCGACAAATTACCAGATGCAAAAAGAAAACGACTGTTACATACTTTGATAAGTTACACGGCTGCAATTAATTGCATTTTATCATCTGCGTCTCCAGCGAAGCAGATTACCTATGTCCAATATGTGATTCTGCTTTCGACATAATTATGAAAAATACATCGTCCCTGGAACATTTTCTTAGTAAGATGATCCCTTTGGATGAAATTATAGCTTACCTGTATACATATTCGGACGATGGGCGATAACGAGTCTTTTCCCTGTATGGTGGTTGCTGCTGGTGACGCCTGCAATGCAAAAGCTTAGCATGAACATCACATTGATGCATAAGAAATCAAACAATGGAACCATTCAAATAATAAGTAATATGTATACATTCATATTATGTTTATAATACATATTCATTCTAAGATTAAGAACAGTTAGTTCATAGGTCCGAATTATCGAACTCGATCCTCTGTCTGTTCTTCTCAATGCATCACCTCTTCATCCTAGATCGTTAACCATATTATTTTAAAGGTTTATATAAGTAATAGTCATCAAGGTTTCCCTTGGTTTTAAGTTGTTACACATATAAATGTAAAAATTATATATATGATCACATTAATTCATTACAATATGGCTAATTTTATGCAAATTTCAAGTGATAATAGACCTTTATAGCTCAGAAAAATATGTCATTGTTATACCACATTTTCTGCATATTATTTGTTTTATTGATTTAAATAATATGTTTACACAGGATCAGTGCGTTTTCTCAACGTGTGCTGTATGGTTTACAGAAATAATGATGTTTCTCCCTGCCCTGAAGAGGGAAACGGCTTTTAGATGAAAGAATCAAGAATCCCATAAAAAAAGTCAAGTATGCATTATATATTCTAAAAATAAAAACGAAACGTTGGGACCGACACTTAAAAGGTGAACGGCCTAGGCCGAGGGACCCGTGGGATAGCGCCACTAGGCAGTCACTTTTGGGCCCTCCCACACACACTCATTTTTCCCCAGCAGGATCCAGAAGTCAGCCCAAGTACTTACCTCAGACCAGACACCCGAGGGCCTCATACCAAAGTAGGCCTAACTAGTGCCAAAAATGTACAGCACCACCACCCTCTGGCTACGTTTGCATTTCGTTTAGTCTAATGGGACGAGTCTGACAGGCCTCCGACAAATTCGAAACGCGGCTACAGGAGACGGTTTTTTTCTCTATTCTGTTAGAATGTCTAACACGTCTCCGGTGTGTGGCCGCCAACATACTGTCGGTTATTACAGGTATCTGCCACAGGCTACAATTAAAACGGGCGGCGGAGGCAGCGGCGGTCTAAACTATAGAACAAACGCTGGGAAAGGCAGGTGTTCGTCAAGTTCACTTCTTGCCCGGGAAAGTGTCACAACATACGCTTGTTAAAACATAGCTAACAGGCTATCTTAAAATCAGCAGGGGTTAATGGCCATGGGATGATGCAAGTGTTGTGCTTTAACATTATGTATTGGGGAAACAAGGATGTGGTACGCTTTATGAATTAACAAATGCTTTTAGACGTAATTCTTGAATAAAGAAAATCTGTTTTGACAAAGGATGTGATTCTATGACACCTCAATTAAAAACGTCACATAACAAGAGCATTTTTCTCATTTGATGTATGATTGGTATGGGAAACACAAAGAAACCTGAAGATCCCGATGAAAGTATTTCAATTTCAATTTCATTCAAAGTACATTTATTATTCAAAGGAAGTATTGAATATATTAAGTGTCTTTATACATAATTAAGTATGTTTGTCAGATTCTGAATATGCCTTTTGTATCAATAATGTTTTCAGTTTATTTCTTCAGGATTTTTGTTTTGAATTTACTGTCGAAAACGGGGGTTTCCAATAGAATGTGAAAATAGTCGTATAACAATGTGAAAAGATTCCCTAAACACATACAGATTGTAACTTGACATTGGTTATTGAATTGACATTAAATAGAAATGATAAATTATTGATTCCATCTCATACATGGATTACAAAAGAAAAGGATATTGAACTTGTTCAAAATGCACAAATGTGTTGTTCCTTAGAAAAATAAAAGTTAAATGCATTTTGAAATTGAAATTAAACATTGAAATGTATAAAAAGTAAATTTCATTTTTCGGTATTCATTCTAAAATTTCCTTTGGCTGCAGGGTGCGAGTCATTGAACTAAAGCAATCTTTATGGCCTTGGACCTTGTGCTCTGTGAGCTTCAATCTAACAATATGACAAACTAAGCATTAATATCTGCGACGACCCCCTGGCGACCTTTGGCTATCGAACCATAAAATTGATTGTCCTTTTACTCCAGAGGAGAGTCCTTCACCCGCCTGCTACCCATATCGGAGACACCCTGGAGCAGCCCTGGAGGAGTCCTGCCCCGCCCCTGCAGTCGGCTGAGGCCGTTCACTATCACATACGTTAGCACTATGACCCGAGACTCTAGTTCTACAGAATATGAGGGGTGTAAGTATATAATGCTATACGCCAATATACCAGGATTGTGCATCATATATGAGTCTAAGATGTTGCTGCTAAAGTGGTTGCTGTTCCATCAATAAGACATGGGTAAAAGGCCTGATTCGACATTTTCTCCATGTGAATATTAATGCTTTGTTCAAAATGTAGTATTGTAGATAGTTGTGGCAGTTCATAGTCTATGGCTGATTTTTAACCGACAAAATTTAACGCGGAGATTTGTTAATTCATAATCAATTCATTCATAAATTGTTATCCAACATTTGCCCATGTAAATTGAAGAGGCAAATTCTACATTCTTAGGCGGGCATTTTGTTATGGTCAGACTACCCTCCATGCAATGAGTAGACGCACCAGTGATTAAGGAATGCGTGTATACGTTCAATACATTCGCACATAGTTATGTTTAATATCAGATAGGGCAATCCGTTTCTATAAGGCGATGGTACAAACAATGCTAAAGGAATTTGATAACAGCTATCCCAAAAGCTGTACATTTAACATAAAACTGGGGTTCAAACATACTGTAAGGTTCATAGATGAACGTGATTAATTAGTCTGTATGAGTTCGCTTAGGTTAAGTGGATCTTCCGTCCCCGCTTTTTCTAACACTGAGCGCCAGGACGCAGCTGTTTAGCTGGATTAGAAATTGCTCCCAAATTATACTCTAGACATGTTGCTCTGGCCTCACCGACTATTTTATGCGAAACGGATGTTCTCGGGGAAATTATAGGGACATACTTTTTTGATTAATTGAATAAATCCAAAGCAATATACTTTGATCTATCTAATATATGGACAGTTTAGACATATGAAAAATTTAATTTTTCATGTTAGATCCATGCATACATTCGCAAGATTTGACCCCACCTTTAACATTATTCAGTGTTCATGCCAAATTCAGTACCAATCTGACTGCACGTTATTGACCAACTTGGTTTGAATAGGAAAATGCCATTACATCATATGAATACTTCACAAATATTACCTAAAAATTAAACTGCATTTATCGTATAATGCTATACTTTCCTTCTTTCCTGGGATGCACCCCCTCTGACTCTAGCACTGGTGACGGCTCCTAGGCTACAGGGCAAACACACCGAACTGACTTGACCTCCCCTGTAGGCCCTCTATCGGTGACCTTAGAGACCCATCAGTCTTGATGACGTCATGTAGAGACAACATCTCATCATGGCGTCCTAATATTTGTTCGTCTTAGCGACAAAGACCAAGCTCCTGAACCTAGAGACCTTGGAGGGGACACTAGGGGAGGGGATGGAGTGCAACCGGGTCCCCTCGTTACTGTGATACCGGGGTAAGAGAGCAATATTTGCCCATGAGCATACTAATATCAGCAGGCCCTTTTAAATTCTAACTCAATTATGGCTCCCTAAACAGCTCTAAAGCCTTGCTTTTTAAGTGAGAACACATTTATGTATACGTGCCCGAAATTCACAACTACGTTTAACCATGGGAGCTATTGGTTAAAAGAAGCGAGACGTTTTAAAAGAGACTATAAATATTTGCTGTTCAAAATCAAGCAATAGGACATAACACAACCAAGGCAGTATGTGAGTTTACTGCAAGTTTCCCACGGAAACAACTCGGATTGTTGGACATAAAACAATGTGCCTTGACGTTAAGTGGCGCATGGGTTAAGGGTTGTTTCTCAGGCAATCTGATCTGGTTTAATATGTTCAGGGGTCAATGCCAAATGACCATTTTTGCCATCGTTTCGTATTTGATCCAATTTACCCTGTTTGTGTAAACCACTCAGTGGCCTTTCAGTGGATATGGAGACATTGCCGTGCACATGTTTAAGGAGACCTGATCCTGGCACAGTTCTATTGCAAACGGAAAGGGAGACCCCTTACCTCCCGAGGGGGCCGGCCTTTGATAAACAGCCCTTTGAAAAAGTTCTAATGCGCTCTATATTTGTGTTGGTAATAGAAGTAGTAGCTCACAAGGCGAGCCATTTCTGGTGATTCATGTTCCCGCTGTGAGAAAAAGAAGCAAAAAAGCACCTGTGGCTTTTACAAGGTCTGCTAGCGGGAACCATAGACGTCTTGTTTATTGCAGGGGAATAGTGTAGAGAATGAAAAGGCATACCGAAGAAATATATATTCTCCCGCAAAAGCAGCTTGCTCAAACACGGAGGTGGTATTTTCCATTTGTAAGGTTTAAGCCTCTATTGCGTCGATGGCTGTGGTGCTTTAAAATATTCATGAGAATCTTTGTGCGCCTTTAATAAAGCAATCATTTTAGTTCTAATATCATGTAAATGAGAACTTTTCTAACAAATTTCAAAATTAATAAACTCACACATGCAGTCTCAGATAATCGGTCTCATCGCAATATCATCTGCTAAAATCTGAGGCACTTTAGTAAACTGTAACACGACACCAAACAAAAATACATAATTATACTGTTCATCCCCCGGGTCGTCTCTCCAATATTGAAAGACGTATGTAATAAATGGAGGGTATTAGCTTCCTAATAATGCATTTATTGCAACACAATCCGGATATCCGCCCCCTTTCCTCATGTTTAGTTCCGGGTGCACATAATAAATCTCAAGATGAAAAGTTTTTGCCGGTATAGAAGTCATACATTCTTATAGGTGTACAGCTATGCATCTGTATTTGTACATAATATAGTAAATGTTAAATTTATTCTGTATGTATCCTTTTTACTTGTAGTTGTACATAGATTTGTACAGCGTTAAAACTGTAAAAAATAAATGCCATGTGATATGGGCTCTCGTGATAGGAATGACCCACAGATTGAATCTATATTCATGTATAATTCCCAGATACTGCCCCCCCTCCCCTATAGGACTTTTTGGCTGTTGTATTCATCTTTTTGCATATTTATAACAATTTTATAACCTATGAGGCTGTTCAATAAAGCATCGTATTTCTATTTACAAGTGTGAAGGTGGCCCCAGCGATCTCATCCTAAAACGAAAAGAAAGCCCGTTTATAATGGGTCACCTGGGCATCTCCCTTTTTTGCACGAAAGTACCCCCCTGCCCCTTGTAAATTTCCCCAGCTGGCTAGCTGATAATAGAGCGGGTATCCCCCGGTCATTCCTCCCCTCCTCCAGGGCGCTCGTGGCCCCTAGTGGTCCCTCAGCAGGTCTGGAGCATCAGTCAGCACCCTTCCACACATATCAGTGCCCCACTCACCGACCCTCAGCGCCAGTGCCTCAAGCCAGAGTCAACAATTCTCCTTCCGTTTGCCCTCCCCTTGAATATTGCTCAGTAACCCAACCGGCTCCCCTCGGCCTACTGTTTTGAGGTTGGGAAAAAAGGAGGACTGAAAACAAAGTTGGCGATAAGAGTTTCTTTCTAGCTTCGCAGGGGTGTTGATGTGAGCGCAGGAAAAAAAGGGTTAAAACAATGTTTTAATGAAGGAAACTGTGTTGATGCGGCGGGGTTTGATCCTCTAGAATTGTGTTATCCCCAACAGCACTCTGGCCCATCAGCCAAACAATTCTTATTCTAGCGCCGCCTCAACAACAACGCAAAGTGCAACGCATCCATGGCTTATAAGCATTAGCCTCACATTCAAGCTCAAGCTCAGGTTCAAGCGTGGGGTCCCCCTCTGCTTGTGTGTCTTCATATCTTATCTTAATGTCGCCCACGCCTGGCAGCATTTATAGATCAGGTTACAGGCCACTTGCCGGTTAATGTCGTGCCATCCAACTCCTCCTGATTAATGACAGCGTTTGCGGAGAGGGGGCGCTGCAGTGCGGGGACGGACGCTGCTTGCTATCTTCCGTTTCCGGCATTGTGTGCAGGGCTCTGGTTATCGCCCGGCATAAGGCTCAGACACGGCCTTATCATAAGCTGATAAATCACCGCATTGATGAGCTTTTTAATGATGATGGTATTGCCGGGGAAATAAACTTTTAATACATGTCTTAATGGTATTGTCACATCTAGACAAAAACACAATGGCAATAAAGAAGAATGGCGACTGTAAACGCCATGCTCCATTAGAGAAGAAAATTTGATTTCAAAAGCAATGAAATCACAATAAAAAAACTTACAGTTAAAACTCATTTCCTTCGCGTTAAAGGAACGTAAGAATCGTTTACCTTCCTTACGACGATTCTCTTGCATCTCGAATCTCTGGGTGTAGCGAGCAATTTGCCATTTAGAAATCCCCAGTCTGTATTTTAAACAAGTCCACAATCAATAATATCTGGAGTTGGTTATCATTTGTACATCGGCTGTGGTGTGTCCGGCGTATAACACGCGTAACAAATTGATGATTAGCGTGACCAAGGCCGCCCCTGAAGGCCTGTTTCCCCACGTCCTACCATGGCACTCCACGTGGGCCATCTTTGACATCGACCGCTGTTTGTACAAAAACTGACCGTGTCCAGGAGCACCTGTTGCCCTGAGGGGGGCAGTGCAAACACCAGGGACCCCCCTTGACCACCCCCTGCGTGGGATTGACCACAGGGAGTTGACCCGTAAAGCATGTCCACTCCGACCACTTAGATGTTGACCACTTGACCCACGCTCACAACCCATCTGCCCTTCAACTGATGAGGCATCATTGGTCAGCGCCGGATGTCATGAATTAAGGGAGTTATTGATTCATATCAGCGATATTATCATCTGATCAAACTAATATTTTACGTCGTTATCTGGCGTATTGAGGCTGTCGTTTGATACTTGTTTGATATAATGATATCTGTTTGCTTGATACTATCGTTCATCGTAGGGAACACAGATGTATTGATAAGGATGACTGTCCTGATGATGGGTATGCGAAATGAAAAGAAAACGTCAAGAAATACACTTTTTTCCGCGCGGACAATTACACTCACAAATGTCTGAAAATGCGCTAATAATCACCAATTTGCATTATGTTGTTACACTAACATAGAAATATGTTAGTTGACTTGTGGAAACACGAGATTATAATCTGAAGAGGGGACCTGTACTTTTCCTGTATACGATTATTGGAGAAGGTGACTTTTGAAATGCTCCACCGACATGGAGATGAACTTGTGAGCGTTGATAATGTCAAAGCCAAAAGTTGATTCACCGTCGCCTTCAAGGAAAGATGCCACCGAAACGTTCCATCTTCCTAACGAATTATTTCTGTGTATCCTGATATTTAATGATATGAATAAGCATCTGTAAAGGTCATGTTAATTCAAAAAGTCAACACTCAGATAGCGCCACAATATCTATTACAATTTAATCAAGAAATATAAGTTATCGGAACGCCTCTGTGCCATAACGTTTTATGTGTATGAGTTCATATAACGATGGAAGATTTATGTTGTCTCTAATCTTCGTTCAAATATAACATAACGCATGGAAAATCACTCTCTATGTTTCTCCATCCGTGAGTCAGCATAAATATCTTATATTGTCCAGTTGCGCAGCCAGAACCCTGGAGCCTTTAATGGCCCGCAATTTCCTGCTGCAATTCGACGTTAGTATTCACAAAGCAGTGGCTGACAGTAGAAAGGGAGAATAAGCTCATGTGTGGATGGGACCCCCAGCTGACTCCCCTACAAAGAGGCCCTTTCCATCGCCTCCTGCCCCTCTAGCTCTTTTCCGCCATCAGGTGGAGATGCTTGACCCCTCCCAGAGGTCAGCCTATCGGGGTCAGCTTGACCAGTGAGTAGTTCCGAGCAGCTCGCCTCTGAGCAGCTCCAGGGAGCAGCCCCTGTTGGTGATCACACATCTGTGGTGTGATCGTGTGAAAATGGCGCTGGATCGAACTCGGTAGGAGACTCTTTAATCTAAAAGGAAAGAGTCGGGTGAGCTACTCAGCTCAGGCTTGAGCTGCTCAGAGCAGATGAGAGATGGCAGCGGGTGAGAAGCACCTGGAAACATGTGCAAACAGGGGACGGGGTCCTGACCCCTCACTTGACCTGCAGATGACCTCAAGATCAACGGGCAGCTCGTCGGCTGGGTCCACTACGGCCACAGGGGTCATTTAAGATTCTCCTTGGGGGGATTATCTATCAGTGAGCAGCTCGCCCACTCAGGTGAGCAAAAGGGCACTTTCGCATTAGCGTACCACTCGAAGCGCCCATAATGAATTTACCCAAAATAAAATTGGCCATTTTAAAGTAACAAACTAAAGTCATTGATTAAAGGAAGTGATGATATCAGTAATAGGAGATAAAATCCCCAAAGACATCCAATGAAGTAGGAACGTTCTGAAAATGGAGGAACTTCTGAAAATGGAGGAACTTCCGGAAATTCCGGAAACACTCCAAAAATATGTAATTTCATATTTGTCTGCCCCTCAAAAGAATTGTGCACGCTAATTCGTCCTCAACCGACCTGATGGTAGTTCCCAAGCAAATCCGCCGGATTATAAGCCTAACTTTCCTAGAAAAAAGGCAGACTTTTAACATGTCTAGACTCCAGATGGTATCTATAAAACGAAGTACTCTTCTGTCCGCTTTGGATGTCGACTGAACGCCATTCATTTTCTAAGCAGGTCATAGTAAATGTGGGGAGGTGTTCTCTGCCACCTGGATTAGATTACAGGTAATCTGAGGTGACACATTCCTACCCATCACTTGGCTAATAACCTAGGTTTTATCTCCCACCAAGGGCTTCCTTATCTCATTTTTAATTAGCTGAACGACTGCAGGCCTGTGACTGAGGCACCGGTGCACCAAATGATCCACTTGGGAAGAAAAAGTAATACTAATATTCCTGTTGGAAAAAACACATGTTATTATAGAAGTGAATTATGAACGCTTAGCATTTGAAAAAGTTGATGTAATAAGGGATCAAGAAAATAGTATGATGCTTTTTATTCTTTCCAGGCAGTCGACCTTATAATTCAATAATTCCCTTGTAGTTCATTTTAGGATGATTAAAATATGACCAAAGGCGCACAGTAGTCAGTCTGCACAAACAGAATAGTTCAGTTCTAATACCAGACAAAAGCTTAAAATGTAGGCTCTATTCTAGACAATTTGATGACAGATGCTAAGTCTGTTGCTCTGTTGAAAATCTAATCAAGATAAAGGGCTTGTACACATTGGCATTAACTTCGCTTTAACTCAGCATTCTCTTAATTATTATCATTAGCGTATATCACTGTTTTCCAGAATCCTCGGCCTAATCTGCATTATTAACTACCTGGCCCGGTACTCCTATGTTTAAAGCGCTGGGCCCATTCCTACGAATTCTTCAGAAACATTATAAATTTATAACTTTTGACTACACGTCAAGTAATCAATTCATAATATGAATAAAACTCCAAAACTGATGGCCACATGGTGACTAAATATGACATTAGCGGGTACGTTTTCCCAAATACACTCCCAAATGTCTATTTATTGGGAAATTACCAACATCCCCAATTTTGGTTGTGCGTCTTTAATAGTCTGTGAGCAGCTCTTCAAGTAGTGGCATTGGTGGACTCCTTCATTGCCTCGGCTGACCAATGCTTCTCCTCCAGAGTTGGGGGTTTCCAGCATTGCGCCTTCTGTCCCCACAGATCAATATGCATGCTCCATGACGCGGCCGATGTCGCCCAAAGGTCATAGCAGTCAGGGCCATTGGGAATGACCTTTGCAGGTCGGAAACTGTCTGGCCAGGTTCCCCAACTGCCCGGTGCTGTGGGGTTGGCTGGTTGCAGGACCAATGATGACCGGGGTTTAGGTAGTGAGCTATAGATGTAAAAGCTAGTTCCACAGAAATGGTTGCCCCTGAGTTACACTACTATGGGACTACTAGTAGAATATGCTAGGAGAGTTTATAAATATTATGAGTCTGTAATTTTGGTCAAACTACCGAACATGGTGATGGCTTCTTCCATGAACATACAGGTACGTATTCATACACATTCGGATGCACCTCAGCTGTTGAGAAACGTGTACTCACAATATATAATTAAAGTCACCCGTGATAAGATGAGAAAATGCAAAGGGAGTCCTATCTTTTTGATCCAACAGTGTTTTGCCACATGCCAATCATATGATATCATACGTACATGTATAGACCTATCGCCTAGATGTATACCAAAACAATCTGTATAATATGTGGAATGCCCATTGTGACTGGCCCAAAGATACACACCTCTATGGCTGAGAACGCTCAGCAACCCATCCTTGCTAAAGGCCTTATCCCAGTGGACACATACTCCCAGGGGCCACATTAGTCGGCACGCCTGGTACTTTTGTGAAAAGAGGTCAATGGTAAAGAAGGGTCACTACCTCACACTTACACCGGCCCCCTGCAGGGATGGCACAAGGATGGCTAAATGGGGTCTATATTGGCAATGCCATTGTGTTTTCATGAATAAACCCGACCGCGTCAGCTTTTGATGGGTTCCCGGGAAATGACGATTTAGACTAATAATGTACACACACGGAAAGTGGATATGTTAGGATAGTAAATGGATGAATTGGTTATCCTACAGATAAGTATCTTGTGACCCTATTGATGTTATAGGAGGGGCGCATGATGCCAACACTTTGTGATGTAGAAACAAAATATAGTGCAATTCGGGAGGTTGGCAACATATTATTGTGCAGAAAGAATCTATATGTCATCGTATAAATGTAACCATTCCTCTTGCAGAAGCTACAGTGTCAGTACATTTATGCGCCGGTTGATTAGTAGTACTTACATGTACATGCCCCAGTTCATTATTTGTAATGCTTATCTCGGTAAGAGAGGCTCCCTGACACATATGCCTGTTATCATAATTACACTGTGTAACTTTACCAATTAATCATCAGTGTGGCTATGTATAGAGTACCTAGATAATACTTGTGGCACAAATATAGCGCTATACATACCACATTCTGTAAAATACCCACGTCCGGCCTTCGGAAACCGTTAAATATAGATCAGCATTGTGCTGAGGGTATTAGACATTCGCCTCTTTACTTCACAGAAGCAGGCGGTCCCATGATACATGTAAAAGAGCCCTTACGGAACGCCCGCCACGCCCTGGAGGTTTTTCCGCCTCTGCCAGCCTCATCTGTGACAATGACCAGACCACTGTTTATTCCCCCTAATTCCAATATAGGGCCCCACCTCGCCGTGCCCCCTCCGGGCCTCCCGGGAGCCGCCCAGGCGTGTATGTTCTTATCAAGGCCGGGGAGGGGGGCTAGGCCCGGGACAGCCTGATAATCCTGAGTTATTCTTTGACATGGCCTCCTCCAGTAGGGGCCAGCAGGCGGGAATCAGGAAAACAAGGCGCAGGCCAAATGGGCCGGTCACAGTGCCACCCACAATTCTCATACCCTGTTTTATAGTATGCCTATATGGGCGGGAGGATTCCTCAACCAGAAATCATCCATAACCCCAGATTCACCGCTCCTCCTATCCTCCTATGCCCGGAGGCTACCGTCCCTCTAGGGGATTTGCCAAGGCAGCAACCCTTTTCTGAGACGCAGGAGGTTGATGGTGGGTATATAGATACATACATACCTGGAAAGGCCTAAAGCTCTATGTGGTTAAATATGGGGGAGCCACCAATGGAGATGGGGACGCTGCTTATATGGGGTGCACCATTTTAGGAGATAGGGGTGGGGACGCAAAGCTTTGATCTATGCACCCTTGCTCGTATAGATCCAGTCTGGCCAAGGCTAACAGTTTGGCAAAGCCGCGGCTTACCCTACGTGGGTTAAAGCTGGTGTGGTGGTAGCCTAATGGGGGTCTCTGCCTTAAGGGGGAGGGACAACAGTACAAGCTCATACTTATATAAGTCCGTGTGTATTACCTTCCTTACTACATCATGACGGATATGATTATACAGTAGTACGTGATGTTATCTCACTTATTACATTTGTGTGGTAACCTTTTCCCGTGCATTTATGAAATCTGAGGTGAGACTGAACGTAATTCCTATTCAATCAAGTAGGTTTCTTTTTCCATTTCATAATTTCAATAAGTTGGTGTTTTGATTTAATACAGAAATTTGATACAGGAACGCAGCGGAATACACAGGACAAAATAAGCGCATCTTTTTAACGGAACAGGTCAGAAATTGTGCAGAGTAGTAATTTCAATTTATAATTATTTCACAAGGTGTTGGATAAAAAACGAGCGCCAAAGCCCAGCGTGGTAGTGGACAGTGTACGCCACTCCCCTGGTCCTGTAGAGGTGGACAGTACACAGGTCTCCAGTGATGTGGTCAATAGGCTATTGACCGGTGGTCAGTATAACCCTCCTTACTTGCTTGACCCCCTCCCAAAGCCCTCCCTGCCTAATCACTGGGCATTGGGCAACCACAGAGCCGATTTGGCCCTTTTTGGGCGAGTGGCCTTATCGACTTTATTTACATCTGAATTCCAAACCCTCTCTCCCTGGATCACCCCAGCCTCATCATTAACCATATCACGTCGGGGTCAGCTCGTTTGGGTTCGGAGAAAAATAAATATTCAGGGGGTAGGTTTTTGTGCTAGGGATTCTCTAAGAGAGGCAAATAAAAATAGAATGAATTAATTAAGGAAATCTCACTGGTCGGAATGTTTGTCAATTAGACTCAGACCACTGGTCAGTGAGAAATGTTTAATCTGGGAAATGTAGGAAAGCAATAACGGGTCAGTCTGGTCCATCTTACTAGCGGCAAATAGTCACTCTTAGTGTCCAATTTGGGAGGTGAACACCGCCATCAAGATGCAATCCCGGCCAGCCCGCCGCTGACCTCGGCCTAGGTGAGCAAACAACCTGGGAGTGTGGGGCCGAGTGTTCAGCAGCCTTTTCCAGGCCAAGTCAAACTTGTAGAAATCTGAATTGTACTTCTTATAAAACATACTTATTGATTCTCAAGTTTACTATCCTTCCTCTATGTCTTTTTGCAGGTCATTCTATCGGGTAATTATTGTAGAAATATCACTTTGTATGACAATAATTATAGATATGCAGTACCTTAGCTTCACTAATATAATTATGCATTGCATTGCAATATACTTGTAACTTATAATTAGACTAAGGCATACAGTACATGTCTAAATACATAATAATTGTTTCATAGCGACCACGTTAGTTGAAGCCATATAATATGTCTGCCTGTACTGCACTGTTTCTCCATTACACCAGTATACAGAGAGTATTATCATGAGGAGATTTATCCTTTTGTGGGCTCTGAAAAGCATTCAGGAGGCTTTGCTTGTTTTTAGTGCTGCTTTTCATGTAAATCTCTGCAGAACAATAGCCTGCTCGTTTGGGATGCCTCCTGAGCACTGGGCATGGGCCCTCATCATATGTTGATGCTCTCACCCTGGCGCACCTATAATGCTGATCTATGGCTTGGCCGGGTCCAGGGTCCAGCTGGCCCCGGTAAAGCTAAGGTCGGAATACAAAGGGAATTGGGAGAGAAGGATCGTTCATGGGCATATGGAAATTCATATAGATTTAGATGTGTTTTTAATGGATGGATGGGGGTTAGGCGGAGGGGCGACACATTGTTCATTGCTGGAAACTCATTATTGTATTTGAAAAAAAGTCATCTTTTAGAATGTGCAATTTGCATTGTATGTCATGTTAGGGAGCCATAAGATATTCAGCTGTATGCTCCCAAATTGGAGTTGGAAGGCAAGATACCGTACCCAGATCTGGGATACCCTTCTAGTGTGATGGTATCACCTCACTGCCATACTATATGCATGACTGTATGCATCCATACAAATATACATGTTTATCATACTCCCAACATGACAAATGTTATGTTGCGAATATTTCTCTTATCTCAAGGACTGGCCCTTGCAACCTCTTTAGCGGCCAGCAAAATATCAAATAGCTGCTTGAATCATTGCTCAGGCATTATGAGTTATGCACCCACTCTATACCCTTCACAGTCTATCAGCCCCTCAGTCAATCAGGAGGCAATAAAGGCACACTCGATCCTGGCACGCCCTGTTCCTCCGCCACCACTGGAGCAATCAGAATACCATAGCGAAACCTATCTGGTCAGGGAGAAGGAGGGGGAGCCCGGCACGGGCGGCCACCTAGTGAGAGAATGGTGAAACAGACTGGCGCTGCCCTGTCCCGCTTACTTAGCATGCTGGAGGAGAGAATGGTGCCAGTCTAATCACGTGGCCTACCTGACACACCTACCGATGGGCTAACACCTGGAGGTGGTGGCAGCAATCTCTACCCCGCCCTCCACGGACCACAGGAGGAGCCTCCTCTCGCTTCTGTATAGGTTGTTGACATAGGGACAAGAGGTGGTTCTGTCTTTTATTGCTGTTAGTATGCGTAGGTTCAGGGGGATTCTTGTTAATTATTATTTATGGCATTACAACAGAGAGGACTAATTCAATTGCATTCAGTGTTCCTCTAGGTCGTATCACATTGCTGTTTGACCTGCTATTTCCCTGATCGATCATGTTGATGTTATTTCTCATTCCTCGACACAAAACTACAATTCCCTTGTTACCTATCATTCATCTACACAAAACTGCAATTCCCTTGTGAATTCTAATAAATGTATAGATATAATATATATCACGTTAAGCAATGCAATTCACTTTACAGACATTTTATGTGTACCAACACATTCCCTTAGAAAGTAGAACTAATGGTCAACTTCTAACAGTAATTACATCAGTAGCCTCTTCAAGCCGATGCAAAAACATATATAGACGTCAGGTGATTCTCTGCATAGTACATCAGCACAGCACATGTCAGAATTTAAAGTTCAGATAAATGCTTGTCTTCTTTTCACTTCGAACTGAGGAGAAAAAAATGGGAAATAACGATGTGCAACTCTTGCATGTCGCATATGACATACGAATGACGTAGCGACAACCTTAATCCCGCATTTTTCTAAGACGCTTAGAAAAGCCTGTGTAGCCACAAGGGCGAGCCCGTGGTATCCATGGCAACCTTGTCCTCATTAGTGGCGCCATCTTGCTGAGGAGCACGTAAATTGGGATCGTCTCCATGCTGATCTCTTCTCTCTGCGCACAGTCCCGCCGGAGCAGGAGTCACAACAACCTCATGTCAAGCGGACCGGAGGCCCATTACCCTTCAACCCGGCCAATGACGTAGTGCCCTGATCTGGGGGAGATCTCACTCGGGCCAATATCATTACTCCTATAAGCCCTGGGCGGCCATGGTGGTCTCACAGTCGCCCTGGAGGAGCCCCCCATACCCATGGAGTTGGCCCTAACCCTTTACTATATATGGGCCCCCTCCTATAGGTATCGCGCGCTTCAATTAGTGAGAATACCTACTTGCGCACCCCTGGTGGTAAAACGAGTAATGAAAAACGCCGCCCAACGACGTTGACATCTACGTGTAATACGTCATCATTGACTGTGTCCCCCAGTGTCCCCTCGGACTTAGGTGTTGTGTCATACGACGGGCAGGCCGTCAAACAAATCATGTGTGATTACGTCATCGATGACAACGTCATACGTCAAAAGCAGCCTACCATTCATGGGCTACACTGCTTGTTGTGCTGATGAGGCTCTATGTATGTTGTTACTCAGTGTTTTCTCGGAAGGCCCAATTTGAACCCAGGAAGCATGAGTCGGATAATGTCGCGAGGCTTTGAATTATTCATTAGTCCTGTATATATACGTCTTGAACACACAAAAGGCCATACTTAATGAACTTTGATGCCAAAATTGTCTGGGTGACTATTAATAAACTGATAAGTACGTCGCCGACTATGCCAGTCTTGTTTTTATCAGATATATACATTGAATTAAACTAAATTTACTACCCAGATTTTAGAAACACTCGTGGAGCAAACCTGGAAATTCCTATTAGGTAAACAAGAGGGTCTTAGGCGGGGGTGTACTGGTCGAGGTAATGGGAAAGTAAAGCATCCTTGGGCGGACTACCTGCAGTTTAATTGGCACCTTTCGGGGCAGGATCCTCTTTACTTTGCTATACTTATGCCGCGGGTGTCGCCCCTCAGCCCTCGTAATGGTAACCATCCAGGCTCCTCCAGGGCTCCGACCCTGCCTACAACCATTATATGCACAATTTAATGTCTGATTTACTATGAAGATTGCATCTATTTGTATTCATGACTGACTCTTTTTTAGACATTAGATCCTCATTTCCATCACCAAACGTCTTCTCTAGTTATGTAAAGTTGTCTACCCGCTTATCATTCTCTATTTTGTCAATTACCACCCCGTACTTCCTTTGCGACACTCTCTATTTCCAGTCGTGCTTTCTCGGGGATTGTATCGTATGTATAAATCAGCTTTCAATTCGGAGAAATGGGAGGTTTATTATTAAAATTGTACCGGTTGACTCAATCCAAAACTATTAGATTCCCATTGAAGGCTAAACTCTTCTAATCAGATATCCAGGCAGTTAATCACAAATAGTTCCTTTCGGGCGCCTCTACCGAGGCACCAGGGTTTGGCTATCATTTCGCCCAGACAACGTCATCCATTTACAATACAGCCAATAGAAAAACTGACAAAGCAATGGAAATTGAGACTTGACTTTGAATACGTGCAGTTAGAGCCCGTAGATTGCAGTTCTTTGTGTTATTTGCTCCTCGACGGTCGTTTAGAGTACATCAGCACTTGGGAATTCTCACTGGAGACACTAGCAAATTTGATGAATAAGCATGGACTTTGAATACAATTAAAGAATTGGTATGAAGAATATAACAAATAGCTATAAATGGAGCATAATGACACCCAAGGGGGTGTCTGAATTGGCTTGTTTTCGACCTTTGAAAGTGGATAGAAGAGAATAAGAACGGTTCTAATTTCCTTCTCCAAATCCATGACATTGTGCATCGGAAGAAGGGGTGTCACCTTGGGCATTGGTGATCATAACGTTCTGTTGCTCTGAGGGTTTCCGGCAACTTCAAGTTTAATGACAGAACGCGAGCGCCATTTTTCCTGAAGGTCATTCACAACGTTCTATAAATAAATGCCTGTAGAATATAAACTTTTCAGATTAAAGTAGTAATATCGAAGGCTCTTTGGGAGTATTGACTGGCATTTAGTATGCTTGAAAGTAATTATCTGAAACAGTTACCATTGGATAAGCTGATAAGTATAAAGGGTAGATTACTATATTGTATATAGTTTTAAGGCATAATTCTTTAGCATTCGAATTAACATATTCCCTGAAGAAATGTGTTTGTAAAAGGAAAGTACTTGGAATAATTCAAGCCATTTAAAGGAAACTGGACAAAATGCATCTTGATTAAGCAAAAACAATAGAATATTCATACGGATACAGTTAGCTGGCATTGCAAGTGTCTCTATACTGATTGTTTATGGTAAATGCTTTCTTCATTTTGAAAGAAAAACACATTACCCCCTCTTTTATTAGCAGTCATCATTTCTCTAGGGTTCCTAGTTTGAACAGGAAAAACTCACATAGGCCTATTCTAATTAAGTTGTATATGGAATCTCAGTCTGGAAATTCTGAACTTCTGGAACGTCCTCCTTCTATGAATATGATTTTGTCTTATACTTATTGACTGTATTATTTCTATCATTAATCGTCATATTTCGCCTATATCATTTTGTTCTCTTATCTCATCTACATTATTACCTCATCTGTTTCAACTGGAAGAACATAAACTGAATGTATGTGAAGTTGTGAAAAAAAATTAATCTATATTGTGTAAATACATAACATTGGTTGATAAATGACCTTTTATGCAAGATCAATATTTTTTATCTTTTACATAAGACACCATGCATCTGAAAAATCATGCTTTATACATATATGCAGCCGGAGTGCAGTGTCCTATCGGTCATGTACCTCTCAAAGGCACCTGGTCCTAGGGCACTCCTTGAATATTCTAACACATTTCCCTATAAAGATATTCAATTTTGGAAAAGGAATATTTATGCATATATGTCACCGACATAACAGTAACAGGTCATTGCCCCTTTACCATCTGCCTCCGTCTAGCAGTCAAGTACAGAACACATATATATCTGAAGACGCTGGTTGTATCACGCGAAAGAATTTTATAAATATTGAATCAGTTACAGCACAAGGGCCCAACACCCAACATTTATACAAACGACATCTACCTACAGTTTCATTTGGTGACTGACAGCTAGGATAATCTTACACCAGCATACGTTGCTATAACGATTGGCCATATTGTCAAATGGTACTATGGAAATGATCCCATATATACTATTACAGTGAAGAGTAAAATAAGAAATCGACGGACATCTACCCATGGCTTTATAATATTATACTCAGTGGTCGGACCCTGGAGGTAGTGGCCCCGTCTGCCGGGAGGACGCCGGCTCCAGGCGGGCGGCCAGTCGGCAGATAAGGGTAATTCGCCGACGCATTTCATACGTTCTACAATTCGCCGGCGGCATCATTTCGATCTTGCTGCTTCCTGTCGGTTAGCAACGATGTATCTATTGGATCTTATATATACAAGCAGGAGATTATTCTCCTCGACGAATATGTATCAACATTCTAACTGACGCGGCTTCATTGCCAGCTCTATAGAAATACATCATCCAAGTAGACTTGCATTGTTCCTATATACTTATTATCATGCCAGCATGTCTGAATGAACATTAATGGATAAAGTGTATAACTGTAATTATGTATAGTACAATCAGCATACCGTTCTTTTCCCGGTAATTCTGTTACTGTATAGTCATTACTTGAACTAATTTCTCTCCTATTTGTCGCATTCCCATATTCAATTAAAATATAAGATTCTAATGACTACATTTTACAATACATACTATTACCTAAAGTCTTGCCTTCATAATCATATTGAGGATAGTGCATCGTAATAATTAATCCTTGCATGTATTACCAATGCGTCATAATTAGTGTCTTCCTATTTGTTGTCTCAACAATAAACATTTATGTTTAAGTAGGTGTATGGCATGCCCATTGCCATCTGAACTGCTTATACATGTCATGTATAAGCTGATAAGTTGTTGTTCAAGCAATTTCTGATATAGGGTTTTTGTGTATTGAATTCACTGTACTACAGATTATAACTTTTTTTCGGCTACATACTCATACATCATTAGTAAGTAAATGCGGAAATCTAGTGGGGCGATATCCTGTGTAGGTTTTTCTTAGGTAGGAGGGGTGGTTATGAAAATAACACGAAGGACATATCAGCTGCACCAACCTGACAAGCTTTCAATGGTAAACAATATAAGACGGATAATAACGGCGGCAACACCCTTATATGAAATGTGAGAACGCCCATGCCAATACATGCTCACACATCAAATGGTCATTCATCAAATACCATTTATTTAGGGGAAAAAACCTTCAAAATGGGTGTACAAGTTTATTACCACTGGCAATTCGCCTGTGTCAACAACGCAGGAAAAGGAGCAGGTAAAAAAGAGGTCGAATTATGAGGGCGGTGGTGGCCTGGGGCCATCGAGCGCAGAGAGTTGATTTACTTCATGTACGTACTGGCTGCTGAAATAACCTCCTCTAAGTAGGACGAATGACGAGTCGGACAGACACGCACTAACAGCAAAAGGCCCTGCCACAATTGTGTTGGGGCCAAAGAGCATTTAGCCAGGTCAAAACAATGTGGGGGCGGCTGTCACCAACAGTTGTCATAGGTACACGCAATACAGCCTGCAGGTTGTAATATATGTGTAAGGCTACAGCAACCTGGAGTGGGAGTGTACAGGCCAAAGGAGCTAGGCAAAGTCTTTCACAAGAGACACTTAAGAGCACTGTGAAGACGCGGCACCAAGGGGCTCTCCTTTTGGCGCCTGGCCTGCCTTGCCTAATGGTGTGTGACTTATGGGTCTGCTACTTCCCGCCACAGCCCGCGGCCATGTTGACACTCCCCACAGGAGGAGGAGGCAGAGTTAACCTCGCCTCTCCCTCCCCGATTACACTTATTTTCTCATTTTCTGTGGTAATATTTTGCTGCCTATATCTAAAGATTGCTAATATGTATACTCATATTGCAATGGCGTCATTTGATTGTTTCTTTTAGGGAAATAGTTCAGTGAAGGCCGCGGGCACGTGCCTCGGAAACTGGCGGGGAAAATCAGGATTGGGGTAAAATGTCGTTTGGCTCAGGGACTAATGATGCTGGTTGGAGCGGCGCCGCCCGCTACATGCTAAACTCAATATGACCGACTGACATCTATCTGACAGAGGCGGCTAATACTGAGCTGCTCATCCCGACGACACCTTGGGCGTTCTGTCACTTTTCACAACCTCGGCCGCCCTGATAGTGTCATAATGAGCAGCTCCTGTCAATCACGGTCACGTGGGTGGCTCGGTGACGCCCCCATTCTCATTTTCGCGCGCTGCAACGTTTTCCGCGCCAGAAGCGAAAACGCTCCTCAAGGTTCAGGCCACGCGTACCCGCTGCATCTCGGGTTGTGCTGAGGCGAGTAACTCACGTGCGCTACCTGCTCACGTACAGTGATTGATGACCTAGGTCATCGGTCAAAATATGATCTCAGATGCCGATATGATTAGCTCGATGTGTGTAGGGGTTGGCGGCGGTCGGCGCGATGAGTGATCGCTGTAGGGAGTAGCATTACCAAACAGTCCTTCGCCAAGCCTTTGCCGTATGTAATGCGAAAAGCGGCCAGCAGTGAGGACGTTGATGAATACGACCGGCGCGTGCCGCGAGCTGCTCGCTGCCGCCTACATATATAAGGCTCCACATTAGGAGCTGCTCACCCCAGACCCACCTGTAGGCCAGGACAACGACTCGGCACGTAGAAGCCTCGATCTATCACGACCAAATTGTGCCAGCAGCTGATTCAAAATCCCCTCATTCAGAGAGCGCCCCCTCCGCTCTCCCTACGACACGCAGCCATTACACCTGACCCGGGCTGTATTCTATGGGGCACAGCATCACAGGTCATTACACAAGTCTTCTAGTATCCTAGTATTCCTAGTGCAGTAAGGGGTTTTCAATATACAGTGTACTATAATGCAATACGTTGGGATTACTGCTTTACTGCTCACTGATCGAATTACATCTCAGACCCAAATTTCCCAACAAACATAATATATTATTCATAGCCATACTCCATATCAAGTACCTAGGATGCATTCTAATCTATTCTAAGAAATACAGAGATAATAATCATATTCCATATCAATGCGAGAAAGTGGCATGGGAATTCCACCTTGAATAAAATGGATATCCCTTCAAGTCATCTATAAATTCATGTCACGCACTCTTATGTTCATTATCCAGAGTTTTTACCGCTGTGCAACGCGTTTTCGTGAGATGGAAACCATATTAATCAGATCCTATTTCAATATCACAGAGGCATGTGCAAATTTCTAAAGAACTACGCGGTATCTTGTCTAGCTATTTTGGTGCAAGAGTATCTTTGATGTGGTTTTGAGGCAAAGGCAAAGTGAAATTTGCAATATGCACAGATCCATGAGGAGAGTAATTGGCTTTTCTGGGAAAGTAAGACGTTTATATTTCACCATCGAACTAATGAATATCTCACTATGATTCTTATAACTCTTCACATAACTTACATTTTCCCAAGGGAAATCGGCCGTGTTTACTTCTATCTGTAAGTAGTATATTAATTGTCGGTTTGCTCAAGGAGACGAATACTAAGTCTGGAGCAAGGTCGCCGTTATGCTAAGCTGGTATAGCTATGAACCTGTAACGTCCACTACCTATTTGAATAATCGTTTGCAAAGGAATAATGATAAAGAATCTGATTTCTTAAAATCAATCGGGGCCCAGGGCTGACGCTGGATAATGTTTAACATAGCATCAACAGAACTGTGTTTCAGTCATCATATTCCAGTAGTACTTATAATATGAACCCAACATCACATCCATCCATGATGCACACAATTAATCGACGATGGAAGTATATCTGTGTCAATGAAGTAATAAGGTGGCAAACTGTCTTCTTTATGACTAATTGAAAACAATGCCCTGAATGAATGGCGAGAATCCTCACACCAAGCGAAGGGGCGCGGAAGTTATCGATGGTACTTCGAGCTTCGTCTTTTTGGCTTAACTCCCATGATCAGCAACGTGGTGATTGATAACTATCTCAGCTGAAACAAATAACTTCTTGGCTAAATCTTAAAGATTAATTAGACGCAATGAACAGTGGAGAGGGCATTGTGCAAGACAGTAAATATTACCAGACTAATGAGTCTTACCATCTGCCTAGAAATACACACAATTAGTTACAAAGACAGATCTCACGATTTTTGTCGAAAGCCAAGAGGAACATTAGGTGTGCGTATAATTATCGTAATGGTCCATATAAATCCTATGTAGACATCTAAAGTAAAAATAAGCTTGGTTCTAGAAGCTTTGTCTAAATTCTACTCGATTTTAAAAGCATTAGTTTCACTCTAATGATATTCTCTATTTAACTCTAAGTTATGGCGCCTATTGGAATAAATAAAACACCTGCACAAAACAATACAATCAAAAACAATTTTCACCGAAAAACTCTTTGTTAACCGTTTCCAGTTAATTGAATTTCTTTCCATGCCAGTTTAGTTTTATAACACATTAAAAGCTAACTTGAGAAGTTCATGATCAACACTCGCACTTGTCATGAAAGCAACGTCTAAACGAGACCTGTTTCCGAAGCCCTTCGAACTTTATCAAAAACACAAACTTCACGCGATAATAATATTTCATTGTTTCAGTGTTATTTAGACTGTTACAGGGAGCACTGGTGTTATTAATAATTGCTACCACTGGCACGGTTTTCGACCACGTACATTCCGTTTTCAACAATATCAAGTATTCTTAGAAATTGTATATGCACATTAACACATACGTACATTAAATATGCATATTAATCAAATTGTATGATACAGAGTTATCGATGGTAAGCTATGTAGTGAAATATTCAGTCACTAGATTCTAACTAATGATTAATTCCTATAGGGCCTAAGCCCAATATTGTAGCCAGATGATTATATAGATATGGCTCTTCTATGTGTATAGTCCGTTAAATCATGAAGAGTAAAATAGAATTTTACTCTTCATGGTTAAATGAAAGAACTTGGTTTAATCATTGGTTCGAAAAGCCTGAAAAAGCCGGAACCATTCGCATGCTAGGAAACAAGTCAATTCTGATTCACATAGACACTCAAGTAAACCGTTCCGGAAAGACCGAATAAAGAAATGCCAACCTAATCGGGTAAGCAGATTGAAAACATTCATCCCGTCAATTTGTTGATGAAAATGAAAGAAATTTCGTTCAGAAAGAATATAGATCCCCAAGGGCTCCAGGCAATTCCATAACTTGACATTGCCACTGTAATTACGTTGAGACAGTATTGTTTTACCCTAGCAACATAATTAGATGAAACACAAACGGAAATGATTAACTAAATGTTTGGTTTGCGATTCAGATAAACGTCCGGCAAAAATATAACCGGATATGTCGAAGTTACTTAAGGTGAACTCGTTCGCTTAGAAATCAGGCGTAATACCACCAACGACGAAATAACTAAATATCGAGCTCGAGGATTTAGTCATAAGAAATAAAAACAAAACAAAACATTCTTATCAAGTATTTAAAGAATTCAAAGCATTTTTGCTCGAGGTACGCCTTCATATTTCGATTCAAAGACAGTTCCTTGTTTCTGGCTCAATCATTTTTAGTATTTAAGTTCATGATAATGAGGGGACCAATGCTTCATCGGCAAAAGGTTTTAAACAGATTTTCCACGCTCCATGCCTCAATTTTAAAAAGGAAGTCCTTAAAGAAGACCAACTAAAATCCGCAATAAGGCACACAATAACTCAAACATCACGATTTGAAATCAAAATTCCTTGAATCGAAACAACTTTCATGATTTCAATCACAACCGAAGTGGACGAATTAAACCAAGCAAATCCTTGACCAATTTCATGCAATGAAGGAATCTTTTGCAAATTTCCTGTAAGTTTGATTAAAACAACAGGCATTAATAATTTGAACTTCAATAAATCCTCTCTCAGAAAGATGCAAAACAGAATTCAAATAAAAAAGATACAAAGCCTGGAAAATGAATGAGGTTATCTTTATGTTCCATAATTATTATCGAAATAAAATGTTATTGTCCTTCATGTCTATAAAGCATGTATACATATTGGACCTTCAAGGAAAACACGGATAAATAGACCTATTATCCGAAGATCATATAACTGAAATTAAATTTCATAAGCAACATTTAAGTAAAATGAACTTTATATAATAGTTTTTGCATTTAATCAGAAGTAGCCGTAACATGAGAAGGTCAGTCTTCAGTATTAGTTTCTATCAAATAATGTGCATTGTTGGTCCATCGTTATTGGTTTACTTTCACCTGTCTACATTTTTATTAGATTTCAGACATGATAGTCATATCCCATTACTATCTCATAATTACAGCCCACAGTGCATGTGTTCTCAATTTACTAATAAAAACGTGTTTTTCAAGCAAGGATACCGAAGGTTCTAGACATACGGATGGTGTATGAAAGCACTTGATTATATAACAGTAGATACTGTATAATCAAGTTTCCTCTAAATTGAATTTAAGGTTACCTAATCTATATCCGTCTCTGTTTTTGCACTCGTGACCTGTTCGGAAAATAATTATATGTAAAACACGTTCTAATGTTACATTTCAGAGTACCTCTGTTCATATAATTATATTCAGCAATTTTGTTGATTGCGACGAGAAAACTGAACAAGGTATGCTCTTCTTGAGTATAACTAAACTGTTGTCTTCACAATGAATTCGCTATATCATTATGTAAATGTTTTCCTATTTAACGTTAGCCACGCGCTGCGGAGCTGGAGTCACTGAACCTGCCTCCCCACCCTCCAACCCTGGAGGACGACAGGGTCGTTAGCCAGGGCTCATGTCTTTACCACGTTAACCCGAGGTTGAGCTGCCTTTTTCCACATAATGTGACATTAATAATATCAAAAAAGCGAAGTGAACAGATACAAACCCAAATCTAACTGATGTAAACAAGAGAAGAGCCACCATCGTGTCAGATGACGCCGACCACACAGGTCTCGGAGGTATCCCAGGAGGACGTTATGGCAGGCAAGCGCAGTGCCATATTCTGTGGGGCGAAACCCTTATTCCAACAGATTCCCTTCTCCGTGCAGACAAGACACCCTGCTTGGACTTGCTCATAAGCTTATTGAATTGATATAAGGGTAACAATTTGGCAGACCACACAAACACACCGAACCCCTTTTCCAGATGGAATATCCAGCCCGAGCATTACTCAATTAGGGATGATAGAAGCAATATTGAAATGAGGATGAGGCTGAAATTGCTTTGCCTTATGATTTCTTCTCATCCAAGTGTTTAGACTTCGCAAATATATCCTTTATATTAGTTTATCCGATTAGGGTATATATTATCTATGTATGTTTGGCAAGCAATATACCTTCAGTTGCTACTGGAGCTTTATCTAGAATATTGCAACCATAAGAGTTAATGAAGCTTTTGCATAGCAAACACAGCTGTTATAACGTTATTATAAGAAGGAACCCTTTGAATGGGTACGATCCATCGTTCTCCTAATCTTAAAGCTGACTATAAGGGGCTACCCACAGTGAACCCAGCGTGCGGTATGTCAGCCTGAGCTGCTCCTCTCTCACGGAGCAGCTTCCTACAAGCGGGAACATGACCGTGAGGAATACACAATCCATCGACAGAGGGGTCAGGGGGTGCAATTTATCACGTGACAATCTGATTTACGGGCATGAATCCTCTGTCTCTGTAGTTCCGCCGCTGGCCGCGTGAGGGCCACGATTACGGCCAGTACAGAGATCAAGCGGTTTACTGCGCAGGCGCACTGGTTATGGGTGATGGGAGCGATGATGATGGTGTATGTGCGAGGGGTTATTGATTATACATATTCGGCACTGAACGGTGCTAGTGTAAGCAAAGAGGTATACCAGTATCTAACTGCTTTACGTTTTTTCTTCGATGTGTAGGCTTTTAGCATGTGTATATGGCAACATGATTCTAGAATCCTTGGGGTTAGACAAATCAATCTAAATGAAGGTGAGTAATCAATAACTTCAGACAGGGGATGAGCAAATATTATGTGATTCAATAGGTCTTAATTGCGTGTTTGTTTTTGCATTGTGTTGTGTGAGTGTGCTTGTAAAAAGACATTTATCCACTGATTGAACATTCCACTTTAAGCATGTTAATGAATGTGTCAGCGTGTCTTTATGTTGCTACCTATATCGATTCTGCTCACCATGCGATCCTGTCGTTCACCCATTAACCCTTTCACTGCCAGAGGCCGCTATAGTGGCCAAAAGGGGAAACCCCCTTGAGCTAAATATAGCACCAGGGAATCCCTGGGGAATCCCCAGGAATCCCCCAATTTGTCTCATAATTTCACAATATCACCTAAATTGCTTCAAAAGTATACCTTTATCCCAATTTAACCTAAATTTGCTTGTTTTTGATGTTTTTCATTTAATTATATCCTAAATATATCATATCACGTTGATTTAGGGATATTTCAGTATTTGAGGAATAGTTTGCACATTTATATAGCATGTGATCATCCCAGAAAGAGTCAAGTAAATAACTTTCCAAAATCATTTTATACACATTAGACTTATGGAATGCATCTTCCATGAGTCTATGTGATTTAGATAGCCTTGCAGGGCTTCTAAGTATAACACGATGCATTTATATAAATGTTTTGGTCAAAAATAGAAACAAAATGATGAAAAATGTGCAGAACTTACCAATTTTCTGTTAATGTTGGCTACCTGGTTACCATGGCAACCAAATTTCAAAAAATTCACAAATGATTAGAGGAAAAGCAAAACAGTCTTTGATGTGTTCAATTATTATGGGAAAATAACAACTAACTGTTCGTGGGAAGGATAATGTGCATTAAACAAATAGGTCCCTTGGATAGATAAGTATCCCCTGAATTATCCGGCAGTGAAAGGGTTAAGCCTCGACCGAAAGAATGCAAAAAAAAGAGACAAAAACCAGTTCAGTCTTTCATCTATTGCTAGTCAATGAGCTACCAAACTGACTTTTATGGGCAGTTAAATGTTCAACGGCAGTCCATCTTAATGCTCCTTCCGATAGATAGGCACAAAAACGAAATACCAAAGTTTCATTTTTAGTTTGCCGTTAGCATCTTTATGCTTAAACATTGATAAAATATACATCTTCCTGTAATATAAATGAAAGGTTGATCCCATTAGGGTATATATTCGACACTTGGTAAATGCATGGGAGAGAGGACAGCCTACCCTCTCGAGAGAGATACCGTCCAATCATCTCCTAGGTTAAAAGCCCTCCTAAGGAACTCTCAGATTTCAAACCAGGTGGCGGACCTTTACGTGGATTAATTCAGTATCCAACTTCACAAACCTGGGGCTTTCCACTAATGGTGTTATCACCTTGACAGCAGGGCCTGGGCCTGCAGATACCCTAGGCCTCAAAGAGGGGAAAACATTCTCCAGACGAGGAAGATTAAAAGGGACTTCAATGATTGCGAATGAAATCGATATCTTCAAATCACCTTTCTCCTCGGTGCTAAGCGTGGTGGCGGGGTGGATTTGCGAGAACCATCAAACGTTCCTACCATAAGGTAGGATGTTCTCCTTGTCAGCAAGTGTTTTGGAAACCCTAAATATAGATATAGACTCGATCCGTTATATTATATAGAAACGAGACGCATAATACATAGACCTACATTATTATCTTGAGACAGTTTACAGTAGCGAAGTAGTTTGCCCTGAACGACTCCATATTTTGATGTATGAATTCAGTACGCTTATTTTGATTAATTGCCCAACTGAGTTATGGCTCAACAAGGCAGAGCAAACAACCACTTGCTCATGGCTGGACGATTAACTCTGCCTACTTGAAAGATTATAACAAACTTTCAAGTAGGCTCGCCTGGCTATATCTGGCGATGCCGTGTGATGTATTCCCCTATACAGCCCGGAGAGTGACTCATGAGCTTATCGCTTCTAACTCAGGGAAGAGGCGGGCTTTCTAGCCTATAATACTGAAGCTGCGGAGGCCTAGGGGTGACAGATGGCTTTGGCGCCTCAGGGACAGTGGCTAGAAGATCTAGCTACTACATGACGCCTTGCACTATGCACGTGAGGCCTGTGGAAAGCCACCATACTCTACAATAGTCCTCACGTGCACTGGGCCATCCACATCACGTTTCGGGCCCCGATGTTCTTTTATTATCATAAAGAACCCCCTTGGCTGGAGAAGAGCAGCTCACGCGCTGGTTACATGTGGGTTCACCAACTCAGCCACCTTCGTGTCACCTCTGTGGTTGAGAGGGCGAAAGATTTTTGGGACATGCAAATGGGTAGAAATGGAGTAGTAAAGTATGTCAACACTATGGCACAACCTATTATCTATTGAAATTGAGATAAAAGAAACTGGATTGATATTTCGTGAGTTCGTGCTGTACCTAAGTCTAAATCAAATTAGTTTCTTCTGTAACAAGTCCCTCCAGGATAAGAACCCACAAAATAGGTGCTTGGAGGGGGCCACTAACCCTTACACTATGATGTCACATAGAGGATGATAAATAATTGTGTTATGACCTAGTTTGCTGGTTCCACATGTCCTTTTAAAAGCTGTTTAACAAATCAGCAAACCAATGGACTGGCTTGTAACAGTCTATTTCGCTGGTTCGTGGTATGGCCTGAAGTAAGTTCAGTGTGTAGACTCTAAAATGTGAAAGGACATCATTTTAGAAGTAGTAGGGTAAACACTCGCCCTGACCTAGTTAATCTAATTGCCCTAAACATATCATAATTCTGTCGGTATTTCATCAAATAATGAAAATGTATGAAAATATTATGCCTATGCCAAATGCAAGTTCAGATAGGTCAGAGCCCTCTCCAACCCTAAAGTGCTAAATCAAACAAGCTCCCTAGCAACCTCCGTTCGGTTTGCCTGGTAGGCCCTTGCAGCAGGCAGTTTATCTTGATCACAATTCAGGGCAGAGAAAGATCATCACCCGGAGGTATGCTCATTTATGGGCGAGTGGTCAGGGCCAGGGGTCGGAGGTAGCTTCTATTAGGTGGTCGCCACACGGCATGCTGCATGCTGATCGTGCAGGGGCTGACCAACGACCCCCTGGCTGATCGGGTTAGGGTCAATGGGAGGGCCAAGCCTGCCCCCATTGGTCAACTGGCCAGTAGCGGTCAGTCCGTTTTATTGTGTGATCCCACCTCCGGGAATAAGGCAAAGGTGGTGATTTTTATGTAAAACGTTTGATAAGTCATCACAGAAGACGGAGAGCGTGCATTGAGAGCCTAGGGGCCTATATGTTAGATAATTTATTTTGCTCTATTTTTTTTCATCGATGAGGTAGCTATATAATCGCACTGTCTGGTGTAGAAAACGGCCGGGTAACACGCAATATGCACGTTGGTTGGACACCCTTAAATGCTTTAATAGCTGAAATGCGAGACAGGCAGGAAAGTGAGTATATTTCTCCGACTGGCTTCGGGATTTATTTGAGGAATTAGAACATTCTTAGTCTATATGGAAGGTTTGTACCAACTGAGAGCAAGTGCACTCAATTATAGCGAGGTATCCTTTTACTTTAGCAATTGGGGAATGACGTGATGCTAGTTCTTGGTACATATTGAAAACCTTGCAGAAATAACAGGGTGTTTAGGGCAAGAATAATTGTATTTCAGTTTTCATGGTGGAACTACATGCGTCTTAGATATCAAGACAGTTTTAGAATGACAACAACTTAACGGTCGTCTGTCGCCTATTCTTGTTGTCTAGTTCATATTCCTGGAAATTTCTATTTTCCCTCCTATACAATATAACCAAACACCAGACAACTTGTATTGCCAAGCAAGGGCATGACCAGGATGTAATGCAACCCTCCACTGGAATACAGACTAGACCCTATTAGGAATAGGAAAACATTATTTGCGAGAAATGATGCATATTTGATGCTGGTAATATGAAACGTAAATTAGTCATTTAAATTGACATTAAAAGCTAGGCTTTGCCACAGCGGCAGCTCCCTGTTGTGTGATAATATTCTGTGGCCTGCCATCGTTGGGATTCCAAAGGACACCTTGTTTGAGAAACGAAAAGTAATTAGGCCTGCTTACTGACGGAAATCCGGTCGGTGCGAAGAATGCATTAGCTTTGTGTTCTGCGGATTGATTATTAATTCAACACGGTCGTTATGAGCTCGTTAGGACCCCTGTTTATGTTTAAATCATTTCAAAATGGTGATTATGCTTAATGGCAGTCTTAATGCCTTATAGTCTTGTGATGGGTCCTATGGCAGCTAAGTCTATTGTAAAGCACAATGCAATTTACAACACACATCATCAGCGATCAGCTCTACCTACTGAATGGTCTTCTGAGAGTAGCTCGTATTGCTGTTCACTCTTTTTTTGGCTGAGCTGCTATGTTATTATCTTTTTGGATAGATCTGTATTGCAATAAAATATAATGTTACCAGAGGAACAGAGTGCTGAATGATTTTGTTGGTCGATGTTCATTTGAAGTACTGCAGCAGACAGTACATGTAAAGGGGGTTAGAAACGGGATGGTTGCAGAAAGAAGAAACAAATCAATCTGTAAATCGCTGAAACGCTGGCAAATACTCTAATGTCTCTTCGTGGTACATCTGGGAACTGCCCAGAATATTTCTCGCACTAGCAATACGATGAAGAAGAGAATTGAGATTTAATGTTTTTAGTGTTAAATTTCTAGAAAGCGTTTAATTACTTGCCGCTCTTAAACGATAAATTGCAATTGAGCCATGACGATTTTCGGTTAGATTAAGGTTATCATCATATGAATGCATTTTATTCAAACGCATTCAGTGTTCAGCCAAGCTCTAGCTTAAGATTTACTTTTTCAAAATGAGGAACCTACAAATCCTTAGCCTTATCATTAATTTGGCGAAGGACCATTACGAAGAGACGACCCTTAATTAGCTGGGGATAAAAAAATACTTATGACGTCCAATCACAGTGGCTTTTGATTGCTAATTATATTGTAAGGATGGAGCCAGCTAATGAAGGAGCGTGCACAGCAAGTGGGAATTATACAGAGACGTCAAGTTGGTGCCAACCGTACTTTCCTAGTCTCTCAAGCCGCTTATGTTTCCCATATTGGAGTTTTTTTAAAGGACCAAATTGCTTTGGCTCTCTTTACTGTACTGAGATGAAACTAGGTCTGTGCTGGAACCATACCTGACCCCACCCCTCCGTAGGGTCAGACCTTGGTCACTTCCTCCATGGCTCCAAGGAGTAGAGGCCCAAAGTGGACCGGTCAGTTCAGGGACAATGGTTAGACGCCTGGAGGAAGCCCGACTTAGCCCCTGTCCTGCTATATCAGGTCAGGCATTAGGCCAGGCCTAGGGACTTTGGCCCCCTGTGGGCATAGTCTGAGTAGAGGCGAGTAACCCAATACCCTGAAGCTAAACCTTGTGGACACCAATAAACAGCATCCCAAGGACCAAGGTTTTTATCTTGTATTAAAAGCAGAGATTCAAAAGATGAGAAGTGATCATGTGAAGTACTATTTCCTTAGATCATAAATTCCAAGTGAAAGATGTATTGGCTTATCGAAGATAATTGGCGGGTAGGGGAAAAAGTGAGGCGTTGCAGGCCGCGAATTGGCCGGACAAAGCCGCCTGCTGGATTTCCATTGAGGGCATGTCGGGGCAGTAAGGGCTACCCTGGCTTCCTCCCCTTCTCCACTGATCCCCAGCCCCTCCCCACCCACTGGAGGCGGTGCAGCTGGCTGAGGAGGCCGCCAAGCCGCTAGCCAGGCCACGTTATGCCATTAGCGTAGATTAGAAGGTGTGGGGCTCCCTCCCATATCACTTCCTTCCTGGGGCCGGTTATCTGTCACACTTTCAGCCCTACCCGACCCCCCTTTCATTATTGATACCTTGGTCTTGCTGTGGCCACTGCCTCAGTTGTCCACCGACCACCGGACAACGCCCCTTGGCCGCTGTCCCGCCGACCAGGGGCGCCTAAACGCTGGTGTCCAACATACTTCCTGGAGGTGATAAATTTGTCCTGATACTGGCGTGATAAGACGGTCACTAGCTTTGACAAAGTCGGCCCTTTTAGGTGGCCCTTTTTTCGAGTAGGGCAATCCATCGGCTTCCCTGTCCTTTTCGCGGCACAGTAAACTACATGTACTAGGTGACTTCAGAGGGCCCTTTCCTAGAACAGTGCCTGCAGCACGAACTCAATCATTTTGTACGGTTTTTAGCAATGCCCCATTCATGGCAGGGCGCAATTAAACAATGACACATTAACAACGATGAAATTAGTAGGTCTCGGCCTCAGAGATGGCCTTGGTTAAAAGGACATTCCCTTATAACGGTATGTCCTCAAAGCCTGTTGCTTTCCTAATCTGCATTTTTCATTGGCCAATACTTATGCCACAGGTTCGTCCATACAACTAACGTCCGTTACAGTCGTTCCTAGCACGGGGCGAATTTTAACAAGGTCAATCGGTCTTGTTGAAAAATGGCAAAGCAAATGGGCTCTGCTACCTCGGCAGTAATGACCCAAAAACAGCAATAATCACCACTGGTGATATGCATGCAATCGGTCCCTCGTGGAGAAGGATCTAATTCCTCGGGCCACAAAACTAGCCTTGTTTTTGTCCCAGCCGAATCACGAAGTACGGCTGGAGCTAATCCGTGCCCGCTGTACATTTTACACCCATCTACCCAGTCATTGAGCTGCTCGTTTTACAAACGTGAGCTGCTTCGCAAGGTCAGCTGCACGACCTTTGCCTATGGGAGCCCTATAGCTCCTCCCGGGTTGGGTTTTGTCCTCCTGCAGGCTTGCCACTGGCTGTTTTTTCCTCTATATACCCCACGGCTTTTGTTGCTCTCGACTGCCCCTCGGTAGTCGGGCCCTGTAGTCTTTCATCATGCCGGCCCCTGACCCTTGCCCCTCCTTGGCCGAGTCGCTGGTCATCTACTAAGGCGCTCACAATGAGCTAAGAATAGACCCTGGTCCGGACAAACGGCATCAATTCTGCTCACCAAGGAGCAGCTCGCCGCTCGACATCACGACACTCCTTACAAGCTCAATCCTGCTCGCAATCGGTCAGTTGACCCGTCTTATCTGTTCACAGACGTAACACTCTTGTTTGCAGCTTTTTGTGCACCACTGTAATTCGTTCTTGGAGAGGGACAAGGCTGAGGGATTGGATGTCCATTTGGTTGACAAGAGGGGAGACATCAATTCCACTGAAACGAAATCGGTCGTACGAATGATGGTTAGATATTGGGCACTTGAACATTTGATCAGTGTCACAATTTACGATTTCTATGCTAGTGGCAACCGAAATTTGATGGATGGTTCCAGAGCTCAGGACACCGATAAGTTTGATTATGGACTTACTTTTAAACGTTGAATTGGCATTGCTGCCCCGTTCGTTCTATTCATGAGGCTTGTAAATAAAGTCCACATGTCCACATTATGGAGAAATGTAAGGTTTTGATAAGATAGTGATCGGCAATAAAAGTAAATAACATCCATCCACAGTCATACATCATACATAATGTTCTTCCAAGTAAGTTATCTTTAAACTTATGATTTTATCAAGAAAATACCGTCAGCTAACTAGATCGTTTCAAATTGTCTTTTTATCAAAACTCGAAAAACCTCTTACTTATGTGTAACTAACCAAACACAAAATAAGAGCAACCAAAATGTAATAATATCACGATTCAGTTCTTTGTCCTTCATTCCAAAAAAAGACAGGTAGGAAAACAAAACACTCTAGGACTAGACAAAAAGTGATAGCGTCTTGTTTACATGGCCAATATTCAGGTAACAACGGTGTTGATGTTTCAATAAGAACCACTCTAAACTGAGACCGGTGTTATTCTGCTCATGCTCATACTTGTAGCTCCTTGGGCGGGCGAGCAGCTCTGTCTCCATTCCGCAGGTCATGAAACTGGCGGCCTAATCTATGGACCGAGGTGGGCGGGCTGTGTGCGGGGGGCCAACCGCCGCCGATTGTACACGATTCTGGGTAAACACTATGAATATGTAATGGCACAATGCCACGGCCGATATCGTGTTTCTTTATTCGCGGCAAATTACAGGCACAGGCGGCGCGATACACATCTTGCAGGAGCAATTGATCATGTGACGTGCTTGGTGTTTGCGTGTCCCTGGCTGGTGTATTTGCCCAAATGTTGGTTCTGTTGGATCTTCACCCCCTGGTATAATCAGGGATGCAACCCAGCTAATTGGATGTTTGATGGCAACACAGGCAAGGTGGACTACACATCTGTAGGGCAGGGCTGAAGGCGGATTTGGGCACGAAGGCTGCTTGTATTTACACGAAATACCACAGTGTGCTGGTAATATCAATCATAAATTCCCCCTCCTACCAAAACTATAAGAAATGATCGATTGTTTCTTTATTTGACATAAACTGTTGGTATGGCTACTATCGTGCAGTGGTTGCTGTAGAGTTGCCACTCCTATGCGGCTGCTGTAGATTGATGCATTTTATGGATTTTCAATATTCATATTATTCCAAATCAATACCATGTTGTCGACAGCATGTCTGAAAATGTCTTTGAAATTTTAGGGATGTTATACCATGTTTGCTGTGAAAAATACACGTATTTATATTTCACTTTCCATAAATAGCCTTTGGACTGAGGCAAGTCTCCGTTCCTAAGATAGCTACATGGTGTGTGGGTATCCTTTTTTATATAACAAATGTGTGGCGAGCAGATCGATATACAGCTCGGGCCTGCTTACACCCATAGAGCAGCTCACACAGTCAGACAAGGCGCCTTACCTTCGCCACTATACGTGTTAACGTATGGATAAACAGTATGCAGGAGGAGGCTGGTGGGAGGTGGGGGCGATGTGCTAATGCTGCCCCCTGCTAAGTGCATGAGGGCCACAATAGGAGCCCCTCCTCCTCCAGGCGCTGACCCATTTGACCCTGACCCAGAGCCAACCCTGGAGGAGGGGCTGGGGGCAGCCTACATAGGGCCCCATTCTGGGTTAGTGGATCAGCCCGGATGCAGACCTGTCTCACCCAAGGCATACAGATCGGCCAATCACTGTATACATCCAATCACCCGAATGGCTGACCACCCCTGGCTCCCACCCACCTCGTCCTGCCCTGACAGCCCCGGAGGATGGGAGTTTGTGTGTTTGTATGGGGGGAGAGGGGGTCACTCACATCTCAAAGATGGCTCCACATTGCCAAAGTATCTTGCTACCTCCCACTGAATTTATATTGCCTAAAACGCTATACATCCAACGCCCATATCACTTTCAGCATCAGCCGTAACTATTGTTGCAACTATTGGTACAAATGTTGCAACTATTGGTACAAATACCAAATTGATTAGAAAATTAAATTACTTTTTCATTTCATAAACATGGGATTGGCAGCGTGCAATTGGTTAAATGTGAATAATTCTTGTTGCAGTCCTTTTCTCATCCCTGGTATCATATGACCACCCCAGCGCTCGGGATCATGACGCAATGACATACGTATGAATGAAAGTACCCCCGCCCCCCAGCTTGCTTACACCAGCACAACAGGCAACCAGCACCCACAGAACTCCCTGTGGATTCTAGGCGATATCCTTCAAGGAAACTTATCTTTGTACGTGCTGTATCAATTCAAGTGGTTCTTTGTGTGCGTTTAACAGCTCTATAATGGATCTCCTCCTGAATATCTCTCGGTTGTATATATCTGTCCCCTGTTTACTCAAGAGGAAATGTCTAGAATGCTTGCTGTATTTAAATGGGTTTCAGTGTGTCATGGGACATAGTATCAGCAGTGTTCATATAAATACTGCAACTATACGTTTCCAAATCACTGAATGGCTGGGCTGAAGGATTTAAAATCGATATGGCACGTAATAGAAAGAGAAATACCCCGATTTATTCTATGTATGCACCACGCTGATATTATGGAAACAGTATGGAAAATCGTTACCTGATTTAGATTCAGAAGACATCCCGTGGTAGAATAGAAGCTTTTTTGTGTTTGAAACCAGGGCATGCAGATATAAAAGGAAGATTCACTGGGGCACACCGATAAGTTATATCATATGGAAATAACTGTTTTATGCTAGATTGTATGCGGTTACAGTGGTCCCTATGGAGTCGTGTTCGCGGGGGTATTTGCATATCAGTTAGCTGTACCAAGGGGCGCGCAAACGTTTACCTTATCAAGGTAGATATGGAGGAGAAGCCAATCCATTCAATTGGGCTTTGTGGGGCAATCACTTAGCACCGAGCCTGCTCCGGGCGGCCAAACCAGTCGAAGAATGCAGCAAAATTGGTCTTCCTTGGAGTGTAGCCGCGAGGCCAATCTAGTTGAGTCCACCTCCTCGCCATCCCCCCTGAACGTCCGGATGAGGGGGCTGCTGGGGGTTGACCAGGCTCTGACAAATTTCCCTCTGAATAGAAGTGGACGTTCCCTTGCCGACTGGGCCCTGGTGAATGGGGCTGCGTCCGCATAAACCACACGCTAGCTGCCGCGCCGACCTACCAGCAGGTGAAACTGCATTCAGAGACCGGCGCGTTATGAGCCGCCACCAGTAGATGAAACTTTGCCAACGTCTTCCCACCTTTACAGGGAAAAGGTCAGGCTGTACAGAACCTTATTTAATATATGGCCCATAAACTTTAGGCCTGAGCTGCTCGCTTGTTAGCAGCTGGAGCTAAACGATAAAGTGTTAAAGCCAAACGGTCGTTTACAATTAGTTGCCCGGGGGAAGTCCATTTTTCTTTATACTACTCACAACTGGAGCCGGTTTTCAGTGTGGGGAATTTGGTGGTGTATGTGCGAACATACTTTACGGTGGTTTATGATGGTAAATACCCGAGACGATTTGTGTAAGCAATTGGTTGTGTGTCTTTAGAGTGTTAGTGGTAGACATTTACGAGTTCCGGCTTGATTTAAAGTAGGGGTAAACCGCCGGCGGCCCGGAAAGGTTACCCCGACGCCGTACATCAAACCTAACTGAACGTTCAACAATGACACCTAGCTTAGCCCTCACTAGTCCGAACACGCGCGTCGTCCCTCATGCAGATAATGCCCCGTACTTGTCTGACAAACATTAATTAGAATATCTTTATGGTAAGAGAGTTAAATACCCGATAGCACGCCTCAACGCGTTCTCCAGTGAGACATAAAAACGAGGACAGTGCTGGGCTTGCGCTAGGGTCTAAAATGTCCTAGCCACAGTGGCGAATTTGAGACAAAATGGATTAGCCACATTTGACTTATATTAGCCACTTTTGTATGAGTCTTATAATGTTGGTTGAATAACAAAAGATGTTAATTACACTTCACATGCGTTTTCTTTTTCTCATAATGCTTTGGAATAAGATTTATTTTCTTATTAAATAAATGATTCAATGTTAAACGTTATGCCATGTGAACCAGGAACCTGATTTTGGTTCTCTTGTAAAGCCTCAACCAAGATCGTTCTATTTTTTGACAAGTCCACGCTTGGGGCTCCGCCTCACAATCTGAAGGTCCCCAGCATGGGTGCCAACCAAAAAACCTGCTCGATACAAGAAAATTTATCGTGGGGGTGTTAAGGGGCCCACGATACAAAATTTCTGTCCAGAAAAAAAACACGATACATTTTGGAAATGAAAGTTATGTGATAAATCTTATGAAAATCAATCAAATGTATGTGAAATTACATATAATACCTTTTAATACACGTTTGAGCTACTTGGGATGAGAAAAAAATTGAAAAGAAAAATTCCTGAAATATTGTAGGTCTTTAAAAATCCACGATCACAATTTTCGTGAACGTGGCTATTTTAATATATCGTGGTGGTGAAATATCGTGGGTTTTGACATGCGTTTAACTTTGGCCATCCTGAACACCACACTTAGCTGCTTAGAGCAGGGCGGATCCAGGGATTTGAAAAAAAAAGAAGGGTGTGTGTGTGTGTGTGTGTTATAGCGACATTTTTTTTTACCGCGCTTGGGTTTTTAAATAATATTTGGTCAAAAATAGGCGGGGGGGGGGGCCAAAATCCTCCCCTGTAGAGGTTAACTCTGGAATTTCCCACAAGCATTTCATAATTGTATATCAGGATCGCCATTTATGTACGCATAGAAAATGAAAAATGACTTACATCTACAATGACGATTCAGTTAAAGGGTCTTGCATTGTCTAAAATGTTCCTCGTGTTATCCTAGAACGTCCCCCTGGGCCCTCTCTCCAAATGTGAGGACCATGTGCTCGCATTGACTCAGCCGGTATGTAGTGAGGAGATAGACAGTTACGTTAAATTTAAATGGGTCACTCATTTATTGCATAAGGCCGGATATGACTCAAATAAACCCATGAATAGCCCCTCAGAGAAGAACACTCTCCAAACACTCTTAATGCATGGAGAGTGTACCTTTCCGACATACGACTTGCCGCCCCCCACTCTCCCCTTCCCCCACCCCACCTCCACCCTCCAAGCCCCTCTCCCAGGCGGTGTGGGATATGCTGGTGCCGGGAGATTGTGGTCACACAGCGGCCAGCGGGTATATGAGAGATGCAGGGGTGTAGGTTTGGTCGGGGGCGCCAGAGGAGGAGACGGGGTGCTGGGAGCGCAATATGGACACCCGTATGAGGCCTTGAAAGGGATTCGCACAGTGGCGAATCTATGGGTTGTTTCTCCTCGCCACACAGAGGTTGGACTCGCAAATGCGAGGGTGGCGAGCGGCTAGCGCGAGCCCAGCAGTGTCCGAGATCATCCATGCAAAAGTATCAATACATGTCCTGGATGTTGAGACGTCCAATGAAACTAATCCTGACCCTTCTAAATAAAACTCCCATTAAAACCTAAATTTTAGTCAAAACAGCACTAAAAGGGCCTAGAGCATGGCGAAGGGCCTAAATCTGGGTGAAGGAATTCAGAGAATCAGTTGTGAATCTTAACTCGATATGGAATCTAAGACGGCAGTACCGATATCATCTCAGCCATAAAGTAGGTGACTGGCAAGGAGTTGATCTCTCGTGCGCGCTCCCTCCCAGGGGCACTGGGTTCGGGGCAGGCCCTGCTCGTAAGACATGATAGCTGGAGATTATCTCCCCTGATGGCGGAGATTAGCAGCAGTGGGGGGCAAAGCAGCGTCAAGGCGTGAGCGGGGAGAAGGCGTGAGCGGGGAGAAAGCGTTGGCTCATAGCACTCGGCGCCCGCCCTCCAACGATCCTATCTGGGCCACGCTTAGACAATGTTTATAATCGAAAGAAGCCAACGGGCTGGATTTAGCTGCGATAAAGACGGCCACGCCAGCGTAATTGCGCCGCGGTCAATAAGATTGCAGCGCCCTATTCTGGTGCTGCTTGTGGACCTTCTGCTTCGCCCTAAGATGCTGCTTGTTGGCTTGTGTACTACTTGCCGGCACTGCCGTTGCTGAGTGTAGGAGGGATGTAGGTTGCTCTTAACGGTTGACGGTGGGGTGAAATTACGAAAGGAGTAACTGGGTGAAATGTCAAGCTCCCCCGCCTCTGGTCCCCCTAAACTCAAAACGTGCCTTGTGAAGTATGTCATACACATTTCCATTGCAGATGCAGAAGCAAACACAGTGTATTATAGTTATTTTGCAGTTTCTATCGCGTTGCTATTTTCTAAGTTTTCCTTTTTAATTCACAAAATAAACATCTCTGATCAGTCTCTTATCATTTGACAATGCCACATATTTCCTTTCTCCCTGACCACAATTCCATCGTTCTGTCCATCAGTTAGTTCATCATTCAGTTTCTGATTTAAGATTCAAATATAGTAGTTCAAACTTTTTCTTCCAGACCCTTCTGTCTCCAAAACATTTTCCTCTTACATTCTTCCACACTTTCTTCTAATCGTATTCCACACACAATATCCTTTCTTTCCGAGGCCGGCCTAAAGCCTTAATATTCTCTATTCTGCGACTGCCTGTTTATGCCCCGCCTTCCCCACGTCTAATCTGTAGTCTGTCCGTTCTGCGGTTTCCCCTTTGCGGTCGGCAGGTCGGGTGTGTGGCCGCATGGGGTCGGGCCCGGAGAGGGGCGCTGATGACAGGCCATGGTGCCGCCTGTAAATCGCCGGACACCGGCTCAGCGTGAGGGCATTGGAGAGGTACTGGAGCAGGGGTTGGGAGGTGGGTGTGGGTGTTTGGTCGTGTGGAGCTGTGACTGAATACAACTTGTATGTTGGGCTGGGTGGTGGTGTAGGGGAGGGGTGATGACCAGTGGCCAATGGGTGGTCAGTGGCCGGATATCGGGATTCATCATTTATGGACGTTTGACCCTGGCAGCACGGATGTAGGGGAGCCGAGGCAATGCCCCCTTCCCTCCACTCCCCTCTCCTCCGACCCCTTCACCGTACTCAACCCTTAAACCCCAACCCGCTGCGCGCCAAACTGAAACCCATCAACAGGATCCCTGACATAATACCTCTGGCCAAGGGGGATCAGCAATTCAAGTCAGGGGAGGATTCCACGGCCGACCACTGGCATGGCCCCCTGTCGGCCGCCCCCTGCATGAATCGACTGTCGTCGTAAATCTATCGCCGCCTCCAGTTGGTATTGGCACGTAGGCACCTTGCCCCTCCACCAGGTGGCTCCAGGGTCGACAGAAGACACGGCCCCCGTTATCTATGACCCTCCCTTCTGCTATTCCTCTTTTCTGGAGTCCAGGAAAAACGGATGAGAGAGTGAGTGAGTGACCAAGGAGGTTGGGTTGTTAAGGGTAAGGGTCTGCGGTTATGATGTATGCATTCCTTTCCGCGCCCTAAACGCACCCTAGCAACCCAACCCCAGGTCTATTGCCCCAAGCAGCATGTAGATCAATACATAAGAGGCGGAGCATGTGATTTTCTTAGCCGCAGTTGTTATGGTGCGTTCACTAATCTTATAACCATTAGCCCTCACCTGTCTGCATCTAAACTGCACCTTTACCCCAAATGAGATTGTTCGGCACGCAACATGAGATATGATGACAGATTGGAAACCTCATCCCTCCCACCAAATATTAATAGTCCGGCTTTCCCTGGTGCACTCCCGACTCCTTTAACCCCAAACCTTCTACATGTTGCCCTTGGGACTATTTCGGCCCACTTCCCTTTAAGTGCCCTCAGGCTATTTAATTCCCTTCTATAATCCCCGACCTAGATTCTGTAGTACGCTGTTTGACAAGACGCGGATTTAGAACAATTTGTGGCCCTGCAGAAGGCTCCTTATTCATACAGAAACATTGGCCATGCGAGGGGAAGGGGAGCTGCCTGGTTCACATAACTTCATTAATAGCTGATTTATAGCTGGATTAGCTTGGGTTTATCCGAGGCCATTCGTTCCAATCATAGAATTGGTTTGGGTAAGATGGGAAGGTCGGACTTTAGTAGGTCATCTTAACCTTTTGTCGCTAGGCCAATGCTGGTACAATAAACAATATTTCCAAAAAGAAATATAAAATATATGTTTAAAGCAAGACCAAATAAAGATACTGGATATTGAATTAACCCATAATTGCTACGACTTCTTATTAAAAACGCACTATTGGTTAGGCGAGAATTGAAATGGGATCTATCAAGCATTTCAGTTAGACGATGCTCGTTGGCTTAATTCTGTTAGAGGGCTCAATTATTTTGCCAAGCAGTTGCCTAGAAACCTTAAGAATTCAAGTCCAGGAAATGGAGTAATCTGCGCTAAAGACTCCTCCTGTCGAATTAGCCCGTGAAGCAGTAACGTTCCTGAGGACCGCCTGGAATGTGCCTTCCAACCCTATATATGCTTGCAGCCACCCAGAAGATGGGGAGGGGGTCACTCACTATTGAAGTTCAATTCCACAATAGATGTGTAGTTTAGGAAAAATACCAACAGGTACCAAATCTATTTTTAATAAATGTCTTATTCATTAATCATACGGCAATACAAATGCCTAATGGAAGAAGCTAGATCATGTAAAGTCATATGATTCTAACATTCCCCATGAAGCCTTTTATAATTATCTAAAACATCAACAGCTGCAGTATTAACTTCGATACACCCAATAACAGTGGAATGTAGGTAAGAATGACCTATTTTAGTGTGCTCGCCTCGAAACCAAGTTTGCTCAGTGCACTTTTTTCCGGACCGAGTGACCTCCTCCCCTGGAGGTAAGACTCGACCCTGGAGGATCCATGAAGCAGGTAATCAGGAGGGACTCCCAATATGTCCCCGCCACCTTACCCCCGGCCTAAATCAAATCAAGCCTGCCCACCTCCTCGGGGCCGAATGCAGGTACCACACCTAGAAGTGGCAGTGCTAATGGATATTTAGCCTTGTTCTCGTCGATCCCGTCGACGCTGGCGCCATCTATCAGGCTGGGGGCCCCCTTCTAATTACCACCTGCTGACACATGGAGTGTTTCCTCCAGGGGGAAAGGTGTAGAGTCAAGGTGTAGAGTCAGGGTGTGGAGTCCTACCTGAGGGATGGGGCAGATGGCGATTCCACAGGTGATTAATGGTAATTTATCGTGCCCACTGCCGTGAAAGGCAGACCTACAGAGGAACAAAAATGGGACTTCAGTAATTCTGATATTGCGTGTGGTGAGTCTGGGGACTCATTAAGGAGGTGAATGCGCTGCGGACAGAGTTTATGTGGGAGGTGACTTGTCACATGTCAGGAAGGAACTCAGTCCAACAATTATTTTATTGTTCAAGAGAAACAAGCGTACATGCATAGGCCTACATCTCCTATGAAAATAATCAGTCAGGAAGACTGCTGTCGTCAGCACTTTCATCAGTAAACTCATATTTCCTACAACAATTGTTTTGGTAATATTATATGAAATCAATTGTAGGAAATGTATGAAATTCACTTCAGTAATAAGGTTGACATACAACCCTCTGCTGTTTTGCCATTATGTTACAATACGAAGACACGAGCTACATTAATTTTAAGTTCGATGGTGCAAAGAACTGTGCCCCAATGCCCTGGAGGCAGGTGGGTGGGAGATAGGAGGTCTCATCTGGAACATCTGTCTTAACCCCTTGTGCCCGTAATCCTTTTTAGCGTTCGTACCTGCTCCCAACACCTTTATACGTGCCACACCCAACATCCCCTTAGCAGGCACGGATACATCGGTCATAATAGTACTGCTCAGGGAGAGCAGCTCACTGTGCAAACACACTAAGCTGCTCTTTTTAGCCTTTGAGCATCTCATCACGCTATCAACGTTCACAGAATGTGTATCTTTATATTGGACACAACATCCTTTGGCTTTTGATAACATGAGGGGATATGCATAAATAATCCAGATAAAAACACCCACGGCGAGTTTCGAATGGAGACTCAAAAGGAATAAAATAATGATTCTTGGCAGGGCGTCAGATTTTGTATCAAAAGACATGGGACGCTGTTTCCGTCCGGCGGTGAGTTTTTATCCAGGCTTAATTCAATTTATTTGGGGGAAGGATTGGGGCGGAGTAAAGCCAGACACATGGCTGGAGTTGGCGCTCAATCTGGGTCAGCCTCCTGTCACCCTGGAGGCGTGGGAGCCCCCTCTGCCCACCCGTAATCCGGCCCTAGTTAATCTACCTGTGTCTGAGCCCCCTTAGTCCCCCTACACAGACGGTGCCATGAGCCGATGAGGCTGGCCAATGCATGTAGGTTTACGCCGAGACAACTGCTCAGACCAATGGGATCAAACCTTCACCATTTCCCATCAGGAAGGTGTTAGCCACATGGCCGCTTTTGTCCTGTTTCCTTTTTGGCCGCACAAGCAAAAAGTACCTTTTCCTTTCGCCGGACTAATTCCCCCCATTCATCTTTATTTGAGACCGCATTTGCGCCTCTTTTTTGGAATAACTGAGTTTTCCTTCGATAATATTAAGTTCGGGAATGCTTTTTGAATGCCGCTTTGTTTCTTTTTAATGGTAACTTAGTTGAAGTTGCTGGCATGAATCTAGACGTCGTTATCCTGTGTTGTCATTTATGTTAATCTTCTCGAATTAATCCCGAAATATCTTAGTAACTTGAATATTTCAGAGGGGATCTCAAATCTTAACTGGAGTTTTGCTACAAAAGCAACGTTAATAGCACTCAAATGTCCGCTAAAAGGCAGCAGCAGCAATTGGAACATAAGCACAAACACAAAATAAGTCCAAATATATCCCTCCCAGACCTATATATGGAGAGATCCGGCCTCCGGATGATATTTTCACGGCTCAGTTAGAGGAACCCGTACAGCTCAGGTCGAGCTCAGTAGAGCAGCTCGGCAGTGCCTCCAGTGCGGGCATGGGTAAACCCCAAATTGGATTGCTCCTGCGCTTTGACCAATCCTATATGGGGGCCATGGCCAGAGAGAAGCCAGGCGCCAAACTGAGCAGCTCGCAGAAGCCTCGTGGTGGCCTATATCGGGACGACTCAAGCTGTGGGTGGGAAATACACAGGCTTATGTAAACCCACTAGGCACCTTCTGAACAGAAGCGACTTCATTCAAAATAAAGTATAATACAAGTTTATACAAAAATTATCATAACAGATAACAGGCTTATATACACATATTTATATATTCTGTGACATGATATTCCATTCAGCGCTGGTGCTGTATTCTTGCTCTAACCTCTCCAAATTAGCAAAAGAATTGTACACATGTTTGAAATTGAACCGCACGGACACTGATCAATTACATCGAGGTAAGAATACATTGAAGACAATTGAACTGATTGTTGTATGAAGAAAGCAATGACCAATCTATGCGTTGTTAATGTTCAGGCTGGTATAGCAAACAATACATTTATAAATCACAGTCTAATAAAGATATCTCTTATAAAACAAAAACAAAAAAGCGACCAGAATCACCCATCCATTCTATTTTCAATGTTCAAGTTACTAAGTCAGATATAGTCAGGTCAATTCAGGTATATTGCTGCTACAACTCGGTTGTGCTGCTCATTTTAGATTGAAACTCTTCTTGCCACCCTCTGTCTGTTAGCAATCTCTCCCTAGGGCGATGTGCAGAATATATTGCTCCAATTCGCATTATTGATTGAGGTCCTACATATTGTTATATTGCCGCTAAGGTGCTTCAATGTGACAAAATCGTTTTTTGATTTAATGCAATGCATTGTTCTTTCCGCGGGAGCTTAGGCTTTAGTTCCCTCGGATGTATGTATTATTAGTGGCAGTCTTGTAGGACTAATTCCATGAAGAGCTCTGGCCAACTGAATTATAGAACATGAAGAGTGGCAAATCCTAATCCAATTTTAAACTTAATCAACTGTGCAATTCCCTTTTCTCCTTATGGAAGCTACTTGTGCCACGTCTTTCGGAATGAGTTCTGGGATAGGCCGAGCCTTAATGTTAGTTCGCTTATATAATATTCAAAGTACCAAGGCACATTAGCTGCAACATTCCTTGTGATACATCAATCATAGTCAACGTAAAAATGTCCTTTGTGAAGTTGGCCTCTGACTATTCATTGACATCTGCATTCATCGGAATTCTCGACATCTGAAAAGGCCAAATCCACTGGGCCTTTCTGACTTCGTTTGTTTCGAATATCTGACCATCAAGAAAGCACAGGAAATATATCAAGCCACTTGATGGATGTATGACATGGTGCCCCTGTGGGCCCTTTTGGTCGTTGTGACTATATTGGGCAATCAGCGACCGGCTGGTGGCACGCAAGCGGTCGGGATTCTATCGAGGCAGGTCTAGTGGAAGAAACAGACGGAAACCCCTATTGAGTCGCAGCCAACACTTAATATCCCCCCGGATATATTAAAGGGGGCTAGTGGGCCATGCCTGCCATACCCATGCAGCCAAAGTGGGCCTATACTGCCTTTACTAGTGTTTACAGCGGTCTGGTCCATGCTTGTGGCCCCAAAAGCGTGCATACCCGAATCACTAGCACGTTTTAGTACCTTCACATGTTAGGCCTAAATTATAGGCTTGTTGCTGTTGCATGGGCCCAATGGGGGAAATATGACCTTTTTATAGCCTTCGTTTTAAGAGGGTTGGAGGCGAGAGGGCAAGGAACGATAATCTCTATACTTGGATATGCTTTGCCGCGTGTGGCCTGTAAAATATTATAGTAGGCCTTTATGGGGAACAAGACATGGATTATTAAGTAGCATGTCAGGCCACCAGATAGCCACTTGGTGGCTGGGGTATAATTATTGAGGGACGACAATTAACAGCATCGTTATCAATCAATAAGCTGTACATGTCCTTAATCGGCTTTTTGGAGTCTATGGACGTAACCCATATGTTTTTGTTAGGGATTTCCTGCGCGTCAGGCAGTAATGATGATGGATGATTAGGCAGGAAGCATCTAACTTTACCCTGTGTTAATGTTGAGTTTGTTGTTATGGCATCATACTAAAAGGCCATAGTTATACCCAATAGAATAGTCAGCTGCCTGTTCTATAATATTACAAACCTGATTTGACCTACAGTGGTCAAGCCTACCCTGGGAGGATGGACATTGGTTAAAAATAGCCATATCTCAAGCTCATGAGCAGCTCAGAGCTGCTCAGAGGAGCTTCAAGACCCTCCACAAGCCACATCTACCAGAGCCGGTATGATGGACGAAGCTGAACGACAGATTTGGGACCAATTAATCATGAAATCCTTTTTCTGCTTCACTCATTGATAGAGGACGTCGGAAGATGATAGATCTGCTGCCCTAACAAGTCGACTACTTTCTGGGTTTCCGACATCCCATTTTAATTGCCATCTTTCTTATTTTTGCAGGAAATAAAAGTTTGAATCACTTGGCAAGGATGATTACCAGTGAAAAAGAAGGTAAGCATCAGCTCGGGACCCACATGTAAGGGATGTTTATTAAATTCCCCTTGATTGAGTAGCCTGTAATAATAGTTGGGAAGATAAAATGTTACCTTTTCCCAACCCCAAAGTCCCAAACAATAACACTCCTTTCAGGGCTACTAACAGGGCTTGAGTATTCACATAGATGTCAGGACGCAGCTTTGACGATCCACGCTCATAGATCTTTCATCTATTTCTGACAACGAAGCTTATCATGATGATTTTATGGATCAGATGATTGAATAAAAGTGAATGTGTCATAAACAATTCAAAGATCCAATTAAAGTTTGATAACATGATATGAAATAATGACTAAAAGAAAGAGAAAAATTACTGTTTTAAGAAACAAGCGAAAAATATTCTAATATGGAAAGGGGAATTTCTTATTCGATATCTGGACTGTAATATCAAATACAGCAGCTACATGCAGAAACGAAGGTCTCGGTATTTTAGCTGAGCCAAATCATGCCAGTATCCTGTTAGGTGATATGAAACTCTTAGGATAATACTTATTTCTTTTACCAGATTATCAAGGGTTTAATAGTTTTACACTCTAGTGTATTTTTGTATGCGGAGCGTATCATTCTAGGTACAGTAGTATACAAATTTTAGTTACATATTAAAATAATGGATCTCTGATTACAAATGTTATGTTTATTTAATAAAAATTCAATATAATAATTATTGTTATTAGAGGATATGGATAAGTACATAATTATGTAGGTATGTGTGAGCTGTACAATTTATATTGGTGTTGAGAACATCACAAGTGAATTTTAATTTCAATTAATTTTGCAGACTCAGAGCATTGTTTTCAGGTTGGAAAGGGTTACACCACTTAAACTAGTTTGAGTCAGAGTGCCTGTAATCAGGCACCCGTGAGACAGACACAAACCTGCCCGAGCCACTAACCAAATGTTGATTACGGCCTTTATTGTTTCCTTTATCGACCAACAGGGGACAGTGTCAGTCGGTCCTCCGGTTTCCTCCAGCCATTGGGGTCCTCTTATCACAGGCTGACAGGGCCAAAATGAGGACATATTGATAAAATCGGAAAATAATATTGACATTCTTAATAGGATTCGAGTTCAACTAGGTCAGTGTGGCCGTTGGGGCATCACGTCTGGCTGGCTGTGCTGTTGACGGCCCCTCCTGTCCCTTTGAAACTGACCAACACAGAGGTGGTCAGAGGCTATGCCCTGGAGGATGTATGCGTAAAGCTCCTGAAACCACTGAGATAATAGCTTCTGGGAGGCTGATCCCCAGCTGAATTGTTTACGCTTTAGCTCGGGAGTAGAAAATTGTCAAACGTTGTGGTTTTTCCTGTTTTTAACTAGGCTGAAAAATCAATGATAGATAAGCTTCATTGGTATCTACTGCCAGCTCGGCGCTGAGGCCAGGGGGCCATGTTTTGACCGGTTTGGAGTGGGGAGGGGTGAACTAAGGTCACCACAATCATACATACACGACACGTTGGGGACAGTTGGCGAAAGCTAGCTTAAATTATCCCAACTTCCCATCAAATTCACAACAACCACCCTCATCTACCTCTCCCTCCCTTCCATGCCTCCTCTTCAACAACTACCCCTTCTCTTTATCTCATACTCTTCCCAGTGTTCCCACTCTTGTCTCCTGATTCCTATAGACCCCCAACCCCCACCACCCCTACCCTGGCCTATCAGTAGCCAGTCCAGACGGCGGCATTGACTCAGGCCCCTCCGAGCGACTCAGGCCTGATCAACACTGAGCTGCTCCATTGACCTGGCCTCACTCATAGGAAAGTAGCTTCTAATGGTGTGTACCCCCGACCCTCCCCTTGTATAAAAGCCGCACCCAGACAAGCTTACATTGACCAGCGCACCAGAACGCCGGGGTGGGGAGAGGGGTGGTTGCCCTGGATGGTTGCCCGGGGTGGTTGCCCAGGGTGGTTGCCCATTGACAAGGCCAGGAGGACGCGGTCACCACCCACGAGGTGGCGCTCAATAATGAAACACCTTTGCATGGTGTCCCTCCTGACTTCCGGGACCGGTATTGTCTGGTGTCCCAGGATTATGTCTATGTGTAGCTAGTCTAGCGTGTATAGCCTATATGAAAAACAGTATAATTCCAAAATGATGAAATGAAGTGTTGCAGGGTGATTATTTATCCCCATCTATTTTTTAAATAGATCGGTAACATAGCTCTAATAACATAAGCAACATGCTTTGATAGGTATTGTATATTCTCCCTCCTATTCTTCAAGCTTGCAGAATTATGTGTGATTTAAAAGACCATTTGAATATTGCTAACTGCGAAAACGACTTTTGAATTAAAACCAATGAAAGTAATTTGGATGTTCATTGAAAAGATTATGCCCAAGATTATTATGATATATTTCACAATATTCAGAGATATCAAATCAAAAATTAATACTGGGTCATTGAGACTCAGTTATGTGGAACTTCTTAGTGTGTAGTTTGACCCAGCTACTGTCCCAGAGGTCTGGCCAAGGGCACACCTATCTGGGTCCCATATGTGTGTGTGTCTGGTAGATGGCTGACCTGTGGACTGAACAGAGAAGGGCAGCATTGCCTGCAGGCCACTCACGCTCAAGACGCTCTCTATGGAGAATGGTGATAGGCGCGGAGAACACCTCGACCAGATAAAGGGCTCTCCACTTCCTTCAATGTTAACGTACCGCACAAGGGAAGGGTAACACCAACGTACCTGGAAAGACACAAGAAGAAAACTCAGTGAAAACGTGCTTAGTTTTTTGTAACGTTTTATGACATGTTTAATTTTCCTTTGGTAAGTTTTTAAGTAACCATTACTTTCGACTATGTATCCATGTAATGTTTATTTTGCTTCGAGACCGTGAAAGCATAAGTGATAGGACACTCCCCAAATAGGTGGCTTTCAGAATTAGTATGTGTGATTTGCCTTACTTTACAACACCTTTTTGTATTCAATAGTGCTGTTTGGGCTGTTTATGTAAGTGCATTAAGTGATATACACTAAGCTGAGGGCACCGTCACGACTTCCTACACCATCAATAGCTGATTTAAACTGACGTCAAGACCATTTCACCTTATCCTCTTAACCTCTTTCCGACCCCCTAATTCCTTTAAGTGTCAACTTGGCAATTTGTATGCAGTACCTTTGCCAACCTTAACTAGGTCCCCGAACGCTGGGTTAAAGCCTCTATGGGAAGAGTTGAACCCAATAAGGCCGTTTGCCGGCTAGGAACGATCCAGACGAGAGATCTTGATAAATATATGATCGGAATCAAAGTAATACATATGATAGTATAACCTTTGGTGATTCATCGAAATTTGATTTGCACTTCCACAAAGATAATTGTATCATTAGCACAGCAGAATGTGTACTAAAGTAGACACAGAAGTCCGACTATGAAGCACAGCAAAATGCGACAAACACTATTTGTGCTTTACCTGCTCTACCATTACGTTACACTATAAAGACTTCTTTTCTAGGAGTTGGCAACCAACCATTATACCACCTTTAGATATCAATCGGCACCCAGACACAACATTAGCTCCGCAAAACCAACTTGAAGGCTTTATTATGTAGTTATTTGTTACACAACAACTTTGAGCACTCCCTCTAAAAGGCAGTACAAATCACTTGTTATATGTTCTTTATGTATGAAACACAATCTTTATTGTCTTCTCAAAAAGATGTGGGAAGGGGCAAGGTGGGGTCAAAATAATAGAGGTGCGGGTCATTGAGAAATAAAATTGTGTTCACACTGAGAGATTTGTACCTCCTCACGTCCGAATTATTCAAAAGCTAAACTGATTTATTTGCATTCATTATTGATTTATCTGGCTGTTATGCCATCTATTTGCAGCTCTTAGCATTATCCCTTGACAATTATAATTCATATTTACTATAAATACTTTCTCAAACATTTTCAAATGTAGTAACACTTGCAGATAATCGCAGGTTAGAATTGTTCAGTATGAAGTGAACTTAAGGGTAGGCGTCTAGGATAGGGTGAATTCCTGAAGCTAGACACGCCTTACCTTACCTAAATGACACCTGTTACACCCAATAGAAGGCACAACGCCGGCGAGACATATTTACAATACCCAGTTTGTCAGTCCTCTTTTTGATGACTGTTTATGCGGGTACACTAAATACCTCTACATCTGTTTTGAGGGAGGGCAGCTCCTTTGCTTACACTCTTGCCTTGGTCTTTCTGAAGATTTAGACAATAGAAACATGAGGTGTGACTAGTGTAATGACTCTTATAGAGGAATATAATAGGGCCATCCCCATCGTCCTCTAGGTGCTGAGAGTGCAGTAAGGAAATGTTTCCTTTTCACATTGATTATATGAAGGAAAACGTGTATCCTTAGGAACTTAATGTGCTGTTGCATTCATGTTGTTTTCACAAATGCATCAGTTAATTCCCTAATTACACTGAAATGAAAGTTTATTGCATATATCCTATTAATAGTCATGGACATAATTCTCCCCCCTCTTATGTAAATTTTCCGTGCATCTCACTAACCATTGTCCATCCTCAAACATGACTGTACAATGAATATTTATATACTTTCCTTACACCTACGATTGGTAACAAGAAAACTTGTAGGTGATAAATCGTTGGCTCACATTTTTATCATGGGCTTATCAATATGGTATAGACCCCATATAAACAAACATCAGTGCTCCTTTTAAACCCACCGTTAAAGTTTGATTTCCCTAGTATATTGTTGTTTTTAGGACGCGATAGTCAGCATAGCGTGAAATGGAAAGGAAGGTGATCCCCGCACCCGGCCGGGTCATTGTTGGTACCCCCACCCACCCGGAGGGACTGTCACCTTCACGACTATATCAGACAGGTGTATAATACCGAGGGGGCGGCCAGGTAAGCCAACACCCGGGCCCGGCACCTGTCTCCAGGGGGGTAGGGGGTGTATTGGTATACCGTGTATCCCACCAATGACCTCTGAGTGGATCCCTACAAAGGGCCACCCGCTGGCACCCTGGAGCACTTATTCCTATCCCTACCCCCAACGTGGTAATCCCCACCATTTACGTCCATGTTTAACTATGGGAAGAAGGTGAAGATCATAGTTATCGACTGGTTATTTATGATAAAAGGGACTTTAAAGAGCGGCATTTTTTCCCTTTTAATAGTTTGATTACGGTTTTGAATACATGTACTATACATGAATGGCGAGAGCTGCTTTTGTATTCACTCTTTGATCTATGACAGCCATTATGACCGTGAAGTCCCGGCTGTATTTGTTCGCTGTTCGCGCGCATGCGCTGCGCACATATCCGGTGGCGCTGTGACACCACACGTGGTGCCCTCTGGCGGTGGTCGCGGCGGCGGCATCACCATGACAACGGCCAATGTGTGACCTCCCCTCCCCCCCTAATGGATGTCCCAAGGCATGCTCAGCAGTCACCCCATCCTCTGAAGGTGGGCGGGGTGGGAAGGAAGGGGCAGGGAAAAGCAAAAGAGGGATCGGGGCAAAGAAAAAAGAAATGCAAGGAAAAACTAAGCTGGGATTAGAGGTTGGATATGGATCCCTTCCCCTTAGGCCCTTCCCTTAGTTTTTATCCTCCCCCGGCGTCGCCCTACTACCCCTGGATCCCTCTGCCACCTTCCTTCTTACTTTTCTCCGTTTTATTCCTACTGTCTTTTTGGTATACATCCCCCGGCCTCCATCCCCATTCCTCTTCTACCCCCAAGCTCCAGTACCTGTGACCCTCTCTCCCACTTCTTCCTCCAGGCCACACTGTCCGCCCCCCTCCTCCACGGCCCCCCCTCCACGGTCCCTCCTCCACGGCCCCTCCTCCACACACCAAGCCTGTACCGATTCGCCGGTTGCATGTGAGATAGTTTATGGAGAGACGGCGGGGGTTTTGGTCCTGTTTAAGGTGACAACGCCGCCGCCGACGTCCGCCCAAACGAGCCTTGTTTTAGCCCACACGAGCGCTAGATGTGCTCGAAAATTGGTGCATAAATCATGATTTGTGACACCAGCGAGTCTGAGCGGCAAAGTAAAGCTATCGGTCCGCTGGGGAAAACTGTGGCTCAGGAAGGGGGCAGGGATTGTGCGTTGGAAGGAAGGGCAGGCTAGAGATGATGGGGCGTGAGGACTTTGACAAGGTGCTACAGTTCGTAACCAACAATATTATTCTGACATTCAATAACTTTTATCATCTTGGAATGCAAGTAAAGAAAATGTAGTCCATGGTACTGGCTACCAGTGTATTCAGTTTATTATGCTGAATATTTTGTGAGTTTTTACATTTCACTACACATTCAAAATCTTATAGGTACCGGTATGTCTTTTGTGTTGAAGTGTGCGAATGTAAATGCATAAAAACACCCAATGTGATATAATCATAATACATTTTAATAAGTAAATACTCTTACTTTTGCAATTTACGATATGAACCAGTGTATTTGTCTCCATTCAATCTTTGTTGTCCAATCAAACAAAATTAATAGAAATCATGGCAATTTGTTTAAACATTTTTAGAAAAGTTATATTAGCCTTTATCATGTTTAAAGTAGCGCTTTTCAATTAAAACGTGACTAGGTGTACTTTACACCGAAGGAAAGTTCCTTCTGCGAGATAAAAGCAGCTACCAAACGTAAACAAATCATGGACTTTTTAGTTGGGTTATTGACGACACAGAGGCGGGGTTGCAGCCAGAATTAGCACAGGGATTGGGACTATGGGCCAATAAAACTTGCTAATTACATTTTCATTCCCATGGGCCACGGCTCACAACCCCCCTTCGTTTCAGCCTCCACTGAACAGAGAATCCGCATAGGCAATACAAGCTAACTGGCTGTCTGTCGGCATTGGTCTAAGCAATGCATTTTATAACCAACTCACTCTCCACAATGATAGAATATTTTGTTAAGAAGGGGAGGTTTAACTAGCTAGAAACCTTAAATGATTGCGTCTTTCCATATAGGGTCCTCATAAGACAAGAGTAATGCTCTTTATATGGTACGCCCAATTATCTGCTTGATATGATTGTCTAGGATATGCCTGTCTTCCCACAGTAATTGCCTAATGCTATAGGATCACTGTAAGATCATTTTCTCCTATATGATACGTTATCATTACCACAGCGTGTGTAGCCATAACGCCTAGGTGGTCCGCCCATTAACCATACTTTTGACAAGCCTAAATAAATCACGAGGCGTAGTAGGCGGGTTCATGGTTCAGTCAGTGCTTTCCTCAGTTGGTGGCTTTCATCGACTTTGACTTGAAAATAAACAGACGAGCGCTCATGATTCTCAAATAACGGGCCAACAAAGTGACATGTTATTCTTTGACTGATATATGTTCAACGGTCGAGGACCGCTATAGGGCCACAAATACACCCATCATAGTAATAGGGGCCATAAAATCTTCACCACTGAGGCAGGGGATCATTCACCGACCAACAAATGGCTCTCTTGCAGTTAACAAAACACCTCACCCTCCTGACCAGTGCTCCTACTTTAGACACTCTTTCACCTCAGGCCAGAGTCAATGGTCAAACGTCCATCTTATCCTGCACTTGATTACCCCTGTAGAACTCATCCAGCCGACCAATAATAGTCAGGCCACCCCTTGACCTTCCCTCCCAGTCTGACCAGTGTGTCTTCGGATAGATAAAAAGGTTTAGGCCCTGATGAAGAAATCAACTTTTGGCCGAGGGAGCGTGACAGACAAGTATTGCAGGTGCATACAGCGGCCAGCCAGCCCTGTCTTGACAAAACCAACACGGATGAGTTATAGCTGAGGGTTCAGTCTCTGCGCCCTGTTCACTGTCAAGCTGACCAAAAGCCCAAATGACAGAGCATCCGCTGTCACTTCAACCTGTTGAAAGCTACCAAATAATCCCAAAAGCCGATCGCTCCCCCAAATTCTCAACGTTTTAAGGGCCAGTGCTTGTAATTAACCTGAGTGAAACTGAGTCTTGATTTGTCAGATTTTACAGGGTAAATCCTGCTGTGTCCTGCTGAGAACCCGAAGTGGTTTGCTGTCAAAGTTTTTGTCGCGAGGAGCACAATGACAGGTTTCTACAGAGTGAGGCACCTTAGGTGGTCCAGGTGAGAAGCTGTGAGAACACCAAGGCAAACCCGAGGTGTTGCAGGCCTCCTAAGGCCCTTGTAAGTGTCATGGGGTCCTTCCAGGGCTCCTGGGGCCCGATGCAATGGGTATCCTTAAAGGGGAGGTCGTCCGATACGACCTAGGTGTGATTCCAACTTAGGTCGTGGACCTATCATTACATCTCTCACCTATAAAGTTGACAGAGTTGACACCTGGGCGTCTATCTATCCTGGGTCTGGGCGCAATACTTCCTTCAGGTGTGAGGCTCGGATTCACAAATAGTTGAGGGATGTAAACCAATCTGCTACATTCTGTTTACATTACTTGCTACATCAAAAGTCATAGTGTTATCCAGGCAGAAATGAAGTTACATCAGATATTGGGTTTTAGAATAGAAAGGTAAACACAATCAAGAGATGAATTACATTAATGAAAGTAGGTTTTGCTGTTACCTATTTTCCTACACCAAAGGCTCTACTCTTTCTTAGCTGTTGCATATATATATATGTAGTGATGCCTTTCCCTTTGAAGGATAAAGCCACAATAATTATTATTAAAAATAAAATGTATGAAGGTTTCTTTCTCAAAAAGATTATATTGTTCCATCCTATATACGGACGTGGATATGTTGAGAAGTTACTATCCCCTATAAGGGCAGATAAAGCGAAAGGAATAATTCTAAATGAATGAGTACAGTTTTATCTTCTAACTCGAAACTTTCCCAATAACTGCAACTACCCACATAGGCTGAGATGGTCTCAGTAGAAACCGCTGGTCCAGGACATAAGCCCAGGCATTCCCCTGCAATTCGATCGCATAGCGTCGGGTGATAAATATCTTTGAGGTTAATGGTCTGGCTGACCTGATTACTTCAATCTACAGCCGACGGAAGTCAGGTGTGACTAACTCCCCACCCTTATGAAGGTGAGAGGGGGCACTTTCCTTACGTGTTAACTGTAGAGGGAGTCACCGCCCTCCCGCGGGCTAAATACAAATCGATGCAATTTCATTGAAAATTTGAGGCAATTTATCGCATTATGCCGTTCTCACACGCAAAGGTTTCCACGTCATTACAACCTCTGATTGCCGTTTGATTTCAGCGCAAGTCGAATTCTACAAGGTTGCGGCGCCATGTTCCTTTTCATCACGGCCAGTAATGAGAAGTCAAAAGCACTTCGCACATTTAACGCAAAAATGATAGGATTTAGTGTTTTTGGCTGAAACTGGCAAATTTCTCAGCTCACGAAGGGATGGTTGACTAGGCTATAGAAGTAGAAATGGGCCTATCCAGATCTAACTCAAATGTAGACATGCCATTGGTGTGGTACAAGGCTCCAAGGTGTAATAGATATTGAGACTTGTCCGCAAAAAATATGTCTTTCAACGGACCTGTCATTTTGAATTAAAATCCTGAAAATATTATCATTTATTGCAGAGCGTAATGTAATGATAAGGTGATTGTGTCATCGTTAATATTTATACTCATATTTTCAATAGCAATATGTTATTTTCTCAGAACTGCCTCTACCCAAAAAACGCAACTTTCTCTCTTCAACCAAGTGTGTTTATATTTCAGATTTGGGGCAGGTGCCCTTTTGGACTGAATTGGAAACCGGACCTGCGACTAATAGGCGGCACGTTCCCCAAGGCCAAACTCGCGAATATGTCTGAAATCAATTCGGATTCCTGTCTCGGGCGGCCTGGTCACCTGCGCAGGTAAACCGATATGCCCCTGCTGGCCCGGCCGCCTCCTGCCGATGACCGGACGTGTCATCGCCGGCCGGCCGGAGGGGCGTGCCCGGACTCCCCCGACCCCTGTGTCCAGTGGTGTCCTTCCTCCAGCCCCTGACAGGCTGAATCAGCCCCCACCGGCCGCCGGCACTGCCGACTCCCAGCCCGGGGCGGCCGGCTAATTCACTGACGTCGGCACACTCAGGTACGGGCTGACCAGGACTGACCAACAGGTAAGAGGTCAATGGGTGCTCGGCGGAGGGGTCAGCCCAAGGGGTAGTCGACGTTGATTGGGTGTGGCAGGCAGGGCTGGGGGCAGGCCGCAGGGAGTGGAGTCCAGATGCCAGTGGTCGGCTGCCTCTGGCCAGCCCATTTTTCCTTTTTTTCTTGCGGTCTGTACGTATAATAACCAGGCCTCAGTTAGGCTGTCATCTCCCACTGAGAGATAAGGGATAATATGGAGTGCTGAAATGCGTTCTTGGATAATATGTCACGATAATTCATCTCACTTCCGTGTGATGAACAGCAATTGCATTGTTTATCATACTTATGCGTTTCCACGATTGCTATCAGCGCAGCTAAACAGCTATTCAGAGGCGCAATTGATAGAGCACATCATCATTGTGTGTTTTACCTACGCATTAGAACTTTGTATATTGAAAGCATTACTCAGGGCCATTGACATTGTCCTATATTATATAATAGTATGATCACAGTAGCTTCACTGTATCAGCTTGTTTTGTACAAAAGTATTAGTTTGGCCTTAAAGCAAACTAACCGCAACTCCCTATAATGAATACCAAATCGTTTTTGTCTCCAAAGAGAATTAGAAAAGAGAAAAAAACAAAACGAACGTATGGTTAAGAAAAGTTGGACGTGACTGGAAATACACCTGCCATGCCAATGTCTACTGGCATTAGTTTGTTCGGCCAAATTCTGTCAACATTAATTCCAGCGGCTCTGGCGTTTATGCAGGACTGTACTATCATGATCCCCACAAAAACCGCAACTAGAATGACAATAATAAATGGCCATCTACACACCTTCCCACGTATGTCTTTGTTAGTGAATGCCTGTAGTAAGTGATAGACTCAACGGTAATGTTCACATAGTGCGAAATGGTTACAATTTTCCAGCTGATTTCTAGCCAGGAGACCAGTTGAAAAGAAAACCGACGGATATGTAAATCTGTGGGTAGATCTGAAACTCTTATTGAAAAATCATTATCATGTATACAATGAATAGTAACGCTTGTCAAAAAGTGATAATAAATCATATAACTATGTTTTGATTTTGTGTTTCTATCTCATGTTCCAGAATGTAAGTAGTCCGTTTGTATTAACATACTGTTGATACTTTCACCCCAGGGGGGTTCGCTGAAGTCTAATGATTTAAGTACCTCTCGGCAAAGTTTACATGACCTTGGGAGGAAGTCGGTCTTTAGAGGCAGTCTTTAGAGTCTTGAGTTACCAGCGATGTACTGATGGTCGTGGGTCACGTACCACCTGATTGGTAGACAGGCTTGGGATGGAAAATCGATGGGAATTGTTACGGTAACATGAGCCTGATCATCCCCTAGCATGTCACCGAGGCGTGTCTACATGCTAACCCGCTCTGACATACCGCCCAGGGTGGGCGGCAGGCCTGTCAGCAAACAAGACACTGATCTATACAAAGATTTGGGGCTTAACTACTCCCCCCTTTGGGACCACAGGACTAAATAGAGACCATGAAATTCAATAATGTGAATGGTGAATTTCAAGGTTACTTTGTATGTGGAGTTCGGTTTAGTGCTACAATCTTAATATCAACAAAATGTCTGTTATAACATTTTGAATAACTATACATTACCTAATCACTAATAATCATTCTATAAAAAGTGATTAGAGGTAGCCAAAAGAAATTTCTGATATAAAGATAACATTCATACTTTTAGAATCAAGCCATGTAAAAATAATTCACAATCTATGATAGTCATCATAATTTTAAGTATATCATGTTTGGGGTTCTTCATACACTAGAGGATGTCATATATAAAAAGCGCCCTGGTAAATGTCACGCCCGCAAGAAATGGGTTACGAAGGTTTGGATGAGCGTCGCAGTGTTACTGTTGGAGTCAGTCGCAGACATAGGACAATTCCTGAATGCTTTCTGTGTAAATAATTGATCTGCCAATAGTGTCTGGAAACCATTCCCCTTCCCTGCCAAGCCTGCCCCCTCAGACCGAGGAGCGTGAGGCTGCAGGGGGAGGGGTGACACCATGTGTGGGACCTACCCAGGTGCAAGTGGCTAGGATCAAAGTTAAGATAGTGACAGTGATTGGCATGGAGAGTATTACCCCTCCATGGCTTGCGGGGTTCCGTTTCCGGCTATTGCATTATGGGGCTAATCCCCTAGAAGGGGCCACACATGACAGGCGCTACCCTCTGTGACATCCTGGCCCCAACAGTGATACCCTGGAGGAAACCCTTCTGGTCCAGGTGCAAGCCATTATGGATAATAATGTAATGTTCCATGGGGCCCTCCAGAGGGAGGATGGGGATCTGATGGTAGGAAGTATTCCTTTTATCCCTCAATCCATCCAGTGTTACAACCCTGGAGGCATATTCTGAATTCCCCTGTTTGCTTGTACCTTGTAGACCCCCCTAATGGACCAGTCAGGACCAGTCAGCCCCAACTCCTGCTCCCCCACTACCGCTACTTCCAGTGCCACCACCCCAAACCATATGTAGCAGCATGTCCTCCACGGTAGATCTCCTCCAGTGAATCGTGGCCCACATTAAAGTGTAGGGCTACCAACTGTCATGTCAGATTCGGATGTCATGACTACATGTCAGGTGGCACTAAAAGGTAAAACTGACATATTACCTGATCGGACCTGGTGCAGGATAATGTGATTTGTGCTCAGTGTATCACTCCATCATGGTGACGGGTGGGGTTGTGTGGCAGTACTGGAGGAGGCTGAATTGGGAATTGCTATTGCCTTTGACAGTCTGTGACCTATCTGTTCCATAACTACCTTTTGATGTTGGCTGAAATGGTCAGGTGTATTAGATTTTTACTCAGCATTAGAATTTAAGGTCTTGTATATGAGCTCTGATGTAGTAGGCTTGCGTGTCAAACTGGAGAATGTATTTTTCTTTATATTTTTTATATTTTTAGAATTATGTCCCTGATAGAGTGTAATTACATGATCAGCTACTCTAAACCTGAGTGGATGTAAAGAAGAGTACTAGTTGCATGTGTATACCTCATATCACATTTAATCTTAAGTTTGTTATTAGTGAACTTGATTCCTGTTTTGTGCTAATGGAGATTTTAGGACTTTCACTGATTATTGCTACGACTTCGTCTGGACGACTTCCCACATCAAGCAAAGAATATTAAGGTGTTAATTGTTCCTCACATCCGACGCCAGTTCCTGAACACATAATACTTGAAGCTGACTTTTCACTTTGTGAAGCAAACAGAGGACGTTTTACCATTAATTGCATGAAGCCTCGGATTAAAAGAGATAAAAATCGTTAAACGTTTCTTTGTGGCCATAAGAGGATTAGTGGAACAACCGTACTGACCAATAATGGGATATTTCCGGGTAAAAGCATTAGCCAAGTCTCCAAAAGTCATTGAAAGTAGGCCACCATTTCCAAGGTTGGCCCAAGTCCTTTAAGTCTCTCAAAGTAAGTGACCCAAGTTTGAAATATTTGCAGCTCCCAAGTAATTACATTTAAAAGTGGTCATTTCTTCCTTTTCTTCGAAACGCTATAGACTACTCTATAACACAGTCAGTAATTGATACAGAGGAAGTAAAAGACTTTCTCTCATTGGTCTTTAGGGCACAAGGGAGGCACACGCAACAAACAGGCCAAGCTTCAGGAGTTATTTTGTTTCCGTTTGGGCGTGGGCTTCAATAAACAACACAATCTCCAGCCGCACGAAACACAAGCAACTGCCGGGTGAGCCAAGAACATGCAACCCTGCCAATAACTCACTTTTATCTAATAACAGCTCGATTTGTACTTCAAATTTCATCACCGTCCGCATTTATTGCATGCCGTGTAATTCCCGGGCAAATAGGAAAAGTTGGGCGCGGATGCAACGGAAGTGAATAGGCTGGCGGGGGCGAGTTGACGACTGAGTCCACCAGGCGGCGCGCAAAACAGCAGACGACAATTGGATTTAAAACAAAGCACGTGACCCACTGTCGTGAGAATGTCAGCTTCGATCTTGGCGCCTGTGTTGCCAGCTTAGAGCCGATAATCACAAGTCATCGTCAGGCTGTCATGTGGGGGCCACAACACAGACACTACCGGCGACAGACTGGCCACATCAGAGTCGGACTACTCGCCCAAAGCCGGCCAATTTGGGCCGATACCGCCCGCCACACGTCAACCGCAAACCTCAATATTTGTCTCAGCCCCTCCCTCTATGTGACGGCCAATGCAGCACAAAGACACGTCGCTGCTGTCGTAATAGACTTATCAGAGTCGGCGACTTGATAGATTGCCTTATTTCTTGGTGTCTCTTTTTATATCGTTGCGTGTACATGTACATGGGGAGCGGCAAAACCCAAACCCATTTAAGGATAGTAATCAGGGTAAAGAATGGGTTTCCTCATTGAACAAGTCGGTTGCAAGACATATAAAAAGTTGCGACTGCAAGGGATTTGTCTGGGCTATCTAAATGAGCAAAAATGTGTTGTTAATAAGATTTCAAAAAAGACAAAAGGTTCTTTATTCTCCATTTGATGTCATTAGCTCTGTGTTAATCCTATCTTCATTAGACTCGACGGAAGGCTGAATTGATTGTTTTCAGGTGTCATCAAACTTTCATGACCGGTGATTACATCGAGCAAGCATTGCCATTGATTCTTGCAGGGCCCCTACCGTTTCGATAGGATCTAATGGACAGCCCCGACCCGTCCCCCTCATTTGTACGGTCGCGGGGTAATGCCAACGGCCAGCCCGCAAGTAATTACTAGAAATGAAGCGAGCTGTCACCATTAGGCAGTGGCTGGAGACCTTACAGCGACGCCAACGCCGACTAGGGCCAGGCTTTGTGACTATATTCAGATAATTAGCCCTTGTGTCTTTAACTGTATGCAATGATACAAGCTAGAAGAATGATGGGCGGAGGTAAATTGGTAAGGTAGTAAATGTAGCTTTATGGATGTATCTTATAGCTGACGTTGCCAATGATATTGTCATCATGTCTGTGAGATAACTCGGACTAATTGATGTTATGGCTATCCTTAATAAGATTATCCTTCAAGAATGTGGCCAAATCACAATGTACCACGTGCACATCTATAGGTTTTGGCAGTCCCCTATGGTTTACCTTATCTCTTTCTGTTTAATCTTCGCCGTGCTACTCTGCCGACCAGAATATCTATAATAATTATATCGTACTTTGCTATTTATCACTGTGTATTCTTTAAGAAAATTTTAGGTTACTTTCTCCGAAAGTGTAGATTCTATATGTACAAAGGATTATGAATGAATATATTATAATAATGTATAGGAACTGCATTATAAGTGTGGCATAACAAGTCTCAAGAGATAGTAGTATATAGAATAAGGACTTTGGTACAGGCGTGTTTTCTTGAACATTCAACAGTTTTCTAACCTACCGAGGAAAAAGACAGGTTTGTATTAAGAGTACAAAACTGCTCAGATTGTGGGAGTCTGTGCCTTGTTTGCTATAAAAAGTGACCGTTTTTGCCATTTTTACAGTTGACTGACCATCAAACATATCGGTCAAACGATGGCTTTTCTTGATAAGATCACCATCCATCATATATTCTAAACTGCAGCCAAATCACAATATTCCACATCTTCAGGTTTTGGCAGCTACTCTGCCTAAGAAAATGTGTATCTTCGTCTTTTCTGTTTATCAGTGTGTCTTTTATCAGAACACTATAGATACATTTTCTTCTCTCCAATTAGATTAAACTAATATCTGAATAAATATACATAAAATGTACAGGATATACATGAAAGGGGCAAAACTAATTCCAAGACATAGTAGTATACGGAACTGGGGCTTTGTTTCAGGCTTGTTTTCGAGTTGTCTGTCTTCACCAGTTTCATGACCTACCAAGAAAGGAGACGTCTTTGTATTTTCAGCACGTGGCTACTCATGTCGTGGGAGTGTACGCCTTGTGTGCCATAAGCACTGACCTTTTCCGCCACTTTTTACAATTGACTGACCAACGAGGATAACGGTCAAAGTTAGGTCTGACGTCAGTGGCCAAACCTTAACCTTTCTTGCTCCAAATGTTGCCATATAACAAATTTAGAGATTAGTGGCATTTCCCCAATTTCCACTTTTTAGTGTCTAATTGAAGGTGAATGTATGGGGTTGTGGAGGCTTGAGTGTTTTTGTCTGACCCGTATCAATTACCTGAATGGTTTTTGAGAACTTTTCCTATAAAAACGGACGCAAAGCGTTAGGCGACTTTTTTCGACCTTACTTCTTTCAGATTGGATTTTAATTCAATTAAGCAGGCAAAGCCCTGGACAGTTCTTAATTTAACCTCAATCTATTCGAGCCACTTGTGACGTTTTAAAACACGTGACCAGTTCTTAACACCGGGGACTAATTGGTTATTTTTTCCGAATTAAGGAATAGAAAAAGCACCACCTCTGACAGTTTTCCATGCACAACTTTTAATAAACAGACCGCCCAGATGTCTACTGAGGCAGATAGCATGCATGATCCACAATCATTCATATTGAATCTTGTTAGTGATTGTAATATATAAACCTGGAAGATTACCCCCATGGGAAAGCCTTGTTTTAAGACAAATTCACAAATTCGTTACAGGCCGGATCTGGCGCCTGACAATGGGCTCGCCTACATCACGTGACTGTCTTGTCGGAGTAACAAAGGCAGGCAGGACCGCTCGATCACCACCGGGCCCAATCTCTCTTGGCCGCCATTAAGAAGGCAATGTTACAAATTTAGCCACCATTATGTGGCACGGCCAGACTGGCCGGGTGCAGGCAAGGCAGATAAAGATGTCCCATATAACGCTGACAGTACCTAATCCACCAGCTGCTTGGGTGTGTAAGCTGGGATTCTGGAACCCTTGTATACTGGTAGTATAACCATCACTGGTTGCCTGGTGCCTGAGATGTATACCATTCAGCAGCACGCCCCTTCCCCCTCCTATTTATGCCTTAGTATGCGTCCCAGGTGGCTGTGGTACGCCATGTTATGGTTTATACACCATCCTGACCAGATGACTGTTGCTCTGCTCGGGCCATGATTCGTTATTTATTACTCAAGGAGTACAATATATCACCACCACTGGCCAAGCAGGAAAACGTATGCATACGGTATCTATGCCAGTATGGATCATACTTATTTTTGTTTCTTTTCTGGGGCTGCCGCTCACCGTCCCAGGATTACTGGTATCTGGTCTTAATCCCTAGAGACCAATCATTTCTCATCCATTTACAGAGAACGACTCCCTTGCTGGTACGGATAAAGGATGGAGTTCGGGAGAGTTATCATCAAGCACACAAAGGAACAGTCCATAAGGCAACGCTAGTAGATTATTGTGCTCCGGATGCATAAGCAGAGTTTCATACTTGACTTATCTTATACGTATAAGGATTCGGTCCGAGCCTACAGTTTCCGTTTAACATTCCCCCTTGCACTCTTATAAGTAGCACTGCCTTTGATTTTTAAGAAGGCAAAGAACATCACAATGTAAAAACACTCAAAGACGTATCAACGTAAATAGATGTAACCAGGTCCAATGGTACAATCCAGTATTTAACAACTTATGAAACAAGCATTGCCCAGGCCTAACCCTGGGGCTTAAACTAAGTTAGTGTAGGGGCTAGGTGTGAAAGACTTCCTTCAAGGGCTGAACCTTCAACGACATGCTATCCACCATGGAGGAAGTGGCGACAGCTCCAGGTGTGACACCGATCTGTCTCGGTCGCTCGGACGGGAACTAGCGACAGGTGAGAATCACCGGAAGTAGGGCATGGGAACGAGGCCAGTGGAGACCAAAGCGAGGCTGACGTGAGGTCCCCGGATGATGAAGCTGCCGTGACAAAGGTGTGACGTGAAGAGTCTGCTCCTGGGCCTTTTACTCCACGGTGTCCCTCCACGGTGTCCCTCCAATACTAAACGCCCGGAGGAATATATATAGGTACATCTACATCAGGTGTGTTTGATTAATTGGGTTATGCCATCCAAGCATATCCCAGCTACTGTAGGTGATCTGTCACCTAATGCTTTAATAGTCCTTCCCTTTAAAACGGCTGGGATTAATTTTGCATGCAGTGTGGACGGCACAGCGCCAACGTCATTATGGCCCATTACCGAGGGCCCAGGGGTCCTCTAAAGTCCTGCCGAGACAAGGAACCTTACTTACATCGTATGGGGCCCCGCGGCCGACAATGGCAATATAGGCGGCACGCCGTGGAGCTGCCGTTCCTCCTGGCGTCCATTGGTGCCACACAGGAGGAGGTAACACATCAATAGGCCAAATGTAAAATGTGTCTAAAGGGGAACTAGATCCTAATCAGCAGTCTTTAAAGGGCAGAGATTTTAAACCAAATTATCCATACGTCTACTGTTGTGTGTACTTGCAACTAAATGCGGTCATAATGTATCACCATTAAACAAAAATTGCCATACCAGAAATGCTGTTACTGATAGCGTTTCTCCTGTACAGAAGGCACTTTCAGTAACTAAGGTTCCAGCAGACACGTTGTGAGATGCCATTACATGTTGCTAGGGAGTTTCAGTCGCGCCATGGCAAGAAAATCCTGTCTGCTACCCATAGATTAGACAACCTCTTCCCGCTCCATCAAGGCTCACTTGAAACCGTATCTGTCGCCGTGTGAGGAACTGGCGCTGCCGTCCCTAGCCCTGCAGGGAGAGTATCACTCCGCCCCTCTGCCAGATAGCAGTGATCAGGTCGCCAGGAAGCGAGTGGGCAGGAGCAAATAGTGCCGGCGGCCAAGGACCTCACGGATGGGGCCGTGGGCCGGCTGATGGAAATCGGGCTTGGTGATAAGAGGCCATCACTACAGTATCAACAAGGAGCCGGCCAGAAAATGGGGTCTCAATCTTCTCACCTCTGCTGATACGACCAGACCCGATATGAGATTCAGCGTGGCCGATATGAGCATTGACTAGCGGGCACCTGTCCCCATATTAGTTTCGGTCCTGATGAGATAGATGGGTCGGGATCACCTGATATACCGCCTGGGATAACGAGCCAAGTCTTGTATGTATATACGCTGGCGCTGGACTGATATTAATTCCCCTCTTGCGTGGACTGAAGAAGAGGCAAGGCTTCTTACAGATTAGCAGGGTCTCACCTTCACGTAATGATTCCAGGTTATTTCCATCCAGATAATGGGTAGGGGTCATGGGGCAAATTGCCTATCGGATACTGCTGAGTAAGCTATCCAAGATGAAATCCCAACATTTGTCGACTCGGCTTAAAAGGAGGGGCTCTATTCAACAGCCAACATAACTTATATCAGCAGGCAGGATTTAGGAAATAAAGAGGGCTTAAAATGAGATGCTGTCTTCTTGGCGATAAAGCTCAAGACGAGCCATAAATATTAGAAGCAAGTCGCATAACTGGTGCCTAAAGGTAGCATCATAAGCGTTTCGCTCTGGAGAGCCTAGGCGGATGGGGAAAAAACTCGTTAGTGTCAAACAATGGCTTTTAATCTGCAAGACCAGGCTGTACGAAGTGATGGATAATAGCCTGGCCCTCACCCCTCTCCATCTTGTTTTACATATAAGGCAGGAGGTCACGAGCACAATCAATGTGCAGGTCATTGGGGGTTAGCAGCCCAGCAAGGCAATCAAAAGCATTGGCTTGCCAACCGCAGGCTAATGAAGGCGGTGTCAAGACATTGGGCGACTCGGGGGTGCTCGGGAGAATTCGGGAGGACTCGGGAGGGATCGGGAGTTGGGAGGGTTCGGCTGACGGAAAGACCCGACCTCTCCCCGGAGCCTAGCCCCGCTGATCTGTCCTATTCCAATGAAATTGTTTCCTGACTGGATAGTCGAAGGACAGATAAGTAGTCGATTCAGACAAAGACTATGGAAATGGATAGTTTTGTAAACTGCAATATAAATTCTATAAGCGTGTATTTAACCTCGATTTACATTCATTTATTCAGGAGACAAGGTAAACGGAACCTTTCTCTCTTCTTTTAGTGTGGACCTATTTTCCAAAAAGATGGACAATGCCATTTGCGCCCCACCCCATCGATCCTTTCTGACTTACAGGGGAAAAAATGTATTTGCCTATAATATTCTATTTACATCTAAATTTAAGTATCGGTTTTTCAGGAATGATCAATAGTAGAGAGGCTGGTGATCTCTTGCTATCGTTATATTGCACCAGGTCACATGCACGTATGTTACCTGGTGCAATATAATGACATTATATGAGATACCTTTTGAGACTAAAATGACCTTATGCTTTTCCGAAGACTTTGCGATTGAGAGTAAAACCATTAAATCCTTACAGGAATGATACACCTCTTGTTAAATTTTCAGATATTATGCTTTCCCTCTCAATGAATGGCAACTCTACTCTGCCACTATTCCTAGTCTGGGTGACATACACCATCAACAATGGGTCACGCTGCAAAACGTCCCAATCAAAGGACCAGAAATACACCACAGTAAGGTCTCAATCATACAGAGTCTTGGGGGTCACCGATAAAACTCTCCTCCACGGCATGGATCATTCAAACTCCAGATGGTGGAGATGCAACCCCATCATACCCACTAACCCCTCAGGATCCCCCTCTCAGACTTCAGTTGGGGCTTTACCCTTCTCTATAGAACCTCGCCCCTGAAAGACCTTGTTCTCAATGCAGATATCATGCTGTCTCTGATGCACCTGATGGCAGGGTAGCTACAGGAGGCCGCCTCGTCTCCGTGTGGTAGAAATCAGACTGGGGCCGGGCCGGGCTTAGCGTGATGAACCGCGGCCGGCGGAGAATCGGCGGCGGCTTTTTTTAAGGCCCTTCTCTGGGTCCATGATTGATTCGGCGAGCCGGCGCCCGTTGATAAATTGGCGCCGGCCGGTCCGGCGGGGAGGGTCATGACTGCATTCGGCCATCTTCATCTGTAATGCTCCTTCCCTCTAGGCCCAGATGAAGGCGGGGATCGTGAGGTGGAGGCGGGTTAGAGGGAGGAACGGGCGGAGTGGGTGGAAACAAGGTTGGTAGGTGGGGAGGTGCGAGTGTGGGTGGTTGGTCGGTGAGTGGGTGAGTGGGTGGGATTGCGACTGGGCGGCGGTGTTTTCTTGAGTTCTCCCCAAGTCTTCCAGGAATGGATGGGGGAGATGGCTTGCTTCTTTTTTCCCATTAGCACTTGGGAATTCATCTAGAATGATCGACGGTCTGCCAAACAAAAGGATTTATACTGGTTAAGTCTGGCAGAAAAGCAATGACCTTAGTGTCTGAGCGGCTTAACAGTCTGACAGTCTGGCAGGTGTGCGTGAGGGCTTCACTGAAGGCTGGCTAGGGCTTTTCCGTATGGGACGTTGCTGTTGGAAGTGATTTGAGATTTTGTTCTCATTCTATTCGTGATCGTGAAGTGTTGTTATCGTCCTGTAAATTGAGATTATTTTGCAAAGTCCAGTTATCCAATCAAATTAGTTTAATCTGAAATTATATGTGGCGTGTACAGTAGCCAATTGCAATTGGCTACTATTCACGCCACATGTGATTTGGTGCATGCTTGCAGATTCGGAGTCACTCTTACGGTTATTACTACCTGCTTTTTTCATTAGTTAATGCTATATGCTATATCAAATAACTGCGAAAAGCATTCTCTTTATAGAGACCTATATGCTAGAAATACAAACTCTGCTGTTTGATACGATAGTAATGACAACAATCCTGTTTCAACCGTCATGCATCTTGGGTCAGAGTTTGAACATAATATATATAATTCGCTTTCGAATTATCAATAACTGGCTCTCAAATGGCAATTTTGCAACCATTGCTGCTACCACTGTCTACGCAGCTCATGAATAACCTTCCAGCGTATGACAAAGCTTATAATAATGAGATCAATAACAAATGACCATCCCGTCATCCAGTTCAGATAATTATCGAAACGAGCCATATTCCAGTGCGTCCTTAATAACATCGTTAGAACTCCACCACTAACCGTCAGTGACAGCGCATGCGGCGAGCAGGGTGGCCGCTCCTCCTTTGTGACCAAATGAGTCTATTATCCTCATTTACCATTGTCTTTTGATCAGGGATCCACTGTTACTTTCTGTTGTCGGACAGGCTCATCAGGTCTTTGTCAGAACGTGCTTAGGTGGAAAGCCTGGAGGATGGGGTGCCTAAGAAGACAAAGTTGTGGCGTAGTGACAGGAGGAGGGCTCACCATCCATCGGTGGTAATCAGATGATCTGCCTCCACGTTTATCAATCAACCACACATGATACCCTCGACTTGCACACTGCTGCCTTGGAGGAATATTTTCCTCCAGGGGTATTTGCCCTGACAAACCACACACTTGCCGCAGCAATATATTTCAATTAAATTCCACTGGGACAGTTGCTCAATCTTTTCTTGGTCTTTCTAGACATAAAAATGAGATTTTATAGCCACTGTAGAGGTTTGGACCCCTATTGCATTTTGCTAATTTCCTGCCTGGGAGATGCACAAAAATAAAACGTTATCTAGGCTGCCATACGTAACTGAAGAAAAATATATCATCTTCAAGCAGCTTTATCTGGACATGGAAATTAAGAAAAATAAAGTGAGCCTCAAAGGAAGGAAGGGAATGTTAAAAAGTGTTCTCAAAGGACTGTGGCTTATCTAGCCGGGATAGATTGAGAGAAGACTTTCTGACAGATAAATCTGATTGGGGAGGCCGGTTGTGGATCCACCGCATGATTGAGATACGCCACTGGCCAAGATAACACATGGCAAAGTCAGGTCCTTCCTACCCTTCATACGTTGACAAGGGCCATTTTACTTTAAGAACGGCCAACCTCTTATCCGATGAACTTTTTACCTGTGTCAGGTAGCTGAAGCATGCCACCCATTATGGTCTAATGAACATGCGAGATTATGCTTAACGTAGGTAAAGGAGCTTTGCTTGATCTAAACTTATTCTCTCAGGGCATTGACCTGCTCAACACGGGAGCGCTAGGTACGTGCCCCTAAAGGTTTAGATGAGGTACAGCTGTAGTATGATAAGCACCTACGAATATTCATGAGCGGCTTGGTGTTTTTTGGTTCGTGTCTGGTTGCATATATAAATATTGAAATATTAAAACACCATACACGACAAATAAGAAACCGACAGAGAATGTATATAAAAAAAGATCACCAAACTGCACCTATATACTAGAACAGTATAAGCAGTCCTCTGGCAACCCATACATATTGCTTCAATCTGTTGATTTAATCCGACACATTAGTGGTACAGCAGCCTGCTTTCTACGCAGTTGAATTCCTGGACCCGTCGGCCTACACGAATGGTGGATGGTCCTAGTCGGACGTGCTATCAATATTCCAATCTGCGTCGACCAGTGTTTTATCTGGGCGGCCAGTAAACACGAACATTTCCTACATGAATGAGTACACGCAGTGTGATAGGGTCAGTGTTGTAATACCAGAGAGTGGGCCTCAACTAGCCTATGATTTAGCAGGGGGTTTGGGAGGAGGTGGGCAGGCAGGAGGGCTCACTGGAGGAGTAGGGGGCTGGGCTGTGCCATTGCCTGCCTCCTGTACAACTGCCTGCTGGTGTCCATCTATCAACCCGACTATGGCCACCATCCATCCTCCAGCAGTCGCTATTCCTACCTCCAGCCAACTTGAAGGCCCTGCTACTCAGTCCCCTCCACTTCTACCTCATTCCTTTCCCTACATCACCATTTTCGACGCAGTTTTTTGTGTGTGTATAGAGTATGCTTAAGATTGCAATGGGAGATATCTACTAGAGAGCTGCCCTATAGACACAGCTACAAGAAACTTGAGGGCAACAGAAATTTATTTTGCAAAAGGTCAAGCACAGCAGTCAATCATCAATTGATGTTTATTGGTGCAAGTGTTCCCTTTTCAATAATCGCAGAGGTCTGCTGTGAGGCGGAACCAAAGGTACACTATTCAAGGAGCACCTGTTCTTTTTATATCTAACAATAATGGCTATTCTGTAAGTGATAGCGGCCCAATTGGACAATTCTTAAAACGGGAAAGCAACTCATATAAATGGTAATGTAATTTTCACAGAAGCAATACAGCTTCCAGGGATGAAATACCATTAAGTATCGTGCATTCTTCAGCGTTCACCTGGAACACCTCGTATCTAAAATATCCTAATATCTACCGCTTAATTGAAAAAGCGTTCTCTGGCGGTGATGAGTCAAAAAGTAAGGGATAAGAAATCTAGTCATATTTTCAAAGTATAAAGCAGTACAACTTGATCGTTTTGTTATTGATAAATGCCTCAGAATTTCACAATTCCTGAATACCTCGTTGCATAAACTCAATGCCATTGAGTCTCCACAAACATGTCATAAAGGCTAAAACTACGACAAATGGACGAAGCCAAAATGCTTTCTCTGAACTTAATGATGACAAAAGCCCCACAGAGCAAACCTTTTCAATTCGGACAGAACGACAAAAGCCATCATTTATGTTTCCTGGACCGGCGCTCTACGGCAGGCTGGCTTCAGTTTCAGCCCAACGAGTATGTTTTGGTCGTTTGGCCTTATATGGGCGGTACTGAAAGGCCTATTAGTCTTCCTAATAGATTGGGAGGAAAACAATAATACTGCTATTTTTTGGCTGGCCACCTCAACGATCCATCATCCACCTTGGCCATGGCTTTAAGCTTTAATGTTGCAGCAAACATCCCACTGTCTAGGCTTTTGGCAGCAGATATGTTGGGGCTCACAAATACTAATCAGCCAGGAAAAGGGATTTTCTACACTTGCAGCTTACGCCTTCCTCTGTTGGTTCATGTTGTTGTTATCTATTGCAACTTTGCATGACATTTGCCTAACAGCACACAGCTCCAGGTCACACAGTTTTGCATACAGGTTGCATAAAATTATATGTCTTCACTTTAATGGAAATTCCGACAGAAGTTGATAGTTTCAAAAGTATTTGATCGCGATCAATGCATTTGAGATTTATAACTTTTAATACCAATTAAATCAATTATACTGTAGATTTTCTGTTATTATTATTTTGTATGCTCCCCCTAATGTCTTAGGTGAATCACCAGTAATTTTAAGTTGGAGGGTATGAGTATTCAAAAGAGTAAGGCATAATATTATAAGGGCCATTGAATGGTCCTTAAACTTGTTAGTGTCCAATGATTTTCAAGAGAAAATGGGCAAAGTTTCTCTGCCAGTGGCTCCCTTCATATTAGTCGTCTCCCGGATCCTCTCCTGTGATAAGGGTACGACCATGGAGCCTCCTGCTGCGGGGCTGCCACAGCTACCTTTAAGGGACAGCCAGTAATGAGTCGTAATGAACAAATTGAGGCACAGTTACTCGACAGTCCATGTGTTGTCACATAATCAATTAGTATTTCCCAAGGCTCATTAGGCCCAGCATGCCACATGATAATCAGGCTGACGTTCATTCGCTCTACAAGGCCTGGTGTGATTTGTCAGGAGGCGATAGGGTTATGAGAGGAGGAAATGAGAGCAAGAGGGAGAGGGGCGACTTCGCATGGGAGGCAAGCCACCCAAGGTCCAGGCGGCTTCTGGCTTGGACCACCCGCCCGCCTTTGAGGTATGGCCATGAATATGGGAATATTTTAGCTTTCTATCATCACTGCTTACTCCTCATCATCCAGGAATTGCCCTTAAATCCATTTTCCCTGGGTATCAGGCTCATGTAGTAACAATTTCTGACATGTGTTATTGGCTTTTGATGACGGCAACGGTCATCACAAGGTAACACATCCTCGGACACATTTTGATATTTTCTCCTTCCTATCATCTCTCATATGGTATGATTTCTGTTCTGCTTCCCACATCTTTTCCCCTGCAGCCTTCCTAAGGCACATCCTAAAATCTTTCACCCAGGGTTTGGGTCAATATCTGGCCTGGTCTAGGGAGCCGTGGGTGGTCGTCGGGGCTTTGGGGCAGTGTGGGTGGGTTTCCCTAGTTACTCGTTATACCACAGCCGCGTCGATATCAACCAATGCTGATGGTGAAATTGTAAACTGGACACGAGCCTCCGAACGCTGACAAGATTTGATATTCTTGTCTACAGGTCATGCAGGGCCGGACATCACTCCCCTACCACCCAAGGGGATTATCCCACCCAGCACCAAGAGCCGTAAAGAAATTGGATTTTCTGGCAGAATGCTTCGATTTTGCGATGAAATAAAGGGACTATTTCTTCTGCGAACAAAGGAGAAATGCAGGGAAACGGAGGCGTTTGGTTTTTGGCCTTGAGACGGTTTCTGCGTGGCGGAATCGGGCTTTGTGTGTTGCTGTCGCATTACAAAGCAGGTCAATTTGATGTAAAATGCCATGAATCAGCCGTGGCTCGTAAAAATGTCGGATTGGATCTCCTTAAGGGCGGGGACAACCGCCCAGCTCTATATAGACAAAGGTACGGGCGGTGCACGGCCGGAGACGTCCTGTGGACGCGAGCTAATCACAACCTCAAATGATCTTGTTGAGGGATCTGTTGGATGCCGGGCATTATGCCTTGTGACTTGTAGCAATAAAATAGACGGGGGCCTAATGGACATGGTGGGCCACCACGTGGGGTAATGGGGGCTCCCCCTGCTTCTCTGATGGAATGTAGGATCGACTGTATCTACCACTATAGTATAGAATATGATACAGAGTCGTCAAATATGCATCTGACAATTTCTGCAATGTTGCGACCTAGTAGTGTCTTAAAGAAATGTACAGGGTTATCATAGGAGTGTATTGTGAGTGATTATTGGCCACTAGGTATCATAATTGAAACTAAAGAATACCTCTCACGATTATGCCAATATAAGAATCACTTACTGTAGATAATAGTTGGAAACGCATTATACACTCAGTTTGACATAAACTACAATGAAAAAGGAAAGGTTTCAGGCCATTAAACATGCATACAATCCGACATCATTAGTTCTCATACCTCGAAGAGGAATGCTTTTTACGTCTTAGCCTGTAAAAGCCTCGTGGGGTTATTGTTCTGTCAACATGTCAATTTATTGTTTGATAGATTAATCCAGTAGCTCCTTCCCAACTGACATGGCAGACCCAAAGCCTCCGACAAGTAAAGAGCACGCCATTAAATTACAAGCCCTGATCCGTTTTCAGCTCGAATGGAAAAAGCCTGACATAACTCCACAGTCAGAACTATACATTACGAACACGAGGTAACGCAGGAACCTGAGATCTCTGACACATCGCTCAATTAAAGCCACGTCTATTGAAACGCGCCGGGTTTGCAGGAATGGCTTTTAGTTTTGAGATGAAGAGCAACATGCAAGAAAGTCCATTAAGACCATTAGGCCCTCGATAGTGCACGACTATGGCTCTACCAAAGTTATCGCTGAAGCACGGGTTCTCTCTTATTATGATTATGACAAATGGGTTGGAGAATCTGATTTTTAAGAGTGCACTATATTTGAATAACTGCCTTCCAATACGTCAATGTATATTTCGAGAGGTTGTTTTTTGGGAATGGACTTTCAAGGGCGGATGAGAGTAATGGAATGTTGCCCCTGAGAATGTTTTTAGTAAAAGCTATTCCACCAAGATAAAGTACTATTATATCACCACACGCCAATAGTTTAATCTTTCTTTTGTAACATTAGACAAAGTGAGATTGAGATGTCATTATAATTTTGTACACGATTGCACATGGTTGTACAAAATATTTGACTTTAAGAAATATTTCGTGTTTGCCTTGACATTTCAGGGAATAAAGAACAACTGCGTTTTATACCGATATGTCAACCCAAGGTTGGCTTACAAGTGCACCTATAGCACCCTTTATCTGTAAGGGTTATCAGTCATGTATTTTGTGAGCACTTTCAGACCGAATGTAAGAGGAACAGGAAGGAGGGGAGGTGGGGGCGTGTCAATACTATTGTACCGGAGTCCCAAGTCTCTGCCCTTGTAAACTGAGAGGAGTTGGAAGAAACTGAATATTTTATGACACTGCGTCTAGTAACAATCCGGATCTTTAGGATCACCGACCTTAGATCGTGTATCCAGTGATCAGTTGTTGTTATTCCCGTCCTCTGTTCTTTTTGTCTAGCCAGAAAATGAGAGTGAAACAAAACTTTACCTCTCATGACAATATTAAGTCTTGAAAAACTATTCAAAGTGAAATAATCCCACGTCATCAAACACAATATGGACAATGAGTTGAATCATTCGGAGAGTATATATGAGGGGGCCCTCCTGGAAGGTGATACTGTGGCGCGTTACCATAGACTCCATGGTGTCAGGGCTGCACGTACCTGGAGATATATACCTGCCTCCTTCACCCCCTGTGCCCAGCCCACAGGAGGCCGTATCCACAATCAATGAGCAGCGCCTGCGGGCACGGGCTGCGGTGTGGCCTCCTGGGGACACTTGATCCTTACCCAAATATCGCTCATCCACATGTCTCCCAACTGGAATTTCTCCTAAGTGAGTCTGCCCTGTGTTTGGTTTGACTGAGTTTCACTAGGTTTTTCTGCATTTCGCAAACTGTGTGTTTTCTGGAACAAGGCAAACTGTGTTTAACTCAAGAATCATTGTGCACTGTCGGAGCCAGAATGTAGTGTGTCGTGTGAAAATCCAATTATAAGGAAATATTATGTACTTATGTAAGGATTTAAGAAAAACGGATTGGAATTTTATGCGAACTGAGTCTCGTTAAATGTATGTTATTTTGCTAATGATAACTTTAAAATCTGACTCATGTTCGTGTTTTGCTAACCACTAATAACATAGAGCCATTTCATTAAGAAATAACTTTGACTCTCAGACTTATAAAAGAAATAGAGGATATTGCCTTCCATACAAAACTATTTCAGTCGGAATTCGATTTTTGCTTAGGGCATGGACTAGTGGCAGCTTGGAACACCTTTCCATTCTACATATCGCCTGACGTTGAGATATCTGGTAACTGGCGGTGTCACGGGAGGCGATAGGGGGCCACCAGGGGGTTCAGTCCACACCCTATAGCCTAGGAGACAGGGACCAGGGGACTCGCGTGTTACCAGGTTACCAGGGCCTAACATGTTCAGCTGGGGCCATCCAAGCCTCACGCTATGGATCAGCCTTCCCGACCACATGCTTCCCACTGCCTCCAGAGACCATGTACTTTTAGGGACTATTCATTCCGTCTTAAAGGCTACTTGGTCATCTACCAATATACTGGTACATGTATTGTCAAAGCCGGAGAGGTGTGACAACAGTTTCTTTTTTTTATTGAACAAAGAACAGCATCACTTTACAGTGCTTTTCATGACGGCTTTTGTGAGTGTGGGTAGTAGGGCCTAGTATGCAATGAACTGTGAGCTAGGTCTATTAGTCAGCCTGAATTTTAAAAAAAACACCAAGCTGGCATTAAAATGCAAGCCTACCGAATCCTACCACTGTGAGTACAGAGACCAGTGAGACCAGTGAGTAAGGGCTTCAATAATCTTATTCGATTTTTTTCCCTTTCCTTCCAGCTACTTGGGATTTGAAATATCGACCTGAAGTTTTGAAAGTGAGCCATACGTCCTCACATGTCAGGAGTAAATCACTTTTTTCTTGCTCAACAAATCAGTATCTCACGTGTGTTTTTTGATGATTTTAACAACTTTTGCTCTGACACCTGAGACAATGATTCATGGAATTGCTGCTCCGGGCCAGACGCCTATACATACATAATTCACCTTGGGTGCAACCGAACAGATTTATATCCACGTTATTTACTTATAGGATAAGTTTCAACTAAGCCTTGAGCCCTCAGGCTATTTGTCCTTATCTTAGCAGGTGACAAGCCCAGGGATGAAAACACGGATCTAGTTTTAACAGTCGGTCATTCAAATGCTAATGTCTATCCCACCTTTACATACTTTACTATGACAAAAAAAGGCTCACTCTGATATACAGGATAAAGGATACATTCATATATCACATATTGATATTTATACAATAACTATCATACCAAAATAAAGCCTGATTTCTTACATGTCGCTGTATAAATTTATGCTGTCAGTAGATACCCTTCATACGTGACGTCCAGCATGTCATTCTCGACTTGATCCAATGTATATGCATTAGCCTGAACCTAGCGTGTCCCTTAATCAGCAAAAGGCGTCGTTTTAAGCGGACTAGAACCGCAATTATATCAAGGCAGCGGCGCAATGCCCGACAATCAGTTTGCCAAATTGCATCAGATATTCTGCAAAACGACGCTCAGCTCTCCCCTTGATTCCATCTAACAATCTTTGCGTGTCAATCAGTCGCTGACAATTTGATGCATTTGCCTCGACCAATTTAACGCGCATCCCAAGTAATAGCCAAAGAAGACCACGCCATATTTCACCAATCAGGGCAATTCCGTCGGCAAGTAATTGTGGATAAGGCTAGAAAAAAACATGACTTGGTATTTTTCTCGCTCTTTTTTCTCTCTGTTCTATCATCTATCAGCCTACCCCTTTTTCCTACCACCCACCAGAGCTTTGTAGAGCTGGTGAGCTAACAAGAAACTTTCTATCATTGCTACATTGTTCCTGAATCGTCTTTATGTTTCCCCCCCGTGATTACCAATCGACTGATAACGTCAGTCTGTAGCAGTGAGGTTGTCCTGTGGTACCTTAACCACCCTCTGGAGGCTGTGATAATGCACCAGCACCCTTCTCAAGAGGAAGTCCCCGAAATGCCAAATCTGACGCCACATGCGACGACTTGATAAAACAAGCCTCTACTACGGATTATCAATTTAATCTTTTTTTCTTAGTCTACGCCGATGACACACATTCTAAGGGGAGGGTGTCAAAGAAATTTCTTTGCACTTAGACTTTACACCAAAAAAAGGAGATAAGAAGATGGTGCGCGGGTTTCTTTCTTAAAAGCTGCAGATGATGATAAAGAAAAGGGAGACTGAGAACGTTTGAATGGAGGCAATTGAGTAGGAAGGAGTGTGGGGTAAACGTTTACAAAGATGGGAATTCACACTGAACATTCAATTTGGGTTCTGTAAAAAGAGCACTTCATATTTTAGCTCAGGGGCGCTGCATTCAATGGCATGCTCGATCCTAACGTCTTTAGTTAGGCCATTTACACATCACTGATCTCAGCCTCTGATCAGCGCAGCAAAACGGGATCTGACAAACGCCTAGAAAACGGAGTCATAATTTTCACATCTGATGGCCTAGTTCCGAATTCGGGCGAACAAGCAGGAAAAAATACCAATGCACACATTCCTACTGCTTATAACTAATCCATCCTCTCTGGGCTTAATACGCTGCTGGGTGTAGCACTACGCATGCGTCACGCGGAAGGGTGGGAACCACTAGGACTCGTTTCACAGGAAGTGGAGTGCCCCCGGGCATGCGTGCTTGGCACCTCGACCGCGGCGGCTCCAATGACAAACCAATCGTTTTCGGCCACGCTAAGAGGTGTTACGGCCCGACTCAGGTGAAAATGAATGCTGGCATCAAAGCGACCTGAGGTGTGGCTAAACAATGGGGCCCTTTTCTCTGAGAGGATTAAATTGGGTGTTTGTAATAACTATTGCCACGGCTGGTCCACCTATTCAATATTTCATGTTCTGTGTGACCTTTTGACCTGTGTGGCTAAGGTCACTCGATGACCCGAAATGGTGAGAAATTGCAGCCAGCAGAAAAGACTGCCAGTCACTTGGAATTCCTGCTGGTCCAATCCTTAAGCTTCTTGAAGTCTTTGTTAATCATTGTGTTTGATTATCTAATTAATCTAAGTCCAAACTTTGAAGGGGGGACCCAAAACTTGTCCTTTATCGACGGCAAAAACAAACAATACAAAGAGGCCTAGACTACTGTGCAAAGGTCTTTGATAAAATGACTTTGACTCTAATGATAAAAACGATAAAAACTGATCAATTTCATATCTTCAATTTTATGCATGGAATACCTTCTTTAGTAGAAACAAAATCGATTAAAAGAAGCCAAGTGGATAATTCCAACTTCAGCAGGATGTAAAAACGTTAACCACAAACCCGTTTTTCTTTAAGGTTTACCTTTGAATAAAACTAAAAGCTTATTAGCGTGCATTCTCCTGGGTAGATTTTAGGCGAGGAAGACACACTATAAACAATTATTTCTAATTGGAAGTTTAAAAAGAAACACTTGTCTCTATTGAAAAAATAAGAGTCAAGATCCGTTATCTTATCTCCTAGCTTTCCTGGCCAACTACATTATTAGTAACATTTGAAGTATCTCAGGGCTCAGTTGAACAATGGAATGCATTTCATTAATTTTGTAAATGGTAGAAAAGGGAGATGTAGCCAGACTGGGCTGGTAAATACCATCATTGTGTGTCTCAAGTCTTAAGGAACAAAGCACTGTGGGGAGGGAGAGGAGCACTCCCTAACGAACAGCCCCTCATTGGCCAGGAGGCAGGCCATCAAAGATGTATGGCCCCAGACTGACAGACCAAACAAGGTTCACTGTGTCTACCTCCACAATGTCTCCATCAAAGAAAGGGTATACAAAGAATGGCATCATTGGGAAAACGACACAAGAAAATACATGTGCTTTTATCGACAATACTAGGATTCCACATGCAATCCGCAATGCATCCCTTTATTTTGGACCTCATGGAAAATGGACATGTGCTGTGTAATTTGGGCATGGGTGATATTGATATGACCGCTAAATGAGAAGGCTGGGTGATTGGGGGATGAAAACATATATTGAAAGAGCCCAGCTGTTGATTCCCCAGGACCAGGTTCACTAAAAGAGAGACTCCAATGCAATTGTTGTTGAATAGTTCAATGTGTTATAAATAACATCAGACTAATTATCATAAAGATAAGACTTCGTATGGACCAAATGCAATTAGGACTAATTTTGAATTGAATTAGTACACTGTTAAAACAAGTGTTTAGAACTTAAACACTTTCCTAAACACTTCGGTGCATCCAGTTTTGGAACACTTTATTTCCCTAAACATGTTTAAATCATTGATGTTTAGGGTTAAGTGTTTAGAAATGTGTGATGTTTAGGTGTTTACTTTGAAGTATTTAGGTCTTCAATGTGTTTTAGTCTAAATGCTTAGGATTTAATTGATGTTTAGCAAATGAGTTTTAGCTTCAAAGTATTTAGACTGCATGGCATTTAAATCAATAAATCCAATTTCTTTGGTAATTTTCACCGATATTATTATGCATTGTTATGTACCTACAACTCAGAGAGGAAAACAAATGTCCTGATCTCAATTGATCAACAAAGAGGTAAAATTCAAGGATGGATTTGAACCCCTCTCAATATTATGTATGGAGAAATGCAGAATTGACCTCTGAACTGAGGTAGGGCTTAGGCACCTCTAGTGGGTCTCAGAACCTTTAGACCCATACCCTAGTCCCTATGTCTGTCTGCACATGGAAAAGGTGTCTAAACAAAGTACATTTTCAAAACCTTGAACAAGATAATTTTCCTTACCCTCAAAATACTTCTAATATATTACATATATATTTCTTAAACACTTTACAGTACCTAGAAAATTCTCTTTATTTTATAATGAATTTATATAAACATTTAGAAGAAATCTTTAAGAACTACAGAGCATTGGCCTGCAGTGTCACCTGGTGGAGTACAGTTTAACTACACACATGGTAAATGCAATACATGTTAAGAAGTAAAAAGTGTTTAGGTTTTAAACACCTGCAATTTCGTGTGTTCAGTTTCTAAGCATATTTAATCCAATACATGTTTAGGAGTAAAAAGTGTTTAGGTTTTAAACACCTATAATTTCATGTGTTTATATTCTAAACATAGCTTATCCATACATGTTTAGGAATTACAAGTGTTAAGCTTTTAAATACATGAGACTTCTTGTGATTAGATTCTAAACATGTTTAGCCCCTTAACATGTTTAAATTCTAAACATCATTTTTACAGTGTATCATTTAATGGAATTATGCAATAACAGAATAATATGCATTTGCCAACAGTCGCACTTCCATTAGGGCCATAATAATTGCTTAATATCAGCAAACGCGTACTCTTTTAACCCTCGTGTTTCCCCACAAACAGTGTCCTGGCAACCCATGATTGAGCAGTTTTCTGTTGGCTAAATAAACCAATTAGAAAGAGGGGGAGGGCACATCTAGCAATCTGTCGCTGACGAACCTTAATCAAAGACATCATGCCGCATTGCCCTAACCCATCTAATTAGATGGCCGTAAGTCTGAATAAAGGCTTGATTGGATTTGATAAACACAGGGGGTGGATCCCCACCGGCGCCAGGCACTCAGAGACTCTTCGGGGCTCCGGGGAACCTACACTAGTTTGTGGTGGGGGGCAGGAAGAAAGGCAACCCTCACTGCAGGCATGTGTGAAGACATGGAGGTTTTGTGACGGACAGAGGGGGTTCTTCATTTGCAAGGCGCATTCTCTGAGATTCTGTCACCACCGAATGTCATTTCAACAATGTGCTGACGAGAGCCTCAGGCCTGAATGGAGGGGTAGGCGTAACTATGCTCTTCAGATGCATTTAATTGCCATGCGTAATTATGACAGGAAAGAAATGGGGCAGCGCGGAAGAAGTGAGGACAACAACAAAAATAAAACTTTGTCCCTCTGCCTATTACTTTTCTGGTTACTTTTAGGCTTTTTTGTGGTCCTAGTTGGAAAGAAATATTGTCATCTAGGTGTGCATACATATCAAATAATTCACTTACATGTGTTATACACTGTATTCACAAAGACCGATTTGGTTTGAGAGCTAATGAGGTGACAATTAGCAGAATGAAACATAGTGAATGACAATTAATTGTTACTGTTTTTGGTCCTTCCAGTCTCGCTTCAACATGCCACACATGAACTCACTATGAGCAACCCAAGATCTTTAATTGCGAAGTGTACTCCATATAAAATGGCATACTGTTAGACCAAAGAAAGCGGGATGACTAATTCTCCCCATAACCTATTCTTTTATATAGTAAGGTATTTCAATAACTCTCAATAAATTTCAAGAGTATTTCATTGGCAATTCAATTCATGCAGATTATTGGATCTTTTGTTTATAAAAGTATCAGTAAATTGATGGACATGATTTTCGCTTGGTGTGTTACATTTGACACAAGCGTCTCTTTATAAGCACAAAACCTGTTTTCTAAAATACTATTTAAAATAATCATATTATAGATGACATGCTATACACAGGCCTAATTTGTTAAAGCCAAAATTTCTGGATGAAAGCCTGCTAAAGTGGTGGGTATCAGGGATAATTTGACCGCCGCAACTTTAAGTTACTACCCCAAGTCACGTACTACCTAATAGGCACTATTTGCGTGGAATAAAATCACAGCAGCGACAATGACAAGGCGTAATGATCAATTAACTAAGGCTGGGTGTGATAAGGGTACCTGCATTGGCAGGCAACCGCAGGTACTATGTCTGCAAGCACGCACAGTTTTCAGAAAAGTATGTCTATAAGTACCAGAACGTCAGGGTAGGCTATATTTTTGGATTTGAGATGATTTCCCAATTCGAAAGGGCCTTCATCATTTCTTTTCTAAGATGATCTACTACACTGTCACAATTTCTCAAGTTTATAATTTGTTTTAATGAAAACTAAGATATTATCAAAATGAAAATAATTCAACATTCCCCCCTCATCAAACACCTCTCACTTTCTCAAGTATTATCGAAAAACCTCGAAATAACTTCAAATATTCCCATGCAAGACAAATGTGTTTACGTCGGCGACAGACATGGGAAATACAGTTGCTCGTTTTCCTTTTCATTACTTGTATTTGTTGTCATCCCTGCCAGCTGGTAAGGCAGGATTAATCGGTCCGCCCTCGGTGACCTGCCACGCCCCCGACCCTTTGTATTACTAAGCCCTCAATCCCAGCACCGCTTCCCTACGGACTGTCCCTATGGGTGTTTAACCCGCTGCAGCCCCACCTTGGACATCTTGGCAACAGGTCTGTGGTAGGGCACGAACGGATTTCTGGATGCTGGCAAAAAACCTGGGCTATTTTGTATCGGTCGGGGGTGAATGATGAGGGGTAGCAGGAACGTATGGTGTACTTGTGGGGATTGGAATGGCAGGGCTTACCTTCTGCAGATGGATGCCTTTGCAGGAACGTCCTCCAGGGTGCGTTGGTTGGTTGGTTGGTTGGTTGCTGGTGGGTGGGTGGGCAAGCGGGTGGGTGGGATTCAGATCCAAATGCTTCCAGTAGGGGATGGGTGTCTCTGGAGGCTGCGGGACTTAGCAATCCAGTGAAGGCATGGCAACCTCCGCTGATGGAATGGTGATGCTTGGTGGGGGTGGCAGCGGGTTAGGGAGGCCCTCCACGTCGCCTACTACTCCAGTATTGGTGGAGGGTCCAGTTATGAATGTGGGGCCCTCAATGGGTCAATAGTATGCATCCCTGAGCACAATCAGTGACCTCCTGTGGTCCACAGCTCCACACTGGTCAGTCCCCAGTGGGCACTCAATGTCCGGCCGTATCCAGGGTATCCTGTGTGTATAGGGCAGATAGGTATGGCCAGTTATGTATAGCCGCTGGAGGTGCATACATCCCCGCTGAGGGATTCATGGGCCGCTCCTCCTGTACGTAGCATCCCTCCAGAAGGCGACACCTGTGGATGAAACACAAACCGTCAATGCTCTCTCCAGCAGGCAAACAAGGACACAGTGTCAGTCACAAGCGAGGCGTGGCCAATAATGACAAGGAGGGGTAGGCCTACAGAGATACAGGGAGTCACAGGAACGGGGTGTGTGTGTTTGTGTGGGACGGCAACGTTGAAAGGAGAGCGGGGAGGCCAGGGAGTATGAGGGAGGGGAGTAGGGGAGCTGGCTCGCAGCACTCAGTCATCGATATGAGCGCCACTCAGCCTCAAACGCCCTCACCCAAACAGCCCAAGCAGCTGGCCTGCTGGGTGTCTTGAATCGGGCCCTAAAAGAGCTGTCTAAAAATGACCGCCGTTCAGCCATTGGTACAGGCACCGCTGCTGCCGCATCACAAAAGGCTCTGCGTACAAAAGGCGGCCACAGGTCATTGGGCTGGGTAATGGGGATGGGGCGGCGTGGCAGCAGTTGGCCAGCCACACCCCCTCTTAGCCCTCCCCAAGTCTGTTTTTCAACAACACGCATTAATCTAGCACAACAACTTGCCGGTCGACGGGCCAGCGCCTGCCCCGACCGCCGGCCTTTGCTTCGCCCTGCTTTTGGTGGTGAGAAGATGAGGTGCTAACAGACTGAACACCCTCCTCTCCCTGCTGACAACACTGGCTACAACCCCATCCCTCCCCGCTGCTCTGACTCAGCTCACTCCATTGACTTTGCCCGTATCAGCGCAACTCCCTTTTTACTGGAAACTGCTGTACAAATAGGTTCGATATACTTTCTTATAACCCTTGGCCATAGCAGCATTTGTCTCCGTATGTCCTTCTTGCCTTTTCTCCACCCACTTTTTTTTTTCTGAAGTACTGTACTTCATCATTTTTGTTCCAAACTTTCCGTTCCATTATGCCCATTGCTATGCCTCTTTCCTTTGAAAGCATATACCAATTGTTTAACCTCTCCCAAGTCTGTTTCTCCATTTTTCTCTCCCCTCGACTCCCAACGAACTTCCATCAACCTGTGTTCTTCCTATGGATTCGGCACAACCCTAACGTACTCTAACCTTACCTCGTATCTTTCTTCATAAAAATAATTGATGCTGAGCTCAAACGGCTGGTTTTACACAATGTTAATGCTGGTTGATAGGTCTGGCTAGTTGCTGAGTGTTTAGATAAAAACTCCCACATGAAACCGAATAGCCAGTGTTCATGGTTGCTCCTCATCGAAGTTCAATAGGCCCTAGAGTTCTTTAACCTCACATGTATCAACTTTTTATACCAGTGCCAGTCGGTCGTGACAGGTCGGTATAGAGAGTATGTCCGCTCCATCGTCAGATGGGACCTCTATTCAGAATAGAAAAAAAATATGCTTTTTTGGTCACTCCTACCATCGCCCAGCGTCTCAATGCATATCTCTCTCCGCTTGAAAAGACTACCTGCCAACCAGTCTTGGGCACGCACAGGGGGACCCTCAAGCTCAATAATATCACACTTGACTTGCATGGCGCTGCTAGGGCATCCAGCAGGACCAGGAATTATAGGTATAAGAGGCAGCCATCGACGGGCACTTCTTAAATCCATCAAGGGGTCGGGTATCAGTCAGTTGGGTGTTTTTTCCAGAGACATGGGCGCCAGAATCGACTGTGTAAGAGGCGCCGGTGGCTTGTCACTCACCATTCATTGACGACTGGGGTAACGCCCAGCGTGAATAACACACTGCCAGTTCATGCAGTGACGGCGAATAGAGAGAGAGATGGAAATAACAGGGCCTTGTTTACTTTGATCAGTATCCAGCAATGTAACTAAACATTATGTTTGGATAGTATATGATGTGAACATACATTTAATTGCAATTTTAAGTCTGATCAGTCTTGCTGAGATATAGGCTATATATATATTGATGTATTTCACAGAGGAAATAGATCGGTGGCAGTTTTTTTTTTAAATTTTGCTGATAGTGCATAAAATTTGATCCATATATTATACGCCACTTCATTTGAATAGAACCTGATGAGATATATGGAGAAATTGAAGGGGGAGGAATATTCATCCCTGAGCCGCTCTTGTCTCTTATATATATGGCCAGTTGATAAAGGACAGACATCTATCTGGATGTGTCGGCTGAGAAAAGACAGATCCACCAGCATTGGCCATAATCTTATATTGGAATTACTATGAGGGATGTTGTCGTATTATCATCGACGGCTTCGTTTTCTAAATGAAGATTTAAAGTGACCCCCATGACTAAAATATCCGGCTGCGACTGATATAACCAGCAATAAGATACATATTTTACACAGAAAACTGACGTGTTTATATCCGTGCAGCATCTTTATTGTGATTCGTACCGAGGTTTTCGAGTACAGAAGCTCTCGAGAGGCTAAGGAATACCCTGTTCAACTATATTTGTCTTGCAATTTTACATTTTCTTTCGATAGATGATATGATAACAGCAGGGATGAACCTAGTGTGGTGGAATGCTAAAGGACACATAGTGTGAAGGTGACAGAACAGACCATAGAAAACAGCACCGACCCTCCCAACAGAGAGAAAGAACGTTGTTATTATGTTTTGCATTTAGATGAATGATAAAAAGGGGTGAGCACAATGTTAGTCTTCTCATATTATGAAGACAGCAATAAAAGCAACATAGGGAGATTCTATGGTATAATCAAAGGAACAAGGCGCGCTAAAAACAATATCAATGGTATAAGATAACACACAAAAAAGCAGTTGCTATATTTGCATCATTGTAAAGTATAAATGCTTAGCAAAGGATATTGATGGCTCTCACGCGCCTGTGTCTCTAAAATTCCCAGCACAGCAATATAAATATGACACAATACCATTCGTTATGGCCGGTTCGTTTTTATGCATGGCGCTTCCCCATCCAATAATTATCTGCTTGAGGCGGACAGCTTTTGAGATGGAGGACGTGGCAACCTGAGAGAATGCCGATTGGAGTTCCCGTCGGCCTGGTTCTTCTTACGGCTATCCGCCGCCAGAAGAGGAGCGGCTATCTGAAAAGGTTGTGTTTTTGTTCTGCCTCAGATAATATTGATTATGTCCGCGCTTGTTGATACCTGAGCTTCGCTGCTGTCAGGCAGGGTCCGCAGTTAAACGATCCTACCACTACCCCACCTGATTTGTCAAATCATACACCCTACTCACTAGGGGCACCAGTATGGACCCCTGCGGTACGCCATAGAAAAAAGACCAATCTCCATCCCAGCACCACATGCCCCTTGTCAATCAACATTAGCTTTTTCAGGCCCTGGTCTGGGCTAGATAAAAGCCTGGATATTGTCCCAGACAACAAGGCAGCAAAGGTTAGACTGGGAGCAATGTTGAAATTGCCATCAAATGTCTGAATTTTGTATTCTCTGCAGGCCCGGCCGCGTGGAGCTACTCGGCAGGAATTCCCCAGGCGGGGAGTAACTGAGTCCTTCTCAACCAGCTCAGTACGGCGCGGGTATTAGCAGTGAGGGGAAGGATTGATTTGTATAATTCACTCTGGGTGGCTGGCATGCGGAATCATGAATGCCTTTCATCCGTGGCTTGGCTCACGATTTACCAATGTTTCTTTTTGTATTGGTTAGAAAGAAGTGGAATACATAAGGAGTATACCTTACTGTGTTAGTCTCCATAGTATGTCTTTGGATAAATTACTACATAGTGAAGGCAAAGGCTGAGAAAACCATGCAAATAAAGAAGGTGCACCATTAGTAAATTCACAATTGTCCAGTGATATAATCAGAGACAACTGTATTCCATATTCAATATCATCAATATTTAAAGCTGAAGTGCAAAGCAAACCAATACCACAGACCTTGTAGTACAGGTCAAAGCTCTCCTATCTTGAGAATAGAGACCTCCTCCAATGGGTTTTAAAGATGCAAATCCTTTGCTTGATCGCACCTTGGGGTAGGGATCTGTGCCAAAGATGTTCCCAAGTCTCTGTTCCCTGTGGGCCATAATCCTACATCATCAATCATCCTATCCGCAGGGGAATCCCCTCGTGGATGTTTCACAATCTTAAGGGTTTGCTTTACCCATATCTCCATCTGTCTACCCCTTAACCATCCTCTCCTCCTCCCCCCTAGTTACTTTCGCCCTAAACAGGCAGAACATAGCCGACGCTTACATTTTCCTTCAGCATGACAGTCGTGCCAAGTGTAAAAAGCTTTGCACCTTTGGGGCGTGCCTTATGAATTGTTAACCAACCCACAGCCGGGGCCAGGTCGATTCTACATTTGCTTCAGCATCAAATTATCATGACTCTAGATCTGAAGCAGCCATTACCCTTATCCCTAGGGACGTAGCCGAGCGGTTGGAGTGCGAAACTCCGCCGCCGCATTCTACACGCATATAGGTTTTAATGAATCATTCCTGGAAATTATAGCATCAGAGGGACTCTTTTCTCGCCAGAATGGTGAATCTTTAATTGCAATTATCCAGCGGATAGGAGCTGAACGAGATAGAACATTTATTTTTATGGGGTGCAGGCACACATCACATTCCTCATGCAAGTCTCACGCATGGATTTCGTATTCATCGCCCATTGTTAAAAATGAATGGTACCTACCAATCTTGTGCATATTTCCAATCAGATGGAATGTACTTGGCGACAGGACTACAATTCATTCGTATTGTGGTTTGCAGGGAATTGTGTTATCTCATTTTCCTATTTAATAACAGCTCCTTGTTGGCTGTAACTCCAAGGAATTCTTTGGTAAGTGCCTTGAATTACATTAGCTATGCGGAGATTACTTTCTCGAACCAATCACTGTAAAACATATTAAAAGCAAATGAGACTATAGAGCGTTGATTTCCTTATGTCTGATGAGGAACGTAAAGCTTCTAGTTCAATATATCGGAGAGAATAATACTCTCTGGAATTTTCGACAGGTAATATTATGCCGATTTGATATGGGAATTGCATATATAATTATGTTGTTACATATAGGCCTATCTATGATCGGTGACATACGTACACATAGGTGATGGATAAATTGGTGATTTCATCCAGGTGTTGCATGAAGAGAAGGATGAGTCAGCAAAAAACAGTGCTTCAAACTCTAAGCCAATTACCTGTTTCTACCAACCCACCCACTCCCCAGCACATCTTCAAACCCCTAACTCTCCTACCACAACACAACCCATCCCCAACATCCCCACCCCCCAAGGCGTACCTGCGTCGTCAACCGTGACAATCTCCTTTAGGCCTCAATGTCCTTCAAAGACTGATTACATCAATTGCAGGCAATTCAAGCATCATCAGCGCATCATCAAAAGTCGGGCCGGGCGGCGGGGTCAGGGCTGGCATGGTCGTGTTTTCACAGACAACAATTCTAGGAGTATTCTCTCAACGCCCTCACAATTAATGGCGAACGTTAAAATGTTTAGCCTTTTTAACGCCGATCCAGGCAAGCGAATCGGCAGGGCCGGCAAATGTGTGGATCATTCAAATGTAAATCCTGTGCAATTTTCACAATTTCATCCGCTTGACTCAAATTTGATCATTGGCGCAATTTTTCTTGTGATAAAAACCGGGGCACAGGATGTAATTCCGAACTGATTAAGCCTGGTTATTGGACTAATGAAAAGCCCTGCGATACTACAAGATTTCTACTTTCCGCGGGGAATTCGTGTACGCTAGCCTAGTCAGCTTTTGTGGCCGAAATAACGAGCGGTCCCTAAAACAAATGATAAGGCTGGTTGAAAGAGACGGACATGGAGATCATGTTCCTGGTCTAATTGATTCCGAAATTTAAGAGCAAAACCTAGTAGATTTCGCTATTCTCGAAAGATTGCAGGTCGAAAGATTAAATTGTGTTTCAAATTAAATTAGAAGTTATTGAATGCAATTTAATTATCCCTTTCAAGTTGTTCCCACTCTCGAAGGTGCAGATCTATACTCTTTTAACGAAGATATAGGCCTAGCTACAGGTTCAGATATGTTGAAAAGTTACATATAGAATGTGGATACAACGAAGGAACGGCCAACCCAACTCTTTTACCTTCCTTCAGTAGTCAAATATACGACCATGTAGTTCAATAAGCCGCCAATAGGGGGCCTGTCGACATTAGGAGGCGCTGGTGAGATGTCCCTGGGGCATCCCCTAATCCTCAACAACCGTCAAAGCTGAGGAACGGTGGGATTATCCAGGAAGAGTTAGAAGGTATCAGCGAGTGAATGGCGTCCCCACAGGAGGAAAGATTCCTCAACCAAGGCCACCATACAGATATGTTGTCGGGTCTACACCATGGATGAGGCACAGTGTCATATAAAAGCGACGCCGGGAACGATTGAGGATGATCCTTCGTCTAAATCTACCCAAGGTCACCCGACAAGAGACACTGCTCTAAACATCCGGGATAGAGTTTAAGATCTATATAGGGAGTCTGGTTCGTGTGTAAGGTGAGACAACCCCCAACGAATACCTTCCTAGAATCGTGCCACGCTATTGCCCTAAGAGGATTAAATCAGAGTTGTAATGATAAACACATGAATGGCTTCAAATGATTTAGATTGAGCGTTGTTGTAATAGATACTCGGGATACACAGAGAATGTGTCTCGAGGTGAGTTTTTGAACGCCACTTAATGATGCATTTCTCCTTTTCCACATAGCTGTTGTCTTCCAGTACCAACCATAGATGGTCCACTTTTCCTGTGGTTTGATTACGATCACTGTTTCTAAGAGAAATAGTTTGATTTTCCCTCAACAAACACTGGTAAACAACTAGACCCATTGCCTTAATGCACTACCAGGCAAAGGCATCAGGGTTGGGCGCTTGGTGCTGCCTTGATTGTGCATCATTCAATCGAACACCGGCTCTAATACGATTTCCAGCCGCCTTGTTATGTGATTGCGCTCTCGGGCTGATGGTACGAGGGCCATTTTTTTCTAACAGGTTGGCTGAGTATGAAGTCTGGTTTAAACGCCACTAGTGGCTGGAGGAGGCTCCAGACACTACAGCAGCCCCTGGGGGCTTCATAGTACAGCCTTCGAACACCCTGGAGGAGACCTCCTCCCCCTGTTGGTTTCCCAGCTGCTCAAGCCCTTGGACCTCCTGGTGGGTTGTCTCAGTCCCCTGTTGCAATTTCTACTGACACTGCCAAATCAAAAGACCAGACCAGACATTTATTGGTTCAGATTAAAGCCCACCAATGTATAGTAAAAGGGCAAGGGCAAACGTCAGAATAAAAGATGGTTACGATATCTATTTATGGATAGAGAAATAAAACTAGAAAAACTGAGTTTGAGATGGCAAGAGATGAGGTTTAGGTGGCTTAAAGGGAGCCAAAACCAATATTGGGTCAAAATTTTGCAAAATGTAATAACTATTGAAATACATTCTATGGCCATAACTGAGGCCCATAATAAAATATAGACTATGAAAACAGGCTTTAACTTCATCAGAATACAATAAAACATGTCGCTGGCCAATTTTGGTGACCCACCAAAATTGGTTTGTTTACAAACATTGCTGTCTACAGACAAGAAAATCAGGAGTTTTATGGAATTTAATCTAAATTCAAGTTAGTTTTCATGGTTTGCACTATACCACCAACTAAGGTTATACTCTTAGAATGTATTTCCATAGCTATTTCAATTTCCAAAATTTTGTCTCAATTTCGCAAAATATTGCTTTTGGCTCCCTTTAACCTATCTCACTGTACAATCTGCTAGGTTGGGGACGCTGTTGGCAAGGTTCCTTCCCTTGTGGGAACTGCCAGTTTTATGGGGCTTTGATCACAGACCTCAAGGAATTATCTCGACGTGCAATACGCCCCCTCCAAACTAATCTGCTTTTTCGCCCAGCTTTTGGTAAAATAAACTCCCCTTGGGGCATAATAAACACGACACCCTCCAAAAATGGTTATCCAGGAAGGCTGGTAAGGTTATTTTTGAGTTTGAGCAGTATCACTGTCAATTGAAATTACTTCAACAATTCCAAGGCCCCAAGGGGTAGGAAATGGTGATGAGTAAACTTAAGGTGACAATAGGATTCTGGGACTGGAGGTACAGGTTGTACAGGAAGGAGATATCTTTGAGATAAGGTACAGTGCTGTTGTGCTAGCGTCCGATGCCAGTGGCGAACCCAATTACTTATATGAAATTTCATTTGCACAGTTGTGGTCTGCGCTAATTAGAAGAACTTTCATTATCTTCTTGTCATCGCAGATGAATCAACCTGCTGATGAGATTGCAAAGAGTATGTATACGTTGTAGTCACTGAGACATTTTGAAGTCTAACTTATAAATGATGGGGATTTCTTGTTTACACTATAGACATAAAGGAGTCTGCATATGATATACGATTGTACTTGTGTCTTAATTTTTGCTGTAAGATAACCTTAAGTTAATTTAGTTTCAATGTCAGGTCATTATGACTATGGTGAAAACAAATTCTGTTGACGACAGATCCTCTAAATCTAGTCAGGTTTGGTCCTTTTATTGGTCTTATCATAGTGTGTAACAAACCTTAAGATGACTGCTTTAGAACAAAATCATATGCATCTCGTGGTCGGAAGGGAATTAAAATCCAAGGAATAAAGAAAGTCATAAAGTTTTTGAATGTTGTATGCGATCGGTTATTCAATTCTCCTATGCTATGTCTGCTGATGCATTGAGTAATAGAACGTATATTTTTGATTGAGAATGTGATAAAGTAAGAAAACTATAGAAAAGCACAGGGTTGTTGTAAACGTATGATCGTTCCTCCTCAGACGGCAACCGTAAAGTCAAGCACAGGGTTAGTGTTAAGCTTTTATAGGATGATATCAGATTGGCACATGTAGAGTATCTATAACTTCAACTCGTGAAAGAACGGGTTTCAGTTTTGACCATTCGAGAATAACTTCTGTGATGACACTTCACATTCCAAATGTACCAAACTTCCTTACTCCACTAAAAAGACTGCTAAAGCCCGGAAGGATACCTAGAGAGGAGTCTCCAAACTGTCTGGCGGTTTGTTTGGGGTCCTGTTCTAAGGTTCGACACCAGTAACTCGATAACGGTTCTCACCTGTCCCTGGAGTGTGCACAGGTGTAAAACACCTGACATTAACCAGCTCCGACAACCCCTCCATCAGTGCTATAAGGTGTCTTCATGACTTAGCGTTCGCCCCGACACTTTATTTGCACTACCACGCCTCCCAGCGGACAAAGCAGCCATTCAACCTCCCGCCACCCATCCCTACCAGAGAGGGGCCGATATGTGTCAGACCCATATCCATAAAACCATAGCCAATTGCCTCGGTTTTACTTTATGGATTTACCAATTCAAAAGGCAGCGTATCAGAGCCCCAATTGACATTCCCAAGGTTTGTGACCTAGCCCCGTAAGGTCATGACCCATTTTATTGGTTCGTAATAAAAGAGGAAATGAAGCAATTGTAGATTGGGTAGTTGACAGTCGTGAACCCAAGTTTACTACCGGTTGCCCTTTTCAGGACATCTTCGGATAATCTAGAAGGCCAACAGTGTAACGTGTTTTTTTCTTTTATTCTATATTTATTGCTGTTTTCTTCGAGGACAACATTAAATTTGATATAATTAACACATGTTAAGAAGCGTTAGATTATCTAGTATCCATTATAATACTGTATTTTACGGATTAAGGTCACTTTGTCAATTTCATTCAACCACGGTGATTGTGAAGCTTATTAAATGAGTCAAAGGCCCATTAATATCATATTGAAAAGAAAAAGAAAGTACGCTACCTCTTGAGATACTTTATGCCATTTTTTATATCTCAGTTTGTTTATTGTCTGCTTGGAAGGTGCAAGAGTTAACGGAAATAAATCGTCTTTGGCAGAGGGTCGGCACCCTGTGTAGACACAAAAAGGGACTGGGAACAAATAGCCTAGAGTAGACAGAATAAAATCTCTGCCTCCAGACAGTTGTGCTTTAAAGGCCTGGGGTGGAAGTATGTGTGACAAACGATAGTGACACGTGTGCCTACACTGAATCATATCTCCAATGGTATCAGGCCTACTCAGGAGCCCTTTTAAAGAATCATGCGCCCCTTAAAGGTTAATTCCCCCTCTGGTGTTGCAGCAGGCACTCCACAGCTCAGCAGGGGGCCCTGGTGTGTAAAAGTGCATTTATTCACCCTCCCACCCTCTCCTGTCGCTGGGATAGGGCTTGACCTGTGCTGACAGCGTCTTTAATGGGAGCCGGGTATAGATGTCTTTTTTTGGCTCCCTTGTTGGACTCCCTGCACAGACCATAAAGGCATTCCTGCATAGGGAATTTACTACTAGAAAGTCTAACACACAGTCTACCGGCTCATGTACAGAGCCCCTGGGTTTCTTGAATTCCTGGCTTGTTTCACATGGGAATCTCTGGCCTAAGCTTAAATTTGTGTAGATAAGCCACTTTCCAAATATATACCATTTTCAAATCTTTTACCAGCGATTTTAATTTATTTGTGAGTGGATAGCAGGTTAAAACGAGAAGACACAATTTTTACCGAGGTCATATAGTGTATGTATATAATACGTTGGAAGAAGAAAAAGAAGAACATTTGAAGAACATCAACGATCGTTAAGTCATTTCGTCTATCTGTGCAGACGCCAATGTTTTTTTGTATAACTTTAATCTGAGAACGTCAAAGAGCGAGTGGTTTCAAAAGTCCCATTTGCCTGTACATGTGGGCTGGTCTAGGGATCAATAAAAGTATACCACCGAGACTTACAACCCCATTTCACCACAGAAAAATCTCAGAAGCCAAGCCTCAGACAATGGAAAACCTTGAATGGCACACTACATGAGCCTTTGTTGAACACAACATTGATTTTGAAATGAACCTACAGCGCTAGCCTTGTATGTAAAAACAACTCCTCAATCATACATTCCATTTATTCAAAGTCAAATCTCCCTATCTGCTTTTGACTTCATTATTTCCCTAGACACTTAGGCGCTCCGAGCCAAAGCTATTTCCATACATATACCCAGGAGATAATGGGAAACTGTATATACAATGATGGGCAATTTTCAAGTTGTAAATATTCCATAACAAACTCTCCTTGTTGAAACCACCGTGCTACGATCCAGTTTGTATGATGGATTTGTATGATGGCAAGGCACGATGTAGGTAATAATTCATAATGAACTTGGTACTATCTTTCTACTAGTAATATTGTCTTTAAAGATAATAACGCCTAGTATTCAGTGAAAACAAGGAACAAAGGCTTATGGGATGCACAGACATGTTTTTCCTCCTTGCCATCTCCTGAACTGGTCTGTTTTGACTCTCTATATTGCCCATATTGGAGTAGCTGTCCTGGGGCAATATAAAGTACCTTTGATGCTTTGCCGGAGTAATCGACGATTGTTCATGTCCCTCGGGCATAATGTAGAGCCGTTACATGTCTTGTGTTACCTGCTGGTTTATAAGGAAATATATTGATGATAATATAAGATTGCATATTGGTGAAAGCAGACAGGACTATTTGGCAATAAACAAATTAACTAGGGGAGATCTGTTATGTTAAAATATTAATGTTTCTTTTCCCAAAGTTGCTGCTGTGCCAAAGACAAAAATATTATGATATGGAAAAAGAGTCGTAAAGGTAGACATGAATTAATTCTTATTTCCATCCTTTCAGGTGCCAAGGATTATTTCCCAGCTACAATCAAATCAAAGGAAATATGAGGGTTTGTCCCAGACATTATACCATACGTCTTCTGTGTTCACGTCCAAAGTTCTTTTGAACATTTCACCGTACCTTTGGGCTTCAATTTGACAGAGAACTGATTTAATTGATGTAATGAGTGCAGGAAAGATTTTCACTGGGGTAGAGAAACAGCTGACCAAACACTTACTCCTCCTAATCTGCTCCATATAGAGGCATGTTAATCTTTTTTAATCAACTGCTTCTCTAAGGGGCATCTTCCGCGAGACTTTACAATCTAGAAGTAACAAAAGGAAGACAAGCTATCTAATTACAATCGAACTGAATTGATTTTAGGTAGGCACTGGCAGTCTACGTTGGCTCTATTCTAGGCTCGGGCGATTAATCATTAAGTAAGCCTATTTGGATAGTGTCCTGTATTAGGCGTAATCGTATAAACTCAGATACTGAGTGATCTTGGCATCAATGCTAATTAACGTTGTTGGTTTCACTTTGTAAAAATCTCATTTTCAATCCTGTGTATCATCAGGCTCGAACGAGATAGTATCAAAAAAGCTCATTTGAAGATGAATGATTGGTGTATGCAAACGACTTGGTCTTAAAATGCAGTCAAGCGTCCTTAATTAGACAATGACGGAAGACGAATATAAGGTATTTATACCAACGAAACCCAGACACCGTCATATCAGACAGCCTTCCATGGCTTCTATGCATTAGGCTCATAGCCTTAAATTACATACACATTGAAAATGTTTTCAGACTTCAGGAATTTTGAAACATCCATATCTACAATCAGCTCCAATAAAGAGCTGCATTTACACTTGTCACTATGTAATTAATGTCAATTATGATCATCAAATCTCACTGACAGGGATTAAATCAAATTGTAATGATTCAGATGTGTGGGTGGCGAGGGAGGAATTTGTAACATTCCTGCTGAAGCCATATACACAACACGTCGCATGTCAACTGCTTCCCAGCTGACGTCGAAGACCACCGAGACGGGGGTGGGTTATTTAAAAAACACGTCACCATGTCAAAGACGTAAGAGGGTCAGGGAGAGGTCCAGAAGGTGGCGGTAGCTGCCAGAGTTAAGGGCTGTGTGCCTCCTGCCTAGGGGTAATTTGACACTACCGAGTGTTGCTGTGGGGAAGGCAGTTGACAGCATTGGTTGGCGGCCCCATAGGCCACTGCCAACAGGCCCACTGATATCAACTGCAGGCCGGCCCACTCCTCTCATTAAATGCGAGTCAAATGAATACCAACAGGGTTGTGACTACAGGCTGGCCGTGCGGGATGGTCTGCAATATAATCCGGCGAGGATAATCGTTATTAAGGCCTATGGTGGGGGAGGGGACCTACCAATCCGAATCAGCTGGATTTGTCTGCTCGCTGAGTCTGATAGCTATCATTGTATGGGATGAAAAGCCATATCCTCTAGATTATAACGAAAGACTTGCAATACCTAAAGAGACCCCATGCTACATAGCAGTGTGTGGAATTAGCTTTCCATTATTACACTTACATATCATAATATTAATGCGACAAATAAACCGATTACCAAAAAGTATTCATCTTTTGCTCCGTCCGATTGGTCAACATAATGTATTTCGTTTCAGCTTTGTGCCCTTATATGAGAAGTCATTCTGAACTTTGATGGGAATTCAATTCAGCTTGGACAGATCAATTAGAATCTAGAGAATCCTGGCGTGGTGCATTCACTTGACCATTTTAGTTTGACATCATACTAACATCAACCCAACTGCAACACCAAATGTACTCCAAAATAAACAACCATTTCCTGGTGCAACGTCCTACACGGTAGGAATTCCAACAGTGTTGTGGCCGTGGGCACATTTTGTTCAAGCAATCTAGTTACTGGGCCAGATCAAGAGCAAATAATCTGCCTTTGATTCCGAAACGCGATACACGTTTGGCTTGATCGAATAGTTCCCGATCGATGGTGATTATTGCATGCTTGCACTGCAGATCCAACAATAGATCAATCATCATATAAAAGCGATCTATAGAATCTCTGCCCCGATTTAATATCTAAATGGGATGACCTTATACGTATGCTATGATTATAAGGAAAAGTGTTTCATCTCAGGGGTAATGTACCATTGACCATATGTAATCTCGGATATAGAGATAATTCATATCTCTCTCTTATCAATCTCACTTAAACTGAACTGATTTGTGTTTACTATTTCAGTTGTTTAGCTGCGCGATGTGGAAAGATGTTTTGCAAGTATTTTATGAAAATGACCGTCAACGATCCCTTTCTATGTTGCTACGAATGACAGACATTGGGGGATTAACTTTTGAGTTATATGTATACCTTTTCGGGGACCTCTTCTTGCAAAAGATTAAAGCGTACTTCAGATCATAAGCAGATACCAAATATCTGGAAAACCGTGAGCAGACGACGAGCGGCTCCCCAAGAAGTAATTACTTTTTTGATTACTGTTGATTTCTGAAGGATCAGATTTCCAATTTGAGAACGGTCAGTTTGCTTTTAGTCCAAAGGGTAGCCTCCAGATTGATGAGCCTTCTGACCTTTAGATGAACATGTTTTGAAGGAAATGGAAATATGAGAGGGCTTCATGACAATTAATTGCTCTACATCTTGCCATAATTGCTCTTTTTAACAGAGGCAACTGTGTGTACGATAACTGTTGCCTTACCGCACATGCATGGTCAAGGATTGCTCGTCATCAAGCCTCATTTCATGTGGAGGCCTTTACAGTGCTTTACAGAGTAATCTTTTTCTTATATTGGAAGTATCATGTACCGTCAACAACATACAAAACGAAATGGATAGATCAATTAGTAGAAAAACAAGGAATGTTAGGCGAGTGTGGAATTACTAGGATATATGACATTATTAACCCGTCCTCTCTTTTTCACTCCACCAGATGTCAACATAATTATATAGGCCTATGCAGTCACAGTGTGATGTATGCCCACATGTATTCTCCTATTGATGGGCATGCCGTGATATCACAAAATTTCCACTCTACTCCTCGTTTATAAAGAATAAAGATACCCATGGCAGATTTAATGAATGTCACATTGGAGTTTACCATGTTTGTATAATTTGTAGTATCGTACATGGGTTAGTTTTGTATGAGTTATTATGCAATAGGTGTGTCGTATTTAGGAGGGTTGTTTTGCCTGTTGCCTGGCTTAACATAAATGTTTATACTGATGGGAGCTCAGTGAAAGTGTTAAGGGTAAAGGTCGGACTCTGACCCACAATACCGACCTAAAGAAAGGAAAATGAGTACAGCAAATACAGTAAAATAAAACCGACGCCACAATTTCCATTCGCCATGAAAACAAGACAGACACAGAAAGAAAGAGAGCGGTCAGGGCTGTGCCCAGTTTCAATATGTCAATGGGATTTTATGGTTGGGTGGCAACATAAACATGGATCAGCCCTTGCCATTGGGTCTGGTGTGCGAGGTAATCTTATTGAATTACCATAATGCAGTTAATGCTGGTCCAGACGTAGGTCTACCCCCAATAAATAAGGTAGCAATGCTGGTCTAGACACGGGGGTATTGGCAGGGCCTAATGGGGTGTCGGGGCTTGTCCACCCAACCACAAATACTGGCCACCCTAATGGCTGTTCACACCTGGAGGGAGAGAGTTACAACAACCACATTGGTTTACAAGTAGATGTTTCATTTACGTAAGTAATGACTATTGGGATGGTCTAAATCCAATATATTTTTATGAATATATTTTAACTTGAATAAGTTGTGTTTTAGGTACATTTTGTCTTTTGGGATATTGTAACTAGCATTGCATATCCAGCTAATCAACTGTTCTTCCACACTCTCCGACATGTGATGGTATATTACTTTTGCGGAGACAAGAATCCTGCCTTTCCGGGGTTGACCTTGCTCTTTGTAATGCACACTGTCACACCTTGTAATCACGATTTCAATTGAATCTGAAGCGACCCAGGAGTACGTTGGAAAAATCTAAATAGGAATCTGGGATTTATCTTTGAGCATAGATCCTACACCCCTACTGCCTTTGTTGATCTTTGGAGAACTCCATGAGTAAGATGCATAGAACATGCCTAGTCGTAATCCATGACTCATTTAAAGAAAGTCAACCATATTATTTGGAAATAGATACCTTTATTCCTTATTCCTGTTTTATCTGTTATGCCCAGCCATATATTATCCCAATGAAAAGAATAAAATAGAACAAGTCAATTAAATAAGCATGCCAACAAGATATTGGGAAGATATTTATACTCAGTCTACAAGTGACAAAATACCTTTCCTTTTATATCTGTTTGCGATCAAGATCGAATCTGGGGCAGCTCTTACACTTATTGAAATGGAAAAGTGTTACATCCGATAAGGGGAGATGGAATCTGCGATCCCTCAAATCACTGTCGCTAGAGACCAGTAAAGCCAAGAACCTTTCCGCGACCACTTATCTTGATCCTGCTGGAGTATTGGTGGATATATATCTTAGCACGGTCTCTCCCTTTACATAGGGGCACGACCAATATATAGTCACCCGAGCTAGACAAAATCTATTTCTCCCCTCACGAACCGACGTATATTGAAAAACCCTGAGAGATGCTCCCCCTGTCTGCCAATGCTAATATTTGCGACTTTGAAAGGCATATCTAGAAATGGCGGCAGAGGCTATCGCTGGGCACAGGAATCGTGTCCGAGAGGGAGGGATAACAAGTGCAAGTCAGGGATAATCAGATGGTTCTCAAACATTTGCTGGGGGGAAATCAGCTTAGCACAGGATATGCCCCTCATGGCTTGTAGGGGAACAATGCCAATAGCATCTGGTTTGGGGATATTGGATATGGCAGTTTGATTACATTCGGACAAGGGGACCATTCGAACATGATAAAGAAGGACTGGGGTGCGTTTAGGGGTAGCATCCTGGACCTGGCAATTTCCCATTCAAATTGTAGGTAGCTCTGAATCACGTTCTCGTAATACCCGTCGGTTTACACTAGGACAAGGAGAGGCAGTTAACATACTTGAAATCCAACAGTTGTTTTATACTCTAGGTAAATAATAATGCAGACACTTTAATTATGCCGAGGTTTCAACATTAGTGCCACTTCAATAACTAACAATCCGGCAGAAAAATACCTACATGAAAAAGTAAAAGTGGATTATGATATGGTTGTAGGGCAATTAGACAACAAATGGTTATTCAACAATTAATGTTTAAATGAAAATATGCTTATTTCTTTAAGCATCACTTCCCTATTCTCCTGATAATGATAATAACTTCATTTTACCTGAAACTAACCTTTGCTTACCTACAGATTGGTACAAGGCTCCTAGTTCCCAGGATCATCTGTGATGTGATCGTTACGAGATGGGTTTTGTTCCCTGGAGGGGAATGGCTCACCGGGCATATCCTCATTTACACATGGTTATCCCTTTGATCATTCTCCAGGTGCAGTAAACATGAGGTTACCTGAGCGTCTGTGAGCAGCTCCAGTAATGAGCACATTGCATGTTGAGCACCTCTACCGAGTCGGTAATTTCCTTATCAGCCGTTATACAGAGCGAAGGTTAGTTCTACTTTTTGCTCCTCTTGTACCTTAATTGAGTTCCCCTTAGAGAGCCTGTTCCTTTGGCATGTTCCCTTTAGAGGCCTTGTCCAGGCTAAATGGTCAACACTCATGTACCTAGTGGCAGTTTCCCCGGCCGCATAGATGTGTACATTAAATGCCTATTTTCTGCAATGTTAATGTCTGTATAATTCACATAACCGGAATCATGGCCACCCAAGTAGAAGCGAGGTGATTATGGGAACCATAAGTATATAAAAGGATTGACCACACTCTATATGACCTGCAGGTGCAACTTCTTGGGTCATAATCCCGTAATGAACAGAGCTGTTCTGTACATAAGTACGGACAAATCACACCATTTGCACGGTCATGGTTAGATAACCTTAATATCCTCTGGAGAAAGGGCGCCGCTTATTACATGGCTGTGCACGTATCGGATCGATAGCAGTGGTCTTATGTAGAAGTCACATATCAATATTTTAAATGCCACTCGCATCGATTGCCAACTTTGATCATCTCAGATCTTTGCACTTGACTGCGGTATTTATAAGGAGTGCCAGCTTATAGGTATAATTATATCGACGTATTTCCAGTGAGGGGACATGTATCAAGCTTATTCTGAAGGTTTCTTGAAACAACTAGTGGCTTAACAAGGAGATGACTACATCTCATTTGAAAGGAAAACTTATATTTCTTCTAATCTCCTTGCATTAATTATTCTTGTTCATGTCATGCAGCAATAGCATAAATATTGTAGTGGCAATAAAGTCGTCCTTGTGGTTCTTCTGTTGGCAGGGAAGGAATAACCTTCTATTACGTAACATCATTACTTATAACACTCTGTGGTCTGAGTAGTAGAAGTCATTCAAGGTATGCCCAGGTACTTGGATCTTTGGCCAGGCGGGCAGGGATCCAGAGCGGTGTGCGTTGCCAGCAATGGCGGCGGCACAGGCGAAGTTTCTAGCCGTCAATCATAGCAAAGAGGCTGTCACATGGGGAGACGGGGGTTCCAGTCGTCTTTTGTTGTTGTTGCCGTTAGGGGAGGGAGCACAATTAGTCCTGGGTCTCATTAATGAGAATTAATGAAGCTTCTCCCGTTGATGGATTGGAGAGGAGAGCTGTTGGCAATGTTTTCGTCCCATCGCCGCCCCACCCCACCATGGGGGATCTCAGAAAGTGCCGGTCATTCATACACACACAGACGAACGGACCTCCGTGAATTAAGTCGGCATGAAATCATATTAACCAGCCAGCTCTCTGTGCCTCTCTAAGTCGGGATAAGGAGCAAAGCGGCTACTTGATCGTGCTTAATCGCCGGCAGATCCCCCGTCCACACACACGTACAAATGTGCATACACCTCAAATTGTATGCACACAAAAACCACCATAATCTGGTATTTTACCCATCAGTCAACCCCCAGCCATCCATTAGTAGGTTGACTCTAACACATCTATGGAATTCAGAATTAGTTGACCCAAAATAGAATTAAGATTTACATCTGAATTGAGCAAGGGAAATAATTGATGCTAATTGCTGGCAATAATTATCGCCGCCTGGTGCATGATAAGAGGATTACGTTGAGCAATTCCATGTAATCCATGCGACTGGCATCGGGCAGAGCAGATATAGGCTACTGGTATCTACGCGGAGTGGAGCACAGAAAACTCTGTGGCAACAACAAAAGTGTTATTACGCTTTTCCTGAATTATAATCTCACTCATCTCTATCACATATGCTATCCAGATACTCTGCAATCTGGCGCCGAGCAGCTCGTTCTGAAGTTAGTTGCCATGGAGATGAGCAGCTCCCCTGTTAGGCCAGGTCTGGCGACAATCTTGACCACATCCAGGCGGCACAGAAGAATTACCTTGTCAGGAAGAATTAGGTCAGCATTGGCTCTCTCCAACGCCCACCCATCCCCCATACCCGGACCACTAACCTTTCGTTACCGCACCATATAGTAGAGGAAGTTTATGAGAGGCAAATCGAGCTAGACACCTTATCCTTTTCATTAGAACCTAACCATCCGTGCAGTCATATGCTAATGCTGGGTGTCAATAACACATCATCCCATGTCAAAATACAATCACCAGCCCAACCCGAGTCGGCTGCCTGCAGCCGCCACTGAAAGCCAGAGCCTGCTGGGTCACCCTCAGAGTGATGCAATTGATAACGCCAGTTGGGGAGGGTGCATGGAGGAACAGCAGGGGGTAGGATTGAGGGAGGGTATGGAATCAAGGGAAGCGATGAATAATAGGCAGGCAGCAGAAAATGTGGAACGCAGCGAACAGGCAATAGCAGCGGTACACAGGGACGTTCTCAGAGAGAGGGCAACAGGGGTAACCCATAAGGCGGGGAAAATTATATGAAAGGGGAAAGGGGAGGGGAAAGATAAAGGCCAGATGAGGGGAAGACCACGGAAAGTCAAAGGAAGGGTGCAATGCTTGGGGAACCGAAGAAGGCAATAGATGCAGATTGACAGGGGATCTGAAAGGTAAAGAAGGAAGGGGGTTGCAATGCAGTGTAGGAGGAGGAAGGTAATGAGAATCGGTGGAGGAAGAGGAGTCAGTGATTTGAAAGATAATTGACGGAGGTTGTGGGGAGGGACGAAAAGGGAAGAAGGCAATGATAAATGTAACGCCGAAATATTGAATATAGGTATGGTAAGATAAAGGGACAGGTACAGGGCGCTGCATTTTCCCAATTAAGGATAGACACCAGTGGTTGCCGGCCTTTTTCGGAAACTATTGATGACTTCCTTAGTGATGCGCCTATCCTAGCATACTATACATCATTTCAAAGCTCATATTTTTTCCTATCTATTGATATATATAAAATTTGAAAGAAATTTAAAATGGAGAGTTTATGATTTTTTATTTGATTTTTTGATTTTTATTTTTTGAACATTGATATCTTGCTTAATATTCACCCGACATGAATAAGATTTTAGGAACACCTTTATAACATTGTTATCTAGGGAAGCGTGTCTCAGATTTGTTATTTAGGTCTTAGTTTTCATTTTATTGCTTAAAATGTGAAAAAACAGGAAACTTTTTCACATTTTTCTGAAACATCATTTTTTAGATTTCATAAAACAAGAACCAGGACCTATATCCGAATTCTGAGACACGCTTCCCTCCGAATGCATATCAAGAATGTGTACCTAAAATTTCAAATCAATTGATTAAATATTAAGTGAGTGATTGATGTTCAAAAAATAAATGTAAAAATTTCAATTTTTCAGTTTCTGACGCATACACATACCATTCATTCTGGATGCATATTTATGCCTCATATCAATAAATAGTATTTTAAACTGGCTATCTGATGATATGTAATGTTTAAACATACTATAAAGAATAAATATGCTGGCTTTCATTGAAGGGAGTCTTGCCATTCACCCCCTCACCACTGGTGTCTATCCTTAAAGTGAGGATGGACAGGAAGGAGGCAATGCAGGAAGACAACCAATGCAAAGAGGCAGAGACAAACGGATAACGGGCATCGATACAATACAGAGCCAGACGAACAAACCTATGAGAAAGAGCACTGGGGTGGGAATATCACCTTTAGGGTAGAGACGCAATGGGTTCGGTCAAACGGACATAGGGCTAATACTGTATAATATAATCACACTTGATTGGTATTGTTCGCAGCTTATGGGGCCAGACCTTGGTGAAAACCAAATCTGCCACACGTGATCGTGGGTCAGGGCCTTGGGTATAGCTCTATTGTGGGGACCGCCTCCTGTCACTGAGCTATACCTATTTATTACAAAGGGTCAACATGGCACAACCTAATCGTAGAAGAGGATGGGGTTTAAATTGTATAGATTCAGTCGGAAGAAGACAAGTGCTGATGAATGGAGTTGGACATATAACCCTGTTTATATTGGAAGGCACAACAGTGCATTTACCCTATTAGCATAATGGCTGATTAACTCACTTATTAATCACCTGGTGTGCATGCGTGGGAGGCATTATGCAGCAATGTATCTATGCACGTAATCCTGATTACCATATCATAAAGTAGAGGATTAGTCGTCGGCGTATATTGACCTGCCACCGTATATAATTCTTGATGAAGATACAATCTGCATTTATTAATTCCGGAACTCGGTAATTTATTATCGAGGGCGAGCTGGCGCCTGGTTTGTCTGTAACCTTGAAGCGGCCGGGAGGACCAGACTGGTCACGTTCATGGGTCCCAAGGGGGCAGCCTCCAGACAGTCCCCTGGAGGAGATCATGATGGCCCTAATGATCGCCGCGACACTTGTGCCGCGACTCCAGGGCTGTAGGCACGACACAGCCTGGTGGAGACACACTGGAGGGCTGGAGGGGGAGAGGAAGACTGCCATAATGATCACACGCAGTTATAAGGCTAATCATCTCCACTGTCGTTTGCCATTCCCTCGCCATTGCACGCTTGCATCTGGATAATTTATTGACTGAACCTTAGGCAAGGCAAACGAATTCTTTACACCCTCGCCCGGTGAAAATACAGCCATGTATGGCACGTAAAGTTAAGACCAATGTGATGGTTACAAAGAGGACCGTTGCAAAATAGTCAATTAGCATTGATTATGTAAAAATATTTTTCACAAGAATTTTAAAAATTAGGTATAAATAATCATTTGCTTCAAAATTGATATACATGTACTTTAGTTCTTTGGAACAATTGTATTATTAATTATATACATGGCTTTTTTTGTACTCATGTTTGCAATCGATAACATTACAGCAGTGTAGCAGTCATTGTCTTGAACACGTCGCATCCAAGGCTTTGTTACCAGGCAAGATGAATGCCACCATTGTGGTTTTTGAATCCATCCGATTCGTTTCAACATTAGAATGGTCGATATCAATTAACGAGCCTCAATCAAAAACCCTAAAACCAAAAACTCCTCCTAACTACCGATTTCGCCCATTTTTATGAGAAACTCTTATCTCAATTACCAACACACGCTTGCACCTTCGCGGGAAGTCGGTTAGAAATGCTCGAAATTAATACCTCTCGCCACTGCTAAAAGCATGCACTGCTTCTGAAAGAAATTCAGGAAATTGATGAAAAATTATAGGCGCTGTGGAGGACATCCTGTTTTGTTTTGTTCCAGCGCCCGACTGCCCGCGGACAAAGATTGAAAACCGTGAGTGTGATCACAAAGCATTACGGCCCCCACACTTCGGATCGGTCCAAAAACTTCCTCCAAGCTCAGCCTTCTTTGGTACAGGAAAAATAGATGAGTGACTCAAGGTGGGGGGATCTGTCACTTTCAACTCATTTCATTAACCGAAGGATTTAGGTGAAACGTCAGGTTAATTGCTGACATCTGCTTCCTATATTTCTTTGCAGCAATTTCTGATTCGGAATTCAATTTTGCATAGTGGATGAGATTTTTGGAATTCCCTTAAACTGTGTCAATTTGTCAAAGGAAGGTTCATAGGTTTATAATTAAAATAAAGAACAGAACAGTGTGATGTATTTCGTTTCAAGATTTTAAAAGTACACGTCTCTCCAGCTTCGGGCTATATTACAATTAAATTTGTATTAATATTCCGTTTGTTAATATCTACCTCAATGGTCATTATCATAATAAACCGAATATCATTCCACAAAGAAAGAATTAATTCTTTCAATAGAGATTTCTGCATTCCTAACAATTTGATAAAACCTTTTGATGTCCATCCTAACCCAGTGTATGGGCTTTTCTGAAAGACGGATCATAAAGGATGAAAATCGATTCTTCCATTCACAGACTAAAAAGTTGTTAAAATCTTAACTGATACATTATTTTTGTTTACTCTTATCTTATCAGAGGCGCAAATAACCGTTTTCCGGACTACTCAGTGATGTTGTACATAAAGCAACATGAAGTAACAATAATGAAGTAATACATTATAGACAGTGTAATGAAACTACTCTATCCACTTGTTAAACATCAAAGCTCTTCCAAATGATCTGAAACAGTACATAGTATTGTGTTTGTACCATCCTTCCGACATTTCCAATTCCTTTCAAGGAGATTTGTTTTCAGATCCTCAAAACTTTATAATTACTTCTCACTTACAGCTTTGGGTATATGTGCAGGTCCTGGAAATGACTTTTCACACGACCAACCCAACTGCAATTCTAGATAGCGCGTACCCTCAATTCTAGGAAAAGGGGTTTAATTTGAAGCTCAGACCTCGTGCCTCCCCACCTGAATTCCCGCGCCTGCGATGTTCCACTCCAGAAATAAAACAACATTTGAAAAGCAGCCAGGGGCGGCAATTCCCAAGTCGTTTCATGAGTCGACAGGCGCTGCCTAGAATACGGTAATGGTTAGCAATCCAAGGCGGGCAGCATCAAGCAGATAAATGGGCCGCTGACACTTGAGTGATGGGTGCTGGGCTGATGGGCTTACTCGTCGGAGCCATTATGGTTTTACTCATCTGTCTTGTAACAATCTGCGAGGTGGTAGAGCACTTCACAGACGCAGCATACCCCGTGGAAAATTGCGCGGCCCGACGCTTGTTGGGCATGCGGGCGCCCAATTATAAGGCACCCAGCGTTCTATAATACCCTCAGCCAGCCGAGTCTTTAGTGTTAGCTGTTTGCCCACTACAAGTTCTCTCCCCAACCAACATCAATGAGCTGTGGTGACGACGCTGGCTAAATGACTCAATTATTTTATCCTGCCGAAAGATGGCGACGGCCGTGAAAAGAAACTCGCAGTTTCCGAGTTGTACTTCCGTCTGTAGGTAGGTACTCGTATTTTAGATGTGGCATAATTGCAATGATTAAAATGTAAGAGTGAGGTGGGTAATGGCACTGAACACGAAGGTATGCAAATACGGCATGTATGTTTTTATGTTTTATGGGACGTTTTCTCATTTCTGTTGCCTTCGGGGCGATACTCTATTAGAAGTCTATTTTTCTTTTTTGTTGTATCTTAGCCTTCTAGTTGTTTTCCAGCTATAAAATATGGTTCACTTAGTAATTCCCAAGTAAAATGTATCATACATAGCAGCGCACCTTGATACCCAAGTGTTTTATAGTAAACCACATTCTACATCATAGTTATGTAAAAACAACTTTACTGTAATGTAATATTTTGGGTTCCGAGACCTCAAAATTGTTATTTCTGGGAGCAGGGCGGTGACGTAACCTCTTCCATCTCTGTGGTTACGCGGATCCGTTGACGGGTCACTATATAAACTCGGAGCGTAACCGTTGAATTTCAGTTGCTCCCACACCACCGACCTGTTCACATCGTCTAATGGTATAACCGGCTGGGGATAGCGGTTTTCAAGTAGAAAGGTTTCTGCTTACCAGTGAAAAGGCGGTTACGAAGATTCTGTACGTAGTTCCATGAAGTTAGGGGAATGGCTGGCTTTAATTTTTGTTAAAAAGGACACGCTGCAAATTCGTCTCACATGTTACTCCGTAAAAATGTAAAATTTACTGAGTTTGGTATGGTAGTTATGGTTAACTCGTCAAAGACTACTAAGGATGTTGTTCATACTATTCCAGTAAATAGGAGTAGTAGTAACAGGGCCTTATGCCCAGTTTATTGGTTGGAGTCCTTGTATAAGACCCATCCAAGCAAGAGTAGTTCAGCTCTTTTCTCAACTAAAAATATCAACTTTCTGACTTATTCAGATTTTAATAAATTATTTAAGAAACTACTGCTTAAAGCAGAAGTTTCAGGTAATTTCTCTACCCACTCTCTTAGGAGGGGTGGTACAACACAGTTGTATAGTGTAGGGGCTCCTATAACTTTTATTAAGTAGCAAGGCCAGTGGGCATCAGACTGTATTTATAAGTATATTAAGCCTTCAATTTATCAGAAGGCAAAACAACAAAAAATTTATTCACTATGTTAGGTGATTAGTTTGGAGGCTTGGGATTTAATAAATATTTCCCATATTTATCTATGTCCAAACTTAATCACTTGTTACTTGTTATTTCCTATTCGTAGCAAATTTAATATTCACGCATCGAACCAGTAAATGTAATATTTTGGGTTCCAAGACCTCAAAATTGTTATTTCCGGGAGCAGGGCGGTGACGTAACCTCTTCCATCTCCGTGGTTACGCGGATCCATTGATGGGTCACTATATAAACTTGGAGCGTAACCGTTGAATTTCAGTTGCTCCCTCACCACCGACCTGTTCACATCGTCTAATTTTAAATTTTAGCTTGTTGTAATAGGAGGATTTAATAAATATTTCCCATATTTATCTATGTCCAAACTTAATCACTTGTTACTTGTTATTTCCTATTCGTAGCAAATTTAATATTCACGCATCGAACCGGTAAATATATTATTTCCGTCATGTGTATTACTATTTTTGGTCCACGACCTACATCCTAGAAGTATTAATATATCTCTAAATAAAAAAAAGACAATGCGTCTTTAAGTAAAGCTTCTTACTGTGCATTTTTCTAGAAATGCATTACATAACATTCACTTGCAGCTGCAGGTACGGATCGATGGTTCGGGTTTAGCTGAGAAAAGTAGCATACCTCCAGGACCATACGTGCTGAGGCTGGGAAGATCAAACAGCAGGAGGGATGTCTGGGATCCATAACAGTGCCAATAACATGGCCCGCCCCCAGAGTGAGAAACTGATATAGTAGACCTACTGCACGACAGATATTTGCCATTATTTTGGTCCCGTCTTGTGTTTAGAAATAAAGGTATGGTGTAAAAATAGTAGAATTTCAAGAATTATGTAGTTACTATATACAGTCGACACATGTAAGGTACAGGTCTATGTTATTTAGGAGCTAATGGCTATCGAAGTAACGTTATAAATCTGTGCACTCATGAAAAATGCAAAAGCTGCACTATTTCAGTTCTACCCACAGGAATGTGTTTCCAACAAACAGTATCAAATACGGCCTTAGAGTATTTTAATGGGCGCCAGTGTGTCGTTCCTTTTTATCTCTCTAGACCGGTAATAGTTTGCAAACGCTTTCTTCACATGCTGACGCAATCTAAATTCTATGCCGAGCTTAAACAAACGACACTTCTGGAAATCTTGCAGTTTATTGCGGGTTGCACATTCACCAAAAAAGCATGTAGTTAGTCGGAGAACATAATGGTGACTGCCACGTCGAAGCCATTTTTGACATGCAACTCAACATGGAGAAAAACGGTTTCCCTCCTCCTGCGACTCAAAAGCTTTTAGAATCTTTGGCGCTGCTGGGATGGGAGATGAGACGTTTCTTATTGCCACTGACAACCCTTACAAGTGAAAGCTTACCCCTGGCTGCGGCGGAGGCTATCACAATGAATAATACAAATACAAGTAGTAGTTACCGGAGCTTATCTGCCTATAGTTACTGGATACCTCCACGACTTGTACGAGGTACCGGCCTAATCTGTTGTCGAAGCAAAACTGAAGAGGTTTGGGGGCTTAGTGAGGAAGATGGGTTGGGAAAGGATGGAACCACTAGTGTGAGTGTGGATAGGGGAATCTCGAGGACTTAACACCGAGATCGTCTTTGAGGGTTCGGCGTTTTGAGGGGGAAAAGCAAGCATTTTAGATACTGTTTTTCATCATCAATGATCATCAGGCCATGGCGGCTGCAGATTCTAGCAGTTTAGTCTTATATAAAAATATGAAAATGAATATTTTAATTTCGCACTCAAATACCTGAACTAAAATGGTTTTAACAATGTAGTTTATAAGTCTGCTACCTTGATTCGTCATCTCTGGGGATACAAAGGACATTAACTTGGAAGAGTTCATGCAAGAGTAAAAAGGTGGCATTTAACGTATAGTGTCCCTATGGTGACTGCAGTTACCCTCTTGCATTACTCCAGAATTCCATCTGTATTTCGGTCAGTCCCATGAATTTCCTTACTGTGAACTATCTGAAAGCATTTCCGTGTCTTGCAATTCAATAAAAAGAAAACGATTCCACCCGTTTCTACATTGTTAAACACGTATCTCTGATGATAAAAGCATATAAGTAATTGAGTAACTCTATGGTGTTAATAGGTGAAAATAACCCCTTCAAGATACGTAGAAATGTTTATCGGGCGTATGGATGAGGCGATACTGACGTTGAAAGTTCGAAACGAAACAATACTCGATTTCACTAATAATCGTAATGAAAGGGCACGAACAGGTTCCACCGAGATTGATTTCTCTTTTATTTCATAAACTCATTAATACAAGCTTTGGAATTTTTCCATGGGCCCAGCACCCTGTATTCAGAGTCACGGACCCCAAAGTTTCTTCTGCCTGGCATATCACAAAGGCCCTGCTATGACCTTGTCAGCAATGTCATGAGAGGAAATTGAAGGAGCAGGAGCAGATAAAAAGTGCTCGCAAGTGCTCTGAGTCAATTACAACCATGAAACCCCCCAGCTTTGAGGCCATGCCTTCGGGGCTGTCCCCAAGGTTGATACCCAGTCCGACTGGTCATTGGGTGGCCTGTCCATATACACCAAACACGTAAAGCCTCTCGCTGTAGGACCTATCTCTGACCCATGAACAAATTTGTATCAATAGAGCCTTCCCGGACGAGACCCCCGCCCGCCCCCTATGCCAACGTTACGCCACCCCTCATCCTATCAAATCCTCCTCTCTATATGCAGCGGGTCTAGGAAGCAGCCTGGGTAGACCACTCAAACTTTCCAGCAAGTTAAACAGTTCGCCGCCTCTTCATTAATATTGCTCAAGAAATTTGCCCTACATACTCAGCTTTGATTAATATTTGAATGATCGACGCGGCGCTGCGGGCAAAGGCTCTGTAGTGCCGACTAACTGGGATCAGCAGGGGAGACAGGGCGGTTCTGTGGTGCATACTAATGGTCATAACACTCCTCCCGGCTCTGACAAGCCTTCACCCCAGCCCTGCGGCCCAGAGGATCCGAGCCGAGCCTTGGGACACTAAACCGTGCACATTTTTAATCACGATATTTTGTTGTTCTGTGGTTTATTAGCGTAGGATTTAGGACGTCCAGGCTTATACCACAGGGCCTGAAAGGATGTTTGACGCAAAAATGATAAATCTATCTGAATGTATATATAATGTATTCAGATGAGTTAAAAAAATATGGATATTGCTCGCTCGAATTTCATGCCCTCCTGCCAAAAGTTACGTTTATCATTTAGATTTAGATGTTTTCCAAACGTTCTGTAATCCATGCGATATCTTTGTCTAATCCTACATTTCTTGTTATTCAACATTTCCCAAAAGATTAAACGGTAGCACCATACGGTCGCGGGGAAATGCCAAGCATTCTGAAAGGATGAATCTGTCTCTCATGAATTTTTCCTTCCCCTTCCATTGAGCTATGTTTTACTCGTGCAAGCTTTTTATCATTGTCCCCAAGCTAGCGGAGGTTCTTCAGGAACAAATGAGTCTGTAGCTATGAAATATGTTTGCTCTAACCGACAAAAAGTAATGGGATTTTTCAAAGGTCTTATAAAGCCTTCCTCTATCTAGCCGATTTATCTACAGCACAACACAACATAGTCTCTTTGGAACAGACAGGCTGAATATACAAACACAAATGAAACATACTAACAATAATCCCCTTTGCATCATATAATACATAGGCGACGCAATGCCCTTTCAACTTCCAGCCTCTATAAGGAATGATCCTAAATCTAATCTCGATTATTTATGCACTTCGTTTACCTAGCGACCTTTTCCTCCTGATTACCATCTGCCTTCCTATGCGCTGGGCAGTGAAAAAGGCCCAAATGACTACACCCGCTAGGCTCTAATCGTGAAAGGAGGCCTATCAAACCGTGGCATGGGACAGAGTCTAATATGGGCCAGATAAGAAGCAGCGTGTAGTAATCTTACCGACCAGAGCCGGAGTTACGGATTGAGGTCGTGGTCTTATCAATTTTCTTATCCTCATCCAATGATGGCCAGGCTAGGCCTCTATTCTGGGCGCGGCCAGTGCCATCCCGGCCCATAGACAATCACTGTGAGTAAATTATCTTGTAGAGCCTATATCTTATCCTGTGTTTAGCTAACCATCACAGTTTTGCCGGAAATAATTGTTGCCACAGAATTATATACTTTTTATCATAACAAATGTCCATGTATCGTCGTATCTTCGTAGATTTATAACGTGTTATTGTTTCCAGAAATGGCCGTTATATGATAGGTCTTTTCTGTGATATGCAGCATAGAATAAAGATGTTCAACTATTGATTATTTGCAACATTAAAGCAAACTAAGATAACCTGAACAGACTAACATATTTACTTTTAAACATTTCACATACAACTGTTTCAGAGATATATATATTGTATTAAAATTGTTGTATATATGGAACATCCTGATATCGTCTTATTGTAGATCAGGGTTTTCCTAGTTACACTTCTTCGGGCACGTAGGGCCATGTGGGAACGGTCACGTAGGCTTCAGCCTATAATAGTGCCGATTGGCCTATACCCAGTAGTATAGTCTTGCCTAGTAGTATAGTCGTCGGTCCTTTCTACCAGGCGCTCGCAGTGATACATCACCCTGTGGCCCAGTTTCCAAAAATAAACACAGCCGTGTGGCGGGGTATTGCATCCCCCTCAGTCCCCTGAATAAAAACACGTGGCACAGAGGGGTCGGTACCACAGAATTGCTGCAATACTTTATTAGGCCGCACAAGGCAAACGTAGATCTAATTAGTGGGCAGATTGGCCCAAGAAATGTGGCGGAGTCAGCGGAACAGCAAGTACTTGGCGTCTGCTTAGCAGCTGAATGGTTTCATTCCGTTGGTTTTATGGGTAGCAGGGCAGATCATAACGATTAGTGTGGCCATAAAAACTGTAAAAGTCCCAACCTGCCTGTAGAGGCGGCTGTAAACATGTCTCATGGGCAACATATAACGCGGGGGGCATGAACGGCCAGCCTTAACCTGGCCTTTTACCTACCCCTTAACCGCACAGTCCGCCTGGGGATCGATGCTGCCTGCCAGAGGGTAATTTTACCCATCATGTTTTCTGACACTATTCCCAATACCTATGTGGGTTAGTTTTTCGTAATAAAAAGCTTACAAAAATGGAGTATTAGTCGTGTACAATGAATTCTTGGTGTTGGTGAGTTTTTTTTATATATTTTATATTACTTTTTGATGTAAGATCTTGGCATATTGTTTCCAATGTGCCACTGATTCAGCTCTGTTCTCCACGGCCAAAGCTATGAAGCTAATTTGTACCGTAGTGTTCCAACACCACTCTCCATAAACGTAGCCCGGCATTGTCAGCGTTTGAGTGGCGAGACCAACTCCACAAAACAACTTCGAAACATTAAATTTTGTAAAATTAAATATTTGTTTTCACAACTACAATGATCGTATCAAGTAACCTAGTAGTAGTAAATTAAACAAACCATCAATGAGTCTGTCTGTTTCCGCAAGTGAATGGAAGTCTTTTTTGGTATATTTCGGTCCAAGTTGGTCTATGTAATAATAGTGAAAAAATATATGACTTACCTCGGCACATGGAGATTACTACAGGCCAGTGGTGCCATGCATACAAAAGGGGCGGCTGCGAAGGGGGATGAGTTTATGTATGAGGGCGCGCCTCCCTGACCCACCTGGGGCCGGGCCTGATCAAAGAGTCGCTCACGAGCTGCTCCCAGTACGTGCTATACGTTTCTGAAGCCGGCCCCAGCATCGCCGGCTGAATTTTAGATAACATCAGTCTAGCTTTGGGCTTGTCGAGTAAGCCCCTGGTTCTACACCGACCACCTCAGAATGATTCTTTTCCTGTCGGGCCTTATATGGTGCCCGGTGCATAACGTTCCCGTAACAGGCAAGGGGGATTTGGAATAAGCCTCCCCCTCCAGCCCACCTGCCACCCCCTCCCCGCTCCTTCCTGTATTAAAGTATTTCTCCAGAAGGGTTTCCTTTTCCGCTCTCTCTTCCATCTGATATTCGAAAGGGAACTAGGAAATCTTAGTGAAATGAGCCTTTTTTGCCGACGTAAGCATACTGCTACAGGATGTACAGCCATTATGTCCCTGGGTCTTTTCCGCCGAGCAAATATGAGATTCTAATCTATAAGGCTTCTTTGTGATTGCCGAGATGTATCAACACTCATATCTGGAACTACTAATGGGTTATTCTGCACACTCAAATAAATTTAGCAATATCTGCAACCATGATATTTCTGAATACGACATACAATTTCGATCAGACTTGTATAGTTTCTCCCAAAGGGTAATACTCAGATATCTGTAGCTAGCTAGTGATTCCTAAAATGGAGAAAAGGGAACCGACACAAAATTTGAATATAAGACTCTATTCACTAAAAACAAGTGTAAGAAATCGGCTTAGATGACTGATCATGAACAATGTGCAGATCAGGCAATGTGCCTTGTCAGTCTTCTGATGGATGGCTTTAATAAATCTCTCACAGGACGCTGACTACTGACATCTATTGTCGATCTATGCCACTTGAGGCCTGAGCTGACTTCCTGACTGCACAAGGTTAGCTTCTAGGAAAGGGCTTGGCTGACAGGGCAATTTCAAAATTGAGAAGAATGAGGTTCATCCACGCAGCATACTCAAGTGTACGGACATCATGGGGTCAATATACATTATTTGAAAGTGTTAGTGTGAGAAGGGGTTGGTTCAGGTTACTGCTCTGCTAAACCTATGGCTACAATTCGATTTAGGATCCACTTTCAAGCGGGGTTCTGGATTACGTTCAAAAGGGTTTCCTGCCTATTATTCCCAGAGTTGCTACAACTCGCCATAGTACGCATATGATGGGGGCCATGTACAAGATGCACACACATATCCCAGGGTGCTATTCCACAAAAAGTTACGAACTTTTTAAATTTGCATTTCGTTGCAGAAAGTAGATACACATATAAATATATTTCTGCGTACTGTACGCAGCATAACAAATGTGTGCGACATGTAATTCAGTGTTCGCCGCTCACTTTCAATATTCAAATATTTTTTCATTAAGAAGTCGTAAGGCTACGATAACATATGAGGTGTCATTAAAAGGGGAATTTTCTACGAAATCCGTTGCTGAAACCCAATAAAAATCGGTTGAGAACTCATGGAGCCATCAAAGAAAGAGTGATAATTATTTTAAATCCCATCTATTGTAATTTGTGAACATTTTTGTACGTACAGTGTACGTAGCAAGCTGTTTTTGACACTACGTACACTTTTTCTTACTAACACTTACCAACAGCGCCCTGATTCCTTTATGGATTATAGAGGCCAGAGAAACCCAGTCTAAATCTCTTCAATATTTTGTAAACCACTACCCAAGAAGAATTTGGGAGGCATGCAAGTAGACATTGACTGTGTTGTGCGTGTTAATATATATACATTATCAAAATACCTGCCAGTGTGTACAAAGAGTAGGTTTTATCTTATGTCATTATCTGATTATAGTATAATGTATTACATTGAATTGGGAGTTTTCTGGTAGAATGAAACATGTACATAGTGGTAATTGATTAAGGAATAGGCTGGGCTCTTTGATAATGAGACCATTGTTCAACCATACATCAACCCGGTTAATAGGCCTCCTGTGTTCAGTCGTTAATCCCGCTAAGATTATACATGCCGCATCCCAGGAGGGGCGCGTTTTACCGGCCAGCCGACGCTGTGTACGTACTCAAAGCTGGGATCCCCTGGATCTCCCCTACAGAGTAAAGCGGGGGTTCCCTCCTCCGTCACACACCCTACACGCACCAGCGCCATCCCTACTCCCCATGCCCAGCCGTCCCCGACTGCCTTCCCCCTATCTCATTGGGTGCCGCCCGGGCAGGCATTTGGCCGGGGCTACATGCTGCAGCAAATGTTTCCTGGCGGCGCCATTGACTGTTGGGCTTGTCAGGGGCCGGGCCGGGCGCGCCCAGCTGTGATGGGCCCGGGCCCCGTCTGAATAGACAAATATGCAGCTGCTAATGTCCAGCTAAACTAGGAGCTGTCATTACTGGCACGGCGGAATGGATAGCTATTGGGCCTAGTGTGGACTGGGTGTTTAGGTAGTTTACTACCTGCTTTCACTGCACGAAAAAAGACCTTTTAGGACCTTGAGGTGTGCTAAAGGTAGTGGAAAGGTCATCTTTACAAAACCTTTCCAAAACTATTTCAGGTGACCTTTACAAATTCATTAAAGATCTTGCAAAGGTATTGGAAAGGTGACATTTCCTATGCCTTTAATGAACCTCAATGGCTCCCTTTACAAAATCAAAGGTCATTAAAGGTCTAATTTCGCGCAGTGTTTGTTTGTGCTGGCTAGGTCGTGTCACGTGTGGTCTTGAGGTTAGAATGTGTAATGGATGTTTGAGAATTTCAAACCATATTGATAAAAATAAGGATTTTCATACCATACAGGTTCATTTCCCCCCAAAGGGTAAAAGGGCCTCCAGACACTTTCCACAAATTTTCTGTCGTCTGTATTTAGATCCCTTAGTATGCTGCTATACCCCGTTCCATAAAAGGACACATAAAAAAGAAAACGTACGAGAAAGATAGGGTTTGCACTATAAAGCCCTGGAAACCTTCTGACAGATTCCTCCGACAGTTGAGGACAAAACCCCGGCCATGTCTTGAAGGCTTTGGGATGCGATGAAACATAACCTCGTGATCCTGTACAGTGGGATTGGCCACACAGGCGGGACGCTATGACGGCGTCTTCACATACCCGCCTTCCCCAGACCCTTCTCTAATACTGAATGCCTTTTTCGCTGAGTTCGGGCGGCCGTCTTATGATTGGTTCGGGTGTGAGTGGGCCACATGAAGAGCAGGGAGCCCCTACCCCCGGCCCTGTGATCTCATGCCCTCCACCCTGGAGGGGTCAGGGCGGTCCCTGCTTTCAACACCCACGTTAACTCTCTCCGTGTGGATTAGGCCTGCCAGGGAGGCCCATGTCTGTGGCTACAGAGGGCCTGTAAATCCAAGGATGGTTGGCATACATGCACCTGCTTCTTCCTCGTACAATATGCCAGTAAATCCACGACATTCAAGCCAAGACACACACACATACACACACACGTACACACACGTACACACACAGACACACACACACACACACACACACACACACACACACACACACACACACACTACATCATATATAAAGATAAGAAACCAAGGATGTAACGTCCCAGAACGTTTTTATAAAGTTGCATAAGGTCACTGTGAAGTCCCTCCTCGATCGATCGGCTGGGTATATGTACATAGACATCCAAGGCTTATAAAAGTTTGTTAGTACTTGTAGATTTTGGATTGGGTACACAAACATCCCGTAATAGAGGGTTATGAAAATGCCTGGGTTACCTTTGCCATTCAGACATCTGCATTCAGAAATAGAAAAAGTTTTGGGTTCCGAGTGGTGGAACCAGCTAGGAAAACATTGCTCGCATACGTGGAACAAACATTAACTAACACGCGTCATAGAAAAAGAAAAAGAGGTTAATCGAAACACACCAAAAAAAGTTTTCAAAATCCATTACGACCGAAGAGAAGTATTCAAGTAAAACAGGCTGACATCAGCGTGAATTCCGTATTCTATTAAAATCAAGTGAAGGAAAACTAAAAGCGACACATATTTCACCGGCCGTTGATTTTTTTTCACTTAAAGGCCTTAAAGGAAATCGGAAGTCACTACTTTCTTTCATACAAAATGCATGCCGACAATTAAAACTATTTGGGTCCTGTAAATCATAGCCTATATTTCTTTAACACACACAAACCAAGGGAAATCACGGTAGATATTTTTCGCCTCACTTCTCACTATTTACACTTTGCTAAAACACATTCAGTTTTACAGCATCTTGCCTGTTTAATACCCAGACACATAACTTAACGCGGAAGCTCACGGGAAGTAGGGGGCCATTAATTAAGTTGGAAAAATGCCTGTGATCCTAAGTTGATCCCATGGAGGCTGAGAATGGATGGCTGGTTGCCTCGGATGAGTGATTTTCACTCTGGAGGTAGGGCAGTGATAACAAAAGGCTTGGACTTTCTTGGGTGTAGCCCACAAACACGCTGGCCATTACTCCAGGGTATCTTCTCCAGGCAGTCTGCAGAGGTCGGAGTTTCATTACCTCCATGGACCTCGGAAAATTTGTCAGACAAGGTGTTCTTTGAGGACAATGCCGTCACGTTGCCTGGGATCAGGGATAATCTTCACACAGAATCCAGGGAGAATACTCCCACATAATGTTAGGGTATGTTAGGTAATTTCGTTAACCCTAACTCATGGCTTGGCAATATCACTTTCCTTTCTTATTATTTCATCGTTATCTATTCCACCTATAGTTATTTTTTCTCATTTCATTTACATGACACTATGATCTCGAATGGGCCTAACCCTAAAAGTAAACTAGAAGCATTATGATACTAATATCATTATATAGTACTGTTGACACAGGATGGTAGTCGTTGTAGTCCGATAATAGAATCAGTAAGTCAATTGCATCACCCCGGCCATAACAGGATGCTACGAAATTCAATACAATTCTTGTTCCACAAGTCCCCGCATAGCGGCATAATACCGGAGGATTCCAGCTATACACATATACATCAGAGAACTAGGCTAAACGGATAATGGCTTGGGGCCCTGATGCCTCGATATCCTCAGTCTGCTCGTTAAGCATACATCGGGATCTGTAACTTCAAACCCTGTCCATCTGTGGGCTCAATACCCGCTGGTTATGAAGGCATCGCTCAAAGTAATATACCACACTATGGATTCTTCCCCCTTGAGATCTAGGCCGACAGAATAGACCGCAGCTCCAGGCGGGCCCGTGGAGGCACATTGAATCTCCCCATTCCCGATTCGGCCCATAATTGACGGACGGGGCCCTCCTGGGTCAGGCTGCCACGGCGGGCAACTCAGGGAGAGGGGCCCATGATAAGAGGGGGGAATCTCCAGTAACCAATCGGTGCCGGTCACCCCCGTGATCTGTTGGCGCCCCCCTCGGCTGCCCCCATCCCTTTCGGACCCCCTCCTGTACCCCTCAGGGCCCCCTCCATGGTCAATGGTGGAGCCCTGGCTGGGCCCTTCGACAATGACAAATAGTGGGGTCCATTTCGATCCATTGAACTGATGATCACCTCTTGCCGGGACCGCGAGGCTTTGCTGCCTGGGATATAAAGTTGGCTCTGGCCGGTCGGTGCTGGAGGGCTGGGATGTGGCGAGGGGGGCGTGGGGTGTAGGTAGGGTGTGGTAGGCAGGCAGAGGGATGGCGGGAGGTATGGGTTGAGATGGGCAGAAGTGGAGCTGGTGCTGGGTACTGGAGGAAGGAGATGGTCTGGCCTGCCCTTCTCGAGGCCCCCATCTTCAGGCTACCCTCACCCGAAGGGCGGTACAAAGGAGGCCCCTGATAGGTCGTTAGAGTCGAGGCGCCTTACTGGACGAGGCTCATGACAAAACACGCATGCGCCTGACGGCTGGCGACCACTGGCCGCCAAGTGGCGCTGCTACCGGAAATGGAGCCGGAAGCAGGGGCAATGTGATTGTGCGCATGCGGGTTCGACGAGACACTAAATGCGTTTTGCAATCAATAGCCACAACGGACCCACACTAGGTGGCGCTTCCACCCAGAGACCTTCATTGTCACAGACAATGATGGCGGGCGCCACACACCACGACACCCTCCCCCATTCCCACCCGAAGCCCTAACCCATTAAGCCTTTGCCATTTGTTTTCTGATCGCCTGTACGTGAGGTACCGGGAACTAACGTTATTGCCCTCCTGAAAACATGTGCACGTAATCAGGATATTTTAGAAACTATTCCTTTGTGTGAATATGGTGTTAACGATGGATCATAAACAGGGACCTTATTGACAATGATATTTCAATTTCTCTACTTTCGATCTGTACGGGAAATGCCCATTGAATATTTCATATATCTAGGCCTTAACCCTACATAAAGCGATTTCTATACTTCCGGTCCAATTCTTCGCTTCTTGTCCCTTTCTCTTTTTTTCTGAGCTGAACTCTCCACTTTCATAGCACCTTCACCTCTAACCCTGACACCTAACCCCCACCCCTTTCCTGCTCCCATAGAGCTGCTCCTGATCGCGCATCCCTTTCGCACCATTGCCCATCCCGCCCTTCCTCCACCCCACCCCCTCCCCTGCCTCCCCAGCCCCACCCTCCTCCAGACCCTCGCAGTAAGTGGCACCTCCTTTCGATAGGAGCTTGAAAAAGCCACCTTCTGTTCCTGCCTGGTGTAGCGTGGTGATAAGCTGATAATCGTTCGCTTGGCGGAGGAGCTGTTGAGCAGCCTCGGCTTACCGAGTAGCGATCACTACTTCATTTTGATCCTGATTGCCGCTTGAAATCTACCCCAGCGTGGATGAGGCAGATGATAGGGAGAGAAGGGGCACCTTTTTGCCTGTCCATAACATGTAAGGGATATGCTATTATTAAATATGGATCATAGTATTTGGCCGGGCAGGTCATCAAGATGGTTGGCTTTTCTTGTCATTGAGCTACATGTTCCGTGATTTCAATATCGCAACATAACATGGACAATTAACAGAAAAAAGCCAACATTTGATGATATTCAGCTTCAATTGATTTCTTTCAGCTCAAACTTTTAGTTTTAAATTGCGCATTTAATGAATGACAGAATGATTGCCTCTCGATCGGTTCAGATTGCTTCGTCCAAGGAATGGCGGAGAAAATTAAATTATGCAAAGGGCAGTAATTTGATTTAGGAGCAAATCAGTAAAAGAAACTTCAAAATTAACAATGGCGTTGGAGCATTACTTGTCTAATGCTAAGGAGATCTCCGTTTGCCGATTGTGATTGGAGGTAGGTAAAACATCAATAAGAGTAGATTTAATCGACCGGGAGATTCATTGTGTTTCCTGTGCTGATTTGAAGAAACGCTTGGTCCCGGTGAAGTTATACTTTGCATTCAGAATTAGTCGCAATTTTACAGACCTAGCCAACTTGCTGAGAAATTGTAGTATAAATTTAGGTGGCAACAGAGAGGCCCGAGGTTTGAAAAGCAATGGGATTATACCAAAAGATTTCAAATACCCAACAACCCTGTGAAGGATTCAATAAATCAAAAATAGGTAAACTGATTTTAAAGAGTCTGGGCAACAAAATTGGTATTCAAATTTCAATGGTCGGGTGCTCCATTTACAGGACATGAATCCATTATTATTCAATGGGAATTGAATCAACAATTTCATAATAATTATCATAATCATAACGGCGGGCGGTAACACACTCCCCTGGACAACCTTTAGGTCGCTTTTTTATGAATCTGTGCAACAGTGATACGCCCAGAAAAAATATCCAAAATTGAACACAGTTGACACTGTTGACAATATCCTCGGGCCATTTCAATTTTGGTCTGACCGCAAAGATCAGAGTTCGATTCCAGCGTTTTACCCTTGTGACAAAAAAGTCCCCACTCACTGATTCCAGTGAAAGCTCGACGGTCGATTGTCCGCTCTTGTCGCGGGCGAGCTCCACTATGGGCCGGGCTCAATGACATTAGGCCGAGAGCTCCTTCTAGGCGCCGATGAAAAGCAATTGATGTTTCCCAGTCGGCGTTTGCTCTCTTGATCTCGTGCCGGGGCTAACGCGGCCGATTTGGTGAGAATCATACCTTGGGGTGTTTAGGTTTTTTCCAGGCCGCCACTCCCAGATCGATTCATGTAATTTGCTCACATGAACCAGTGACTCTATCGACAATCATCAAGGCAGCGCTGCCAAATTTGACAACTGCTTTTCTTTTTCTTTTCTCGAGATGGATTTCTACTGTTTTTTGCTCGGGGTGCTATTTCTGAACCGTGTGAGCTGCTCCATTTCCAGGCGGCTTCTGTACTCGTCTATCCCTATCAACTCCACCCACTCTCTACACAAACTACTGCTCCAGACTCTAATTCCAACACCCTACCTCCTTTCCACCCCTCTTTGGTCAGCATCTCGGCACAAGGCTTTGAACTCAATGTTTGGGGATTAGGTCAAGTCTTGGTGAGCAACTCCCCATTTGCTCCTCCCACTGTTAGTGCCTGTAGCGCCGTCCGCTTCGTTCTGAGCAGCTCAGGCCGCTGAGCACTTAGTCCACCTAATGTTTCCAGCTGTTGAGTTCCTCTGAGGAAAGGCGGACTGCATACCCGGCGTCATATCAATCTCAGCCTTCCAGACACGACACATTACCGCCTTGGCTATCCCTGAGCAATAGTGAGATGCGCAATTCTGCTCTGTTTTTTCTTCTGAAAGCAGTCATGAAGGGTCTTATTGATGTTGCCCAGACTACAGTACCACACTAGACTGTATGATTAGATATGCATGTGTTTTACACGTTATCTAGAATAGGCTCGAAATTCGTGTATTGAGAAAATGTATAAGGAAATTATTTTACACATGTAACAATAAACAGCATTAACGAGGTTATACATGTAATTCTGTAAGAAAGATGATAGCTGCCACTATGATTTAGTAAAAAACAATTAAAAAATAGAGATAACAGAGATTTTTGGGTAAAATAAAAAGAACAATCATTAAATGCAGGAGTTGAATTAGAATTCAGTTTTTGTTATTGATGACTTTTGGGAGGGACCTTTTGACCTACTTGACCCAGATCTTTCTTCACTTCCGCGAGCACGCCATTACTGCCCGGGGCGTTCATTTTCAGGTCAGTTGATCAATTCCGATCTCGTCGATAAGATCCTGGTACAGGGTTATCAAGTAAACAGGCCACAGTTCAATTGACATTCGCCCACAAGGGTATCTTATCCCCTTTATTTGGTCAGGAGGGCATTTATTGGGTACTACTGAGAGGCCAAGAAGCAGAGATTGGAATGAGGAAAGGGTTTAAGGGTCAGTAGTTTAAACTTCAGGGGGATCTTGGCCCTAATGATAGTACACTAGAGAAGACACGGATGGCCAAAGAAATCTTCCGAGCTAGGGAAAATGACATTGATGTGTCATGGGGAGTGAGGCTGTACTTTTTATCTTAATGGCTTTTAACGATTTTCCTCCACAATTCAACCATTTAGTGGTATCTAATTCTATTTTCCGTTTCCAGTTCTAAGAAGACGATGCTATGTTTTGTCTAATATGGGAGTAACATGGAATGGGCATAGAAGACCTTCTAGCTTGCCTAATGGAAACTAGGGACCGCACAGGGCACCTTATTAAATAAGGATGTACTAGGGCTAAGGTTTAAGAGCTAAATGTACACAGCCGACTGAGTGAATAAAGCCTGCAATATCTCCAGTCGCTGTGGTAAATTAAGAACGGAACCGGTGCTATTACCAACTAGGGGAAACGATAGCAAATACGCAGATGGGATCCGGACTCGCAAATGAGGAGAGATTTACGGACCCCATATCTTTAGCTGCACATTCTTCTCATCTAGTTCATCCCTGTCCTAAGCAATTACGTCTCTATGTTTGTTTGAATCTTACCAACTATGGGCAACTTACTCAACCCTAGCTATCATTTTACCAGTTCACAGAATTTACCTGCAAAGCTCTGTGAATGTTTTTGTGTCTTTCTGAGTAACCATAGTAACTTGATCTCCCCTTGTCGTTCTTTATTGTTAGAAAAATATTAAAACAATGAAAATAAAAACTCTGTTAGCTGAGAAACGAATGGTGTGGGAAAGAACACAGAGACTAACCTGATTCCAAGTCTCATAAAAAGAGGTTTCAGCCAACAAGGAAACTCAATCGCTCACCCTGTCTCCGTTTGGGACTTACAAATGCTAAAAACTGTATCTGATTTAGGAAATCTTATGCTGAGTCATTGGCGACATAAGTGAGACTTATACACGTAGTTTTGGCAGTAATAGGGTTAAACTAGTTAATGAACCCTTGTTGTTTAAATGATAATATAGAAAGATATATATAAGATGGTATATATTACTTCCATTCATGCAAGTGATGCTGAGTATGGCGTCGGTCGAGTGAGACGCGCGTTCCCGGTGCTCCGCTGCCCTCAAGCCCCTTCCCCTATCTGGGATACCGATCTAGTCCAGCAATTCCCGTGGAAAGGTGCATAAATATACACGGAACTACCTGGTCTGCTGTACAAGAGGAGAATTTACCACTTCATGGACTATTACCCCAGAAATCACTGGACAATACAGGACAATGCCGGGTGCCAAAGATGGCGGCTGTGCTACCCCAACAACTACGGAGCCCAGCGGGGATCCCCCCGGAACTGACACAGTGATTACCAACGGTGCCAAACGCAAGATAAGTCACATAATCAGTCCTCCCAAACAAGACGGGGTGAGTACAAACTTACATACAAACCGAATCTCGCCAGACTATAAGAAAAAGAAGGTAACATCCAGGGGGCTTAGAAAGAAGAAAACAGGTAAGCACCCAAGTTTGGCAAATGCCGTCTCAAGAACGATGACTGAAGTAGAGGTAAACTCGTCATTAACAATAGACTACGATGACATTGATAGTCAAAATATTGAGGATGCCTATAGTACAGAGGATGAAATTCCTCTATCAGCCCTTTCTGAAGACAACATGGGTAAATCAAAAACAAGAAGGGTAAACAAGCCACGGGCAAGTAAGATAACAAGGCTTAAAAATTTCCCTCCACGAAAAGGCACACCTGCTAAAATCAGGCTCTCTCCGATTCGTACTGACAATGTCCATCAAACTGTCAATGACCAGAGCAATGAGTTCATGAATGTGCTGAATGCAATCAGGAATGACATTAAGTCTATCCGGCTAGACGGTAGTAACCTAGAGCGGGCAGTACAAGGGGTACAGAAGGACATTGGTGTTCTCCGACGAGAAATCGTAACAAAAGAATGTATGGACACTACACTCACTGGCATTATGCAAACTGTGAACAACAAGTTTGAAGTTCAGAACGATGCTCTACTAGCTGTGCAGGCCAATGTAGAATTGCATAAAAGTGAAATCAGTGCATCAAAGCTTGTACAGGAAGTCCACGATTCCAGATTAGCGAATCTAGAGGAAGCTGTGGATAAGGATCTCGGATATCTCCGTAAGGAACTAGAGGGCATGGCATATCGTCTGTCAAAGATCATCCCGCCTACCCCTTTCCTCCCAACAACCGCCCAGCCACCTCAACAAAACCAACAGAAGCACAAAGTGAAACCAACTCCCACGCCCGCAGAAAATAAAAACTTAATAGTCGAAGGACTGATTGAGTCCCCCCTAGAGAATCTTGAAGGGAGGGTGTCGGAACTGATGTCAGTAATTGGGGTCCCCATGACTGGCTCAGACTATAACAACATCACTAGGCTGGGACAACATCCGCGACAAAATTGGCCGAGGCCAGTTAAGATAGAACTTCTGGCAGAACACAAAAAGAAGAAAATCTTAGCTAACAAAGGACAGTTAGCCAATACTAACAACTACTACCGTGTCCGCATTCAAGCAGACGAGCCGAAACCAGTGCGAGTGGCGCGGGCCCTGCTTAGGCAGGCAGCCAAGCGTGGACGAGCAGAGGGCAAGGTGGTCAAGCAAACCCCGGACTATGTAATTATCAACGGGGTCAGGTATGACTTAGAAACCATTCGGGACATCAACAAAGCCATGGGGGCTACTCCTCAGGGAAAAGATGACCAGTCACGTACACAATACCCTACAAACAACAGGTACACAGAGGACACCTGTATCTTAGATACACCTCTGGGTACAGCCTTCTTCACGATAAGATGTAAACTGAGCAACTTTTATCCTGCAAGTTTTACATTTAATGGCCGGCGTTATGAATCAGCTGAACAGGCTTACCAAGCAGAGAAAGCCATCACAGCAAAGGCCTATGACAAGCTAAATGCTATCTTAGCATCACCAACGCCAGCAAAAGCAAAGGATATTGGAAAACAGATCCCTGACACCCCCTTATGGACGCGACTTAAAGTTGACCGGATGCGCTCAATTTTGAATGCCAAATTCCGACAAAATCCACACCTAGCTGAATACTTGTGCTCTAAACCCGGCACTATGTTCATAGAAGCAAGTCGTGACTGCTTTTGGGGAGCTGGAGCCAGTCTCGATAGTGCAGAGATCAAGAACGGGACGTGGACAGGAAGGAATGAGTTGGGAAAACTATTGACAGAATTACGGGACGACCTGATACGCGAGCGAAAGACGCAAAACCTCCACTCGCTGGGAAGCCACTCTCAGCAGAAAGTACCCGCCCCGACTCAGCATTCGTTGCCAATACCAGGTGCGCACCAAACCACCACACCAGCAGAGCGTGAACCTACGCCAGAGAGACCTATGGACACGGGGCTGGGCGGACCAGCAGTTACCGACTCGGAGGATCATACGCATAACACTAGGCTCTAGTAAGATGGTAACCAAAATCTTCAGTGACTCGCGTGGACAGAGACTATCAAGGCAGATATATCTGTCTATGGGGATGGACATTGAAGTGTGTTATTTCCCGGGTATAGGACTTGATGAACTCAGAGGTAGTATTGAAGCTCACACATCAGATGCCAGGGTTGATAACGCATATGTATTTGCTGGAGTTAATGACCTTACACGCAAGCACCCGGTAAGTGGAATTTGTCACATAAACTTTGCTTCCCCAGAAGAACTACGTGACGATTTGATGGACAAATATGTCGAGTTGATAAAACACTGTACGCGCGAGTGTAATATACACCACACTGTCGTTGCAACCTTGACAGGAATGAATTTGACCATGTATAACAATGAACAGTATAGAAACGAATCTCAATGGATCATAGATGGGGGCATACAACTGTTGAATGGCCATATAATAACGTTAAATGCGGCTGCCGGGTACCATACACCAATGTGCCATGAGTATGTGCACAGTTCTCAGGGAACAGCAAGGCGCGCCAGAAATGCATACCGTAGACTGCGCGATGGCCTACACCCAACCCCGCGTACTTTGGAGAAATGGGCCATAACACTAGGGCATGCGATAGTCCTAAATGGGCACTCCCATTTGACCCTGTCTGATGCACCAATACTGTGACATGGCGATGCCTACCGCCGTCACTAGTAAGCTATCTGACAAATCAGTTGTTTTTTGCGATTTATAGTAAATAGACACAATTTGGTAGCGCCTGCCACCATTGTGTAATCAATGAATAAGGAGATAACTACCTATGAGTATGACAAGACAAGGTGATGCCTAACGCCGTCATGCTCATACATCTGAATCTCAATATATTATATACATCAAAACCTGGTAATGGCCTGGTAACTTTTGCTACCGTCATACCATTTCTGGACAACAACATACGCTCTAACTGTAGTGACATGGTGATGCCTATCACCGTCATGCAAAATATGTATACACTTAAACATGGATAGAACAAAAGAAACCACCCATAACCTGATGTGCTATAATGAGTGTGGACTTTATCAATACCTTACATGGCATGGTATCCCTTGATACCGCCTAATAATTTGTGAGATGAATGCTTTCCCCCCCCCCCTTGTCCACCGTCATCATTAGAAACTACTAATTACAGTGTACTGCAAATGGGGCATGCGGAGCACCAAATACTCAATTACTTCAAATTTACAAATTTACTAGCTCGAGACGTATTAGATTGTAACCAAACTGAGATCTCGTTGCGTCACCTGGCACTAATATAAATATTGGTAGCCAGAATGACACTAGGTAACTACTCTAGTACTTACTTATTGTCAAAATCATTACTCTCATACACAAACTCACTAACCCTTTTCAACTATTTCATCATTTTTTCCCTATATATTATTGCTGAAGTGGAATGTCTGTTGATGTGTTTTGGTTGTAGCGATGACTGACAGCTTATCAAAAGGACTGAAGCTAGTCCATATGAATATCCGTAGTTTGACTAAAAACTTTGACGAGGCAATGTTCGAGCTTAAGTCATTTGATATAATTGGTTATACTGAAACCTGGCTAAATGGGAATATATCAGATACCTTTATACGCTTGGACGGGTATACAACAATTCGACAAGATAGGCTGATAAAAAAGAGTGACACTGGTAAATTAAAAAGGGGTGGTGGTCTTATACTGTATATCAATAGTAAGCTTTCCCCTTATACAGAAAATATTATAACGTTTTCTAAATGCACCGTTAACACAGAAGAACTATGGATAAAAATTGACTACCCGGGTCATAAAAAGCTCATAATAGCTTTGATCTATAGACCGCCCAGTGGTGTAATAGACGATTTTATTGAATCTATAGATGGAACACTGTACCAGTTAATTGGTAAGGGCAACCCGCATAATAGGGAAATTGTTATCATGGGTGACTTTAATATTGATTATGGTACAGGAAATAGTTGTCTGAAGGTGCCACTGAAAAATTTATCAAACCGGTACAATTTGAGACAAGTTATTAGAGCCCCAACTAGAATAACTTCCAAAAGTAAAACAATAATTGATCTGGTTTTCACTAGTATTCCAAAGACTCTTTTATCAGATGTAGGGGTATTGAATATTTCTATTTCGGATCATAAACCCACCTATATGATCCGAAAGAAAAAACGGGAGAAACATGGGATGAAGTATATCAAACTGAGGAAGCGAGAACACTATAGCGTGGAAGATTTTAAATTGTTAATTCTTGATGATCAACGCTGGAGAAGCTTTTGGGAAATTAGTAATTCACCGTCAGCCTTATGGACTATAATGTTAAATATTATTCGAGATAGTCTCGAAATAATATGCCCCGAGAAACACATTAAGATACGTTGTGACACACCCACATGGTTTGATTCTGAGCTATGTATGGCAATACGAAAAAAGAACCAATTGTTTAAAATTGCCCAAAAAGGCATTCTGAAAGATGACTGGGATGTTTTTCGTTTGCAAAAATATAATGTACGTAGAATGATGACCAATAAAAAACTCAACTTCATTTCTAGGAAATTAGTAGAGACCAAGGGATGTCCAAAAAAGTTTTGGAAAGAATTGAATCTAAATTTGAAGTTAGGAAAATCAGCGGGTGAGCAACATTGTAAGAGAATAAAGACTGTAGACTCTTTATATCTGACAGGGAAAGACGCAGCTGCGGCTATGAACTTATATTACAGTAATGTTGGTGCTGATCTAGCAAGGAAATGTACTGATACATGGATGCCCAGTAAAGAACTTACCACACTTTGCCCCGATGGTCTGAGTATGGATTTCAGATTCGTAGGAATAGCAGAAACTACTGCCATACTACGAAATCTGGATACAAACAAATCATCATATGTAGAAGGAGTAGGAACTGCGTTCCTAAAGGATGCACTGAATTGTTGTATTGTTGAACTGTGTTATCTATTAAATGAGAGCATGCGCATGTCAGTTTTCCCCACGGAATGGGCAATTGGTACCATTAGTCCAATACCCAAGAAACCACAGTCAATAAGTGTTGTTGACTTTAGGCCTGTATCTGTTCTGCCTGCCCCGAGCAAGCTGCTTGAACGAGCAGTATACGATCAACTTGTGTACTACTTGGAAACAAATGGTTTATTGGACCAAAGGCAACACGGGTTTCGTATAAATCATAGTACATCAACTGCCATATTTGACTTTGTGCAACATATCTATACTAATCTGGACATAAAGAACTACACTAGTGCAATATTTATTGACTACAGCAAGGCGTTCGATTCTCTTGATCACCAAATCCTGTGTAGGAAGTTGAGGTATTATGGACTGTGCAATCGTGTGGTTCGCTGGTGTGAGCATTATCTTGGAAATAGAAACCAACGGGTGAGGATGGATGATATTACCTCTGAAGACCTACCAGTATCATTCGGAGTCCCTCAAGGCTCAATCCTAGGTCCTCTTTTCTTTATTATATACGTAAATGACCTTCTTTTGAAATTTAATGCCGCCCTCCCCAGTATCCTTCTGTATGCCGATGATACTGTAATATATTTTTCCGACCCTGACCCACTGGTAGGTATGCAGCATGTCAATAATGGATTGTCTATAATATCAGACTGGTGTAAGTCAAATCGTTTAACTATCAATGTGTCAAAGACAAAGCATATGCTGTTTGTGCCCCGGGGCCTACCACCTGCCCAGCATAAGTTTTGTCTTGATGGGGTAGAACTAGAAACTGTGTCACATTATAACTATCTAGGAGTACAAATAGACACTGATCTGAACTTTGAGATCTTTCTCCAAGGAAAGTATAATAAGATGAATGCACGATTGGTGCAACTATGTAAAATGAGGAAATATATACATAGAGATATTGCTGCACTAGTTTACAAACAGACAATCCTACCTATCCATGACTATGCTGATTTCATGGTGGAAAGTGGACAACAGGACAGTATATGTAAATTGGATGCTCTTCAGGATAAGGCCATTAAAATGATAGATTGTAACTATACCCAAGGTACTGAGCTCCCGGAAATTGGTGAGAAGTATGGTATAACTTCACTGACCAGAAGGAGACATGAGCATCACACTGTATTAATGTATAGGAAATCGCAGGATATTGACTACCTAAATGTAGATCGACCCAGGGTGGGCCTTAGAAGCCAAAATAGGGTGAAATTTAAAAGCAAGAAACGGAACTATGATAGAATACTGAAGAGTCCCCTGCATAGGGGGATAAAGTTCTGGGATAGACTCCCGGAGTCTGTACAGAAATCTGTGACCAAGGTCAAATTTAAAAGAGAGCTGATAACCATAAACTTGTGACTCTGTGAAAGCCTGACTTTATGTTTATGCCCTATTGCTCTCCTAAGGCCCTCATCTGGTGAGAAGGTAAATATGTATTTCATCCCATATCATTAAACTCATCCACAACACTACGGTCACCTTATAGATTTAAGTTTCTAACATATATGTTACATCACCTTGACTGGAAGAACATGTATACGCGTGAAGACAAATTCAATAAATAAAAAAAAAAAAAAAAAAATGGAAGTTTTCCTCTAGTGATGAGATACACGTTAACCATAAAAATACGCTTTTTAAACTGATGCATTGGTAGCGAATAGTGAGCAGACCTACTTATGAGGATAGAAGAGAAAAATGAAAAGAAAGACACGTATGAAGATAATTGATAGATAAGATAAATACACACTGCAACGGCTTAAATACAGTATTTTGCTCATCATTGTTTTTCACGTTGGAATATCTGACTCACCTACATGGGTATTTCCAGTCCCAACAGGATGCGATGCTACGTCAGGTAAGTGGTTATTTCCAGTGTAATATCAGTAGTCCATCAGGCTAGATAGGTAGTTCACTGCACACCTGAAAAGACAAATTAAAGGAAATATAGATAGGCGGAATCTGAACTTCGAGAATGTCAGTCATGACTCTTACGGAAGATGGGACAATGGGAAACAAATTTGCCAGAGTGAAATGAAAGAAAAATCGTTTTTTTTAAACATTTTAAATGACTCTACTAAGGTTAGACTACGGTGATACACAGCCAAATTACTAAAATCGCTATATCTCTGTGACCAAATATTAGTGATGTTTAAACATGTAATACATCAGATAAAAGCTTTTATTTTACTGAATACTATGATGAATGACAGATTCGTGATAAGTCTGGATTCAGGAAACTATGATTAAAAATTGTATTTTTTCAAATGCATAGATGATAATTTTTAAGATGATAATACTGCGAAGAATGCAACAGACACAAATTGCATTTTATATATAGATATATTTTATATATATATGTATATATATATATATATATATACATATGAGTAAAGCTCTTAAATATTTGTGTGCTTTGCCTAAGAATGTACCATATCAGATTGGTTTTAGGTGAAGGTGAAAGGCTATCTATATGTCCTTCTTACTTTTGATATTTCACACTTAGTCAACATGGGACACTGATGGCGTTGCATAGCGCCGCAAGCATTTTGGGGAGAAGGATCTAATGGGATTTTCTGAGACGTCAGGCTGCCTCCTACTCTTCCTCCGTTTGAAGTGGTAGAGCTGGAGGGAGCATATACAGGAGAAGGTCATCAGCTGGAGTAAAACACGGGGTCCACGGGAAGGGGAGGGCGGTCACATAGCTCCCCCTGAGAGCCGGGTATTTGTGAACGCCTGCACCTAAACACAGCTCTGTCCGGCCATCAGGCTTAGCCCGGCGCCACCGTGGAGGGGTCGGTGTCGCCTCCAGGGCGCCGTCCCTCCGGCCTTTATCACTCGGCCCAGCCCTGGAGGCTGGCCACCGGAGGTGTGGGGGCGGGGCGGGGTGCTAGTATGGTTTGAGTAGAGGGGAAGCCGTTGGCCTCCCGACCGGTCACGAGGCCTACTCCGCCCGGAGGAGAATATATCCAGGGGGGAAGTGTGGCGTCCGGCCCAACCTTATCTCATGTAGCAATGTCCGCCCGCTGCGGCTTTGGCCGGCCACCGGCTGATGTGTGAGAAAATCCGCGCCACCCCAGTTACAGCGGGGACTCCCACCTCCCTCCCATATACATGACCTGGACACAGGAGCTAATTTGGCGGCAGGCAGTGCTTCCGCCGACGACCTTGGCGTCTGGCAACGACTCCCCCTCCAAATGCTGATCACTCCAGCGCCAGGCTGCTGGCAGAAGGCAATGTCCTTAATTTGCTCTCTTCAGGACCCCGAGGGGTACACTACTGGCATGCAATGCTGATAATTACTTTTGGCCAAATTAATCATAAATGCGCCGATAACACAGACACATAGGCTACGCCCCCGCCCTGTGGTTTTAGAATCCCTTTTTTGCCTGTCCACAATCCTATAGCTCACGCCGATACGTACAAAACACAAAAACACCATGTTTTGGTCGGCCGGCTGACCCAACCGTCCCATATAAGGGTGGAGATTTATTGGGACCTTCTGTGAAAGCCTCCGATTGATAATCATGCCTAGTGTGCGTCTGGGACTGTAAAGCTGGACGAGAAAAAATATAATTTGAGTCCATTAAACATCATCCCCCTTTACAAAAGTCCCCCATTAAGTGCGGCCTGAAATACGGCCGTGCGGACCAGAGGGTAGTGCTTGGCACCTATTCAGGCTGATTCTCAACTCGCCACTCTGACCAGTCAATGGGCGTTGGCGATTTGCATCGAGGAAAGCGCCCCGCCACCTCCGCCTCCACCCTACACACTACTCTTCAGCTGAAGTACTGGTGAGAGGGGGGCTCCACTTGATGTGTGAATATGTCAGACAGGGGTGGTGGTCAGCCCTGGTTGGGGCCGCTGTGAAAGGTGGCGGGGAAGATGGCGTTAATAATTCATAGGGCGGCGCTGGGCTTGGTGACGGCGGCCACGCGGGGGCCGGCCGGCCGTTAGCATACAATAGGAGATGGATGGGCCGGGATATTGGCCGTCCCCCTGGTCACCAGCTGCCGGCATGTATGTATACACGCACCAACACGTCCCCACAACCCCAGCTAAATCCAGCTTAGGCCTGGGACGATAATGCATGCCTGCGCAACTTGTCCCACGCACGGGGCGTGCCCTTATTAACAGATTAGGGAGTTTTAGTAGTCATGGCACATCGCTAAATAGCCTTTTCTGTTCAGAAATGATATACCCAATGGCATTGTGTGAATTTCTGTTTGAGAATATGGCCCGGTAAGAAGTGACATTTTCCTATACTACTTATTGATTGCCACGCTGGGGTATTCATTATTATGAATTAGTTACTTTCCTAACAATGTTAACGTGTTTGCTGAATTGAATTTCACGGGAACATGCGTTTGGATTTGTTATCTTATTCATATTCAGGGCGTGTTGTTAGACTGCTGCCAACCGGAATAACGCTAGGCCGGTGGGTATTGCAGTGCAAATGTTTAAGGTCTTTGGTTAACCCACAAACCATCAGTTTAAGCCATGCAGTGTGACCCGCCAAAGCCATTTAGCAAAGCCCCTCCATGGTCCCAAGCGTCGCTCCAGTAGGGTGCCTCCAGGCCCGCCCCATCAGCACCGCCCGGTCCCTGGAGTGGCAGCCGTGTCAAAGGGTACGTGGTCAATCCGGGCTGTTGGCCCCAGGCCGGCCCCAGTCGGGGCCCCTCCAGTGTATGACCCATTGTAATAAGGGCATTAATCCTCCCCTCCAGCACGTAGCCCCATCTAATCATCCCACCGGTACCCGCGAGCTGGCAAACACTCCAGGGCAGGGGCCAAGTTAAACAGACCCCAGACATCTGGAGATGCCCACCTCCGGGCCGTCTAATGATGCGGAAGCGGTCTTGGGGATTGCCTTTCAACAAATTGGTAGACAAAGGGTTCATACATGTGTAATTTCCGATGAGTCTGGCCTTTGGTGGGAGTTATGTTCATAAGCCTGGATGTAATTGTATGGCACACAATGACAAATACTTTCCATGGAAGGCACACTTGCTAAAGGTGATTATAGAAATGGTTTCCGAACATTGTATTATGAAATTTTACAAGGATTCAAGCGTTGTACAGGCCGGGGTGGATAATATTATAGACGCTCTACCATCCCTTATATATTCCCCGTATTATGTCCGTCTTGCACTCTTGTACAACGAGCATGAACAAACAGCCTCGCTGCCTAATGGCATGTTCCAAAGCAGTTTCTAATCTCTTGTAGACAACCTCAAAGAGCGTCTATTCATGTGTATACAAAATGTCTCCATCAAAATTAGTACTCAACCGTACGACAATAATCTCTGTGTCAAATGCTGGATAGCTTCCCGCATTTCTTTCCTTTTTTCGAATGATACTAATGTATGCAAAACATTGTTCTATTCAACATTATCCACATATGGGGAAACGTCATCTTGTCTAATGTATGTGCTTTGTGATACAGAATGAATAATATCAAATTCTAAACACTGTGAAAGACAGTTGAAAACCAGCGCCATTTAACATTTGCACTAACAAATAAATTTGAAATAATATGAGGCAGTTTAGCCGCCCATAGAAAACGACCAACCGTCAGTCTACTTCCAATGGTCACTATCCTATGGTAGAACGTGCTTTAGTGGCCGGCAATCAAGCCAACTGACCCTCCAGCCAATAGGCCCACCCAGTATCAGGTCTAAGTTGGCTCATCCCCCTCCTGCTGGAAGCAGCTCAGCAGATTCGAGCAATTCCAGACCGACTAGTAGAATCTAATGCTAGAGAATCTCTGTTTGCTGTGGCTTGCCACCGGCTTCAAGATTGGTCTCCAGTTACCTGCTATGTCTAGCTTCTCCTATGTGCTGTGTCGGCATTGTCTTCAGTATAGCTCTTGTGAAAATGAAAGTGTGATCAAATTACGGCTGGATTTTCTATCCCTGAATTGGGCCTACCCTACCGTTCGTGCGTTTTGTAAATCATAAAGCATGGGTATATAGAGTTAGTTGTCCAATGGGGTAATATATAAGGGGCAATTTTCCTAATATATAAGATAATAGTGTCAATAACTTTAATTTTATATGATACACTTATGGCTTGGGGAGGCATTTGGCATAGGAAGTATCTCTTGTCATCAGAATTTCCTGTATAGTTATATAATCGCAATTGACCTTTGATAGAACTTCCTCAAATTAAATAGTCGCAAATGTCAGGCTTCATTTTATGGCCAGGGATTTCAAAGGAAGCTCCTAGAATCATTTATTTAACTTTTTATGCACGGTGCAGAATTTAAAGACAGTACTCCTCCGAAACGATTAAAAACTGAATATTAAGGCAATAAATAACCTGGGCTTAATCATGTTTTCCCGTCAAGCAATTCATTATTTCCAGCCTCAAAGTTTTCTAAAACAAATTACAAACAGATATCGATCAATTTCGCACTTTGGCTTTTTGCTGTACAAGTTCTGGGACTTTTTGTGGGATTAGCAGGTCAGGACCGGCAAGAGGGAGGATGGGCTGGTAGTGCTGGACACGTGGGAGATACATAATGATAGCTGTGTATCAGGACAGTCCATCTGGGCCCAGGATCAGGGGAGGGATCCAACAGGGCGCCGTTCCCAACACCCTTCGTTGGCAATTCACGATAAGCTATGTTAATATGCTTCTTCAGGCGCTTCCATATTCTACAGGTATTTAAGATAACGCCGTCGAACGCCAGTCAGAATACCTTATTATCATTTAGCGCTCGGGTGCCTCGCTGCCAGTGTCTAATGAATGGAACTCTCACCCCGATGAAATGTCAACTCATTGTGGCGTCACGTTCGCCGCCTTCCTGAGAGAGGTGCCAAGTATGAGGGAACAAAATATTTCGGTATAAAACGAGACTTAGTTATTTGGTGAACGCGAAGTTTACGCTTAAGGAAGACCATGGCTAGAATGGAACAAAGCGTGGTTTAAAGATTAGGTAGAAAATATTATCTGGTAAATACGGTACGAAACCCAATCACACCTCCCAGCCACACCAGTACTAAATCCACACATGCACAAAACACCATCCCTACTTGTACCAAATTCCTATACACATCCCATCACACCAGTACTAAACCCAAAAACACATCCCATCCCCCACGGTTATCCAACCCGAGTCCACCCCCCTCCTACACAGTTCGCATCGGCCACTGCTCAGCTATTCAGCGGCAGGCCTTCCCTCCCACCCCTACTAAAAGAATGGGTGAAAATAATGATGCATGTCTCCCTGGAGTAGTTGGTGTTAACTCCTGGGTCGGCCACCCCTTCCAATGATTAAGCGGCGGGAGCTGGAGGATCATCGTTCGACCCGGGCCACCTCCTCTTCGTTCATTTTGTCATAAATCCGAATTGGCCGGCTCATTAATTCTCGCCGAACCCTCTGTCAGACGCCCCTGTTCACCCCTAAAAACGCCAACCCCCTTTCCTCCGTTATCACAACCGCTCAAACCTAAATAACTCGTTAGTCTGTTTCCGCACCCCCCAAAACCGTGCCACGTGTACTTTCAGTATTTTGCTTCTCTCACAAATTGCCTTGTAACCATCAGTTACATTCTACTTACGTATAATCCTTCTCTTGCTCTCTCCCTATTCTTTCACACACTCACATCCTATTCTTTAACACACTAACGCACACATTAAATAATGGGATAACACTTAACTCAGTAGCTTCCATCAGGATGTAGATATCATTTTCATTCAATGAATATAGTAAACAATGTGCACTAGTTATATAAGACACAATATACATATACGTTTGTTCGACGCGACTCTAGACTTCATACGTAAACATACAATTTCAGAACCTCTATGGCTTGCAGTATGACTTGTAGTCCCTCCCTATCCCGTAATGTTATCATGGTAATCTCCATCACGTACGGCCATTTCCCTCCCAAACGAAATCCACCCACGGCCTCCCACGGCCACTCTAACCAGCCATATTCCTGCCTCCAACCTTCCACTCCCCCGACCCACCACCACTGCCCTGGAGGCTGTTCCGGTTTGCACTTACTCCTGGGCGGCGCCGGTCTCTAAGCCACTTTTGATTCCCAAACCCGGGCAGATTGGGTCTAGCCCAATATGATATATCTGATGGTCAGTGGCCGTCCGTCACCCGCCGCCCACCGCCTGACGGACGTGGTCAAGCCGTCCTCCTCATCTGTGACCCAGTCAGAAACAATCTGCAGCCTCCCGAAATAGACGTCCATCGGCCCCTGAGGCCCTGGCCAATACCCTCTGCCCCCACTTCAGTAGGCTAGATTCTAGCCCTAAAATGGCCATCATATTACCGGGAGACCCTGATGGAACTGTCATATATATTCACCGGTTAATAGAATCAGGCATATATATTATTCAGAAACTGCTATTTACCAGTAAGGAGAGATGCATGAGCTATATGGCATCTTTCGTGAATTGGAACGGAAAAATACGGAATATCTGTAGTGGGGTGCTGCAAGTCTAAATGCATTAATAAGCCATAACCGAAATGTTAGACATTTCCAAGCTATGTAAATGCTATATCTACAGAGAGTAGGACGTCTGTTGTAAGTATGGAAATAAATCTAACGTTATGGTATGAGGTTATAGCCAGGAATGCAGCAATATACCGTACCTACATGGCGGGGGAGGAATACAGCTATTCTATGAATATTTATCACCTGATCCTATCCCATTAACAGGACTGGGTATGAAATATGTCCTCCTGGCAGCCATGGGGGAATTCGAATGTGTCATTCCCGTATAAGGATAGACAGCAGTGCTCAGGTCATTTGCTGAATATTCACAGGCAATATCTTCCTCATTACGCCTACATTATTGCACTTGTTACTACACAAAGACCGATACAATGGAACAATCTTGATCCCAATCTCAAACAGCTACCTATCCTGCGTTATGTAAGTCTGTATGGAGGTCTTTATGCCTCTCCAGGGCGCCCCGCCCCCTCAAAGACAGACCTCCCCTGCGTCCTCCAGTGTGTGCCCCACCAATCACCGCCTCCTGTGAGCTCCTCCAGTGAGCAGAGAGGGGCGTCGGTAGCAGTCTGCCGGGTAGAGACAGTAGCGGTATAATGAAGCGTAAGAAGTCAATCACTCAACGATCACAAGACTCCGTAATGCAATCACTGCGCCTTGGAGGCTTGGCTTACTGCGTTAGCGATCACCAGAACCCCGCTACTTCCGTAAACAGAAAGCCGCGAGTGTCGCCTCCCACTCACACCTTCTGTTCCCCCCTAAGGGGTATAGGATGATGGCCATATGTCGGTTGGTGGGTGTGAGTGCGAGGTGTTGGTAATCTGTTTGCTGATGAACCCTAAGAAGGACTAAGGAGAGAAGGAACAATGGAGCAATGTTCCTCCTGGGTTCCCCAACCTTCTCCCAAGACACTCTAATACCACTGGCATGGCAGTTGTCCGATTGTAGCGACCTTTACGTCACATAAGATGCCCATCACAGCCGGCAGGATTCACACTAAAGGCAATTGCGCCCGGCAATCAGACGGAAGAAATTCATTATTTGTCGCTTTGTTCTGACGTTTGAGGCCGATCCCCGCGAATAAACCCATTACTGATTGCATTATGCAACGTCTTTGGACCCCGGACTTACACGACGGGATAATCAAGGACAAATCAGGACCAGTCATCATAACGCGGCCGAGAGGCTCTCAGCCGAGCTGCTCAGCCAGAAATAAGAAAAGTGGGTCTCGTCCTGCTCGCGAGCAGCTCACTGACATATTCGGGTGAGCAGATGAGAGGTGGAGATGGGTGGCCGGCATGCTGAGATGAGCAATGGCCTGAGCAGGTGGAACAATTTGGGGCCCGTCTTTCAGCTGGGTGAGTCGGACGAAATGTCACAAGGGATTTGGGTGGGCTTGGGGTTTAATGACAGGTTGTTCCTAGGGTTACTGCCAGGCGTGTAGTAAGAAGTATTCCTTGGAGATTTTATAATTTATATTCCATTCCACATGAATGTCAAACCAACAGTAAGTCAAAGCCATTGAGAAAAGTTTGTTAGTCTGATACTACTTTTCCTTTTGGATATAGACGGACACATGGCTTGATCAATGTTGAATACACTTGAAGTAGGAGTCATTCCTTCGTCCATATGGTATTGAATCGGAATTCCTTTTAAATATAATATTAATGCATATCGTTTACCGTCGTATCTAAACGTGTGTTAAGATCTTAAATCTCGGTTAATAAAATTAAGCGCGCGGGCCTTTACAAAATAAAGTATTTCCATTCCCTTGAAGCTCAGAACAAAGAAATTGCAACTGCCCTCTAACATAACTGTCTCACTCCCTATTAATCACAAACAATAAAAGCATCCCTCCGGAGGATGTGTTTTGTTATTTTGTCCTAATGTGTTACAGATTTAGAAATAGAATCACTCTCTTGTAACCGATTAATCTTAGAGCATCACGTACATACAGAATAGCAAATCAGGCCGTAACAATTAGCTCACAAAAACGCTTCCCATGTAGATGCATTTTCTATTCCGTTGGAAACATAGCCTCTGAACCATAACACAAGGCTATATTACTGTCTGTAGACAATTACCAAAGCACTTTTATTTTGCTGAACGGTTTCGATAATGTGCCTCTTGTATCCGAAAACGATTCAAAAATGATCCCTTATCGTCGCATAGAAATACAGGAATCAATCTATTTTCAGCACTTGGCTCTAATGGGTCTCCAGAATCTCGGCCAATTCCAAATTCCTCAAACAGACTACTTTGAACAAAGTAATCTTATCTCCCAGGAATTACGTGCAATTTGACACTGAAATGCGCCAGGCAGTGTTTGCCCATTAGGATATCTTGCCAAATACAGACGACTGTTTTGAGGCATTATACAGACCCGTTGGGTCTGTCTACTCCCCATAGAATACCAAACAAATAGACTCACACTGATTTGATTCCTCCTGTTAAAACCCCCAAGCGTGTTTGGCAAAAATTAGCCTACCGATACTTCATTAATTTTATCGTACCGAAGCGAACGGGTGTAGCTCAATCCTAGTTTCGAAATAGAAGTCGGTGTTTATACCAACTTCGCACGATGCAGTGCCACGGAAAAACATCAGTCCTAGCAGTCAAATGCATGTTATCAGATAGATAGATTCATGGATTATCAATTTTGTCTAGCCGTTTCTACTATTTTGCGGCTATTAAAAGCATCACCAGACTAGAAGACTACGAGATTTGATGCATTCTAGATTAGAAAGGTACTCTTAGCTAATACGCAGGTTTCTAAATACTGATTTCCCGCCATTTTTGGGGTCTGGAGCTTGTTCCCAGCCTGTTCAGACACCGGAAGGGCGGACACCCTGGCCCTTACTGTATAGAGATATACAGGGGGGTAAGGTTCCAACGGGCTTTAAGGCATGATGTTTTAATGTCACAAACTGAAGAATCAATACGAGTAATAAGGAAACCATACACCATGCACCTACTACAATAATTTGATTTTTAGAATATGATAAATGACAGAAATATTAGAATACATTTTGCTCTACACTATATAAGCCAGGCCCAGAAGCCCCCTTCCCGACAGAATGACCCCCTACCGGCCCCATGGTGTGATCAGAGGGCCCCACCCAGCTGGTACCAATTAACACCCGGCCATAATCTCCCCACAGGGCCCTGTCACCCCTGTAATCTGAACTTTACAAACATACAGCCATTGACCAGGGACCCTAAATGTCTCATTAATGTCTGTGATTGTAATCTTATCTAATTCTAAACTGCCCCCAACCCACAGGAGGAGGCCTCAGAACTGCCCCCGGAACTGCCCCCACCCCTTGCTCACTGTCCACCTGTGGACTTGTCCGTCCTTCCGGTGCTCAGACCCCCCGGGGCCCCTTATTTGCATGGCGGGAAATCTATTTCGAAACGCCCGTATTGTTTATGATGCTATGAATTATGATGAATGATTAAAGGTTTATCACCTTTCTCTCATGCTGATATGTTTGAATAAGCCCTGCAGTCTACGTTTACACAGATATGGATGTAACACAAGGGAGACATTGCCAGGGATTTGGTCTAGACAAAATAGGATCCACCTAAAAAAGTAAACCATGATTTGTGTCAATGTGCCCTACTTGATACCAAAAGGGGCACCCGGCGCCATATAGTAGCATCCCGCTGTGAGTTGGCCGAGCAATGGGTCGTTTTCCTTTCCGATTATCCCTCGTTCATTTTCCAGGCTTTGTGAATTTATGCAAACATAAATCAGCGTAGCTGGAGGCCATGGCTATTTGGCCGCCTCCCGGTCAGATCAGTGGGCCCGGAGGTGCTGTGCTGGTTATTTACAGTTCATAGCTGTCATGTTCTAGCAAGGGGTGGCGTGTTGGTGGCGGGAGGGGGAGGGTAGGGCGGCTATGGGCGGTGCTGTAGGGGTAATATTCAGGGCGGGCTGTATTTAGGGGGTAGGTAGAGTCTGGGTGTTGTCCAGAGCAGCAAGCGGCGAGGCACCAAGGGTGTATGCGTGTGCATTGTGGGTGTAGGTCCCCCGAGTGGCCAGAGCGGCCAGGGCGTTCGTTATTCCTGGACCCAAACCAAGCCAGGTCGGTTGGTGTATACATAAGTCGTGAACAGCACGAGCAATACAGGCCAGAGCCACGGGCGGGTGAGCAGCTCTGTGAGCAGCTCCGGCCTCTCACATACTGCGACTCGCTACCCAATTAGGCAGCCCTTTAGCTTCGCCTGGCCAGGTCCACAGTTGTTCCTGGGAGATTTATGACCCTGTGAATGTCAGATACCTCGGTGCACTGGCTGCAAAGTTCAGCCGGGTCGGCGCAATGCTAAACCCAGCTCGGCCTATTGAATAACACAACCCGCCTGTCTGTTTGGGCGTACAACCACCCAGCTCTAATTTGTTACTTGCAATACAACCAGACTGCCTGTCAGAGAGCTGGGTATTTAGCGTATGTTTAATTTGCTTGAAGAGCGATACTATTACCACTGGGCATCCCACGTAATTGACACATGGATTTATAGACGCCGGATGCTATCTGCCAATGAAGCAAAGCGTATTACACAGGGCAATTTGTGTATCTCTGATTGTCGTGGTACCACTGTATTGACTACTTTGCTTGTCTGTGCCATTCGCAATGTGCCATTTGCCTATACTACTGAGTTGTAAGTGTAAGTGAAATGAAAATGTATTTGTCTTAGCATGCCAAAGGTCAAGTGATAAGCCTTTCTATGGAGGACATAGGTTCTCCAAAATGGAATTATACGATACATTTAAACACAAAATGAGCCTGTATGAGAAAATTAGGTTGTGCTTTACATCAATTAAGCTTTGAAACAAAAACAATTTTTGTTTTGATGTTTTCTTAGTAACAGGGTATGAGATGTATTTTCAATATTGTTACTTTGCATTTCATTAACTTTTAAGTCAAGTGTGTTTTAACATGACAAAAAGTAACCAGTAACATGAAGATTCAAACTGCGTGGATGTAATTTCCAAACGCGAAATGTAATGCAAGCAGTTGTGCTATGAATTCGATCATTAGGAAATAACGGAAAGACGTGCGGTTTGTAATAGGGCTTCTTGTACCGCAATGAATGGTATGCCTCTAGGGTAGCAACAGTACTCCCGAGAGCGGCGTAGCAATTTATCACCATATTTACGTATCGGGGCTCATGTTTCACTGCATAAAGGAATTGCAAATTTGGAAGGCCCCCAGCTTAATTACGTCGGATCCATCGAAATCACTTCAAATGATTAACAGCTGTGGCCCCTATCAAGTTTAGACTTAGCATTACCATGTTAAGCACGGTTAGTAAGTTTTTGCTCTCTTTTTGCATATTGTTATCTTGAACAATGGGAGGGGTTTTATTCCATAGAGGCTGATTGTGATGGGCTCAGGCGGGAAGAGAAGAGTGAAGCAGATTAATATTGGCATTAAGCCAGATACTGTTACAACCAAATGCTGACTCAACATAACCCAGCGGCATTCCTATGCCACGATCACTCTCACCTACCCTTCCCCCTGACCCAGAAGCAATTAATACCCACTAATTAATGCACATCTCCCCTACACCAGGCCCACCCCTGAGGACCTTTTCTCCATTATATCGCACCCAATGAGCTCCTCATAATGTGAGAAATAGCGCTTAATCTGGGATCACATTACTGCATACTTTGTGTTATGCTTCGATTTGCCCCACTGGGTCCCCGCTTAGTCCAGTTTAGCGGGGCTTAGCCATTGTCTACAATCATGGCCATGTTGAATATTCATATCGCCAGTCGCGCTAATGGAACACGATAGGCTCTAAGTGGTTAAAATAACTTTCTAGCCTATAGCTGTAGGCGATCAGTGGGGTCACTCACCCCAAGCTGTTCCACTTTAGCCGAGCCCCTCTATCCCCTTCCTTGATAATTCTATAGGCATATTGCCTCTTTTACCACGACCTCCTGCAAAAGGAGCTTCTTACACCGGTCATAAACCGTGATTCTGCCCCCAGGCCGACCCACTGCAATCAAGTAGGGCCCTCAGTGGGGATACCGCCCCGGCCCGACCAACCCCTCTGCTCCAATAAGGATTCCCACCCTGGAGAATGCCGCCTCGGGCTAGGCGATGAAAGGGAAACATCTTGCCGCACACTGGAGGAAGGTGGTATTTGTTTCCCGCCACTGTCAATGGGAACAATTGTGACATATCGAGTCCTATGTAGTCGTTCCTTTTGTGTTTTATGCGTAAATAAAGATAATTGTGTTTGATTTTTTTTACTCTAGGTCGGTGTCCGTTAAGAAGAAATTTAATGAAAATAATATGTTCGCCTTCATTAGGTGTAAAATATTCAGAATGATTATAAGAGTTGTACATGTTACAATATGATTGTTTGGAAGCATCAGGTAATGAAGTTACCTCGACCTGTCAAATTGATACAGACATGATTGGAGTGTCTGTTTCACTTCAAGAATTGTCGAATAAATCTGAAATTTTTATATTCACTCATTTAGAATGCAGTTGCATAAGGCTAAACGCATGTCTGTCACGCACATACTATATAGCAGCAAAATAATTTATGGCCTTGGAACTTTTCATCTTTTTTGAATGAAAAACCTAAGCTCCTAGCACAGATATTATTTATAGGGTGACTGCTAAATATGCACGAACGCGAGACGCATCAAATAACTTATAGAAGTAGAAGACCGTGAGAGAAAGCACCTGCTTGACGATAAGTCCTAAGACTCACTATAAGCTGGGGGCCATTACTCAAGGCAGGTGCATTCGTCAACAGGCATTGATTAATATTACCAATTAGGCCTTTATTCCTTCCCCGCGCTTAATAATGTAAATTGGGCATCTGAATGGGCCCTATGCATAGTCGGACACCGGTCAACAAGCAAGTCCACCAGAAAGAAAGTTCCTCGGCTTGTAATTAGTTCAGTACACCTAAATTCATGAATAATCCCACAGTATGTATAGGCACAGTTGAAACCAAACACAATATGATGGAAAAAAGTCCCTGTCTATTTGTAGAATGTACAGCCGTGGGGAGGGGGTGGTGACTTCTGATCTTCACCATTTTATCTTTCCTCCGGAGACGGGTGCAAAGGTCATCCGCCACCTTTATGGGCACATGCCCTTTAGACCACATTACGTTTGTAAGCATTAATTCATATCATAATGGCAGATAAAGCATTGTGCTGTCCCATCCCATAGATCAGCAGCAGTAGCCCTTTCTACACACAGACTATATCACAACATGTTGGATGGTAACCCATGCAACTATCCACACATTATTTTCATTAGAACCTGTGCACTTTAGTTTCAAACCATTTGGAGACGATCTGAGATTTGCAGTTTATACTACCAAGAAACAAGAGCGCAGTATTTGGCAGAGAGAAATGACGTCAGTTCAGAACTAATCAACTACGACCTGGAGTGCGTTAAGGTTTAAGTCCCGTCCATCAAAGAACCAGAGCGGTGGGGGATCAGCCGGCGCCTGGCGTTTATCCGCCACCCCGTGCACCGTCTGCTCCTGCCTCCTCCAGTGCATGGCAAGCTGCAGGTGGCCCCTGGGCTCCATGGTGGAATGCCTCCAGCCCTGCACACACACCCCCACCCATCACAACCTGCCTGCTCCCCCGAAACACCCTCACACCGCACACACAATGTCTGCTTCCTGCTTCTGCACTCCTGTAACTTAAGCATGGTTGGCACCTTCCGATGCAGAGACGATACGATTGGTGATTCGGATTTTGTTCACAGGCTTATCGGCTACCAATTCACACTTACAAACTTCACACTTAACAAATAAAGAGGTTGTAAAATATGAACTTAAACTTGGACGAGGTAAGGGTTACAATCATATTTACAGTTTGGTTATCATTTTCCCTTAGCTATCTCAATGCTTGTCTCCCCTCGTGGCAGTCTAATGCATGTATTTGGGATTTTCTAAATTGTCATTTGGAAAAATGGAACCAGCCCATGCATGCTACACGGGAAATGCGAAATATGATGATATAAAACATGTCGGCAATTAGCCCTTATTCCCATTATTGATTTACCAAATCACGAATAAACAGCTTTTCAGCACAAGTCATGCATCGCGGAGTGAGAACCGGACTTAGCCTTTCTTTATTCACAACGCCTGGCCCTCCAGCTTCCCCTCCCCTTCCCCTCCCTCCCTTCCTGGTCGGTCAGTTGGCTTTGTCCCCCGAACGCTGGTGTGGGCAATTAGCAGAAATTCATGCGAACTCCTCGTAAATCAACAGAGGCCGTCTGTACTGGGTCAGCACGCGGCCTTTGGGGCCCAGCAGCCCGGCGCCCGCCAAGCGTCACACGGTCAACTGTCCCTTGAATCTGGGTGACCAAGGACAGGGCTTTGTATAAGAACAGGTCTCTGTGACTGTTACAATGTTGGATAAGGCATCCAATTAAAGGATGTTATCATGGACGTAAGTGATATTCGTGAGAGCACACAGAAAAATGACTTCAAATTGAAATATATAATTTGAACGGGTGTGATGGCTAAAACACCTCTCATCTCACTGTCCCCACAATACTTAACATACTACTCTTCACTCAATTTTTGGCCAACTCCTTTACAAGCATATCCACAACAAAAAACTATTTATCTGGAGCTAAGACATTTGTGTTCAACCATGGGGGATCAACCGTTGCATTCACCTCTCCCCTTATACAAAACATCCTGAAAGGACTGGCACGTCTCTCTAACCATATCCCATCACAAGCACCGCCTATCTCTCTCTCTGACCTAAAACGTCTATGTGATGTTCTTACAAAATTAGGCGCTGACGCATTATCAGCTCGGGCGGCTATACTCGTAGGCTTCAGCTCTTTTATCCGCCAGTCAAACCTCCTCCCGGCACCAGGCCCAGGCCAGACCCATACTATAACCCGGCAGGATGTTGTTGATGAAGGAGATGTAATTTGGATCAACATTAACTCATCTAAGACTATATCTGACCCACAGCACCGGGTAAGCGTCCCTATCCCTTATGTTGGCTCCCCTTACTGTCCGGTCACTGCCTGGAGGGAGTACATGCATCGTGTGCCACTTCCCCCTGATGCCCCAGCATTCATGCTCTCTCCCTCAGTGCCGCTCACACCCCAGCGCCTCAACTCATACCTACGCCTGGCACTGGTGATCCTGCGTCACCCACACTCCTCCAGGATCACTGTCCACTCCTTGCGACGCTCTGGAGCTCAGGAGTGTGCAAAGAGGGGTGCATCCCAAGCCCAGCTCATGACTCATGGCACGTGGGCTACACAAGCAATTAACTCCTACGTACCAAAGCGCCTCTACACGGCGATTCCTCACATCATAAACAACATGTTTGGCCACGAAAATTGACATGTATTAATTGTTACTGTATCTGTATATCTACTGTGTCTGTATCCGTATATTTACTGTGTTCTCACTTAACAGGATAAAAAACACTCCAAAGCCGTACTCCTGTGTTGTCTCTGATTAAATGCTAATACTGAATTGGCGATAATCAGAGCGCGGGAGTCTGGCCACTCCCATCACGTGACTTCCGGCATCCCCAACCACTCCAGTACCCTTAACCCCCGGCACAACACAGCACCACTGAACTCTCTTTTACCCACCCTCCACAGCCCATTCTGATTTGTCTTACTAACTCACAATATCTCTAAAGACATTGGGCCACGAAAATTGACATGTATTAATTGTTACTGTATCTGTATATCTACTGTGTCTGTATCCGTATATTTACTGTGTTCTCACTTAACAGGATAAAAAACACTCCAAAGCCGTACTCCTGTGTTGTCTCTGATTACCATATTTGTCATGTACACGCTGGGAAAGCTAAATTCTCCAATCCCTCTCCTGAACACAGATGAGTTAAACACATTGAACAACTGGGGAATTTCTCTGTAAACTGTCTCCAGGCTTACATCATATTATGTATGTAGCTGGTCAATGTATAAACATGCCATTCTGACCCCATTAGAGTAACGTTAAACAGGAATAATTTGAAACTTTTGTTTCTACAGAAGTACGCTCAGGGCCAATCGATCACCCCATTTAAAGCACCCATTGCCTTCCTTTCTGACAGGGCCACCTGTGTAGTATCATACACCGTGTAGACCTGCTAAGGTTATTCAGAACCCAGAATCTGGTGTCTCTTGATACTGCTTGTGGCCAACAATCAATCCAAATCCCAACCCATTGGACCTATCCTTCAGCTGGGTCAGCAAACCGTTACCTACCCTTACATCATCAATTATTCCGGATCCATATAAGAAAGTCACGCTTACTGGACCAGAAACAGGCTGCTCGCCTTTGGGGTTGGGCCACCCCCTTACATATTCACCAGTGTTTGAGGTCTAATTCCTCCTGTTTAGGCACCCACCCTTAACCTTCTTACCGCACGGTAATCTCAATGAACTAGCGTGTTCACCGTCTAAGGCAATTACCGATATGGGGCGTTAATTCACTTACTCCATAAACATAGTTTACTGAGGTGATTCACTGGATTAGCACTAGAGATTTATTTGGTTTATCAATCAACTTTGTAATTCTGTCACCCAGCTTGAGCTACAAACGATGTAATGTAATGTTCCTGCCCTTTCCCCAAAACGTTCTGCTCTGTTACATATTATTACAGCCCTGCTGCATATTCATGGCATCACTCAATGCAGATATATCGAGTTTATTAGAAGCGAGCACAGTCTATAGGAATGTGTTAACCTGGTTCTATTGTTCGCACCGCCGACCACAAGGTGTTGAAATTAGCAGGGGAGAGATTACTGTGAAATACGGTTATGGTTGGGGAGCAGATGGTTGGGTGGGTTGCGCTCGTGTAAATAGGGGATTATCTGCCCGCAGGGGGTAGCGATGATAAAGTGGGGGCAGGGGGGAGGTGCGTAAATCCGCTGGTTAGCGACATTGCCAATCACCAGGAGGAAAGAGAGAGGAGAGGGGGTGGTGCTGGAGGGGGGTCGTATGACACAAAATGACACGCTCTGACAGTGGTGTCTGAAGGCTAAATATGTTATCACTCGGCCACTGTCACACCTGATAATGAAGTACTGCGTCAGCTTACTGGCCCCACCGTAGTCCCCAGCCAGATCGGTAACGCCATCAGACCCCTATCCTGCCGCGTTTCTGGGCACGACGCCTTAGGGGCTGGCTGGCAATAGGATGGGCCCAGCCGCAGACGTAGGCAATGCTGATGGACTGTCCATATTTAGCAGACAGGTCCCATTCCAGACGGACGTTCGTATTACTTACTGAAACAAGAGAGGTCAAGTGATACCTCCTGTGCCACGCTGTGCTGTGAGAGAAATGGCATATTGCATTTGACGTGTATAATGGATCGGGGTTCTGCATTAGATAGCGTGTAATAGGGCGATACCCTTTCTAGGGCATATCAAAGCACCGCTGAGAGTAGGCATAGCCATAACCATATTCCCATTTCCATAGACTACTTGCAGTCTGGAGCATAAAATGTAGTGTAATATATCGGGATTCTGCATTAGACAGCGTATAATAGGGCGATACCCTTTCGAGGGCATATCAACAGCTGATCAAAGTATTGTTGAGAGTAGGCGTAGCCATAACCATATTCCCATTTCTGTAGACTACTTACAGTACTAGTCTTTAGTATAAAATGTAGTATAAGGTCGACCGCGGTCTTCTCATTGCAGAACTTTTTGAAGGTCTGCTTTATGTATACGATAGTATCGACATCAAGTAGATCTGTAGACACAGCAACAAAGTGGCAGTGGCCATATGCCATTCAAATAATGTGGCTTATGTAGTCTATGATGCTATTATACGTGACAAAGGCCTTAAATCAATATGCTTTTCCATAAACTGCCGTGTGAGTGGATGTAAAATACAGCACCGACGCCCTTCAGAGAACCGTAACTATAGCTAAGAGCTCTTGAGGGGGGAGATTAACGACATTATCGTCTACTTATGCATGTCCTCCACCGCCCAGCCTAATGTGTCTGAATAAAAATTACAACATACTGAAGACAAAGGATAACGTCATAAGCTGCTACTATAGAGCCCTTGGGAGCTACAGGGCCTGCTCTCGCCAATCTAAAATGAACGGCTTTTTATAGGCGTGGTAATCATGCCAAGGGCCTAGATGAATTGGTTTAAAAAAGTCCTTCCAATTTGACGAGTTCTTGGATTTTTTATGACTTTAAGGAGAGTGGGCGTGCACGCCAATTAACCGCAATACCTGAAGAAATTCGCAGACAGCCTATATACATATTCCAGTGGAATAGGGTTAACGACAGACCAGTCCACCTCCAGCTGATTTCCCAGGAGGAGAGGGGTAAAATGGCAACCAAAGAGGGACTATCGTACACTATGGCCCCTCCAGTAAGGTTAGTAGTCCCATTGGAGCGGACTCCTCCTTTCGAATGCGGCTGGATTGCTAACCCTCCCCTCTCCGTGGTCAAGCATTATATGCAGCTGTCTGCTTGGTATGTGCAATCCCGTTCTCCCCTCTGGGTGGTTTCCATAGAGGCTGGTGTGAAAACGTGTCACGGCATATAATAGACAATATGCCCCAGGTAAGCTCTGTGCGGTATCTTTGAGATGTTAAGTGAATTCGTCCCTTCGGAAATCCAATTAAAACCTGACTTTTATTAGATCTACGTGTGCTGGCACAAATTAATTCATGGATGCTCATTCTTTTCAATAACGAGCAATAATTGCCTACATTCCAGGTAAATATCACTGAGGCTATTCATAAAAAGTCATTAAAGCACATGACATAATATCCCATCGTCATAGACGGTTACCGTTTTTTTTATATTTAGCTTAGCCACTCCCTCTAACCTCGTTCAATAAAATATTTAATTTCTGTTTGGAAGGGGAACCATGTAATTTTTTAACACTCTGTGCTGGTTCTGAGCCAGGGCGATCTTGGCGACCTAAGCATTTCATATGTGAGTCGGACCTGGCCGGTCAGTCCTCGCCTGGAGAAAGGCCACCCTTCCAGGGTGGGGGCCACAATGGTCAACTGCTGCTTAGAATTTTTACTGCAGCTCTGCCAGACAGGTTGAATACAACCAGGCGCCAAACAAGTCTGGCAGTTGCCTGGCCCTCCACTTTCCACCCAAGCAATGGCTCCAACTGACATTATGTCTGACTATTAGTAAGTTGGGCGTCTGCGAGCTGCCACTGTTCTGGGTAGAGATGAGGGGGGTAAGTGACACAGTAGGTCTGGTGTCTAGTAGTCCCCTTAGGTTGTAGACTTGGTTGTGGCCGTGTGAATGGCAGGTGCAGGGTGGTGGGAGAAGGATGTGTGCGTGATGCCCCATCTCCGTCTCGGATCAGGAGGACTGGTACTAGGACAAGCTGTCGGCCGCCTCCACTGTCTCTACACCAACCCCTGACAGGGCAAGAAAAAGTGGCCGACCGCCCATTGTTACAACAATGCCTCTCTGATCAGTCTTGTCTCCTGGCATGTCCTATATGTCAGGTACATCAAATATCAAGGACAGCTTGTTTTTTTTACCCTGCGTCTTCCAGCTAGTGTACATTCCTAAGGGAACGTTATTGCTTGAGGGTATTCATCGGGGGATGTGTGTCCTTGCCATTATATTTTAATTTGATACTATATCAATTATCCGAAAAGCAGTCCACCTGTAAAATAATGCGTTTTATTGTGAGTCTTTGATGACATTGTCATTGAATGAAACAGCAGCGACAGAGAGGTGGGGTAAACTAGAGAACAGACATCATTAAAATTTTAAAGATAACTTTGTCAAAGACACTAGAGGATGCAGTCCTTCAGCGTGTCCCAGAACAGAGCTAATTTAGATCAAACAAGTTAAGCAAAATCCGTGGCCTGAATGTATGGACAGTTGGAATTGTGTAACCTAAAATGGCTTTTAGTACGCAAAGGTCACGTCCCCGAACTTTAGAGGCCATGTGGTATTTGTCTTAAAAGTAGACTTCCGCCTCATAAATGGATAAGTTGATAAAGGCTGAAGTAAAGCTGAAGTTATTAGCTGTCAAATGGTTATAACGCGGGTCGAGAAAAATTACCTAAGCATAAAGGTTCATAATGCACATCAGAAAAGGGGAGCCAAAGTTATCAAATCTTTTCAAAGCAGTCAGGACAGACGCGTCATAGTATTCGCACATGGAAGATAAAACAACAAATTGTCTAAAGGTTGTGCTGGACTTGGCTTGATATTCCCGGGAAATTTGTAAGTCAAGGATCTATATATTATAAACCACATGCCCAATGACCACCTAACCTTTACGTCTCTGAAACCTCTCAGACCCTACATAATTGGAAATAAATAAAATGATTATCAGCAGCGCTTTAGAAACTAGAATACCATAATTATTTCAGATGGTATGCTTAGTCCAATCAGCAAACGGTCAATTTCCATATCCACATCATTATATGAAACATTGCAGAAGTAGACTAGTGCTGAAAGGGCATGTCACAGATTGCATGAGTTGGAGCCGGAGAAATTGAAGGTTTCCCTTTCTGAGAGACAGATTGTGACTGACACTCGGTCTTCGTCTTAATGGCTTCCTTTTTGTTCAGCTCAGCGTAAATGTAGCCTGCCCAAACATGGACAGAGCCCTCCTCCAGAACCTGCTACCCGGCTGCAGACTGAAATCCCTCCTGTTAGTGGGGAAAACACTGGAGGATCAATCACTTCTCACAAACACTGCCTTCACTTGCCTCAGAAGTCTTTTCACCTATTTTTAAACAAGGAACCCGATCTAAAGTGTGCAAATCTAAAAATAGTCTTTAAATGAGCGCATTACGGGAACATTTCAACCGTATTTTGGACTTGACTAAAAGGTCTATTTTCCAAAGGTCAAGTGACTTTAAATAGTAAATTAAGCATTTCATAGTGGTTTCAATCGATTAATAGTTTTAAGAAACTGATAAAAGCTATGACTATTCCAGAGATGAATGTGTATTGATGTGTTTCTGAATTCTAAGATTTTTAAATATTGGACGGGTTGATAAACGAGGTATTTGATGGGAAAGTGAAAAATAAGCACTTTTTAAACAAAAGTCATTACTTATGTGCCACTGTCATCAAGGTAGCTAATCCTGTTGATAAGAATGGATATAATTATAGAATGGATATAAACATGTATGTTTACGAAGATCAAAGGATCTTGTGCCCATTAGGGAGACTCAATCAGGACTAGGGCGTTACACAGGTGCAGCAGAGTGGTAGGGACATAAAGGCCGCCCCTCTATACCTGATTAGTCCAGGATTAAAAAAAAAGACGCAGGTGGTCTGAGTGAGATTAAGGCCCGGATTGACTCTCCTCCAGTAGGTGGAGGATACACGGCGACAGGAGAGGCTATAGTAAAGCAGGCATCTCCTGTACTCCCCTGAATGACAGATACTTGTAACAATGATCCGCCCATCATTGTGTCTCAGTATGTTGGGACGCTTGTGCAAACTCATCGGCTAGCTTACACAACCACGTATACTAACTAAAGAAGGGGGTCCTGAAATTGCATGCATATATGCATAGGCCGAGGACCGGCCGTCTTGAATTCTTTTTCCTCCGTTTACTCTATAGAGAAAGGAAGATAGAGTGCAGCAAGGTTTAAACAACTTCCCGTTTCCGCGCCACTCGGCCAATACATCAGCTCCAGGGTCCCAAGCCTTCTCCAGCAAAGGTAGGTTTTTGCAGGTATACAAGAAAGAAAGGGGCCATTTATCATTGTACTTCCACCGGAGGGAAAAGTGGGGTCTGGAGGTGATCCTTTTTATGTGGTAAGGGCTCGGGTTGTTCGCTTGCTTAAAAGCAGGCCATTTCATATAGCTGTGGGGTTGGGGGTGGTCAGGGTAGGGGATGACTGTTCTTCATAGGGCCGGTAGATAACTAGATAACGGTCGGTGAGGTAGGGTTAGTGGAGGCAGGGGGAGGATGAGGAAGGATGATGTATTCTTGTCCTCCCGGATAACGGTGACCATCTAAGACGGTGGCCTAACTGGTGTTATTACCCCCTGCGGGCGGCACGATCGATTGTCTAGGTGTAGGGAAGCTACACCCATGCAATACTCCCTGCCCTGCCCGCCTGCGTCCCTACACCCCATCCCCGTCTCACCCGACCACCTTGCCTCTCGCCTAGTCAACTTTCAATCTATGGAAGTCAATACCTACTAGTGGTAGCATTTGGCGCCAAGTCAACCAACCGGCAAAGCTGGCCCGGCGCGATGGAGTGGTCAGTCGGTGTCGCGATGTCCCGATTGGCGGAGCGGTCAATGGCTGACCACTGGTCCGTGGATGTAAGTGGAGGGGTTAGGATAGTCCGCGCGGCCCGGCTCGGACGTCCGTGTATCATCACGGCCAAATGAGCAGCTCAGGCAAGTTGCGAGCTGCTCAAAGCCTGCGGACACCCTGATCGCTGTGCCGCGCATTGAGCGAGCTGCTCGGCCAGCCCGGCGCCCCCACACCAACGGCGGTGAGTCGTGGGCCTAGTCCTCCGCCTCAGCACCAATAAGCAACACTCCAGCCGGTCCATCCAGTAAACCCATCCAGCCGCCCCCATCCAGGCGGGTACAGACAGACAGGCAGGCAGGCAGGCTCTCCTCCAGTACCCCAGCCTTCAGTAGGGGCTCTCTCACTTCCCCAGCTTTACCTCTCCGTTGGCAATATTGACAGCCGCTGGCCTAAGCCTAATAATCCCGGCTTTGTGGATGGCTTCTGCATTTTGTTGATTGCTTACTCTAACCATATCAAATTTGATTACTCCTCGCTGCTTTTCAATCCATTACTGTAGATGGAAATCGCATTAGTTAGACAGGGTTTCGCCTTTCCAATTAGTGGTTTCATTATGTATACTGTAATATAAATCGTTACTGTCAAGGCATGCGTTTTTTCACAGAGAAATATGAGTGATTAATGTGTAGTAAATTCAACATATACATACAGGTCATAATAATAGGCCCATGATATGTTTGTAATAAAACATTCTCTAGATTTTAGACTATTATATAAATTCTCTGACTGTAATACACCCGCATGCATTAGATACCATGGAGTAATAAACGCTGACAATAAACGTCATTGGGGAGAATAAATTCAATTCCATTGAACCAAGAGTCTGTCACTTTCATAAAAGCTGCTGCATGTGATATGAATAAACTAAAGCCCAGTCTCACATAATTCTGGTGAGGCGGCCAGGCGTGGGAACATTAATCTGTGTCCCCTCAAACCACCAGATTAGCATTTAGTAGGATCACAGACATAGCTTAGCTGGCCCACCCTACAAGACCAGGCTGCCAATTTCCATAACATTTCCATGTACAACTCATAGACCCATCAGTACCTATTCCTTATACTAAGGTTCCAAACCATTCATAATAGTGTGATGCTACTGAGTGAGTGCTATTCGTATATGGTTAGTTCCCAGATGGCTTCATCTCTTTTTATCCACTTCCGCGCGTTTTATTAGTATATTGCTAATGTGGCCTCTACAAAACACCTCCTTCTACGACGTAACAGCATGCAGCGCAGGATGCATATTGGTGTTGACATCGGTCGATTACTGCCGAGCTAGTATTTCTCCGCAATGCGCAATTCACATTTAGAACCAACATCTGCTAATGCACTTTCGGTTGCAACCACTTGCCTCTCATACGGGATGAATGCCTGGAGGGCTTTTTAATTGCTGGCAACGGCCATCGTGGGAGTGGGTTCTAGCAGCCGTTGGGAGTTGTATAGTGTTGTAGCGGTGGAGGTATATATGTAGAAAGGTAGAGACTGCTGTGGGTTTTAGCAATGTTCAGCCGGTCTGGGGGAGTCTAGGGTAGAGGGGATTGGGAGTGGTAGGCCACTGGGGGCTGTAAGGGGGTCGTAGGGCCGGGTGTATGGGGACTGCTAGCGAGGCCTGAGATGTGCCCCCGGGAGGCCATAAGGGATCCAGAGGTGTATAAAGGAGGGAGCCTGCCAATTGGGGCTGGTGAGGGATACGCTGGAGCTCTACCCTGGAGAAGCTTTAAGGCCTTCCCTATCGCTCCCTTCTCCCTCCCTTTCTGCTTCCAGGAGAGGCTGCAGGTTTCTAGGAGCTGCAGACATGAGAGTTCATCATATGAACATAGGTATGGCAGGCCTTGGCGCTCTGATAGCACATATTACTAGTAGTCGCAGCAGCCTGTATATGGTTAACCAGGGAGGCGTGGCCTGATGGCTTCTGGGGGCTCATGTCTTGCCCCGGATGTATAAATATATATAAATGGACCCCGGGTAGTCCGGGTGAGGGCGGCCTCTATGCCTGGTCGCGCATACGGATGGCCGCTAAAACAGATAAGAGAAAATCAATTTGGGCGAATAGTGGCGTGGAAGGGGGCGGGAGTGGGATCACTTGTCCTATCTGGGCCCTGATAATGACCAGAATTAGAGCGGCTTGTTAACATGCCACACCTTGCTTCCACGCCTACTCCCTCAACTTTTTAGATGACCTTAACCCTCTCTGACCTACATTCATGATTCATATGGCTCTAGTTAGACCTTCTCACACTAGAGGCTGACACTCTCCAACAGAATTGCGACAGCCTAAATATAGCCTATTCTATACTGTTTCTCCATGGATATGAATGAGTCATATCTAGTTGCTGATTTACCAATTCCAATTCACGGTACGAAAATGTTTCCCTAATGGGTATTGGACCGATATACCAAGTAGATCTATCATAATGCATACGCAAATGAACATTAATTGATAGCACGCTAAGTAGTTACATAATGCATTCGCAAATCTACATCAATATTATTGATAGATCAGAGTTTCATCTATATTAACCGATTCAAAAGAACATCATCTAACATAAACATGTTCATCTCAATTCAATATAATCATAAAATCGAGTTGGACTACTGGGAATAACGCATGGACAAAGTGATTTTATTGCGACTATTTATTTGAAATTAAAGACAGTCGTGCATGAAGATGTTACTGGTGGTTTGTAAGGTCCTCATTTCTAAGACAACTTAACTTTATCATAAAATGCAGCAATTGCTACTTGTTGAAAAGAAGGTAGTATGTTTTTGTAATATAACATCCCATGAAAGGTTCCCTTCACTGGCTGCAGCCCTGGCGTCTATAAATACCTGGTACCTTATGTGGCCATAGGCTGTATTAAATAAGGCAAACGCGTATTGTCTATCATCCTGGGAAGCATAAATCACCTAACATATGGGAAGAACGCCTCACTATCTCGGCCAAGTGTCTAGAGAGCAATTTATATTGGATGATTAACAGCAGGAGGAGTCAATCAGCTTGATTAAAAACTGTGTGTAGGGTGAATAATCTGTGTTTATGTTTATTGTGTAATTATTTAAGTGTTGGTCTAAGTAAGATTTACAACAGATTTTGTTTGAAGCTGCAGAACGTTTGCTCTGCGCCTGAATACATGGACATGAAAGTCAATCAATCTATTTTATGATCTACATTATGTATGGTCATTATATCTAGTCTGAAGTTATTATCAATCATATCCAATTGTATAATTGTTTTTTCTTCACGAATCACAGTGTTGATAGATAAATGACTTTGCGCTGAAAATTGTAGGTCCTCAACACGACTGGCAGTATCATTCCCAGTTTACTCGGTGTATCTACATCACCGTTATGGACCAGCAGGTAAGGTTAGATGAATGCCATCATCATGGTATATGGTGGTAGGCAATCTCCCCTCACCCAGGGGAAATTCACAGGCTTTGGTATGGGGGAATAAAGCAGGAGGAAGGGTCCTATAGAACCAGTTATACCAGTCGTCCCCCTCCTACCGGCTCTAAACTATAAAAAGAAGATACACCGCCCCATCCAGCAATGGTATTGGGATCTTCAATCAAGGCGATTTGAAGAAGTACATGAGAGAGGCATATTTGACGACCGAGAGAGAGATAACCAAGGGATCGGGATCGCTCGTAAGTTACCCTTTAGCGATCACGGGCACGTCTTAGGTCTATCCCCCAGGATAGTGCACAAAATATATACCTATCAATAAGTAGTCGGCCTGCTATGATTGATTGGGTTCCAGGACCGTCTGGCCGGCCCCCCTCGTCTAGCAATGTCTCCACCTCTTTCTGTCTGCCTCCATTGGCCTGGGAAGGCACTTTTCATTCAGAACCTCGGCTTCTTGTCGTGTTACCGGTGATAACTACACTGGTGTGAATATCCTGGCGAGGGAGGCGTGTATTTTCAATGGACCAGTGACCAAACGCCTCCTTACTACCCCAGTCCTCCCCGCCCCTTCTGCTGACTAGATACAAGCTAGCCTGAATCGTGTCTTTGGCTCTGTAGCCTTGTATAGAAGGGGCTGGGTGGAAATGTAGGGAAATGGTCATACTGAGAATACGTGTGATAGTGCCTAGATACCCAGTGCAGCAGTAACAGTGCCAGATCATAGCATTATATATAAACATAATTATCTGTAACACCTTCAATAGTCAATTGTACATATCTCTATAATTGCATAATTTATTATTCTGCAATAATATTTTTTCGTTACATTTCGCAAGTTTTAAAGTTAGCATTATCTCATAACACTCATAACCCGGCCAAATACAACTTTATTACAACATCGCAGCAATGTTCTGTTTGGTTCTGGATTGGTTCTTGTTACATCAATTTGATGGCTCCCAATAATGTTGCTGCAATGTACTGCTGTGATTTTGCACCACAATATTATTATAACATTCTGGATATGTTCTTCAACCTAAACAAGAATGTTCTCATAGTGTTCTCTTTTGGTTTTGTCTGAACCTCACCAAAAATAATATAATTGTTATGAGCCATCTTAGTGAGTAACTGACTGACTAGAAAAAAGTGTAGTTGCAGAACGTTTCCATTAGGTCGCAGGCTTGCTGGCCATGGGAAATTCTTTCTTTTTTTTGGTAACAACATAACACAACATGACGTACTCCAACAAATCAAGAGAGTTTTTATTGTAACCGTTTCTTTTTTTCTTATTGCTGATTCCAGTATCTACTCGATGAATAATCTTATCTCCTCTTCTTGGTACTAGATAATGTATATTACAACATTAGAATAGGTTTGTATGAGCTAATACCACAAATTTCAGCTGGAAACTCTGCTGACCGACCTAGAAACCTCTGGATCCTTGGCCGACAGCGTCACTTTAAGTGTCCACCCCCTGTGCCCCTTCAACCTGTAAAAATAAAAATTAGCAAATCGAACTGTCGCCATCTTGACTGAGGCCTCTCGGGAAGGGTCGCATGTCACGTGACACGAGATTGGCCGTGTCTGGCTGGGCTCTTGTGTCTGAGGGTACCAGCAACAAGGTTGGCAGGAGGGGCTAGCCTCCGGGCCGGCCTCCAGGGCGGCCTCCTGGGCGCCAGGCAGCGCGACGCCGGTCAGCTACACTGCTTGGATACACACTCCATCCCCAGAAGATTAGCATCGCTCGGCCAATATTGGATGCTGACATCATCCGTTCTCCCCCGTCGTCAGGGCTGTCTGTGGGCATTGGCTGAATCCTTTCGTCCCTGCAGGCCTAGTGCACCTTATAGAATAGACCTGGCTCCAACTATTGATAGCGACACGCAAAATTGACTAGACTCGTGACAAAAAGCAATCTCTTAGGTATGATTACTCACACATAGTTTTTGCTTAACTATATCAATATAGCGCTATGTATATAGCTAAAGTTGGATCATACATTGCAAGTTGAAGAAGTGAAAAGGCGTGGCGTTTTGATCTTTGATCGCCTTTGAAAAAAGTTGCCAAACTTACGGAAAAACAACTATTTCTGACTTGAAGTACAGGAAGTCAATGGGGAGGCGGTCTGTGTGTTATAGATACGGATACATTGACCATGTCTTGAGAAAAGACACTTTCTTCTCTTTGGTAACTGCCTACCTTCTACCATGGCGCTTGCATGAGACCTACCCTGGATCGGACGACAAGCCGAGCTTCTAAGGGGGTTAGAATTTCACGAAATGTGCCTAAATGTTGTTGCAAGGAGCCTAGAGAGTGTAATAGATCCTGGCCAAATGGAGAGACGACCAGCACGAATGTTTGGTCCACAGTAGGGCCTGACATGCAAAGGCCTAGTCTATATGCTGGAGCAAAGAGGTAAAGCACGGCCCTGGTGAGCCCGCACTCCTTGCCCCTGGACAGCCTGGCTTCTCTTTATGCCAACAAATCCTGCAGAAAATGCCAGGTCTGTCACTCGGGTGGCGAAATACAGAACAAAGCTTTCTGCAAATGGTCTTCAGGTCGAAGGCCTCTGAGGAAAAATGAAAAATTGGAGGTGGGATGTTTTAAGTACCAAACGCCTTGGGTGCTTTTGTAAGATGAGATGGAAATTGCAATGGCCTGTTCAGTTCTGCACTGCCTCTGCCCTCAGTGTGCTCCCCTTTTGCACCCTGCTTTGAGGAGTATTGGCATGTTCCAAAAGGCTCATAGTGTTCCAAGACAGGAAACTCAGTAAATATTAAGGGAAAATAATTAGTTTACAAGGGGTTGCCCCTAGTCGATGCAAAACATTCCTCATAACTGGACGGTTAAAGGAAACATGAAATAACACAATGATGAATCGACAATACTTGAAGTTGCTAGTCAAGTGAGAGATTGAATACCTAGCTAATGTTTGAATAAAACTGGAGTTAATAATGCCAAGTGCTTAATGAAGATTATTTCAGAGTAACCATCTGTCTTATTTTCCGTGTTTACTAATTATCTGTCCTTTTCTTTGTTTTCTCTCTTTGTCCTTCTTTTTACCTCCAATTCATATTATAAGCTATATCCGTATTTCCTCCCGTTTTTCAGATACATTTACTTTCTAGAGACATTGAGTATGCAAAAGAACTGGTGCTCAATTGATTTTTTTTGGTCCAACTCGACACATTCGAACCAATCCCCTTGTATACCGCCCAGGTTAACAACATATCTTTTCATGAAATATTTAAGCCGGTACTTTAAAGGGTCGTCGGTCAAATGCTGATCCTCTGAAAAAAAAGACTGAAAGAGGGCAGGATTTGTCATCGGTCCTGCCATAACCGGCAAAAGCCCTCCCTGTCGCCAGTCTGCGGAACTAAACCCGGGGACCGGCACGCTAAGTTGGCCGTAAAAAGCGCACCCTGCTATGGGAGTAGCTCAGAGCAGCTCACTGAATAGAGTAGAAACCCATGCGATGTTCACTGGGCCAGCCGAGCTTGGAAACAATTAGACTTGGCAGCCAACCCAGGAAGGACATAATCTAAAATACGGCCAGATCGCCGGGCCCAATTGTTCTCTGTCAGAGATGAAGGCAATCGATGGGACATTATTTTCAGGCCGTGCCTCTTCGATCCAATTGAGCCCGCTGCCATAGTTCTTCTTTTCTCCCAACTCGCAGCTGCCAAAAGCTCTGAATGGTGACACCATTAACAGACCCATGTACTAATGATGACTCAGCTCGAGGCCCTTTTACTCGAGTTGTGTGGAGGTTGTCATGTTTTCATTAGATCATTGGATCCTTTTCAGTTCCCTTCTGACATGTTTCAACATTCAGATCCGCTCGCCACACATGAACCGTTTGCCATGCTACTATTCCAACTCATCCAGCGCGGAGAATGCCTGCCAATTAATCTTTTTACAGAATAACACCAGAACAATATTGTACTTCGTATTCAATCAGCAAAGCCGTGATTGTAAAAGAGTAGAATTGCGCGACTTTGTTCACTCGTGCGGAGAATAAAAATAATTAAATGTGTGGAAGAAAAGAAGGCAACTCCCTCTGCACTGATGCGACCTCGAATCATTATGAACGAGAAATAAACACTGTGAGTTGCCATGGCAACGCTGCTACCTTAGATACCTAGAAAACTGGTGGAGACGGTTCTTGTGACCATTGGGAGCCGTAGGATTGAAGCAGATCAAAGACAGGCCCATAGTGAAGATAGCTCAAGCCAACAACACACAAGGAATACAGATGGTTCTCTCCACTTTTTCTCACAATCAAATAAGAGTTCTAGGATCCGAAGGATCGAGATTCTGCCTGGCCAAACAAGGCCCTATTGACCGGGCTAGTCGATGGCGGGGGCGGTCAATGGACACTCAATTAGAACGTGTCCTTTTTGTATGTTCTAGGAGAGGCGAACGCAATTTTGACACAAGATAAAGAAGTTATAGTCTCAGATCCAGAGCTCGCCACTGGTGTGGACATGTTCTAAAGATTCTGGACAACTGAACATACAGGAAAATCTAATGTTTATTTTTTTTTTGTCTCAAATCTTATCTGTGGAATATAATATATACTTCTGATTTGTATATTTGCATATTCCTTCTATGCAAAGGTAAGATGAAGAGTCGCTTATCTTCTTTCTTTTAAAACGAGACGACAAAACGTGATCGAAAAACAAACATATACTTGAAGCGTACGCTTTTAGAGCTTCCTTCCTGTCAAATAAATCTTTAGGCGTTCGTGTCTATGGATTCTTGTGGTTCTTGAAACAGGATTTATTTTTCTATACGGTCTTTGAATGCAAGACGCAATGTGCGCGTTCCCACCCCAACAGGTGTCCGGGGGACGGCCGCCCAGCTGGTTCTCACGGTGTGCTTTGCCTCCAGTCCAATACCATTGACCTTCATGGGCCGCCCGTCCTCCAGCCTCCTCCAGTACCCTTCAGACGGAGAGGACACCATCCAGAACACCTGGGCCATCGGCATTTCTTCTCCCGGAGTGGCCCTTTCGTCTCGAGTGCAGCAGTTGGGTTGGCCGTCGCTGGGGGTGGGCGGGTGGGTGGGCGGAGGGGCGAGTGGGTTGGGTGGGTGTGTGATTGGTCGTTTGAGAGGGGGCGTTTGAGAAACGAGTCTGTGCCGCCGTTTTTGGCTGTCATCGCTGCCCCCTTCACCCAGCTGTCATTAGCCCGGATGAAGGGGCAGGAGGAGCCGTGGAGGGACGGCGGCGCTCACCAGGGGGAGCTCAGGTGGGCTGTAACGATCAGGAGGAATCCGCTTGCCGTCCTTCACAAACTTCCCCGAGGCCTTGTAACTGCCGGCTTAGCAGGCCGTATCAATGGTCTGGGCGGGCCCCGGGTGGGAGCCCGGGTTAAATGGCCCTCCTCTATACCTCTCTCCTTTCTTCGTCACCTCCTACCTTTACTCCTACAGCTGCAAGGTTGTACGGCAATAGACCTTGTGTGATATGTGGTGTAGTACGGTTGTTTTTATTGTAACAAGATACTAACAAGATTGATGCGTATAAGCTCTCACTGAATAACTTAATGCAATCTGTATACAGTCTCCCAGATTTGGTTCATATTATCTGTAATTTAGTCATTTAACTATTTATGTATAGGCTCACATGTATACGTGTTCTATAGACATGCGTATGGATGTGATATATAAAGGCATTATACATACATACATACATACATACAAACGTACATACATGATCAATGCCCCCATGCCCATGGAATCCTGAACTAAGTATATTTCTAAGTATACTAAGTATATAGCTGTATTGTACTGACGTGGATGGCCAGTCCATGTTCTGTTAGCTTAGTGTCCATGTTTACATCAGCGCACGCTTTAGCTATAACTCCTTGTCAATGTATAGGAGTTAGGGGAGGAGTCTTGTGAGTAACAATCCTGGAAAGGTTGAGTCTTAGAAGCTGAGTCCTGGATTTGGAATAGAAGCTGATAGACTGTATAGAAAGGTGGGAGCATTGACTGAGGAGATTCCATCCTTGAAGCTATTGAGATCTTGTCATGGAACGACAATACACAGGAGATAAATAAAGAACATCCTTTCATGCAAGTGTTACGTCTTACATGATGTGGAACTATGATTATGTATTGGACGACAGCAGTCGAACGAGGTGGAGACTGCTATAGGAGCTAGCTTTTATCCATAAATAATGCGACTAATTAAGTACACATTATACACGGATAATTAACTCTCTATAGTTCAGTATTCTATCTCATGATTATCAATGGCTTGACTCCAAACTCATAATCATACGCTGAACTGCCGTGCTATGATTATAGTCCTGACTCCAGGCGAGACCAAGGAACCATTCCGAGGACCCTGGCCGATAATAGGGTAAAGGCCAGAGTGATTGGGTCCCGCTCCGGTAGGGGGAGCGCCAGGTAGGGTAGACCATAGGACGCCAGCAGGTGACGGAGAGTACATTCAGGGGGCGGTTTTAAGGGGATCGCCCTCCCTACGGATGGGTCAGTCAACAGGGTCTTACAGCCGGACTAAGGTCTTAATCTGTCTCCATTACTGCTCACTGACTCACGATTAGCTCAGAGACGACCCCGTCTTACCCCCACTTGCTCGTTAGATACCCTCACAAGTCACCAGGCCCTGGAGGAGGGTGGGGTTAGCACATGGCGATCGGGATTAGTTATTGATCGCTTTGTAAGGACGCCTACCACTTTCTTGTCGTTATTAATGATGGGGATAGGCAAGGAGGATCCAAGGGTGACTAATGCATATCGCTAATCTACTGTACCTATAGAGAATGTCTCATATAAGGGCATAATGACTATACACTTATCACAAATTGGTATAACCTATACCAGTATAAGAAGTTGTTTCCTACCAACAGAAAGTATCTTCAATTAATCATCAGGGTCATCCCAGGTTTTCAGGCAAAATACATAAAGTATGTTACAAACAACAAAAATTATTTCTAATCACAAATAAAGTTATGAATATAAAGGTAATAATATTGTGAAAAAATTGGGGGGGGGGCAGAAAAAAATCAAATCAATAGAAAACGCAGTTAATATTTCCATTAAAAATATTGTATCACACTGGTTTAAGATAATAATAAGATAAATATTAATCTGCTAATTAAAGAACTAAACAACATCTAGAAGAATCGGTTTTGCTGTCTAGCAGTACTGGCAGTACTAATATAGTGCAGTCAAAGCTGCAATATCCGGCAGACGTAGACTATGTGGCCCAGGTATGCCGACCATAAAGTTTTGACGAAAATGCTTTGTAGGTTCGTGAAGACCGAGTCACTTCACGAACCTCAGCAAAAAGTTTGTCCAGAAAACGGTCAGTCAAGTAAAAGATTCGTCATACCAAATATTCGTGAGTAACGTCACGAATCTAACGAGGTCCGTGGCCGCGAATCTAGGTCAGCCATTTCACGAATCCGGGTCAACCCGTCTCCCCGCCTTGTTTGTCAACTCGTCCTTCCGGTTTTACCGGAAACGCGCTGGTTACCAGCGAACCTGTATGTAACACCTAGCCGACTCGCTGGGTATCTTCGTCGCCGCTGGTTACCATCGTCTGTACATACGAAAAGCTTATCTACCTGCAAGAAACCAGCAACCCCCTCCACCGACATCTTGGACGTATGGCGTGCGTTGTTATCCAGCTTCTTGTTCCCTTCATCTTTTTCGCCATTTTCTGCCGTCTCACGGTAAGTAAACCTTGTACATATGTTTTCATCCGAGTTGTAGATTATCTATATCGAAGATTTGATAGTGTGAACCTTAACATCAATCCAAATTTCGGTGAAATAAGCCGCTATCTGCACGAGATCCTATTTTTGTACATCTCTTTCATTACGCTGATGTCATTCTTTCAGTGAACTCTAATTTTGGTTCAACCTAATACTATAATTTTTCTATTCTTCCTTTCACAGATGGCGTCGTTCTTCGAGGACGACACGGTGACTCTGAACTACCGGATTCGGAGTATCAAGGCCATTCTGCAGAGGACCGATTTACCCCCAGATGATCGAGTCGGCCTCACGCAACTACTCGAGGAGGTCATGGAGGAGAAGAAACAACGTTACGGTAACATACTCGATAAATATGAACTTGTGCCACACTCCACACCGTCTAAGTCTGGTGCTGCGGCTTTTAAACCCAAGCCCGTTAAGCAAGAGAGCATGGATGACATCGACATCATCACGGTAGAGGATACCACTCCCAGCCCACCCCCTAAGAAGTTTCAGTTTGTGGAAGCGGCCGAAGAGGCCCAGCAGAAGGCTATCTCTGCCGCTAGTAGGAGCAGCAGTTCTCAGCCGGCCCGAAAAAAAACCAAAGTCGAAGCCGCAGGAGTGCCAGCCCAAGCCTTAACCACTGACGTATCCGCAGCAGACACTTCAGATTCGCCAACTCCAGCTGGTAGGGGTCGTGGTCGGGGAAAAGGCAAGTCGAAGACGAGCACCCCAGCCACGAAACGTGGGCGCGCGAGAGGAAAGAAGGCGGCAGCAGCACAGGCGGTCCAAAGTGAACCAGCCATCCAAGAAGTTCCGCAAGTAGCCGCAGCCGTAGCAGCAGGTGGTAATGCTGACCAACTTCCAACCATTGGTGGTCATCGCCTCACGGGGCGCCGGAAAGACTTTAGCTTCTGTTCCTCAGATACTGAGACAGACGGACCCGGCAGCTCCGACTGGTATACCCCTGAGGAGCTGAAGATCCTCTACGATACCATGGATGAGGACCCGTAAGTATATTTGCATCCTATAATTTATCGTATTGTTTTTTTTAAGAAAAGAAATAAAAAAACAAGCTGAAGTAGTCCTATACCAGAAACACAGAAAAGAACAAGAAGGTTAAGGTAACCACAAAATAAACTTTATTGAAAGTCTATAGAAATACAATTCATTGTACGTTAGAATAATTTGGAAACAAGACTAAAACATAGTATTCTCTAATACATCTCGAATGTCCCATAACAGTTACTTAAGATTAAATTATATAAAAGGAAAAACCACTTCCAAACCACTTAGTTGTACATAACTTAAATGTGATTTTTTTTTTCTATAGAAAAGCTGTGAGGGGGAACTGGAAGGAAGGTGAAGTCTCTCCAGAGCAGCGGATAGCTAAGCGTAAGGCGATCCTGAAGAGGGTCCAGGAGAACGTCAACGCCCACACTGGTCTGAAGCGACGTAAAAAGTACATCTACATTAAAATAAGGGACCACAAAAGTAAAACAATCGAAAAGGTAAATATTAGCACCTCACTTTTCTATTTATTTTTGTTCATTTCTTATTTGTTAATTGTGAATGTAATGAAAGCCGCGATAGCCACAAATAATCTTCAGAATTAGTTATTTAAAGAACAAATCTGACCAAGTGTAATTATGATTCTGTGTAGCGAAATGGTCTGTATTTAATTTTCGTTATAGAATTCAATGAAATTATTTATTACACACTTGTTTAAGAGTTCTTAAGACGATAATTCCGAATTTATTTCAGATGAGGAAGTTGGAGAATGAGTTTGGGGGTACGGGAGCTGCGCCCATTCCCCCAGAGAGAGTACTCCTTCCCATAGAACTCCGATGTCTCGCTTTTTGGGGTGTGGAATGTGCAGGCTGTAAGCATTATTATTCACTTCAAGCAACAAATACCTAACTATAGAGAAATATCGCAGAAACATTTCAAATCAGATTCGTCGTCACTGACACAGTAATAAACGAACCTGTCAGTTTGTCTACTATTACTAGAATCGTGACAGCGAACCTTTTCTTATTTAAATGCTTGTAACAGTTCAAATTTCGACGCCGTATAAATTAGTATCATTTGTAACTACCATATGTTTTGTAAGTCATGAATGTTGGATAAATGTCACCATTGTTTTTCTACCTGAACAAGTACCTAATAATGTTTTATAATTTTGTATGCCATATTAACACTTTTTACAGTTATTGCCGGTGCAACGAAAACAAAACTGGATGTGTCGAATTCGGACGTTGACTCGGCGGCTGAAGCGGAAGCGCAGGAAGCCGGCCTTGAGCAGCAGAGGCAGGCACATGCGCAGTACCGCAAGAAGCCGAGGGATACCATAGCCCACATCAAGGGCAAGTACGCCAAATGTAAATAACATAAAAAACTATTCCTCTATAGGCCTAGTTATAGTATTAGAAACACCTTAGGACTTGAATCATAAGAAAAATGAGAAAATGATAGAATAGCTATGCTGTGGCACTGTTGATTGTAGTACTCAACTAAAAAATATCTTGTAATTTAATGATTTTTTTCTGATGTAATTCTTCCAGATAATAAGGTTGACTTAAGAACAACGGTTCATCTTAAACCTATTTAAATGATACTATTTTATTTTTGGTAGGAAGTATACTTGAAATACTTAATGGCGTAAGGATGTTAACAAATGTAGTAAAAAATCTTTTATGAAATAAATAATACAATGTGTACCATTTCCAGATATTGATCCGCAGCCTGAGGGTGACGAAGGAAAGGCGGCTGCGGTTGCGACGACCTCTACAGCACCTTCTGAGTCCTCTCCTGCTGCTGCTGGCAAGGCGTCGCGACTCCGGCTGAGGAAAAAGCAACCGAGAACTGTTCTGGTCAACAGCGAGGACGATGACGACACTGCGACACCTGCTAAACGTGAGTAGCATTTTGTGTCTATTTTAATAAAATAATTCAAAAGTAATCTTTGGTATTAATTATCTAACTATAAATATCTGTGAAAAAATATTTCTTTGAACGTAATATATATCTTACTTCATTACCTTAGCTCTTACTGAAATGGCTGGACGAGTAGTTATTTATTAATCATAGTCTAAAGATGTTGCGTAAAGATGAACATGTTTCGACTGTTTAAAATGTTCGTGAAATGGTATTATATATCATATTTTACAGAAGTACTCACGAGTCCAGTGCTGCGTTCACGTGAGCCTAAGGAACGACGAACCTCCGAGCGTTTGGCAAGCAAAGCCACACCCGTCCCGTCCATAGACCTTTCCCTCTCCCAACTTGACTGGTCACCTGGTGCTGCCGCTGACGAATCCATGGCAAAGCGGTCACTCGACTATACCCAGGAAACCTTGGAAGACAGTTTCCAGCAAGGTATTTATGTCAATTTTTGTATAACTATTCATCATACTAACTAGCTTGAAGAGTTTATATGTAAATAAGTGAAACCAAATATTCGTGGACACAAATCCTTTGCGAACCTATAATGTTAAGGGTTCAGTATATTTTATTTTAATTTAGCGTTTGTGTAACTGTTTTGGTCTGCACAGAGTTAATACCTTACAACATTGGGAAACGTTCTGAAGACTATCGTTCTAACAATTAAAAATGGTAGTGTCTTAAAAATAGAATAAAATTGTTCTTACTTTGTATTTTGTTTCAGCAGGTGAAGGTCTCCCTGACTTGAACGACACCCCTCTGAAGGAAGTTGGCGATCTCGGTCATGGACAAGGTGTGGACGACAGCCTAAACTATATCTACAGATTGGAAAGAACTGAAACTTTTCAAGAAAAAGTGGCGGAGATGAGGAAGAAGGAAGGGACTGTTCAGCAGGAAAGCAATCCTCCATCGACACAGGGGGGTGCTGGTGCTGGTGCAGAGGCTAGTATTGCGGCGGCCGAAGTAGTGACTGTCACAGAAGTGAGCCAAACGACAGGTCATACTCTGACTGAGCAGCACGTGTTTAACACTGTGGAGCAAACACTTGCACGAATAGGACAGTACGTCGATGGCCGAGTTCAAGATCAAGTGCACGTGGAAATTGAGCCTCTTATAGCTACGCTGAATGGTCAGTCTACACGGCTAGCGTCGGTTCAACAAGTTGTCACAGCGGCCAAAGGTGATATACAGAAGATGGCAAAGACGAACGCCGATATTAAAATCATTGGAAACAGTCTGGAAGTCCTAGAAGGTGACATAAAAGCTATTAACTCCGACATTACAGATTTAAAGTCGTCGATGGGGTCCGCCGACGAGAAGTTGAACTCTGTCACTGCGGATATGGCCGGGTTTAAAGGCTCATTCAAGAACCTCAAGTGCGACACTAACGCTTTGAAGACAGAAGCTCACAGTCTAAAGGGGCGCCAGGCTGCAAATGACAATCTCCTTCAGAAAGTTCATGAAGAGGTGAACACTGTGAAATACGAGTTACAAGTGATCAGCGGTGACAGCGACATAATAAGAACGGACATGGAGCTACTGAACAACAATATCACTATGGTGAAATCGGGTATGGACTCCTTGGAACAAAAAAATCGGGTGCTCCTTGTTGAACTCAATGCTGTAAGATCAGAGTTCAAGTGCGAACAGAAAAAAATTCAGGAATCACTAAACGTTGTTCAATCTATGGTCCAATCCCTGTTAATGGGAGGGCCTTTGGGATCAGTTGAACCACATCCTGGAATTCGTATCAAGTCCGACTCGGAGGGTGAGAATGAATCTGCAAGAAGGAGAAGCCCACCGATGCCTAGTACGAGCACTCCTGTCACTGACAAAGGAAATAGCGCCAATACCTCAGAGGTCACTTTTAAGCCATCGGCAGGTGCGCATACATATGCACGGAGCACCGCGACGGCGGACGAGATCGCTAAAGCCCGACGTGAAATGATGTTTAATTTATCCACGGACACGCCTTCTTTAAATTCGCCACCACATCTACCCGCCAATTTAGACACCCCTCCGTGCACTATAAGTTTACCGACTACTATGGAACCCCAGGCAATTGAGTACGACTCCTCCACGTGGCCCACTACAGGGGAACAACAACAGGCAGAGCAGCAGGAGCAGCTCATTGTCCCGGCAGCTCCTACAACATCTAACACTCCTCCAGTCACTGTGGCGGAGCTTCAACCTCAAGGTGCGGCTGGTTTGATCCCAGTTGTTAGTGTTGGCGAATTTTACCAGCAGGAAACTATTGGGTACGTCAGTGAGGAAATTGTAAGTGCCATGCACGCACGGCAGCAACAAGAAGTGGCGGGACAGCAGCCACACCAGCCACAGGAGTAGATCATGGTTTAGACAGTTCTAGGCTTCACTTCTATAAGACTCAGTATGCAAAAGTTAATTCAGAGTTTCAGTAATAATTGTTCAGTTTATTCGATTAATTTCTCTTCGTTAAAGTGAAATGACTGGGGGTGTTCTGACAGTAAATGGTTACATGCTCACATTATAGAGTCTATCTCTAACACACAAGTTCGTTGATAATGAAGATTCGTGGTCACGATTCTAAGATACTGTTTTTCAATAGAAACATACTTTATCTGCGATTTGTGTTTGTGACTCCATGATGACATACTTGGTACCGACACATTTTCTTATATTTAGTTGAGTCTGTACTGACGCGCACATAATGAAACTACCGGCTTAAATGCTGTACAGGCTTATTTCTGGAAAAGAAAACCTAATAATATACTCGGTGCTTTATTTTAGATTGTTAACGACCATGATATTATTGAAAATGTGACTGCTGCTGCTGGTCAATAACATGAAGGTATCGTTATTGTGATAATATTTGTCCGTACTTGAGCATGTTAGATGCACTATCATGTCTAGTCAGTTTCAGCAGCGAGGTCAAGGTATTTTGTATTTGGAAAAATGTGTTTCAACTTCTGAAAAAAAATGTTTGTCAGGAGGTCACGATTCTAAGATACTGTGTCAGGAGGTAAATGAGAACAAACGGGTACAAAATCTATATTTTGAGTCACATATTGTCAATTGAAAAGTTTAAACGATGCCAGTTCGGCCACGGCCTCTTGTATGTCCCCTTGCGCCTCGACCTCGTCCACCGCGAGCGCCGCGGCCGCGAGCTGCTCGCGGGAACTCCGGTCTCGGGCCTCCATACTGGTTGAAGATGTAAATCGCCCTCTTCCGCAGACCGGCATGTGTAGGTCCGTAGGTCTCACGGACAACACCTTCGTCTTCTGGTACGCTTTCGATGTCGATTCGACTGTTTGCCCGTAGGAAACGAGCGTATGCCTCGACCTGGATCCTAAGTTCATGCGTAGGATCCCTGTTTTGTCCAGGCTTCAGCTTCCGCAGGCCCCAGTCTAGGCAGCGATTGTGTAGTACACAGCACGCTTTGACAAGCCACGATGCTTGTAGAGGCTGCATGTGGATTGCCCCAACACCAGATTTGGACAAGCACCTAAAAGAGAGAGGGAAAAACAGTTATGTATTTCTGTGCAAATGTGTAATGATAGGAATGTGGTTACATTCTTAAGATAATGTACATGGTCGTCTAACGTTGAGGGTTGATGTTCCACACTGCCCTAATAGAGATTCTGTTAAAAATAATTAACGGCTATTTAGTACGCGTGTCTCTCAGTGAGAATGTTATATATTATGGAGTTGCGATTGAATTTGAAAACCTACCGCCAACGACTCTTGAGTTGGCCAATACAGCGCTCGACCGAGCTGCGAGCAGTGGTGTGGGCCACTTGATACTTTTGTTGATGAGGCTCGAGGTCCGTCAGCACGTTACACCGGAAGGGGGTCATTACGTTCGGCGTCAGCTTGTATCTGAATTGTAAAATATTAATTTTAATATTTTTTGGTAGGAGATGATTATTCAGACTTCGATCGATCTCTTTTTTATAAATACATAATTAGAGAGCACGGACAAGTTGTATGTGAAGCGCTGACATACACTTACTTAGGCGTTAACATTATTTTGAATGTAAGAAGATTTGTTGAGTATATTTACCCTGAGTCTCCTAGGAGAAAATACTCCCCCATGCGTTCGGGCCGATACGACATGTGGTGTCCGAGATCGGAGAAGGCCAGCACCGACTGATCGTGGTGACATCCAGCCATGGATGGCTCGACATACAGGATTCGCTCCTCAAAGTCACTGACAATCTGAAAATTAAAAAGGCTTTTAGAAATACAGATTTATATGGTATCCGTTTGTAAGGTATTACTTATTCCATGGTGTGTATCAAGAGTTTGTTCAAGAAATTGAAAAAATTATTGACTTTCTTGAGGCCGAGTTTCGCAAATATAGGTATATGATAATGGGTTTACCGACTTGTATACAACAGCTGAGTTAAACAAACTAAGAATTTTAGAAAGGTTCGTAGTGACGATTTTTATAACACTATTCAGAAGTTCGTAGTCACGATTATATAATAGTATTCTGAATTACTTGCCATGACGTTAAGGGCATGGTACGCCTTACGACACACGTAGGTGTGTTCATTCCTGTATGGCCGCATGATTGGAACATAGGTCCCATCGATGCAACCTATACACTGCTGCACCTTGTGCCGTTGGGCGAAACGCACTGCAGCTTCGTGCATGGCCTGTCCCTGCAATTTAGTATAACATAATTGGATTGTAACTTTGTCAGCATGATTAAAGACTTCCGTGTAGTAAGTTATGAAAAGGAACAAGGTTTTTTATAATAAAGATTATTTTAATTTTATATGTTTGTTTGTGGCTCTTCTTGGTAAATATAAATGTTCACAGAGGTATGTAGGAATTAATGTATTCCAAAGTGTAGAGTTAAAAAAAATATTAATACCTTTGGGAAAATGACATGCTTCTTGTAACGAGATGCAAGAAATCGGATGAATGCTGTAACAGCCCGTCCAACACTCGATCTGGAGACGCCCCCCTGCGTGTCTCGGATCACTTGATACACTGACCCAGTCGCCATATATCGTAACGCATAGCAAACCTGAAAAAAAAAAATTATCCATTTCTTCAAATACAATTACGGCTTTTCATTAGTGTAGAAGTATTTAACTTCATTCTTTTTTTTAATTGCTAGGTGGCAGCACCGACAGGGCATGGTACAAAAAAAGACAATTTTTTTTGGTCGATATAAATATTTTTTTTCATTGACTTTTACTTCGAGAGCGCTTTCATTGTATTATTTTTTTAACTGTAGTATTTCATGTCATAATTACGGATTTTCGAGCACTATATATATTTTTTTACATTAATTTACGATATTTACTTTGTGGAAAAGGGGTATTGGTGAGCCTCTCTTCTCCTCTTTACCCTTGCCCGGGCGGAAGATACTATTTTCGAACTCCTCAGTCAGTTCTTCAACACAAGAGGGAGGGAGTCGATAGCGTGCCTCGAAGTCTGCAATGCGGGGATACGCAACACGGGGGTCGATGCGCTCTCTGTAGGTCTTCATTGACCGACATCTCTTCTGCCCCCACTGTCTCCGGTAGCTCTTATTGTTCAGATATGTCTTGAGGGCGAAGTCCTGAAATGGCCTTACTCTTGCATTTTTTTTGTCCTGTTTCGGTGGACGTACTGAAAAAAATAAAATATTGCACTGATATTTCATATTTCTATTTCATTCAAGACCAAAAATTTACTGTAGATTATTTATTAACAATGATATAGACTTATTAGCTCAGTGGGGATACAATTTCCCACATACTTTTAATAAAAAGTGATAATTCCTACCCTCATAAGGCGTACCTGTCTGGGTCAGTGTAAGCTACTCTCAAAATTACTTAGAATCAACCCATTATCGCCCAAAATGAACGTCGAACAGTCAACAAGTATCATATTTACATGATATTGACATGATATGACATTTATCACATGCTAAGCGATACGGTCAATTCACGCGTGTCTTATAAATCTAAAAAAATTTGAAATAGACACAATATATCATGTTTTGACACTCACCCATGTTGCTACCGACTTGTAAATCCTGAATCAGGTCCCGGATGCACGATATAATACGAATTAGATAGTTTAAGACACGTTTATTGCTATCACGTACCCAAAATTTGGGTTCGTCAAATTGGCAGGATACGAACCTCCGAGAGGTCCGTATCCTCTGCGCGGAGATTCGTATCTTTTTTCTGGACAACGGTTCGCGACCGCGGAGATTCGTAACTTTTTTCTGGACGTACTTTAGATTCGTGACGGCGAAACTGCAAGAATTTGGGTTCGTCAAAACTTTATGGTCGGCCCCCCTGGGGTTTATAAAGGAATAGACATTTCAACAGCTTAAAGCTCTTACAAGCTTGACATTATGAGGAATTCTATATGTGAGGAAAGAGTAAACAGAATATCTCTGCAGTCTTTGATATGAGCTTAATCCCTATAGAGCATATCTAATGGCTATCTGTGTGTACTAAAGGCACTGTGTTAAAGGTGTTCAAATCTGTGAATATTGTATACATGTTTTTACATTATATTTTCAGAATGACGCACGAGCTCTAAGTTTTGTAGCCATATTTAAATGTGAAGGTCTATTACCTGGATGATGGATCAAAATCCTACCATTGAGCATATCAAAAAAAAGATAATGAGAACCGCAATAAATGATATAGGGTTGTACAGCCTCGAAGAAATTCTAACCGAGTTACCTAACCAAAAAAGTGTTCATAGTATCAACTGCAGGGCCACTGTAATTCCTTCCAACTAATTATGTATTTTTCTCATTTGAAGGTTATTATCAACCCAATTATAGTCCTGTGGGCGGCTGTAGATGTGATTTCCATGGGTACCAGCCTGGGGGAATAGGTAGGTTATTAATCTGCGTAATCCTGGATATAGTTGCCGGCATTTCATATTGCTTTGTCTGAGTGGGAAATGAGGCCTGTCTCTCACCGGTGACATGTCAGTTAAGGCCCATAGTTATTGATACTTAAGGGGCACGCCTCCAACTGCACAAAGTCTATCCGAGCGAATGACTCTTTAACATTTAGCCGAGAAAAATGAAATTAGCAATGGGTAGACAGCCTTCGGGGATTACCAAGATTGAGAAAGAATCGCTGTCGGAAATTTAGGCTTTGTTCAGCAATATCTCACTGCCTGTTTTCTATACAACCTCCCTCCTGGGTTTAGTTGTGCCAATAGCCAGGCTAAGCTGTCTGGTCTAAATAAAACACAACTATCAAGCTAAGACCATCGTTCTTTATAAAGGTAGTTCAAAGTACCCCCAGAGATGGATTGATCACATAAAGACTGTTGCAGTAGAGCCGTTGGTGGACAGAGACTGCTCTAAATTACAAAAGCTGTGCTTTGTCACACAAGAAGCTTAAGAGAATTAGCAATTTCTAAGTAAGGAAAATAGGGTAGAAAAAAAATAACTAAGAGGATTAGTGAGCAAATAATAGCTAGAGGAAAATACCAAGGAGTTCTTGCAGCAAAAAGCTCGATTGATTTCTTGTATAGTAGCAGGGTTTAGGCTACATCGACGGTGGTGAAATCATATAACTGGGAGACAATCTGGGGCATATTGGGACTCAATAATATCTAACAGGATTCAAAGTGAGTTCAGTCCACTTCAGTTCGTAACCTAAAGAGACTGATCCATCTTATACTACAAGGACCAGTAAAAAAACGAACAAAAAAGTGAGAGAGGAGCTGCTTTCCATCTGAGCCCTGAACCAGTCCAAGGCTGACTATGCAGAGCCGATCTCTGTACTCTCTGAGCATTGAATTCGGGTGTAAAAGACCAGGAGGGTGGTCGGCCTGCTAAGGCTCCACTTGCCTATGCCATAGCGCCTTCCACTGAAGGTAGCATATCGAAGATTCCATTCATTTCCAGCAGGCACTTTTGGAACCAGTTGTAAGCCTAGAAGAACGGGGATTGTGTTTGGGAATAGAAATGAGGGTCTCTTTCAGTAGTCGTCTTCGATGCCTTTGCTGGAGCTGATTTTCGCGGCATTGGAACCTATGCAGATCGTCTAGCGTTCCTCTGTGTCTGGTAGATAAGGGAATTTGCCCATTCCGAGATTTTAATAGCATCTGCAAAGGGTGTTGCGTTCTTCATAGACCGACCCTACCAAAAAGCTCTTAGCGTTGCCTGAGATCTCGGGGCACATTGGAAAGCTGCTGATAGGGTATTCCTATATCGCTTTACCTCGACGCACTTGTGGTTAGTGATAGAAGTGTAAGGTCTGAGCCTCAGCTATTGCGCGGTCATGTTTTCAAAGTCTAGACACCACAGTCGATTTCCAGTCACGTTCTACATCACTTAAGTCCCACTGGGACGACCTCAGAACTGACTTGCTTATAATATATTCTTCATGTCAAAGTATCCTATATCACACAGTGAAAAAACAGTCGTTTTTTTCCACAAGGATTCAAAACCAAATGTTACTGTCAAAATGAGGTCGCACGTTCTCCATCCGAGCATCGCACGCCCTAAAATCAATATTCAGATCCAATATTTGACATATTGGACTTTTTACAACTCTGTTTGTCTTTAAAATTAAATTCCTCCAGTAAAGATCGAGTGACATGCCATGCAAAACCTCCACTCGGAGATTGATAACACTTTTTTCCCTTAAAACAGAGAAGATCCTCCCTGTGTTCATACTTTTATGTGCGATTCACACTATAGAGTAGGCATCGCTCAAAGTGTCAACAGGTAAAGCACAACTGTGTAAGAAACCCTAGAAGAGTGTCTTCATCAAAGTGAGATCTCGACATCTACACACTACTCTTTAAAGGTAAAAATGAGAAAGACGATGTAGAGTTTAACGTTATAACGAGACAGTGTCAACGCAGGGGAAATGTGAAAAACAAGCGTGTAGGAGGTGTAACAGAATATGAAAAGGGAATAGATTTGTTCGACGAAAAAAGAAACCTATATATGTAATAATGTAAAGGTGTCTTCATATGATTATCAGGTCGCTGATTTCATATATTAAAAAGATGCCTATGATTATAAAGTGTGCTGTAATACTTATAGACACCACTATTGCTTGCCAATAATGTTTTTTAAAATAACTTAAAAAAAAGCATGTTTTACATTCTCTTATTTGCCATTATTCGATGTAGTTAATTAATTTCTATCTTTAAGCGAAGCAGTATACATGTTCTATTTGAGAGCTTTCATAGTGGTTGCACTTCTTTTTGCATTGCGGTATAGTCAGAGTGTCACACCATCAGACAGCTAAGCCTAAGACATTTCCCTTACGTCAGCTAAAAACCACGCTCCCTATATCCCACAACGTATACAGCCTCAAAGGCGACCTGCTGCTTGAACGCCTGGAATAACAGCACAGTCCCACGCGACGGGACGAGTCCTCCCAGCCTACAGCCAGTACCCCCCATCCCGGGCACAGGACGGCCGCTTTCTGAACACACACACTTAGTGAGGGGAGCAGCAGGCTGGGGATAAACCAGGCCCTGTCCGCCTGTCGGGGCGGGCCTTAAGGTGCGGTAAATAGCCCTACCTGATCTGGTGCGGGTGCGCAGATAAGTATCCAAGGGGGTTGGTGTTAGGTTGAGGGTGGGCCTCCTATCCTCCTGATGGGGTGAGTAAACAGGCCGTGCAGTAGGTGAGGGGAATGACGAGCAGCACCTCCGGGCGGCTCGTAACCCACCAATCCAGCGCCCTACGACGACGAGCAGGTCCCGTCCTGCTCAGCAGCCAGCAGTGAGCAGCTCAGGCAAGCCGGCAATCCTGCCAGTGAACGGGAGGGGGAGTAGGGGAGGGGAGTAGTGCCTTCCTCTCTGCCGCCGGCCGACCAGCCCGCCAGCGCCACTACTACTACAGGAGCAGCAGCCGAGCACCACTAGGAGCAGAACACCAGCCGCAGGTCATCAGGCGTGAGCAGCTCACCACCCGCTCCGTACCACTGCCTTCCCCAAACTACCCCCACGCCTTGCTACTTCACTGGACCGAACCGGTCTCTGGTCATGTCCTTGTAAATACAGCTGTGACACTAGAGTAAATCAAAGGCAATGGGCGGGGAAATAACAGCTGCAGTTGAATAACTCCTAGAAGTCTAACACTGGTAACAGTCCTAGTATATACAGTAGTACTCCTAGAAGTATCAGAACTGTGAGCAGCTCACAAACAGGCGTGCCTGGTTTCCCGCTCAATCCGGCATGTCACGCAGAGGCGTCGTCGTCGATGGCTCGAGGACGTTATTGTCATTGGCGTCGGTAATTGTCTAAGAAATGGGACTTGGGCCTGTGGCATGCCACACTAATGTCTATCCAGCGGGGCGGGGCGACGCCGGCTTCTGATTCCCGGTCCGAGGGGAGGCGGCGGCTTGCCGTGTCGGGGCCGACACAGGAAGTCGACAGCCGCAGCTGCCCATGGGCAAGTCGCTAGTGCGTGTAGTTACTCCTAGGTGGCGCAAGTGAGGCACAACACTCAGCCGTCCTAGAATGAGCAAGAATAGTGAACTGTCAGAACACATGAAGTCTATGGTCCTTTATACTACTACTACTACTGTGCATTGGGCAGTGTAGCCTACGTATGTAAAGGTCAGGTGGATGCAAATTTATAGTGCAATATTATCATAGAAATACCATATTCTTCTTTAATTAGTTATTGTTTGTGAAGGTTACGTCATCCGTATAGTTGACAAACCATGATGACTTAAAACTAGGTGAACCAGTTTCTACATAACCGGGTTTTCTAATCTCTACTTTCTTTTACACAATTTGCTTGGGGACAATGTGATGCAAACCCATTATGGAAAAAAAACATGCAGATAACGTATCTTTTAACGGCGGCTCTATTCGAGAGGCGCGGGTAATCTTAAGCTTAATACGATCCTCGGTTAAATCTTAATGTACACCACAGTGTAACCTGATGTCCTCCGCCTTTTTATCAGTTCTGGGTTCTTGGATTACAGAATGTCAAAGAAGCGGGTTGTGCATCGGCATCCTTGACGTTAATCCTACGTACTATTGAGGCGACGATAAATAATGTACGCCCTGATATCAAAAATGCTGTATTTATAGCATCCTGTATTCGAGGAATCCTTTTGCACAACTATTACAAGTTGGTTCGTTATTACACCATTGTTTTATTTCGTTTGCGAAAACGATCTTTTCTTCTGTTTTCCTTAAGTTCGTAGTTTAAAACATTTTAGTGTTGAGAGTGTGGCTATGAATGAGATGAAAATAACGCATTGTACCGTAAATAAAAGGTGTAACAATTCCATAAGCCTGGTGTGGATCTGGGTATAACTAGTTTAGGTAGGCTATTCAGGGCTATCCATACCATCTGCTCGATATTTAAAAAGCTAATTCATGTGTTCGACTCATGAAAAAGCTTATTTCACTTGGGAAAGAAACACACCGTGAGTCAGAACTGTTGTTGAACACAACATAATCACATTACACAGAAAAAGCCTGGATATGCTGGTATGATGGAATTGCTGTTGACAGGTGTTGTTACATAGAAATAATTGTGTGAACTCTTATTGCGGCGTAGAGTGGCTTCAGGCACCTACAGAAACAAGCACATGTCGCTGGGGTGTGAATGGCGACTCATTGATTGGGACCCTCCACTGGAGGAGGCCCTGGCCATGGTGTTACGGCCAAGGACGTAATATAAACATAGGCTACTGGAGGAACACCTGACCTGTGGTACTTGGAGGGGTCCAAGGGCCCTCCAGCACCACTGCTCCAGCAAGTTCAGGTGTTCCTGCGTCCACACTCACACACAAGCGAAACATGCTCAACGGCCCAATGAATATTTCAGGCCCTGTTTCAAGCCTTGTACATACGACGTTCCTCATGCCCTGGGACTACAAATTGAATTTGGTGCCTTCCTCAGGCTACATTTCTCGTAAACACAATAATGTGACCTAAATGTGTTTTTAAGTACATTTTAGGGCTTCTCTACGCGCGATGTAGAGTGCATTACAGCTCCTTTCTTTCTAAATTATCCTGCCTGAATAAAGAGCCCCGGGGAATGTTTTCATCTACAATACTTCATGTCCTACAACTCGGTTTCTTCCTGCGTATGGCAATAACCATAGTAATGAAAATAACCCTAAAGTAAATGCATAGAAGATCGATTTCGGAAAAGATCGTCCCAAGTAGTAATAAACCTTGAAATGAATAAACCATACTGGACCATATCATTGTCATTATGTTTATTGCCTTTTTCTAACATTATTGAGATGCAATATTATTCCAGGAAAACGGAACATACTGGGTTATTTTGAATGAATCTCGTTTCTCTAGTTATGCATTATATTAATCAATTATATTTCATAATAAGAGATTAACACAGAATGGAATCTTATGTCGTTCATTACTGAGTGTAATATAATCAGTGTCTCATGATTTTGTCTACGCCTATTCTACATCGAGCTGTTAATTGTTTTTGAATAAAGGAACATGAGAACTATTTCGATTTTGAAGAATCCCTATTATTTAGCAATGCTTGGGTATGAATGGAGACCATAGTATAATGTTGAGTTGCTATTCAAATGATTCATTCAGAAATGGGTTATCTTTATAGCAATGATTAGCAGGCCAAAAACACAACAGTCGGAGCGGTTCATTAACACAAGATCTGAACAGAACACAATCTAATATCAGGTCTCAATAGAGTACCATTTGCTCCAGTGCAGGAGAATTAGCAATCGCGCTATGGAACATCAATAGCACGTCTTTCCTCTGCCAAAGTAGTTCATTCAGGGAAAGAAAGACAAACAGGTTCATTGACTGTCTGAGAGACATTGTTGCCATTGTAGTGTAGACAATAGTACTAATACCCCCTTTATTACTTGCCTCTCAACACCTCCACCAACCCACTGCATCTAGCCTCTCTCACTGTCTCTAGTGTCCAACACTAAGCAGGCTGGCTGGGTTTTTAAAGCAGATGGTGCAAATTGCATCACACACTCATTGCCGACGTTCACCCATCGGCGCACCCTCCCAATACTAGCAGCCAATTGATTGAAGTGTGAAGAAAAACCCCAGACTGGTATTGATAATAAAAGTGCAGCTTGAGTTTCCAAACAGGATGAAAAGAGGATGTAGAGTAGAAACAACTATCGGGTTAAACAATCATTATTTCATTGATTTCCCCATGATAAATTGATTCTTTGAAACCCTTTGAGCGGCTAGTAGGTTTGCAGGGATGTTGCAACAAAGATATTGCTTTTATGAAACGCGTCTGAAGATTATTAAGAACTTCATTTTGTTCCCATAAATACAAATGTAACTAAAACGTTATTAACACAAAGAAGGTGATTTTAGGACAGGCTCTTTTTAGCATGTTGAGGTTAGAGATGAGATGTTTCCTTTACATTTTTGCACGTACAAAAATAAGGCTATGAGGTAATTATAAATTGGAGACAAGCAGTGTCAAGAGATTCAACCAAATATGGCAATTATTTTTCGATAAAAACAAATGATAACTTTCGCGTCGTGTAATCAATGTTCTTGAGAAAAGCCAATTTGTGCGGTTCCCACTGCTATCATTTCTGTAGGAGAGAATAAACGATATTTATGATATCCTTAAATCGCTGTTTTCTGTGACTAGATTGTAAAAAGGTAAATTATGTTTTTAACAGAAAGCAATAGAAGGTCATGGTTATTACCTCCGCCAGATATTCGAATCCCCTCCTCTACAGCACAACATGTGGTTTCTTTTCGATTAGTCCCTCTACCTAACCGCCTTTTACACCCAACCAACCTCCACCTACCCTATACGAACAGGTCCGCCCTTCTCACAACCAACACAATTATCCACCACAGCATCAATAGCTCATTGAGTTCTTCTCACCTCCAGGCAAAACACACAATAGAATCACATTTCCTCGCCTCAAATATCAATATCTTTGACTGTGGAGGCATCAATACACCTTACTCTGCCCAGGGCGGGCCCCAGTCTTTTCTTGTGGTAACAGGCTCATGAAAGATTCACCCTGGTCTATGTAGCCAATTTTATAATGAATTCCCCGGGTGATCAGCTCTGTATAACGTCTACATAGCCCGCCCCTTTCCCTCCGTCCTACATGGGGGTAGCTGGAGGGGTGGGCCCGGTGCCAGCTGGGATAATTATGATGTCTCTAACGGGTGTAAATAAGAATATAGATGTTTGCTGCCCTATTTATCGGCGGAGTAGAGTACGTAGGATTGAATTTGACAAGTGCAACACCCTTAGCTGTTGCAGATATTAGGCTGTCAATGCAACCCATTATTTCAAGACTTCTACATTCAAGAAGGCAACACAACATCTAGGAAAATTTACATTTTATAATACACCATTAATTTTGTCTTCTAGTTGATATTTTAATTTAAGGAAAGAGATACCTTGCATGGCTTTTCATTGAATATCAGATCCTACTAAGAGAAACAATATTGAACATCTTAGAGGCTTATAGATGCCTATAGATGAGGGACAGAGTAAACAATAGTGGCTTGGGGTAAGCCAGGGAAGACGCTTCACTGTAGACTCCGCAGACTTCTGTTAACCGTATTTGGACCAGGGGGAAAGCAATCAACCACTGAGAACCGGAGAAAGGTCAATTTAAAGAGCAAACGGTTCTTCAAGTAGGCAGTGGGCAAATTTGAGATTCTATGGGTGACAGTTGGTTCCCCAAGGGTGAAGTTAAAGGTCAGTGCGCCAAGAAGATATGAAGCCGTGGGTCGACAAGGGTGCTCTGCTAATAGATGTTTATTTTTGGGGGAGACTTTCTGGTGACAATTTATAACGAGGACAGAAGTAGCTCGCGATACATGAGCTATTTTCAACTCATATCGATTTATAAATCCCGTGAGGTTAAACTTCTTAAAATATTTCAAGGCCTTAATATCGATGTTTTCCGAAATAGATGTTCTTCTGAAGTCAGAAAAAATGGCATGGCATCTTCGTCCTCTTTTACAAGGCGTATCTCGCACGTTGAATAAAGGTATTCATTTGCTACATTGGTTGGCCAGTTCACTAGAAGCTGAATCAGTCATACGATGCCAAAGTTATAGGCCTACTAGCAGTATTGCATTACTCTGAATATTTGTATCTGTAATACCATACAAAAATATGACCTCTATAAACGTATTTATGTTTAAGAAAAGAGATTTAAAGCTTAGGTTTTCTTAAACTAATCTTCATCTTGCTTGAAACACGTGAATTGACATTCAGGGAAATAAATCTATAGATTAAGTTCCTTGAATGACAATGCACGTGTAATTATTAGAAACTGTCTGATGTATAGATAAATCAGATAGTTGCCAATGAATCACAAGCAGATCATCAGCAGCTGATCAGATCCACTTCAACCAAAACGGCTCTACTTTTACGATAAATCCGGCTGTGAGCTTTCCTTTTTCCCCAAAGAGCAATAAAATTACCCTTCTTATTCGTTTAAAAAGATGCGTCCTCATTTTTAACTCTCCTCTTTTAACTGAGTCTGTGACAAAGACAAGAGTTCCAATGCTTCTTTCCTCCTGGGTGGCTTTATGCGTGGGCGATAATTGAATCTTCTAGGAAATCAAGTTCAAAAGGCAGGCGAGGCGAAGCGTTTACCTTTTTCACACCCACCCTTTTGGTCGATGAGTGAGAAGTATAAAGAAATGGGGGATGTAACCAGGCAGCACCATCTTACAAGTGTCTCTAAAGCATCACTGACTTTTGTGAAACTGGGGGCTTAGGTTTTATGCGCCGTTAAATCTATACTTCAACCTCAAGCTTATCTTAGATAAAGAGTTGGCTTAAAGAAATATGTATATATGCCTGTGGAAGGTCAATTCCGAAAGGTGCCAGGCAATTAAGATTCTGAATGTATGTAGCACACAAGCTCTAAAAGACGCGCCCTCTTTTGGCGCATCCTGGCAAAAATTGCCGACGGTGATGTTAGCGTTGCGTGGGGTTCCATTCACAACAGGCCGCCCCAGATTATGCTCGTATCTCCTCCAGGGCTTTATTTCCTCCACGTGCCATACTTGCTGGCCCCGAGGTGTAGGACATATCCCCAGGCTCGCCACCAAACCCCCGCGCCTTTCCGTGATCTATGGTAGTGTTTTGATCGGAGGCACGGTGGAGGCGTAAATCTCTATCTTTATGTTCCTGAGACGATAACCATTGCACCATAGCATACATGACCGCCTGACAAGTGTAAAGGGTCCCCCGTACATCCCTAGTGGGGGGCATTGTCCGCCCCACTCAGTATAGAAACTGGCATTTGTACAGCCAGATAAAAACCCTTGACTATTTCTATACTGCAAAGCCTAACAATGCTTATTTCCTTGGCCGATTCCAGCACCATACAAGAAAAGGCAAAAAGGTAGAATATGGAATAAAAATCATGTCATAGGAACAAATATAGCAAAATTATGAAGCTAAAAGAACATTAATAGAACAAGAACATACACTCTATAAAGTACACCTATTGCCAATATAGTCCAGAATAAACTTTTCAGATGTCAAAGTTAATTTCTAAGACCAGAGACAGTTGCTATAACTAGTACATTATGTTAGGTTTTAGAAGTATACAAGTCCCTACGACAGAGGTTCCGTGAAATTATCCCCCTGCTCAAAGTACACCTTCTTCTCAAAATAGATTAATATCCCTACATGGCGAGGTACATAGATGGCTCCTGTGTCCTAGCATGTATTATAACTAATAGATTAGGCGGGGAAGCTATGAGCTGGTGCAGACTATGTTACACCTATGTATGAAATAAAAGTATTACTCTTCTGTTCTGAACACAAGCACTCGTAACCATATGCAGACCCTTTTTAAGCTTGCAAATACAAAATGCATCATTAAATTACTGCCGCAAAAATGTATCTAATTATTTCAAATTGCGAGGATCTTCCGAACATGAATATTGGAGTCATGTATCGGATATGACCTGCTGTGGAAATGTATTACACAGAGAGCTGGTATACAGGAGAATCATGATTGAAATTGCAATCGTCAGTCAATATTATCCACCATGTACTTGAACATTGAAATTCCAAAGTCATTCATGTTCACTGATACATTGTTACATAATGATGACGGGGCATATTTATCGTACATATATGAATGATACATTAAATGTCTACAATTAACCTTTTCAATTAGATGATATGTAATCTGAACTGGTAGCTTTTTATATTGAGTAGGCATGATAGCACTCACATACTTACTTATTTATGTGTATATATTTGTGAATTGAAAACTGAGAAGAATAATGTGATTATAAGTGAATATTTCCGATTGTTGATAACATCGTGTGTCCGAAATTTGTTGGAAGAGCTCTGTATAACAGAGATGGAATAAAGTTATTTAAAAAAAATAACGTCTATTAATGTGTACAATGCAGAATATAATCGGCATTTTTTAACGATTTGTTGGTGAACAAAATGAATATAAAACCCTTTCTTTCAAACTCAGACAAATGAAACATTGCTGTTCTCCTAATTTACAAATTATGAACAAGTTATAAACAACGACACAACGGAAACAAACATTGCCAGAAATCAAACACAGTTATGATCATGGTTCATAACAAAGAGGTCCATAAGTTATTTTTCTTATTCCAGACAAATTACAAGAACACATCCTGATCATCCTAAAGAGTGGTCTTCACGACAGACTATGAGGAATGGGACAATTACACCACTGCACCTGCCTGGGAAACAATGATGTCGGGAACAGCAACTCCCAATTTGGCAGTCAGAAAACAGAAAACACTTTTGCATGTGGGTCTGGAGATCCGTGGATACAAAAGCAATTATACCAGAAATGGGAGGCCGATCCAACTGGAACTTCTCCTCTTTGAAGTCCTGGTACATAGCAGGCATAATGTTTGACTTCAATCTCTCCGGAGATTTCTCTTGCCTATCCCCTCTACCCACTGACTTGCTTTCATTTCTTCAGCAACAAAGTGTACATTTGAAATGGATGTCACCCTAAGAGGGGCATCCGCTTTGAGAAAAAACATTCCGCAAGGGTTGCTTTTTAAAGGAGAAGGAGGGATGCTTATCACTTCCATCGGCCTTATTAGATCATTTCCCGACGCTTGAGAATTGATTAAGTTCGCCCAAACTATGGCAAGGGGCCCATGAAAAGGGGTGGTGGTGAGTTGGTGGCATTGGGTGTTTGGAGACAGCTATATAGTATCCGCCATTGGCTAGCCATGGAGGAGTTTGATATTGGGGAACCATAGCAGGACACAAAGGACATTATAGTCACCAATTACAGAATTCAATATGGGCCTAGACGCAATTTCCAGAAGCATACACTGTGAAGGCCGGGTTCGTCACAAACTCTGATATTCTACAAACCCAGGTTACGTGGCCTCTAGATATGCTGTGCCAATGGCGGCCGTTTATTTTGATAATAAAGTGACCCTATTTGATAACGGCCCCAGATAACACGTTGTTTGATCGCCTCTCTGCCGGCGACACATAGTAATAGCCAATTAATCAGAGAATTAAAAATGTCGCTGCGCTGAGTGCTTCTCCGAGACAGAATAAAGCTGGCAATGAGCCAAACGCCAACAATAAAGAGTTGGAGGTTATAGATCTGAAACATTTTTATCTAACGGGGGACACATTAAAGAGTATTGTGAAATATAGCTTGACTATTCGCATTACCATGGTTAAAACCGCCGGACATTGTTGATAACTATTTCTGAAGTCTGATTTCTCAGTATCTAAATTAGACTTTTTATTCAGGCAGTCACAAAATGTGGCTGAATTGAATCCTGTATCCTCACTTTTACTGTTTTTGTTTTTCTCTTTAAATCACTTTCTCTTATAAATGATGACCCAAAAACAATTACTCATAAACCTATTCTTCAAGCGATTACTTTGCGCTTTGCTGTACTTTTTAGTGTACTTCATTGCAATCACGGTGCTCCTGATGAATCAAATAGAATGATACATATAACAAAAAAAGATAGACGCCCAATGAGGGACTCGAACCCTCGACCCTCAGATTAAAAGTCTGATGCTCTACCGACTGAGCTAACCGGGCTTCATATCTGTTGCGCAGAAAGATAACGTTCGTTTTTTCATGCACATTGCTAACTAAGGTTTATAATAATGATAATAAAACGTTGTGTAAGTAGTAACACAATATGTATGTCTGCCAAACTGATGGTATAATTTATGCCATTATAAAGATACTGAAAGCAAGACCAACATGTTTTGAGACCAATCACAGACATGACTGTATTTCATGATAATTATAAGCTATAGGCCTAGGGGCCTTCCATTTAGTACAATACGCATCTAAGGGGGGAGGGGGGTCCGAGATTTTCTAAAATGTGCGTACATTCTAGTACATATTCAATGCATATTTTTGCCTGATAGGGTGGGGGGTCTGAGATTTTCTTTTTAATTTCAGTACGTACTAGATGGAAGGCCCCCTACTTTTTTTAAAATCAAACCTTTTGCGATGTTCTGTTCGGTCTCTGTAGCAAAAGATTGATGGATTGAGCCCGCCAATGGATGTAGCAAACGTCTGTGAGAAGACACTTTCTGGTTTACCTAGATATCTCAACTACTTATCGTGTATGGAATTAATTTATTTTTTCTGTCATGAGTGACTTTAAAATGAGCTATCAAACTTGGAAGTTCTGCAACGGTATTCAGACCATTAACATCAACTGACACCATACCGACAGAGTAATGGTTAAACTATTAATATATGGGACCATGCAATCACATTCAATAGACGAACTGCCCCTTGGAAAGAGAGCCCTAATTGAGCTGATTTGAAGGAAATCAATAAATGAGGAATGCAACTACTTCGAATTGTGAGTAAAAAATCTAGGCCTCCCACAGCCGACAGCTGTGCCCATATTGAATGTTCCCATGCTGTAGCATAATGGATATTCATAATTCACATGATGGGTGTAAAAATCCCTACCTCATCACCCAAACCACCGTCTTCGTGCCGGGAGAGCCATCGTGCGTTAGAGTCGTCTCGACAAGCGGTGCTTTAAATTAATACCGACTGGAATTCTTCAAGGAGTGCGAGAATCACCTAGCTTAGGGTCTCATAAAACCAAAGTGAAACCCCACCAATAGAGCCTTCTTCACGGCACATCAAAGCACAATGAGGCGCTGGAGAGGGTTCTTAAGGTACTGGAGGCTCAGGGTTGTACTAATAGCCCCCACCCCATCCAGGACTTAGTCAGGGCACTGCTCAGACACCCCTGGAGGCCCATAAAGCCATGAACCCCCCGCCACCCTAAGCCGGGGTACATGGAGATCATCCGGGCGTCCACTGGAGCCGACATGTACTTAAGGCATGTCCAGTAATGGTCCCTCCTCTACTTCAATGGTCTGGAGGATGAATAAATCATCCCTGCCATAAATTCACGGCTGCTGCCTCTAACATGTCACAGTTGGGATCATGCATGTGGAGAGGAAACCGCCAGCCATCAATATTCAATATTGATGGCTGATGGTTTATTACCATCTTGGAGGAGCAAGCCGTCAAAGGAACGAAATCAAAGACCAGACATGGAGTTGTCTGAATGTATCTCTAAACTATGGCACAGCAGTCTACCTATTTAACAGAATGAACATTTTTCACGTGAATATGGGTCTGAAAACTAGAAGTCCAAAAATATACGTTCAGATGGTACATGATATTATTATATGAAACTGTATCTTCTGAGCTGGAAAAGGCACATTCGAAAAGGACTCGGATTACCAATATAGGGACGCACCATAGGTCATTTCTGGTATATGACGATCGTCGGCGGCTACTGAAGGGACACAAGATATGCTTCTGGTATGATCTGCGTATTGCCAAGTTATCCTCATCAGGTATAAAAGGAGGCTTTTATAATTATGTCGACTTATGTTTGCTTATCAAAAGACAACGACAGATCTGGTAGATGCTGTCCAAGTTCCAGACACTTATTTAACAGCCTTTAACACTGACCGTTCTAAAGAAAAAAGCCTCAGCAAACGAAGAGTAGCAAAAACTTGCCATACAAAAGTCGCGAATATACATATTGAACCCAGGATTTTGGACCTAACTTCATTCAAATCCATAAACTATCACATAGATTCAAACCTTTAGCATATCTAAGGATAACTTCCCCTAATGGAAAAAGCTTTTTAATGCAGCATCTGCATATATAGACTCAGAAGATATGGAAGTAGGAGGAAACGTGAAGGGTAGAGATGGGATGGTGGAAGAATGGTCGCGGGGTGCAGCTCCAGGGGCTGATGGATGCGGGCAGCAGGGTACTGGAGGAGGTGTCGGTGGGCTGTCCCCTCCTGCTGGTCAGTCGGTCCATCAGGTGGTCACCTACTGGCGGATTAGTGCCCGATACGCCCGCATTGCTGCACCTGGGCGGGGCCGGCACTGTACACCTGCGGCCCCCTACTGGAGGCCGTGATGGATTTACCGGGTTGACAAGTGAAAACTGCTATGTCAGGCATACATGTGGCTTATAGATAAGCGTCCGATATACTTCTACTGCTGATTTTAATCCTAAGTGCCGATACATATTGAAAACCACGTATTTGAATCTTGGTTGACTCAAGAGTTGGAATTTTAAGAGAGTGCTTGACTCCTTCTATACCCGACCTTTCCCAAGAGTCAACCACTCTTGGTTTTAATTTACTATCGCAACAATATTATTAATCTATGAATTTGATGTTGTCCATTTTCTGTTGACTACTGTTTTTATATATACTAACTATTCATAGAACCCTGTGCCTTATTTGTCTCTATTATAAAGATAGCGCTTTTTAGTATTTTTGATTGCATAATACCATTGAAGGTGACCGTCTATGAGCGGGGAATTGCGTGTATTACATACGATGGTTGAACAGGATGGAAGGTACAAACATCATCCAAATACAACATGACATCAGGGTAACGGAATGCAGAAAGCCTTTTTCCATGGAAACCTAAATGCATGCGGCTAGTAACCTGCCCAAATGCCCATTGAAGAAAGTCCCCCCTTCATTTGGAAAGTATGGAGAAAGCCGACCTTTTATTGTCAAATCCCTTAGGCGATTCACAGGTCACAAATGGTTCTTTGTTCGGTGTATTCCCACGAGACCCTGAGACGTCACATCCATGCTCAGTCACACCCCTGCGTGTCCCTTGGCTTTCCAGCAAATGTTGATCTTTTCTTGGACAGCCCTGAAGAGGGATAAAGAAAATTCACTATCTGTTTGTTTGGAATTGTGTCTCACCGGATTCTAACCAAATTAGAAATCCGTGAGCATGTAGCGGTCTGAATAGGGGGTGGAATATCACCAAAGAAACAACAGTGGTATAATTGAGACGGTTTTTGTAGGCATTTGCTGCAGGAAACTAACTCTGCCAAGCCGTTTTTCAGCCTTCCAACTGGGGAAGATTTGCAATTTCTGGGTGTGTCAGGCCTGGAGCTATGGAGCAGATTGGAGTCTTGATTCTGCTTAACCTGTGTCTTTCTGGGCGCGTCTATGCACACAATGAGCAATTCCTGAGTCGCTCGGAGCAGCCCGTCCGCCCCGCCATTTTCAAATGACTCCGGCACCGCCCTCAGCCACTGGCAGGGTGATGATTGCGTGGGTTAAATGCTCTTGCTCAATGGCCCTGCCTCCAGGGTGTGGGCTGTGTAGGTGGCGTATTGTGACGGGGTGAGACGTCCCCAAGGAGGTGGCACCTCGCACGAGAGAGGAGGCTTAAGACGGCGTATAACAAAGAGCTCCTCCTCCTGTGTTCTCGGTGGTGAGCAGCTCCTGTTTCAAGTGCGTCCGGCTGGTGGGTGGAGCTGGAAACGAGCGCCAAATGGTTCCAAACAGTCCCTTGGGTTTAGCTCCTAACGACTTCAGAGATGCACACAATTCCCCTCTGCACGGAAAGGGGCTGAACTGTCACGAGTTACCATTAAGGGCATATGGTATTGACATGGGGCAATAATGAATGCAAACAATACAAATCAAAGTATAATGCGTTTCTTTTATCTCTACAACTCAATACAAACTATCCAAAGTCAAGTCCATGACCCAATTCCAGAATTTCGCCTGTAGCGTTTGATCTTGTATACAGTATACACACATATGCAAATATTCTGTACACAATTGTCTGCATGCATGTTGACAAGCCATTGTTTTCCCTTCTTTCACTGCCATTCGGAGAATGACGCCTTCACTGCAAAGGAAGCCCAGTAAATTCCCCCTGCGTCCCCTCCCAACGACCATAGGCAGAGGGGGGTCTTAAGGTCAAACAGAGGTGTATCGCCTCAGGATGCAAATGTCAACTCTTCCAAGTACTAGGGGTCTATCCCCAGGCTGGCCGTCTTTGCTCACCGCCGTCCCTTCTGGCCAGGCGTTTGCCAAGTGTAAAGGTTAATACGTGGCCAAGACAATAGCGTTGGGCCTCTGCTGGGCTCAGCATGTAGTACCGCCGCGCCGCCTGGCACTGAAGATGCTCAAAGACTTGTTGAAAACCGAGTATTTGTTTGCTTGCCCCAGGGAGTCAGCAAGAAGGACCTCAATGGAAAGTTGACTTTTTTTATGGCGTCATTCCATGCATATTCTTAGGTTTATGCATTTTATCGTTTCTATAAGAGGGTATATCTAGATCTGTTGGGTCCAAACGATATGTCCGAGGTAATAGGTAATAGATTGACATGAAATTGATTTGCAATGGTTTTTTCCTTCAAATTTATTCAATCCATTGTCTTTTGGGTATGTTAGGTGATGTAAGGTGGAAGAAGCACACCTGAAATACGATACGCGAATTAGATCTTTTCATACTTTATGGTTCCTCATTATGCAACCTGAAACATTTTACCTTGAACAATGAGTATAGTTATATTGGTGCAATTTATCGACAAGGGTTCTGTTCCCTATACATTACCTGGTCAGATAAAAAGCACGTTTTTCCGTGAACTTCAAACGTATTCTCAGTCATGCTTTTCCTAGACTGTTGGTTGTCCCTATACATAATACTGTACGTTTGAGAGCTGTGGGCGAATTGTCATATTTTTATTTATCATATCAGTGCAGTTCTACACAATGTTCAACCCCCCATGCTCGATACTGAAAAGAACTGCTCTTGTTTCAGCAATGATTGCTACGTGTTAAAATTTATGATAAAGGCTTTTTGTTTATATTCCTACACTAACAAATCTTCTTTTTTTTTGGGGGGGGGGGGGGGCGGGTGATCAGGCTGCAGTTTCCTCTACAAGTGTGAAATGTGTGGACCTAGCGAAAATAGTCATGTTTATTTAACGTTGTGGAGCCTGTATTTAAAGACGCTAGGCCACGTTTGGTTCTCTTTAATATCTCTTGAGCCTCGAACTGGTCTGGGCCAATCAGTCGCAGCCTAATAAGCTAACCTAGACGGACAGAGAATTCCAGTCGGGCCAGGATATTCATTGCATTTTTATTATCATTTTATTGGTACTTTTTCACTGCGGTAACGCCAGTCTGACTTGCCGGTCTCACGATGTTAGATTCACTATTCAATGCCAAGTTCGTGTCCATAGATCCATGCGATAATCGCATTTTGATAATGAACCGCGACCGTCCGAGAATGCCAAATGCTGCTTTCCCGCCAATTCTCGCTTGATCTAATATTTCTTAATGTTCGTCTGTGCTTTGTCGTCTGCTCCTGCTTCTCCCACATTTAGAGAATTTCCCTGCTGAAAATTGCCTGCAAATGGTGTCATTTCGGAAGGAATGATTTGGTGTATTCGTCTTCATTAGTTGTCTGTAGCCAAACAGTTTTCATAACATCTCTGAAGATGTGATGCGCAGAAATTTGAGCTCTGAAAGCAGCTTAGACGGGACAATGATATAGTAATATTATCTCCCTTATCTCTATCCAACACTGCAGCTATTGGGAACTGTTTGTCGGTGGCCTTTCAGAACCAAGTAAATACTTCCCTCCGATGTTTAATATAGCTCCTGAAGATTATTAAGCCTCTTTTTTTCCGATCCAAAACAGGTCATATTCTCATACATGAACCAAACACTGGGAAGATAAGTAACCCTATACCCCCGAGTTCTCAATGTATGCAACGTACTGCTTCTTAATTTTTATCATGCATCATTGAAAAAAAAACTTCTTTCTGTAAAGAATGATTTGCCGCAATTGTGATCTACCGGACCATACACAAAACCACAAAGAATATTATTAATAGCCATGCCTGCATAATTCAGTAGCGACACATACAGACCGATGAAGAGGTAGGGAGATAAAGTCAAGCACCTCTTCCAAGTGTTCAAAGTCCATATCTTTAAAACAATTAATAAACAAACTCATAACAAGCCAGAGGATTTTCATTCTTCCTTTTCTCAAGTAGCAAAAGTTATCTCACATTTAAAAAATATTGCACAGTATAGTATAAGCACACTCGTTGTACCATTGATTGCAAAAACAATGATACCGACAAGAGATGTCTTGTAACATACGCATTGAATCGTAAGTGGGATCATATTTCTAATTAAGCCGGGGCCTGAATAATTAATAATTTCAGAGATGGGTTATTTCGGTATTTTTTCCCATCCATCATCCGCATCTTAAATTACGAATTGCTGTACTTAGAATGTCAACATCATAACAACAGATTGTTGTGACAGAATGACCATAAGTTTCCATTGCACGATCAACTCATGTTCAGTTCAATTTACGTTCCAACACAAGTTATTGACTAGTGACACCATCTCATTTCAGAGGGTCAGTTTCCTCTGACTATATCAATGCCATCATTAATCCAACAGTTTTACTTCTCTTACAAATGGGTGTCATAAGATCCGCAGGAAAGTAGCTATATGTGTACTTACTTTCTTGGCAATATGTATAACTGCTTATTTCGTGAGGGTTGGTTATGCTTAGCTTATCCACTCCATACCGTTCGAGCAATATACTGCGGAAATGTTTGTCTGAAATGATGTGTCTAGGACCCTCTGCCAGTAGCCAAGAAGGACCATAGATAACTTCCTTCAAAGTCAGCCTTTATGTAAGTCTGGTGCTGTCCGCAATATAGGTATTCCAAGCTATCCAAGCACGTGGGGCTTTGAAGATACGTGTCCAAGTGATAATGTTGCTTTGACAGCGCCAGTCCCAGGCCTATATCTTGCAAGAAACGTGAGGATGCAGCCTTTCACGAGGCTACAAAAGCAATATGGTTAAAGGCTAAGCATCAGTGGATAAGATAGTGTCACCCTTTCATGTTTTCTGTTAAGTAGATAAGTCAATTTGTTCACAGGTAGAGAAGGGGATGGAGCATGGCCAATAAAAAGATAGCGCGCCTCTCAGGCTGGATTCCCTTATCTCTCCCTTATTGTAGGTTAGCAGGTGGATTGGGGCTTGGGGTGATATGCAGTGTCAATATAGATTGGGGGACAGTTTTATTGCCAAGAGGGTGCTACACATAGATTCTAGATGTCACACCGCCTCTGATGGGTTTTTACAACTAGAGTATATCGTCGACAAGTGGGTGCTTGTATTGAATGGCTAGTGAACCATCACTTTGAATCGGGAATCAATTCACAGGTATCCGAGAATTGCCTCGCAAAGTAATTTTGGAAGTTTGCCAACTTTGATAAATTAATAAGTTAATAACATTATATACAGCTGTTACATGCCAAATTCGGATGTTAAAGGTAGAAATGAGCGAATCGCTAAGTGCAGAACAACATGACATAAAAGGTACCTCACGAAAGAAGTTATACTTTATTTCAGCTTTCAATTGTCAAAAGCGTTCGGGAAAAGCTATTATAGATTCAACGACTTTCCACAAAATTTCCTCTTTCAAAGTTTGTCATTTTTCATTTCGCTGTGCAGCAACCGTACCCAAATTAGCCCCAAAACGTAGTTGTAGATTTCGCGTGACAAACTTTGCTTGATTCTAAGAATTTTAACCTCGTTTGCAAACAGCAAAGTCATCAAATCCTGCTTGCTGGAAGGCAATTAGAAATACTATTCAGAAATTTCTTGACTCCAAATTTCATGCCTTTTTCGCGTGTCGGAGGTAAGTGGTGAATCCCCAGTGAACAATATGTTCATTAGCAAAGCTCTTACTTTCAATCCAAAACAAGTAGGATAACAAAAAGAAGTTGTGACATGCAAAGTGGCATACACACAAAAAACCTTTTGTCTTCAAAATTCTAGCTGCAATGAACGTACAGATATTTTCAACGGAAAATAAGATTACAAGTCTTTCAATGTGTGAACGGGCAGCAAAGCAGATCTTCTAATGTCGTTTCTGAATGGACCAATAATTTTGCTATCTAGATAAGATAGTGAAAGGAAAACATTTTGCCCATAAAACAGACTTCAAAGAATATAAACTGTTGAAAGACAAGCCATTACACATTTTAATTCAATATATTCAACATTCTTTTAATAGCAAAGATACCTAAATATTAGTGGTATCCTCAGACTTTCGTCTTTTCTTTCATCTTTTAAGGATGTTGCGTGTTGGAGATGTTTAACCGTGTATAAACAATACTGGCTTTGGTACATCAAAAGCATAACTTGGCTATCCCTTCAAGTTTGAAGTCGGAGAAACACAACTAACAAAGATGTGACATAACTGAGAACTTTTGAAGAAATGTAACACAAAAATGGACCATCACATCATTCCTGATTGATGTTGTCGCACTGGCTATCCATTAATCTAATTTGTAATTATCAGAACATCATGAAAATAAACTTTGAGCTCAAAAGTATATTGACCCAGCCTGCAGGAGAGGCGGATACGCTTTTAAGTGAACTAATCATTGAGAAAGGAAAAATTCAACTAAGGATATTAGGTAGCCTCACCAGCCGCAGACCTCAGTCAAGCATGATTGATCCTTATTCAGAAAATACCCCTCTGGCCCAGCTCTTCTTATAACATACTCCCCTTAAGGCCAGGGTGGCGGGTTCGGTGGGCTTGATACAAGGGTTAAAGCACTGTGTCATATGAAAATTAGCAAATCAATCAAAACTTACCTTAGCCCAGTGAGTAGACTACTCGACGACCGCTGGGGACTTCTTAGCTAGATGCCTGGATGGAGGACCCAGGATGGGTACTTGACTGATTAGAGCCTTCAGAGAGGAGTGAGCTTGATGAGCTGAGGAGCGAGCTGCTCTCAGAGGAACAATTGACTTTTGGATTCAGAGTCTGGGCCGAGGGGTTAGTATCAGTATAAGCGATGAGGCCTTTGGAAAACTGGGATCTTGCAGGAGCCCTGCTCGTGTACTTGATGATGAGGTATGGAAGTGGCTTCTCCAGGACGTTCTACTCCCTCCAGTAAGGGGTGGGAGGCTGGAGGAAAGGGGGGAGGGGGTAGATGGGCTGGGAGGTGGGGTTGATGAATCGGCCCTATACCCTCTGGGTCTGCCTACATTGCCGGCCGATACACCACCGGGGTGCACTGTGCCTCCTAATGAACCTTTGCAAATGGGAAATTATAGTATGTGTTTTATCAAAATGACATGATGTTAATGAGGTATTAGTATTGCGTCTTATATCCCTTGATTATCTAATAACGGGTAAAAAGAAAATGAATGTGCCTGTGGACAAAGTATGATATCAAGTTAATTAGATAATTAAGGTTATGCTGGTAGGACATGAAAACGAGTGTATACATAAGATTCAATGTTTATATCATAAAATAACATATTTTACATGCTACTAGGGTCTTGATTTTGTTAACTGTTAGCTATACTTACTTACACGGATGTAAACACCTCTATTGTATAACATAGAACGTGAAAGCATGTACAAATTGAGCCATATCCTACTCTTAAGAAAGAAATCATTGGCGTTGGACGCAAGCATCTTATTTTTATATAAGCAGCTAACCGGTTCTTGACCTTGTAGTACCCCCGCCGTAGGTGTTAACCATATTGGGGCTACTTCTCAAGGTAATCGGATGGGCAGCTGTAAGAGATCGCCGACCTTTAGTGACCACTGGTCAACACCCTCACGTCCTGCCCTACCACCAAACGAGAAGGGATGGCACTGACCGCTGGTCATCTGGAGCAGATCAGCACAGATCAGGATGGACACTGCTGAGCATGAGCGACTCACCCAGGAGCTGCTCATTGAGGCACTGACCACTTGATTGACCACTGGTCAGTGTGGGTAGGGCCCACGTAGCGTCCGCCTCATGTGGGGTGGGGTGTTTAAGGCTTTTCCCGTAGGAGCTGGCACCATCAGCATGCACGAAGGGGGCCTCGCCTACGCCGTCATTAGGGGCCGCTAACGAAGTAACCAGGAGGAAAATAAAATGTGCACAGTTTCAGGCCATGAATCATTCACGCCAAATGCAACGTTCTAAAAGCTGTCTTGACCCGCACCTCACTGGGGTTAATTCAGCTTCTAATGATATTATATCTATATTAATTATGGAACCGTGCACATCTTTGGACCTGTCCTTGGCTAAGAATATAATATCAAAACAAAGTAAGTAACAAAACAGATAATATATTATATTAATCAAATTAATATATTATCTAGATCTGTTTTGTTACTTACTTTTTTTCACCTGAGTTCCATATTATGAATTTCGCTACAACAACAACAACCAAAATAGGAACTAAGGCCTCGCTAGTCAATTTACTACTGAACCAACCAGGCGAAATATCATGACACGTACTAAAAGCGAAATGGTGATCACTACAATGTTTATGTTTTATCTTAGAATGCGTTGCATCACTCCTCGATTGGCTGCCAAATAAAAATGAGTATCTTCGTTTCTGAATTAATCACTGATGCAGAACTGACCCAGATTTCCTGTAGAATAAAAAGAAAAGAACTGTTTTGTGTGGGTGCCATCAGATACATAACAATGGTGTCACTTCAGTGTACACGCTTCGATCTTACTTCACGGAGAGCTTGGTAATGTAATTCACATCTCACCCGGCGTTGTGTCACCAGATATCACATTGTACAAGGCCTCACTGTTACGCCGCTATCAGCTATCATAGGTCAATACACAACTCCACTGATATGCAGGATGCTGTGACACAACTATGCCGCGTGCTTGTGTACATTGCGTGACATTTCCATGCATCCGACTTGTGTACATTGCGTGATAGTACTATACCTCGTACTTGTGAATATTGCCATGATGTAATTAACTCATATACGTCACCCAGGGAGTGGGACACTTTCAATTTCAGACTACACAGATTGAAAGGGAGACAGCGACTTTACAAGTTTAATTATAATGATATCTGAATCAGATTTTATTATTATTTTGAAAACGTTTCCCTCTTCCCTAAGGTTTCTGGAAATTTAAAAAAAAATTGAATTTTCCAAATCTTTGGCATGTTATGAAAAACAAATGTAATGTTATGTAAACAAATGTTGCATATGCACATTTCCACTTTTTAGTGAGTAATAAAAGGTCGTATCTGAAAGAAGCCAATGGTATATAAGTGAAATATGGTAATTCATACAAAATGAAAATATCTTAGGATTCAGTTTTTCAGACAATTGCCATGTCAACCTTATTTTACAATATTTGTAAAATCAAAAGCAGATGTAGGAATGTAATTACAAAATGTTGGATACGACCTTTGTTTACTGAAGTGGTGGTCTGCATGGTGACTAATAATAGGTTGTATCTGGACTTCATTTAAATGTGATAGCGTAAAAATCATATAATTCTTTGTTATCTTATAATGATAAAATGTTGTCAAACCTATTATGTTGGTGGTACATCAGAAATATCATTTTTGTAAAATTTCCACTAGCTAAATTAACTTAATTTGGATTTATCTAAAATTTATGTATGCCAGATACAACCTTTTATTACTCAATAATTTCCGACTTTCCTCCTTAAAGTTGAGTAATAAAAGGTCGTATCTGAAATATATTCTCATTTGTTACCATAGTAACATCCAAATCATTTTCGATATGGTATTGTACCTATAAATTGAATATTATGATGATTGGCTAGCAATTAAGAATTATATAGCCCTTCAAAATATGTCAATTTCTTTTAATTACCAATTACTCAAAATGAGCAATTGCCAGATACGACCTTTTATTACTCAGCCAATGTGATGTTAAGTGTCCAATATTATGTGTTAAAAACCACCTGCCTAATCCTCCCAAATAACTATAATTATAACATTACTGTTTAGACAACATTTTTTAGATAAACATGAGAACACTTTGTATATAAAAAAAATTAAATTGACTTTATGCACCTGCAAAATTTACTGCTGTAAACTATCTATATCAGAGCCCGAGTAGACCTACTCATTTGAGAAATATACGAAACTTTAAGGTCTGATTCACTATCATTTGCTTTGATCAGTTCAAAATGGCCCATTTCATCGCTGATTGGTGTTTATGAGAAAAACAGACTTAATAATAGGAAAAATAACGTCCCTGTCGCGGTCTATAGCCTCAGGTAGGAATCATTTCTCTTCGTTTCCATGGCAGTATAAATTCCGGGGCGATCCGCGGGGGGCGGGGGTGTATCCCTACGGAGCAGTTTGTCTGTGCCCCCAGCTCAGACCCGAACCTCCTTCCCCATAACTTAACTATTGATCATGTTGATCCCTCAGGCAAAAAGAACCCCCGGCCTGATTTATGTCATCCTAACATGCCCATTAATAACCAAGTCTCAAAAACCGAGAGTGGTCGTAATGCTTTTGACTTTAGGGAAATGCGCCATTTCTCTCTGTAATTGTTGGGAAATTAGAGCGTATGCATCCAATCATGATTTGTCTTTTTGAAGGCAGTTGGAATCCATTAAAGCACCGGGATTGAGTATGGTGTAAAGTTTTCCATGGATAAATACACGTGTTTAAGGGTTACATCAATGATGACATGATCAATAAATGTAAAGGAAATAATTAATCAAATACCTACAACCAACTTGGCTCATGATCATGAATTATTTCACGGGCGACTGGAGCAGCCCAATGATATATGGGTGTTGGACATGTCAATGTCCTGACAACGACAGAAACCATTCCAGGTATTCCAACGCTAACTCTAAATGCCGCCCCTCTGCCCTGAGTGGTCTCCTAACTAGAGCCCTGAGACGGGAAATTATACAGAAACTGGGCGCTCGTATTTACCTACTTCTGTAAAATAGTCGCCTGGAGACTCCTCCAGCCCTCGTCGTCTGGCTCCTGCTTTGCACTCTGTGGATCAGAAGGTCGTTTGGGTGAAACCCAGGCTGGCCGGGGCCCCTCCAGATGCCCTACGCCTCTAAGCCTCCACGGTCCCAGACCCTCCTATATATGGGTAAACAGGATTCACGGTATATTTTTTCCCCTGGAGAGCGTCACCCTTCGGCGAAGTCGACACTACGGGAGAGGTTTTTCATTTCGATTTAGAATATGCGAGCAAGGTGGCTTGTATCAATCAGCCTGAACATCCAGGGTCAATTACCTAAGAGCAGTAACAGAATGGGAGGAATATACAGCGCCAAAAATACTATTATACATATGCTTCACCTTAAGTATATTGTAAGATGTCCATTTTTAATTACTATCATAGTAACCAAGTAAATAGAGTTTTTTTTTCAGAATTATGTGATTTGTAAGCAGAATATTCTAAATTTGTTTGTCCTTTCTACTTACTCTAGTGTCAGCAGTGTATTTGTGAACCCAAGAGGCCTTTGAACCAGTACATGTCGCCGTATCTATTTTGCTGCTCTACTAGGTACAGCAACCCAAGAGGGTAAGCAAAATGTAAAAGTCTACCAATATTGGATGCAACCAAAAGCACGAGGGAAATCACCTAAATACTTCTTCTAGTCTGGAGAATCTACTTTGCCCCAACAGTTTGACACTGCAATATTCAAGTTACCCCTTTGCTTCACATCGGTACGTGAAAAACCAATCAGCAGAGAAGTAACAAACATAATAATTTGCTGAGAGTGGAACATTCGTAAACAGTTTGACATTTCACAATTTTTAAGATGAAATCTTAGCTGTCATAATGAGTACTAGTGTTATTACCATTATAAGTGCAAACTCATTTAGGGACCTAATGAATTGCGTGGCACTATTCATTTACATTTACATGTAATTGAATTTAGAGATTAAAAGTTATAAAGGCTAAAGACTCTATTCTATCTTCATCTCCCTGGTTACACCCTATCTACTTTCAGAATCTCACAGCACTCTAAACAGATAAAGAACTGAAGGCTCAAAAGACAATTTCACATTATCACAACAACTACTGCACAGTCCGCCTACTCCCAGTGAAAGCTCTTGACGCCCACAACCGGCCACATTCTTTATTGTAGACGGGAACACAAATACCTAAACTGTGTTTGATCAATTAGCAATTTGCCCCTGGCGTACAGCCAATATTTACTTGGCTGCTGGCGACGGGGCACAATGGAGTGTTTCTTGTAGCCAAGCCTTCTAGACAACTCCTTCTGCTCTAAATGTGCCATCATCCCCGACCTTCAGTGGGTCCCTGGGGACTCTGCAACACCTGGAGGAAAACCAAGAGGCCATCAAAGCAGGGGGCCGTGGGCAACAAACTAAGGAGTCCTCCGGGCACTCTGAACTTAAGTGCGCATGCGCCGGGCGTCAGGTACATGTCAACTTCCGGTCTAGGCTAAACTCGGTCATGCGCATCAGTCATTGGGTGCGTGTGGAGCTTTTGTGTTCCTGGAAGGAATAAAGACTGGCGTGTATTTATTGGATATTTTAAATCCCAGGCATGACCTGCTTCGTGTATATCCAACTTAGGTAGACTCAAAGTCCTGTTTTGCAAGGAGGATTATGATGTATATCCATGTTCAGTTGTACATCTTCATAGATTTTGGAGTTGGATCTGATAGATACAGTCCTGCCGATGGGCGACATGCCAGCAGTGCGTCCAAACACAATGATGATCAATCATCGCTGATTAAGGAGACATTAACAAATATTGTCGTTGAGGCCATTCTGGCATCCTTCATAATTGATCCGTTGTCTCTCCTGTGCCATCATGGGCAACTTTCAACTCGCCCAACTCAATCATATTCAATCACCGCTGGAAACGGCCCAGGAACATTGTTTTAAAACGTATGGGCACCGCAGCACTTTGCAAATCAATTAAAGTAGACCCATCCACCTAGGATCTACGGGACTGGGCGCTTCCTCTTGTCAATTAGAACTTAAACGAGTTCCAGTCAGTCCAGTCCAAAGACCTACTTTAAAAGGCACCCCTGCCATAAATAGTCTGCTTTGATGTAAGGGTGCCAGTGGGAGCCGCGGTTTATTATGTATTGCTAATGCTAATTACTTTGTGTATTGCAGGAGCCTGCTGTATCGTTGGGCACCATCATATTCCAGCTTGATTCATGCTGATGGGACTGTCAACGAAGACTGCAGTCTAAGGCCGATTAACATCAAATCTCCCCGAAAGACCTAATTGATAATTATGTTACTCAAATGAAATTGGCCTCGTTAGTCTACCATACACGTACATCTTCACGCACAAAAAACAACTATGCAGACATTTTTTTTATTGCAATGCTGTTATGTTTAGGTATATACAGATCATAGTGTTCTGTGGCTTATGATGTGTTCACCTTAGGCATTCTGCACTTACTTATATATTCATATTTCTTATCTTTGGTGGGTTTTGGAGTCCTTGATTTTATTTATTTTGCGCCATAATTGTCTCTACATACAGATATTAGCAGGAAACAGGCATAGGGATGCAGGGGTGATTGTGGTTGTATCTACTATTACTCTTCTCTTACACCTTTCATAACCTTTTCCCCTTCCTAAAGTAAAGTCATATAAATGTGATTACACATTTCATGGCAAAATAGAAAAGATTTTGACAATGTCTCAACTTCAACTGGAAACCATGTGTACAACGAACGTGAAGTTGACAATAAATGATTAAAAAATAAGATAAATATGGCCAAAGGGACCACTATAAACCTTTGACCTTGACTCCTTGACCCCTTCACACCCTGAGGTGTGACCATATCTGATCTTGTGTTGCGGAAATTGTCCCAATCGGTGAATCTTTGAGTACTCCAGATTCTTCAGCAGGACTTGGTCAGCGTAGTTCCCTAGCCTCAGGCAACTAACAGCCGGGGGGCAGCCACTAATCACTGATAGTGAAAGTCATGCATTGTCTGTAGAAGTTAACACTTCAGTTATAGGATTCAGTTCTCTCTCCAATTCTAGGTTTATTAGACTGGCGTGTATCTATATTCTAGGTTTATTCTGAACAAAATCCAAAATACATATTAAGATAAGACTTTTCTCAACTGAAAGGAAACAAACAGCATACAACTACCTATCACGCATCCCCACCTATTAAATACATTTCTATTCTAAATGATTTTACTTGAAGGGATGGGAAATACAGTGAACATGTGAATACTCTGATATTTTGCCCCTACTTCTAGTTACGTACAATGTAGCCCAGAGTTACTTTTATCTACATTATCTTGCTGCACGTACCAGCGTACGTATTCCATTTGTGTAGATCTTTGTTCATATCACCAGGGACTGTCTAAATTGTTACTTTTTCCTGCCTTTTTTCACTGACTTTTGCAGTCGGCAAGAGAGAGCTACTTAAAATAGGACTATTACAATTCCATCCATCGATCCAAGTCCACCTTTGGGTGCGATTCAAACCCCAAAGCAATGAGCCTGCCACCGCAAAGTTGAACAGCTAAAAACCTATTTCGACAATCAAATCAAAATGTTTCCAACAAACACTTTTATTGGGTATTTGGAGACAAACTCACTTTTTATTTTGAATCCAATCTTTAGGATGATAATTGACATTGGACATCCGAAATGAATAATAAACATGTTTAAATTAGAAATGAGCACTAATGAAAAATCTCAAATCTGGTTCCCTGAGAAACATGTTTTTGTATTTATTTATAAATACCTGCACACTTCCACCCAGATTTCTTTATCACCGACGCAGGAACATTTTATAGTATTTTGGAAAGTGGTATACACTACATCATTAAAAAGTCTGTATCCCATGCTCACAACCAGAACTCACTTCCTTTAGCTTCGATCTCTTCTTTGTATACAAATTCAACCAATAATAAACTTCAATTTAATAAAATTATGTTATGCTTATTATAATCCGCTATGTACCTAATTACAAATGCAGTAAGTCTCTGTACCTCATTGTATTTCAAATAATTCCTATCGTGTCACCAAAAGAGGTATGGAAGACAATATCTGCGTTATATCAGATTACTGTTTAATGAATAAGAAAAAACAGAGATGACAGTAAAAACCTGAAAACGGTCCAAGTACACAATCGCTCCTGCTGATTACGCCCTAAACACTCACTGCTGCCACCTGCAGGCCACCTACAGTCCCTCCTCCAGGTGTACAAACCTCCACCGTCACGTGAAGCACTAATCCTGCACCATGTGACCTAACCTCACCCCACTCGTATCACACACCTGTGCTCGGAAGGAACACAGTGTTGTACGTACGACATTGGCTTCGTGTTCTTTTTGCTTTACCACTTCGATTTTGTCCTGCCTTTGCACAATGCAAATTTTAGTGTTTGCCTCGGTATACGTAGATCACAAAGGTAACTTTTAGGGGTTAACAAAATTGTAACCTTTATGTGACTATCTGGTCGATTGCAACTGTGTTCCTTTAACAAGTACGTTTACATCCGTATCTAACGTATGGGGTGAACAATGCTGTTGAGTTAGCTGAGAAGAGCCTACATACACAGTGATACATAAGTCCACATGCGCTTTGCCTAAGAACTACACTGTACTTACATATGTCAGTATAATTTTGTTACACTAGTAATGCATGACGTATTTCAGCAATATAATATCATAGTAACTTATTCGCTCCGTTGGAAATTCAAGACACTCCTTCATGTATTATGGGAGCGTATCTGGGAAAAGGTACCTATTGCCAATTGATCAGGTCACAAAATGACATGAAACATGGGGAAATGTGTCAGCATTATTCTTATTGTAAAGAACCTACTCTTTCAAATGCTGCAAACCATTTTAAAATATTACTGGTAATGGTAAAGAAGAAATCACAATGGTGCGTCCTTCAAAATCGTAGATCTGCAAGACAGTATACTAGGCATTAAATACATGTAAATTGATTACATATTACTTAGTTCGTAATGTCACAATTCTTTATAGATAGTAACATTTCGGTGTAAAATGTATGGCTAAAAGGACTATAAATTCTAGGTATTTGGTACTAGGTTGAGGAAAGTAGTATAGCCAGCTAAGCGATTAAGGTAGGACATGGCGATAGGAACATGAAATAGAAATAAGCCTTTGTGTTAGGTATGGAATTAAATAATGTCTTGCTGGCCGCCTTTCCCGGCTATTGGTATCAGGAGAGCCATTGGTCTCTAAGCCCCATCACACCTTCCCCCTCTGCTGTCCTGTTTTTGCTGCTAGGAAGGCACTAGTCAGGCTGAAATAGCCCCTGAGCTGTTCGTGCAAGCTGAAAATGGCGACGCTTTTAGACCCCTCCCCTAGAGGCCTCCAGGGCAAGATTCCCGCCGCAGTCGCGCCCTCTAACGGAGGAGGCCCTCAAGGGTCCCAGGCCATGCCATGCAAGATCTCCTCGCTGTATTTAAATCCAATAATCTTGGCAAAAACTCGGCCCGGAAATGGAGTCAGGGAGTGGTGGCTAGCCGCTGGTCTTAGCCGAGAGGCCTCCTAATTGGGTGAAAATGTAATATGGAAGAGTGCAACAAAGTCCTCTTACGGCGGGCCTGCGTTTGTCTCCGGCTGAAGAGGCCATCACCATCACTCTCCCAACACAACCTTGGCCAGCATTGTTTTAGGCCTTGCGCTAACGGTAGGCTTACCTAGTGTAGCTCATTCTCGTTGCACATACCACGCATTTAAGGATACAGAAACCATACACCTCTATCTTGTTTCTCGAGAATTTCTATCCGATAATTGGGGCTAAATCACTTTACTTGTCAAAATATCTTTCCGAACTGCATATGTACATCAGGCCGGCCTTTAATGCGTTGGTGCACTTCTCCAACTCTTCACTAGTAAAAGCTTTTGATTGACATTGATTTCATGTCCGTTACAACCTGCTGCCGGTTCAATGACGAATGAGAAATTCTGGTAAAAAGTCATCAACCAATGCAAATAATAGACTGCCATCGGCGGTATGCTTGTAACCTTACACCATAAAAGCCAGGAACACTGTGCAAGGAGCGTATCAGCTTGCTTTAATTAGCATATAACGTATTATCTGCTTGTTTCTTTTTCTTTTATCCTTTGTTTTTTCTCATTGTTCCTTCCTCATACCGCCGCCTCAAACTGATAGGTGCATACAGCATTTGTGGCAGATTCAGAATGTGAAATTACTGTGCTCAACGGGCTGAGGAGAAGTATTGTGTAGGTTTTTTGGTTTTTATTTTTTCGTTGACACGGTTTGGAAAAGTAGGTTTTGATATCACAGAGTCATTAAAACATAAAACTGTAGCAATTGGGTTAGCTCATGCATACACACGAATGTCTTTTGAACAATGCATTTATGGTTATTTACATTGATACGGAGTTGGGGATTGATAAGGGATGATTCTGGATAAAGTAAGTATTATACCATCTATATTTTATACTTGATCAAAATAACGACAATCTGCTGCAGGACAATGCGTGTATGGAGTGTTTATGTATAGCCCCATGTTTTTCAAATAGCAGAAACCGTGGGTGGGGCTTGAAAGTGAGCAACAATGGCTTTGTTAATAACTATCTATATGACTCAAAACTTGCAACAAAAGGAGAAGCGCTACAGAGAACGTCAGTAGACCAGAAATGCGTTCCTCTTCATACCATTGAACGGAAGAGTGGCATGACTATAAACCTCTATTGCAAAATGTTTTCAGTGCGTGGGCATGAAATCTGATCTGCTGAAACCAAATCGATGATACATAATCTGCGTTGTGACAGTAGTGCTAGTCCAGCCTTTCAAGGTGTAACATGTGAAAATGATGCATACCCTGTCCTAGTCAGGTATGACTTTCTCTATGGTAATGGTATTAGAATTTGTTTTGGTTATATCAAATAGTAGTGTTGGTTTATGCATAAGACTATGTATTTAGTTTAATTCATGATAACATCCTCATCAATATAGCAACAGTTAGCATAGTAAATATACCATAGTAATATGATGTAGGTTAACAAATATCTGTTTCCTGTTTTCCAATACAAAAATGATTATTTTTGTTGACAAGCCTGTAATAACAAGCATGTACAAAAGTCTCTTCATTCCATGTGGTTACAATCAACAGACAAAACATATGAAAATCATTTATTATCTTTACGGGCCAACACCTCATACCATTAAGTATACTGGCCGCCACACGTTATCAACCACTGCAGTAAGTGTACAGTCTGAAGACCTTTGTCGAAATTGTTCGTCGAATTTTGTTCACAATAATACTTCATAGATCTCAACTGCTCAACGAATGGGACCATACCAAGGAGACGAGGGAGGAGGGAGGTACATTGCTTTATAGAAAATCATAGCGTTCCCTTTTCCTTCAATATTTCTTAAATTCAATATTAGTTCATAAGATATAAGATCAAACAAATAACCATTGTAGATGGTCACCTGTCTTCATTTTCCTAGATCATAGCATCGTCATACGAGACCAACGTCCTGATATCCATTATTAATGAACAATTAGTTGCTCAGATTAAGGGTTGGAGTAATTTAGTTTTGTACTGTGGGGCAATTAACGGTTGACCTTGTCACTCGGCCTTGACCTTCGACCCTAATGTTCATCTTCCATCCCATCATGCACACCCTGCGCGTGCGCGACACGCAAACCTGTCATGTGCGCATGGACACTGGGGTCAACACGTCACTTCCGGTCCCGCTGGAGCGTGACCTCATGGAATACATTATTGTAATAAGAGGAGCGTCTGGTCTGTTCGAATTTTTCAAAATCCATAAAGTTTCTATCAAAAACTGTAGTCAATATGTGTTGCACGTTATTTCTTTCTATGAGTATTGTGCTTATTGAAAAGATCGCAAGGCAGTCAAAAAGACAAATATGCCAAAGTACACAGTCATAATCCATCAATGTGGATGTTTCTATCTATGGACATGCTGGGAATGAGTTGGAAACACTTTATTAGAAATGTCTGATTATAGGACAATGGTACAGCTCCGTAAACTGGTAAAGGGAACATTAGAAATACGCAACCTATTGTGTTGTAACAGGGCGGAAAGTAAGCAAACACTCTAAAAAAAATGCCGGTGCATTTTGAAAACTTTAATATAACAAGAGGAAACATTTTTGTTTTTGTAATCTTGACAATAGTATGTCTTAAATGCTGTAATTTTCATGAAGTGTTAATAAGAAGAGGTTTCTTTTACCATCGCCATATATCTTCCAATGTTGGTTTTACTGATGATTAATATCTTCCCAACAGGTTTCTAAGAGGATCGACTTGTATTACAGACACCCTTTCAGACCAGTATCTTTTCTATATGCCATCTAAGTGTGAAGATTGAATGAGAAACAGTATCCGTGTTTCTAATGAGATGCCCTTCTGTTGTGCCTGGGCTTTTTGGTTTGTGTGCAGTGAATAGAAGCCAGAGGAAGATTGATTGTAAATGGACTTTTTGCCTTTTTTATTCTAAAAAGAAACACTTTCAGGAGATCGTGGGGCGGATGCTGAACGATGATGTTACTGATCAATTATTCATGGATGAGCCCAATATGAAACATCAGCCAGTCCCTCGGAAAGCATAGATCAAATATTCAGATGCAACTTTTGGAAGACTGGGTTAAGAGGGACAACAATGGCGTACGGCTGTCGTTTGGTTGGACAGACAACTGCGTTTTTGTCAGTAATAAAAATAAAAGCTGTACATGTCTTCAAAGGGTCAGGACCTTGAAAGCATCAAAAGTAATGTGTTTTGGTATCTGATCGTGACCGGCTATAAAGCCGGAGAAGGGTGACGGGTTATGGCGTCACCCCCTGGAGGACGTATGACGGGCCCATCCAGGGCTGACCGTGGGTGACAATGGGCGTGACAGGAGGAGAATAACTCCTGCCCCGATAGGACAATGCAGTCGGGGACCCGGGATGGCCTGGCACCAACTGCTGTACCGTTCCCATGGGGCGGGGTAGGTACACCTCCCGGTCCCCTCCTCCACGGCTATCTGTTACCCCTTCCTCCTGGAGGCTGCAGGCCACTCCGGAGGTCAAATATTCCAGCTGTCAGGCAGCCCCCCAGTGGGGCTCTGTATGTATGTAAATGTAAGAGAAGGGGGAACATTCATGGCGCTGGGTCATTGTATGCCAGGGTCATCTATATCCCCCCACCGTGGAGGAATACGCTGGAGGAACGGTGCTCCATCAGTATGGAAGTGAGGCCAGGCTGCAGGCAGGCGTGTAACTCCAGTGGTATTATCACCTTCCTGGGGGACCAGGAGGAGGCCAGAGATGGAGATCAAGACAAAAAAAACAATGTATAGAAAGGAAAAATGGATATATGGTTCTCTATGGAATTAGGGATTCGGCAGAAAGCTTGGATTGTGGTATTATTGAAGCTCCGTGCAATCCGGTATCCAATACTACAAGGCTAAGCCTGATGCAACACGCCATCCATCATTCTGTATCATACGCGTAGACTCAAACTAAAAGTTATGCCTTTTGTCAGGGATATGACTGCTGTCAATAGCGTTACCAAAATATACGATTCAATGCTACCGCTACTATTGAAATAATGCTGGGTGGATTGGAAAATTGCCATAAATTTGCAGAAAGTATACATTTGTTGTTAATGGTTTACAGAACATTTTCCTACGAGAAATGCAATTTTGAAAAAGTCTGCAGCGTTTGTTCATCCTCCATGCTATTTGTCTACTCCAACCAAAATAAAACTCGATCGCACGTGCATCTCAATTCTTTTCCAGTTCTCTTTTTCTTCCCTTATCAGCGCTCACTCTATACTAAGGACACATTATTGACCTCGGCGCGCTGAAGGATGCGCTCAATGACCAGCCCATTTGGGTTAACCAATTATCATTTAGATCTGTCGGACGGCTGAGGCGGTCTGGTGGGCAAGGAGTGGTCCTGGTAGAATTTGCTTAGCGGCTGGCCTGGGGGGCGGCCGGCTAACCTAGTTGGGGGCGGGCCGAGTTAGCCACGGCGGCCGGGGCGTAATCACTCGGACCCCTCCCCAAGGGTCGTGGCCCATCTGTCGGCCGCCTCTCCAGCAAATAGCCTCCAATGACAGCCAATAGAATACAGGTAAATATGATCACTAGCCACAATCAGATCGCCCTGACCTGCATGTGGGCTGGTGTGGAGTGATGGGCGCGCCGGGTTAGTGCTTACCACCATTGTGGCCGATGGGAGTGGACATTGGCCGGTCACCAACACCCTGGGACCCCTTATTGCTTTAGTGGACGGCGGCTGGGAAGGGCGGAGGGGGCTGGAGCAGCTCAGGACAGAGGGGCAGATGTAGATTGAGCTGGCGGAGGGTATGAGGCATGAGGCAGTTGGGGAGGCTGGCGTCAGGGCAGTGGTCCCAATGCACCCTGACTGACCAACCCCTCTAGATGGCGCCCTCTCACCCCACCTACCCCCAGACCTCCTCCAGTGGCCCACTCTCCCCAGGTTGAGATTTCATTCCTCCTGACCGAGTGCTAATCGACTTTGGGGGTTGCCTTTGATGGATTGAGTTTCTGGTGGCGACGGGAGCCCAGGTGGTGCTGGGAAGTTGTCAGCAGCCAGTTGATGGCTTTTGGAAACAGTTTGGAAAGCGCAGTGTTAAGTGATCGGCGTGTATAGGGCGACCATTTGCGTGGGTGGTTTGATTGCTACACCTAAGTGGTAAAAGTTATTCTTCAGTAAAACAGAGAAATGCCTAACTCTAGGTCTGGGTTTCTTCACTGATGATTTATGCATAAAACAGGTAATACAAGAAACACACAATTGAGAGTTAACCAAACATTATTATTTTGTATCTTGAGGAACAATAGCAAGAGAAGTCATTGAAAGGCAAACATTCTCATCATTCTCTTATTCGTAATCTTGTAATGTTGAAGGGAAACCTATAGGGAATCAATTATAATTTGAACCATCCTTCACACTGTCTATATAATTATAATATACTTTGAGATAAGACTTTTTGTGCGTTATTACAGGTTTTCAACTTTATACTTTTACTTATGGCAACCAACGTTTACAAATCGACCTATTCAATGTAACATAAAGTGTTTTAGTTTGGTTGGACTACTATATTATACTTAATTATTACTACAACTAAAAATAATATACTTAATGCCAACTGCCGCATGTAATTGTAGTTACATTGACTATCTACTGAGTGAGTAGTAATCCTTTAGGCAGAAAAAAAAGAGTTCATTTTAAATACTTTTTACTTTGCTTCAACCTCTGCTCGAATTGTCAGAGACAATTCTTCAGGGGAATGGCCTTTTCCAGAGTCCCAGCCTTCTGGGTGTAGGTAGTAATGGTCCAGCATCACTTGGGGTTATCAACCCTTAGTGACATTGACCTCCTCTAGTATCGCACGCCTTATCAGTGGCCTCGATGGTTGACCACAATACCAGAATGGCTGATCTCATTTCCCTTGTCTGTGAAAGGAAAACCCCAAATCAATATCTTATTTCAGTGCAGAGCCTCCCTCTATTATCTTGATCATATGTTTACGTGGACGGAGTGGTGGTTTTGTGTGTGTCCAAGCCACATAGACAGTTTTCTGTGCTGCAGAAACCAAATGTATTGTCCTTCTAGATTTAATATCATAGAAATATGAGAATACATGACAGTATATTACTCTATGCACACAGTATCACCATGGTTCAGACCTTCCAATTATTCCACTCACTGTAATGATAAACTGAAAGTAGCAGCATAACTACCAGTAATCAATTATTCTTAAATTGAAAACTCCTTCCTCATATCCATCCAACTAGAATTGAAGTTAACGTATGGATCTCGAGGACCCCATAGGACCAGATTAAAAGGACAAAAATGTCTATGTTACTATACCATCAACCGCTACGCAATCTTTGCACATTCATGAATGATTTCAATGTACCATATTTTTTTTAACTTCTTACATTTTCACATATCAGTTATACCTGAGATTACGTAACCCATTGTATCTCAGATGCATATATATATTCTGAATAAAAATCTTTTTCTTTTATATAATTACAGTTATTACTTTGATCTGCTTATTTGGATCGGAGTTAATCGACTTTCACTCAAGGCAGAACCATCGTTAGATTCAAAGCAACATTAATAAAGATATGAAGTTGCATAATTCTGACAATTGATTCAAATACTTTTAAAAGTAAACTCTTCCTGGAAAATGGGTCTATAGATATTCATATATGTCGTTAGTATTTCTAGATTGCCACAATTATCATGAGGATCCCAGGTACTACAATAGAAGGCATTGCCTCAAATTACATGTACAACCTACTAGGATTCCCTAAGCATTATCGTGTCAGATTCATAGTCCAATAAGGACATTGCTAATGCCCTGTTTCCACCAAAAAGACTACATCAAAATTGCACGATTCTTCCAACAGACAAATATAGACAACTTTATCTTGAGAAAAAATCGTGCATCAACAACGATCTTTTGGACGATTTTCTGTTTCCACCTAACGACCATAAAGCCTGGTTTCCACCGAACGACTTTCATTAAAGATTGCTGACGACTACAAAAGACTGAAAAAAAAAATCGTTGGTCAGTTTAGTCTTTTACAAATGAATAATTTCTTGTTTCCACTGAACGACCAAAATACTGATATCTGAACGATTCTTGGACAATCTGGACGATTTTTTCAAACGATAGAGATCAGAAAAGTGAGGGAACAATGGATTTAATAGCCTTTAATTGCCCCTGAAAGAAATCGCGAGCAAATGTCGTCCAGAAATATTAAACAGGTTAGATATTTGGTCGTTGGTGAATCGTCCAGTTTAGTCATTCAGTTTAGTCGTTTGCAGTCGTTCAGAAATGTCTTAACTAACGATTTTGTGTTTCCACTGAACAATTTCATGAACAACCATCAAAGATTTACAAATCTTTATTAGTCTTAGGCCGTCTTTAGCAGAATGTCGTTCGGTGGAAACAGGGCTTAAAACGATTTGACAGATGATTTTATCAACGATTTTACCAACGATTTAATTAAACATTATTTTTATTTAACAATTATGGTTTGATTTGTTATGATAGCATATACGATTTATATTTATTGTCTGATTTTTATTATATATGTGTAATTTGCTGAATCGTCCAAAGGAATGCTGTTTCCACCAAAAGATGAATACAAGATTTGTCTAGGAAAATCGTCCAACAGGCCCAAATCGACCAAAATTATTTAACATGTCAAATAATTTGTCTGTCGTCCAATGGAGACTTTAGTCGTCCAACAAGGGCAAAAATCGTCCATAAAAATTGGTCGTTTGAACGATTTTTTGTTTCCACCAAACGATTTCTTGGATGATTTAAAGATCGTCCCGATTTTTAGGGTGTTTTTGCAATCGTTCATAGAAAAATCGGTTGGTGGAAACAGGGCATTAGGCGACGTTTCTCAAATTACTGCCGAAGCCAAGGGTTACTGTAAAGAAAGTGAAATTGAGTTTTTTCTCGATCAGATTAGCAAGTATAGCGTTACTATTAGGAGTACCACACTTATCAATCATGTTATATTTGTACATGGTAATCTGGGAATTTTGCCCTTGGGGATTGGCTTAGATAACTTTACGTGAGCGAACGGGGGATGGGAGTGCAGAAGGCCAATGGACAGAATGAAATGTTTGGTGAGTAGGGATGAGCTCTAGGCCATCAGCAGGAGACTAGGACAAGGCGATATGATTAAAGCTGTATCTGGTAAAAGGAGGGGTCGGTGAATGAGATCTGCTGACATTTGACGGGGGCACATTACAGCCAGAGATGAGCTACTCCTATGGGTGGGGCCCCCAGGGACAAGGAGCAGCTCAATGCTACATGAGCAGCTCGCCCTACTTCACCTAGTATTGGGTCGGGTGTCATGCTCTAGACTCAGGGCATTTACCCCCTCCCCCTTGACCCCCTGACCCCCGATGGATTGGTCAGTGTCCTCCCACCTTGACCCCCACATGATAAGTCTGTCTGACCAACCCGTGATCAAAGACGCCCGGATGACCTAAATCCGGTATCACGTCCCATCGCAATGTTGGCAATTTCTCCTGAGAGACAACGTTTTCCTCGCAGGAATACAGGACCCAAATTGAGCGAGTGTTTTTCATTTTGGCAAATGAAAAATGTCAGGCATATCTAAATGTTCATTTGAATGTTTCAGGATCTGTCAAGAAATCAATAAAAGCTTAGGATTGAAATAACAATTCAATTTCTAATTTGTGGTTAATGGCATTAGAAACCACGGGGGCCGACCATAGTTGCAGAGTTTTGCCTGAGATCCATAAAGCGTCATGGTATTTTAGAAAAAGATCTTGAGATGACGTAGATAATAACGATCAATGAAATTGCCTCATTCTTGAATGTAGAGCTGATAGAATCTTGTTCGTATTCATTTTGATTATTCATTGCATTATTCATATCGGTCAGCTACTGAGGATGTCAATGAACCATTCCAATTTTGCTGACCGGCGCGTAGCAACAAGCTGGTAACTTTCTCTTCTGCAGGAACCCCAACCACCCCACTATACTAGGAGGTAATATCATGCGAGTAACTATCAATGTGCATGACGAAGGTGCAAAGCATATATTTTGAAGACACACTGTTCGAAGTAAATGTTCACAATTTTACGTCACTATTAGAAAAACGATTCGGTCGCTGACCACATGTCCTTTTCTATGAAATAGTGCATGGAGATGACATTGTAACTTACCCTAAGTACCCCCTATCTAATGGCCGCAAAAAGTCGGGGTCATGCATGGGTGACTTCCCATCCAGTCTGCCCATAATTAGAGATTACTCTCTGAAGCCATGAGCCTTTTTCCACTGAATTATATCTCAGTTTGGTTCTCTGTGGTCTCTATCTACAGCTCACCGGCCCGAATCCCCACCCATCCCTGCCCTTACAAAGGCCATTGTAGCAGGCCCTCCAGTGGACAGATAGGCAGGCTTGTGTCCATCCAGGCATGCACTAGAGCTGAATCCACATTCGCTATCTTCTGCCCCCCAGCCCTAGCGGACTACTGGTAAATATATTTGACCTGATCTGCTAATTCTGGTGCTCTGAACAATCTATTTGTCAGTATTTATAGGATTTCTGTTACTGTTATGTGCGCAATAGGAGAGCACTGAAAGGTTTGACTTCTCATAGATCGGTCAGGTTCATTGTGAGTTCTAATGATTTTCCCCGACGGAATCTTTATTGAATAGCCTGAGATTTAATGAAGAAATTACCCTCGGGTGAACCAATTGGGGCCTGAATGCTATCGAAAGGGTCGACTCATTTCTGTCTCTGCTGGATCCTTCTCCAATGAGACCAACGCAACCATAGGGCCAACCAAAGCAGGATCCAAATACTGCAGGAGGAACTGGATCCCTGTTGCTTGTGGGTAGGTGCATTCCTTGGCCCCGGGGGGTCGACGACCTTTCCCTCACCCCTCACAGCAAACAATGATAAAGGGTAGTGTCGTAAAAGTCGCTCCTGTTTACTGGCCCCCGACCCGATTCCCTGCTCCGATACCGCCATATTGAGGACACCCCGCGACTTCCTGGAGGACCTTTTGTGTCAATTTATTAACTGTCACAGCCGCCAGGCCTGTGAATGTGTGAGGCTACGAGAGGCTGGGGTCCCCAAAGAAAAGATAAGGAATAAGGCATAGGGCCAGATGAATCATGGCCGATCCCTATCTCCCTCCATGATGACGATGGCTGCCGCCGCGCGGATGAATCATCAACTTCTGCATGTGAAAAGGTTAGGCGAACGGCCGGGAAAAAGTCCCGGTCGGAAACTCGGGCGCCGTCAGGAATTAGTCCCCCCTCCCTCAATCCCTCTTGAAGCTCCGGATTGTGCCCACCCCAAACACCACCAACAGCGAATACACGGACGGCAAGCCATGAAGCCATAAAGGGAGATGTAGTTTTTCCATCCTCTTGGATGGCGAGAATCTCCCAGTTTTATGAAGAAAAATGACACTCGCTGAAAATGCCGGGAGGGAATGAACAAATTCATCATAGGTTGCGGATGGCTTGGTCCCAATTAAGCGTGCCGAGCCTCTTCCTGGCAAAGCGCTGCTTTATTTGAGTAAGGCCACGGGAGACAAATATGCGCTGAATAAAATATACACTCGTATGCGGCTTTTCCAGAACCACAGTAGAAATAAAACGGAGTTAAATGATACTATGGTAGTTATAGCGTCCTATAGTTGAAACCTCCTGAGAATATTGTTACAAAATTTTAAGATTCTTAATCAAAATTATGCCTGATTGCAAAGGTCTTATAGATAGCTAGGCTTCGTACACGTCAAATCATCACATGTTGTATTTATTTTACTGATCAAGTGTCACCGCAAATTACAAGACAGTTCGAAAAATAAGAAACTTGGTACAAAAACGATTTTGGTGTACAAGTCGTCTGGACACCTGTATAATGTCAGATAGTTCTTACACAATAACTAATGTTAAGGTCTATTAAAGGCCCATTCGCCTCGACAAATTCGGTACATGCGATCTGTTCCGACATTTATCGTTTGCAATTCTGGTACAAACGATAGGCAAACGACCCATCTGCAAGCGATCAGATCCAACATGTTGGATCAAATCGTCTGAATTCCAGACGATTCAGGGCTACAAGTACTTGAGAAAATTATCGTTTGCAATCGGTAGGTACCTCTCATGTCAGGGTAAAGGCCCATTCACCCTGGCAAATTCGGAACATGCGATCTCTGGCAACATTTATCGTTTGCAATTCTGGTACAAACGATAATGCAAACGACACATCTGCAAGCGATCAGATCCAACATGTTGGATCAAATCGTCTGAATTCCAGATGATTCAGGGCTATAAGTACTTGAGAAAATTATCGTTTGCAATCGGTAGGTGCCTGTCTTCTCAGGGCGAATACAATTTCTTCAAAATCGCTTGCCTGCGATAAATTTATCGGTGCCCAGATGATCGTCATCTCCATACGATAATTTTGTCGGGCCTGCAAGTGACACAATCATCGGCCAGGGCGAATGGGGCTTTAGATGCAATTTCTTCAGTATCGCTTGCATGCGATAATTTTATCGGTCCCTAGAATATCGTCTTCTCAAGGCCCATTCGCCCTGACCGATGATTCTATCGCTTGGAGGTCCAACAAAGTGATCGCACTGAGAAGACGATATTCTAGGGGCCGATGAAATTATCCCATGGAAGCGATATTGAAGAAATTGCATTCGCCCTGAGATGAGAGGTACCTAACGATTGCATACGATAATTTTCTCAAGTACTTGTGGCCCAGAATCGGTTGGAATGCAACCGATTTGATCCAACATGTTGGATCAGATCGGTTGCAGATCCGTCGTTTGCATTATCGTTATGGGTCCGACAATCCAACGTTTCCAACGTCCGCATGTCGGTCAGACCCTCGTCGGCCAGGGCGAATGGGCCTTGAAGGCCCATTCATCGTTTGCATTATCGTTATGGGTCCGACAATCCAACGTTGAAGGCCCGTTGAAGGCCCATTCGCCCTGGCCGACGAGGGTCTGGCCGACGTGCGAACGTTGGAAACGTTGGATTGTCGTTCCCCTGATCGTTTAGGTCCCTTGTAAACGATAATGTAAACGACAGGTCTGCAAACGAACAGATCCAACATGTTGGATCAAATCGTTTGGATTCCAGCAGATTCCAAGGGACAAGTACTTGAAAAAATGATCGTTTGCAATCGTCCGGTGGCCCTCCTCTCAGTGTGAATGCTATTTGTTGATTTTCGCCAGCATACGATCATTTTATCGGCCCCTAGAATATCGTCTTCTCAGTGCGATAAATTTGTCGGACCTCCAAGCGATAGAATCATCGGTGAGGGCGAATGGGCCTTATGTGTGATAACTTTATCGTACCTCTTCCCAACAAAAGCACCGGCCGCGGTGAATGGGGCTTCATCATTCTCTGGTACAATACACACTCTGCAATTTTGAAGTACGAAAGGAGAATCGTATATATAGGTGTCATTATTGTAAAGTTAAAGGGTGATATGGAATCGACATATTGAAGGCATAGCACACTTTGGTATCTGAGGTGACTACTTTTATTAATGACTTTTTCACAGCTTACTTTTTTCGACGTGGTTTTCAAAAACATCGGAACAAAACCGAAACAGTTCTAGTGTCCGTATCAATTTTCTTCTGGCGCTTTAGACAATTGCAAGTTCTCTGATGCTCGAATGTCTATGGTTCAGACTGATTAAAGGCTGGAACCCATTAAGCGATTGAACTAAAATTCTGATTGTTTTGATCAGTTCTGGTCGCTTGGTTCTGGTCGAAACGACCAGAAATGGTCAGAAATTACCAGAAATGGTGTTCCCATTGTGCGATTTCTGGTAAATCGCTCAGTGGGAACACCTGTTTTGGTCGTTTGTGACCATTTCTGGTCAAAAATGGCCAGAACTGAGCGACCAGAACTTATCAATTTTAGTTTAATCGCTAAATGGGTTCCAGCCTTTAGGTTTGGTGATATCGTAACGATTTTATCCCAATGATGCCGTAGCCCTCATCGCCTATTGAAATACAGCAATCTTAACTCGAGTGTATTCCAACAAATGTTTTGGGCGATCCATGAGAAGGTTACCTATACTGTCAAATTAGTGCGACTGTTAATACATCCTAATCCATAGGGACTAACATTGCAACAATACAAAAGGATGTAATTGATTGGAGGCATCTGATAATGTGTCAGTGGAACACGCTATGTGTTTCACCGGCCATTGGAGGTCTAGCGGTAGCTTCGCCACTAACACCGCGGCGGTCCAGTGTTAGGCGCTGGCGAAATCTAAATGAATGCTACCCCTGGGAGGGCCAATAATGACTCCATCAATACCAACTGATCCTTGCCACTAAATCAAGTGCGTGAGGGGCCGAGGCTGCCTGGGCGAGGACCTTGAATGTCTTGTTTGGCCGCGGCGCCCTCGCAATTAGCAGTGTCCGAATCCCCGCCCGGTCCCTACCCTGAATGTTAAAGATCTATGTCTGCGCCCCCTTATTTGTAAAGGCGCTGGTCTTCTAGTATTGAGTCCAGGGCACTTTCTCGCTTTGAACAGCTGATTTATAAAGGGAATTTCCCCACCTCAAAGGAAGAAATAAAAACGTTACCCCCACCCAAATGTGAGTTATCTCAAGAGGGGTGTTTTTACAGCCTTATAATTGAGCCTAATGTAAGCTCATTGCTCTTCAGTGCCATCACCCTGCTTCCGTTTTTTCACTTTATGCTGGATCGCATAATCTAATCCGCAAAATTAGCCTAATCTCAAATCCTCATAAATTACTGATTGATTCGCATTTGTGTTGACCCGATTCTAATTGCTGCCATTAATCTCTAACTGAATTAGCACAGCTCGGAGCAACTCTCGAGTTGGAGCCTGTGGCAGAAGAGCTGCTCTCACTGCCCTGAACATTTTGGAGAGTTGGTGTAACAGATTATAGATGATCATTGCCGGTCGATTAATCCCAGAGGGAAAGCAAAACACACTGCCCGAAAATAGTCGGTCCCTCCCTTTTGTTTGAGGTGAGTCGTCGAATGTCGGGGTAGTGCAAATAACATGTGGCCCCGACGGTTTTACGTGCCTGCACTCTACACTGATCTTGCAGAGGGATAACCTACTTTATTATGACATCCGCAGCAGTATCAACACAGATGAACAAACCATTAAATCAATGGGGTCGCTGCCACGGGCGCGCATGCACCGCTTATCACGCATGCGCAGCAGACGGTCTGTCAAAGTCCACGGGGAGGCAGAGGTATAAATGTTGATACATCAGATGTGGTCATAATTAGCTATGGATATAAAGATGAAATTGGGGATTTCCGGAATTGGGTACCTGGAATAAAACGCTGGTGGTTTTTAATTGTGTCCAGCCTATTATGTTACAATGTGGAGGAGCATTATTTTCACTAGCTGTTGATCAAGCACAAGAAAAGGTAGACGCTGTAAGGAATATCATTTCGTAAGAACTTAAGATTTAATTCAAGCTGTCGAAAATAATTCTCAATAACTAGGTAGGCCTAGTGTCAGTCAATAATTAAATAATCTGAGAGTTATATAGTCCAACTCAGACCATTCTACTAATTTCCAAGCTAAACATACCTCATAGAGCAAAAAGAAAGAAAGTGACAGTGCCTACTTTCTATATACTACTTACAGTATTCGCTCACATGGACGAACAAAACTGTACATGTGCGCTAACTTTCTTAGTTTTCCGAACGTCAGCCAAATTATGTTTCCTTTGGAAATGAGGGCATTTCGGGTGCCTTTCACTACCTATGCATTTACAAAGAATAATTTATTGGCCATATTTTATCATAAATACGGGCAATGAAATTGTAAAATGACGTTCGAGGCACTCACAAAAACTACCAATGCCTGTCGTCAGGCATTTCTCAGACCATCCCCAAGATAAGGACTAAGCCTTAGAGATCACGAGAAAAAAGGGTTTGAGGAAGCCAGTATTGCCAGCATGCCAAAAAGATGACCCACATGAAGAGTGTGGGGTGGGTACGACCCTAAAACCGGGCCAGATGTAACGGACATGTTGATTGGTTCTGACGTCGCCATGTCGTAATCAGCGGGCTGACCGGCTACAACAAAAAGCCACCCGTTCAAACGGAAGCCATTGTGTCACGTTTGATTTTGGCGCTGAGAAGACGCCTGCCATTTGGCTCGACAGGCAATTCTGACCATCAGACATGTTCTGTTTACATGTTTTCCTCTGAATTTGGGAATCGCATTGTATGGCCGTTGTTGTAGGAATGTCGATTGAAAGGCCACTCTATTCCATCTTCATCTTTGCCTTACTGCACGAGCGCAGAGAAAACCAAAAGAGGCATTTGACTCTAAAAGGGGGTCCAGCGCCTGTTGAATAACACGATTTTTAATAGTATTTTGACTCTCTTTCTTTGAAAGTGCAGTCACCTTGTTTTTCTGAAAAAGAATCTTTCTTTCTTAAAGAGAGTCAAAGATACATTTATTCTTTGTGCAGTGTGAGTCCATTTCGGAAGAAAGTGAATGCATTATTCTTCTTTATGACAAACGCTGGACCCCAAGGGATATATCTAAAAGCAAAAATAATATAAAAAGATAGAACCAGCTAGGTCAATATCACAATGCTTGTTAGATTTCTGATTCATACAAGGAAATGCCAATTTTTAACGTTATTACATTTTTGATTACCTCTATGTAATTCCTAGAGGGTTATTTTCATACTGTATTGTATTGAAACGGACTAGGCCCAGAATATAGTTAAGTAAGGTAGCTTTTCCTATCTCATTTCTCAGTTTGAGTCCCCACAGAGTGAAAAACAAAAGCAGGGATGCTGACCCCAAAAACCTCCCTCTCGATCCGCCGCTGATATTACAAATGTTTTTAGTGACCGTCGTCTCACACTTTTATTATTCGTTTCTCAAACACTTGCTTTGCATACTGTTGTCTTTTTTCAGCTTTTGACCTTCCATGTTACCCTTTACCTGTTTACAATATAACCCATATACTGCCAATAACATTTATACATGTGTGTCATATCTATTTAGCTGTAAGATGTTCTACATTTGAATTTCTACGCTACTTGTTTACACATAGGCATATGCTGGGGACGATCCAAACTAGAAACTTCATGAGAAACATAAATTATCATTAGTTCATTACCATTACCTCAGTAAAATTAATGATAACGGCTGTCTGATTTTTGCAGAAGTTATTTTCATGCCTTCGACTGCATTTTCCTCTTTTTGGCACTACACTTACAGGAATGACTTCGTATTTCGCTTTAGAGTTCGACGACGTTTTCATTTCGCACAACCTTTAAGGACTTTCGATACCAAAAGCAGTTGTAAAGTCAATTCCAGTAGAGCCTAGCACTAATGGAAAATACTGACACCCATGTGACATTTGTGACTTGTGTCACGTGCGTGGGAACAGGGTAGATCTCCAGGCGCAGGTCGCTGTGATCCTCTGGCCGACCAAGCATCCTTCGTTAAGTCCCAGATCGCCATTAAGGCCGCTAGTGTACCCAAAGAGGGGCCATTCCACTCCAACTACTAATGCCTCTCAGTGAATAAATACCACCATTTCTTAATGGTTATTTTTCCAGCTAAGTGTTGAAAGTCGGTTGTAATTGGATTATGCCCTCGTTCGGATTGTCGTATTTATAGGAATTAAAGACATAAGGGAATACATGTATTCTTCTTATATGATTAAGTCAATAATCAAACTTATGATTCTTTATTACTGTAGCATTAAATCTGCTATGTTTTTATCTAGTTTCCATCAAAAGATATCCAAAGGTTAATTATCACTAGCTGCCAATGACAACTTCCAGCTTTTTACACAAGTAGTGCCTGAGTAAGTCAATAATGACTTTAAAAAATCAAGTTCTGTCAATGTACGCTAGTTCAACACCTGTGGCCAACGTTTATCAATGAATAAAAGCTATAGATGTAGACTATCTACCATTTGATTCATGATTGACAAAGAGTCCATGATAGTTTAAAAAGGTGCACATAAACCAAATTAACAACTCACCTATAACATTCCCGATGTATTTCGTGCACTTTTTAATGTATTTGAAAACACATTTCATTCTAAGGTAACCCTAGTGTATCTGAGGTGCTTATTTGGAGGGTTATGGGTAAGAGAAGGTGACCGGTGAGGCATGGTGAAAATGGGTGAAACATGTTCAGAAGGTGGTTGGTGATACGTGACATGGTGCATATATATACCAAATTTACTCTCAGAGGCCCCCAACACGTTACCAACGGGGACTAATCATTCAGAGGGAAATACATGGGTGACGAGAGATGTAGAAAAGTAAATTTATGGAAATAGTTCCTTCAGACCCAAACCAGAATGCTATACTCGGAGTGATGATTATGGAGGAATCTGAAGCGACGGCGGAGTATGCCGACAGCCCAGTTTCTGGCCCATGCAGTAAAGTATTTGACCTTTTATCATACATTGTCTGATTATGTTCAAAACAACTGATGCATATAATCGAAAATATATGACAATATTAATTAGGCAAATAGAGTACAAACATGCATAGCATAAAGGTGCAATAGTCCCTTGAAAATTAAATTGGAAACCTCGGTCCTGAATGTACATGATTAGGATTTGTTGTCAAGCCCACAACTAAAATAGAAATATGGGAAAACGATGGGAATTTCCCTTTTCCAAAGAGAATTGATGGGTACGTAATAAAAGACGTATATTAGCAGCTGTTGTAATTCTTGACCAACAATGAAAGTTTCCAGGAGAGTGACCTGTATATGATTTTGGACACAAATGGCAGTAGATACCACCAGCGGCAGTCAGATGGGTCTGCAGTTGGAAAGTTCTGGGCAGTCATGCATGGCAGGAATGGGATATACACAGCATCAGCTTGTCAGAGAACTATAGATCTGGTGGCCAAGAAAGGACCTAAAAACCCAAGACTTTTGATGAGCCATAAGAGTGAATAAGGGGTAATTGTCATTTCATTTCACATTTCTCATATCTCATCTATTTTGAAAATTGCCAAATATATTTTCCTATTAATAATTTAGCCTTATCAGCCTAATCTCATGGTGTTATAATCAAATTCCTATAATCAGACCTATAGTGGCACTGTTTGGGCAGGAGTGGCACAGTCAGGGCAGCAGAAGGCAGCCAGGGTAAACAAGAGAAGCTATAAGCCAATGGAGGGTAAGAACAACGTTAACAGTGAGGTATTACGGGTAGCATTAACGCATTTCGTCAGTTGGGCAGTCAAGAACGTTGACCATGTCCCTCCCTTGCAATGTGCAAAATAGTGTTTTAACTTCTCAATAGGCGGCAGGAGCAGTGGGTCCTGTTATACCACATTAGTCTCGAGGCGTATGTGCTCCCCTGAAAGTCTTCTCATGCCATGGCCGAGGTATGCCCGAAAATAGAAAACACACCAGATAGTATGATCCCAGTCTCTTAGAAAACAAGAAAGCAATATTCCATGGAAGTAAACATAGTATGAAATAACTATTCATATGAATTTTCTTGTTTTTTTCTAGAGTACCTAGACATGCAGATGACACCTTAATGTACATGCTATAGTATTCAGTATAGAATGAATAATATGTAAAGATGTATTCCTAGAACAATAATATAGAACAAAATCGTGCAATAGAAAATGTTCTATTCATATTTAGAAACAGAGGAATGAAGATATGACAGAATTAAATAACATTCAAGAACAATCGATGTGAATTATATTTTTGAGTGATGAATCTATATGTTAAGGGAGATACATTTTAAATATCCGTTAAGGGAAATTGTCACAAATAATGCCCCAATAAAACATTGGAATAATTCTTCTCAATGAAAGCCGTATACATGTACATCATCAAATAGCTGCCATTTCATGAGGCATTCATAACGTATGTGTTTCGCCAGTTTTCACTTGGCGAGCACTAGTCGTGTGTTGAAGGGATTGGGGGAATGGAGGCCCGTGGCATTCAGAGCACAGAACCAATCAGGCCTAGCGACGGGCTCCCAGGAAGACTGACCAGGGCAAGGCGCAGCATACCTCCAAACCGGAGACATTGTGATATGGTAGGAAATCAAGTTCCAACACAAAGAGAAGCAGAGAAGGAGGCAAGTTGGAAAATTGGGATGTGGGACGTTGTGTGCAAAGGCAGGGACAGGGAGGAGGAAAGAGGAGGCAGGAGGGGGTGGTGGAAGAAGCAGAGAAGGAAGAAGAGGAAGAAAATGAGGGGAGGAGGAGGAGGAGGACTAGGAGGAGGTGGAAGGAGGAAGAAAAGAAGGAGGAGGAGAGGAGGAAAGAAGGGAGAGGAAGGAGAGGAAGGAGAGAAAGAGAGGAGGAGGACTAGAATGAGGTGGAAGTAGAAAGAAAAGAGGGAGGAGGAGAGGAGGAATTTAGAAGGGAGAGGAAGGAGAGGAAGGAGAGAAAGAGAGGAGGAGGGCTAGAATGAGGTGGAAGGAGGAAGAAAAAAGAGAGGAGGAGAGAAGGGAGAGGAGGGAGAGGAGAAGGAAGAGCAGGAGGAGGAGGAGGAAGTAGCAGAGGAGGAGGAGGTGGAGCAAGAGGAGGAGGAGGAGGAGGAGCAGGAGCAGGAGGAGGAGCAGGAGCAGGAGCAGGAGCAGGAGGAGCAGGAGCAGCAGCAGGAGCAGCAGGAGGAGCAGGAGCAGGAGGAGGAGCAGGAGGAGCAGGAGGAGCAGGAGGGGCAGGAGGAGCAGGAGGAAGTAGCAGAGGAGGAGGAGGTGGAGCAGGAGGAGGAGGAGCAGGAGGAGCAGGAGCAGGAGCAGGAGCAGGAGGAGCAGGAGCAGGAGCAGGAGCAGGAGGAGCAGGAGCAGGAGGAGAAGCAGGAGGAGGAGGAGCAGGAGCAGGAGAAGCAGGAGCAGGAGGAAGCGGCGGAGGGCAGCGAGGAGGACAGTGGGAAGTGGAGGATAAGAGGGGGATTAGGAAGAGCAGGATGGGAGTAACATGAGAGCAGGTCGGGTAGAATATAATATGAATAACAATGGAAAAAGACATCCATAAGAAGAGAGATGAATGATGCATTGTCTACATGTATGAGTTAGGGCTATGTTAAACAAAGTGCATATAATATTGCATTCAAATATTGATTTAATAAAAACAAAACAGTTATTGTTATTAATCAGAAACGGTTCTGCACTTTATCTAGCTGCACAATGGTAGTTGACATCCCACCTCACACCCACTTTTTAACAGGAAATCCAAATAAGTCTAAACAAAAAAGAGAGAGATTTCTTGTAAATATTCACCAAGTAATTATTGGCCTCCTGGGTTGGCACAAAACATAACACCCTGGAGAAGGCGGGTTTTACATTGTTTATTCACATACGGAACTCGTATTTCCCTTATAGTCCTTTTCGGCGTAATTCAATGATCAGATGTGATTTCCACTGACAAAAAAACGATCATAAAAGATCTGCAATTCTCTTCCCTCGTTTGTTAAGCTGACACTGCATCTTTCCTTATCCCAGTGCTTATTTTACGACATATTTACAGCACCCTGGCCACAGAGAAGAAACCCTGTTCAACATGAAACGCAACTGGGTGCCATTGGAGGCCGGGCCTTAATCATATTTGGCTGGTTACTGTGAGCGTGCGATCATTGTAAAGGCCAGGGATAGCCGTCAGTGCTTGATGGGGCACTCCAACCCAGAAGAGGAAATCAACTTGAATAGGTGGCGCACTATCTTACGAACCAGTGGCCGAATGATCTCGTAAAAAGTCCCCGTGAAATAGTCCAGGAACAGGAACGGACAGGGGCTCGTCTGAAAGGAAGGAAGCATCCGTTACAAAGGTCAGCGTTTTTTATGCCAGATCCAGGCTCCCGGGGAGGCAGCAGCGGAAGCAGCAGTCGTCCACAAACTGACAAGTCTAAAAGGAACTAAGTGCACCTTGGGTAGTTGGTGGTTTCTGAGAATTCCTCCAATTGCCTGCAGGTGTTATTTAGCCGACTCATTCTCGGCCACAAGGTGTATGGTAATTGAGATGTAGGTACAATAATGCCCACGTCGTAAAAGTGTCTTGCTATAGTTTAGGTCAGCAAATTAAAGCTTCCTTTGTGGGCTTTTATTGTTGCAAGGAAAGTTGTTAAGCAATGGATTTACCCTAGGACTATGCAGGGCTTCTTGGGTTCTTTAGAAATCGAAAATAATTCATGTTAGAGACCACTCTCCACATCCTTTAAAAAACCCTCTTCATAATTACTATCGATATCGACATTGGGACCACAACTTCACACTAACTCAGTCTTAAATACATCTTTACCATGTTATTGTTTTGTCAAACTTCTCAAGTTTTATGCACTGTCATTTTTACATGTCTGTCTATTTTACTTTAATTTTTATCTGATTAACCCAGATTCTGCAAATGGTTAGCCACCTGAACCATCACTTGTTTCCTGTACCCATGGGCTTTGATCTACCCAACACCACCCATGTTATAGCTTAGAAAAGGGTCTATTGTTTCTCCCAAGCCTTTACCCATGAGCATTCAATGCGTAATCTTTACTCAAATGCTGTTGCCAACAGTATTGTCATCATCTTCCAGTTGTCATGTTTCCATTTGCTTTTTGTCCTTACCTTCCCTTTCTACTCTTTACTTTGCCCTATAGGTTTTTTAGATTTGTAACCTTCCAATCACTAGTTAGGGTTTCCCTTTTCCCCTTTTGATTTCCAATACTGCACTCTTCGCGTATTCAAAATACGTACATCGACACTATTTAGATAGATGCTGCACTTGTTGTCATTTTTTTTTTGATTTTAAGGAGCTGAATTATGTTACTGTTGTCCCTATTGATTGGAAATATCTCACGTATCGTTTTTCTCACAAATAAGCCCACAGTATAAGTAAAAACATTTTCAAATGTGTATTCACAGGACCTTCTCTATCTCAGGCCAGTCCTTCAAACCCTTCCTTGCCCCTCCTTAACCGCACCCCATCCCTCCCCGAGCCAGTCTATTGCTGCGTGGGTTAGCCTTGACAGGCGGGTAGCGGGGCATCACATCTTTGATCAGGCTTGGGTCGAGGTGGAGCCGGTCACGCAGGCCCTGTCCCTCATCCCTCGGCCCCTCTCACTATCAATAAAACCAACATTTCAGGGTGGGCAGACAACCTGTCGCGGCCGGGATCCGCCTCGTGCGTGATCTTCTTGCCGTCCATTCGGCCTTTAATCATGTTTACTCCTACCTCCGGGCTTCTCTGATACAAGAGGCAGTCCTCTCAGGGGTAGGCCTAGTGGTATATGTATGGAGGGGGATATGTGTGCATGGTGCCAGGTATAGGGTATTTTTGGTATGTGTAGGCGTATGGATGACGTATTTTTGAACCTTTCTTTTGTATATTGCATCCAGTCCTTTATTCGTAAAACATAGAATGGATATGAACGTTAGTCTAAGTGTTTAGAGACAAATGAACGTTAGTCTAAATGTTTCGAGACAAATTTCACCGGCTTGCTAATAATGAAAGTTGATGTTCATTGCTAGAGGATATAATATATTCCACTTTATATTGATTATCAATAAATGTGCTTGATCTATGAGGTTTTACATTTGTACTATTTACAGGGAGTCGAAGTCTTATTCCTTCCACTCCTTGTTTTGTTAGTTTTGCTAGTCCAAGTCACAGTCCTTTGTCGCTGGACCATGAATCAGCTCCAGATATAGTTCACTCATCAAGAGTTGAGAGGAACACTCGCATGAAGGGATGTTTCTTAACTGTTGTCCAATACACGTAATATATGTCACTGACTTAGCGTTAATCAGTCCATAGTCAAGTCCACTCAGCTCTCACATCCAAATGTTCCTAGACAAAGTCAAGCCTATCTATAAATAGCCAATGGTTTGAACATCTCTGAGCTACGGACACTCTGGTCCCGCCTAATCACTCACTACCCAGCGCTTGACTTAGCGCCCTCCCCCCACTCTCTGTGTAAGCATGGGGATTCATTGCCTATGCCCTAGCAATAGTTTTTATATGTGTGATCTTTTAAACTAGGACTAACGCCACATTAGCACACGCTTGCCCTTTGCTTTTATTTTGTTCTACTGTAGGCAGAATTGGGATTCATGTTGAAACCTGCATACCTGAACATAATGGGAGGTTCAGTTTCCATTGTAATATGGGTATATATATATACGTCTCACATACCATGAGCTTGAGAAATCCAATATGAGTGTTCAGACCTTTGCGTGCAGAGCTCACGAACATTTTTAGGTCCATTAACTAAATAAAGTTTAACACAAGATACCTTTCAATCTAGCAATGTATACAATGTATTATAATAATCAAATCAGTATATCAAATTATTAAAACGTTGGTAATTTTTTTGATCTATAGGAACACCAATTACCTAATGTACAATTAGCCATAATTCTTTTGGTAACCATAACTATTTGCAATTGGTATCGCACGCACGAAGACCTGGAGCACACTCGTTCATGAATAAAAACAACTTAACAATGACAATATGCATACAACGACCCGAACACATTTTTCTATAGATTTTGGCTTAAAAAATGAAATGAGAACGTCAAGATTTCTTTCACCTGCCAAAGTACAACTAACTGTGATTTTGAATTTTTATTAGTCCTTTTCGTTCGATAATTAGTTTATTATTCCAACAATGCTGCATTAATTCAAGTCTCATTTTATGGGCATGAAATAATTAATTGTGACCAAGGCAAAATCAATAGAGACGGTCCTCTCTTTGTTGAAAAAAAAACTTATGTTGAAACAATAACAATCCACGAAACACCAATAACATTTGCGCACTCAAGAAGAGTTTGTTGACAGCTGGTTTTAAAGAGCTCAGTGCTTCCCCCTAGCGAGAGGCAGCAACATCAAAATGCTCTTTACTGCAAAGCTGCCATTTGTGTTCCCACTTTACTACAATTCTGGGTGAACATCCTGCATTGGCCTCATGTAATAACGATTGATTCAAGACGGAAGACAACGTCGGGGATTTCATAAAAAGAAACTAGAAGAGAGAGAACCCATGGGTTTCTCTCGAAGCGGTTTTCTATAACAGCTAAGCATTTTACATGCTCCATACCTCCTGATGTCCGGCTATATGGCCTTTGATAACGTGTAATGGTTAATTATTACATTAATCAATGGTTTGAACATTAATTAATCAACCGAAATCCCTGCCAGCTCTTCAATATGTATTAAGGATCTTGTTTGTGAATTTTTTTTTATGTGTGTTTGTAATTAGGCCTATGATGTCAATTAGTATGTCATAGTTGAGGACGAAATCACCATAATTATGGTGAAAATCGTCCAATTGATATACATGTACTTTTATTTACTGAAAAAGAATGCCATAACAAGAAGTTGACATCCCAATCATAAAATAAACTCTGCTACTTCAACCTTCTCAACTCGACGATGTTCTGTTGAATCGAATAGAGGTATACAGGTTGGCCCCCAGATTGCCTCTGATCATGTATTTCAAAGGACACTTCCTGGTACTACAATAAGAGATTGCGTTAAGAAAATAAGGAAATACAAAAATAAGACTAAAACAGAAATAAACCCATAAAACTGACCTAAAGAATGAAGCCAAAAACGTCCAAGGTCGTGACGAGAGGGCCGAGTCCCGGCGGGGCAGGGTGTCCTGGCTGCTTACCACCGCGTGCCTCCATCACTACATTACCGTAATGAATTACCAGAATCACATTTCCTAATCAGCCCGGCCGTTTTAGAAAAGTAATTAAGGCCCTGTTTTTGTCAGAGTAATTAAGGGAGGTAGAGGTCAGGCCGGCGGAAGGACACAAGTTGGCTTTCGTGACACACGATTTAATCATTGCCGTTTTCCTCTCTCCTCCTTCTTGTCTGCTGCCGAGGTGCTTGGACGGCTGCCAGCGGGAAATAAACAGCAGACGACATTTTGGACGGTTCCCATGGCGATCTGCAGTGAAGGGGATTAAAGCGCGCCAAAAGATTCCCTTAGACCTGCGCCATAAGAATGCAAGAGTAGTGAAGCTGCTTCTCGACTGTCAAACTTTAAAGTTTCTTGGTATGTTCCTATAGTGTGCAACCCAGAGCTGTTTATCTTTCTTCAACATTTTAATTCAAAGATTTTATTCTTGAACAGCAGATCGTATGTCTTAATGTAAGATTTTTAAAAGTGTACATCGGTTGTGCTCATATTACATCATATGCATGTATTATTATATCGTTCAACATATTGGTTACAGTCTAAGTTTACAAGAAAACCAAGTAGCTCTTGTCAATATTGAGCATACTTTTTCCCAATGTTGTATAAAGCTTATCAACGTTAATAACATTATGAAATGTAAGATTAAACGTAGAATGTTTATTAGATAAGGGTATCAGATTATTCAATATTGGATAGATAGCCTGATTTTACTTTACATATTAAGAAAGGTTAACATTAATAAGTTTTGTATTTTCATTAACGTCAGTGACATGTTTTAAATGTCTTATTTCTATTACAACACCATTATGCCTACTTACAGCTCTTGTTTCATACTCTTTTTTCTTATATTACGTGTGAACATTATCATAGTAATAGTTTGGAAGTCCCTCATACAAAAGTGCTATGTTTTGTTTCAGAATACTAACACTCGGGGACGCCACTGCGCCATGTTAGCTGCAGGCACAGTTCTCCTACTTGCAGTCAGATGGCAGCAAGTCACGGTTTGCCAAGAACATTTTGGCAACCCTTTTAGAGTTGTAACAATAACTTAAAGGCCTAGGTCCCAGAAAAACATTGATATAAGTGCAGTCTCGTTGAAATATCTGACAAGAAATGGCCTTATGCAGATGTGTGTTATGGTGTTTCCTTAACTCTTCACTATCTATATATAATTTATAGTTCTATATACTATAGTATTTTCATGGAAAATATGTTTCGATAGCAAACCAGTATATAAATTAATTCTTCAGAATTTTCATTCAAACAGTCAATATCTAGCCGACGGTCACAATGCACAAGGAACCAGAATTATAAAGCATATTAAAAATAGGTCTCAATATAATGGATGAATCAGTTTCATGGTCACCACGAACCATTTCGATGGGAGACAAAGCCTATGGTTTTTATGTAATTTGGTTCAAATGATGGGTCAACTTGATGGCTATCATGCAAATATGGAAGGGAATGTGGTTTGAAAACCATCTAGAAAAAAGGAATTTTGTATGAAAGGACCTAGTGCATTGTTTGAATGCTGCTCCATCAGTCCATGGTGTTCATTAATTGCTATAGATGAACGAGGGGAGTATAATTCAATTTCATCGGTTTCAGGGTAACCTTATATTAGTATAGTATTTTGAAATATCCATTATAGATCACAATAAATTTTGAAATATTGTAATAGCCATATCGTTTGATTGAGCACTTGCAGATATAACTCCAGGCTACAATCTTTCAGTTAAAATCAGGCAACTGACGTAACTGCTCCAGGCGTTCTTTAACCTTCTAACCTCGATTTAATAATGTAAAGGTTGACTGAACGTGTTCTCGGGAACAGGTGGCAATGTTTACACGTGGTGGGTAGGTGTGCTCACAAATTGGGACCAATTTTCTTTGAATCCGGTTAGAGATCATGCAGTGCTCGTTTTGATCAGGTCCTATGATAACAAGGAAAGTGATGTTTTTATATGTGAGCCTTTAAACTTGGTTAGTATGTTCTATATATCAGAACCAAAATATTTTAGGTCTACTTTTGTATTTGTGCTTTCCTACTGACATTTATATGATAAACATTGCACTTGATGGAAGTCAGATATGAACTGATAGGCTCGAGCTTCAAGGACAGGAATAATACCAGGGGGTCAATGTTCTACATATAAATATAGTTTGAATATAAAAAGCAAATATCAGAGCAAAATATAATTGCAATTTGTTCTACATAGTATATATATAACACTATACAATCATATTTGTCAAATATACAATAGTATCAGCAAAGGACAATTGATAAAAATGCTAGCCATGGCGCCTACACTAAGCTAGGTTGACCTTTTATCAACAATATACTGTCCAACCTATACGCATATATATGGGAGTTGTGCCTGGCCTTATCTAAATCTCATTATGTAGAGCCGTGGGGGAATGTATTAAATCCTGGCGCCCTCGCGATAATCTTAAAGGCACAATATATATGTAGGTGCTTGGAGTCCATGGTCGCTACCGTGTCAAACGTCAGTGGTCTTGTGTTCTAACCACACCAGAGGCTATTGACATGTAGATCACTTCCAGAAAGGCCTATTTGATCGGGGCTACCGGCACCTCCAGTCTTTACCTTGGCAACTGCATTTGATCTATGGGTGTAGTTAGCAGGCCCGGGCATTACTCATATAGTACCTGACGGGTGCCACCTACGGGCATACATTCAGGTAGGGAGCCGGCTGGCCAGGTAGAGTGTTTAGGCTGGACCCAGCAAACAAAGACCATTTACATTGTGTACATTCTAGACGCAGACCACTTGCTACCTGAAGGGTAGTCGATTCTGCCAGATCTTGAGGAATATACCAAAGGCACCCCCTACTGCTGGGGCAAAATATTATACCCCATGGATTAGGACTTGAGGAAATATCAGACTGAAGTGAAGAGGACTTTGAATCCACTGGATTATTCTTTATGCTTATGATTGCATAAGGATCGATTGGAAAGATTGTGGCACGTATTTTAGCTGTTATGGACGAGGAACGATTTCTAGGGCTGTGATCTGCCTGTGATAAAGGTAAGTTTTACCACTTCAAGTAAGATAGCAATGATTCATGCCACAAAAAGATTAATACAGCCACGGAAACCTTCGAAATCCATACGTTGTCAGGATCAGAACTTCCAACCATAGTAGCTTTGCCAATATTGCTCGAGATATCCTTTTGCACTCTGATCATGATAATAATAGTTTTGTTGCAGTCGCATATCTCATAATATCTGCAATAACATACCCTTAGCTCAGATTACTGTGCGTGGACCGCTAGGTTTACATGGACAAATCCCAGTGAAGGACACGTCCCAGTGGTTGGATTAATACACCAGATGATCAATAAAATTGCCGAGATTAAGATCCCGCTGGTTCTTAAGTCAAATGCCTCTACTATACATACGGTATACGTGACCTCAGCTCAAGGTATGTTGGAGTTAAAGCCGTCAAGAATGACATGTTATATGTGAAGAATTGCTCACTTTGATATTGGGTTCTCAATATGGATTATTATGCTGTGATCCGTATCCCGCCTAAAAACAGGTTAACATCTGTCAAGATAAAGGATACTGTTTATTCGCCGTCGGAAATAAATGTGCTTGTTTGAGTGTTTCACCTGGTCACTGCCCGACATTGGACGGAGTCCAGGAAGTTGGACCATGTCGAATGCAATTTCTAAGAAATTATACATGGTTAAGATATAGATTATTTGGATATCATGCCCACACATTATAATGTTAACCCATGTTTCAACTAACCGCAACTAGTGGTTATATCTAGACATTCAATATAGTATTATCTATTTAGCGAATTCATAGAATTACTAACATTAAAAATACATATATATCCTTAATGTCAGTATTCCTAAAAGAGCGCTTAATAGATGATATTATACTGAATATTTCTAGGCCACTCCTCTCACGTCTTTAGGCCTGCATAGGAAAAAGCCGAACCCTAATAAATAGCACTTCTTTTTTCTCCTTCTAGGTTCAAAGATAAGTCAATCAAGGACCATGTCTGTGATCAGTCTACCAAGGTCCTTGTGGACGCCGTTCCAGGAAAAAAGCTATGAGCTCGATCTAATCAAGAAGCGGGCGTATCGCTTGATGGGCGAATTTAACTGCGTCGTTTTGGAATACAGAGACTGGTTTAATAGACGTCACCAGTCCTTCATCGACGCCATTAAAAGTGTTCAAAACGAGGCCCCAACTCTCGTCTCTCACGAGATCTCGAACCTGACCCAATTACGGCGAGTGTACAGCGTCGGCCAGAAGCTGACACGGATGGGGTTTGCCTTTCGTGGTAAGGAGCACATTGAGCATTTCTTTGGTTACTGGGATGAGCTGCTCAGGATCAAGGAGTACCTCGATACGGATCTGCTCATTGAGGTCACCGCCTTCTGCACCACCATTGATAGGCTCCGTCACCCTGACCTGAAAAAAGAAATTGATGATCTACATGCTGAACTTTGTAACAGGTGCACAGAAGGGTTTGATTTCGGACACACCCGTAATGAAAAGGACAACTTATTCATTTATAAACTCACTATGGCTGATAATCGCTTCCTTGGCCTTGTAGGGTTTATACCTTATATATTGGATTTTGCAACGAAGGTTTGCTTCCTTATTGGAAAATTGTTTATTGAAAGACTTGAGAAATGAATTTAACCATGTGCTATCCTCCTATTATTACAATGACAATCTGTAGGTCTGCTATTATGAGTATGTTATCTCCAGTTAGGATGTCGTTTGACAGTCAGAAATAGTATTTAAGGATAGACATAATTACTTAGTAACGATCAAAATGCAATTGACAAATGATTGAGAAATTTACTTTGTCTCTACATGCGCCAAAGCTAAATGAATCCGTTGACAATTGCAAATTGTTAAGTAACTATTGATATGGGCGTTTTGCGGTGGTTTTGGTATTTAGATATACCATTGCAGACAATTACTCTCCCTACACTTATACGCACACAATACAATTATGCGATATATATCCAATTAAGATAACTAGGTATTTATATGAAAAGATAGATTGAAGAATGAATGCGAGAAAATGAAAATGAATGTTTAAGTTTCCAGACATATTCTTGTGATCCATTTGGAGAAAAGTGTTTTTTTTCAGATTTTTTCCTATAACTAGATTTTATCTTAGAAGTTATCTAGAATTTTAAAAAGAAGATGACAAAAATATCTTTTTTTCACACAATTTAAGAATTGCAGGGTTGTCTGCATATAAATGATATCTGCATGATTTGCGACTATTTTACTCTTACGCCACGGGCAAATGTGATGAAATTATATAGGTGATAAGAAACATTATCTGTGATATTATGGCTGTGAAATCAGATTTTATTCAAGAGGTATATTGCCCTGCGAAGACCAGTAGAGGGCATAGCATGGTAACGCCACGAGCCTCTCTGGGATGACACCAGGTGGCGACGTCTATGCCTTCTGACTTCTGACCAGGCAGGATAAGTTTAAGGCGAACAGTGAAGTACATTTTACACAAATAAATTAACCTTTTACTCCGTTGTTTTACATGTACCACTCTCGTTGTTATTCTTTCTTTGTCATTTCAAACAAAGGTAAAATCATATGAATTCAAGTCTGAAATTAGTAAGTATCCAATAACCAATTATCATTTGTGTGCTGCAGTAATAACAAATAATACCCCAAAGAAATGAAGCTTTCGGAAAACCTTATACATTAATGCAGTTTCTTTCACGGATAAAACTTGGGAATCAATAACATCGTACTGGTTTCCGGTGACATCTTCACTTGTGTGCACAGGCAGATATTACATTGCTCAATAACTGATGGACTGATTGCGGTGTACAATATGTAGTCTTCGCAGTAGGAGAACCCCTTTTCTCAGCGTGGAACCCACACTAAGATAGGCTCTGATCACAAGACCCCCCAAGTGCTGCCTGGGCTTACTCCCTCTTTTCACACTGTCCCCGGCGAGGCTTCTCCACTTACACTCCGCCCATTACACGTGAGTCGGTCTCTGCCTATTTGGAAATGACGGCTAATGAGGCAGTGTCGTTTTTTTTTTAGTCAGAACAGTAATATGCTACCGTTACCACTGGTAGGCATCCCCACCACCGCACATAGCAGCATATTTCACTAACCAGCTAACGAAGGCAATTTTCCCCATTTGCGTTGTACACTTGTGCTTACTAGACTTGCCCAACCGTTCCCACCGTTCGACGGAATACGACTCCAGTTAGTCCGTGTGGCATTCGGGTAAAATTACCCTCTCTTTCTAATCATTACTGTAATTGCTTTTTTTGGGAGACGTATCATGCCGAGCCTCGGGCGTTGATGTCCTAGCAGGTTGCGACCCGATGGGAGTGGGTGGCAATGGACAAGGGCAATTGCGTTATAAGCGCAGCTTGGAGAGAAGTCATTTAAACCTCATCTGTCAGTTTTGAGATGTAAGCTTTTAGTTGGTTGCGATGGGCTTCCCTGTTGGAGGCCACTGGTAACACTTACTCCCGATTTTCAAAATCGCCAAAGGGGGGAATAAGACGAAATCCTAGACATATTGCATATCGTTTGAAAAGATTCGAGTTCTTTTTCAAATGGTTTAATTATAGCAAGCATTGATTTCTGTTATATTTCTAACAACAATTTAGAAACGACTTGTCAGCATCAAAAATCGCCTAGTGTAATATAGGCTGTTTTTTTCATGAGTGTGCCTTTTACATACTATCAGCATTTCAAACATGGCTAACTATACCCTCTATTTTGCCCAAATGTAAAAAGAAAACAACCAAATAACTAAAGGGCCCGGGGGGGGCACTAGTGAAAACCTTTATACAGCACACCATGATACGCCTTGCATGGTATGCTCCCTCCTGGATCTGTAACAAATTACTGACATGGTGAGGTCAGATGTGAGCTTTGAAAGGAAACAACCACACAGGAATCAGAGCCCTCTCCCCGACCAGAGCACGCCGGGGCGCCTGTGTAGGCAAAGGGTGGATGACAGAGCTGTGGGGCACTGGGAGCAGGGACCTAGAAGAGGAGATATAGGTCTAAGGTATCAAATATGTGAATAAAACTGGTTTAATAAAAAATCTATATAGAGAAGAAAAAATCGTGGAAATGTACTCAAATTTACTGTCCTTCATCATACTTCCTTTAACCATACTTTTCACAACCATATCACTTTAAAACACCATATACACCATGCATGCAACGCGGTGAGAGTGATACTGTAGTTGTCATACAAGTATAAGTAAAAATAATGTAAAAACGGGCTGGATTATATAACTGGGAGAAGGGTAATCTAATCCTGTGATGTAGGAGATAGTCTTTCTATGCGATGGACCGGTTTCTGCAGGTCTAAGCATAGTTATTACTCTTTCGTTTTACTGAAGCGAAGCTAATTGAAATCGTACACCTTTTAGCAAGCCCTATTGCATCCTCAAACTTTTCATAGGGGGTAAATTGAATACATCAGTCGATGATGAATAAGGATTTTATCATTATTAGCGTTAGTTCACTTGTTCATTTTCTTTAGATACGCTTTCTTCTGGTAAATGTCTACTCCAGGAATAGTATGTATGCCCTTTCTCCAACTCCTAGTTTATGCGATGTTGCGGTAAACAACAGTGAAAGTACTTTTTATTTGTTTTTAATAAAACAGCCACACAATATTGTCTGGCCCTGGTTGACCAGGACGTAGACATGAAGTACACTTTCTCTTATTGGCACAATGTCGGAGCATTTGGAAAGGGCAGACACTCACAGTGCATTGCCCTTTCACCACTGACAGTATCCTACAGTCGCAAATTGATAGGACCTTTCTTGGCCGGTGAGCATCCGATGATCACCGTGTCGTAAACGATCTGGCATTAACCCGCAGACCCCTCCTGTCAGACAGCCAGCAGCCCTCCCTAATCACCTCCAGGGGAAAAAGAACAGAAATGAAGATCCAACCAGATTAAAGAAAACATCACCATTAAAACACCGGGCATCGTTTCCATAAATCATGCCCTGCTTGCTGCTAAAAATGTCTTGTTATTTCTCCAGGCAGCAGGCGTTTAATTTTACCATCGATTTGGAGTGTTTCATGAACATCCCAGTCCTATAAGCCTGCCACGGTCCCATCAGAGCAAACAAATCAATTTTTTCCTGAGTCATGCCATCTCCACCAGACTGCCTTTCGAGGATTCCCTCTCCTATGCTCTGGAACCATTGGTATGGCGTCAGGACCCTCAGGTGGAGAGTGTGCAAAAATATATGTCCGGGGTCAGGGAGGGAGGGAATCTGCATCTAAGGCCAGGGTTAAAGCAACATTTACGGGTCTTGTCCACCTGGGGCGTGCCTCCGACCGTCATGGGCCCCTCTCATGGAACAACAAACCTTTGATCAATATCTATGTGGCTTATCCTTGTAGGATTCAGGACGGCGAGGCCTGGGGTGACGGGGTTAGGAACCTAAAACATCTGTAACTCTGAATTATCGCCCATGTCCCAGAACTGGCGAGACCTACACATGTTTTACACGGTTTCTATGTTTAATGTGTGAGAATGTAATATATCAGCTGCACGTTTTGTTTTGGATAGAGAAAACATGCCCCTGCAATTATTCTTATTCAAGTACCATATTTGCGACTGCTATATGTATCACTCTCGTTTGCTAAGCCATTTTGGATATAAATTACATTACTAAAAGCAGAGCGATACTATGATAATAATATTACGTCTATGTTGAAAGTCATTGGTTAATACTTAAAATAGTTAAACTGCTATTGGTATGTCTTTAGCAGTTACTTGGCTTCAGTAAACTGCTAAAGACGGTTAACTTTTACGAATTTGCAATTGGTTTAGAGTTTATAGCATATTGTGGGGCTTCTCTTCTTTGAGATAAGTGCATTATCTATAGTTACTCCAGAACCTGTCGTGATTAGTTTTCACCCTCTTCCTCTCTAATTATGAGACATTATTCCACGTTGTCTGGTCGTATTATTCATTGTAGTTACTTGTGCTATCTTTGTTACTCATGTTCCTATTTGCCCCCACTTCCCTAATTCCCTATACACCCATGTTGTCAGTGCTATTACCCATAATGCCTAAAGTTCCCGAAGAAGACCAAGAAAGGTTTGATGAGCAACTTTCTGTAGACTGTTGACTTGATGAGGACCAGCCATGGTTTGTATAGTCTAGATCCATACCATCCTTGCCTCTAATTGGTTTACAAACTCTCACAAGACCATGTGACCAAATAATGCCACACTACAAAGTTGTGTCACACTAGCTCGTGTAACACTATACCTTGTCATATGAGCTTGTGTCAATCTACAACACAAATTTTAAACCCAGTTCATGGCACAAACAGACATTTCATGTTTTGATACATACAATCATCATTATTATTTGAATACACATAGAAAGAGTTTAAGCCTGCTTCCATAGATAGATATTATCTGATTATGCTAGTAAGTTTTGAAATTAAAAAATGCACCTCATCTTTTATTCAGTAACAGTACGGAGACAGATATAGACAAACTAAAACATGTTAAATGCGATAAGTAAAAACTGAAGGAAAAAATGTAAAAGATAAAAGCAGGGTAGGGATGAACATAGAACACCATAGCAGTCACGCGAGAGGATGTAACACCAAACAGAATATGACTGTTCTGTCCCCTTGGCTGGAGAGTTTCATTCTCAGATATACGGGGGGTTGTTGATCGGCCCATCCTACAGGGGGCGCCCCACTCCCCCCGGGCAGGGGGAACATGTGCCCCATAGAGATACCGGGTCCGGGGGTGTATCAAATCATGCGCCATCCCAACTCTACGCCGCCACAAAACCCTCTGTTTGTTTTTCCTGCCTTTCTCCTAGTCCCCCGTGATAAAACAGTCGTGTCATCAGAGTATTACAAAAATAAAACAGAGGAGGCGCCTTTTTGTCAGTTTGGAGTATTTATGTCAACTCAATTGTAAACTTGAATCCTTTATGTCTGTCATTTTTTCTGCCATAATTCATGAAAGCAGAGGCTCGGTGTTTGTTTGGTGGAGGCTTTCTGTGAGGGGATGGCCAGGAATGTGGGTATTCGGGTATACGAATGTTTTTTCTTGTGAATGTTGTATTTTAGGATTCATGCATGCCTACCGATCTCGGGTTTGCGAGGCAATGATAAATGATGTAATTATGACCCAATTCTGAAGTAATTCCATAGGTTTAGAAGAAAAACATTGTTCTTATGAAACGACTTCTTCATCACAAAAATAAGGGAATGGTACCGGTGGTTATTGTACAAAGAAAGGTTCATCTGAAAACATAATGATTATATCTATGAATTTAATTCATAAAGAAAGTTTGGGAATAAAGTCGGTGATCAAGCTTTGGTTGCATTCTGGGTCCCTGGTTACTGTTCAGAGCGCTAATGGGTTTCTTTTTTCAGAATGATTTTGTGCTTTCACACGTTCTTTTGAGGGAGTAAAGAATAAAGAACAAACAAGTTCTAATCAATTTGACCGGGCTAACCAGTCTGGAATCCTGGATAAGTTGACAGTCGGGCCTTTTTGACGTCCTGTGAGAACGAGTTATACAACTATATCATATGATATTAATTGTGTAGACCAGTGGAAATATAGTAAACATGCCTGGCGATGAATTACCACGCAAGCCCTAGTGAAATATATTAATGTTTCTCTTAATCTTTCTGAACTCAAGGCTATCCAGCCTTTCGCGTTACCAATGTTACCAACGTTTACAGTATTGACAATATGGCATCTCACATAATGCCCCAGTAGGCAACGAAGCATTCTATCAAACGTACGATAAGGGGAAGAATTAGTCACTGTCAGAAACCTCTGGGACTTCAAATGATGAAGTGGACGCTTGGAAAAAAAATAGGAGTTTTGAAGAGTTACACATATTATTGTATATATAAAATTATGCCCAAGTAAATGGTATGGCTTGGCCTTTACAGTGACGGAATAAAGAGTTCATGGAAACCCTGTTTATTTTTGCTGCGATGACTTCAAAATTAATTCAGTTTTCAAGTCCATTTTTATCTTACAACAAAGTTAGGATTTGACATTACCGTGATTCTTATCTGATTTTGAAGTATACACTTTATTTGTGATGCAGTCGTTTACTGCAAGAACAGTTTCTATTCAGTTGCCCTCATTTGGACATCATCTCAGATACAATGTTCTTTTATCTTCTGTGTCTGGTATTGTATACATAATAATTATGTCAAAGCCATCCATTAGGTATATGGGTAACTTAGAGCTTAATAAGAAAATACTAATGTACCTAGACTAATCTGCTAATTTATGGTGATTCAAATTCTGATAAAGGATGTAACAATCCGAAACATATAAATTTGCTTACTGATACGTCTACAATATACATAACGTCTATAAAGTCGCCATTGAGATGTACCTTTCAGATTTGTAAGAAGAAAATAATATCTCTCAGTAAAGTTTTACATCTCATCTGTCCTATTGATGATGTGATTTTCTGAAATTGTCCGAAGATTGCCCTCTAATGTTTTGCTGTACTCTGATTAAAATTCATTGAGAACCGAAAGGTCAATCCCCCCCCGTCCCTTTATTTACTCTGGCGGAGAATTGGATTTCTCCAGTACTTCTTCTCGGCAAGACTACTGTATTCTATTACTTCTTTTTACAAGCATTACATTTTCATTTTACAGTGTGTGTCTGTACAGATTATCATTTGTAACGTCTTGCAGTCATGCTTTGTATGAGATGGGAAGTGTTGTATGATGTCATTCAACATTTATATATATTTTTTTTTTTGCTGTGGTAATATAAATGATGATATTGAAATATCTACTTTTAGAACCACCTTATCATTACCAACAAATGTAACTAAGGGAAGACCACATTTGGAATAGTTTAAAACATGTTTCTGCTATCATCATATTGCAGTTTTAAAGTTATTATAGTTGACCAGCGATCTACATACATTAAAACCACTCATTGTTCACGTTGTCCTTTTCCTCTGTCAGCTCCACTTAGGGTCGCTCCATCCAGGGGACTGGAGACCTGTTTCTGTACTTCCCTTTCCTAGTAAACTGCTGGAACGAGTGGTTTATCGGCAAATTGTATATTATTTTGAGACTCAAGGTATACTTTATCCCAATCAGCATGGTTTCCGACAACGTAAAAGCACCTCCACTTCCATTTTTGAATATGTACAGTATCTGTATGATAAGAGTGATTTACAACTAAGCACTAGCTCAGTTTTCATTGACTATAGCTGCGCTTTTGACACCATAGACCATAAAATATTATGTTTAAAGTTAGAAGGGTATGGACTTTCCAAAAGTTCAGTTAACTGGTTTAGAAACTATTTAGTTAATAGACAGCAAGTTGTGAAAATAGATGACCAGTTATCTGAACCTTTAACTGTGAAAATGGGAGTCCCCCAAGGATCAATAAATGGTCCTTTTTTGTTCATTGTATACATTAATGATTTGGTGTACTCTCTGTTAAAATATGACTCTGTGGTAACACTTTATGCAGACGGCACAATTCTGTACAGTGCTGGGCCAGATGTATATATAGGGCTGCAATGAATAATCAAGAAGCTGTGCTTGAGTTACAAAAGTGGTGCAATCTAAATAGATTAAGCATAAATATAAGTAAAACCAAACATATGGTAACATCAATAAAAGGTGACATACAACAGCTTGGACACAATATCAACCTTGCTGGCAGTAACTTAGAGGAGGTAAATAGTTATAATTACTTGGGTGTAATTGTAGATAATGCACTGAAATTTGGTGACTTTATTGACAGCAAATATAATAAGGTCAATTCCAGAATCTATCAACTCAAACGGTTACGACACTTGATTAATGAAACTATAGCTTGTACAATTTATAAACAAACCATACTACCAATACTAGACTATGCAGATTTTATGATCGAGAGTGCTTCTTGTACCAAATACAGACGATTGGAAAATTTACAAGAGAAAGCAGTGAAATTATATAGATAATAAGTTGAACCCAGCAGCTACTACACAGGCTTTGTACTCAGTTTATAATATCCAACCACTTAGATTACGATGGAGAGAGCACATCTCTTGTCTGATGTTTAGACTGAGTAAATTTTCTGGTCGTCTAGATATGCAGCAGCCGAGTATCAATTTGCGAAGTAATCGCAAATTGAAATTCAAAAAGGCCAAGAGGCGACGATTGGAAGTGTATTTGAAAAGCCCATTAATGAGGTGTTCTAGAATATGGGAAATGCTGTCACCAGAGGTACAAAGATCCACAACAAAGGTTAAGTTTAAGAAGCAAATACATTTAATTTGTTCGATAAATCGCTGACGATACTGCTCGACTAATGAACTGGATGCCCCTATGGAATGTATTCATTGCTCATCATCACTCCATACTAACCTCAATGTGAATATACTCATATAATTCACAACTGCTGGAAGAACATGTATCCACATGAAGGAGTTAATAAACGTATTTAAAAAAAAAAAAAAAAGTTCCCCCGCTGCACCGATGTTACACGTTCATTACCATCCTTCAACATTGGTGCCCACCTAAGGTTTCTCATATAGCTCAGATTTCTAACATTCCCAGTAACACACACACACACACACACACATATATATATATATATATATATATATAAAACCCTTCATCTCTATGCCATTAATCTATAGGTCGTATCACAACCCTTAGGTTCCTAATTCTCATATTCAGGCAATATGATCCTTAGCTAACCAGTATATGCCAATCACTTTGTGAACTCCGCAGTCTCCATTCTTTTCATTGCCCATGAATCCCTCAAAGACACAGGCAGTGTGGCGACATCATTAATTGACCTGCATGAGTTTGGGTTTCATAATGCTGGAGTTATGGGTTCGCAGGATAAAGGGGCGGCAGAAAATGACCCTGTCAGCTCCACTTAAGGTCCCTCCAGCTAGGACTTCCATGCAGAGGAACAGTTGGAGACTTCAAAGAGAAAAAAGAGAATAACTGATAACACCTCACCTAGTCAGAGGAAAAAATTGTATCACGGAATGTAATTTCCTGTTTGTAGAGGGATGGCAGTGTATGACTGAAAATGTATTTCTTTCCATCATGCAACAGGAAGGTAATTTTTTCGCTTCCACGTAATGGGTTGTGTTTGCACATATCTTCGGAAGATTTCGATTTGTGTCCTGAGGTTTTACAGGTAAGGCGTTAACTAGGAACATGGAATATATTGGCACTTGGGCTTAATCTTTCTGTAGATGTCTGTTTATAAATATCTAATGTATGTCAGTTTAGAAAATAACCTTCTATTTCTGTTATGTAAACGTTATATGAAACCACGTACCTTTGTTTGCCAGAAAATTTCCAGGATAATGCAGGAATAAATGAGTTTTTCGTTTTCATCCACAACACGTTTTGAGACGGAGGCTCTTTTTACAGAGGTTCAGCTTTCAGTTGATTCATACAGACTCTGACAGACACACCCACACCCACACACAAAGGCAACAAAAGCATACATACTGCCACACACACACAGACACACACAGACACACACAGACACACAGACACACACACACACACACACACACACACACACACACACACACACACACACACACACAAAAAGACATACATACCAAAGTACCTGCCCATTGCTTAGCATAGATTATAGAGACACTAGTTCAAGCGGATCAGTAAAACTGGTGAAAACCATATTCGACCAATGTTTGTTAAAAAAAGCCAAAGGTCATGCAGTCGGTTACAACTTTTTGGTACATGCCATACATCGTAAGGGTGTAACATACCTGAAATAAAATTACGTTCTTTGGCATCCCCAAAATTGTGAGCCAGGCGTCGTGAGCCTTAATTCCTACCAATAGTTGCATGTTGGTTCATATCGGGAGCACTGCTCCTGATCTTTCATCCACAATGTTTGGCCCTTCACCCCTTCCGATCTTTGGCAAATTTATTGTTTTCCTAGTGTAATACAGGCTTGAATCTATGCCTTCCCTCAGCTGTAAATACATTCAGTTTGTCCTTTAATCAAGAAGACGGTGTGACTAACCAGCTGGGAATGTTGACGGGGCGGGTGGGAAAGTGGCGGGGTCTTGTATATTTTTGCAGGATTAAATGACTGCTTCACAGTGACAGCAGTGGATGTAACACAGAAAGTCCAACGTAACACCCTTACCGAGAACTCAGAGCCTGATCCAAATTTTCATCAGCCATACCATTTACTGCCAATTGGAGGCTCCCGACCTTTGGCGGTGAATTTCTTATTCATAGGCCGTCAGCAAAAAAAATATACGAAGGTAGAATTGGCATTCCTACTTTTGATTGCAGGAGTGTTTTTTGTCTGTCCCCCAGCGCCTAAGATTCAGATGGGGTTGCTTCAAAACTTGCCTCGTGATTTAAAGCAAGAGAGGCATCATTACTGTTGGATGTATGCAGAGGAAGGTTGTAACCCATTCACAGCATCTCTGCCACTGTAACGTCAAGTCACTGAAGTATATTGGATGGGTTTGAGAGGTTTCTTCAAGGCTCTGATTAAATGAACTTCGCGCTGTCACTATACTGCATTGGAGAATTTGATGAGTGGAGGATGGTTACAAGAGATAAAAAAGAGTGCCACTGTTCAAAAAGCCATTCGTGGTGTATAGGAGAGTTGGTTTTAATCATATCGTGAATCAATTTCCTTTTAATAATGAGAAACCTAACAGGGAAAACAAAACATTTATTATGTTAGTATGCATATAATTATTGTTAGAAACAGTTTTTTTTCTTTAAAAAAAAAAAACACATTATGTCCACAGGGTTTGTTTTCTTTTACATATAAAATTAGCATCGCAAATAATTGTAAATCTGTTGACTGTGTTAACTATCTCCTTTCATGAATTATTTGTTTTCTTAAGACAACGGTCATTTATGCAATAAATCAGTTATGTAAATTCCAATCTTGAACAGCTTACCGCTATAAAATACCTTCCATGGGGGGTTAATCGGGTAACATAATAAGTTTTGGTATCTTTTTTAAATCTTCTTGAGGAAATAACCTACTTTCCAGGCCATAACTATACCGGGTCAATATTCTGACTGGATGCCGACTCGGGATGTCATGAGCATTTTATAGACAAGAAACTTTCATCAAATACACATTATTATGTTCCGTAATTAACCTTTCCGGTGAACGTACTTTTCCTTAATTATTATTGACATTTCAAAACAGAAAACCAAACGTGTCTCAAATGGTTCGTACAAGATTTAGTCGTATACAGCATGACCTCTCTGTTACAACGTCAGTTTCAGGTAAGAAAGTGCAAAGGGGAAATTTGGCGTACCTTCGAGCTAGGCAATAGGGCGAGAATTGATGGTACTTATTTTTAAATGTGTACCTAATGAACTATCTTTTTTATTTACCCACACATTTACGATCGCATTTCTTCTCACTTACATGCCAGTCTAGTTCTAAGTTTCATCTATAGAAATGAAACCCCATCCATTTACCCATTTCTATATATTAATCACAGAATGATTAATTAGAGAATTCGAAGAAATTGGAGGATCACTATGCCTCGATTGGATGTCTATTATCCTGAACGTACATTATCAATGAAGTTCGAAATTTCACCATTAAGAAATTAATGCATCTATTTAATTGTATTTCTCCCCAAGTTAGCCACTTTGTGATGCAGCATATAAACAGAAGGCACCTTAATTAACCCGAAACTTGCAAACTTTATGATGAAAAGGCCCAGTTGTATTTTCTATCGGCCTCTTTATGTGCGGCCTGATCCGCATGTTATGGAAACCATAGACATCGACTTTGTAGTAAGTGAAATTGTATCAAAATAATGGAATTAAACAATGAATGCAACCACTCGGGTTCCATGTAAACAAGTAAAGGGCAATAACCTTGTATTCAATTAATTAGAATAGTGCCTTTGTATTTATATAAATGGTAGACGGTTTCGAGTCAACTGAAGCAATGCGTTGTGTAGCAAATCACAGTATCATCTTTCTTTCATAAATTTTGACAACCATATCTATTAATATGTCAACGTTGGTCCAATAAGTATTGTAATGATTTCAAATGTGTAACTGATCATTCAAATACAGGTGTTGCTTCAGATGAAAAAGTTAAAAGCCATTATGCTCCCTGTGCACTTCTCAAGAGCAGGCTGTGCCTACTGCGTATGAGACATGGTATTTTATACGACCAAAGACAATGCCCATTGCATAAAAAAGAGCATAAAACACAATATCAACCCTATAGCTAGCATGGGGCTGCTACCGTCTAGAAGAACTCATGGCTGATACTCATTCACTGCGATAACCTCGGTCCAATCAGTGACAGTGCTCTTTGTTGGCGTATAAATCGTGCGCACAGGCCCTCCTATTTGTCTCCCAAACTCTCATTTATCTTTGGGCGAAGATTGGCTGCTCCTCCAGGCGTCCTCCGCCGCCCACCCTAGAGGGCCTGACAGCTCACAGGGTCCTGGGATACCGGGCCTGCTCACCCATGTCTGGTAACGTCCCCACCCCAGCCACCTGCCTCATATGTACAGTGGCAGCTTCAAGGGGTACCCCTTTTTGGAGCCAGATGTAAGTTTGTTGATTTAGAAAGAAGTGCGCACAATAACTTTTTTCCACTTCAATGAAATTATTATTTAAGATTTTAATAAAAGTATACGTGAGAAGCTGTCTGAGGTACAGTTACATTATATTGCAAACTTTTCCCTCTGATTATCTTTTTCAAATGGTCAGGGTGTACATATCTACCGTACATAAGACTCAGTCCAATATATCGAAAGAAAGGAATGTTACTTTGTTTTAAACTGTTGACTTATGGTAATGGGATCATATCATGTATTTCCAAGGTACGAACTCCTCAACTTAAGGGCAATCGCGCTATTTGTTGATGCGCACCCATACTGCGCAGCCTGGCTGTATGGGTGTGCAGTGGACCATGACCAGGGTGAAAATGCTTAACTATAGAACCCTATGGGATGGAAATGGGTTTTTGCTCATATCTCTCTTATCACGGGAAGAATTTAAACTCATACATTCGACAGGCTCGGGCTTGTCTGAAACCACTTCCTCTAAAACGTGTCAAGGAGGGTAAGTCTTACTCCACCATTATCCCTGAAAAATCATAGTATTACAATCTGACTTATTGCACACGCAGTGTTTATTGTACTATTGCTACTATTTTACTCCTACTTTCTAAGTTTCCCTACGCCTTCTGGGGTGTCAAGAAGTGTTGATCAGAGTGTGTTAACTATATTGTTCCACCAAAGTCCGTGTAGTTCATAATACTTTTAAGACCCTCAACTTTGGCGGCGTCTTAATGTGTCTACACTCCATGTAAGCACCAATTTAATGGGCGCGTCTTTCCGCAGTTCTCCTGACTCTGGCCATATGCATGTGTGGTGCGACCTGAAAGATTGGTTTCCCCTAAATCTAGTAGAACAAAGGTTGGTTTGTGTGTAATCTCTGCACTTATGCAAATGGCGCTTGGTAGCTATAGCACTCAGCCAAGCGAGTAGCTCATCCATCTATCAACAGCCGAGCAAGGATGACCTCGAACTCTTGGAATCTTACTCCGACTAAGGGCAAGCGCAGCCTAAGGCTTAAGCTCCGTGTAAGTTACATTTAAATCACACCACTTCAATAGTTCATTCTCTTTTGCTAAAGATATTTAAAAGATAATTTGTAATAGCCTGTTTTTGTTACCGCCTACCCACCGCATCCCGTAGCGTTGGGTGGGTTTTGTAGCGTTTTTCAGTTTCATTTAATTTACAGTTGTCACACACTCACGCACTCTATATATATCCGATCTATATTCAGCCAACCACAAGTCCCAAAGTAGTTGATCGCGAACCAGTGGTCATCTTGGACGATGACGGTCAAAAGGGGGAAGAAAAGAAAGCCGTGGACTGCAACCAGGAAACAAGTCCCAGCCAGGCACCCACATGTCCCAAAGTTCAGTTCTCTGATCAGGAACCAATGGTCATCGAACCGATGGTCATCTCGGATGATAATCGTCCAATTGCCACCCATGTTCAGCCCCCCGCGGGAGCGGGAGCTCAATATGAAAAGAAAGCCGAATGCAACCCGGAAACCAGTCCAAGGTGAGTCTGCCTTTACCCTAAATCAGTTAAACTTTGAGCCAAATGTCCCATATGTATATATCTGTTTACGGCTGTATAACATTCGTTATAAATGCAAAAATTAATAAACATTGATTAATTAATTTATTAACGTTTCTTAATGTAAAAATTCTAATCCCTGAATGTGCTCCTCAATTCTTACAATTAAGTAGGCACCTTTCCCCCCCCCCTTCGTTTTTTTTTAAAAATCTCTGGATGCTTCTCCTTGTTTTACCCCTTCGCTTCGTCATTTTTACCTTCAGTTGCAACCTTGGCAATCCGTTGACGTCCCCAACCACCAATTGCAGGCGGCCGTATAAGACGTGCAATTTGACGGAGGACGAGGCAGAGAGTACCATTCTTGAGATTGGAGCCTTAGCAGAAAGACTTGTCCCCGGGGAGGGCAATTTTTTCGCTACAAATTTTCGGCGTTATTTTTTATTCAAGCAACAATTCAAATCTGTTAATAATTCCTAATCTTGTAAATCATATCGAACGACCAAACAATTATTATATCATATTCCTTTTATTTTATCGAGCGCATCTAACTCATATTCTGTAATAAAAAAAGTTATTTACCCAAAACAAATTCGTATATGTTGTTCCGTCACCATAATTTCGTGTACACGTACGCCCTCCAGTTTTAGTGGCTTTGTGCAGAAACCTATTATTCTATCTTAATCCTTTTTCTTATTCAAGGGTCTCTTAGTCACCTTCTGTAGTAAAAATGTCATTTAAAAATGTCATTCAAGGGTCCCAATGGTTCAAAACGGTGCCATGTGGGCCCTCTTTGCACCATAGGGAATCGGTTGTAAACATTAGCTTTTCTCTAAATATATTCATTTCCTACATATGAAACTCACAACATATAGAAAGAAGCATGTCATAACATGCATGGTCATATCAAAATTTCATAAATAGGTTTATTTTGGACATAATCGGCTTGGGTTTTTTGCCCTGGTCTATTGTCGGCACTCAGGGCACCGGGTGCCGGGAGTGACCAATTTGAATCACCCGACGCGTGTCCGGCCCCCGATAACGCGGCACTTCTGTGGTGTAAGACTCCAGTAGGCTCACGTCACACAGGACGCCGCGCGTGGCGGGTGGTTCCACACTGGGGGGCGGTTCTCATTACAGGCCCGTCCTCTGACCCCCCTGCCGGGCCTTCTGACCGGCCGGGCCTGGGGGGGGGGGGGGGGGCCGACATCAGACTGGAGGGGTGTAAACAATCGACATACTTCACTTATCAACCCTTTTTTTCATAATTTCCAGGGTATGAGGGTTATCTATATGTTATCCCCAATATTTAGGTAGCTCTGTTTATAAATCAATACTTGATAAGGAAATGATTGGGTCTGACAGCTGGTTCTTCTATAGCCTATAGAGGAACCACATCCTGTTTTTCAATAATTGCATTTTGGACAAAATTTTTTTGCCAACGTCAGAGATTAGGCTATAAAATGTCACTAAACAAGTGAAAATGGAGATTAGAAAATTAATATACCTGCTCCAAACGATTGTCATAGGTTTTTATATATATCTTCAATACACCATTGCAATATGCTATTTATAGTCAGATTAACCAAAAAAGCTTTTAAAAATACTGTGAAACAATAACATACATGCAAAAAAAAGGCTCTGTGGCAATTGGGATGCATAAATTTGTGCATTTTATATGAAGCGCTGCGTATTATCTTACATATTTAAAGTCTACTTTTTCTTATACAGAATTTTCCAAGGAACACGTTGGTCACTCATAGTCCATTTCCCCCCCGTGATTTCCCCCGTCACCAGAAATCCATCGGCGTCAATGCCTTGGAAAAATCCACGTGCACACGACTGGGGGATTTCGAAGTCGTTTTCTTCAGCTATTAGAGCTACCAAGTTTGAGTAATTGAGAGCAACACATGGTATACAAGTTTTGGCATTTTATTACTTAAGAGACATGGTTATATGCGAGTAGGAGCGAGCAAAAGTGAGTAGATGCGAGTAAATATGAGTCCTAAGTCTAAGTGTTCACTATGAGGCGGTATTGGCCGTCCTGGCCGTGGTGCCGTCTCTGTCCCGATTTATGGGGCCAAGGGCCGCCGCGAGGTGGGCTGGGACAGAGGTAAGGCGCTCAGGTGGTACATAGGCTGAGAGGCCAGAGCGCCCCGCCCCCGACGTTCCGTGATGGCACAGCTCCTCCAGGGTGCTCCCGGCCTGTGCGGCGACACACGCAGCCCCCCGGCGGAGGGAGTGCATGGTCACACGAGCAGCATGGGGGCTGCCCACACGTGTTAGGGCCTCCCCCATCACTGCCACTAGTGGGGGAGCTGTGAGGGGGCGTGGTCCCGGCAGTAGGAAGGCCGGGGCTGTTGGTGGAGTAGGGACCTGGTCGCAGGCGAGCTTCCATGCTGAGACTGGGCAGTATGGGGAGTGAGGTACGGCATAGACGATGAGGGCAGTAGCCTGGGAGCGGGCTCAATTTGCAATTAAGCCCAATTACCTTAAGTAGATCCCGTTGGTCACTCTGACTCATAGTCAATTTCCCCCGTTATCAGATATCCATCGGCGTCAATGCCTTGGAAATATCCACGTGCACACGCCTGGGGGATTTCGCCGTCCTTCTCTTCAGCTATTACAGCTGCCGGCGCCTGCCCAGTCCGCAGCGCTTCAACCGTCAGGTTGTCAAAGTGCCGCTTAAGCCTCTCCTTGACGTCGTGATTACCAATGTCCTGAAGGTTCATAAGGAGAAAGCGCGCCCACTGGGTGTCCCGGTCATCCTCCACCTCCTCTTCTTCGGACTGGAGGGGGTCAGAAAAGGTGTCACATCCCGAAGAAGTGCGCCGGCTGGTTGACGGGGAAGCCCCCCGGCAGCAATGGTCGTTGGTGGGGGCTAGTTGCCCGAGCATGGCCTCTAGCCGGTCGAAACGGTCGTGCAGTGATGTGAACTGAGCTGTTGTTGATTCCCTCACTGAGTCAATCGAGGCAGCGTTGATTGCCACTGTGCTCCTCTTCCTCTTCCTCTTAGGGATTTGAGCAGAGAGGCCGTTATGCGGTTCAGTTTCCCCTTGGTTTGGGGTTGAAGGTGCGTTTGTAGACATGTTGATGAGTCGGGAGCTAGTTCGTGTGTCGTAGGCGGTGGTCAGTGTCTAACTGATTAGCCCTCATCCCCCAGCCCCCCCTGGGTTAGCTAGGGTCATCCTCCCACAACGGGGCCCGTCCCTCCCGCTCCTGGGGGGGGGGGGGGGGGCACTGACTCTTTGAAGGTTGTCCCCACTGCCAAAATTACCGCTCCTGAATTAGGTCCCCCTAATTTTGGGGACCACAGATCACCGCCCTCCAAAATACGAGTGTGTCAATACCAGAAAATATACATAAATAACCAAAATTTTTACGTTCCCCGCCCCCGCTTGGTGGTTCCATTTTGCAGTGGTTACCTTTTCAAACCCAAGGTACTGCACTTAGAAACGGAGCCACCTACACATTGGGTATATCATATCGAAAACCATCATACTAAAGAAATTGAGAAAATATTATGAAAATAGGATAAATTAGTGAAATATTTTGACTGTTGACACCCCTCCAGTATGTTGTCGGGGGTCCCCCCTGGTCTAGCTGGCCACAGGGCTGGCAGGGGGGTCAGTAGCCGGCCCTGTTAATGAGACCCGGCCCTGGAGTATGGAACCACCCGCCACGCGCGGCCTCTGTGTGACGTCAGTCTACTCGACTCTATGCCTTCAGGGCTTCGGCTTTGGCTGTGTCATCCCCGAGGTCTGTTTTTGTTTTATTGTATACAATAACCCAGGAAAATATCCTATTAACCCATGAAGAGGGGATTAAAGCGGGGGAAAAAAATTTGGATTATGTTCTTGCAGGGAAATAACGCTGACCATATGCATTAGCCCAAATTTGCTAGCGGGAAAGGACACTGATGAATTCGAACGTATAGGCGCTACGAAGTTGGTATAGAATAAATTAAAATAATTATCCTTGAGCTATTCATCCTGTTGGTGATTAGCTACCAACTCACTGTATATCTCTATGATCATGAGTTACATCGATCGCAACCCTGCTCCACTCACCAGGGCACATTTTTTCACGTAACCGACAACGTGACCCTCAGTTTCGGAGCATGTGTTGCATCTTCTCATCAACAGGCCTAGGGTGCAGGCACATTGCGTTCGTTTCAACTTGAATGTACTCGACCTAGCGCCCATTCACACATAAAACTTAGAGAAGAAACATCTGAGTCATGTCGACCCCATCTTCACGAGTCAAGGCTCCTGCGCCGTTACCACTCTGTCAGTTAGACCGGGAGGGAGGGACAGAGCCCTGCATGATGGAGGATGTGTCGACCCCTCCTCTGGAAACCATCGAAAGTCCACAGTCACCGGGACCCTCTCGGGAGGTCAATCCTCCCGCGACAATCACTAAAGATTGTGCTGACACTAGGCCTCCTTTGAAAAGACATCGCGTAACCGTTCATCCATACTGTCGCGCAATGAGCACCACTACCGTGTATGATCGTCGGCAGTCTGTTCCCCTGGCCCGGGCTTCCCTCTCTCCGCTCGTGCTGCGGGCATTATCTAGTCAGCTGGGAGCCCATACCCAAAAGAGTGGCCACCCATCACCCCCTCCATCCAAGTGAGGTAAGAAAGAAACCCTTTTTTTTTTTCAGCAACATCCCTGTAAAGCGTGTACATGTTTCTTTTAATTATCTAATAAACCGTTTCATCATTCCTTTTCTGGTATACTTGCATTTTCAATAACCTACTAATTATTGATCGGGTGCTAACTTTTTATCCTAATTACATCTTTTCCCGGTACCGAGCAGTCTGTGCCAGAATCGACTTTCCTTCTCCGTCTAGTCCTAATCACCTTCTATTTAATGATTTCAGTGGCGCCCGTCCTCTGAGATAGCGCTTCATGGTCAGGGCTTCCGAATTGATCAGAATATCTAGTTCTTCTGAACCTGGCTGGTCCTCGTCGACATCGCTTTGCAATTGTTCCTTTGGTCGCTACCTGGTGGATCCGGGCCAAGGGCGGATCCCGGAATATGTACAGGTGGGGGGGGGGGGGGGGGAAGTTCCCCCTTCCCCTCCCCCCCCCCCCTGTCATCGGCCCTTTATCATCAGTTCTCGGTGGTACATTTCAATTCATTTACCTCATCAACTCTCTCAACATATGTCATAGTACTAGTGTAAACAATTTATCGTAATAAAAGAAAGTATTCTCGCGATTTAGTGCCTTTTATCATTGTTTTCTCATCAATCACTGCATTGATTTGTGCATAATACTGTGAAGTGTTTACCTAGTAATAAGAGTGCTATTTTAAATTATCTTTGATTAATTATCGGCTCATGGGTTGTGTAAAGGGCAACCAAGTGGATTCCTGCAACACTTCCAGCATGATAAGCCTACAAAAATTAACCTCGGTTGGCTAAAGAGAGGTAATCGAGTGTAATTGATTGTTAAAGGAATTGTCTTATCATCCAGGAATTCAAGTGAAACACTAACTTTATGGAAAAGGTGTTTATAAAAGTTCAATTTCAAGTACAAAGATTCAGAATATTATGCTTACATCCTGACATATTAAATCATATTATTAAACGCTAAGAGTCTTTAGGCATTACTGTAGACTAAATGTTTTAAGAACAATATACATATTCCATTCCATATATACCTTTCGACTTCATCAACGTTGTCATTTGCAGTAAATAGTGCCATCTTGTGTTAACTTTGCCGATAGCGTTAACCTTAATTACGTGACCCAAATTAGCGTTATCTTTCAAGTACTTGAAGTCTGAGCCATCTAGTGAGTAAATGAAATGCTAGCTAGCGTATACTTAACAGAATCACCGCCTGTTGATAACTAGAAATTTCTTCACAATTATTGATTAGCCATGAATTTTGACTCATTCTATAAGACAAAGCACCTGCCGGGCTGAACGATATTGTAATCAATATATTAGAATTCAGGGTTCATTTTCCTGACTTGTCTATGGCGATATGGCGAATATTATTCAAGTCCTATATGCTATTACTTCATCGAGCCCACATCAGATGGGGGGTTCCTACCAAACGTTAACGACTTACAATACAACAATACAATACAATTATTTATTCACAGCCCTAATTCAGGCAAAGGAAAGAGATCGTTTAGCCGATATATAGTTACTTGGAATCCCCGATTAAGAATAGAAAGATCTAGATCTCGAGTCAGCTAGCTACTCGATGATAACACTAAAGACTATGAAACAGATCAATTTTCAAAAGGGGGGGGAGGGGCGTGCTATTTTGGAAATCTCCTCCCGCACCATAAAATAATTAAGTGTAATGGTTATCCAGAGTATCCCCTTTGATGGGGATTGAATACATATAGTGACATGGCTTGGGCAGCGTAGTTATTTTGAGGTAGCACCTTGAGACTAAAATACTTTTAACATGTCGACTAAGTTGTTTAGAGCTGAGATTCTACGCCCCGAGAGGTGTACCTTGCCGCACTACCCATAGTTGCATTGTAGACAAAGTATTCGTCCCTGGATACTGCCATTCCTATACAGCGGAGGTGGTTGAGCAGCAGGGGAGGGGATGCATCGCAGGCTAGTGCATTTCATGCTTTTCCCTTAGGCTTCAGGCCTGCGCTCTTCTCTGGCATGGAGCCGCATGCTTTTGTTTTTAGAGGATTTAGTTTTTTTTTTGTTTTGTGGTCCAGCTTTTCTGCCACGTTCTTGTCTGAATTTGGCCATCATAATGCTGCAAAATTAATTCTGTCAAATTGTATAATGTTGCATGGTTTTGAGCTCAGAAGAGCGCTTCCATGGTTAGGGCATTTTCACGTCACAGGCATGTGTGAGTAAGAGATATGTACATCGGTATCTCTTTGGCAAGGGATTGGCAGTTGAATAAGTAATGAAACTGATGGGACAGGAAATGACAGGTTTGACACCGGGACACGCCTCTATGATGACTGCGTCCAGCTGTTGGCCATCTGAGGCGGCGCATTTCAACTAGCTTCTGTGTCAGGTCCCTCATGGGAGTACCGCGGCCCACTTCTTGACACGTGACGTAACAGGCCTCAAACGGGTTGGCGGTCATGGTGTCGCTCATACTCCTAGGACGTAACTTATGGTAACTTATGGTGTCGCTGAAACCCCTGGGACATACGTAACTTACGGTAAAAGTCTTGCCTCATCGATAAAAGATCGCTTCCGCCAGATCATGTGTCCACAGGAGAGCCAGCCGGGGATGTATAAATACGGCGTGGCATATGGCTATAGATCACTGGAAAACCTGCTGCCACCATGAACGCATCAAATGACTGTCCTGACTCTGTCCTGTCCAACGGTGACCCGAGTATCAGCCCGTGCAGGATGATCACCAGCAGCCCAAAATTGGGTGGCGCGCAAATAACAGATCTTGATCTGTCTTCGGATGATTCCCTGTTCCCCATGGATGTGTTTCACGTGAGCAATATTTTTGACGAGAACCTGGAAGCGTCTGACTCTTCACGCACCTCCGCCATTTCAAAACCAACCATGGCCGATGTGTTGGCTAAGATGGATCGCCTGGAGGCGGAGTGCCGAAAGGTCGAGTGTGAAGCGTCTGCGGTAAGAGCAACGGCCGAAAAGTTCGCCAGTATGCAGCAAGCCAAGCCTGCGCCTGCCGAAACATCCTTGGCATACGAACCGAAGCCGAGTAATGCTATAGCTGTAAGTTGCGAAATATGTTTCAACGGCTCCTTATATTATAAAACTGTACATATTAAACATAGTCTTGGTTTATCAATTATCGACATATCATTTAGTAAGTAATCGAATTCCATCTTAAATATATTTACAATTCACTGCTTAATGCTTGGTTTCTTTTGTTGTTTCTAGTATTCTGTTCGTTCCGCTTACAAGGGCAGGTGCAGGGAAAACGCTGGCTTCACGCTTACTGCTGGGTAGGTTTATGAATTCGAAGATCATATAAGGTGATAACGATCGATGTGTATAGTGGAGACCTTAATATTGTTTTCCCTTAATATTGTAATCTAATTGTAGTGATAGAGCACGTGCACCCCAAGCGATGCCGTTCATGACTATAATACATATGATTATATTCCTACATTCAGGGCGGGGATGAACCATCCTCAAAACGCTGCGGTTATCCAGGATTTGGTTAATAACGTCAGCACCGGCGAAGATGCCCCCAGACCCAAGGTATTAGGTAAGTCTGATCGGTAGCAAGTTTCCCTGTTAACTAATTACCTGTACAGGTACATGAGTGGATGGATCACGCTCCTCCTAGTCATCTTGACTTAATACCTAAAGTCAGGTTATCGGAAAAAGTGTTGATATACCTATGTAAATGTTATAATTATGATGTAACTGTACTACTCGCTTGGCTTATGCGTGTCCATAATTGTCTATTAAATGAAAGATGACTTGGAGAGTTAATACAGGTTTAATCCATAATTTATTAATAAAGGCTAACTCCCGGAGGAGATATTGTTATTACAAATAGGAAATGTAGAACTAATATCATATACATTGAGTGTTGCAAATGTAAAGTGTCACAATATAAAGTATGACAACATAAGGTATTACAAAATATAAAGGGTCACAACAAATGTGACAGTGGCGGTCTCTCTTCATAAAAAGTCCTATCACAGTGTTTTCACACCTCTGAGTGTGTATCACAAAGAAGAAAGCTTAGGGCTAATACGCTTTGACACTAATTAAAAACCTGGTAGAATAATTCCATACAATGTCAAAGTATTTCATATATATTTCCTCTACCATTCCTATAGAACGTTTTTGTCCTTTCCCGTGCTTTGATTTAACATGTAAGAACCCCTTATATCCTTTCTCAAGTAGTGGCTTGAATTGTAAGCTGATTTCAAATCATTATTTATATAGTCGCTACCCAGACGTATTTCCGCACTCAGCAAACCAGGGCGAGGCGAGAGCGGGCCGGGGAGATCGAGGAGAAAAACAGAAAGGCCAACCTCCGTCACCATATAACCCAGGTAAATCAATTTTGGTCGAAAGAGAATGCGCGCTCGTGCAGGCATTATTTCGTGAAGCCCCGATCCTATTAAGCATGTACTTTTCTTATAGTTGCCATCTCACAATTGAACTTACACTTATTATTAGATCTAGAGTGACCAATTAATATTGCAACCCTTGTTAATACTGAGTTGCACTATGCTATTTAAATTCCAGCAAGTAAGATCCAATGCTAAACAACTTCTTTGTGTTTGATGTTGTTGGCCAAGTATGTCTTAACTATATTATATATTTAATAACTTTGCAGAAGATACAAAGACGGCGTGTCGCACTGGACGAGCTTGTTCATCAGGAGTGGGACGAGGATAGGAGGTCGGCCATGAGGGCCGTCCTCACACCAGACTATACAAGTGATGAGGATCGCGTCCTTGGTGAACACTCCCCGCGATACCACCGCGTAATCAAAACCCTGGTGTGGGAAAGTGACGCCCTCAGATCCTCTAAAGCGCACCTAGACGACAAAGAGCACTCTGTCACCACCACACGTCAGCAGTCCGTCCGATTAGCTGTGGAGCGCTCGCCGACCTGCGACCCAGCACCAGAACGCCAACAGCCTCCTCCCGGCGCCCCAGACTGGGCAGTGAAGCCTGCGTATCGGTGTGGGGGAGGCGAGGCCTAACACCCCAGCTGCCCAGACATTATCCCCGCCAGTCAGCCATTTTGCCATAATTTGTTCAATTCGTTATAAAAACTGTTCTCCAAAGTACTTGGCACTTCTTGTTTTCACTTCGATCTCATTATTTACCCCTGCCTGCTAAGCAGGGTTGTTTAAATGTAAAACTGACTTTTTAAAAATATATCGGTACAATCTAGGTACACTGTATAGGTTACCAATATAAAGGCATTTAAAATGTTTCACATCATCACTCCATTATTATCGTAAAACCACAATTAACAAGACTAATAGGACTAGCTTGATGACATGATTTTTTCCTTGACTAGAATGTATATAATAATGAAATAGAATAGAGCACACTTTAAATTACGAGTAAAGAGTAACTTCTATCTCAAAAGATGACTATATTTGTAAATATAAATATCACATGACTCTAGCCGACTACCATGATTTAGGAATAAACTTCCAATTGGATCCTCTGTCGGTCTTTAGATATATTATAAGAAGTGCTACGTGGTAGATACAGCACGAGTGTGTGTCTGTACGCGATATAATCACGAGGCGCTAGCCGAGTGATTATATCAAGTGCAGACACACACGAGTGTTGTATCTAACATAAACCACGGGACATTCTTTGGCATTTATCATCATAACTTTTGAAATCTTCATTGAATCATCCAACAATATGGAGTGACTTGCAGTCAGGAATCTTGTGAGGATAACCCATATGTCAAATCTTTAATTTCTAGAAGGTTTCTATTTTTTATGATTTAATGGAAAGTAAAAGTGGTTCATTCCCATTACTTTTATTTTTCAATAAATCATACAAAATTGAAATCTACTAGACAAAAGATATGTGACACATGGGCTATGTTCAGAAGGTTCCTAGCAACATCTACTCGCTTACTGTTCACATTTATAATGAAAATTAAAAAACTTAGATGCAAACGTGTAAAAATATGGGCCACATCCCCTGTGGCAGCAAGGTGTACGCTATGAGATTATACCGTTCCACTTCACTGAACTCACCAATACGTGATATATTCACAGCCTAGATCCTTTGTTCTCCCCGTCAACCGTGGTTTATATAAAAGTAAAATAGCATGACAATTAGGTACAGTGTACCAGCTGTACCAGAGACCGAGTACTAGTAAACATTTCAACAATTCAATTGCAACCTGCACACGACAACCTATATATGTAAATTGTAATAGATATAGCCCAGTCGGCTGCACACCATACACGTACGTGCTGTGCACGTGCACACAAACATCGGCTCTAAATGCACCAGCTAATAATACATACAGAAAAAACAAAATTTCGAATACAACACAGTGCACGTGTATACTTATGATAGGACTAGGTCTGACACTTTACAAGACTGTACTTTGCAGATTAAACACATTTCTCCCTGCGACATGTTAGGTGTACAGTGTTGGCGACCAACTTTTTGGCCTGTGGGCCAACAGGGCCGACTATGCCAAGTATTGTCAGTCCTGAGAGAATTCTGACAGCCCTGATTTTTACTTGTTAGGATAGGCCCATTCGGTCTGGGGAATTCGAGCGGTCATTTCCAGCTGCCGTTGGTAGACCTCGCACAGCTACCGATCCGACGCCACAGACCGGCCCTAATTGCGTCTGTGGTTCATCGGATCGGTAAATGTACGAGGACTGGTTCCGCATTGCTGTCAAAACCTTGAAGACCAGGAGGTAGCTAGGTGTTGGTATGGATGCATTTCTCCCTGCGACATGTTATGTATACAGTGTTGGCAACTAACTTTTTGGCCCAGCTGCCGTTGGTAGACCTCGCACAGCTACCGATCCGACGCCACAGACCGGCCCTAATTGCGTCTGTGGTTCATCGGATCGGTAAATGTACGAGGACTGGTTCCGCATCGCTGTCAAAACCTTGAAGACCAGGAGGTAGCTAGGTGTTGGTATGGATGCATTTCTCCCTGCGACATGTTATGTATACAGTGTTGGCAACTAACTTTTTGGCCCAGCTGCCGTTGGTAGACCTCGCACAGCTACCGATCCGACGCCACAGACCGGCCCTAATTGCGTCTGTGGTTCATCGGATCGGTAAATGTACGAGGACTGGTTCCGCATCGCTGTCAAAACCTTGAAGACCAGGAGGTAGCTAGGTGTTGGTATGGATGCATTTCTCCCTGCGACATGTTAGGTGTACAGTGTTGGCGACCAACTTTTTGGCCTGTGGGCCAACAGGGCCGACTATGCCAAGTATTGTCAGTCCTGAGAGCTTTCTGACAGCCCTGATTTTTACTTGTTAGGATAGGCCCATTCAGTCTGGGGAATTCGAGCGGTCATTTCCAGCTGCCGTTGGTAGACCTCGCACAGCTCACCGACCCGACGCCACAGACCGGCCCTAATTGCGTCTGCGGTCGTCGGGGCGGGGAATGTACGAGGACTGGTTCCGCATCGCTGTCAAAACCTTGAAGACCAGGAGGTAGCTAGGTGTTGGTATTAATCCCCCTCTTGCCCCCTCCCCCTTCCCTGTCCTGCTTGCCCCCATCCCCAGACCAAAAATCCCATAAAAAAACAACAACTCAAACAAAAAAACAACAAACTATGTATAATACTATAAATTAAGAAACTAAGCTAAACTAAACTAAACTATTTACAAAATGTACAAAAAAAAACACCTTCTCTCCCCCTCTTGCCCTTGCCCCCCATTCCCTGTCCCCCTTGACCCCTGTCCCCCTTGCCCCCCCCCCCCCCCCCCCCCCCACATACACACACACACACATGTGTAAGGTCTAGCCATGGAGACGAGGATTAACAAATATTGCATGGAAAGTTCAACCAACTAGGGTAACACGAGGTACTATTGCCCTGAAATTCCATTTAGATAAAGTGGTTTTACAATTATATCGTAAGAGTCCCTATTCTATAGGGGCGTTGGCATGGAACCAATTGGCCATGCACATTATATCAAGCTGAAAGTCTACAACAATTCAAACCATGGTAAAGATATGTATTGAGGAATATGTAACGTGACTCTAACACCTGAGATAGGCAGGCTTAGCATAGTCCTGCTTACTCGTTTTGTATAACTACTTGACTTTTTTCAAGTGACATAATATATTTAATTATTATAATAATATAAACCGGGATAAATTCTTAACATACACAATATCCCTTACTCATTAACATCGAGAACTTTGTTAAGAGTGTGGTTAAAAAAAACCAAAAAAATTTACTCTCTCTCGTCCGACTATCTGGTCTAGCTATTTGAGTCAGACCCTGAGTCGGACGAGAGAGAGTAAACAGAGGCAGGGCTTGGCGGTGGTGGCGGTGGTGGTGGTGGTGGTGATGGACGTGGTGAAGGTGGTGATGGTGCCTGGCCATGGGGCTGAGACGGCGGTGGCAGCTGGGGGTGGGCGGGTGGCGGCGGCGGCGGGGGCGACGGTGCTGGTACCGGGGACGGTCCCTGGGGCTGGGGCGGCGGTGGCAGCTGGGGTGGACCTGGTAGCATCAGCATGACCACCTCGGCCCCTGCGGGCGGTCGTACCACCCTAAGAGAAAAAATACAAATTTACAAAATTAACAAATATTGCCTTTGCTTTCTAAATAAGGATGTAAGCTCGTAAAGTGAAAGTTATTCATGGGAAATTTGGACGAAGATATTTACATATGCATGTCCACTGACTTTTAAGTATGCAGAGTATGTATAATAAGGGTGAGGTAGCATGGCGTTACCTTGTTACAAGGGAAAAAAGTTACAAATGAAATGAATGGATCAGAATTGATTCTAATACTAATTTATGGAATTCGAAGTTATATTTAGATAAATAATGGAGTGTTATAACTATATATTATTAGACTCACTGTATGCGTGGGGCTGGACCGCTGAGGACAAGAAACACAATCCCCGGCCCCACCTGCTGGGTGTACACAAGGCCTCTGAAAATTCAATAGTGAAGCTTAAGGTCATTTCATGTCTATCAATAGTAATCAGCTCCAGCCGAAGACGCTATCCTACAAACAGACACTATCCAACAAAACTTTGTCACTTGGAACCATATTTTATGGGATAGCGGTTGCACATGTACAAGCTGCTAAGCCACAAAATTGTTGCTAATGTAAGTGACAAAACATTAATTTTGTCACTTAGCGACTTCTTATGATGCTGAACTAGAAAGAGATGCTAAATGACAAAACATTAATTTTATCGTGTAAATTATTTAAAATGGTACTTTACTGGGGCGGATCCAGGAATTGTTTAGGGGGGGGGGGGGCCAAGATTTGCAATTTTCCTAGTAGTATATGAAGGCTTAATTAGTGGACGGCGTAGCCGTCCACGGGGAGGGTATGGGAGGGGTCCCCCCTCCCATTGGGGGGGTATGGGGGGCCTCCCCCAGGAAATTTTTAAAAAGATTACCCTTCATTCATGCAATCTGAGCCATTCTGAGGTACTTTGGTAACCTTAAGGGATAATTTTTTTTCCTAATAATTATTTTAATTTGAATACCAATTTTTCAAGGGAATTTTTGTGTACATGATGATAACCCCAGGAGGATAAGGGGCCTTCCATTAAGTACGTACGCACCAAGGGGGGGTGGGGGGGTCTGATATTTTAAGAATTTTGCGTACGTTCCTATACAAATCCAATGCCCCTAAACTCTCAGGAACTTTTGGAAAAGATAACCTATCATTCATGTAATCTGAGGCATTCTGGAGCATTTTGGACAGGGGAGGCACAAGGTCTCACTCTGCAGGGGTGGTACAGGGTCGACAGGGGCAGCAGAGGGTTGACAGGGGATCCTCAGGGCCAACAGAGGAGGCACAGGATCAGGAGGGGAACCAAAGGACTGGCAGGGGAAGCATATGTCTACCAGCCTTCACAGTTCGGCCCCCCTCCCTCTAACATATATATCCAACAGGCGCAGATTTAAGGGATGGGCATGCAGGGCACATGCCCCCCCCCCCCCCATTTTTTTTTGGCCAAAATATTGATTTTTTTTTAATGTAAAATTCCTAAGCCCGGAGGGCCCGGGGGAAAATTTTACTATAGCACGCCCCCCTTTTGAAAATTCCTGGGTCCGCCCCTGTCCAAGGTCCACCAGCTCTGACAGGTTGGCCCCCTCCCTCTAACACATCTAAGGTCTACCAGCCCTCACAGGTCGGCCCCCCTCCCTCTAACACATAATCAAGGTCTCCCGGCCCTAACAGGTTGGTCCCCTCCCTCTAACATAAATCCAAGGTCCACCAGCCCTTACAGGTCGGCCCCCTCCCTCTAATACATAATCAAGGTCTCCCAGCCTTATAGGTCGGCCCCCTCCCTTGAACCCATCCAAGGTCTACCAGCCCTCACATGTCAGTCCCCCTCCCTCTAAGGCAAAAAAAAAATAGTTGTGCAACTTAGGTTGAAAAAATTACTTTATCTTTAGTTTTAAATACATCTTTTGGTAAAATATATGCTCTTCCCTGTCATTTAGGTCATTTCTATTGAATTTTAGTATCTTTTAGAAAAAGAATTATGAAAATAATTAGGGTAGAGCAAAAATAAAATAAGGTAGGTCGGGTTGCCTGAACACAACAATTATTTTAGATCTAACCTACCCCGGAACGGCCCCCTCCGTTTTTCTCTTCTTTTCCTTTCTCTTCCCTCTCTCCCTTTCTTTCTCTCTCTCTCTTTTTTTTTTTTTTTTTTTGGGGGGGGGGGGGGGGGGGGCCAAGGCCCGTCTGCCCCCCCCCCTGGATCCGCCAATGCTTTAAGGGTCATTAAACCATGCAAGGAGGGGTAAATAAGGGGCAGGGCCACCTAGGCCGGCCATTCAGCCTGGCGGTAGCTGGGGGTGGGCATAAGACATTCTCCCCGGGCATTCTCCCACCTTCCCGTCCCTGCGTTGTCCAGGGGCGGATCAAGTTGAGGAAGGGGGGGGGGGGCGGGGGGTCGATTTTGCGCTAGGGGAGGTCAGGAGACTCACGGGATCTAGAGTGGACATGTCTGTAATAAGTGTCGAAAAGAGGGGGGTGCGCGCTATTGGAAGTGTTTGCTTCTTAATTACCTTTTGGACGAGTTTTAAATTTAAAAAAATGTAAAATTGGTCCCAAAAAGGCCCCCGCGCAACCCCCTCTAAAACAGCCACTGCCTCCGCCAGATCATCTCTTTGCCCAAACGGCCAACTAAAAACCATCGAAAACACAACGGGTTGCTATATATTATAGACCCTTGTTCTTGGGAAAATAGGGAACATAACTAACAAATAAAGACTTACTGTTGATGCCCGGCCGCGGGTCTATGTGCCATATTGTGTGGTAATCCAGATTCCTGAACCGTAATCCTAGACAGAAAATCAAGGTGTTTCCTTGTCTGGGGTCTGGAGCCTTCTGCGCCCCGGTTGAAATTCCGCTTATCTGTTTGTCCAAGACGTCGACTTATTCTGATATCTGACGTCATGACGTACGACGTCAGGTAGAAGCTAGCGCGATGCGAGCGTGAGAACTTAGTTAATTAGCGGAAATCAACACTCTTTATCTCACACACTTACGTTCACACGCGATAAATAGCGCAATTAAAAAACATATTATCGAAACACAATAAGGAATCAGCAAAGATACACTGGTTTTATATAATCTCTTGTTCAAAGATTATGTTCACAGACCAAAGAGCTCGAGATAAGTTAAAAGGCATAACTACTTAAACTGCCATCTTATCGACTTCATGTTACAAAATAATTGGCGGGGAATCACCATACTGGTCTGTTCTATGATAGCCGTTAGAAACGTTCGGGGTGAGAGGGGCGGACCCAGGAATTTGTAGAGGGGGGGGGGGGGCCCAAAAACATGAATGTACAGGGGGGTGGGCCCCCCCCCCCCCCAATCAAACATGATTAAACAGGGCAAGGGGGGGGGGGCAAGGCCCGTCCGCCCCCCCCCCCCTGGATCCGCCCCTGGACCGGGTCAGTCTACCCCCCCTCCATTGACACACTCTTATTTGGGAGGGCGGTGATTTTTGGTGTCCAAAAATAGGTGGCGGTCGCCTAAAATTCAGGAGCGGTAAGTCATGACCCTAAATTATATAATGGCTGGAAGGGACCACCCTCGCGGGGGGGGGGGGGAGCCTTTATTTGTTTATAGTTACCAATCTGTGGCGGATTCAAGGGGGGGGGGGCGGGCCCCCCCCCCTCCCCTTGCCCTATTAAATCATGTTTAGGGGGGCCCACCTCCCCCTGTACATTCATGTTTGTGCCCCCCCCCCCCCCCCCCCCCTATACGAAGTTCTGGATCCGCCCTGTCACCCCTGTAACGACCCACAGAGACCGCCTCTCAGACTGGGGCAAACTCATGGGCCAAACTGCAACACACCTCAGATTCCGTCCCAATCATCGGTTGAGACCGGGGATAACTTACGCAGTGCAACGGGGCGTGGTGGGGCGTGGCCCGGTAAGGGTTACACCGTCAGGCGGTCTCTGGGTCGGGCCCCCGGGTCGGGCCCTAGAGATTAATCCTCCATCACGCAGGGCTGTCTCGCTCCCTCCCTCCCTCCCAGTCTATCCTGACAGATAACTAGTTTTACCGGCGCAGGAGCCTTGATTTGTGAATACGTGGAGAAATGGCAATGTTTGACCCCATTGTAAGGCCCGTGGAGGAACCTACCCGTCTGAAAATCTATCACCTGCAGCATCAGGTCGGCGGTCAAATGGATAAGTCATTTCATTGACGACCTGATGTGTTTTCTCTCCATGGGTTCGAATCCTGTAAATGCCTTGGTAAACTTGACGTATCGTCCGTCATACGGCAATAAGCCATAATTTTTAATTGTCATCGTCAGTGCTATTTTATATCAATATTATGTAATTCACGAATATGTCTTGGTAGGGAAAGCCAGTGTTTAGCACCCCGGTAATAAGCTAAGGGGATTTCCAGAGATGAAAGTGGTCCATGAGAAAAAAAACCAGTAAATTCATGCGCGAAGAATTGCATGCATAAAGGGAGGGTCGAGTACTAAAATATTATTATTTGTTTAATTCTCCGAATTTTGTATTTATCATAATTATTGCTCATTTTTGACTTTTAACATATCAATTTGTTCACAATTATGTTAAAGAATGTTTTCCTTAGAAAAAATCCAACTTTCATTTATCATTTCAAGACTTTTCTATCATCACTGTCGGAATAATTTAATGCTCCACAAGAAGAGAGACCACACGCCCAACCCCCGTTCTTCCCCCATATCACATAACCATCTGCAGCTGGTCACCAGACACCCCTGACCACAGCGCTACCCATGACGGGGATAAGACTACAATTTCAGAATGTAAAACTATAAATAAATGTTGTATAAATTTATATTTGCAATACCAATGGGACTCCCCATATGAATCCGATCCTCCACTTAAACTGTCTTTCTCCGTTTCCAATTTATACTGGGAAGGGGGCTCTTTCAAGGTTACTACCCACTGCCAAACTACCGCCCGCCCCTTCTTTTTCTCACCGATCCCTCCTGAATTCTAGTTGACCACGTGCACCCCTTGTTACAAAGGTCCCCGTAGGTCTCCAGAAATAAAAGCAGGAGAACCATTCAAAAATAGCGTGTATCTGAGGAAATCTTCATTCATTTTCCCGGTGTGGCTGGTGTCTGAGGGCCTCCACTGACCGTTACACACACCCCTCCCAGAGGCGGATCCAGGAGTTCAAGAAAGGGGGGGGGGGGGGGGGGGGGGGCGCCCATATTAAAAATGTCCCAGCGCCCCAGCTGGGGGCAAGAGTTTTACATTAAAAAAATCTAAATTTGGCCAAAAATAGGGGGGGGCGCGGGCCCGGGGCGCACCCCCCTAAATCCGTCCCTGCCTCCTCCAGGCATCTTCTCAAGTCAAGGCCCCAGTCGCCGCTACCGCTCTATCAGTGCCTTGACCTCAAGGGCGCCCAATCTGGGGGAGATAGGGAAACCTGAGAAGGGTGTTCTGATTACAGGGAAATAAATTAAATATTCATGAGGTCCCCCAGTTTTGGAGCCTTTGAGACCAGGGCCTACTGATCGCGGGAGCGGCTGGGGGACTGGTGTGCGAGGATGCCTCCAGGCGGCCCTTTGATAAGCCATAAACCACGGGTGGTATGTCTCAGGGTCAGGGTTGACCACGTGCACCCCTTGTTTGTCAGGGAAGACTCACATAACCGCCCCCCCCCAAAAAAAAACAAAACAAACTGGTTGACCGTTGACGGTTCTGTACATGTCAGTACCAGGAAATATGCCTAAATACCCCAAACTGCTTAATATAATCATCCTCGGTATGCAGAAGGTTTAATTCAGTTTGGCAGGTATCCAAGTCTATCAATACTAGACTTTAAGGGCCGTCCATAAATGATGTCACACACTAGGGGGTGGTTGGGTAGGGTGAAAAGTGTGACACTGCCTGAAACAGGCCTTATTTTCATGTTTAGATCAGAGAATTTAGCGTGACAGGGGGGTGGGTGGGTCCTACAAATACCCTGAAAAAGTGTGACATCATTTATGCACGGCCCCTTATCTCTTGATGGCTCTTGGTTGATATGTTTAAATCCATACAGTCAATTACAGTGAACACTAATCTATAAGTTATGATCTGATCACGATGGGGGAATCACTCGACCCATTTCATATATATATTTAACCGCATAGTTAAGCCCCGTTCATACCGGTTTCTGCTTGGATGGTCCCTAGCCCGGGTAAGTTAAGCAACATTGAGACCGGTTGGTATTTGGATGGTGGCCTGCCCGTGTTCGAATCCCCATTTGAGTACATTTTTTTCGTTCATGGTCGTCCTTGTTTCAATTTATACCACCACCAGGTGTCGCTGGAGGAAAGATCAGTCTACACTATCACTCTGCCACCTCGACGCTCGCTAACTGCGAATCATGGTTGTCGATTCTGGCGCGGAGGGGTTATTCGCCGCAGATTGTCTACACTATACTAGAAGTAGGACGCCGTGTATTGCATCAGTCCTGTGGTTCTGATATAAAAGGCCTCTATCGGCCCAATCCGTCCGGTGAGCCGTGACGCTCGGCGACTAATGAATTATTCGAGCCCCTCGTGGGTTCGACCCCCACTAGATTCGTTAGGCCCGGCCTAACAAAACGATTGTCCTTCCCCAGCGTCAACATGACACTCACCACTTTTGTGAGTTTTTACTATAATATGTATTGAAACCAGATATATATATACGTTGATAAGTTTGAGACATAAATCTGTACGATTCAAAACATGTCAATAGAGAGTTTTTGCAAACCACACGTATCTCATTCCCCCGATCCCGAAACGGATCTTGGGGCTATAGATGAATGGTCCCCATGGATAATGTTATTAATAAGGGAAACAATATTATTTATTTGAATTCTGCCTTTATCAAATATGTCAGAAATGTAACTTATTTTAGAATAATGAGTTATGATATAAATCTGAAAAGAAAGGGCTCGGTCAGGTTGATTTTGTGTTTGTATATTTTGATAAATATAAATGTGTCTGAGTGCAGACCTGACTGGCCCTTGGTCATGGTCTGCTGCTCCCAGCTGTGGGCCGTCTGATCAGGGACACACAGGAACACGGATCTCCTACCCATTACTTACCAGTAGATAATGTCTCAAATAAGAAGAAAACTAATCTCATATTTATTTGTAATGAACATGTCTATATTCATGATGGGTGCAAGAAAGTTGATTAAGAAACTAACATAAAGGATTCATTGGAAAAGTACATTCATATGATAGGGGAGGCCTCAGCACTGGCCCTGCTGACCACAGTGCCCCTACGGATGTAACTCTGCTCCCCCCCCCCCCCTCGCAGACCCTCATACACTGTTTGCCTGTGTGTCCCTGACCAGTGAGAACACAGGTGGGAGCAGCAGACCGTGACCCAGGGCTAGTCAGGTCTACCCTCACTGACTAAATCATCTTTAATCAAAATATACATACACAGCTTCAACTTGTGATACTGCTATTTATTTTCAGATTTACCTATGAAAAAATCCTTATTAATGAAATCCACATTTCTGATGGATAAGATTGCAGGAAAATGTAATTCATAATCATTTTCACTTTAACTGTCATTTTACATAGGGGCTATTCATCTAGAACCCAGCAGATCCGTATAGGGAACGGGGACTGAGATCGGGGTGTGTTGCAAAAACTCTCTAATATCCCCCCCCCCCCCCCCCCCCCCCGCTTTCCTCCATTAATTACACTTACAGAATGTTGGCATTTCTGTAATCATGTAGCCTACATGTGTCGCTGGCCGGGGGGGGGGGGGGGGGGGGGTCCCAAAACTGCCAAGATTTGTGTGTAGATTGAAATTGACAGGAATCAATTTGGTTTAATGAATAATTCTATATATCGCATATCCCATAGGGAAAAGTTGCTTGATATCGTTCAATAAGAAACTGATGTTACCGGTGCCACAGGGCTATGCTTTAGTCATTGATACCATTTCTAAGCATTTCTTCTTTCACGTGAAATTTTAGATTTTCAGCCTGATAAGGAGAGCTCTTTGTCTGCGGATGGTTCCGTACAACACCTCTGATATCATTTCTAAACATTTTTCACGTGATACTTAAATTCCCAGCCTGATAAGGTAAACTCTTTGTCTGCGGATGGCTCCATACAGCACCTCCGCACAGGGATTGATGTTACTTGTGTCGTTGATAGGGCTACTTCTAAACCATTTATATCATACTAGAGCAGCCTTGTTATATGTGATATAAGTTTCTCAGCGTGTTAAAGAGAATTGGTTACGGTTATTATGTAGCACCCCCGCATAAGGGCTGTCAACACCTGTGACGTTGATAGGGCTGTGTGTTAATCTTGACAACTTGTTTTTTATTACCCGATTATGCTAACCAGGATACCTCTCGAACTGGCCTTAAGTGAAGGAAAGGAGAAGAATCAGTCTTGTTCTTTCTCTTTTCTGACAAATATGGTTTGGGGTGGAGGACTCCCCCTAAATCTTATAATTAGACAAATTGAGTCTAAAGATCTGTTCAAAACGCACATAGGACAAATGCTGACAAACGGTATGATCAGTTATTTATGTATATATCTCCATTGTTTTCCTGTATACCGCCGCAATGTAAAAACCAACACGCTGGGCGGGGCCGGAAACAAGTGGCTTAAACTGAAACTCATCCAGCTAAATAAACACGTTTAAAAAAAAAAATCGCTAGTTAGGGTACCTGGGGTACCTGGGTACCGGGGTAGCATACCTTTGGATACAGGTTGTCAGATTAGAGGTAGGTGCATTAATGGAATTAACACGTTGAAGCTGGAAAGGGGGATTGTTTTGTTAAAGCCGCACCTACTGCAATGCAATAGTGTGAAACTCTACTATGTGGTAGGAAGGTGTGTATAATACTATTCCTGCAGGAGGGCCTGTAACATGAACGCACATCAAAGCATAAATTGGTGGGGTAGAACTTCCACGCCCGTTGTAAAAGTTTAGGATAGTCGTTTTAAACCGAGCGAGAGTATAATGATAGTTTGCTGTTGGAGGGTTAGGAGTGGAGTAAGAGTTAGACTCCTTGACACGTTTTAGAGGAAGTGGTTTCAGACAAGCCCGAGCCTGTCGAATGTATGAGTTCAAATTCTTCCCGTGTATGGCTCATCCGATTGCAAAAATGTATGTGACAAAGTTGTAGTCCGAAACGTTATCAATTCATATATTTCATCAGATTTCATAAATTCATGATGGTTAATTTATTATGAATTTATTTGTAATAAAAGTATTATTTTCGACTTTACCCTTCCATTTTGGCAATAATAATGCATGTGTTTGAGCTTCTGTTGTATGGGTTCTGAACTGTACATCATGAATCAGACTAATGTGTATAAAGACTTATATGTTTAGGTACATAATGGTAGGTTCCATATGTGTTGGAAATAATTGATAAGCATAAAGCATAATTGATTAACTTTTCTAATTTTCATAGATTTTTGTCTAAATCTATTAAGAGTTATGTGGATTTTCTGAAAAAGTTAGAACGGTGACCCCCTAATTTTTTTTCATTAAATGATAGCCAACACTTATCCCAATCAGATGTAGGTATTTCAAGTAATTCTCAATGTTGATTATGTTTTTATTACCAATTTAATAAGAATTTATTCTTTTTTATCAGCAGATTCATTCAATTAAATTCCCCCAAAATAACTTTATTTTCGAATTCTTTTCAAATAATGCATTATTTATGAAGATAAACATATTGACTTCATATCCAAATGAGTTAAAAACATAATCAATGATTTTCATTAATGTGATTAAGGAATTTCTTTAAGTTATTTTAATTTGTGAAAATACTGAAATTTTCATTTTTTGCTAATTTTGTAATGTTTTTAATTCAAAAGTTAGCGCTGTGACCCCCTATTTTTTCTTAATTTCTGGAATCCATAGACCCTTAACTGTTATTTCCCAAAGTTTAAAGGAAATGTCAATGTTAGAACTATAATGGAGCGATTGTCTTTAATATGAATAGCTGGTTTAAGTATAATATTATTATTGTTCCTGGAACTGAAATGCATTGCCATATAATTTTATATTAACGCAGCAAACATCCTTTAAAAACATGGCTGTCTTTCTGTAAAGAATAATATGTTATATGTATTGCCGAGTGTATGATTACACTCGGCAATAAATTAAAGCTTTTTAGTAAGGTCGTAAAGGTTTCCCTTAGATTCGGTGTAAATAGCGGAGCCTACAGGCTTATATAGAGACATTCTGATATTAAATAGAAGGATGGGAATTCGAAATGATCTACCTTATCATAAATTAATGTCATCTAGAATGGATCTTACTCCGAGAAACTTTGTGAGGGAGCGGTCTCTTGAATAGATATACATGTCATTGAAACTTTACTTTGGTCGATGGCACTTTCTAGTGAGAGACATTCCTGGTAATATCTATCAATTATCGCCCTTGGCCAGTACTCTATATTGATATTACCTGAGGTAAGATCTCTTGTATAATGCTAGACAACAAGATCACTTCTGTATGTATAGCATGGGACTGTTTGTCGACGCACGCAATATACGGCCATCAGCTTCGGCTAGCCCGCCAGACATCAATACCCCCTCCATGCCACTCCACTCTGAATTTCGCAGGTTACTTCCAGCAAATAGAAAAATAAAGATGAAACAATGCCTGATAAGGTCACTAACTAGACATAGTCACACAGGCCCTTCTCACCCAGACATCTCCCTTATGTGGAGGCATCCTGTTGTGTATGAATAAATAAACATATGAATAAATAAATAAACTACAATATTATTTACACACATGATTACATAGAAAGATAAGTGGGTACAGATGTATAGGTATATAATAGCTATTTAGTTGTTGATGAATAGATAGAGTTACCTTATTTGGCGTAAGAAACTGCATTTATGAGACTCACGTTTGAAAAAAAAACGGAAAACAGGAGTTGTCAGAATATGGCAGTTTGTGGCGAGAAGAACGAGTGGCCTTTGCACGAAATATGTATGGTATGTTGATGGGAGAAATGCGCGAAAATACGCAGGGGGATGAATAGAGATTCACGCAACCAGCCACATCGTTCGATACAATTAGTTCCATATGTATATATGTATGGGTCGGGGATCACAAGTTATTCCCGGTGACACTGCCCAGATTGTCCTGCATGTATCGCTCGTCCTATGCCCAAAAAAACTCTGAGCAGCTCAGCTCTGGACAAAACCCATCGGAAATGCGCAGAACTGCTCGGAACTGCTCGGAGTGCTCGGAGCAGTTCGTAGAAAGGTTCCCGACGCTTGTCCGAGTCTCTCATGTAATTGGCGCGGCGTGGAGAGGGCGGGCTAGGCGCAGATAAAACTGGGGGATTATCCGGCCACTGCACGTGCAGCAGACGTGATGGATCAGGCAGGGATGGGAAATTAAGCAGGAGGCCGGGTGTGTGGCGCGATGACAGCTTGTCGCCGTGAGGCCTGATGGATCATACAAACAATGACATAGTCACACGGCCAGCTTAACCCCACCCAGCCCTCACCCCAGGCTCAACCCCTGATCCCAAATCAATTAATCCTAGTAAACATAATCGTTTGAGATGTCAGTGTGAAATTCGATTTACAGAATCATATGGGATTTGAATGTTGCGGGGAGTTCTATTGTGGAAAATAGATTTATGTGTGCAATAGAGGGCCAGACTAAAAAGGTTGGAGCCTCAAAGTTGACTGCTAGGATGCCCCTCTCTGCTCAAAGCTCTATCCTGATCATAATTATGATCGGACAACAGAAGGGCGGACAATGTATTTTTATATGTAGACTAAAAACATACGTCTATCCTTTCCATCTCTCATTTCTCTTTATAAAGCCACGGGCAAAGCGTAGAGCAATCATATCCCTGTTTTTGCTGACCATTTCACAGGGATACTTTACTGGTTGGTTACATTAGATATAGCCCTGCCTTGCTGTCAAAAATTGCCGATGTAACTACTCACCTTAAAGGGTCATAATATAATTCTCTCTGAACAGTCATCTATATATAAAATATATATATTATTTGCTGTTCATTGTATATGGAAATATTATATAATCATATTGTGTATGTGGCTTGAGGACGAAAACATACATGATACCTTTCATCTCCTGTATGACATTTCATGGCTGCCTATCCTTATGTGAAACACAGATTAATAGCGCTTATACCTCATAGAGATTGCTAATTGAAAATGGACGACGCAAAATAAAAGGTTCAATACCTCTGAAGGGTAAGTTTGGATTTCTCTTTCTATATCTAGCACAGCAAAATGGTTAGGATTGCACATTATGCAAGGACCATATATACTTTAAAAATAGACTATAGCTAGGCAATACATATAAAGATGCTGATGGTGAAGTTTTCTCAGCATTGCCTTCCGCCATTTGTTTATAAAATGTATCACTAACAAATCTAGACGGGATTAACTGTCCATTTGGCTTGGTCTCACATCCTAGAAATGTATCTTAATGACTTCTAACGTCCCCATTCATGTTTATGAACGTCCATTGCAAATAAATCCCGTCTGTATGATTTAACTCCCGTTTGATCTTACCGATTTACCGAAGCATATTTTACAGTAATAATGATCATCATTACTGTGTACGTTACAAACTATAAGAAATGCAAACGGTTGGCTATCGACGTCACGAAAGCATCGGATGCATCAGCAGAAAAAGGCCACGAGGTTTTGTCGTATTTCATTCAGATTTGGTGAGTTTCCTACATAAACTTCTTAATCCCGAGAGGGCTGTTTCGTGGTATCAATGCCACTGTGGACTTCTATGGCCATGGGGCATATAGATGACGTCATAATGCCCAGAATTGGTCTGGTCGCCATGTTGGTGTTCAACTGAAACCTGCTGGCATTTGCATTTAGAAAATAATCTTGGAGCATATTTATGTTAGATTTATTCAAAATGATTATAATATGTTATAATAAATATTTCCATTGTTTAGATTTGATAAATTCTATGTGTATTCAAAAGCCACATGGTCATGCAGAGCACATGGTGATCACCAAAAAGTGGTCACGTGACCACGTCTGCAGAAGGTCTATATAATTATAATTATGTATATATATGTGTGTGTGTGTGTGTGTGTGTGTGTGTTTTATAATATAATAATATAATAATGTAATAATCATGTTATGATATAGTAATGTAATATGATATATGATACCACCTCTCCCAAGCTACATAATATAGCTTGGGAGAGGTGGTTACTTATAGGCCTATAGCTTGCGATTGAACTGTTGATGATTGCACATTTACGTACATATATACGTACCCCCCTTTGTCATCACCCACCATTTGTAATGAATATAACTGCCGAATTTTATTTGAAACCCTTGTTCAGAAAATCCAAGCCGGAAAAGGACTCTGAGAACAATACAGTCGGTAATCCTTGGCTTTCTCCACTTTCACCGAGAGCTCGGATCATTGCCACTTGTTCCATTACGTTTTACAAGTACCGACACATGAGTGCCCAGGCCCTCTTGTTTTATCTGTAAGTGATCTCAGGACTCACATTCCTACTTTTTACCTGGTGAAATTTTTTTTCTGCTACTGGATTTGTAGTGAAACAAAGCGACCGGGCGTTTAACGTGAAGGTGTCTGTCTTTTGAAGGCTTAATCAGAATAACTTCTTCAATCAGTAAAAGTGCTCAGCGTGTTTATTCACACTTCTAGTTCGAAATATTTATTAATCATAGTCATACATTTTCCGATCTAGATTGTTAAATACTAATTCTAGGAACCGTTATAATGATTTCATTTATTAATTTGCATTACTAAGCCCCATATGCTTATATCACATGTTTTATTATAACTTACAGGCCAAACTCTTTATAATATTTTATTCAGCGATCCCTATTTTTTTATCAAAACAAAAATATGTCATCATAATTATTCAATACTAATGTGAATTTTAATACCATTAAGACACACTTTAACTATAAGAAAGTCTTTTCGTTTTTGGAGTAGAGGGGTGAGGAGGTCCAGACCTGAAGTCTGGGTAAACTAACAAGTGGTGATAGGCCAAGGTGGGTCCCAATTACACCAATCCGTGCCAGGGGGTAACCGCTGCAGGTTACTGTTACACCCCTCCACGTCAGCACTATAAGAAAAGAGCATTCAGCTTTTTGAGAACCTCAGAGCAGCTCACAAAGGCATTCATGGCCTTCTTCTCATATATTCACATTGCCTGACAAACATCACGTCCGCTGTAGTAGAGAAGGCCAGAGTTCAGAGAGTTTATTGGAAAGAACACGAGTGTGAAAATAATCCAGATCAATGGTAATAAAACGAACAAGACACACCTGGTCGGCCTATTGCTGATCTTTAAGGGATCCGGTTTATATGTTGTTTTTTCACAAAGTTACTATTACTTTTTGTCCGAGTTTAATCACAAGAGGATCTTTGACCCTTTCAGATAATTACTCTTTTCAAGAGGCAATTATTGAAACATATTATATGCAAGGTAAATGGTGCACCAAAGTAACCTATATGGATATCAGCGCACTGATCATGAATTTTAGTGAAATATATAAATCTATCTTGAATGCATCGAATCTTTAGGATAAAATGCCACCTTTGAATATCACAAGGAACAATCCTGGTTTCAATGATTATGTTGAATATAAACCATATTCATAATATAATTTTGATAGTAATTGATAAATGCATTTTAGAGTGCGTTATATTATGTTTCAAGTAATTCCAAATGATCAAATTTATGTACCGAATCGGCAATAAAGTGCAACTTCCTGTTCTGCTGCGTTAACATCAAGTGGCCTTGAGTTAGAACAATTAAATGAAATTGTAAACAAACCGTCCAGTAGTAATTGTCGTAATTATAATCATCATTCAGGTTGTATCATACATTATGTATACAAAGTTGTCATATATTTACCGTAATCCGCCTTTGTGGCAATGATGCAGGGGTTGGCAACATTGCAAATTTCAGTCTCATCTCAAATCGGTTTATCTTCACGTAAACTGAATGAATATTTCCAAATTGGGATTATGCAAAAGGGAGAATCTTTCATGGACAATTTTTTTATTCCTATCACTTTCGACAACGCCTCCCTTTTCTCTTTTCAGGTTCTTTTAAAATTGTTATTCTCAGTCCATGTTAGATATAATACAATGGATCTCAACTCTCATTTGGTCGAGATACCCGGAATTAGTATTTCAAGGATGCATTTATTAGGAGAACTACGTTTTAATGTGTCTAGCTTATTTCTCAACCAGTTGTATAATTATTTCAGATGCCGCAATCTTGATGAACTACTTAAATATTTGACGAAGATGAAAACTATTAACATCCTCAGTCACTAATTAAAATCAAGTTGGAGAAAGCTAAATAACAGGCCAACAGTGAAGACACGAACAAATCAGGTACAACAGACTTGATTTCATGTATCGGATTACATCCTTTTCCGTCTGTCCAAGTGCTAATGCCTTATGCAAAAGGCAGGGTTGATTTTTAAAAAAAACTGAAAAAAAATACAGTAAAATGATAAAACAAAATGATTGGTGAAAGGTAATATTCGCATGAAGTCAATCCTGAATTAAAAGTATTTCTTTGTTCCGCCTCTGACATTCAATAAAGATATGGGAATGTACTAACATTTAAATATTCCTTCTTTCTTACGTCCCTGCACGTATTTCAATCGGTTTGTTTTCATATAGGCCTATTCCCTGAGACAAGGCCTAAGACAAGGCATACGTCTGAAACTAACTACTCTAACATTCGCTATGAATTATGAGCCATTATGAAACATGATATTTGATGTTACGCTGGACTCACCAGAAAACCGGTCATGCCGAGGTGAGCCAGGTTAAAAAAAACAATTAGAAAAATTGTTCTCTTCGATATTGGGTCGCGATAACCACGCTAAAAAAGACACACTATTATTTGCAATTGGAGTATTGGAAACCACTATCTAATTGCACATTACCACTAGTTATTGACCTTGCTCAAACAGGTAATGACTTGTTGGGATCAACATATCATAGGATTTTATAGCTCATACTTATGATATATTATATACGATTCATAAGCCCTTATTTTAATAAGCCGGCTATTCTTAAAGCACAATGTTATTGGTATGTTCCTTTGGCACAAAGAACCATTATATGTGTTGCACGGAGGTAACATTACTTCCAGGAAAGAAACCCAGTTCCTGGATGAAGGTTCAGGTCTTATGGGGCAGGGTGTGTGAGAACATGTTGGCGTGAGGGGTGTCATGTCGCACCCAAACACGCCTTAGATCTATCAGGCGATAACATACTTTCTCATGAGGTTAGACTGTGCTTGACAAATGAATGTGGACAGGGGCCGTCCAATGCACTGTCCGCAGGTCCACCCCCGCAGTAGTCTAAATCAGTCCATCTGAAGTCCAGAGGATGTGTATATAATCTGCTAATATGAAGCCCAGGAGAAGGCTACTTGACCTGCTAAGTGCCTTTATCACTGACCAGAGGCGGCTGTTGGTGGTATGGCCGAAGGAGTTGTGAAATCTGAGCCGGGTGGCATGGTTAAGATGTCAACCTATCTGGCAATGGTTGCCCTTTAGTGGATGCTTTAAGGTGGGATAGTTTGGGCTCTGCAGACCATATTGGCGACTCTGCAACCCTGTGTACCCCATGGAAATGGCAGGTCAAGGGGTAAAGGGTTGGGGTCAATGGGTAAAGGTTGTTGGTCAACCAGCAGCCCACACAGAGGGTGATGGGTGTGAGGAGGGGGGAGGCGGTGCCGCCTGGGATCGTATGACCTGTCCAGGAAGCCAAGGGAATTATGATGGATGATCAAAAGAGAAAAAAGGCAGAGGCCAACCTTGGCATCCTACACATCTGGTTCGGTGTAGACATTTTGAGGCAGCTAAATTGGGTGCAGTAGAGGTGTCCACGACGTTTTATAACATTTATAGAGCAAACAAGGGACGCTGTTTGCAGACAGCACAGTGACAGTGTTGCATATACAATGTTAATGGTATAAATTGGACAAGCAATGAGATTTTTCCATTTTGTTCACAACCCTTTCTCAGTAGACCTTGCAATTTCTTCATTCATTTAAAGCCTCTGAGGCTCCTCTTAGGGAATAACAAACTTGGGATTGTAGAGCAACTTAACCAGTAGATGTCCAATTGCAACATTTCCTATTGTGTCCAATCTACCTATTTTATGCCTCTATGTTATTTTAATGCTGTGTCCTAGTTTTCCCGAAAGTCTCATATAAGACTGTTGTACGATATTGTGCTGCCAGGCTAAGTGCTATATGCCATCTTTCAAGCGGTTCACATATGGCTGAGCTGCTCATGTGACCGTAACATGAGCTTCTCCGGGAAGGGAGCAGTTCTCTTAGTGATTGTTGGTTATCTCCCTATGGCCTTTCCCTGCCTAGGGCTGTGTTTACATAGATGAACGGGACACTCAGATAAAGAAGTCTCTCGCAGCATTTATGAGCAAAGCCTCATTTCTCTTTGTCGCATATATGTCCATTGGAACATGCCTGCTGAGATAATCTCAGAACCTTCATCTATGTGAATGTTCATTCATCATTGATATAGTACTAACACATGCAATATGGCTGACCGCTTCTCTTTGAAATATCAAATCAATTTGGTATGTACTGTATGCGAAACACGCGGCGTATGTCCAATAGAATGAGAATTTCAATCTGCTCAACTAACGGCGGGAACTCACTGAGCGATAGGAATATAATTCTGGTCGTTTAAGAAATCAGAACTTCTCTAAAATGACCAGAACTGGTCGAAAATGATCAGAACTAGTCGAAAACGATCAGAAAAGATTTTCCCATTTAGCAATGCTACCAGAAAACTTCAAAAAAGGTTAATTCTTTGAAAAAATATCTGACAATGTTATTTGTTGCTAGTAATATCTGATTCGACTATAGCTAGAATCTTAGTTAGATCGGTCAGTGGGTTCCCGCCTTTAACATGTTGGTGATCGTAAGATACTTAAATGAATTGCATTCGATTGCGTTCAATCAACGTACACATTACCATGTCACCTATATATAATTATATACATATAATATACTCTCTGAAAATACACCTATTACATAATATTTCAGTAGATTGATGTTAAATTTATAGTAGAAATTTGAGTTAATGCCGATGGGTCACGAGGGGATTATATTTTAATCGGATAATGCCTGACCAGTAGCATAGATTAAACACACACTAGTTTGTAAACTACAGGCAAAGCAGACATTAAATTATAAGCTCCTATTGGTCCAAGGATTAATTTACCGGCGGTGTTACCTAAAGTCGTCAGTTATGGGAGTAGACACGCATAAGAAACTATCAGTCGATGAGGCCTCAAGGCAGACTGTTAAATTCCAATTACTCATCAGTGATGCTTTTTCATTTACAGCTAACACATCCATCGACGATTCACTTTTAAGATTGTAAGCAATAGTTCACTTGCAAAATTGTCCAACGACCTCGTGCACGTGAATAAATCATTGATAGACTATCATCAGATCACATCGTATGTTTTCCCCCGAATTGAGATCTAAGTAGTGAGTAATATCTCAAACAAATAATTTTGCTAGATGCTTTTAATTCTTTTTCAAAACTGCGTTTCACGCAGGGGTCAAAATGATTAACCCTCCATACAACCAATTCTATTTTCTCGTACTTATCAGATAAATGGTAAAAGGCGGCTTGATTCAGAGCAGAGCCTACCACAATAGATATCACCGAATGGCCGTTATGCCCAGGTGGTCAATTAGTTAGATGAGGGTCTAAGACCTTAGAGGACACCAGGCCTCTGCGAAGAATACTTCTTGGTATTTGAAGCTCTCCTATTGCTTCCTGAACGCTCGGTCGTATTAGTAGAATGAACTTATGAGGCAGGCTGCATTGGCGAGGGGACTTAGTGCTGCAAGTAAAGGAGATTGCATAAAGAAAGCATTTGTTGTTATACGCTCACATCTCCCTGTGAAGAAAAAAGTCTCTTACAGGGACTCAAAGGAACAGCTTTTTTTGCAGCTTTGATAATGAATGTGCGAGAAATGCCTTTTCGTTGCATTTGTATTTCTCCTGGAGTGAACCTGTCTGAATTGAAGCATACACTGCAAATCTAAATGCAGAAATGCTATAATACTGTGTAAAACATTATTATAGTCATTGTGTAGCATTGCCAAGAATTATGCCATGTTCTAGACGACGGTACAGTGCCATAGGACAAAGATGTAATTTCAAATCCTGGACAAGTAGAGTAAAACGCATTAAAGATATATGAATTAAACATGAATGCAGTGGTATTTCGGGGCATATTGACTCAACCTGCAGACAGGTCTCCTCTTTAAAATGCAGCTAGGGTAGTTTATCCCAGGACAGTTTCTCCTCTGGAATTATTTACATTTGCAGATACTGTTGATCTTGGAATTCCATCAGATGCTTGTACTCTAAGGGTAGGTCCCATATAGTCACTACCCAGATCCCCTACCCACTCTAGGCAATGCTAGGCCTAGAACATCCCTACTCACCACCACAACGACCACCACACTGAGGGCTCTGGGGGAAGGTGGGTGTGGGGGACCCCCCTGCTGACTCCCCACGTCTAGATTTATTTGTTATGACTTCACACAGCGGTCATGACCCGAGAAGATGCAAATAATCAAAGGCTCCCCCTGAGTTGATGGGGGGTTGGATCTCGAAGAAGTCATAATCGGTAAGGATCGGGATAGCTCAGGACCGCAAGCGGACACATCGGAGTCAGATTTAAGATGTTGATAGGTGGTTGTTGTGGGAGGTGCATGATGGCAACATTAGCACCAAGCTATGAAAGACTTATTTGGAAAGACATTGGTATCTAAATGTCACGAGGTAGCATGTTTGTTGTTAAAGACAACACAACAATTTTGCATCAACGGAATTTGATAAAAATGCATTGATATTGCCACAGAATTTGAGAAAACTGAGAATCTGCGAATCATTATCTGGAAGTGAGTATGTGAGAGAGTGTGGTCGTTGCCATATCATGTAGATTTGCCATGTATAGAAAGGGAAAGGTCCCTGCTTGAAGCATGCAGCCGCATTTATGCGGTTTTACTGACCCCTGGGGTACGTTAGAGGCAACCAGTGATGTGTTTTGGGCGGCAGGGTTTATGTTGTGATCTGATGGGCTGAACCCTGTAACTGGGGACACCAGCCATTCCCCAGGGTGCCCATAATGCCTCCGACCTTTTCCCCCTCCTCCCCATACTGCCGAATGTTGCTCGTTAAGTTGTGTCGGTGTATTACAGATAACATTCATACAACACATAAACATGAAAAAGTACCATCTAATCTGTATTAAATGGTTGATGGGGGGCCATATAAGACCCAGTGACAGAGTGAAAAGCAAATGATAACAGTGTTGGGCGGTGTTTTTATTCCGGATCAAACCTGTGGTTTTACATGCATCTGCCTGTAACAGCAAGGGTGTAAAATCATTCCCGACACTTACAGGTCATTTCACTCATCTCTATAACTCAAACCGTATATGAAATGAAGATTGATGGCTTCTGGCTATTGCCTCGCCACATATATGCTGCACCCTAGAAACGTGCCACCAACGTACCCAGTTATCACTCAACCCAAAACTCTGACCTCCTTTCCTGTACCCAGAAGGTACACTCAGTTACCTTTAGCATTCTAAATATTATTCAAAAGAGGTGGTGTCAAAGTGTACACCATTAGAGAAAAAGCAGGATGCATTTTCCAATGGGATCAAACTACTCATTAAAGGCCGAACGATCCATTACAATCGGTTCAAAGTTTGACCATGCAAAACTATTGCCATTCAATTGGAAAATCCCCCAGTTTTAATGTTTTGCCAAAAAGGGGTTATTTTCAGCTCGTTTCAAACGAATTAATGGAAATACCTGGTGGGATCCTGGTGGGCTCTTGATTAATAATAGGCAGGATTTGGGACAAGTAGGGTTAAACCAAAGAGATTAAACGTAATGCACGTCCGATTAATTATTGAAAATATCTGTCAAAAACCTTATTTCTTTTAGCATAAGTCTGTATCTCAGTCAAGGATAAACTTATTAACACAGTAAAAAGGGGCGCAGTTCTTTTTAACTTACTAGATACATGCTAGATATAATGTATATATATCTTAGAAAAGAACGGGCCAATGACTTTACTTTAATATAACCAAGTATTACCAAATCAAACCGTGCGTTGTATTTGCTTTTGAAGAATGCATTAGAGACCCTCAGCCCTTTTCTATTCAATCTAAAAGCTACTCCCATATTACCAGTGTTGTCGGTGGATGGTTGGCTTCAATTTACATCGGTAAAAATACAGTAACAAGACCCTTGCCCATGTGAATATTTTAATGTCCTTCAATTTCTCTCTCATTTTCTAATGAAATGAAGATAATGAATGATGGTCACGTTACTACTTTTTTTCCGTGTTGTGCACTGCTCCATATCCTATATCAAAAGACAGTTGCTGTCAATAGACTTATTGCATTTTAGTTGGTCACGTTTGCCAGTTGTGTACGGATGCACAGAGATAGGATATGAAGTCGTCCATTTCTGCACATCTTAAAAAAGATCTCTTAAACTGAAGTTGTTTTCAAATCAAATTTTGAATTTGACATCCATTTAAGTCTTTAACGTTGTTTTATATTCCCCAATCATAATGGCATGGTCTATACACGACTTTGTGTGACTTTTTTCCCCTTTGCATCGGTGTATGAAAATCTAAGATGACAGCTCATCATCACACGTGTTGAGAGTGGTGTGGACCTTCCGTGACGATCACCCCACCAACTAAGGGGGCCAGCTGCATCTAATAACTAGACTGAGATAAGCTATGAAGGTTTGGTCATTGACAGAAACAATTCGAGTAAGGTAAGGGGGTGTCATCATGAATTTATGAGGCCTCAAATAACAATAAGTGAACATGTTGGTAAAATTATAACTACATGTATTAGGGATTCTTTTCATGTATTCTATAATCAGAGAATGGTATCTCAAAAGTTTTAAAAATATATTTTGGATTTGAGGAGTTATATGATTAATGTCTTTGCAGAACAAAACGATGCTTGTACAGCACCAGGACAGACGCAAAAAAAGAACAAGACAGCTATAAAATCCATATTTTACTTAGGTACCTTAGCCATCCATGAGTTTCTACTTTGATACATTAGTGTTTGAAAGTGTTTGATTTATAGGGATCTTTTGTTGACAATTTAGATGATTGGCTTATATAAATGCTGTTGAAGGGAAAATAGCACGAAACATAAGTTGAAGGCTGAAGACTGTTCTAGTAGCAAAATCTTAAATGGCAAAACTCCGCTTTTGACAATTTGAATGTGCTCTCCTTGCACGCTGCAACATTAAATAACGTAATTAAGTTAATCAAATAGACCTACTATGAACACAAACAGTTGGGTGCACGAGTCTGTGGTAGCTGACAGGCGAACCTCCAATGGGGCAACACCTTACATCCATCTGATTCATCATCACCTGTCGTGGCCAATCAGACAGGGCGGCTCTTTCGACACGATGTCAGTAAACATGTCCAAGGTGATGAGACGTTAGGCTACAGGTATGAACAGCTCGGCCTCACACACGCAGGGTTGTAGACCACTCAACAAGTTGCTCAGAGCAACTCATATACTCTGTGGATTGTGTTTTTCTGCAACTGACGTAATCAGATTTTGGATAGATGAAACACTATAGACGTTGTGCAGATGACGTCACATTGTCCAGAATGGGATGGCAACCATGTTGGTGATTATGAACAGGCTGATGAATATTATCCTCAATCATGCAACATTTAGAACAAACTTCGGTGCTAGATTTGATAAAAATCAACAGTTCTCATCACTTAGAATTTAAGATTTCGCATTCAATTTATAGTTACATGGTCCTGATCACCACGTGGTGATCACTAAAGTGTACAGCACAATGTCTTTAGAAATAATTCGGGAAATATTGATCAAGTCCAGGTCCATACACAGCCCTAATATCTTAGAGGAAATCTGAGGGTTTTTCGATAAATCTGAGGAAGGTCCTAGTAAATCCAGCCAGTTCAGAGAGTTCCCACACTATGTGCAACTTTTGTGTCGGTGATTCTGTGCCCCCCCCCCCCCCAACCCAAATACGGCACCGAGCATTGGGTGAAATGACTTTCATAGTTTCAGAAATTAAACTAGTAAAGAGGCAAGAGGGAAAGCACTGCATTCATGTTTTAGAATATGAGCTCATACGTCATCTGTAATTCAGTTGTGCCATTGTAACTTCATAGAGATAAAATTATGTAAAATAATACATTGAAAGTAACATAATTTTCATTTCTACTTATACAATCTTCATTTTACAAATGGATATACTTATTCATTGATATACATGTAAAACATTCATGATATAATTAACATGTATGAGTTTATTGGTTTTTGTTCAAATGGAAAGGCAATAACAAGAATAAACGTCTTCCAAGCATCAAAATACACCGATAGTCTTACTGACAGTGCAATATCATTGTTGGCACAGTAAAGGAATCTGAGAAGTCACTTAGAGATTTGGGCAATAACATAACTGTTGATGGATTGTTACCTACATTTATCCCAATATGTATGGATATATTATTACTTTGTCTATGGGTAATTGCCGATTGTCCATTAGAACAATAAGGTAATTGAGAAAGGTAGTATTCACATTCCATTTGCTTATCAACTCATAACAGAAAACATGGTCATCCATCTCCATGTAAAATTATTATGATCTGAAAGGTAAATCTCCTTGGGGAATGATTCAGGATCCCTCTGGTTGGGATGACTTATGAAACACTTTGTCTTTGTGTTACTATATACAGTTATTATGAAAGTTCCCACATGGCCTGGGAATGGGCGTACCATTTGTACCCCATGACATCCCGACAAAGAATGACCCTTGATATTATGATTCATTACACAACAAGACGGTTTGTGGACCACTTGCACAGACCTTAAGTACAGCTCCATTGTTAGGTGCTTACAAGTACGGACAGTTGTTCCTTCAATAGAGCCATAGGGACAGTCTGAAATGAAGCATGAGACTTCCAACCGCCGTGGGGTAATCGGCTAAAAACATAAATCGAACCAGATGTTGAGGATACGCTTTTCAATATATAATGATTTAGTAAAAACAACAAGGTTTCAGTGGTGTCATATGTACACCTACTTCAATGGAATAACGTTGCTGGGTTACGTGATAATTAGTAGAAATAGGTGGAGAGCAGGCGGTGGTTGGCACTGTTTAGTCGCCTCCAGGGTTTGACGTCCTTCACCCCCTGCATAGAGACTTCCTACTTTTCCTCAGTAGTGTCGTTTTAATTGATTGTGTAACCTTGCTCTGACAATGTGAGTCTGGGCTGTGTCCTTCACGTAAATTAGCTGCGTCAGTCGATGACAAATATTTGGCGCCTGTAAGCAGAAAAAACAATTAGGCTTATTATTTGATATGAACGGCTTGAGAACCATGGGAAGAAATGTCATCGGAATGTTCCAGTTACAGAAGTACAAAGTCATACCCCCAGCAGCGATAAGTTCTTGTCCTTGGACAAAGTTCAGTAGGTTGTTTGTAAAGAAAATACAAACTGAGGCTTTGTCCTTTCTAATAAACCTGTCGAGTTAGATTTCAGGCAATCTGAATTGTTAAATTAGACCAATGCGGATCCGGAATAGGGGCCTTCAGAAAGAGTACCATAAATCTAGATAAATTTAACAACATCTAATTTCATTAAAGAAATCCAATGAATGTACAGTTCCTAAGAACATTCCGTATTTCTACATTCTATCTAGAAAAGTAGAATGTATATCAATAATTGATCAATGTTCATCAATATCAAAATGGTCTGACTTTAAACACTTGTAAAGCTGAGCTTCAGAACTTCTTTATCATTGTGAATAATGCATTTCCTTTCATATGCTTCTTAAGAAAAAAAACAGGCACAAAGGCCTTCCTGCTACGTGACATTGAATCAATGGAATTCCACACATTATAAATGTTCTTGCACCACATGTTTTAAGGACATATTTCCAAGGGTCGTTGTGTTTTAAGTACATTCTCACAGTTGGTTAGGCCCTAACAGGTGCGGCAAGGCATCGACTTACCAGAGTGGCGTGTAGGACAGGGCTTCATGCAGGAGAGTGGAATAAGACTAATAGCCTCAAGAAGTCTGATAAATCTGAAAAATGAAGAACTGAAGCATAAAGCATTCTTACAATAATATCATAAATCAATATGAAATGTTAGCAATGTCGCCACACATAGTATTATGTTTACGAAGACTAGTAGACTGAAAACTGAGAAATCGAAAACGGCAGGCCTCCGCAGAATGTCAGCATTGGTGTCAAGATTCTTTGGGCTTGCAAAAACGCAAATTTTGGTCAGAAACAATGTTGGGCGTTCACTGCATTTCATTTCCGTATGAAATTGTCCACAATGTCTGCATCTATAGAGGCACACGGAAGCTGTCTCCTGACGATACTGAACTTTTACTAGGACACACTGGTCCGCCTTCTGTGCCTGGGATTTGATCAAACACTTCGAGTTGAGAGTGGCGATCACCGTGTTGGAATGCCGGCCCCAGGTGTCAAGTAACTGAGAACTAAACACCAATCTGGATAAAGATAGAAGCTCAACAAAAAGAATATTCAAAGAAATTACTAGACACACCCATTAGCCGTGACCCTTTAGTGGTGTGTGAAGTTTACCCAAAGTTTTAGTTGGGGGAGAAGGGTCAATGGATCGTTCCCCGGGTGAGATGTGTAGATGACTCGGCTCTCGTGGGTGTATTTACAGAGGGGGAAAACAGTATAGAGGAGCAGCTCTCACCACTGAGCAGCTCGCCACATCACGGCCCTCAACTGAGCTGCTCACATCTGAGAGCTCAGTTTCAGGGGTCAATAAACAAGGTGTCAGCGCTAAACAACTCGACTTGTGTCGGGATCTACTCCAACCAACTCGTGAGCTATCTGCAAGTTGCTCATCTGAGCTGCTCTTTTCACGCTGACCATAACATTTCAGAGCACCTACTTTGAGTTTATGGTTCTAGTGTTCCTTGCCAACAGGGAGTCGCCAGGCGCATTAACACAGCTCGATTTATGTTGATGGTAAAAACGGGGTACACAGACCTCATGCAATAAACAACGAGAAATAGTGTTTTTCTTCTTAATTGTTATTTGCAGAAGGAGGCACCCACCGTTTGATGCTAACTGGGCAGTTTGGAGGATGTGCTGACAAATCAAGCAACTAAAACTAAATAAACAGCTACTTGATGGTTTTAGCGAACCAATTAGTAATTACGATCTACCTGTCCAATTAAAGAATCAACTTTATGATGCAGTGTACTTTGGTTAAAGTAACTGTTCAGGTCAAAAAATTGTTAATGTCAATGTTGATAGCGTAAGTGACACATTCTGAAGGTTTATGTGAAAGGTTGGCGGTGTGCTGGTCAACCATTTTATGAAACCCATTAACAAAAATGTTAGTTTGTAACAGTGAAGACAACGCTGGTAAAGCGTTTTAAAAAGATAAATGGTGCAAGGTACACTTTTTTTCAAATAAACGCTAGTGCCTGTTGATGCAACTCGGTGATGCGACTTTTGTTGAACCTGTTTAAATGCGTTGAGATCCCTGAGATATTTCCCACGGGCCCTGTAAAGTATCTGAGTATCAAAAATAGACAACTGCATCTCATATTCAACCTTTATCTAAAATAATGTGAAAACCCATGTTATTTCTCACATGATACCGGGCAGAGCAGATGTTCCGATTCAAGAAAACGTGTTGCTGTCACCAACTTATGCATGAATTGATAGTTTATCAGGAATAAACTAAGTTTTGCAAAGCACTTCAATCGTCACCTACCAGATAGAACCCAAGTAATTCAAGTTATCGCTGAGACACTAGAACCTCTAGATACGATCTTGGACTGTTTACCTACTGTTTCTTTTACGACCTTAGGTTATCTGCAAGACGTGCCAAAGTTTACACAACCATTCCACAAACCCGTTTTAGGTAGCTAAAGGCCTATCAAGTTTCCTACCGCTTGATCTCATTTAATGTAACTCTGGTGTTTTTCATCATGGTGGGGTAACATGTCCGTCAGCATGATCAAGGCAGGGGTCAGGACGCCTTTGCCATAAGCTGGCGCCTGCTGCCATATAGACTGGCCTGTAATACCCCTCCAGCACCTTGGAGCTGACCCCTCCTGTACCTTAATGTCGGCAAACTACCACAAACAGACTGACACTGTCGACAGACACGACCCAAGGACAATATCTCACATGCGTGGAAAGAAAGGTGCCCTTTAGTTCGGTTATGAAACCTTTTCTAATCTTAAAACATGCGTTTTGCAGGGCTGGATCATCAAAAACGTGTGTGCGAATTCAAACTTTGCTGAGGTGCCCGCTTTTCTTTAGTTAGCCAATCAAACTGGCTGCTTGAAACTGAAATAGGCATGTTTTGTGTCTTCTGTATAATTAGTTTTGTTTATGACATGTCCGATAATATAATAGTCTTTCGGAAAGTGACTCAACTTACAAATACAATATTAATGTTCATATAATTATAGTACACACCTATTATTGAAACGGACATAAATACCTCTTCTTACAGTTGGAAGACAACGACAATAGAAAAGTGACACTTTACAGTATTCATATTTTAGGCCTACCCATCTCATTGCAGTATAGATGCCCATGTCAAAATGCAACGACCTACCCTTTGGACACCTCACATTTGCATCGTCAAGAGGAACCTTATAATCATGTGCAAAAAGAGGCAGATGGACATAGGTAACTATGGCATGGACAGAAACAACTGTACAAAATTGACAGGTGTCCTTCAGGCCTATCCGGGGCCTGTCCATTCCAATGTAGTCTATAAATGGGAAATGAATGTCAAAGTCCTACTTTTTGGATACCTCACATTTGTATTTTCATTACGATCCGAGATTGATGTGCAAAAGAAGTCAGAATGCTTGACATTAACAAGCAGGGATATGGCTTATTGTTTTAAAAAGTACAGAGTAGTTTTATATCCACATTATAGAGGCACTAATGGTGAAACAACACTTTGCCAATTGCTTTACCTGTCATTCCTTTAAAGGGCATATCCTCAGCAAGCTATTTAGCCATCGCAAATACTAGCAATATCTTTTAAGGCATCCATTACAAGTACCCCCTTGGGAAAATGTCCCATAGACATAAAAGAAAAGATGATGACGATGGAAATTTTGTAGCACTAGTGCTGTTTCTGCAAGCTTTGCACACATTTTACTATGTGTTTGGTCATTCCCTATAAATAATAGTTACAGGCGTTTCATTTAATATGACTTGTATCTGAGAATACAGGTAAGCGACAGTGCAGAAAACAAGGACATTACTCCTGCTTTCCCAGCTGATTATATGTGTTTATGACATCACCTCACATCAAGTGTAAATGTTTTTTATATCTGTTTAGAATAATTAAAACCTCCAGCTAGTCTTGAATAATGTGTCCTAACCATGGGAGGCAGCAGAATTATGTGCCTAAACGGACACAGGCCAATGTTAAGGATGGTGATTTGTTTGTCATTGTTCGTGGCCAGTGGCACTAACCACACAACCATTAGCAATCTCCACCATTGGATGAGGCATCACCTTTCTCCACAAATGGCAGCAGCGCAAAGATGGCAATCTTTATTAGATGGCTTTAGTGTGCGGAAACTGTGTCGACTGCCTCTTAATGATCGGGATTATAGCTAGTGGCCAATCTCTCAGTAGCCCTCTCCCATCCATCGGGGTAATGCCTTATAAAAACATAATCCCAAATGGGCCCCAGCAGGTAGTAAAGTAATATTTTCAATGTGTTATCCGATTCTAGCAAACAATAACACAGAATGTTTGAATGGTGTTGGAAATGTAATTTTGGCAATGTTGGTACATCAAATGAACATATTCTGGCGGATGCTAAAAGCAATAAAGTGTTTATGAGTGACTGTTCCGATGGTATGGCTTGATGGCACGAGCAGAAATATTCAATTGTTCAAAACTGTTTATGCATTTTGAAATTCATCTTGTGATAAATTTTGTAAAACCTGAGAGACACATTTTTATTGACCATCCATTCCGTGCCTATCATCAGTAATTGTTCATTTGCTAACAGGTGCTGTTCAAAATTGAAGCACTTCATGATTAACAAAACCCAAAACAGAACAGATGGAAACTGATTGAACGAAGATTCCTGTCATTGACCCTGGGCCAATTGATTTTGAGGAAACTTATATATTTGGGTGTCTCTACTCTATTTCAATGGTGTGAAGAAAACATGTTATATATAAATAAGAAGAAAACAAAATAAATGTGGTTCTGTAAAAACGACTCCCAGCTGTTATGAAGCATTGAAAATACTGCCTCTATACAGATAGGGAGTGATCCTCTTGATTTAGTTTATAACTATACATATCTAGGAGTTGAATTGGATTCACTTCTAACTTTTGACAAACATTTGTATATAGAAAGGCGTACAATAAGTTATATATTTCTTTTTAAATAAGGAGGTTTATTTCTGTAGACACAGTTATCACTGTATAAAAGCAAACTATATTGGAATTATGTGCCTAATGGAATACTGTAGTCTTGTATATGACAGTGGAAAAAAGTCGAAACTGTACAAGATTAATAAACTACAATCTAAATGTATTAAAACTATAGAGTTTAAGTCTAAACCAGCAATGTTAACTGCTAAAAGTGAATTAATGGACGAGTATAACTTGTCTAGTCTTGAATCAAGGCGCAAAACCCAATTACTAAGTCTAATGTATAGGTAAAGTACTAACATGTCATATGTTGACACTTCTGTAAGAAGAGAAAATCTTCGAAGCGATTGTAAAATCAAATTTATTTGTCCCTTTACTCGAAATAGTAAAATAAGGAATAGTCCCTATTATAGAGGGATAGATCCATGGAATGATCTCAAATCTGAACAATATAAGGCCAGAGATAAGAAAAGTTTCGAGCAACTGTTATTAACCTAACCCTTGTAAGTACATGTGTCTATAAGTGATCGTACATACTCCTATTGTACATTGACCATGTTGTCTGCGTTGTGGTATGTACATATTATATTATATTGTAAATCGTTTGTGTTGTGTTACGCTGTCATCCGATCTATTTCCCTTTTTCCCTTTTCCCTTTTCAACTACTGGAAGATCACGATGTACTGTGAAGTCGTTTTTGCATAATAATAATATAAAAAAATATTTGTTTAATATTGGCCCCCAGTAAAAGCTTTGAAATCTGATAATTTGTGGAAAAGGACAGTAACGCAAGTGTTAACGTACTATGTATGTTAAATGTGTTCATTTTTATGTGTGCCTCTCAAAGAATTTCTTTGCCATAGGCTAAATTCTGGGAATGACAGAAAGGTTTGCGGTGTGTTCAATAACACAAACTAGTCCCTGGTCGGCAGTCCAACATGTTGCCGTATTCCCAATTATCTTACCATGCATTGTGGTTTGTTTCCTTTATTGCCTTGTGTGTAAACACTTTAAATATAAAAAAGTGCATTTTAAAGGTAATTAGAATAAAATAACTATTGACACATTGCTTATAAAATTGCCGTTTAAACGACAGCATGAAAATGGGTTCTCAGACCACCTGGGTGTTTTTCAAGTTAAAATCTCGTAAATGGTAACTATGAGACCAAAGTGTAACAAGGGTCAGTGCCAACTCTAGATCCCTTGCTGACCTTTGCATTCCGTGGTGGCTGGAAACAACCATTATCAACAGATCACTCTTCACTACATGGAACAACGAGTAGGACCTGATGATGTCCGAAAACAACAACCGTTTGATGCATCCTTTGCATCAACAGATTTATAGATCATACCAATTGAAACATTTACCCGAACTTTTAGATCAGACAAATTTCAGCTTGTTTTTGCACCGTTGGTCATTGAATGATTATGAATACTCGGGTTATGTTTGTTAGGATCAGCGTCAGATCTTTCTCATTAGAGATGGTAGGAGATGGTGGAACAGTATTTATTTCTTAATGGCATTGAACTATAATATTGCTTATAATTCAATAGTTTTATTCTGATGGATATCTGTCAGCATAATTGAAAATAATATCACAAAGGGATAGTAGAACCCGAGAACTGAGAATTTTATCGAATAGGCCCTATATGATTTAAAAAGTCTAATGAAAGTCCCTGGGGCAATGATCCATTATGTCAACGCCACCCAAGCAGAAGTATTCAATTACAAGGAGAGTAAAAGAGTGAAGTATAGTAACCCCATAGAAATCCACAGATAAAATGATGGCAAGAAATGTAAATGTATGGTACTCTACATGAGCCTTTCACTCTTACTGTGCAGTGCCTCTTTGTCTTCTTATTGAATTACTTTTTAGCCCTAAACTAAACAAAAGAGCTTCTGCAACAGCATTTCTGAATTTTCTTTCTCGCCATTAACATTGTTGTAGGTGTTGTGTTGCATGCACCACTGACTCAGTGCATCTTTGTATGCAAATCGTAAAGTTGCATGATAAAGCTGAAGGCTCAATTCATCATGTATTACTTTACTGCACCCTCCTGGAGGGCATTAAATACTGAGTGAATCATGTGCTCGTCCATAATGTATTATTTTGTACCTGATGGTCAAACCTAGTTGATGGTGTGATGTGTTTTATCTTTTAAAGGTGTACCATGCGATTTGAAAAGGGACAAAACATATTAGCTAGGGAAAGAAATCAGGTAATTGCATTTTGATGTTAAAGGAAATTTGCAATTAAGATGTTTATGGCTTTATTTCCAAAAAGGTTTTCTATCGATCATAACCATGTAACAATTTTTTGTGATTTTCAACTCCCACACCCCCGGTTTGTATTTATGATTTAGGCTGATACTTATAATGCAGTATTCATAATATTAAAAAAGGAGGAATTGGGGAACTAATGTTGTTACGGTCTCAAGCCATCTCAGTATTTTGCACATCAATTCCACTTCTTTGCCATATGCGATACAAGTACAAAGACCTCTCAACCTACCAACATGTACCAATAATACTTGATAGCTCAAAGCAAAAAGGTGAATGTTTTCTTACGAGCTTAATAACGCAATCTCCTTCCACCTGGCCCTTCAATTAGCTAATGTGTCTCAATCATACCATTCAACAACAATCCGTGTTAATGATAATTTATTACCGAGACTGGTGTTTCCTACAAATCAACTTTTGACCCAAATAGGAAATGGGCTCAGGTCGACCTGGGGTCAAGTCTAGGTCGTTCTGGGTCACGCGAAGGTTGCATTTGGTGTTGTTGGTTGGTGTGAGACCCATTGGCTTTACGTGTAAGGAGAAGTCAGGTGCCAGTTACTCCTATTGTATGGAGGAGACGGACGACCTAAATGGTGCCTGACAACAGCCGTCTTTAGTCACGGACAATTTCGGGCTTTTCGGGTAAAGTCCATGGGTCACACTATTAGTACACTTGGGTTCAACTGTTTCTGACCTTAAGAATTGCTAAATGATTATTAAAGACATAGTTTGGGTTTAACCGTTCGTGATCTTGAGAATTGGTAATTTTAGAGAAATGGCTTGCAAGTTTATTTTGTTCGTCATTTAGGAAACGAAGATGGTTGCGTAATACTTTAATTCGCTGATTTATTTGAAAGAGAAAAAAGTAAATCATGGATGCAGTCTACTGGTTATTTAGGCCATGTAAGAAAGAGTTGAATGAACGGTAAAATTAGAAAACAATAATTATTATTCTGTGGGTGGATGCTATATTTCTGCAGTGCTATATTTTACCAATGTGCACTTACTAATACACATTGAAATTCATATCATTGTATCTGCAATATCAGTCCCAAAATGAAAGAAATATGATTCCTATAAAAAGCTGTTGCTGTACATTTGTCGAGACAGTTTAGTAGTAATTCATGCATCGACCAAAATTCAGTGCTACCGAACATAGAGAGTATAGACTCACAGTAGAAAGAAACGTTCTGTAGCCATACTGCTTTTTCCAATGTTGAATATGGAAAAAGAACCCTCAGATACAGTCCACCTGTCACATCGAGATTAACAATACATTGGACTGTCCCCTCTGACGATTAATTGTGTAGAACACGTCAAGGAGCGGGTAAGCCTTTAATTATGAAATCCATTTGAAGCGTAGCAAATTATCGATAAAAGTCTCATTAGAAGGTTAAAAACACGTAGACTATATGCAAATAGTCTGCAAGGGACAGACAGAAGTAAGGTATACCGTTTATTCAGTGTAGAAATATAACAGGTTACTATGCAAAAATAGGTCTAATAGGATATAAATATATATCTAACAACCGCATGGTAAACATGAACGCTATACATGTACTAACGAGGGGCAAAGATCCATCGACATCTAATAATGCCCTATCTAGGTAACTTTGATGTCGAACGTGTAACATAATACATACACGATTGGCACATGTTTGATGTGCCGCCCACAGGAAATACCCGTGGAACCAAAGTACGTGGCTGCCCGCAAACTGAGTGAACTTGGTTAAGTAGGACCAGAGCATAAACTATAGGCCTATACCTGTACTGAAAAGGATCTCGTTGAACAGAAATTCTGGACAATTTTGGATATAAACCGTGAAAGTCTTACTTGAAGATTTTACTGTTAGATGTTTTCGTTCGTCTCAGTTTTACACATCATCAATTAAGATAAGAAACATATAAAGAGACTCGTTCTAAGGTTAGTACTAAGCATGAGTGGTGAGTTGAACAGTATACCATGTATCATGAACTACCAATATCGAAATGTCAGAAGATTTAGGAGATTACCGTATCATAATGCGTGCCCAAACAGGTCTGTAAAGTTGATTGAGAGTTAATCTTTTAAGAATACCTGAGTTGGCGCGAGAGACAGCCGTTAACCCACGGGTGAAGCAGTACATGGGATCAATAGTACCAAGCCTCTATGATCAACAATTCCCTTTGAAACAGGAGCATCTCTCTGCGTTTTACAGAGCAGTGAATAGACTGTAAAGCCCCCATTCATCAGCCAGTCTAAGCAGTGCAATTAGACGAGAAAAAGAGACTGGATCCAGCAACGTCTATGTACTCGTGAGCTGCTCCCCTGACCTACTTCTAATCCATCTTAATTGGGTTTCTCTCGTGATCACGTGACCACACGTGAGACTTGGGCCGCGATCTGGATGGGCGAAGGAGAATGGCGACGCGCTGAAGGGATGGGTTGGACAGGAGGAGGTTTAGGGGAACACAAAGGGTATAGAAAAAAGGAGTCTAAAACTCCGCGGTGTAGACGCAAGCTGACTTGTGGCCCTCAGCAGAGATAAACATGTCACTTTGTCACTGGGACCTCCCTGGGGATCCGCTGTAATCTTCCTAATTATCGGCTACAAAGACATTGACATCTTTCACAATTGGATTTCCTGCCGATTCATGCTTTAATCTAGAGTCTTGTCTTTTCTGGGCACTGAACTTCTCCTACGTTTTCACTCTGTCGACTGGGCATTGTTACTGCAAATGAGAGTCAAAGATCAAATAGCTTAGTGAAAGAAAGTGGCATGAGGATGCAAAATAATGAATGGATGTCTAGTCTAGCCTGACTCCTGAAGGCTAGTAAGGAGAGAAACTGAATCAATAGAATAACGCTGTATAGGCCCTGTTGTCTAAATCTTTAAATAGAAATTCTAGTGAGGGGCAAATTCGAGCTTCTCTTTTATGGCCCACTAAAGTTGCCTGTTGTCAGTAAGAGTGAAGAATTTGTCTAAAGCATGTTGCATATAAGATCCTGAGCCCCTCGTCCCAGCTATGGAATGCTTTTAATAGAAACAGATTCTTTGAGCGACTAATTGATTTTTGCATGGGCCGTTGTTATACATTTCCATAAAAAGAACATGGCCTACTTCTTTACATTTTGTTTGCACTTGCACGCCAAGGACTGCAGTAATAATGATAATTATCCATTTTCTCGGTCAAACAACTGTTACAGTACAGCACCTTTTTTCTGAGGACTCTGCATTCCCTTAAAACAATTGTATGTGGCACAATGTCAGTGAATGAAACGGAATACTGTTGAGTCAGTTGCTCCAGCTACTAGAAAAACGTATATTATTGTATAGCATGAGCCGTCCACATTGTTGAGTACAGAGAGGACAAAACTTCCGGAGGAGTTAGGAATATCCTCTAGTGGGTGCAGCAAAATATATGAGGATCATACAGAGAGAGGCTGCTTTCATGGGCACAGCAGGATACTGACAGATCCTCAATATTTCATCTCCTCTCCCAGTGAGAGATGAAAGCGGCCAGAGAGGTGGTCAACACCCTGTAAAGTGACCAATCATAGGCCTGCTGGTCAGGGGGCCTCTGTCCATTGTGCTGGCCGCGGGCCCCCACACCTGTTGGGGACGGTCAGCTTCTGATCTCCGGCTGACCACTCCAAGCAGGTAATGGACCATGGGGGCCTGGCAGGTTGCTAGAAGGTCAGTTGGGAAGTGCCTAGGGCGGGATGCTCCTTCGACGTTCTGTCTATGTCTGTTTGTTGGCCTCTTTCTGCTGTGTTCACTCTAGCTTCTATAGACTTTGTTCTCTTCTTCGGCAACCCCTTAACTTTTGCCTGTCTTTAACTACTTCTCTATTAGTGCCATCTTCAATTTCTATCAAACTGTCTTCCAGTTTGTCCTCACCATTGCGGATTTAATGCTTCATTTAACACAATGTGCTGCTGGAATTTTCAATGGTACTTTTTTGTATGTTTGTATCAAGAATAATATTATATTAAATGTAAACAGTTTTATCTATAGCTAATTAATGTAACCTCTAGTATAAAGACGTGTTTTGTGTATTATACAGAGGGGACATATGGAAAGCTATATATATAAGCTTCTTCTTATTCAATTTATTTATTGCCAAAGGTCATTCTTTGTCTCATATATCTCGCTTGTGTATAAGATACATCTAATTAGACATCCATTGGACATTCATGAGATGCAATTGATATACCTCATCAAGAGTTGTCCTTACAGATTACCATATTTGGTCAGGTACGAGGAGAAAAGTCAAGGGATGACTGATGGGATATTGTTGATTGAAAATGACTTGGGGACACAAGATTATTTTGTAATGTGGGAGAAGGGCAAATCATCCCATTTCATCTCTTCGGGCAATGTTGATTAATATATTTTACTTTTATTACCTGGAAAGTTTCAATATGATAACCGTACAAATGAATGCTATGATGCTGTTAGTAACCTTAAATCTTACTCACTGATATGGAAAGTTACAACATTATTTGTCATTGTTGTCAGACTTAAGCCCTAATTACACTATGCGTCGGGTAATTGTTTGCATTGGTTCCCAGTTCCCAATGCGTCTGGCTTGAGTTGTAGCTATATTACACTACGCAATGGACCCAATGCGAAGTATATTACACTGGGCATTTTGGGGTCTAGTTCCCAACGCAAATACCAACGTGAACCGTATTTCTACATTACACTATGCGCTGTGCATCTACATTCGCGTTTGCTATTGACGTGGGCAAAAACGCGTATGAAACGGCCCCAGCGCGTACCAGCCGACGCATAGTATAATACGGCCTTTATAATTATGCAATCATATTCTTTTTTCTATAGAAATGATATTGAATTTGTCTTTTTAATTATTCTAGACTTTATCCTCATGGTTTATTCGTAATAACAGCATGACATGCATATTTGATAGAGAAAACAATAATTTTGATAAGCCAAATAAATTTATTAATTGTCTTATGATCCAGTAGTTGCAAAAGCGTGCTGATGAAGTGCAGTGCCATAATTATAGGCATAAAGAGATGAATAAACGAGTGAAGTAGCAATGAAATTGATTTTCATGTAGGTATAAATAGCAATATGGCAACGAGTGTTTGGCTTATCTTATGTACAAATGATCTCAATTTATCAGCGATCTGAATTTTACACTGTAAATGAATTGCCATGCCTTTAGATTTGTATACAGAAAGTAAAAATTACAATGCAGTAGAGTAAAATAAAATACTAAGTACCATACATGTTGACATTTCCATACTGCGATATAATACACTTTAGCTCGATAGATCTATAGGTATTTTTTTTGGTCAAACATCTTCAGATTACATGGCAGTATACATACACCCACAGGCTATCCAAGTCCCGGACACGTTTCACAAATGACGCCTGCAATCCCCTTTGCACTGGGAAGTGTAAATCATCAGGCATCAAGAGCTGGGGATTTTTTCTGCATCTCACCCAAATCCTAAATGCAGTGTGTGCAATAGTAAAAAGCTTAATCCCCCAGGGTGTTGCCTGTAGTCGGGGCGTTTGTATATGGCTGGGGAATTAGCAGGGCTCTGGAAGCGTGACCGGCAGATGGTGAGGAAAACCTTGGGTGAGTGGTGATGGGAGTGATTGGGAGGGGGGGGGGGGGCGGCTTGCCTGAGGCCCCCAGGTAAAAACTCATAAAAAAGAATCACCCCAGTCCTGTGATGTGTCAGCCGCCGGCCGCTAGCATGTTTAAGCACAGCTTTATCCTCCCATTGTGCTCAACCTCCCTACGTTTTTGATGCCCATATGGCTCGGGCATGTCTCTCTGCTAGATGTTTTGTATATAAAAAGAATCAGACGTCTATCACTTTATGTTGTAGTGCACGATACAAATATTGCAAAGGAAATAAAAACCATGGACATCTTTTTTTAAATATGAGCTTTGAAAAATATGGGTTGAAGTGAGGAGCTATGAAGTGCACTTCAAGTAGTATTCTTTTGTCATCTCCTGTCATTTTGTAGCATAGTCCTGAGTAATATTTCCCTCTGGAGGTGAACTATGCATCAGCTGGTTGTTATTAAGCATGATTATTTCCCACTTGGGTTGCATGCTGCAAGTCGTAAAATTGCCCATAATTGGGGATTATTTTGTAATGTGCTTAACGGTTTTTTCCGGCAATAAAGCACCCCACAACACGACTGGGTTGGGTTAGAAAATCCTTTAGAATGAAAAAGGCGGTATGTTTTTGAGAATACTCCAATTCTGAACGTCTAAAACGATCATCAACGAATTCAACTAAGAAAACAATCCTCACTTTTTCTCTCTGCAATGTGTGCCTTTGTCATTTCGTGAATTTCGTTAGAATGGTTATTATAGGAGAGACATATTTAATTTATGTCCTTATAAAATGCAGTAATGGCACATTTAGAAATATTGCTGGTTATTACATGCATGATAAACTATAATTAGGTTATAAATCCCTTGGACAGGCGTCAAACAGAGTTCTCGTAAAATAGAAATGAATGATATTGTAGGTTTCTCAACCTCTTTTGTATGCTAACCTGCAACTCTTAGCAACCTGCTTCACTGAAAACACAAAGTCGTCAGAGAGCCACTTTAAAGTTGTCAGAGGGTTGTCATAGGTGACTTTTGGGTTGTCATAGGTGACTTTTGGGTTGTCATAGGTGACTTGTGGGGGCAGAGCAGGGCTCATTTCAGGCCATTGATGCTGTGTGACAACCTTGTGACAATCCTTTGACAATTTGGGGGTGGTAAGAGGGTTGTCATTGTGAATTTTGAGGCTGGATGACAACCCAAAGGTTGTCATTTTCTCCCGACTACTTCAGCCAAACTGGTTGTCAGAGAAGCAAAAACTGAGAATCAGGTTGTCATAGGGTTGCTACAGAACAAAATGAGAGTCAAAAGTGCTGCCTGACGACCCAAGGGTTGTAAGTGAATGGTGCCTAAAACGACAGCCCAAGGTTGTCATGGTCTCTGTCTATGATAAAGTATTGTAAGTGTATGGTGTCAAAAACCATACAACTCATAGGCCTCCTATGTGTAATGGCCATACCTAATAAATTGTAATAAGATAATAGGAAGCCATTATTATGGACTATGATATCTACAACATGAAACTATTCATAAATAAGATTTTTTGTATAAAAGACAAAGACAACATTGGGTTGTCGTTTTTGGCACCATTTTGACAACTCTGTGTTTTCAGTGTTGATTCTTTTCCTATGCTAGTCTTAAGGGATCTGGCAGGCGACTGGTCAGTGGTTAAAGTGGTGTCTAGCCACACACCAGCCTTCTCCGTTGGGCTATCTGACAAGCCTGGAGCAGGGACAGCCTCATAATTGCACCTAGGACTTGAAAGAAACACAGGCCTTAAAAGTGGTGTGTGGTTGAAACCTCTGTTCGTTTCGTGACACCCTCTGCTGCCAACGACTCAATAGCAAGGGATACCTCTTTAGCAGCGAAGCCATTCCAGAGGCAATCTCCTGAAAAAGAAACTATAGACTTAAAACTTTCAAGGACAGAATTTGCTTATTTCCACTGCGATAGACATTGAATTTCATATTTAGATAAACTGATAAAAGGATATAGGATGTCGATGAAGAATTTAGTATGATAGGTTCTTGTACGTATATGGATGTATATTGACAGTAAGAAAATAGTCATAGGAGATCAAAGGACCTCTCAATTAGAACATTATCAATACAATAAATATGAAATCCATGGATTCAATGCTACCAATTTTCATGACGTTTCAAAACTGATCTCCTTAGCAATGGAAACTCCCGTGGATGTTTACTTGACAGGAGGATATAAGGAGTGCTTGTTTTCCCCAACCCACATCCTCCTCAATCCTGCCAAAACAGAAATGAAAACGAATCAAGACCACCCAGAAAAAATGGCCGTCTTTAATTTGGTGTGTCTGCAGTTCAGGCAAACAGCCAAGGGGTTATGTTTCCCCAGACCGGCGCACAGACATAAACAAGTGAGTCACATTCTGAACACACGGCGTCGTTTCACGCCACGACCTCCATGTAAAGGGATCAACTGACCATGTCAATCCTAGGTTTGGGTTGCAAAGAAAGAAGAGCAAAGAAAAGGGAAGACGACATGGCCTGTAGGAGATTTCTCCGATATCCGAACTGATCTTTCAATATGGCAACCTGTGAGGTGTCGTTATACGCTTATCATTGCTCAAATCGTCTGAAAGGTTTTCCTTTTTGGCTGACTCATCGAAGCGACCTTACCTGGATTTGCTAAATGATCCTACATGTCCTCGGTATCCTAAGTAATCATATATATGTTTGGATTTTAAGCTGTAAGATCTATTATCAAGTTGGATATTAGCTCGATTTTAACTTATCAAATCAAGAGGGTATTATACGGACCCTTTCAAAATGTAACGCATGATGCATACAAACATCGAATCACCTAAAGGTTCCGCTGAAGTTTAAAGTTGAAATCAGTTCTATAATTCGTTGGCTGAGTAATAAAAGGTCGTATCTCAAAAAAATCAATTTTATTTTTATTTTTGAATATGGTTCCTTTACCCCTAAGGTGTCTAGAAATTTTTGAATTTTTTGAATTTTTCAAGTCTTTAGAATGTGGTAACCCAGTAAACAAAGGTCTTATCTACAAAACTTCACTTTTGGTTGAGTAATAAAAGGTCGTATCTGAAAAGAGCAATTTTATTTTCTTAGTAAAAAATGATAATTAATGCAAAATGAACATATCTTGTGATTCTGATTTTTTTTATAACTATCACAAGAACCTTACTGTAAAATATTATGCATAAATTTTGGAAAACAATAGCATACAGGGGAATATAATTGCAAAATGCTAGATACGACCTTTGTTTACTGAAGTTCTGGTGTGTCTGTTGAGTAATAAAAGGTTGTATCTGGGCTGTAATTGAATCTGATAGTTTAAATATCACATAAATCTTAACTAATTTAGAGCAATCAAATGAATTCAATACTAGCATATTGGTTCAAGTTAAGAAATATTATTTTGTGTCATTTGTATTAGTTAAACCAATTTAATTAGTGTTTATTTAACATTTGAATATGTAAGATACAACCTTTTGTTATTCACTGGTTTCCAACTTTTCCCCTTAAAAGTGAGTAATAAAAGGTCGTATCTGAAAAAAATATGTATATGTTACCATAGTAAAATCCCAATAATCTAAATATATTCATGATTGTAGTAGTATTTGTAGGTTATCATTTTTTCATATGAAAATGAAATTTTGTGATGATTGAGCAGATATTTAGAATCATACAGAGGTTTAAGATATGTCATATATCTTTAATAGGCAATTACTCAAAATGAGCATTTGTCAGATACGACCTTTTATTACTCAGCCAACGAATTGATAGAATCTGCATGTGTTTGGCTAAAACATGTCGTACCTTCATACATGTTTGTAATACATTAGAACTTTTTTAAAACACAATGCAACAAACAAGTGCGAAATCCAATAGTCGAATCTTAAGTGACGTTCACACGTAATTGATGACTTCTCTTCGCAAATCTGCAAATCTGGAAAATATGACATTTAGCTCATTTCTCATGCTTTTGATAATCAAATGTGACGCATATATACAGTAACTGTACTTAAAATTCAGCCGGCTTCCGCCCTTAAATGATACGATATATGAGGTGCAATTTGAGGCGTGAAGTGTTTGTCAAACTGCAGTAGACACCGTTAAGTCCCGACATCATCAGCCAAGTGGTGGTTTCCCAGCATGAATCTTTAACGAGTGGTGAGACAGGACTCTGGGAGGAGTAAACCGTTCCGTGACGTGTACGTTTCCCTATGAATTTTTCAGGTACGTCCTTCCGACTGCTCCTAAGCCTGCATGCATACATGGATGTGCTATGATTCATAACTTTACGAGAAAAAATTGGAGAACAGTTGGTGTATCAAAAAAGTGACCTATTATAAACAGAGACCTTTAATAATCACATTTGTTATTTTCACACATTAATAATTCAAATTCAGGGCATCTTATTATCTAACCTGGCAGAAAGGTAGCTCATTCTGTCATACTGATCCTTCCCCTGGATTTCTTTTCCTCATTGTAGGCTATTGCAAATAATATTATAAGGATATCATCAAACAGAAAATAATGTTGTGCACAAAACAAATATTTATTTCATTCCACAAATGAGATATACACAGACATTGCAAAAGTGTGAGTAATTACATTTAATCGGCGACAGGTAATTCCAATTCTGTGTCTGCACTGCTATTAGTAAGTCATAAGGTTTCATTGGAAATATTATTTTACATTTGCGCATAAATTGAAGGTAAAACAATAACATTCACGCGCTATATTGTGGAATGACATCCAGGTTTTATTTTCTCAGAACCTCATGAAGCAGTCTGCCTCATACCTTACATAGGGCAACGCATTTCTTTCCACAAGTTAGCCGACCTGCTGCAACGTACTCAAACTTCTTAAGAATAGCCTGTACGCTGGGAATAGACTTGGACGGGGTTGTCGGGCCATTTGTCTGCCTGGCTGGCCACGGACAGGCAGCTTTCCCACAAAGGGAACTGTAAATGTCCACAAAAGTAACGTTACCTTTCCCAAAAGAACTTGAAATTACAGGTGTCAATTCTCAGAATTAAAGAAGGTGCAGAGCATAAGAGGCATTGCCTTTTGTGTGGATATTCGTTGGTGTCTTATTTGGGAATTTTGAATTTGTGCAGACTTGTCTATGCATGAGGTAACGTGTTATGTTGACGCGTAACCTTGGATACGGACGTTTGAACTTGGATTTTACATAATAGATGAAGCGTCACAATTCTACAAATTTGATGCTGTAAATTTATCGACAGGCAATATTCGCTGGCATAAACCCTACTCTATGTTATGACCGCCTAACAAATATTTAAATAATTCATCCTATCTAATAAGCTAATCTTTGCATTTACTTTTCATATTATAACAACTTTGATTTTTGAAAATACAAAAAATAGGCACGAAAATACCATTTCGGTATAATTAACCAATTTATACCGTCTGATGTATTGCTATGAATTCCATACCCAGCCAAATAGCATTAAATTATCCAACGGTGCATTATATGTACAATAATAACCACATTGGGTTTCACTTCAAAGTCACATGTTGCAATATGACCTAGACCCCATTTGGTTAAATATCCCACAAACATGATTATTCTCAATTAATTACAAATACGAAACCCCTCAGATGTGGCTGCTGTGTGCAGAGTGGGCTATTGATATGAGCTAGGGGTGAGGAATAAAAAATATCCAAATGGCTGATTAAGTGGGGGTGGGGACAGGACCCAGGGGGCGTGCCTCGTGCTGACTATATAACACCTATTGTTTCCCCCCCTGCTGGGCGTGTGGCGGCTGCTCCCAGGTTCACTTTTATCAATCAGGGGCATCGTCACGCTAACCGCCCCCCGTGTTATGACACCCCCAGCACCATCTGGTGGGTGGCGTGACGCTGTCCGAGTTACCTGGGGTTGACAAACATCAAAAGGCAGGTGAGGCTGTGAGGATATGGGGCAAACATTGATGAACAGGGGGATGGGTGGGGGGTTGTGTTAGGGAGTTGAGGACAGGTAGGATGGTTGGCAGGAAGGCGTATCAGTTGTGTTTGTTGTGGCTATTGACTAATTCCTGACCTCAGGAATCAGCGGTGTAATAGTGATGACTAAAGGTAAAGAGAGACTTTTAAGTTGATAATATTATTATAATCCTATATAGTTCCCATTTAAATGGGACTGATATAAAGAATCTGAAGATCTGACAGTACATGAAGATCATACATGGATGTAATTTCGTGACCCCCTAGTGACTAAATAATATTATATTACGATCAAATATCAACTCTTGACATAATTAGTTTTAAGACTTGATTAGAAAGACACGGTAACCAGATGATTGTGCACATTTACTCACGAACACCATAATGTATCTACAACCCGCCCAAAAAGTATAAACTATTGCACTCTACGTTTTTCCCCATCCTTGGATATTCCTAATTTTACGAAGATATTTAGTTATATCATTTTGAGAAAATTCCACCTGGAATTGTCGTTTGCGTATTCCGTGCATCAATTGTCTAATACTCAGAGATTCAGTAATGCTCTAGATCTGCTCAAATGTGTTGTGACCTTGGCCTCAAATGCTTACGTGCTTTAACCTCATGACACTCAAAGTTAGCTACATCCTGACATGATTAATTTAGTTGAACTAATCAAACGTGCATCACATCACGTAAGGCCTTTCATGGTCTGAAATGAACTGGGTTCTGGGGAAACAAAGAGACCATTGCAAGGAATAGCTCTGGTGTTTTAGGGGGTTTACTCAACTTATTTGAACAGTTTGAAATATCAACATTAATTTCTAATATTATTTGTGTCCTTTTGATTGTATATACAACAAATAAATAATGAGACGACACGTTCACACTTGAAATGTTGAAATGTTACCTTTTTTGAAATGATAAATCAATTTTTAGATTTGAAACATGATATTGCTACGCCGATAATTTGCTCCTGACGCTCTTTACATTAATTTTACTGAACGGACAATCGACGTAATTGAAGCGCAAAATATCATTTAAAGATCCGTTTTCTTAGCCAAATAGATACGCACAAATACGCACATTCATAGATGTTTGTCAAATCAATTTCTTTGTTTTATATCCAGTTCTCTTATATCAATGCTGCCAATGCTGTTCGAAGCCAATAAGAAAGGTCTAGAATACTCTATTGACCAATGCAGCAGATACTTTAGCAGAAAACACTCTTTTTTTGTTTTCAAGAAAACTTGAATACTTTCTTCTTGTCGTAAATGCCATACAGACAGTCACAAGATGTACGATTTATACCAGAGGTTTCCTTGCCCAGTTGTCCTGCCTGCACAGAGAGCTTGCAAAAGGAATGGGAAAGTTACAACGTCATCAGTCTGTCCTTTGTTTATCCAACAATAACATCACTGTAGGGTCTATAGTTCTACAAAGGAAGCTCCCAGTTGTCGGCTGTTCAAGCTGTCTCATAAAGTACTGACAAACGAAAACAGCATAATAATAAAAGAGCTGAATTTTAAAACCTTCGCACAAAACAAACCTTAGTGTATACCAACCCAGCCGGAGGTGTGCCGTTATAATAACATTGCAGTAACATTCTGTTTGGTTCTGGTTTGGTTCTTGTTACGTTCTTTTGATGACTCCCAATTACGTCGCTGCGACCTACTGCTGTGATGTTCCACTGTGACGTTATCATAACATTCTAGTTATGTTCTTTGACCTAAACAGAAAATTCTTATAACATTCTGTTTTGGCTTTGTCCTAACCTCATCAAAAAAAATGTAATAATAATGTTCTAATTTGGTGAGGTTGAAACCTCACCATCAATAATGTTGTTACATGCCATCTCAGTAAGTAACAAACTGACTAATAAAGTATGGTTTCAGAGCGTTACTGTTACATCGCAAGCTGGCTGGGAAGGAAATCAGGTAGCTGTGGATCTTTCTATAGAAAGAAATATGACAAACTTTTAAAAAATCTCACTTGAGAAGTTCAGTTGCTTTTTGAAATAAAAGATCAATTGAAGATGAGCAAATTATGCACTGACTTAAAACGTTTATGCTTTAACTAAAATCCTTCTGATTGTTTTCCCTAAATTACTCTTGCGGAAACGAAACCCCTTCAATGAAAAGTCGAAGGAATTCATACAAAGGTTTCGACTAGGGTTATAAGTGTTTCATGAAGGCAAAACATTCTCTTCTTCGATAATTGAAAATCACTTCATTGCACAAAACGTTCTCAATTCTTTTGCATTTGTGCATTGGTGTATATTAAGGAGGCTTCTGTATTGCCTTTAGATGTCATATTTATCTTACAGCTACTGATTCCCGTGCCCAATGCTGTCAAACATAAAGTTATTTTAGCGTTCAAGTGATAGGTAGAACCCTGAGATGCACCAAAGTCTCCCCAATATAATATGCCGCCACAAACGGCCGTAGCAGGACAAAAAAGGCCGGATCCAGAATATAAGAGGGACGGATATGGGCAAATCGGCATCCAAACACCCGCTAAAGGAGCTTTATGTGAGCATATTCGATGACCCACCTGTAGGAAATATTTCAGGCCACAACTGATATACGATATTTGGGTATAGACTAGGCAATCTAGAGAGGAAGGCATAGCTCTGTCACCCCTGTCGACAGCCGGTTCCTCTTTAGACCATCCATCATTGGGTCTTGTATTGGTGTCTAGGCATCTGTCAGGGAGGAGCAGGCAGTTTCCCCTCATGTCCAAAACATGCCAATCCATCCTTGTGCATCCCATCCCTTTGGCTGCAGGCAGCCCCTAGCCACTGCCCACTTCCCCCGCCCACCTATTGTTATACGGCAAGCAGGGAACTTGACCCCTTGTCACCAATTCAAATCAAGGCAGTCTGCAGGTCACGCGAGCCGCCAGTTCCTTGTGGTATGAATCCGGAATATTAACCTGCAGAAGGTGCCAATAGAAAACTTTTACTTGGTTGAGGTGAAGGTGGGTGGGGTGGCCTTCCATTGATGTTGCAAATTTCTTTTATTGGCCTCTTGAGTGGACAATTGGCTCAGGGGTTAATGAGGTCAATTGGCCAGGATGAGCGGATGAGTGGCCATTATCCTTAATTGAAGGGCTCCACAACAAGCCTTTATTCGATCATGATGTATTGAAAGAAATTGCTTCAAGCATTTGAATGCCCGTTTCTTAATATTCTACATGACGTGTTTGCTGTACGATCACAGAATGGTAACTTTCAAGGCAACATTCATGAATACAGATCTGAATAGCAAAAATTAGAATTGTTCTTTACTAAAGAGTAAGACTAATTCATTGCTTGAATAATACAAAATTTATCTTTTCATACGCTTGATTTGTTTAGTGTTGATAACAAAATCTCTGTAGGGAACTAGGATTCTACATAATTGTTTCTTATACATGTGTATCCTTTTGAACATTTGCCCTAACTTAATCTTTGTTTAGTACATTTTAATCAGCAGAAACTTGTTTTTCCTTTACCATGGAAATGCACGGCTCAAACAGGAGTCCACAATGTGGGACTGCCTCTGACGTGACCTTTCAAATCACATAACGTTGAAACGAATTGCCAAAACTTCGTCCAAACTCATGACATTCACCGGTGTATTTTTATGAGGCTAAAGTCAGACAGACAGCTACAACGTACAAAACCCATTGGAAAGCCTTCGCCGTTCCTTCACTACGTTCCCAAGATTCTTCTTCAGGTGTTTGGTGAGGAAAAGGTAGAGTAATACAATGAATTAAATTTGTGAATGACTGCAAACGCCATTTGCGAATGTCTAAAGTGAAAGATTCACAAACGACCAAATATCTAACCTGTCAATCAAAACGACAACAGAAGTTACTAGAAGTAGCTTTCACGTTTGTTACAATGAAAATTGCATCATATTCTAGCGTTTTGTTTAAGCTGCTTGTAAAAACTTTCGAGACGTCGCAGAACGGTAATAAATTGTTCCAACAAAGGAATAAGTAATATTGGGATAGGAAATGAATTCATAAGAAAGGAGAAAGGAGTGTTTTTTTTTAATTAGATCAATTATTATTGAATGTTTTGCAAACGAATAACATGCGCATTGTAAATCTATAGCAATCTACCAGATGTGTGTTTATCTTTCAAAAAGTATGCCTAGGACTCTAAAATAAAAAAGAAGCTGAAGGTCTCTGCCCTAAACCCACATCCTGACAGGTCCCTGATTAAGGGCCACAGCTGCCCCAAGAGTTTCCCGCCATTTGATGTGGGCAGACGACAAATGGCGGAAAAAACAGACACTTGACCCGGACGGACCTAACGAGGCTGAATAAGCTTTTGGCATCGATCTATATATGTAAGCATACATATATACACTCATTTCTAGCACTTGATATAACAAAATTGTGTAGTATGATTTTGGGTTTATATGGAGAAAACTGGATTAATTCCTGGATAAAAAAGAAACATAAATCTTAGTTTAGTATACCTGTCGGAGTATGTCGGTATATTTAATCTCAAACATACGTGGAAGAAGTATTTCACAGATGGTGAATACGGCTTTTGCTTTAACAGAAAGGTCAGAAGTCCACATGAAATGAAACCGTCCGGGTTTAAGTTAAAACTTGTCTGGTTTATGGTGTAGGGGACATGTAGTGTAACGCAGGTGCATGCCCGCTAAATGCCAGGAATGCTGGGAAGATGTGTGCCAAGATGGAGTGGCGCTACTGTGTCTGGGAAGTAAGGCTTAACGAGACAGCAATCTGCTGGGAAGGGTTGAGGAATAAAAACATATTAAAACAAAAGTGTGAGGGTTTAGCAGTGTTTTATTCTGTTAGCTGATAACAAGGGGATTTTTCACAAAGTGAATTGGAATATTCACCGAAGTGTTTCGTTGTAAATTGAAATGGTCTCATGTGCGAAATTACTTTCTTCTAATAATCTACTCCAATAAGACTATAAATTGATACTGTGCTGCAAGAGGAAACATAACTTCTAGTTTGTTAATATATCTGATGGATAAAACGTTAAGCGTTTTCTTATTAAGATGAAAACTTTCAGTTGTTTTCTTTGCAAGTTCTCCAATATCTAATGCATCAGAATTAATCACACTGAATTGATGTCCCAATATTAATAGCATACGTTTGGTTGTTTGTCTACCCTCCTCAAATATGTAATAACTATACCTTCAATAAATGAAAAGTGCCTAGGCGGACGACATGTAATACATTGTAATCCACCTTGTCGTTAAGCGGATTAATAAAAACTGTAGAAGTTATTAGGTTATCCATGGGAATCCCATTCAACATGCATAGAATAGCAGGTAATTTATTACATAGTCAGCCAGTGCAAGGTCAGCTCCTTCCGGCCCCTGCCTGTGCTCACATGGATTCTAATCAAACAACTGCTCACCTGAGCAGCTCAACTCAGCTTAGCAGGTGATGAGCAGCTGACCTCGCCCTGACCTCGATGCTACAGGCCTGATACAGTTATAAGTGGTACTAAATGTAAGTTGGATGAGTGTGTGCGGGGAACCCCCGTGGTCATGTTAAAACGCCATCCTCCAGGCGGGATTGGGTAACATTGCCACCGGTAGCACACTCTGGTACGGGTGACTACTCCTACCAGTTTGCACCTGCTGAACACCTGATCAGAACCGCTGTGAAATAATGGCCTTGAAAATACCACCCACAAGAGGGGAAGGACCACCCAACAGATTAACACCAAGAGATCAGCCGATTAGTCAAATTGTCCGCAGGAGGCAAGCGTTTGGTGTAAGTGGGGTTGAAGCCAGTTTTAGGCAATTGAAAATGTGTGCGCAAAGGCCGTAAAATAATAAAGCTGATTACTATTGTGTGTTGGAAGGAATTCAAAACAGGGAAATCCAATTACAATGCCGCATCAGTGGACCCAGTAAAGAGGCAATCTGAGGCTGTTTAAGACGTTTTTAGCTGGACAGACCTTCGGGGCTTTTATTGTGGAGAGGCAGGGCCATAGAACACCTGCTTCAGCCTGACAGATTTCCTCAGCCTGACAGATTAGGTGCACCAGTCCCATGTATCATGGCCCTGCTGATAGCACCTGCTGGGTATTGAGTAATACCAGATAACTGATGACCATACTAAAGAGCCAACTTGCATGGCTGAAAGTAGGGAACCAAGAGTACCACTTATAACTTATAGCGGCATAGACTGAGCTATCAACCTGCAAGATACAGAAGATAGATGTATTTAGGTGTCAACAGATCGATTATGATAAATATCAAAAGTTTCAAAACTATGATATGTCTTAGCATGGAGGTTTTTTTATGATTGTCAACTCTATCAGGGATTACAATTATATGCCAACTTTCAGTTCGTATCCCTGGTTACCTATTGGGGTAGTCATTCACGTTAAAGAATTGAAATATTCTTTTTTTTATTAGCAAAAATCTCCAGATTTTACATACATCGACCTGAGCTAACATAATCATTTCCTAACTATGTCCGATCAATATGGACTTCGTCTACAATAATTATTTATTTATGTGACATAGCCTTCCACGATATTAACTCACTGCGTTACTTACTTAAGTTTTGAAAAGGGACGAACCTATGGAAGGGAAAGGGAATGTAGCCGTCAAACCATCGCCAATCACCTCATTAATGGAATTTGAAGAAAGTATTGTTACCAATATTGATGTGTGTAGAAAAAAATCCAAACGTTTCAAACTGTGTAAAATGTGAAAACGGCTCCATGTAGTATGTCAATTCAACAATTCTCACATTCCCTGACTTTGTCACTCTGCCCACAATAGGCCTGGGACCTACCACCTTACATATCCGAAAATTACAGTGCAACGGTCGCCTTCGGTTATCAATTAATTGCATGGATCAGCAAAGGAAGATGTCTTCTACCTGACAAGTGGGTGCTTACTCCGAGGGTTTTACACCTACGACCACAGCAGGAGACTTGGAGAGGTCAGGGATACGGGGAAGGAGATGGCATCTCCCCTGACGCCATCTTGACACCAGTTATTCCAACCATGTGCGACTAATGTCCCATTCATACCGCCTATCCCCAAGCCTGACAGTCGACCCGAGCTTGACATGGACCCATCCCGCGAAAAATCCCCAAAACAACCAGTGGCGCACAGCGGAAAACTTCCACCCACTCGTAAATTATTGATATAAGTGTAACTTACCTTGGGGAAATGGGAATGTATGGTGTTTTAATATACGTTACTATATCCTGTGAGTGACGTTTGATTGTGACATTTGAGTGAGTGCGTTATGTATCGGGGGACTCGAGGTGGATGACGGTGACGTGTCGTCGACGTAGAGATGTGGATGTATTGATGTTGGCTTGTGTAATTACAAGCAGGCCCCGTGTGGCCCTTTCTGCTGAGGTAGCCCCAGGGACCTGACGTTGCAGGAAAGAACAAGTATCAAATAACACCCAGTCTTGATATAATGTCAGGGCTCTGAGGCAGTGTAATTTAAGAGCATAGGAGGCTTCTTTGAAAAGGGTCCTAGAAAAAAGCCACACCATATTAAATAGTATGGATTATAACTAACTAAGGCTCGTATGGAGCTCATATTATTCATCTCCGGTTATATCTATTACAGAATGGGACTCTTGATGATTAATTTCTATTTCAGGCATAAAGTAGATGAAGTGAAGGAACTTCACTTTATAGACCTTGATAAGTTAGGGATAGATATAAAATAGTTTTTGGAGCATGAGAAACAATGATAAAAAGATGCACATAAACTAATTACAAAACGCTATAAGAAAAAAAACTGTAGATGATGTATGATCATATATTCAATTTTGATGGAGTCAGATTGGATATCTATGATCTTTGCAGACAAATTACTGAATTCTTTCCCATGTGTTATTATCAAAAGATGCTTATAAGCGTGTCAATCTTACATGTAGATACCTCTTTCATTAGATGTATCAAAACAGTCTGGGCAACCAGTCTACCCGGCCAGTCTATCCTCTTTGCTGCACATAGTAACTAGCCAGCAGAAGCCCACGTAATACGTCTTTTTTGGACAGAGAGCCCCGACCGCCGAGGAAGATTACCCACGACTGTGCCCGTGCACTTACAAGATGAAGAAGACAGCTCGAGAACAAAAACATTCCCCGAACTGTCCGTACTGGCGACACTAAAACAGACTTGCTTTGAAGTGTCTGCCCTAAACTCCGAGTCGCAGCCCAATGCCCCATCGCCTATACGTCGGCGCTTCGATCCGTATCAAGCCCTGAGTGCTTTTTGCCATAGATCATTGAATAAACATTAGGGTTTGTGAGGGCCCCCACGCACTCTATTCGCTCTCCTTGGCTCGGGGAGGTGGTCTGGTTCTTCTGCTAACCTATAGGATCGCCTCTGCACGGATCAATAAGACAAGATAGCCAGCCACCGGGCCCTCTGGTCAGGACGGGTACTAAGTACTGCTGCCTGTCAGATAAGACTCCAGCAGGGGCGGGCGTGCCATGGTTGGGTTAAGATAACTCGGTTATCTTGGGCACCCCTGTTCACGTCTGGATTTATTGATAACCAAAGATAAGGTATAGGATTCGGAGGGTGGCACCTGTCCTGCTGGTCGCTATCCATCACCCTGGTTACCACCCCAGGCCCGCCTCCAGGGTGGGTGATAAGTTTCTGTGCTGTATACATAAACCGGGCTAATTCGGGGGGATCTTCAAGACTTGGCTGTTTTTAGACAAGGGCTTATCAGGGTGCAGGTTTACAGGGGGTGGGGTGGGGTTCAGCGGGGACTTCACCGTCACCTGCCACAGGACACAAAATACCCCTGCCTTATCTAGTCTGACACAGGAGGAAAAAGTAAGCAAACTGTGCCCTTCCTGGGGAGTCACAGTCTCTGGGTGTATTCAGGGTATTTTGTGGGGAGAGAAAGGGGGATAGCCCTGCAGTGTTACCTGACCGGACTGAATAAAAAGGACAAGCTGGCTTTATCGTATGGCTAAATACCTGAGAGCAGCGTCAGAGGCAGCCATGTCCTCAGCCGTGGGGTTAGCCCCGATAAGAAGGTAGGGGAAGAGAAGATGTGGCGACTGAGTCGGCTCCATGTTGATAGGACGCACGCACCGCTATGTGGCCACTGACAGCACATGTTGGCGGACACTTACACCCTTCCCCTCAGGTACATATTTCAGAGCCACTCCCGAGCAGCTCAGCTATAGTCCTCCACGAGCAGCTCGTCTAAATGGATACTCCCGGAGCCTTCAGGTGCCGGCCGGCCGGTTCCTTGCACCAGCAGCTCGGGGTTCCGTCTGTGGAGGTAGCAGGTAATAGGCCCTCGGGTGAGGCTACATTAACTACACCTGGGCTTCATTACTGGCAATAACTGACGCCCCCTGACTAACCCTTATACCCCTTACCCCTCCCTCTACCGCCCCCAAACCCCTTGGGTCTTCACTAACTTCCCCCAAACCTCCGACCGACATATTACACACCTCAGAGCCTCCAAGTGCTCACAACATGGCATATTTCATAACTCACCTCAATGTATTACCTCCATGTTCACGACTCCCTCCGGGTGCCCTATCGTATGACCTCTGCTCCAGGTGATAACCTGCACAGGCCCCATGCTGGCGGCAGGTAGCCCCAACTCCAGGGTAGACGTCGGCCACGTCAACAGAGAATTTACCTAAGTGATCTATGTATTATCGAGATCTACTTTTAGTCATCAAATAAACAACTCACTGCATAGGGTCTACTTTCAGCAAAACCCTATCAGTATCATGTATACGTCGGCAGTGATAGGCATCTAGTAAACGATGAACTGGGGGGAAAGGACGGATAATTGAAGTCACAAAAGTAGTAATATTGTATGGTGGTGGCAGGTTTTCTTTATGCAATTTTTATATAATCCTCAATTGTTATTAGAATGTAACACTTTAAATGGATAACTCAACTAGAATAAACCATTTTTAAGAAGAGGAGGGTCTTCACTAACTTACCCAACAAACCTCCCATGTAGTGAGCTGCATCTATTTCCTCACATATTGAAAAACTTATGTGAAGGCGTCTGCTGCTCTCAAGCAAACCTATTTCAACATACTCAAAAGCAAATCATCACTTCAAAGAAACGTTCAGAGGTTAATCGTTATCCTGATACATCTTACCATCTCACCAGTTCTCTAGGGTGTCTACCATAAAGTATAAACCAACAGCCAAGGTGGAAACCATCTAAGCAGCACTTAATGGCCCAACCCCCATTCGCCATATGAAATTCACCCATCTGACGAGGTTGACTACCTTTATGTATTGGTGTGGCGATAGCAGCCTCTGATGCTATGTCGTCTCTATCTAAGCTGTACTTGATAAACTACCCAGAGGCTTTAATACCTATCTGACCCAGGCAAGTTCATGTTGGTTTTATAGCAACTCTTTCGGTGTGTGTTGGTTCATTCCTACTTTAGAAGCGACACATGATGGCTTCTGGGGCTTTGGTTTACTGTCACGCAAATCCGTCAGAATCCAAAATATACTATCAGTAAGAACATATAAATGTGTGTACATTCGTATAAACTCCGATCTTTCCCTTGAAATAATATTCCCTTGCACTAATCACTACTAAGCACAGATCCTAGCTCTCAAATAATTGTATTCAGTATAATCATATTTAAGTGATCTGAGTAATGAAAGCATCATTACATTGCTTTATATATACAGGATTTCGTCTATAGGCCTAGAACATTTAAAACGTAATAAGCTTTCTGACTGTCGGCGATGCAGCCTGACTCAACATAATTATAATGTGAGTGCCAATAGTAAGTGCTTAATTAGAATGTTTCTCACATTAGGTGATGGTTAATGTTTTTAATCAATTCTGATTCGCTTACTGAGATTTGCTTGCATCATATATGTATTATGCTGTTTTATGTAGCGATAATAAGATAATCTCAACACTATACATGATAATTATAACTTCTATGTACTGAAGTTTTAAATATAACTTAACTTTCTCTTATAATTATGTTGTTAAATCGTTTCAAGACATTTCTAATATAACCAGTGATACATTTACACGCACAACATATACAAACATATATATTTATATAAATGATAGCAAGGGTGCAAGGAAACACGATACACAAGAATCAAACATTACTAGCTGTGATGTATGTCAAATTGACCCGGAGGTGGCGTCCATGGTGCGATCAGAAAGCCAATTACCAGGGGAAGAGGGCCCAGGTAGGGCCCAGCCGGCATGTTGCTCTTAACCCATACTGACAGGATTGCTGGGGTGTTTGGGGTCAGCTTTCTATCAATGACAGGTGAGCGACGGACAGAATTAGGGTCATCCTCGGACCCTGCCTCTTTGATGTTACCAGGCCGCCTGCAAATTCAGGGGGGAATTATGTCTGGCATCAGTCCAGCCCAACATGCAAAGTCCATGTTATCCGTGGGTGAGGTGTGTTACTCCCGGCCCGGGCCAGACGTGGGTCTAATAGGCCCAGGGCACGTGGGGAGTGGGGTTTGGTGTACCTGAGGGGGGTAGCAGGAGGTACCTGTCAGCTGGAGGAGCCTGTGGCCATCACGTGCCGCCTGCTGCCCCTCCATGGCCAGCTGTGATTTGGGGAGATGTGACTTTATCACTGCACTTCACCAGCCTTAGACCAACTTAGACCAACACGCTGAGTGTTGAACATCTCTGATGTTTATAACTTGGGCACGGCAGTATGCAAATGAATGTTAAGAAATTGAAATAACACGACTGTATGCATATTAATGGGACCTAATGCAATGTACGTCTTATTTGAAATAATCATTCTTCACTCTCTAATCCTTCTTGAATATCAAGCATTTAGATATTGCTAAGACTTGATGAATCTTTCAACCAGCAGCATCTCCTACTGATTAAATAGCCCGCATTTTGAAAATCACAGGGCCTGATGTCTGGCCCGTATATTGCGACAGTTTCGTTAACTACACGTCATTGGGGGTGTAGGGATGGTCGATTCGTTTGGATGTTCAACGTGCGTGCGTCCCTGCGAGCGCCAGGTGCACCAACGAGTGATTAGCGTTGGTGGTCAGTCTAAAAGTTTTTAATCTGCTAGCCAGCCAGGAAGATAGGGTTAGTAAAATTAGTAACCTCTGATTAGGGGTATTCTTATTTCCAAAAGCCGTGGACTGATATAGATTTCTAAAAGCAACTAAAACTATTAGATAAGTTATATTGTCCTTCTATCTGAAAAGCATCGTAAGGCAAGAGAATTAACAATAACATGCAAAATAGCGGTACTCGCAATAGTGCAAAAAGGACACTAACCAAATGTGAAAGAAAAGCATCCATATCCTAGATAAGGCCAACCATTTCCGCCCCAAACAGCCAGACGCAACGAAAGCAACTTTGAAATAAAACCTATCCTCTGCCCTTCATTTCTCCAGCTAGACGAAAATAACAAAAGTCAGTAAAAAGGCATAGGTTTGCACTTCCTGTCACTCTCCAGTCTGCTAGCCAGGCTACCCGACGGAACACGAGCAGCTTGATTGGGCGAATCACACTCGGAACAAACTCTCCAGGGCTTGGAGAGTTGACTTCAGAGAGGCAGCACTTGCAATCGGAACGGGGTGCTTCCCACAGAGCAGTTCGCGGTAGCGTGTTCACAGCACAATCCCAGGTGAATCAGGACAACTTCAAAGAGTGCCTGGAGAGCCCTACTTCTTCAGTGTGAACCTGACCTACACATAGAAGTGTCTTTGGGTAATCACCGGCGGTATGCTTGCCGTTAAAGGGGGAAGCTGCCACACCGTATGGGTCCTATTTGCCAAGTGTTTGTGGCGTGTGCACATCAAGGCACCTGTGTGCACACTGTATAATCCTATTAGGCTCCCTTTCGGGAGATAGGACAATGTGGTGGAGTCTCAACGTGTTACAATGTGAGTGAATGGAAACGTACAGGGATCTTTTCTCTGTGTCTATGCCCATAACTCAGGGCATCAAATATAAAGCTAATTCTCAAGACGGCATATGAACTTCCGAAAGAGATTTTAGAACTGATTGTATTCGCTTTGAACATAATAGTTTTAGCAGTTCCAAACTGTTTCCAAACTTTTTGCACTGAGAAGCGAATTAATTATCAAATTATCTGTTCCTCCAGCAAATCATCTTGTCTAGACCTTTTTGAATGGACAGAATGTGAAAAGCTGCATGTATAAAATTGTACCTGCCTTTGATGTTGATAAAGATGTTGGAAATTGTGTTCAAGGAATATTATTCATAACAAATACAATTAGGGTGATGTGTAGGCCCACGTGCATATCTTTCTTTTAGAGTGTATCCATACAGAATAGTTTTATTTACTATATACAATTTGCCTGTGATATGATAAAATTATTTAAAAAAATGGAACTGCTTATCCGTCGATAGGAAAAGTGCTTTGGTAAACAATAGAGATGCAAGAAACTGTTATTTAGTCTCTATAGCCTACCGAACTTTGTCATATATAAAGGTATATAACATATATGTGTGATATGAGTCTGACCAATTTCCAAGGTAAATCAAACCTATTCTGACTTTCCAGCACCGCTCTGCTTTGTGACTCTCGTTAAATACAGACACGCCGGTGTAAAGCGGAAGTAAAATGTAATTAACGATGTACAATGGTCGGAAATGATATTCACATAGACACAGCAATGATCATTAACTCCAGCCCGTTGAGCAGGAAAAAACGCAAATGTCGGGAAGATTAGATCCTCCTAGATTGACATCAAGAAACAGAAGAACAGAGCTATGTGGAGGCAGTGCTTTGCCTGGGTTATCAGCGGCAATGGCTCCCCTCCGGCCCCTCCAGGGCTCCTCCAGGCTCGGTAGATCTCGGAGTATCTGCTAATAAAGCGGCATAATGAGTTCATGGGCGAAACCCTTTGGGTCAGCGAGTCGGTGATTGGGCTAATCAACTGCTAATTAGCGACAAATCTAATCAAGGTGCAAGGAGCCACCTCCCATCCAGCAGGCCGACCTATCCTCCTTCTCTATACTTGAGCGGGTTCATGTCCGTCGGTTTGGGTATGTATACTGTAAGCAAGAGCTGCTCAGGGAGCGATAGGAGCCGATGTATAGCATTACTCATACAGTAAGGAGTCCGCCGACCGTTTCTAAGTAGTTTTGTCCTTGAGATATCACAAAGCTTTTATGTTGTAATACACAGATATGTAGCCAGTAAGGCAGTAAAACAATGCCATACATTACTATAAGTTGGACAGATATCAAATTGATCAGTAGTTGAACAGATATGAAATGTAAGTAGTGTCCTTTGCTCTGTCTGTGGGTAGGATTATCTAGCCGAGAGTTCGCACAAAAACGATAACTAAGAACCATTAAGGTGCATATATGTACAGCCAATCTTTGACAGATCCATTAAATTCTATTGTACATACTATACACATTCAAAGGGGTGTAAATATATCCAACTCGACGACTGACTGGTGGACAGGTGTTGATAAACTTTTTATTATAATGAATAAAATCGTGGCGTGATCTATACACATGTACATACTATACACATGTACTATAGTTAAGGAGGTAATGTGACAGCAACGGCTGATAAGAAAGAAACAATGGAAACAAAGCTCAGGGCTTGACAAATCAATTTGAAACATGGTTGCCCACTGTGCACTAGGCTCCTGAATATGGTTGTCCAGCTACAAAATGTGGTTACCCAGTAACTTTTGAAGAGAGTGAGGTAAAATAGTGAGGTAAAAATAAAGGGTCACAATTTTAGAACTTTAAATTTTATATTTTGACTGGTTGCCCACTTGGCACTCATTCCAGTGGCCCAGTATGACTTTTTGATGGGGCTTGGCCCCTGGACACCCAATTTGACAAGCCCTGCAAGCTAGAGATGAACATACATGCTAGGGTGGATATTCCTCAGTGGAATCAACAACCATTGGAGATGCCGCTCCTGTTGTTCAGGCCATGTCAGCCATCTACATAATCATCCGAAAAGATGCATATCAATTAGCAAACAGTGTGCTTGATAATGACGGGGGTGAACCATGCATATTTTATGCAAATATAGGGGAACTGTTATGGATGTTATAAATCACAACGGATTAAGCAATGTCGGATGATGTGCCACGGAATTGTATAGAGATCTAAAATCCAGAGAAATTTGGAGAGATTCCCAAAAATGTTGAGGATAATTATATTTTTAGAAGGTATTAAAAAAAAACTGATAGCCGCGACTTCCCCCCTCCCGGACATGCTTCCCCTAGGAACACATGTATTTTGGGCACGAATTTGTTCTATCAAACCTTCAAATCCATATGGGTTTCATAATCCTCCACATAATACTGAATACACTTTTGCAAAATTAATGCTACAAACGGTTTTCTTCTATTCCTATTACTGACGAAATATCCAATTTCAATAAATTTAATAAAGATCCCTGTACGCTCTTCGTTCCTTTGCCATAAAACTGAAAAGTCAAAAGCAGCCATGGTTAGTTTCTTAATAAGACAAATAGTAAACGACGGAATATTCAATTACAAGTGACATTTTGCAGTTTCGCTGGGCTGGTCAGGTATAAGAAGGCAGAGTTCCAGGCAATAGGTATCCATTCACCGCTATAATTATAGGACCTAGAGCAGGCAAAACCAGGAGAAATACAAGATCAAGTAGAAGGCTGGGATTTAGGCCCTGACCCTGTTTGCTCTGATACCCTCCATGGCTATTATGGTTCCCACCCTGCTGCTGTACCTCCTGCCTGTGTTTAGATTGCTGTTAGGTAAGATTATTCTTATTGCCTAGGAGGAACTTATTGTACCTGTATTTAGTACAACCCCTGGGTACAGCCACCTTTGTGTATTAGGGACAAATTATTGGTATGACCATTATTTAATTGATAGTTTATCGACAGTTGCTATTTCATATTTGTATAACATTATCTCCTCCGTGAGCCAGCCTTTATTAATAAATTATTGATTATCCCTGTATATTATCTCTCCATGTCATATGTGATTTGATTGACAATAATCATTATATATACTCTCCTGCCAAGTGAGTAGTGCAGTTAGGTAATTATAACAGTTACCAACCGATTATGAATACAGTAAAATCCCTTCATTGTCGCCTGACAAATCACTAAAAATAATGCAGGGAAATAGTGTAATCAATGAGCGGGAATTTACCTCTTGTGGTGGTGCTTACTTTCGTCACTCGTTGTAAACCGGGGTTAACCAGTAAGTATGGGAATCGTTTGGCCATATTATCATTATGATGGTGTGATGAATCTGTTAGTACGAGTGTTTGGAGACCTATATTACTAGAGACACGATATGTTGTAGTCTTGTACAAGTTGAGCATTCACCGCCAATAGTTTTATAATTAAATTTCTGATTATTTGTCTAGTTCTAATGAAGGATCTGCTCTTGGAACCAGTGTTTGTGATGTGGCACAAAAGTAAGGGTAGTGCACAAGATTCCGAGATTTCCTTTGAATTACTACTCAGCCGACCCTCGTGCACAAGGCACGACCTCATTAACTCCCCTCATCCCCGTTCCTCATGCGCTCCTGTGCCTGGACATGAAGACAAGGTGGCGGCCAACCCCGAAATCGCAAGACCAATTGCGACAGTCAGTGATTCAAAGAGACATCACAGTATGAACCATGAAGTAGACTTTGAGCCGTCCAAAGACTATGACGAGTCAATTTTGAATCAGTACATGATAAGATAATATTGTATCAGGAGAACTCACAAGAATGAATTATTGAAATATCTGGAAGATCAGGACATGCTGATGATGACAAATTAATATTATCAAAAAAATAGAAGCTTCAACCATTTATTGGGCTCGACCTCCATTGGACTGATAAAAAATTAAAATAACTTGTTACTCTTACGTTCATAGTGTGGTAATTAGATTGATTAGTCAAGTGATACTTGAAATGTGACACACAAACACATATGAGACAAAAGTAGGTGATACTCAAAATATGACACGAAAGTAAATATTACAGGAAAATAGGTTATACTCAAAAGTGTGACAACCTCGAACAATGCAAACAATTGTAATCCACAGCAAACAGTCTCAACACAAGGACAGGATGCTCCGAGGGTGTTGTACCCTTTGCTTTAGGGGTAATATGTAGGGAGACAATTATTATGAGTAATTTTATGAAAACTAGCGATTAAAGTGTCTTAGACTAACCTTTTGTGCAAAATTGAAAATGCCCCTATTTGGAATGTTAATGGAAGGTTTTTTCCTCTAATTTACAACACAATAGTCATTTGGTTGCCATGGAAACATGATTCTTTCCTGATTCCTGTACCAAATTACAACACTATATTGGAAAAGGATATTCCAACTTCAAACAAATAAGTAAAAATCATTTGTAGATGAATTTAAGCTATGAACATTTTAGTATTTTTGAACTAGCACCTTAAATATTAATAGAATTATATTCTATTATCAATTATCTTGATAAATACTGAACAAATCCAAAAATAAGAATTTCCAGGAGCATATACATTACCATGTTCAGAAACCTGTAACTCCATTGAAAATTAATAAAATAGTACGTGTTTGGTATCATTTGAAAGCTTAAAACATCATAAATGTCTGAATTCCTGCAAGGAGCATCCTTTCCCCATGGTCTCTTACTATTCTAGTGTTCTCTTCACATGAACCATTTCAACCAATCAGGTGCTATGTACCTCTTGAAAGGCCTATAAAAGGCAACTTGTTTCGCAAAAATAAATCAGTGTCCTCTTTGGCACTCAACTATTCACATCTACCTGTTGTTCACTTATAATTGGGGAAATAACATCATGATGGTGATCGATATCTAAGGGGCCTTCCAAGTTCCATATTTACGCATATTTTCAAAAAGTTCAGACCCCCCTCCCCCCCTTGATGCGTACATACTTAATGGAAGGCCCCTAAGGACAGACCCAGGAAGAAGCCCAAGGGTCTAAGTTGCTCAACCACTCACTGATCCGAGGAAGACCAAAGGTAAGGGTATGGGCAGGTGTTCCAGTAAGGCTTACATGTTAGATCAGATACTCAATGCCCTGATCGTGAATATGTGATGGCTCGAGAGGCATGGCCACGGGCTAACCTTTGGGCTCCCCCTCTATCTCCTTTTATAACTTTTACTTGGGCACCAGACAACGAGGTCCCCAAAACCCACAAAACCCTTGAGACCTCAATGTATCTCAAGAACCCCAATTGCCGTCAACCCTTTTCCTGATTTCCAACCAACAACAGGCTAGGCATTTACAATAGCATCTATAGTATAATCTAAGGCTTCATTTGCTTAAAATATATTGAAAGATTATCATGCATAGGCCTAACTGTATTGAAATCCTCAAATTTTGATACATTCATGGCATTGTTTTGATTGTATCGATTGTACCCCTGACATCATAGTTAGATCCATTATAAGGTACTCTGTATCCCAATCAGGGGGGGCGACCAAGAAAAAGTTACGAAAAGTCCGATCTATCGTGAGTTTATTGTGACGAGCCACGAAAAATTTGCCGCGAGTCCCCCAGAAAACTTTTCGTAGCGCAGTTTCTATCGTGGCCCGTTTCTATCGTGAACCACTTTTCGTGGGTACGAAATATTGTGGTTCCGTCACGAAATTTCGTGAGATACACTCACGAAAAAAACCTCGCTCGAAAGTAGGTCACGAAAGGTCATTTCCGGTGTGACGTAGTTTCGCTGGTTTCGGCTTGTTTTGGTTGTTTTTTCGTGTTGTCTCGCCGGTAATCTTCGTCGGTCGCTGGTTCTTGGCGCTGGATCACTGTTTTTTAATATGTTGAAGCCGGTAACCGTCCAGTCTGACATGCCGACGTAGCAAAGAATGATCATCACTCTTCTCATTTCTTCGATAATTCTCGCTTTTTGGGCAATGTCTGTGAAGGTAAGCTCTTCCTCTCCGTCCACATTATGTATTTCGTACTTGCCGTCCTAACTTTACTTGAATATATTGGTAGATAATGGAAAACGGCGTGCATTTCGGTGTAATGTATGTAGTCATTTTCATCAGAGTCGAGCGTACCAGTAACAAAGTTATCCCTTCCCTTTTTTAGATGTCTTCTCCCACCCCAGAGGCAGAATTAAAACGTCTCGATCGCCGAATCCAGGCAATACGAGATGTATTGGACAAAGGCGTGAAACCCGAGGACCTTCCTAAAATCCAGCAAATGCTTATCGATACACGAAAATTACGACAAGAAGCCGAAGACAGAGCCTTTGATAAACTCATCTCGGGTTTCGGTATTTCTGTCCACTCACCAATCCCAGGCACAAGTAAAGGTACGGAAGAGGATGAGGGTCCTATAGTAGTGGATGGTGATGACGAAGACGAAAGCAGCACTAAAAGCAAAGGGAAAGGTAAGAAGACGAAAAAAGAAGAAGATCCACCACGAAAGAAGTTAGTGAAAACCAAACCAACAAGTACCCCTAAAGCAAAGTTGACAGCAGCAGCTAAATTAAAACAGGCTGAAGAAGAAGACGATGCTGTCCAGATAGTGGACAGTCCCGCCCCAGTCCCCGCTCCAAGCACATCTACTCCAAAAAAACGTAGGAAGAAGAAGGCTGCTCCTGCTGCCGAAGGAAATCCGGATACTCCTGAAACCCCAGAGAAAACCCCAGAGAAAACCCCAAAGAAAACCCCAAAGAAAACCCCGAGCAAATCTGGCAAGACGGGAAGGCGTCCTAAAATCCCTTGGTGTTCTTCAGAATTGGAGGAAGGCGAAAATCCCGAAAAAGAAAAAGTCACCTACACCTATGCTGAAATGAAGGCAATGTATGACACAGAACGAGAGGACTAGTAAGTAAAAACCTAATTATAAACCAAAAAATCTAATATTAAGCTTAAGATATGAGAAACCCAATTTATTTACTAAATAACGACCTAACTAGGTGTATGTACGAATTAAAATCAATTAAAATATTCTTTAACCACATAAATTTTCCGACAAAAAGAAAAGCATATTCTTTGTTCCTCTTACGAGAAGTAAATGAAATATTATTGTGTTATCCTTCATAAAGACAAAATAAATTTTGTATCTGATGCCGTCCTACCTTAATATAGTTAGTCTATGCCTTAACAAAAATTGGTTATCATAAAGTGTGATCGTACTATAACATTCTTTTCAGTGAGGCTTTCACCAACGTTTTCAAACAGGAGATATCGAAGGAGAAGAAGATCACCCGACGAAAAGCACTCTTCAAGAAAATAAAGAGGAATGTCAACTCAGTGGGGTGCAACAAACGACGAAAAAAGTACCGGTGTACAAAGTCTACGATCACAAATCCACGTCCAGGGACAAGGTAAACATTTGAAGTAACCAAACAAAATATAGAATTAAAATTATTTATAACCCTAGGAAAACAAAGTAAAATGTCACAACAAGTCCAAAAACATTTAACTTTTTGTCACAGAAAAAGAATCTGTCGTTTCATAAAACTATTTAAATTCATTTCTTAGGTGGGAAAGCGATGGTTAACTGATCTCGTTACTTTTAATAATCTTTGAACACTGTAAGAATTCACATGTAAGAGCCACGTCTCTAAAACTTAATAATTCTTGTTTATCACGTCAAACTTCATAATTACTTTCACAAGATATAAAAATGCTTACTAACATTATCTTACAGCATCGCCTACTCATTAAGAAGTATGGTAAAAGCGGTGCAGCAGCCATGAAGAAGAACGAGGGCCTAAATCCATCGCAAGTAATGTGCCTGGAATTCTGGGGAATCGAGTGCAGCGGATGTAAGTATATATGAAAATAAATTAATGTTTAACCTAACAGACCCTTGTAGGCCACTCGGTATTACTCCCAAATAAATTAGCCTTGTTAAATAATTAACATAAAAATAACATACTCTTAGTAACTGAAATGTACGATAGCATATCCAAATTTATATCGTATCACGAAAAAAAAAAAAAAGTACAAAAAATACACGACATAAAAAAGTCTATCTCACCTACACCACTGCACACATCTTCGTAACATTCTCTACATATTTCATAGTAATTCCAGGGGCAAAACAGACCAAATTGGACGACAGTGACAGTGATGACGATGGGTCTGATGTTGGATCTGCTGCTGCCGCAGAGGAGTTTCAACGTGGTGAAGCCGAGCAGAAAAAGTTAAAGGCGGAATACTCAGAGAAAGTGGAGACGAAGGATAAGAAGAAAGAAGAGGAAGACATCCTTGCTAAGTACCGTAAGTAACGTACAAAATGAACATATATTTGTTTAGGTATATAATGGAAATGGAATATAAGAATCATTACTAGTTTATAATCCTTTTTAATTTGTCGTACAATTTATGATTTATTCTATTCTACTTGTTATGGTTCCATAAAATAATGCCCCTATGAGGTATACTTCTAATTAGAGTAATATTGATTTTTCAGAAATTAAAGACACTACAGGGATAGAGCCGAAGGTGGACAAGAAGGATGCTGAGCGCGCACAGTCACTGAAACCGGCGCGGAAGGTGAAGGTGACGAAAACGAAAGAAGAAGAACAAAGCCAAGAGGTCATCACTATATCCAGCTGTAAGGACACAGCCCCAGCTGCACCCGATGAAGCTGCAGCTACAAGGGCGCTACGGAGGAAGAAGAAGGCCATAGTTGTACCCGACACCTCGTCCGAGTCAGAAGAAGAAGAAGACAGTCCAGTAAAACGTAAGTAAAAGAAGAAAATGTCAAACAAAATAGAAACAGTATGCAATGTAGTTTTCACCTGTAACAAATACTTGTAAATTACACCAAAGTGCATCTTTTTCCGCATTTAAAACAATAAATAAGATAAAAACTTGACTACAATTAGGGGTCTCTCACAATATAAACATATATGATAATAATTCGCTTACATGTAAGACAACAATGTATGAAATTATTTATTTCAAAGATATCAACACAACGCCTGAAGCCAGCCAGACGCAGGAAACACCTGTCCGCATTCTACGGTCTTCTGAAAGAATAAAGAAAAAACAACAAGCAGCCTCTTCGGCGAAGAAGACGATATCGGACAGTCTGGGTGAGCTATCGTGGGGTACGAACAGTGACACAGGAAGCAAACGTCAGCTGGAATACACGGATCCGGACGAAGTAACACAACCAGAAGGTAAGAGCTATAGAAGCTAGTAATATTGAAAAGAAAATAATAAATGTGTTACCCCCTTACATCTCCGATAGTAAATATCCAAAGAAATTAATATTTCGTGATAACTAACCCTATAAATTATAGTAAATTGGTATGGGTCCATTCTGATATTATCTTGAACATGGAGAAAGAGTACTGCAGAGGGAATCTAGTACAATCCGTGAAGTGTTTGTTTAATAATTTTCTTAAATTAGGAACATTTCGTGACACAAACATATATTTATATATATATTTACAGTTGCTCATTGCTTTGATAAAATTATTATATTCCAGACCTTCCCACCCTGTCGTCCATGGACTTTGATGAGGACAATACCGACTACTCCATGCACGTCAAATCTCCAGAAGTGCTTCAGGCCAAAAGTGGCAAGGTACAGCTATCACCAAAAACGACATCAAACGTGAACGATGTCCTAGCAGACCCCCGAAAAGCAGGCAGTAGTAAGGAACCTATTATCGCAACTCACCAGTCAACTGAAACTAAGGAACCCAAATTGTCTGGTATAAGGAAACGTGCCCAAGATTTAACAATAGAGGAGATAGCATCTATTGCGGCAATTAATGCCTTCGAAATCGGTGTGACTGTAGATCAAGTTAAAAGGGATGAGCAGGCCGCAATAGCAGCTCAAAAGGCGTATGATGAACACCAGGGCGAATTTGGGCCATCTTCACGAAAATTATTAAAAAAAAGTTCTAGTCCTCCTCTCAAAACTACCGCTACTGCTGCCGCTTTTGTTGACCAGCGAATTCAGGATACTGTGGATTCTTCAGTTCAAAGTATGAAAGCTGACATAGGTAGACAGGAGAAACAACTGGGTGTGTATGCCGAAGTAATTGCACTTCGTTGTGAGATTCAAAAAATCACAAACGTCCCTGCAGAGGTTAGATTAGCTAGAAACGAACTACAAACGGTGCAGTGTGATTTAAATCTTCTAGGCTCGGACTCGATCAAATCTCAGACCTCCATTGGGACGATGGAACAGGATGTGGCGAATGTCACAACTGACATAAAGTCAACGAAAAATAATATCATGGCTATACGACAAGATATGTCCAATGTGAAAGTGGAGACGCAGACGATCAAGGGACAGTGTGTGCGACTTGTTACCGAGTCACGCGAAATCAAAGAACAAGTCTCAGATTCTAACTCGAAAGTTAACAACGTAGACACAGGCATAAACAGATTACAGGACGAATTTCAATTCATGCAGTTCAATCAAAATTTTTCTAGACAGGATCTGAAAGACCTCCAATCTCAGGTGCTCACCGTGAAGAAGGACGTAAACATTTTAAAGAACGATGTTAATTTTGTCAAGAAAGGTATTCAAAAAATGGAAGAGAACATAGAAATTATAAAGGCTATGATAGCTTTACGAGATATGCCGGAACGCATTCGTGTCGTGGAGGAAAACCAAGTAAGGATTAAGGCTGATGACGAGGAGGAAGCCAGAAATACAGCTGCGGCCGAGTTATTACCACCAAGAACACCGACTCCCCAAGCAACTCGGGTTGTGGGAGAGGTTATTGAACAATCACCTGCTTTTTCAGATATGAACAACAGCGAGGTGACTTTCAAGCCTCGTGACTACGAAAAAAGCTATGGAAAAAACACTGACCCAGGGGAGGGAACATCAAACACATTTCAAGAAAAAGTGACACTGTTCGAAGACAGCGAGGATCCAAACAACGAAATTCCGGACACTAACTTTCAAGATGACGATGAAACACAAGACCCCACTGCTGTTTTAGCACCGGAAACTTGCACAGAGGATCAGTCACAATGGCCAACCAATAGTGAACTTGAAAAGGAAGGACAGGAAATTGAGTATCCACCTACGAATCCTTTTATACCGGTCGTAGAACAGGGAGATGGACACTCTGATGAAAAAAGAATTGTTTCACTCGTGCCTCTGAACATAGTAACAAAAATAACCCCGCACAATCACTCGGGAGAGTCAGACACGAATGAAAAAAGTAAAAGGAAGAAAAGGTTATCTAGGAAATAAGTCTCAGTTGAGTGCTGCAGTTTGCTCCTGTATGAAAGATGTTTTCGTAAATAATACAGGAAAGTAATGTACGCAAAGTGTTAACCTGTTTATTATTGGACGAAAATTGGACTTTATATTCACAATTCAAGAGGTGTATTTACACTCCTACACTCAGACGTATAAGTGACTTTCAGATCATTTGTTAGGTAATCCTACAAATTTTAGAATCAAATGTGACTTTAAGAATTTTTAACTGCATGTGATACCACAATCTTTTATCGTGTTTAAACCGAGTGACACAATATTTCGTGTTACGAAATATTGACTAATAATCCACGAAAAATAATGGTATGTTTAGACAATACATGTCAATTTTCGAAAAAGAAGTACTTGTTGTTTGGATTACGAAGCATAGTTTTCATTACATAGTTAATTGATGGACATCAACACGAATAGGATGTCAAATTTTTATACGAATGTTTTCTGTCTTTATTACGAATATATTGTCCCTGAATTTTTAAGTTGGTATCCTTCTATTTAGAGTTCGTTGGCAAATGTATTGTCACATTTCTAGGGTGTTGCGATCTTTCCACGTCCACGGCCACGACCACGTCCTCTCCCCCGGGTTGGACGCTCACGAAGATAGGCCGGTTTGGGGCCACCGTAGTTACGGTGCATATAGGACTGTCGTCTCCTTTGACCAGCATGTCTGACCCCATAGGTTTCACGCAGTACATGGTGATCCTCACCAGGCACAATGGTTGGGTTGATGTTGCTGTTGTTCAACAGGAAACGGTCACGGGCATCCACCTGGATCTTGATTTCGTGTTCTGGATCTCTGGTTTGACCACGGGTAACACGGCGTAGACCCCAGTCAATGCACCTATTGTGCAGCACACAGCATGCTTTCACTAACCAAGACGCCTGTAGAGGTTCCATGTCGATACACCCAGAACCGTTTTTGGAGAGACACCTAAGAAAAAAGTCGCGTAGCGAAAACTTATGTAATACAAGAAAAATGAAACAAGAACTAACATGGTAGGATATATGGATATACACTAATCAAAACTTGAAAGGTGGTCGATGTAAACAGAGATATTGCCGATTTTGTAGGTTGGTTTGTATTACATTTCTAGTCGATTAAGTGCGTTCTTTCAAAATTAAGAAAATGTTTAGATTGTTAGACATAATAATGTTTATTAACCTCCAACATGATTTCAATTGCCCTATGCAACGCTCTACCCCCGCACGTGCAGTAGTGTGTGCCACCTGATAACGTTGTTCCCAAGGTTCAAGGCTTTCTATTTCGTGGACTCAGAAGGGGATCATTACTTCTGGCGTAAGGGCATATTTGAGGAAATAGTTAAAATAAGAGTTAGTGCAAGAACTGTTGACGATCTTTATTAACATGGTATTATTCAAATGTCAAGTTTCTACTTGGAAGAAAGTGTATGGTTTGAAATAGTACTTCATTGTGATATTGAGGTATATTTTGTTACATTGTATTGTGTTATGTACGGAGTCTTTTTTTTAAAGAAAAAAATAAAAAACTTACCCTTCATCAGCAAGGAGGAAATACGGTCCAAGCCTTTGTCGTTGGCCAATCTGGTAGCCGAGGTCAGAATAATCGAGAACGCCTTGATCGTGATGACTTCCTGCCATACCTGGCTCCACGAAAGTGATCCGCTCTTCGTGGTCACAAGCGATCTTTAGGTAGAAGATAAAGAAAAAATTTGTTTTTTCTTACATACGAAAAATACTTTGTCGGGTGCGAAATTTTGTTCAAACAGTAACGCGCCTACATCTTTGATTAATACTGCTGTAATGATAAATAATATTAGGTCTTTGTAATTGGTCTCAGTCTGAAATATGTGGTTATAAATTACTGGAAATATGTTTACTTACTAGGACGTTCAGAGCGTGGTATCCCTTCCGACAAACGTACGCAAATTCGTTGCGTACCGGTCTCTTTATCGGGATGTACGTGCCATCAATACTACCCACACACTGGTCAACATTGTGCCTGTCTCTAAATCGAGCTGCCGATTCGTGTAATGCCTCACCCTTTAGAAAAAAAAAAACATATATAAAGGTTGTCAATGAAGTTAGGTGTTTGTGGTTTTTTCTTTCACAGGTAAAATTCATGAACCTCATTTACTTCAGAATTTATTAATTGTTTAAATTAGATCAAGATGTGTTTACTTTTTTTGAATTAACATAGAATGATGAAGATATTTTTCGTAGTTATTACAAACCTTTGGGAACTTTATGTGTTTCCTTGCCCTTGATACAAGGAACTTCACGAAAGAATCAACTGCTCGACCAATAGTGGATTCAGAAACCCCTCCTTGGGTGTCTCTAAGTACGGTGTAGTAGGACCCGGTAGCCATATACCGTAAGGCATAACAAACCTGAAAAAAAATATGTACCCTTGAAATTAAAAATGAAAGAACAATAGTTTGTACTACGAATTTCTTTTTATTGTGCCGCACATTTTGATATTTGGTATAATTTGCTCTTTGTTATTACGTTTTTACTACATTGGAAATAATTTTTTTTTTTTCAACTCATATTTACCTTGTGAAATAGTGGTATGGGGGCACCGCGCTTTTCATCCTTCCCTTTCCCTGGTCGAAAACGACTTTTCTCAAATTCGTCGGTCAACTCCTGCACACAAAGAGCGGGGATACGAAAGCGAGCTGTAAAGTCTTTAGATCTTGGCCATTGAATACGTGGATCAATCCTCTCCTTAACTGTTCTTTGCATCCTGCAACGTTTCTGACCCCACATAGGCCTGTAACCACCGCCATCCTTGTAGACCTTGGCAAGGGCGAAGTCACTGAATGGTCGACATCGGACACACAACTTGGGTTTCTTCTTTTTGATAGCTTAAAATATATATCATGTGGGTTTTATTTCACTATTAGATTTTAAAGACAAGGTATTAATCAAGAGAAATGAGTCTAGAATTGCTTATACTGTAATAAAATGTGTTTCAATAGTAAATAGAATTTTTTTGGGTATAATCGTACATATACTCTGTAACAAACTTCTGCAGATTTTTTAAGAATAACACGAAAAACCCCTATTATCGCCCACAGGCACTTTCTACAAGGTATTATACATTATTAAGTCTGTTTTTCCTAATAATATCATGGTTTGGGTAAATGGGAAGAACCACGAAAAGTTTAGGCCACTGTACGTAAAGTGCGAAAAGTTTAAACTTTCAAGAAAATGCTACAAACGCGGTTAAAGTTACTTACCCATGTTTGCTAGATGTCCTCCGGCTTCGATGTGTCGGAAACTGTCAAAAATGCATTCGTGAACAAACGTTGAAACGGGTTTTATGACCTCACGATACCGATTTTTCATATCGTGAAAAAAGCCACTTTTCGTGGAAAAACCATCTATCGTGAGGTACCCACGATATTTCGTAACTTTTTTCTGGGGGACTTTTTGCACCACGATAACTTCGTATCTTTTTTCTGGGCGGATTTGGTCACGAAAAGTACCCACGATATTTCGTAACTTTTTCTTGGTCGCCCCCCCAGTTCGGACGATTTTAACGGTATACAGTTGTAAAAGTTTTTCCTGGTATATCCCACATTGTCGTATGAGGTCGTTTTTATGTTGTCTTTATTGTTGTTGTAATGTTTTTTAAAAGTAATAAAAGCAATGATAATATTTTTACACATTTTCCCATATGCTTGATTTTTTCCCTTCTTTCAGACAGCAGATTTTATTCCCGAGAACTTTGACCCATCTTTTTCTCCTCAACAACTGTCAATGGCCAACGCCATCATTCGTTCCCTAAACTTGTCCCAGCCTTATTTTATGCTTATATCTGAGTACTTGAATCCCAGCTCGAGGAGAAAAGAAGAAAAGGGTATGCAGAGTGTCCCAAATTGAACCAAATGTAATCAACCAGGTAATCTGTGTTGTTTCTGCATCTATTGTTCAGAAAAGACATGTCAAGATAAAAGTATCAGTCATCCACGATGTTATCTTTAAACTGAAAGAAAATACACATAACGGTTTTATGCCCGACACATGATGAATTGCGAACCTCATCAGCAAATATATAGACCATTACATGTTTTTCAACCATATAAAGCAGTCTTCAAAGAATATTAACTAGTCAGTCAACATGTTTCTATTTCTCATTTTGGAGTTAATCAAAAACTGATGGAAACGCATTAATAGTCTTAGTCTTAAATATCCCAATATTAAAAGTACGATGTAGAAAACCAATAATTTTATGTCCCGACAATACGGGAAATTTCAAGTTACGAGGCCACTAAAAGAGATTAAACACTGCATATGTGTAAGATAAAGCGCGGATACGACTTGTTATAAGTGATAAGCGAATCTACAAACTTTGTTCATGTTTGTTTTGTTTTTTTAATCTTGTATCAATTACGTTATATTTTGGGTTCCTATAACTTAAAATTGTTATTTCCGGGAGCAGGCGAGTCACGTAACCGTTCTGTGACCGTGGTTATGCAGATCTGTTGACATGTGACTATATAAATTGGGAGCCTAACCGTTATCTTTCAGTTGCTCCCACACCACCGACCTGCTCACATTGTTGAATTTTATTTTTTTTATTGTCATTGACTTTAATCACTGTCATATTTTATCATCTGGAAGATGAATGTGTATACCTGATACTGAAATAATATAATTTCTGAAACCCCACAAAATCCGACCATTGGTTCTCCCGTGCCGTAGTTCTGGACGCGTGCACTTTAGTCTTTAGAGTTTAATCCCAACTAATACCTATGAGTTGTAAGGATAAGAATTGCATGCATTTGATTTTTTTATCATAATGTAGAAACGTATAGTTCATTAAGAAGATAACCAGATAACAGCCCAGATATGCTGTAACTGTTAGGTGAAATAGTGGGGAAGATACGTATGGTTGCAAAACGAAATCGCCGTACGCCACGTTCTATATTGCTGACAAAAGAACAAGTCCAAAGACAACCCTCACAAAATTATATGGCAACGACAGACAAAACAAAACTATCTTTCATGTTTTAACGTTAGAATACTAGTCATGGGAATGAGATGGGATGAAAAGTTTCCGGTAATCGCTAATTTATAATTAATACTGAAACATAATTCCATGCACTTCTTCCGAAACATTAAGTATAAAAGCTGCAGGGAAAGGGAGACCTTTGGCTTTTCTGCGGGCATTTCTATCGTGCCAGTCTCCATTTGCGTGTCCATATATGGCAATAACTCTCAGGCCGGAAAAGAAGGGAATTGAAACACTACTCTCCTCGTTGTTTGACAAGCCACCGACGTTGTGGAAGTCAATTGCTTTGACCCTGTGTATAGGCCGCAATGCCTCCGACAATCTCGTTTCGCTGCTGATGCCCTGGAGGAGGGTTAGAGGGCCAGGTAGTCCTGTCCATCTCCTCCATGTCGAACACCTGGCTCCAGGGACCTCCCCTATGTCGGTGGGTCTTGGTGGGCGTACTACCACCCACTCTGACCATTGTCAGCACGTGTCCACTGCCCAATTGCTGTCGACAGTGGACATGGCCCCCACATGTCCAACATGCCCCGCCTCCTGTCCACCAACAACCCTGGAGGCGGTCGGAGACATGGGTGACTAGGATGATCCCACCTGCGACAATTGGGTGTGGATGGGCAAAGGATCAGGTGCATTTTTACATTGATTTATCTCCCTGTTTGGCTGACTGATAATGCCTGGGGTTATTGATAGCTGAATAGACCGGGGAAGGATGGGGGCAGGCGCCCTTGGCCCTCCGGCTGAACACCGCCCCAGGGCTAAACTGGGTATTCCTGTCTTGTTCCCCCGGTGACAGATCACCGTCAGTCCCACAAAAAGACTATACGTCTAGTTTCTATGGACCCCAAGTGACATGACACACGCGCCTCAGGATCGCCAGGCATTGCCTCCGACATATACGAGGGTATATTGATATTCTTCGATGCCCCTTCGATGTTTACTGCTATATATTTCACTGTGGAAAATCCAATTTGTTGAGGTCATACAAAACGTCACAATCGGAATTGCTGTAGTCCTTTTTATTGATGTGACGACATCATAAAAATGATAAACTGGTCAGTAAATGTCATACACCTCTGTCTTCGCGATTGAAAGGCAACACCACGAATATGAAAGTGATATGGAAGCGTTGTCTTACTTCTATAGTAAATGATTGTAACTGATATAATGGACTTGATAAAACAGTCGGTAAATACTTATATTGCGATCGGGCATATTATTTGTATGATATACTTTGTGAAGATTGTATTAAAACCAGTTTGTCATTACACACCCGTAGTTCCTGTCATACAACCCAAATCTAGGCCATGATTTTTTCCTGTATTACTTCAATTGCGGCTGAGATACACACCACTGATACATTTAGTTGCACGTGTCAGATTGGGTGATAAATGACGCGACGTTCGCATTGTTGTCCACTGCTGGTGATGCATACGACAGACAATCGATAGTCCATTTCCTTATCGTTCTTAAATGAATCTGGTCCGAAATGAATAGTGACACGTTTGAAGGCCGGGCCAGACTTGGAGCCGATCAGCAGGCATTGGGGGGCCTGCTGCTCCAGGGTGCAAGGACCAGGAGGTGGGGGATATGTCTGAGTCCGGATAGAATGCTGAGAGGGTTTGAATTGGGGAAAGGGGGTCACTCGACCTGAAAATGGTCATGCCACTGCAGTCAAAACCCACTGCCAAGGAGGATTGGCAAGACAGTAATCGGTCCGATACCCTTAAATTTGACTTGGCAACGTGATTATTTAAATTGAAATGCGAAATGAATATATGAAATTTAGAATCTTCAGAGACGTTTGTGTAACTAGTTGGGCTAATGATGTAGTTAAAACATGTCTTATGAGTATGCTATTGTGACGTTCCTCGGTAGTTCGTGCTTTCCGATTCCTACAACAGAGGGACGTGGGGATTGTTTCGGGTCTCAGCCGGACGGGGAGTCCGAGCAAGAAGCTGAGATGTGATATTTAGAGTCATGCCTCGTGCACAAGGGGGTTTGTGCGGGTCGATCGGGAAATCGGTATTTGTGGACGGGGGAGGGGTGTATCGGCCGGGCTGGACCGAGGGGCCTCAGCCACCGGGTGCGGGGTACGGTCACTTCTGTTGGCGGGCGGAGGACTGCGGAGGAGGAAAAATGGTAGGGATGGGTGTGGGCCATTTCCTTGGTGCCGGCACTCTCTTCGGGGCCCACTGCGGACAATCCACCCTCGTTCTCGTCCAGCGAGGGTGTCGGGCCAACGGTCGCATATTGTTTGGTAGCGTGGGGCCGACCCGGTCGTGCCTTCATACCCCCGGTTCCTAGGTTTTCGCTCCCTGTTTCGGGCCCTCGTGCCAGTTCGGTCCTCCGTTCTCGGGACTCCATCCGGGCCATTTTCGGGCCTTCGTGCCCTGTTTCGGTCTCTCGGGCCTTCGGGACCCCGTCCTAAGTTTCGCCTAATTTCTTCTAACTTTTACTATTTTACTTGTACTTTCTAGTCAATTAGCCTGTATTGGATCATCTTATTGGTTACCATAGGAAGAAGACACATGTTGACACAAGGAGTACTGCGAAGGAACTCTTTTATTCTCGGGCCTCACCGCCCCTTTTATAGTCTAGTGGTCAGCCCTGATTGGCTGTTTCTGATCACGTGGTTACAATTGACGTCACTTTCGGTTTACATTTATCACTTCTGGTTTACATATTTCTCGGGTCTTTTGGGTTTCGGGCTTTTAAAATTTCGGGCCTTTCGGGCCTTTTGGGTTTTTTGAGCTTTTCGGGCTTTTCGGGCCCGTTACAAAATATACTTTAATCTGTCGCATCGTCTTACTTTTCGTATCATAACCTTAACAATTGATGAATAGACATTCATCACACTATGAATACATTGGATATATGAGAAGTTAAGGAAGAAGATATCTATCTGACATACAGTGAAGGTACAAATCTATAAACTTGAACATCAGGATCAGTTGAGGACTAGCCTTAAGGGATGGTGAATGGAAAGGTGGGGCGCGTGGGTGCATCAACCCCTACCTTTGTATCATTTTTAATAGAAAATTCTGCCACTGCACTATTGTAATAATCGCATTGTCATTATAGGAAGTGGCTCGAAATACAAATAATGTAAATACTCCATTAAACTTCAAACGTAAAATATAACAAAAGTATGAACACTGTCGAGGTATAACATAAAACGTGAGGTTTATTGGGTAAACATAAGATTTATGAGGGATATGTTGCAAGATATATTTTACCCAATCAGCATCCACCTGTAGCCTATAAAAAGGTGGACTGTTTTCTGTCCTTCAAGGAGCTCAACTCTAATCCATTGTGGTCTTATGTTTGGAGAGTAGATGATTTTGGCAACCACAAATACTCGAGGATGGGTCCCAACTGGAACATGGAGATCCAAGGGCCACTCAAGAACCTGCCAACCCAAGAGGGGGCCAGCCTGATTGTGGGCCCCAGGAAGGTGCCTTGAGGGCAGCCGTGAGACACAAACTGATCCTCTAAGTTAACTACAACTATGGAACAGTAACACAAGCAACAACATAATAATAGAATGGTTCCAACACACGACACTCCTCCCTTCAGTGTCATAGTGCATCCATTCAATTAGAGTTCCCGGATCTCCCAGGATTTGAAAAGTTTCAAGACCGCAAATAAGTTTGAGTACCCCAAATGAGCTTGAGTCTCCCAAATCCCGTTCAAATCCCAATTTTCTCTAGCACATCCATATGGCTGACCAGGCGTTTACACTACTGAATATTTGAAAACGTTAACAAAACAGAAGTTGTCGTTCCCCTCAGACCACTGAGATATAAACTCTCAAATAAAGGATACTCTACACAAAGTCTATCCGTATGGAAAATCATGATGCATCTGTGCCTCTGCCTTCCTTCCATGTATTTCTGCATCACTAGTCAAGAGGAACAATACCAGAGCAGAAGCCGAGAGAAGGGGTTACGGAAGCTAACCTTGTTTACCGAATGATAGATGATGGTGCAATGATACATCATCCTTTTTCCAATCATGAGATTTGATGCATCACCAGTATTGAAAACAAAAGTTTGGGAAACAGTGATACCAAAGCCATTCAACCTCAAAATCTTTGATATCCCATTGAACAATGGTTAAAATTTGAAGTTATCTTTCAGTACACCAACCCGGTCATCCACGCCTATAGATTTGCATAAAAAGTGACCCCCCAACCCTTTCCCCTCACCTCACCACCACGGGCGTCATCCCGTGCTATGGAGACGCACCTAGCCTGCTGAGCACCACCCCCGGGCCGACAGGTGATGCGGATTGTCGGGGAGGTGGACAGCGGACAGCGGCCGGCCGCCGCCCGGAGCCCGGCCTCACGTGGGCGGCCCCGCCGGCTTGGGGCACCGGCTACTGGGGGTATAACGTATAAGCCCCATACCCAAACGTCAGTGTCAGCAGACCCACTCCAATTTGCACATAGTACGCGTTTGGGGTGTTGGGGTGTTGGTGTGGGGGATAGATGGGTATAGGTGGTAAGGTGGGGGGGCAGTTGGGATGGGGTTTGGAGGTGGAGGTATTATAGGGGGCGTTAGGGGAGGGGTGAAACTCGCGCCTGCTGCTGTGGTGTTGTACAAATCGGCCGGCGCCTTGCCGGCCGTAAATCATAAACCAGTCAATAAAGCCGGGCCTGTGCTGATCATTACATTCCCACCGAGAGCTGCACCGAGCAGCTCCCTTCCCCAGTCAGAGCTGCCGTGTGGAGGGCAGGCGTGAGCAGGAGGAGATAGGAGAGCAGCAGGAGGGGATTGTTTGGCGGATTTTTGACGCTCGAGGAACAGCATGTAATAATAGCCAGACAAAACAATGCGGGCTATCGTGTGACCCACCCAGCCCTATGAACTGAACATGCATAGCGCCCCTTTGGCAGGGTGTGCTGCCTACCCAGCTGGCACCATCCACGTGTTGCCTGCTGCCTCACCTGGAACATTTTCCCAACCGTTCAGGATGGAGGCAAGCTACAATTGAAAACCCCTTCTGACCCTTATAATATGCTGTCTATTGTCATAGGGTTTCCTTTCCCTCGGTTCACCGAAGACCATTGTTTTCACAGTGCACCCTATAATTTCCCCTGTGAATACCCCATAATCTACCGAGAGTCATATGGCTATACCCTATACACAGTCCCAAACCTCGTCCGCTCATTGGTCCATAGGCTGACGCGCATGCGCTCTGCGTGTCGGTCACACGCCGCCGACGGCGCACCACAATAGACGCCACTTATGGGCACTAGTTCGCGTCAGCGCCGTTAGGGTTCGCGGCGGGGCCCAGGAGTAGTCGGACGGGCCGGGGAACAGTCTTCAGCCAGGGGCTGGAGTGAACGTACGGAGTGGTGAGGGGGTACGATCAACTCGGCCAAGACGCGGATCTACTAGCTTCTACTGCTGCAGCCAGTAGCGCCACCACCACCTCCTCCTGCTGAGAAACCCCATAAGGACCCTTCAATACGCATTGGATAATACAACCACTTCTCATTATATTAAATGCAATTATTCCCACATGGACGGTCTATCGGCTTTATTATTATGTCTATGCATTAAGATCGGACCATTTGTTATAAATACTATATGCCCCTGGGAGTAGAAGCGGTTACGTTCTGCCTCCAAAACAGGATCTTTACCACTACGGGAAGGAAGCAGCGGGGTATCCATCTTGACCAGCTTCCCGGGAGACAGGATGTGCAATCATAACGTTCCCGTGTGCGGCGTATAGCGCTACAGAGGCTGGCGTCGCTGGAGTCGGGACGCCCCATACGTCACCATACAGGGAGAGAGCATCGCCCTACAGACGATGCAGAATGAGTGAGAAGACCGTGTCAGTAGCGTCAAACCGCTCCAATTGAGCCACCTCTGACCCTAATTTATTTGTGCATTTGTCAGTGGCTGACATAAATATGGATACCTCCTAATCTTCCCATTCAACCCAGTGATGACTCTGGGTGGTTGACGCTCGTCTGGATTTGTTCTAGCCCTGGCACCTACGGCAGGGGCCCCTTGATTGGATTTCATTGATATCCAACGTGTCAGTATAGCTCAGCGATCCCTTCATCAGCAGCCTTGGTGATTCACATACATTAATCAGTGTTGGGATTAGAGGTGCATGTACATAGTTAATCTGGGACAATTTGTCCGAAGGGCGCAGAAAGGGGAAACAACAGATTATAGCGTGAGCACACCCTAACGCCGGGTCTGAAGCATAATCGATTGTGGATTACGGCTGGGATCCGCCCTGCAAAGAGAGGATGTCCCGAAATAGGTAAGCGTGACATGCCACTTCATATCGTACCTATTCATTATCTCGGTAATTGATTGTTGTTAAAGGACCAGCCTTATTGGTTGCACAGCGGGGTGGGCAATCCCATACTAGTAGAACTCACGCAACAGGTTTTCTTCGGCCCAGCTTGTTATGCAAAAGCTCCCGTGGTGAGCTTCGGAGGCAGCCGGGAACATATTGGAAAAGGGAATTCTGAACAGGTACTGGGCTAAATGTCAGGAGGGGCCTGCAGGTCTGGTCTAATGAAGGAGGCTCCTCCAGGAGCTGGCCCCACCTGGTAGGCCATCAGTGGGCGCCCTGTATGACTGGCCTAGGGGGGCTGCTATAATCCAACCCCTTATGGCCCCCACATGGCGGCGACATTGCAGCATCCATCATGTCCCTCCACTTTATTCACATAATCCTCAACCTGCTCCTGCTTTATAAATGGCCATCCATTTAGGGCCTAATCCGGCAAGGTTACTTGGCGTCTTTAGGTTGAGAAGAGAAAAAATGGACCGAGGGAATTTGTGGCATAATCATGGAGGGAATGGGGATTAGTCTTCAATTTCCCCATGATAAAAGAGGTAATACTTCTTAAGCCTTTACATTTTGAATAACATTTAACTCATAAATGTCTCATACGGAATCTGCCTATGATCAATAAAATCGTGGTTAGATTGAGTAGCTGTGTTTTTCTCCTAATAAACTGTGGTCCTTTCTTCTGCAATGAAATAAGCATCAAAGTGAGCTATCATAAGCGAATCTAATGCTGGGAAAAACACACACACACACCCTAAAGGGGATCGCTTTCCCATGGTCGATGGAGCCTACAATCCACTTGAAAGACATCTCTAGTTCTTCCAGAAGGGAGCAGATGGTGGGGACAGGCAATTTAGGGAAATTAAAAGTGCTTGCAGAGGTGTACATAGCGCCTGTTGTGTGGTTTCGCATCATCATCATCATGTGCATGGTTGGTTGGTGCCATTAGTCTGGGATTTGACTATATCACCGCCCGACACCCTCCCTCGTAAAGTGGGCGGCCCCTCAGGGCTCCTCCCGCCCATACCAATTTCCTTCCCGCAAAAAAACCCTGAGAGGCCAAGCTGGAGGTCTTAGAATAGTACGGCCATTCCCTTTAGATGAAAAAACTACATTTGGAGAAGAACACGGAAAGGCTCGCACCCGGAACAAAGAGACGTATATCTCGACGACCAAAGCGGCCATTTCCGAACCCCCACAGTCCCCACATATCACCTGCCCCTCTCCCCCAGCACCCTCTCCCCAACTCCCTCCCCGGCACCACCTAGCCCAGCCTCCCACCTCGCGTACACACAAACAATTACACACGCCAATTTGGGCACCACCTGAGAAGGTGACTCAAACCAGGTCCCACCGGACTACCCCTTATCCCCAGCCCCTCCACCTTCCCCTTCCCTCGATCGTCCGGCTTCACCTGTGACCTTTTTCCCCGTCCCTCCCGGCCCGATGCCATGTATCACTAACTGAGGCAGGGCGGCTCCCAGCCCCAAGGGACCTCTTCCCCGCCCTCCCCTCATTGAGCAGCTCCTGTAGGCAGGGGGCTCCGGTGAGCTGCTCAGGGCGGCCTACACGTATACGCCTCCAGGCCAACGCTCAGCCCGCAGCGATCGCTGCAAACTGCCGGGATCGGCCTCGGCGGAAGCCCAGACTCACTAGAGCACAAAGAGGTCACTTTTACCCCAGTCTGGTGTCCGTTTCCATCAATGTCGACACTGCAGAGAAGTCTAAACTGTCTGTTCGCTTTTTTCCCGAGCGCTTCAGTGGAGGGTTGGGTACACAGAGAACATATACAATATAGTAAATGGGACAGAGGTCGGCAACAGATCCCTCCCTTCAGTTTGTTTTCTGTTTAGTCTGTTTGTTCTTAGAGCGTTTAAGTACCACAGAAGCTATTGAGTATACACTCCAGCTCGACATTCCCGCGGCCCTAGAAAACGATATTCATGTGAAAAGACAACCACAATGAATAGTACTATGTGTGCAGAAAAGCAGCAATACTATTGACATAAGTTACTAAACAGCTTACATTGTTGTCAAACCGATTATTGTGTATTTGGTTACATATGTAAGTTCACATTTAGAAAGCCAATTCGAAACGGTTGGGTAACGATGTGTATTCTTGCATCACATCGTATACTGGGGTATGTTTATGTGTTACCTAATGTTATTATTCGCTTTATTCCTATACTAAAGCCCCCTTTAGAAAGGTAGCTTTAAACATTGAATAGACCTATACTGACAATAATACTATGTATCCACCCCCAGGTTCACCGCTTAGCTGATTACGTTTCCCGGACTGCAAAGGGGGATGTTTCCTGGAAATCCTAGAAAAAATACAAACGTCGTTACATAATTGCCATACCTGATAAACAGTGAAGGTTATCAGGCAAGTCACTATAAACCACCCTAGTGTCAGCTGTCCCTGGCTGTTGTCATTTGTTATTCGATTGTTTGGGGTTAGCTTTTAGCAACAACACCTGTCCCTCGGCCTGCACACACATTGAAGTCGGCCAACGGAAAACTCGTCAAACTCTACACTTAATTAGAGAAATCAACCGACATGCAATCCATGCAGGGCCGACAGGTTGATTTCTTTCAAATTTTAAATATTAATACCCTAATTAGAGCTCTACCTGGAAACCGAAATAAATTAAATTACAATCACAGGGGATTTTGTAATTAAAAAAGCAGGATTGGGGGAAGGTGGTATTAATGTGGTGTGGCGTTGTAATCCCCCGGGACCTAGACCAAACAGAAGCAATCTGGTGTTAACCTTTAATATGAAGTCTTTGTTCTCGTAGTTTCACGCTGCAGACACGGGATTTCCTGAGATCAAAGAGGTCTCCCTCTTGCTCCCACGAAACACGTTGGTTGTATGGGAAATAAACACAAGAGCAGAGGGAAGCAGAGATAAAACATTACAGTTTCTCCGAAGGTATTTTTGCTGCTCCTTGTTTACCTGTACGTTCTTCTCAAGGGGATCGAATTGCCAAGATTTTTTATCAGACACTTCTATTTGCCAGGGACAATTTCCTTTAAGTAATACTTCTCCAATGCCACCCCTTTTCATCAGTGATAAGGAATTAATTTGCCTTGATAAAGCAGAAACAAAATACAAGTAGAGTGCTCTGTTTGATTTATCCGACAAACAAAACTATTTTGACTGACTTTATGGCAATGGGCGGTGGAATAGTTTCTAAGGCCTGAAATATTACTCAGAAATGGCAGGAAAAGAGCTGTCTTTTCCACCTTTGTGACAATGCGCAGTAGCTAACGCCATTGTCTATTGTGCAGTAAAAGTCAGTTTGTTCACCCGGTTACTGACGCCAGAACGAATTCGTACATTGGCAAAAATATTGTTCTTGCCTTGAGGTTGTAGAATGCCAATTTCTATGGGAACTTTTGATTGGAACCATGCGCGAAATATTCAGTGTATGCATGCTGATGGGGACGTTGTCTTCCCAGGCTCCATGTGGTCTTACACTCAGGTGTAGTATTTATCAATACATACCTGGAACACCTGGCCCCCCAGACACCCAGGAATGCTGGCCTTCACGCTTCATGGGACTAGTCTTAACGGACACGACACGCAATGCGTGTCCCCCCGTGCCCTGTGGTGCACTCAAATACAACTTTTACTCCCAATACTGGTGCGCCTATGGGATGAGGCGGTTGACTAGAGAATATGCCTCTTTTATCCGCCGCTGGTTCAAACCTGGAAAATTATGAAATATGACAGATAAGATTGGAATGACAGGAGGGGAGTTTTTCTACCGTCTATGAATGGAAGGAATGCCAAGACTGCAGATCACAATTTCATATTTAATTTATTGTTCAACAGTCTTATTTACATCCAGAGATGTCAAAGATGAAAAATGCTTTGCTGTTTGACCTGGCCCTTCTAAAGCATAAGTTAAAGATATTGCATCCGGCTTGTTGATCGTCTTTTGTTTTATAAATGATTATTATGTATTACATATGGAAATGGAAATGGCATTTTGCTCCTCTATTTTATTCTCCGTTCATTATCCTTCATAAAGCTGTTTTTTCGTGAAAAATATGAGAGTAGGTGGTCTTCAAACAAAACATGTAAAATATAAATTAAACCCATATCCTCTCCCCCACAAAAAAGTAAGCTAAACCAAAAAAAACAAACAATTGGAACTTACCTTTCTGAAACTCAAAGGACGTTTTGATATCGCCTAAATGTGCACCTTATAATTCACAGCCATATAGTCTTCTCTGCCTTTTAATGTACCTATAATATAGATCTTCGTGATGTCAGGCTGGCGTCCCTGTAAAAGGACATTAATTAGATTCTAGGCACCGCGATATATATAGCGGAATGACGTAAATACACGTACCAACCTTATTCTTATAGCCTATCTTCAATCCAATTTGGAAATGTTGAAATCTTCCCGAAGAGCAATGGCAACATTGGGTAGCCTATAGGAATATTTTTGTGGCTAGAACAGATGAATATGTCAATACTACTTTGAAAAGTTTCTGAACACGGATGTAATCAAATATAACCGGCTCCTGTATTATACTCCGATTCTGTCTTTCATTTTGCGCTGCTCGCTTTGACAAAGGGTGAAATTTACTTTATAGAAACGGGATATCCACATTGTATATTTCTAAATGTCGAATACAGGTCTGTCCACTTTCCAAAGGATAGCGATAGCAATAAACTACAAGAAAACCATAGAGTCACATGACAATAGACTACGACTGATTGAAACAGAATCGAATATCGTCAGGCGAGGTCGAGCATTGACAGTTTGACATTCATGCAACTATTACTTATAAGGTGACTTATTGAGGGAAAATATTGCATTTTCGAGGGTTGCCGAGGTCAGAAGTTGCTGTCAAATGCCTGGCTAGCCATGCATAACCGCTCCCATTCCATGTGCTCTTGTGGTCGTTGAGACGATGGAAGTGTCGCGGGTAATAGAATTTAACGGCAAGTTATATGCAGTATCTCGCGCTAAATGCGCGGGGTCCATTGCCCGGGAGGACGCTATGGCGACGCTCTATGAATATGTCCTTTCTGATTGGACGCTATGACCAGGAGACGTAAGAGTTTGACTTATACCAGCTGTCACTGGAGGAACCCTGGAGTCTGGGCCCAACTCTCCTGAAACGCCCCCTGTGATGGCTGCTGGGACCTCCGGGTGGAAGTAAACGAGACCCATACGCCCGCGCCGCCTCTTATAATCGCTCGGCCTCTGTGACAGATTACTAGTTTTGTTCACTTAGAATGACACCGCAGCAAACTAGTTCCCTGAGATTAAGCACCAATAAGGAAGATAAGGCCGCCTGCCCGTGTATAGAGCAGCTCGGAGCGGATGGATTAAGTACCTGGATTTTCCTTCTTTGGGGGGCTTAACGTTATTCACGACCACGTGGCCACCGCTCGTCCAATCAGCGTCGTCTAATGACGACCGCAAATACAGCATGGTTAAGGCAGTATCTCCTTCATGTATAGTATATATAAAGATATATATTACTGTATATGAATAAACAGGAAATAAGGTCACAATCGCCAGGGGGTAAGTTACAGAACAGGTCGGCTTACCTATTGCTGTCTGTCTGTGAACCTAGACCCTGTTATAGCCTAAAGGGTACACTACCGCTTATTGGCTGAGTCCGAAAGGTCCTTCCTCCTCAGCCAGTAACTGTATACCGCTTATTGACCTATATCAATAACATGCATGCAATCCAAAGTCACCCTTCTAGTTTTCATATTGGTACATAACAGTTACATGAGGCAAATCGCAAATGACTACCGAGGCCCAATACGATACAGGGCGTCGGTTGCATCGAGTCGGGAGTCAGTCACTTGTTATGAGCATATTCATGAAGTACGTTTCTGACATTGCCATCCTCCTGGGACGGGCCAGTGGTGCTCATCAAAATGCATTTGATGTATGATAGTATATGATGGAGTATGTTCATTGGTGGACGCTGATTTGGGGATGGATGCAACTCGCAAAATAAAAAAAACACAATCAGAAAGGTCTCATGACGGATTGGTCAGATAGACCTACTTGTCGTAGTGCTGTATGAGATATCTATTATTCATTAGTCATGACTCCCTTCCTGGAAATCTGGGGCACCCCGTCTTTGACGACCTCAGGAAATTACAAGAAAGAACCCTTCACCCACATCCCCCTCTTTTACTAAACTAGATAGCTGTTCCCAATAGCATCTTTGGCCCTGTTTCATGCAGTTCATAATGGCGTTATCTTCGCACTATAGCTATCATAAGTCAAGACTATCTATTTGCCGCCTAATGTAAAGCCCTTTTTATCTGGATTAACTCTATGTTCCTTGTGTTGTATTAGATGAGCTATATGGAGTGACTCGGGGAGGAGGCTGCACGTTAAAGCTAATCACGGCAGTGGGTGGGGAGTACCCTTAGTTATGTTGGTAGGGGGTTGTTGCCCCCTCCCACCCTCTGACATGTCGGATCCCTCCCCGACGACTGGAGGAAATGCGCCCTGACAGTAAACAGATTGTGGGTTGCCTCTGCCCGAGGACCTGCAATATGTAACTGCCTCCTTCAAGTCACCTGTGGCGCACGCCGGACTAACCACTGAGCTAGTTGGGTTAACCTTAAAATCGAACCCAACCTTTCAGAATGTGGAATGTGGAATTAGGCCACGGCGAAATTGGCTTTCAGTCGCAAACAGGGAAGACATTATTGTTTTTTGTTAATTCTAATGTATTTCCAGGATTTCCCAAAAAGAGGTGCGTGGCAGTGGCGTACGTACTTGTATTAGGCTCGATCACAAGTAAACAAATAAATCTCCCAAAAGCAGGGCCATGATAAGATGATTAGACGAGATGCAGTGATATCTATCTTCCACTAGATGGTTGCTTACAAGGGAAACCCCAAGCAGTCGGAGCAACTCGGTGATTTCATTTTTCCTCTGCCTTTCTCTCATTCCATGAATATCCCATCACTAATTTACCGCGGGATGGAATCGGGTAGCGGCGCCCTCGGCCTGTCTTAATGATTTTGTCAGAGACAGGAATAGGGGCTTGCCATTGCCGTGGACAACTCTATTGCGTTAGTCCGGGCTCGTTTGCGGCTTATCAATGGTTATTTAAAGCGGTGCCACTGAATAATCAAAACAGTCAATATGCATCAGTTGGGGCCGGCCCTGCTCGTCAGCATATGTCATGTACAGGCACAGTGCGCGCTTTGATATCCGCCCAGCCGATTAGGACTTCTGTGCAGATTAAGGAATTAATCCATACATCTAAATCAGTACTCCACCGGCCTAGTTAGCCAGAGAGGGCCAGGAGAGCTGCTCGCGAGCTGCTCGGGGTTAGGTAATAATGCATTGGGGCGCGGCTATCCTGGTCAGAGATCGGGGCGAGCAGAATGTAATTTACTCCGGACCAGGGCGCCATCAGATATGCTTAGATCCAGTTCATGTTGGCCCTACATGCCCCTATGGCCGCCCTCCTCTTTTCACATAGTTCCCGCAGCTGTCTTTACCCCTATGCATGAATACAGATGCATAAAAAACGCCTTTGGTATTTTGTCACGAAAAATTATTTAGATAGTTTCGCTGCTTTGATCCCCGAAAGGACGTATTGTCGATTGCTTAAATTGTCATCATACGACCTCCCATTATGAGAAATTGCGACTACAGCCAAACCTCATTTCTGGGGACACCTATACCAAAAAAATACATTGTAGAACGAAAGCTTGCCTCCTACATATGTTAACTCTTTAGCTTTGATGTCTGAACCTGTGCTTGTGTTTTTTCTTGACATCTATACGACAATGTATGTTTTATGTATACAAGTACATGCTCTTTTTCGCCATTCTCGTCTTAAAAGAAGTACTGTACACACATTTGAAACGATCACCACCCATCCTCAGAAGTTGCCATGGTATCGCATTACATTGTGTATACAGGTCTGTAACTTGTTACGACACCGTTCATTACGTTGCTATGCGATAGTCCTATTTCACAATGTATGTTTTTAGCACGAAATCCTGACACATCTCACCCTTTTTGTTACATGGGAAGCCTACATCGTGTTTCAGTGGCACGCACTGCTTTTGCCACGGCTATTAGTATGACAGAAGTAAGCCTCATAGTCAGAATGTATGCGTGCTTTTTTGTATACCCAAGCCTCAGGTGCGGTAAATATATTAAGCTTTTTGGGTGAAGTATAACCGTCTCTATACCAGGATCTAGTATTCAAGGATGCCTGCTCAGCAGCTGTACGTCAGTGTTTTTCTCCTCATAAACATATTTTTTTTGTTAAAGTCTCTTTTGCAACTGGCTGAGCTCCTTTCATCATGGGATGTCTCTCATCAACTCGTAATTATTACGCAACTTTGGAGAAGAGTAATATCCAGGTGATATAAATATGTTGTGTTTTTTCTTATTTATTTATTTTTTTAAATTTCTTTTTATTCAGCATGACTAATCATGCTATATGTTTTGAGACTTACATAATGTACGCTAGGAATCTTTTCGATAGAATTATACAATAATTAAGCGTCTAGAACATTTAGTAAGGGACATGTATACTTTGAAACAAACACTGATATTTTCCTCATCAGATCTTATCATAATCACGACGACCATTCTACAGCAACAATGGTCTAGAACCTGCAGATTCCGTACCTGCAAACATATCTCCGAAAATCCTAACCTTGCCAGGCAATATCCTCCCTTTTATTCGATTACAGAAGCGGATTAATTCTATTATGAGTCTTTGATGTTGTAGTCGGTCGACTTAAGGCCTGCTCCCCTGCTTCTGCTTCTGCTTGCTGCAGTAGGCAGTCGTGCCTAGAACGTGTGTCTACTTCTAGGAAAATCGTCGGGAGGGAGATAAAAGACGAACGGCCGAGCTGAAACCTGCGTATTGGATTACGATTGTGTGATGGTCGGTGAGGGAGGGGCGGCGGGTGAGAGAAGATGAAGAAGCCGAGAGCTGCGGCTCGCCTAGTGCTGTCAATGAAGCACTCACCGAGGACGTCATACCTTGCCTAACCCATATGCTACCCCGGCCCATTGCCTGCTCCTCCAATTGCCTGGTCAGGGGACATTGCATGACGCAGCGACAGATGGGGTCGCGTCGGGCGACTATAGCCAATTCCCCTCTCACACATACACACCATTGTCGCTCCATGACAAGGGGACAGCCAGGAGATGGCTGATAAAAAATGTGCAAGGGAATATCACCAAATAATTGATGATTTCGTCCGCCTACTCGCCTGCACCTTCAGGGCACTCTAATTCTATTGCAAGACTCTAATTTAACGCAGAATTACGCATGCACAAGATGTATCTTAAATGCGCCTGCCTGATGCTTTGCAGCAAAGGCCGAGGGAATTAAACACACAGGTGTAAAATCCCAGTGGAGCTGAATTCAGCATTAGCGCCAAGTCGGGATGAAATTTGTTGATATTTGGCAACTCTGGTTTGCAGTTGGAATAGAAAAAAGGATATAATTCGATCCCGTCCGAAACACAGGGCGATAATTAGGGAGTATGATTGGAGTGGCCAATTAGGTAGTCTCACGTGTGATGTGACTTGATGGCAGCTGGAGAAGCGGTGTGCATAATAAGTAAATCTCACGAGTTTTTATTTTCCCATATAGGTGCTGACAGAAAAAGGCATCAAGTGCCCATATAGCCTGCTCACAAGCAGTCAGCACGTCCAGCGATCTTCTACTCAGTGGTGTACTGCAGCAATCTCCGCCCCTCCCACCACCATCCACATGGGTCTCACTGCTCACCCACCACCTCAATAATACCCCATACCCTGCCCATCACCAAGCTAGACATTCCTGGCTCGTCCTACTGTAATAATTTGTCAAAGGAAATCATCACTGCCGACGGAATTGTCTTCGGACTGCGCGAGGGGAAAAGGAGGAAATGGGAATTGGACGAGATAGCTTTCCCATTTTCTTGTCTACTCGTTTTGGAATGAATCAAAAGAGATGTGGTTCTCGGCATTGTTTGTCTAAATGTATCACTCAGAAAGGTATAGCTAATTCAGACAAAACCCCTCAGGACAACGTGCTTTGCGAAATGCATATTGTTTCGAACGTAGAAATTGCTCAGTATAAAATTGAAGGGAATGTTTTGTGTTGCCTTATCGTATGGAGAAAAAAATCAGCCTCAAGATATTAAGTTTCAAAGAATTCCATTTGGCAATTGGCTAAAGAGTCATGAACTAAAAGCCTGTCATCAAGCTGCATTCTCTCTGTAAACTTTTGAAAAGTTTTGCTGTGTAGGTAGTATGTTGGTGCCTTGAGGCAATTTCTCAAGTAACGCTGATAGGCAATTTTCTTTTACAAATCATAAATTGATGTACAAAGACATTTCATCTACTTCTGTAGTACTTTTTTTTGCCACAAATGAGCCCATGCAATAGTAATGTAATACGTTAATGTAAGTAACATCATAAGCTAATGGAAATAATTATCTACTGGTGTATTTGGAGCATGAGTAATTCAGTCCTAATGATCACGGCTTCGCTGTAGGCGAAGTGAAGTGAATTATACCTATATGATTAATATTTATGTAGAAAGTAGGGTAATGTTAGTAAGAAAATGGTTCTGCTTCATCAGTGCATATAAGCCAAATGGCACATGCTGGAATGGTGGATATGTCTATGATTATGTCTATACATCTATACGTCTACACAAATAAGGTGCTGGGCATTGCAATTAGAGGAGAAACTGCATTTGGAACAGATACGAGATTAAATGTCATGCTCTCGGTCATGCTGCAAACGTGTTATTTTTTAAACTCAACATTATTCATCCAAGAAAAAGCTTCCATTTGAATTACTCTTGATGATATCTACTCAATGTTTCGAATAGTTTTGTGAACACCAACAGATGTACGCTTTGATCAGTGAAGAGTCTGTCCTGCTTGAGTAGGCAATAGACATCAGAAACGTCGTGAGGCCAACCTACATCCATCCATCTCTCTGAAGTCGTTGACGGATCCCCACTATTTGAGATTCAGTTACAAAGAAAATAGACAGCATGAATGTCCTCTTGCCAATATTTATGTTTGGAACGTTTGAACATACAAGGGCGGCTCTCAACAAGCCGGTGTTATGCTGAGGTTGCGGGGTAGGTGGGAGTCCCCTGTGTAAGCGCCCATTGTTGTGTATCTGCTGAGCTGTGAGTGATGCTGTAATGAGAACTGCCCCGTGAGACCTCTGTCAGGCCATCTGCAAAGTCGGTGTTTATCTTTGCAAACACCTGATTACCCACTAGTCCAGGGCGTGTGTGGCGACGGGCCCACGACGAGATTGGAATGGCAGCCAGGCAGAGCAACAAGGGCCAAAGGACTTTGGGGAGCAGCCATATCAAGTTCCATGCAGAGGTGAGAGAGCCCTGTGGCACTCGTATAGTAGTAGTAGGCCCACCCCCTCAAAAACAACCTGAGAATGGGTCCTCCCTATACCTGTGGCTATTTTCCTTGGTGTGGCCTGGATTCTCGGCCTTCGCTGGGAGGCAGGGGCTGTGTGAAGTCGAGCCGTGGATAATAACTACCTGGGCCACGTGTGGGATGATCCTTGCCTGTGGCAAAGGACATCTGAGGGCCACGGCCTGTACATGTGGGAGGAGACTGTGTTAGGACCTTGTGGTGGGGGCCTTGTGGTCGGGACCTTGTAGGGCGCTTTGCCTCTGATCGGCGCTGACGGAGGGCATACAGTGCCATTAGAAGCTCTCCTATATCCTAGGTGATGGAGTCTGTAGGCCACTGTGCCACGCGAATCCTAAGGTTTCCACGTGTAGCCTGTTATATCTCAGGTCTGTAGTTTTTATTATTTTAGATCTTCAAAATATACTTCACGTATACATCCGCCACATTCACGTGACCATTAATTTCTATTATTCACTTTTACGTATCAACCCATCTGCATTTATTTAATTCTTTTGTAGAATATGTATTTTTCGTAGCTTCGACATTGTCTAGATGTTCAATGCAGGCCCAGATATAAATACATTGGCTAGTATTCCTTTCTCTACTCTACCTGCTCACACTGACACTGGAGATGGGAGGTGGCCTTGATGAACCCTCGGTCCCATGTTTCTGATACTGGACTGTAGGACGTACAGTTTTTTATGCGGCGGGTTTCTGCCTTTCTATCATGTCATCCTAGGAGTCTAGAAGTAAATTGATGTCCTGTCCCAATGGAGTGAATGCGTTGAATGCAGACATATCAACATTATGGAACTAAAGGTATGTGGCCTTTAAGCCACAATACTACGAAAACGCTAGGAGTACTATCACACACATTTGTTTGTATATGTTTGTGTACTCATATTGGACAGAAAAAGTCGGGATGAACAGCCCTTTGAAGTGCCTTTGTTCCGTCGATAACCTTCAATTGCTTGTGTGTCCTTGTTATACTGTCTATGATATTCAATAAAACATATGCACCTTGAGCCAGGTCTGTAATTTCACGGACCTTCTCATGTTCCTTTAAATGAAATAGTTTCAAATGAGGAGAATAGAAAACGTGGTTATTGGATCGCGCAAGGTAAGGCAATACGGGGAATAACATGCTGAATATGATTTATTTGAAATTGGAAAACGGTTTTTAGTCAGATTGCCAGGTGCTAAGGAAATGGCGACCCACAGCCTGGAGATTCGCATTCCTCTCACACTGCTTCGTTTTGTCGCTCTAGCATCAACCCATTTGGCACGATCATTAAGAAGTAATTAGGGAACACTTAGTGCCAATTGGCTACGTGTCCCTTGTGGTGGACCCTACTTCTATTTAACCGATCCTTTCCGTTCTTACTTGAAAGTTTCTTTAAATATCACGTGCCTTCTTTTCTCTCCATCCTCTTTCCTTATTTGTCTCTGACGTACAAAACAACCTGTCCTACTTTTTAAAACAAAGCTTCCCCGTGGTTTCTCCGGATACAATTCACTGGATGTTTTCCCCGAATGATCAGATGATAACCTATTTCCATTCTTGTAATTTTCACCGTTAAACTTTATAGATTAAACACTAAATAGTTAAAATGTGCAGGGAGGGAAGTGAAGCTTTTAGGGAACTTCAGTGGTACGCTTTAGTGTGCTAAGTGTTGCTGGCTTAATGAACTCGAAAGATGGTCAAGTAGCAGTTGATGGGACAGGACGCCGGAAGCAAACTGCCCCCAAGGCCACCAGGGGGAGTGTTATTGATGCTGCAGGAGCAGGTAGCGCCACCCAGCGGGGGTAAACCGCTACTAATTGGGTTTTGATTCGCGCCTAATGAGTGTCCGCTGATGGATCTGGATCAGCCCTCATCATTATTGGAAATTTACGCCCTGATAAAAAAATGTCAATCAGGTTCCAATGCCACGGGCGTATTGAACGGCGGGCAAGCGAGCTGCTCATCGATGGGCTGGTCAATGCTGCTCACATTAAGCGGCCTCTTTGGCCAAATGAAATATCCCACAATAAAACTCATGCATGTGGCTTCTCTGAATGGTAGCCTGTCCGCCTGGCTGCCTGCTTGGTTTTTCCTGCGGCCAGATTTCTCCAATGCCCCGCACTTATTGAGTGGACTCTCCTGGGCGGTTCTGGGCAACACCAGCTTCTTCTGCCTGATCTATTGCTCACCTACTTGGCTGGTCGTCCTGAGCTACTCCCTGCTACTCGTCTAGACAAGTCACGAAGTCTCCCTCCTGCCTGACTGGTGCCCAACTCCTGATTGGCATTTTTTTCGGGTCCTGGCCGTCTCTGTTGGTCCCAATGTACAACCCAGCCATTGACGAAGTGTCTGATTCTGAACTCTGTGCAGCATTTACCCAACGTCCTTCTGGCTATTTTCCGATGTCCAGACACTCCTCTCCGTTCGTGTTTTTCTCTCTTAACCCACTTCATATCCATCTCCTACCATCTCCCCTCCAAATCTTACTCTTCTTTTCCTACTCCCTTCACACCACTTTCATCCAGCTCTCATCTCCTCCTGCATTATTTTCCCCCTTATCTCTGTATCTCCCATAATGTATTTCCCTAAATGCCTCCACTGCCTTATACTGGCATGTCCTGTGGGCTTCAGCGCGGTTCCTGTAGACCCTCCAGTGGTGTTTATTTTCCAATCCTAGCTTCCATTACCGATCCCATCTTTTGCCCGCAAATCGATTCTCCCACGTGATAGAGTTGGGGGAGAACAGAAGCAGAATTGGGTTGTGAGCAGCTCAGGGAACTGCTCAGGTGAATCATGGTTGTGAGCTTATGCTTCAACCTCATCCCCAATAAGCGTCAGTTGACGCTTCAATCCCATCCTCAAATTGCTCTATTGGAAGAAGGGCAAATCCAGTAGACGTAAAAGAGACTGTAATGATTTTGCACCCAACCCCGAAATGCTATAGGGAGTGTAACCTATTTTCAGTACAATAATCCCGTCCTGATCCACCATGCTCGCTCGACTAGGGCAACATTCGTTATATCAGCCAATGGGGCCACATCTGATGGGTGGCTGGCCATCCCAACCAATCTTTCTAACGATGACAATTTCTTTATCGCCAAGGGCTACAATCAATTTCACTCGCCATATCTGCCTTTCCAGAGGACATTCCCACCGCTCTCTAATCAAAACAAGCCCGTGATTTAAGTCAAGTGGTACAACTTCAATAATCAAGCTATACCCAAATGAGGTCAATGGAAACTGCCCATAAATCAAAGCCATAAAATCTATAAATCATTTTAGCAGGCATTCTAGGTTTTTAAAGTGAGGTACGTTAATGTATGGGGCTCAGGTCGCTATGTTAGAGGAGAAAGGGTGCGGTTCAGTAGATGTATAAGTTGTAGACTTCATGCCCTGTAGGCTGTATCTGGCAATCACCACTCATATGGATCATTAGCGGATCAATAAACTTCTCTGTATGACCAAATTTGAATAGCCCCAATGTTGAGTGAGCCAGGCAATGAAGATAGATGAGGTCTGCGATAACCACAAGCACTGATTCTTTTGTCTTTAAGGCTGCATAGACCCAGCGCCCATCCATTATACGCTGCTCGCCAATATGTCTTGTTCCAGCCCAGCTAAGGTTTACGGGGTCGTTTCTAACATCTTTTTTTCTAATTAAAAAATCAATGAGCTCTTGAAAAGGTTACACCCCTTTTTCCCCGTATTGCCGTCCTGGTTTCTTTTGCGCCCCTTGGTACTGCCTGGGTTTTTCTTTAATTCAACGGTTCCCATGGATCAATGCAAGGAAAACCTGCATTCTCTCAGCGAAACTAATTGGAACAAAAAGGACAGTTTAATTCCATTTCCCCTCATAACGTTGCAGTTTCCATCCTATTTATTAGAGACCTACCTTCGGGAAGTGATAAATCGGTAATGTCAGCATCGGTTTTGGTGCGATTATTTGGACATGGGAGATTCGCAGTCACGTAGTAGAGTTGACTGTGGGGGAAGAAGTCATACTGATGTATTGGCTTAAGCCTCTGCCGCATGCTACCTAACTCCACCCAATACCTGAAAGTGGTTTTTGAGATAAACAGAAGACGCTCTGATTAGATTCATCAACATTTAAGTTGAAAGGGGTTTTTTTTTAGAAAACGTTTTGCAAAATTTAATTTACAAACATGAATACAATTCAATATGGGACTTTCAGAAAAAATCTTTTGTAACTTGGCAAAGCACAAAGTGAGGTCGGTTTGCCCGTTGCCAAGCAGAGAAAAAGTAGCCAGATTTAGAGAGAGCTAAAAGGGAAACGTGATAGCCGCGCAATCCTTTGACGGCATATTTGTTGATTATGGGGCCATCAATTGGGAGTTTCCTATGAAAGGAAGCAGCTACAAATGGAAATGGCGAGTGCAGTTGTATTTCGCGGGGCAGGATTTGGTTGGGGAACAGGAGCAACTACTCCGGGCTGCACACAATAGATTACTTGCCAACTTAGCCCCCAACTTACCATGCTTTTCATCGAATGCCTGCTGCCATCGTGAGATATTCGGTTACAGAAAGCAATAGCGGCGGATAAACGTGTTCCAATTGGACGGTGGGGCTGGTCCGCCGACTTGGGATCGGGCCTGAGCCCTGCACACCCCCTCTGGCGATGAATGATAAAGGTCACAGGAGATGGCGCAGGAGAGGAGTCACCCCTCCAGGCATTGCCCTCCTTCATACACCCCACGATCACTCCACAAACACAGAATCAACCCCCGAGGTACCGACCTTTCCCCACCTTTCACCGCCGTCTTGAGTCTTCAGAGGGGGCACTTATTGTTGAAAGGAGCCACTTTGTATTGAAAGAGGTGAGGTACTTCGTGTTGAAAGAGGTTGACAGAAAAATATCATTTAGATTATTATTCAAATATTTTTCGGCGCATACCATGTACGCTTATGTATATACAGGACATCTTGTCGAATAACAAGGTTTCATTATGACACCATAATATTATATTGAAATTATTTATAACACAAATAAAACCGAATAACATCGATATCAATGTAGGCCTAAGTAAAAAAAAACATTCAAGAAAGAAAGTATCAAAGGAGACTTTGTTCGCTGAAACTGTCAATTTTCCAGTGGTTTCTCATAAAAATAGTTATTGAATGAAGCTTTCTAAAGGGAAGTTGTACTTTTGCAGAGCTTACCCACTTTCCCAATATGAGTACCTTTGCATTTTGCAACACACCCATGGCCCAAACCCCTACTTCGCAAACCATTTCACGCACAATACAAAACCACATCGCGGTCCCAGTTTTGTTCCCACAGTACCTGATCCGCTTCCTCTCTCCGCAAGAGAGAGATAGAAAAAAGTATTCAAATGAAAAACATTTCAATTTCATTGTGGCAGTGTTGACATGAGTGTGTTGGGTGCAGATATGAGACTGACAACCGCCGTCGTGGACACGGAGCGCCCGCAGAGCAGATATTTGAATTGAGGTGCTCCTCACAGTTGGCATTTCTTGGTCAATGCCTCAGGCGGCTGGGTGCATTTATTTATTCTTTACTGTGGCTCAGTGGGATATTGTTACATAGATACCATGGATGTATAGTACCTAAAATTGTTCAAAATGATAAAAACATATGTTTTCAGCATATATGACGACCTTTGAATAAGGATGTCAGGTCAATAGAAAACAGTTGGATTCCAAGCGGACATAGCTCAGTGTGCAATATAATTTGATTCTTCCATATACATGATTGTAATAATTATTATGGGCACTTTTGTTATATTCGGTACACTAGAATATTTAAATATTTTCTATCGTGATCCCTTCAGTGAGTAACTGATTCAGTGGTGTATTCAACATAATAAAAACGAGGGGGCGCGTCAGTAAAAAAGAAATTGGTTGTAAGTGGACTATTGCATTAAATCGATTAGACATTCTTGCAAGAATTGAGGGGTCGTACCCACACCCAGACCATGCCATCGTCCTTGAAACATCTGTCTATTCATCTCCGACCTTTTACTCTACTCTGATCTGTAAGGGAACACATAATATATTTCCGTAATTGTGTCACCTGTCTGTAGACAAATTTCCGTCCAGCTGTATACGGCGAGGGGCGCTAATACGTTAGCAGGTGCTTGTGCCAAATTCCTATGGTTCTTTTCACAGCCTCTGACCAAAACGCGTCCGGGTTTGGCCTCCCAGTGGCAGCCCTTTATTGCTGGAGGTTGGCAGATTCACACCTTCACCCAATAAGCTGTGCCATGCCCTAATTGGGTTTTGCCGATCTTTTTCACCTCTGTGATTGTTTGATGCAGGCTGGTGCGGCCTACTAGTGTCCTTGTGGTGTTTGGAATTGGTTGCAACTGCAGGCAGCTGGCACATTCACACTCACAGAGGTTTACTAGGACTTCAGAGGTTGTGAGCCTACATTTGTGCAGTGGACGGCAGGTTCAGTAGACTTCATTATTCATGCGGAACTGCCTGAACATTAGACATGGCAAGTGATTTCTATGAATACATTTATCTGCATTATGTGTCGTCTTTTATGGGCACTATAATTTTATATGGTCAAATTAAATTTTCACTGACATAATCTATCACCTATAATATTTGTTCTTTGGAGTAAGTGAGATTAAGAATTTAATTTTCTTTTTCATGGGGCAATATAAAAAGCAGTGCGCGCATACGTCAGAACCGCGGGACACCATGGAGTGTTTGTCAAGTGATTTGAAAGGTAGTTAGACATTTTGTTATGCATGTACTCGAATATAACAGAGTACCAACGGCCTGAGCAAGGAAACTATACGTTGACAATGATTTCTATGCTATAGCTTTGTCTTGAGTTACATGGCTAATATTATCTCTGTCACTGAAAAAATAGTTTACAGCTCAGTGTTTTTTTAGAAATAGCAGAAGGCAGTTTGAAAACTGGTGCTAATAGTAGAGCCCAAACCCCCCTCCTCCAATGACACGCTACTCAACCTCCACGCACCGCGCGTGTATCTTGTAAATCTCGGAGTTATTTTTTGCCGGGTCAATTCACCCTCTCTGGGATAACTGAGGCAATTACTCGATGATGACCCCTCTGTCCTTCACGTGGGCGGCAGGGGGTCAGGGGGTCAAGCCCTCACCTGTAGCACCAGTTGGCATGAGGTGCCTGCCCACCCCTTTCAGGTGACACTAATCACGTACTATAATGATGCCGTCTTGAGGCCGCCAGGTAGACCTAATGGGCCAAGTTCGTGAGGACACAGTTATTAGTCCCCCGTGGTCACTTGTCCCTAACTGGTCGCCCATCCCACACTACTACCTTACCAACAAAGCTCGAATGGCTCTTGGTACCTCGTAAATTTTCTCTCATTGGCATAAACTATCATGTATGTGGAAATTTATTGGGATGTCCAGTGGCATGGAAAGAAAGGGTGATCTATGGTAATTGGAGAGTGGACGCGTCGGTGTCTTCACAAATTATTGTCCTACTAATACCATAACTCACTTCCTCTTGGTGACTCCGACACGCATGAGTGGCACTACTAGGTGTACTCATTATGAATGACAGATAGCAGATGTCGCGGGTAAAATATTCGAATCAGGAATCCTTGTGGCATACACCCCCATCACACGCAAGCAGTACATATTGGCCCAAATAACGGCTACCGTACACAAGTAGTAATAATAATGAATATGCAATTTGTCCACCGATGTACTTCTCATTATTTTATGAGTTTTGGAGAGGTGCCACGTTAAAAGTGTGCAATATTAATGCACGGCGCGACATGGGACAATGGCGGTGACGATGAAGGGGAGTCCCCTGAAGTGGTCAGGTGGGCGGGACGTGTGGTTCCTCCTTGGGTCAGTGGTCAGGGACAAGAGGTGCGTTTTTATTTAGAACAGCAAAACTATTAGGAATGACAGGTAAAAATATGGTTCCATATTAGACCATCTCTCTCAAGTGGTAACGACCGAGACCACTGTATGTTTTTTATCTGAGAAATGTGGTTGTGTTTTGAAGCTGGTTCTTATTAATCAATTAATCAAATATTCTCTTGTCATTTGTTATCAAAGTATTTTCATTGCATTATCAATGTACACTGCCTATGCTCTATTTATATTTTATATATCATTGAGTGGAATATCGCATCAATATGGCCCATTAAAATATTATGGTTTCATGCATAGGTCTTCGAGTGTGGGAGGAACGATCATACACTCTACAATAGAACTGTCAAAGGCTTTGGACGCCATATTCACCCTTATTAAGTATTTCCATTAATGCCACGAACTGTCAACACCTCTCTACTAGCTGAGCTGAAAATAAACAGGATCAATAATGTATTCGTACAAGTAGTAGCCATTAGTGGGGATTACCTTGTCTTTCCACCAATAGAAGTCTGAGTCAGGGTAAATAAGTGGATGATTTCTATCAAGGCCAGCACTGAAATAGCGATTGGCCATCCACTTATATCCTGAAAAATAGCATGCCTAGGCTCTTTCGGCAAATTGATCGCATTAGAATCTCCATTGAGCCAGTTTTAAGGGCAGTGTGATGGTGTTCGACAAGGCCCTTTCACCACGATGAACCATCACTATGAAGGACCTTCGGTAAAATAGACTTTCATGCTAAACCTCTGGCGCGCTCTTTTCATTGCTACTACAAAACCCCCTTCAAAGTGGCTGCCATCCTTCATTCACCTCTCATACCGCCACGACATGGTTAACCAATTCCATCCCCTATACGCCTTATCATAACTCATCTCTGGGTGACACAGATTCCCACAATGGTAGTGGATCTCAATATCCAGCCTATGGTTAGCAAATTGCTTCTTTCTCACTGTATCCACTCACGTGCACAATACACTGGGGTGTGGGTTCACCTATATATACCCACACCCAGCACCCATATCACTTCATATGGGGTTGCCGGCAATGGTCCTTTTCACGCAGACCCCTGCATGCAGAATGAAGCGTGTTTAATGCAGCGGTGATAAATGGCTTTGTATGCCTGGTAGACCGGGAACATCTCAGCACTGCTAATGGTATCATCCCAGCTTTCATTGCCTCACTCGCCCAAGGTAGTATAGCCCCAGCCTGCACTCCCATCCCTGCACGAGATGACTTGCCTCCCTCTTTTTATGGTCTCTTGAAGGCTGACATCTCCGTGGTGTGATATGATTACTCATCCCTTCCCCCGCCCCGTCGCTACGACTATTAGTTCCTTGGACTGGCGCTGTGAAAAAGCACGTTGGAAAGGGGCCCCCATTACCTTGCCTAGAGTCATCAGTATAATGGTTAATGTCTAGGCAAGACTTCCCTCCTCCGGATCCTGATACATAACTGATGGACGTACCGCGCTGTCAGAAAGTCTTAAGCTTAAGGGGGTCCTTTTTCTAGTCTCCTCAACTGAACGGTCCATCCTAGGCCTGTCAACCTCAACTTGCAGAAAATTCCCGGCCCATAAATCAATCCCGTTATTATGGGGCAGGGTACTTCCTCCTTTTCCTAACAGGTTTTGCCCATGGGAAAGAGGTATAGGAATATCTAAGCAGGCCTCTAGGATATGGCCATAAACAGGTAAAGGAGCAAATGAATGGGATTGCAAAAGATGATAGATGGAATTAAAGGTTCAGGCCTACTTTGCTTTTTCTGTGCATAATATTTCCTGTAACAAGCAACCATACGATTAACCGTCACCTATAGATAGACCCAAGTCAACCATGTTCTATGTTTCTCCAAAGCAAAACATGTATATTTTGGAGCCATGCAGTGACCCAATGCCAAGGTCGGCAATGTCAAAAGTCAAGGTCAACCAGCCTCCAGATGTGACCTTGACCTTGGAGGAGTCATGTGATCCGTCTACGTGACTGGAGATGTTTGCTGTGTGGCCGAAACACTACCCCACCACGCCTTCCTGGTACTGATAGCTTGATTAGCTTTGTAAGTAAGGCGTCTGCGCCCTAACCTGCTTATCTTAGGACAACAGCAGGCTCCTTGAGATGCTATTCCTAGGCTGGTGGCCAGGAGAGGTCACTTGAGACCTCCAAACACGTGACTGTCGACTTATTGGGACAATAGACTTTCGGTTCTATTTGTACTTTTATTTCTAATGTCAGAATAGGTCACTTCCCATAGACACCATTGAAAAACTTACAATGATAAGAAATATTTGCTTTAAAATCATCGATAAATACAGTTAAAATGACATAACACTATAAACTACAATAACTAGGCCATGTGTACATTGTCTTTATTTTCATTATACCGTGCAGTGAATTTAGATGATCAAATTTACCTAATCCCAGATTCCGGATTTCATTTTCTCGAAAAGCAACGTCGTGCAGGTACAAAAAAAATCAGGAAAAAGACATTATGGTAACAGCATTCAGTTCGGTACTAATGCCTGGAATAGATAAGCAGCGTTTTCTATGAGTTCCTTTGGAATTCACCGGCATCACCATTTGTAAAACCTTACACAGAGCTGGAATGTTGTAAAATTGCCATTGATAACAGAATCTCACAGACTCTCTCAGCAGATGAAACATTCTGGTCTTCAGTAAACTGTTTGAAAAATGGCTTCTGGTGCAAATCGCGTGCAGTATTAAATTTTCATTTAACCTTTAAATTAAGGTTAATTCTTACATCTACTGGCTTCCCAAAGAGGGGGGGTGGCATATGTATTTATATCAGAACTCCCATACCATATAAGACATTGCCCACAGCAGACTTTACCTGTTGCACACCTAACATAGAAGTCCAAACTATAAAATTGGAAATACCCAATATAAGACCTATATATATAATTAACACCTATAGACCACCTGACGGAAACATACAGGAATTTACTTCATGGCTTGACATATTAATGACAAATCTTACCCAAGCTAAACAAATTGATATACTCATAGGAGGAGATTTTAATATTGACTACCAAAAGCGGTCTAATAATAGATCAAAAATTAAAGATCTGGAAAGGAGACATGGGTATAAACAGATGATCACATCCAATACACGTCCTCTGTATTCTGATGGTATAATAGATCTTATCCTAACAAATAATGAAACCATTTTACAATGTGGAGTTCTGAATGTAAATGTCAGTGACCATATCCCCACCTTTGCCATTCGCAAAAAAGTTAAGCCCAAGTATCAAAAATGTGAATTCCAAGGTCGAAGCTATAGGCACTATGATGTTAATACTTTGCAAGATCGCCTACGTGAACACCACTGGAATGATATATATGGAATATCTGATGTAAATGAAGCATGGAATTTTCTGTATGGTAAAATCGAAGGGGTAGTTGATGTGTTATGTCCCTTGCGATTGTCGACATATAAAAAGTCAAAACCCCCATGGTTATCAAATGAACTCATTGAACTTGCATTAGATAGAGATGTCTCTCTAAAATTAGCAAAAAAATCCAAGTTAGCTGGCGATATTTCTTTTAGCAAACACTTAAGAAATTTATGTAAAAAAGAATTTAACAAGGCGAAGGACGGGTATGTAAGGGACAGATTACATCAACATCGTAACGACCCAAAGAAATTTTGGCAAAATATAAAGCATGTTATACCAGAAGAACGTGCTCAATCTGACTATTATCTAATAGACTCCAACAAACAGGACGTCTCTTACAACGAAACTGCAAACTATATAAATGACTATTTCACAAACATTGGTCAGAAACTTGCTTCCAACATAAAGCCGCTGACTCAATTGGAACAAGAAGCTTTTGATACTGAATGTTACCCTATAAACAATAATTACGAGGAGATAGAAACATTACAAGTACATTCCTTCACTCTTGATGATCTGGGAAAAGTGTTGAACGATATAGACATTTATAAATCATCTGGGATGCCAATTTCTTCTAGATTACTTAAAGATAGTTTCACATGCCTTAAACCATATTTATTATATATTTTCAACCTTTCGATTAGAACATCAATATATCCTGATGCTTGGAAAGTGGGCACGGTGATACCTATCCCAAAAGTTACCAATCCTCGAAATGTCGAGGACCTGAGACCAATAACCTTATTGCCGTTACCTGGTAAATTAATGGAAAGAATGATCCACAATCATCTATATTCACATATAGAAAATAATAAATTATTTAGTGCAAAGCAAAATGGCTTTCGTGCTAAACATGGAACCCATGACACAATTTTCAAATTTTTAGACAAAGTAATAACACAAAAGAATCTCAAAGAAGTTACATTAGCAGTATTTATAGATCTGAAAAAAGCTTTCGATACCCTAGACCACCAAATTTTGCTTAGTTTAATTAAAACAGAATTTAAATTGTCGACTTCTTTGTATAAATGGATTAAAAATTATTTATATAATAGGCAACAGAAGACCATGGCCAATAACCAACTATCCAAAATTCAACCAATAACATATGGCGTCCCGCAAGGCTCGATATTAGGGCCTCTCTTGTTTAATATTTATATAAATAAGTTACCACTTGTGCTAAAAAATTGTGAAACTTTACTTTATGCAGATGACACTGTTATATTTAAATCGGGTAAACTAACACAGAGTTTATTCAATGAAATGCAGCATGACTTAGACAGACTAGGTATGTGGTGTCGGTATCACAAACTGACAGTGAATGTCATGAAGACTAAGAGTGTACTGTTTAGACACAATGAGGCTCCAACCATGTCAAGGCTGACTCTGGGTGAAGGTATCATTGAAAATGTAAAAATTTACAGGTATTTGGGTATCAACTTAGATGAACAGTTAAATTTTAAATATCAATTTAAAGAAACATACAAAATAGCCTCCCACAAGCTCTTGATGTTGTGAAGAATTAGGAAATCAATAACTGATTTTACTGCCCTAACAATAGTCAAAACAATGATGTTACCATATCTTGATATGGGGAACTATTATTTCTCATCAATTCCAACTTATGATACCCAACGACTTGAAATCCTTTTGAATGTTGCTTTAAGATTGTCCTTTGGAATAACAAACCCAAGGGAAATTCACAATTTTGAACTATATATGAGATCAAATATATTACCCATGGAATACAGACAACAACATTTCTTACTGTGTACCATGTTCAGGTTAATTCATGATAACAATATCAGAATGAGAGTGACGACTCATAGAACAAGGCAGGCTCAAGCCCCACTGGTACACATACCTATCACTAAGAATGAGTATATATTGAAGTCACCAGTATTTTATGCTAAATTACTGTGGAATCGTTTGCCCCCGGACATTAGAGAATTAAATATATATGATGAGTTCAAAAATAAGGTTAAAATACAATTGAATGGGGAATATGAAGAAGAGGAAATAGCTAAGATGACAGCTGGTCTTTTTGTATAAATATGTACTAGAATATTGTTTATTGTCCGATGATTACCTCTTTGAAGCTTGATTTGCATAGTGAAATGTCCAAGAACTATGACTAGCTATTGTGTTCATGTACTGTGACCCAGGAATACTTGCCAAGCATGTATGATGACCTCTTGCTATATTGTACAGTGACATTATGCACTAGTACTTTGACTTTGGAATACTTGCCATACTTGTTTGATGACTTATATATTGATATGTATAGAGACATCCTTTATAACCTAGGTACTATGACTAGAATAACACGTGAGTCTTGAGTCTAATGAAGGTTTGATGTATCACCTCATCACATCTCATCTCATTCCCTCCCTATGTAAATATTATTTGTACTTTTGCTTATGGTTTTTCCTAATATTTGTATTTTTCCAATATTAAAGTTAAATGAGTATGCATATTCAAGCAGCAAATTGTAATAGAATAAGTTCTGGCTGGAGGTGAGGGAAGACAGGAGCAATCCTACTCACCCCAGGATAAATAAAATCTGTTTAAAAAAAAAAAAAAAATCGTTTGTACATTGAATTTGAAAATGAGAACAGTCGTAAAAGTTATACATTATTTTTTAAACTTCTGTTCGTTCGTCATGAAAATAGAAATTTGCATTCTCTGTGCAAAAAATAGAGAAATGTGGTCAAGCGCAGAGTAAATTGAACGCAATTAAAAGGGATTTCTTTTTTCGATGAACATCGATGCAATACATGCATACGAAATGAGGGAGCATACTAGTTCTGCTATTCTAGTAGCTAGTCTATGCTAACCAGAAATTGATAGGAACCTGTGTGCAAACTTAACAGAATATATTTTTGCTCATAAATCTGAAATAATTTCCCTTGGGAAAAGAAGCCTTACAGGTGAACAATCTACCATACTGCTGGTTGTGATAAAGCGTTGGTTCTCTTTTATCTGCCTAGCTCGTTTGTAGCTTTTTACATTTTCCCTCATGGTTGAAGATTGGATTTACAGGGACGTCTTCAGCAATGACTGGAGTCTGGGGGCTACAATGAATGGCCACGTGTGCTTTGAGAAGGCTAAATAAAGCGGAACCTACAATAAACAATGCTGATCGCATCAGGCCGTCCTTTGGGGGAAGGAGGATTAGATTCTGACTTTTTCTATGTAACTCATTATTAAAAGTGACATTTTTGCTGGTTATATGAAAGACAAGATTTTAACCAAGTGCACTGGAATGAGAATAATTCGAAATGTATCGTCACTTAAAACGTTCGCAGCATGGTTCTTTTCTGGACTGTTTTAATCTTCTCGTCAATCAGTGGGACTATCAGTGTTAATGAAGTTTCACGAGAGGCAGCAAAGACAGAAAAAGAAGCCGCAATAAATAATTGAATTTCAATTTCAAAATGGCCTGAGGAGATTTCCTGTCAAAAGTATTTTTTGAATTTATTTGATCCAGAAGGGTTAGGGGCTACCAAAGATTCTCTGGTATTTTTCCTGGCTTATAATTTAATTGGGTTAAATCTCCCGCAATTGGTCGGGCAGGTAGCGGGCGGAACTGCTCAATTAACACCATTATTACACGTGTTCCTCATACGTGTATTATTCAACGGATATGGGTATACCACCGTAGGCAATTATTACCAATGCCTGGATAAATGTCTGAATAAGTAACTGGTTTGAAAAAACACTACGTTTTTGTAGTCGTTGAATTATACAGCAATAATGTTATCATGAATACCATAGTAGTCACCAATTGATCAAAGTGTCATGGATTAATAAGGTCTCAATAATGCAGGCTGGGGTAAGGTGCGATCTGACAGAATCTGTCGACATACATATAGATCTAGGTAACATGGATCACCCTCCAGATACATCAACTCCCTCCCGCCCCCACTCCCATATACCAACCCTCCTCCTGTCACTACAGGATGTTGGCCAACCCATGACGGGGAGGAAACAAAACCAATAAGTGCCCATGCCGTTACAGAAAGCCATCTCGGCCGGCGCCGGCCTTAGGGGCCCCGGCCACAGTCAGTGATCATATTGCCAGCCTTGTCGACACCCCGGAGCCAGTGACAGCGCCCCGACAGGGCTTACCCACTAGCTGACGGCCAGGGTTAGTCGGCTTAGATCCCATGACAGCTGCTCAAGTTTCACGCCCTCCCTCCAGTCATGTCCCAAGCCTCCAGCAGGGGAGGGATCCCCTCATTTGCCCCTTCAATTCCATCCCACCTCCTAGGGAGAGTATTAACAGCTCCAAAATCAAAATTACCTCCAGGGTTTGGGTTGGAGGGGGTTTCATTCAACGTTAACCACACAGGGAGTAGCATGCGTGGTGGCTGGTTTGAAGGATATTTTTTTCATCAAGCGTGGCATTGCGGTTTATCCACCCACTGCTAACCCATCACCGATTTGGAACGTGAGAATTGTTGTTTCAACACATGAATGAGCTGTACTTGAAAGCACTACATGGGTTTTAGTTGGATCACAGAGCCCAGTATTGAACCATCTCCTCCACATACTATCACGTGAGGATAAACACTCCATCATCAGCGTCTCTAGTCAATTTCCTCCTTTTCCCAGGCTCAGACATGGTCCTTGAACCTTTCCCCCAAAGAGACTAGATGCCATAGCTTCCTGTATCCACAAGATCTAGCTCCTTAATCGTATTATGGATAATGAAAACCGTATAGTAGGTATTTCTATTTTGTTTATCTGTAGCCCCGAAATATTATAGGTCTGCTTGATCCAACAAGTGAAACAAATTATTAAATTATTTGATTAAGTAACAGCACAATAATGAAGCTTTTGCACACATATATGATTATATAAGATTCAGTTTTTATTTCATTTTTGTGAACAGACATATTATACTAACGTTATAGTTGTCTATATCATTGTAGCCTATCAGAATAATCATTTAATTATTTTTGAAAGTACCTCATAAGCAACATGTTTTAATACTCGTGTCGTGTGTTCTACAGAAGAATATTCTATGAAGTATGAATTGTCAGTCAGCTTCTCAATACATGCTATGGACTTGCTGAAAACTAAAACCACTGTAAAGATTTGGTCAACTGTGTACACACGACATGTGCAAACAACATCGCATTATATCCGATATTGTATCTGATAGACTATTATATCCTATAGAATATGGGCAAACAAACATCCCAGACATAGCGGTATGCCAAGAATAGACCCACAGGTACATAATTTACAAAGCTTACCTTCTCATAACAGATAGTAAGCCACACAATGAACTAAGACTGACTATGATAATTTTCCATGAACAGGCATGTAAGTCTACTTTTGTTAGGGGTATTAGTAGGATATTAGATACTGTGGCCCAGCCTATTGTATCCAGAGTTGTTTGGTAGAGAATCAGGCTGAGAGAACACACTACAGTGTGTGGCAAAGGCATTGTGGGTGGAGCATTGTGTGGGCTGCAGCCGCTCAAAGATCCAGATGGGAAAAGCAGAAGTTCCATGGACCAAGGATACACGTTCTGGCATGGCCATGTGCATATGTTAAATTTCGACAGCATCCAGCGAGCTGGTGTATGCTGGGTCATTAGGGTCGGTAAGGACAAACCTATTAATCTTGGTGTGACCTCAGGGGTCAGCCCTGGACATTCCTCCAGGGCCCATTCCCACGGTGTCCAGTTTACCCTCTCCCCCAACGGTCACACTCAGTTTAAACCTAGCTTTCATAGAGTGGAGATCGTTTTTAACGTCTCTTGAAGTTACCCCTGCTTTCAGCAGTGATTACCCCAAGAAGAGCTTAACTTCTCACTACGATGTCGAGAAGTACAAGGAGCTCCTCCAAAGGTGCTGTCCCTGTCCCCAATTACGTGGTGGATGGTGACTATGATGAACTTTCTGCGAGTGAGGAGGACCACGCACCTGTGTCCCCAGACCAACCCAGCAGTCTGACTGACGAGCCTCCACGTAGTGAACACAAACAGCCCAGTAAGAAGTCAGTGAGGAGGAAATCCTCTAAACGTAGCACAAAAAAGAGGAAGGCTGACGAACCTGGGAGGACATCCGTCCAAGAGCAGCTAGACAACATTTATCAGCTGCTAAAGGAGAAGCGGACCGACGCTGGCGAGGACGGGACACCATCAGGCAAGCGGCGCAGAGGGAAAGCAAAACGGCGGGACACTAAGCGGCGCCGTCTAGATGCTGAGTATGAATCGTCTGAGACGTCAGATATTACTACATCTGAATCGGGCAGTGATGGCGAGGAGGCAGACCCAGATGCTCCAGGTGGCAAGGATTACGTTCCCAGGATCCGTTTTGACATGGAGAGTGCAACGGGAAAGCACCCAAAAGGTAAAAAATCACAACGCAGGGCCAAGCTTAGGTACCCCCGACCATACATGTTCCTACCCCGCTCTATCCTGGAGGACGTGCAGGGTAGGGGTAGTTATGACGCCCTGTCATTCCCAGAATATGTCATGGGAATGGTGCGTATAGTTCTGACAACACATAAAGAGGACAACGCCACAAACCTGCTCCTTAACCACCTAATGATGGTTGCAGAGGATGCTACGAAATTTAAGTGGGAGGCAGTAAGGGAGTTTACTAACTCCTGCTTTGACAAGGCAGCGAGGTCGGAGCTATCATGGCGTGCTAAGGATGAGATAAGGGATGAGAGGATCAAGCTGGCGTGGATAGCTGGCCCTAGAGGAAAACCACAACCACAGCCATGCCATGCATTTAATGCAGAGGTATGTGAGCGTGAAGATGGCCACATTGAGGGCACTGCTATAATGCGCCACCGCTGCGTAGTGTGCTGGCATGTGGCTGGTCTGAAGGAATGCACACATGCTGGGCGTCTGTGCAACAGGAGGGAGACGCTAGGACAGAAGCAGAATCGTTCAGGGCCCACCGCAGGCCCTCAACAGAGTGGCCAATTCCGACACGCTCAGTATAAAACTCGGAATGAGCGACGACGATCCAGGGAAGGACCGGCGTCGGAAAAGGCTGCTGCAAAAAACTAAGTGAGATGGCCAGCGCAGGCACAGAAAACGGGGGTGCAGTACCCTTGATTTACGATAGTCAGGGTCAAAAACTCCCCGCCAGCGCTGATCATGCACTAGGGATGGTTACGATGCCCTCCCACACAAACCCACCCAGTTATCCACACGAAACGGATAATATTTCTGTGACTGATACACATGATGTATCACAAAAAATTGACGATGGTAATGCCCCTAGCTTACCACCTCAAACAACACAAGTTCATGAGAACGACGGGGGCTACGATGCCCTTGATATGGCAGACATCACATCGGACCTGTTTCATGTGATAAATGACATTTGTGACTGTGGAAGTACGACACAGGATGACTTAGTCTCAGGCATGGGACCCAAGGACAATAAACATGACCCTGCTTGGTTTCCACGACCCTACATGGCATATACAGCCCCACAAAAGACAGTGCGGATTTATGAAGCTGTTGTTGCTAGCAGGACACATAATGCATGTGGTGCAAAGTTCCCTGTCCCGTCAGGTCTTAATGTACGAGCATGGGACCGTGAATGTACTGGCCACAGGGATGACACGTTGGTCATGAATGGTATCACATTTGGTTTCCCACTCCAATATAAGGGAGGCCCAATGTATACAAAATGTCACGAGATGCAGAACCATCACTCAGCTAGACATTATGCTCAAGCTATTGATAAATACATTGAAACGGAGTTACAACATGGTACACTCGTAGGTCCATTTGACAGCCCTCCCTTCACACCGTGGGCACATGTCAGCCCCCTCATGACTCGGCCTAAGACTGATTCTGATGACAGGAGAATTATAGTGGACCTCTCATACCCAGATGGCGGCATAAACGCATCTATCAACAGGAATGAACTAGATGGGGAGCCAGTACGACATAATCTCCCAACTGTGCAAAATGCATTGGATGTCATAAAAGAATTAGGTATAGAGAACACGTTCATGGCATCTATTGACATTAGCAGGGCATATAGGAACTTTAGAACCTGCCCAGCGGACTGGCCTCTATTGAATATTTACCATAATGGTAAATATTTTCTGGACACAGCTATGCCATTTGGGAGTCGTATGAGTAGTTTCTTCATGCAGAATATCGCCCTATTTATCATCAGGGCACTGGAGGTACGAGGTATCAAGGCCCTGATCTATCTAGATGACATCCTGCTGTTAGGGGCGGACTTAGAAGCCACTAAGGTGGCTTATCATACCACCATAGAACTACTGACTGACTTGGGACTACCTGTCGCTAAACACAAGCTGGTGCCTCCCACAAGGAAAATGGTATGGTTGGGTGTGTGCATCGACCTAGAAGAAAACTGTGTGTCTATACCTACAAAGAAACTAGACGAAATGCGAGAGGTGATTTTGCGTACTTCTAACCACGCAACCATATCACGCAGGCATCTCCAGTCCCTGATTGGAGTTATCAATCACCTGGGAAAGGCCACACCCCCTGCTCGCCTATTTATGGCACGCATGCTCCAGGCACTGCGAGCTGCAGGACGTGGACCTATTCACATTGATGAACAAATGCTAGCCGACATAAACTGGTTTAGAAAATACCTAAGAGTATTTAATGGCCGTGCTATTATCCCTGACACTATCCCGTCCTTGATAATAGAAGTAGATGCATGCCTCTCAGGCCTAGGTGCCCATGACGGGAACAGCTACTACTGTCTACCAGTCACACCTAAGATGGCCCAACACTACTCCATCTCCAGACTGGAATGCATGAACTGCCTACTAGCTGCTCGAACCTTCATATCATCCCAGCATGAAGGGAAAACAGTTCTCATTAGATGTGACAATGAGTCGTCAGTATTCACATACAAGTATGGTAGAGCTCGAGATCTAGTGATGCTGGCCTGTGCCAGAGCCATGTGGTTTATATCAGCAGCTAATAACGTTAATATCATGGTTGAACATGTTCCAGGCAAAGACCTGGGCATAGCAGATGCACTCAGCCGCTTCCATGCTGATGAAGCATCTGCTCAGAGGGCACGGGGTTACATCACTGACATTGGCCTGACTGAACTCAAAGCGAGATATCATGACCTAGACTATTCTGGTTTCTTATAGGCACTTCCCCTGCCACGTACATACGGAGGGCGAGGCGCCGTCAGAAGCAAGCATTCCGACCAGGGACTACCGCAAATAGGCGAGCGGCAATTAAGAAGTATAAACGTTTTGCCAAGTACATGGGCTTTAATTACAGGCAGCCTACATCACTGCAGGTATGTGCGTATATAGAGAGACTGGTGGAGCTGAAGTGCACACCTGGGACAGTGAGGAATCATATCTCATTAATAAGGTCCCATATGCGAATTAAAGGTTGGAGTACTAAACCTTTCATCTCCATGCAAATAACACATGCACTACGGGCCCTTGACATAAACACAAGGCATCTTGCCTCACAGAAAGCCCCTGTGACCCCTGACATTCTACACTCGGTGCTCAGGCCACTATCTGCCTTGGAGAACGGGAACATGCTGGTACTAGCTATCCTACTCATGTTTCAAGGCTTCCTGCGGCAGAGCAACCTCCTCCCTCACTCAGTCTCTAAGTTTGATTGCACACGGCAAATCACTGTTGGAGACGTACAGGATGAGAACACCCACCTAGCAATCAACGTGAAATGGACCAAAACACAACAAACCCTAGGTGACGGGAAAGTGCTAAACCTATTTGCTATCCCAGACTCATCTCTGTGCCCTGTTCGAGCGTATAGGAGGGCCAGGAGGACGACCTCCTGCAACAGGCCTTCAGACCCTCTCTTATCCTACAGGGATGGAAACCCCATGACGTTGGGCTACGCAAAACGTGCATGGGCAGCCTCCCTACAGAGAATCGGACTCTCTCCACGAGTGTACTCTCTCCACAGCCTACGTAGGGGTGGAGCGAGTTATTGCTTCTTTAATCACAATGCGTCCATCCATGATGTGAAAAGACACGGGGGATGGAAATCAGACAGTGTGCGGGCATACCTTAAGCCGCCACCTGCTCACAAAGACTCAGTGCACAGAGCACTGAGTAAACTATAAACTGGCCTATGTTGCCCTTCTCAACACACATCGTTATAATTATATCATAAAGGACAGTCGCCTTGATTACATCATATTATACATTAAATATGTATAACATTTACCCTCGTATAACCATGTATCCACTTTAGTTTGTTATATCTATATATCGTATATTCATGTCTATGCATTGTCTAGGTACGTCTATTAAACCATAGTATAATATACCCCTCGTTTGTCCGTATTTGTACTCTAATGTCGACAGCATCCAGCGAGCTGGTGTATGCTGGGTCATTAGGGTCGGTAAGGACAAACCTATTAATCTTGGTGTGACCTCAGGGGTCAGCCCTGGACATTCCTCCAGGGCCCATTCCCACGGTGTCCAGTTTACCCTCTCCCCCAACGGTCACACTCAGTTTAAACCTAGCTTTCATAGAGTGGAGATCGTTTTTAACCCTCCCACCCACGCCACTCTATACAACTCTATATTCATAGGCCCTTCTCAACACACATCGTTATAATTATATCATAAAGGACAGTCGCCTTGATTACATCATATTATACATTAAATATGTATAACATTTACCCTCGTATAACCATGTATCCACTTTAGTTTGTTATATCTATATATCGTATATTCATGTCTATGCATTGTCTAGGTACGTCTATTAAACCATAGTATAATATACCCCTCGTTTGTCCGTATTTGTACTCTAATGACAGCCTTTTCAGTTGTAAGACTACATTATGAATGAGGCATATATATGGTATGATTATTTATACTGTCATAGAGGTCATACAATTTATCATATACATGTGTTGTTTATCTATAACCTTATGGGTCATTTTAATTTGTTGTCATGCACGCAATTTCTGTAATCACACATGCCATGGTAACCTAGTGTCATCCCATAACCATCCAAGTTTGAATATCTTTCTCAGGCTTTGGAACATAATTCACATGCATTCCCATTGGGACCTTACACGATTTCCGTTTGTTGTTCCCATCTTACCACCAAATCAGGAGTAAGCTGGCCTTTGTCCTGCATGTTTACTAATTTTCCTGATGGCTTCTTGGCTGTATTCCCTTGTGGAATCACCGTGATAAGGGTCCAATAAATGCCCACGCCACGCCCATGGCTGCAATTAACGCTTGTTCCCCCAACGGGTTGATTAGGATTGGCGGTAGATGTAGTCACAGAACCACTATGACCACCCCGAGTAGGATGTATATCACTGAATGGGATGTCCCGTCATTAATTAATATTGAGATTACATCTTCTTCCTAGGGCCTCTTAAAGGCAATTCTCGTTTATTTTCTATTGAGTATAAGTGTGCAACTTTAAATATGAAATGTACAGGCCCCCCTCAGTCCCACCGTCCTCCTCGCCGACGGTCTCAGACCCCCGACTCCTGGTGTCATTAAAATGTCATCAAGTGGTCGGGGCTGACATATGACATCTGGTGTGGGGCTCACCACTACTCAGGGGAAGGTTTGGGGTTGGTTTGGGATAGACTTAGGGTTAGTCTGGGGTAGGTTAGGGAAAGGTTTGGGGTAAGTTAGGGATAGGTTTGGGGTAGGTCAGGGATAGGTCACGGGTAGGTCATGGGTAGGTCACGGTAGGTTTGGGGTAGGTCCAGGGTAGGTTTGGGGTAGGTTAGGGATAGGTTTGGGGTAGGTTAGGGATATGTTTGGGGTAGGTCAGGGATAGGTTTGGCGTAGGTTAGTGATAGGTTTGGGATAGGTCAGGGGTAGGTTAGGGATGTTTGGGGTAGGTCACGGATAGGTCACAGGTAGGTTTGGGGTAGGTTAGTGATAGGTTTGGGATAGGTTAGGGATAGGTTTGGGATAGGTCAGGGGTAGGTTTTGGATAGGCTAGGGAAAGTTTTGGGGTAGGTTAGGGATAGGTTTGGGGTAGGTTTTGGGGTAGGTCAGGGGTAGGTTTTTGGTTGGTCAGGGGTACGATTTGGGTAGGTCAGGGGTAGGTTAGGGGTAGGTCAGGGGTACGTTTTGGGTAGGTCAGGGGTAGGTTAGGGGTAGGTTTGGGGTAGGTTTGGGGTTGGTCTGGGGTAGATTTGGGGTAGGTTTAGAGTTGGTCTTGGGTAGGTTTAAGGTACGTTTGAAGTTGGTATGGGATAGGTTTGGGGAAGGTTTGAGTTACGTTTGGGGTAGGTTTTGGGTTGGTCTTGGGTAGGTTTGGGGTATGATTGAGTTATGTTTGGGGTAGGTTTGAGTTATGTTTGGGGTAGGTTTGGGGTACATCTGGGGTAGGTATGGGGTAGTTTTGAGTTACGTTTGGGGTTGATCTATGTTACACTTCTAGGTTACACTTCTTGGTTAAGCTTCTAGGTTCTGCTTGGAACTTACACTTAAACCTTACGCTTGGAACTTATGCTTGGAGTTTACTCTTGGAGGTTACGCTTTGAGGCTATTCTTTGACGTTAGGCTTGGAGTCTACGCCCGGAGTCTGCGCCCGGAGTCTGCGCCCGGAGTCTGCGCCCGGAGTCTGCGCCCGGAGTCTGCGCCCGGAGTCTGCGCCCGGAGTCTGCGCCCGGAGTCTGCGCCCGGAGTCTGCGCCCGGAGTCTGCGCCCGGAGTCTGCGCCCGGAGTCTGCGCCCGGAGTCTGCGCCCGGAGTCTGCGCCCGGAGTCTGCGCCCGGAGTCTGCGCCCGGAGTCTGCGCCCGGAGTCTGCGCCCGGAGTCTGCGCCCGGAGTCTGCGCCCGGACTTTACGCCCGGAGTTTACGCCCGGAGTTTACGTCAGGAGTTTACGCTCGGAGTTTACGCCGGAGTTTACGCCCGGAGTTTACGCCCGGAGTTTACGCCCGGAGTTTACGCCCGGAGTTTACGCCCGGAGTTTACGCCCGGAGTTTACGCCCGGAGTTTACGCCCGGAGTATACGCCCGGAGTTTACGCCCAGAGGTTACGCCCAGAGGTTACGCCCAGAGGTTACGCTTTCTTGTTCTGCTTTCACTTGCAGTTTCAGGTTACATTTATAGTTGCACTTTCCTGCACTTTAGGTTGCATTTTCTGGGCCTTCTGACTATACTTTCAGCCTACGTTTCTGACTACGCTTTCCGATTACGTTTTCTTGCTGTGCCTTCCAGCCTGGAGTTTACGCCTGGAGTTTAGACCTGGAGGTTACGCCTGGAGGTCACGCTAGGAGGTTACGCTAGGAGATTATGCTTGGAGGTTATGCTTGGAGTTTACGCCTGGAGTTTAGACCTGGAGGTTACGCCTGGAGGTTACGCCTGGAGGTCACGCTAGGAGGTTACGCTAGGAGATTATGCTTGGAGGTTATGCTTGGAGGTTACGCTTGGAGGTTACACTTGGAGGTTAGGCTTGGAGGTTAGGCTTGGAGGTTACGCTTGGAGGTTCCAGCTGTGCTTTCCAGCTTCATGTTCTGGTTCTGCTTGCCTGCTATTTTGCGGTTTTGGTTTCTTTCAGGTTGTGCTCTCAGCTTACACTTTGTACTTTCTGGTTACACTTTCCAATAAGCCCATCCCGCATTGGGTATCCTAGGGTTGGACAAGGGTTGGACAAAATAGCTGTATAAGCCATCCTTGTTTCCAAGAGTTGGGTTTACCGAAACAAGCAAGAAATATATTTTTTTATACCCCCAAGTACTTTTCGACCATTGAGATTCCTTTATTTTGATCAATTGACAGATTAACTTTTGATCACCCAATAGTGAATCCAAACAGGTTTGGGGGCAGATGAGCCAGTTTTCCCTGGCACTATGCTGTTTGTGGGTCTCCCCCTAAACTTTTGGTGTTCGTGGGGCCCCCTGCATATTTCTGGATTAGTCAGACTCCAGCCCAGTCAATGGCTCAAGATGTAATATCATGAAATCTAAAAAACCTTTTGCAACTTGCAGAAAAAGTCCAAGATCTGTACATAATATATTCAGTTAATTTGTTGAATCGACGTAAAATTACATGATAAAAATATGGTAAAGAAATACTTCATTTGAGTTTTATATATATTTTTATGCATGAATCAATTGTCATTTTGATTAATTTATATTAGCATTTATATTTAGGTAACATAGATATTGTTTGTATCTAAGTTAAATAGTAAATTACATAATTGACTTACTTGTAGAATAATAACGCTATAATGGTACTGTCCAGTAAATTGTATTGTAAAGGAATGTAAACATATGATATTGTGACGTTCCTCGGTAGTTCGGGGTTTCCGATTTCTACAACAGAGGGACGTGGGGATTGTTTCGGATCTCAGACGGACGGGGAATCCGGGCAAGAAACCGAGATTTGATATTTAGAGTCGTGCCTCGCGCACGAGGGGGGTTTGAGCGGATCGATCGGGAAATCGGTATTCGTCGACGGGGAAGGGGTGCATCAGCCAGGCTGGAACGAGGGGCCCTAGCCACCGGGCGGGGTACAGGCACTTCCATTGACGGGCGGAGGACTGCGGGGGAGGAAAAGTGGTAGGGGGCAGGAGGAAGCCGTTTCTATCTCTCTAGTGCCGGTACTCTCTTCGAGATCTCCTGCGGACGGTCCACCCTCGGTCTCGGTCCGCGGGGATGTCGGGCCGACGGTCGCCTATTGTTTGGTAGCGTGGGGCCGAGCCGGTCGCGCCATCATTCCCCCGGATCCTGGGTTTCCGTCCCCTATTTCGGGCCCTCGTGCCATTCCGGGCCTTCGTTTCCGGGACTCCATCCGGGCCAGTTTCGGGCCTTCGTGCCCTGTTTCAGTCCTTCGGGCCTTCGGGCCCCCGTCCTAAGTTTCGCCTAGTTTCTTCGAACTTCTACTATTTTACTTAAACTTCTAGTTAATTAGCTCGTATTGGATCATCTTATCGGTTACCAAAGGAAGAAGACACATGTTGACACAAGGAGAACTGTAAAGGAACTCATTTATTCTCGGGCCTCACCGCCCCTTTTATAGTCTAGTGGTCAGCCCTGATTGGCTGTCTTTGATCACATGGTTACAAATGACGTCACTTCCGGTTTACTTTATCACTTCCGGTTTACATATTTCTCGGGACTTTCGGGTTTCGGGCTTTTACAATTTCGGGCCTTTTTCGGGCCTTGCGGGTTTTACAATTTCGGGCCTTTTCGGGCCTGTTACAAAACATACTTTACTTTGTCGTATTATCTTACTTTTCATATTTCGGTCTTTACCATTTGATGAATAGACATTCATCACTATATGATGTATGATGAAAATGAAATCTTTAGTACATATTGAACCCTGAAGAAATCCATGCGCGCCAACATTTGCTCAGTCCTCTCCAGGATCTGTATATAAAAATTTTAATACCACCCACAACGAACTCACAACCGACCTCCAACCAGCCCACTACCACCCCCAAAACCACCCCAGAACTAAATAAGAACCAGCCCACAACCAGGCCAGAACCAACCCCAAAACCAACTCACAACAAACCCACAACTGACCTACAACCAACCCACAACCAACCCACAACTAACTCAGAAATAACCCAGGAACCAACTAACAACCACCCCACAACCAACCCACAATCAACCCACAATCAACCAAATAACCCCAGAACCAACCCACAACCAACTAACAACCAACATACAACTAGCCCACAACCACCCCACTACCACCCCACAACCAACCAACAACCAACCCCCAACCATCCCACTAACACCCCACTACCAACCCACAACCAACCCACAAACACCACCCCACTAACACCCCACAACCACTGAACTACAACCCCACTACCACCCCACTAACACCCCACAACCACCCAACTACCTCCCCACAACCACCCCACAACGATGCTACAACCACCCCACTACCACTCCACAACCAACCCACAACCACCCAACAACCGCCCCACTAACGCCCCACTACCACCCCACAACTACCTCACTACCACCCTACTACCACCCCACTACCACCCCACTACCACCCCACTACCACCCCACTACCACCCCACAACCACCCTATTACCACCCCACTACACGTCACAACCAACCTACAACCACCCTACAACCACCCTACAACCACCCAACTACTACCCCACGACCACTCCACGACCACCCCACAACCACCCCACTACCACCTCACAACCACCCCACTACCACCCCACAACCACCCCACTACCATCCTACAACCACCCCTCTACCACCCCACTACCACCTCACAACCACCCCACAACCACCCCACAACCACCCCACTACCATCCTACAACCACCCCACTACCACTCCACAACCAACCCACAACCACCCAACAACCGCCCCACTAACGCCCCACTACCACCCCACAACTACCTCACTACCACCCCACAACCACCCCACTACCACCCCACAACCACCCCACTACCACCCCACAACTACCACCCCACAACTACCTCACTACCACCCCAGAACCACCCCACTAACGCCCCACTACAACCCCACAACTACCTCACTACCACCCCACAACCACCCCACTACCACCCCATAACCACCCCACTAACGCCCCACTAACGCCCCACTACCACCCCAAACCACCCCACAGCCACCCCACTACCACCCCACAACCACCCCACAACCACCCCACAACCAACTCATAACTACCCTACAACCAGCCTACAACCAAACAAGAACCACCCTGAACCACCTTTGAAGCCCCTCACTTTTATCCCCTTCCCACTTGTTTCAACAGGAATGTAAGAACCTACCTCTAAAATTTCAAGTTGATGATTTAAATAGGGCCTGAGATATCAATTTTCAACAATCAAAAATGAATAAAGAAATTTAGATTTGTAATCTATATAATTCATATCTAATAACATTTATAAAAAAATATTATCAAACAGAGAAACATATGTTCCACTCTTGGTAAGCTATCCTATAGGATTTCACATTTTTCCAAATTGGAAGTGGTGGTGAGTCCCCCTCATACCCTGGAGTGGGCCATCCGACCTGATGAGGTCCAGCTGTTCACAGCACCACAGGGGGTGGGGTGTAGGGGGAGACGGTCCCCGGCCGGGACGTTCAGAATGGGACTGAGGGGGGCCTGTGTAGATTTATATTGGACAAACAACTACTACAGAATGCGTGTAATGTCCCAATGGGAATGCATCTGAATTATGTTCCACTGGCTCAAGAAGATATTATACCTGCGAGTCTGTTCTTAACATACTGGCCGATTTATATAGGCCTACATACCGTTATTGATTCTTCATATCAATTTTACTTGAAACATCCAACTTTCCTTACTTATCATAGGCAAACACTGTGTATAGTGCTCCATACATAAATTTGATGCCGAAGATGAGATCAATATAAAAGCGTAGCAACTTTGACAAAAAAGGACGACATACAGAAGCTATAGATTCTTCATATTTAATCGAAACGTCCCATTTGTTTCACCTTGAGAGCAGAGTGGAAAGGGAAAAAAACATATTTTCAAAAGAAGTGGTTTGTACAGGAGCGCCATGAGGGTACCTAACGGCCAAAGGAGCAGTCTCTGCGGCTTCCCATTTGTGGTTTGAACGCCTCCGGTGGTGTGAATTTATCATGACCTGGAGTGGAGGGTGGTGGCGACACCATACTGAACCACCACCAGGAGGGACATAATCGCCTGTGTCTTCCCCCACAAACATCTCCTGAGGGTCATTTCCATGGAGAAGAGGGTAGCGATCCGGCTATTGCATACATACATATAATGACGGTTGGTGTTAGAGTGTGAGGCAGTTATAACCCGTGACTTGGAAGAAGTCGTCAATATCGGGCACATCACAGGCTTTGCGTCCTGTCTGAGGCTGTTATGGCCGTGCCAACAGCCTCCTCCATCCTCATGGATCTTTCACCCATACACAAGCATAAAAAACAACAAAGAGGAGCCTTTGCACGAGGAAGAGTATATATAATATTGTAGTATTTCTGTGCTTAACTTGTCTCTTATAAAGAAGCAGAATTAGTTGAGTTCAGTTCTTTTTCCTAAAAATAAAAGAAATAAACAAATAAAAGAAATGCTCACAGAAGAAGTCATTTATGATCCCTCATCATTTATTCTTCCCATAAGCGTTTCTGTATGGGTAATAACCCTACTCATATTTAAAAGTTAAAAGAATTATGAACATTAAAGCAATGATGGAGAAAAATGTTAATGTTTCCATGCATAATAATATCCCCGGTAGTTTATTTATATGGCATTGGCATCCCATTACAGTAAAACCCTATTTTCTTCTCTAATTAGGTTATCAAACCGCTGTTAAACCCTTTGTAGACCCATCCCCATTATATCTGTATGAGATGAAAGACATTAACATGAACAGCTCCTCCCTGTACTTTCAGAGTCAAAGGAGCCGTGTAAGTGCACGCAGGGAAGTAGAAAATCCACCGGCTCGCTACACCAGCCTGGAAAAAGGTAGGTCAGTTTGATTATCCTTCTGTGACCACGGCTATACTGTAATCTCCGCTGTAATCCTGTGTTTTTACGGACCCATCGACGCAATTGATCGGCCCATCTTCCTTCTCACCCGGGTGGGTTCTAGGCGGGCGTCCGTGCCGACCATTAGAGGAAGCCGCCCATGCATGGTCTATACCGCTGGAGTAGGGAGTCAGGAGGAGGGAGGGGAGAGGGAGGAAATAGGGGGGAAAGACTGGAGACGCACCAATCCAGGGCTTCCTGTCCAGGACACAAAATCGGACACGTTTGGTTCATTGCATCAATATTTCCCGATGAAAAAGGCAGTGGCTTTGAGCCACACTTCACGGAATCAATGTCAATAGAAGGCTATTATTCAGCGATCCCCGCCTCATTCCATTAACTTGTGGCCGTCCGAGTGTTTAGTGGCGAGAAGACAGCAGGCCGACGGGCTTTGGACAGGCTTTATGGTTTGGAGGATGGGGGTATTAACCACAAGAAGTGCTGGGTACTTATTGTTCATGTTGACAATCATTCAGGGCTTGAAATGCGACACTCTGTGCTACTTCACTGACGGCTGCAGTGAAAGAAAACCCGTAAGGACGTGTAACTGAATCGATGATTGAGGAAAAAATACTCTTGACTGCGGAGAATCACATGGCATTCCTAATAGGCCTGGCACACAATCAATGCCTTTTTTTGAAAATTCACATTAAGCGAAGCCCACATTCTTGAATGTATGGAATCCACAAAAAGCGGACACCACGGTAGAAGCTTGGTTCTTTCGAGGCATTCCATTTAGTGTCCTTACAAGGGCCTGATTGGCAGAATGAAATATGGCTCTTGGAGTAGGTTCCCTCAACACAAATGACGTAGGATACCCTTAATCAGCACGAAGCGCCCATTAAACAATTCAACCAGCAAAAACAATGAGGCTATTAGTTCCACAATCATTGATCTTTTAATTATCACCATTCATCACCGTGTAACTTGCAAACAGCAATTACCAGCGTAAATTATTATTAATTATATACTAGTAGGTGCTATCATGCAATCTACGTCTCACATGATCTATAGTTGCTTAGAGTACTTAGATTCTGCGCAATGACACCTAGACAACGTGATTAGAAAAAAAGAATCAATCACAAGGGACAATACCTTTCCTAGAACAAAAAGGAAACCGGAGAGAAATAAAGACAGGACAATCGTTCCCTTATTGAGTGCAGTGGGACCATTCCCATGCATGGCTACTGCGGTTGTATATAATAGGAGGTGTATGGCCATTCGAAACAACGATAGGTCTGCCTGCTTATCTATGGAAAGATATTGGGTGTGCGAGGCGGACACATGCAGCGTATATTTAGTGCTTACTGTTCGACTTAATTAAGCCTATGATCTGCTCGGGAGGCGCTCCTTGGGGGCATTTAGACCTCCCCAGGTGGCATGTACATAATGGCGGTCACTGAGTAGACGTGCCTGTACGAGCGGACGAGGCTGTGCGCTCACCCTGAGGGCGGGCTAACTGATATATACATGAAAAGCAGTGTCATCATTGCGTAAATGATCGCTGACGAACTTGAGCATTGTTTCGGATAAAAATCCCAGGGATCATAGCAATTACGGACATTCCTAGACCTAGCTGACCGATATGGCGTCCCCCCGACCCGGAACCGCCATTGAAGATGTCAACAACAGTGAAACTCCACAAACACAAAGGTCGCGTGAGTTAAATGAAACTTCTACGCAAATCTTACATACAAGTTGTAAACGAAAACAAAACCAACGAAGCCCAGCTGCATCAAGTGGTGAAAAAATTATGCTCGCTGATAGTCCCCTAGGAGGTGAAGAAACATCGCCATTACACAAGAAAGTAAATAGTAGGGACACGACCGCTCCTTCAAAATCACTCAGCCATGACGAACAATCAACCGCAGACGGGATTGACTCGGCAGGTGGGTATGACACTGATGACAATAGGCCCTTATCCCAAATTAGAGACAACGAGCTAGTATACACTCCGGTCAACAAATGCAGCCGTACTTATACACTGCGGAAAACCGTAGTGACCCGCGCAACCTCAGACCCTGCGCTGTACAAAGATCTCCCCACCGTAGACTTGCGACCGGGATTTGAAAATCAATCAATGCTAAAGGCTCTCAACAATATTCAGACAAGTATTACAAACTTAGAGAAAGAGCAGAAGCAAACAGCCATGCAAATAAAAGGATTAAATGAAAATCTGAAACTACTAACAGAACAATTTGTCACCAGACTCGCTTGATGAAAACTTAAAGGTGATGACAGAGTCCTATAAAGCCGACCTTGAAATCCAACGTGAATGGATCCAAGAAAACAAAGATGCTATTGATAACATGACCCCGATCATATCAAAGTCGAGTATTGATATTGCAGACTTAAAAAAGTCAACGAGAACTATGGATCATGACATGGGTAGGAACATGTCAAAGTTGGAAGACAACAGGAAATCCCTTGAAGTGAAAATCGAAAAACTGGAACAGGGTTTGAAGGAATTATCAACTACCGGGATGACAAAACACCAACAGCAGAACTTCAGCAAGAATGTAATTCTTGAGGGAATTGATGAAATCCCTAATGAGAACGTCTACATGGTAGCAATCCGAGCCATACGGGAGGCGGGAATAATGCCCTATGAAAATGACATAAATAAAGCATATAGAATCGGCACCTTTAAAGGCCAGGGAGCATGGCCACGACTGATACGAATAGAACTGATCTCTGAACGAATCAGAGAGCGCATTCTGGAAGCTAGATGGAACTTGCAACACTCTCGAACACACTTTAATGTGAGAATTAGTCTAGATGAAGACAAAGGAACGAGCAAAGCAAGAGCTATTCTGCGAAAGTCAGCCGATGAAGCGGTTAGACAAGGTAAATATGTCGTAAGACATCATGACAAGATTATCATAAATGGTCAGACCTATAACCTACAGAACGCTGAACAGCTCGAAACCCCCTACAAAGACGCTTTGATCGGAAATAGACCTCCTACATACACAAACCGAGACCCAAAAATGGCAAAACCAAAGAAACAGGAACTGCCTGCAGAAAGGAAGACCAAAATTGGCCTGGCTTTCTTCACCAAGCGAAGCAAACTTAGCTGCTTTTACCCAGCTAGGTTTACTTATAAGAAGGTCATGTACGAGACCGTGGAGCATGGTTTCCAATGCCAAAAGGCTCTAACCAGTGAAAGACTAGATATTTTCCAACAGATCCAAGCCTCCCCTACTCCAGCCCAGGCTAAGGAGTTAGGACGTCAAATCCCATTCAATCCAAAATGGGAGGAGATCAAACCTGATGTCATGTGTGAGCTGCAGTTTGAAAAACATCTGCAAAATCCCCAACTTGGAGAGGACCTATGTAAGATTGAGGGTAGACTGATAGAGGCTTCCCGTGATGCATTCTGGGGAGCTGGTGTCCCCATAAATGATCCATCTTTGGATGATGGCACTTTCCCAGGTAGAAACGAACTTGGTTTCTCAATCGAGAAGGCAAGGAGAAAATTACTGGAAATGAAACACCAATCTCAGAACACACTCTCAAACATACAGCCCCGTAACAACGATGCGAAAGTGCAAGAAATTGGCACGGAACATGCAACCACACATCAGGAAAAAATGGACACTGAGACCGATGCAAGTCTACATAAAACTCACTCGATATCCCAACCGCGTCAGGGTTCACTGCACCCGACCCTGCCGGCGTCCATTCCTACATTCGCAGTCCTACCGGTGAGCCCGCGGGTAGTGTTGGCTGAGATACATTCGGAGGACATTGAAATTCTTGAGGAGAACGTCTCTCAACCACCCCCTAAAACTACTGTAAACTGTCCGCCAGTGGTTAATGTCAAACCAGGTACGATAGTAGTGTAAACCATGGATCTATACGGGAATACCCTCATAGTGGCAGACTCGAGAGGCCGTCACTTGGAGCAGACCTTTGCCGAGCTTACTGACAAAACTATCCCCGTCCGCTGGATCCCCGGAGCAGACCTAGACAGAATTGCAAGGGAAGTAACCTTTATTTCTCGTTGGAATGAATTGAATGCACTCTATATCTTAGCTGGTATAAATAATCTCACCTGGAGAGATCGAAACACGCATCGTACGTACTCTCGGTATTTTGCACCAGAAGACCTCTCTATGAATATAGGGGAGGAAATAGACGACCTGCTGTACCATGTGAATGTAGTGTGTAGGATCCCGAAGGTCATTATGATCCCCATACCCGGCATCGACCTGGCTGCATATAATCATGATGAGGAAACCGACCTATGTCAATTTGTTATCGATAAAGGGTTACAAACAGCAAATGACAATATCGTTGCTGTAAACGCGGCATTCGGAAATCACACGCCGCTAATTCACTACAGTATCCACAAGAGTATGGGAAAGGGTAAATTTAAGACCTACTACTCTCGGCTATGGGACGGGTTGCACCCGACCCAAGCAACTTTGAGTAAATGGGCAAAGGGTATCCATAAAGCGATGTATCTTAACCAAGACATTGAGTCGTGAATGACAACTGTCATTCCTGACACTAATGGTAACTACCTTGGATAGAATCAAACTTCTGCGATCTGTATACATGACAACTGTCACAAAACAGTCGCAAGTATCATTTGATTATGAACGATCGGATACACCTAAACAACCTATGCCAGTTATCAACAAATGGCTTATACCAGTGGCTAGGACAACTGTCCTTCTCACTCACCCAACTGTTCCCGGACAAAGTAGGCTAGTCTACACTCGAAAACTTTCTAAAATTATTTCCCAGGAACTGTAAATATAATCGGCGATTTACAAACCGTGGCGAACTAAAATAACTGCCGATACATATACTATGGACTTAACTGACATTCTTGTTTAAATCGAGCATAATATAGTATAAATATAAATTTAATTTCTGTAATGATCTAGGGTTTGAGTCGCATTATAAACAGCCAGTCTCCTATATTTAACACCGCTCAACCCCTCTATAGCACTTCTGATCTAACAAAAAATCGTACTTATACCATTCACTTTGGTACGTTTTTTTTGTGTCAGGGAGTACTGCTGCTAGATTGCAAATAAGTCTCCCATCTCTGCACTTCTATACCACTTTCTATACCTTTATCAATTAATCATACTTTATTACCTGTTATGACAACCAACCCTATCGTTAAAGGCCTAAGTTGTGTTCACTTGAATGTATGTAGTCTTGTTAAGCACCTAGAAGAAATCCATGCCACTTTTGGATCTTACAAGCTCATTTGCCTAACCGAATCCTGGCTACACTCCAGTATATCAGATTCGTTAATTAGCCTACCAAATTATACTTTAATTCGACAAGATCGTCCTCATGCAGTGTGTAAGATTAAAACAAGAGGAGGAGGTATTGTTATATACTTGGACTCAGTTTCCCTTGCTCCCCATGTTTACAAAATAGAAAAGACATCACATGTCACCCAGCATCTTGAACAATTATGGTTATGTATAGAAACTCCTTTTATGAAACGGATGATATTGGGTATATTGTATCGACCGCCAAATGGATCGGTTACTGTGAGTCTGCAGGAATTGACAAATTCATATGATACTATTTTGAGTGAATATAAGACTTTTGAAACAATGATTATGGGCGATCTAAATATTGATTATAAACATAGAAAATGTAGTGGTTTTAAGCAATTAAAGGAGTTTGAAAGAAATTTCCATTTGAAACAGTTAATAACAGACCCTACTAGGGTCACAAATAAATCAAATAGTGTAATTGATCTTATTTTCACTGATGCCCTAGACATTCTTTCGTCTGGAGTACTACCTGTTTCAATTTCAGATCACTATCCGATCATGTTTGTTAAAAAGAAGGAAAGAGCATGTAAATCCCATACATTATCCCAGGGTAGATCATATAAAAAGTATAATGCTATTTCTTTTCAGAATAGAATTATAGGTAATAATAAATGGCATGATTATTGGCTACCGAACCAAAGTGTTGACAAACTCTGGGACTTAATGCTGGAAATTATAATAGACTCGGCTGACCATTTCTGTCCTTATGTAGATATAAAGGTTCGTACTGATACTCCTGGGTGGTTTACCCAGGAAATACTAGAGTTGATACATAAAAAGAAAAACTTAACAAATATTTATAATAAGTGTAAAGTTGAGGCAAATTTAAAACAATTGAATGAATGTAAGGCTGAATTAAAAAGATCCCTACGCCTGGCAAAGCAGCATTGCATCGTTAATACCTTAAATGAAAATAGATCAGACCCCAAAAGATTTTGGCGCTTTTTGAATAATTCTGTACTATTAGGAAACAAAAACTCTTCGATGAAATGTTCCGCAATTCAGGACAATGGAGGGAATATACTGAAAAATAAAGAGTTATGTGATTTCATGAGTGAATATTATGCATCAAATGGGGAAAATCTAGCAAAGATTTTTACTTGTAAGCCAGATGCGTACAAAAAATATATGACCAGAACCCCCAAGAAGTTTGCCTTTAGCTTTATTCCATTGATGATCGTAGAAAGACTTGTTAAAGAAATCAATATATGTAAGCCATCCGGCATAGAGGGAATTAGTTCCCGCTTATTGAAAGATGCATTCTCTGTGTTAATCACAGAACTTACGCACCTATTTGACCAAAGTATTACTACGGCTACCTTTCCGGAAAAATGGGCAATCGGTCGAATATCTCCTATACCAAAAGACGGCGACTTACTTGAACCAAATAATTGGAGACCAATTACAATACTCCCCCTTCCAAGTAAATTATTAGAAAAAGCTGTACACTTCCAGGTCTCAAATTATTTGGAAGCACAAAACCTTTTGAATAATAATCAGCATGGTTTTAGAAAATCTTTTAGTACAAGTTCTGCTATCTTTAAATTAGTTAAAAATTTATATAGTAATTACGATAATAACTTGAGTACCAGCTGTCTTTTTATAGACTACCGGAAAGCTTTCGAAACTCTTGATCATAAAATTCTGTTGGGAAAGTTAGAAATGTATGGCTTTGATTTAAACTCAAAGGCCTGGATGTCATCTTATTTATCTGACCGAAAACATATGGTACTGTGTAATAACAATGTGTCCAAGGTCACTTCGGTACGATATGGGGTCCCACAGGGGTCAGTATTAGGCCCCCTACTCTTTATTATTTATGTAAATGATTTGTTAGCCTATATATCAGACATCTACCCAGACAGTATCTTGATGTACGCGGATGACACTGTTTTATACACCCGAGGAATGGATATTGCTGATGTGATGAAAAATAGTTTGTCAATAGGTTAAGAATTGGAGAAATGGTGTAATGATAATAAATTAACCATAAATACAAATAAGACCAAACATATGCTTGTCCCACGCACTAAATCACAGTTGGATGAAAATTTTCATCTGACAGATGTGTATATCAACGGTAGCAAACTAGGAAATGTAGTATCGTACACTTACCTAGGAGTTGATATCGATACCGAACTCTCGTTTGACAGTATGATAGACTGTACTTATAAGAAAGCAAATAGAAAGTTATATGTGCTAAAACGGTTACGACCATATATAACAAACTCTGTTTCAAACCAAATTTTTAAATCATGTATTTTACCAATCTTGGATTACGCCGACTTTCTTATAGACAGCTGTACAAAATATAAAATTGAAAAATTGGAGACTATTCAAAAAAGGGGCGTCAAGATTGTGGATCGAGGACAACATGGTGACCTGGAGTATACTGAACTATTATTCTTATATGGATTATGTACCTTATCACATAGGCGAAAAGAGCATTTACTATCAACTATGTATAGGGAAAGCAGTGTTGGTACAAACTTAGATTCATACCGACCAAGCCAAACCCTTAGAAGTAACAATAAAATAAAATTTAAGGCGCCGATCACCAAGCTAACTAAGGTACTGAATAGTCCCTATTACCGTGGAATGCGACTGTGGGATGCACTGTCCATTGATGAACAGAGAGCTACCACGAAGGTTAAATTCAAACAATTAATAAAATCTAAATCCTGAGTCCTTCTGATGCTCTCGACACCGTTATGTCCCCGAACCTACGATCCATGTCTTGAATTTATATATATATACCTGTATTCTGTTTATTATACATACTTGTCATCCATACCATATCTGTTCATACAAATCTCTCATTCCATTTTCATTCCCATCATACAAGTTCAACTGGAAGAACACGCGCCTTGTTGTATGTGAAGTTGATTAATAAAAAATAAAAAAAATAAAAAAAAATAAAATGTCTGACTTCATGGGTGGTCGGCCACAGGGCCTAGGGCGCGTGACCCACTCCTGGGTGAGATACCGGACACTTGTCCCAGGCGGCCGCTGACCAGGGGTCAGTTAGCACGTGATATATGGAGCTGTGGGGCGACCACTCAGCGCCAGGAGCTGCTCCACGCGAGCTGCTCATCCATCCCTCATCTGCTCACTCCAGATAGTACGGGCCGCGCTCAGACGTCCGGGACGGAAGTTTCCGAGACACAAAGAAAAAATACAGAAAGTTGAATTTAGCTCTAAACTGAAACGGTTTACATGCTAGTGTAGCTTTCAGGTTGGCACTCCAGAAGGTTCAGGTTATATAATACTTAAACAAGCCTTTCATGTGAAGAATAAGAATGTTGAGAATATACTAGATAAAGCTTAAGGTGCATGCATGACTGCAAAGGTGTTAAGACATCCTATATGTCATAGCCACACACATGGCTTATATCCCAGATGTTGCAAGATGCCACTTTGTGAGATTGAATTGCTGAGAAAATATCTAAATCATGTTACCACTGTATTCCAACAGCTTATGTATTAATCTCTATTACACGAAATGCAATGAGTCTAGAGATGGACGACCCTCTGTAAATCAGTGTATGTGTACCATGTACCTGATCTTGTCTTTAAAATGGACCTTTGGCAGGTCCCCATGCCCTGATGCCTGCGGGCACGCCAGCTTTAACCTTAAACAGACCAATCCAGGCAGCGCCAGGAGTACAGAGCCCTTCCCCTGCTTTCATCCCGCTGTGTGATTGTGATAGACCCAACTATCGACTTTCTGTGCCGATTCCCAACCCATCCTCTTCATCTTGCGCAGAGGAGATCAAACCTTTGGATCCTGCTATCTAGATTAAGGTGGGTCAGTGCAGGCTGGTCGCCCAGTCCAAAGCCCTGTTTACACACATGGGGTCAGTGGGCCGGAAAGGTGGGGGTAGGGGTGGAGGTATTGTGTGAGGGATAGGCTAAAGGTGGGGAGGAGTGCAGCAATCAAATGGTGATGCCACCCAGATTGGTCCATATGGAGAGAAATGACCCTCGCTTTCAATGAGATCAATTTTGGGGGGTGAAAACACATGTATGCAAATATTGTAGATGTGCATTGGGCCAATTTTATCTAAAGAAGCATATATGGTATCTAAAGAAAGTGTTATTGTCACCAAGATTTCTGTACAGGTATGATAAAAATAGAACCTCATTTAAAGTTTTTTTTCAACGTCGGGATAAAGAATCAGGCCCAAGGATAGTTCACTTGTTAACATCATAATGGCTCAACTGGCTGAGGTGAATTGTAGGACTTCATTTCAGAGATGGACGTTTTTATGTACTTCCCGCAAATCGCCAATTGTCCACAAGACATGGTGAAAGTCAATTCAATGTATCAATAGTGCCCACACAATAAAACACCGCATGGACCTTTCCCCGCTCAGACGGCGCCAAGAGAAATTACAGGATAGATCTTAAAATTAATAAGATGGCGGCCATGTGTTAAAATGTAGGACCAATGACGTCTCAAGGTCATGCAGTGAGAGTTCAGGGAGCGGTCGGGGATGGGGGAAGAGGAGGAGGGGTGGACTCGAATCCCATCCTTTTCGATTCTCATATCGTCAGAAGCTCCCTGTAGGTCGTATCGGAAAGCCTTTATCATCGTCTACCCCCTGATAACAGTCTGTCGACTGGCATGACCCTTCGCCGCCGATACCTATCGCTCAGGGGTCAAAGCTGAGGCCCTTCCTTAATCCCGGATGCAGATATTGGTCACGCCCGGCCTCGTCTAGCCTAGGTCCATATTTGAAGCTGAGTTATTTTCCCAATGTCTTATGAAAAGTTTGTGCTGTTATTTCAGTAATTCTAGAGCATGCAGTAGCTCTAGGAAATTCTACCAGTATTTTTGTATGTATAGGCGATTAAAGTGTACTGTTGACATTTATAGTGAAACTCATAGGCATAATTGTTGTTCTGAAACATATCCTTACCTTAAGATACGTTCACTTTGTGTTAACACTGAGTGAAAATCTGCGTTATCCTATACACGACATATTACTTAGCTGTGGGCATGGCTTACACATTAGCTGTTAATAATACTACGTTTCCTATCCCCGATATTCATTTCAAATGGATATTGGATGAGATGCATTTAAATCGGCCGTGGCTAGGGTATCTGGTTTTGAATCTATCCAAATAGAAACTCAGGTCTGTGCATGGTGATGAGTGAACCTATATTAAAAAAAAAATATTCCCTTACACTAGTATCCATTCAACATGTATATTTCTATTCCACAAAATTGTATGAAACATCCCCGACAGTTTCAATCCATCATAATAGCGGAGTATCGACAATTGATGGAGATTCAGATCCAACATAATCGTGGGGTTTCCCTGCAAGATTTGATTATTTCAGTGGATTTGCTGTTGTTTTGAAATGCCATTATTGGGTTAAGTTAAAACAGGGATAATGAGATGGATAGTGTTTTTCTTGCTACTTTTTCTGTCTATTCTTCCAACAAGAAGGTTCTACGTGATGATCCGTGCATGTGAAGTGATCCACGACGGATCATCTTTCTGTCCGTTCTCATTTAGCTTGGCCGGTGCTTTTTTGAGATGATTCTTATTTTATGCTTTTGCATTAGTCTGATAACAGGCGATATTGTAATTCAGTAATGCCACCTGAGGATGGAGGAAAGACAGGACGCTTATTTGGCAAAACATACCACCGTGGGAGTGCCGTTGGTGGGAGCCCTGCTTAAAATAAACGAGTGGGACATAATGCGAATCTCTTTTTGTGATGATTCAAGACGACAATGTCCCCAGAGTAGCTGATGCGTTTAATTGCCCCCCTCTGCTTCCGAAATTCCCGAGGATGGAGAAAAGTTAGGAACACAATGAAATCAAATTCATTGAAATTGCCAATGCTGGAATCCCATTTCTGTAAATCGAACCAGTAACACGTTTTGATGGAGTATGAACTATTGGAAAATGAATCTACAATGACGCACAGCCCTAGGTAAGATGATTTATGTATACTGATCAGACATATCTCCTCATCGTGGTAAACCATTAACACCCATATCACTATCGCATTCTGCTGATTTTCAGTAAATAGAATTAAATTCCCTACCTTTAGGATAGTGCATACAAGTAAATGGAAGATGTTCAAATAATGCCCGAGTTTCTCACACTAGCAAGAGCTGCTCGTCCTCCAGGAGCCCCTCACCACAGCTGGCCGCCTCCTGGGTGCCTCCTGGGTGTTTACCACGCGAACCTCTGACAGTCCCCGCCAGAGGGCGCAATGGAGCCGGAAGTTGTACCGGAAGTGACTTGAGCGATCCGCGCGCCGTCCGTGTCGGCCATTCTCGGTGGTCACGTGCTTCTCCAGGGCAGGCAGGGCCTTGGGGCATGGTGGTATTTGTCAGGGGGGTCGGCCCACCACAAAAACGGTCACCAAAAGGGTAAATGGTCTCGATTTACCCCTGGTTACATATATTATAGAAAATGGCATGCCCGAGTGAAATCGCAGATGGCGGTGCGTTTAGCGCACTAGCTGCAAGAAGGTGATAGACTGCAAGTGGTAGTGTTGAGTTTGTGTGCATTTTTATCGGTAAGTAAGATACTCAGTTCAAATTAGGGCTTGTTCGAGCTTGTCTGAATTGATGCCATTGTCGCTTTGCAGTGAACGAGCCAATAAACGCTCCATCAAACATAAAATAGTTTTTTTCTCCAAATGTAGTCGCACGCGAAGTCTAAGTTGGATTTATCGCCATGCCCATTTTGCAGTTTGCCTTCCGTCTAGTCTGGCAGTTCCGGTTTATTTCATGCTATTTGAAAGGTAATCCTTCGCGACAATGTTATTGCAATTAAAAGCAGCATAACGAGATGAGCACTTAAAGTGCTGCCTTGGCAGGAACTCAAAAGAGGATGGCACGGTTTCTTGAAGGCCACGCGCCTTCTCGGATGGAAATTATTCCCAAAACAAATTCATCACTTCCAGTTCGGTCTGAATGTTTCCATATTACCGCTCGGTTATTGCCAAGGTGGCGCACCCCTGCTGGAGGGGGCGCATGGAAGTGGCCGAAGACCAGCAATTATACGATGGAAGAAGAGGTGTTTTCTAATGCATATACAATGAAACCCGCCTCTTTACATTCACGTCTGGCTAAGCGCAATCGTAAAACTGTCCCTGTGGTGTGGCGGAGTCATCTATTGGTATATAGGCAGAGCTGCGGTCACGTACAGATAACGTCGGAGTGGCGCGTATATGGCATAAAACTGAGCGATACTACTAAGTGTATGGCCAGCATAGAGTCCGCCCTATACCTGCCTTTCCAGACGATACACTGTATCCACTCCACTAAAAACTGGGGGATGCACAGAACAGCTTGGCTCTTGCGTTACTCGCTCAGTTTTTCTCCCGCCTCCCTCTGTGTACAATGAGAGACTTCCCGAGGGGGAAGGCGCCGAATATGGCCTATCTATTTCCGATATATCATTTACATGTGCTCTGAGGAAACCGTCCCAGGGAAATGAGCCAGTAAATGAGAAAAGGTTTACTTTGTGACTGCTTCAGGGATGGTTTGGGAATACATCTGTTCAACAAAATTAGTCTGGATGTACGTTTTGGTCCAGGTGGAAGAAAATTATATTCCTTCAGATACGGCTTCAATATATTATCATGGGTATACTTTCCCGATCAATCGTCTGTCTTACAAATTAGAGATTTATCTGTTGGTTTCAAAAGACATACAAATAGGAGCTTCGTGCAGTACATGTACTTCAAAATAATAATTCTAATCCTGATTGAGGTCGGACGATCGAAACACATTGATTTACAAATGATTATCACATGATAAAAGAATATACTCCAAAAGTTGGAATTTCACTTTTAATTTATTTCTTCCAACTGATATTACTTTGATACCTATTATGTGAGAGCAAAATTAATTCTATGTATGTCATGTGTTCGTACTAACACATGTACAGCTTTTCTGTAAGATGATTTCATAGAAGAAGCAAAACAAGTGCGGAGGTCGGCCAGACATTCTGTGTAAAAGTTGAAAAGTCAGGAGAGAGACTGTCAGATTCGAGTGAAAACGAAGTCAATATATATCCCATCAGGGGCCAGAGATTCAAGTCCCAAAAAGGCATTTGCGCATCTCTCAAGCAGGGACCTGCTGCAATGCCTGCGAGATCCCCTGCAAGAATAGGCATTGCCTGGGTGGCACTGACCTTTGGCCTGTACAGCAAGGCCACCAGTCAATTTTCTGCCTAGCTGAGCAATCGGCCTTGCAGTGGTGTTGACAGTATTGGGGCCAGTTTGTAGGTCTGGCAGGGGTCCTTAGGTAGTTCCCAGCCCTAAAATACAGCACCGTGTATATTACCCGCCCTGTCCGCCGGGAGGAATCGCACTGGAGGACGAAGTGGTTGCACCCAAAGACATGACTGGTGGCTTGTCCCTGGAGCCCAGGACCGATAACGGTCGGGTTTACCCCCAGGAGGGTTGTATGTGTACTAAATAATAACCGCGCGCCATTATATTCCCCTCCTACATATATACTCGTGCTGGCGTACCTTTTTCATGGCCGCCGACACTGTTTTAATCAATCAGAGCGGCGGGTAATCACTGAACCTATTTATTTTTTGCGACTTCACGTGGAGTTAAAAATAGGCGCCTCTGTAGTGATAAATAATAGCAGGCATTTTTTTGTACTGTTGTCCTCTAAGCCGGTATACTCTATGGCTCTCATGGGATGGGCGGTTGCGAAGTCAATTAAGACAAATTGAAGTTATTGAACATTAGCATGACACGCAATAATCAGGTACCCGCGATTAGCATTACCAATCATAATAATCTCGGCCCAATTACGGATAGGCCCAAGCTAACGGAGCCAAATGGGAAGGTCAATTAGTCTGTAATTCCAATGTTTTTCATCAGAATTTAACTTCAAACAATTCGTAAAGTCACACAGGCTCTGGCACTATAATGAAAGGACTAAACGAGTGCTATCAAAAAAGCGAGACAGCTGTCACTAAGCGACGATAAAAGACTGGCCTGATCTCACAGGGAACAAGCTCCGCTCATTAGTATGGCGTAAAAAGGCGGCTGAGACGGCACTTGGATGGATCTAAAGAACGGCCTAATTGAGAAAATCTCCCAGCAGGGCCCCGTCAAAAGTTTGGAATGAAGGAGAAGTTCATCGAGTTTGACAGTGTAAGCTCGGTATAATATTTTCCAATTTTCTGTTAACGGGACGTCCGCCGTGTTGATTAGTACCACTGAAATAATTATTGGCAACCCATTCTCCTGCTTTATTATCTTTCAGATTATGATTGTTGTTATAATGACACAATACTATTTTGAGGGAGTTGTCTTTGAAATGTTCTAGTCCTACTGGTATAAATATCGGGATTCTTTTTCAGGTAACAGGAGTCATAATTTTATTATTAACCATGCAAGACAAGTATATATATAGTTCACTTTTTATTACAAATACATGTCTGTGCATGTCCATTCCCTTTCCTATTAGCAATTTATATTTCTCTCCCAGTTGTTATCAAACAGCTAGTCCCCAAACGTGGAATGGGTTCAACTAAGGTTCTCAACATGTCAGACATGTAGAGAGCCCAATTAGGTGTACTGTTGGGAACCCACACACACCAAAGTGTCAATATTGTTCTGTACTCACTCACTCCCAGTGGGAGGTCACGTAGACACGACCCATTACTTTTCAATGACCTTAGAAACGTCTGTGAGAAAAAGGCAACGGAGCGTTATGGAACATACCATGGCATTTGTAAAGGAGTAATTATACGGCGGCACGCTAAACGTTCGTTTGTATTATTACAACATGGCAGAGGTAGCATGATAATAACTGAAACTTGAAAAAGAGCAGGGTTAGGGGCAACTTTGTCAGTTATGGTAATATGGCTTTTCCTACTCTAATTCATTTGCCGTATACATTCTTGTTCTTTGGTGTTATTCTAATATTATCGCATATATTTCTATATGTAATAAGTTCCATGTAACACATTCGCAAAGTATACAGTGTATAACGTGATCTGCGTTCCCCTGTATATCATCATTTTCACTCCCTAAAGATACAACTCATTTGTATCAAGGTATTTTAAGTCCCAGGTCTAGTGCAACATCTCATTCCATATTATCAGCACTAGTGGTAATGATTGTTTGAATTAAAAGAAGTCATCTGGGAATTGTATTTATATCACACATATGTTCTCATTACGCCATATTTATTTGTTATTCGCGGTTTCCCCCTAATAGAGATGGCAACATAATTGCCCAACCGAATAACCTAATTAATTAAGCCTTCTTATATGAGGACAAACATTCAATGCAAAGGATGTGTTGACATATTGGCCAGCTAATCAAAAGAGAATGATTATGTATAGAGTCCCTTTTCAGCCGGCGAACTCTCACGGTAATTGAATAATGTTTACATTATGATCAGGGAGAACTAACTCCACCCATCTATATCAATTATAGTTGGGATCAAAGCGCCTCTACCGTCAATGGTAATTACGCTTACGTCCAGAGCCTGGATGTAGAGCTGTGCTTCAGTGACACTCCACCAGACAAGCACAAAAAGGAGCCAGGAGGCAATGTCTCACCGTTCTACAACAATTATAGGGGAAGCCTGCCCAAACTAATCCATCCAATCAATAATGAGATGGTTTAAACGAAGTGGGAGTTGGCAGCCCATTATTGTCATTATTGCCATCAGTGCCAGTATTGAAGAGTCGGAGTGAGTATACGCTTGCATACTTAAATGCTGTTAGCCCAACTCAACCCTTTAGTGGAGTTTCAATATTGTGACATCCAATACTCATATCAGCATTGCATGGGGTTGGTGGGTGGGTTGGTGGGTAGGTAGGTGGGGGAATCAATTCACCTGAGGGGTCAGGCACACTGGAGGACCCTCTACCCACACCTGGCCTTAGGGGACGGGGCAGCAGTCCTAAGGCCACAGGTGTAAGGTTTACCGTTGGGGGAACACACTGGAGTATTGGATCTGGTGACAGGGTAATCCCCGGTGATCTCAGGTGAGGGAGGAGGCTGCTGCTACTGTTTAGACTACACTCAGGTGAGTCTGTTTCCACTGGGTATCAGGTGCTACCAATGAACTCATTTACCTTGACTGTATTATTAACAATGGGGCTGCTCCAGACTGCATGCAATGGGACTGTCTGCGGTTACAGTATTGCCAGATGGGAGGGAACCTTTCATCTGACATGTACATTGGTGCAACGTACTATTTTTATCCCTTTTAATCATAAGGCACATCCAAAATAACTTTAATATTTATACTGTATAGTTTTGGTATGAGCACAGCATGTATTTAGGGTAGAGATTTTCTTTTATTTTAGCAGCGTTTCGAAACCTTTTATGATTCAATTAGAGTGTACCCCCGAAGTTAAGATATTAATCATTGTAATGATATTATCTTACAATGAACCTTACCCAAGCAAGAATATGACGTAATACTAACGTTATCATAACGTTCTGGTGAGTCATGCTTTGGTTCTTGTTACGTAATTTTGAGGGCACCCAAATACGTCTTTAGAACCTAACATTGCGACGTCGCAATATAACGTTATTGTGACATTCTTGTAACGTCCTTTCACGTTATAATAATGTTATTATAACATTCTTTATTAGTTAGGTCACAACTTGACCAAAATGAAACATTATTATAATGTTCTTTTTTGATAAGTTGTAAGTTTACCTAAAGTAACGTTATTGTTACATGACAATTGGATAGGTTTCAGATTAACTTAAAAAGTACAGTCGCAGAACGTTCTTGTTATGTCGCTGCTTACCTGGGTAAGGTTTTAGATATTAACCTGGATTATGTTACCTTATTGATGTAACACGATATGATATGTATTGTTCATGAGTTAATTTGCGGAAAAGTAGCCATATTGCTATCCACAGACTACTTCCTTTAGTTGTCACGATTAGTGAAGTGAGCATAATTAAGAAAGCTGCTATCGCGACTCCTGTTCGATCTGACTATTTTCTTTGTGTCATATTCAACGATATTCTATGTTTCACTTAAAGTTGATATGAATAATTCATACAAAAGAAAGCAATGGTAGCGGAATTAATGTTCACCACAACATCGACTTTTTTCATAAGTAATCGACCGTTTACTCTCAGTTATCTCAATAGAAGACGAATTTGAAATTGAGTGGCAGTTGTGATGGACGTTTTCTTCTTTGCATCAACTCCTGCTATCAAATTTCTCAATGATTTTGTCGTTTTAATGCAATCAAGTCCCTTGCCTTAAAGTACTGCATTCATCAAGGTTGAAACAGATCGAAATAACTCTTGAACTTTTAAATCACACCTGGTCCACGGCTGTACAGCCGCCAGATAAAACGTGCGGAATTGATGTCTAATTTGCCAATACCTGCTCCAAATAGGCAAGCAATAGTATTTTTAGAATTCAATGTTCTTTTTGGTGTTACATAGAATTATTAACCTTGTAAATACATGTGTGCATGTTGACTAAAATCCCGCGGCCTCCCTTTTGATAAAACATAAAAGATTTGTAATCAGCTCTTTCTAAAGCTGTCTTTCCATTAAATTCATGCTGGCTGATAAAGACTTTTAATTGATGAAAGTTGTTTATTTTCTATCTTCAATAACCAAATTTTTAATTTTTCATCATTATTTAATTTGTAAATGTTGTTTCCTACTTCAAACCAATAAGCGAACGATTAAGAAGCATTTTGGCACAATGAGTCCATTTCGTTCACCTTAAAAGAAGGAGCTATTTATAACATCGTATTGAATTCTGGAGCATTTTCCCTGGTGTGAGTGGAACTGAGAGTCTAAAAACTAATCAGTCTTAAGTCAAATTGATCCTCACTTGATGTAGGGTTCTGAACCTTCTTGCTATTTGTTTCTACATGTTGAGGGATATTTTTACTAATCAGTTTTAAAACATAGGGAGTATGGATTTTTGCAACGACATAGGTTTTCCAAAATTTATTCATCCATTTTCTTTCCCACATTCATCCAGCCGATGATCTTTCACGGTGTTACAATGCATCTTTTGCAGTCAGATTATCAGAAAAGGTGCTCCTATATTCAAACATTTTTGAACTGGTGCATAGAACAAACCTCTTGATATATCGACCGGATAAATGCATTTCAATAAAAGGAACCAATTGACTTAATTAATTTTGGCCTTCCTGAAGTCAGTCTTGAAAAAATCCATTGTTGTCGAATTGGTAATGGTGGCATTTTAATCATGCTTATCTTTTTTGTCTGTGACAAAAAGAAAACATCGGCCTCAGGTGTGACAACCAGTTGACAAGTGACGCCGGCCTGTGGGGAAGTCCTTGCGTGTTTACAAACTGTAACATGCCGTCTTTAATTGGAAGTATTTTCTCGAGCAACCGAAACTGAAAAACCAAGAATGACCCTGAAGAGAATAAGAACAGTTCAAAGGAATTGGTCTTTAAATACCATACAGATAGTTTTAGACATTTGATTTATGGATATACAGATCACTATTATACACCAGAATCAAATATTGTCTTACGTAAAGTAACCTTAGCGAAAGTGATGATACAATTTTGATAATTGACCATGCTATTCAAGGAAAATAAGACGTTTGCTAGAAAAAAGAGATAGTTTTTAAGAGGCACTTGTAAGTGTAATAATACCATCTTTAGTGTTTGATCAGTGTCACAACCGAAAAAGCACTATGGTTCCATTTGCATAAATAAATAAAAGAAAGTTAACGATATCCAAGAAGGGTGGATTTGCCATTGAAGGCGATATTAGAAATACCATTCGCTCTTTCACTCTGAGGTGCTTCCTTACATTCCGAGGTCTCGGTGCTGCAGTATTCATTTGCAATCAAAAACCATGAGCACGTTTTGGATTGACCAATTTGGAAGTAATCGAAACGATGGAATCAGATTGATGAAGTGCTGACTTTCACCGATGAGAGGTGTTGTTCATATTAATCACACATCTCTACGACAATGGTCAGGGAGTAATACAGATTAATTTCTAGGTACTATCCTGCATAACCTATCGAGTCAACAAACGTAATCTTTCACAAACATATTTCTCACACAATCTTTGCTATACTGGACCAACATTATTTTCATGATCCCCAATTCTACATTAGATTGATAACCAAGCACACTACTGATATAACTTTTATGGAGTGATTTTTGTCCCGGTTAAGGCTATCCTAAACTTTCAAATGCAGTTTGCTCTCTCATCATCCCTTTTATACATGGATAGGCCTATATCAAATGCCTATATTGTCTGATACACTTGCCCTTTTATTCACCCCGCAATTACCGGAGCTCTTATATATTACGAGCTCGGGAACTGTTCGGGGAACAAAAGAGCAAGATATTGTTTACGTGTATCTTGAAGCTATCCTGCATGACCTTTTGAGCTAAACACATTTGAGTGATCTTTAAGTGCTTCAGGAGGATACCTTATATGTTGCGTCAGCAGTTTGTATGATTCTGTATCTGATGACCTTTTTCAAGCATCATTCTCATGATTGCTATGGCTTCCATCCATTTTTCAATATAATGCGCTCAGTTGGATGTTCCCTCAAGGACATGGTTATATGAGAGGCCTCCTAACTCGGACACAATAGCCCTTATCATTCCTGCATTTAATATGATCGTCTATCAGCAGTATGTTTTCTTGTAACTCTAGGATATTTGGTCGGAGGCGAGATAATTGATGCTTCTCCTAAGATTGGCCAGCCATGAAATTGATAGCTCGTTGTTTTGTGGCATGGTAGCAAGAAATCTTAGGAGCAATCAGTCGACTATGACTAAAACTTAAAGGGGTGTAAGCTTTCTTGAAGGAGAAGGAATGATAGATAGGAACCTTATGGTCTTATCTAGGGCACACTGGCTAGATAATTGGATAATTGGTCTGGATATATTTTCTCTGAAATGATATTTCTTAAAGCACCTCATCACGATCAATTGTCTAATTCATATGGTTCTTTATTACCTCACTATCAGTTATCCAATTTTCTCGAGTTGAAATGAATAGTTATTGTTCCTAATAACCATGCAGTGAGTTCTCCATTTTCTGGCATTTAGTGCAATAAAGCCGGCCTCAAGAGATTTGCCTGTAATATTGACTTGAAAATATCTATATGAGGAACGTTTATCACATTATGATTATGAAGATAGGAAGAAATCACGGAAATTAATGAAATAAAGACCAATTATAACGTTTGTTGTACAGAGCAAATGGACTTTATCAATCACCGCCCTTTTAAAGCTTATATGTGACATCGGCCAAATCATTATATTTTGTATGTTTTCTGAAAAAAGCACATGCCATGATAATTAGTAGGCCTATTACTGGATCATATCTATATTGTTTAAATGTTACAGTTCAACGGGTAAGTGGGGTAAATAGCAGCTCAGGTATTTACAGGAGGTTCACTTTTTTATCAAAGGGCATCGCTCAATTTCTTAGAAATTGGACCAATTGCGAGTTCTCCTTTGATAATTGCGATGTCCCCAAGCAATGTTGGCCTGGGCATGCACTGAATTGAGAATCAGGTTTTCATAAAACCAAGATGTCCTCTGATTATAAAAAGCTATCTTTTCTAAACTTTTCATTATTTTCTGAAAAAAACTTCACTAAAAGTTATAATATTTTTTTAGATAATCATTATCAAAGGTCCATTTCTGTCACTAGTATTATCTCCTTCGTCAAAATTAACAAAAGCAATGAGAACCCCCTGAGGGCCTCTCGCCCATCTGAATATGGTTTTCACCATACTGCTTTCCCATATTTTCTCCCTTCGAACAGTCAGAAAAAAACTCATTCTTGTTATTGGCAATTAAAGGCATCCAGACGGCTACTCAGTCCATGCCTACTGGAGAAGCTCGGGCCAGGGCTTTAATCCAGGTGTTGGACCATGGAGCATCAGGGAAAGCCCTACTCCAGGGCAATGACCATCCAGAGGTAGGTCGTTGGTGTCAGCAGGGCTTTTTCCTTTGACGAATATCCCACCACACCGGAGGGCACTAGGCGCTGAGAGGTAGGCTGACACCCTATCGAAGTACATACCGGATTCTAGGTTTGTTAACTCAGTCCGCCCTTGCGAAATCATTAGTTCAAGCTACAGGCCGCACAGAATTTCCAATTTTCAAGAGCCCCTAATAAGGGTGTGTTGGTGACTCCAACCCGCTAGCTCGTTGTTGGACCACCGCCACTCACTGATGTCATTATGCAATAACTCACAGTCCCTGGATAAACACTTCACAACCTCTAGCCACAGGAGGTCCAATATTTTTGCTTTGGGTCACAAACATTTCAGCATGTAATATTTTGCAGGAAAAGGATGTCTCATTTGTCTACGTTTATATCATTTTATTTTAGACGACCGTTTGTGTGGGGACGGGGTTTACAGGGTTTTAACATTAGATTTCGCCACGGCTTGGCAACGCCCTGTCAGAATTATAGCCTGCACTTACACCCAGCCAGTTAGATAAATTTGGCTGAAAATGGTGAAAGGACACGCGACCGCCCCTTTCCCACTGTTTGGGCTATCGGTCGCCGCCCAGGCGACAATATTAGCTTTGGGTAATCCATGGCGGGAGGAGTTTACCTTTATATTCAGGTGGGGGGACTTGTCAACCTGCCAGGGCTAATCAAAGGTAGTCTTCCCGCCCGCCCTCCCCCACTTACCCTCACCTCCCCGCCCTCCCTCGCCCTCCCCGCCCTGTCCTGCCCTCCCCGCCCTTACCCCAGGGGTTGTCCTTGACGGTCGTCCCTGGCCTTTTGTGAGCCTGACAAGCTGCTGCCTGCCGCCCGCCGATTTACTGAGGGATTAGGCCGCCCCACCTCCCATCCTGACCCCGCGCCGCGCCGGCGACCGCGCGGGACGGCTCGTGTAAAGCGGCCGCGCGTTAAAACCGGCGCGGCAAACCGGCGCGGCAGAGCGAAGAAATGCACGACCAGCAGGGGCCTGGCTGATGCTACTTGCGGCTTCTTACTGCCGTTTTATGGCATAGTACTGAGTCCATCGGGCGCCCCTGCAGGTCCTCAGAGGCTAGGCCCTGTCCACATATAATCAAGTCCTCCTACGCATCTTCTCGCCTTTTTAATTCTATTCACATTCATTTGAAATGAGGTAAAGTGGCTAAACCCCTGAAATTCTTGGTTTTTTAATTACCTAAGGCAGTACCTAGCTTCTTGTTGAACATAAATAGTGCAACAATGTACAGGGGAAGCTTTGCGGCGTCATTTTCTATTCATGTCAAGGCTGAAGATGAGTATACAATAAATGTAGATAGCGTGGGTGATAGCTAATCCTCCCGGAATAATAAAACCATAACGCTGGGGCTCATTCTCCGTACGGGTATATATATATGATAAGGCGTGATGAACACCTTTTCCCCCTTCATGCCTAGTTTTCTTCTTTATCGACCTAGCTCGTTAGCGTTGCATTCATCGATAATTCTATGTCAGACACACCGGAGACAATTCCTGGTAAATGCATGGGAAAACCATTACACGTTTATTGGCTACAAGTATAGGGCCCCGCTGCTAATATAGATAGCCGTCATTTCCTGCCAACGAATCACATCGTCATTCTGCATTGATTCCTAGTCAGGATAGGCCTAATCTGGTTAGACAATTTTATGTGTCTCGTGCTACGATTCTCACCACACTTTAGGTATTGAATAGCGATCCTTTATAATTACCCAAGCGGGGGTACCGTTGGAACGAGCGGCCATAATGGCTACCCACTCCGCCGTTAGTTGGGGGCGTCCGGCCGGGATTGGACGACCAACGACGGCGTCCTCCACTGCCTTCCTCCCCCCTGGATTATCTTAGCCAGACGTCGTTGGTCGTCACGGTTCCCATGGAAAATCCCAACTCCCCAATCAGCTGCCCCCTGGCGATTCCTCCAGGGTGGATGCTGGAGGGAGGGGCTGTATGTATGTGTGTACATGGGCGCTGATAAGGGAGGGCGCCTTGGGCCTGTGCCGTCGGCGGTACTTTATTTTGGCGATAGAGGACGCACAGCAGGGAAAAACTTTAATGAGGGAAGGAGACAGGTTCGAACATAGGAGGGGAAGCAAAGTAAGGTAATTGGGAAAAGAGGTGAGGAGGAACGTGCGCAGATCTCGGCGAAGTGAAGGCGATTGTACAAAAGGAGGATAAAGGTAATTGGGGGGAAACAAATGAAAGATTCAAAGTGTTTTTGTTTCGGAGGAAAGTAATTAACAATTAGCAGGCAAAGCAATGCAAAGAACGTAAGTCGGACAATGTCACTGTTAGAATCTAAAGAAATAGGTGTTTTATTGTGAACTGAGGGAGAAGGGACACAATGAAGGTGCTCTGAAAAGGTGAAAGAGTAGGCCGGATGATCGGTTGTATTTAGTTCTTTAAAGTACAGCCGCTATAGAAGGGCGCTGCGGTGGGATGACCTTTCCAGTGGAGGACGTGGTAAGGGCGACGTCTCAGGTCGCACCTCACTTCCTGGCGACAGGATGTGACCGGACGAAATGCCAGGTCTTATTCCACAGTGTATAGAACTGGATTTAGGCAACCTGGACCTCCACAGAATAGCAGACTTGTCTCAAGGCGACAACTCTAGCTGAGCGTTTGCTACGTTCTTGTTTTATTCTACTTAGCAAGGAGGCCGCTCACCCGCTCTAAAATGAGTCTATCTGAATCTTTCCAAATGGATGTTGATGTATAGAGTGCGTGGATTTTGCTTTCATACTTTTTAGATTACTGCTGTCGCCCTGTGCTCATTTCGATTGTTACATCTATGTAGGCCAACACAGACCCGTTTGGATTCTAGATGCAGGGACCTGCCCAAATTTTCCATTCGTTGTTCTCTATCTAAAGCACGACGGTGGAATTTAGTGAGATCAGTAGAACTGGTTGACAACGAACTTCCTGGTGAGAAAATAGCGAGTTATAATAGGATTATCTAAGATACATCACCTGTTTGTCTATATATTTTAATTGTTTTTTTAACAAATGTAATTGTGTAGTCCCTCTTCATTACGAATGAGACTCTTTTTTTCTGCTATTAAATAGGCGTCGTTTGTACCTGACCAATTTAGAACCGATGCATCATGGTGTCTTTGTGCTCCAGGAATAACAGTTGCTGGAACAGAATTAGAGAGTTAGTTACACTGACGGCTCCCAAACCATGCGTACTAAGGGTTTGGTCTCTCTGGAACGAGTTGCATTCCGTGCCTTGATGAAGCAATTTTAAAAGACAAAGGTCCAATATCACTGATTGCCGGTTAGGCTTAGAGAGGGGGCCCATCTAGGGGGGTTGTAGTCCTATGGGCAAGCCGCTGAATCAGTTTCTGCAAGCGTGTTATTTAGCCCAGATGCCCTTTGCGGTAAACACTATTGAATTTCAAACTGGTCTCTTGAGATTGCATTGCAAGACCTCGACACTAGAGCTTGAAAAAAGATAACACCCTTGGTATCAGTATCAGTATCGTCACGTTACATTAGACAGGTCAAATTTCCAATACCGTTTGCGGTCGAGGCCTTTGCCAAATTGCTTGTAGAATTGATCTGAATATCAATTGTTGAATTCTTTCCGAGAAAGAATCATAATGCATGTAAAAAGTTGTGTAAATTGAATACCGGGACAAACGGGCGTGTTGCTTTATGATACAGTGGAAATGTACAGAGTGGTGAAGAATTAAATATCCTCATGTTTATCTTAGACCAATTACCGCTAAATCCTACTTCTAGCTAACTGGCAAACTGGGGGGGTGTTATAAAATGCGTTTTGAAAAGACATTATACATCATTACTTTTGACTTAAAGACTTACAAAACAAGAGAAAATGTGCAAGTAGGTAAAGTGGAATAAAGTTCATTACGGTGTAAGCTAGCCTACTAGAATCGTATTATGTAATGAGAATAAGGAGGTATAAAGCCGGCTGTTTATGATTAACAGTATAAGAACAGAAAACACCCTTGCAGGGTAGCAGTTCCTACAGTTATACGTACAATTAATTTGCTATATAAAGAAGCAAGTCGTTGTTTACAGTATTTTATCATAATCAATGCCAGTGCCTCATCTCTCGAACCTATAAGGTATTCTATTTAGATAAGGTGATATACTCGATATATGAAGATAATAATAGGGGAATAGACAATGAGTTGTTCTCATACGAGATTTCATTATAGATACATACATAAAGATATTGTGCTAGGTGCACCTTCGAACTGAATCACATCTTCCTTTTATCCTTTTGAACTCATAGTATTCTTGTGAAGTCAGTCTTTAAAAGCAAACAATGACCCTTTAGATGGAAATTATAGGCCTTCTGAGTCCTGATGGATGCCATGACATTCTCTCTTATCAGTAAAATTTCTTCGTGGGATGAAGCCTTGTCTTAAGATTCGTTTTCTTTTTTGGGGTAGCTTTATTGATGTACTTTTCCTTTTTATCCTCGAAATCAATTCATTACCAGTTAACGCGTTATGGGTAGTCCCCTCATATATTAGGTTTTCATGTGAGTGCTATAACGGCTAGTAAGCTTAAGTTTAATTGTATTCCTCCGTGTGGCACATGCAATACAGTGTAAACGCAAGGCAATTTGATAGTCTTAACCTAGCCTCAGGCAAATTATGATACGTTTTCCCCAACCTTTCGCCTTTAAACAAGACAGTCATGTCATAATTATTGTGACAGCATTGCATGCAATACGTATTATCCCGCCTTTTCATGGGGAGCTCCTCCTGTCACACGTTTATACATTCATCGCTTTTTGTCATGAGGAATAGGTATTGAGGACTGGCATTCAGATATGCCATTGACAAAAGTTAAAACACAGGCCGCGGAATGCACTGAAACAAAGAAGTTCCTTTCTAGGCCACATGGAAGGGGCAGGCAGATAACAGAAAACATACAATAGTAAGCCATCCAAAGGTTACACCAATGGCATACTGGTAAACACGAATACATATTTGCCGAGTCCTCCAAAGTCCTCATTCATCATTTCCCACGCAATATCACACCCGTCGATCTATAATCCTGCCGTGCAGGAGACCTCCCCCTTCCTAGATCCTCCTGGAGGTCTAGCCCCTCCTGTAAAGCCCACCTCCTGTGGGCCCGGCTCTGGAGAGACCACGGGACGAGTAGTACTGGAGGAACCGTCGGATAAAGCGCCTGTTCCACGGTCCCAGGTGGAGCAGGCTGGGGCCTGCTGGAAGTAAACTGGAGATCTGGGGGAGATGATGCCTACCTTCTCCAGGGAGCCTTTCAGTAGGCACACTGCATGGCTAACTAGCTATCGTCGGGCCTGGGGGGCAGGCTGGCACATACTGGAGGTATGTAAAGCTAATGATCCACGTTGCGACATTTTGCAAACCGACACAAAAGATAGTAGCAAACCGATCTCAGGACCGACGGTTTTTTAAAGGCCCAGAATCGGTTTGCCAATTAAACTTGTTGTTCGTAAAATCGGTCCAGAATCGGTCCAGAATCGGTCCTCTCCCCATGATCCATGGTGGAGGTCAAAACCGATTATTGTCTTTTATTCTGTACCACAAATTAATAGGAAAAACATTGAAAAAAGATCGGCTGATTAAATTATCAAAATTGTGGAAATATTAATACATTTCTTGTCTACAAATTTACAGTACTACCAGAAACATATATTATTTAATCTGTTTGATTAAAAAAAAGTAAAATAGTAAAATATTTGTCGAGAAGCATTGAAAAATGTACCACATGAAAGAGAATTTATTTTGATATATTTTGGTAATATTTTCGTTCTATTTTTCCCAAAAATGAATGAAATAACATTGAAATGCATAGACATAATAAAATCGGTCCACAATCGGTCCAAAATCGGTCCAAAAATATTAAACAGGTTTAATAATTGTGTCGGCCTGTCGTCGGTTGGAAATCGGTTAGAATAATTTACTCTCACATATGTCGGTTTGGAAATCGGTTTGGAAAAATCGGTTGACATGATCCACGTCACGATTATTTCTAAAGTGGACCGATTTTGGACCGATTTTGGACCGATTCTGGACCGATTCTGGACCGATTCTGGAGATAGAAAATATTTTGAAAATCGCTTCACTATCGGTCCTATTTTGTCGCAACGTGGATCACCGCCTTTAGATGTGGTCACCGGAATCATAGCCGACAGAGCTATGTAGGAGGGGAGGGTAATTTGGCCTCGTTGTATTCAGCCCAAGATCACGGAAGTTTGAGACCAAAGAGGGATTGATCTCTTTTGGGATTTTAACACTACATGTTTTATGTCGCAGTAAAACCGATCTGGCACCTTAAGAATAATGAGGACACAAGGAGAGTATTCTATGTTCTATTGCAACAACTACATCCTTTTTTTCAAGATAAGAACTTTGTTTTAGAGTTCAAATACCTAGACCTTGGCAATTCTAGGTTAAACAGAACACCGTCTTTCTGTGTCTCTTTCTGTGGGTAATGTGGTAGAACTCCTTCTCCTTCTCAACCCATGGTTGCGTGCATTTGCCTTTACACTGCATACATGCCTTTTTATAGAATTAAACCCTTTCTTCTTTGACTGTCGGCGTGCCAGTATCGCGCTCGTTACCACCCTTTTCGCTTGAGGGTCCCCTGCAAAAATTACCTCAACTAAATCCCAGACGGAATCAACACGTACGTTCTTTCACATGGGGTGGGGTTGGTGTTCCCTGCAAGTTGCAGGTGCCCTTAATGTTGTGGCCTTAAGTGACGTCAGACGTGCGTGGGGCCATTACGCCGAGTCTGCTTAGTGTCCTATGTCCCCCATGCACCCAGTCACTCCCCAACCCAACTCCGACTTCCCAAGCCCGGCCCTGCACGCCATCCCCGAGCATAATCTCATTAATTAAATTGTAATTCTAGATTGTACAACACGGCCTTAGCGTCCTCGCCCCGCTGTAAACGTGATTATCCACGTAATGAAATTATATACCAGCCTTTACCTTTCGAGGACAGGTCTTTGCCTTAGCCATCGACCAGTCCCATATATGGGAGCTATTCTCCTTGATAGTTAGCCGACCTGTTTCAGTTGGTTAGAGCCCAGTTACTGTTACTTAGTTCTTTCCCTTTAAAAGATGTGTTGCTATGGTGATCTTCAGGCGTGGGTTGTAATGGGGGCGTCCGATGTATGCGTATCCTGTATCGTAAATCAGGGAGGGTTGGCGACCAGTGACAATGCTGGGGGATCCATCTGGGATCGTAACGGCGTCGTAAACATGTGCCCAAGGATCCGCCTTGACAAAGAACGGGCGGTTAGACGGTGTGTGGATACATCAACCAGCTCAAAGAACACGTATACCCTAACTTACCAAAGCTGGTGTAAACATACTGGAGGACGCGTTAATCCTGTCATATGGAGACTTAATTTATTCTGAACTCTTGGGATATAACCGCCCAAGAGAGAACTGCCCGATATGCATGTATTCTCCACCTCAAAGAGAAAAGCCATGGGACCTGCTTTATTTAGGGTGAAACGTTAGACAGCTATGAGGAAGAACCATAAGGAAAGAACTGATTAATCACTAAGTTTTAATGAGTTTACCGGCTTGGAAGGATATAACGATTCGAGAGCATGCACAAAACAACCTTTCCCTACGGGAACTGCTTATTTTGAATAAGAAATGAGAGTATCACATGTACTCAAGCTCGTTATCTTCCGCCTCTCAGACTGTTTTGTCTGACTCTACCCTAAGAGGATTGACGAATGTGGCGCCGGGGAAGACCTTCATAAAAGGACACTTTCCTTATACTGCTGACAGGCATACTGTTGGGTTCAGGCATACAAATAACGAACATGCCACAACAAAAGTAGCAACCAAATAAGTGCGCAACTTGAATACGAACTGTGTTATCCTTTCTTCTGCCTAGGAGATATTATCCAGTCAAGACGAGCCAATGCAAGAAGAATTCTGACGCAAAAATGTATACAAGATTTAGGGTAAAAATGTACACGAAACGGGTGCTACTTTATCAAGAATTCTGATTATGTCAGAAGAAAGTTGAATGTATACATTGTCTGTATTGTATAACACCGTGAAAAGCACTATAAGGTGACGATGTATCGGATCAGTAAAATAAAAGAAATCAGATTATTTATACACATGTATCAAGAGACATTTCTAAGACGCAGTGCGACGAAAAGTATACAGTCTGCAATTTCCCTTCAGGTATTGTTCTGATTAATATATTATATTAGGGGCGGTTCCCTAAACTTTTCCATCTGCACTATAATTATATTCTTGCCCGTGTAACAGGAGAAGCAACACTTAATTACACGACAAAAATAAAAGTATTGTTGGCTAAAGTATCCTCATAATCTTGAGAAGATTGCTGCAAGATAAGACTGGCCTATTTATGCGTTGTTCATCTGTTCAATTTCTGAAAGGTATTGGAAACCGAAGATTAGAGGTTGGCAATAGGACCTTGGAGGTGCGATCATGTTTCATGCAGTGGCGGCAGTAGCCGGGTTAAGCGCCACCATTAACAATGTAGTTAATCAATACTTGTTTGCTTGGTCCGATAATCCATTGTCGGCCGACAGGGTGTTGTACAAAGTAGGCGATCTTTGCTTATTGATGGCGACATCTTTCATGACCCCAGCCCCGGATATGGTCCGCCTACCGGCCCAGAAACCCACCCCCTTATGGGCACTGCACCCTCCCATCCCCACTCCTGTGCACCCCAGCTATAAGGGAGCCTAGGAGCATTACCCACACACACGCCCCCTTGCTCCACGGCGGCCTCCTGGTCAACACCCTGGACTGGTCATCTATATTTCATGTCACCTGTGAATAGTTCATGTATGTGGCCATAGGGGGGTGAATGGCCACCATTGAGACTAGTACCCGATCACAGAAGGTGTCGGTGTGTGCATTATAGCCCGTGCCGCTCCTTATTATCGTGCATATAACGACATGCCCATCTTTGCCTTATGACTAATAATATTCTGTATCAGATCGTGTATTATTGAATGTATACTCTTTGTAGTTACTGCGCGGGATACGGTTCATGTTCTTCTTGTCCTTGCGCCCATCATATTCGATGCCCTTCTTCACTGTGGCCGGGTTATCATTTCCTACTGCAGCAGACATCGTGTCCGGATAACACCCATACTGATACATCAATTCCTCTCTATATTTGGGCCTGCCAGAGTAGCTAGCAGTGATATGGAATTGGGATGGGATGTTGGCTTTACACGAAACACATGCCCGTCTACACTGAACACAGTTCAGGTACTCCTAAAAGGACTCTAAAATTGGAAATGTTTCTCATCTAAGGTATATGATAGGCGACCTTACGCCCAATGTTTTAAAGCCATAATTATGGCACACTGTTTGAGGCCGCCATTTTTAGTCACTACTGTTAACATCATAATTAAGCGCATTCTCTATGAATATAGAAAGAACCCTTAAGACCTTGATTATTCCGAATGTACATCCCCTAGTTCCTAAGCCCATTCGTCCTCTTCTGTTAATTATGTCTTTTCAGTGCACATGTTTCTTTTTGTTATAAATGTGATGATTCAGACAAATCTCATACGTTGTTCATGCCACTGGAATCCCGAAATGGGTCGGTCGAGCTCTTTTAAAGAACTCAGCATGACCGAGTAGAGAAGTGTTTCTTTCTTTTAAAAATGTTCGTGCTATTGCATACCATTCAGAGTCATCCTTTACATTGATATTTAGCTGAACTTGCAAGCAACACAAAGTTGAACTCTTCTATTGGCATGTTGACCTTATGATCTTTAAGTGATCTTCTTTTACTATAAAGAAGATGTTCCCAACAGCAGGCGTAAAATAGTTACAATGAATTAGGAAACATATGATACATGGGTCTAAAACCTGAATCAATTATCCATATGCCCTTAACTGCATATAAGGGAATTATCTTTCCAAAGTTTTCCCTAAGCGAAAGGAACAACTGCGCAATGGGGTAACCCGACTTCAGCTACATTTAATAAGTTTGCACTTGATACCGTCATTATTATGTCCTGCCTCCTCTTTTGATGCCTCCTCGTCTGTTGGATGAGAAGTTTCTTTTTCCCCGACCAAGCCCCGTACGTGTCCCAGCACTGTTGCGGCGGCACGGAGGTCTACAGGGTGGGAATCCGCCACTGTGCAGGCTTCCGGCAGTCGGATTCTGGTTGCTATCATGATTGCCTCCGGTACGTAGGTAAAAATAGCACTGTTTTCCTTTCTCTAACTCGCAGCCACAGGATGATAGACTGGCCCTGTGCGATAGGTCCACTTTTCATCGTCCCGGCATGTCATGTAATACTGGCAGGATTTCGATAAAGACCACTGCGACTGCGAGTGGTTAGCAAGGATTGGAAGCGTAATGGTGTACTTTGTCAGCTATAGATAAATGTTTTGTGACTTGCCTCCATTATCTATTTATAGTATTGCCATTGTGGGACAGCGTAATAATGTCTAAATTTGAGATGCGGACGTCCGTTTGCTGTGCTGTACAGTCACGTACGTTAATTGCATTAATTAGATCTTGTTAGCACATCAGTTGTCTTTATCTATAGACATAAGTAGTACTGTTAATGTTGAATTTGTATCAGGCGCCAGCAGTAACTGCTGTTGGTCGTCATATATGATGACACTGTCTTTAAATCCAACCATTGTTACATTTGTAATCAGACAAAAGTCATAATCATATTGTATATATATTTCTGACTATTTACAAATCGATGTGTACAATTTTTATTCAGTAACTGTAAAAAATATGTGCATCAAATACATCAACTGTGCAGTATGCCTTTCCAATTCCATGAGGAAATAACTTTAAATTTCAAAAGTTTGGTTTTCGTTTTACACACTAATACCTCCTCGGAAACAGTCCCTGTCATCCTTAAACGAATTAGCAAAACTGCAGGACATTAAGTGCAAAAAGAGAGCGTCACTCTTTAACGATACAATGAGTGATTGCCGGAGACGCCAGACAACCGAGGGTATTCAATCATGGCGTAACTCTCTTTGCCAACGAATTCCGTACTACTTGTGTGTACAGTAACACCAAAGTACCGACTTGGGTTCTCCAGGCGGTCCCTTGGCCGACTGCGGCAGTGTAATATTCAGACAGGCTGTCGGCGATTTCAAGCTTAATTTGTCTCCGGGGCGTGGCGAGGTGTTAGCCGCCAACCCGACAGGAAGGACCGGGCCCATAAACAGGAGTGGGCCCCGTCTTTGCCTCTGGTGACGCGCCCAACGTTACCCCACCCACCGACGTTGTCGGGGTGGTGCCAGCCCAGCTTCCCCCCACCTACTCCCTTATTCACACTGCCCCAACCCCACCACCACTGCCGCCGCTTACATAGACTTAATTGCACCTTGTTAGTTCCGCCGTGGAGACACGGAGTGACACGGTACAGATCGGGAGTGGATTTTCTTAGCGAGCTCATGTCACAAGGACGAAAGACTTGCCAGCACAGCCACCGCAGCAGTCGGCCCTGGGTCGGCAGGCTGAATGGATAGAAAGTGGCAGGCGACATGATTAATCTAGTAATTAGTGACGGGATAAGAAGGTGGTTATTTGTCCCTGCCTCTAAAATAGTGATAAGCTGGCGTGCGAGTCATATGAAATATAGATGTAAATATTTGTAGCAGGGATGTTTATGACAGTCCATTGGGATTCGGTGAAAATAAGATTGCATTGTCCATAGATGGTTGTCACGTAGGACAATGTTCAATTCATCATAATAGTATTTAGATAGGAGACACATGCGTGTTTGATATTATCAAGTCCATTAAAAAGACACTGTGAATGAAACAAGTCGTAGTACATTACATCCACATTCATTTACCCAGTTTTCTTCGGAGAGTAGGTAACTTAATTTAAAGTAGTGCTTCTTTCAGATAGACTTCTTTCCGTACAATAGAATTTGAATAGAATATAAGACTAGGTTAACAAATGCCCTGAATAAGTCGACGGTGACTATGTAGAGCTGTCGAGTTTCTCAGGTTTTCCCCTAGTTTAAGATAACCCATGAGTTGGAGTTTTTTTCTGTCATCGGACCTGTTAGGTTGCACTGCCATTAGCCATTCAGCCAGTTATTCGGTGCTTTCAATACATAATACGCCTAATGCGTTCCACGTTATTCAAAACGTGTTCCACTATCACTTTTTTCGCCGGAACGATCGGGCCATATCATCCTTCAACGTGATTTACCCCAAGGTATTGTGTTGGTTGACTGTCTTCGCTTATTCTCACACTGAAGACAAAGAGTGCATAATTGGTAATATGTACTCCTGACAAAAGTCTTGGTTTCTTAGCATTTTAATTGTTAGAGAATGCACTTACACACAGGGATTTCCTCTCACGTTTAAGCTTATCCAGCGCCAGGATTAACACATGCATTAACGATGGGGCGGATTACAACGGCTGCAATTAGATAACTGTGCGAGTCGCTTTGGTCAGCAATCGCTCATTGCATACCCAAGACTCTCACGCTACCCGCTATAAGTCGCCACTTAAACCTACCTCATTGAAATCGTTTCCCAAGACTATAAGACCTCTCCTTTTTAGTCATTGGTATGCAAGCCAAGCCTCACCATATTATGCCCCTCTTAATTTTCTACTATAACGGGTTTTTCTTACCCGACTGGTGCCTCTAACCAGAGCCTGATTTATGGAATCTCTTGTTGCCATGCTCAAAAGCACCTGATGAGAACGGCGACGTTGTGCCGTACTCTCGTCCTTTTCCTATAAATAAAGTTATGAGCTTAACCGCCATGGTTACTTAAAGTCCTTGCAGCCATAATACTGGCCTCATAATCCTGTATATGCAAATTTTATTCAGAATAGAAGATGGTAATGTTTGTCGAGGCAACGTCAAAACAGATAAGCTAATAAAATGGAAAGTGTTTGAACCAATTTTATAAACAGTAGCAGGATACATACTTGATGTTTTTTGCTTGGATACAAATAATTGTATCTCTCCTATTTGCAAGAAACGATCGCGGCCAATCTGCAGTCTACTTGCATACCTATGAAACATAATTATTCTAACAACAAATAATATTAAGCCAATAATACAAAATGTATTAACATTTATCTTGATCCAGACACCGTTGCACCTTCTAATCCAGGCAGTTTACAATCTCAAGGCGATGAGGCAGGCTGATTCTCCTGAGATCATACCAACATTGACTAAGAACATTAGGATTTCCGACTCGTATGAATTGATCATGAGAAAGACAATTAGATTACGTCGATGACTGTTGCGCAGCCACTGTGTCCTGGTTTTAAGTTTGCTCATGGATTCCCTTTCCGCACTGACGCCGCACAAGTTTACTTGATAATGAATAAAGAAAGCCTTTACACGTCTTTCGAATGCTCTCACGTGTGCTATTGATAAAATTAATAATTTTATCAGTCCGCTGCCGGTACATTGCATTTTTTTCTGGACCAGACACCGAGCGTCGTTCGGCTGTTCTAGGAAGGCATTCTTACAGTGGAATAGCCAAGCATGGCTTACATCTGAAGCCCCCTTTTAATTCAAACCGATGGAATGAGTGTATTGTATTTCCTGGCATAATATCCTCTTTTAATTATAGTCATTATTTTTGTCTGCAGACGCAGTTGATTCCTAAAACAATTGGTTCGAATATAGCAACACAAACATGTCGATATTGGCTCAATACCACATCTGACGGAATTGATAGCGGCCGTGGCAGTCTGAGGGACATCAGATACACAGAGACATAACGCACTGACGGGAGACTGATAGAAGGGGAATTAAATTTTCTAACCACGGCCTTGGGAGAAGAATAGACCAGGTGTTTGGTATTCTGTCACTGTCGCCAAAATGGAATGATCCTTGCCAAAGGGTCACCTTGGGTGGAGTAGGGGTGGGCGTAGGCGGGTGGCTAAAAACGTTTAGGTTAGGTAGGTCGTGTGCGGCAGTGTCCCCGTGATTCTATTAGACCTGGGCGTAATGGCATCTTGCAGGGCATCTGCAAGGCCCCGCTACCACTTGTGCAAGGGGAGCCAATATGTTAGGCTATAGTAAGGGCTGTGAATATATCAGATTTGCCCCCGGCTAGTTGGGACTACAAATTAGCCTTTAATCAAAGTAGGCCCGACAGATTCATGGTCAGGCCTGTTTTCACTTACTGCCCCAACACCTCCTTTACCTTACAGAGATCGAGTTTTCTTTGGGGCGCCTTTATTCGCACATGCTCCCCTTTTATGGCCTTTCTACGACCCCTTTTGCAAGGCTCTTATGAACTACACCCGTGGGCATATTATAAGGCGAACGTTACAGCTCCCGACGTCCCCCTTTATGTTTACAAAATGAAAATGTCAATTGAAGCGTTGATGTAGGCGGACAAAAGAGGTTTATGTAAAGCATTGACACGCCCTGGCAAATCCGAATGGCGATAAGGAAAGCAATCAGGCTTGCGCAGCAGCCGGCGACCTTTTGATCGGAGTGCGATATAAATTTGGCCATTGTGCTGCCAATGATCGCCACCCCCTAAGCACATATTCCCATTACGAAAATATTTTCTGGTGATGTGAGAAACGGCGGGTGGTGTTTGTGAGCGCTGTTTGTGAACTCCTTGTAGGCCAATTTGTCACGGCTCCAGCAGACTGACCAGTTCATGCCACGGGCGGGCGATAATATCAACAGTCCTGCCCACTCGGCCGTACTGTCATCGGCAAAGGGGGTCACTCAGTGCAGCCTTATGCTTGACCCACGCCGTTGCTATGGAAACAAAACTTGCATTGCCTCCACGGTCCACTGCTTGGTCAGTTCAGGGGGTTTTAATCAAAATCCATAAGGCTCACGCATTGCTTACATACATTAATATTTCAGCTGCGTTAATTGAGAGCTTGGATTGATTTCGGGAGATAAAAGGCAGATAGATTCTGAACATGAGTGATCTAATGAAGGGTTGGGATGGGACTGACGGGTCATGGTTGGCCCCGACCTCTGGATCCAGATCAAACGTCACGTAGGCTAATGGGTACCCTACTGGAACAGGTGTTTCCTCCAGTGTCAAGGCTTAACCTTTGGAGCAGCAAACCTCACATGACCCTTTTAAAATGGTGTTCGCCATCTGAGCCATGAAGTATCAAGTAAAATATCAAAGTTTAATGTCATACACCTTTTCAACTACATGTAAAAAGAAATAGTTAAAGTCGTTTATACAATAAATGTATATATGTATCTAGTATATGTTTTGTTTTAGACTAAATATAGGGAGTCTATATTGTTTAATTTTGATAGATTGAGCTGACTAAAGGTAATATATGTATTTTGCTTTGTATTATGTTCTAGCTCTCTATCTAAAAATGACTAGCTTTTTTTCTCACATTAATATTTGATACTATCAAATCTTATCATAGTTGCCAGGAGACTCAGCAAATGGAAAATCCGCTTTTTAGTAAAGGGAAGTGTTACATAACAAGTACGGCTGGAATTCTATTGGATTTCTTTCTCGAGCGGATCCGTGACAGCGTTTCTAAACATCTACCGGGATCTGACCAAACATCTCCGCCCACAGCGTGGAAGCTATTCTGGACCAGGACCCTATAATGATCGCCTGCATCGTGCCCATACCTCCTTACTCCAGTATCCCCCAGCCATCTCTATTACCCAGACATGTTTGGGAGGGGTGGGGAGATATGTCTGGATGCCACTAATAAGTAAGGACGGGATGTAGCCAGACGCCTCGGTCATTAGTTATCGGAAGGAAGCAACTACTGGCACTGACAACCAACTCGCGTCCAGCCCGCCCACTGACCATCACTCGGCGAGCTGCTCACTTGACCACAGGACACGTGGGGAGCAGGTGGGGCTTGGAGCAGCTCACCTGAGCGGCTCAGGGCCTGGCGTTACACCCCCAACGTCCGACAGGTGTTGGCCGAGCGGCTCGGCCAGACTAATTATTTAGTAGCACTGAAAGGTCAGCATCACGGTGGAAGCAAACATCAGGCTCCGGAATAAGCCCGACACAAATTGGTCTCCAAGTGGCAATCACAGCCCTTTCCTCTTTGGTCCTCACATCTACAACTAAAAAGGCGTAATACTATTTGATGAACATTCTCGTTTTATGTGCAATACTAATATGAACATGGAGCGATGCCGTTTATGAATGATACATTTACCTGGCATGTCCGTTAGTTTGAAATAAAAGTATTATGAATATGCCATGCTCTTTTAAGCTGTCAGGAAGAAAATATTCCAGGTCACTTGGGCCAATAATGCCCTGTTTCCACCAAAAGATTTTTCTTCAAACGATTCCAAAATACCCATAGAAATCGTCCAGATTTATAAATTCTGGCAAATCGTTCAACAAATCTGTTGGTGGAAACAAAGAATCGTTCAAAAGACTAGTTTCAATGGACGATTTTTGACCTTGTCGGCTGACACAAATCCCCCATAGATGCCAGACAAATTATTTGACATGTTAAATAATTTTGGACGATTTTGGCTTGTTGGACGATTTTTCTAGACAAATCTTGTGTTCATCTTTTGGTGGAAACAGGATTTCTTTGGACGATTCAGTAAAAACCACATATATAATCAAATAAGATACATATCAGACACAAAATAAAAATTGTAGATGCTCTCATAATAAATTGAAACATAGTTATTAGATAAAAAGAAATGTTTCATTAAATCGTTGGAAAAATCGTTGGTAAAATCGTTGGTAAAATCGTCTGTCAAATCGTTTTATGGTCTTTTGGTGGAAACAGAAAATCGTCCAAAAAATAGTTACTGATGAACGATTTTTTCTGACAAAAAAATCGTCTGTATTTCTCTGTTGAAGAAATCGTTCAAGTTGATCCAGTCTTTTTGGTGGAAACAGGGCATAAAGCTTCTTGTCAGACGTAAATACCTCTTGCTTCTGACAACCTGTGCATGTTGTACACTAAGGTTTACTTTTCACACATAAGTGAGACAGACGCTTTGTAGGCTTTGCGTGCTCACTTCGTTTAAGAGTCGCTGGGGACTAAAAGCTGCTTCCAGCTTTAAAAAAAGGTCCTGAGCTGATAGGTCTAATCGCTGACTGATAGTGTTTCACTAGGCAATACATTACCCCTGTTGGCAAAGCCCACTTGTCAGCGCATGTGTCCTGTTCCTCCTGGGCAAACATACATGGGCGATATTTGAGGTTTTTCTTGCATTCTGCACGTGCCATGTGATTGGCATGCATGACTTGGCGGCGGAAGGAGACAAGGGTGCGGGTGGCGGTGCCTTGGCAGGCCAATCATGTCTTCTGACAAGCGTTGGCGTGCAGGGTCCAGCAAGAACAATGGGTTTAGCGGTAATAGGCCGAGCAACTGCTCCCAGCCGGGGCAGCCAAACAGTGCTCTGTCATTCAGGGTGGGCCAGGCCAGGCACAAGTAATGAATTATGACACTGAGGAACGGGCAGGAACGACCAAGGCCAATAGGTGGAGTTTGCCCCATGCACTGTTTTCCCTGTGCCACTCAGTGCTTCTGGTGGTCAAGGGCAGTGTGTTTTAAGGGCAGCAGACCAAGGGTAATGTGTTTTAAGGGCAACAGACCCACAGACATTCCTCAACCCCGACCCCTTCGTGTGGTGTTCACGCGTTGCGTGGAGCCCCCACATCAGCTCTCTAGTCCCAGCAGACCCGCAAATGGGAGACAAAAGATGGAAAATCTCCCGCTTCTGCCCCAGGAGAGCCTGAGATTAACTCCTTTGACACGACAGAGTCGGTCTGTTTAAGTGTGGATAAAGGATTTTCGGCGTAGCAGACCGCACGACTGGCCCCCATTCAAAAGGCAAACTGCAAGGCTCAGGCCAGGATAGGCCGTTATCCAAGCCCTCGTACCTCGCCTAGGCCCATTTGAAGAAGCCTATCTCTCGTTTACAGGAAGAAAAAGATGTTTCTCCCAAGTAGTTTTGCACAGGATGGCGAGGACGTTTCATAATTGATGCCGTGCTTCTTTCTTTCTCACTAAAACACTGCACAGAGACCATGTGAAACTAGATATCACGATGTGCCAAGCTTTGTAAGCTGTCATGAAATATTCTATCACCTCCAAGACTCGTTAGGATCCTCTGATCTAGGCTTCTTTGTTATTTATAAGGCAATACAGTGCATACACATGTTAAGAAAATCACAAAACTTAGCAACGCACACACGTGTATGTTAAGTTGTAATTTTTAATGGCCTATGGTGTTCAACTAAAAACATTTTTGATGTATAGCAAAGACAAGAACTACATCCGTATTGTCATTATATTTTACGTAGTTTTGCTTGGAAGAAGGATTGTTTATTCTATTAAAGTATCTCATTACATAAATTATCAAGATAGCAATGATAAAATGATAAGTGAAAAAATAAACCTCACACCGCTTAATGGCAACGTTTTTACTAAGAAGATTGAATATGTATTTTTCAGTAATCAAGTTTTTAGCTAAAGTGTGTATCATATTTTAATATTTGCGCCTAATAACTAAGTTTATAAACCAGAAATAGATTATCACATTACTGTGTAAAAGGCAGTTTATTCAAAATGAGAAGTCAAGAAAACCAAAACTTGTCCATAGACTTCCCGGTTCCCCTCAGCCCATTAATGTTTCATAGTGTACAAAATATAGCAGCATTCAATTTTAAGAGGACGAATAAACTGGTTAAAAACAGGAAATTTCTTCTCTACTCCTGATTGATGAAGTCTTTTATCCCAGTCATATGGAACACGTTGGCTTTTCTACACGGAGACGGCCTTTTGTAAGGCTGACAGAGTGACAGTCACAATTGATAGGCTCCTCTGCGTTTGCTTTCATTAGGAAAAGTAATCATAAATTGAATTGACGGATCATCGGCAGCTGTCGACAAGAAAACAATAAATCCTTTAAAACTATGTGCCTCAATCAAGCAAGGCATCAGAGGTTCTCGCAGTGAGGAAATAACCTACTTCGCAGCCTCCTCGGGCCAGTTGTATGCTCCCAGTGTATAGTGAATGATTTAGCAGGATAGATGGCACTCCTTTTTTGTTTCAGCGGCCATTGAAATTGACGCCATAATTACCAATTGGCTTGGAGCGTTGACGCACTGTGCACTGTCTTAGGGTGGAACGTTTTCCATAAATCACAGCCAATTTGAGGGGCGCAGACTTTTTAGTGCTTCTTTTGCAGTTTAGTTCTCGGCTGGGTTCGAATGAAGTCCAAGATAGCCTTTGTAACTGGAGCTATAGTGGACCTCCCCCTGGGCAATCTCCCAGCCGAGTGGACACAGCGTCCGAGAAAATTGGCCAAATTAGTGAGGTAGTGACAGTATTCGGCACTCCGATTATGAATGAGGAATTCCAAGCACTTCCATCTTCGGCAATGGCCGGTACTTTAAGCTCGTTTTAAAACGGGCTAAAATGTAATGCCTAGTAATCGGCTCAATTCATTCCTCACTGATTAATGCTGTGTGATTTAGAATTGGACTGTTCCCAACACGGGGAAAAACTGTAAAAGAGATCGTCACATTAATGGGCCATCTGGCTTTCGTTGTCAACATCCGCACGTCTCTATAATGGCCACAATCGAATTATGTGTAACTTTCAATGGTGTTTAAATCATAATTATCTATAGGCTTATACCATTATACAACTCATGTATGTGTGAAATAGTTTATAATATATTACTTTTGGTGACCATGATAAGTCCTTCCATGTCTCATGTGGGCACAGCTGAATTGTTCAATTAGTTCAATGTATATTTATAGATAGTTCAGTTCACATAAGGCACAGACAGATATTGAAGTCTAAATAAAAGGCGGACTCGTACATGTGATAACCCTGTATCAGCCCTTTCCAGCCACGGCCACTGTAATATTGGCGCAAACAAACACTGTTTTTTTAAAGATGGGAAGGATTAACACTGAACGGCCGCCAAAAACATGGTTTGTCGTTTTGTGGGGACCCAGTAATGTCCTGTTTCCACCAACCGATTTTTCTATGAACGATTGCAAAAATATTCTAAAAATCGTCCCGATTTTTAAATAGCCCAAGAAATCGTTTGGTGGAAACAAAAAATCGTTCAAACGACCGATCTTTATGGACGATTTTTCACCTTGTCTGACGAAAAAGATCCCCCAAGGACGACAGACAAATTATTTGACAAGTTAAATAATTTCAGACGATTTTGGCCTGTTGGACGATTTTCCTACACAAATTTTGCATTTATCTTTTGGTGGAAACAGGAAACATTGGGACGATTCAGTAAATATCAAATATATAATAAAAAAGAATAAATATGAGGTGAAATATAAAAATTGTATATGCTATCATGAAAGATTAAACTATATTTGTTGAATAAAAATATTGTTTGATTAAATCGTCTGTAAAATCGTCTGTAAAATCATCTGTAAAATCGTCTGTAAAATCGTTTTATGGTCTTTTGGTGGAAACGGAAAATCGTCCAAAAAATCGTCACTGATGCACGATTTTTTCTAACAATAATGTCGTCTGTATTTGTCTGTTGAAAAAATCGTTCACTTTTGATCCAGTCTTTTTGGTGGAAACAGGGCATTAAGGTCCACAAGATATCACCGAACAACGAATGTGTACAAACTATTCCCTGTGCAACAGAAATATAGAGTCTGGTTGGGATGCTTGGTTTTTATTTTCAAAGATTTAAAAACAAAATTGAAAGGAGTAGTAAAACGTTTTTTTTTTGTTACCCTTTCAATATTGTTTAATTGTCGAAGACTTTCTCTGGTAAATGAAACTTTGAGGTAGCAAACGAACCAGTGTGGTGAGAATTCGTGTAAACAAAAAACCAGCATAACGTATACTTTCTGTGTGTTGTCTTGTATATTGGATTTTACATGGTGTTATATGTGTTTTACGATTAGTGACTCTATACTGCTATATATAGTTTAATGAGACACGAATCTTTACAGGCCTAGGGAAACAAAGAGTACGTTTTTGTGGCCAGTAGGTCTGTCGTTATTAGTTTTCTGGCAAATACATGCATGCAGGTACTATATAAGAGATCATGCATATATATAGTCATCATGTTCGATAAAGATTTAATTAATCTGCCCCGTCAATCAATTTAATTGCTTAGATATTCCCTCATCAACCTAGGTTGCTTGGGCTTTTTTATGGAAGACTCAACTGTGTATGCATGTTGTACAATCCATCACATCACAGTTCAGCACATCTCAAGATATAGTTTATCACTAACCATATAATAGAGAATTAACCCGGGAATGTATTCCTACATTTTAATCATAATATTGGCGAAGGGACGCAAAAGGGAGTCTCCGAATATGATCGTTTGTGGTCTTCACGTGATGGACGCCCCGATCTGACTGAAAGCCGATCTGGAGTTCATGCTCGCCACCCCAGGTAGGGGGCACCACGGGTGACCCCACGTGATAACCACCATTCATGATCCGCCGATACCCGAGGCTGAGCCATCCGATGCCTGCAGGCCCCAGTGCCGGGCAGCTGTCGGTGTTATTTTTCTTACTTCCAAGCTATCAAATCAGTATTGTATTTTCCAATATCATGAGGGGGTTATAAGCTAGGCCTATCATATGACAGAAATATGACAGGCTCAATTGAACAATCACAGGTAATTTTAATTTGATACATATAGCCGGAATTATTGTTTTCAATAGGGAGATACGAATTTGCGATAGAGGTCTATGTCTAATCTACATAACTAGAAACCACATTCAATATTGAAAATATTGAATAGCTATAGGGACCAATATAGGGATGAGCAGTTGTGTCATACGTATATGTTACGCGTGTACGTAAACAGTAGTAGTCAATTATGTTCATAATTGTATCAGCGTTCTATTCCGTGAATCTTTTTTCTACTTTGTACAGAACCGTTTGATAAAGGTAAATCGCCTGTTCTATTCAAAGGGCCATGGAACTGAAAGGTAGTAAATGGAAAGAGACTGAGGCATCGCAGATGATGTAAAACTATACACATTGAACATAGGATACTCTGAACTCATCCAAATGGTCTGATAAGTGTTTGCAGAGACAATTAAACAACGACGCTTGTATTCCAATACGTCACGGCAGTCTCTACTTTCCAGGACTATTACCAACCAAGATATAGACACCCTGAGTTGTGGTTGGAACAAAGCAATGGTACGCGGCCTCCAGCCAAGAGCTGGCTCTCACACCGAAGGAGAATCCCAATATCAATCGTAGAAGTGCCCCATGAACACACTGCCAGGGGTCCTCTCCGCGCCGGTAGGTGTTCAAGGCTTTGTTGCAGAGTATGTCTGGGGTCTGTCGCAAATCAATAGGCCAGAGGGAAACTTGCCACAGGAAACGATACCTCAGTGTGGCTAAAGTCATTACTGCCAGCCGGAAAAGTAGAACTTGTAAGAGCAGTCTGGGTAGGCCGGGCGTAGAAAGGCCAGACGGTCCCAGAAGATGTGAGGAGGGCCGGGTGACTGGGGTGTGAGGGCTAGTGAACGGCGGGGAGAAGAGGGATATTACTGAGGCGAGTGTGGGGCAGGAACATCAGAAAAGGCTGGCTGTCAGATTGGCGGCCATATCTGGCATTACTTTGGTCGGGGTGGTCGGTGAGCAGTGGGAGACAAGCACATTCAGAACGTCATTAGAGTCGGTGTAGTGTGCTCCCCAACTGCCTGTGTCAATACTCACCGACGGCCGGCCCCTTCTCCCTCTCCCCTGGTCCACTATTCCTCCAGCCGTCAGTCCCCTCCTCCCAGGACGCTGATGCCCTACCACTACAAAGCGTCGGGGAAGGGCGCGAGGCGGCCCAGAGAAATTGATTCAGCGGGAAAACAGAACTGAAAGCAATGGCCATTTTTAGCAGGCAGTCAGTCACATTAACACAACAGTTGCTCTATGAAGGAGTTCTGGGCCCATTCTTGCCTGTGTCCAGTGCTGCCGCCGCCACAACTGCTTCTATTGCTGGCAGCTTCTAGGTACATTCAGCCGTGAACTGCTCGCACTTGCTCAGATTTACTCACACTTGCTCCCGAGCCCTTGCCAATGGCTAGAAATGTCCCATCGTATTTGGGAAGATCCCACTCCTCTTTGATGTTAGCCAGGCGCTGTTGGTGCAGTAGGGGATTGAGCAGCAGTAAGCGTCTAGGTGCAATATCAGATGGTCGAGTGCGAGCACAGATCGCAATAAATATGTCTTTTCCGATTGCTTCTAATCACACAACCGCCCCTTTGATGCATTTGTATAATGCCAGAAGTAGAAAAAACAGAAGGCGGATGGAGTGATGCATCAAATAGATGGAATATCTATAAATACAGTTTTTCAATTAACGTAGAGCCTTTATATCAATCTGCTTCACATTACTTTTATTGCATTAATCAAAGCTGCCTTGGCCAGATGATACTTCAGTATTTGGGTGGACGTGCCAGTTATTTCTGCCCCTTCCCTCATTCAAGTGTAACCTCAAAGCATCTTACCACATGTTTTTATTTTCTGATGTAAGGCTTTGCGAGGCCTCCCCCACACCAACAAGGGTTCGCTTTTTACGTCTTCTTTGAACAAGTCGCCACCAACAAATAGCACATTGCCTATACTACTGCCGACCGAGCCGCTCTCTCAAAGACGCCGGCCTCGTGGGTGGGCCTAGGAGACGCGGGTAACCCGAAGGAGTATGACGGTACTGGAGGAAAGGCCGCAGCCACTCTATGCAGGCCTAATCCCCAGTGGCCAGCACCACCACACAAAGTTAATCCCACTTGTCATTGATCGCAGTCCATTGGATCTGGGATGTGGCATGCGTCTTGTGGGTACAGCCCCCCACATGACAGTTGCTACCTTACTGCCCCGTCAGCCCGATACATCTGCCGACCTTCTCCAGGGCCCCACAGCAGCTGCAAAGAAGGTCTTACACAAATGAACAGGTTAATTCAACTGCGGGCTGATTACGTCTTCAGAGTCCCTGACCTTTCACGTGCCCTTGATTTATAGCGGTATCAAATGCGATCTGGACAGAAATTGAAATTTTAAACCTACAAGGCGCATGCAATGATATCAGTGATGCAAAATGATACCGTCAAATGTGTTGCAAATTAAAAGCAAATTATACGGCATTCTCACATTAAAGGTTAACTCTGGCAGATTCAATTTGAGAGACATCATGATAAGGCTGCGATACGGGCCGTACCTTTAGCAATACTCGTGGGCCTTCTGGGGGCTGGTCAATCTTTCAGCGCGTCTTCTTGTAGGCACGGCCTAATCCATTGGGCATACATTTTAATCAGTGCACTCTCCTACTAAAGAGGCTCCCCGCTGGCCGCCCACACCCCCATAAGGGTAAGGAGCCCAGAGCGCGAGCTGCTCAGGAGCTGCTCACCACCAGATGGCGTCACCCGAGCATTAATTGGATTAGCCCTCTGGTCAGCAAGGCTCTGGACATCCATGAAACATGAGAGCAGCTCGCGAGCAGGTTATTGCAGGGCTCTACCAGCGCCTTAGACGACAGGGAAAGTGCATCGGTCAGCACGGCATGGGTCAACCCTGAGGCCGGAAGAAAGTGGACCTCCACTACTTAGGCCTGGCGTCTGTCCACTGTTCCCCACTTCACTTCATTTCCTTATCAGTTTTTCCACATTGCCTTTTCCTTGTCTTCCCTTTCTTATTTTATTTTTTTCGTCCATTTATTGTGTTCATAATCTCAGATAAGCGCGCATCATTATCTCGCCCATTTTTATCTCTCATTTTTCCAAATCCTTTTTGTCAGCTACCGATCTAGTGGATTCTGGGGATTGACAACGTATTAGATTAGCTATTTCATTTTAATTTGATAATTTGAATAGAGCTGCCTTATTTTCATGTTCAAAATACATCCCATTCAAAATATCTCGTTTTACTTCTTAATTTATCTGAATTCCTAGAAGCTAGGTTAGTGTGCCATGTGATTCTTTGACCAGCTTTGCTAAGCTTGCATGTCTTGCCTGGCGTGAAACGGTTCGTCACATGATCAGTGTACCGCTAGTAATTCAATAATCCTTTGCCAAGCTGGTGAAGTCAATGTGATTGGACATTGACGGCACCCGATATCTGTGCGTCCGCATGCCCATGGGCATGCAGGGCATCAACCAGTTAAGTCACGATTTCGGGCGTTTAAAGAGGAAAGAAGACACCTTTGTGTTTAACCTTCCAAGTCAGATTTTGTCTCCATCTCGTGCACACTGCCTTACCTTATCGTTTCCTGATGTGAATGTCCTCAGACTTTCTAAAGCTTCAGATGTATCTGCTTGTGATGTGCTCTGAATGTATAAGTTTATTATGCTGAAAAGGCACATGTGGCATATTGCTTTAAAATGTCATGCATCTTTGTCTATAATACATGTATGATAGTAGTAGCAAGCTTGGGAATGACTATCTTGGAAGGTGTCTTCGTGTTTCTCAGAGTTTTACAAACGTAACGTCATAATATAAAAAAATAGGTAATTTCAAGACTAATTGGGATTGCTTGTTATTTATTTAACATAATCTTTACAACAATTTGAGAGTGTTTCCCTTTAGTCCTCTCATGATAGACAGATTCTTGAAATAGAAATATATATATACTTATATCAAGCGTCTCCCTTCCGCCTCCACATTTCCATATTTCCCACTCTGTTACGTCTTGTCCATAAAGCTATTCACCTAAGGGGTCATGTAAATAACCATAAAGCTGTGTCTATTTCCCCGGTGTCTTTGCGTCTGCCACACTGTCTACATATTGCCTGATTAGACCCAGTTATGTCTATTTACTCTGACGATTATGTCCCTCCTTTGACTGCCTTTCTTATTATTCACATGTGTGGGCAATATCTCCTGGTACATAAAACAGTGCTGTATGAGAATCTTTTGATGGCACCCGTTCCATAATATATACAACTTGCTAAGCATTAATCTTCCACTTATGAAATGATGTTTTCTCCCAATAGACATGGCAGTTATCACCGGGAAAGCATCGAAGAGATTTTTTCCCCATAAAGGACGCAGCGGGGCTGACTGTAAAGATGACAGCTTAGCCACCCTTACTGGCTTAAGGGTTAAGCTCTACGTAATGCAAAATCCATTGTAACCCGAGAATTGGATTTAGCACTTTGAGCGATAATCTGTGTGAAGGAGCATTTCCTTCGGAGCAACCTGTGAGTAATGAATAGGCATAGACGGTTTCCTGGCTTTAAATCATCACGTAAAAAATGTATTCGCCTGTGAATGAAATAATGATGCTGTAGCTTTAGTAGTGCTCGACGTCAAGTACAAAAACGTGGAGCTATGTTAACGCGTTATCACTTTAAAATATACACCTCCTATTGACCAGAAAGCAATGTTACAGGAAGGCTCTAGCGTGAAATCTCTGTGTGTTTAGACGAAGCCCTTTTGTGCAGGTTCTATAGGGGCGGCTTTCATCCAGGCAGTGAGAAATGAGTCGGGTGCGTCCAGGTTGGGACATAGACCACCCCCGCCTTCATATAAAGGCGAATGATTCCGTTCGTAAAACCAAATGCTTCCGTCCGTAAAGCTGTCTGGCCACAGGAACAGATTGACTTTACGAGAGCAGAGATGACGCCTACCATGGAGGCGGGTGCCAGGGCCTGGCGGGTTATAGCCCCTGGAGGTGACGGACGCCCGGAGAGGGTCACTCTCCAGGGACACCCTACATCATAGCGCATCGCCATGGAAACAAAGTCACCAGGCATATGATGGGATCCAACGACGATCTCACCCCTCAGTAGTCACGGGCGCAGGGGTAGGGAGGGATCCAATAGGGGTCTGGGATCGTCGGCAGGACCCCATGGCTCATTGCCTCCCCCCATAGTATGCCCACTCAAGCTGGCCTAAGCCAATATGAATATGAAGGCTTCCTGGTTATCCGTATGTATGTGGTCTCATACAGTCTGAATGTCAATACGTTAACCTCTTTACCCTGATGTGTGATATTATAGATGAGTAAATATAGCGCTTATTTTTCAGTGAATGCCCATTAGGCTGGAATTCTATTGGCATGAGAGTTTTTGCATCACCAAGTCGCAATTGCGAGTTAGTCGAGTTTTTACCTGATTTATACCGTTATTATTTCTCATCCAACCTTTTTGCCGATGTATTTCCTTTTATCTTTTTATTAATTTAAAACCATTGGCTTTTAAGTAATAAAAAAATCAAATTTTCCCTACTTTTATGGTTATTGAAAGTGACCGCGACCCAAGAAGCCGTGGGACTAAAACTTAAAATAAATCACCTTAAAGGTTTTCCGTAATCGAAATTAAAGAAAAGTCATGATGTTTTTTTCACTACTGTGAATATAAACTCAGTTTTTAAAACGATGTTTTCATTCGCCTTTCAACTTAAAAATTAAATTGCATTCATTGTCGTTTAACACAATTGCGATCGGTCAGACAAAGCAGTTGGGAGGGGATGGCTCGGATATAGTTTCAATGCAGACATAGCCTCCACGCTTCGTGTGAATAACTCAATAAAGAAGCATCCTCCCCATTGGGATTGGGTAGAAAGAAGAGGGTAATAAAGCAACAGTATATAGATTGGGGACCGATATTCTATATAAGCAATGTCCATCATAGATCTACTTCATTTGTGAATACAAGCGATCTTATTTCCTATTCGTTTTCCCAGGCTATGTTGATATGGTACCCACTAAGTGGATTCCGGGTTATTTCTTACTCTCTGAGTCCCCTCAAGAAAGACATAAAACCTGGAACCTTTTAGTGAAGCGTACAGTGACTGTGGCATCGTAAAATCTTTGGAAAATACTTTACTAGGGTAGCTCAAGGCACTCTATTAGACTTTACCTCGCTTTCTTGTGAACGCCAAAAGAGCCTATAGATAATAAGATCCTTCAATTGCATAGGGATGCAAAGCAAGACTTTGAATTAAGCGACTCTCCCTCATAATAATTATATGATTAGAAGTTTAAAAGCTGAGCGTTTACTGTACTTTGGCAGATTATAAGACCCATTTCAGAAGGGTAAAAACGCAATGCAATTAGCCAGGCCCCACGTAAGACCTTTAATATGAATGTTAAGGTTGATCAGGGCAATGCGTGAGTAGAATATCTCATTCTAATGTTTTGCCATTACGCCTAACTGAATCTTGCCCTCAATGAGATGCTAAATCTTAATCAGTTTGTCTCCGGGCAGATTGTGGCGGAACCCGGGAGCTGGTTAGATGGTCTCCCTTTGCCAATTGTGTTAAAGCTGAGCAGTGATCAGTGTCCCTTCTAATAGTCAGCCTGGTCAGTTCTATTGAAGGGCCCCCGGCGCGTTCGACACGTGGGGTGCTTTGATCGCGGAGGGCCTCTTCTATGGCTGGCCGGGCGGCCAGCGCTGGACTCGGGTCAATGACAATTGGGCTGATCTGGCGTTGGCATGGGGGAATAAAAGGGGTCAGTCCGACATGGGGACTGGAGGCGGTAACGTCCAGAATGACCCTCTCCATGCACCAGTCAGCCCTGAAGACGCCTGGTCTGCTGCCAGCTCTAGGAAAGACTCTTTAGCAAAGTCGCCTGTGGTCAAGCTATAGAGCGGCGGGGCTGAGTAGTGTGTAACGGCGAGCTGGAGAGATACTTTAGACGGGGCTGGCCGAATGGTCAGCCAGATGGGTCCATCAGGCGAGATGAGCTAACCCCCTGCACCCAGCCCCTCCCCGCCCCCTTTGGTGCTGGTCAAGTGAGCCAGCTTCTAATGGTCATCTTCCTATCAAACAGGCCGCACGGCATATTGAGTGTCCAGCTTGAAATGGACCGTCGGTCGGCATGGCCGTCCTTGTGCGCTGAGTCAATACGTAAAGGCAGGCTATAAGCTGATTATGTTGACCATGCACTGTCTCTATGAGGCCGTTCTATGCAATTACCAGCCAGGCCGCTCAACTGCTTCCGGCTTTTCAAAAGCCACCAATATACCCATCCTCTTCAAGCAGGGCTGGACGCCGGAAAATTCAGATAACTGGACTGGCCGAGGTTGTTTCGCTGACTCATGCAATCTGGCCATTGTATAGGAGACCCGGGCCTGATTTCAATAGCGCAAATGGTCACCCTTTTTTTTTACAGCCGCGAACAAAACTACCCTCATATTTCCAAGCTGTCAACGCAAGCGTTACATTCCATTCCCCGCCACTGAAAGGAGAAAAAAGTGAATAGACTATAATACAGTGAGTAGTACACAATCGGTGGCTTGGGAACAGGCGGAAACAGTGAAGCATGAGCCTCACATAAAAGCCGATTATGGAGCGGAGTCGTAGCTTGATGACATATGGTCACAGGTGATGTAGCAAAGGCGGGGTGTGGAACAAACAGATGGGAGGGGCCAATTCCCCGTCAAATTAACCCTCTGCTCCCAAACCGTAATAGCGTCAACTTGGCGCTCTTTACCAAGCATGCCCTCGCATTCTTCTCACCCGAGCCCCGGCCTTGCTAACCAGTCCCCATCCAGCAATTTACTCGGTCAGGGACTACTTCTCTCGGCGGGACTACTTTATCATTTGTCTAATAAACCTTTACGTCCGGGCGCGGACGACTACGGGGGTGCTCTTCGGCCCTATTCAGTCCCTCGTACATTCCACTGCACCGATCGGAGATACACTTGTAATTGGAATTTATCTTGTCCGTATAGATTAAGTGTCGGGATCGAGGGATTATGTGTCACGTTAAGGCCAATTTCTCGCACTAGGCGAGCCAAAAATAAGACCCTCGCAAAGAAGTTCAAGGTGCTTCTCGCTGCGGGAAAATCGGCTTAATTAGCAGCAATTGTGTGCGTTAAGATGGCGACAAGATGGGAGTCTAACGGGGTGCTCTTTATACTGGAGCCCCCAACAATACGGTTTACAGGTGCTCCACATTGTGCCCCCCCCCCCCCCCCCAGCAGGGGGTCCCACTCTTTGTACACACCTGTGTGCTGACCTTGTTCAGGTTAATTATCCCCCCAGGTGAGGAGAGTTTGAGGTCCCTAATTCTCATCCAACGCAGTGTGTGTCTTTAATGACAGTGATGAGAGTAACAAAGGGATCCGGAGATCTTTATGTAAGGTTATGTAGGTTTGGGGGATAGAACACGTTGGTGTTGAAAACAGAACACGATCGATTACTCGGATAATATGACGTAATACGATCAAAAGGAGAAAACCTTGAACTAAGGGTACATCTGTCCGTTTGTTTACAAATCATTTGAAACTTTGTATGCTTCTTAAATTGAATTGAAATAATTTATCATCATTTGACTATTAGTACTTGTTTACGATTGAATTATAAAGAATGGAAATTTCAATCTCAAGGAAGACCGAGAATTGTACGTTTTTTTAATTGTGGCCTGTTAAAACAACTTTGAAATACAAATACAGCATGCATGCAATCTTATTAAGAAATATTTCAGTATTACTGCTTTGTCCTTACAAGATAGGAACATAATATAGAACTTCATTCTTAGACAACACTGCGACTGTAGCAATGAGGTTAATACATATTACCTTTTCAAACAGTATCTCTGAGTTTAGTAGAATCGAGAATAATGTTTGGTTGGGTTGTCCTCAAATTACTTCCTTCCCTTTCAGACTGCGCTTCAGAAGAGCGACAATAGTTTTGTGTCTAGCTGCTGGGTAATGGGTGTACAATAGCTAATACTGAAAGGTTAGCTCTCACAGTTTGAAGGCAAACAGGGGGAGTGTTAAAGGGAACATACCTACCCTGTGACATAAGGAAACGATAAGGAGATCTAGTGTTGAGGCGTGCCAGGGAAATAAAGTGGTAATTATTTATGAGTTTAGAAAGTCTGTACAGAAAGTTTTAGGCCTTTACAAGGGAGAAACCTTATCAAGACGCGAAGAACCAAACTGAAAACGTTTTCCTTGGAGCTTTGTTAAACTGAACAGCTTCAAAGATGCTTCAATCGAAGCCTAGATTTCCCTGTGGGTGCACGCCAGGGTACTGCGAGTCCCCCAGTGTTAGTTCTATTGAATTGCCTTGATTAATATTTAGCGAGAAAACAGTTAATTGACTGCCAGTTTGATGTCGCTGCTATAATGGCACTCTGGACGGATTGATTAGGATTAGCATGCTAATTTTTCTATTCTTTCTCGCGCAGATTTGAGATCGGGTGGCACCCGTCAGCCTACCATACACACAGCAGAGGACCGGCCACGACCGTCAGGGCGTCGACGAACCTGTGATAATTGAGACATTCCCAGGTAGGTGATTCAATTTAAATCCTAATTAGTATAATGAGATTCCCACGCGAATAAAGCGCAGAGGCGACGACCGGGAAAACTTGTCCGTTGTGGATAGCACGTGAGGCGTGATTTTAAGGGTGGGACCATACGGCGGGGGTGGCGAGCCGCTCGCCGCTACACCTGCTCAATCCTTAGAGGTGGTAATTGGCCCGGCTGTCTCCTCCAGCGGGACAAAGCAGGGGGAAAATCAATCAGATTTCCCTCAGAGGTTCCGACTAATTGGCATAATTTGGGTTAATATAGGCGTTACATCATTGCAGTGGTGATAGCCCGACCGGTTCGCCTCCTGTACGTATACCAGGTTTGTTTTATTAAGGTAGGGCCCGTGTGTATAGGTGTAGTGTGGGCGTCGGTGTTTAGAGCTATAGTACCCCTAGGGCGTCCAGGTATAGCAGTAGCGGCCAGCGGAGCCGGGTAGCACGGTAGTTACCCCACGGCAAATTCGGACCCTTCACTGCTTGCACAGCCAATACTTCAGGCCATTCTGTTGCCTTGTAACAACATGCTTTCGCTATGGAAACCAGGTGCGTCCACTTTGAAGTTGAGGCGGCGCGATGGACCCTTTACCCCCAGAGGTTAGTCTTGTAAATATTTTGCCCTGCGGCCGGGATAACACAGATGTAGTGTATAAATAGCCAATTTACGTACGCCCAAGTTGGCGTGTTGCACCCATACTGTTTACCCTACGGGACCATTAAGTCTTGGGTGTAAATGCAACCTGAAAAAGAGGGCTAAAGGGCCTGGCAAGGATTAGACCTCCTCATGTATCACTATCTGGTCAAGCCAGGTAAGCTTTATATGGGGATTTAAATACGATATGTTCAACTTGTGGCAGCACGCATTTTCCACCGTAACTGTATAAGTGAACCGAAAACGTTTAGGTTGCGCCTAGGTTTGCACATCAATCAAATCCATTACTCACATTAGTCGAGTAGCATTCCTGATAGGCCCCAAAAAGCGAATATTGCATTTCCATTAGTGCATTTGCAATTAGAAACGCTTCTTTAACTTTGAAATTCAAGATAGATAAATCTATTCCATTGGAAGTTTCCTTACTGCAGTATTCGAACCGTTTTCATGACCTTCTGCTTTCCTTTTAAATTAAATTTGCAAATTTAATTAATTAGCCTATTTCCGACGACATTGCGTTCAGCCAAGGCCTTCAGTAGACAGACACTATTTGGGATCTCACGTCTCCATGGTAATATTCTATCCGCGCCGACGAATTATAGCATTTGGCAATGATTCAAAGTAATCAATTAAACAACAGCACCAGATCACCATGACTGATTCTTTGTGGTCTGTCTTGCATAGCAAACCAGCCCTGTATTTCCGCTCTGCCGCAGATCTAGGGCGGCATCTTCGTCTGACCAATGTGTGACTTGATTTGTCGTGTATGAAATCGACCAGTGCTTACCGGAGAGGGTGGAATCTTTGAACCTTTCGCCAAACAATCAGATGAAAGCATGCGGCCAGTGCAACTGCAAGGCCGGCCAAACGTTATGCAGACGTCCCATCTTCGGCCTTATTCATTTACCTGGATGGATCCTATTGGCACAAGCTATATAGGCTGGGTGGGACGGAGTAGTTGGACTTAATCAGATTTATAATTTGGTCAAGGTTACCGGTAGAAAATGCACTTATTCAACCATAAAATATGATATGGAATATACATAATTATATCATGCATTGGTTTATGTGCAGTGTGGATGAACCAAATCTGTATTACATCTTAGGGCAAAACATATCCCATAGCAGTGGTGCAGTTTTAAAGCTATACAGTATAGGCTACATACGCAAGGAAACGGCACATTTGCCAGACAGGGTAAAATATACAAGGTTTGCCCTGGTAACCTGTGGCCATGTGTTCTGAAGGGTGCAGGTGCCGGAACCCGGCTATCCGGGATCGCTGGCCATTACGCCGACAAGACCTGTGTCACTTAAGCATGAATCACGGGCGCCAAATAGCAGTTTTTGGGGGTGCGTGTATCAAATAATACGCGGCCTTCTGACCATAAACCCTGACATGATAGAACGACCCGCTCAGGGACCAGCCACTTAGAGGGTTTGTAAGGAGCTATTGGTAGAACCCTTGAGATGTGCCTCTAATATCGCCCAATCACGTGGTATAGCCTGAGGGAGAGGCCGGTGGCGCCCCCAAGCGGTCAGACCGGCGTCTATTATCTGGGAAATCATGACCGAGGTCTGGCTCCCTGGAAACAGCACACAGGCGATTCCTCCACCAGATCCGGCCGGTAAGTGCCCTCAAAGGCCCTTTCCATCAGTTGGTGATATGCATCGCTGTTGCTTTTTCACCCGGCATTCTTCAGGCCGTAGTACCTTTGTGATCTTATTTCCCTTTTTCCCCTTCTGTCCTCCTCTCTGTTATACTACCCGCCCCACTATACTCTTTACTTGGTTGCATGCTTTATCGCTTGGCTGTGCGACAGTGTGCAGAGATAGTTTGGTGTGTCAAGTGATAGACGGAAGTCGAGGAAAAAGGTCCGTTGCTTGTCAGTGAAACCGCCGTATGGAAATGTCAGAGACTGAAAGCGAGCAATGTCCGTTGGTCTACTTCAACTAGTGTCAGCTTTGAAACCATCCCAGGCGCAATATGATTGGCTCTCAGATGCATTTCTGACAATAACGTAATTTGGAACGACAATCACTTTAAGTGAAATCAAATTGAAATAAAGAGAAGTGTCAAAAGTATCTTTGCCAACCCAATATCTCTAGATAGCTTTTTCTAACCCAGTGTCCGGTAGCAAATTGGATTGAAGGAATTTCATATCTTATTGTTTTTTCTGTGGGACTATTGAAGGACAAAATGACAAGTGACATATAGGCCTGTTAGATCAGATCGAATTACTTATGAGACGGTGAAGAATTTGATAGTATTCTCGGGTTTTTCCTCGGTTTCTGTGGACAACTGCAGGGGATATAACATTGGATCAGATTTCAATAATGTTTTTGCAAGTAAATATTGCTGTTTGTTTCATACAGAAGTTACATAACAGAAAGACACTTAGCCTGTTAACAGATACTAGTTTTCATGAAGACACGTGCAACATTCCCGCAGGTTTAAACGTTTCCTAGGATGAACAGTTTTTAGCATTCCATATAATATTCTACTGATATTTTTTTTATGTGTTTACTGTTTACTGCCCGGGAAGTTATTAAGTACTAGTTCTACAGAATAACCATAGTTTCTAATGTACATAACATTCGCAGTTGGGAAGGTATGCCACTTAGGAAGTCTAAACATTCCGGGAGGGTAGGCAAAGTATTGAAAGTCTACCTTTATCATGGTCACTTCCAGTACATTAGCAGTTCCATGATAAGTATTTTTTACTTAAATAGTGTGTAAGTTAAGAAAACAGGGGAGTTCCTTTGCATTTATTGGCTAGCAACAATGACTTCGGAATGACGGGGTTGAGTGGCACATGGTTGGGTATGGTGCTCAATTATTTGCCCAACTACAATTGCTACCCAAAGGGCGGCCGCCAGTGGCAAACGCCTCCTATTTGCGCCTACTTATTCAGAAAAGTAACACATGGTTGTACGTGGTTAAGGAGCAATTAGCAAGCTCAACAACCTACATTGGGAGTTCTATTTTCACCTCCGTGCCATGACCAGCCAGGCAATCCGATGCAATATCTTCCCAAAACACGAAAAGGAACTGTCGGTGCTGACTCTACAGCGATCTTGTAATGGCGGTCGCTTTGTATAGGCCCCGTCAGCAGTGATACACCTCTGATGAGATTTTCCCCGAGCAGCAAACAATTTCCAGGCCGAATCAAGTAGAGGAAATTGTACGCCGCGCCTGCTTGTGCAGCGGTCTGGGGAGGAGCGCGGCGGTGTCGTCAGAAGTCAAGTCGCGTAGCGCGCGAGAGGCAGCGAGAGTGGGAAGCTTGTTGCCGCGTGCTCAACTTCCGACCGGGAAATTGGTCGGATGTGTTGTTTGAGGTGTGGTTGAAAGGTCCGTGCAAACAGAGCGGCCAGTTAGCGCCACCGACCGCCGGCCAGCCAGGGCAGCAAGGGAGCTTGTCTTTCAGGGGCTGGTGACCTCCTGGGTTTTGTTGGAGTGTACGTCCCTGTGTCATGAATGGATATGGGGGTAACGCCAGGAGGGACTCTATTGTCTGTGCTACAGAACTCGAACTAAAACTTGTACAAGCTGTTCCAATACAGTAGAGTAAAGCCAGATGACGTTATACCACTACGCTAGAGGGACGCACAATGCAGCAGAGTGTCGTGAGGATTATGAGAGATGCAGCTGTACTACCAGGGGGACCATTCAAATGGGAAACCACTTATCTAGAGGTACACATCCAATATAGTAGGGTACACTAAATGGATAACTATATGGCAAATGAATTACAATGCAGCAGTAGGAGGACCACATATATTTTCCGGAAGTATACGTCAAATGTGATAGAGTGAACCACAGGGAAAGCCATTCATACAACCAGCATAAACATTCATATATCCGACAACATACACTCAGCATGAATAATAGTCCTACCGACCCAGAGGAGAAAATGAGAGTCCCAATGAATCTTAATCTTGACTAAACAACTCTCCTCCCATTTATTTTCTCCCAACCCATCTGCATAGGCAGCAGCTAGGAGGAGCGGAGTTCGTCTAGACCTGGTAAGAGGGTTAGACACTGGAGCGGCGCCTCCAGGGTGAATGATGGTGACCAGGTAAGGCAAAACCTATGTGATTATAGGCGGTCAGGTGAGGGCTGGTGGCTGATGACTCGACGCCATACCACCGCCAGCGTCATAGGTTCTTAAAACACTGGGTGCACATAAACAGCTTCCCAGCCCGTCACCACCTGAAAGGCGGCGCATCCATAGTGAAGGTAATCCGGTACACTCTGTCAGCTTGTTTTTCTCTGGTGCACTATAGACCGCCTCTAGATTAGCTAACTTGTAATTTGAACAGGCTATGGGGCTTGAAAAGTTTTACTTGGAAAGAATCATGTCCCTCCCTAATGAGGGGTAGTAATCTGTTTTGTCTTATGGTTGTAATTGATGTGTTTGATATGAATGGAATAGATCCAATCCTATTAATCCTATTTTAATGATTGAGTTGTCTGGTTCGCCAAAAAAGTACAGTGTGATAGTATTACATGTACATGTAATGCTTTGTAAGGATTCGGATGGAAAGCTCTAAAATTCCATGAAATAATATGCTCACGTGAGGGAAATCACTTAGCAGTTCTAATTCTAAAAGCATGGGCAACAGTGACGTCATGATATTCCTTTCATTTACATTTTTTGAATTTTTATTCAGAGATAATGCGTCCTAGGAAAGTAGCATTAGTGCGTTTTTTATTACCCAGAAAGGTCAACCGACCGTTGGTAATAATGTCCATTTTCACCGAATAAAAAGTATCTTTTTTATAAATACATACCTTAGGTGGCATTAAAGTACCATACCACAGACTTTAAAACGAGTGAAAAACTATAAACATGTCAGATTGGCCTCGCTGGTTGCGCGTTGCAAAAGTGGGCCCATGCTAGGCGTTCTATACGCTCTATCGCATCTCGCCAGGCCCCAGCGAGCAGCTCTCGGGGTCACGTGACCGGGGCGGAGGTGAGTGACTCGCGGGGCGAGTCGGGGTGGAGTCGGGGTGGCCGAGTGGCCACGTGTCAGCTCATTTCCTAGCTGCATTAGGAGCAGAATTAGCTGGCGGGCCAGGGGCAGCGGGCCCGAGCCGGCCGTGAATTCAGGTGTTCCTTTACTTTTACTGGCTGAGCAGCTCTGAGCAGCTCCTGACCCCCGCCTTTTAGTGGCTGACGTTAGGTGCCGTCATAAAGGCCAAGGTGCTTACACAATAGACAGGTACTGGCCAAGGTTGACGTGCCGTCATTGCTGCAAGGTCGACGCATAGTTTAGGGCCATTTCCGAAAATAACTTAAGTACCTTGAGTTTATGGCCACTTCCTCCAGTATAGGTTTAGTGTTTTTGTATAAACACAGGGGATGGATCAATTAAAACAGCTACTTTCGTCAACACTTTACGAACAGTATCACTGCACGAAATTGACCTTTAATAGTCTTTGGGTTTTGAAAGTAGGGCTATTAGGGTACATTGAAGGTCATGGAGAGAATTGTAAAGGTGACCATTCCAGAATTGAAAAGGTCACCTGAAAGTTTCTTGTAAAAGTCTTGTAAGAGTCTTATAAAAATTACCTTTCAATTACATTTTAATATACCTTATAGTGACCCCATTTACAAAGTTTTAATTCATTAAGGGGATATATTTTTTTTAGAAAACTTCAGGACCATCACGTCTAGACATGATCCTCTAGATGAGTTGCAATATATTTCCATTTTGATAAGTATGAGAAACTTGGGTTACATTTTGTGCAGTGGTAACTATTTTCTGTAGAAATGATAATAAATGTTACTTTTGAATACAGTCGGTAGCGAAAACCTTAAGGGTAATTCATCTTTAATGTAGTGTAGATGAATTGCTACTGATTTTGGGTGAAAAATAATCCCAACTTCATTCAGATCACTTCACAGACAGAATTAGTTTGAATTCTGAATGGACCTATGATTGAAGAGCAAACGTCTCATTTAGTCGGTTCGTCTGTGAAGGTCTCCCTACAGTGTGATAACAAACCTTCCCCGGTTACCCCAATGGCGTAAATTGAATCCACTTTTTCATACTTTGTTTCGCCATATTGCACGCTGGATTGTGTGCCATTCTGATATGATTGTCTCTAGGAGGCCACTTTATCACAAATGTGTCAATTAAATTCTATTAAGAGGGTGTGTTTTTGAGATGATTAATAGAAATTATTGTTTACTCTTTTTTTGAAAAGAAGAATAATGAAGATGGAATATCTATTCAATATTAGAATAGTTTTAGAATAACGATAAAAGCCCCCTGCTGAGAAATTAACGTTAAGTGGCAGCAATGATCGGTGACCGTGCAGCAGTTGTCTGTATACCCTAAGAGGTTGGGTGTATGTGGGAGAAAAACACGTCTCTGGTGACGCACTGCAAAGACAGATGTTTTTTATATGCAGACAGAGTGCTAGCTATCTCTTCACTGCACATCAGGCAAAGCTAACATCGGGAAATAACCTGCTGCGTCAGGTCTGACCGTCCTCACGTCGCCGTTATCAGCCAGAGGCATGCATAGTTTATAAATCTCCCTTCTTACACATAGTCGCCAAAGACAATGACTTGCCATGGAAATTGATCAAAGTACTGACATGAATTCCCCCTGAATACCTTCCTGGCGATTTACCTTAATCGGGTCCTGAGGGGCATAACTGTGGAAGCAATTCCATAGCGGATTAGTACCTGAGATCTATAAGTCATCCATGCCAGCCTCCGGGACCTCTAAGTAGATAGACTATAAGAAGGGGAGACAGGACATCACGTCAGGTTCAAGGGAAAAAAATACCATAGAGAAACTTGTCCTTTCTATAGGACGTGAACGTAGTATTTTTCTCAACCTTTGTAATAATAAGTACGTCGTGCATAGGCCTAAGTGCTTAACAGGGTAAATCTTTTACAAAGCTATTTAAAGATTTTGAAAGAAACTATTAAGTTTGTGGAATGACAAATGCAATGTATTTATATAAAACATCATGTGGGCGGATGGCTTTCTCTTTCGGAAACCAGTTGCATTGCCCTTTGATTTATCTGTTCGGTTGGCAAAGGGAAAACACACAAAGCATTAGAGCATTAAATTATTCATTAAATCTGGTAATACGCCCTGTACAAATAGACAATCACGGTGAGGTGCAAAAGGGAAAATACTGTGTGAGCCGTATTTTAAGGTATGGTAGCTGGTCAGGATTTCCGGATAAATATGCCCTTGGAGGAGAGTAGGATTAGACTTAGAGGAAGGGCTGCTAACGCGCTGTCTAGAAGGAATGGGGTTGGATTTTCACAGGGACTCATGGCTATGACCACTGAATACGATCATCCCGCCAACAGGGAGGGTGGCCTCTATGCCCAGAAGCCCTGGGATGGACATCACCTCATTAGGGCGTGGTCGGCCGACAATAGCCTTCTCCTGTCCGTGTTTGTGTTCGGAGCTGCTCGGGGCTTCTCGGGGTTGGAACGGGTGGCCGACAGAGGTGGCGGTCGGTCCATTCTCTCCCGCAGTGTTTGCCTTCGAGATTGGAGTGCAAGAAACCGAATCAGTGCCACACTCATAAGAGGTGAAAAAATATGTCCCCACAAGCATGGCCCACGATCTGCTCGCTGCTGCTCGGAGTCTCTCGGAACCACTCGGCACAATGGGCGAGCAAAGTGAGCCGGAAGTAAAACTAGGCACTTCTGTAGATTCTTTAAAATTTACATCAACCCTTAACCAGAATTTTATTATCTAAAATTTGCTGTTTTTCTCCATAGCTCGGCACACCTGTATAATTGCGAATTTTTATAGTTATACCTGTTAATCGTTTCCTTTACAGTGTAATCCATACTGCTTATTTTGAGAACAACTCATTACCTAACGGATGTCCGTTTTTGTTGTTGCAGAGATGAGGCGATACTCATGTTATATTTGTGATATGAATATAAATAATAAGTGCCCCTCCTATATACGAATAACGATCTTCTTATCAGAATCCATTAAACCTAAGTAATGAAGTTGTATATACCCAGACATCCTTTCAACCTGATTAGAGGAAAATAACGATTTTTATCTAAATATTGCTGTATTAAATCTAATCCAGATGAAGCCATTCAGAAAAATGGCATTAACTTTTGATTGGCAATTAGTTGGGCCCTGTCACTTAATTGATGTTCCTGTAGCGATACATCTTGGGTATGTACATGGGAAACCAAGTTTCTTATCCTTAATAGGAGGCTCCCCGGATGATATTATCAGATGATACATAATCTTCTGCATGAAGCATGACGATACATTTTGTAAAGGGCTACTCATAGAGGATATCATTTTATGATATTCTCTATAAGCCTTTATATAAAGGTTGTTTATTGGGAATTTATTTATAGCAGCCTTTCCAACATATTTGCATCTTACGCCTGATTATAACTCTCAATATAAGATGCAAATTAGTTGTCAAGCCTTCCTTATTCCGTATAAAAAAAAAGCTGTAAAAGAAAAGGAATATTATATCTCCTGAGAAATATGAGAGTAGATCCCCTTTGTAATATTACCGCGACTTGCAGATTTAACGTGGACATCATGACCCCGACTGGGGTCCCCCTGCTCCTCTAGAATGCAGTAGGCGTGCTTACTCTGACAGGGGGCAGTCTAAGGTTAGCCTTGGTTGAAATGCCTTGGCCACCACGGCCGAGCTGGCTGCGCTAGCTTGTCAGTGTTATTTTTTCAGGGCTGATATAGGCGCCGTCCCCCATTATATGAGTGCTAAGGCTAAGACGATCAAGTGAGTGAGTTGCTGTCAAAGCTGTCAAACAGGTAAAGTTGGCCGTGAGCTGCTCAGCCGGCACGGAGAGGATGCCAAACGAGCTCACGGATGTTTATGGGGGATACAAAAACATTCAAAATGAATGATAATGGAGATTTTCATTAAGAAATGGGGTCTCGCCCTACCAAAATGATAACATTTAATTTTGCGTGATATGTTGCATTAACTGTAATTTATATGAGCGGTATGTGAGCCTATACCTGTCTGCTGTGTGATACCACAACCTTGTCCTTTCATAAGATTCCTTATCTTGCTATGAAAATAACTAATCATGGAGTAAGAATTCGGCTCGGCAGACAATGCTTGTTTTTATAAGAAGCTTTCATAATATTGCTTTATCAAATGGTTAGTGAAAGGACATTAAGATGAAAAACACATACATGCATGTCTGGGCGGTTATTAAAAAGAGTCCAATTTAAGTAACACAGGGAGATGATAGCGCAGTGCGTATTATGAGAAATCACGACATATAAACCGAAAGAAATCAAGAAATGGATAGGACAGAAATGTGGTTAGGGAATAGGTTTTTCTGTTATTGTAAGAGGGAATCTGACAGCACGTCAGGCCGCCAGGCAAATTGCTTTAGAAATACAGGAGGAGACACATTAAAACTGTCCCCAGACTTTCTATGTGATAGTAGCCTTTAGCGGTCATCTTATATCGCTATGTTTTATTGCAATCACATATTCCTTTCAAAGGTATATATAAGACATTTTCCCGTCACGCATCCTCACACGATTCAGGACCTCAACTGTGGCATCAACTTCCCAAGCCCATAATAGATTCTATCCCTATTAGCTTATTCAGTGGTTTTATAGATCAAATTTCATGCAAGGAAAAGAAAGCTATAGAGCTGACATATTGCCATACGTAAATACTAACATGCACAGAAAAGCATATAGAATGACAAAGTATCCCGGAAAGAAATTAATCTGTTAGGCTCCAGTGGCCAATGCCCTTCCGGTACCTATCTTGTGTATGCCCTTTTCAATCAGACAATTGAGGCACAGGTTTTAGGTTAATGCCCTTCTCTTGTTGCTAGTGTGGGATTGCTGACCTTCAATAGATTCCCATACAGTCCGCCCTATCTGACATTGACTCGGCGGAGAGGCCCTGCTTATATGTATCTATAGAATTGCTTGTAGACGCCATTTTCCAGCTACACCTTGACAATCCATCACTTTAGATCAAGCAGGATGTGTATCAGATTGTCAACAGGAGTGGATGTTTAATTCATCAAGCCTGGTCGACTTAGATACTAGACGTCAAGGGTTCACTATCCAGTTTCCTAGTCTAAGTTCCCTCCATCTACATCCCGCCCACATCCTTTAGCTTCTCGGGTTGTATTCCATAAGATATCACAATACTTTATTGATCATTGCAACCCCTCTTCCAGAAGCATTTCTCTCTAAGTGATAAGCCCCTGTCGCTTCTCCTGGCTAGACCTGCGCTAGCTGAGCCCCACATACTGGAGGAGATAACCTGTTCCTGTTTCCCCCACTCCTGGGCGTCGTCAAAGGGGTCGGTATGGATCGGTTGGGGGCCCGGGGCTGGAGCAGGGGGGTGAAAGACCTGATTGGTGGGACACTCCAGCAGCTGAGGGCTACTAAGCTGATCAAAGACGGGGTGAAGACCGTGTAAGCATTGCTGGTTGTCAGGTGAATGGGCAGGTGCTTGTGGACGCTCGGCAGCCTTGGCCGACTGGCCTTTGGAGATTGACCTAAACCTGGGTGACTACCACTGCGGTGAGGGTGGATGGTTATGAGTGACCGTGAGGCGTGATGGGTCAGTTCCTCCAGTATATAGCTCCTATGTAGGTTCTCCTCCTCCAGTACCACTACCTATATAGCCTACTTTACCCATGCGGTCCCTGGTCTACCACTCAGATAGAAAATACCCATTTAACGGTAAACACCTGCTTTATCCCTTACCCTTTGATATCATTCCTTATTCCCTTTGCTACCAATGTCTCACTGTTTCTATCATACCAACAGCATCGTTATTTCCTAGGTACCCTATCAGTCCAATTCAAATTACCAATTCTAAATACCTATGTACATCCTCCCTAGCTTACCATGCCCTACCAATACCACCAATACCCTAGTCTTAACAAAATTGCCCAAATCCTCCCTTTCCACTGTCTTACCCATACTCTACCTTCCCCACCTATATCCCACCCACCCATATACCCCGCATTCCCTAACCCCGCATTGGGTTACCCCAGCCAACAATGTATCCCCTGGCCTGTAGACCCTTCCCACCTCTCCCCTCCCTCACTCCCACCATCTGTCTGCTCGGCCCATGCCAAGCGTCTTGGCAGAGGCCGGACGCTTGGGCAGCTGTGCCATCGACTCATCCGGAGCTGTATCAATCCTGCCCAGCCTACCCCCTAAAACACATTAGACTGCCGCACCTTATTTGATCAGTGCCATCGGCCTGCTACCTCTCTCCTCCCAAGGCCTTTCCTTCGTCTTCCCCCGCTGTGCCTTCCCCTATGCTAGCCTCCCACTCCCACAGAGAATACTGATCCTAGAGGGAGGGAATGTTGAAAGGAGGGAGCACGACATACATATGACGTACGAATGATCTTAATAGTTTATATCTGTATATATATGACATATATGTTTATCTGCATGGCAAAGCTAAAATTCCCTTTGACCACCCAACCTTTTCTCATTTCTTCCATCGCTGATTTCTTCCCTGGCTGAAACCTAATCTGTATCTCATGTTTCATGCCCTTTCCCATACACTACCTTATCATGTTTCATATTGCTTCCTTCTTCGAGATGCCCTTTCCACTGTCTCTATGTTTCTTCTGTGTCATTTTCTGTACCCTCTATCCCCAGACTTTCACAACGGTACGCCTTTCATATCCCCCCCTTATATGTCCCTATATTGACTCTATACTAGAACGGATAACATATCAGCAAGCCAAGTACATCAGGAGTGTCTCCAGGGTGTAATGGAGTTCCTATAAGCATGTCTCTGCACCAGGAGACCGCCCAGACCAGAGGACCTCCCGGCCGCTCTCACTGTCCCTCCTCCAGAGTGATGTTGTCTTGATTCCCATTAACATGCATTGTGGTTCTCCAGGGTGTCTCAGTCGGGGGTCCTCCTGCTCCCTAGATGAGACGGGACGCTGGGATGTTTAATGTTCTAGATAGAACACATGGCCAGTCTGGTGACTTTACAGCGTCCTTATTACATTAGAGCTGTTTTATTCCCCTTAGAACATGGGCTATTTGTTGATGGGAGTTGGGCTTAACGCTGATCCTGTTGAGCATCATTCCTATCATTGTTTAACATTCATCCCGATCGGGTCTTACTCTACTGGCAAGTATTGGTCCTGATAACAAAATTTATCCTAATGCTTAAGGCCCCTTCCATCCCCCTGTTTAAACACACATGCAGCATGTGAATACCAACAATGACACCTGAGTAAAAGAGCCATTTGTCTCTACTACTTACTATGCCGTCTACTACTGAGGCGGCACATTGTAATGTTAGCTTTAATCAACATTCGTTTAAAGTCTGGCTGGAAAGACTAATTTCTATTCAGTCACCAGACACTACTTCAGGCGACCGGCGGGAAATATTTATAACAGCTTGTTAGTTTGTTTCTGAAGACGCGCAAGTTTGGAGCGTTTAACTGGTGAAATTCTTGTCACATAGACGAATTCTAATTAAGCTGTTTTAAGGGGACCGCGGGTTAGCACACGTGTGCCCAGCAAATACCCCATTGTGAGCCCGGCCACGCCTCGGTCATCTACTTTTTATGTTGTGTACTCAGTCTCGCTGAGATCAGATTAACAAATGAATTGTACCTTGAATTCGTATCACAGCTTATTGGCTGGCGACCTTGGAGGAACCCCAACATCAGCCATTGCCTGCATGTCCGGGCGAATCCATTGTCAATGGGACGAGTCCAACTCGATTTGTTCGCTGCTGATGCAATTGAGAAACTCGGGGTGTTGGGCGGGAAAAATTGGCGCGGCTTTCTGTTTGCAGGCCTGTCAATCTCCGCGTAAGTGGCCGGCGGAGGGAAGCATGTTGTGCATGGGGAGGTCAGATTATCGCCGCACGTGTAACCTGGGGCTCCTCCATGGCGCGGCAAGGGCTGAGGCCCTTGGGCGAGCTGCTCTTCGCCCTGGAGTATATGGCGCCGGGATGGGACATGGAGGTGAGCAGCTCGATACAGTAATATGTCATTTGTAGGGCGCATGGAATACGAAAGGCGCGCAGATAGCCTGGGTCGGCAGGGCCTCGGGCCACTTGGAAGGGCTGTCTATGGACATTTGCCTGCCTGCATCCATCATCACTCCACCCCCGCCGACTACCAATGACCCTCAGTGACATTGGTCCTTCAATCGGATGACCTTTGACCCTATGGACTGTACGGATCAAACGAGGGTGTAAACCACAATTCCTATTCCCTGTGAAATAAATCGACGGTGCATTCCCCAGTTGATGATGCTATTATGAAATGAATAATACAAAATCAATTCAGTGAATTAGTTATGGATTAAGCCATCTTAGCAGATTATCATAGGAGAAATGACCTTTCGCATGATAAAGGCGTTATTTTTTAGAGTGTGTATACCAGCGATTATCCCAGATGCACTAGCTCTTTTTTGACCTTCTAGCCGTTGGATCAATAGGTAGTACAATGAAGGCCTTATTCTCCATTCTCTTTATGACACAATAGTGGCACTACGTTCCACGGGAGCACCTTGAAACAGTTCTTAATTATTGATATAATTAGCCGTACGCCAAAGAAGAATGTGCGGCTAGATCGTCTTGAGCTTTCGATCAGATCGCTATATCTGGTTTTAACGAAGATGCACGATGTTGTGGCAAATATGATCTCTTCATTTCATTCCTGAACTCCCTGCGAACGAAAAATACGTTGTCCTGTACTTATCATAATGTATGCATCCGTATTTGCTTAATACAATCACACAGATTATAGTCCCTTCCTCAGATACCGGCTTCCCGTATAAGGCTAGGTGACCGCCATTGTTATGTCCCACAACTATAACGTTTCTACCATTATTTCAAAAATGGCATTCATTTAAAGCAGTGTGGTATGTAACAGCTGTTGCTCTGGTAATACAGATAGCAACTTGGGACCATCACAACAACATTCCAATCAAAATAATGTTTCTTTGTCGGAATTCTCCAGGCTGTATTCGTTTTTTCACACAATCGCCTGCTGTGAAATAAAACCTCTGGGGCATGAGGACTATTCCAAATAGGCATGTGATTAAAAACACACGTCGATTTGTTGTATGAAGAAAGGTTACTTTAATGAAAGGTTTGTCATTTAAAAAATTATGAGAGTCTCGAATAGGCGGCCTGTTCTTATTCCATTAAGATGCCTGCTTACTTCTTTGCTTTAATGAACACTCAAGTTCCCAAGTATTTGCACGAGTAGCTCATATCAGTCACCAACAATATGGGTTCTGTCAAGTGATTAAAGTATCAGATAAGCCGGAAAAAGCTGCTTCCTAGCTCAGTCTGGAGAGGCATCCGGTAAGATATGATGGATATTAATTTTCTGGAATTCCTTTGGCAAAATAATCACTGATTGAGACGTTCAAGACGGATTTATATTAAAGATACTGAAGCCGAGAAAAAAGCTCAGTTTCTCTTAATTAGTATTAGTTTGTCCGACAGAGCTAAATGTAGAAGGCAGCTGTCATTCGCGTGTCTTCATTATCAGTATTTTGATGTCTGCCAAGATCAATTTTCCTTAGGTCCATTCTATCATTTCTATTTATACTTAAATCGAACTGTGTAGGGCTCCAATAGCTGCCCCGTGGCGAATCACGAGATGCGTTTGTAATTGCTGCGGGATCTGTATTCAGTGCAGGACTGTTATCATGGCCGCCCCCAGTGCAGGCGGCCGGACGACAATTCTAAGCCCATTGATAGGCCCTTCAATAGGAAGCCGCTGTTTCCTGACTGGCTGGCTGTCCATGCCCTGCAGAGGGCCGGCTTGGAGAGAAATGACCAACAGCAGTCGGACTGGTCAAACTAAGGTTTGCCAAACATGTCCATGGGGCGCTCCAGGGCTTAGTCAATACCCCTGAAGTGAAGACCTTTTCTCCACGAGGCTGGCACTTCGCCACCCTACAGAATAAGACGCAAATAAAGTCCCAGCCTCAGAGACGTCCATAGGTTGCCATGACGAGCGCCCTTCAACGTTGCTTGGCTATTTCTGTCCCTAAAAAACGTGGCTTGCGTCGAAAACATCCACTTCGCTATTCCGATCTGAACCTATCAAGGCCTCCCTGAAAAATAGAAGCTTCTTTGGCACAGTATTCAACCGTAGATTTTCAAAGAGAAGCAACATCCGTAGTTTCTATTTTGTCTGATTCAGGGAAATTCCATCAGCGCAACCATTGGAAATAATTGAGTCCTCTGAATATGCCGCCGCTCCGATGTGTTATGATACATTTAGAATTTAATTTCAAACCAAGTTACTGTCAATAGGTTTATATTTAAGCCAAAATGGAATCCTTTGAAAGGAAAACCTAATTCAAATAGCTTCTATGATAGCAGGCTACAGTACTTTGCAAAATACCTCCAACGTTGCGCTTTCAAACACTAGACAGAAACTGCGAAACAAGTAAATTGCTCTGGTATTGTTTCTTTTACGAGATGAATAATGATATGATATGATATGGGGTGAGTGAGTGACTGACAGCCAGGGTCATTTTTCATAACAAAAGTTAGGACAAATTCTGACTTTTCAGGCATATTTTGTCTTGGTAAGTCTTTGGTGATTGTATCTATGATATATGAGGGTGACAGGGGTGGCAAACAGTAGGGGATCAAAACCTGGAAATTAATTTTGCTGTACCTCATCCCTTAGTGAACCCGGACACCAACCAGGAATCAAACCCAATGAACCACTTGGTCAGTTAGTCCCCCCTCCCCATCATTGCCTTTTATTCAGCAGTGGCTGCTAGGGGCCCATACTCTTCCCGGGAGCAGAAGCCCCACCCCGGTACCCCCACAGGGTTGATATGATATGGTTATAATTTCATAATATTGTAGGGTTTCAACTTAATTTATATTGCGCCCAAGAAATTTAACTCAGTGTTTAGTCACTAACAGAGGGCACTCTTAAGCATTACTTATATTATAAAATTTACATACATGTTTAAAGTTTGGCCGCCTGAACTTATTGTTATACGCTTCTATGTCCCTTGTGTTTGCCCAGTATATAAAAGGTTCGAAACCTCCAGTGCCCTGAGACGTGGCGTTGTGACTAAATCCTTTGGACCATTATATTGGATATTAGATGAGGACCTTTTTTTCCCATTAAGAAATATGCTTCGACTGACCGTCCTTTGCCAGCTGACTAAGTCTGAGACCTGAAGGGTCCATTGGGAGCAACACGGATCGCAAATCGAGACAAGGGTGCTACCGGCCAACTGTAATAATTGGGAACAGTCGGAGATAGCTCCCACCCCACAGGACGACGGGGGGCTGACTGACCAGTTGGTGGATGAAAATCAATAAATCCTTGACCGGAAGGCAAGGTCAAATCTCAAGGTTGGCCTTGTTGGACAATTCATCAACCAATATTGTATGCAGCCAGCAGGGTCGTACACATGTCATATGGGTGGCTTTTTTTTTTTTTTAGAAGAGACACCCATGAAGCTGGGATCCGTGACAAGATTTTATGACAGATGATTTTTTTGTAGACGCCCTCTGCCAGTTTATCATTCAAGAGATTCTTAAAAACGGATATCCATAAAGCCCTACGTACCCCACTCAGGATTTTTATCAGGTTTTTATGGCAAGCTGTTAAAGTGAATCTGGCCACTGTGGGCCAGTAAAAACCGAACTGAATGCACCTGCAGTCGGTATACACGTATAGGCCTACATATAATACCAAAATATTTAGTATTCCGCCCAGGAGAAGTGGCCTGGGGAGGAGTCGCAGGGGAAAGCCGACATATTCGATGGACAAGTGGAACTGATGCTGACCACTCATAGTTACATTGTCCTGACAAGGCCGGTGATATATGAACCCATGTAAATCAATACCAGCACCCACCTTATACCCAGGCCTAGGCGGAGAGCCTGTGTAGGTACAATGGCGATCATGGGCTGTACAGGCCAAAGCCTATTCCTGAATCTCTGAATCTTGCCGACTGATAAATCTAAATTTTACCCAAATAGTCCGACTAAAATTGGTAATTCGAAACAGCACTGTGTTTCCGTGCCCTGCATTATGTATTAGACATGATTATTTGTATCGAAGGGGACTCAGATGGCGGAGACTTCAATTGTGGGGAATTCGGCGCTCATCATTATTGCATGAACAATGGCACTCAGACGGTATTCAAAATATTTTGATTACCAAATTGATACTGTTTCTCTGTAAACGGATGAGGAGAATAACACATGGCCGTGTTTTTTCTCTTCTAGTTAGGGCCATTGGTATCAGAAAAGGAAACAGAAAGTTGTGTACAGGGCGGGATGATGGATTCAGGGCCACTGTTGATTCTAAAGGAGTGAAAGGGGGCGGTTTTAAAAGGACTTCCCTTCAGGCCCTTCGTCACTGGAAATTGCCTGGCCTCAGCAAGGTTGTGTATCCATGGCATAAAATCTTAAAATTTCGGTTTGACGTTAGGTGGTGAGTGAGTGGCTGAGGTGTATGGAGGCGGTGCCCATAGATCGGCCATAATGGGCCCTCCGATAGTACTAAGAGAGACCTTTATGGGCCTGACAAACATCCCTGTTTACTATCCACAAGGATCAGGGTTTTCATTGGAATTGTAATCAGAGATGGCAGAATTAGCAAGGATGGTAATTTCAATATGCCTTCAGTCTTAGATCTATCTGCTTTAATAAGACATTCGGTCAATTAAGTATCTCGTATGAAAGAAATTCTAAATGGTGATTTTGTATGTAAGATACGCATGTCAAAATATCTACCATACCCATGTGACCGTATTTAGTGTTGATGTTTGTTTACTTGGTAACAGGTTAATGTATTCTTGTAAAATGATACCCCACTATTCCCAATATCCCCCTACATGGTACGCCCCCCTTGCTAGTGGTAAACACCATTCTCGACATACTGGCTGCTGTCACCTGGACCTCACACATTCAGCAGTCCGCTCCCATTTTATACACCGACCAGGCAGGTGTCGGGTAAATGACTGATACTGCTGCCCTGCCTTCGCCCTTCATATCACATTCATTGACCGGTCTAACCGCTGCCTCCAGGTCTCATCATTTACCCCCCAGCAGCGGCCATCACTCCAGTACCCGCACCCAGCCTAGCCTTTGCTGACCCCACCCCCGCCACCCAGTATCTGCCCCTACCCCACCCCCGCCCCCTCCCTAGTCCCTCCAGTGAGTGGTAGGAGCTCCAGGAGCTAGATGAAAGAGCGTGGTTTATGCAGTCCACCCCAGTAGGGTAAACCTCCGCCCTGGAGGAGGGGGTGGGTGCCAGTGGACCTCTGATCATGTAGTGGCGGATCTGCGCCCACCGCCATTATACAGATGGCTCAGCGGGACTAACCCCTATATGCCAACTTAAAAACATGCCTGTCATCCTACTGTCAACTCGACTCGATACCCCTATTCCCATCCACACAAATCCACCCCGATCCACCTCGCCCAAGGTCACCCTGAAGGTCCCACGGTTATGATCCCCGAAATAATTGCCAGGGTATTCTCCAGGGTGGACGTGTTGAATTGTGAATACCCCATCAAGGCTTAACATGTAAATGATGGGAGATGATTTAAAGTGAAAAGGATGCCAGTCTGCTGTTAACATTTAAAGGCTCTCCAAAGCTCTTGCTGCATTTATCATAACCACTGTTCTCCTGGGGCACTCGTATGGAGTATCCGTCTCAAGCTGCGTGTTGAGCATCTCTACTTCACAGACTGTCTGTGAAGTGATACCTTCAATAGAACTGCAATGGAAAATACAATTTTCATGAAGAATGGTTATATAGACTCGGAAACTAGAATGATATGGACTTGGTTGCTGGAGCGGGATTATCATCAGAATATACATCTATAGCAACTTTGAACACCATGAGGTTTAGTTTATGGTTGGTTTGTACCTGGTGGATTGCTGAGGGACAAGTACAGGAAGGCTACGGGCAAACACCTGGGCTGTGGTGGGGCATGTCCAGCAGGGGATTGGACGATGGTCACAGGGGCCACTATGCCTCATCACCTGATCAGATGGAGGGACCATGTCTGGCCGTAACATGGGTGTGGGGGATGGACAGGGCCTGCATGGGGAGCAAAGGCGGTGGAGAAATTAAAAACTGCAGAGTGTACGGTAGTACCCTTTTGTCCCAAGGCTAGTGAGTTTGCCATGGACCTCTTCTGTACATTTCTGTTCCACCTTTTTGCCAGGTTCTCTTCACTTTCTGAGAGAATATTTTAGTATCCATGCGAGACTTTCTAAAAGATCACTGAAGCAATTTTTAAAGAGTAGTCAAATTACTTATTCTAAAAGCAATACTCTCTATTCATGGCCGATGAAGATGTTCTTTGTGGGATACTGAGAAGGACTGTAGTACTGGAGACGTGCAGGATTAGAGTTCAGATTCAAAGCTACTGAAGTCTTTCAAGTGAGATGCGTGCAATAAAATGATTGCGAAAAGAGAGGTATAGTGTGTGCTTTTTTTAGATCAAATAGTAACTCAGATGACTGTTGAAAACATTCTTTATTTCCTTATGTTACCATAATATTTCTCTGATTTGGGATAAGTTGTCGTGCTTGTATTTATTTCAAAGAAACAGTTTCTTACGGATTACTCTGGATCATACCTGATCTCCCCCCGGAGGAAAACACTCAGTCAATGACGGCTACCTGTCGAAGTTCATGGATGGCAATTTAGGGGAATTGGTTGGACGGAGCAATATGAAACAAAAGGAAAGTGATTGCAAAGTGCATACCACCTCCCTAGACAGGAGAGAACTGGGACGATGGATCACTATAGCCCCCTGCCGTGAACAGTCCTTTAGCTCAAAAGAAGGGATGGGGCCCTCTGACCTGGAGTAATGTCCGAGCTGCTCCGTCTTCTTCGAGCTGCTCACGGGGAGCTTCTCTGAAAGTATATAGGTGAAGAGGGCTGGGGAGGGGTGGGGAGGGCGACCGGGCAGGAGCGCAACCCAATTTACAACCGAATGCATAGCAGTGCTTCCCAATGGAAGTGTCCATGTCGGTTGCTTATTGACAGATGTCAGTGGAGGGGCCCAACCGGGGCTGATCGATCGTTCATTGTATACAGTATGTATAACGTTTCCTAACACCCCTCACTCACTTCCCCCCAACCCCTGGTTGCCCTAATACTACGTCCAGATGGGTTTAGGTCCAGGCCAATCCGTCAGGCACTCCGGACAGTTGGAGAGGTTGGGCAGACAGTGGTCGGCGCGAAGGGCCAAGTCGGCCGTACTTAATGACATTACCACTTTGCATTTGGCAGGGACACTCGCAGAATTCCGGTGTTACGTGCGGTACGGCCTCCTTAGATGGAGCCCGAAGGAAATAACCGACCAGCCAAGTGCTTCTCCCCTGATGACAATGGGGTTCCAGAGGTCCAATTTTAGTAGATTGAAGCTGACAACGTCAATGTAAATATTTGCACACTGTACGGTGATGTATGGCAAACACCTTCTATATACATTTCTCTGCTTTGTGATAGTCATGGCTGTTTCCGTCTCTTTTTTAAAGTCAAGCCAAAATAGTTGACAGAACTCAATTCGAGCAAACCTTTATGGTTTAAGAGGAGGTGAAAATAAATCATAGACACCATGATGTGTTCTGACTTTTTGGACTCAGTTGTAAAAACAGGATACAACATTTTAAATAAAGACTACAATCAAACTGGACTGAATTTAAGCTATCAATTCGATTGGACCGAACTAAGCCGCACTTATGCTGACTAATACATTGTAATTATAAACAACAGGGCGTGCAGGAGACACTGAGCATATAGACCATAATAATCATGCTCTTGTGAATGTTTCATACCTATTTGCTTGCAGTGATCGTGATGAAAAACATATCTATGGGCAATACATGGGTTCTTAAGAATCCGCTTTTCTTGGGTGGTGGGCCTGTGGCACGCATGACGTCACCAGGCATGTCTATAGTTTCCTCTCCCGCTTGAAAAAACTTCCTTTACGTTAAAAAAGGACATAGTTTAGGTAACATGTTTAATTCTAACACAATAACGTTTGATAATAAAAAAAATCCTTGAATTTAAGTTTTTATCGTTAAGAGTGTTGTAGGACTGCCATTTTACGACTACACAACTTCAACGATGGTGTTCTGTTTATCGAGTTTCCCAAACTGTGGTTGGCCTACTTGTGGTGTATCAGTTAAACAGTTGTTAAACGTCTTTGGGCGTGGATACACTGTGCGTTTATAGACTTTATATACTGCATAGGTTAACATTAAATCTGACCAGTAAGTGGTAATAGAGTCACAACAGTATACCTAAACCATTATTCTTCGGTTTAATGTACACCCCTTCACCGTTTCTCTGCACGTGTGCCTAGTCTGTCAACAACTTTGGCCATTTGCTCGATTTAAGACGGATGTTTTTAACATGAACTCGGGTTAAAAGGCATATCTGATTCCATGTGTCAACGTGGAGTATACAAAAGCTACCTCTGTATACTAATGCGGTTCGTGGAAAGCTGCATTGGAAAACAACCATGTTGTTTGACTTGGAGGCAGTGACAGTTATTTAGGAGAGGGAAATGATCCTGCTAATAGGCATCAACATAAGAGACATAACGTGTAAATAAAAGTGAAAGGGGTTGGCTGAGAGGGCGCCTGCCTAAACTCGAGTAAGTTCCTCCTTTGAAGTGGGTGTCATTCAGACTGGAGCGGCTATCTGAAACAAACTGCTACTTTCCCCTACTTCTTGAATAGAGTGGGTGGACGGGCGCTGCTACGCGCTAGGGAGCAGGGGGCTTAAGCTCCAGGGGAATTGGCCTCATTCTGCGCCCCGAGCCCCATAGATGAAAGCACTGGGGGCCTTCATGACATGGGGATGTGGGCATCTCGCTGGAGGAACCCAGGAGGACCTAGCACAGGGTACTGATGGACCTCCAGGGTGGGGATGTCAGCAGGGTGTCCACACACCAGTGAGTTTGATAGAGAAAAGGGTACTTAGACTGGGACTTGTAGTACTGCTAGTCTAGTAAGATAAGGTACCTCCGATTGAATGCTGAGTATTGCAGAAAAAAGGTTGGCTTTAATGGTTTGTCTACCCTGAGGAGTTTGCTAATCTCTCTTAAGGAGAATTACGCTTATTAAGTTGTCTTGTAATTAACAAAGAAAAACGTTTTCGTCTGAACAGTCGTTTTTTTCTGCGGATATAGCCTTGTCTGGTGTAGAACCTATGTTTGCCTTAGTTCTTTTCAAAAACCTCATGTAGACTTAAAGGATAATTCAATTCCTTCTGGCAGTAGAGGGATGCTTCCACAAGTGATATAAAATCAGGAAAACCTTTCTGTCTGCCAATACAGGGTCCGTGTAAGCCCCGCTGTCTCTGACAGCTGCAGCTTCCCTACTAAGTGGAGAGCTATTTTAACCCAGCCTTTCTTTTTTTTCTCCACTCTTTCCAACGGGAGACATACGTGGTATTTCCCGAAGTGACACAGCCAGTCCGAAACGTCCATTTGCCAAGACATCCCCATCACTTTATTGCAGCTCACCTCAATAGTGAAGGTTGTTATTTCCCAGGGAGACCCATAGGGCTCTTCCAGTAGTCAGACAACGCGGCAATTGGACTGAACCTAATGAGATCAAGCGCCCCTTAATGCGGTTCAATTGGCATGACGTCACCTTTCACCAATAGCTCTTTCGATGCTGACGTCATAATGGTCAAGCAACAGTACTAGTACCGTCCGTGTTTTTTTGGTAGGCTCAACCTTTGCATTATTTTTTGCATTATGGAAATAAAGCTCCTTAACGTCAAAGTCAGTTAACTGACAAGTAAAATTTAATAGTTTCATACAAAGTGCAAAAGGAACACTTAGTTAAAGCCATAGACATTGGGAATATATCAGATCCCAGAATATCTGTATAACAGAGAGGGTGAGGTCTTTCATTCCATTTAAGAGCAAAGTCATCAAAAAAAAATTGTCTAACTTGATTTCTAAAGTTTAACACCTCCACTTCCACTCACAATCAACAAACTCATGTCGGATGTCCTAGGGAGATTAATTTGATCTTATCCACTTAAATTAATATTTTCTATTTTCAAATAGTTTTGACATGTACAACTCCTTTTCCAAAACCACAGTTTTAAGAAGTCTTTGATTTCGGAAAAGAAGAAGGCCTGGTGGAAACTTATATCCGTTAGCTGGTGAAAGTTTCGAGCCCTTCTGATTCCGGCAAATGACCAAAAACCAAACTGTAATTTTACACGTCAGAAAATTATCTCTCGCTTTTCTTTGTTTTCAATATTGATTTGTGCCACCTTGCTTGAAAACCCTCCGCAGATTAAAACCGGGAACGTTAAACCTGTGATTCTCAATAACGAACATTTGCACAAAATGATTTTGATACACCCGGACACGTATTGGCATATGAAAGAATACTATCATAAGAAAAACACTAAAACCAAAGATATGCTGATATTCTTCATGCGTAGGTTATTATTGTAAAACAAATATACTTTGAAAGCAGTGATAATGACATTATACAATCTGAAGCTTTATTTGTAAGTCGTCCGAGAATAAAGGAGTGAGCTTAGTACATGTATTCTTCATATTTAGTTGATCTTCATGTGCAGATTAAACCTTGAAGCTAATTTTGCAGACTTATACGAATATGCAAAATGAAAGAATCAACTTACATGTAATTTGATTTTATTCCAGCTTCGTTCCTGAAATTCACAAAATTTAATGTTCTTTTTGATATCAGAACCCTTAGAGTTTTAGGTATAATCGAGTTAGCATTTGATGCAATAAATATGAGCACAGCCCTACCCGGATACTGATGGTGGAAATCCTCATACATAAGACAAGTGGGTTGGAACTGTTTACCTGACTAATGCAATCATATAGCAGCACCACTTCATGATTAGGACGGCCACGACCCAGGCTTTATTTGGCCATGTAAATGGTGGGCTGGGCAGGCTGGGCAAACTCATATTAATGGTTGGGCTGTATAAGATCGACTAGATGGATCAATGAACAAAGAGTGTGTTTAATAAAGACAGATTTGACCGTGATCGAGTGTGGGCAGACTTGTTCAAAAGGGGTCCGGGGACGGGGCTAGCTTAGTCGGTAAAACCAAATTACAGAGACGGACGTAATCAAAAGGTAGATGTAAAAGGCTATCACTTACGGTAGCTGCATTACTAGGGTATCCGAACACGCCTATCGACTTCCCACGTGGCCAGTGTAAATCCCCAATATGGCCTGATGGACAGGTATGGTGTCTAGGGTTGCAAGTCAAATATCGGTCAGCTAGAAGTAATGGAAATATGACTTTTGGTAATGGAAGTCTTGTTTTATAAGTGTTCACTTCTGTGTACCTAATAGAAAAGGGTTTACCCACCATTGGCTTTATTGCGATGCGATGACACATTTGTGCAAAATAGTTGACGCGGTGGGTATCATAATCATAAAACTTGCTTCATGTTTCTACAAGAAACTCTAGATGTGACTTTGACATAATGCTGATCAGTGAATTCTGAGTTCAGAGACGCAACCTTCTCAACACTCATATGTATCTAATATTTATTTATTACAAGTTGGTTCTATGCAAAATAAAACCGAAAATCGTCTCATCGCAAGGAAATGAGGCTCGGGGAGGGGGATTTTTCATATGCTCTAGGACTAATATCTAAGGAGATATGAGAAAAATAGTGTTAAAACTGACATCGTGTTGGAAAATATAACTTGAAAATATTCCAGGTTCAAACAGATAAACAATACCATTTGTAGGTCAAGAGTTATGATCACAACTGTATTTCATAAATAGCCCTTTATGTTTTTCACGAATTAGATTTTGTTATTATAACTCAGTAAAATTTAATACTGAAACATTCATGTTGTTGTCATTTTCAGGAACATTAGGATTCCTATGTTCTTTAATCTGTAAATTCTTTGATAATTAACACAATTTCACACTCATGGTATCATTTGAAAGCTTATTTTATCCTCTGTAATGATGAATTTCCGCCTGGGGCATACTTTCCCCCTGGCTGGTCACATATAGGCTACGTATACCCCCAAGAGAATAAATCGTGCACCTTCGAAACTATATTAAATGATATTATAATTCCATTAAAGTTGTGTAAATTTCATATGTTTGTAATTTACATGGAATGTTGGTGGATTCACATTAAGTGTAATGAACGATTATAGAGTTTTTTTTTGGCTATTTCAAAGCTAGTTTTATTGGCTTATATTTTAACAAAGGCCTTTGCTAGCTTAGTGGAATGTACTTGCATATCTATAGTTAAGCAATTGACTGAGTTTGCACAATCTTGGCACATAAATCTTCGCGGCACACTGCTTTTATTTTCCTTTAGATTCATATTGATATTTGAAATAATAGCTGTCAAACTCGACAAAAGGTAAAATGGAAACATGTTTAGTCGGGAAAACTCCTATTCCATGCAAAATAACACTGCTGTAAATGGCTGACACAAGCATTCATTAAAAAGATAGTTCTTTCAGATTGCTGTGTCTCCTTTTTCTAGTGTAATATTCACCAGAACAGGAATCACTTCTATATTCAGGGATTAGAAAGGTGATCATAAACAACACATTACATATGTCCCGCCTTTATGATTAGGCCAAAAAGATATGTTTCCCATTTCTAATAATTGAAACTCCTAGCAATATGGACTGGGAAATGTCAACAGGATCTGCTTTCGTTCCCAGACACTTAGCACTCCTTTATCCATAACAACATGGCTGCGCCATCTCCCCGACAAAATAACGAAGGCGCGGGGCTGGAGATGTTGATATTGTCTGAAGCTGCCGGGTCATAAACAGGCTATCAAATCGATGTAACGTCGCCAAAAGGTTGGCAATATTGCTGTGTTGGCTATTGGCCTTCACTAGTGTGGGAAGGAGGCATTCGTCTTCTGCTGTAGGTTCTGACACGAGGAGCAATGCAATTAGATCAGCTTGTAAACACGTCGGTAGCGCCGGTCGTAAAGTGGCCCCTAGTGTTAATTGTGAATCTCCTTCATCACTCGGGATCCGCCCTGTTTTGTTTTATCTCTATGTTACTGTGTCAAGCTATGGTTTTTCTGCGCCATGGACCTTAGCAGGGGTCGACTTTGTGGTACAGAATAGAGCACGCCATTCGGAAAATTGCCCCCATAACGGCCTTGCATCCTTTGTAATGACCGTGCAACACCCATGCACATAATTACTGGCACTTGGAAATTCTGATAGACATTGTCGTGACTTGGTTTTGGAAAGCAATTAGATATATTAATTGGGCCTGGTTATTTTCTAGTTAATTAGTTATGGTGCAGCGAATTCAAATTGAAGTTAATGCAAATCAGGCTTAAAGATTTTTCCGGCGGAATAGTTGTTCAATTTTCATATTCATACACCTGCTTTCCGAGATTATATAAGCACTACACTGCAGTAATGTCGACTCAGGCCCCGTATAACCAATAGAACTCCTTTTTACCACTGGAGACATCTGTGTTAATCATCTAGTCTTTCTTAAAGGGGGTAGTGAATGGGTTTCAACACGTTATCTCCTGTCCGCTCATGTTATGCATATAAATGGACGATATAAGATACAAAACTAACCGGTTTTTATCATTTCACAGTCATTCTTTCCAATTACATCTACATAGTGTTTTTTTGTGGTACGTTGCTTCACTATGTCCTATTTCGAGGTACAGCCGTCTAATCTATTTCCATTATCTTTGCAGATTTGTCAATGAGGGCCTGAGAGACATCCTTCTAACGGCTGGCAAAAACTCGTTAAGGAGTGTGGCCGCGTGTGAAAGCAATGGCCATCAGCAGCAATAGCAGCAGATGCGGAAACAACAGAGACAAGGCGAGCAGAAGCAGTCGCGGGACCAGAAGCCAGGAGGACATTAGGAGAGGAGCCTCCAGGGGGACCTGACCACCAAGCCAGGCACAAAATGCTAACGAGGGGTGAATCCTGGCTGCTCTCTGACACCATGGAGGGTATTGATAAAGGGCTGGACCCTGGAGGAACACGGACGTGTTGCTGCTGCTCCTGCGGGCGGCCACCTGGAGGCGGTGCTGCTGGTGGGGGTATGGGTGGAGGAGTAGGGGGTGGGAGGACTCGGGGTACTGGAGGGGTGGCGGCCCCGACCGGAGGAAGAAGGGACTGGCCACCTGCTCGACAGGCGGCAGGGGTGGGGCATGGTGTGGAGGGAGGGGCGATGGGGGCAGGAGGCGTTTCCTCCAGGCGGCATGGGCACAGGTGTACAACGTGGACCATGAAGGAAGTGCTCTGGTTGTGTCTAATCATGCTGGGCCTGGCGCTGGTGGCGACACCTGTCGGCGCCCAGACAGGCGCCCCATTAGAGTACACCATCCGGGAGGAACTACCCCCCAACGCCTTCGTGGGAAACATTGCCAGGGACACGGGCCTCATCGTCACTCAGGGCATGGAGTTAGAACTGCAGGCCCCTTTAACGCTCCAGGGGACCCCTTACTTCAGGCTCAACAAAACCACAGGGATACTTAGAACGGCTCGCCCCATTGACCGGGAAACCGTCTGTGCCGACAACGCAGAGGGGGAGCCTTGTGCAATAAAGTTTACCGTCCTCCAAAATAGGCCTTTTTTCCATATAATCAAAGTTGAGGTGTACCTACAGGATTACAATGACCACTCTCCTCGGTTTCCAGAAGGCAGGATAGCCCTGACCATCTCAGAAACCACCAAGCCCGACACCACCTTTTCTATTCCCTCTGCAGAGGACTTGGACGGAGGGGTCAATAGTGTTCAGAACTATGAACTTATTTCAGAGACCACCAAATTTGCCCTGCAGTTTACAAACGATTCGGGAGTAATCCACGACTTGAATTTAGTCCTCAAAGCCCGAATAGATAGGGAAGAGGAGAAGTCATATTCTTTGATAGTAACTGCTAAAGATGGGGGGAACCCTCCAAGGACGGGGAGTATGGTCATTGACATTACCGTGGGTGATGCGAATGATAACAATCCAAAGTTTGATAATGAAACATACGAGGTGACTGTGCCGGAAAACGTCGCACAACATACCAAAGTCTTACAACTACACGCCCATGATCCAGACAGTGGATTAAACGGCGACTTGATCTATGGCTTTGCGCAGGACACCCAGGATAAGCTGGGCCACCTTTTCATGGTGAACGCCATCTCCGGCGGTCTGTATATCAAAGGCGAAGTGGACTATGAGCAAGGTGATACATACATATTGACAGTGACAGCGCGGGACCAGGGCACCAACTCACTGCCCGCCTACGCCAAAGTGATCATTCATGTTGGAGACGTGAACGACCACGCTCCCCAAATCACCATCAACTCCCTCGACTCCCGGGAGTTGGGGTTGGGGGACAGTGCCTTCATCAAGGAGCATCTGGCCGCCGGCACCTTCGTGGCCCACGTGTCGGTGAGTGACCCCGACGCCTCGTCCAGCGGCCGGGTGACCTGCACCATGCACAGCTTGTACTTTGAGCTGAAGCCCACGGCTTCCACGTCCTACCAGATCATCTCCAGGGTGGAGTTTGACCGGGAGGAGCAGGAGGAGTACCACCTAGCCCTCAGCTGCACCGACCACGGCGACCCCCAGCTCACCTCCATTAAGGACATTGCCGTCAAGATCATCGACGTCAACGACCACGGCCCGCGCTTCTCCAGGCGCGCCTACACCACCACCCTGGAGGAGAACAACCCCGTGGACGCCTTCATCATCCAGGTCAACGCCTCCGACAGAGACGCCGGGAGGAACGCGGCTATTAAGTACATGCTGGAGGACGAGGACGACGAGGAGTATATCCAGGTGGAACCTATCACTGGCATGGTACATGCAAAAGTCAGTTTTGACTACGAGCAGAAGGATCGTTATAACTTCGTCATTCTAGCTGTTGACCAGGGCAGTGACCCACACACAGCGACTACAACCCTGATTCTGAACATTGTGGACGCCAACGACGGCCGTCCGCGCTTCACAATGCCCGCCTACTCGTTCAAGATCTTTGAGAACATGCCGGCGCACATCAAGGTTGGCTTGCTGAGTGCCTCTGATGCGGACCGCCCGCCCTATAACGACATCATCTACTCGCTGTCCAGGGCATCAGAGGGGCTGGACGTCTTTGCCATCAACAGCGACAATGGCGAGTTAACGACCAAGAAGGAGCTGGATCGTGAGCAGCAGGAGACTTATCACCTGCAGGCAATTGCCAGCAATAGGGGTTTCACCCAGGTGAACTCCACGGTGAACATCACCATTACGGTGGTCGACCAGAACGACAACGGCCCCGTCTTTATCTTCCCCAGCACCTGGAACAACACCGTGCACGTGCCCGATGACATTGCTATTGGGGAGACCATCGGTAAAGTCGAGGCCCGCGACGCCGACAGCGGCTCTAACGGCGAGCTGCTCTATTCGCTACTAAAGGGCAACGACACCTACGCTATAGAGCCCCACACGGGAGTGATTAAGGTCGTAGATCAGCTCCAATGTCTCAGTGTACGTAAGTGCAAACTTGTCGTCATGGTGAGGGACAACGGCACGCCCCAGCGGACAAGCAGGGCCGAATTAAGTGTCCTGCCAAGAAGTGCCGTGGCCTTTGAGCGCAGCCTGGAGGCCATGTTTTTCCTCAGCGGCACTAACATCATCATTATCATCGCCGCCAGCGTCATCTCATTGCTCCTCCTGACGCTCATTCTGGTCGTCTTCTGTCGGCGCCGACGCCGGCACAGTGATAAAAAACGCGACCGAGAAGAGGCCAAAGTCACTAGCGTCACCGACTCGACGGACGGCGAAATCAGCGTCAAGTCGCTCAAGAACGGAAAATTACCCAATGGATGTTACGATACGGCGAGTATGAAACCCAAGAAGGAAGTCAAGTTCATCGTCGACACTGCCGGCATGGGGGAAAGCTCCACCGACGACCTGACTGTCTCCTGGCCGTCCAAGTTGGACACGGCCATGATTGAGGTGAGTGGATTATGGCCCTATGCCTTCTTTACTGCCCTGAGAGCCGGGTTCACCTTATCTTGGGACCTCCCGATAAAACATGCGCCGTCTCCGGGTGGCAAGATGTTTTATGGCGATCTATGAGGCAGTGCCACAATCGGTCCGCAACTCGTGGCCTGTGTGCCAATGGCTCTATCATTGTGGGGGGAGAAGGGCCCTCCGTCGGACCTCATCGGAAACAGCCGTGTTTCCGCGCTTAGAGGTCCACTTGTTTTGTAAAAGAACAAAAATTGCCCCATCCATTGCCCCCTGATTTTACGTCCAATGGGAGTAGTTTTTGCTGGGAGGATGCTACTAAAACTCCCGACCTATTCATTTCGGTCCCAGAAGGGAGTGTCTCAATGTTCCGACGCTAAAGAAAATGGGAGCAGAGTGTTTGAATGAGAGGAGACCAACACTGGTTGAAGTCACAAACCGTATAATTCGTATGTGGGAAGGACAAACAGTTGAATCTAAATATACAGGGACAAAATGTTATATAATTTCATTCTTTTTTGATTTGCTCCTTTTCACTGCTGAATGCAGGATCACAGCGCTCACCAGTAAGTTTTTCATTTGCAGTATGCTCAGCATGCCTTAGTCTACATTAAGTCCATGCATAATTACTCTACTCTGTTTCTCCCTCACGTATTGGTGTGGGTAGTCGTGACAGCTGTCAATTGCACCTAATCAATTGTGGCATATCATCAGACTATTTTAAAGAAATGTGCACATAATTATATAATGATTGTTTAAATCTACTTCCTTTAAAATCTACTATCCACGAACTTAACTTGTTCTTACTTTGTATAGACATAATTCCGGTAAATATGATAATAGTATGTCTTTAAGAATGATTATCTTTTAGGGTTGTTGTTGTATGAACTATATGAGGTATAGTGTGATGCCAATACCGCTATGTATTGATAAATGTAATCTTAGTGAACCAATTTGAATCATTTTACTTTATGAGTATATATGATTCAAAATTTGCGATCGAGTGCCTTTACAGTATTCTTATCACTGTATTTTTAGTATTTCCGTCTATTAAAATTTAATGTAGAACTTTCAAATATCAGAAACTCCACTTGAATTGCACAATAATAGATATTGCCATTATACACCTCACATTACAATATACAACCGTTTTATGCCACATAAATATCTGAGTTTACAATCTATTGTACAACGTTAATACAAGTTGGGCCAATCCTTGGGGTCTAGCCAATTCATCCCCAGAGTCCCCTCACCTCTTACTGAGTCCGATCACCGTGTATCCCGGCCAGTGCCCCACATTTCCCACGACTTTTTATTGATCTCTGCCCCGTAAACTGTCCATTCTCCCTAGGACCAATCAATAAAACACAATGTGCAGGGAAGAAGGCCTCTAGAACTTGATGATCGTCCTATATATGCAATACACAAGTTCCATAAGTGAGAATTAGCATAAAGTGCTATCGGGGCCAGCCAGATGTATTGCTTCACACAGGGCTGGGTGCGCCAGGCATTCAAATTGGCCTATGAAAAGCCTAAAGTATTGCTGATGCAATAGAAAAAAATTCTGATTCATTTTTATGAGGCACGGTGCCTCCAATACTGAATAGTGTCGCACTTCTGGTACCATTCGACACCAGAATACACATGCCTGTAATATACAGCTAGTATAGTCTACTACTCAACTCCATGAAAGTCTACTGTCACACTGACACTACTGCATTGATTGTCCTTTACAATCAGATGCTCGCCCTGGGTATTCATAGTAGATGCGCCTTGTATAGGCCTTCCCCCAATTACTACGGAACATATTTCCATAAGGTAGGAATTTGCTAAATGACAACGGCCCGGCCGTTAATGGAAAGTATCAAATTGCCTCCTTCCTACGTTACTTCATGTTTTCCATAATGAATACAGAAATAGCTACATTGCATGTGTAGTGGCGCACAGCTCAGGCATTTCTTAGTTTACAGGGCCATCAGTTAATGTTTCAAAGACAAACCACCTTCGGTGAAACAATCCGTGTTCTCTAAGGAAACGGATTGCTGAGCTTCAGTTACAGCAGAGAAGCTTAGGATTACACTTGTTTTATTAATTGTAATGACTTAAGGAGTGTAACTATTTTTGTACAGGACTTTGTCTGGTGAATAACAGGAAATATGGGGATCGGATTAGTCTTATTATCCTATATGAAGGGAAATGTGAGTCTTAGGAGGGATGGCAAAGAATACTGCTTAACCTTCGCTCGAAACCCGATCCCCAAAGCGCACAGTGGGGATGTGTGGGCGAGCACGTTTAAGCCTCTAGGCTTTAGAGGGGTAGGTTGGTGTTCCTTCCGTTGTGAGATGGCACATTAGAGCCCCTACAATGAAACATTAGCACCCTCAGCCGGTTACTGGAGGGGGTCCAGTGAGCAGCTCGCCGTGCTCGTAAAATACAGCCGTGAGCTGCTCAAAGCAATGAGAGAGCCCAGATAGGGAAATGCCACTGTTGAAATCCGTATCCAAGCTCCGGATGAATATATGCTCATCCTATAGCGCTGACAAATCCCTGTTGCTCGGCCCTCCAGCATATATGCCTTGTTTGCCGAGCTGCTCGCTGGCCTGGTTGAGGCTAGGAGGCAGGTGGGAAAGCCCTCCTCATCGCTACAGCCTAATGGAACATTCGCGGCTTCAACACTACACAGTATGTACAAATTTAGCCGTGGCCACAGGCTGTAGTGAACATTAAAGGGATATTGGATCGTGCGGACTGATGCTATTGCAATGGCCCCCGATGATACGTCAGTGACAGGTTGGTTTAGTAGGTAAATGGACATGTCCCCTCGACTGGAGCGGCGCCGATGGCCACAGTCGCACTGCACGGGATGAGTCCTGTCACTTCAAGCACAGATTTCTGTTTTGTCTGGACCAACAGACCCCACATCAAAGCCACCAGAGCCATTTGCAGCTTTATTGGAACTGGCATGGCAGTCTATACTGAAGCAGCTTTCAGTTATGACGTTTAAGTTCGAGGTGGAAATGATGTGCGGTAGCAGCAACGAAAGTAATGTCCCAGCAGGCAAAAGCACATTCAAAGGACATTGCTGCCCTACAGGTCGCCAGCAACCTTTCCCAATGTGATTACATTTTCCTAACCCAATAGGAAAATATGGTCTCATAAAGCCTTTGAAATTCAATCCAGCGCATAGAAAACAAGGGGGAATGTAATTATTAAGCGGCATGTCCGGAATGGAAAAACCTGGAATGAATTCCCATTGTTCTTGACGCACTGAAACCAGTGTGGATTGCTTCGTGGCTAACCTCTGAACTGCTTGGCCGTTGTAGGGCTGAGAAGACATGTTATGAATGTTGAAGTCCAGCCAACTCGTACGTCAAATATGTCGTCGGCGACTTCAAAGGCCGTCTAAACATTGCTATTCCGTACAGTGTGCCTATGGAAGAGCTCATACAAAACGCGTCAGCATTAAAAGTGTCACCGGTTCGCTAAATGCAGAGCCGGGGTCAGCCAGAGCCCGTTACTCTGCCTGGTCGTTTGTCATGGGACCAGGCACTTAATAATAGAAGCCCTGTACCAGTCGGGGCCTGGAGGCCTCCAGGGCGTGCGGTGCATGGACGGAAGCCACGGATGGAAGCCATGTGGTCGGTGGTGGGCTAGTGGGGCACCCCCTCCCCATACCTCTATAACTTTGCCCAGACGATGGGACCTGTAGGGCGTGGGATATGGGTGTGAGGGTGTGGGAGTAGAGGAAGGATAATATTTATAACCGGCCAGAGATTATACAAAGGAGCTGCTCCGGGGCCCTGACCTGCTCAGGGGAGTAATAGCCAATGTGGCCAGGTAACAGCATGAATACCTGATCTGGGGATAGAGAACCCAGGCCGCGGGGGCTAATAGTAAGGAGCAGGGGCAGGTTAAAGAGTCCATGCAGGGTGAGGGGCTGGGGCTGGCAATACAGGCTATCAGGAGGGGCTGCAAGTTGACCCAAGGGTGGCCATCAAATTAGGCTACTGAGGGATACATCTGTAGGCCATATTGACGGAAGCCTAAAATAGGCCCCGATCTGACCCGTAGGTTGAAGGGTTTGGGATCCAATCAGGCTGACAAACTAGCCGCGGATCGGCGCACGGGATTAGATTTATGAAGGCTACGGCCTTGTGCGGGTCTCAACACTGTAAAATCACATTGGGAGGCAGTCGTCAGTATCTAGCCTTATTATAGGGACTCTGCGCAGCCTCACATTACAGGCCTATTACACAGTAAACGGCCTTAATCTGGCCAATCCCTGATTAATCGATAGGACCAAATGAAATATGAGCTTTGAGCTATACACGCGCGAAGACGATAGCTTTACTTTGACGGGATGACATATACACTGTCCTATAGTGAGCAGCTCAGGCTATGAGGGAACAGCTCAATCTAGCCTCCATGATATACACTGATTAAATTCATTATATACTCCTGCCAAAAACAACCCATGGGAAAGTTGCTCAAGCTACTGAACTGCTAAAAGTTTTCCCTCCCAAGTGGGGTCAATCCATCATTATAGTCTGGGTACACTGACGCTGCCATAATCCTGCACGTTAAGGTTCGATACTTAAGGCCGCTGCCCGGGGCTGGGTGCTGGAGCAGGTCGCGGCCGGCAGTTGGCCGGGCCTATCCCAGTGTCGGACGGCCAGTCACATTAATCACCGGCGCCGACGGATTTATACAGTGGCGCGCTCACTGATGCTTCATAATTATGTCCACAGAGGTGGTATTTATGCGGGCCGGCTTGTCTACAGTTGTCGTTGTACCTGGAGGGCCGGCGTGATGGATGCAGCCCCAATGGGGCCCTACCGCCAGCCCACAAAGTCGCCAAGATTCGGCCGGATCGTGTAGGCTTGGGACCCGGCCTGACGAGGCCTAGGCCTATGTACGTGTCTTCTCCCACAAACAGGCCTATTGTCAACCCGCCTGCCTATCCTGGTCCCTTTACTGACTCCCACCCCAATACATTGTCTTATAAATCTGACTCGCCATCGCCCTAATCCCTCCCAGTAATTCCAACTCAATTGCCTTGCTATTTTTATTCACCCTATTTACATGTTCCGACTCATCGTTTCCACTAACTGTGACTCAAGCCCTTCGCAAATGTGTGTCTCCCCACACAGAAAGGATGCTCCGAGGGGGTTATATCTTAAGCTCTAAGGCTAATATTAAGGGAGATATGGGTAGATTTGTGAAAAATAGGGACGAAAATGTCTTAAACCAACTTTTTGTGTAGAATCCAGTTTTCCCACTCTAAACATTCCATATTGTTTGGAAAACATTCTATTTGGAATGTTAATGGAATGTTTTTCCCCCATATATTACCTAACATTAGATGTTTGGTTACCATGGAAACGACAACATTTCGAGGATTTTGTCAGAAATTGTAACCCATTTGGAAAAACATGACTTCATTATATTATCAGTCCAAACTAAAATAGATTATCTTTTCAAGATCAAAAGTTATCTGGGTAATAGCTTTTTAAGGTTTTTTGTTTATTTATGGGTAAATTTTGATTTATTTCTAAATATTTAGATCAATATTCAATATTCGGGCTTTTTGCCATTTTCAGGGAAACTGACCGTCCTGCAATCAACAGGCTGTAACTTCCTCAAAAATTATCCAAATTCGATCAGCTTGGTACCATTTGAAAGCTTAAAACATCCTCTTTAATGCTTAATTCCCGCCTGGAGCATTCTTTCTGTGTGGGGAGACACATGTACTTGCATTGAGTATCTGTACGACCTTTCTTCGTTGTATAATGCTTATCAGACAGCGGGTAAGCAAAGTAAGATAAGTAGGCTATTTACAAAAACGTATAATAGCAGTCCCAATAACTATTGAGCAGTCCACCTTTATACCCAATACCATTCGTTCTAATTGGAAGTTACAATCCATCACATTCGGTTTGCATTTGAAAGATGTTCTCCACTGGCCCAATGTTAATTTGAGTCACTCCTTCTAGTAACTCACCTTACCCCTCCTCCAGTACGACCATCTTAGAGGCGGCCCACCCTCCAGGGGCAGCCGCCCAAGTCGAAGATGTATGGAGGTGGGCAGCGGCTGGGGAGTCGGTGTTATATAGTCGGAGTGATCTGACGGGTAGGGGTAGGGGAATGCTACATCAGAAGAGGCCGAGTAAAGTACAACAGTGGCCCTGAGTCCCCCACCACCGCCTCCCGTCCGTCCCCATCGACGTGATCCCATTAAACTTGACGTCAGATAAACCTCTGGACACCTACGATGGATTGGGACACTTCGTATTTGTTTTACTATAATTCATCACTGTTTTTATATGCATCAGATTTGGAGTAATCAGTGTAATGTATATGTGCAGCGTGGCTCGACGTTCGGCGGGTTGGGTGGGACAACAATAGACACCTGCCTAGGACGCAGTTAATAGGATTTTACACCGACGGCTCTGCAGAATACACCTAGGGTGGAAATGACCAGACAGTCGCTGTGTTGTACGATTAGGTTATAGTATCTAGAAGCAAATCTAGAATGGAAAATAGGCAGACACTGAACAGCGCCCAGACATAATGTGTTCCAGTCATGATTTCGAAAATTCAATTGAGTATTTGATCGTGTAAGAGAAATCGACAAAATTGACGTGCCCAATTCAAAGTGTTTCTCAGCTCCTTATTTGCGTCAGTTTAAGTAACTCCTGTCGGCGTTTGAAACTTTTAGTAAAGTGTCCTTAGTTAGAAAAAGAAGTAGGAATGCAATTTAGAATTCAAGGAGCTGACGAGAACTTACAGTAGTGTGTCTGGGTGTTCTGAATGACGCAATTTAATATGTTGAGATGTACCAAAATGGAAAAGGTTGCCTATTTCATTACTCGAAAGATTTTGAAATGATAGACCTTCAAGGGACAGTAAAATCAGTGTTGCTACCTTTGATATGAACGGTGACAATTCAAAGGCACAAAGGTTGTCTGAAAGAAATAGCATTTTCTGATTGAAAAAAAAACACATTAAAAATAATGCTCTTCTATCAAAACGGCATAATCTAGGCATTTATTCTGAAATCAGAAACCAGAGATAACTTCACATTTCATACTTACCAACCATGCTTACAATATCAATCATTCCTCTTGCCACCCCACTACTCATTGTATGACACTCTGTACGCTTCTCGTATCCCCATAATAACCAGTCATCGTGGAGTATTTCCACGGGGAATCAGGGAGAGAGAGTTTCTATGTCGGGCGAGGACAGCCTGCCGAGTTGGGCCCGTCTGAAAGGCAGTACATGTCGAGGTATTTGCCAAGGATTGTTAGTGGCGCCGGCCAGCAGAGGTGACGAGTCGGATGGAAACGAAGGGCAGGATGGGAGGAGATCACGCCTAACGCCAATAGACCATTTGGGGGCACGCCCTTAAAGTAGTTAGAGCCAGGGACCTTCTCCATTGGAGGCGGCACAGTAAAAGGTAATTTACTACCCGGCTCTATCAACGTAGAGGCGGGCCTTCACAATGTAGAGCGAACTGGCACGATGCAGAGTAGCTCTACAATGAAGGCAGATCGGAATCAGGCGCAGAGTATTTCGTCATTAACATCTTTATTGGCTGCGCGGCAGAAGTGCACGGTTGGAGGACCACTTCATTATAAGTCATAGGCGAAGAATAGCACTGCCCCTAGCGTGCTGGCAGGCCCCCTGACAAATCGCTGACAAAAAGAATTGCCGATGATATTGTAGATGATCCTGGAGGTACCATTACCAGCTGAAGCATCTGTCTGGAGGAGGCTTTTTAAATCATACTCGCCGGGTTGCTACTTCCCTCGGGCCCATTTAAAGCCACGTAGTTACATGAGCCATTTTAGGAGGCTTAGCGCAGACTTAACTCCTATGGCCTCCTGCTAAGTTCCTGCAGCACGGGAATGCTCAATTCGTCACGGGCTGGGATTTAACTTTAACAGACTACGATAGCTTTGTATTCTTCCCCTTCGTTATAGAAGAGTTTCAGCACAATTTGCCTTCGGAAAAGTTGCAAAGTACATTTTTATTACTTTGGCTTATCAGTTCTTTCATCATTTTTTTCAGCGTAATGATGAAGTATTTACAGGTGCTATGACCATTTGGCAAATGGTTGTAAAAAAGGAAACAATTAAAGAGGATCGACAGAAAACAAGTATCAAGTTATAAAGTGCATGACGAAGTTTTCTATACTGAAGGTTTCTAGTCCGCAATTATCAGGACTTCATTCCTTTGAAGCAGAAAGACCGATGTTACATGAAACTCTAGTCAATTGAATACAAAACAAAAGTAGCAAACCAACAGCCTAATGATACTCGTTAACTCCTGCCCACCACTTCATGTCATTTACAAACGTTCTATAATTGGGAGGCGACCGTTGGGGTTTTGTCGTTGAATGACTTGTCCAATTTGCCCTGATCTCTGTGGATGATGTCCCTCTCAACCTGGACTAGGGTAGTCCTGGTAGGAGGAGGACGGAAGGTGAAATGAGCTGGTAATGGGAATTCCTATACGGACAACAAAAGCACGGCTAACTTCTCCTGTTCTGTACATGTCCTGTTACTAGGTCCTGCACCTTTGTTTTAAGCATTTGGGCCTTAGGATAGAGGTAGAACCTTAATTGATTCAAATGTGCCTGGCTCTTAATTCAAACAGTTTGTAATGAATTTCGAAGGGCATGCCGCAATATACTTTTCGAGGAATGCCTTGCAAATTATACATTATATTTACTAAACCAATTCTACAAAGAGGAGAAGTGGCATAGTTCTAGCTTTCCAAAGTCGGATGGGTAAACGTTTTATTCCTATTGAATGATTATCCTGTGTTGATACGGTTACTGCGAAAGGACAATGAGATTGACTATTCATAAGTTAATTTTGTGAACAAGTTAACCGAGAAGAAAATGGCCATGTCCTCCATTTGCCTAGGCTAAATGGAATTTGCGTTAGCAATTTCGTGGCTCGTAATGCAGTTCCTATGAGGTTAGGCTATTTGATTAAAAGGGAGAGCCTCATATAATTGCTGAGACCTTAAACAGTACACTTGAGATCACGACGGTTAATCCTATTAGAAACTGCACACGGAACTGTCCAAATAGATATGCCGCATTACAAGATGAAGTTAGACTGCCCCGCTACGGAAATTAGTTAGATTATGTAATTAAAGCCGAGAGAAAGGAACTGAATGAAATCCTACAGGAAAGTTCTATCATTGATGTGTATGCAGGCATGATAACTGCAAAGTATTTTGACATGGTCCTGCCATAATAAGGGAAACGTGATGCTGACCAATGTCACCTCTATGAGAAATCTTTTTCAATAAAGCTGTAATATTTTTAGAACTACGACAGGTGTGCATCATTCGACCTACAGAGAGACAAGATCGAGGTGTTGATTAAAGTGGTTTTCAAAAAGGGAGAAATCAGGTTATAGAAGATTCCAGCGGGAGATGCGACTGGTGCTGCATGTTTAGGAATTGAGTAAACGTTTTGAGACCGAAAAATATGAACAGATATTTCCATCGTTATACATTTAGTTGCGTGATAATATAATTATACAGAAATTGGTATACGGCTTTCTTGGTGATGTTGGAAGGCAGGTAGGGGAGTTCACACAAGCTGCCTCAATTACTGGGGAGATCTTAAACCTCTGGCTCCTTTACATAAAGGCCTTGGTCAACTAATACATTGAGTAGAGTGCGTTCCGAGGGTCTCATTTTAGTTACTCCCTAGATGCTCACGCTGACCTGAAAGAACTGACAAGCACTTCCTGTCTCCTTTCACCGACAGAGGGGGCAAGTCAGCAAAACCCTCAATCAGTCCTATGAAGACCGATTTGCACGGCGCCGATTTGTCAGACTTCTCCTGCTTCCTCCAGCACCCTCTTCTCCCCTTCTTCCCTGCCCGTCAACACCCTGCCCCTCCCCCCTCCCCACCCTCCTCCTCCAGGGTGGGTGGGCGATAAAGGGGGTAAAAGACATTTTCCACCGGAAGCGCTGCCATTAGTTGTGATGGGAGAACATTGGCCGGCACCACGTCTCTCGCTGAAACTGCGCCCCGTCACCCACTTCATCAAGCACGCCCGGCTCCTTTATTTTCTCGGGCCGCCCACCGAGGGAGGCGGGGGGCCGTAGACACCTCCCCGTCCCCTGGCCTTATAGCTGCTCCCCATGTAGCCGACAGGTGACAAATCTGAACCGGCCTTGGGAGCTGACAGTTCAGTCCATGAGGGGTCAGGGGGCCGCCAGGACGTCCTGAATGGCTTATTGTTTGCCACTCGCCGTTTGTCAGTCACTCCCAGCCCAATGCTGACTCCAAAGGGTCGGTATGTATACATGGGGGGATCCTGATCAGGCTAATGATCCAAAAACTTCCATTGCACCATGAGCTATGAGCCACCGAGGAACAAAACAAAAACTGCCTCAAATCACCTCCCACTCTCGCCATGTGCACAGATGTGCCTCAAGAAGAAACTATCTTCGAGTGAGAACTTTTAAACGAATCATCCTGGCATTTGTCATTGGTCCTGTTTTCTTTTTAAATCCCTCACCACTTGTTTCCCGATTCGGTCTGACGCTGTCATAAACCTTGGACACATTTCTGCCACAGAAATCCGCCTCCCAGAAGTCCGACGTGTTTTAACTGGCAACTCATTCCAAGAGTAACCTAACCCAGTTTCTCTGTAAAATGGTTCCCACGAGCCCACTCTGTAAAAGAAATAGTCAGTCGCGAAGCTGAAATTTCTTATGTATGAGAGGTTCTAATCTCGGAACAGAATGGCTTAAAATACAAATACTGTTTTCCATAAGATTTCTAAACGGAGATAGCTGTCTTTTTTCTGTCATGGAGAATTCGAAAAAAGAGAGAATGTTTTCCCAGTGTACATAAGTGACGACGGAGATAACTGGGGTTGTTTTCTGTCATGGAGATCTGACACATATAACAAAGCAAATCATAACCAATCGCTTTGAATGTCGAGAAGCAATACATTTGCCCATTTAAGATGTGGAGAATTCGAAAAAAGAGAGAAAGAATGTTTTCCCAGTGTACATAAGTGACGACTGCAAAGGCTACACGGTCTTCTTTTGGTGCAAGTAGTATTGGGAAATTGGGGTTTCGCCCTGGTACACTTTGTACACAACCCGGGTTTAGGTAGTAAATTATGAAGCAGCGAAACTCGTGTAATTTCCTGATGCTCACTTTTGATTATACTATGTGCACAAAGCCACTAATTCTCAAAGACAGTCTCTTTCTAGGGATACTGTGCGTTTCTCACGATGCCCACTCCGCCTACATTGTGTGTTTAATAACACACTATTGTACAACGAAAATCTGAATCAAATACTGACAGAGGGATTATTCTTTTAAGGATAAAACAGCAGGTGATGGGTCAGGATAGGTAGGTGATGGGCTATATGTATCTGTATGTATCAGGCAGGTAATTGATGGGCTCCTAAGGGCTCAGAGAACAGTCATCATTAATGGTGACATCAAAAAAGTACATATTTTAACTGGCATTTTGTCCTTATTGTGGAACAGTAACTGTACCACATTCAGTTAAGCTGCAGGTGAGGGTGAAGGGTGGGATCAACATAGGCAGCTGTACACTGCCGACTCACTTCACAGCCGTGCCGACCGAATTCAGGTCTGCAAAAGCTTAGACAGTGTATGTTGGTAATAGCTGGGGATATGCGACGTGAATCATGATTTAGCGCTAGGCTGTGGCCTGCCCACATTATATATATACAGCGCCCGGCTGCTTCAGATGCCTCCTGCCCGGAATGCCGTGTATTAGCCCTCTGTTAGCGAGGGGCTCAGCCGGTCCTGCCGGCAGCTGATGGAGGCGCTCACACTCCAGTGAGCTGCTCCTCTCTAACTCAGAACCCAAGCTGTTGGTGTGGGCCAATCTGCGCCCACCTCCCACCCTCGGCCTAGTTGCCCGGCCCCGTCAGTCCCACGCACCAACTGATGGATTGCCTGTACACCACCAAACCCTGGTCATATATATTTCACAGCTCGACATAAGGAGCCTACTTCCAACTGGTGCGTGCTTTTTTCCTCACTGGCCGAAGCCGAGCCTCATCGCGAATTGAGGGTCTTATAAATCAGCGGCTTCGGCCGCTGCTGTATTCAAAGTAATATCATAGATTTACCGTCGGGGCGTTGGGTGTGGGGCGCTTTATGTAAGCGGCACATCTGTTGGATGATTTATCAAGTCTCTGGCCGCGGCCACCCCGGCCTGGTCGGCCGGCTGCAGGCAGCGGGGATCATTGTGGGCCGCCCGAGGTGTTTGGGCGCGCTCCCATCCATTGTCGCCGTCAGCGGCGGACATTTAGCATTCCACCCATTGGCCAGTCACTTATCTGACCGGTGCAGGCAGTGCGAGCCCATATACTGACCGTCCATACAGCACATTGACGTGCGCCTCCCCCCCCCCCTCCGTGCACCAACCCACCTCTCCCATGCCTGGCCTTACTCAACCTGCCCACCCTCCTCCCAGCGGCATACGCAGACATAAAAAACAAACTCCACAGCCTTTATTCGCAGTTAATCGCTTCTCGGGATCAAGTGCTCTGGACCTACGCTATCGAAAAATTATCACAAATACCATCCGGCTTTGGCTCCAAGCGAAGCGCATTGCTGATACCGGACCGCCCCCCAGAGTGTGAGTGTTTGCAGGACCAAATCGCCACCAATTTTACTCCCCATGCAACCGACGTCACCCTGTCAAAGTCCGTCCGTTCACTTCCCCAATTCAAAACCAAAAACGTACACACACACACGGCAGTGGGGGAGTTTCCGGTCGTTTTGTGATTTCCTCCACACAATTTTGTCCGCTTTCTTTTCATCATTTTGGGTATTTTTGTCTGGGCCGACCATGGGGGAAATGTTTTCTGAAGAAAAAAAAGTATCGATCATTTTCGAGCACCCCTCACGCTTTATTCGTGTCACATAGGGCTTCTGGTCGGAAGGGTAAAAAGTCGAGTGATTTGAAGACCAGGGTTGAGAGGGCCAGTAATAGCTCAACTCTCTGAGCAGCGATTGCCAGGGCTATGAAGCAATTCCCCACTTCCCTGATGAACTGCAAAGCCTCGCCTGGACCACAGACAGAAAAATTGGTCCCGGAAATAGCGATGAAATAGCGTGCATTTACTAGCCGCCCCGGAGAGAGTTGGCCCCGGCCTACCAACTACACGGTACGAATAACTGACGTGTCCCAAACTTTCACGATCCCCTCGACTCACTTTAAGAGCCATTAAGTGAGTGGGTATACGACTGATGAAAGCTCCCGGTGATAAATCAGTGTAAACTGACATATATTGCAGTTCAAGTAAGTACTGCAGTCACCATACATATTTATATGCTGGTATTGAACTTTGCGGTGAAAGTACCGCTCTGGTTTATCAGGGAATGAAAGAAGACGTATATATTTTATATTGGTCTTTAATGTGTAATACATGAACAAAAGTTTCATTGTATTTTGAAATTGCGAACATAACGTTTGTGAACCCAGGCAAGAAGCAATATGACCGTGATTCATTGTGACTCTGGGATCATTCCCTTTATGGTCCTTACAATAATGTATAAAGTAGTCGTTAACGAATGGACACTGTTGAAGCCTGACCTAAACGTTATAGTGACACATGGATTAGGTGACGTCAGGACCAAACCCAAACAAAACATTATTTTGAAGTTTTGAAAGGCAAAGGGTAACTTGGAAGTACCAATGTTACATAACAAGGGCAGCACTGTGTGATGCAAATGGCACTGTTCTCTTGCTGCACCGCTATAGGAAGCCATGAGAACTACGTCACAAAACTAAAGTGAAAACAAGCTTAAAGCTTTTTGATATAGAGAGAGACATCCACTGATGTGCAATTAATTCAGATAGATGTTAAGTGATTAGGCCTCCCAATTGCCAGCCGATTCCATAATGAAATATTTCCGTTGCGGTTGGGCCCAAGTCTAATGTGCTAGAGCTATATAGGCCTACATAGATGGTGTCCCAGATGCCGCCTGCCCAAGTCATTTATGTTTCTTTCATAACCCAGTTCCTCCAGAGGGTTAGGGAACATGCCACGAAGTAATACTCATGGGAGTAATGGTTCATTCCCGTCTATAGCTGGCTATACCATAAAATACACATTGGCTTATGAAATATAGCTATCGTCGTTCCTCTTCCCATTCCCCATCTCCCTATTCCCGAGGATGGTTTACCTAGATACATGTTGGATGATGCGTCTGGGTTAACCTCCAGAGTGAACCCGGGTATGGTTTCCCATAAATCAATGAATGATCGCTTTTTTGGCGATGGGAGTCATACAGGATGTTCCCTTGACCTGGATGGTGACACCGGCGCCTGGAGGAGGGGCTGTTTGTAACTGAAACAGTGGGGTATTGATCCAAGGTGAGCCCCCAAAGTCGGAATTGTTATGACAGTCCGATTAGCTGTTCACGTGACTCGAGCCGAACGCCGAGCCGTGCCGTATTGGAGAGTTGTCACGTGCTATTAGCTCATACAGCTCACGAGCTGCTCAAATGGGAAAAGGCTGAGGGGCCAGTATCATGCTCCTCTCTCACCAGATGAGCAGAGGAGGCTGCCCTCCCGGCAGCAGGGGAGTCCGCCTCCCAGGTTTTAGGTGTCGGGAGAAGGAGACAAGACACTAGGTAAAGTCCGTGACTGAGCCAGGCGAATTTACCCACTCAATACTCTCTTGTTACAATCAGATTCTATAGAACGAAAGTTTCCCACAAGTTTGCCTCAACTAGGTTAAATCCTTGGGTAATGCACAGAGTGTCTTTAATTGGAGACCGTCCTTTGTATTTCTCTTTCTAGTAAAAACGTACATGGGATTCCCTGTCACATTGGCACTCTCCCTCATTTCCGGAACGGCCTTTGTAGATTTATTCTCAGCCAGAATCAAGGAATCATGTGCACACAACACAATTACGGTTTGGTCTCTGGGTATTTTGGCTACTCTCTGATATCGCTGACTTGCAGTTCGCCTGGGAAGAGAAATTACCTTTCTCTGTAAGGAGTCTATACAATAGACATAATCCCCTGCGCTTCCGCGAGGCACGGCGTTTGTTGGCTTATGGATTTAGAGCTCTCTCATAGATGTAAAACACAAAAAGACAATCGTCATCATCCAAACAGCATACCGGAGATTATATAGTGTTATCCCTACGAATAAATAGCACTCGTTTCTTATGAGTCATTATTGATCATTTTCTGAAGGTCTATGTTTTCAATTAAAACCGTTGACAGTTTGCTTGGCATTAATTGTAAGTAAGTTTTTCTATACAGTATAATCTAGGGGCGGTTTAATTAAGCGTAAGAGCTTGAGAAAATCAATTATGAAGAAGTCAATGATTTATGTCATTGTTATGGCCTAATTTGTAGCGGTCCATTCTGGAAGCATAAAAAGACAATGTATTCTTCGTCTAAAAAATGAATAGATTATAATCTACTACCAAAAAGATAAGTTCTGTCATATCTTCTGATAGTAAACAAATGATTACTGACAGTAAGATTTAAAGCCTCGAAATATACAAGCTGTCTGCGTCACCATGAAAATAAGTTATAGCATACTTAAGTTTAAATTCTTTCTTTGGTCCTGCCATTTTAATTTGTGTTTTCATTGTTTCAAGGTGAATAGCCTGCCTCCCTACGTGCTCTACAAAAGGTAACTGGTAGCATATTGCATGATCGTGCCTCTTCCCCTATCCCTTAGGCCTCGAGTATGCGTTCTATGCGGTCACTTACTGACCAGCCCAATGTCCACTAACAGCCGAAACCCACTGACAGCCTAAAACCCCATCCCACGCGAGCAAATGTCCAGAAAAGGGACAGATCTCCCAAGTTAGGTTAACAACGTCAATATTTCTAATTGCATGACAGGTTGAGCATAAAATTAGAAGTTTGGAATTAATCGGTTAACTTTGCAGTAACTTGGAGCGAGCGAATCATGAAAGAGCTTCATTAGGAACGCCGCGGCTCAAGGCATGGCAGGCAGAGACTATTAGGCAGGGTACAAGAGCAGCTCACTTTCCGACACTGGTCAGGAGCCATCCGTTTAGTCGGCCAGACCCCCTGCCTTTATCCGGCTAACCGGTTCCGGATTGGGGCATGTCCGGCATGCCTGGTGGATACAACTGGATATACAACCTAGAGTGGAAGGCAACATCGGTCTTGAGTTCGCCTCTATAGTTCCAGCTCGTACGTATCAGGGTGTCTTCGGTTGGAACCTTTAACCCTATGTTTCAGATGCTGTTTATTCGCACGCCCTTTATCCCCTTACTTACTCGGGCTTACTATGAAGGGGTTAGATTAAGAAGCCAGCTTCTCAGTCACATTGCAGCTGCGTTCTCTAAGTAAAACGGGGAATATTCTTTAAAAAAAAAGTAAAACTGCTTTGTCAGCAGGATGTAAGAGCACCAAACAATGGTCATAGATGTCTCTTCAAATTTGATGTGAAGAAAAGATGTAGTATGTAGTAAAATTAATGTAGGCAGATGCGTCCAGAATCACCTTTCTGTCCTTTTACAACCAGGTTTTATTATAATAGGAAGCCGTTCCTATGTACCTATGGCGTTAAATATTCAAGGACCTTTTTAATGAGCCAGGGGATTCAAATCCAAGTAGACACAAGGAGGCCTGTGTCTGGTAACCCAGCCAGTGGTCTACTCTCTAGAGCCCTCAACAAATATTTGATATGCTGACTTGACGCGTTAACAACAAACGTTCACTGGAGGGGTTTAAAGGAAAGGGACCTTCACCCTGGAAGATGAGTGCTACCCTGGAGGCACTGCAACAGTGTGTGGCTTCTATGGCTTCTAGAAAATGGCCGCCTAATTGAAAACCGCTTCATTCGAGCCAACCTAGAACGTCTCACTTAAAAATTTTTAAAACTGCTCATGTTCGATTATGATTTTCCAAAAAATAGACTGGCATCTCTTTTATATTGACTCTAATTGCGTCCAAGTGCCGAACACTTGTGATCATAAACCATATTGCATATTGTGTGATATCAAAAACAGATGATTTCATTGAAGAGGAAGAGTTGCCATGTTCTAGCCCAGTTTGAAGGCAATCTTGCCCGCCTAATGATGTGTGCATTGTGGCTGATTAACTTTATCTGCGCTTTTGTTTGTCGGAAGGCATTTTATTTTGGAGTGTTTGGCTGATAACCGCATCGCATGTTTAGCGTTAAGATTTTGCCTTTCCTTATCTTAAATGATTTGAAACTTTTCAAGATGTTTCAAGAAAAACATTCGAAAGGCAGACATGGAATCATGCCATTCTTATGTTTTACTGTCATAATTATGGTCCTCTCAAAGTTGCAGCTTCTCATACGTTATTGAGATTTTCATTCTGAAACCGAAAAGCAATAGTACCCTTAAAGGATGTGAGCCTATTATATATTATGTTGGTCAGAATCAGGTAAGCGGTGATTTCGGTGAATAATGACCAAGGTGTTAACAGTACTACTCTGCTACCTCATGCTGGAGATGTGTGCAATAAGCTCAGAAAAAGGCACATTAGACAGACGGACTGCAAGTCGGGCGAAGACCTGGCTGGGGGCGATCGATATTCCTCACAGATAATGACTTAGCAGCAGCGGCCCCTGGCTAATTGGCACGATGCTCTAGCACAATTAGAAGACTAAGGGGGAGCGGCCATTGTTTTGGGACTGGTCAGTGCCCCAGGGGAATGTGAGCACTTCAGGCCCACCCACGTGCCTGGCAAAGCCACAGGTTCCACCAATTCAGACCGCAGAGTCTGAGGGGCATCGGAAGCAAAGTCGCAGCAGGGAAGGAGAGCAGATGAGGTGGGGAGATTGCAGGGGGGCTTGTTGTTTGCTATATAGCTCGCCATTCCACGGCTGGGATTAATATACCCGAGGACAACTAGTCCCACCAGGGGTGATCAGTCTTCTCAAGACGTCTGCCCCGAGGGCGTACTTTTTTTCAGGGACGCCCAAGAGCGGTTCATTAAATGTTCTCGTTACTGTGCCATTATTGTGGGCGGGCAGGGGGTTCTTTATTGGCCAACTGGGGGCCAGACATGTGTACAGTAGAGCCAGGTTTGGTGAACTCACTGTGGTCATGGGGCGACCCTTAAACATACATCCAGACAGTGTATGGAGCGACCGCTAAACATACAGAATGTTAGTGTATGGAGCGACCCTTATATACAGTCAAAATTAATTCTGGTGGTGAGGGCGACCCCAAACAACGTTAGTGTATGGAGTGACCCCTTTACATAAACCATGCTGATGTGTATGGCGACAGCATGAACACTGTTTGAAAGTATACTTCCATATTTGTTTTGATTGACTCCTGAACTTATGAAATGTCGTATATGATGGTGTCGTGAACAAACAACAAGGTGAAAGGTTATATCACATTGGTGTATGTACGACACACCATCATAATTATCCCGCATTGGCTTAAAGGCTGCGGCCTCAATATTGTGATGAATGCCTATTCATCCAAATATGTAGAGATCAAAATAAGAGAAAATAAGGTAATATGACAAAAGGTATATATGTTCGTAAAAGGAACGAAAGTGTAAAAGAACGAAATATGTAAAAGGAATGAAAGTGTAAAAAGCCCAAAAAAGAGGCCCGAATATGTAAAGGAACGAAAGTGTAAAGGAACGAATATGTAAAGGAACGAAAGTGTAAAGGAACGAATATGTAAAGGAACGAGACCCGGAAAGATGTAAACCGGAAGTGATATGTAAACCGGAAACGAGAATGTAAACCGGAAGTGACGTCAGTCGTAGATCACGTGACTGAAAGCAGCCAATCAGGGCTGACCTCTAGGGTATATAAAGGAGCGGTGAGGCCCGAATAAACAGAGTTCTTTAACAGTTCTCCTTGTGTCCAGACGTGTCTTCTTCCCTTGAACAACCGCTGAGATGAGCCGATACGAGTTAATTAACCAGAAGTTAGAGTAAAATAGTCGAAGTTCGAGATAAATAGGCGAAAGTTAGGACGGGGGCCCGACGGCCCGAGGAACGGGAACGGGGAACGGAGGACCGAGGTAGGGCGCGAAGGCCCGAAACCGTCCCGGAAGTGTAGGCGCAGCATGGCACGAAGGCATGGAGAGTGGAACGGAAACCTTGAGTCCGCGGGGACGAGGGCGCGGCAGGCTCGGCCCCACGCTACCAAACAATAGGCGACCGTCGGCCCGACGGCCCCGCGGATCGGAACCCGAGGTGGACCGCCCTGGCGAGGTGAATGCCGGTCTGGAAGATAGAGCGAGACGAAGCACGGCCTCCCCGTACCCCTACCATAATTTCCCTTCCCTGCAGTCCTCCGTTTGACATCGAGCACCGATTCCCGACCGATTCGCTCAGACCCCCCTCGTGCGCGAGGCACGACTCTAAAAACACATCTCGGTTCTTGGCCCGGATTCCCCGTCCGCCCCGAGACCCGAACAATCCCCACGTTCCTCTGCTGTAAGAATCGGCAACCCCGACTTACCAGAGAACGTCACAATATCATTGGTGTATAGGCCCATCCCTCGACAACATTCATGTGCCAGGCTTCTTACGATCCCTCGCTGGGAGTTTATTTCTGGGACAGATGGGCTTAATGTATCCTCTTTTCCTGACACAATGGAAAATCAATCTTAATGCACCTAATTGAAATGTGTTGTCAAAGACAAGTTTCATAAATAATCATTATTCTATAAGTAGTTCTTATCACTCTCATGTACCCACGCAAGCTGTGGCATAATCAGATAATGGGCACGATATGCGACCATATTTTTCTGGGCAGTCTGTATACGTAAAATGTATTGTAACAGATATGCTTTTTTATATGACGTTGAGAATCACCAAGAGAGAGTATTATAGTCACATAGTATTTTAGTGAAGGTGAGACCTTACCAATATAGAATGTTATGATAACATTAACTTTACAGAAAGTTACAATAAAAACGTGTCAATGGTAGGTTCAAGAGATAAACTCGGTGCCATCAAAATAAGCCAGAAGTCTTGCTAGTCCCGGCAGCTCAATAAAGATACATTTTAAATAAGTACAAATTTACACATTTATTTCATTCTGTCGTACCGAATTAGTGATGTTCCGGGGAAACTGTAATGGCTGCTACAGATATACTGTCTGTCGTGTCTATATAGCAGGGCTCCAGGTAACTTCTCTCTCTGACAAACCTGGGAGCTCAGGTATTGCACTGGGTAGCCCTGTCAGAGGTTGTGTACCCTGTCCCCGGGCTGCCCCAGGTAACAGACCTTCACCTGGATAAAGCACCCTGCGGGCATGTACCATATGAGTCGTAGTTCAAAGAGCCTCACCCCTCCGACACGCCACATGCTCCTTAACTCAGGCAGCCACTATTAAACAGAATAAACACACCACCCATTATTAGACTCGTTTCTAATCATCATCAATACAGGGTCATTGAGGGCTTTTTTTCATAGAGGCCATATTGTCTCACTTTTTGATTAATTGCGATAAATTTGATTAATTATTTAGGTGTAAGTTTTGAAGTCACATGCCCATATGAAGTGAATGAGTTATGTAGGGTCACATGTTGGGTTGACATGTTATCGCTAATCCAATCAGTCCACTTGTCGGTTCAGGGTAAATTCTCGCATGACTATCTTCCTTGTCTTATTAGGAAGAAGGAAGCACAATTTGACCTGATTTTATCATTACAGCTACTGTACTAACATGTCCTGAAATCATCTTACAGTTCTGTCCCATTTTATTTCAAGAATGAATCTGCATTAAACTGAGAAAAAACGGAAAAGCGAATATGAAACAAACAGTAAAAAGCCATAAAAGTAAGAATATAATCTATATGGCTCAGTCCTCTTTAGATCCTTTGATATTGGACCACTTCCTTCATTCTGAATTCATAACATTGTGTGGGTGAGCTCAAAGAGACTTAAACTCCAAAGGCTGGCGATAGACCTCGTCCTTTGTATGACTTCAATCAGCGTCTCATGAATGGATAATAATGAATAAGATCAATGTGTGCATGCTTTATTACCACGCTACTCGACTTCTGCCATCACCCCCTCCCTATCGGCAACAGTCCCAGGGCAAAGAGAGTTATTGAGTGGCATTTATTATCTTTTGATTATCATGAATGATAACGCCACAGATGCCCTGCTTCGGCCTTATAGAGATGGGTTCTAAGGTCGTTGGAACCAGAAGCCTTAATTTACAGCATGTACATCTTAAGCTACAATTGATAAGAGCATGGCCTGTTCTTGTCAGGGACAGAAATGGGCTATCTTGGAAGATCTGTTCTTTATGATCTGTTCTTGAATTGATGGTAGCATGCATAGGATAAGAATGATTGAAAGGCATGCAATATGCAATATGCTTGTTCTTAGGAAGACAGCAGCATTATGTTGCATTTGTAATAATCATACTGCTCAGTTGTTTAACCAGTTGAATTAACTTTAAGACTAATAAACCTTTTCAGAAACAATCCTTTATTGATTCTATTTTTGTATAACGAAACAGTAAAGTAACTAATAAGGAATAAAATGATATGATTCCTCTTCATGGCATTTTCTTGGTTGCCGTTGAAACATAAAACAGAATTCATTTTTGTCCCCATTGAACCGAGTAGCTTTATTCAGTTTTGAAGATCCACTCAATAACAAGAGATTCTGGCTTCTATGTACAAATTTGGCAGCATGTCAGACGAATCCCTTTGTAGGTAACATGGAGACGATCCAAACTGTACCATGACTAAAGAAACAGTTTGATCTTCAAAAGAAACTCATCGCAATTTATTCATAAGCTCCCATGCAAGATTTTACTCTTCGTTGGCTTCCTTCGATAACATTACATGTCGTGTGGATACTTTTTGATTAATCCGATCTTGAATTTGAGCGTTTCTATTTTCCTTTATTTGTGATTTCAGGATATGCTTTGTTAGTTTTGACACGGTAAGATTTCGTTCGGAAATACGTTTGATAAAATTAGCTCAGTTTTGGAAATGTTTCAGAGTTTTCAATATCAAAGGGATTAATGAGATGAAACATTTATTCCGTATTAATCAGGCTGATATGAACGCTTAACAACTTTGAAACAATGCAAATGACACCTGTCTACAGCTATCAAATGAAACGCCATAATCAAGGAAATCGCCAACCTTCCGCCTGTCCTGAATCGAATAGCCCTAAAAAGGCCAGCTGTCCACCTGTCAAAGTGTAAAACCTCAATTAGTTCGAACAAAACATTGCCAATCTTTCTTTATCGGAAATGGAGATTTTTCAAGATAGGTAAGATTTTGACTTCCTTTTCCAGGACCCCGGTAGCCGCAGTACCACGTTGGGCTCCCCAGCAAATAACCCCTCTTCCAAGCAGCCCCGAGCACCAAGCCACGCCCCCTCTTCCTCCTCCACCAATGACAAGCTTCCTGCCGTCGTCCCATGGATACCAAGACATGGAGCTGTCAATCCTCAAATGGCAACGCCCCCCCTTAAACGCTCCTCCCCAATTGCACCACTGACAGAAATGGAAATCGAGGTATGTGATATTTTTTATATCAATTCAACAACGTTTTAAAACTATTCCAGAAAGTCATGTAATTATGTTATAATGTGCCAATAAGTGTCAACTCAACTTCAGATTAATCTGAACTGGGTCAGCATCTTGATTATAAACATTTTCTTGACCAATTCTAGAGATTACCATGTCCTTGCTTACCGATAAGGACAATCACACTCACTATTTTTGCCATCTCTGTAAATGATAACAATTAATCAAGAACAACCGAATCCCTTGGCACTCTCACTGCTTCCTTATTTTTGTCATATCTGAATGTCCCTATGGACAAGTGTACTAATCAGAGCTGCTTCTGAGATTTGGGCCAAGCCCGACTAAAACTCCAAATCAGGCGACCAAAATCAGTCCATGTCCCCAGCCAAGTTTTCCCCAAGGAGATGGCGCCATCGATGATCACCAAACAAGCTTCCCCCATTTCTGTGTTAAGACACCATCACCCTCACCCCCTGGGATAATCTATGGTATAATCCACAAAAAGGGTGTAGGCACTTTGATGACCCATAGGGCCCAGCGCATGGAGGCTGTGAGCAGTGTACCGAATCAAACAGCCCTGCAAAAATTAATGAATCCTTGGTGTTGGGCACAGGGGACAAAGATTGTTCTAGGTCGCCTGATGATAGATGGGCGGAGGGAGCAGCTCTGGACGGATGGTCATATTTGAGCTTCATTTAAGCACGCAATCAGCCACGCAATTACTCAGGGGACACCTTGTAGGCTTTAGTATGGGACCGCATATTCCCCACATCCAAGTGTGTGATGTATACGCACATATAGGCCTATATGTATAAGAAAATACTGAAGACGGTTTCGTATACGCATATGGTATATAGCGAAGTTGATCTAATCATACTTTCTGTAAAGAAGAAAATATAATGTAGACAGACCGAGTTTGTTTTAATCCAGAGTTTAATTTTGGTTGTTTCTCCGCAAATTTGAACTTTGTTTGTCTTGCAACAACGATTTTCTTACAAATTGTTTAGATTTAATAAAATCAACGTGCTTTTCCAATTTCAATAGGTTGTTTCGGCTAGCCTTTCAGCTTAGGTTTTCCTAATTAAGTAACATGATATTCTTGAATCGTACACCATCATTCAGCAGTTCATTTTGCTAGCTTAGATGTATCATTTCAAAGGGTTAGGCTCCATTAATGAAACAAATCCTATAAAGGCATTGCCTTTGTTCTTAAGGAAAAAACAAATACCATTGACTTCCCCCAGTCCCATTTCACCCTCGTCCGTAAATAAGCATAGTCTCGCGTACCAAAGCTTATTTGAATTCCTTCCTACCTTTGTAATTCCTCACCACCCTTGGGAGCCTTGCCTGCCTAGTGACTATTATTCCACCTTTTTACCCACCTTCCTTGTTGGATATCCAACCTGTTTAAAGGGAGCACACTGCCTGTGATGGTTGTGCAACCCTTCTATCCACCAAAGAACCCATTAGCACTAACACCCAGAAAAGAACTAGGGTTGCTTTGTGCACTTTGTGATTACTGAGCTATCATTTAAATCAATTACTTACCTGCCCCTTGATATCAAGACCCTGTTAAGAACTGGAGCATATTTGCTTGCCCTTTGATTGTTAAACCACACGTTTATTCAAAATATAAGACATGTGCCCATATGAACTTGGATTGTGCAGAATTCTTTCAGTCCCTAAAAAATCCCTTTTATACTGAAAACGTTGAGACAAAATTCAAAACTGCCTACATGGAAAGTCTTCGTCAAAAGGATGAAAAGGTTTAATACAGTTACACTAGTCAAAATATGTGATAAACATCTGATCCCTCTTTTACTTCTTCCCATGAATTGCTGGCCCTTTCGTGCATACGTATATGATTTGGCGTGCTGCGTGATTGTTTGCTCCATTCCCTTCCCACCCCTGAAACATCCAACCCCCTGAAAAACAGACCATCCGTCCAGAGCAGTGAGAGTCCACTCCACCAAAGGTTGTCTGTTCGATGTTTGCTTCAGATGGCTGAGGTTTTGCAGATGCTGAGCCGAGAGCAGGACTCCGAGACAGGGTCGATTACCGACAGTGGAAGAGGACCGAGTGAAGAAGGCGACAACACCCGACCCAGCCCGCTGGACCCCCACCTCAGTGAGGATCAGAAGGGTAGGTGTCCTTAGAAAAGTATCAAATAAGGCATATAATCAAGTGTTAGGTCCCTAGGGATAAATGCCACAAACAATTATATTCCATAATCATCAGGGACACACAACAAGTATATTCCATATGATGACAAATATGCTTTTAGCGTTGACAATACGATGAAGAATATATCATTACATTCTTTATTGTATGATCATTTCCAACGACATAATACTACATACAGTCTTTGCTACTCCAGGGCATAAAGCAAACTGAGCCCTGAGCCCCTGCATACTTGGTCTTTTATAGTCCAAGTGGAGACAAATTGAAATCCCAAGAAAGTTTCCCCTGAGAGTCCCATCAGCTACATCATGTACATATGTGTAGTATTAATACCAGGTGCCAAGCATGCGATAATTTCTAAAACTAAATATATTCTAAATGCCTGAAGTTGGTTCCATCCTGTATAAATCACCATTTAAGTTTGTTATATCACACCTGCACTTTTGTTGTACAGGACATAACGACATAGGAGATGGATGTGTGTTTTTGTTGCTCTGATTTTGATATTTTGTTAGCCATATGTTTACCACCTGACCCCAAATAACTCATATTATTCAGAGAAGGAATAACGATATATAAAGCCTAATAAAAAGTGTTCATTGTCGTTACATTACTCCTAGGAATGTAATATATCTTATATAACCGTGCAGTAGTCCCACATCTAAAAGGTAATAATTCTGTGTCAGGTTGTATTGTATTCAGGCAGTGGTATTCATGATTTGTTTTGTGAGTTATATGCTCTCATAGAATTCATGGGTGCACCCCAGGAAAGTAGTCCTTGGACATTTCTCTCCATCATGTCCTCATTCTCGAATCCTTCATTAGTAACGACTGCCCTATGGTTATGTATCATTTTCCGATAGTGGGGGGAGATTGGGAAAAGATGGATGTTGCTACCAATGACCTTCTATGCAATCAGTTATATTAGGTTGGGCGCTCTTATTCATTTTTCACTTGTCCATTTTTCACGTCTCCCCTGATAGGTAATCTACTTTGGCCAGGCATATTTGATCTTTGTCTTAGTGCCCTAACATTGGGTCTTTACCCTTCCCATCGTTCTCCTTAATGACGTTTTAACTTGAGAACAGATTACATCTTCATTAAGTCAATGAATATGTAAGACCGTGTTCTCCTATGTAAGGTGATTATGAATTCTAAATGAGCAAGAAAATATTTGTTGTCCTACCAGTGATTTATGTAGCAGTATCGAGTGCCCTTACGTATGAAGCAATCATCAAGCACCTATCTTACTTTGCTTAGTCCTGTCAACTTGTAAACTTTGAAATAATGTTGTAATCTGATCAAACTGGAAAAAGCTTAAATGGATTTTATGTGCTAATAATTTCATAATTCAAACAATTTGAGTAATCCGTACTCCTCTTTGCAGGCTGCCGCTCTGGAGCAGATGGCAGAGGAAGGACCCAGGAGGGTGCCCACTCCTCCGACCTGCTCCGCAGCAAGAGCTCGGAGCTGTTCGCCTCTTTCAAAAGGCCCGACAGCGCGGGGTCCAAGTCTTCCTTGAGGCACTCAGTACCGTTGAAGCGGGGTTGTGGGGGTCAGGGGTCTCAGATCCCGCCCCCGCCGCCTCCACCCAGCCTCTCCAGCTACGCGTCCCTAATGAAGCACAAGCCGACGGTGGCCCCCATGGAGACCATCCCCCAGGAGACGGTCATCCACGGCGGGATGAGCTCCTTCCGACCTGCTCACGGGGGCGGGAGCAGCTCGTCGTCCTCCAGTAGCTGGCTGGGCGGCCACTGCTACCAACGCTCCACGGACAGCAGCGGTAGCGGCGCCAGTTCCGGTCCGCTCAGCAAGTTCCGCTTCCAGACCGGGAGGAAGGGGTCCGGGGGTGGTGGGGAGAGGCGCGGGGAGCCGCCCTACCAAACTGTATTGGCCAATCTCTCCGGCCGGCCAAGAACTAGTCCCGGCCAGGACGGCCACCACCACCATCACCACCACAAGACTGTGATGGCCGAGACCAACCTGGACGACCCGATAGGTGGGGGGAACAGTAGTGGTGGGAGTAGCGGGGGGCTGGACACCAATGGGAACAGGGACAAAAGGACGGTCAACTTTAACCTGACCTCTACGGCATTCCCAGCAAGTTACAACAATAATGACTCCGCTGGAGGAGGTGGAGGTGGAGGGGGTAGTGGTGGTGGTGGCACTGGAGGGGGTAGTCTGAAAAGGCGGACATTGGAGTACAGCCAACGCCCCAGTTCTGGCTACAGCTCGGGCTCGGACAGCCGGCTCTATAAGGACCCACGGCCGGACCCACCGCTAGTAGTATACGACACGAGCCCCTCCGAGCGCCACCAACACATGGAGATGGCCTCCCTGCGAGCTGCTCACCCCGCTCACCACCACCAACACGCAGCCCGCCAACATTCCGCCCCCGCGCCAGCCGGGAGCGCCCCCGCCGCCGGGCCGCCTCCTCCAGGGCCGGCGGGCAGGCGGGGGTGGGGCCGGGAATCCAATGACGGCCTCTCTGATGACAGTACCACCACGTCAGGGAGCTACGTGTTGAACGTGGAGGACGGCATGCAGAGGGTTGACCAGGGGGGCAATAAGGACTCCAGACAGAGCAAACACTTTGTGGTGTGACCCACCCTTTCTTCTGTATTATAGAGCCGCCCCCTCAGCCCCCTCTGTTCCCACCTGGAGCACAAAGAACTGAGATCCCCAGTCTTTCAGAGGAGCCATGGGGGCGGTGTTTGTGGTCAAGCTGCCTTATCACGTGCAATTATTACACTTACTTCCCAGTATAGGTGAAAAACCCTTCTCCTCTTTTTTTATCACTGTTACAAATGCGTCTCTCGGTGAATGCAAGGTTTCATATGCAAATGATGTAGAATGGCTGAGGTCTAAGTCAGTTGGTTTAATTCTTCACTTTTTTCATCACACTTTCACTCATGGAATGCCACGAAGAATGCTTTAACAATGTGTGGCCATTAAACTCGTTTTTCCCAACAAAGCCATTGAATTTGAATGGACAATCCAGTTTCCTGATAGGGATGGGATTGTGAGACTAAAGCTAGAAATTGTTTTGATAGATCATTCTCCAATAAAATCTGTTGACAATTGTTTGATTATTCCAATTGATGTCCTGGAGACATTACAAGAAAACAATGTACAAATGTAAAAAGTCTGATCTGCTCTTTGAGGAAGAGGGAGTTTAAGTGAGCCATGCATCCGGTCTAGTTGCTCATTTTATTTGTTTATACATTTATTTATCACGCTATGTAGTTATTTATTGATGACAGCATAATCCTAAGAAACTTCGGATGCCTCAAAAGCCGGTCTTGAAAGTTATTATCTTGGAGAGAGGACAGAATCCATTATGTCAGCGACGCAGGGGACTTGAATTAAGTAACGTTATCCAATGGTGCTATGTAAGAAGACACGTAAACCAATATAGCTTTTATACACATTATCAATTTGTATTGTAGAACACAATAGCGTTTCCTGGGTGAATCCTGAGCAATAGTGTAGAATAGGAGCTGGGATATTATGTGTCACTGTATTGCCTTCTATGCTACTTCATGCGATGTTAAAATCATAATTATTGTCTCCCGCGGGGAGATGAATGTATTGGATGATCACGAACGAGGGATCTTCAGTTTATAATTTACCAACCTGTGCATAATACAAAAGAGTGATATCTAGTTCACCGTGGGTCGTTAACATGATTATTATGTTGCACCTTTCCGATTTTGGTTTTGACAGACGATTCCAATGAGACTCTTTTTTCAGGAAAGGTATAGTTTCAACTTTTCAGATTTGCTGTTTTTATCTTTTTTTATTTTTACGAAATTCAGATTTCTAATTCACTTAATCCCGTCAATGTTTGCGAGAGTGGGAAAACATCTTCTGTTCCGTTATCATGGTCATTTGTACAATGACTAACTTCTGAAAGCATTTCATGTTATGGACTTAGCTTGGTAGGGACATAATTGCATATTCTGACATGATTTGGTCTATTTAGGTTAAAACTTGAAGGATTAACTTGCAACATAAACTATAGCGTCTGTAATTAAAGGAGAGTAATACAAGTAAAGAAAGGTTTCCATTAGGGGTATGATTATGCATCATGTGAAAGGTGATATAAATGTGATTCCAATAAGAATAAATGTTTGAATACATTGATACCAAATCTTGAAAGCTGACAATTCAATATTTCCTTTGCTATGATTATCACCATTTCTGTCCACCCATAGAGAGTTACATCGCCCCCTCCCCTCCATAAGCCTGTCTGGGTAATGAATGCAAATGTCTGTTATACATATTCCAATGGCACCAGTACAATGGTTGTTGGCAATGCCCAGGGCACTGACATGCATACTTTTGATGACCATTACGAAAGGGAACACCCGAAGATGAAGGGGAAAACAATTCGGGATTAGCATACGATTATCACCCAGATCAAGATGTAGGCTGGTTAGTTTGGAACAGGCAAGAGCGAGTGTGTGTGTTGTTATTGGCCGATTCAGGACTCATTTCACCATTTTATGTTCATCATCTTCATTCTGCTGCTCACAAGGCTCCTGCTAAAACGAGGGCTGTAGCCTGGAAGGTTGTATACCAGGTGCATGATGAATAATGGAAAATAAATAACGCTGTATGCTATAAACTTAAAACCGACTGCTCTGTTGTCATTTCTAACACATAACCTCGTAAACAGAAGTGCCTTAAGTTGGCGTCTATGAACTGCTTCAGAAACGCATCTAAATAATTAAACGCGTTAATTTGAATTTATTTTCGTTTCCTTCTGATTTAAGGACGTGGGCGTGAGAGGTCTTGGTAAAGCCGTTGCTAAGAAAAGGGATGAGCAAGGCATTTGTGTGGTGAAGCCAGAAATCTCAACGAGAGGCAGTTATTTATCTGAGGGCCATTTGTCAAATACTCACACCTAAAAAGCACCGCACAGGCAGGGGACAAACAAGACATGCATCTTTCAGGGCCAGGATATAGGAGATGTATCGCATCCGACACATTTCTTCCAGCTACCAATGAGACTAGCATAGGACTTGTGTCTATGGTTTTGCGGAGGTGGCAGTTGGCTTCTGGTAGTATACACTTCGAGCTATAATTCACGCCATAGGTGTAATATGTATAGGCCTTCAGCGTATAGCCTCCAACCAGACTATAACACAGCCTACCAAGAAATACAACACTTTCTTTCACAGAACAATATGGAAGATGAATTTGAGCCTTAAGTAGTAAAGTCTCTGAGAGTTCTCCTCGACAATTATTTAGCACTTATATATTATGTATAAATTGTATAGAACTTTTCCTTTTAAATTCAGAATTCAATATGTATCAACATTAGGCTTCAGGCTAAGAAACGCAAAAGATAATGGCTTCAACTCGATTCCGACAAATTTGCACAAATCATTTTGCGTTTGATATATAAAACCGTAGTATCTTTCAAGATTTAGACGTGTGCCATACTTCATTATTCTAATCCTGTCGTTGTGCCACTTTCAAGATGCCCTACTTTCCGGGGCTTCCTTTATAAGATGACTATTTGGCTCTCAAAAAAACATTGTCTGAAAATAACACTAGTAGTACATAGAAATGGGGGTTTGTAGGTTGTTGTGTATGTACATGTAGTTGCATACATGCGAAGTCACTTCCATGAAATGAGCGATGTCGTGTTAATAATACATTCTCCTACATGCATATGTGACACAATGAAAAAAAAGACTACTATATAATTAATGGAGCTAAGGTTCGTTAATGGAAGGACGTTAACAGGTAACTACATAGGGGACCCTCGGCTAATTGCGTACAAAGTATTTACATGAACAAGGGACAATGTCGAGTCAACACTTTCATAATGCATATTACATGTTGAAGGGGTCGAAGCGGTTTCCATATGCTACTCATACATGCTCATGTCACGTGCATGTATGAGTATAGAAACATTTACATTACTTTGATACCATACTTGTTGTGTACATAGTTTAAACATCTAAACAGCTGCTAAAGGGCCGTAGGTATATTTCTACAAGTTCCCTTGACTCCTTCAACATGTAATATGCATTATGGAAGTACTCGAACGTTTGACTCCCTCAACCGTGCATGTGTACGTAAATAGCGCAATGTAATTTGTGAAATAGTTTTCAATAAAAATAAAGGTGGATGGCCCCTAATAAAGGCAACGTCGTGCCATGATAATGTAGTGGACGTTACATACAATACGTCCCGATAGCCAGGTCGATGGATGGCGGTATATATATGGCAAGAGGTAGAAGTTTGGCGTGGGCGTTCTCTTCAAGCAAGGGGACCCCTCTTCCCCCATCCCGTCGTCTCCGTGTTGGTCCAGAAGGTTATGTATTCACCCGGTTAACGCCTAACTCGATTCACCACCTGTGTCCTGGGCCCTGAAACATGAATAATTGCCTCTTCACTTCACTTTCTTCTGCCTTCAGGGAAGAGTCGCTCACACGCCCGCTTCTATATACAGGTTCGTGCGTCCCTGACGCATCCACTGCGAGGCTTTAACCCTCCACCTTCAGGACCTTTTTAATTTTCAGTAGTCTCCTGTTGCTGCAGTAGCCTGGTAGCTCATTCCTGTACCCTTTTGACCCAGTAGACCTGCCGTGCGTTCCCCCTAGTACCCATCCACAGGTCAAACTAAAGGCTGGAACCCACTAAGGGACTAAACTAAATTCTGGTCGTTTTCACCGGTTCTGGTCGCTTGGTTCTGGTCAAAACGACCAGAACTGGTTACAAAACACAAAAAAAAGTGTTCCCACTGAGCGATTTTCCAGAAATCCCTCAGTGGGAACACCATTTCTGGTTGTTTCCGACCAGTTCTGGTCGTTTCGACCAGAACCAAGCGACCAGAACTGGTGAAAACGACCAGAATTTCAGTTTAGTCCCTTAGTGGGTTCCAGCCTTTAAATGGGTTTTACTCCCAGGACCACAAAAGCAATTCCAACCGCCCCTACTTACGACTGCATTGACCTGAATAGGCTGCTTTTCATTATCTATATTATTTCTCGTCTGAGATTGAGCGTTTCTAAAATACTTGCTGTGCCAATGATATTATAAATGATATGATGAAAGAGGAACTTCTTTTGGCATAATTATTATGTTGATATCCTGACTTGTTAATTATAATTGGCAAGATGACGGATTTAGTAATTGAATATCATTATATTTTACTGATTTATATTAGTGTCCAACCTTTCATTCTATAGCGCTTAATACGTAGTTCGTGGAGAGATTTCCAGTCTGAAGAACTTCTGCAGATTGCTGTCGATGCAGGTTGGCCTACGTCAAGATCCTCTACACACAATAGAATAAAACGCAGGCTTTGGCTCGTTAATTACACAATATTCCAAATGAACTAATATCGGCGGCACATTGAGCATTGAAAATGCCCAGACCCACGGAGTTCTCAATCGCAAAGACAAGCATTCACTTCTTGATAAATACAGCTCATTGATGAATCGGATAGAGAATGTTGGATCACCCTTTAGACTTGACTCTTGATGGGAAAAAAGAACTCCCATGGGGCCTTCTATGCTGACATTTAGACGACAAGGCTGGAAATTTCAGAATCGTGACGAGACTTGCATGGGTCTCCCTAAGGGAGGCATTGCTTCATTGGCTGAGTATTAACTCAGCATCACCTGTCAATGATCTGAAGCCCCTCCTTATGAGATCAAAGCCTTCAGAATAAAGTTAAGTGGCATCATTGGCTTTCAACTGAAAAGATCAATCCCACACTGGGTGGTGAATTTCGACAATCAAAAGTGCGGACTGGAAATAATTCCTTCCCTGTAATGCTAGGTGGTAAACATCGGACCATTTTTGGAATTTGATTGGCTGAAGATGACACTCCCCTGATCAGTTCATAAACACATTCCATCAAATCTATCAATTAGTCTAATCAACTCTGTAATGAATCTCACACGATATCCTCCTTTTTTCTGCACTACCCTGTCACTGTTGCCTAAAAGGACATCAATTACGGCCCATTTAATTGTTGATCAGCCTGTCTAATAAATCAACAAGTAGGTACTAATTGCTTCACTTTTTAGTCTCTATCTGTCAAAAAAGCGGGTACCAAATAGACATGGATGTCATAGATGGACGGGATTCGATTAAGGAAAAAGTTTCCTCGTTAAAGACTAATCGATAGAAATCAAGATAAATTGTGCCAAATCTTTCAGGGAATCTCATCACGTTGGTGTGCCCTAAACAGAAGAGGGGCCGCGGCTGCTACCTCAACCACCACTTGACCAGTCCCAGTGGTCCTGAACGCCACCTCCCCCTAAAACCTGAATACTCCCCTGCTGCTGGAGGAGAAGGCCTTAATTTGTCCCATTGCTCGTCGGTTTGGGGGCTAAGTGAACGATTGCCTTTCAAGTCGATCAATATGTCTGGGTTAGAGGACCTCCAGCCTAGACTACACGATTCTGGGGTTTTCCCTAAAGGGAAATATTGACAGAAAAAGAACGCGTCCTAATTGAATCGGAATTAGAGGCCTATATGATAATGGATGGGAGCCTACTATTTTTGGTGCTGCAGAGAGATCTGATTCCGCCTGTTTGCTTTAACGCTTCGCTCGATGTTCCAGATCTTTTTACTCTTAATTTCTAATGAGTTTGACTTTGAAATATGCGTTGGCTTTATCTCATATCGCTTTAACAGTTAATAATTCTTGCTTACATCGAGCTGTCCTGATATTATAAGGTACAATGGTTAATCCCCGGGGGTGAATCTCTACTGCTCTGTTGATTTTCCTTGTATGTGGTCGTACTTTAGATTTAGGATGAGGTCCTGATATAAATCCTCAAAATTTGACGACTTTTGCCTATTTATTGATGCTTAAGCAGCGCTGCCACGATATAATAATCGTCACGTAGGTAAGATTCAAGATCAGCAGGTCATAACCAATTAACAACGTTGTTGAAAATGTCTAAATGTCTAAATGTCATTGAAGACTGCCAAGAAGAGACTGTATTGTCAGCCAATGAAGGATTCCGTTAGGCAACCAGGTGCGTCGTGAGACGACAAGCTGGGTCATGGAACAATCTCTTACAATTATTTAGCGACCAACGCGCTTGTCATCTGCCAACATGCCTACATTTTATAATTAGTTGTGCTATTCAGAAATCGGTTATCATGCTATTTCATAATTTTGAATAGTTTATCAAGAAAAATGAATCATGGTGTTAGATGAATCGATCTAATCAGAAAACACTGTAACCCACTTTCGTGTTGCTTTCTAATTAATATGCTAAGAACAAAACAAAACGAATCCCAAGACCGTTCTCTGGAGTAACCAACATGACTGATGCATTCTAGACAGGGAACAAGGACACTGTTTGGCATCGTTTGATCAGCCCGTTCCAGAAGTCAAAAGACACGAGGTTCTTTTAAAAGATTGATCTTCTCAGAATACAGATCAGGATGAGTATAAGATAAAACCTGCTAGGACTGCAAAGGGAATGTCCTTTGAACGCTTTGGGCTGTGTTACGTAGAGGGACACAGCCGTGACGTTCGCCTTGCAGCCATCAATCATGGTTCACATGTAAATAATTCATAACCAATGGAAATGACGTGTCTTAAACATCAATATTGGCTAAAAAGGGTAGCCCTTGTGGGATCCTGATACGCATACATATATGTCGCACAGTATGGTGCAGAAACCTTAAGCTAAATACAAAACGTTGTCCGCTCTATAGGCCACCTTCCCTTTACCTTTCGCACTATTACAGCAAGCTTAAAAAAATAATGTAAAATTCAGTATCTCCTCACAAGTCAACGAGTTTGTATAATGATATATAAGGGTTGGTGATGGGCTTGGTTAATCTGTTATCATTAAATGATGGAATAGATGGATGTGTATCCCTGTGAGGTGTGAGGATTACGCGACATTTGATCAAATTGATATTCTCCCAATTTGGAGACACGACATTTGATCAAATTGATATTCTCCAAATTTGGAGAATATCAATTTGATCAAATGTCTCGTAACCCTCACACCTCACAGGGATACACATACATCTATTCCATCAATGTCAGTGGACTAACTAGAAAACCAGAGTTGGCCGAAGTGAGTCATTCTACTAAAGAACTTTTTAAAATCTTACTACATTGCCAATTCTGAATTAATGTTTTCCAAGATGCCGTACTGCTCTGGTCCTAAGTGTATAGTTGAACATAATACGTATAGCAGAACATTATGTCATTATAATAGGACTGTCTACATATTGTACCGTGGCAGATAGAGTACAGAACATCGGATAACTCACAGAGATTTTACTCGATTACAGTAACTGAACTTGAATGAACGAACACCACTATGACCGGTTTCCTACACCTTTCATCGTCTTCCTTCAGTTACAGTTTGCAAACGGAAGTACATGTAATCAAATGCGCAGGCGCAGAATTGATCACACGATATCACGTGATTCCGTGCTGTATAACCAAGATCATCTGATCCTGCCAAGGTGTCAATGCAATGACAAAAATATCTTGTAGACTGTCTGGACTGGCCATCAGCGATGTCTGCTTCGCGGCCTCTTCGACCCGGATGTCCATTTTAGCAGGGTGGCAGGTATTTCCGGTTCGAGGTCATATAGATTTGCCAGACTGTTGTTGGGAAAGCTCACAATTTTCGTCCGCTGTGTCGCGCTAGTGTCGGTACCACCTGAACTCTCGGTGCTTAATCTGAGGCAGGACTATCATAACCTCATGTACAATAGACGTTTCCAACAGAAAACTATTTTTTTCTTCTTTAAACTGAAAAATCAGTGGTCTGAATTTCTAAAGGGAAACAAGTTTTTTGTTCAAGACCCAAAATTATGTCCAAAATGCGGCAAATTCTAGTTTTTGAATACTGGCTACTTGGTCAATGATGTTACCCTGAATATAGCTCTATTGCAATTGACAATATTTGTATTGAATGCAGGTAAAAACCTTCAATATTGCACGCAGACATTTTGCTGCTATCAAGCAGGCTATGGCTGGCATAGTCAATGTGTAGCTATACAAAAAATTAATTTCCTTCTCTGTGTGAATCAGTATATTCAAATTGACGTGTTCAAGGTAAATCCAATGAAATCTTTGCATATCTGCTTTAGTCACATACAGATGTATCTTATTTGCATACATTCAAAGGCACATGGCCTCTCCAGTCCACTTTAATCTCCAATATCGCCCCTTTCTTCTGCCCGGATCCACACATGACACGCTCAATTGGTGGAATAAAATCCGACTTACTCCAGCGTTTCACCGAACCAGTTGCAGTATTTCAGCCAATCCCGGGGAGGGTCAGAATTTATCCGCGCTTAAAATGATTTGTAATGTAAAAAACGTCGCAGTGCTGGACCCGGCCTCCACGATGGGGAAAAAGCCCACAAAGCCTCGGTGCCAGTACAGAGGATATAAAGCAGCGGCGGCGACACAGGAGGACTGTCGGGGGCTGTTTGTCTGGAGACACCAACTCCCTCCACGGTGATGTACCTAGGGGTCACTTCCGCACTTTCTGGTTTCATAGCCCCACACCCTGGAGTATGGCACACGCATTGGTGGCAGTCTGCTTTGTGTGACTAGCCCTAAAGGCTACCGGGGGCTAGCACTGGAATCATATCAGCTAGCACAGAATGGTGGTCCCCCTACAAAGGCTTTTTCTCCTGGCACTCTATACCAATAGTGTTAATTTCTTTACAAGAGAAAGCTTTTTCTATTGATCCCTCTACTATATTGACTCTAGATTTGTGAAGAGTGGGACAAGAATTCAGCACTAACGACCTGGATTTTGTTTTAAATATCTGTTTTCAATGGTTGCATGTTCTGTTATCTCTTTGTAGTATGGCGAGTCTATTATAATAGATGTATAATCTGCAAGACCTATTTTGAAGATTGTTAAAGTGTCATAGTATACATCTAGGAATACAATTGGTCTTTAAAGAAGACGTTCATAACCTTCTAATAATATGACGCCTCCAGGCGAAAGGAAGGAACATAATTATGTAAAGTTATAATTTTGCTCCCAAGCAATGAAATAAAATCAATAAAAAAACGACCACAAAGGAAATCTCAAAGTGATTTCTAATTTGCCTGCTTGTATTTACAATAAGCTTAGATAAACGTCCTGTAACTGTGTCCATCTTCCTATCAATGACTACCCAGTATTAATTTCCTTTTCAGGATGCAAAGCTCCCAGAGGGAACCTATTTCTTTTTATTCTATCCTCCCGAATCTATGAATCATCTTGCATATTTCTAAAATTTCGCCCAATGTATTAATACAGCACATCTTATGATCTTCACATTGGGTTAATTCCAGAGGGGCTTCTCCATGACATTTACTTGTGGAACGGTGCTGCCACCTCAGGGGGAGTTCGAGAACGAATGGCATTTTCTGTAAACAGTAATGAAACCAAATACGGCAGCGTTGACCTGGGCCCTTCTACAACATGAAATTAATGGTAAGTTATCATGGAAAAGGACATCACATGGTCACATGCAAAAGTTTTACATTAATATCTGGAATAGAAAATGACAGTAATCATTATCTTTATTGAGAGGCGAACGTAGGCGGTCGAGTGGAAGGAGATGCATCTCAATATTGTGCTGCACAGGTCCAAGTTTTGAAGAGGGTATGGCTCAATTGCAAATTTTCCTGCATATTAGACATCAGACAGAATAGAATACATTAAAATTTAGATCACCCTCCTAAAATAAGAGTATGGTGCTGACCCCTTAATATGTCATTAACTGAAGAAGAAGGGGAAAAGGGGAGGGAAATTCGAAAACTTGCCAGTAGGTTATTAACCTTCACGTAAAGTGTCATGTTCGTCTTACTTTTTGGAGACTTTCAGAGAAAATAAAAGCAGCTGATAAAGAAGACACTTGTCGCCGGATAGGACTACATGCAGACACCTTCCGGCTTCTCGCCAAATTTAGAACAGCAGACGATTGGCGAAGCCGAGCTGCTGGAGTATAGTGTGTCTTATCTCTTTAACACGTAGGAGGTGTTCCCGCCAGGTTATTGGCTTTTACATGTCCTCACGTGTCAAGATTGAGATTGCTTCATTTTCTCAAAACAACTCTGCAAAAAAAAATACAATTCGAGGTAAGAGCCGCACCATGTAACTTTTTACACATTTTGTATTTCCATGGACATAATTATTTGTAAGTAGTTGTTCTATGTCATTTCAAGATTCAGTGATTTCAATCTTAAATACACTTATTGTAATAACTCTAACAATTCAAATTGATTCAGAAAAACCATTGGTCATAAACCTTCCAATTCATAACGGTATTGATTTCTCTTTAAAACATAGCAGTTTCCGACCAAATAACGCAAGTTTGATAAGTACGGAGCTGTCAAACAATAAGGATTTGTAATAGCTCAACGTATTCATGATTGCAAAAGTGCCACTAGTGCCGTATGTGTTGTCTGAGTCTGGTTACTAGATCTTTTTCATGTGATAATTCCCTTAATACATGCGTTGATGGTTTAAATAAAAAAAGTGTGATTTAGTTCAGTTTTGATATAGAAATTTGTGTCTCTTAAGACGAACAACTCCACATTTTCCGTAAAAAGTGCAGAGAGAGGTGTATGGGCAAAGGCAATGATACCACCTCAAAAACTGGATGGGAGGAGGACAAGGTGTATTTAGTTTCTTCCACAAACAATGTCAAACTTCTTTCGACGATTATAATAATATCCCGCACAATACCTTTATGACAATAATCCATCCACATGATATGTATCACAAAGTAACGGAATCTCAATATCACCAGAACTTTCCACCTTTTAATGTGGAAATGATCAGAGATGATATTACAGCAGTTCCGAAATGGATGTCGGATTTCAGGCGCAGATTTCAGGACTATGAAATAATATTCAATAACCCTATGCAATGGTTTAAGGAAAGTGATTTCCTCATATTGGACTATTAAGGGCCATATCAGGATTGGCAGTATATAAAGTCGCCGGGCGACTGGGTTATCAATGGAATCGCCGGGCGACTCTCCCTGAGAATGGTGTGCATTCTGGGCGATGAACAACTGAATCGGCCGGAAAATCGACGGGAAAATCGGTGTAATAATATCAAACTTGCATGATATTCCAGTCGCCCGACAATTTCACTGCCGATCCTGCCAGTCGCTTGTCGCCCAGCAACGGTGAAGTCGCCTAGTGGGTATGGGGCTTTAGTTTGTTATTTTGGCTTCACGTGAGCTTCCAACTATTGACTGGCATCAATCACATAATGTCATATTATTAAAGCTATTGTTGCATGAAGCTATGAACAAATTATATTCAAGTCCTTACATCTATCTCGACCCTCGACTTGTATTCGTGCAATCAAAGAAGTTTCTACTTAATTGAATGATAAGGAGTCATCTCTCACGTCAAAAGTTCCACGGTTCTCACACAAATTTTAATTACCAGCGGATATCAGTAGGTACACATAATATGCATTATTCTAATGGAAAGAAATATGCAAGATTGTGGGGAAAAGGTATAATTATTTAGGCGAAAAATTCAATACAAAACATCGCCCACGCTCTTTCTCCCCGCCCCGCTACCCGTAAACCGGCCCTTGTAACTGCACATTTATTCCTCGTCGTTGGTTCCTATAGACATCCAATGTAATACGATAATATGAATTCCAAAGAACATAAAAATTGTACGTTCTGCAGAATCCGTGTCAGCCTAAATGAACCCACTCTATTGGTAACTTTGTCGTCTGTTTTGATCAGGATTCTTTCCAAAGGACAAATAACCCGCACACCATAAGAATAATAAAGTTCCGTTTTATAGGCAAGGTCGGTGCGAGGAATTGAGTGAGCGTTTCTTCTCCCATGTCCAGCAAACAATTTAGCCGGTCGTTAAACGTTGGAAATATAGCACCATTTATGTCAGAGTCAAGTAGTACGGAGTAGACGTAAATCTGCAGCTGTCGGCCTGCCACAAGATTGAGAGGCACCCTTGGATGGCTTTTGGGGAGTGGGCACCGTCGGACACATGTCGATAATGTTAATGATGATTTAGTTGTCACAGGGAAGAGCGAGGGGCTGTGACCCCGACGCCTGATAAGGCCTGGTGACTCAACAACCACCTGATCTATCAAACACGTTCTGTTTACCCCACTGACATGGCATCCATCCCCTGCAAACCACCAATTCCAACTTTTCCCGTCAACAACATAGTCATTTTGTATTTTGTATACTAAAACCTTTAAATCTATATAATGATAACAAAAAGATGTTAGTTGCAAAAAAAAGTAATTCATTTGCTGGTTAATATCCATAGGAATATTTGTAGACTTTATGTATCCCTGCCCCGCCAAATATGCATGGCGCCAGGCTCCCCGTGGAGTGGCTCCAGCGTTATGTTTAGTTTTGTAGTTCCTAGGGAGTTTGTTGTTTGAGTCGTCATTAGTTGTTTTCATAGACCCATGTGTCTTAGTCAATTGACGGTTGTAGGGAATCGGGTGAAACAAAGGGGGGCAAAAAGACGTGCTGTGACGTGTGGATCGCTTGTTATCTGACCTGGGGAGAGGGCACTAGAGATTTCCACTACACTACAGCAGTTAGTCTGTAATCAGGTAAACCTACCCACTCGATAAGAACTCCACTTAACACACATCACCAATGGGTTTAATGCACGAAACCTAATCTGATAATTCCAACGAAAAGAAAAGCTGGGTGAGATTACAGGGGATTTGGTTTTGAAACATAGGAAACTGCTGAAAATGAGAGAACCGATTTCAAGCGTTTCTATGTTGGAAATTCACAACGATACATTGTGTGGCCTGGATAACTAATTTCTATTGAAAGATCCAAACAGAACAATTGGATTGATTATCTATCGTTGAAAAACGTCAAAGCAAGTTCTTTCTTATTGTTAAATACCTGCACCCCTAACGTAACTCGCCTTTTGGATTTATACACCGTAATAATCAGGTTGCCATCAATAGTCGTGCCATAGGGTCCGTCGAATGATATGTAATCGTTCAAGGTCTATATCCCTCAATTAGTCACCTGCATAAAATAAGTTCTGGCATGCTCTAAGGCTAAACTCAGTCTAAAAGCGGCATGAGTGGAGTCATGATTAAGGGAGAATATATATAAATTGCTATTATGAGTTAATGGCTCGCTATGGGGAGAAGACAGAGAAAAAACAATTTATGCAAGAAATGTGGGGTAAGGCACGAGGCCCCAACAGGCAAAAAATGTGATCGTACCGATACCTTGGCAGTGTCAGTGGACTCTGATGCTGCAGGAGAAGATGGTGGTGGAGCGAAGAGGGGTCGTAGCCGTTCGGGTACGATCCGGGGCTCGTCATCCTCGACGAGCCCAAAGGCAGTCCGGCACCAAGTACCGAAGGACCGGATGAATGACAGGATGACAAGAATGGAGCGTACGGTTACCTGCATGGCTGCGACCGTCCAGCAACTGGCAGAGGCCAGCAGGAGAGCGTCAAGAGACGTCCAAGGGTCGTCGGACAACGCTGGCTCCTCGTCAGAAGAAACCTGGCAGGAGGTGAAGAAGAGGACGAAGTCAAGACGGCAACAGCGCCCATCTAGAACCAAAGAGCGTTCCTCGACGAGCTCAGACCGTTCTCGGACCACCTCGGGCAGCCCCTCCTCTTCACCTGAAACCAAAAAAGGTAGAACAAAGAATTTTGCACAAAAAAGATTCTGTAATAAGGGGGAAAAGCCAAAAAATGTGGAGGAAATTTTGGTTATTGGTCTAAAAACTGTAGAAAAGTTAATACATGAGAAGAAAGACCCTCAACCCGCTGTCAAACACGTAAAGTTACTCGCGGAAAAAGCCTCAAAAAGGATGTATACATTCGATTGTTTTAACAAATATGATGTGGCCGTCCGGGAACGGGCGGACAGGCTAGGGTACGAGCAATTCGGGGTAATTGAACAGGAGGATGTCTTCTCGAATTTCAGCTTTGACAATACCTATAAGGCCTCAGTTAACAAGTCAGGGGGCTCGTACAAGAACAAACAGAAATATTCTGGGGGTGCAAACGGGTCGGAAAAGATTTGTTTCCGTTTCAATTCCGAGGCAGGTTGTTTTGGAAAGTGTGGTTTACTCCACGCCTGCATCATTTGTGACCAGAAAGGTCATGCTAAAAAAGATTGTGGGCGTAGTACAACGACCAAGAAGTAGGATGAGGCTTTAAAACCTGGGTTGCTAGACGCGCCAGCTCTTAGTTACGACTTATCTGATAGCGGTGACGTCATCGATTGTAGCGCAGTGACCCAGTCGCGGGAAACTCAGCCGGCTGCTGAGATCCAAAATGTTCCTTTTTACTCCATAATTCGCAAATGTGATGGTAATGTTGGGTTCCTCCGTGTTCTTGAGGACGAGTTTAATCCCACTGATGGTAATTTCACGCCTGAAATTGAGGTAATCCATGATAAAGTTGTTCTTGAAAATGAATGTTACGCGTGCACGCCCGCATTTCTGGCCGGACAAGCCGGTACGAAAAGCGATGACGTCACGGGTTCGGTTGCTCATAGTACACATACTCCTTCGGAGAAGAAGGGCGAAAATGTCATTTTGCAGGATGAATTTCTGGATTTTAACAAAGAATTAGCCGATAGAACCAAGGTTAGTGTCGATAATCTAGATGATGGGGTATTTGTCGACAAAAATACAAAGTTTGAAGAAAATCTATCGGTAAATAATGAAGATATTAGTTTTTCGCCAAATAATATCTTGTTCGTGTCCCGCTCGCCGGGCGGGGAGGACATTACTGTCTACGAAAAATGTGCCCGAGGCGTTTGTACCTGTATGCATTATATAGGGGGCGAGTTGGCCCAACTTAGACCTTGTAGATTTGAATATCTATTGTCTTTGGGTACAGAGGAATGCAAAAATAGGTTTAGACCTACTGTTGACGGTATCGTAGACGGCTTCAAAATTGTTGACGGCTCAGTGCCTGTTGACGGCTTAAAATACGACTGCAAGAATTATAACTCAGTTTTTGAGGATGAAAATAAGTCAAAGTTAGACAAAATTATCGGAAAAGAACTCGCCGAAGGCTATTTAAAAATAGTAAATGAAAAACCATCTTGTATTCATAGTATGGGAGCTGTCCCAAAGCCAGACGGGGGCGTTAGGCCTATCACAGATTGTTCAATGCCTGAAAAATATTCAGTAAATAATTATTGTGACGAAATAATCCAAGAATTTAAATATAAAAGCATTGAAAATGTTTTAGCCTTGCTAAACAAGGAGGACTATATGGCAGTGGTCGATATCAAGTCAGCCTATAGGGCTGTTTCACTATTTCCTGGTCATAGAAAATATATGGGACTTAGGTGGGAAATAGACAATAAAGAAGTATATATAGAGGATTCACGCCTTGCTTTTGGCCTAAGGCTAGGGCCAATGTATTTTAATGAAATATCTGAGTTCATATATAGTATTCTATCAGATATGTATGGCATTCAGGCAGTGAATTATCTGGATGATTTCATTGTAGTCGCTGGTAGCATAGAAGAGGCTGAATGGGCTCAAAGTGTGGTAATAAAAGTATTAAGGTACCTTGGATTCCATATTTCATGGGGAAAAGTAAGCCCTCCTAGCAGAATATGTAAATATTTAGGCCTAGAAATCGATTCAGAGTTAATGGAAATAAGACTCCCTAAAGAGAAACTAGAGAAACTCGAGAAACTCCTTGAAAAACATGTCAAAAAATGTACTATTTCTAGAAAGGAACTGGAAAGCTTAGGGGGCTTGTTGTCCCACTGCTCTCATGTGGTTGATGGAGGTAGGATATATTGCCGGCGCATATATAACCTGTATAAAGTATTATTAAAAAATAAATTAAAGGCAATAAAGGTGGGCCAAGCATGCAGAGATGACTTATTGTGGTGGCAAAAATTTTTAAAAAATTTTAATGGTAAAAGAAAATTAATCTATAATGAATTCCCACTTCCACTAGTGTCAGACTCATCATTAAAGGGATTTGGCATATATATGGGAGGGTCCTGGTTAGCAGGAAGCTGGGACGATAGCATTGAGCTGGAGGGATCCAGCTGTGGTCATATAATCAAAGCCCCAACAGATATTATTTATGACAAAAATAATATAAATGAGTTAGAACTTTACCCTATAGTAAGAGGAGTGCAAGAATGGCTGAGCCAACTTGCAAACCATAGTGTCAATATATTCACAGACAACACACAAGTATACCATATGATAAGGAAGGGAGTTAGTATTAATCCTACATGTATGAGCTGGTTGAGGGAATTGTTTTGGATTTGTAAAATATTCAGAATAAGGTTGGTTCCTCATTATATCAATACTAAAAATAATTTAGTGGCTGACACTCTGTCAAGAATTTTATATGTAAAAAATGAGGGGGAGGCCAGAAAATGTCTTGCCGGCTCAAATTTGTGTTGTATTAACGCAATTTTTGAATTTTGCAGAGAAAAAGGAGATAAAAAAGCGCCTGCGAGCGTTGAAAGAGTCCGCCGTGGGGAAAAACACCCAACTTTTACGGAGAAGGCAATGGAAAATGTATGAAAAGGTATGTAAAAAATTTAATTGGCAACGCTACAATTGTAATTCTTCTCAAGCTTGCCTGTATATAGCATATATATCTAAATTTATTAGGCCTTCATCCGTAATCAGTTATTATCAGGCGGTTATATATTTTCATAATGTCAAGGCTTACCCAGTAGCAGGGTGGTCAGATCCAAATGTAAAAATGACCATAAAAGGTGTAAAAAATTGTGTAAATTTACCAGAGGACAGTAAAGATCCACTGGAAGAAAAACATTTAGAAAAATTGTATAGGAAGGTAAAATGGTCAGATGAATTTTGCATTCTAGTATGGGTTGTAATAGTATTTCTATTCAGAACACTACTAAGAGTGGGGCACGCTGTCAGCTCAATTCACATGTTAAAAAGAGAAAATGTAAAATTTTACTCTTGGGGTTGCCTAGTAAAAGTGCAATCATCAAAAACAAAAAAGCCAGGCCAGACTCATGAGATACCTGTGAATAGATTAGAAAATAAAAAGATCTGTGCAGTATATTGGCTTGAAAAAATGTATTATTGGTATCCCAAGTCTAGGGATGACCCACTATTTTCTAGCAAAGAGGTTGAATTTTTAACATATTCTGGTGTTAACAAATGCTTCAAAATGTTATTGTCTAAGGCAAATGTTATTGGTAATTTTTCAACCCATTCCCTAAGGAGGGGAGGCACCACATACCTTCATAACAAGGGTGCTTCTATATCTTATATTAAAGAAAGAGGCCAATGGAGTTCAGATTGTATTTACAAATATATTAGGCCTTCAATTAATCAAAAAATTAAATGTGATAGAATTCTTTCACTACGTTAGGTTGGTTTTGGACACTTGGAAGGAAAATAAATATTTGTTATATTTATGTCCAAATCAATCTAACTTGTTCTCGTTGTTATATAATATTCTATAATGTTATTTAACATATTCCGTTGATATATCGATACTCTAACAAACAGGGAACATGTTATAAATGTAATATTTTGTGGTGCGAGACCTCAACAAAATAATTATTTTAACGGTTCCGCTGACGTCACCGCGACGTAACCATGGCTCCGCCCACTTGTTGTCACGTCACTATAAATACTGGGCCGCGTTACCAACCATTCATTCTCGTTCCAACCACCATCAAGCCAACATTTTAAGCTTTAGAGTCGATGTATTTAGGAAGGAAAATAAATATTTGTTATATTTATGTCCAAATCAATCTAACTTGTTCTCGTTGTTATATAATATTCTATAATGTTATTTAACATATTCCGTTGATATATCGATACTCTAACAAACAGGGAACATGTTATAAATATGCATTATTCTAATGGAAAGAAATATGCAAGATTGTGGGGAAAAGGTATAATTATTTAGGCGAAAAATTCAATACAAAACATCGCCCACGCTCTTTCTCCCCGCCCCGCTACCCGTAAACCGGCCCTTGTAACTGCACATTTATTCCTCGTCGTTGGTTCCTATAGACATCCAATGTAATACGATAATATGAATTCCAAAGAACATAAAAATTGTACGTTCTGCAGAATCCGTGTCAGCCTAAATGAACCCACTCTATTGGTAACTTTGTCGTCTGTTTTGATCAGGATTCTTTCCAAAGGACAAATAACCCGCACACCATAAGAATAATAAAGTTCCGTTTTATAGGCAAGGTCGGTGCGAGGAATTGAGTGAGCGTTTCTTCTCCCATGTCCAGCAAACAATTTAGCCGGTCGTTAAACGTTGGAAATATAGCACCATTTATGTCAGAGTCAAGTAATACGGAGTAGACGTAAATCTGCAGCTGTCGGCCTGCCACAAGATTGAGAGGCACCCTTGGATGGCTTTTGGGGAGTGGGCACCGTCGGACACATGTCGATAATGTTAATGATGATTTAGTTGTCACAGGGAAGAGCGAGGGGCTGTGACCCCGACGCCTGATAAGGCCTGGTGACTCAACAACCACCTGATCTATCAAACACGTTCTGTTTACCCCACTGACATGGCATCCATCCCCTGCAAACCACCAATTCCAACTTTTCCCGTCAACAACATAGTCATTTTGTATTTTGTATACTAAAACCTTTAAATCTATATAATGATAACAAAAAGATGTTAGTTGCAAAAAAAAGTAATTCATTTGCTGGTTAATATCCATAGGAATATTTGTAGACTTTATGTATCCCTGCCCCGCCAAATATGCATGGCGCCAGGCTCCCCGTGGAGTGGCTCCAGCGTTATGTTTAGTTTTGTAGTTCCTAGGGAGTTTGTTGTTTGAGTCGTCATTAGTTGTTTTCATAGACCCATGTGTCTTAGTCAATTGACGGTTGTAGGGAATCGGGTGAAACAAAGGGGGGCAAAAAGACGTGCTGTGACGTGTGGATCGCTTGTTATCTGACCTGGGGAGAGGGCACTAGAGATTTCCACTACACTACAGCAGTTAGTCTGTAATCAGGTAAACCTACCCACTCGATAAGAACTCCACTTAACACACATCACCAATGGGTTTAATGCACGAAACCTAATCTGATAATTCCAACGAAAAGAAAAGCTGGGTGAGATTACAGGGGATTTGGTTTTGAAACATAGGAAACTGCTGAAAATGAGAGAACCGATTTCAAGCGTTTCTATGTTGGAAATTCACAACGATACATTGTGTGGCCTGGATAACTAATTTCTATTGAAAGATCCAAACAGAACAATTGGATTGATTATCTATCGTTGAAAAACGTCAAAGCAAGTTCTTTCTTATTGTTAAATACCTGCACCCCTAACGTAACTCGCCTTTTGGATTTATACACCGTAATAATCAGGTTGCCATCAATAGTCGTGCCATAGGGTCCGTCGAATGATATGTAATCGTTCAAGGTCTATATCCCTCAATTAGTCACCTGCATAAAATAAGTTCTGGCATGCTCTAAGGCTAAACTCAGTCTAAAAGCGGCATGAGTGGAGTCATGATTAAGGGAGAATATATATAAATTGCTATTATGAGTTAATGGCTCGCTACAAAACTGCTCATAAATAGAGGGATATCAGTCGGTTGTCCGCCATGCTCATCCGCAGATAAACGACGCTGTAGGATTACAGTCAGCTGACGCTGCATATCTTACCCGCCTCCCGAGGGCCGATTTATAAGGGATAATCGGCCTTTATGGCGCTCTAATCCGTATACACAGGCTCTCTACATTTGCGAGGCGTCAGTCATTATTATTTTTGTCTCGGATGATCCGCTATAAATGCGCAGACATTCATAATTACATGTATTATATCGTTTACTATAAACTAGAATTCTCATGAAAGAATGATGTGTTTTTATTTGCAGCGACTACTTAAATTGCATAACTGTATCGTTTAAATGGCAATTTGTTTTCAGCTTTAGCGTGATAGAAGACTAGACGAGAATTAACATTCGTATTTCTGCATGTTCTACTCTCATATGCAAGGCCTTTCATATTTCAATGCTGTACACTTCCAGAACGGTTTTGGACAAAGAGGCTATACACGGATAACAAGAAAATGTCCTCTCTTTAGGAACTCTTTAAGATCCTATGATTCCCATCGCGACCACACGTGTTATTGAACTTCAAGCAAAAGTGTGGACATGAAATGTCATTACCGCCACAGGGGGCCTGGTACTCGCCTGTGGGAGGGTCGCCGGTTGGTTGGCCACGGTTGGCCCTGGACAACCCCGACCCCAACCCTGGAGGCCCAACCCTGGAGGGGCACGCTCACAGACTGCCCCTACTTTACCCCAACCCTTGCTCCCAAGCACCCGCGTCCACCACCGCCTTACAATCACCCCTCAGTAACTCTGCCAAGAGAGTGAGCCAAGTGAGCTATATAGTGAGCAGACAGCTTTAAACGAGCAGAAACTCGTCTGGTGGTTGAGCAGCTCAGTGGAGCAGCTCACGACAGAACACCCAACCTGACAGCACTCTCCGAGGAAATCACTGCAATCGGATACCCAGAAACGAGTTAAATGCAGCAGGTAAGCCACCATTTTAATGTTTCTTCTTTTTCATTTCCCCTAGGAGAAATCTAGGCGTGGTACCTGGGTGATTTTAAGGCCATACTAGGGAAAAGCTCGGAGTAACAGTCGGAAAAGCTAACGGCATAATAAAAAATGAATAGCTTTACACGAATCTGGAATGTTGTAATCTGTTCAAGGACCAAGGGTTGTTGCTAAAGCTCCTCATTAATTTAGTATCTCTAAGTGGTAAAGGAGTATACAGGAAGGGAGGTACTTTTTTTCTAGACCATGCACGTTGGTCCTGTGAACAAACAGAAACAACTGCACTGTACTAGTCTTTTGTTATTCTACTCAGAATTGCTGCTTCACAAGTCAACTGGTGAATATTACATAATACAGAAAGTGTATCGTGTTATCAGTGAAAAACCATATCACTTTTTCTTGATTGTTATCACTCCACATTTGCAACTAATTTTACACATTTCTTCTTTTTCTTTTATATATGTATGTATATATATATATATAATTCTACGTTATGAATCCTTATGCTTAGTTTGAGCCTTCTGTAAGCCATAGGCTATAGCCTCTAAAGCTAGGTGCTATAGGTCCTTTAAGTAGGCCGCTCTCTTAAGGCCTCGGCCAGTCCGTGGGTCCAAGAAGCAGTCAGCGTGAGAGTCCGTTCCCATAGGTCTGACCCTTTGGCCGTAGTTACTCTATACCTGTCCAGGGGCGGTCGGCTGCCCTCAATACACCGGTAGGCCTGTCAGGGCTGGTTCCCACATTGCCCGCTCCGCACGCCATTGTTCGCCTACTTACCACGAGAGGGCGTCATTGTCATCCCATAGATCACGTGGTAGGGCGGGTACCATTTCCACTTCCTGTATTCAAGGTTTTTACACAGTGTCGAGTCTAGACCCGGCTCGTCTAGGTTTTCTTCTCTCTGTGTCCCTTTTTGTATGTCTATTGACCCTTGTGGCTATCTCAGGAGGTGCCCTATTGTGAATGTGACTCGTTTGGAGGTCTCCAGGTGGCATTAGTAACAAATTGACGTCAACTTAGGCGGGGTTCTACATCGAGGGTTGATGGCTAGGGGTGGACAAATTGGGGACAGCTGCCTTACAAATAAACCTATAGCTTTAGAATATTTCCGAGTAGGGAATCGTATTAACCGCCTCCTAACTTTTGGACGACCTTAAGTGTCAGTATCTGACCTTTTCTGGAAACATGTCTATTAACGAAGTTTTTGTTAAGTTTATCCTATACCTACTGATGCCTGTTTATACATTTGACTAATCCCAGTTTTCATAATAGCCTGAGTGAAGCATACGGCCAGTTGCATGGTTTTGGAAGAAACATGATAAGCCCTATCAATTGTGTGCCCAAAATAATCGTGCGCATTTCATTTTCTGGACAACTTGTAACGTACTTATTGGAACTGTGCACTTCGTTTCACGTTATGCGACACTTTCATAACATTTAAATGCAATACTTTCCAGGGATAGTTTTACTGAAAGCCAGCCTGCTCTCTGCACTATAGATTTCTTAATTCATAATTCACAACCCGATCCCAGAAATGTAGTTTTCTTAAATTCCGATCATCATAATTGAAAAATATGTCAGTTTGACAATCACATTTAGGAAATGCCCGCAGCAGTAAACCGAGACAATTGCTTATAAAACGAAGTTTTAGAGTAAGATCTCCATGACTCGATACCTGTCCATATGCATGCATGGTAAGGGCCATACATCCTAGATGGATTGTAAGTCCTAACGTGTCACTCTCATTTATATCAAATGTGTGATATTCTATGGGAAGTGTTCATAATGAATCAGATAAATATAATGCATGGCCAAAACTCAATTACGTGTTGCCTGTAGGCCCTAATCCCACATGTAATGCAGTGTTTTCAAATACAACTGAAATCTATTACTGAACGATAATCGTAAGTAACAGTAGCATATGGACACATGTAAAGAAGATCCTATGCACCGCATATGATTATTATTTCTACTCCCAAACGGGACCAACCCAATTTCCAATATCCTTTAGAGATACACCTCCATCGATGTGTATTCGGCAGTGCATTGATAAACCCTATCCATTATCGGTACACCAAAGTACACGGTGTGTCAAAAAGTCAGACAGCGTGAAGGACATAGGGGTCATAGCCGGGCAGATTTATCTCCCGATATCTCGCGATGTTCGGGCCACCTCGACAAATCTCGCGTTATCTCGTGACGGAAGTGCCATCTGGCGAGTGATGATAGTCACGTGACCGATATAGTATGCATGAAGGTGGTGTCGCTATGGTGATTGCTGTAGCGGTATTTGTGAGACTACAAGGGTGGAACCATGCTGTTTATTGAAAAACGGCCCATGATAAGTAATTGTTCCAGGCAGCACGCAAGGAAAGAACTCGACGATGCGTTTAAACGTTTCCACCTGATGCCCAAGGCTAGGACCATTAAGTTGTGTTTAATGAATCTGAACTGAAGAGCAGTTGTTATTGCCAATAGCATTGAGTTGTGGTATAATAATATTATACCACAACATATAATATATATTATATTATATTATTCTATTGATGGTGTGAACCAAAAAGAAATGACATAAAACTATGTATGCAATTCTATATTAGAATTGTTCTCGCCTGTAAAATACCATAATTATTATTTCGATTTCAGTTCCAAACATTTAGCAGCAATAGGCTAGCTTTGATGATATAGATGCATGTAGGTCTATGTCAAATTATTAACTTATTCTAAAAGACGTGTCGTTATGTTTTTAAGGGTCCATGCTGATTATACACAAAACTGGAAGAAATCAATCTTTTCTCGAAAAGACGAAACCGATTCAATCATGAGAAAGATGTCTGGCATGAACCATTACGTACTTGACAGTGCAATCCTCATAATGGACCATAAAATGTAATATCAAATTGGATACGAATACTGTTTTGCTGCGCTGCTGCTCGGTCGCTGCTGACGTCAAGTGGAAAAAGAACTGAATGTATCATTACCTTGGGCGGTCAATTATTAGGACCTCAGCAGTTTTAGGTCGGGGGCAGTAAATATTTGTTTGTACGCCGCTCTTTCTGACATCATGTAATCCCCCACCCCCTCCCCGGTTCTACTCCTGCACCTCCTCTTACCATTGGTATGAAAGTCTTGGATGTTTTATTATTGCTGTGCATTTCAAGGCGTTGTCCCATCTGTTTAGAGAAGGGACAGTCTGTTTGAGACTATCTAAAACTCTCTTATGCAAGAGAAACTGAGTACCCAGGGCAGTTTTTTGAATTGAGAGACAGTCCTGAAATCTTTCTCTGCCTAGAATCAACGATCGCGAGTGACTGCTATCCACGTTCACCCCAGGTTGAAAACCTCAAATGTTTATATCAAAGTATAGACCAGCACATCAAATTAACTGAATCTCCTTTGGGTGCACCTTGGTCCCACACAAACGTACCTACAACCCCCTTTACCTCTAGGGTTGGGCATATCCCTTAGAAGCTTTTCAATTGAATACATACATGTACCTATTTTAAAATGTGCATTAGGAGGCCAATGTGACGGCGCCAGGCCTTGTCGGCCGGCTGCCCCCGCCTCACCCCAACCACGCCCACAGGTGGTCCGACCACGCCCCCCAGATCACCTATGATCATGTGGCCGTCCCCCTAAGCCCAGATGAAAGTGGCAGCACTCAAACTGTCACCTGTGATAAGAGGCACGCGGGTCTTTGAGGTGTGGTGGCTGCGTGGAGACACTGGGCGCGTCCTATAACGCTCCATATGAAATGTAATTCTATCTCTCTGGGGGGTGCTAGCCCCTTACCAAACTCTTCCCATACTAGGACCCAACTCTGAAGGTCGGGTCTGAGGGACAAGGTCGTGCATGGCTGCAGCTCACCCCTTAATGCGGGAGCATTGTCCTTGCTGACCCTGTCGGCGACGGGCGGCCTGAGACCACATCCTAGCAGCACTCCCTGCCCGGCGGTATGTGCATGTTGAGGTGCACAAGGTGGGAGAAGTGGGGTGGCGGAGGGCCGGCAGGGAGCACCAGATCAGGGGGTAGGGGTGGGTGCATGAGGTACCTCAGAGACGTTAGGAGGGCGGCGACAGGTTGACAGAGGGGTTCACGCCCACCTTGTCAGACTACCAGGTCCGCCGCCAGGCGTCAGGCAGGAGAAGGCTCCTAAAAGGATTCGGCTTAATCCTTAAGTAAAGCCTCGGAAAAAAAGCTTCCCTGTTGTATTGATTCTCTAAGCTTGTAAATATCTCACGGTATTTAATTACTGATCACATCCTAGCTTTAGTTGGATACAGTGTGGTGTGGATAGAATTTACAGGTAAGCTTGTACAATGCATGTGGTTTATTTAAGAATTGTCCTTAGGTGGTGATCCAAACACGAGGTGGCACCACATGGGGATAGTACAAGGTAACTATTGGTTGAAGATGTCGGCCTCATATCAATGATGAGTCTTATATTATCTTGTCCCTTCATTATAGCTGTGGCAGGAAGAGTAAGAAAATAGGCATATTCAAAACCCAATCCTGACGGAATAATCCGCTAGATTCTTTGGGTCTCTGAAATATAATACCAAACAATATCGTTGAACGAAGGCTATCCTCTTTCGCTCATCTGAAAAGCATAATGTCATCTTTCCGACTCCCATTACCAATATATAGCCTGTTATGTTCTTGCTATTTAGGCAGTAGACATCTTAGCTTATTAGAAACAGTATCCTAGCTTATAGCCTAACCTAGGATTCCCGTTATTGGCATGGGCAAGTCCTGCTGGACATGTAACTCAAGTACTGCCAATGCAGTCGCTCTTTATGCAATGACATTCAAAACCCAGACACACTTTGTTACCGTTAACTTGGATGAACAAAGCTTTAAAAGGTCTTTCATTTCAGGTGAGAAACTGAAATAAAAGCCACTGAAGCTTTCACAAATCCAGACCAGCACACTTAAAGGACACATGACGTAGATAACATGGCTTTTATTGCAGGTATTTCCATGACAATAGTGTCTGCATGTGCCGTGCAACGCCCACATTTCAGCATCACCTGCCTTGCACGCGAGGCCCTTCTTTGGATCATTACTGGATCGCACGGTCCTCCTGCCCCTTGTTGCACACCCGCGTCCAAAGATTGGCTAATTAAGCTCCAACAATGGTGTAGTGCCCACGCGTTGTGGCGCGGGGCCCAGCACGTTTCTTGGCATGACAAAAGTAGGGATGAACCCAGGGTGAAAGGAGAGAAGATCTGAGGAAAAAAGGAAAAGAAAACGGGAGTTATAGCTCCAACCCAGGGAGGTCTAGTCGTCTTACAAAGTGGCTTGGCGGGGTTTTGCCTCGGTGGGCTTTGGGGGGTATTACACGTAGTGGTGGGAGAGGGTTGGGGGTATACCTCCTGCACGTGATTGGAGCTGTCACCTGCTGGAGGCGTCTGCCCCACGCGTGGAGGACGCGCCGCCGGCCCCGGGAGGAGAATACAAATAAAGGTCACAAAGGGGAGAAATACAAAAAATATCAGAGTGGTATTTTTCACAAAGTCTGTCATTGTCCGGGTACACCACTTGCCAACGGGACACAATCGGACGAGTGCGCGGTTAGGAGATAAGACGTCTTTGGGTGATGCATAAGACGATTTGAAAACACTTGATTGTGGTTTTCTTCCATTTTTCACCCGCTATTTCTTTGCCGGCGGAAGCCTTTGATCCTTTTCTTACGTGGTGAAGTATGGGTAAAGTTAACTAAGGTTGGCCCCTTTAACTACTACAATTCTCCCATTCACAGTTATAATGATTGACTATACATCATTGCTTGGTTTCTAATGCGCCGAAACACCTTGGAAATAAAAGGTTATGCAGACAGTGATTATGGTGGACCTGAGCCTAGCTGAGTATGGGCGAGAAAATTGTAAAAAGAAACCCGGTAACCCCACTGATAGCGATCCTAGTATTGAGATGAAGAAGTTCATTGTCATGGAATAAACAGTTTTGGCTACCTTGTCACGAAGGACGTAACCGCACAGCCAATGTGCAGTCCAACATCTTAACGATGTGGTTTTCCGTATTTCCGCCGCTCTATACTTATGAGGCATCCCTGTTCACGCTAATAGGTATGGCATAACAGAACATCTTTTCAATGGAACATATATCCCTAGCAACAAGACTTGGACGGCGACCTGACGATGGAACCAAGCTATGGGTAGTGGCCAGGGGACCAATGCCAAGGAATGTCAGAGGGCGCGTCTCCAGTGCACAAACCATGCAATTACATAGCATGTAAAGCTACTGGTCGTTAGTGAATGTACCAGCCAAAAAAAACTGTTAAACATAAAAAGGATGTTTTATCTCTGGATATAATCATAATTTATCTATTCGTTGTGCTACTATGTCACTGGAAAATTAGAGATACATATATATACATGCATCACTGGCTTTTTGGCATTGCATTAGAAAGATGCATTCATTGTTGACATCAGTTTCGTATTTGGATTGAAAACAATTAATACAATGACGCATAAGTTATGCATTATCAGTTTATGCAAACAGAAAAATGGATCAGTATCTGCAGGGAATAATCTTTCATTACGCTACTCCCAGGCCGTACCTCTTTCGGTCTTCCAGTGGGTTTCTTGGTGTAACCCCCAGTACAGTTTGTATCCCAAACGTACCTCCTCGGGAGGTTCTCCAAGAGGTGTATTAATTTTGATAAATCTCCGGAGGTGGTTATCTGAATAATCTCCGCTGGAGGTTAAAATCTGTGAAACGATTTAACATGTTTTCCCTGATGCGGTATCAAACCTTATACCTTCGGATTTAGAGTGCCAAATTTTAGCCACCACCATACACAGGCAGTTGGAGTTGATTGGTATAAGACCTTAGTGGAAAAAAACTAAGGCTAGGTCGCAAGTTCTTCTTCGGAATTGCATAAAGTAACTGGTTTCAAGGGGATATAAAATAAAACAGTTTCATTCTGACGTCATGAAATTGGGGATTCCCCTCAGAGGACTGTTAACCAGTGTTAATAAGGGGTAGAAATGATACAAAATCAAGTTAATATCACAACGGAAATAGGCCTTTTGATGTCTTAAGTTCTATTTCATATCATGTTATTCTAAGAACAAAATTTGATATTGGGTTCGGAACTGTTCCGTTTCATGTAGTGATATGGGGTTCCCAATCAGCCAGCTTGTAAATGAAGGATTTTTTATTTGAAAAAAAACCACATAATTATGATATAAAAATATAGTAATATTTTGGGTTCCGAGACCTCAAAATTGTTATTTCCGGGAGCAGGGCGGTGACGTAACCTCTTCCATCCCCGTGGTTACGCGGATCCATTGACGGGTCACTATATAAACTCGGAGCGTAACCGTTGAATTTCAGTTGCTCCCGCACCACCGACCTGCTCACATCGTCTAATAGGTAAAGACCGGCTGGGGAAGCGGTTATTAGTAGGAAGATTCCTACTTACCTGTGTGCAGAAGGTTACGAAGATTGGTACGCAGTTCCGTAAGTCAGGAGTATGGCTGGTTTTAATTTTTGTCGAATTTGCAAAATTCGCCACGCCGCTCCAACGGGTAGAAAGTGCAAGGTTGCACAATCTGCGGGTGTGCAAGTGAAGGAGCAGCAGGGTACAGCCCAAGACGTTTCCCAGATTCGTCTGAAGGGAGAGAAATTATTTGCGCAACAGGGAGCGCGGATTGACAAGCTGGAGAAGACGGTCACCAGGATGTCGGAGAACATTGAGATTCTTGTGGAAGCGGCAAAGATGGGGGCTGCGAAAGAGACGGCCGGGAAGACGGCTCAGCCGTCATCTGATGATGGTTCTTCATCAGGCTGGGAAGACGTGAAGCCGAGACGTCAAAAGAGAAGGCAGGTGAAGAAGAAGGCGTTACGCAGCTCAAGCTCGTCCTCATCATCAAGCGCCAGGTCTTCCTCCTCCTCCACAGACAGCGCCCCCCCTGAGGAAGGTAAAAAACACACAAAGAAATTTGGCCAGAAAAAATATTTTGCGAAGGGCGATGAGCCTAAATGCGTAGAGGACATTCTGCTACTTGGGGTTAAAACTGTAGAAAAACTAATTGTTGAAAAAGCTGACCCATCGCCAGTTGTAAAGCACTTAAAAGTATTAACTGAGAAGGCGACCAAGAAAATGTACACGTTTGATACTTTTAACAAATACGACAAAGCGGTAAGGGAAAGGGCCAACAGGCTAGGCGTAACACAGTTTGGTGCTGTGGATCAGGAGGAAATATTTTCTCATTTTAGCTTCGAGAATACTTTCAAAGCTAGCGCCAGCAAGTCTTCCTTCAGGGAAAACAAGAATCGTCGTAACGCCAGTACAGGCGGGGGCGACAAAATCTGTTTTAGGTTTAACTCGGAGCAAGGCTGCCAGGGGAAGTGTAACATGTCCCATGTTTGCATCATTTGTGAAAAGGCAGGGCACGCAAAGAAAGATTGCTATCCTAACGGCCCGAAAAAGGACCAGAAATAGGAGGGGGAAACTAAATCTGGCTTGCAAGTTGTTGTTGATAATGAACTGCGTAACGCAGGGAACTTATCTGAAAGCGATGACGTCACGCCCCGGGGGTTAGCAAGCCAGTCGTGTCCAGGCTTTCTTGACCGTAGTTTCCCCTCTCCTACGGTGAAAGTACAACACCGTGGTCCTGATACGGTGAGCCTATGTGATATTGGTGTCGAAAATAATAATGTATATCGAACATATTGTGTCGATGCGGATGGAAACGCATCAAAACGCATCCCCGCGAACTCCTATTGTTGTCCTCCTGACCCAGTTTTCGCGGCTGAAGCCGGTACAGAAACCGGTGACGTCACGGATAGTGGGAGGGAAAGTACACAGGCGGATGCGGGGAGCGAAAGAGAAAACGCATCTTGTAAGAGTCCTTTTCGCGAAAAAGGTAGGGATTTCGCTATAATCCGTGTAAATAATAGTGATATTCGTGTAGACGAGATCACTCCGGACAAGCCGGTATGCGATTTATTTGGAAATTCGCTTGATAAATGTGTTTACGAGAATTATTCAGAAAAAATAATTTTTTCTATAACTTCGTCCGACGGGAGGCTAGTAAGGGTTTATGAGGAATGCACGCAAGGCATCTGCCGGTGCGAATTTTTCATTGACAACGCATTAGCCCAACTAAAACCATGTCGCTTTCATTATATATTGTCTTTGGGATCCCAAGAGTGTAAACAAAAATTTGAGTCTATGGTAAACGCGGTAACCGACGGTTTTAAAATTGTAGATGAAAGCTCCATTGAAACAAGGTTGATCTATGACTGCAATAACTACAAGTCTGTTTATGAAAAGTCAAATTTTGACAAAATGGATAAAATAATTCAAAGAGAATTATCCGAGGGCTATTTGAAAATAGTAGAGGATAAACCTGACTGTATACATAGTTTGGGGGCTGTCCCAAAGCCGGATGGGGGTGTTAGACCCATAACAGATTGCAGTATGCCAAAAAATATATCAATCAACAATTTTTGTGACGAAATAATAGAGGAATTCCAGTATAAAAGTGTAGAAAATGTTCTAGCCAACTTACAAAAGGGAGACTATATGGGTGTAGTGGACATTAAATCCGCTTATAGGGCAGTCCCAATTTTTCCTGGTCATAGGAAATATATGGGCCTCAGATGGGAGATCGGGGGCCAGGAAATTTATATTCAAGACAATAGATTGGCCTTTGGTCTGAGACTAGGCCCAATGTATTTTAACCAGATCTCAGAGTTCGTTTACAGCATATTAACTGATATCTACGGTTTGCAAGTTGTTAACTATTTAGATGACTTTATTGTAGTAGCTTCCTCCTATGAGGAGGCAGAAAGAGCCCAGAATCTGGTTATTCAGACATTAAGATACTTGGGTTTCTATATTTCCTGGGGTAAAGTAACCCCCCCATCACAAGTATGTAGATATCTCGGCTTAGATATTGATTCTATAGAAATGGAGCTTAGATTACCAATAGATAAGCTTGACAAACTTAAATCTCTATTAGAGAAATATTCAGAAAAGGCAACAATTGCAAAGAAAGAGTTAGAGAGCTTAGGGGGCCTTCTGTCTCACTGCGCCCATGTAGTTTCAGGGGGAAACGTATATTGCAGGAGAATATTTAACCTGTACAAAGTCCTGTTGAATAATAATTTAAAGGCTATTAAAATAGGACAGGCCGCCAGGGACGACCTGAGGTGGTGGAGAAATTTCTGCGAAAATTTCAATGGTCGGAGAAAAATAATTTACAACGAGTATCCACTACCGTTAGTGTCTGATTCTTCTCTCAAAGGCTATGCCATATACAAGGGCCAGGACTGGATTGCAGGGTACTGGAATGACCCAATAGATCTAAATAGTGGAGAATGCCCCCATGTTATGGGGCCCCCTACCTGTGATGTCTATGACAATACTAATATAAATGAACTGGAACTATGGCCTATTTTGGTAGGTTTAAAAAGTTGGTTGGATGACCTAAAGGGACACAGTGTAAATGTATTTACCGACAATACTCAAGTTTACTATATGATAAAGAAAGGGGTGAGTTCAAACCCTACGTGTATGGCCTGGCTGAGAGAGATTTTTTGGATCTGCAAATTCTTCAAAATTCGCCTTGTTCCTCACTACATTAATACCAAAAACAACCTTGTAGCTGACACACTATCCAGACTGTTGTATATAAAATCAGAAGGAGAGGCAAGGAAGTGCCTCGAAGGTTCAAATTTGTGTTGTATTGATAAAATTTTTGAATTTTGCAGAGAAAAAGGCCTTAAAAATGAGAGCAAAAATGCTGAGGAAAGCCGCCGTGTCTGCGAACACACTGAAATTAAGGAGGAAACAGTGGGCCTGCTATAAAAAGGTGTGTAGTAAATTTCACTGGAAAATTTTTAATATTAAATCAAAACAGGCCTGCATTTATTTAACTTACCTTTCATCTTATATGAAAGCCTCCTCAATTATTAGCTATTATCAGGCGGTGATTTTCTATCACAATGTAAAAGGCCTGCCTGTACCGGATTGGTCTGATAAACACATCAAAATGACTATAAAAGGCATAAAAAATACAGAAAATGTAAAATTGGACAGCAAAGATCCAATAAAAGTCTCACACCTAGAGTCGATGTATAGGAAGGTAGATGTTTCATCCGAAAAATGGATGCTGGTGTGGTTAATAATTATCTTTTTATTCAACACCCTCTTGAGAGTGGGACACGCTGTAAAGTCATCTCACATGTTGCGTCGTAAAAATGTAAAATTTACGAATTTTGGAATGGTAGTTACGGTTAATTCATCCAAGACTACAAAAGATGTTATGCATACTATTCCAGTAAATAGGAGTAGTAACAAGAGTTTGTGTCCAGTGTTTTGGTTGGAGTATTTGTATAGATCCCATCCAATGAAGAGCAGTTCAGCTCTATTCTCAACAAAGGAATTTAATTTTCTAACGTACTCTGATTTTAACAAATTATTTAAGAAATTACTCTCAAAATCAAATGTTGCAGGTAATTTCTCTACTCACTCACTTAGGAGGGGTGGTACGACACAATTGTATAATTCAGGGGCTCCCATAACTTTTATTAAGGAGCGAGGCCAATGGGCTTCTGATTGTATTTATAAATATATTAAACCTTCTATTTATCAGAAGGCAAATCAACAAAAAATTTATTCACTACGTTAGGTGATTAGTTTGGAGGTTTGGGATTTAATAAATATTTCCCATATTTATCTATGTCCAAACTTAATCACTTGTTACTTGTTATTTCCTATTCATAGCAAAATTAATAATCACGCAATCGAATCGGTAAATGTAATATTTTGGGTTCCGAGACCTCAAAATTGTTATTTCCGGGAGCAGGGCGGTGACGTAACCTCTTCCATCCCCGTGGTTACGCGGATCCGTTGACGGGTCACTATATAAACTCGGAGCGTAACCGTTGAATTTCAGTTGCTCCCGCACCACCGACCTGCTCACATCGTCTAATTTTAAATTTTAGCTGATTGTAATAGGAGGATTTAATAAATATTTCCCATATTTATCTATGTCCAAACTTAATCACTTGTTACTTGTTATTTCCTATTCATAGCAAAATTAATAATCACGCAATCGAATCGGTAAATAAAAATAAAGTGTCCTATTTCAACTTTAGGAGTGATTTATAATCCCATTGCACCCAAAACGGCCAATGATGTGTGTTTATTGCCGTTTACTCATCAACAGAGAAGAACGTCAGTCATGTTTCACTGGTGATCTATGCTTGGAGGGGTTCTCATATGGATAAGAACACCCTGCATGACTCGACGGCATAGGACCTGGATTAAGAAAAGTGAACGTACTACATGATTAATGCATTGTATGTGGGCCACATTCCCCAGGGGAGAAAAGGCTGCAATGGGAACGTCGTTCGTCACACTAACCAACCTTACAAATAAATAATTAGCTTTTCTATGCATTTTCTATCTGTCATGGTCTGATTAAGGTTACAATCCTGATGTGACTCGATCTTTAGCCATTTTGTGGGATACGATGGATAATTGAGTGTTGAGCTTTCCCCATACAAATAGGACGGATGAAACGAAATATACTAGTCGACTGGGATTCATGAAACTACAAAAAGAGGTTGGTTCCCAGCATGTTGTAACTCTAGGCTGGGTTACTTTGGCCATTTCGTTAACAAAAGAACTACAATAGTTCCATTTTAATATCAGTTGCGGATTTTCCTCTTTTTTTTTAAGGGGGGGGGGAGAACAGGGGCCGCGCGCCCAATATTTTTGGCCAACTATTGATTTTCTTAGACCGGGGAAAATGGGGCCAGCACCCCTCCCCCTTGTGAAAATCTCTGGAACCGCCCCTAAATGTCATAATTGTATTGAGTAACTGCGTTCTTAACCTGATGGTTCTGAATTGCCTTTTAAAAGAGACGGTCTAATATTATGAAGAGTATTCCCAGCCAACTTGCGACATAACAGAAACATTCTGCAACCATACTTCTTTTAGTCAGTTTGTTAGTTACTAAGATAGCACATAACTATTACGTTATTGATGGTGAGGTTGAGCCCTCACAAAATCAGAATGTTATTATAACATCATTTTTTGGTGAGGCTAAGACAAAACCAAATCAGAACATTACAAGAACATTCTGTTTAGGTTGAAGAACATAACCAGAATGATATAATAATATTGCAGCACAACATCACAGCAGTACATTGCAGCAACATTATTGGGAGCAATCAAAATATTATAACAAAAATCAAATCAGAACGTTGCTGCACGTTATAATAACGTCACATGTTTGGCTGGGTTGAATACTGTGGCCTTTACCTCTTATAAATAGACGTTGCACACCGAATGGAACAAACAGAATGTTTAGAATACCGCTAGCCTTCTCTCAAATACCAGTCTAGAATACCTGCTATCCAGCGACAGTCCAAAAAGCACAACCGTAACTCGTTAGACGTATATAGAGCAGTATTGTGGTATAGAACAATTGCAGTATTACAAAATTTAATTTTTTAACGTCTTTGTCAAAAAAAGTCTAATTCTACATCAAAATAAATGTAAAACAAGTATCATGTCACTCAATCTTATAGTTTGCATTGTATGATCTTATTCTTATCTCTGAAAAAGCACCTTACCAACATAAATAAACAAGTCTGTTTTACATTAGTTTGGGACATTCCAAGTATAGGCAATAAAATTGATACCTTTTTACCCAACATAGCTAGTATAACTCAATCTACACTTTGGAAGATGCCCCAACCAGTTAAAAAAACAATCAACAACCTCAAAACCAAACCACGTCGAAATAATGCCCCCAACTAAATGTATCAAATTAAAATATTTGATATCATATACAGCGAATTTTATTGAAGAACCACCAGCCTTTCCTGTATGCATAATTTTGATCCAATTTCAGGTCAATTCTATTCAGCACGAATGATGATTCACGTGGATTGAATAAAAGCAGAACTGTGTCATTATTAAGCTCTGTGAATTTGAGACGCGTATGTCCCTGGGATAAGGACCATGTCCCCAGGCCAAATCCACTGTGTTTCAAAAATGACAGCATCCAGCTACCAGACTTATCATCCCCGACCATCCGCCCCCTTTGAACACTTCCCCCATAAACTAGAGCCGTCATGACTAGTCACAAAGGCCACTGTCACTAGGCCTGACTGCATGTTGGTTTGGTGAGAGATAGACCTGAGGCCTGTGACACTGGCAGTAGATTATGACAGCGATAACGTCCCTCTGGAGAAGTGACAGTGCCACTATGAGCTGTAGAGGCATTGTAAAAGTAGAATTGCTACAAAGTGTTTTGAAACTGAGCCTGTTTGCTATTGAATTTCTATTGTATCGTTAGGTGGATTTAGGTATCTTTTGATCCCTTGTCTGAAAGTTGATTTCCTTTATGGGCGTGTGTCGACCTAAAAAAGTAATTGTATTGAATTTCTTTTGATAAACCTCGTCTGTATGAGATTTTCTCTTGATGTTCAAAGGTTCCTTAAAAAGACATGCGCTTGGGGAATCCTATAACAGTCCCTTTCAATAAAGCACATGGACAGATATGATCTGATAAGAACATGTGTTATATATCTTACTTTGCTTTAAAAGAGACCCTTAAAGTAAACCTAGCAACGATGCCTATTATGTTTCTACTGTTTTTGCAACGGAAGCTATGTTTATATTATACTTCACGGGTAATTGGAATAAGAATCAACTCGTGAAACCCTTCAAAAGTCATATATTTCCAAGATGTACATTGTAACAAATCAGCGGGGTAACCAGTCAAACATCCATCCAACTAACAACAACCACAAGTGAACAAAACCTCCAACAACATGCAGCACTCCAAGATTTGTTTTATTTCTTCCCATGTGGCAAGTATAACCTGTAGACAAGCAACTCCAAACATGGAAGTTGACGTTAAGCTCAAAATAAGTAGGCGCCATAAATCAAAAGCTTGTCTGTGTTTTGACGAGTAATAGGGCTTCTGTTGGGCGCTGCAGTGTAAACCGGTGTTTGCTTCCCGCTGCGTTTAAATCCAAGTAGTGTGTGAAGCATTCCCCTTATGGTCGATCTTCAATTGATTAAATAGGAATTTGGTAACGTTGTGTAAGGGGACGCCAGCTGGCCCTCCACACCCGGGTATCGCACCTCCTCGGCTTTGTAAAGCCAAATCCCTGATGTCCAAGGCCAAGCGCGTTATAGCGCCATCACGCAATTATTTTGATTGCTTCCGTTTCTCTATGGCTTCCAATATGGCAGTTTATTCCGACTTTTCCACGGTCTAATACAAAACTGGGGGTATTACCAATAGTCGCTTCAAATGGGCGCAATTGGTTATGCAAGTCCTCACTAGGAGAATGTGGAGACATTCATGGATTTGCATTGTATTACGTACAACTATTCATCATAAAGAAAGAACTTATTTTGATTTGCATTTTAGGGGAATTATAAGCACCTTTTAAACAAATGATACTGATCTTGGCAAAAAGAACTAAGCGATTTCTACATTGGCTGCTCAACAATAGTGTATTACTAAAAATAGTATACAAACATATGTACTGGATAATCAATAGCATATCTGACAGAGATTACAATTCACAACCTACTTCACCCTACATGTCTTCCTCATTTCGAATGAAAACTTTGTGTAGGCTGTATGTGATTTTGATACACCTTTTCACCACAAGCGTGTTAGTACAGATGTCAAGGATTAAATGTAGTTAGCCTTGAGTTCCCTAATATAATGTATTTTAGGTAGGAGTTGGTAAAATTGGCGAATTTGGTATACCATCTCTGAAAAATACTTCGAAATTCCTGCTTAGCTTCCCATTGATATTACCTTTGACATAAGGTATTATGATGTACATGCGAACAAATTCTCATGATTCCCAGCGGTCTAAGCTTTGCTAAGGTAAAGGAAAAAAATGAGACGACAAAAGCAGTTCTTCACAGTAAAGTTGTGATTGTATCGTCGGTTACTTCCCAGTCATGCTATGTATCCTTCAACAAAGTGCACTTACCACTAGGCTCCAGACCGGGCCATGCAAACTTATAGCATTATCCCCTTACCGCTAGTATCACTTTATCTACCCTAGAAATCAAGACTTCACCTCATGATAAAACTACATCCTTATTCTGAGATAATTCTTACGTAAAAACTCAAGTCGATGAATAGGTCCGTTCACAGTACTTGTCATCATGATTGGATCTTCGCATTCCTTCCGTTCAATCAAATGTTATTTGGATAGCTCTAAGTAACACCTGATCCTCCAGATATCACATTCCACACAAAGGAATCAAACATGGAAACAAGTGTTCCTTTCTCACGTGTGTTTTTGCCTCATATTTTTCCCATCTGATTGCGGAGATAATCGCTTGTCTTCGACTCAAACTATCAACAAAGGTCTCCATTCCCATTTCCGACTTTTTGTAACTATCTAAAATTAAGGTGTGAACAATTTTGTAGATCTTAGAAAGAAGTGATTTTCTGGTACTGCAAATAAAAAACTTCACATTGTCAATCACTTGGCATACAATGTTATCATAGATTCTGACGATACATTCGGAGCAATCTAAACACAATACAACCGAAGTACGACGTAACAGTCATGCTATGCATGGGACGTTTTAATAACGTTCTGCAGCATTATTAGAACGTTCTGCATCGTCACATACTTGTCTGGGAAGACTATTCTAAATGTTTGCTTGGTAAATCTATAATAATTGTGTCTTTTGGCCAAGATTAGCAAGAGTTGTTGAATATTAGAGGAATGAATCTCAGACAGTCTGGCACAACACGGGATCACATTTTTCTAATTCCGTATAAATCATTTGTGAAAACACAGACATTTCCCCCCTAAACCTTGCCGTTGAAAATCCATTCAATGGAGAAATGAGTATGGCCTGATCGAAAAACATCTACCTACTATTTAGTAAACCACGTGCTGAATCCGGAGTCGGATGTCACTGTTTTCAGAGAAAATATCAACTTACTCTTTCTACTATTCGTTCATTTTGTTCGAAATAAGAAGATTAAGGATTCCATAAGCGGATCACGGTGAACTCTTTCTTTGCAAGTTGTAAAGGTGTGAAGTGTTGTTATCACAAGTGAAATAGGTATATTCAAGCAGGCAAAGAGAGATCTGGTTGATCTTGATTCAACAGCACATACCAAATAGGAGGTAATTGATTAAATTGTTAGTTCGGATGCAATTATATAGCTGGTAATCAAGCAAGTATAATTAGAAGAAAACAGCGAGGATAAAAACATACTCTTTTGCTGAAAAATATTCTTATTTACAGAGAAAAATGTAAACGGCTTTAGTAATTAATCTGTATAGTTCTCTCAATTAGTGTAGACTTATTCGAATTTCAATCTAAGTAAAATAACTAGACCTTTCATCGTCTTAAAGAAGTACATTGACCATCAAAGTGGTGGTGACTTCCGTAGGGAAAAGAACCAAGTATCATAGTTACAATTGTAGATTCTTTTTGGAGTATTTTATGACGGACATAATTACGTGCGAGTAGAAATAATGATTATCCCTGCATACATCTTTGAAATAATGTTACTTTAAGCCTTCATCAAGCCTTTTCGATTCATTTTAAGGTCCATTCGTTATCTCAAAAATAAAACGGTATGAACGGTATGCATTCATATTTACAACGACTCTGTAAGGACTCTGTAAGGAGGTTTGCCTATTGGTCTGGACATTTATGAGTGACTGTTGCCATTCATTCGAGTTTTGCGGCGCGTTTCTACGGTGTAACTTCAATTCTTTACATTCCACCAGTTGTCCGTATGCATGGTTTGTACGTAAATGCACATGCAAAGGTCTCTGTAGTGCAGACCTACACGCTTGCATGTTTAACTTTAGCATGCCCAGCCCTTCTCCAACAGAATTTCCTCTAAAGCAGTGCACCAAACACCCTCCTCCCTTGATGTTTGAGATCTCTAAAGCAGAAAACTTTGGTTCTTGCCTCGCCTATGCAATTCGTTGTAATGAATACAAGTACTCAATGTTACCAGAAGCTTTCTGACAAAATATCACATCCAACCCAAATTATACTCATCTTCAGGTATTAGCCACTTTGCAGTGAGTGCATGTCCTCAACTGTTTAAAAAGTTCTATATGGCTTTCATAGTGTAACATCAACAATTTGATTTTAAAGATCATTTGTTTGACAGTCAGCTTGGTATAGGGATTTACAATCAAAGACATCACCCATTCGCTACCAACAAGTGAAGCATATCTACACCAAATTCAGCCTACATCCCCCACACACATTGACAATGGTGACCACAAATCCCAGTGCCAGCCCGTTAGACATAAAACTCCACTTGCATGCCCTATAATCACGACACTGTCCTGACGCCCTCCCCACATGCACCGGACACATGCATTCTTGTACCTGTCGGAGTGCCCCTCACCCCTCACACCTCGTCTGGCCACCTCCACGGCCCTGGCCCCGTGACCCTGGAGGACGCCGTCCGTGCTCGGCTCGTGACGGGCCCCTGCCTTGTTAAGCCTGGCAAATCAAACATGCCAAGGCAAGGGAACAAGACAAATCAAGAGGGTTAATTAACGGGAACGTACACCGACACCCGTCTGACATGCCCTTATCACGCCACCTGAGGGCCATTACCATTCTAGGACAATAAGGTGAGGGTGTTTGTGTAGCTATACATCCGCAGATAATCAGCATTCATTCTGATATGTATCCAATTTAATGAAGGGTTTTGGGAAAGCGACAAGCTATCAGGTATATCGATACTGATTCCCCCATTTTACGGCAGCATTATTAGGAATATTGAGGATGACATTTCAATATTGTGCAACAAAATAAGGCTAATAAAAGCTTTTCTTCACAGGATGGTCTGTCCTTAGAATATTATGTGTCAATTAAGACAGGAAGAGAAAGAGAGAATTCTTGCAATACAGACAACTATTTGGAGCCTTTATGGAGATATTAAACAATACGAACTTTCCACATTGACCTTTAAATATTCAGTGAAATATCCTAGTTGTTACGATCAAAAGTCTTCAAAGAGTAAACAGTGGTTGTAAGGTCTTTCATGGTGGTATTGGCTAAGCAGTTATTCCAAATTTGCATATATGATCTATGTATACAAACAGGACATAAATACAAGGTACTATATAGAGAGCAGTCTACATGCATAATTAAATGTCCTAATTAGTAAGGAGTTTTCACTAATTAGACACCTAATTCCTTCTCCATGGATGGACGATGTCTACATAAAACGGACTTTTCTGGCCGCTGGCTATTACACCTCATGATAAAGGCAATTTAACAGGAGTCAGAAGTTTATCAAGGGTGTGATCTCTCGGTATTTCACAGAGCTTGTCCTCTCCACATGTATAGTAAATGATTAAGGTCGTCGTCTCCTACCAGTCCTTTACTGCTTAGCCTTGTGTGAACTTAATCGTTCTGCCTCCAACCGTTCCGACCTAAACGTTATAGCCAACACGTGCTATATATATTATAATTACAGGCACACATACACATGTACGACACAGCCCCCTGTATTTATAGTTATATACACCATTAAACACATACGCTCATAATTGATGAAATTGCCTACGTTGTGTACTCATAAATCTTGTATGAACAAAACCAAAAATAGATAAAATTTATCTATGGGAGCACTTGCCAATGTAAAATGATATTTAATATTATTTTACATTGGCAAGTGCTCCCATATAATGATCACATTATAGGAACACACGATGGATGTGATGTATATCTGTGTGATATTAATAAATATTGTTTTGTGATGACATATGGATTAACTATCTGAAAACGCGTTAGAATATTTCCATATTCTTGTGCCCAGATTAAGTTCAGACTTATTGTCCGAGATACCCTCCTTCCTGACTCGTTTTTCATATATGTCTCTTCTTGTCGTTTGGGTCAGGGAAGGACTATGAAGACCAAAAATCCTAGGGTGACTGAATGGCCAAGTGTGAGTGGGGTGAAGTTCGGTAGTTAACTTCGGGTCAAACTGTGAACTGTAGAATGCTTCTTGCACACACAGTGTATAAATTAATTTTCATCATCTTTGAACTATAACCGTGTGCCAATTTAAGGTGGTTCTATCAGAAATGACCTCGTAGCTGCCCTCTAATTTATACCCACTCATTAAAAGGCAGCTGACATCAGAATATTGTATAGCTAACTATGCACGTATGATGAATCGAGTAGAATAAATGTTTAAAAACCTTTAATATTCTCAAAGTACAAGCTTTTGGGGATCAACTAATGAAGTGGTAACACTTTACATTATCATATAAGTTGTTCGCTTACTTCTGACAATGTATACATATCTTTGATTATCCAAGTAATTCTATGAAAGTGTTAAGGTTTCCTTTTGGAACAAGTGTTTGTGATGTAGCACGAGAGTAAGGAAAATGCACAAGACTACAAGTATTTAAGTATGAGAAAGATGACACTGGAAGTGACGTCATAAGGTATCACAATGATCATGTGACCTGTATTAACCAATCAGCACGAGTCTTAGGGGTATAAAAGCCATAGTTTGGTATGGAATAAACAGTTCCTTCTTGGTTCTCAATCTGTCTTGTGTCCAACTACTTTAGGGGCAAGGAGAACCAGCATGCCTAAACAGTAGAGTTAGGCCGGTTCACCTCTAAGATTGGACTTAAATGATAAAAGTCTAGATTAACAACGAGACTATGCTAATGATACAGCACAAACTTGAAATGAGCAACATGATAACAATGGGGAACAAGACAACCAGTGGTGGGCTAACACACTACCACTTTATTGTCTGTAGCATAGGCTCAAGGAACATTTACCCTGCTGTTGGTCGATCGTCCGTGTAGAAGTCTGGCATAACACCCCCCCCCCCCCCCCCACTTCCCTTCACCTCTGCTCCCGACTGTCATACCATGCAGTTAACCCTTGTGCGCAATGCATGACCTCTATCTCCAAAATCCTCTTCTCCTCGTACCACATGCATTCTCGCACCATTAAGACAAGCTAAGGTGGTGTCTTACCCTATTAGCGGATCGCAGAAATGACAGATAGTGAACCCTCGATACTACACATGTAAAGGTGCTAGCTCTGCATGGGGAGCACCACTGCACAGTAAGTCACAGCAACACACACTAAAGGAGTATTTACACCTATGCGACTTGAGCTGTGATATAGGTGTGATATGAAGATACCACAGAAAATTCACACACAGGGAAGATGATTGTTTGTAATTGACTAGTTTGAATATTTTTCACATGTATAACCAAACATTTTATTTCTGATGCGTACGACCTCAATGCGACTTCGTCACATCGCAGATCATATTGCATAGTGTAAGCCCTCCAATACATACACCTTCACCCAGTATGTATATTATTTATATATATTTAATTCTCTATATATATAATTATTATTATGTATATAGTTATGTATAAATAACATCTTGAGAATATTGCTAATGATATTCCTTAATATTTTCCTGTTTACTTTCATATCCATCTTACTAATCAAAAACGCGTTTTCTCGTGTAATAAACGAAAACTGATGCATGGATAAATTGACATCAGATTTAAAAGTATATATTCAAAGTATCAAGGCTTACTCTTAATCGTGATGCAGTAAACAGGCGTAGACCACAGTTAAGGTACTCATGACATGGGGTATTCAGGACCCATCTTGTGACAATCCAAGTAGTATCAATCGGAGAATACATATTATATCCCTTTCAATGTAGCCCGTATTATGATTAGAAGGGTGTAATGGGTTAGTTATGTGATTTATGAGGTTGAGTTTAAAACCCTCTTCTGTTGAGTCCTACGCCCTATATCCCATCAACCCTCTCAACCTCCAGCTTTAATAACAACTAGGTTGGGTAACTCCCCACCTCCAAGTGGTTGGTTTATGAACTTCCCACTTGGCCCTTATCATATAAACCCAGCTGAATCCATCTCTATTCAGTTATATTTAGACTGGTCACAATAACTAAGCTCTCGGGCTGTACCAATAGCATAGCTGGGCGGCTTATGGGTATAGGTATAGGTGTCATTATACCCTCACAATTCCAATAAGTCCCTCCCTCCCTAATTGCCAGCAGCACTTGATGTATTTTGTTAACAAGATGGCAGGGCAAGTGGACGCCCAGAATCCATTGCTGGGAGATATATTGCTTGTGTAAGGTGTTAGGCTTTGGGGGTTAAGGGTTGGGTTCTGGTCTGTTCACCACCTGGACGCCCCAGGCAGGGTTTACCTGTCCAGCCTGTATGAGTGCTGATTGTCAGGTGCGGAGGGAAACTGCTAATATTTCTCTTGCCTAGTAACCTGGTATTCGGGGGGCACTTGGAGGTTATGCAGCTCTATACATACACGGGTGCCTATGTGGATTGAGAGGTAGTGCAAATACGCAGTTACAGAGGACGCCAACGTTGGGAACGTTGCGACGGATGTGACATTTTACTAAACTGCATACTAGTCCATATAATGATTCTCTTTCTCATTTCAAAAGATGGTATCAAATGACACGTATCTGCTCTCTTGTATTCATATTACAATGTCATAGTGTCTTGCTATATGATATCTCCTCTTAAAATATTGAATTGGGAATACAAAAAGAAATGTCAGGCCTTCTCGGAAATAATTATTACTATAATTATTATTTGTATATAAAGATACGTTTTTCTTTAGCCTTGTCTACACGATGACAAATTGTCGGCCTCTGCTTTTATGTACATTGTGGTTATGATTTTCCGTCTGTACCTTATAAAATACATAATATTTTGAAGTATAACAAAATATGAATCGAATAGAAAGTGTTGCCTCATAGTCGTATCTGTATGCAGAGCCATTCAATTTCATGCATGTGGGTATAAGCCTTGGATTGTCACATTTAGTTTTTATGTACATATACTAAATAATATTGCAATATCAAATATAATTTATTTGTTGCCAGATTGATTTTTTTATCAATCATAACTGTTTAGCAAGTTGAAATATGAGTTAAAAATAACATCGATGAAGTGGCGCTCCGTTGTATTGATTGAAACCATGACTCACAAAGAACAGTGTAGCTCCTTTGGGCACAACTTCATTCCGACAATTCCTTTCGATAAGAGTATTCCAGCCAGAGAACCAGAGAGTGGAAAAATACCGATCACAATGTGTGTACGTTCTGTATGCGCTTTCAGCTGCGCAGAAAAGTTCTGGCTCTTCCTCAATTCTACGAAAATATCTAAAACCACCACTTGATTCTCTTTAACACAATGTCCACGTTTAGTACAATACCGAAAGAAAACTATCACTCTCGATTACTCCCGTTAGCCTACGTTATGTACAGGAGAACAGTACAAATTAGGTGATGCTGAACGCAACAGAAAATTAAGTAATTGAACCACACCTCCAGCTGCCCTCTCTCGCTGGGCTAAACGAAATTCCTATTAAGCCATACAAGGTGGGATAATGAAGCTTAACCCCTAGGCAACAATGATTAAGAATCACATAACACCCGCGCCGGGTATATGCCATCTGGCTATTATTTGCGCACCATTATAAGTAACGCCAATTGCGGTTGACTTGCGCCATAGATCTCTATAGAACACTATAGGATGGAACGTGTGAATCACATGAATAGATCAAAGAGTAAATCATTCACCTTGAACACCTGGTCAGCGTGAAAATAATTACTAGTAGGCACTTGTCTGGGATAACCGTGTTTCCAAATAAGGGTTTTAATTGACCTGAAATTATTCAATCAATAACACCAGCACTTCGGGTGATTCGCTTGGTAGCATTCCATGATAGAAAAGGTACAATCGATCCCCTAAAGTGAATCCTATTGAGTAAGGATGGATGAATTGGTATTAATTGATTACTTTGATCTAAAAGTGTGAAGAGAGTATTAACATAGTTAATTGGTTATTTGCCTTTACCATTAATTACATTCAGCCATGCCTACTTACGTATTACTTCACATCCAAGGATGATTTTGAAGCTGTTTCTCTGCGCTATGACTGTTGTACAATCAATTTAGGCAATTTGGATTCAATTATTCAAATAGGGCTTATCGTGATCTTAACACTGCTTAACATGGTATACCCGTAGGCCAAATAGTCATGCATTAATGAAATTAGTTGGCAGGGTGTAATTTTGGACTTGAAGATTAATGATGACATCACATGAGCCAAAAGCCTACAGCATCAGAAATTGCAATCAAGTATTCTTGATGTCACATTGATGTTGGCTGATAATAGTGAGAAATACTCAGAACCCATACGTTTATGCACACTTCTCGGTTGACCTAGAGATTTCTCCTGGCAACATCTGGAGTCCTCCACGTGCTGGATGGCCAACCTGAAGGCAAGCTGTCACATTAACCAGACACTGGAGCAGTAAGTAAGCAATATATCCGGCCGCCTCCAGCCCCGCCCGATACAATCACCCTGGATGTTTTCAATACCAACAGCTCGCGTGGCCAAGAGGTGGGGGTGAATCGATGCATTGATTACCTGATTCGTGTGAGGTTAGTTAGGTAAACAATTTCAGAATCCTTAGCAGGCCGGGGAGGGACATATTACCAGGTGTGGCATGAGGCATTATATTAAGGGGGCGAGCACGTGGTCAGGGACATGCATGCTCTCACAAGCTGCATAATTCATGCCACATGTATAATCGGTGGCGGCTCGAGTCGGACGGCTCTGGCCTAAATGGGAGAACCCCTCCCTTTATTACATGCTACGAACATGGGCGGCCGACCCATGAACAATGCAAAGGGCACGCGGGGCGGATGGAGGGGCTGCTAGTGGCGGGGAAACAATAGAACCGCGCGGCAACGCACCCAGTAACCACCAGAGATCACACACCTGACTGACTCAGACCCCCAATGAACCTACCTGGCCCTGGCCTCCCAGCTGGGTCGGCCTCTGCTAATTTCACCCAGATCAAAGGGTTTTTATGTGGCGCCGCCCCACTCCACCCCATCTACACTACTGAGGGCTGCCTCAGAGCAACGCTGGCGGATTTCACACAAGTGCCTTCATTCTCCGACCGCTATATACCTGGCAAAAGGTAGCAGGTAGTGACAAGGAATTTATTGCTGCAGCCTTGCTCCGCTACCCCAAAATCGGCCATCAATACCTGGATCACCTGTACAACCCACCTGTGCCCGCGGAGACAGGTGAGGCTGACAAGGAGGGGTGTGGAGATTGTGGGTAGGTGGGCACCGGGTAGGAGCACCTCAGTCACACCCAGGTACGCCCAACAAGGTGGTATAGGTTATCAGACAACCCCATCGCTGTGTGCAACCATACCCTGCCCTACCGGTATACTGTGTTTACAAGGCTTTATATCAAGATTGACCAGGAGATAAGTGCACACTGTGACGTACTGTGGGAGTGACCTTACCAGTACCACCCCCCAATCAGAGCAATACCCCCTCAGTGAAGCGGACCTGGGACTATCAACCTGAGGATGTGTAGATGACTACTTTAGCCGGGTTAAATTATGGGTTCCTCGCTCGCCGTTGGCGTCACGACTGATAGGTAGGTGGTTTTCTTACGCACATATATCACCAATAACTTCCCTATGTTGATTCTATATTGATTTAAAGAGAGAAGCTCTTAAAAAATATCAAAGACTCTCCACGAGATGGATTGGAATATAAATCTAAAGGTCACAAGTTATTTGGGCCATTTTTGTGGCATGGGTTGTGTTCAATATAACCACTGGTAGCTTGGTATATAATACAGCATTGCATATGAATAGGTAAATGGTATTGCTTGTTGCATGTATCACTGTATATACATGTATCTCCTACAGATGTAGGAGAAGAGACATCCTACTTGTGCTTCCTTAAGCGTATTGTGTCACGATAGATTTATTGACCCATTATCAGCAGTGTTTATACTTGGTCGTACACAGGTGAGAGATGACACAGAATGTAGTTCAGTCCGTCCACCCCATCCCCGACACGTCCACACAAATGGTCCGTGAATCCTGAACTCCAGTAAACACCCTTCCTTCAAGTAGGGAAAGGGGTAGGGCATCTAAATATTTTCATCAGGTAAATATGTGATTCTACCTTGCGAAGCTGTTACGCCTAATATGGTTTTCCCCCAGGGTTGTACTGAGGGATAAATATAGGACTGAGTGTCCTTTGAAATCAGAAGCTGCAGGTGTGTTTTCTTGAAGGATCAAATTATGAAAAGGTCCTTTTTTGATGAGAGGTTTATGTTGGGATGGTAAAATATTTGCACGATAGCAATCTTGCATAAAGGCAGCCATTAAAGGCATGAACATGGAACAAAATGTGTTATTCCGAACGGGAATTTCCCACACTCTGGAGTGAAAAATAATATGTGGATATGGGGACATAAGACAGGTAGGACCAATGTGTTGGCAAACATCAACATCTTAATGTATGGAGGTATAAAATACCAATCAAAGAATTTCGTTTGCGCACTAATACATAATCATGTTTTTTATTTGTTGGTAGGTGCTTTAAAGTGATTATGCATTTCATAATGGAACATAAAGGGCGTGTGCAGTATGACTATTTCTTAAAACAGATAGAGAAAAGGAGTGTTTTTTAAGTACATTTCACTTTGCAGAATAAACACACGCCTTTTTCGGCTATGTGAAGTATGCATTATTCTTTAGGTACTTGACACGATTCTAGGTGAGTCCCTTTAATCGATGCATTAACCCAGTAGAGTGAGGTTGAAACATTCCCTAACCTTTTTACTGGTGAAACCTGGGTTGTTTTGCTTTTGTCAGGCAGTAGGCGTGTCATACTTTGAGGCAGATGCTTTTGTTCCGAGACGGGGTCGTGGAGAGCAGTCTTTGCAGGGGTTTTCTTTGATCACCAGAAACATGGCATGCTAGAAATCTAGACTTCAGAAGTGATCCCCTTTAATACTTAATAGCAATGATGTTCTAAAGGTGACCTGAATGGGCGAGTACCATGAAAGATAAGGTCAATGCTGTTTAGGGTGTGGAACAGCCCATTTCGCAAAACAATAGTGGCGAAAACGATGCACTTCAATGAGCAAAGCAATAAGATATTATCATGCCCCTTGTTAGCTAAAATTGCTGATACAGCTGATAAGGGAGATATTTCCTAATGTACTTGCTTTGATGAAAAGGACAATTAGGGGTCTGCTAATTTTTATTCTATGCAAATATGTATTGATAATGATCCATTTTTTGTTTGAAGTACCGTTGATCTAGAGTTTGTCGAAGTGCTTGCAAATTAGCAATAGCCGAACACTTATTGATCTAGCTCATGAGGCTTTGTTAGAGGATGCGTGTTCATTTGGCCAGTAACTGAAAAAGGGATATCCATTGTATTACAAGCCTATGTTATGATAATTGGTCCACCTTTAAGTTAAAGGTTAACATTGACCTCCGCCCCATGTTAAGAGGTCATGACATTGTAATTAGCAGTAGTAATAGATAACAACAGTGACACCTACTGTGTTATTACAATACGGAACATAGTTATTATGTGTGGTAAGAATAGATGGTACAATATTGGCTTTCAACAGGGCAAACGAGCGCATTGGTTTAATATAATACAAAAGATAGATTAATATTAAATTTCTCTCAGCTCTTGAGCATTAGCGTGATGTACGCTATGCAAAGCTACTCTTATATTATGCAGTTTCAGGATGGTTTATAGATTATTTCGTTTGCTTTAAAGATTTCCAATATAGACGTTTCATCAGTCTTCAGTTGACATAGACTGCCCTGGGCGTCGAGAAGATCTATTGAAAAATATCATGGATTTTGAAAGCGTGAGACAGGTATTATCTCTGAACCTATCTCAGGTCAAGATTTTAGCACACTAATAGTTCTCTTATACTGATTGATAGGTCCTAGATCGTAAAGGTGACTTGAAATAGACCAACTCCCAATTGATGGTTATCGACTGTCGACAAGGACATAAATCGTGTCTTATCCTCTAAATCTTGTGCTGGGAAAAGAAGGCAAAGAAAAAGACAAAGTACAGTACAAGTTTGATGGGCACATTTCACGCAAGCTGTACTGCACAGGCAACGGGAAAGGCTTCTCTTTCACACAGTGTACATAAATGCACTTAGGGTTTTGTCACTTCACTGAGGGAAAACGCTAATTTGCCAATTAAAGCTGGTCCTTATTTTCAACTATTTTTGCCACTGTATGCATGACAAACAGCATTACTCCTAAGCCACTGTGATAATGTTTCCTGATAATTGTCACTGACCATTTGCAGAAGCATGGGAGGTTTAAGGTTTAATAACAGTGTATGTCCCCCTACACTATACTTAGCACCCATCATGGTTTAGTGACCACACAGCATGCTATTCACGTGCCGAGGACCACCAGCGCCCTCTATTGTCTACATGATTATAGGATCCAAGATGGCCACATGACATACGGCCTGTCAGCGGTCAGGTTTCCACCCCTGTCCCGCTCCCCTTCACTTCCCCACCCCACATGGCCAGGGATCCAACTGGGCCCTAGGTCCACCACCCCTACCTATCGCCAGGAGGATAATTAAATGCCCGCCCACCTGGAGCTAGCAGTTTGCACCTGAGATCCAAAAACAGTAGGAGGCCAACGCTTTGTCTCTACTTAAAGGGGCTTCAATCTGTCAACGGATATGTCAATGTAAACACTGGGTGTGGTAATGGGGTGTAGGTTTTAGGAAATCTCCTAAAATTAGAAAATAATTATAATGCAGTAGTAGGTTGATGACAGTCTGCATTTAGAATGATGTAAATTTTATAGTTGGTAGACGCCATGTACATCAAAATAATGATGCGAACTGCGGATATGATAATTATGCGAAGTTCCATGCATATTGCTTTTGTGGGATGTGATGGGAAAAGTCTATGGTTACTTCATCATGTACATGTGAATCCATAGCTGCGCGGCCTTTGATACTTTTGTATCGTTAGGATTGATCACCTAGCTGTATCCATCCCACAAAAGTGTAATTTCATAAGATTAAGAAACGGACGTTCAAGTTATTAATTTGTATTTCAACAAGATTCTTTTAATGAGGAGACCTACCTTAACTCTCTATGTAGGGTTCTTTTAATATAAACACTACAGGTGCGTATCCATATTTAGAAAATAGTTATCCAGGCCGATTGTACATAGAATATTAGTAAGAGGACTAGTGCAGCCACATCTATTCAGGTTGACCAAAACATAAGACGGTAAAAGGTCCCTATATCCAGGTAATAGGCCAGATTCTTTGGTCTATTGAGTGGTCAGACAAGACTTTCATTGACATGGAGGGCCCGCGCCTTAAGAGGAATCAAGGATACTTGACCAGGCTCCACAAAAGGATGGAGGGGTTTTAGAGGAGGATTATTTGAGGACTTCACCGGGAGTGGGGATTACTGATTGCAGGTGTCAAGGGCATCATCATCCGTCTGAGTGAACCTAAAAAGGATTAGGCTGCTGGACATCTATGCACGATATAAGGGAACACTGCCTCTGTCCAGGGTAAATTAACCACTACTATAACGACTTGTTCGGAGCTGTCTTTTCAGTTTTGTTTTCATTTCAGCCTGGGCATTTTCAGTACATGAAAAATGGCGCCGCAATTCCCCAGTTAAAGTCAACAATCTTTTGTATTGTAATGATTACGTTATGATTAATGTCCTAAATTTTAGTCAGGCAATTGCTTGGCTCACATCCTGTTTGCTATGACATTGTTATTACTAAAATATCATATGACTCTATTTTCAACACATCAAAGTTAGATTTTTCAATGTCTTGAATACAATTTCTAGATCACCTGAACTGAATGACATGTGTTTTCTTTGTCCCTTTTGTGAGATCGATCTCCGCACCTACTATTTACTTGGTCAGCACTTCACGTGACGTTTAGGGTGAGGTACAATGGATCCTTATCAGTCATCGGGGCCAAACGGTTAGGTTACTTCATGAAACACACCCTACGGCTTCTTGCACTCTATAATGTAGACGTTTAAGGTGTCTGCAACCAACCTATATTTGTGCTGGTGCACCAAGACCAGAGTCCTGACATTTATGCCCATTGAAATACCACATCACCTCAGAGTTGTCATTAACTGTTGATTGCCCATAATTGCTGCTGATTGGCCTTTTCATATTATTATACAGGTGATTTATCAAGTGACCAGAAAATCTGGCGTTAAAGTCTTCATGATGGCTTTAAGATGAGGAATAATTTTACTGCCAAATACGGGAGAATTGCATTCATATCTTATCTCTTCGGCCATATATAGATGGATATCCCTGTGATGCGATACAGTCGGAATCCTGACGCCAGCCATCTAGTATTACCTTTGTATGTAGGCCAAATATAGGCCCAGGTATAAACTGGGTACATATTGTATATGGGTGCAGAAATGGGGCCTCTGGTATTTGCTGGTTAGGTTGCGTAGGCCTCATCTTGGGAGGTAAGGTAGGTATATTAACGATTAGGGTCTGAAGATAGCATCAAAGGGGGGTACTAGATCAACCCCTGTCTCCCACACCGTACCATCCTCCGTTAGAACTTTGATAGTACCGTCAGACCCCTAGGTGGGGTGGGGAGGCCCATACAAGGGTAGTAAAAACTGACAAAGCCCTGGATCCAATTCACTTGTGATTGAGTAGGAGGTCCTCATTACAAGCGAGGAGTTGAATGGAGTCCGCAGACTCAATGGGGGAATAAGTGTCATTATAGGGTATGTTTCTATACTCAGCTGATATTCAAAACGCCCTAAATTTGCCTGGTTTTGTCTGTGCCTGGTCAGTTGGGTAGTAATTTGATAGTCTAGCACTTTGCTCCTGGGCGTAGCAATAACGTTTAAAGAGGCTGGAATGCATGGCAGGTTTGACAGGGCATTTAACGCTCTAAAGTTTAAGATGTTTATTTATAACTGCGTGATCTTTGAGAAAAAGAGGCTCTTAGTATCGATATAAAGTTCTTAAGGGAGTTATTAGTTTACAGTTTCTTTAAGTCAGATGCCAGTTTATTGGATTAGTGGCATATGGTGCCTTTTTTTCTATGTCCAATTATGTTGTCACTTGTGACAGACAACCAAGCTTGTACCCGCAAAACTATACTTAATTGCATCTTAATCACATTATAATAATAGAGTCTGATGTAGTTGATGTACGTCAATGTTCGTGTGATGTCGACGATTTCAATTACACGATCTTTTTATCGTCTCAAAAAGATCTGGATCGCATCCAGATTACCTCAAATGTCTTCTGATGTAGCATGTCAATTAAATGCGTTCAAAGAACATATCTCATGTAGACCTAGTTAAATTAAGTTGTTAATTATTTGTCAAGTTCAAAATTAATGGAGAAGTGTACTTCCTAACCCCGTGGTGGATTTTCTGGGGGGGGGGGAGGCACAGATTACTCCATTAATTAATCTACATCAATATGAAATAATATATGTAGAACAGTGATATGCGTAGGAACGTGAAGCAATTAGGGAAATTACAATAAAAAGTCAAAATTACGTTCGAAGATACATGGAGAATATTGCAAATGGCCTAATGTTTTTATATGATAACTCAACAGTATCTTTTATCTTTAGAAGAAGTCTAACGAGCTAATTTTTTTCAAGAGGACAGAATAACACCTATCTTTTGAGAAAATATTACAATTAAAGTTGTAATTCCAATTTAGTTTTTTCCACTTTTTTTTCTACCCATTATATAACCAACACTTAACGTAAAATGCACCTGTGTTTACCATAACATGTTGTTAGTCTATGAGGAAATTTTAGATTGGTATGGAACCGCTTCCAATTCTCGATACCACGAATAACCAACTTCCTGTATGTTACCTGCAGGTTAGCCTAGATCAAGATGGATGCTGGGTAATATGTCGACAAGTCTGAGGCTTAAGTATAGGAATTTGCATTAATCCTGCTATTATTTGTAAGTTTATGTGATGGAAAACTGGCATTTGATATTATTCTATTTGCATTTATACGTATCTAATATTTTCTAACCTAATGCAGATGGATATAGAGACAATATTGATATGTTTTCTACAGTTTTTTCTGTTATTTTGTTGACAAAATTGGTTAAAATGAGGCTGCAGGTGCAGAAAAACCTATAAATCAGCTATCCGTGGTAGGGGAAATGTAATCATCATTCCACAAGAACTGAGTTTCAAATGTCTGGGGGTAAAATATACCAAATTGCATTCATACTGAAATGGGGAGGAAACTTTGTGGGGAGGAACACCAGGTGGCCAGGGTTGACCAGCGTTCTCTCAAACATGTGTGTCATTTATGATAAGATATTGTGACGTTCTCTGGTAAGTCGGGGTTGCCGATTCTTACAACAGAGGAACGTGGGGGTTGTTCGGGTCTCGGGGCGGACGGGGAATCCGGGCCAAGAACCGAGATGTGTTTCTAGAGTCGTGCCTCGCGCACGAGGGGGGGCTGAGCGAATCGATCGGGAATCGGCACTCGATGTCAACGGAGGACTGCGGGGGAGGGAAATTATGGTAGGGGTACGGGTCGGCCGGGGTTCGTCTCGCTCTATCTCCCAGACCAGCATTCACCCCGACCGGGCGGTCCACCCCTGAGTTCCGGTCTGCGGGGGCGACGGGCCGACGGTCGCCTATTGTTTGGTAGCGTGGGGCCGAGCATGCCGCGCCCTCGTCCCCGCGGACTTCGTTCCTTCGTTCCGTTCCCCATGTCTTCGTGCCATACTACGCCTCGGTTTCCGGGACTACTTCGGGCCTTCGTGCCTTACTCCGTTCCCTCGTTCCTCGTTCTTCGGGCCGTCGGGCCCCTTACCCTGTGTTTCTACTACCTATCTCGAGCTTCAACTGTTTTGTCCTAACTTCTGCTTAATTACTCTAATCGGCTCATCTTTAGCGGTTGTTTCAGGAAAGAGGACACGTCTGGACACCAGGAGAACTGTTAAAGAACTCTGTTTATTCGGGCCTCACCGCCCCTTTATATACTATAGAGGTCAGCCCTGATTGGCTGCTTTCGGTCACGTGACCTACAACTGACGTCACTTCCGGTTTATATTTTCCGTTTCCGGTTTACATTTCACTTCCGGTTTACATATTTCCGGGTTTCGTTCCTTTACATTTTCGTTCCTTACATATTCGTTCCTTACATATTCGTTCTTTACATATTCGTTCTTTTACATATTCGTGCCTCTTTTTCAGGCTTTCTATACTTTCGTTACATATTCGTTCCTTTACATCTATTTCGTTCTCTTACATATATTTCGTTCTCTTACATATATTTCGTTCTCTTACATATATTTCGTTCTCTTACATATATTTCTACTATTACCTTATTTCTATTATTTTGACCTCTATGTATTTTGGATGAATAGCCGTTCATCACAATATCAAGCTCTGAGATACCAATCTATGAACAAGTTATGTTTCATACAGCTCTCCACACTTCTATCTTGAGCGGGTAATTATGGTAGAATCGGAACAATGACTCATTAATGATTGACCGCATATTATCAGCTTATTGGTATGTTACCAATGTAAATTATTTATTGAATAACATTGGTGCCTTATTACATGAGTGATTGTAAGCCCAGTCACTGTAATGAGGTGACGGTACACACATACAAGTAAATAAACATTACTGACCACTAACACTGTTTTGTCAACGACAAAAAAGCAAGTGCTGCGCTACTTAAAACAAAATTGGGTCTCTTCGATTGTCATGATTGTTTTCCCTCTTCTGCCTTTATCAGCTGTTAATTTCGTAGTTGTTATTTAGTTACATGTTTATCGATAATGGTGTTCAACAAGCTTCCGTGAACATTTTGTATGAGAGATTTTAGTAGGAATTGTACATTTACGTCCCCTTCACATTCACAGTTGGCCTAAAAGGTGTTCCACGTAGGTAAATATGATAAATCCATTTCTGAATAGGGTATTCGTTGGAGGGTTCTGCAAATAATGTCACAGCTCATATTCCAAGGAATGGCTTACATGCTTTGTCATTCTTGCAGAATAATGAATCAATAATACCATATCCATGAATAGAGAGCATTCTGATGGTGACACATGAGAACGGAACCTGTGTCTCCTGGGTCATTTTCCCTGGCACCATATTGTACCCGATCACTGTCCCCAATATCAAATGGCACAGGGTGCATGAATGACATGCCTAGGGGGATGTGAGAACACATGCTACCTGTAAACTACCCCCTGACCTATCTCAATGTGAGTCTTTGTGCAGGTGGAGTAGTACTACAGGTGGGGTTTTCTACTTTGTTATGCGCATAATTACAATATGAGAAAACGATACCTTTGTCAACAGGGATTTTCTCACACCTCACCCACATCAAAAGGCCCTTGCTTGCAGGTTCAGGCTTGGCAAATTGTGCCACTCAAGGGGCTCTCCTAAATGACTGCACCTACCTACCGACAGAGGGAGGTGGATGAAAGAGCATGCATGCAATACATTTAACAAGGCAAGTAGGGAAACGATCAAAAGGTTTGACTTGGCACAGTAGGCCCCTATGTATCGGTATCTAAAGTGTGATAAAAATAGTATGACATGATTAATGGATCAATCTAACAAGTGTCCAGAGGAGTATGTAGGGTTACCCCCTGCTTTCTGTCTCCCGCTAGGTATTTTTCTCGCCATAGAAATCCTGAGATGGCTTGGATTTTGTTAAACCTATTTTCGTTTGTTCAAGGCGTATGCGAACGAGATTGATTGCTATAGATGTCTTCTCCAATTTGACCAAAACATTCACATTTTTATGGATGTCCAGGCTTTGAATAAGCAACATCAGAGACACTTACAAAAACGAATCGCAAAGGTTGATCCTGTGGTCTTATATCCCTGGTCATTGTTTCGGAACGATGGCTACTGAAAACCACTTTTCAGTTAGGAGCTAACTATACCTACTTCGTATGGACGCATCAATAGGATCTTTAGGGGTCAAACAACATCTGAACTTGCCAGTATCTGATTCTGAAAAATACTTAGAAGGCTTCAGAAGATTCTGTGCATGAACGTAATTTCAACAAAATGTCTCTCCTACAGTGTTGAAGATGGCTGGGATATCAACCTCAGGGGGTCTTTTATTTCAAGAAGTACTGCACAGCGTCTTGCTAAATGTCTAGACAATATATGGAGTAGACGGTTGGATGTGAAGTTTAAGATTACAAATTGGATACATTTATACACAAGCATCATAAGACGAATTGCGGCACTTATGAAACATACTGATTAAATTGTTAAATCACTCGAATATATTTCTTATATGAGCAGACTTATATTGTTTAACACGAAACTGACAGCACTACTTTTGGGCCGCAATTAATTATTTTTCTTTATTGAAACAATTTCATATAAAAACATCTTCTCAATGGAGAGTGAGCGGGTATTGTTTCTTCTCATTTACAATTGAAATGAATACCAGTTTCGAATTCACTTCACTGAGCACTGAATCTGGATGCCCAAATATACAGAGCCATACTCGTGGGAAAGTAGCTTTCACGCTGGTTTTTTTTTTCTGATGAAGAATGTGTCTTTACATTTTGGACATAGCCTAATAATCAGTGAACTGAGAGTAATTTTTAAAGTTGCAGGATATCTATCATCAGAGGGATGTAGTGATGGATAGAGAAATAAAGGCCGAATAAATGGCTAACGCCAAAAGTGTTTAGATAACTGCAGGGGGTGTTCCAGGTAGATGTATTTGTCTGTCAGAGCGGTTGTTCTCCCGGGGTTTGATATAAAGTGGTTAATATATAACGTCCCAACAGCCTACATACCAATAAATGTAATTGCTAGGACCAAAATGATATGTTATTTCTCACCGTTGGCCAGTGAAGTAGATCATCTTCATCAAAAGTAAAGTTGACATCCTGAAGTATATATGTCATTTCTTTTTGGAAGGCAACTAACTTAAGTTTCAGATAATGTCAAGGAGGCAATCATTAACATGGCGAACTAAGCTCACTGGACATTATCAGCTTATTTCACAGAAAGGAAATTGAAATACTTTTTCATTGTCTGCCCCTTCAATGGTGTCAAGCTAGAAGCGTTTCTTGAAATTGTCACAGAAATTGATATGATTAATAATATTGTGTCCGGGACTGTTACCTCTCATATCCAAGTGGCCAGCTCTGACAGGGTAAAGTACCTCTAAGTGTGTTAGGCTGACAGTGATTTGCATATGAAAGGGATGCAGCCCATCTGTCAAATGTCCAATATACGTAGGCTGGGAATCCAAACCTTTTGGGTAGTGTTTCCCAGTCCTTGATTTTTACCAGAGCTGTCCCAACTGAAAATCTTTCAAAGCTGATGAATAGGTTTGGGTGGTGTGTCCCTAAAATAAATTCAAGAATAAAAGTTTCGGCACGGGGGTGATACGTGTGGGTTGTACTGTGCACACGGCTCGTCATGGATGGAGGAGCAGGCGATCAATTTTAATGACACACCACAGGGGAAAGATTAGCCAGAACACCCTCCCTCTTTCCTTTTTACCCTATTACTGAATCACATTTCTTCAGCTGTCTCTCTGCGGTCCAGTAACTTGACAAGAATGTGACAGAGCCGTATTTCAGCGTTCTTTCTAGTATTGACAGTGCATCCTATTACTCCCTCTATACATACCCTGGGAGAAGACTATACAAAAGAGGGTATATTTTATGTAGTCTTGACAAACATTATGTCAGGAGTTTCCCACACTCCCTGGGTCAGATCTATCCATGTGTAGCCAGCAACAAGAGACTATAACTAAACCACGGGCAATGTGCTTTTGTCAGCATCGATGTATAGGCAGTTCTGATAAGAAAATAAGTACCTCTTTTTGAAGAAAAAAAACTCCATGGCAATTACTTTACGTAAAATTCCTCAAAATCATGATTGTATTGAAGGCTAAGCCCCTGGATTCAGCCAATTTAAGATATAGGCTGAAGCGTTTTTGGCAAAGGACTGGGATAAAAAGCTTCAAGCACAACCTTATACTATTTTTAAGATTAAGTTGAGTGATTTCATGTTTTGTTTCCCTCTTTTTCCTTTTTTTTCTTTTTATAAACAATTGTCATTTATCCTTCTGGAAGGCTGTTCAGTGGGTAAAAAGAGTACGAATCTGCTTTTATTTATACTCTCTCTTTCAGGTTTATTTATATCGGGATTAAGGGGAGTCCCTAGCTCGTTAAAGGATTTCTTTTCTGATAATTGCTTTGAGACCACGGCGTGTCCCCGTGTGGTGGTGTTAGGGCCGCGGGACAGACAACGCGTTAACCTACTGTGACGTTCTCTGGTAAGTCGGGGTTGCCGATTCTTACGACAGAGGAACGTGGGGGTTGTTCGGGTCTCGGGGCGGACGGGGAATCCGGGCCAAGAACCGAGATGTGTTTCTAGAGTCGTGCCTCGCGCACGAGGGGGGGCTGAGCGAATCGATCGGCACTCGATGTCGACGGAGGACTGCGGGGGAGGGAAATTATGGCAGGGGTACGGGTCGGCCGGGGAACGGTCCACCCCTGAGTTCCGGTCCGCGGGGGCGACGGGCCGACGGTCGCCTATTGTTTGGTAGCGTGGGGCCGAGCACGCCGCGCCCTCGTCCCCGCGGACTTCGCTCCCTCGTTCCGCTCCCCATGTCTTCGTACCATACTACGCCTCGGTTTCCGGTACTACTTCGGGCCTTCGTGCCCTACTTCGTTCCCTCGTTCCTCGTTCTTCGGGCCTTCGGGCCCCTTACCCTATGTTTCGACTACCTATCTCGGACTTCGACTGTTTTGTCCTAACTTCGACTTAATTACTCTATTCGGCTCATCTTTAGTGGTTGTTTCAGGAAAGAGGACACGTCTGGACACCAGGAGAACTGTTGAAGAACTCTGTTTATTCGGGCCTCACCGCCCCTTTATATACTAGAGAGGTCAGCCCTGATTGGCTGCCTTCGGTCACGTGACCTACAATTGACGTCACTTCCGGTTTATATATTCCGTTTCCGGTTTACATTTCACTTCCGGGTTTCGTTCCATTACGTTTTCGTTATTCGTTCTTTACATATTCGTTATTCGTTCTTTACATCTATTTCGTTCTTCGTTCTTTACATATTCGTTATTCGTTCTTTACATATTCGTTCTTTACATCTATTTCCATTATTACCTTATTTCTATTATTTTAACCTCTATGTATTTTGGCTGAATAGCCGTTCATCACACCCTCCCGCACCTTCTTGAAAGGTGGGAAAACACGTTATACAAAATTTCAACACAGTTCATACAGCAACGACAACAGAACATACTCTAGAACCAGAAACATTTCAATCCTACGCTCCTTATCGGCAGAGGAGGAGGTGTCACCCTCTGTCCTCCCCGGTCAACTTCGGAGGGCCCCCGGGGCCTATCCGGCTAATTATTATTTCTCTTCTTTCTTCGTTTTTCTTTCTTCGTTTTTCTCTCTTCGTTTTTTTAAAAGTTCATATAATTCGTTTTTATATATCTTAGTCTCTTTTTATCTTCGTCAGAGTTCTCTTATCCTTGATCTATTTAGGACCTCCTGTTTTTCTCGTCTTTTAGGATGAGCGAGCCGGTCGTGGCTCTCCCACCCGGGACTGGGGATCGGTCGTGACCCCGTCGCCCCCGCTCCTCTCCTCTGGGCTCTGTTTACTTAGCCCCTCGGCGCGTTTTTCCTCGCCTTTTCTTTACCCTCATTAGGACAGAGGGACCGGTCGTGGTCCTCCTGCCCGGGGCCATGGGTCGGTCGTGACCCGCAGTGCCCCCGTTCCCTTCGTTTTTCGTCGTCCAGACGTTCTCCCCTAGTTCGGGTGGAGAATCGGTCGCGACTCTCCCACCCAGAGGCCAGGGTCGGTCGTGACCCTTAGTCCTCTCGACCCTCGGTCCGTTCTGCCGTCGTCCAGACGTTCTCCCTTGTTTTTGGGTAGAGAATCGGTCGTGATTCTCCTACCCGGTCGGTCGTGACCCCTCGTTCTTCCGTAACTGTTACTCTTCTCTGCGTTCTCTTAGGTGATGATGATGATTTTAAGGATGAGTTGAAGAAGAAAGACTGAAGCTTTTGTAGATAGAATGTTCTTTTTGGACTTCGCACCCTCGGTCGCCTCGGCATTCAGAGCCCCCCAGTGACTTTTTCACGGTTGGCAAGGACAACATGTTCGAGCCAGAGGCCAAGGTACCCAAAGAAGAAGATGGCGTTGTATGTGGAAAGGAACTTAACTTCATTCATTAAAGCTTAGAGTGGAAGCTTCAGCAGACGACGTCGCGGGTTTCGTGCTACTTGTCACGGTGAAGCTTTGAGATGGAGTTCGGGTGAAGGTGAGACTGAGAAGATTAGAATCATTAATTATTGATGAAGTGTCCGTTTTCCGTACAGGAACTGAAGTTTGACTTTTACGACACATGTCCTCGTGGTTAACCCAGCATCAAGATGTTCCGTCCTCGACCACGTCGACACATTTGAAGATTTCAGGATTTCAGAAAGAGATGTCGGAGAGAGTCCACCATAATAAAGTATTTCCGTCACCGTTCCGGGCCCAAGTGGCATGACAACAACCGGAACGGAGACCTGATTAAGAAGATAGTTTTGATGAAGTTTCTTTTTGATGACAGGAGCCGGTGCCTCTCATCCCTCCCCCCCCCCGTAAGCAACGGCAGGAAGACAGTCCTCTTTGGGGCGAGAGGGAGGCTCCTTCGTTCTACTGATGAGATGATTTTCCTAAGAAGAGGATTCCTGTTTCGGGCACTCGGGCCCTCGTTCGTGTCCTAGGCTCTCGGGCCTCGCTTCGCCTACTAAATTTTTCTCCTCGTCCTCCCGGAGGACCGTGCTTATTGACGATTTTCGTAAGACTGTAATACCAACAAATAGTTCGTTAATAGAGGTAAGTTTAAGATCCGGTCTGGTTTGATTTTGGAGTAAGGCCACAGTCGTCCACGGTGCCATGTCACATTGCATGGAGACACTATGCCTATGACGAACGCCGAGACAACAGCTCCGAGCCGTTCCGGGCTGCTCCTAGGTACGACGGTTCGAAGTTGGTAAGTTGAAGATATTAGTGAGAAGGAGAAGAAGAAGCCGTAGAAAGTGAAGATGGACGACATCAACTGGGACCTGCACCCAACGTCAACGTCTGAGATCCGGAACGGGCCCATTCTCAATAAAATAGCATATATAAAGAAGAACTCATCCGATGTCGAACTCCAAGAAGGATCGCTCCTCGTCGCTCTTTGCAGACCTCTTGATTTGTCTATCAGGGCATCCGCAGCCGACGTTCCAAGCACCACCTCCCTGTATATTGCAAAGATTACTTCCCTATATGTTTCAAAGACTATTTTGTTTCGTTCCTCGGGAAGAAGACATCAGGAAATACGACATGGAAGGAGTCTCTGTCGTTACAGCAGGTGAGAGATTAATATAAGTTTTAGTAAGTCTATTAAAATTTTTTTCGTTTCTCGTTCATGTATTGTTTTTACTATATATCACGGTCGGTCACGAGCCAGGGCCCCTAAGTTATCGTCCCTGCTCGTGCCTTGGTCCTCCGGGAGACATCTACGACTCGCCGCAATCCTTTCACGACTCGCTGCATCAACTCTGGCACGATAAAACCAGCATTCAGGTCGAAAAATTCCATTTTGCCGCTCTTCGTATGCGGTAAGAGGCTGAAGACAAGGAAACTCAGAAGATGATGGTACATGAATCCGGGTTCATCCACATTCTGATCGATCCATCCAAGATCAAGAAGACAAGGTTGCAGGAAGTAGAAGTGCCGCTAGAGGACAGAGGTCGTCTCTTCCTCGCCTCCAGATCGCTCAAGGCAGCGCGGGAGAAGGGTTTTCAGTCTTGGCCCGCGCCAGCCTTTCCTCCAGCGGCGAGTCGCCGGCCCACCGGTACCTTATTTACCCCGGCACGACCGTCGACTCAAAGACTACAATGACAACACTATCCGTCCTTTCTGATTTCCTTTCCTCGATTCCGCCTCCCAACTTTCACTCTCGCTCCCGGGTCGCCCGGCCCGTTATCCATTTCCGCGACCGGACGATCCCGTTCCATCTGCTCGGTCCCAACCAACGCAGCGGGCTCCAGGGAAGAAGAGGAACAGCTACAAACTTGTTTTTCCTCCTAGCGCCTCCTTCCGTCCCGTATTCGCCCCGCAGGCTTGGTAAGTTCATTCCAGTCATGGACCCTCCAGCTCGCTGATTACGCTCAACACCTCCTAACACATGTGGTTTCGTTCACTTCCGCAAGAAGGTTTCCATAAAGAAACTAATAAGAATAAATTAAGATAAAAATGTTCGAGCCCGCCAGTCCGTTCCCGATGAGTTTAAGTAAAGTTTTCAGGCCCGTCCAGCGGTCTCCAGGAGAGTCTTTTATCCAGGCTTCGGCCTCCTGTGCGGCTCAGGTACCTCCGCCTCGGCCCGGTTCTCTCCCTGGGGGTTTGACACTATGGGTGAGGAGCCAACGCCCCGTAATCCCTCCCCACCCGACTCGCGACGCGCCATCTTCCGCCTCTGGTTCCGTCGCGCTGTTTTTCTTCCGTGCAAGACCTCGAGCAGCATCTACTTCACCCTTCTTCTTGGCGTCGGATCGGCAGCAACAGTCTCTCCTCCCTAGCGGGGAGCTCGAGAAGCTGATCCACCATTCCGCTCTGTTTTTCCGCCTCTCTTGTCGCCTTCAACAAGTCATCCAGTTGATCCTCGTTTTTGTGCATCACTAGGGTCTGAGCCAATTGGACGGTCCGGTTGTGTTCGTTAACTAGCTGGTCGACCCCCGGGAACTCCCTGGTCAACGGCCCCAGTGCCGCCGTCGGGAACTGCGCCATCGCTTCTTCAAATGTCTCTGGCTTGCGGCCCGTTTCTAGTGCCATCAGGAACGCCATAGACGCCGAAGCCATCGCTCTTGTCTTGGCCGTCATTCCTCGCACCTCTCTCGGGGGCCACGTCAGTTGCACCCGAATGGCCTTTTCCGCGTCCCAGTCTCGTACCGCTCGCGCCGTCACCGGAAAGTGTCCCTGTAAGACCTGGTGAACGGCCTGTGTCCGTAATAACTTGAGTCTCGGTGTTTCTCTAGATGGTCCTGCCGTCGGCATCTCCGTTCCGATAGACCCGAACACTGAATCCGCTCCCGACTCGTCCAATTCTTGTTTCTCCAGCTCGTATCCTCTGGTCTCGGCCTGCCCCAACTCCATGTCCTCTGAGTCTTCCACCTCCTCGTCCATGGACTGGGCAGCCGGCATTTGTAATCTGTGTATCACAACCCGCGGTTGTAGCGCCCGCCCGTGTTTGTCTTCGTCCTTGAGTGGGGTATCCGGTCCTGGCGGCGATCCCATACGTTCGGGCGACGGTGGTCCCGGGGTCTCCTCCGATCCTTGCGACCCGAAAAACGAGCTCCCCAAACTGGCCCGAGTCAGGTTGTCAACCGCCGCCCGTGTTTCTGGCGTGTCTGGTGCTACCGTAATGTCTCTCATTCGTTTCAATCCTGGGGGCGGCACTATCGGCTGCTTACATACCATCTTCTCCAGGGGTGAATCTGCTTTCGTCGGGGTAGGGGTAGAGAACAGCGGCTGTGTCGAGGCCGTCGACGCCGTGTCCTCCGGCCTGGCCGCATGCCGAACATACTTTACTTTCTCCACTCGCCCCGACGGTTTGAGTCCCTGCCTTTCTGCCATCTCGCGTAGAAACCTCCCTAGGTACAATGCTTCTCTTTCCACCAGCCGACCTCCCTGTGCTTCCCGAATGCTGTCCTCCAGCTCCCGGTCGGATCTCGCCTCGTGGTAACCCCTGAACGATCCCTCCCGGTTCATTGTTCCTTTTAAATACCCGGGGTACCTCGGGTGTCGTGATTCGTATATCACCGATTTCTTATGAACTGTCATCATAGTAAATTGTGCGTCGCTACAAGGTGGTTCTAGTCCCGTGGTCCGTTTGACTCCTGTCGAGGTCTCAGGCTGTGATGGTCCCAGCTCTCCCGTGCTGCTAGACTCAGCGATAATCAAAGACCGATCGCTTCGGGCCGACATACTCCTGCCTGACTCCGACTGGTCCGAACTCGTTCCCTCCTCCAATTCTCTCGGGACTTTCTTGACCTTTTTCCACTTCTTCTTTCGCGGCCCTCCGAGGGGAACGACGCGTGGGTGTCGATCGTTCCGCCACCTCGGCCAGGGGTCCCTTCCCTGCTGCTTTGGCTGCTTGGGCTCCCTCGCCGGCCTCGTCGGCCTCTGATCCTTCTTCGGTTGCTACCTGCTCCAGCTGCTCGGCGTCGCTGTCCTCGGATCCTCTTGACGCCCTCGGGTAGTAAGGGATGCGGATCTGCCGTCGCGGCCTCTCCGGTGCCTCCTTATCCACCGTCCTCTCAGGGGGTTGAAACCCCTCTGGATGGCGCACCGCGTAGTCCCGTTCCATGTTGGCTACCCGGGCCGCCGTTTCATCCCCAGTAGCGAAACTGGTGTACGGCGGTCGTCCTTTCGGGTCCAAGGCGAACGCCGCAGCATACTCCAGCCTCAGAAGGGGGTCTTGCTTCGGCATCCCCCTCTGCAGGTTCCCTTCGTGTGATTCCGTCATGTGCTTTCTCCAGTCTTGGTGTGTCGAATAGGCTCGACTCGAACACACCGGGCACATGTAGTACTGCTTCCGTAATCCATCGTGCTGGCCTTTAATATGCTTGGCCAAGTGCTTAAACTCCTTTCCGTGACAATGTCCTTCCCAGCACTGTCCGCTCATCGTGTCTGTTTTCCGGGCTTTCGGGGCTCGTTCCAATCCTGAAGCTCGTCCCGTCAGCCGTTTCCGTTTTTGTCTCGTGGTGATGCTGCTCGTCTCGCTTCTCTGCTTTTCTTCTTGTTTTCTTCTCCTTAGCTCAGTCTGCTCGTCTGCGATTCGATGAATCCTGGTCGGCTGACCAGAATGACCTGCTCCGGCGAGCGCTCTGCCTTTTATAGCCGCCGCAGGCGGAAGTGGGCGTGGCCTGCACTAGCGACCCCTAGCGTCAGACTCACCATCCACTTCTACGGTGGCGCCCCCTACTATTTTCCGGTCCCCGGGGCCCGCCGCTGGTCACCGCCTCGCCTGTTTTCTTTACCTCGCGGCCCTTCGCCCGTCCTCGCGTTTTTCCTAGGCCTTTTATTGCCCCACCGGACGCCCTCGGTCCTTTCATCCCTCTTCGCCTTTTCTTGCCTTTTTCATCTTGGCCCTCACAGTGCTTCCGCACACTTCCCGGAGAACACAGGGGCTCGGCGTTATCATCTCCTCGCCGCCGCCCCGTTCTCTTTGTCCTCTTTTATTCCTTTTACGACCTACTTTAAAGCCCGTCCTCGTTTCAGGCCTCGCCTTTTACAGCCGTCCGTTCGTTCCTCCGTAGTTCCCGAGAGTGCCGCATCTACTCTCCTCCGGTCTCCTGGACGCTGTAAAGCGGTATTACCAAGTCGGCATTACTTCAGAAGTCTTCACCAGCTTGCCACCGGGTCTGTCTTCCGTTGTAATCCAACCATCTTTTCCACGCTGTGGTTCCTCCGAACTGACCGGAAAGCGGCTCCGTGGGACTACTTTAGACATTCGGGCCGTCGTGGCTCCCGAACGCCGTTTTTCGTTCCAACCCCGCATTTCCCACCTATATTACATCCGCAAGAGAACCAATCTTCAGCTAGGTAGCGAATCTCTACAGCCTAACGACCTGCACTCCTACTGTAGTGGTCAACGCACCGCCCCGACTCAATGGCCCCAGGTTGATCAGTCCTTTTTGGCCAAAGCCTTTCTGTGTAGCGCCGATTTGGTCGTTCCCTTGGTCCTCTTCCACCTGCGGAATCGAGACACGAAAACGACTTCATCACAAAAAGGGGGTACCCCGTTTCCTTACGTGCCCTAGCGCGCCCCACCCCAAGCATTTACTGTGCAGCCTCGTATCCTTGCTGGTCAGCTACCATCCAAGCTGGCGCAGCGTGTCCTCGGTAGGGTTCCAGGCGGTCCACATGGACCACCCCCCCCGGTTTCCCTCGTTTCTTCCGTACTACCACCCGTCCTCGGTCAAGCACCTTGACGATCAGTGCAGGGCCTATCCATGGAAATCGCAACTTCGTTCCCTTGTCCCTATCCACTACCGTATCGTGCACCCAGACCAGTTCTCCGGCGTGGTATTCCCGTCGAGTCACCTTCCCATCATACTCGTGTTTCTGATGGATGGCGGCTCGTTTCAGCCCCGTCCGGGCCTCCCGATAGGCCGCGACTAGCCCTTCCTCCAGGCTTTCCACATAGTCGCCTACCCGTCGGGGTTCCTCCTCTGGTCCTAGAGGTCTCCCATAAATCGCCTGTCGCGGCATCATGGTCTGTCGGCCCAGCATCATCATGTTCGGTGTCACTCCCGTGCTGGCTTGCGGCGTTGCTCTATAACTCATCATCACGAGCGGGACCATCTCGTCCCATTCCCGACCTGTCGCTCGGCAGCTGGCTTTCAAACAACACCCCAAAGTACGGAAACTTCGTTCTATGTACCCGTCACTCCTGGGGTGGTACGGCGTCGTTCTTGTTTTGTGAATCCCAAATAGTGCACAGACCTGAGCCACCACCTCGGATTCGAAATTCGTGCCTTGATCCGAGTGTAGTTCCCGAAACGCGCCGTATCGTGCTACTACTTCTTCAACCAGTTTGTTCGCCACTGTCGTTGCCTTTTGATCCGGGATCGGGAAACACTCCAACCATTTGGTGAAATAGCATCCTACCATCAGGCAATACTTATTTCCTCGTTTGGTGACTGGGTACGGGCCCGAAACATCCATGGCCAGCCGTTCCATCGGCTCCCCCACTATGTACTGATGTAGCGGCTCCCGTCTTCCTCTTCCCTTTTTCAGCAACGCGCAATCACATTCTCGACATTCCTTCCGCACGTCTTCCCGGAGTCCCGGCCAGTAAAACCCTTGTTCCAACAGGGCCGTCGTCCTGGCGACTCCTAAATGCGCTCCTGCCGCGCCTCCATGGTATTCCCTTACCAGCTTGGCCCGTTCCCCTCGGGGAACGACCAACTGGTTCCTCCAACCATGTCCTTCTAGTTCCCAGTACTTCCGATGCAGCACGCCATCCCTGAGGCTTAATCGTTCCCATTGCCTCCATAGGATCTTTGTTTCCCGGGATTCCGGAGATATGGCCTCCCAACCTGGCCGGTCCGCATCTTTTTCCATCCGTGCGACAATCGGCCCTATATCTCGATCCCTCCTCTGCGCTGCTCTCATCTCCTGCGGGGACCATCCGGGCTCGTACCCCCGGGCCCGCGTCACTACTCTCACTTGTTCGGTATTCTCGTGCTCCTCTCCACATTGTTTGCACGGATACCGGGACAACGCGTCAGCGTTCCCATGCTTCCTGCCCGGTCGGTGTTGGAACGACACATCATGAGAGTCGATAATCTCAATCCACCGAGCAGCCTGCCCCATCGGTTCCTTACTCCTCTGCAGCCAACTAACCGCGCTGTTATCCGTCCGGACTATCACGCGTTGGCCATAGATGTAGCACCGAAAATGCTTCAAAGCTCGCACCACCGCCAACAGTTCTTTCCGCGTGGTGCAATACTTTCGTTCGTTTGACTCCAGGGTTTTGCTCGTGTAAGCTATCACCCGTTCCTCCCCTCTCTGCTCTTGTGATAGCACGGCTCCCGTTCCCACGTCACTGGCGTCTGTGTCAAGCCACCATTGTCCTTCTTCCTCCGGGAATCCCAACACCGGGGCCTCTGTTAGCGCCTTCTTCATCGCATCAAATGCCTCTTGTCGTCTCGCGCTCCACACGAATGGTTCCTCCTTCGTTGCCAATTCATACAAGGGGGCAGCCAACTCCGTGAAGCCGTTTATATGCCTTCTGTAGTACGAACATAATCCCACGAAGGCTCGTACCTCGTGGAGATCCCGCGGGACCGGCCACTCGGTTACTTGCCGACACTTTTCGGGGTCGGGTTCGATCCCGTTGAACGAGACAACGTGCCCCAAGAACGGAATCTTCTTCTGGAACAGCTTACATTTTCGCGCCTTTAACTTCAGTCCTGCAGCGTTCAGTCGGTCCAGAACCCGTACCAATCTTTCCAGAGTCACTTTGAACGTTGGTCCAAAGACCAGTATATCATCTAAGTATACCAGACACTCCTCCCACACGATTCCTCTGAGGATTCTTTCCATCAGTCTCTCGAAGGTGGCTGGGGCGTTCACTAGCCCGAATGGCATCACTTTGAACTCATATAATCCTCCTTGAGTCACGAAGGCCGTCTTTTCTTGGTCCTCCGGTGCCATCTCCACCTGCCAATATCCGCTCGCGAGATCCAGACTGCAGAAGAATAGGCTTCCTCCCAAAGTGTTGAGGCTGTCCTCTATCCGCGGGAGCGGATAGGCGTCCACTTTCGTAGCCTGGTTCAGTTTTCGGTAGTCAATACAGAACCTCGTTCCTCCGTCCTTCTTTTTGACTAGAACGGTCGGGCTACTCCACGCACTCCCGCTCTCTTGGATAATCCCTAAATTTAACATATCCTCCACCAGTGCTCGTTCTTCCTCTCTCCTGGTGGCCGGATACCGTCTGACCCTCTGCTTGATCGGCATCTGATCTCCCGTTTTAATTCGATGTTGTACTAAATCTGTCCGTCCTAGCTCATGTTTCGAGGTCGCAAACATTTGTTCCCGGGCCATGATGGCTTTCTCCAGCTCTTCGCCCTCCTTCGTGGTCAGGTCTTTCTTAGCCTCCCCTATCATTTCAACGAGCGCTCCTGGGGGTTCTTTTGCTTCACTTCCTACTCCTCGTACTTCTTGTACGAAGGTGGCTTCTCCGAGTACCCCGCCGGTTTCCAATTTCGCGCTCTCGGTCCCTCGGTTGGCCACCCAAACTTCATTTTCTTCTCCCAATGTCACCGTTCCTGGGATCACCTCCAGTCCCATAGGTAATCCAGCGCCGGTGATGACAGCCAGCTGTCCACCCTGTCTTATGTCCATTCTCGCTACTACTGTTACTCGGGTCACTTGGAGTGGGGGTATTTCCGTCGTTTTCTCGATTCGCACGACCTGTCCTCCGACGGTAACTGCCCGAATCCCATCCGTTCTCTGTTCTACTCCCGGGATTCGTTCCCCCTCTCCCTCCCCCTCGGCGGGCAGGAAGATGGCACTCGCGTGGGGCTTAACTGTCAGCCGGTATTTCACCGCGAAGTCGTTTCCCAGGATCCCTTCATCTCTACCGATGTCTGCCACCATGAACGTCCACTTCAACACGCGTGTTCCCAATTTCACTGGCAAGTTCGTGCATCCGTAGCACCGCAACGGACTACCATCTACCGAGCAGAGACGTCCTTCATATCCATCCAGTTCTTCTCTTTTTCGTCCCCACTCTCTCCAGAGGCGTTCCGACAGCAGACTGATCATAGATCCGGTATCAACCAAAAAACGGACGACACTCTCTCCCACCGTCCCGGCCACATAAAGTCCACATTCTCCCATGCCTACTACTTCTCTCGCCGCGCCCGAAGGGGGCCCCGCGCTTACTGCGACGGCGACTGTCCGTTTCCCTGACGCTGGGAACACTCTCTTGCGAAATGGCCCTTCTGGTGACAGTGATGACACTCTAAATCTTCTTTTCGCTTCTTAAACGCCTCCCTCCGGGCCGTTGCTTGTCTTCTAGCTTCCCGTTCCTCTGCCAATTCTTTCATCATCTCCTCCAACTTACCGTTCAAGGCCATGATCTGTGTATTGGCGTCCTCCTCGGGCTTCACTGCCCGCAGGAGGCGGCGTGAGTATCGTTCCTGTATTTCTACCACCTCTACCGCCTCCTCTAGTGTCTTGCATCCTTTCTCTGCACACTTCAGCTGAAGGTCTTCCCCAACTGCAGCCTGGAACGCATGTAGTGCTGCTTTTTCCTGGCTAGCGTAGTCGTTGGAGAAGTAGGCTCTCGATGCCAGTCGCCGGGCATTATCAGCCAACTCCTTCGCTGTCTGGTTCTTTACACGTTTCAAGCCCGCCAACTCTTGCAGAGCATTACACGTGTCCTTCTCCTGACCGAACCTCCGGCGCAACGCATCCACCCTCGCCGAGTAACGGAGTCGTTCCCTGTCCGGGAGTCCGACAAAGTACATTCGTGCCGTTCCCGTCAGCGAGAGGAAAAGCATCGCCGCTTTTTCCTCGGCCGTCCAGCGTCCCAATGTTGCGTACTCCTCAAACTGGTTGATCCATCCCTCGAAATCCGGTTTACCGTCATACTTCTCTGGTCGTAAACTGAACTTCTTCAAACTCGCTCCTTCCTGGCCGGTCTGTTGTTGTTGAGCCCGCACATTCTGCTCATCCGTCGGGGTGGACGTTCCCATAAAATTAAACTGCCTACCCATGATGGTCGTGTCCTCCCCTTTTGTCTCGGTTTTCGCACCTCCTTTCTCCTCCCCACCTTCCTTGAAGGCGACGTCAGAATCCATCTGCTCGAAGACTGCCGCAGTCGCCATGAGTATCCAGTACCGATGAAACACCCAAGATCCACAAGTCCGTATGTGCCTATTTCAGCACCACCGCTGCCACCAGTGTGACGTTCTCTGGTAAGTCGGGGTTGCCGATTCTTACGACAGAGGAACGTGGGGGTTGTTCGGGTCTCGGGGCGGACGGGGAATCCGGGCCAAGAACCGAGATGTGTTTCTAGAGTCGTGCCTCGCGCACGAGGGGGGGCTGAGCGAATCGATCGGCACTCGATGTCGACGGAGGACTGCGGGGGAGGGAAATTATGGCAGGGGTACGGGTCGGCCGGGGAACGGTCCACCCCTGAGTTCCGGTCCGCGGGGGCGACGGGCCGACGGTCGCCTATTGTTTGGTAGCGTGGGGCCGAGCACGCCGCGCCCTCGTCCCCGCGGACTTCGCTCCCTCGTTCCGCTCCCCATGTCTTCGTACCATACTACGCCTCGGTTTCCGGTACTACTTCGGGCCTTCGTGCCCTACTTCGTTCCCTCGTTCCTCGTTCTTCGGGCCTTCGGGCCCCTTACCCTATGTTTCGACTACCTATCTCGGACTTCGACTGTTTTGTCCTAACTTCGACTTAATTACTCTATTCGGCTCATCTTTAGTGGTTGTTTCAGGAAAGAGGACACGTCTGGACACCAGGAGAACTGTTGAAGAACTCTGTTTATTCGGGCCTCACCGCCCCTTTATATACTAGAGAGGTCAGCCCTGATTGGCTGCCTTCGGTCACGTGACCTACAATTGACGTCACTTCCGGTTTATATATTCCGTTTCCGGTTTACATTTCACTTCCGGGTTTCGTTCCATTACGTTTTCGTTATTCGTTCTTTACATATTCGTTATTCGTTCTTTACATCTATTTCGTTCTTCGTTCTTTACATATTCGTTATTCGTTCTTTACATATTCGTTCTTTACATCTATTTCCATTATTACCTTATTTCTATTATTTTAACCTCTATGTATTTTGGCTGAATAGCCGTTCATCACACTACCAATGAGGAGTTAAAGTACAGTAATTACCTAAACTCATTATCCCATGTAGCAACTAATTACTATGAGTAATAGGAATGAAAGCAAAGATTTATATGGAGTATTTAGTGATAGATATCATTGTGTTATGTTTTACATCCAGGGTATGGCTCTTACATTTTGGGCCTAAATAAACTATGCGATTTTACCATTGCCATTGCTTTCTTGCAAAATGCTGACAATTCATATTTTATTTGATAGTTTCTGGATTTTACATGTTTTTTGCACTGTCATGATAGTTTGTAAAGTATGCCAAATTGTGAATATGACCATTGCCAACATTGCAGGCAGTCGCAGCCAAGAAAGTTGCAAAGTGGAGTATTGCTCTATAACTCCTGACCTATAGGTGTACAGGATATCGGGGTATCGTACTTCCCTCACCTGGGTCAGGGTATATCGATGTAGCCAGGTCAAGAGGAAGGGTACGGAGGCAGAGGGTGTGAACGGGGGGCATTGATAGGGCCCGCCCAGCTACAAAATGAAGCGTGTGATGGCCCCCTGCCGGACCCACTCATTATGACACCTATACGCTCATTATCCTCACTCACCTGCCAGGTAACAGCCCTCACTTCACCTGTGGGATTTCACACCTGGATGGGCCCTCCACAACACCTGGGTATGGCAGGGATTACCTTTGGGTGGGGTTAGATGAGCGGGAAAATGCGGAAGGACTCCCAGGTGGGTTGGCCAATGGTCCACGTGCGGGAGGATTTATATCATTCACCACAGGTGCCTTTTCTAATCACCACTTCTGTTTTTCCACCTTTTGACTTACCTTGGACTCACCTGGAGGTGACCCCAGGGGTCAGAGTTCACGGAGGTCAGACGTAGCCGAGAGGAAGTGCACATTCAAGAACCTGGAGTACTGCTTCAGGCAGTAACTAATGACTACAAAAGTTGAATTGACTTGTAAGCTAACAAATGAGAGTATTGCTGCTTGACCTAGGGTGATGCCATAGGATACTAGTACTGTTACTATATAGCCTTTGGTTAAGACAAATAGTTTAGCCGCAGTCTTCTTTCGCTATTTTGTCTTTTGGGTCTTTTTTATAACTTATAAATAAGCCTTGTACTCTACTTGTTTTTAAGTATTCTTTCCATGTTAATCTTTGTAAAATGATAGACAAAAAAGGAAAATTGGTCGGGGTAGGGCAGCCATTATTGAATTAAGTATAATTATTCAAAATTGTGATCCCAACACCTATCCTTTGGCGTCAACCAGTCTGCCACGCTGCGGTAGATTCGATTGTGTGATACTTTATATTACCACTACCGTACCTCCTAATATCAAAAGCCTTCCCTTTTCGTTCAGGTTGTGAGTTTTCCTAAGTGGGCGTCGTGTTTGTAAAAGTATACACACCAGTTAGTTTGTCAGCCACCGGGGCTCCCCCTGTCCCTCATTGCCCCAGGCCCCATGTACTCTGTAACTGTCCCACCTTAGGGCCCTTACAGACAAACTCCGCCATGTCAGATGTGCACTACATACAGTTTCAACATGTCATAAATGGTAAACAGCACCAGTGACATGTATCTGATAGCATGAGTTCTTAAAAGAAAGGTGCTACTCTTAGACACGTATCATGATATGGCCTGGCAGCATGATGTGCTGAAATTGTACATCTGCCAATCATTTACCATCCAGGACGACATGATAATTCCGCTGATGCACAATGAGTTCCCTGGATGGCAGGTAGTTAGTTAGATGGTGGAATAAAAAGCTGAGGTACTTGACGGTCTCTATTATAAAAGAGAGTAACCTTTGGTCAGCTGAGTGGAGGAGGGGTGCGGAAATAGGAGGGGGTTTAGGAGAGGTAAAAGGAGAGAAGTGAAGGGGGGTTGGGTGTTCGCTGGTTCGCTGCGGACATGGTTCGTGTGCCCAGGTGAATGGCGCATGCCATGCCCCAGCTACGCCTCACGCCATCCACGCCATCTCCACCAGAACCCTCTACAAGCATGACGCCTTTAGCGTTGTCTTTGCCATATATTCAACATAGGCCCAGACAGCGTTCTCGGGTGAAAACCTATCCTCCACCCAATACTACAGCGGCCTACCCTACACCCCCTATTTCCATGCACTCTGTACACATCTATACCAACAGTCCCTTCCTCTGAACTAAAGCTGAGGACCCCCTCCCTCGCCTTCTTATATCCTCCTTTACCTCGTTTGGTGCATTAGAAGTAGAACCTTATGATGTGCGTGCATGGGGAATATGGGGTGGTTGAGGGGGCCGCACCAATGCCTTCAGCCTTAGCCTCCCTTCTTGGCTGCACACCTTAATGATGCTTACAAATATTGTGGCTGTTCAGGCACTGTGACGAGACTATAACGCTTCCCAAAAAGAGGATAATTTAAAGGTGTTTTGCCACAGCTCACTTTTTTTTCTAATTAATTTATGTCCGGCCATTTGCCCATTTAAAAACTTTTTTAATACCTCTTTCTTGCCAAAAGTTCCCCGTTTACCCCCGGGCTTTTACCCCTTTGCTCTCAAATATACCCCTCAAATCCGATAACATTCTTATATAGTTCTGATGCCTAAAGCATTACGAACATACCCTTATTGATGATCAACTCAATAAACCCTCTGCTATTTCATAATTATGAACCCGTCCCCTATCTTTCGACCTCTTTTCCCCACCTCTTCACATCTCATACCCTCTTCATGTCCCTATTCCATTTGCTTCCTATCTCATCCGACTCCTAATGCCTGAACATTCTGTCCCCTGTCCGCCTTCTACCTCCATGTCCCCTTCCCTCCTCTCCTAAAACCAACCCCTTCCCCCCGCCGCCCGTACCAGGGGCGTTTCGGTGGCTGGTTCTGTCAGGGAGACGGTTGACGGAGGGGGGACGGTCTACATCGGTGTGGGCGCCACCAGAACGGTGCACGGTGCCGACTACAGCGGTACTTGGATTGGACTCAGTGGGTGTGGACTTCGTGTAGACTTTTATACCTGTAACACAAGGACAAAACGTATCAATTTCCCCAAAAGAGAATCACATAACGTAGGATACGGTCACCGTGCTGATAGATGGGCCAACCTACAGCAATGGAGTCTAGGTGAGTATTTGTCGTGAGGCATTTAAAGCTTGGTTCTCGTTGTAGGTGCGCTGTGTTTGAAGTGGTGGGAGGGGATCGGGAAGAGGAGGAATAGGGAGTCGATGGTATTTGGTTACCATGTCGTTGACACGCTATAAGCGTACTCTTTCCCACACTCACACCTGAGAATCGTTACCTTTAGGGGTGCTTCGACTATTTAGCCGAGTGGTTTACTATTGGGATACCCACACATTTTGCCCCTCCCTCTCTGTAAATACCATCTTAAAGGGGATACGTTTCTTCTACCTTGCTTGTTACCTTGGAAAGGGTTCATTGAGATGTCAACATGGGAAATGGATCTCCACAACCTCTCTAAGGATTTGTTCTGATCCGCATTCCATCTTGGAGGTACTCTATCATATCCTGACAGAGATGGATGGCAATTGGTGATGAACGGGATATGTCAAGGTGTTCGGCTTGTGACTGGCTCTAGATGCCTCACATTGTGTCCAATTGATAGAGTATCTAACACATGCCTCCCCATTTTGAGCCAAACATAACATATATTGTCTTCTTTTACTGTCAAGAAAGTCATAAATATAATTTTGGTTTCTGTTACTCGGTTTTGTCTGTTTAGCTGGAACCGTGCTGCTTTGGAATGTGGTGTTAAAACATCTCTACCGAATATGGATGACCATTCACATGGACAGCAAATAATATTGTTCAAGATTTATAATCTATCAGGTGTCTCATGATGTTTCCCACTGTCATATGGGAAAGATTGCAACTCTTTATTCGAAATCTTCTTCTGGAAGATCATACTGTCTTTAAAAACGCAAATCGTCAAACCCTTATGAAAGAATATGTTCATATGGAAATGAAGAAACTATTAGCAGGCCAAATACTTTTGTAGATTGTATCTACCATTGTAATCAACTGAAATCCCATCTCATAATTATACTAATCATCCATTAATTAATGTTATTTCACCCTTGTAGTTTATTATATACATCTGACGGAGTTTGATTATATCACTACTATTAAGAAATAACGAGAAATCACCCAGGTACTGAATATATAACAGAATAATTTGATGTAATAGATTTAAGTGGCTGGGAGTGAAAGAAAACTGGAGAGATCCAATTCACGGCCAGGGTAAATAAAATCTTAAAAAGAAAAATCTTAAAAATTAGCAGCTGATTTTATAGTTGGTAAAACTTTAAGCACAAATCTTGACTTGATCCCTGACAGTTATTCTGATTGTTACAAATCCAAATTCAGGCTGACACCGAGCATGACAAAATCATGATATCTTAGCAAATTATCAATGGCATAGAATGGACATGTTTTGCACCTACGTATACAACGATTTTAGTTGTGTGTAAACCATCCAGCTGACGCCAGCGTCGTTTTATGTGGCGTGGTGCGGCATTTTATGTCTTCACCTTTATCTGGGGATGAATGTAGTGTTAGCCAAGTCCATCAGTCAAAGCCACAAAGATCGTTTTTTCCTAATTACTTTCCCATGACATTAACGCCTAAAAACGGAGCCTCCTCACTCATCCCTGCAAAAAGGTCGCCGTACCTTGGTTATATGAGCATACATGATCATGCACCATAAAGCAATTATAAATCTTAGCATCATAAACAAAGCATACCGTTACACATTTAAACATTTATAGGCCTACTTTGTCTAAACTACAAGACTTATCCTTCGGATTACAAATGATAAATATAGTTAATCTCTCTTTTTATTGGCCTTTTTATCTTTACACTCACAATTACTTCTCACCATCGTGTTCTTTTCCTTTACTCCCCCTTTCAACAAGTGTTCCTCAAAACAGCCCCCTCTCCAACTATAAAAGCGAGGGCAAAAACCTCGGAGAAAAAAAGAAGGGAAAAAGAAGTGATGGGAGAGAGAAAAGGTGCAAAAAGTGGTAGACTTGGCCGTAGTCCTGGGGTGTATTTGGATGGATCATGCTAAGGCCCGTCTCCGGTTACCCCGGATCATGCCCTTCACACGTCCTTCTATGGTGATCCTGGATCAAAGAGCTCAACAGGTATATACCGGAGGGTATTTACAGGTGTGTCTTGGTTCATGGCTACCTTTGCAGGATCCAGGGCTCATCGAGGGATCTAATAGATGTATTTATAATGTTCTGTTTACATAGGGTACCTCAAGCGTGACGGACGTGTTAGTGTCTAGAAGTTTGTTGCGTGATTATATTTTTTATTGGACTTATGTAATTAATACCATCTTTACTTACGACTTGCTTCTAGGTCGCACTATACGTGGATAGGTTCTAAATTGGGCAATTAGCGTTTTGATTTATATAGCATAAGATAATTAGAGTCGGCAGCATTTATATAGCATAAGATTATTAGAGTCGGCAGCATTTATATAGCATAAGATAATTAGGGAAGGTAGCAAATCTGATATATACGTGCCACTGAGTTATTAAAGGGGATCTTCCGGTGTAATAAGAGGTCATGGTTATACTTCAATAACGGTCCTAGACAGATAAAAACGTAAACGACGCCGAGGGGAAATTATTTCAAAAACGTCTGGAGCGTCCGTCTTAAAAGATAAAATACCGAGGGAGAAGGCACGATGAAAGTAAAAAGATGAATGATTTTCACGAAAGGAACCTGAATGGTTTGAGTGTATAGTTTTGTTATTTGAGGAATTATAAAGGAATGCATCCTTACTGGAATCGTGTATGGAATTGGGTAATTTGATCCTATCTTGCTCTTCTTCTCCCAGCAGTTGATTATACATTCTAATATCTGCCGGGCAAGGCTCCAAGGAAGAAGGTGTTTACCCTTCCAGCTACACAAAACCAGGCAGACGTTTTTTCCCCAAAAGATTTATGCAGACAAGGAGTACCATATAAAAGACGTTTTCAGCCACTTGAATGTGAGCGCGTTTTTTACGTTTGGTTAAAAAGTAATAGTAGTTCTAAATGAAGACGGATTCATCAATGGCCATGTCCCTGACTTCTACTGTTAGGTTTAAGAATACGTGGGGGAAATACGAATTTTACATCGTACTTAATTTCTTATGCCCTCCAACTTGTGGTTGTGGGCAAATATTGGTATTTTTTGGTGCGTGAAGTCCATCTACTTCAGATACTAACAAAAACACCGAGTCCCTTCCCCGTGTATGCTCTTCAAACAGAAACCATTGGCCTTATTGCAAAAAGCCTTCATTCCTCCTTTACACACAAACACTTTTCCACGCCTTTGCCAAATGATACGAAAACACAGACGGAAAAAACACTAGATTCCTTCCCTGACATTGCACTTTTTTCTAAAGCGGAGATGACATCTGCGGGGTCACCGGGTATCGGTGTAGTAGTTGGTAGTACTATGACAGGTAGGAGGAAGGGGTGCGTTACAAGGACAGGTATGGGAAAATTGGCATAGAAATCGTGGGAAAGTCAACAGGATCATGTAAGGGCAAAGGCGTAGGCTCTGTCATGAGTAGGGGGTGCTATATGACGCACGTACGCTCCATAAGGGCGCACAGTGAAAGGGGGGCAGGGGAAAATAATCAGAAGATTTTAGGCTTCAAGGATCTCATCCTTGTGGTGATAGCTAATGGAGGGATCAAGATGAACACTTTTGTCCTGGTCTGGAGGACTAAACAAACCTGAGATGGGTGAATGTATGTTTTCATACTCACTCATGTACCCCTTTATCAATCCTCATCCTCAGACCAATAAGAGAGAATGAAGATCTGCTCATGGACGTTCTCTATAGGGTTCTATTTGATTTGAGACGACAGGAACATGAATAAAACTGTCAGTCATAAAAACCCCTGAATGCATAGTGCATGACAGTAAGCTGGACGGACAGAATACATTCCCAGCCATACTGTCTGACAGCGAATAACTCTGAGATGATATAAGCACTTGACTTGACGTTCTCCAGTGTTGGACCATGACATACGGCCAGGACAGTAAACAAAGTATGCACTGCTCCTCTCCTCCCATCACCCATGTAATAAATCAGAAACGACCATAGGGGACAATTTCCCATAACGTTACCACAAACGAAAAGCAACAGACCTTGCCAAATAAGATACACGTATGTGTACACATTCCTAACTCACCAGACACCAAGGGACTTACAAGGCCCACCTACTGACATTGCTCATTTAGTATGGGCCATTATGTTGTAAAAATCAATGGAAGAACTGCTAATAGCTCTCCAGCCCAGCAGTGGTCCCGCTGGCCCCCATGCTGGCCTTACCTGGGCAATGACTCTGATGGGGCCAGTTTTACCTGGAGCTAGGCGATGACACGACCCAGATACAGACAGTCTGCTAACGATAACACTCACCTGCAGATCCCTATCTACCTGCACAAAGCCCAGGAGCCATGGGCTATGTAATTAGCCCTAGACAAGCAGGGAGGGGCCCAGCCACGGCACTGGGATAACTGCAAAGGTAAGCGATTGCCTAACTCTGCCCGGAGCTAAGATTACATCCCGTTACCTGGGCCTGCCCAGGAGGAGGCACTGTGTAGCCTCTTTGTCAAGGAGGATGTGGTCTTGGCCTTGTCATAATAGTAGGCATAGCTGCTGCTTGGGATAATAACGTCAAGCTGCGGCGTCAGGGGAAACGCACAAAGCAACTGCTAGTCGAGATAAGCAATACCCCCGTAGTGTGGAAATTCTATACTTTATTTTCATTGTACCCATCTGCAGTGGGATGCAGGTTCCATTAACTCTTGACTTGTACATCATTTTAACATATGTATGTGCCATTGTGACATCAATATTGTGAATGACCCAAAACATATGGTACATGTCAATTTAACTCAAAGCAGCATAGTCTGTCAGCTTCAAAGCTCCTGTAGATCAACATGAACTCAATAGAGCAACGCCTAGTATTAATTAGCATATGACCTTTTGAACGTGGGTGTGAAGAATGATTATGCATATTGCAGCTGCTCTAATGTTCAATATGTACGAGACACGTGGGCATGGGTTATAGTACCTGACAAGTTGAGTACAGTATACATTTTCTACCACACCTGTGGCGTCAGCCCGGAGTAGTCTTACGTCACGCCATTGTGTGCATCACTCATTGTGACGTCATCAGAATTGGGAGAGGCATGCAGTCATGATGACGCAACAAGTTTGGTCCGGCCTTTCGCCCATGAGATCAACTAACATTTTTGGTAGGTCAGCTGTAGGGGATCAGGTTATTTCTAAGCGCCCAGTTTTACTTAATCTAAAGGCCGACAAGGGTTGGACATTTGATGCCGGGTTGTTTATAATAGAGCTCCAGTGTTTAGCCTACTATCAGACTTTGAATGGCTGTGGATTGGGTTTTTGGGTTTCTCACAGTTCTCAGCCACCATTCTATTTGGAGAATGTGGAAGGTATTTTTCTGTTGCATGAATAGACCTCAATTTCAGAAAACACTTTGCAAGAAAGCTTGTGATGAAATAAGCCTAACTATAGATGGCGGGAAGCAACCGAGGATGACCCGTTTATGCCTAACCATCCGAATAATCACATTAATAACAACATTCTCTTGAATTATGCCACGCTAGTTCGTGCGGGGCTTCATATTATCTCAAAAATTAACATAATGTTGTTCAGCTTGTCTGACGATTTGGCACGATGAGAGTTCCCCAACTAATAACCTTGAAAGTACATGGATGCACCTGGATACGAGTCAATTGCCCTAATTCTGAACATTGTTCTTATCTGTCGTCCAAAAAGGAATTACCATGTACAATTTAAGCTCTAGGGGATTTTCTTTTCTTAAAGGGAAGAAAATTAGTGTCGGACACTTGGACAGTTGGCCCTGAGGCAGGTCTTCCTTCACTTTGTTGGCTTTACTAACTTGGTTTCTTGCCAGTGGGGGGATGGGTCAGGTTGCTTGAACAAACTAGTGCGTGGGGTGCAGGCCAAACATTATAATAGACTATAGAGGGCGCTGTCTGCATTTCCTTTGGTGCTGTTTTACATCTTTAACATGGAAGTGATGGCCCTGACAGATCTGTAACATCTCCCGTGACAAGGGAGTGGCATTCTGAAAACTCAGTACAGCCACAACAATTTGGAAATAATTGAAATTCTTTCTCCCTGTGAACAAATTCTCATTTTCGACAGTTGCATTGAACTTTCCTTCAACACATTTGGGGAAGGTCTTCAATGGTAAAAAATGCTTTATGGTTAGGATGATTCGCTCTAACATAATATTAGCTTAATTCGAAGTTTAATTGGGAATGAAATCGCACGCGGTGAATCTAATTGGGCTAATTTTGTCTACGCCACTGCGGTTCTTGCCCTTGGCTAGTTGGAAATCTCTTAATGCACAGACCTGAGTGTGACAAAACGACATGTAGATTATATCAGGTATCATGTTTAGGTATGTTCGTCGTGGGAAAGTTCCCCTTGTATCATGACGAAGATGAATTATACGTTTGTACCGTACGGGCCCCACATCTGATTACACATGCTCTATTATGACAGTTCTCTCCAAAATGTACCTCCCCCAAACAACCATCATTCTACACTTCTGGGTTTCAAATTCAGAATATCTAGTTCTCAGAAAGGGCATTTCAACATTGTATTGAAAGTATGGCAATAAACCTCATGGATCAAATGTGATCAATTGAATGGGTAAGCGGAAATCTATTTTCTGCAAACTGTTTGGATGAACTGAAGGTAAGAAAAAACAGGATAGGTTTTAGACAAACACAACCAACACCTTTGGTCCACGCAAGGTGCATTGGGGTGGATGGCTGTCAAAGGGATGTTTTATATCAATATTGGCCAGCGTGTCCATGTGAAGGGGAGAATTTGATGAAAGTATAATAATGTCCAAATACTTCTATTGACGTTAGTATCCCCCTGAATGTATGGGTATGTCTGGAGTGCATACTCGTGGGAGGTCGTGTGTTGACTGGATCTGAGGATTTCTGTTACTTTAATACAGGATCACAAGACTCCCTGTTCCAATGGGTGGTGTTCCTCTTCCTGAATACATATGTATTCGGGTGGAGTAGGTTTCTCTATCAAAACAAGTAAATAGTTTACACGTAAAAAACACCATTGAAAGTGGGTTGAAAGTGCACTTTAATTTGTGAACACTGCCCTGGCAGAAATGTATACTATTCAGTTTCTCTAATTTACCAGTTTTTAATCATATATTTAATTTGAAAACTGATATTGTTTCCTATGCCACCAGAACATTTCCTTCTGAATCTTTTATTTCTGTTCTAATTTGAGACTTCCCCAACCCTAGGCGCGGACCCAGCCACCAAGGGCCGGGGGAAACTCGCGATTGCTTTTCGCAAAAATCCCTTTGCGTTGATTGTCGATAATCACTCATCTCTTCCATCACCCCTGTCTTCTCACAACTTCGCCTGGAGAAGAAACTTTTCAAAGTAGCTACCTGTCGCCTGGAGTTCCGGGATCGTGCCTTTTCGGAGCCCTGCCAAAACTGCACAGGGGGGTGGTCAGCGTGGACTCTGGCCGGCGGGGCCAGTTCTGCTTTGCTTTGTGCCGAGGTCATGTCAACAGACTCGGGGTGTAACCTCAGGGGTGGGGCCCCAGGGTGTGGTGAGGCAACCTAAAAGGGCCCTGATAAGACTAGGTAGACCTCAAACCACCAATGACCACTCGGGCAAAATGTTTTTGTAAGTTTGTAAAGGCAGCCTGGGAGAGGTGTGGCAGGGGGTGGTGGGAGTGGCTTGTATAGGTAAAACCCCTGGCTAAATTTAGCCAACCATAGCCTGCATTTCTATCTACCTGTCAGAGGATTTGACAAATATACATTTTTATGACACAATAGGAGCGGGTAATGCTACCTCGGGAGGTTGTACTTATCCGACAGACCATAGCGTTGACCCCTATTAGGAATGGTTGCCAAAAGCATTGACTTTGAAAAAAAAAAAAAAAAAACAACCAACGTAATACACCCTGTAGTTATTCCTTGTTATACGAGGCAAAAGGGTGCGACGAATGCGTATGTAGGTCCTACTCTATTTGTCATTGTTTCATAAAGGACGCATGTGTTGAGGCAAATCGACGTTCTCTTTCTTACTTTTGCTTTTGTCAAATCAAACAAGTCAATTTAGCCTGCAAAATTTGGGAAAAGGACTCGAAAACTGAAGAAACTTACACTAAAGCATTCCTGAATTGTGACGTCATAATAGTGATGTATTTAGGGTGCCTCAATTTGAGGGTAGGGTATAATTATATTAGTAGGAGATCACAATATTTTCTGGTCTTTGAAGCCCCCACGTTCTCGTGTGATCTTTTGCCATTCGGGAAATTTGAGATGTTCGCACAACCTTTTCCCTAACCCTATACCTTAGAGCTTTCGCATATCAATGGCACATTCCCTTCTCCTCCAACAGAACATTCATGACCTTACAAAAGACGCAGAGTCTTATTTGAATATACAAGAGGTCATCCACAAAGAAACCATAGAATTAGTTGAAGGTGTGCCTGACTTTCACTTCTTTCGAAGGACTTTCGAAAATTTAGACCTATATATAGTGGAAAACTGACCTAAATTTCATTGAATCGTCTTCCACTGGTGATAAGCTAATTCACGTCAATTAAATTGCAATTGCCGACCTCAGATATCGAGATTGCCGGACCTGCAGATAAGCTTTGATGTTACAGCGCCGCCTACTTGAGGGTTTTCTGGGTTGGCTCTGGAATGAATAACGTTTATCTTAGGAGAGGGCTTTAATGCTTTCCCTTGACGCCCCTAATGTCCAGATAATCGAACTGCCGGTACTTTAATCTGTATGGGGGTGTATATGAATGGCCTATCACACTTGATGTTTGGAAATTGAAATAGGTCGAAGTTGCTGCTCAAGCGTCGGTTTTCGTGTGAACCTTACATGTGGCTAAGAAAATATTGGGTTAATTCCACCGAACCAGGACTCATCATTTAGCAAATGGTAGGCATTAGGTGCAAGTGTCATTGGAGGAAACACCGAGGGTTGAGGGTATAAAACTATTTGTGCCAAGATATTTGATATGTGACGTTTTCATTGGTATTGATCTTACGCAGACAATTCGCGGGACCAGTTGTAGGTGATTACCATATGATCACCATAGCCACGTACTTATTAACGAGATCTGATATGTGTAATTTATAAAGACTAAAAATAAGTTTATAATTATTATGGTCGCATATATAATATACTGCCTGAACTCATATTACTGTAAACATAGTGTAAAGCATGGTAATTATTGTAAATTTGTCACCGATATGGCACCCTGTCCCTTTTGGGGAGATGTGGCGTCACCTGAACCCGTCTATGTAGGTGGCGGAGAAATACACATGTGGAGGTTACCTATATCCTACATGGCTATAATTAACTTTAAATCTAACCCTATACTTTACTGTTTCTCAGTGAAGTACATCCACCCCCACCTTAAACATCCCTCATGTCAAACCGTGTGCACCTGGACCCCTATACAGGTAGAGGCCGGGCGCCCCTGTACCTCTATGGATTACCCTACAAAAGGAATTATCCTCGGCCTAGAAATGTCGAAGCCTAAAAGGAGTACCGTTAGGGGATATCCTCTGGCTCATTAGGCCTGTTGTCTAGGTGCAATTGGGGCGTGTGTCTTTGCCCTGCCCTGCCAAAGACAACCCGACATGATGCGGACGTCACTACTACATGCCTGTTGCACCCTGCTCCAGTCATACATGTCAAGAACTTAAGCTTAAGGCCATGGTCACTTTCACATTGGCGAAAGCTAGTAAGACACAATTAAATGCCATTGAGTGAATAGACTACGATTGCCAAATGTCACAAAATTACACAGTAAAATGGTAGAAATAAGGACAAATTATGCATTACAACATATACGAAGAATAGGGATTCTAAAAGTACGCAAACTGTATTTCGGAGCTAGACACTCTTCTGTTTATGGTATGCAAATTTGGTAGCTAAGATGATTTGACTCAACATCAATATTAATTTTGAAAACGTATAAAATATTAAACCATTCATTTAGGTCCAAAATGAAATGCCACATATAATTAATCGGTCGATTTTATTGATAGGGGTCATAAACAATTTATGTATCCCATAGTGAGAAGGGAGTCAAGTGGACAATATTACATATGCAATAGAGATAACTTCAATCGATATGACCGATTTGTCAAAATTATTATCCCTGGGGCAAAAAGTCGGAACAACAACAAAAGGGCCACATTTTAACATCCAGTTCACTCGGCGTAGCCTTTCCCTTTGAAACCCATTGTTTAAAGCTTCCTCGACCTAGCCTAACGGTGCACCAAGTTTTAGGCCGGTTTAGGCCCCTCAGGCCTGCAGCTGGTGTTAGCCTAAAGGCTGCTTCCACTGCTATCACAGAACGCCAACCACTAGCCTGTTATTCTGTTATTCAAATTTAAATAAGTTTTTTGTAAAGCTATGATATGTGAAAGAGATAATGCATCTAAAAGTTATAGAAAATAATAGTTTAGAATTCCTATGCTTGCTATCATAATTATGATATATTACGTAGTACCACATTTGAATTACAAAATGTGCAAATGTGTAGATCATGACATATGATATCAAATGACAAACATGGCCAATAGACAAACAGGATTCATGTTTCAAATTGTGAGATTTCTGGAAAGCTATTAATATAATATATGTACATCGCCAATATACAAAACACAATCTACCAAACATTACGCAAATATCATATCTTTTTAATAGAATTCTCATTTTTCAAATGCATCCTCTTTCAAGTGTCAACATTCTCTCATCTTTATTTTTATCCCATTTGACCACCAAGGTAGTCAAGTCAAAATAATTCAAATTCTTAGGTGTCATACTGGAGCCGCCGCAGATGCGGACAGACCTCTTCTTAGCTGACCCTTGACCCGGGAGCATCTGGAGGAGAGCGGCAACTGTTATTATTATCCTTCCTCCAGTGTTGGTGAAGTTAGGCGTTGGGATAGTGGGGGATAGTCCTCCTGGGTGGGCGTGGACGGCGCGGCTGAGTGGTTGCCAGCAAACAGCGGTAGGCCACTGGAGGAGCAGAGTGCCATAGCAGGCTGGGCCAGACCCGTGCTGTATATGGAGAGGACCAAACGACCCATTCATGGTGCATATGCTCCACCCATACATACCAGGACTACTCCCATGCACTCTTAGAGGGTGCAGGACCAGTGCCAAGGTAAAGCTTGCCACAGCTATGCAGGGATCTTCATGGGAATATCTCCCCAAGGACCTGTGATCTGCGTGTATGTGTCCATGCACACAAAGAGACGGACTGAGCCAGAAAAACACGGGCAGGTCTTTGGGGGCGGAGATAAAAGACTTCCAGGTGGGAACAATAAGAACTGCGTCTACGACGGACAGGATGTGGCATAAAACACAGCTCAACAGCCATATAACCAAGGCTTTATGCAATAACCGTTCCTACGAACTGCGCAATTAAGTGTAAGTAATCAGATAAAATGTGGGAAATCGATAATTGCCCGTGTGACCTAAACAATACAATATATTTTTTCGCATGCACTATAATTTTAGGTTATTTTGGGGGGTTTCCTACTGATCATTCTATAGTCCAGTCGGACAGATCTAATGATATAAAGGATTTAACCTGCCGACAGTCGCATCACATAAATGTACCTGGATCACTTTAACGTCAAGTGTCCCCTCACCTCTCTAATGGCCAGTGGTCATTGTAAATCCGACCACTTTACCTCTAGGTCCATAGGACCTTCTTTCATTGACTCAAGGTTTTCAGGATGACCTATGGCCGGGCAGGAGAAAGGCCGCCTGCCAAGTGCGCCCGGACACCTAAATCCCCTGAGAGGGCACAAAGGTGTAGTGTAGGACATGGCCAGCTTCATTTACCACCATCACAGGCATGGCTGGGGGTGAAAGCCTGCGCCGAGGATTCGCATTCCGATGTGTTGCTATTCCCGCACGAAAAGGCATCAGCCCCTATAGGTACCTTAAGGTAGAGGCGGGTTTTCATCTCACTTTAAGCCAGGTCAACACTGCTATAGTAGTTCATGAGGGATAGGAGATGTTTTATAGTCACCATACAGGTTCTGGTATTATAGTGTGTGGATGGTTTGAAAAAGGTAAATACCTATCACGCGCCATGACATGGGTGGCATTGTCAGGATAACATTATTGCGGTGGCTGTCTTTGTCTGGAGCAAACTGAGGGCTGTAGCATGTCAAGGAAAGCTGTAAAGTAAATTGCAATACATCATCCTTCGAGATTAATGTTTTCCCCAAAGACATTTGCCGTCATTCAAAATGCATGAAGTTCCCATGAAACATGTATTCATCTTCTAGCTTGTTACAAAGGTGATAACTATTAGAAATGTGAAATTACAAAGGAAGTAAATTTAAATGCTGGTTTATAGTCTGCATCCTTACCTTAAATGCACTATTTGCATGATATCTTGTGACACTTTATTGTAGGCATCACAAAGGAGAGGGTCAGGTTTGGTATGCTAGAAGTAGATTCATGCCATTCTGTTCGCTGGGGCGGAGACTCAGAATAGCAACGGATATCGCATGCAGCATGTAATGTCAGCTGGGTAGAAAAGGACAAGCTTATCCGTCACCGTCTACCCCCTACCACTGCCTTAACTACTTCACTACCCCACCTTAAAGTCTCAGCCCCCGTGCACGGCTGGCTGACCTTCCATATTGTACCCCATTCACTTGGAGGGTATACATACGAGGGGGAAGTTTTGTCAACCGTATGCCTTTTCGGCTTTGAGGTGCGAGCCACAAACGCCAAAGCCTACTCAAATTACGATATCCTCATCAAAGCGTTATTGCCCATTACAAATCTAAAAAAAGCCTTTATGATTTATTATAAGCATTTTCCCCTGTGCTTCAGTGTAGACTGGCTGGGTACAATTTCCCGTTGTATTGGAGCCAGAACTATTTGCCCCTTGCGGCTATATGTGGCGACTGACCGCACTGACTCCAGAACGTTACTGAGTTCGCTCCTGTAACCACCCTATCTAAACAGAAGACCTCCTTGGCGTGTTTGACCCTAGCATGCCGTGGTCAACACCACCTAAAGTATCTTCGTGTCAAGTAGTGCACTCTTTAACATTTCACCACCTACTCATCAGTCCGTCTACAACTTTCAATACATGCAATGGTTTAGAGGTATTTGTGGTGACAGGTTCAAATTGACCTCCATATTGCTTCTTGATGGTCTTGATAGCCTGAGGTTTTTTGCAATGGTAAGTGGCTGTTGCAAATACTCTTGAGTATTATGGGAAGTTTATACATTTATATATACATACATTTGTCATAATTTGCATTTACATCATTCCAAAGATTTTATAAATATGCATTTACCGAAACAACCCCAAACAACATGGGGTCATATTTTCGTAACTGATTTAAGAGATTATGCTAATCAGGTGAATTATGATTATTGTTTCATTCATATTTTTATCTGTCGACCAATCGAGATAACAGCACCTAACAATCCCTTTTCAGTGTTATCTTGAAATGACATCAATTCTTTTGATGACAGAGAGAATCAGGCATTATGAGACATTAATCAAATTTCTCCTGATAAGACAAACCAATAAAATCAGTTCCGAAGATACGGGACCAGGAAGGTGTTAATCAAGAGTAATTTGATCATGCTGTAAAATATGTATCGTTTAATGTTGGGAAAATTGCTTCATTTTACAGTTAATGTTTTATGAAAAGGGCAAAACTTTTCTTTTTTTTTCGCGAGAGAATAGATATTCTTTACCAATGTGTTCATCAACTTAGAGAGAATCTGATACAGGGACGGATTTAGAGGGGGGCGCCTGAGGTGCGCGCCTACCTTAATTTTTGCCAAATTTAGTGTTTTTTAATGTTAAATTCTAGCCCCTGGATTTTTTTTAACTAGTTTATTTGACTTCACGTTGGTACATGATCTTCCAGCCATATGCTTAATTTAACAATACTTTAGCAATGGGGCCCCTCAAATTCTCACATTAGGGCCCCCCTCCTTTTTTTCCTTTTTTTTGGTGGAAATCTCTGGATACGTCCCTCTGATATCTGTAATGCCGCGGCTAGCACATGACTCAGCATGTCATGTTAAAGTTGGATCTTTAACACGTGAATTGCTAGCTAGACATGTTGCATGATTCCGCTGAGGTAATTTACACTTGGGTGATTATTATTTCAATTAGGGTGCTGACGAGCAGCTGCACCTATATATGAATATTAATGCTTCTAAACTTGTCTCGTTAATCCCAAATGTCCCATATCTTAGCGTTATCTTCACTCAAGATTAGGCTTATGTGGTTTGGTTATAACGTATCATTATTATGCCAAACATTATGACTACAATGACTCCCATTCATTTCAAAACCAACGACAAAAAGGTGCGTTTTCTTTCTGTCATATTAGCGCTTGAGGTAAATCGCCTCAAACGCACTACAGCTTGCTGAAGATTATTCATCATCTTTTTATAAGTCAATGCTTTTAACTGTTTAAGTGCAAACTCCCCAAAAAATAAAGAAAATCGCCTCAAACGTGCTGAGACGATTTCTCAGACTAGTAACAGGGCCCATTTTAAAACGTAACAGTCACACCGCTTCTAAATAGGAACGTATAATTACGGTCTGTTTTGTCTAATGATAGAGATCTGGCCCTAAGGTGACGTGGTGTATCCATGACCTCAGGGATGACCCCAACAGGTCTTGCGGCCCGAAGCGGAAAGGAGAGGGAGTACAGTAATGTGTACTCTACACGAGAGGAGAGGTATCACTGTAGCAACCCTTTGAGTTACTATTACAATAAATCACCCTGGAGATAAAGGACAGTAAATGTGGCATGTTCACAGAGAAGAGATAGAGGTATTAGCTTTCTAATTACATAATATGTCAGTTTATTGAGGGTGATATACATCAACTTGAGTTTCATTACTTTAGATGGATTGTAGCACCTCCGCACCTATGGGATTGTTCTTGTCCTGCCAAGATCAGTTTTCTTCATGTAGACACATTGCACCAATTTGATGCTGTGAATACAGAACCCATGCAATACAAATTTGTATTTTTACGCGTCCTTTCCAAACTTCATAGGATTTTTATGTTCACTTTAAATATAGATTTGCTTATGCAAGAGTGAGGAAATGAATATAAAAAAAGAGCGCCTGTGGTAGGGAAACAATCTTCTTATCCCAGTCTTCAAATAACCAACGGCGTTTAGAGTAGATAGACTCTCAGTCAAGCCAATGATCCACGATGCGACAAAGCACCAAGCGATTTTCTTCTCACACATTTTTCATATATTTGGAATTATATTTTCCGGTCAAAAATATCATTTTTCTGATAAGGATTGTTCCAAACTCTTTGGAAAATTACATCTATCATAAGAAAACAAGTATAAAATTTGACAAACCGATTTTCAAATTCGGTTCAAAACAGGCCCAAAATCGCATCGTGGATCATGGCCTTTACTTCTCTCCACTCCGAGATGCGCGTGTAACCTTCTCAGTGGACACATAGACATGCCAGTCAAGCTCTGAGTAGCCCTTATACCCCATCTGTGCACATGGAGAATAAATAGACACAAGGCCATATGTGTTGCATGCCCAGGTTTACACCAGCTTTCTGTCGTCTACAAGGTGGGGCGGCAGAAGGTGCGCCCAGCCTCTGTCACCAAAGAATGCAGCTCCCGGTCAGAACGCACGGTGGGAAATGTAGCCCAAGATTTATACCACTCACTGTTTGTTTATCTGCCATGGATACCTGCCTCAGCTATGTCTTCTTGGGAGCAGAAATGCTTGAAATTTGGTGTATGGTGATAAATAACGGCTGGGCTGAATGCAGTATTAAGGGGGTTGGTAATCTATTTTCTAACATCATAATCATAAATGGAAACACATGAAAATGTAATTCGTGAAGTTAATTTTAAAGACATGACTTTGCGTAATTTCTGGGAGAGGATACATTACAGTATACCTGTAATGCTGCAATAAGTCACATGTAGCAATACCATAGTGTTTGCTCATATACTGCGTGACAAATGTCTTATGGTACAGTGGATAGCCATACATTGGAAAATTGAGCGCATAGAATTGCATGTTAGCTACATTTCACTTGTATATAAAGACCGTATGAGAGATGTAAAAACAGGTTGACCTGTTTCAGCTAAATTCGCACCTATGATGTCAGCAAAATACACATAAGGAGAAGAGAGCAAGGAAGTGACAAGTGATCCAAATTGTCTCCTGTCGTGAGTAACTGATCAATTTGAAAAGAAATCTGTGACACTTCATATATGCAACATTTTCTTATACCTGTCTCCCATGATAAATGGACCCGGACATAAAACTTTGTGACTTTTCAAACGAAACTTCCTGTTGCAAGCGGCAGCTGCGAAAGACAGAACTCTTTTCTCATACTAGACCTATTTCTTTCTTTAAGTTATTTCATAGTTAACACACACGTAGAAACTTTGCGACAGAAACTCCCACGCCCTTGGCCTGTGGCATACAAAGGTACAGGTAAATGGATTGTGGGTTCCGCCAAAATCTTCAAAGGGATTGTGAGGTTTGCGCCCCATATCTTTACCTTAATCCTTTTTTCTTTATTTTTTCCGCCAATTTTCCCTCGAGATTACCGTGCGCATTTCCGCATCGCCGCTAGCAAGTCGCCCAAAACGGATACGAGATGAGTAAACATTGTGTAAGTAGGTGACAAGTCCCACAGCAATGATACCCCTACTGTTTTTCTACCGTTCCTTACTTAATGAGTTGTAGGGAACATACATGTATAGGGATTGGCAACAAAGCGCCCTCCCACCCCCACATAGTGGGTGCACAGTGGCAGGGAGTGTAGAGTGCGGTGGGCCCGTTTGTACCTACCTCCAGTTAGCTACCTGTGGTGGCGGAGATCACACCTACCTACACAGCCTTCAATATAGGGACCATTAACAATATACCACCTGGACGTGCCGGGACCATCACGGCTATAAAATACCAAAGGGACAGGTAGATAACTGGACTCTGATCGTTTGAACGGTACTGTCAGAGAGGGCATGATGTGTAAGGTGGGTACCCCCAGGCTGTTAGATTTAACTGCCGTTTTATTACCTTATATGCCTTTTATTTTCGCGTTCATATCATCAGTTTTTCATCAACAACTCATTTCAAACGACCTATTTCAAATCCGACCTAAAAACGGTGAGATTAAATTAATACGCTAGGAATTCCAAGTTTCAAATGTTTATTTTACAAGACTTCCGAAGTTGAGTAGTAAAATGATACCCCGCCATATTCCTTTGAGGAAATTCGAGATAAGTATCAGTTTATGCTAAAACATCCACTTCAGCTGATGGCTCCGCACTTGAAATGCAGACCCACTTACCCTGGTCAGTGGGACCAGTTGGAGCCGTGTTTATTGCATGTCAACAAAATGTTCAGATTCCTAGAGCGCACACAAATAATTATGAATTCACTCCAGTGTTTGAAAGAGGATCACCATGGTCTATCCCTATGCCCACATCTCCTCGTGGGAGCCTAGCCCTCGTGGGCCAGCAGAGCCCGTAGAGGAGTGTGTATCCTGTAAACAGTTCCTGGCGTTTGTATACATACATGTACAGACATACATGGAAATGCTGGCACCCCTATTCCTTCCCTGCCAATTTGCCCCAGAAATGTAGTTTCCAACCGCCCATCTTACGTGTAGGGGCAGTGAAGTTAGTCCTAAGTACCTGAGCTGTCTATGGAAAGGGTGGATTGAATTGGATTAATGTGTATGGGCATATAGGCATATAGATTCACCTGATGATCCTTTATATCCTGAAAAGCTGGGAGACCTACAGCGCAGTGGGGTGCCATGGGGTGGACTCCCGACATATTGCAAGCTAATTTCACAGACCTTAAGCCCTCACGGCCCCTGCCCATCTCCCCTATACAATTGCCCGTCCAACTTGCACGAATGCCTATTGCTGGGGTTTTCTCAAGATCCTTTGTGGTTGAAGTTGTAAGGGGGTAGTCCTTTGGACAACTAAAGGGCCTGCCATACCTGTCACAGGTAAACAAATTATCAGTGACAGATACAAAATTCTGTTCTAGTCTCCTCCCAGCTCTGCCCCGGAGCTTTTGGTATTTAGTATCGGCTGTAGGAAGGGAGTGGCAGAGAATGTGGTCAATAGTGAATACCTGTTGGATCTCTTCTGATCTACTCTGAATGGGTTAATAAAGTCAACAGGTTAAAAATAAAATCCGTTATAGAAACTCCAACAAAGCATATGTTCTGCCAATGAATGGCAACTATAATACCTGACCAAAGATAGTTTTGTTGCTTAAAGGATACTCTATTGAGTTTCTGATTCTATCAGTTGGTGGGGGAGGGCAGTAAGGGCCTTGTCCTTAGTTCATTCACCTCGCCCTCGAAGCTGACAAAGTCACCACCCTGACTTTCACTCACTAGTTGTTAACTGCTCTCTGTCTTTATACCTTCAGGTAGTACAGGCTTCCTAACAGTACTTCCTCTTTCTGAAGCCTGTAATCTCCCTCGGAACTCGTCACCCTTAATCATCAACCATCAGGAACGGGGTGGGTGTGTGACCATAACGATAGGCCCTGTGGCAAGACAGCAGGGGGGTGTGGTAGATAGTGAGGGGAAAATTGCAGCTTGGTTTTGACGGACATAGATACGATGAGAAGACATCCAGAACCAGGTGTGAGAAACTGATTGTCCATAAGGCATGCATCTATGATTTTGTAAAGGTTCAGCGAAATTATTATTACATTGCGGAGAGGCTCTTGCTTTATGTGCATTTCTCCTTTAGGCTATATGTTTTCTTCGTATTTGATGGTCCGAATCAACGGGAATAAGATCTATTCATATACCTGGCCTTTCATCTCATACCTTTCATGTCTACCTGTCAATTGAATTGCTAACATTTGTCAATAATTTTTTCTCAAATGTGCCTGTAGACTATTTATTGAAATGGTAGATTTGACGTATGACCAATTCAAACAGTCCAAGTTCTAATTTTAGGACCACAAAGAAACTTGAACTTTACAAATTGTACGTGGGAATTCTAACTTTGTGTAGTATTCTTAACTCCCCTATCCTTAAGGACTACTTGGGGACTGCGTGGGAGTTCCCAAGCCTGTAAACCCTCCATATCTGGCCACTGGTTGGAACATGCAATGGTAGGGGAACTAATTAGTCTAATGGATGGGGGAGACTTCAGGAAGGGCGTGACACCCACACCCAGATTCCAGACTTTTAGAGATAGCTGAGTCATTAGAATTCAGTTTAGCCCATTATTGTATGGCATTACCAGGGAGACTAATTTTAAACTCCTTGGCATTAGAAGGTACCAGTAGTTATCCTTTGTCTGGAGAGGCTTTAACAATTCTCTAACATGCCTTCAACATAATTTCTTCCCACGGATGTGGCTGTTAGACCCATTGTCGGTAAGATTGACAGTGTATGCGTCACGGATACTTAGGAACTTGCTGTGGTTTATTCAAAGGCATACTTACATTTGTATGTTTTCTGACAACTATGGTCAAGTATGTCTCTGGTATGTAAGAATTGTTATTTTTTGGAAAGCAATTTTGATCTTGACGAAGCGAGTCCGCCTGAACGCCTATATAATGGCCAGCATTTATAACAACAAATGTACCGTTCTTGCTACTTAAGGATTTGAATGGACGGCCTGAGTTTTGAAAGGTAAATATGTGCTATTGACCAACCCAGCACTGTAAGTTGACACTCTTGGTGCTACCATTAGCAGCTAAAAGGAAACACTACTTCTGATAGTTACCGTATATGATTACTTACTTAGTTGGGAACTATGTCATTCTCTGGAGGCAGTTCAGACAGAATTTCCACCAACCGTGGTAATTATAGCTACAGTTGACCCTCCTTGCATATTGTATTACAAGTGATAATGATAGATTGCACTTCGTAATGTGTTGGTCTTGGCCCCTCCATGTCAAGCGTAAATATGATGAAATGGGTACTTCAGACTTATGAGTTACACTAAAGTCGTTGACTTCGCCACCAAAGACACTCACTCCTCCATGTCCTACATACGCAATAGGGTGATACCTATTTACCTTCTCAGCTTACGACCGAGGGCCAATGTTACCCATCCTGGCAAAGGGGTACCTTTCTCTCAGATGAATAATGAACCAAGTAAAGCATGACATACATCGATTGGTCCCGATCCTTATTGGTGCAATACAGAAATATGCCATTCAAACCCTTTACCCAGATTGAAACATATTGGGCCCTTGCCCGTTTTGGAAAGGTCAATGGTATCAAATCTTTTGTGACTAGAATCTTAATTAATTTCCTTAAGTCAGAAATAAAGCACTTGGTCTGGGGTCGTTTATGGCGCATTGTAAAGTTGGATACAGCTCTGTCGTGAAACTGTTGGTAGCTACCCGAGTGGAACGACCTCTCGAGAAGTCTCGAGGAGTCTCTCACGAGATCTCCCGGGAATCAATGCATTGTGGGTAAACCTCTTGCACCGACACGAGCGCCATAGACATCACTGGGTGCGAACGCCGAATTAAACGTTTGAGAAGGTGTCCTCAACACTTCAAGTTCACTGATTCGTTCTCCGCATGCAGTCACCATGTAATCTGCCTGTAGCCAAACCCCTTAGCCTCCAGCTTAAGATTTCACAGCTTCAACTTTGATTTAGCTTTATTGGGTTGATACCTTGAATTCATTTACACTGTAGGCTTATTTGTATGGCCAACATACTAGAGGCCAATATCAATCTTGGCTCTTATTCCAACGCTGGGTGCTGGAATTATTGATACAAGGTACAAATAGTTCGAACACTCCTTGAAATACACAAAATATATCATTGGTTGGTAAGAGTTGTGGTATAGTGGCTATGAAATTACATTCCCCAGGTATACTATTTTTGTATTGGCATCTACCTGATCACAAATAGATTAATTATGATTAGGGAACTATCACCCTTGATCTACGTCTAGACATAGCGACGTAGTCCATGGTCTAATGTGGTTATCATTAATCAAGACACATATGCTTTTAACAGCTGTTTAACATAATTTGGTAGCGCCCCTGTTTTTGGGATCCATAGGAAAGAATAGGCCCGATATAGTAGATAATTTGATCGTCACAATATTAATGATCCGATGTAGCTATAGCCCCTTTACTCTACAAAACACGACGAAGATCTTGCATATGTCCAATTGTTAACAGTGTAAAAGTCATTTATCGTGAGACAAAAACAATCCCCTTTGATGACCTTGGTCAAGTCCCTAGTGACCTCTCACAAAGATGGCCACTGGGCCACAATGGAGGTCCCTAAATGTGTTAGGACAAAGTGTTGTCCCTGTAACAATCGCTGCCCCCAGTGTCACAGCAAGAGTCTCCCTGCTAATGAAGATGCCTCATTGGGCGAGGTGACGCCATGACACTTCAGCAGACGCAAGGTCTGACGGGAAGGTGGCAGTGTAGGCCCGCAGTGAATAGGAACGTACCCTTTGATTGGTGGGTCGAGGTGACGCCCAGGGTCGGTCCGGAAATAGCAGGACTTATTTGTTTGACTGACATCCACGCCCATTGAGGCCTAGGTAATAACATGTTTTTGGTAACGAGATATAGTTTGGACTATTAGGATTGTGACACATGTGAAATCAAGCAGAATTTGACCTATTGTATGTGTGATGCGCTTAATGAATGCCTCCACACCATTCAATGCAATGAAATACAATAGAGGTGTAAAGAGTATAATAGACATGTCTGGTTGCTAATGAACCAAATCAGATATAAATCTCTGGAATTCCCTTCATAGATTCAACAAACTGTTTCTGATAAAACCATGTTTACAACCAATAACACCATTTGGTTTTATAGCAACATTTCATCATTGCCAACTATAGGAAACATGGAAACTGTTTATAGGACCCTGGGTTGAACTGCGAAAGCTTGTTCTCGAGTTTCAGCTCAAATATTAAGCGTTCCTATTGCAAGATTTCAAACCCCGAGATTCAACGAGCCATGTTTATTGTTACCTAACACGTTAGGGGAGCAGTTTGAGGCGGTAGCCACGGTCAATAGAACATTAGCTTGGACCAATAACGCCCGAGTGGTAACCGGGAAGAATAAATATCAGGGAGGTTTGCGTGTACGAACGCAATATAAAAGCCAAGGCTTGATTAGAGGCTCACTGTTGGTCAGTATGCTTACATGAAGAATTCATGGCCTCTCAATTAACATGCTTTAAATTTTGTAGACGGTGTGCAGGTCATGGATGTTGTATGACATTAAAGGTTTATACATACCAACACCTTTACCAAAGCGTATAACTTTACTTCTTTTTTTTGTAGCGTTGGCAGTACACAATCAAATGCTAAAACCCTACATTTGCGGTTTCTTGCTTTAGCATGCATACCACAAGCAATGCTTCATTAACTTTTTGCGCTGTCAGCAACAATGGCCAGAGTTCTACAATGCGTAGAAACCTGTTGATTCAAAAGAAGTCAGGAGTGCTATGGCTTCACATTCTCAGGCCCATTACGGAAGCAGAGTTTTTGTAATCGGGTGCAAACTTTTTCCCTCCAATATTTGAAGCCTCAGTTCATTCATACACGCCTGCCGCCGGTCTGGTTGTTCATTGTCCTCCCCTATCCCTTATCATAACATTTTGACGGGTTTCACACCAAAGAGGGCCATGCCCTGAGGCTGGCGGTAAGGGGGGACTAAGACCTTCATGCTCCTGTGGAAAAACCTGGCACAAAGACCTACATTGTCTACAGATTAAACTCGCACTGAGTCCACCTTGGTCTTCTCCGGCAGGGCTTATGGGCTGGGACATGTTGTAATTGATGGCTTTGTGTCCTAATTGTCCTCCTGATATCCTGGCGGAGACATGTAAGTTGTCATTTAAGGCTCATGAGTATTGGGTAATGCTTGTAAACTCTTTGATGGCACAACCTGGCGGCGGCAGCAGCATAGGCGCTGGTTTGAGAACTAGACCAACATTGCAATGCTTTAAGGCTGGGTTTAGGATATGGATACCCACCTACAAGGGTCATAAAGGGGTCAAGCACTCAGGGGATGAGGATCAGCTGTCTTTGATCTCATATGAACAATCTACAGGATCCTGGCGATCTTTGAGGATTAGGTTCTGTGACACTAACAGTTCCTGTTCGGTTTGAGAAGGCTGTATTCCAAAACGCCAGGACTGTTTGAACTTGAAAGAAGTAATCCCCTTAGGACAATATGTAGCTTACAGCTTTGTAATAAGATGAATATTTATGTCAGATTCGGGCTTTTGCTAGCGTATCAGGTATCTACCTATATCATGAATATAGTCTATATCTAAAGAATAAAGCTCGCCCCAAGGGATTTTGATAAGTGTTTGTTTTTTCAAAAATTTAAAAAAAGTCAATGCTGGCAGACATTTCTGTCAGTGTATTGCAAGAGAAGTATTTAATTATAAAATCTTTTCAATGCGAGGTGATCACATCATGATCACCTCGCATTGAAAAGATTTTTATAATAAGAGAAGTATTTAATGACTCATGTTTTATGAAAATACTAACCCCATGTGATACTTCAAATGAAACTTTCAGATTTTCGCCTTGTCCTCAAAAAACCTTTTCCTTCTTTAGATCACCAGAAGGAAAGCCAACGTCATTGCTAATATGGTCAGATATGATATATAATTATGGTAAAACTACATTATACCTTCATACCCTAGCTTCATACATAAAGGATACACATTCTTACTTTGCATGCGGGCAGACTCTCGTAAATTCAACAAAGGAAAGGTATCCCTTACACAGTTGTACACTGTTAAAAAAAAACGTAACTTTAACAGTTATATACTGTAAGCCTCAACAGTATAATACCGTATCTTATTTTACGGTTATCTACCATAATATCATTGCAATTTACAGTATATAACTGTATTTATTACTGAATTTTAGCCTCACAGTAATATACCGTATCTGGGAATTGTATACTGTATGGAAAAGGAAAATGGACACTTTGGGATTAGAACCCACATTCTCAACATTCAAGGCAGAAGCCTAACCAACTGAGCTAACTTGGACTGCATGAGGTGTACACTGTCATAGTCAGCACCAATGAGTAGGATCAGTACTACTATGCAGGTGTTCAACATTAGACAGACATTAAGTCATTAGTTTCATACCCCTACTTATTCAGTTAAGTAGCAAAGCTGGGCTCTGTGTACCTACAGGCCTCCATAGGTCAGTGGTAGAGCACAGGCTTCATATGTGAGAGATCTCGGGTTCAAACCTCGGCTAGTCATGTTATCAAATTACTACTATACAGTAATAGTACTATCAGTAGTAGTGGTTTGCAGCATGCCTTCTGTATTTTTGGCCATGATTAGTAAAATATCTTTTTCATACATTTAGGAATTTGGAACTTTGTCATTAAAAATGTTAGATTTTTAGGTTTTTATACCATTATTAAGGTAATCACCTCATTGGCCTGCTATTTTTGGTATGGCTTACCAACCAGAACACCCTAAAACATTTACAAGATGTTTTAAAACACCTTTTCAGTAGGATTAACATGTAGACACCTTTTTAGAACAAGAACTCAGCTATAGCCCTGTAGGTTTTACCTCCAATAGTCAAACAACCCATGCAAGGCTAAACCAAGAGAAAATGCATGTACTTGGTTATTGGCTAAATTATCCTGTACTGTGATTACAGGAAAAATAAGACTTTCAATGCTGCTAAAATTACATCCAGTGTAAACTGTATGGCATTTTACTATAGTATGTATTGCAGTATATTATCGTTGAACTTAAACGGTGTTCACCTGTAAAAATTACGGTCACACAGAATTACGGTCACCCGTTAAATTAATGGTAAAAGTTCGGCAACATAGTTGCCAGTACTTTACCGTAAATTTGACGGGATTTTTTTAACAGTGTACCCAATATCCAAATAACAACCCATTTCCCACAGCAGACAGATGTAAAATTAATGAGAATGCGGGCAACCCCGCTGTTATACCTTTGTAAAATATATGTAGGAGATTAAAGATATCGATATCTTTTGCTTTATCATCAGTGGGTTTCTGTGCAAACAGTGGGGAAAAAACACATTGTGTGGATCTTATTTTACCGAAGGGACTTAAGTTCAAATAAAAAATGTGTTTAAAAAAGAGTCTAGTTCTTGAAAAACTCAGCTGTAGACAAGTGCCGTGAAAGGCTTCTTAAATGCTTCTCTCACAAGGGGAGACGCTTCCATTAAGCATTCCTCCTGGGTGTTAATGTGGACTAATCTGTTACGATCCCACCTGTTCAGTCTGTCCTTTGGTTACTTTAGAGTGAATGAAGCACTCCTGGGTTCCTACAGTAACAACTGGCGCACGACGCAGACCCCCTGTACGTAGGCTTCTGCCCAGGTGGCACAGCCAGGCCACCTAGTGAGCAAAGCTTTCAGCTGGGCCATTTTCGCCCTCACACCTCTTCTATGCCCGTGCCTTGTACTGCACGCCCGATGTTCACAGCATTTGCCATGTTGTCCTTATTCCTTCGACATTTTAATTAACTTTTTTCATTAGGTCTTTCCGCCCACCTGGCTAGTACAATACCTTTCCTGGGACCACCTATGGAGTTGCCTGGTGATCTGTGTAGAGGCAATAGACGCTGGGGTACTTCTTTGTATTTGCAGTGACCGAATCAATGTCTTGTGCATGCTCTGCTTGTTGCGAGGTGTCATTGCGCAGCGTTTCGTTTCCCAGTGGGAAGGCACCATGATGACAGGCATTGTTTTAAAGGTGGTTAAATCGCCATAATGGGTCATAATTGGCATTTAAATTGACCCATTGTTGGCTATTGTTGCCCCTTTGTTTTGTCTACAATGCTGAGGCACTGTGTACGTAGCATTAAGCATAAAGTGCCCTTCCATATAGGGCACAGTGTAAATATCCTTTATGCGCTTTTAATTGCTGGACATTTGTTTGAATGTTTTCCGTATGACCCTGTGCCCGGCTGTTTAATGTCATCAATGTTTTATGGGTTTTACTACACGAGTCCTAACACCCATTCCCTTTGTTACGAGCTCTACGTTCGTGTTTCGGAACCGTATTATGTTTATGAAAATCTTTATAGGTTAATGGGAGCCAATGTCCTAGAAAAACGTTGTTCAACAGACAAACTATGAACTTGGCTACTTTTATCATTGGTTATTTGACGGAATCAGTATCAATGACACGAGCTCTTGTTCTTTCATATGCATATATTAAAGATCCCATTGCATGTGTCATTTTAAATAAGTGTCATTTTGAATAGATGATAGCTGATCAACCCTGGACGTACATGATTAAATCTGAGAAACAAACGGAAAATAATGAAGCACTAGAAGCATAACAAAGTCTGTGGAAATACTGATTTAGTCATGTGATTTAATTCCATTGATAAGTGAACCCCAAGGGACAAGACAAAATAACTATTAGAAAAAAGTCGTGAATATTTCGCCGACCCGATGCCGGGAACATGTTACGATGTACTTTATACGCAGCGTGTATGTTGTTGTCGGCATTCTCTGATATACCCAAACACTGGCCACTCTGTGCAGGTTTGATTATGGCTTGCTGTGAGCAGGTGCTTTGTCTTACATCCCAAGGGGCCCTTTATGGTAGATGGATCAAAGCTGCACACCGACCTATGTCTATACACCTACATTAACATGCTATCGATATAAAACATGTACACCGCCATCTGAGAAGGTCAACATGACACCTGTGTTTTCCACGCTGGGCTGAGAAGTACTTCCGAAGGTGAGCTTAGCTTTTGGACCACGGAGAGTCTGAGGCCATGGTCTAGGGGTGTAGGAATAACACGGGGACAAAATACAATCGGTGGCACCTGCCCGTTCAGGTAGGCTTGTTTGTATAAGCACGCTCAAAGGTAAATCCCCCGGGATCCACATAAGATCAAGATCCGGGTGGCTGGAAATCTATACTTGTAGACTTGTTTAGTACCTTATAAGGCATATGGCCTGAGTGTCTGCATACGCAATATGTGTAAGTCTGCAAAATAGCGCAACTCATTCTATAAAATCATCATATAGGCATTTGCAAATCTGATTTTTAAAAGAAAAAGATGAGGATTTTTAATGGTTTTCTCCGACAGAAGAAAAGGATATTATTTTCCACGAAAGCCAACCAGGTTTAATCCAATATGGGAAGGTTGATTAGGTTTGGGTGACCAATGGCACTTTGAATACATCTACGTGTTATGACTTTAACGGGTACTGGCTAAACCTTAAGCAGATATTTGTGCCCTCGAGTAATGTCAATATACCACTGTGTAAAAGAGTCCCTCGCACTAACCGGCTTAACGCCATAGCCAAAGGAAACACAATAACTCTGAAATGAATACAGAAAATCTATAGTAACAAGTAGGGTTTGATAAATCAGATATACATGTACCGTGAATATAAGACAAAACTCATTCGGTATGTTTTCTGATGAGAATGCATGTTTTGGTACCCTCATTTCTTAACACACATTGCTTATTTTACTACGACTTATAGTATAGATTGTCCTGTGACAGTGATGTCTAGCGAGTCATACTTTATAATAATATTATATGCACTGCGTAGTTTGATATCATCTTTCACACACTGTCGATAAATCTTGCTATGGCTAATGGTCAATGAATATGACACAACAGAGGATTCAGGTAGTATTATCTGCACAATGGATGCAAATACCATCAAGGCGTTCGATTAAAGATAGCAGCATATGGGCTAGGATTTTCTCAGGGTCAAGCTGGAAAGGGAATCGCGTGCGCCCCGGGGGGTAGAAGGTCTACTTTGTCCTTGTTTATAGGCTTTCCCCGACGAACAACTGTTATTATAAGTGTTGTAAATCCTGTAATAATCCTCGCCCATTGGACCTTTTGGTGTCATTGTTACCTCATATAAACATTTTTCCTCGGGATTACCAAACAGTTAGATTATTTTCTTACGTGACTGCTATATCACAGATTTAACGGTTGTGAGGATTGAATTGGTAAACTTGGCAGAACACTAAGCACAGAATGATCACTGCCTCCAAAATGACAATTTTCTTGTAATTATAAGCAATCAGCTCCTGAACTTTGGTAAGTTACAACTGAGGGTTTCAAATTGCAATTAACCTTTACGCAGTGATATATTTGACATGGGTTTTCAGTGTTGATTTAGCTCCAGAAAAGTTGCATCACGGTAACTACCGTATTGAAGAAGAATGACTGGAATGATACGCACTTGATATCGTTCGGACCGAATGTTTAGACATATAATATATGTACCTGTATCTAGTACATATATCCATGATACATATGCTAATAATACAGTGCCAGTTTATTCTTCTAACCCTTCCTAGCCCCCTTATGCTATAATGGGCAGTACGTAGCTGTGAGGCCAGCAATCAACACCTGCTCAGGTATATATATTTCACCTGGGCAATCAATACGTCAAGCTTGAGGAGGAAATTAAAAAAACGGCCACAGTAGCGAACCTAAACTAACAGCGACCACCCTCTACGCCTAGACCCCACTGCCCATATGTGCCCTCGACCTTCGCTCTGATTGGCCAGCAGAGGCCACGTGACCGTGACCAGCCAGGTGACCCCCCAGGGAGGAGGTGTAGGTGGAGTGTGGCGGGCTCAGTCCCACGTTGACCACTGTCCGCTGGGGAGGTAGCAGGGTAGCAGCAGGCCCAGCAGGGGATCGACCTCCACTTAAGGTGCATAGTGACCACTCCAAAAAGATGGGGTTTCCCAAAGCACACCTTACACCCACCTGGGAAAGATCCTTATTAAATACCTGAGCCAAAAGGCAATACCTGTGTGCTTTACAAGATAACCACGGGGGGTAAAGCGGATTTTTTTCAGGTGTGATAATGTGCTCAGCTAAAGACCATTTGTTTTATTGTTCTCTGTAAGTCTCTCTTCTATTGTTTCTCCAGGCGCAACATTAATCTTCTCCTTTGTGTTCTTGCAGGTTGCAGCCATGTTTCGAGGAGGTGCAGATGGTGACTTTGGCACGCGAGTGGTGAGAGGTGACATTCTGGAGAGTACCTGTCAAGGAGTAATATCCTGGGAGACGCAAAGCCCTGGAGAACAACGGGCTTAGTGTGGACTTAATACACACACACCATGGACATATCCTTCAGTCATAACCCCTGAAGTTTAAGGATCAGACCACGAAATGTGCCTGCACGGATCATACCTTTCACTCACATAGACTGAAAACCATGCACGATGATGTTTTCATTGCTTCACCAAGGGATGCAACTATTTTCTAAGCTTTCGATATCAAGAAACACTATGGGGTGCGTACATGTGAATCTACTGCTACTGCTGTGCTGCTTCGTACATTTAGGTACGTGCCAGGCCCCAGGCACACCCATTGAGTACCACATAGATGAGGAGTTACCCAGTCGGACGATGGTGGGGAATATCACCAAAAGTGCGGGGATTACTAACCTGACCCAACTCCAGGAGATGGAGTTTAGCCTGGCCGAGCAGAGGGAGAGTAAGTGGAATTTGTTCATCGTGGACGACGCAGGGATCCTGCGTACCACGGAGACGATCGACAGGGATAAGGTGTGCGCCCAGGAGGACGTGTGCGCCGTTAATCTGAGGATTATCGTCCAACCCATCAGGTACTTCAGGGTCATCAAAGTGACCGTCCACATCGATGACCGCAACGACAACCCACCCACCTTCCCCCGCCAGACCCTGCAGCTGAGCATTAAAGAAACGGCCACAAACGGCACCCTCCTGCCCCTCCCGGGGGCCGAGGACCTGGACAGTGCTGTCAACGGGATCTCCGGGTATAAGATCAACCCAGACAATGGACCCTTCGCCCTGGAGACGAGGCAGGACGGGGATGGGGAGGTGGTGGACCTGAAACTGGTCCTCCAGCAGAAACTGGACAGAGAGCAGGAGGAGTACTACACCATGTGGGTGACCTCAGTGGACAGGGGTCAGCCCCAACTGACCGGCTCCATGCTCGTACAAGTCAAAGTCCTCGACGCCAATGATAACAACCCTAAGTTTGAAAACGACACCTACAAGGTGATGCTGCCGGAGAACATACCTGTGGGAACCACCATCCTCCAGGTGAAGGCCAGGGACGAAGACGTCGGGGTCAATGGAGAGATTGATTATGAGTTCTCTGAAGCCACCATCACTGACCATAGCACCGTTTTCGGAATCAACGCAGACTCGGGAGAAATTTACGTCAAGGGGGAGATAGACTACGAGAGTTCTACGCTGTATCACTTGACAGTTATAGCTCGTGATAGAGGGGAGAATTCCCTCCCGGCCTATGCTAAAGTTGAGATCCACGTGGAGGATTTAAATGACCACGCCCCTCTGATAGATGTCAACACCCTGACCCCCACAGGTAATGCGGAGATCTCCGAGGGGTCTCCAGTGGGTATGTTCGTGGCCCACGTCTCAGTGACTGACCCCGATGGGGGTGAGATCAAATGTGAGATGGACAGTGACATCTTCGCCCTCCAGGACCTCTACAATAGCGAGTATAAAGTGGTCACTAAAGTTGTGTTTGACCGCGAGCTGAGGTCCGAATACCACGTCAACCTGGTGTGCCAGGACCGTGGTCAGCCCCCACTGACCAGCACCAAGCACATCGCCGTCACGGTGACTGATAAGAATGACCACACCCCTGTCTTCACCCAGGAGGTGTACCATCACACCATGCTGGAGAACAATGGCATAGGACAGACCATTGTTTCCCTCAGCACCACTGACAAGGATCTTGGCAGGAATGCTGCCACTGTCTTTGAGGTGCGTGAGGCAAACGGCCAGGTGGTGGTGGACAGGATCACGGGGGTGGTCACTGCCAACCAGGTCTTTGACTATGAGCACACCAAAAAGTACGAGTTCATAGTCGTGGCCGTGGACCAAGGAGATCCGCCGAGAACTTCAACTGCCACTTTGATCATCGACATCACTGATGAGAACGACAACAAACCGGTTTTCAGCCAACAAGCTTACGTTTTTGAGATCGCAGAAAATACATCAGCAGATTTGGCAAATGTTAAAATCGACAGGGTTATAGCAACGGACGCCGACGCTCCTCCTTTCAATACCATTTTATATAGCCTTGACACTTCCAATGATAATAAAAGCATGGACTTCCAAAATCTCTTCAGCATTGATCCAAACACAGGGGATGTGCTCCTGCAGCAAGGACTCGACAGGGAAACACAGGATTCTTATTCATTCAAGGTTAAAGCTGAAAACGACGGCTACCCGGAGGTATTCAGTTTGGTTGACGTAGAAATTCGGGTCACTGACATTAACGACCATGTGCCAATTGTACACCTGAACACCTTTAACTTCACAACCGACGGCAATGACACAATACATCTACCCAACGAACTGCCAAAAGGCCGAGTGATTGCCTCAATTAGTGCCTCGGACGCCGACACAGGCGCCAACGCTGCTGTAACATTTAAACTGCTCAATATCAGTGACAACCTTTTTAGGTTGGACACTGGGACCGGGGACATCATTCTCAACGCCAACCTGGAAGGCAGCCCTTATCATATCACCCATATCCTGATTGAAGCTTCCGATAAGGGCAGCCCTAAAATGTCAACAACTGCTGAACTCAAAATCATTGTTAACCGATCGGTTATTGCTATTGCGCCACCTTTAAAGACTGACCCCGAATCATTCTGGAACACCAAAAGCTTCTTTGCCATTGGCATCGCTGGCACCTGCTTGTTCATAATTATTCTTACAATCATATCGATTTTGATAGTGAAGAACAGGAGGAAGTCAAAGGATAAGAAGCATACATATAACTGCCGCCTGGAGGCAGAGAAATCTTCTCAGTGCAATGGGACTTCACCCCCTCCTGGCGCTGATCATGGGAAACATAACAGTAGCTTTGAAGGAGACCTCAAGGAACCTGAGAAGGTCACGGTGCAAGGAGTAGAACTCGGAGAAAGTTGTACGGACGAGTGCTGGCCCAAAGCCCAGGAGAACCCCTACGTGCTGGTGAGTACCTCCTACCTGTATAGACATTCCCTTTTAATACCAAAGCGTAATTCCACTCAAAACACTTTGTTTGCCGTGTTTATGAAGCTTAAGGTAGTGTTCCGCACACTGCCCACAGTTCCCCTTTCTCCCCATGCTAGTTAAGGGGGCTTAGCCCAAATGCCTTTCGAGTAGGACCAGGCCATTATGGGATACTAAAAGAAACTGTATCGTTTTATTGAATCCATTAGATTTTAGGGCTGACACTAGAGTGTTGTGATCATACCTCCATGGTGAGGGCCCTTGACTTAGCCCTCAGAGCCCCCTGCACACTGTGGGGCGTGCTAGGGCCTCCAGGGTCGCGCTCACCTTCGTGAAGTTATGAGGTCGGTGTTTGTATTTCATGCATGTAGTTCAAGAAGCAAAGGGAGTGGTCTATAGGTCAATCCCAAATTTGCATTTTACTTCATTTGGCTCAAGCAGTGGTAATACTTTATTTCATGTCGATTCAATGCAAGCATTCCCCTCCCTCATTTCTGTACCTGTTGGTCGTTCATTCATAACCCCTATAGTTATATGGGCAGTGTGGTAGCACCGCTTATGTAATATGAGTTCCAACTCAGTGTCAATCAATTGTCTAATTGTCCAATTTATCATTATCATTAATGATTGTTATTGCTACATTGTGAATACAGACAGGATCCATCTTGCAATAACGCCTGCCATTTAAACTTGCCCACGTATATACATGCCGGATGTGTCCCATTAACGATTAGGTTACATTAAAGGACAAATGCGAGAAGGAAAGAAAGAGAGAATTAAGAAAGAAACTTCAGCAAGTGAGAAATCACCTACGGCTGATTGATAAATTGAAATCGGAGTAGGCCGGGAACCGGGGCCCTGTCACCTGCCGTGTCGCCAGGGACTTCCTGCCCATTCAAGGCAGCCTGAAATGTAAAACTTATTGGCGCTAGGAAATGCCTATGCACAGATGGGCAGTTGGTCACAACCTTAATCATAGGGCAGTATTGGTTCTGCATTTGAGGCTACCCCTCTAACAAAAATGAATAATGATAGTAGTCACCTCTATAGGTTAGCCAGTAGCCCTTTGAATATTACAATGAGGGCGTTTTTTTCATTGCAAGACTATTAGTGCAAGATCAGCAGATGGAACTGCCGTGTAGGGAATAAGGGACGATTTCTTTAAGAGCTAGAGTAATTTTGGTAATTAATTTGGTGAGACAGCATTTGGTGAGCGAGGGTTTCTTTTTCTTTTTTGTCCGACTTTGCTAACGACGCCAACCATCTCATCAACGTTAAAGATTAATGATTCCCCAAGTTCAATCATTGCCTTCCGCCTCTACCCCTTGCAAGCAGGCTGGTCACCTGGTCCGACGTCTATTTGGCGACCAGTGACTTTATAGTAGATAATAACCAGGCGGTAACTTTCCTTCATAAGAACAGGGGAGGTTGGGCTGGCCAGTCCCTCCTGGGAGGGTCACTAATTGTCCGGTTTGTCCAGACCTCACCTCCCACAGCCGCGACCTGCCAGCTGGGTGCCCAGTCGCATTAACACTATTTGTAACCTTCTTTTGGGGAGGCGGCTCGCTTCTGAGACCTCTCAGTTTGACGAAATAGGAAAACATAGCCTCTTTAAAGAGGGGCTTCGCGCGGGCCCCGCCTGCGGGTAGTCTGTTGGCCGCCTCCCCGGGTGCGGTGCGGGGGCCCCGGTAGGTCTCCATTCATCTCTCCGGCCGCCCCTGGCCTTTTGTTGGGGAGGGAACTGGTCGCTACTACCCCATTGTCACCACAGGACGTCTTGTCCGACTAAATGCTGAAAAACCCTCACAATGGAGGCAGGTAGAAAGCGACTTCTACCCTTTGCAGCTAAACCCTACCCTGAATAACCAGATTTAAAGGAAGCCAACAAAATAATTGTTACTTTTTACGTTGACTTTGCTGTGGGTGCTGGGAAAATGGCATTCCAATGAACAGCTGATGAAAAGTCCTTCAATTTTGACTTTCGCAGTCATTTTTAAATCCAAATGTATTCGACAACGATTACGTAAAGATTGAGGAATCAGATGAGATACATTCTCCGACTTAACACTATCTAATCTTGATAACATTTTACGTAACCCTCCGCCAAACTGTCTACTTCAACTGAAAACGATCAATATTGTCGACGAATAACGGCATTTATCACCGTAATCGTTTTCTTAATACTTGCGTAGGATGTGATTCAGACTAGAGTAATCAGACCTACAACTTCAATAGGCAGGTGAGATTGGTTCAAGACCCCACTTTCCGGTCCGAAGGGGCTTTTCGCACTTTTCCCCTATGGTAATAGCTTGGTACCCATCTCAAGTTACCTGCCTTCTGTTGGAGCCACCCCGTGTTTAGCCAGGCGACAGGTGTACTGGAAAATGGACGGAATTTTGTATAGCAGGTGATAGGCAGTCACAAATTAAGTCACACTCGAGAACCTCCTGTATTTGTGCCTTTGCGCACGGACTACATGCCCGTCTAACCTTACAAATATTGCCTGACTGATCTTTAATGAATTCCGGCTGAATAACTAAACCCTGCAACTGAGGTTTTTTTCATCTGTAGGATTGGGATGGAGAATGGACAACAACTTCAGTATTATGTTCCCCTTGTGGCTAAAGTATTATATCATGAGCCCGAGGACATGTTCTTTCTCCCAGTGAAAAGGGGAGGCAGGAATCAAGAGTGAGGGCTGAGAATGGCCATAGAAAATGTTCAACACGTGTTGCGGATCTGTTGTAAGATCCAAAGGTGCTGTAATCCTTAAGGGTCTCAGGTATTAAGCCCCTATAGTGTGAACTGCCTTTCAGCCTGGAGGATTTACGTCGGATCAGATGGAGGGCTCCTGTGGGGCAGGTGGAACTCTTCTCTCCCTGTTGCCCATTTGAGTGGCAGGCGTGGCGGGTTTAACACCTGAGCCTAGACTCGAGTAACACTCACCTCATCTAGCCTCCAGAGTGAGAGGACACAATGGTACAGAGAGCCCCGGGATCGTTAAAGGATCCATGTTACAGTGGCGGCCTCTGTAGTTTGAGAAGAGAACAAATAACATGGTCTCCAAAAGGTCTGCGCTTAGTATAGAGGAAATACTGCATTGGGGTTTGGCTCTGTTACAATGTACTTAGTACTTTAAGGGTTCACTTCTAAAGTAGCCATTGCCTGTACAGATAAAAGGACAGTGTGTGCTTTATGTTAGAAAATACTATTCAGAAAGTATAAGTTTACTTCGAGTTGACTGATTAATCCCGCATCACCTATTACATTGCTTTCCCATTTACTAGAAGTAATTGTTAAGAGTCAGTGTATTACCCCATTGACACTCATACTAGCTTCCCTTCGTTAGCCCCTTACAGTTTCCCCTAATTGTTCAGTCCCTTTGAGTCTTTGTGGAAACACAATGAGTCCTAAAAGACAGTCCAGAAGAATGGGCCTCCATTGCTTTGTCTTGATGCGGGTTATTTTCTGAGCAATCACTACCCTTGTCAATGGTGTTAAAATGCTGATTGTCTTTCTATCGTTTCACATGGTCCTTCAAAGAGAAAACGGGAACAATAAAACAATATGAATTAACAGCACAGCCAGACTCAGAGTTAGTTTGCGTTACTATGGCGGGAAATGGTAGTGCAAAAGACAATGCTAGTTGGCCTATGCAGGTATTGGTACAGTGACTACTTAAAGAAGTGTGTTTCTTGTCATGGAAAATAAATCCCCCCAAACAAGAGTTTAAAGGACAGAATTGTTTTTATAAAATCAACTTAAACAATTGCTCAGAAATACCAGAAAGAAAAGGCAATATGCGCAATAGGCGATACACTGGATACTTGTGTCGCCAATTCTCTCTTATAAAGCCATGTTAATGTGGCGCGGATGGCAAACATCTTGGGAGTGTCACCTGTCTATAGATAGACCTAATGCTCACCTGTGCAACCGTATGCAGCATTTGAAATAGGTTATCCTAGATCCTCTAACGTACCTCCCAGCCATGATTAGTCTATTCATGCTCTAAGCATTCGTCTGTGGGACCAACAATATGTTGCGCCTAAGAATTACTTAATTGCTAGGGCTGATTAGAGAAAACCACAAGAGGGACAGCTGGAAATAGCCAGAGATCTTCTTCGAACCATCAGCCAAGGCTTTAGGAAGAAGCCTGAGCTGAAAGGCTAATCTGGTGGGTTTACGGACCGGCAGACAGGCAGGGAAATGTTTTGACAGGTGAACTGAAGGATTGCATCACCTTTTTGTGCAGGAAGAAACCCCCGTCCCATCCCAGTGATTAGGTGGGCAGTGTGCGATGACCCCCACTGATTAGGGTTTAGACCACGGAATTCCTCCATTGTTTGACCTCACATGTTGACATTGGGTCTGGAGGTGGGGTCTAGAGGGTTGCATTTATGTTGGATTGCGTGGAAGTGACCCAAGAAAAGGGAGTTTGGATTTTAAGGGGGTTTTCAAGATAGGTTTGGGATTAAACACCGGATGTATACGTCCAACTCTCTTGGAGATATGGGAATAAATTCTGTATATCTCAAATTGTAAGTCTGCAGTGCATCTTATCTTTTCAAGTACATCGATGATGGAGATTAGTAACTTCTGGCCATTGCAATTGGGCTTGAACTGTCTGAATTGTCTAAATCATAACAGTTTTGGAAGAGGATTGTGGATTGGAATGCCATTTCTATAAGAGAGTTAAACCAGATCTGGTTTAATTCGAACTTGAGTTGTTGTTCATCAATGCACCTACACGAACACTTAAGAAAGTGCCATACATTCCAACAAGACAAAATAGACACATTTCCCTTGAGGTGCCAAATAGTCGGGCTTCAGAACACGTAATAACATAGTATCAAATGTCATTTTCACTGGATCAAAGGCATTGCTTCTTTGACCATTGCCTATACACTTTAGGTTAAACCCAGTCACGTCTAGCTGTTGCCTCATCATAAGGTCCCAACGCTCGGCTACCACCTGTTACCTGGCCAAAGAAGGGAGGCTTGTTTGACAAATCAAGTCGGAAAAGGGAGGGTTGATGGACAAATCAAGTTGTCAACCCTCCTCCACCCCCTGACCAACAAGTTGCTGTCTGGTGGGTGTAAAATGTCTTTATATAAGACGAGGACTTCCAACCAGGTACGACGCCTCAGGATCAAAGCCTGAGGCTGCAGCTTTTGTATACCTATGATGACCCGCTATGAGAAACCTACAAGAAGGGGATTACATAACCCGGCAGCATTGTGGGAAGTGGCACCCCACTTTGTGGTTTAAATTTAGGTGACTTGGCCCTTGCTTCAGACAGACCGAGAAATTAGTATCTCCTCTCTGAATTATTGTCATTGTGGTGTCTGAGATTGCCCGATTGTCTGGGTGTGAAAGGGCAGGGCGGGGAACTGGGGAAAACTGTGAGACTGAGCTGTGGAAACTTAACACCTAAGTTGGCCAATATGCAAAAGGTCCAGACCACAATGTTGGCTGAGTAGAGGGGTTTGTTGATGGGCCTCAGACTGTTAGATTGTGTGCGCTGTAATATTACATTTTCATTGGAGTATATCAGCGCCCGGTGGTCAGACCACCCAAGCATGAATGTAAATAATTAGATAAAACAGAATAATGACTTTGTCTGACATTACAAACTATTGTTAGTTTCCCCAAATACAACACTTGCGACTTTATCAATATAGCGTTTTATTGTATAATTTACTCAATGTTTTTCTCTGGATAGTATGATTCATTAGACTCGTTCGAGCTTTATAACTCAGGAAAACAGATTTTCCATAATTATCCATTATTACCCAATCGTTGAAAGTACTTTTTATTATACAACTGTATAGATACATTCTTTTCAAAACGTAAAAATTCACAATGTTTTTCATTCCAGGATCAGACGTCAAAGATGGACCATAATCACAAGCGGGACTCGGGGATTGAGATGACGTCCAAGTCGTCGGGCAGTGATTCGGACTCGGGCATCCAGCGCCACCTGGTGCCCCCACAGCAGCACCCCCCTGCCTACAACCGGCTGTCGGCCCAGCACACCCCTATCAAAGAGATGGAGCTACAGGTATTACCCTTAAGTCAATACTTCTCAGGGTCAGCGTGGGAAAGGACTGCCGGGCGGTCGTATGAATGACAGTGTTGGTTTTAAGGGCGAATTGGTTTCCAATAGTAAAATCACAGAGCGGTTTAAATGTAGATGAGATTTTAAACTTCTTGCAAAACGTTTGGCTTTTAAACTGTTAAAGATAAGGTCATTGAGATATTGACGTGTTTATTAACTACTTCTATTGTGATGTCTCTATACCATCTATATGATGATAATTACAATACCGGGGTGATCAGGTAATTGCCCGATAATATTGGCCCATCATGTTATAAAACCCCATGTAAAAATGCAGACATAATGTAATTTTCTGTTACAAGGTGTTTCGAACAATTATTTATCTTAACTTTATTTTCAGGTACAGGATATGCTGCACATGTTACTGCGGGAGAAGGAGTCCCCCTCAGAGACCGGGTCGTACACGGACAGTGGGAAGGGGCCGAGCGAGGAGGGCGACCACTCCCACAGCTGGCCAGACTGCCACGTCGACGCCGCTAAAGGTACGCATAGGCCACCATCATAGTCACTTCTCTTTTTTTCTTTCTTTTTACTGATGTCAATCTTTCCCTGAATTATATCTAAATTATAGGGTCTAATTGTACTTGAAGGACGCGCCATTCTGATTTCCCTTCCAGTTTGCATAAATGTGAATTTTCTTTATCCTTAGTCAAAATAGTAACCTATTTCAGAAGTAATTAACCTAACCAACTGAGTAACTTTATTTGGTCCTATTACTTTCAAGAATGTTGCATAATCATATCTCCTACTCCTATTGCCACTGATCTTGAATATCTGGATACGGGAATGTGTTTCACTTTCAGTTGTGCCACTTTGATTCAAATATATCAATTGTAATAATTTCCCAAGCTCATTCTAACCACGCTCATTTCTTTTTTTAACTCCAGGTTTGCCTACAGTGGTTGAGGCCCACGCTTTAGCGCTGACCGACCGGGACGACCGTCGACACAGCCACACGGACAGTAACGGCGCGTATGGCTGCTCCGCTCCTCCAGGGGGCGGTACTGGGCACCACCCCTACAGCGACGACGGCATCTACGTCGAGGCCATACCCAGGGAACATGTGTATGCCCAGGACCCGAGCCGACGGGCCTACGACAACCGGCTCTACCGGGCCGGCGGTGGTCACCCGGCGGTCAAAGAGCACAGACCAGCCCTGCCCATTCCCTCCTACACCCCACCGCCCAGTTACCACGACAGTGTGGCCACACCCAAGAGACTGGTGAGGTTTGCGTCCTACAACCAACAGCCTGGAGAGAGGGAAGCTCCTACGTACGTCAGGGCTGCCTCTGATAGCGAGTCATGGTCGGGTGATCGAGAAGATCTTTATGCAAGTGTTTTCCGTGAGGGGGCGCCAGCGGCAAGGGGGAATGCCCGGAGGGGGGATAGACTGAGCATTGCCTCCTCTCCCCCACTGGAGGAGAACCCTTACGCCAGCTATGCCCTCCCGCGTCTGAAGATACCCCATCAGGAGGATAGCCTCTATGACCAAGTGGACAATTTAACTTACAACAAGGACAATTCGATGAGTGATACTTATGCTAATCCAAACAATATCGAGAGGCCAAAGAGCCACAGAAAGGAAGGAAATAAGGAGAAATCACGTTCCAAACTCCAAAGAACTAAAGCTGAACGGCTTGGGGAAACAAGCACAAAACCTAAAAAGCCCAAAGTGCAATTCTGGGACGAAGGACCTGTAGATAAGTGTGTGCATGATATTGTAGCCAAATACATGCCTGACCGAACTGAAAATGGAAACTGCTTAGACTCTGTTGACGGATTCTCTGATGATGACGTCACAACAGAATCTGGAAGTTACGTTATTGACTCTGATGACTTCCTGAGGGATAAGAACACAAGAGACGCTGAAACAATGTTTGTAGATTATATTGTTGTATGACGAAATCAACATTGCCTTTGCATATTTGATCAGTACAAAAACCGTCCAGTGTTCAGATTCAATTAAGCATAGGGTCTATATGTGGCCTATGTGTGGCTTATATGCCTAATGATAGTGCCTACAGATAAACGTTGGCCCACAGGCTGAAATAATATATTTTAAGGGTATCATACAATTATACATATATATATGCAATGACTTTCATTTTGAGACACCAAATAAAAGGAGCAGGTTCCTATATTTTGCACAATAAATAAGATGACTGAATTTACTAACCCACAATATTTGATCATGTTATAAGATAGAATATCTATCAGAAGCAGCATACTGAAATTATGTCTTCCTTAAACATAATTGGTATACATAATTTGAGAAGGAGCTGTTTCACGGATGAAAGAATGTCTCATGTACATAATAGCTGTACATAGAATTTCGAGAAAGGATGCTTTGGAAGCGTCGATTGCAAGTGTTGGTGCTATGCAAGTTCATAATTGGAATACAGCATTGTAGACAAGATTGCTTTATTTACATCGATGCCATTGAATGGATTTTCGTACAGAGCCGCGACACCCTGATATACTAAAAGAAATACTTCAATAACTGTTTTGACCGATCCGGCTTCTAGTGTGAATGTCCAGCTTGGATGAAGCAACTTAAAGGAAAACATGTTTACAGTTTTTATATGTAACACCTATGAATCTCATACTTATGCTGTCTTGATAAATGAACTTTCCTCTTTGTACATATTTTGTATATTTCTAACATTTGTATATCACCCAATATTTGTAAGTATATTTGTACATAATAAGACATATTACAACAGAAATACAAATTGCAATAAAAAAAAGTGATATTTGAAAAAGAGTGTTTTATTCAGTTCACTTTGAGAAATATTGTGCTTTTTATATACGTTGTGCCTAGCTATAACCAGGTGTCATACATGTCCTTACATGTCAAATATAGGCCTACTGATACATGTTTGATAACCTTTACCAGATGAAATGTAATGTAATAGCAGATTAAGGAACGAGTCTTTCCAGATCGTTCTTATGATGATCAGATCACACTATCATAAATTAACAATTAACCAAAGTCCATACAAGTATGTGAAAGGATTTCGGCATAAGAATGCGTATGCTATTAGTAATTATGAGAAATGTAGTGAGGTGGTTCATTGCTCGATCAACATGGCGACGTAGCTCTAAAAATGACAAAAGTTATCAAAGCTATATATGACTTCTTTAAAAAAAAAAAAAAAATCATCACCAAACTGGGTATAGCTTACTGGTCTTCCGATTGGCAAATACAAACATATGCCTATAGTGATATGAATATTAAACTTTATAATTATATCAAAAAAGAAATAGTAACGCTGTATGAACTTTGGAATTTACTTTGATTTACAAATTGGGGAAAGGTCATGGAAAGTTTGGTAATGATTCACACCTACCCTTCAAGGAACTTTAGTTGTCTTTACAAGAAAATCATATCTAATATCTGTCAAAGGGTCTTAAGATGATGTCAGGATGTTTCCCATAGTATTTACAATATTGTTTGGTAAAGTAAAGACAACATTTGAATCAATTTTACTGTGCCACCTAAAAGACCATAGTGGACTCTTAATTTACCTTGTAATCTTTACAGCAATCATAACTAAAGGCTACTCAACAAGAAATCATATTTACTTACAATAAGCTTTCTGCAAAGTTTCATATCATGACATTTACTTTTTCAGTAAAATTTACTATGTTCTGAGTTTTATAAATCCTTCCATTAGAGAGCATCACATGCTTATTGCATTTTTGCACATTTTATGCATTAATCCATATTCATTTTTACAAATAAAGGGATATTTTAAGAAAAGTATCATAATTATAATTATAATCATAAATTAATTAAAATCATAATAATATGACACCTTTTAGCAATAAAGAACCAGATTTAGGTGAACATGATTCTATCTAGCCTTGACGTATCTATCCTAGATCCTTTAGAAATACAATCTCTAAACCTATCCAATATAGGCCTACTAGCACATATAATACATGTACCTTTAGATGTTTTAGGCACATTCCACGTTAAGTCTTGCAAACCATGTCTTCTGCCTTTTATACATTCAAAACATTAATTGTTTTTGTGTGATAATTTTGTGAATGATTTTCCTTTTATCCTGACATCAAAATTGTTGATTTCCTCGCTTTGCTTTATAAAAATTTAGGAAATTGCCATTTTTTCACAATGTCATACAAGGTATATGGCTCTGAAATGCTATGTCTGCATAAATTAGCAAATTTTTATAATTTTGAGAAAAATATTTTTCATGATTTTTGATGGTCACAAAACTTCACAAAAATAATTCCCTAATATATAGATATCATTTTTCATCATTTCAATTTTTTTCCCTTTAAGATTATATCTCCTTTATTGACATTGAAATTTGTCCACAAATTTGAGTAACCTCCGTCAGGATTAATATGAAGCCCCCTTGTGAAGTATAAATTCATTCATACATCAATTTTTATATAGCAAACAATAGATGTATATTATCAGAAAAAGCCCATATCGCTTTGAAAGGTATTCTCTTTAACCTACAAACACAAAATAATTATTTAATTTATTTTTCTTTTCATATATTTAAGGGAGTAACCTCTGTCAGGATCTCGTTTTCCTTATATACACATCTGAAAATAATTTTTTTACAACCCTGTGATAGAATCATGTTATTCAAGCTGATATAAAACATTAGAATCATGTAACATAAATCGAGCATCAAGTTTTTGGCCAAGTTAAGTTTGTTGTTTTTTTTGTTTTTTTTATTTAGCCAAAATCCTGTTTACACAAGTTCTTCCTTTCAGCTTTTACACCACCAAAATCAATATTCATATCAACTACATTTCACATGTCTTATCAACACAGTATTTAGTTATATACAATAATATCATTTGAGCAATCTACATAAGGCTGTACATCAACTTCTATTTTAAAATTCACACCAATTCACATTAGTCCATACCACCATGTTTCAAATTAGAATAATTCCTTTACCTTTTGCGTAAACTTGACAATATCTGTTTCCTTTTGTAGGCTTTCATCAAGATCATCCCATAAACAAATCCCTCTATAATAGGGGGATTTTTGTACTTTTGATTATACCGTAAATTTTCATTTTAATTTTACCTTGTTTTTACTTCTTAAGTTTATGCTTGGTCAATAGTTATCCAAATGTTCAGTTTGCTGACAGTATCTATGTATATGTTTCAATAAAGACCTTTTTCTCCGAATCTTAATTGATTCAATGTTATACTTTTTGCGTAATATTCCAATATCATTCCGTGCCGACAAGTCAAAACAATATTCAATTCGTCTGATAGCCCTTTCTTCTAATTTCTGGACCTTCTCTATTAAATACATATCTGCTGACTCTACAACAAAGTCAATGTATTCTAAGTGAGGTCGTATCATAACCTTGTAAATTTTTCCAGCGGTTCTTTCATCAATATATCTCCTAATTTTACATAGGATACCCAATTTTGAATTAGCTTGTTTATACATTGCATCAACGTGTAAAATAGTAACCTCCGTCAGAGTAACCTCCGTCAGGATAACCTCCGTCAGGATGACTTCCTCAATGCAATACCCTGTCCTGACTGCTCCCTATCTTCCAGATTCGGTATATCCTAATTTTTTATGATTATATTATAGTGAAAATGAACAAAAATATATAGAAAATGTTGATTTATATGTGTTATTGCAATTAGCTTCAAAAACTGACGGAGGTTACTTTTTAACATAAGAATATTAACTGTTTATCCTTAAATGCCAGTATTTTCTAAAATAATACCTACTATGTAAAAATTCTCTGGTAAAGTAAAGTTTATGATAATGGCATTGAAATAACATATCTGATTAGTTCAAAATTTGATGTAATTTTTTGCCATTTTTGATATATCAAATGCAAGACTTAACGTGGATTGTGAGTTTAATGTGCCTATAATGTTTTTTTATGATACTGTAGCGCTCCCTGGGTCAGGTTAGGCCCGGGGAGTCAATTTAAACCAGGTTGATCACTGGGATTGGAAGTGTGACAAATGACCAAACAACAATAACTTAAGTTGAACAAAGTTTATTAAAACAATCTCTCTAGATATTTACAAAGTAAAGTACAAAGCCAGAATGTACAAACAGTAACACAAAGTTACAAATAAGGTTTCCAAAAAATAAGTTACACAAATAAAGGTTCCACAAATACCCTTTTCACAAAAAGGTAAACAAAGTCTGTACTTAGAAAAATACAAAATATAAACAAAATCTGTAATTTGGAAAACAGGCCCAAATAAGCAAAGTCTTAATCTAGAACAGGCCAAACTAAGCAAGTCTGAAACTTTAGGGGAAAACTGTTAAGTCAAAATATACTTGTGGGGCAAAACCATTAACTAAAAGATAGGCTGCTATCCCGGTGGTTGAAACAATAACTCGAGGCTGGTTTGGGCGAATAAATAAGTGACACCTGGCCCTTTAATACACAAACGGTACAGATAAAAGAGACGTTGCTACAAAGCAACTTACAACAAGTACCAATAACAACAAGTACCAATAACAACAAGTAAGTTCAAAATTGAGTTCCTGCCGCTCCGGCGGCCGTCAACTGCGAAGTGGAACGCAACGGCCGAACTATGACGTGGCCGTGACGTCATCGCGCATCTCCATGGATGGTAACATGGCAACCAGCCAGTGGCACGCTATAGTCAGATAAGCGGGCGTTATCTCCCCATAGGCTGCTATCCCGGTGGTTGAAACAATAACTCGAGGCTGGTTTGGGCGAATAAATAAGTGACACCTGGCCAAAACCGCCCAGACCAGGCTAGAAGCGCAAGCTACTACCAAACAGTTTGTCCTTCCTAATGTGCGAGTCTCTATCCTCTGAGATATATTTGAAGGCACAAGTGGACGCCCACTGCCCTCGCCTTTTGATATCCTGGATGCTGTAGCCAATCGTTGACATGTGAGAAGCACCACCACGCCTGAGACTATGGGATGAGAATCCATGATGATCCACGCCAGCCAGCTTCAATGCTGACGTAAGTTTTTTGTTAAACCAGCAGGCCGTGATGGGCTTGGGTCCTGTGGCGCCCGGCAAGCGGAACAAGTTCTCCGATGGCTTGCCCCCAACCAGCCTAAAAACCTCCCTCACCCAATACACTGGACAAAGGCAACTTCCCTCGCATGCTGTCACATGAATCTCCCTATCCGGTGATCCCCTGTGTAAAGTCTTTGTTGAACAGATTTTTAAAGTCATACCCCATGTCTCCCATACAATATCCCCTACATTTATAGTGTGCTGGGAGGCACAATAGTTTGAGACCCTTAGTAGTGTGCGGAAAGCTAGGGTAGCCGCAGCCCAAAAAACTATACCTTCCGCATAAAGCAAATTGAGTTTAGAATAAATACTCCTTAACACGCTAACAGTCATCGGCTTAGCTGGTCCCCTACCGGGACTTGACAGGTTCCTAGCGCCCCTTAGGGCCTCCTTTACACGAAAGTCATTAAGGTCCAGTTTAATGGAACCAATACTCTTAAGGTAGTAAGACAAGCCAGAAACATAGCTCACAATCGAGCTGTAAACCATGAAAAAAGATAGGTATGCAATGTACTCAACAACAGTAACAATATCACAATCTTCCGGTTCGATACAAAAATTACGGCAGTAATCAAGGAAAGATCCTTTCTGGTAATCTCTCGCTCTAGCTGTAGACGCTGCTACGGCCCTTGACTTTAACGTAGACACTCTCTCCCTCAGTTGGCCCACAGTGATCACTGAAAATGCCATGACAACACATGCTGTTAGATTTAATTATCATTACACTCTCATCAGCTTTAGGCTTCTCGGACAACCTGGAGAGTGCGTCTGCCAGACAGTTATCAGCAGAGCGTACATATTCTGCATGAATTTCTACGTTATAAATAAAACATAACCAAAATAATTCTCGCAACCACCCCATGCAAGTCTTGTTTCTGCTACGACCTGTATTCAGAATGTGCAAGACCTGTGTGTTGTCTGTGACTAAGACTATTAGCGAGTCCCTGTGACCCGGGGCCCACCTCCTGAAACCAACTAACACTGGCCACAGCTCCAGTACATTAATGTGACGTTCATAATTATCAAAAGACGGAGGTGATGCAACATGACCCTCAACATTTAAGACTGAATCTACTGCTGTGTCCCAAGCGCCATGTAGCCAATCTGAGCCCGACCAGACCCCGAAACCATACATAGAAGAGTCTGAGACTATCTCTACCGACTTCTCTCTCTTAATTATCTTTGCAGATCCATTGAAGGCGGAGGCAAACTTCTCCCACCAAGCTATGTCTGCTGCGAACTCATCTGACAGTTTAATTCTACCACCCCTTGGGCACATGGCACTCAGATCAAAGATACGCCTGCTAAAAGTCCTGCCCCCTCGCACTACAGTGGCACAATGAGACACTAGTCCCCCCAGCCTCTCCAGTTCTTTTTTCGAAGCCACGCCTCTATTCTTTAGGCTTTCAACCACACCCATCAGCTTATCCACTTTCCCCTCTGGTAACGACAAATTCATTTTCACAGAGTTGATTATGATTCCCAGGAATGTACAAGATGTGCTAGGGGATGAGACTTTCTTCCAGGAGATAGAAAAACCAATTTGTCTGATTGCGTTTATGAGAATACTTAGACTTTCCCTACATTCTGATTCGGTCCTGCCCACCACTATAAAATCATCTAAGTAATTCACCACCCTTTCTACACCCCTTGCTCTCACCATGTCTACCACAAGGTTAGAAATAGAATCAAAGATAAATGGGGCACATTTAAGCCCAAAACACAAGCGATGGTCCTCCAGCAGCCATTCACCTTCGCCAAAGTCCCACCTCATACCTTGATACTTAATATCATCCGGATGAACGCAAACTGAGCGGTAGGCGCTCTCTATATCTACAACCGCCATATATTCCCCGCTTGACAAGATTTGGCAGACGGTGTCGATGGAATTGTAACTGAATTGCTTACAAGTGGTGGTCATGAAATTATTAATGCTGTCCTTTTCAGGCATGCTGCAGTCCGTTATCGGGCGCAGCTTGCCGTTGGACTTTTCCACAGCTCCCAACGCATGAATGCACTGAGGAGTGACTGGACTGCGGACAACTTTACCTTCCGCAAGCTCTTTAGACAAAAGGTCGTTCATCTCCTCAGCAAATTTCCCCCCCGTGATAGAAAGGTAATTTTCACAATCATACGTGCTCTCACAACCCTTATCCACTATATGGAAACCGTCGCAAAAACCATTCCAGAGGAAATCCTTTTGCTGGTCTGACAAGTTAGAACCCCCCGCAAACAAATGATTCGCTATCCTACAGGGTTTAAGCTGAGCGGGCACCCCCGCAATAATGTGTACACAGTCGCATATACCCTTCACGCAGTCCTCTTTCACATCGATATTCAAGCCACCATTACTGATAGGTGGGTCTACATCATTACTAAAACTAAGATGATCTCTGTCAACATTATATACATTTGACGACGTACAACTACTGTCCACATAACATGTTTGTTTTGACTCAACAGAATGAACATCAACTAGTAACTCATCACAACCCCGTGCTGTACATAGGCCCTGTCCCATACAAGGAGATTCCGAAACCACATGACTCCCTTCATCAATACCCATAGCAACCGTACTACAGGTCACACCCCCTGTTGCACCCTGGTCACATGGTACCTTAACACCAGCACTGACTCGACTATCGATGTATGGCCCTCATTTGCTCGAGGAAGAGACCTGACCCTTGCCCTCCCCAGCTTTCCTCTTCGGGCAATTCTGGTTCGAGTGACCCTCGTTGCAAACCGAACATACATGCGAGTATTTGCACCTTGAGTTACTGCAACCGCCCCTTGAGTTGTAGTCGTAACAGTAGCGCTTCCTCTTAGAGGAAGTACTCTGCTTCCCGCCCGAGGCTGAGGCACCAACGGCCCTGTCAAAACTAAAAAAATTCATCACATTGGCTGGGTCTACTTTCCCAAACTTTTTGAAACCCTCTTTGCCAGCTTGCCTCCTAACCTCTGTATCGTAATCCACTAATGCCCCAATTTTGAAAACCTGAGTTTCCCCTTTCTCAGCTAGCATTTTGACATGAGATACCAAGCCCTTTACATTTTGTTTTTTCTTAGCACATTTCTCGATAGTAGCGAGTGATACAATCATAAGTTTTTCGAATGAGTCTACGACCTCACCCTTAGGTAGGTACCGACTATGGGCGTACTTCCTTTCGGCTTTCCTATCCTCTTTGCTTTTGTCACGCCGCTTTCTCTTGCTTTTGCCCTCCTTGCGGCGCTTGCTCCTCTTGACCTTATTCGTGCGGCGGCCCGAAGATCCAGACTGATCTGTGGTGGACCCGCCCGCCGAACTCGCATCCCTTCCAGATGACTTGCTCTCCCCGTCCGACGATGAGGACGATGAGGAGGAAGATGAAGAGCTTGACTCGTCGGACTCCGATGATTGTTTATGTTTACGTTTAGACGGGCCGGCCGTTTCCTTGCCGACCGGATCCTTGACCCACTTCGATGACCTAGAACTCGCCGACGACGTTACGTCGCCCGCAGCCCGTGCAGATGGTGCAGATGGTGCCGATGGCGCTGGCGGGGCAGGCGGTGCCGATGGAGCAGATGGCTGACCCTCCGCCGCCCGCCTAGCTTGGAACTCCGAACGATAGGCTTCCTCCAGTTGCTTAATCCTCTTCTGCATCTCGTGCACCGAAAAAGCATCCGTTTTGCCATCGATTTCTGGGTATTCGTGATCCCTGATGACTCCTGTGTCGATGAAGGGTTGCCGCACGGGCGACGCAGCCGCTGCAGCCGCGTCAGCGTAGAACTCCTCATCACAAACTCGGGGGCACTTCGCTCCCCACGGGAAGCGATGGGCCGTTAAACATTTCCTGCAGTTCTTTACCTTCCCGTCTGGCATCCTGACCAAAATACGGCTGCAATTAGCCTTGCAAACCCGAGGTAAAGACAGTTCAAAATTGAGTTCCTGCCGCTCCGGCGGCCGTCAACTGCGAAGTGGAACGCAACGGCCGAACTATGACGTGGCCGTGACGTCATCGCGCATCTCCATGGATGGTAACATGGCAACCAGCCAGTGGCACGCTATAGTCAGATAAGCGGGCGTTATCTCCCCTTAATAAAACAACCTAGTCTAACAGACATAGGCAAAACAACCACCACAGAGTATAACAATAACCAGCCTAAAACTAGGCTATGCCAGTAACAGTCCCCTAGAGCCAAACAGGCCTTCTAAGTCTCACAAGTCAGGGTTACCTACCAAGGTCTGAACCCTACAGCAACAAAACACAGAGTGAGCAGAGCCCCAGGAGAGCCCCCCTTTTCTAGCCTGGGCACTGAAAGCACAGACCTCAGAGAGAGCACCCTACTCCAGACTCTCCAGTGCCCCAAACCCACTCCCCTGGAGCTCCCCTGGAGTAAACAATGCTGTGCTCTGATTGGTCAGTCAAGGAGGGGAGAGCAGCCCTCCCATTGGTCAGAAAGGGAGCGCTCTGATTGGCTTGTTCAGACCGTCCGTCCGGTCGCCGAGCACGGGCCGGAGTAAGCCTCCGAGACGGGCCGCGCGGTCCGTCCCTGGCCGCCCGACCTCCGCGGGCCGTCACCCGCCAATCGGCCTGTCTCGGCGCGCCACAATACAGCTGCTCAAATTAAAAAAACATAACATCATCTTGTACTCGTCAATGATACTACAGTGAAGTGTAGTCCTAAATTAGTGATTTACCTGTTCAGTTGTGAGTTTACCAGTTTATTGGGGCCCTTGATGGGGGGGTGCTGATGTCGCATGTCGAATTTAAGAAGTGGCTATGTCGCCGTGTCGAATTTAAGAAAAGCCCATGTCGAATGTCACTAATGGCCATGTCGCATGTCACTATCTTTTAGAGCCCAATGTCATGTCGTTAAGCCCCCATGTCGCATGTCGATTTTAAGAAATGCCCGTGTCGCCGTGTCGAATTTAGTGGTCCAGACCCATTTTATTCGCCGGGAAGAGGTTGTGTTTCTCGTCCGCGAGAATGTACGAGAGGAATGGTTTTTTTAAAAAATCTGTCCCCCCCGTGAGAAAGTGTCCCCGGGGACACCCGGGGTGAGCCCATGAAAAACTGTCCCCCCCCTATAAAACAATTAATATAGATAGTTTTAAACAATAAATTGTATTACATCTGATAGATACAGATGAAAAACATAATTTAGATAAAAAATAAAAGCTAAATATATCATCCCTCTCTTCTAAACAATCTCTAGGATTCAACACTAACCCTAACTCGTCCCTATTCCTAGTCTATGGATAAAATAAAGATCAAATTCTCCATCTAGATATAAAATTGATTTATTAGGTTCGATATGAAATATCATCCAATAAAAAAAATAACATAAATAGATCAATAAAGTGATAAAACATGAGGGGGGACACATTCTCATGGCCTTGGTCCCCCTGTGAAAATCTGTCCCCCCCCTCCACTGAGCATGCTCAGAACCGGGGGGACAGATTTTCACGGGGAGACCGTTTTTCACGGCACACCTGTCACTTTTTCCTATCATTTTGCCTAAGTCATGTTTAACCAGCTAATACAGAGAAGTTACACAGGATAATTATTATTCCCCTGAACATGATAAAATAGACCAGCGCTATTTTCTATTTCAGCCGTTTTTTTTATTAACAAATTATTATTTGATGGCAAAACAAGCAACCTCTTTACATTAGAATATAGAAGAAACGGCCTCAACGAAGCCAGACCCCTAAAATCTGTCAAAATCAATAAACTCCCAAAATAATGATACAACAATAAACAAGAAATGCGTAGTGTCCGCGGGAAAAAAGCGATCCGTGGTTTTCTTTCGCATAGGGGTAGCAAACTAAACATATATCTCTCTCTTCTGATACATCTCTGGAATTCATACCCAAATGCCTAACTCATCCCTATTCCACAGTTTGTGTAATGGAGCAGTTGTCTGCCTTACGATAACACTTCTTTTCGCTCAGTGGCAGCTTCGCTGCAAATTTCTCATTTGCCATTTCATGATATCCTGCACACTCTACATGTTGTTTGATACCTTTACATAATTTTTCAAATTTTCTTTTTTACCATTTCATAATATCCTGCACACCCAACATGTTGCTTAATACCTTTACAAAATTTTTTTAAATTTCTTATTTACCATTTCATAATATCCCGCACACCCAACATGTTGTTAAATACCTTTCCATAATTTTCAATTTTTTTTTTTTTACCATTTCATAATATCCCGCACACCCAACATGCTGTTTAATACCTTTACATAATTTTTCAAAATTTCATTTTTACCATTTCATAGTATCCCGCACACCCAACATGTTGTTTAATACCTTTCCATAATTTTCTAAAATTCCTTATATACCATTTCATAACATCCCTCACACCCTACATGTTGTTTAAGACTTTTACATAATTTTTTCAAATTCGTTTTTATCATTTCATAATATCCCACACACCCTGCATGTTATTTATTACCTTTACATCATATTTTCAAATTTCTATTTTACCATTTCATAATATCTCGCCCATCCCCAAATGATTTCAAATGTTGTAAATATTTTCAGGGGTCGAAATTAACATTTCTGGCTGTCAGCCCGGACATACTACTGTGGCGCGTCTCGACGACCGGCCCGGGCCGATCGACGGCAGCCGGAGCTTGCTGCAGCCCGGCCCGTCAACACACTTACCGCGCGGCCCGTCCTCCAACTCCCCGTGCCCTGCGACGGACGGTCTGAACAGACCAATCAGAGGCCTCCTTTTCTGGCCAATAGGAAGCCAGCTTTCCCTCCTGAATGGACCAATCAGAGCAGGGTGCTCTCTACCGGGTCTGTGCTCTGGTTAGATATAGGGGACACTGAGGGGCAGAGTATAGACTGGTTTTGTCTCACTGTGGTGTTATAGCCTGGTTGGCTGGTATAGGGTTTTGACCTGAGAAGGTAACCCTGGTTTGTGAGACTTAGAAGGCCTGTTTGGCTCTAGGGGACTGTTACTGGCATAGCCTAGTTTTAGGCTGGTTTTTGATATACTTTGTGGTGGTTGTTTTGCCTATGTCTGTTAGACTAGGTTGTTTTATTAACTTTTAGTTAATGGTTTTGCCCCACAAGTATATTTTGACTTAACAGTTTTCCCCTAAAGTTTCAGACTTGCTTAGTTTGGCCTGTTCTAGATTAAGACTTTGCTTATTTGGGCCTGTTTTCCAAATTACAGACTTTGTTTATATTTTGTAAAGTACAGACTTTGTTTACCTTTTTGTGAAAAGGGTATTTGTGGAACCTTTATTTGTGTAACCTTTATTGGTGGAACCTTTATTTGTGGAACCTTTATTTGTGTAACTTATTTTTGGAAACCTTATTTGTAACTTTGTGTTACAGTTTGTACATTCTGGCTTTGTACTTTACTTTGTAAATATCTAGAGAGATTGTTTTAATAAACTTTGTTCAACTTAAGTTATTGTAACTGTTGTTTGGTCATTTGTCACACTTCCAATCCTAGTGATCAACCTGGTTTAAATTGACTCCCCGGGCCTAACCTGACCCAGGGAGCGCTACACTACAATGTATTACAGGTGTGAGAAATCCGGGCTGATTTTAATAAAATTTTCTCAAAACTTGTCAGCCCTGGTTCAAAATGATCAGCCTGGGGCTGACGGGCTGACGTTAATTTCGAACCCTGATTTTTATTCCGTTTCATATCCCGCCAGGCTGTTCTGTATGTTAGATGTTCCCATGACATGATGTCAAGGACAAGGGCCAATCAGAGTGGAGCTTACAACCAGCTTTGGCCCACCAGCCTCACTCTGGTTTTTCTAAGGGGAGCCAAAACTCCAACAAACTGGAACATTTTGCAGCATAAAGAGGGAGATTATTGATACAATCCTTTGACCAAAAACCACAATATTTTTTTTTAGTCTGGCCTAACCGTGGTGTAACCGCGGCGTAACCACTTAGCCCTGTCCCCTGTCGAATTTAAGAATAAGCCCTATGCCATGTCCAATTTAAGAAAAGGCCCATGTCATTTGTCACTTAATTACCATGTCCCTTGTCGAATTTAAAAAATGGCCATGTCCCTTGACAAATTTAAAAAACGTCTGTGTCGCCGTGTCGAATTTAAGAGTTTAGACCCATAAGGTGTGGCTTATAATAGGGTGCGGTTTATATTAGAGGTTTTACGGTTTATATTATTTCTATATCTAAGGGCCAATACTAGGCTTGCGCCAGCCGCTCGCCATCCCCACATTTGCGAGTCAAAACCCTGTGTGGCGAGGACAAATAGACCCCGTGCCAGTCGTGCGTCCACCCCTATGATACACACGGAATTGATGGCGAATTTCGGAGTTCCGGCCCATAGACCTAGTGCTGAAGAATTAGTTTATGGCTCCCTGTGTCTCTCATGATTACCTGCCAGAGAAAATGTGGATATTTTTGGTCCTTATGTGTAAAATACTACAAAATGAACATTAAATTACGAGAAATAGCTAAGAAAACCAAAGTTTTCTGCCACCTCCAATGCTGTAGCATAGGCCGGATGTCAGGGATCGGTCCGCAGCAAAAGGGAACTGGCACATGGTCTATGGCCCTTAGATTCGCCACAGTGCGAGTCCCTTTTTCCAACACATTCCAGATGCCAAAACAGTCAGGAAAATTAATGTATAATTTTGATATATCGACCTATAATGAATGAATTTTAAAACAACTTTGAAAATATTGAATATATGTGAATTCAAATTCAGAAAATTTATATAAGATTTCTAGTTTTTCTTCACGTCCAGCTAGAAATAATTATATGATTAATGAAAATTCCTATGCTAAAGCCTTGTGTCTTGTCGACATATTACCCAGCGTGCATGCTGATCAAGGCTAACATGCAGGAAAAACTGAACAAAGTGTGTATCCGTGATTGGGTGAATTAAATTGGGTGGCTAATCGAATGTGAATGTGGCTAATCCATCCAGCAGCCAATTCACCACAGTGGCTAGGGCATTTTGAGTCCTAGTGCGACCCCAGCCAATAATCAAAAATGTGTGATATACCACTGTGCTCTTTACAATGCCAGCAAAGAGTCTCTTTTCTGAAACGGTCTGCTTATCATTGCCATCTCCCCCTCACCCCACTCCCCCCTCACCCGACCTTATCCCGCCATCTACTCCCCCCCCCTTTCCCCTCATCCGACCTTATCCCGCCATCTACTCCCCCCACCTTCCCCTCACCCAACCTTATCGGGCAGGGGCAGATCTAGTGTTAGGCGCGCAGGCGCGCGCCATACCCTTTTTCCCCCCATATGTTAGGGGGTCTAAGGCGCACAGGGTGAGGCGCGCCTATTACGCCCAGTGTTAATTGTTTCACCGCTTGGTTTGTTATCTGGAACGCGATCTCCAGATGCCCTAAACCTCTGTGGGGCGCGCCTATAATGTTGACAATACAGAGGGGAATAGGGGTGGTCTGGGGACTCACTCTCCAGTCACAAACTTGGGCCTCCTTCCAATAATAAGAGTGGGAAGGCAGGAGACCTGTGTATCCTGCATGTACACTCAGTACATGCACGTTTTGTTTTTACAGGCTTAGACTCACTCTTAGATCTTTAACTCTTGTGCAGCTTTATTTTTTTCTAAATAACAATTTTATGAAAATATTATGGTATCCCTATGCAACACTAGCCTGCTACACCCACCCACTCATTAGCATTGACAGGAGGCGGATTTTGATGGAATTTTTTACTATTTACATAATTAAAGTTAAAATGGCACTTAGTGCCGTGTGCCACTCACGTGTTTTGTGGATTTTTGTACCATTCAGCCTTAGTTGAATGCCTGTAATGGTATATATAAGTTTGTTCTATACAAATATAGGTCATTGTGGACCATTGTCCCGGCCATCTATTAATGCACCTGGATGCTTTTTTGATTGCGAAGAAAATGTAAATCTTTTATATATATTGTTTTATCGCTACACTGTAATATTTTAGCAAAGGGGCCTACTATAATTTGATTTTCAAATTCTGTATTTCATTAGAAACGTTACTGAATAAACCAGTAAATTGCTGGGTTTTTTTTTTCTAAAACTTAAAAGTACAAGATTTGCTCTACTTCAGACCTTTTTACACATTATCATAAAGTATTTATTAACAATGCCATTCTGAAGGTCAAATATAGAATTAGGTATCCCAACAGTCGCAGACAGGGAGGGGGGTTCATCCCAGAAAAATATTTATGCTGGTGATCTGTGTAAACCTAGGGTTTAATAGCTGGTTGGAAACGGAAAAATAACCATTTTCCTATATATTTTTTATCCAAATAGGGAGATTTATTTTGATAGACCAGAATTATAAATGGTTGGCACAGCCAACAACAAGGGTCTGGGAAAAAGCTGAATTAGTTTTTTTTGTTCATCTTCAAATTCAATCATTAAGATATTTGTAAGTCTCAAATATAGACGTTTTGGTTAAAATGTTTCGATTTGTCACCTTAAATTTCGCAATCTAAAGGCATTTCTGAGCTATATATATATGCCTAGTAACAAATTGTCTGACGATATTTCTGATATGGTGTAGATTTTCTCCCGGGTGAACAAACAGGTTTGATGGCCTAGCGATCTAGGCGTTGGAATGGTGTGCGGGAGGTCCTGTGATCGAATCCCCAGTGCCCCACGCTGGTGGGGATCGTCGAGTGCGTCGTGGGGCGCACATGACGTCCGACGTCGTTTTCACCCTAGTGTGCCGAGATTCAAATTATTTTCCTACCTAATGATCTCATTGGATATATGTTATGTTGTATACCAATGTAATCGCAATAGCATGTACTTTATAGATCTGTTTGATACCTCCGTAAATTCTGGAATGGGACAGTGGTTCCAAGCTCAAATTAACAAGAAACTTTGCCAATTTTATTGTAATTTGCCGATTTTAAAGTTTCAAACTGATCAGAGAAGTGCAGGTTCAGGTCAATGATATGAGAGGGACACCCAGATTTAGTTTTTTGTCTATGTTGGTGAAAATAGCATCGCAAAAAGTGTCCTCCGGAAAGTGATTTCAAAATAGTTCGGGCATGTCTCACATGGGCTGCATGCCGAAAATTGTGAACGCACGTCGCGAACTTCTGCAAATATCTCCGGTTGTACTACTCAGATTCTCATAAAACCTACATTTTTGGAATCCTCATGGTCTGATTGTATTACGGGGCAAGTTTCAGGGTTTAGTTCACCGAACTGACGACGATAGAGGTGAAGATAGTACAGTTCACGCCACTCCCCACTAAAAGTAAAAACGCACTTTGTCCCACGAAGTGACGGCCCTGCGTGAACTCCCTACCACTACTCTATGTGATGGGAGCCTTCTCCAAAACTGCTTGTCAGTGTACAAACATAGGTCAAATAACAAATACTTACATATAACTTCTTCAGAAGTAAACGAGTAGCTTTGAGATTAATATGAGTTCAACACAATAAACTGAAAACATAAATTTATCTACTTGTTCCCACACAGCTTTTTTATGGTGGACAAATGTCACATGACCATGCCCGGTCACATGACTGTCTGTACCAATGGGATTCAGTGTTTCCCAGATGTGACGTCATCAATTCCTAGACGCCAAGACGTCTGGCAGAGTAATACAGAATCTACATATGGATACGTCGTTGGGACCATGGCATCACTACCTCTGCTCCAATATGGTCGAAACTGATATCACTGAAGAGAGAATTTTAAGAGCTTTCTTTTGATACCATTTGCCGGTATGTGGCTCATCTGACAGTGACGTTAGAACATAGGAAAGTCGAGTTTTGGAGTGACGTTCATAAAAAGACGTTCCGTCCCGCGCAACTCAACGCTCATCAGAATTCCAAGTTGTGTGAAAAGGTAGATAAGTTTCACTTTAAAATCTATTTCTCATTATCTTGCAATACCAAAGCTAGCGATATCTCTATACTAGTCTCTGCAGTGACCTGTTTGCGACGTCTTTGGAGCAGGAGAGTCTGAGGGTTCAGGGGGAATTCCCGGCCATTCGCGCATTGCCCGACAAAGATTGTGACAGGAAACGCTGGGGTCAGCTCCAAGCAGATTCTTCCTACAATGCATTGAATCGCAGTTGCAAAACTCCGCCTGGAGACCATCAAAAAGGGATTCCCCAAGAATTGTAAATTATCTGTGCTTTCTCACAGGGTAGGACGGAAAATGCATATTCCGGAGCTGGTGCCCAGAAAGTGCTAACCTCGGCCCGGATAATGCTACTTCCAGGCCTGCCAACATTTAACCACTCCACCCTGGGGGTATAGTCTATAGACCCTTAAAATCGACAGGGCGACATGGGCATTTCTTAAATTCGACACGGCGACATTGCCGTTTTTTAAATTCGACAGGCGACATCACAACTAAGGGACAAATGACATCAGCCTTTTCTTAAAATCGACATGGGACATGGCTTATTCTTAAATTCGACAGGTGACAGGGCTAATTCTTAAATTCGACATGGGACATGGGTCTAAACCAAGATATATGGACAGGCGACAGGGGCGTTTTTAAAATTCGACATGGGACCCCCCCATCTAGACCCCCCACCCTGGTACAAAGCTTTGAAAATTACGGTACTTTGAGCAGAAAAACGGTACAATTTAGATCTATATAGAGTATAGGAGCCAGTTTCCGCGCAGCTCTTGAGTAGTGGCGGGTATTATCGGCACCTTAGGGCATAATGTATCATTTTCAACATAATTTATTTTTTCCAAAATTAATCAAAACGTGTCCCACATATGTACGTCCTCTAAAGATGAAGCAGATACTTTTCAGAAATGTGTATGGAAAATATCAGTTGAATTATTTTTCATGTTTTGGAGTGTATTATCGGCACCTGTCTTGTATTATAGGCACCTGTCTTGTATTATCGTCACCCTGTTAACTTAATCATGTTTATGTATTGGTTGACTTGAATGAATGAATTCATCATATTTGCCAGGAAAATATGTTATCAAACCCTTTATAGCATCTAAGTTGAATGGGAGTCCCATATCGGGTTTGGTAGTTAATAGAAAATATCAGTAGGCCTATTAAAAAAATCAAAAAGTTATATACCGTAAAACCCCTAATTTAAGCCGCGACTTAAATAAGGGTTAGTCTCAGAAATTAGAACCAGTAGATCTAATACCTCAACTTCAAGGGTGCGGCTTAACTTAGGGTTTTACACAACCTTGAATACAATGCTACATCTGAAAAAATATGATGAAAAATGTCCTAGGAAAAACTCTAAAGTCAGGGTGCGGCTTAAATTAGGGTTCAGCTTAAATTAGGGTTCGGTTTAAATTAGGGGTTTCACGGTATTTCCCTTGAATCTAAAGCAGCATGTACATGGCAATTCAGCTCCGATTTTCATTGAACATTAATTAGATTTAAAAAGCAGCACTGTTACCTTCCTAATAATTTATCAGCACTTGGCCAAACATCATTTTGTCAATTACTCGTAATCATTCAGGCTTTCAACTCATTTTTGCAAATTTACCAGCCTTATTGTTGAAGATCAATATAACCCTGCCAATAATACAAGACATTACATTGAATGGAGGGTATTAGCGGCACCCATGCACCTTAACCTGCTGATATACATAGAACATACTTTTTTGATGAATTTAATTCAATTTAGATATATATTTTTTATGATAAAACTCAAACTGGTATGACCCTTTTTGTTTTGAGGTCTACAAATGAAATATGATACACCTATGTAGGTTATTTGCTTCAATAAAATGTTTTTTTTCTGGAAGGCTGATAATAAATAGATAGTAATGACCGAGGTGAAATACCAAAATAGTTATTCCCCTGCTAGTCATGGTCTCGGGCTTACGCTGCTGTGTGACAAATTTCTACATCACACAACATATTTCTACAAGTCCGTTCTACATACTAAAGGTGATTCACACGACATTTCAAAATGGCTGCTGCTATGAATGGCATAGAGCCTTCCACCAAAATTCTACAAAAGCCAGGTTCCCCACCTAATCCCTGGAACAAATGGTACCCTTTATTCAAGACATTCTGTGATGCCATAGACTTTGATGGCTTACCGGGGCTGATTTTAATATAATTTTCTCAAATTTGTCAGCCCTGATCCAAAACCATCAGCCTGGGGCTGACGTTAATTTCGAACCCTGTTAAAAAGAAAATCCCCCTCTCATTGGGGTGGGGGGAGGGGGAGTCTAGGCGGCTACCCCGTAGAAAATTTGTGAAAATGCGACTTATTTCTGCCCACATGAGGGTCTGATCACCAGGTCGGGGCTAGCGCAGAAAAAACGGCACATCCTGTTACTCTGCAAGTTGATAGGTTGCTGACTAAGCCCATGTCGCCATAATAAAGTTCTAACCTTGGTTAACTACTTTAAGATGCACGTCTAAGGCCTAATCAGTGAAAATGTTAGGGGCATGCCATGCAACCTGAACGCATTAAAAAATAAAATGTCACATTAAATCTATAATATGTCGGTGTGCGCCATTGTCACATCTCTCTTTTTTTCCTGAGATTATCACTGCCTTATCAAGCTTAATCGACCTTAACTAATCCTACGAGTTAGATTAGATATTTTAGTCCCTACTCATAATTTCAGTGAATTTGATTAAGGTCAGACCAATCAAAATGCCTATTGCAAACCCTCTAAGGGTAGTTACGATCGGTTCATTTTAATGAAGATTAAGCACTAGCCGTTATCTAATCTAATTTAATCATGGTGATTTTGATTACTATTAGCCATTGGGCCTGGGACGTCCTGTAATTCCAGGAGAGTCTGTGATACGGGAATGTATTGGCTTTCCTATGGTAGCCCCAACCAGAGCACAAAATCCTGAGCTGTGGGGGAAAAAAAGAAAAGAATTCTCTAATCTTTACAGCCCGGTGCTAGTAGGTTACAGCCTGGCGCGTGCCGGGTGCGCCGGGCTATGGGGGAGAACCCTGATGCCCACAGAATTTTTCTGGATACATGCTTCATATTTGTATCATATTATTCAGGAAAATCCATGTACTTACAGGGGTCGAAATTAACTTTTCTGGCTGTCAGCCAGGACATACTACAATGTATTACAGCTCTGAAAAATCGGGGCTGATTTTAATGTAATTTTCTCCCAGCCCTGATTCAACACAATCAGCCTTGGGCTGACGGGCTGACGTTAATTTCGAACCCTGACTTACATGGGAAAAGTGTGGGACAAAATGTTTGGATAAAGAAAAATTGAGTGTGTAGAAATGCTGCAGAATCCCACACTTTTCTTGAGAAATAGCAATCAATGAAATATATTCAATGTCTTAATCTTTATTTAGAACCAAGCGTGCATTCCAAGGCTTATGCAGAATATAATAATATTTTTATTTTCTGAAAAAGAACATGTTTGTTTATGTTGTCAGTGTCCGAAATTAAGCTGCGCCCTGCACCCGGAGCGCACATTTACGACATCGGGTGCATGATTTTGAGAGGTATGCACCCGTTATGTGCACAACTTTTAAGCCTAATATAATTGCCATATATTAGAGGGGTGCAGTCTCCAAGCCCCGGGTGCATGATTTCCGAAATTATGCGCCCGATTGACGCACAAAATAAATGCTTAATTTCGGACACTGGTTGTGAAAGTGCGGGAGGCTCTGAAGTATGCATTATCCGGGCCGAGGTATGCACTTTCCGTGCACTGACTCCAGAATATGCATTATCCGTCCACCAGTGTGCTTCTACAGCCATTTTAATTAAGACCTGTTTAGGATTTCTGAGTTCATAGCCAAACTTTTTCTTGAGCAATATTTGAAAAATTAGAGTGAAATAATCTGTTTTCTCTCATACATTTCCATTGGAAATAGCCCCAGTATTGCCGGTCGCGATTTCGCTGAGATTTGGGTGCGCGATGCCCCATTTTGAGTCCCTCATATAACCAGTATAAAAAGTCGCAACTATGTTACGGAAGTAGTAGCGATGACGGGCCGAACCACCAGAAAAGCTGATATCTGCGTTACTACCTATTCAGTCATTTAGGCTAATATAAGCTAATAATGAAACACCCTATGTTAAATTTATTGGCCATCACGATTATGGCCACAAATATATAAGCTAAGAGTAGAGGAGCCAGTTTTCAGCACTAAATAAGGGCCTAAAACGGGATTTGCTACCATAAATTGCTGAAAATAATTGTTATATTTATGGTTTGGGGTGGATATGGCCAAGTAAATCACATTAAAAAAAAAGAGTAAAAGCACCCCTAATGGCGTAGTGGCTGTACATTTCCTATTTAAACGTCACATTATTCAAGCAGGGGAATAAGAAAAATAATATTCCCCTGGTTTAAACTCTTAAGTACAGAGAGCAGGGGAATAACTAAAAGATATTCCCCTGGAAAACCAAGGAAACATTTGGCCACGCCCCCTTTTCTGACTTGAACCAATAGTAATGCAGGTAGGCAGGGGAATAACTTTTAGCTAAGCCATGCCCCCTTATGCTATCAGCCAATCACAGCGCAATAGTGGAATATCTAGGTCGCGTTGCTACGTCGCGTTGCTACGTCGCGTTGCTACGTCACAAAATTGCTCCATTTGTTTACATTTTGTTGTAACTTTTATCTGTTGATATCTCCGTTGATATAACATCAATTTTCACATTTTAAATAATGTATTGAAGCCAAAATAACACATTTAATGTGTCATCACAGAACTCGAGAGGTAGAAATAAATTCAGTACAGACCTCTGTTAGATATCAAAAACGTTATTCCCCTGCTTGTGCAAGTCTCGGGCCTGCGCTACGCTACGCCCCTCGACTTTGCACAAGCAGAGGAATAACTTTTTTGATATCTAACAGAGGTCAGTACTATCTATATATTTTAAGGTTAATATGCTATTGAATCATTTGCCTATGTCAATTCTTCAGTTTTTATGCACTTGGTGCCTATTTCGTGCATTTTGGTGTCAGTTTTCAGAAATTAAGAAATTTTGGAAAAATACATGAAAAATGCACAAAAACTGACAACTGATTGATTCATTGTCATCCGTTTTCATGCAGGGGGTCAATTTTCAATGTTAGGAATGAAATCCTATTATTCTGATATTAAAATGATCGTATATGACTTTAAACTAATGTCTTTGATAATTTTGTCATTAAGATTATATTTTTTCTTGAAGAAAATGATCTTCAGCTCCTTATTTCAGAAATATTAACTTTTTTAGTAGAAATAATATAAAAGATGGGCATTTTTGCCCAGGAGCCTGACTGGCTCTTTAAGAATATTTCATCTTAAGTGAAAATAAAAAATGCAACATTTGATATCCCAGCCTATCCTAAACTTTTCCCAGAAATTCTTGAAATTGAATTTTTTTCGAATATGATGTCATGCTCCAAATTTATGCATGGCCCCCTACAGGAAAACTTATTTGTGCCGAGAGGGGTACAATTTCTAAAACTATCCCAGCTCGGTGAAATAATGGCCAGTATTTTTTTTTCTGTTGCCATGGATCAATATAGGGAATCAATTAAGGTTCGATTCAAGCAGAAAATCCAGTTGGAAAATCAGATTCAGTGATTGAGAAAAATAGGTTTAGAATATTTAAACAAATTTTGACACAAAAAAATACAAAGGGAACTAAATTGAACTCGTACGTACAAACCTTATCTTATGTCTCTCCTTTATGATATAACAGGTTGCCCATGCAAGTCTCAAAAAGTTTTAAAACGTCTTAAATTGATTTTAAATTGGCAAATTGGTCTTAAATTTGCCAAAATTAGGTCTTAAATAGGTCTTCTATCTACAATACTGTTTCTACCTTTATTTGTTTACTATTGATCTAGTCTTTCCATGTACAGTCGACCCTCCCTACTTGGAGCCCTCACTAAGTGAAATACCCCCCCTAGTTGAGACATAAACAGTGACTGCCATTTATTTTACACTATATAACTACTCCCTACCTCAAAAACCTCACAACTTCGACTTGTAGTCTGTGACAGTGGCATTATTTTCCACTGGCCCAGCAGCACATGGGCCTTCAAAGTGTATTAATTCTTTTCAAATTTTCTCAAATTTTTCACCGGCCCGGCTATAAATTTACTGGCCCTGAGCATTGGGTCAGTGGCTAATGTCGCAGAATGAACTTGAGACATGCTTTCTGGAAACGCAGGTATAAAACACCATATAAATTACCCTCACAACTTGGAGTGGATGCACACTAACCTGTCTACAAACACTACTTTGGAAACAATAATTAGTATGTCTCATTTATCTCCATTGAAAACACTAACATTTTATATTTCTGCTGCTGTTATTGCTATTGTGACATAATATGTCACAATAGCAATAACAGCAGCAGAAATCATACTATGATACATCACTTGAAAGGCAATTTGGAGAAAATATCATTGAAAGCATTTAATTATTTATCTGACTTAGATGAGATATTATGACACCTGGTGAGAACTTATGTCCCTCAGATGAACCCTCATAACCTGAGACAACTCATTAGTTGTGACATTTTTCTGGCCACCAACTATATCTCAAGTAGTGTGGTTCGACTGTAGAGGAGAATTTCAACAATTCATGACGTTTGAAAACTTGATAGAATTTGAGCCTGAGCAATGAATCAACGAAATATCAATAACTTTCTTAATATTCACCACAAAAGGTTGATTCAACCGGTTTTGAATTTCTCTTGTTCTGCTCTTTTGTTCTGCACATTTTGTAAAAATTGGCTGCATTTAAAATTTTGACACATCATTGCTATACAACTAGGTCTCTCCAGCGATGTCTTTGATTCTCCAGTGACAGGCTCCTATCTAATCAGGGTGATACCCAGCCTAGTGTCCAACTGCTATCAGTACTATTCTAATTACAAAATCCTCAGTAAAATCAAAGAGTAACCTGCATAATACTTGTCAAATAAGTTTAAGTAGCTATTTTCTGATCTCATACTTTCAGCCTGAGTTTCAACCAGTACTACCCACTTGTTCTGGCCATGGTCCACAACTTCCACTTCACATTCAAGTCTACATTTTGTGGACTACAGTGCAGCTACAGGTTTGTGTATTTTTCCTATACTGAATAACTATTCAAAGACTTTTTTTCGTTTATTTTATTTCTTTGCATTCTCCCATGCATTCAAGTTTGTATGTCAAAGTGAAAAATTCATTTATGCTGCTTGCTGAAAGACCCATGAGAAAAGAAATGTTTAAATTTGTTTTACCATAAAGATATTAATTTTCATCAATTCGTCATCATGGATATCTGCAGCATTTGCCTTTTTGAATTCGATTAGAAATATGCGCAGTGGTAAAGAAGGCATTTGAAACATTTCTAGTCGTCTTTTTGACAAAAATTATATACAATCATTAACTTAATTTTTTAGGTCAAATTTTCTAGGATGCTGAGAAGGCATGAGGCATAATTTTTGAGGCAGTCATTGTACATTCTTTTTCTGCTCACCAAATGTACAGTGGCAACACGTAAACGGGAGAAGCTGTGAAAGCGCGTACCTCAGCAGCAGGCAACTAGAACTTCAGAAACAGTGTCAACAGGTGCTTCAATTCCCCTTCATACATTCGATGGCGGTGCCTAGCTACCCCCAGCTGTAGAGAGGGCACCAACCACATCTTCAGGGAGAGACCAGGTTCAGAGAAAAGCAAAGAAAAACCAGGTAAGATTTCACTGCTTCATAAGTTGAAAATAAAAGCTCCCGTTTTTCACTACTTGTGGTGGGAGATCTCCCGTTTTGAAGCTTACCCAACCTGGAATCTCTGCGGAAAGATGTTCATGATTCTTGTCTTAACTTTGACTGACGCTACCCGGTAATCCCCTCATGTTGTCACCAGTGAGACACATCAGGGCTTTTTCTTAGATTCAACATAGCAGCATGGGGATGCCCCCATGTCGCAGGGCTGCCAACCGTCCCGGATTTTCCGGGACAGTCCTGGATTTTAACCCCTGTCCCGGACGTCCCGGGAGAAGACACAGATATCCCGGAAAATAGGGAATTCAAATTTGATGATTTATGAATGAAAATGATTTATTATAGAGTAGTGGCGGTATTATCAGCAGGCGTGTATTATCGGCACCCCTGGCACATATTGGGAGTATACAAAGAGATAGATGCCTTTTTGATAATGTGACTTGGATATGATTAAAGACAATTTTTTCTCCATCATTTAGCACCCGACTTATATTGCACTGACTGTGTGAAAATATCATTGACATCAAAAGAATCATTTATGTTTATCATGAGCTATACATAAATGGCAATTATATCTCACTGCATATCATATACACCTATATTTAATTCATCTGTGTGACCCCAAATTAGAAATCTCCTATTCTATTTTGATTTGTATGAGCCAAAATAAGTCTGGTTATTTTTCCTATGATTAATGTGATATAAACCTGTGCTTAGGTTAAATTTGTATAAACAGGGTTCCATGAATGATATTGGGATGGTGTACAAACAGGTTAGTTTGAAATATTGCAGACTGTTGAAATGAAAACCTTTGATTTTGGACACAGCGTTTTTAGAATAATAGAAGGCTCAGTTCATCAGTTTTTACTGCAGTGATTATGATTTCATTTACTTCACACTAAGTATCTCATAGGGCGTGTTTGGATTAAAGTTTAGGAAAAATATTCAAATAGTTATAAATTATGATTTAAGGTGCCAATAATACACGCCACTACTCAGAAGTGGCTTCTATTATCGGCAGGCGTCTATTATCAGCACCCCTGACACTTATTGTCGTCAGCTGAATAACATAAGGTCATATCTGATAAATCGTTGGCTGAGTAATAAAAGGTCGTATCTGAGAAATACACTTTTTGAGTAATTTCTGATTAAAGAAATATGACACCTTTTGAAGGCTTATATTATCCTAAATATCTAATCAATCATTTTAATATTTCATTCATATGAAGAAGGGAATGCTACAAGCTATTTGGTCATGACTCCGAGTATATCTAGATTAGAAGGATGTTGCTATGGTAACATATACAGATTTTATTTCAGATACGACCTTTTATTACTCAATTTTATGGAGAAAACTTGGAAATCAGTGAATAATAAAAGGTCGTATCTGATAAAAAGAAACTTAGATAAACATAAATTAAATCAGTATGACTTATACAAAATTCACAAAAATGACATTCCTGACATACAACCAATATGCTAGGTATGACTACAGCTGATAATTTTGATATAGTAAAGATTTGTATCATTTTTAAACTATCAGATTTAAATGAAGCCTAGATACGACCTTTTATTACTCAAAACCAAGACCATTCAGTTCAGTAAAGAATGTTCATATCCAAAATTTAAATAATATATTCCTGTATCTATTTTTGACTCCATATATTTAATCATAATAATATATAATTTTGTTTTCCAGATAGTTTTCTGAAAAACCGAATCATGAAACCATTTTCATTTTGTATAAATTAGTGTATTTTACTTATAATATCATATTGGCTTATTTCAGATACGACCTTTTATTACTCACTAAAAAGTGAAAAGGTGCAGATACGACCTTTGTTTACTGGTTAATAACCTTCAAGATATTTGGAAAATTCCAAAAATTCCAAAATTTCCAGATACCTTAGGGAGAAGGGAAACATTTTCAAAAATAAAAATAATTTTTTTTGAGATACGACCTTTTATTACTCAGCCAACGAAATGCTTATCTTGAGTAGTTGCTTATTAAAGAAATGTGACATATTTTGATGGTGAATATTATTCTAAATATCTGTTTGATCATTATTATATCTTATTCACAGGAAGAATATGGTGCTTTGGTCAGAATTATTAATACATTTAGATCATTAGGATGTTACTATGGTAACAAGAACAAATTCTATTTCAGGTACGACCTTATGTTATTCAATTTCAAGGAGTTAACTTGGTATTGAGTGAATAGCATAAGGTCGTATCTGATATACATGAATCTATTAATTTACATTTAAATCAGCTGAACTAATATAAATTCCACAAATTCACCCCTTTTTCACAAGGTCCTGTGACAAAAAGCACCGTCAGCACATCATAAATTAGGCCAATCCCAGAACAAACGCCAGTGGACACTGCCTGAATCTGTATGTCCAAAATATTTAAAGTAGCTACTTAAATGATACTGATTATACACTGATTGTATACCCTAGCTCATTTAAATATTTCGGACATACTGATTTACCACTGCTGAACCACTGTATACCCACTGATTGGTATTCCTTCGCTATCCTGGTATCCCTTACCCGTTTCTGGTATGCCCATCTCCCCCGGATAGCTTGGCATGCGCCTATGCACCATCCCCCCATCATATCATGGTAAAAAAAAGGCGTTGGTTATCTGGGCCAAATTGATGGGCTACAGTTAGAGAATGACACATGGAGGGGTGGGGTTGAGGCCTTCTAGTGCCAGGAAGGCCGCATGGCACTATAAAGGAGGTCAATATCCCACCCTGAGTGCATTATTCACGTTATAACACAGAGAATTAGGGGTGTAGACCCTTAAAATCAACAGTGTGACACAGCCATTTCTTAAATTCGACATGGCAGCATGGCCGTTTTTAAAATTCAACATGCGACATGGCAATTAAGGGACGAATGACATTGCTCTTTACTTAAATTCGACAGGGGACAGAGCTTATTCGTAAATTCGACAGGAGACAGGGCTAATTCTTAATTTTGACAGGGGACATGGGTGTAAACCAAGATACATGGTCAGGCGACATGGCCGTTTTTTAAAAATTTGACACGCGACATGGGACCCCCCCCATCTAGAGCCCAGAATTGTATTAAAGGGAGGAGCCAGTGCCGCTAAGATTGCATACTGCCATGATCCTTACCGTCCATTGAATTGATATACCAAATTTCATCTATCTATCTTCAATATTCTTTGTTTTATACCTGTTTTTGTAATCCAAATTCAATGTCCCTGGCTGAGGCTGACTCATGTTACACATTGAATTTTTCTGCGTGTGACGTCACACATTTACAAGGTTGAAAATAGAAACTTAAGAATATACCAAGATACAATTGTTGAAAATGTTCTGAAAGAGTTTTGTGATATTCAATAAAATGGTATTCAATGGTTTATGAAAAGAATATTCGAAAATGTGATTGTTTAAGGATTTTGTAAATTTGAAATTTGAATTAAACAACTTATTTGTGTGACGTCACACACAGATATCCCTTATCTGATGACTGAGAGAATCATTAGGTCCCCTGATTTTAACATCAGTTTTCCTTTAGAAGAGAGTGATTGATTGCTAAAATAATGTGATGTCACGTACTTTAGTACCAACTCTGATATATCATATGAGAATTTTTAAAAATCCAATTTTCACTGGCTCCTCTCTTTAAATGAGATGCATGATGAATCTAAATATTCAAAAAGACACAAGGATACCAGGAGATCTCTCAGGAGTGCTGATAATAGACGCCTGCCGGTAAAACAGGCCACTACTCTATGGGAGGGGGCGGGGCTTACCACGCCCGGACGGACGGCGTAATAAAGCTTCATACGGACTTTGGGGGTGTCTCACATTGGTCATTACTCTAAGATCGTATCTCTAGGTACAATATTTTGGCATTTTTATTGTTGTATTCCAGACTTACGATCTTATGTCCCTGTTGCTTGTCATATATTATGTCAAGTTAAGACTATTGATTTCTAAAAGCAGCTTATCTTAATGGGAAACCATTGAGGATTCTCCTAATGTGAAACACGTCCTTTAGCTGTATCCTGTGCAAACCCAAGTATGACAGGTGTAGGGCCATACTTTGTGCGCCCAAGTATGGACTGGGCCGTCGCGCAATACCTGCCGTACTTGGGTCTGCACAGAGTACGGCTTTGTGCAGAGCCGTACTTCCCGCGGTACATAGACAATGTAGTCTATAGAGCATTTGCCAGTTCTCGCCCATCCCAGGTAACAAAGACCCGTGATCTGAACGTTGTATGCCCAGGATCCAGGAGACGAAACACGTGTTTTAAACACGTGTTCAATTCGGGATTCTGTGGACTACATTTCTGGTGTTTCCAACGTGTTTTTAACACGAGTTTTTGTCATGAGTTTTGACATGCAAAACTCATGTTTTCTAGCTTATGTCGATTTTAAGGAACATCCATGTCACCCTGTCAAATTTAAAAGTTGGCCATGTTGGTCGATTTTAGGGGTTTATATCCATATCCATGTGAAGGCCCAGGATGTACTTTTTTACTTGGGCACACAAAGTACGGCCTGGGCCATGCCTTTGGTGACTGGCAGGTTCCTGGCCCTTTCCTACCTCCTGGCCCTGCCCTGCCTAGACAAAGTATTTGCAAGCTAGGAAAATCTGCGTGTCCACGTGTCCTCAACAACCAGAAGTATGGTGTGGACAACCCAAAAATGAATTCTGGTTGCAGGGTTCGAAATTAACGTCAGCCTGTCAGCCCTAGGCTGATTGTTTTGAATCAGGGCTGACAAATTTTGAGAAAATTACATTAAAATCAGCCCTCATTTTTCATACCTGTAATACATTGTAGTATATCCGGGCTGACAGCTAGAAAAGTTATTTTCGAACCCTGTGGTTGTCCTCCTGGCAACCAGATATTTTGAGGGAATTCCTTTAATTAGTCACCTAAAAGACCTAGGTTTTCCTAAAACCAACGTGCCCCAATAATGTGGACAACCTATAATGTATGTGGACTCCCCCGTGGGGGTCCGGGTAAGAATAGGCCCTCAGTAGCCCCTGCTGATCGTACGAGGCGACGATAGGGGGGACCCTGCACTAACCAAGTGATTCTTTGGGTTCAATTCCCGTTCAGTGCTCGGTTCACTAAGGGATGAGGTGCAGCAAAAATGATTGCCAGGTTTTGATCCCCTGCTGCTTGCCCGCTCTGTCACCGTCATCTCATAGATTCGATCACCACAAACAGAACTGGTTTTCACTGTGAAAATGACCCTGGTTGTCGGTACAGCGCAAAACACCCAACACTCACTCACTCACTGTATGTGGACTACTAGATTTCTGTTATGGGTCATCCTCTGACAACAAGAAAATTGGAGGAATTTTCCTAGTCTAGATATTACCATTCCAGAGACAAACAACCTATGCACATAAAAGGCGCCCAGTGTCGAAAATTAAGCTGCACCCTGCACCTAGCGCACACATTTTTCACTGCTGGGTGCATGTTTTTTTAAGGTATGTACCCACAATGTGCAAACCAAGTACGGCAATCTCTACTAGAAATATCTATTATATTCATGTTTGGCTATCAACATATATGGATCAAGAACGGCTGTCACATAGTTTTATTGAGTGATGTATAGGACTAGGTCAGGAAAATTGATGGCATCACGTTACACGTATGACCTAAAAACCCAGGTCCCAGTGACCCTTTACAAAGATTTTAGAAATAAATAAATCTAAGACACCACAAACGGCCAGTGTTTGAGATTGACGCCAATGGTCGATGATTTTGAATCAGGGCCAATTGATTAAAATTGAGTGAATCATGGTTCAATCACCCTGGATGGCCAGCGTCATATTTTCAGCCATCATTTGCCCATTTTTCGACCATCATTTGCCCATGTTTTGGACCATCATTTGCCCATGTTTTAGCCATCATTTGCCCATATTTTCGGCTGTAATTTCCACATCTTTTTGTCTGGGCTGACTGAAAACTATCAGGGCCGACAATTTTTTTGATAGTATTGGCCCTGATGGCCGAGGGCCGAAAATATTAGTGCTGAACACTGATGGCCGTCACCACATACAGCCGTCATCACATACGGCCACCGACAGGGAAGATATAGCTATCTAGGCTCGTGCTAGCCCTTCGCCAATTCGTGTGGGGCGAATTTAAAACCAAACTGGCAAAAGAATACCGGCCAAATTGGTCTTATATTCGCCATGCTGGCAAATTCAAATCAGATTCTTCTTCAAAGATCATATAGAAATATTTACGATAGGAAAGCATGCAATATATCAAATTAAAGATTATTTTCTCAACATTTCGATGGAGTAAATCATTAACTAATTTGAAAAATATTAAGACGGAGAAATTCAGTATGTAAACATTTTCATTGTAAAATGACCCCATTAGGGGAAGAGGGCCCCTTAAATTTCATGAAGCCTTGTTTCCACCGGCTGATTTTACTACCGATTTCCAAAATGTGTAACCTGGTTGTACAAGTCCTGAAATTCTTGAAAAGGGAAAACAACCTTATATACATTTTTTCTTGCCAGGTTTCAGTGACCCCCTTGCCAGCTACAGGACTCCTACTGTGAGGCTATGGATAACATTGGTGCTCAGGACACATTCCTCAGCAGGGCTGAACAAGGACTCCACAGCTGTTAGACCTCTGTCATTTCTACACAACTTCGTGGTAAGTATTTATTCTGTTAATGTTTCAGAAAAAAAAAAGATATTCCAAACCTGAACAAACGTAGGGCATAGACATGTAAAAAAACTTGAGAAATCTTGTTATAACGTCCATCTTGTTATCATTCTGTAAGACCTCACCTCCACGTATGGCCCTAGACCCCTAAATTCGACAGGGCAACATGGCCTTTTTTGGGCTTAGTGACATGGGACAGGGCTGTTTTTTTAAATGCAACAGGGCACCTTGGATGTTTCTTTGTCAATTTGAATATTTTCAGACCTTATTTCACAGATGTAAGATTAAAAATGATTCAAAGATTATATGATTTGTGAGTTTGTCACTACAGTGTCATTTCTGTCAGACCTACCATCAAAATATTTGATCTGATTTAAAATTAGATATATCTGGGCCTAAGTCGCTGTCAGTGTCTGAATTAATACCATCCAATTAATACCCCAGCTGGTGCCCGCGCATCGAACTCACGCTATCGCTGAACGTCACGAATACACGCTGGTTCAGCCCGTTTGAGTTCGTCAGATTTTGACGAACGCGATTGCGCATGCGCGGATTTCCTCAGCGTTTCCCGCAATCCGACGAGTACGGAATTCGCAGGAAAACTTCTTGTACGTATTATTTATCAGTGCTTTGAAAACTTTTCTGAACCATGGAGAAATGTGTAATAGTATAGTGAGAAGGGGTTTAGATGACAGGGGGGCTTTCAAACTTGGTTTGCCACGTGAGAACATCGAATTGACAGACAAGCAGACGCTTTTTTGAAAAGTAGCGATGAGCCGCCGCGATCTGCCCCACGGACGTTCTGCCCTCTCGCTAGTTCGAGGACGGCTCTAACTACCCTCTCTAACCCTACTCTAACTACCCTCTCCCCTGGACGTTCTGCCCTTTACCCTTGGATGATCTGCCATACTTTATTGCCGGGCTAACACATACATTCCCACAGTAAGTAGCCCCAGCATTTCCCGTAGCTCATTTCGCAGCGTGATGTGCAAATAGTTCCAGAACGGCTCCAACTGCCCCCAACTGGGTGATGTACATACAGACATTCTAAAAGAATAATAATAAACAATACATGAACAAAACAAAAACATTATGGAAAATAAAATGTTGAATAGAGTGAAGTATTATACTACATATATATATATATATATATGTCGATATGAGGGAAGACTGGAGCAATCCAACTTATCCCAGGTAAAAATACAATTATTCAGAAAAAAAAAGTATGCTGTAATATAAAATCATGCAATCAGTGGCCGATCCAATGGGTGGGGCAAAAGGGGCAGTTGCTATCCCCCCCCCCCCACTTTGACCCAAGGGAGAACATTTTGGCATCTTAAAATTGGAAGATCTTTGTAAAAAATCGTGTTTTTAATTTTGATTTTTGTAAGGGGGGTCAGGGTTGCCCCCCTAGAGCACTGGCTCTGGATTCGCCCCTGTGTAATGGTGTTGTCCTCTAAGGTACGTGTCCATTTTGTCTTAATTTTCTATTGTTTTTTTAGGAATAAAAAGATGTTCAACCAAAGGATCTTTTTGCACATTTTCGCCATAAAATGGCACATTCATGAGGGCTATCAAGAGCAAACGTTTGTAAAATTTCAGGGTTCGAAATTAACATCAGCCTGTCAGCCCCAGCCTGACATTAATTTTCTTGACCAGGGCATACGAATTTGGGCAAAAATGTCAAGTTAGGCCAAAAAAAAAAAAATCTTGTGTTCAGGTTTCCCTAGCGACCCTAATTTTTGGCCCTACCCTAAAAAGTTGGAAATTTTTTTGAACTTTTTTTTTGGTTACTGATTTATGAAAATATCAATTCTCCCCACAAAGATAACTAATTTAATGTATTTTAGGCAACTGCAGGTTAATTTCAGACTTATTTTGTTGACCAAGCACCAAAACCTATGGAAAATATGCAAACACAAAATGAAAAATAGTCATATACATAGTTCTCTATAATTTTAGACCAAAGATGATGCCATGATTTATGAAATTTTTTGACTTAAGCACAGAGGTTTGTCGACATATTTTCATGTATGCACCTTGATCTAGGCTAGTCTGCAGGTGATACAAAGGAAATATTCTATCCATAGTAGAGAGAATTCAATAGACATTATCACTAAATAAAATGCAAAAACATTCATTAAGTAGAAAATTATATCATCTTAAAAATATTTGGTTTCAATTATGATAATCACAATCTGTTTTCAGTGCTGCGTCGCATAATGGGTCTCGCTGTTGCAAGGGTTGTCCATCACCTCTCGCAACAAGGATGTCGCTGTTGCGATGGGTCCCCCTGTTAATTTGAGGCTGTTCTACTGAACCGATTTTAATTCTGTAAACAGTTCTGAAAACTAGACATTTAGATCTAAAATCCCTGAAATTTTCAGCCTGGAGGAATTATTAGAAATGGGTGGAAATTGATGCTGCATTTCATGTATAACAGCAAGACTTTGCCAAACCCCTGCCGTTTCTCTCGCTGTTGCGAGCGTTTGGTAAATGCGACGCAGCACAGTGGAAACAAGATAAATTCTTTACCTTCTTGTTTTATCCTCAGTAAAGTGTATTGATTTACACAAAATCAAAATACTTTATAGTACAGTTTTTCAGATAATTATCCTGAAAACATTATTGTACAACATTATGGCTGAATTGATAAAATGAAAAATAGATATAGTAATATAATTTTGAAATGTTAGATACTACCTTCATTTATGAAGTAAAAGTTCAGGTATTGAGTAACAAATCTGGTTGTAGTGTATCTTATCTGTATTTAAATGTGATGGTGTAAATATCATATAAATCCTCACTACCTTAGTGTAAAGTTCTGGCATACTTCCTTTAATTCATCAATGTTATCTATATTATTTAAAATAATTAAACTGATTTGATTTTTATTCATCTATAATTTATATTTTCTGGATACAACCTTTGGTTACTCACTACTTTTCCATTTTTCTCCATAAAAGTGAGTAACATGAGGTTGTATCTGAAATGAATTATGAACTTGTTGCCATAGTAACATCCTGATAACCTATTATAGATATCAAATTACCTCACCTAACAACTTTTAGCAAATAACTGCTTCTAGAAATGGAATGCTCTGACCCTAAAGTTTTTTTTCAAAGAAAAAGTTTTTTTTCAGATCATAAAATTAGGTGAAAATGAGAATATTGACATTAAATTGCCTATATATCATCAAAATATGTATTACAAATGTTAAAGATCGTTCAAGAGGGTCAATTGGCAAGTCCTTTATGTTCAACCATATCCGTTACATTACAGTCAAAAAAAAATATCAAAAAAAAAAAGATTTACCTACCTACCTACCCTAATTTTTTGGAGGCATGAAACCTGAACACAACTATTTTTTTTTTTTGGCCTTATCAGCCTGGATGGCTAATTTTTTATTCAATTTCTCGACGTGAGCCACTACTTAAACTAATTATCATGTTCCTGGGGACGTCTAGTTGTAATGTTTATATGTAAGGTTTTCATCATACAAATTTTGAGCTGACACTTCTGTCAGGGCCAGGGTGTCCGCAGGACACCCAGTGATATAAAAATTCTGTGAGCCCTGATATCATAGAGATACATAAGATAGAGAGGAAACAATGCCTTGGCAGACTGGTGCATGTCTTTCTCGGTATTGTTATGCAAATTAGCACCTAATAAGGCCTGGAAGGGGTGTCAGGTCAGGGTACAATTTAAGTGGAAAAAAGTGTAGAAATGCATGTAGATAAATAAGCTTTAATTCATTAAAGAACCACCAGAATTTTATGAATAAACAGTGTCCGAAATTAAGCATATATCGTATGCACCCGTCGGGTGCATTGTTCCTTAAGCTATGCACCCGAAATTTGGTCAATGCACTCTCCAAATATATAGCAATAATAAGGAGCCTACGAATTGTGCACATACTGGGTGCATAACTTTAAAAATCACGCACCCTGCCGCGAAAATGTGCACACCGGGCGCAGGGCGCAGCTTAATTTTGGACACTGATTAAGTATCAATAAAAAGATAAGAACGAGTAGAATCAAAATTTTATGTGCTTCAAGGTCACCTATTTTAATAATATTATGGTAACATGGAGGATACTAGTAATGTGCAGGCCGCAGTGTTACGAGTGTAATGACATGCCTATCTATTAAAGAATACTTCTATCCCATGACAAATTAATCCCTGGAAGTCGGATACTGGGGTCAAAAGCATTTGTCATTAAGCCCAGGGAAACTGAAATACTCCTCCTTCATCCTTGATTCCCTTACTCCACGCCGCTTCTGATTCCCGTGTAATCATCGCTCCACCCTTAGTATTCTGGGGTTTGGAGAGTACCCGGATGTAGGCTTGACCTAGTTAATGGCAGCGCGTAGGGATACAGTCAAATTACATAACGAAAAAAGGCTAAGCTCGAGCGATCATTACTTGGGGAATGTGAAGCGGTCAAGGAGTATGCCTCGATTCCCTAGTGTTTACTTTTTAAACAAAAACGGGCCGAGTTCTCCTGCACAAATCTGCGGGTACACAGCGTCGTGTTCCGTCTCAATTTCCGACAAAGTTTCACGATAAAAACACATTCTGGTACGAGAGGCTGTTAGATGACGTCCTTCTGAGTCGTTGAGTTTTTGTTGCAAGTCCCTAGGCCAAATATTAAGGGAGATACATACCCAAACAATCCTGTAATCAGACGTGAGTTTTGACCCTTCTGACAGCGCCACTGCGCTGATCTGGTAACTCAGGTGCCCGGCCTGTCGGGACCAGCGCTCTACCAGCGTGGCGCCGGGTCTCAGCCAATCAGAACGCCGGATTCAGTAGGTTGGACCTGTGCCTATTCCTTACGTACAGCGATAGCGTGAGTGGATGGCGCAGGACCCTAGTCTGTCCACTCTCAGCAAAAGGGGATATGCATCATAGTTCTAAAAAACGCTGAGAAAGGGTCTAATTTCACAAACTTTGCATGTCTGCGTTTCTTGAAAACAGGGTCCCTATTCCACCAAAATAATCATGATTATGAAAAAAGGGTAGTTTTTCCCTTGATGGGACCATGGATGGCGGGGTCCCCATGTCGCATGTAGAATTTAAAAAACGACAATGTCATATGTCTTTGTTGCTTTTTTTTTTTCAATTTTGCATGTTGAATTTAAGATGTTTTTAATCCTGTCTGTCATGTCGTTAAGCCCCCATGTCGCACGTTAAATCTAAGAATTGCCAATGTCGCAATGTCAATTTTAGTGGTCCACCCCCATCTTGATACGAGTTTTTAACAATAATTGTTGGTTTACAGGTTCCAAATAATAATCTTTATGACGAAAATTATACATCCTCATTAATAGTTCACTCTTCCTCCTTACATATAGAGATTGAATATCATACAATATAGTTCAGAAATATCACTTATTATCACTCACAATTTACCTAGCAGCTTTTATGTATTTTATAACATTGTTCTTTTTGAATGCTTTATTATGTCATGAAATTATGAAATAGCCAAACCAAGCAGCACCTATTCATTTTCATTTCTGTTTCAGATATGAGTCAGATGCAACTGTGTTTACTCACATTGTTATTTGCTGCTTTATTCAATCTTCACATTTTATTTCAAGGTAAGACTAACAGTTGTAATAAGCAATATTCCCCCTAGAATAAACTTATTTCAGAATCTCAAAATCTCAGTTTTTAAACCTGTAAAATCACAGAATTAGAAAAATAAGTCTTCTGTCAGAATCTGAGAAATTGCATTAGAGTAGAGGTGCCAGTTTCCGCGCGTCACTAGTTTTCGCGCATTTTACGCATTTTTATGAACGCATTTTTTCTAAACTCATCCAAAACCCGTTATTGCTATCAGGTATTCATCAGGACGTCATGGTTAAATAAATTTGAGTTTTTTTGGTGATAATTTGCAATTACTTATGTATTCTAGCAGCAAAAACATGTAGAGATGTCCCTCTCTAATGGGAAATTGGCGGGATGCTTATAATATCATATTTTTCTCAAATAACGCATTAAAATGAATTTTCTAAAATGAAAAATAAATCTACATGTTCAAAATCTTACAGGTATTAGTTTAAGGTAATTTGGCGTCATATCATTGTGAAAAATATGAGTTTTTAAATGTATTTTAAAAAATAACCCCCTGCGTGAAAACTAATGACAAAAAATTAGACAGTTGCCAATTTTCGCGCATTTTCCATGAATTTTCCGCGGATTTTTCCGAATTTTCCAGTTTTCCAAAATATTTTTTCCACATAAAACATATATGACGTATGAAACTGTTACAAAACACTTCCCTAAATTATATTAACCCAAGAAACGATGCATATAATCAATTTTCGTCTTTTTATTAAAGGAATATAGGCCCGTTTCAATAATAAAAGATGCACAAAAATCCATATTTTTCTTCATAAATCACGTTTTCTCTTGTTTGATATTTTTCAAAACAGCATCATACTTGTTGTACATATTACTAATCAACCCATAGGCCAGTGTGTACGCAACAAGGCAGAAATCAACAGAAAATTGTATTTTGATAACCAATGTATTCTTTTTTTCATTTTTTCATTTTTTTTCAATATCTAAGACATAAAAACCATTAACTGCGCGAAAACTAGCACCAAAGTGCGCGAAAGTAGGCTACAGGTGCGCGAAAACTGAGGACAGAACATGAGAAAATGAAATCATAATATTTCCACAATAAGATTTCTTTTTTTTTTGTTTTTCTATGGTTTGTTTATTCCACCCCATCTCCCAGCCAAAATATGAAAAACGGTGAATATATAGATTATTTTTCCATATTTCTGAAAACAAATGCCGTTTTAGGGCCCTTAGTGCGCGAAAACTGGCTCCTCTACTCTATGAAGCTCTATTGTTTTCCCCTAAAAGCCATCGAATCAATCAGTCTGAGGGAATGGTTTTTCTCCCACATTATTGGCCTTAATATGTAAATATCTTCTAGTCTAACATTAACTTTGAAACTAAATATGGACGAAACCATAATCTTGTATGATTATAAACATACACTGAATTATATTTCCTTACAGCCAGTGATTGTCCCACGAGAACCTCACCACTGTGTTTGACAGGAAGACACCAACCAAAAAAGTAAGTAGTAAGCCAAAGAAACATAAGTTAGAACATAACTGCAAGGGAAGGAAGGCTGACTCCTGCACCACCTAATGTTAGTGTTTCACATTATTTGTCGCCCGTCGTTCAAAGTGTATCCCTGAATCAAGTCGCATCGGCGGGCGAAATCCTATATGGGGATGCTGTTCGTGGGACCAACACGATGGCGACCTACCTATCTAATGCAATGCTTGTTTCATTATTGCCGGTATCAAGTGCCATGAATGTGGTTTTGCTGGTGTCTGTCTCTTTTCTATTCAAGGTTCGTGCTAAATTTGCTTCGTGGGGTACGAGCGGGACGCCGGAAACATGACCTACCACCAAAATATTCATCTGAACTTTAATATGTCTAGGCCTATGTCACTGTCAGTGTCTGAATCATTCCCATTCAATGTTAAAACATAGGCGTCACACTGTCAATAAGTTCTCCGGTGCTGTCAGTGTCAGTGTCGGACACAGATTCAAAGATTAAATTATTTGTGAAATTGTCACTATAGTGTCATTTTTTCAGACCTACTATCAAAATATTTCATTCATTAATATCTCTCCTTAGGCTCCTACGTTTATTCCAATCAGGCGAAATTCTAATTTTTTCAAATGATCTATCTCATCTATCACGTCGATCGGCCGACTTGTTTGAAAAACTTGCTGGATATGACACAGGGAAAAATTGTTGTGGGACAGGGAACTCTCAGGGAAAACACAGGGAATTTGAAAATGGACTTTCGGTTGGAACCCTGAACAAGTAAGTGTCTAGGCTTGCAAGTTAAATATTTTTTCAGATTGTCACTATAGTGCCAATTCAGATCCACCACAAGCCTATGTAAAAGATATTAAAAGACAAACCCCCTAACTGCTGCATAGAAAGATTGGAGAGTTTGCCTCAGTTTGTAGCTTTGCTACACTTTTAAAAGATTAAACGTTTAAACTAGTTCAAATTTAGGTAGGATTCACTTATAGATCAGTCTGGAAAGAACCCATAAGGGTTGGCCGGACGTTAAACTAACCCAACAAACTTATAGAGGATCAGGACACCCTCAAGTTCAGGAAAGATGCCAGGGGCCGACTAGAGAGGACCAGAGGCCCTTCAGGTTTAGGGAGGAGGTTAAGGGTCAACTAGAGAGGGTCAACTACCCTCAGGTTGAGGGAGGAGGGTAGTTATCTAGAGTAAACTAGAGAGAACCAGTGGGCCCTCAGGTTAATTGGCAAGTGTAGAGGTTGACTGAAGATTCATGCATTTTTCACCAATCATGCTCTCCTTTCCAACTTTTCTCTCAATTCCTGAGATGGAGGTCTTTGTGGAAATGATAAAAAAAAAGTTCTTTGAAATGATAAGCATCGTTTTGATTCATTATCTTTTTCCTGTAGCTGAAAAGCATTACGCCATTATCTTGTGGGGCGTCATTCATTTTCTTATTTCAACACTATCACATACCCATGACGTTTATAAGGCCATCCCCCTTAGAGTGCTTTTACATTTAGCTGTCACGTTTGCACAGTCTGTAGACTGGCCTGTTGGTTGATTTTAATATAATTTTCTCAAAAATTTTCAGTGCTGACTTAAAGCTATCAGCCTGGGCCTGACAGGCTCAAGTTAATTTCGAACCCTGTATACTAATGTTAAATCAATCTCTTTGTTTGCCAATTCAGGTTGTCCCAGGATTTATTGAAGACCTTTGATTCATCTGAGTGCCAGTCATCTGTGCTTCTACCAGCGTTCACCTTTGTACAAGACCTTGTGATCAAGATGGCATCGGTAGGCTGGCCCAAACCTTTTTACCTCTTATGTTTCTAATGTTTACCAATTTTTCAGTTGATTTGTTTTTAGGATATATAGATAATTATGACCCATGTTTCATCTAAGAATAATCATTCCCTGGGTCTACATAGGGTGATGGCCTGTATCAGAGCACAGACCCATGACTCTGTACCCAGCAAACAAAATTATGTTGCTACAACGTTGTGACAATGTCATGTTTCGTTGGGACCATGTTGTAGCTATGTGTTGTGACTATGTAAAAATGTAGACTCCCAGACACGTTGGTACACCCTCCTCCACTGGTCAGCCCTAATGAGGGAAAGTTGCGGCCCGGCCTGGGTTCACGGCTGGTACCCCCTCCCACCCTCAGTCTGTCCGCTCCTTATGTGAAAGGATATGCATCATATAGTTCTAAAAACATGAAGAAAGGGTCTATTTTTCCAAACTTCACATGTCCTTGTTTCTGGAAAAAAGGTTTTTTTCCACCCAAATGTCTGTGATATGAAAAAAAGGGAAGTTTTTCCCATGATAATTTCTAATTTCAGTAATAAAGGATAATTTATAGTTACAAAAAGTAGCATCTTGCACAAAAAAAAGTTATTTTTTTTTATATTAAAAGTCAGTGGAAAGGGGGTATTTTCTATTCTGAAGAACACTGATATGTCCTACTTTTATATCTGAGTGGACATACTGGGCTCCCACCCTCCTGCTGTGGTCAGCTTAGGCTGTCATAGTCAGACCCAGTTTCTTCAAGTGATAGCTAAGAAGGTCAGGGACAGACTATGGTCAGCTTAGCCCTACTGAAGGTAAAGTCACGGCCCAAGTCACAGTTGGTACTACCCCATCCCCCACTCCTATACTGGTCAGCTACAGGCTATGTTGTGTTAACAACGTACTAACTAGACATTGTGAGCATGTTGTAGTCAAACGTTGTACATTACTTTGTAGTAACGTTGTTGGTATGTCAGTCTACAATGCAACCAATCTACAACCAAAAGTCAGCGTTATATCCACATTGTGTGTTTGCTGGGTAGACCGTGGGAATGACTACAAGGTCTGTTCTGGATTTATTTCAACTCCTCGAAATCTATAATTCTAAAGACTCATGATATAGGTTAAACCTAGGGCTTGACAAATCAATTTGAAATGTGCTTCCACACTGGGCAACTAACCTCCTGAATGCGGTTGCCCAGCTACAAAATGTAGTTGCCCAGTAACTTTTGAAGAGAATAAGGTTTACATAGATTGCAGAAAACTAAACAGAGATGCCATTTTTCCTACTTTTGTAGGATTTCCTACTTTTTGGTGATTTTGGATTGCAAAACCAATTTTCCTACATCACTCTAATGTCAGTTTTAGAGTGTTTTGTGTGAGTTTCAAACTAGTCAAATACAAAGTCAATATCAGGTCTCTGTTTCAAAAGAATATTTCCCTCCTACTTACTTCTGGAAAAAAAGATAGGAAAAACATTTTCTATTTTTCCAACTTTTTCATCATTCAGTCTGGAAAGAACCCATAAGGGTTGGCCGGACGTTAAACTACCCCAACAAACAAACAAACAAACATCATTCAGGAGTGGCATCTCTGACTAAAGGTTCACAACTTTAAGTTTTTTTTTATTTGACTCTGGTTGCCCACTAGGCAACTCATGATCAGGCACTCATTTCAGTGGCCCAGTATGACTTTTTGGTGGTCTTGGGCCACTGGACACCCTATTTGTCAAGCCCTCGGTTTTCTACCCATTGCCACGTTCCAGGGTCATCATTCTAATTTTTCAAACATGCCTCGGCGCAACCTAGAAGTAAATAACATTCTATTTGAATCCAGTGAAGCAGGCCAAAGAGTGTAGAGACATAAAAGAAGCAACCAAAATTCTAAAAGCCAACAAACCATACAAGGCAAAATTGATTATGAAATCTGTCCAAGATTCAAAAGACTAGAGATAATGTTCGACATAACGAAAGCTAAGTTTGAGCAGAATGACGACCATAGAGCAAAACTCATTGCCATGAAAGAACTCACTTTATGAAGCAAATGCATCAATGTTTTGGGGCTGTTGTATCCCAACGTCTTGAATTCATGAAATTAAGCAAGGCATATCACCCGGACAAACATAGTTGGTCAAGGGAGGTGGGATGGTGGTCTAGTGGGAAGCATGCTGGCATTGCACACAGCCGCCCTAGTTCTATACTTGGTGCTGGCTGTTAGACCACATGGCCTTGCCATTATTCTCAACCCAATAGATTCTGTCAGCCAACTGGTCTACACAAAAACCGTGAGTGGTCCTGATGTAGCTGAAAAATTGCTGAGCGGACATGAAACTCCAACAATCATCATCATTACCATCACATTTGGTCAAATTCTACCAAAGTTCTGGCTGAATTATCAAAAGATCGGTAAATAGCGAGTTCCAGTTCAAGCGTACCAAAACATGTGGAAACAATAGAGAAGGAGCTGAAGTGTTCAGGAAAGAAACTATTTATTTAACTGATATTTATCAAATGTTTGACTAGTTCACATTGTACATGAATTTTGTTTATATTACAGAGTGTTTGTTCTCAAATTGGAAAGATGAACTTCAAAATTAGGAGACATGTCGCATTTTTTGACAGTCGTGGTTACATGATTGACGAGGAAGTTGCAAAGATAAATAACACTGGAGTATTTTTTGAGGCACGTTTCTTCAGAGGAGCAAATCTCAGAAAATTGTTCAACGAAATCGACCACTATGCTTCATTGAATCCTTCCGATGTATTATACTTCGTTGGTGGAATTAACGAATTCACACGGAAAAACTTTGAGACAAACAAATATTACTTTCCATGGAAATCACAGGAAGAAATTGACAATCATCTACTGGATGTTCTGCTCGAAATAAGACGGGAGCTGCAGCAGAAACACCCGGAAACAACAATCATATTTTGTCCGATCATTGGTTTGGAACTCTACAAATCTATTGAAAATACATCTGATGATGACCAGCTTATTGTAGATAATGCTGTATGGGCGTTCAATGAGTTTATACATGATTTGTACAGAAATACAGACACATTTGTCCCAGATTTAGCCAGACCTGTACACAGGCTACTTGGTGGTGTCGAGAAAAACATTTACCACCACCTTGGCAAAGATGGCCTACATCTGAAAAAAGATACAAGAAAGACATGGGCGAATCAAATCATCAAGGCTTTGAATAAGAACCAAAACAAATGACAATTTGGCTTAAATTGAGTTCTCAGAGATAAATAGGCCTCAAAGCGGAACCTTTAAAACCTTTAAAACTTTTTTTTTGCCTCTTGGACCTTTAAAACCTTTATTTTCCTCTCAATGACCTTTAATGACCTTTTTTTTCATTTCAAGTGATCGATGAGTGTAAAAAATTGTAAGAAAGACAAAAAATTCATGAAGAATCTGGACTGAACACAGGAAATGGTTGTGACTATGAAAATATGCATTTCAAGGGTACTATTTATAACTCATTTAAATGTATAATGAGTGTGCCATTTTTCCATTCAGTAAAATGGGCCAACCCTGTACTATCAAACCCTTTTGATTGTAACTTTCGATCTCATAGGTAACAGAATTCACTTAGAGGGTCCTATATTTAAAATTGGAGGGTTTTGGTCTAAATTCATAATGAAATTAGTTATACCTGTGGTTTTAAATGACCTTTTTGTCATTATCCGACCTTTATTTTCCAAAATATGACCTTTTAAAGGGACATTTTTTTCATCATCCTCGCTTTGAGGTTTGACTAATTCATTATATTTTGGTAGTGTGAAACATCATTAATGGGACTAGGAAGCATGTCTGAGACAACTTCTTTTCTCATATACATAGATTTTTCACTGAGAGTGAGCGAAGGATATGGTTGAGCCAAGGGGCCTTCCATTTAGTACATATATGCACATTTTCAAAAATCCTAGACCCCCCCACCCCCTTGTTAAAAAATATGCATTGGAATTGTACTAGAACAAACATTCTTTTATATTTTGGTAGTGTGAAATATCATTTATGGGACTAGGAAGCATGTCTGAGACAACTTCTTTTCTCATATACAATGATTTTTCACTGACATTGAGCGAAGGGTATGGCTGAGCCAAAAGGCCTTACTTTTAGTACATACACACATTTTCAAAAATCTAAGAACCCCCTCCCCCCTTAATGGGTACATACTTACTGGAAGGCCCCCAACCATAACAATTTCTAAATTAACCATTTCCAACTTAATTGAATTCCTCTGGTAAAAACCTTCTGTGGTTGATTGGAGATGTCAATTAACACCAAAAACATCTCAATGTAAGTCCTCAATCCTATATGTATTTACGAATGGAAGAAAAATCAAAGTACTTTAAGACTTCTATTAAGATGTCAATATAAATTCTATTTTATCATGGAACAAAGCTTTGCTCCATTATATGATTCAACTTAAGGGATTATGAGATGTAATGATTAAAAAAGCTATGGAGCACGCAAGCAACCACCGCCGTTTTTTTCTAACTTGTACCCGGCGTTTGGCTGATATCTATTTTGCAAGACTGGAACCAGCCACTGTGCGTAGTGTCAGAAATCATTTTGAGTAATTCTGAAAAGCTTGTTACCACCTTTATTTCATATAATGTTTAACACTTGTTCAATTAAATTAATAGAAAAACACCTGTAGAATTCAAATATTGTTAGACCTGTGAAGTTCAATGGATAACTTATGCATAAGCAATGTGTTTTGCTCTGAAAATATTTTGTTTGCATTTTGCCATAAACCTACCTTAATATTCAAATTGTGGTAATGATACTTTGGATTCACATAAAAAAAGAAATACATCTCATCTATGTTTCAGTATATTTGTGAAAACATGAAGTGAAATAAAGAAATTATCAGTGTTTTTACAGGTTGCCACTGCGAAAGATTCATTTTTGTCAATATGGTGTCAAAATGCGGAAGTGGGCGATAATACAAGCATGGAGGGTCTCATCGGTGCAGGTAGTCAGTGCAGGGAGTCCTTCCCTGCTCCACAGTAGGGAATAAAATAATAGTATTTTGGATTACACTTGTCATTTTGATAGAAAACTGGTCAAAATAGTTTATGTTCACGAAATCAGTCCATGCAAGCTCTGTGGCAAGTTCATACGACATTAGGTCTTTCTATTTTTTCAAGCCTGTCAAGGCTTGCATTGCTCTTGGTCAGATATAATTATATGTCAAAACATTTCAAAATATCGGAGAGTACAGTACCAGGGAATGAAATCATAGTATTTTTGATACCTGCACTGCTTAATTTGACTGAAAACCGGGTTAAAAATAGGTTGATTTCACTGGAAAGAACCCGTAAGGATTGGCTGGACGTTAAACTACCCCAACAAACAAACAAACGCTGAGACAGTGGGCGATGAAACCTGGGCTATAATTCAAACATAGAACTTGCGCCGCCTCGGAAATCATTGTAATCTATAACTTATTAGGGTCCTTTCATTTTCAGAAATATTATGGACTATAAAACATATTTTTGGCTCTGAAATGCATAGATGTAATGTGGAAAGTCATAAAAATGTATTCCATCACAACGTATTTTTGGGTCTTGAGTTGAGATGAATCTTGCAATGTCACTGGCAGTCTTAAAAAATATATTTCAGAACTTATAACCCCTACCAAAATGAAAATCATGTAAATATCTAGGTTCTCACATGTCTCGTGTTCATATGCATTGCATCATTTGATGATTTTAGGCTTTGACACGTTTGTAATCTGAATATCTTCAGACCATATTTAAGACATGTTGGAAAAAATAACACTGGCGCATGCATTTTCACATGCGGTTCGAAAAAACATCATTTTGTTCTCATCAAAATGTAAATTATGTATAAAACTATGTTCTCATATCTCCAAGGTTCATATATATTGTATAGTTGAATATTTTCATCCCTTTTGATAATATAGGAAGAAAATTGAAAAGGCCCGGTGTCAGTATAATAGGACTGGGTGGGGTGTGGGCTTATGACACTATAAAGAGGGCATTAGGTCACACTACTACAAATAGGAAGCTCATTTCATAGATTCGGTCACTGCCCCTGGGGCGTAAAAAGAGCTGAAATACTTTACCTTGTCCAGTCTGGTATAAGAACCCTAAAGGGTTGGCTGGACATTGAACTAACCCAACAAAGTCAGAAGGGGCAGGACAATGTAGATTGTAAAAACCAGGCAAAATGTGTCAATTGCCAGGGAACCATATGGCCATACGAAAAGAATGCCCAGTCTGGAAAAAAGAAAAAATCCATCCAGAAAGACCAAACAAAACATCAGCTATCCTGCAGCAAGAAGAGCTATCCAGTCTATGAATCCAGCCCTACCATCACAAACATACACCAATCTGATAAAACCAAAAACGAGAACAATCGAATGTCAGACAGAATGTACCTTGCTCCATCATGAAGAGCCTGACATAAACAGAATGGCAGAAAAAACTGCACAGACTGCAAAACCCACACAAAGAGCAAAACCTACACAGACATACAAACCAGTGTCCCACTATCTTCTATTCCTTAAAGAAACAAGGCTAGCAGTCAATAAATATTGGGATCTCCATGATGTTGATTTGGATGAGGCTGAGACTGATGCTACCGTCAGCCGGAGCCACAACCATTCCCGACGAACAAAAACGAGAAGTAGCTCTCCTGTTCATCCACTGTGATGAGAGTGAGATCCCTCATTCAATGGAATTGTCGGGATCTTAAAAACATCTTTAATGAATTGAAAATTCTCACTGAAAAACACAATCGTCTTGCCTACTGTCCTACAAGAAACACACTTGAAAGAAATAGATAATCTCACCTTTAAAAACTTTCACATTTACATTGGCCATGGGCCACAGGGAGAAAGACTCACTGGTGGCTCCTCTATTCTAGTTAGAGAGGCAGTGTCTGAAATTAAGCCCAAAACTTGTGCACCCGGCGGATCCCAAACATGTCAAATTATCAAAGAAGCAAAGAGGACCAGTTGGAAAGAATATGTCTCTGGAATATCCTCCCCCATGGGGGTCCGGGGTGGGGATTCCTTTGGAAGCCTCCTAGGAAGAATGTGTCCCCAGCAGCCCCTTGCTGTTCATAGAAGGCGACAGATGGGGAGACCAGACTCAGTAGCTCTTTGGTAGATTGCCCGCTCTGAGTCTGGGAGGTTTTGGGATTTATCCCTGGCCAAGTCACACCAAAGACTTTAAAAATGGTAGTGGTCACTGCTGATCTAAAACTTGGTATAAAGTAACAACCACTAAACATGACTGCTTGGCCTGGTGTCAGTAAAATAGGACTGGGTAGGGTACTGTGTGGGCCTATGACATGATATCTCAGTGTGGCAGCACTATAAAGAGGGCATTGGGTCTCACTACTACAAATAGGCGCCTCATTTCATAGATTCGGTCACCGCCCCTGTTGCATAAAACTAGCTAAAAAGCTTTACCTTGTGCAGTCTGGTAAAAGAACCCATAAGGGTTGGCCGGACGTTAAACTAATTCCACAAACAAACAAACATCGGTTCATTGTTCAAAAACTCCATATAATCATATAATTTCAGAGTTCCCGACGTTCGTCATACAGACGCCATTACATGCGTCAAGTCAGAGCAGAGAGAGAAGAAGAGAGAAGAACTTCATCCTCAGATGAAGAACTTGACATCCAAGTTCCGTGTGACATGGAAAGTACCGCCTCAGAGGTCACATGTGACACAGCAGACCCAGAGAGTTCTCAAGCTGAGACTGATGTTGTAGAAGACAGCGAAGATGATGGGCTGACATGGGCCGAAATTGAAGACCGAGTTGATGCTATGAGTATATTGTCTTCTGATTCTGACTCTGATAATGATGACCAGGAAGAGGGCCTTCAGGACAAATTATGTAAATTGGCAACAGAGTTCGGGGCCACACACAATTTCATGGACAACCTTTTAAAGGTTTTACGTGATGTAGGACACACTGAACTTCCAGCAACAGCAAGAACACTCCTTGGCACAAAAGCTGACATAGTTGCCAAAGAAAGTTCTGGCATCAATTTCGTATCATATGGGCTTCTAGACCAACTGAAGTTCCATCTCTCCTCCTATCCAAAAGAGCTTTTGCAGGCTGTAACTGATGTTGAACTGTCCTTTAACCTAGATGGAATTCCCATTTTTAAAAGTTCAAAATCTGAGCTTTGGCCTTTTCTTTGTGCCATTAATCTGGATCCACCTACGGTCTTTCCCCTAGTGCTTGCATATGGAAAGTCCAAGCCACAAAATCTTGAATATCTGCAAGAGTCTATCGAGGACATTCGTGAAGTGATGGAACAAGGCATAAGGGTTGAGGGGATTTTTCTGCCTGTCAACCTCAGGGCAATTGTATGTGATGCTCCAGCAAAAGCCTTTGCAAAGAACATCAAGCAATTCAATGGCTTTTATGGTTGTGATCATTGTGACCAACCTGGTGACCATGTTCTTGGAAGACACCTTTTCCTGAACTCAACAGATCTTACTTTGCGGACTGATGTTTCGTTTCGAGAACACCATCAAGCAGGACACCACAAAGGACAGACTCCTTTCACTCAATTAGACGTCGACATGATTAGATCCTTTCCACTTGACTACATGCACTTATGTTGCTTGGGTGTGAACAGGAAGCTGCTCTTTGCATGGACCAAGGGAGAAAGAGCTGTAAAGATATCAAAGATGCAATGTCAAATTGTCAGCGATGCCCTCGTTGCACTGCAACCCTTCGTTCCAAGTCTGTTTGCCAGGAAACCAAGAGGACTTGATGAGCTCGAGCGATGGAAGGCAACAGAACATCGGCTCTTTCTTATATATATTGGTAAGATTGTTCTTGTTGACATTCTTCAGCCAGAGCTGTACTATCACTTCTTGGCTCATAGCTTGGCTATTTCCATTCTCATATGCCCCAGGTTATGTGCCACTCTTCTCGAATTTGCTCAAGAACTTCTCATATTCTTTGTGAGACAAGGCCAAGTACTATATGGTGAACACTTCATGTCCTACAATGTTCACAGCCTGCTCCACCTCTGCGAAGATGTGGAATGCCACGGTGCACTTGACAATTTTTCAGCTTTTCCTTTTGAAAATTACTTGCAGTTGTTGAAGAAGAAAGTGCGATCAGGCAAAAATCCCTTGGTTCAAATCGCGAAAAGACTAAGCGAATTACCAAAGAAAGAGATGGTCATCAAGCAAGTAAAGATATCCGACAAAAGACCAAACAATGCATACATCCTTGATGGGAATCAATGTTGTGAAGTGAGAAGAACAACCACTGAAGTAGATGAAGAAGGCAACAAGCTAGCGATGTGCAGGATTTGTTCTTGTCCTGAACCATTGTCAAGTAGGCCATGGGATCTTAGCCTGATTGGAGCATTTCAGGTAAACTGGCGGAGATCATACATGAAGATGATACCTGAAAATCTGCTAAAACGCAGGGCCATGATGATTGACAATGGTCAGGGGAACAGCATCTTCCTGGCAGTTTTGCACGATTACTAGTAAAGAGGCACACCTTGATAATCAATAATTCAGATTATTCAGTATTTACTGGGATACTTGTTAATGGAATCTAATTTCCATATATGATATGCTAATATGAACTTTTGAACTCGAAATGATATTAAGTGTCTGTTTGAAAATCCAGCAACCAAAAAAGTCTTTTGTCCAACAGTAGGAATGGAACTGAACAAATCAATCAAGCACTTAACTCATACTAGATAATGTAGTATGGATGTTCGTTCATTCATGACTTATAAAGAAACAACACCTTTGTCACCCGCACGGCCGCCGAAAAGCGCATAGCACGGCCACTGAGCGGCGCATATAAGGGGTAGTGTGTATTTATAGGCTGTACGTATTGCCCCTAATTGTCAGTATTTTAAACATATTTGAAGCTTTGCATGGGTGATAAAATATAGAAGACCTTTTGGGGTTGTCTTCGGGTGGCTGTAAAACCCATGGGGATTGTACAAACTACCCCAACAAACAAATCGCCCTCAGGTCGTGACAAACCCCTCTGGGTGGTACGGCCACCCTTGGACACCCCCCTTGGGTCTTTTTATGTTAATATGTACAGGATTTAGCACGTCCAATTGAAAGGCAATATTGACAAGTCAAAGAGAATTTCTATCATCATTTGGACAAGGATGGTTCACATTTGACAGAAGAAACAAGAAAAAGCGAGGGCAAATCAACTAATCAAAGCAATCTCAAAGAACTAATCAAATTATAAACAATGATTTAAAAAAAGAGATAACTTGAGGCATGGCTGAGCCAACCCCTTGTATATTCTCTTAATTGAATTTTCACCCGTGGGGATCCGGGGTGGGAGTTCCTTTGGGAGCCTCCTGGGAAGGGAAGAATGTGTCCCCAGCAGCCCCTTGCTGTTCATAGAAGGCGAAAAATTGAGAGACCAGACTCGGTAGCTCAATTGGTACAGTGCCTGCTTTGAGTCTGGGAGATCTTAGGATTTATCCCCGAGACACACTAAAGACTTTAGCAATGACAGTGCTCACTGCTTGCCTGGAGCTCAGTATAAAGTAAGAACCACGAAATAATGACTGGTCGGCCCAGCATCAGTATAATGTGTCTGGGTGGGGGATTGTGTGGGCCTATGACATGATATCTTAGTTTGGCAGCACTATACAGAGAGCATTGGGTCCCACTGTTACAAATAGGCACCTCATCCTGAAGAGTTGGCCGAACATTAAACCAACCCAACAAACAAACAATCTTAACGGCATTTCATCAATGAGTATTCATGAGGCATGGCTGAGCTAACCTCTAGAGAAAACTCATTTCATCTAGCAAAGCAGGCTCAAGATTTTGTAAGTTGAATTACAATTTTTAGGATTCAATCAATAAGAACTTTTTAATTTGATTAGAGAGTGATAAATTGTATGCACCACGTGATAGATTTTAGGCATTACACATCATGCATTAGGTATACAAACAAGATAATGACATCGCTAATAACACAAAATTTGAGTAGATCAATTTCAAATATTTATTCACTGAAAACATAAATTTTCAGATGTAATTCAAAACGAAATATTAATTCCTTTGACTATCTCTGAGTTTATTGTTGTCTTGAATTGTTCAGTTTGCAATGACATAAGGTATTAATCCCAATCAGTCTGGAAAGAACCCTGAAGGGTTGACTGGACGTTAAACTACATCATCAAATTAATACTGGTATCTATTTTAATTCCAGGCGGTGCTAAAAGAGTACGCGATTGTAGAATTCACGGATAAGTCAATTGCTATTGTGTACTTTAAGTGGCTTACACATGACTCAGACGTAAGTTGATTTCAGATATAAGTAGTTATATAGACTAGTGATTAATGTCTACTGTAATTTATTTTGAGCTATATCAGATGATATTGATATTAAGTTTATATAGGTCAATTCTGGTTACAATAACACCTATGTAAAGAGAAAATTGAAAACGAGGGATTTAGTGTAAGTGAATCAGGTGGTTTATAGAGTGCATTCTCAGCTTCTAACAAGAAAACATTCTAACATGAAGAAGTTAGGTTTAGAGATAACAAATAATCAAGAACAGTGTAACATCATTTGATTATACTAATTTCAGACATTGAAGTACATTGATTTTTTTCATAGGCTACTGATTTGTGCTACTGGCCCAATGTAAAGAATGCGGACTTGCTAGCAAGAAAGAAAATTCTACCAAACTCCTCATGGGAACTGCACCATGTGAGAATTATGGCTCGGTTTGGTAAGTAAATTTTTATATTTCCCAGAAATTATTTTAGAATATATGTTGCTAGACCATAATGTGATGTCTATCAATATGTTAAAAATGTTATAAAGGTAGAAAAGCTTAATGTATATGAATATGTTTTAGTCATCAATGCATAATCAGGTTAAAATGCTAGTGCTCTCCTAGTTCTACACTGACAAAGATTGAAACCATTTACGTGCAGTTAACTACAGTAATGCCCGAAAAGACCTTCCCTACTACGAGAAAAACTCTGATGCACCTGAATCTGATGTGCCCACCTCTGCCCCATTGAAGAGACAGAGAACAAAGCCTGCAAAACTGCGGGAAGATGAAAGCTACTGTGCTGACAATGACGATGACGATGATGTTGATCATGATGATACCTACTTTGGAAAAGAACCTTCTCAAGTTGGTAGGAAGGTGACATCAGGTAAAGAAACACTCTTTTATCAATCAAAATTATCTTCTGCTAATGCTACTAACTTTATAAAAATTGATGCCAAATGAATTTGAATAATCAGATATTGATACGTAATGCATTGATTACATCTTTTCAAAGCTGCCATTAAGTTCTGACCATTCCTACACGGTTCTTCCTCTATATTTTCAAAAATCGATAATAATTCATTGAAATTTTGTGATTATCTTGAAGCTTAGATCCATTCAAACAACTTTCTCACTTACTGTATATAGGTTAAATGGATATTGAAAGACAAATTGGCAAAACTGTACAGACAATAAATAGAGAGTTGCATCCTACTTTGATACCTAGTTATCAGAGTACTGCAACATTACCCAGCAATGGACCTAGCAAGAATTAGCAATATAACTTACTTTCTGTCGAGGATGTTTTCTAGCTCAGAATAGATGCACGGGAAGGTGGCAACCAGAAATATTTTTGAACATGCTTATTCAAAGCAGATAATTATTTTGTACGGTATTTCATCTTTAGTACATCTTGTCGTATTCATTTAGAAAGTTTTATGGTGTTTGAGGCATGTAGACCCTTGCAGCTTTTTATATAAAATCCATGTCTAGATTGGTATGTTGCTACCCCTTTGCTGTGTTCTAACATTTAACAAGGAAGCAACCGTCTATCAATGGCCATGTGTGAGAGTTTAAGACAACTCTGTGTCAGCTTACCTCCCCCACCCCCATTCCAGAAATAACTAAGATGGGACAAGTTTGATCTGCAACACTTGTACCACTGCTAAATAGGCAGAAAACTTAAAACCAGTGGGCATTGATTAGTGCTTCAACTCAAATATAGTTAGGCTGTTTTTACTGGTGTGATACCACTCGCAGGGACGGACCTCGTGGCCCTTATGCTGTGATGATTCTCAGATCGCGATCAACGAAGCAGCTGAGTGGGACAAGGTTTTGAAGTGGCAGAGTGGTTTTAGATCTTGATTGTGTAAAAAGTTGACCTTTTTCCATAAGAGCATACGTATTCAATATCACACTTATTCATCTAACAAAGCTATACTCTTTTTCTGAACTTTCTTGAGGTGGACTTATTGATTGGTGCCATTGGTTAGAAATAAAGATTGTAGACTGGAAGTACCTCATATAATATTGAAAGTGAAAAAGCCTGGATTAGTGACATGTCTAACATGAAAAAAAAGACAAGAAATTCTATTTTAGATGGTCTTCCCATTGAATTTAGGCTAAAAGTTTTTAAAAGAAAATCCTAACTCACTTTAATATCCTGAATCCTGTAGCTTGAGATTATTTTCAATAGCATTTATTTGGAGGAAGCCATGTTCAAAAATTCTTATATTATTGAGATACTATTTTATGGTTTCTCAAAACAATACGAGATGTCATTAATTGCAAACTAATTGAATTCTAAAACAAGTATCTTTCTGGCTCATGAATCATAAATAAGATTTCCAAAAAAGAAATCACACAATGCAAGTATTTATTAGATAGAAGTTATCGTACACATACCTTTGGAACTGACAATTAGCATATATTGAAGTTAATAGCACCTGTAATCATTTGAATACAACAGGAATTGTTGCTGACCCCATCAAAATTCCAAAAACTCCTGTGTCAAGAGGTCTTTTCACACAACGTGAGTATCTGATCATCAACACTTTCTATAGCAACAGTACTTTATACTTTATTGATTTAGGTAAGTGTTTGAAACTAACTTGTATATGATCTGCTCTATAATTTTAGGGCTTGTTGACATAGATGGTGAAAGTAGAATATAACCTAAGCTTTTTAACAATCAAGAATTTCTCGAATATTTCTGGTAGAGGCCGAGTATTACATTCTGAAAATGAAAAGTCATGTCCCTATAAAGTCATGATTTTTCATTTGGCTTTGGCAAAGCCACTTGTGTGTTCTGAAATAAGCCAGATAACTATTTTCATTTGATCAGTCTACTGCATGACCCATAAGGGTTGTCTGGACATTTAACTACCCCAACAAATAAAACCAATGTCCTTTGCTAGATGAGGCAATCCAGCGTCCCCCTGTGAGGAAGGAATTTGTAGTACATGATATTGGTAGGTTTGTCTATTTTTCTCTGTGTTTTTGTTAGCTTCTTTTTCTGAGAGTTTGGTTAAGTCTATTCACAATAATGTATCTGAAAGTTTGTTTGTTTGTTTGGTGGGGTAGTTTAACGTCTGGCCAACCCTTATGGGTTCTTTCCAGACTGCACATGGTAATGCTTTTCAGCTTGTTTGACGCCACAAGGGTGGTGACCGAATCTATGATATGGTTTAGGAGAAACCCACCACCGGGTGCAATACCCTACTTGTTACGAAGAGTGGCAAGGGGTCTTTCATGTGCAATGTCCCATAAAAAGGACACCATACACCCGGCCTTTGATGATCCTGTTGGGAGCACAGGGTGGCCCCTGGATCCCAGACTCTTGTATCCTTTCTTAGATTTTATCTATCAGTTGGCATTCTCGAAAGAATTGCAGAATCTTTTTACTTTCGGTGTTGTTAAACACATCCTTCATCGATGTTCTGTTTTGGAGATGCCACTTGCGACTATCATCCGTCTTCTTACATTTAAGTATGATGTGCTCCACAGTTAGTTTGGTGTTACACTGTTGACAAATTGAAGCACTTTCACCTTTCAAGAGGTGTTCATATGTCAGCCTGGTGTGGCCTCTCTGAAGACGGGCCAGTTTCGCATGTTCTGACCTTCTCTTTTACTTTTGTCACTTTTTTCTTCTAATTTGGGTTGAACAGAGTGTAGAAGATTGTTCTCCTGTTTGTTCCAGTCACTTTGCAACTTAGATCGCAAATGTGTTTTGCTTAGTGGCAGCAAGTCTGTGAGTGGGATTCTAGCAATCTCAGGGTCTAGAGCCAAGGCCCTTTTGGCTGCTTGGTCTGCCTTTTCATTACCAAATATTCCAATATGGCTAGGTGGCCAACAGAAAACCACTTCTTTTCCAATCGATTTCAGGTAGGTGTGACTTTGCTGGATATCTCTGATTATGGGATTGTTAGGCTGATGTTGTAGGATAGTTTGTAAATAGGACCTTGAGTCTGAGAAGATGATAAACTTTCTGTGTCCTGATACTTTGATCCAGTTTAGTGCACGCGCCAGAGAATGTGCTTCAGCAGTAAAAATGCTGGCTTGGCCGTGAAGGGCACCTGTCAGGTCCCCATACTCTGTACTGCATAACCCACTCTATTTCCTTCTTTGGAGCCATCAGTGAAAGTGGGGAAATGATCACTGTATTGGTCTTTCAGGGCTCCATATTTGTTCCTCAAAGCAGAGGGGTTGGTTTCGTTCTTCTTGTTATTGCATAGATCCAGGATGACCACTGGTTTACTCTATGACCATGGTGGGTTCTTGGGTGGTCTTATTTCTCTGATGATGTTCAAAGGTATCTCTGCCTCTCTGATCACAGATTTAGCAGAGGTAGAGAATGGTTTGGCCACCCTTGGATTTACCCGGAACAACTAGCTGTTATGTGTGCAGAATATGGTACCATGTGTTGGGTTTCTCTTATCAGCTTTGGATGGGGTTTAGTCTGTTCAAGTAGGATTCCCTGCTGACTGGTATACCAAAGAACCATAATCCAGCCTAGACTAGATGTATGCTTTGTACAGGGTCACCAGGATCTCTCGGTCAGCTACCCCGTGGGGGACCGGGGTGGGGGCTCCTGTTGGAGCTCCCTGGGAAGAATGTTTCCTCAGTATCCCCTGCTTATCGTAGGAGGTGACTAAAAGGGGAACCCTGTGCCCCCAACAAGGTCATCAAAGGCCGGGTGTGTGGTGTGCTTTCTATGGGACATTGCACATTGAAAAACCCTTGACACTCTTTGAAAAGAGTAGGGTATCAAACCCGGTGGTGGGTTTCTCCTGAATCATATCATACATTCGGTCACTGTCCTTGTGGCATAAAACTAGCTGAAAAGCGTTCACTTGTGCAGTCGGGTAAAAGAACCCTAAAGGGTTGGCCAGACGTTAAACTAACCCAACAAACAAACAAATGTAGTCCATCTTTGAGGCATTTATTCTAGTGGAGAAACAAATAAGAACTTTCAGTGACAAGAATTTACTATAATAGCAATATCTATGTATAAGTAACTTCAGTAACAACCCCTTCTCGTTAGAATAATTTTCTTTAGTATCTGATAAAATGATCTGTTATAATGTAATCATAATTTCCTATATAATTATACATCCAGAAATGCAGGAAACACCCCCAAAAAGAAAGATAGCAAAGAGTCCTCAAACAGGTAGGTACACCATAAGTTAAGTAGGTTACAAAAGCGGTCTATATTTAGATTTTGGCATGTGCAAAGGGCTGTTGTGAGTGCTTATAACTGTGGGTTAATGTGGCTAAATGGCTGCCACTCCTTCCTTATGTAGGACCAGAAAATCATTGATATTACTATGAATGACCTCAGCTGTGTTAATCAAGAGGCCTTTGACTTGTGGTTAAATGTTGCTTTTATATCCTTTCTTCTCCTCTTCTTTCCATGCTGTAATGGATTGCAAAAATAAGTAAGACTCTGAGAAAAGTGTAATATATGTACTATAAAGAGTGAATATATTATTAGAAATGAACAACAAGATGGTGGGAAGTATTTTCAAGAAATCTATTGCACAACTTTGTGGAAATATATCAACTATTACTGATGTTGGTTTAACTCTCTTGTCTCCAGTCACATATAGCTCATGTTGCTGATTCCCTATTTGTTTATTATTGACAGAGAGGGACTTATCTGGCGATATATCTGCTAAAAACAAGACTGCAACTCCTCATCAGTCAGGTAGACATACCTCAATTTATCATATTTCTTACATGAATTCATTTGAAAGTGGTGATTTTATCTTTTCTAAGCAGATTTTGTACAATTCTGGAAAACTAATAGAATATAGAAATAATACATTAATAAAATCCTCAAAACTGATATTTCCGTAAATATTTTAAAGTTATCATTCTCATTAATATGACTTGTGAGTTCCACGTAACCCATGCACTATCAAAGATATTCAGAGAAAAATATTCTGAGCATCAAAAGCCTTAGCAGACTAATTTCTAGGGTGCAATTTTCTCTATACCTTGTGCAGTCTGGTAAAAGAACCCAGAAGGATTGGTCTGACGTTAAACTAACCCAACAGACAAGCTAACAAAATGGAAAATTATTCTAGTTTCTTCTTTAATTTGAATGCCTGAATGGCCCATTCAAAATTTACACATTGCGGAAATACAAATGTTGGTGTAGGAATGACTGATCCCACAAGCCTAGGAATATCCTGATCATGAAGGATGTTCAGACCTTGGTCAGGTTAGGAGTAGTTGAATTAGCAGTATGAAACAGTTATGGTGAGTAATGATATTGTATGATGAGCATCGATATAATTTATGAGATAATTATATTTTTATCTGTTCCAGTGGATACAACCCTGAGGGCTAAGGTTGACCAAGTCCTCGAAAACCAAGAGACGATCTTGCGTCTGCTGAGGAATGTTGCCCTTAGTGAGGGACGGCGTCACTCTAACGAAGAAATTGAGGAGCTTCTCTCAGAGAAGATAACCACCGAGGAGCAGCTCCTTGAATTCGATGAGAAAGTGGATACAGACAAAGCGTTTCGGCTTCAACTTGTGAGTTCCAATTAAGATGAATATTGTTACACAATCATTCTTTAGTTCTGCTAATTACAAAGTTACTGACTAAAAAACTGCCTTGTATGTATGTTTCTATTCATAAGATATAATGCTACCTTAAAAGATCTTTAGAACAAAGCCATTTTATGTAATACAAAGACATATTTATTCTGCGGATAGTGATGGTGAGGACATTGATTTTATCAGGGGATAAGAGACAGTTTAAGCTTGCAATATGTAATTCTTCCTACCACAGATAGCTGATTTTCAGTATTTGGGGCACCTACAGGTTAATTTGGACTCATTTTGGCTAACAAAAAAAAAACACATGGAAATATAGAAACAAAAATATACAAATATTTGCTGTACATCCATATGTAATGAATGGATTTCAAAACCAACTAAAGAAGCTAATAGACATAATATGTATACCAAATGAAAAGATAGTCCATATTGTTCTGTCATGGTTAACCACAAATAATGCCATGATTATTGAAAATTTCTATACTTTAAGCCTTGTGATTTGTCAACATATTACTCATGATGCACCTTGATCTAAGTTATCCTGCAGGAAAATAACAGGAGATATGGTATTCATGGTGGGGAGAATTTCAGTATCTGTTGTTGAGATCTATAATTTGAGATGATACTGATGACACATATCATAATCATAATCCTGTAACCTCATAAGTGCCCTGTGATATTACTGCCTCACAAAAAGTATGCACCCTGCTGCCAAATTGTGCACACCGGGTGCAGGGTGCACCCTTAATTTCGAACACTGCATATTGGAAAATCATGAAGTTCATGTACTCTTTTAAATGTCTTCTTGATATAAACTTAAGTTTTTTTCAATTGAGCAGATCAAATATTTCACAACGCATGACGGAAACAGCCTGCGAGAGTTGGTGAAGAAGATGCTCCTGTCAGTGGGATCCAAGCTCGTCTTTGTCCCCTTTAGCTTACGGGGACAAAGGCGGAGCAACGGAGAAACAAAAAAGGCATTCGATGCCACTGCCCTCTACAAGGTTGTTAAACGTAAGGAAATTAAAGTTGGAATACACTGATATTGAGTAACAGAAATTGAGAGAAGTGATGGATATGAAGTGACACATATGCATGTCTAGGCCAACATACTTGAAACAGAATGATAATAAGGGAACCTGTTTATCAGGTACATAGATAACACAAATTTCCATGTGTCAGATATTTTAATGTTACACAGCTCATGTTATCTTTCACAAAAACTGCTTTTCCTTTCCAAACTTAGGTGCTGCTAAAAGAAAAGATTCAGGAAACACCAGCATGAAAGTAGACCTGGCCTTAGGCGAAATGCTTAAGGCCAACTGCAAACTGTGCAAGAAGGTAAATATTTTGATTTATGAGTAGGCTTCTCAAAGTGTAGATGAACGATTTCTAATATTTCAAGGTTGCTAGGGATATTTCTTAACCTGTGTTAAGACATCCACAACCTTGAAATTTCAATCTTTTGACAAACTGTAAGGAATGTTTGCCATAAAATCAGTAAGGCCAGATCTATCAAATTGTACAATAGTTTAACAGTGCTTAGCTGTATTATATTTTTCACAAATAAAAAGAAATGTCTGTTTCAGATCACTCCAGCTGCAGCAGCAACAGCAACCGTACGTGAAGGGAGCAGCGAGTCTGAAGACGACCTTGTGTGAAATGTGAGTAGGATTGAAATGTAATCTGAGCATGTCTAAGGGGGGGGGGGGGGGGGGGCAAACAACTTAGAGGGGATCATGCAAAATAACCTAGAGGAGATCATTACAGACTGAGTGTAAAGTCCAAGGTCTGCAGAATGAAAGTGCACTGTAAGGCCAGCTGCAAAGCATCACAAGGGGTGAATAACACACAAGGTACTTTTATATTTTATCATACTGTAACATAGACAGTGTCGGAAATTAAGGTGCGCCCTGCACCTGGTGCGCACATTTTCGCGGCCGGGTGCGTGATTTTTTGAGGTGTGCACCCAGAATGTGCACACTTTTAATCATTTACATTAAAGGTATATATCATGAGGGTGCATGGACCAAATTTTGGGTGCATAGCTTGAGGAATTGTGCACCCGCCGGGTGCATAAGATATAAGTTTAATTTCCGACACTGATAGATTATGTTATCAAGTTCCTAAAATATACCTGTTTATGTCAGTTGCGTGTGCGTGCTGGCGCATGTAATGAATCCACAAGGAGAAGATGTTGACTGTTTAACTTTATTCGTCAAAAAGATAACAATGCGGATACTGCGCTGCTATTTATAGACTTTTTGGAGGTCATTATATTATTATAATAATGAAAGTATGGACCTAACAACATGGCATCGCTGATGAACTTGACTGTTTGGGATGATAATAACCTTCCTTATTATCTCAAACAGCTGAGTTCAAGTCAACGTTGATGTCCATTTAAGCAATTACAATTTGAACATGACTAAATATTCAGAATTTTGAACTTATTTTTGATTTATTTCCAGTTTCTATGTTTGCTGTCTATGTCTATGGACTATGGACTCAAAAGGAGACACATATCATCATCATTGAGAAGATGGGCTACAGGTTAAGAAAGAAACGAGGAAAATGGGCAGAGCAAATCCTAAAAGCGCTGGAAAAAATTAATTCCACAAATTTTGTAAAAAATAATATTTCAGTAATTAAGGATTGTGACAACACCGGTAATCATTTGAGTAAATTTGTATTGTTATCACATAACATTGTTGATCAAATCATGAGGCATGGCTGAGCCAACCTCTACATGTTTTGATCATGTGTCTGAGACAACTCTTGATATACCGGTAATCATTTGTATAAATTTGTATTTGCCATTATATAACATTGATGATCATATCATGAGGCATGGCTGAGCCAACCTATACATGTTTTGATCATGTTTTTTTAAATGAATAATTCAATATAACACTCTGCATTACTCAAGACTCTAAAACGTGAGCATTAGTTAATGGATGAGAACAACCGACATAACTTTAAAATACTGTTTAATACGTTTGGTAATATAACTCTGTTGAGAGAACATCGAACACAATAAAACCGTAGTGTGGGTGGGGCCATTTAGAAGTTGGAGTAGTCCGTTGTAATGTAAGAGGCCCAATGTGATGAGAATAAACATCTAAAATAATAGCAATATAGAGGGCTGCAGGAGGGTGAGGAAATTCTGCGTGCGTTTAGCAGCATAGTTAGTAGTCCAGTGGCGGGAACAAAGAGGGGCCGCTGGTAATGAGTGGTCAGTTCAGGTCAGGTGACCAGTGGCCAATGAAGTAGTCTGTTGTAAATTGAAGTTGGGACCAATGTCTCGCCCTTGGGCATGCGACCAATGCCGTGCACATTAGTTAATGGATGAGAACAACAGACATAACTTTAAAATACTGTTTAATACGTTTGGTAATATAACTCTGTTGATAGAACGTCGAATACAATAAAACCGTAGTGTGGGCGGGGCCATTTAGAAGTTGGAGTAGTCCGTTGTAATGTAATAGGCCAAACCGTAGGTAGTTTTAGACATTGTAGAGGGCCCAATGGACGGAGTTCTGTTGCAGGCGCATCGGCCTAATGTAGGTCCTGATGGCACTCGACCTCCAGGTGCCCTGGGTCATTAAGTCCTTGACCCTGGCCTGCCCTTGATGATATGCAAAACTCGCGCCTCCACGTCTGAGGCTGTGGAGGGAGTAGGTGCCAGCCGGGAGCCCAGCGAGCTGAACGGTTACCGAGTTTCCGTCCCTGTGGCGGAATAAAGGGGGCATGGGTGTAGCCGACTGGGGAACCGAGGCCACGTAGGCTTTGTAGGCCTTAACAGGGCAGACCTCAGGGTCTGAGGCTGTGGAGGGAGTAGGTGCCAGCCGGGAGCCCAGCGAGCTGAACGGTTACCGAGTTTCCGTCCCTGTGGCGGAATAAAGGGGGCATGGGTGTAGCCGACTGGGGAACCGAGGCCACGTAGGCTTTGTAGGCCTTAACAGGGCAGACCTCAGGGTCTGCGGTGGCTTGGAGTAGGATATGTGTAGCCTGGGCCGAAGTCTGTAGTGTCTTGGACCACTTCACATTGAGTTTGATGCCCGCCAGGACTAGGGCCACGTCCGCTAGAGTGAGGTGGCGGGTGTGATCGAAGGACGCCACATTATGTGGGGCGAGATTGCTCTGGCGTAGAAACCCCATGTACATGAAGAGTATGAGGACCATGATAAGTTCAGGGTGTTCCGCTGCTGGGGCCTTTACGAAGAATTTGCCTCAACAGATCAGGGGTCACAAGGGCACGCTGCTTGGGGACATGACGAAGAGTGAGGTTGTATGCCCTCATTGTAAAGCCCACCCGTTGGTGGTGGAGGGGCGCCACTGGAATGCCCGCCATGGCGTAGAAGGTCCTCACGTGCGAGAGGGGGTTGGAGATGGTTGCTGGTACAGCGGTATGGCGGGCCAGGTATTCCAGGTACCAGCAGACATGGCAGTAGCGCACCCTCCTGTAATCCACCCCTATTCTGGTGCAGAACGCGAGGTATAGGCGGACGGCTGATTCCCTCGCCTTCACGGTGCCCGGACGGTGGGCGTGGCGCTGCCGTGCGGTGGCCTGGGCAACCAGTTAAGAGGTGAGGGGGTCTGGAATCAGAGAAAGCGTTCGTACTTATAATTAGACCAATTCACAACAATACGGGTGATAGACTTCCTGTCAATAATGGCCTCAGCAGCCATACGTTTGCTAGGGTCGTGGTGGGCGCGGCTGAGGGCGTCCGGGAGCACCATGCCCTCCCCGAGTACATGCGAGAATGCAAATGTGGTCTGGGTCTTGGCACCCCAAAACCATATGGCACAAGAGCATGTGGCTAGAACATTGTCCCTGGCACGGCCCGAGGTATAGGCCCGAGGTATAGGCCGTGAATTGTCGCAATATACCTTGATAATGCCTCCGGCGTGGGATCCATCCACGAACGCTCTGACGGCGGCCAGAACATTGAGGGTCTCCAGTTGGCTGATGTGGTGGGCCTCTGCTTCCTTCTATGGATAAACACAGGAGAAGCAGCGCGCCCCGTCCGTGGCTCCGCCCGCCTGAAGGGAGGGGTCGGCCCAGACCCTAAGAACCGTCCTGTTATGTGGTATAACCTCCCTGGCGTTGTATGTCACAAGGTACCTGCAAAACCAGGCCAGATCCGCTCTGACTTGCCAGGTGACGTGCATAGTGTCCATGTCCATGGTGGCCCTTAATGCCGACAACATTCTGGACACGAACACCCTTGCCGCCTGCACCATCTTGGCGAGATGATTGACGAAGCCTAGGAGGGATTGCAGGTGACGTTTGGTAATCACAGTTTTGCGGGCGGCGGCGGCCAAACACTTGTGTATTTCTGCTAGCTTACTAGGGGGTATGGAGAGTATGTTGAGATCTAGGTCTATGCTTATGCCGAGCCATACCGTGCTCCTGGCCGGGGGTCTAAGCTATTTAGACGCCACCTTAAGTCCCAATGCGGTCAGGAGAGTAAGAGTATTGTCGTAGTGGGCTCGTGCCTGCTCCCTAGAGTTTGATATAACTATGATATCATCGAGATACACGTGTGTACAAATGCCCATGGCGCGCAGAGCCCTGCGGACAAAACATATGCCCAGCAGGGGCCAGTCTGTAGGTGGTACTGGAAATTGACGATAGGCTCTCGATAGGTCGATGACTGAGAGGTGTATGTCTCCCGGTGGGCATCGGGCAATGGTGTGGACCGTGGTCTCCACCGTTGGGAGATTATGTATGGCCGGGTGGCCGTTGAACACATGAGCCTATATACTGCGGTTAACTTCCCCATCGGGATATTATAGGTCGACGATGACCCTCCTGTCATCCAAGTCGGGCTTTTCTCTGGTCATCAGGGGACTGACCCAGAACCAGGGGGTGAAAGGAGGGGCATCGTATGGACTGTGGAGGGCACCCAATGCAGTCTCTTTACTAATGTAATCCCTAATAGCAGGGGTGGACTGAACTGGGGGCCCGGGGGCCCGAGGCCCTTAAAAACAGGTCGGGCCCCTAGATTTTCTGGCCAAGGGGCCCGACTGGCCCCTAGAAAATTTTGGATAACAATTACAGATTTCTATATATTTTACAATAAAACATAATGTTTTCAAAGACAATCTGATTAATCATATGTGAGGGCCCCTAGATTTTGGTGCGGGCCCCTAGATTTGGAAAGCTGGGGGCCCGACTGGCCCCTGGATTTTTAGACTTATGTCCACCCCTGAATAGAGGCTGCATAATTATGTGCCGATGAGTGATTGTACTGACTTACTGGCTGGTAGTTGGGGGGTCCCACATACTGTATTGGGAACCCGTACCTGATTGCGTTGAGGATCCAGTGGTCATCTGGGTGTTCCGTTGCGCGAGCGTCCCACTCTGCAATCTCTAAGTCAGTTTTAATCAAAATTCGCGGACTCACATGGTTGTATGCGCAGGATTGGCGAGCAGCATCATAAATCTTCGCGAGTTCAGACGGGAGCTGGAGGGCTGGGAAGGGCCATGAGGAGAAATCAGGCTGGTCACCACCAAGTGACTGCCGGCATCCGAGAGAATCGCCTCTGGGGAGCCATTCCATGCTGCAGTCGCCGCCATCCCGCATCTGGGCCACCGGTTCATCTGGGGCGGCCGGATAGCCAACGTCCGCTAGAAAAGATGGAGGTGTCCTCCAGTCACCATGGTGTTGGTGTTCGCGTAGAGAGGATCTGCCGTCGGCGTTGTGGGGCCTGGCAGCAGCCAATTCACATATGGGGGCGGGGCCGCCGGGCCCTGGGCGGGCTGGGGGGGCTGCAGTGTTGGCAGAACCTGCGGAGCTGCTCCAGGAATCAGGGTTGCCTGTTGCGCTGAACCTGGTTGGGCCGGGCGATCCTCTGTGTACTTGGCCGGTATGAGTAAGTGATGGTTGCGTTGGCAGAGCTTCTCAGGCTAGTCGCTGTGGCCAGCTGGGTTACCGGGTATGGGTGCTGGCGCGTCGTCATGCAGAGGCGCGCTTGGAGCCTCATTTGTAGCACTGGGGTAGGCGGCATGGCCTGGTACTGGTGGAGACGGAGGGGGCAGCGGGGGGTCCGGCTGCTTCGGCTGCACATTTTCTTGAGCACAGTCCTCTTCGGCTTCCGGGCGGACAGTATTGTCCACGGCGGCCACGTTGTCGTGCCGAGGTTCCGTGGGGGGTATCGTAACTTCCCGTCCTTTTCCTGCCTTTTTTCGCTGTTGACTGGGCTCCTACTTTTTTCTGCGGGTCCACTGAACCCGTGAGGCGAATGTTTGCTACCACTTTTGCATTCCTGTGTAGTTTAGGGGAGTTCTTTGACATCACAGAGCGGAGCTAGAAATTCTGCTTGCATTTAGCAGCATAGTAAGTAGTCCAGTGGCGGGAACAAAGAGGGGCCGCTGGTAATGAGTGGTCAGTTCAGGTCAGGTGACCAGTGGCCAATGAAGTAGTCTGTTGTAAATTGAAGTTGGGACCTCTCGCCATTGGGCATGCGACCAATGCCCGTGCATTTCACAATTTTGTCACTACTAGAAATGCATGGATATATTCAAAATGTTTCAATGGGATTCTTAAAAGGCGACTTTGCATAGTTATCAACTAATAATACAAAAGTCAAATTGTTGGAGCCAATATCCAAATATTAGACTTAAAGATATTATTTGTATGATAGAATGTTAGTTGGATATATTTGTTTTTAAGCTATATGAAATGATTCTGTATTATTCATTATAAACAGCAAAGTCATAGAAATGCAACATATTCTCATGAAAATCAAAAACGTGAGAAAAATGATATTAGTAAATGTATTTAGACCTCTACAAGGAGATAAAAAAAATTCTGCCAGATATTAGCTGAGTTATTTCAAAATACAAATGTCAAGCAAAACTCAGATATTTTGTTATTGTGAGATATAATTTTTGTCAACTCTCGAGGTTGGCATTCTCAATAGGAAAAAAAGGTTTTCTTGAAGATTTATCTTGTTCATATGTTAGTTGCCTTTAAATCTTTCTATAGGCAGATGATAAACATGTAAGTATTTTTCCAAACCTCTGTAACTCTTCTGAAATGTCTAGGGGTAGATATTTACCATTTCAGATAAAGATAAAACGTTTAGCAATAGATGTTCTTTGGTAGCCTGTAAAATGAGGTGTTATGATGTTTGCTGAGCATGAAAATGGTTATTTTAACATGTTGTAAAATGTTGTTGACAAAAATACTGAGATTTATAAGTTTTCACGAGATTCTCTTGATGGATGGATCAGTATTTCGCAAGAATATTGTAGCACCCTTCCTGCTTCTGAAGTTGCAGACCAGTCATAACAGCTGTTTCTTACAGAAAATAATAGACCTGTAATAAATCGAGTACCTTCAATATTGTAAAGTATGTGCTACGAATAAACAACCTTAATCTTTGGAACATTTTTCTGTTAGTATTTCCAACAATTTTCACAGAAACAATTATAGTATAGGCCAACAAATTGGGTAGGTTGGGTTAACTGAACAAATTAATTTTGTTTGTCCTTAGCTCTTTTTCAGGACTTCTCTAATCTATAGCTTATGGAAATTCATCAGATCATACATGTATTGTATTGTCACCTTTTGAAGAGACTTAATTATGGACATCAGACCTGGGGCTACAAAGGGTTGTATACAGGGATGTTCGATCAGGGTATAAAACATCAATTGTTTTTATCGACCCAGGTAGCAAAATGATGTCCTCAGGACATCCAAATAACAGCGGTTGCACATCAAAATGACGTCATTTGGAACTAATAAGCCAAAAATTGCAACTACATACCCATACTGACCAAAATGTCTTTTGTTACACATATGAAATATATATCACCGAAAATATGATATATCTTGCTTGAAATGTTTCAAAAGTATTTCACGTCAAGGAATCACTAGCTGCTTTTCTATGTATATAGACATTGTGCAGAAGATGTCACATCTCCTAAAATAGAGTGGAGACCATATATTGGTGATCATTTCGTAACTATGATTTTTTTTCAAATTTAAAACATTTATAGAATGTATTTTTATGTAAAATAACAGCTAGGAAATGATTGTTACCTAGAAATGATAATTGTTCTATTTATTTCAGAGCCACATGGTCATGATCACCAATAGGTGATCACCAAAATGTGGTTACATGAACACATCTGCACAAGGTCTATATACTCCTACTACTAATGCTCAACACGTGTCAAACACGTGTCAAACACGTGTCTAACACGTGTCTAACACGTGTTTAACACGTGTCTAACACGTGTTTAACACGTGTTTATGAATCTAACACGTGTTTAACACGTGTCTAACACGTGTTCAACATTTTTCGTATGACAACCACATATCCAACACGTGTTAAACACGTGTTTAACACGTGTTTAACACGTGTTTGTAACACGTGTTAAACACAGGATTTTCTGTTCACAGATTCCAGTGTTAAACACGTGTTTGTGACACGTGTTTCACCCAGCAATAACACGTGTTAAACACGTGCTTAACACAGGATTTTGTTTGCTGGGATAATCTAAGCTGGGAATGAACTAAGAAAGATATGTTGACAGTTTGGGAAAGTGTCATGGGAGGATGAGGTTGTTTCAGAGGATTTGTTGTTGTGAAAGTAAGGACAGAACCTATCAGAACATTGCCCATGGATTTTGGACAGGGGGTAAAGCGATCACATCGCTACGCTCCATTGCGCCTTCGGCGCGGATCGCTTTAAAAAAAAATTGCATATCAATAGCAGGCATCATAACTGAAATATTTTGTATTTTTTCAGAATTTTTCATGCCATGGATTAATTAATAGAAGAGTTTAAAGTAAACAGGAACCCCTTTCGCGCTAGGCACTAAGTTCTAGGCAGGTGGCGCCAAATATCAGGTACGTCAACCTTTCGCCCCCTGTCGTGAGCTTTGTAAACTAAAAGGGGAACCTCCTCTGACGTCATTCGGTGACCGACGAATCCCATCCGGGTCGGGCAATTCGAAAGAAGCCGCCATTTTCCCGCAGACTGTGGTTGCCGGGCAGTGTTTTGATACACTCAGATTTTCCTGATTTAAAAATGTCAGCAGCCGACGTAAACTCCGTACTTGAGAAATTCGACAAGGCGACCGCTCTGGTCAGTTCAGAACTAAGTTTCGCCGGTAGAGGACTGAAGTTAAACAGCGAAGATGATGGTACGTAAAATCCTCGTGGGTCCATTTAGAGGGAAACCCCCCTACGTTCATTCATTCTCAATTTTCTGTTTTCGGCACTTGTTGCAACTTCATTAGGCCTACTTGCGCATTTGTTCTTAAAAACAAAAGATAAGACTTTATGTAGATTAGATAAAGAGCCCGCTCTACTCTTTTTAGCTGTCTCCATGCGGCAAACACAAACGGTAGTAATTACGTTGAATCAACGTCAAAAGTTTCGATGTTGAATTTCAACGACGGCTACAGTGTTTCGACTTCGAGACACCGTGGTCGTAGCACTTTGCAACAAAGTTGAAGACATTGTATCAACGTTGTAACAATGTTGTTTCTCAATGTCACTTACACTAGTCAAACTCAACGTTGAACTAATGATTGTTGCTGTCATTTCAATTCAGTATTATATTCAACATTTTAAAGAAATTTTCTTCAAATTCTTACTCCTGTCGGGCTATTTGTTAGCAACTAGACTCTATCTAGATCTAGTCCGATGGGCTAGCGAAAATCTCCAAAATTGCAAATATCGACTTGCTATGGACTAAGAGTCTAGTTTAACTTTGATTGGGCTAGTGAAAAAACATGACCCGGTGGACTAGTGGAAAAAATTCTTAAGGAAACTCCCTGAATATTACTTGCAAAATATTTTAATCCAATCTTTAGTTGGGTATCTTTGTACAATAATTAGGAGGCGGGCCTTAGGCCGCCGACCTTCTCTACACTCTTTTTTGACCAGATTGATTCAATACATTTCAATGGGGATCAGAAAAGCTGTTACGATTTTGTGACCAATTTTTCGTTCCACTTTTCTCAGTAGACTGCCAGCATTATAATCTTCAAACTATATGTATTTCAGTAGTTCTGTTTCTAGTATATGGTAGTTTGGTTCCAAAATTGTGAAATATTTGGTTGTTTTGTTGTAGTTTTAGACAGAATCCATAATTTTTTTGTCACAAAATTGAAATAGGTAATTCCTATAGTTAAGAAAGTAGGTCATCACTCTCCAAGCACAGCAAATCTTTTTCCCATAGAGATACATGGAGATTGACAAAGAAGGTTTCATTGTCAAATTCCTCACACTCTCCAGGCACATTTTTAGTACTAAAATGGTAACTTGTTTTAATGATTGCGCAATCATTGAAAGTCACTGTCTTGCCTTGATTTCTCTGTGAATTCGCAATTTCCTGTTTTTTTGGCCCACCGCCCGCCTCCTTGGGTACGACAGTACCCGAAAATCTAGTAGTATGTTCTTTTCAAATTTGACAAAATCATAATAAGAATTTTTTTTTTTTAAATTGGGAATTATTAAAGTAATAGCAATTAGAGGTCCCCAAATCCAATTTTCTTTACCAAGATTATTTACTTATAAAAAAAATGAATGTTTTTCTTGTTTTCATTTGGAATATCTTTAGACTAGGCCTACTTAAATCAAATGGAAAACAGAAGATAAATAATTCTTATAATTATATGCAATGAACTTCGTCTTCTGTAGATTACAACTAGAAATGACTACTGCAGGAAGTGCACAGGGCTGTCAGGCTGTCCGGTTTTCTGGACCATCTCGCCCTCTTATTTTGTACAGATCTTATGAAATTGATGGCGCCTAGAAGACCTGTCTAATATACATCGGTGGCAACATGGTATGATGTAGATCTACTGTACATTTATCTCATATGTTTTTTCAGCCAAAGATGTCGTCAAAGAGATTGAGGAAGCTGGTTCAGTCCAAATACTCCGCCTTGAAGGAAACACCCTCGGAGTGGATGCCTGTAAAGCCATTGGAAAGGCTCTAGAAAAACACCCTGAACTGGAGGTGGGCATTACCTTCTGTGTTCCATATCGTTACAACTTACACATTACTGTACAGTGTTAATAACTGTTATGCTATAAATAATGATGATCTTTTGCAAAGAAATTATAAACCTAACATGTTTCCTTCGCTTTGGCTTAAATCGATATCCCCCCGCCCCCAAGGACTTTGATTGAAAGAAAATAATCATGTTTTTCCTTGACAGAGGGCCAAATGGAGCGATATGTTCACTGGTCGTCTCAAGTCGGAAATCCCACCTGCACTGGTAAGTCATGTGATTTATGATGAGGTTTGAGGAGAAGGAAGTGTGATATAACTGTAAAGAGTGAGTCAACAGCAATTGACTGGTACATTTTTTATTATTTTTTTTACAATTATTCATTTTGACTAATTCTTACAAGAGTAAGGTCTTCCATGGTCACATTGGTGCGACCTTGGAAGAAATTTACCTACGGACTCATAATTTCTTCAGATAGAATTTAAATCCTTAATATCTTGAAAATAGAACATGTTGGCATGCAATTTAGATATGTTCAAGTAAAACTGAGTAGAATAGGTTGTCAGATTATAGAAAAAATATATCTCACTCATTGTAAAAATATACTCTAAAATTATGTCTTGTGTTTAGCAACACCTGGGAGCCGGCATGATGGCGGCAGGAGCCGAGCTCGTAGAGTTGGACCTCAGCGACAATGCGTTCGGTCCAAACGGCATGAACGGCCTGCTTGACTTCTTGAAGAGTAAAAGTTGCTACAAACTGAGAGAACTACGACTGAACAACAACGGCCTGGGCATTACGGGTGGAAAGGTTAGTTGATATTGAGCAGAATGAACCGCATAATCAAAAAATAAACAGAGTGACTAAGGGACCGAAGGTGTTAACACAAATCAGATGAGGGTATTATAATATTACTACAGTAGAACTATACTGGATGTTAGAACTCACTCCATTGAGTCCAAGCATTGTATTTTCTTCCAAGATTATTGAAGTCCAGAAATATTCGAATATTGAAAACTGTCCTCTTTTTTTTATCAGACAAAGTGATGCCACTTAATTGCGTTTGAACCTTCCAATGTAATAATGTAATTTCTTAAGCAAAATTAACATATTCCTCATGTCTGACCTAGCAAAAGAAGATGTAACCTCAAAACACTCACCCAAAATACCATATACAAAAACCGGTAGATATCATTGGCGATGTTCATACCTCACAGTCCAATTCCCAATATTTCAGATGTTGGCGGAGTGCCTCCTGGAGTGTCACAAGAGGAGCAGTGCGGCAGGTACCCCACTTGCCCTCCGTGTGTTTGTCTCCGGGCGTGGACGACTGGAGAACGACGGCTCCATGGCACTGGCCAAGGCATTTAAGGTGCGTAGGCATAATTTGTATTTTCTAACCTTAGTAACTTCAAGTAATATGTGTTCTCACAAAGCCTTACACGTGGGATTCATTTGTGAGAATTTGGAGAATGAAGAGAAAAAATCCAAAAGAATGTTATTGGATTTTTGTAGTATATTACATTCATGATTTTTGGTATGCTTCTATACTTCAATTGTTCAAGGATAAAGGGTGCAATTGTGAGGGCTTTTCTTTTGAATAAATATAATTTTCTTGGGGCATCTATTCTAAATTAGAGAATTGTTTAAGATTGACTGATTTATTCCCACCTGTAGGCCATGGGTTCACTGGAGGAGCTCCAGATGCCACAGAACGGCATCACACATCTTGGCATTACAGCCCTGGCCAATGCTTTGGCATCCAACAAAAACCTACGGATCCTTAATTTGAATGACAACACGTTCACAGAGAAGGGAGCCGCCAGCATGGCCAATGTAAGGAATAACAATCCTCTATTTCTTAGTTTCTGAACTGAAGAAAATTTACGATTGATGTTAAATGAACCTGAGAAACCGTGTAGCCAATATATACAAACAATGTTTATATTGCCAGAATTCTCTAAAGCGTAGTGTGTCGAATTGGTTAAGTTTGAAATCGTATTAAGCTTGTTGTAACCTCGTATTTTGTAGTGCAGTTATACAGTGACCTTTCACTTCGATTCTTATGTAATTCAAATAATTTCTCTTCTTGTAGGCGCTCCCCAATTTGGAGAAACTGGAGGTGCTGAACTTTGGTGACTGTCTGCTGCGATCGGGAGGTGCTATGTCCATAGCTGATGCCATCAAGAATTCTCATACTACACTCAAGGTAACATCAAGATAAAATTTTAGCAGCATTATCGTTAAAAGTAATGATAACTGGTTAAGTAATGATGCACGATCGATTCATTGAGTTTTTATCACAAATGTGTTATTTAGATTTAATTTTAGAATGCTATGTAATAAACATGTTACATTTTTGTTTTAGACGGTTGTGCTCAGTTTTAATGAGATTAAAATCGATGGAGGTAAAGCCGTTGCCGAGGCTATGGAGAACAAAACAAACCTGGAGAAATTAGACATTGATGGTAAGTCCGACAAATCAAACTTTCACCATGAATTCTGAACGCGATAGTTGATGAATTAACCTTTACACAATGACATTTTCATTCGAGAATTGATAATAACTACAAATTACATTGTAGTTCATCGGGAATTCTCCAAATGTATACCAAGTCGTAGCCAGTTAAAATGTGGGCCTAGACAGCTCTCATCTACATTAAGTTGAACCAAGCTTTTTTATTCATTTTTTCATGACCTTTACTTATATTATGTTGGTTCTTACATTACTGCATTTCCGAATTTTGTGTTGATGTCTAAGGCAAGGAAATGAAGTTAAAACATAAGTTTACGCTCTGCAGGAAACCAGCTAGGAGAGGAAGGTACTGAGATGGTGCGGGCTCTCATGGAGGCGGTCGGTAAAGGGGACCAGCTGGGGTCTATGAGGTAAGAGCTACTCAACATTTACAAAATGATATACATTGACCAGTGTAGTCTGACACTGGCAATTTTGTTTCAAAGTGTCGGTAGTCATGTCAATATCCTCCCATACTGTAGCGATGTTCTCGCATACTGTTATTTTCTGGAGAGTACCACTTACCTGTACTATTATGCCGTTCACTAATGAATGGAAAAAAAAAAAAAGGTACTTACACAACCGTGAAAATAATCGAGATGACCTGGGAAACCACGGGAAACGTTTGCTCAATTTCGAAATGACGGAGTTGGGGAAGTTTGATGTTTTGTGACGTTAGTTGAATGTAAAAACGGCAAATACCTGGCTGTGAATTATACGCTTTATCTACAATTTCAATAGCATCGAATACTTTGTATCATTGATTATCAATTTAACTATGTACTTTTTTTTATGCTTGAAGTGAAGACGAAGGTTCAGATGATGACGACGACGAAGATGGTGAAGGAGATGAGGAAGACGAGGTTGGTCACAGCTTATACTGTGTAAAAATTATCCGTCGAATTGTATTTGCATTCACGGATGTTTCCTTAGTATTGTGGTAGCAGTGCAAGTACAACGTGATGGAAGCAGAATGAAACCCCCTATTTTTTCACAGATAAACACACTGCGTTAGTTATAACCATTATATCAAATATATCATTTTGCTTATTTCGTTGGCATAATTTTGTAACATTTTATCACCAGGAGCCTGAGGATGATGCTGAGGGCGAGGAGGTGACCGACCCCAACCTGTCTGTCCAGGGGGTCTCCCTGACCCCACGCTCGGAGGCTAAGGTAAGGCAGCCTTTGATTGGGTACTTTACGATAATCATTTGAGTGTTAAAGGCAGTGATGCAGCCTTCACTTTAATCCGATTTCGCGTGAATATAAAAATAAGTTTATATTTGACGTTTAGCTAAGAAAGAAAATTTCTTGGAAAATTCAGGGATTTTTCTTAAATCTCTTGAGCACTTCTTTACCCGGCAAGTAGTATTGGTCTGCACTGGATTTGCACCGGCCCATAATAGGCTACTGGCCGACCGGGTAAGTCATTCGCGAAATGCACTTACCCGACATGGTTTGCAGCAGTATCTGTTAAATTCAGTATAACCCTGATAGTTCTGTGATGATTTCGGACATTGAAATAAGGGTCTGTTAGTGTTAGAAGGAGTTGCAATTAGTTTGCATGCTGAGGATTCTACAGGCTTCCGCAAACCATACAAATGAAAGTAGCACCAATCAGCATGTATTTTAGTCCACTTTATATTGTTTGTTTTTTAACTCCCCGAAATAGATATCTTAGAACTTAAACACAGCCCATTTTTTTCTGTTTTAGGATGACTAGTGAGATTTCGCAATATAAATTCCAGTTTTGTGTATTTATGCTGACTTTCTCCCCTGCAATACTTATGATTATCAGAAATAGAGGCCTTACTGCAACCTCTGTCATAGTAAGCAGGCAAACTAGGAATTGTATCACGTGCGTGTGTGCTTTATGTTGTGATGGGATTGCACTTGTGTGACCACTGAACATGCACTTGGACGACTTGAGGTGTGTGTTTTCACTCAGTTCACCTGCCATATCAATCTGTAGTGGTCTGAAATGCTGACGGTGCTACTTTGTGGTTTTGCAGGCTCTCTCTGACCTAGGGACAGATATGGAGAACCTCAAGCTTTAGTCGTCTACCACTAGGGGGCTCTGTGCTCACCAGGGGGCGACACGCAAATCTGTGATACGGAGTAAAAGAAGAAAACTATTTACACATGTATTTTTTACCAGTGACAAAACCAAAGTCTAAGACAGCTGAAGTAACTCGCAGGGGAAATCCTTTTGAAATTGGCAGCTATTTCTATGAAATAGTATTATACAAATCAAGAATTTATATCATTATCTACCAGATAGGCTACAGTTCTTGTTAATCTCTTTTTCTTGATGAACGTTTAGCTATTTATCTAAGTGGAAACGCTGCTTTAAAATGCACTACCAGCAAGGTATTTGCGTGATGACTGCATTGATGCTGACCATATAAGAATTTTTCGATAAAGTGCAACCAGGAAATACTGGCCCAGGTTGTTGATCACTACGAATAGTATTTAAGTATAAAAATTGACCATCCTAGTCAGGAATAATTCTTTTTAATTTGTAATTAATCGTAGTAGTAAATAGGCTGTGATCTTAGTTTAATTTTAACAAATTGTGATTTTTACAATTATGTTCTATCTATATCATGTTAAAACATAAAACATATATGCATAACATTTTAAGCTAGTTCATAAGAAATTAGTTTACATTCATAAGTAAGAAACATTGTGGAGCGTAATGACGGTAATTCGTGGGTTTATCTAAGTAGTTTCAACAATCTCTAGTTTTAAACATGAAATACACGTTTGATGGCATTGCATGTTATGTCTGTTGTTTTAAGGCAAGCATCAAAGAGACCTCAATAAAATAAACGGCTTCAAATAATCGGTCGCTTGCTTTTGTCCTTTTTTGGTATATTTTTTTTAAACAAAATTTTAAACGCTCAAGTCTGTTCACGTTATATCCGATTATGACACCCTAATTTCAATGTTTTTGATGATCTTATCGAATATAAATATAAACCCCCAAAAATATATTTGCTTTACGTTTCCTCATCAGAAATATTCCTTCTTTGCTAATGCTTAGATATATCGGTTTGTTATACATATAAAATAGCAAGTGATTTAGAAATTATTACCAGTCAAACCTCTGAAAGAATATTAGATCTCACAATTAAGAAAACAAAAGATATGTAGGACTTTTGTCTACTAATACTACAAGGTATGATGTACCTTATAACAATTTGTATAAATATTAATTTTGTTCAGTTGCTAAATCTGCATAAATACTCAGGGTTACATTATCAATTCCACTAAATAGTGACCGTGAGAACCTAGGCATATTGCCATTCAAATGGTGGTGTTCCAAAACTGCAGGGTACTTGTTGAGTGGTATTTTCCGTTAAGCTGGTTGTGTCTCTAGACCTTAACCTCTGAATCCTTAAGTTGCGGTCTGGTAGCAGAGTGTTCAACGTAATGAAGCCTCTGTCGACTGGTCATAGCAAGTCCAACCCATCCCCTTTTCCATTTCGACCACTTGATTTAAGCCTTCATAAATTGTCCAATACGAAATACTGCATAGGTTGGGATAGGCGGAGGATAGGCGAGTAGACAAAAGATTTACTTCACAAGGACGAACACCGACATATCAGTGACCCGTGCTGCCAAGTATTTTCATTGTACAATCTCGTTAGTGTGTCTCGTGTTCATTCTAAATTCGTTATGCTTTTCCAGCCTATATCAGCACTTGAGTTCCTCCAGTTCCCATCGCCAAGCAAACTCAAGAATATCGGACCGAAACGGGTGGATGCTATAGTAGAACAACTTGGGGTAAGTGAAGCATACGAAGGAATAGTAATTCCACAAAAAAGAAAAACACCCTAATTTAAGCAGCAACCTGACTTAGTTTTTCTTTGAATATGTTTTTTCAGAAGTGTCACAGTGTCAAGTGTTACACAAAACCGTAATTTGGGCTGCACCCCCATCTAGTTGAGGCCCGATGAGCTCTCATTTCTGAGACATACCTTAAGTTAGATGGTTTTACGGTCATAGTTTAACTGACAAATTATATAACACGTACTTCAATCGAAGTTTGTTGAGCAAAATATCGCGGTTTTAATCGACTTTACTATTAAGTAGCAACAGGCGTATCGTATTAAAAAGTATTTTTTGTATATTGTATTAGAGACTTCGTTCAATATAAAAATTTAGCTGAACTCATTGTGTTTGTAAACTTAGTTAATATTATGACTTTTTTAAAGAACAACAAAATGTTTGTTCTACTTAACTCTAGAATTCTTGATACTTTTAGGATGATGTCCGAGATGTTGACAAAGCAGTGAAGGCAGTCGTCAAAGTAAGTTTTGCAAAATAATCTGCTTTGATAATGGTTGTTCAATAGGAATACCGAATTTAACACCCCTTGAAAAAATACATTAGGATTGGCCATGGAACCCTACTCTAGAAGTACAAAGGAAGAAATAATATAATAACACTCTAGATTGTATAGATTGTAATTATTGAATTTAGTCAACTAGATTGTATAGACTGTATAATCATTACAACTGAGTAGAAATATCTAGATCCCTGTTACATTCGTCACTGATGTACATTTTTTGTTGCTTGGTCTTCAGATCTCGTCAGTAGTTAGCCCTGATGACGAAAACACAAAGACACTGGCCTCGGAGTGCGCAGGTAAGTGGTCCCAATACTGTAACTGTTACACAGGAAATCATCACAGAAGCTTAAATTGTATCCCAAAAAGACATAGAATAATTCGTTTGGCGTTAAAGGGCATTACATTGGACATGTCTGTCACCTTGAACATATTTAAAACGGTAAATATTAAGGAGAATTAAGTTGCATGTTTCATAAGAAACTGAGTAAAAACAAAAACACACCAAAAAACGGCCGATTCAGTCCAGAAGGTATGAGGCTTACATTGGTGTAAACTACATTTGTATACCACTAAGGAAAATATTGTTGTAAATGTCCTGTGACTTGACATCTTTTGTACCTTTCCTTCTAGATGCCATATTTGAGAGATTATTAGAGGGCGACAAAGGAAAATGCTGTTCTTTGACGAATTCTATTCTTGTCCACATTGGGCTCCTGAAGGTAAGAAATGGTGCTAGTGGATTGAATTCAATTATTACAGAATGCCTGTAGATTTAATAAGTAAAACGAGCATTCTGTATATATGAGGTTAGAAATATTCGACGAAAGAGTTCGTCATTATAGGACCGACAGCCGTATAACCGTATATTAACCGTATATTGTGACAAAACTTTTGGGTTCTTTTGAGATTAATCTATCTTCTGAACCTCACCAAAAGTGATGGGAACTTTAAAAACCATTTTCTGGTTTTCAACCGTTCACTTCCAAGTTGGTTGATAACACAGACTTTGGTAGTCCGCCTCTAACTTTGCTCTTTTTCCCTACAGAGTGAAGACAAACTGAAACCTCCAAGCAACATTACCGGCCCGCTCCTAGTGTTGGACCATGCCGTCAAACAGTCCTACTTCCCCAAGTCCGCCAGAGATACTCTCCAGGTCTTCCTTAGCAGGTAAATATTCCCTAAATGCAATAAATCGGATTTTTTCATAGATTATGATGATACTTGGGGTATCTCGAAAAACTGACTATGAACATGTTTCCATTAAAGTAAGATTGTATTTGTAAGGAGGCTTTTGTTGAAAAAAAACCATAATGAACAGGATTTTTGAATATTACTTCTTTGAATGAACTGTATGGTAATTGGTATAATTAAGTGGCGTTCGGAATTAAGCATTATTGTACAGTATACGTAAATCATGTTTCGTTATTGTGACATTAGATTTATTCAATCCCCTTTGTCTCTTTTTCAGACCGCATCCACTACTTGAAAAATCCAGCAAAGCAACGCACCAAATACTGCAAACATTGTACCAGTTCTAAACCAATTTGATATCATACATCTACGATTTTATTCACACTACACAAACACACATTCATCTTCATTACGTTGCCGAAGGCATTGATCATTTGTGAATAGGACTGTCATAGAAAAGTGACTGAAATTTTAATAATAAAGTTTTCTGCATCCTTAGACTAGCCATATGTAATTATATGACTGTTCCTATATGTCCATTATTTTCAATCATGAACATTTTTCAGGTATTATCACAGAATGACTGATCACGATGAAGGCTTTAAAAGTTTAAAAATTATCCAGAAATGTATATTTATGATATATAGTAGTTATATAATTGATGTGTATAGAAAAGGTCCTACAGCATATGGTGTGCCTATTTACACAAGAGATGTTACGCTTTCTGTGCGATTGGGTAATAAAAATGACAAACTGCCGAATGGCGATGTATTTCTTTTCTCTTAAGCAACATTTACTTTTGATGTACTTCATATTTATACATTCTAAACTTTCCCTACGATTTAACAACACAGCTCGAAATTGCCCCGATGGTGACGATTGATAGAATTGTTGCTGGGCCCAGAAAGGAATGCGTTCAGCTTTTGCAAGTCAAAGCCTGATAGGGTCTGAGAGCCTATTGCAATTGTAGGAAAATAATACTTCTGCTTCCTTTTCTTGCCTTGAAACAAAAGAATCTGGAATTCTAGATGATTAAATGCATTATGGGTACGGTACTCAGGTTTCATTCTACTTTTGATTTTACTTTTATTTTCATTTGGGTGGAAGGGCGTAACTAAAGGGTTGGGGTACTATTCAGAGAGCCACAAGTGCAAATATCATGTATATACATCCACTATTCAAAATATTTTCATTTAGTAAATTCCAAAACATACGAAACGGGCAGGTGCAATAGGCACTTATATTAGGAAAAGGAGACCAAAATAAATAACTTGCTGTCAGGTTGGCAGCACTCAAGCCGCCCAAGTGTGTTGACCAGTAGTAGTAGTCGTCACAATATGCGGTAATATATCACGATAGTGGACAGGTGGCGGCACCGTCCTATGTCTAGGACCCTCTTTATTTTTCGCCATGGCAAAACCAAAGGGATCAAAGGAGTATGAAAGCAAATCAAAGCGTATCAGGCGAAATTCTCTAAGGGACAGCAAGCGGACTTGGGCATACGACGACAAGCAATAAACTAGAATGACTGACATTTTGCAGTCTCGCCGAGAACATCCAGAAATTTAGCATAAAGCTGGTGGCCCCTTACCTGACACACAATTTCCTCTATATTTCTATCATTGCGGGAACCAGCTACCCATCTCTTGTTTACCGATGTTTCCGGTAAAATGGTCGTGGTGTGACCCGCCATTGGCAAAATGCGACTGCATAACCTGGCAAAACCTCCGAAAACCCGGCGTCCCGCTCGTCACGTGACAGGTGATGGCCGTACTCACCTCAGAAAACATATATAATCCGATAGAATTGATCGATTTCCTATCTGATATGGATCATACATGATGATTGAGGTTCTATAACACCATAACTTGATCATTTATATCGATATTTGAGCAAATAGGACAAGAAATCCGATCGTCACCCGACGTCGTGTTAACCGGGTCAAGTTACGCCCACCAGCCTCGTTTTCGATCCGTGAAAAAGGTATCTGGGTCAAAGTCTGAATATTCATCAAATTTGCATGCCTATTTCACCATGAAATCGGTCATTCTTACGGGTCAAATATATATACAGAGGTAGATTTGGATACATAGCTGACTATGTCAAAGTCTAGAAAACCAAAGATTGCGAAATAACGCGTCTAAACGCGTAAATGCATCGCGCTATTTTCTTGCAATTCCTTCGCCTCCCTCCGGTGACAAGGCTCAGACCTCACACCGGCTGGTGCAAGCGTGCCGGTTGGACGTTTCGCCGGGGGCCTCCTCTTTCGCCGCCTGGATACCTGGATTACAGTGCTATATGATGCTTTCAAGATATATATTTTGGAGTCTGGATCCCCTTAAATGCATACAACGCATTGAATACTCATGTGTTAACCATGCGTTCGTATCGAAGGAGAAACATTGGATCGATCGGACACGAGGAAGGCTTGACACTGTCAGACTGCTCGGAGCAGGCCTAAGTTACGGCATGAGGTTTCCTCTTTCCAGCCTGTACACCTGGATTACGGTCATATCTGATGCTTTCAATATATATTAATGGAATCTATGTGGACCTGTGGACAGATTCTAACACATGAAGGAGTCTAAAACATGCGTTCGTATCGAAAGGAAAACATTGGATCGATCGGACACAAGGACTGGAGGCTTGACACTGTCTGGCCTAAGCCTAAGGCTATGGCGTCAACTCCTCCGATACATTGAAATCAGGAAAACAGGATGACATTAAACGCATCAATTGTGGAGGATATACGCATTGAAACGCATTGAGGAGTCCAGACCTTAAAGGTGAGTTCATATATTTTTTCCAGCATTTGAAATGATACCGTTCAGATAGGCCTTAACTCGGCCTAGGCCTAACGCGCATTGGTCGGACACTGACAATCTGAAAAATAATTATTTTAGGCCTTATTACCCCTACCAAAATGAAGGTGATGTAGATATCTATGTTCCCATATATCTCAGGGTCCTATATATCATATAGTTTTAGCATTTTAGGCCTGGAAACGCTTGCAATAATATTTAACAGATGGTATGAAAAAATGACTGGACTCAGGCCTAAGCCCCCTCCAACACTGTCAATGGAGGCTCCGAAAGCACTTATTTATGATTCAAAGATTAAATGATTTGTGAATTTGTCACTATAGTGTCATTTTTCCCTACCTACCATCAAAATATCTTATCTAAAAAATAATAGATATCTAGGCCTAAGTCACTGTCAGTGTCAGAATCATTACCTCTCAATGTTGAAACATAGGCGTCACACTGTCAATAGATCTAAGTTCTCTGGTGCTGTCAGTGTCCAGGTCATCTGCGAAATTGTCACTATAGTGTCAGTTTTTCTTACCTACCATCAGAATATTTGATTCAGAAATGATATCCCTCCTTAGGCTTAGCTTCCTAAATTAATTCCAATGGGCGAAATTCTCATTTATTCAAATGATCAATCTCTTCAATCCCCTCAATCGGCCAACTTGTATATTATATAGACATACTTATAAATAATTATACATAAAAGTTGTCGAGAAATGTATCTTGGATTTTATAATGATAATGTAATCTATTGTATCTATAATGGATTCACAATCAATTCAGATTTTGTACAGAATCACTTCACGTATATTATAATGATAGCTGACGACCTCACACTTTCGGGACCTTTTCGTGGCAATTTCGTTGCGAAACTGTCACAAAAGAATATTGATACTTATGTGAAGTTGCCATTATAGTGGCAACGCATTTTTGCATTTTAAGCGTGGGTTTCAGCTCACTGTGCAAGGTCTCAAGGACTTGCATAGAAACAAAATAATGTAGTTAAGTATGACATTAGCCTATACCCACCACTGTGGTCCGTCGCATAAGCCCCCTCGCTGTTGCGAGGGTTGTCCACCACAGCGAGACCCGTCCCTGTTCAACAGCGAGTGGATCCAACTTTGGCTATAACAGCGAGGGTTGGGACACCCAAATTTTCAACATATCGGGGGGACATTTTGGGGTTGTCATTTTAACATTTTGTTTTCATTACCTGTTAGATGTATCCCTCAGCTCTTAAAATGTGCAGGAGGCAAGTGGCGGAAATGTATTTCTCAATAAATTAACTGTGTTCAAAATTTGTACAAAACCATCGCTGTTGCGAGGGTTGGCACATTGAAAACCTTAAGGATATCGCTGTTGCGAGACTTAAATCTAAACCCTCGCTGTGCTCTCGCTGTTGCGAGAGTTTGGTTATGCGACGGAGCACTGGTGAAATCGGTCATAAATGGGCATTACTCCATTAGTGACTGAGAGTGAAAACAGGAAGTAAATTCCAACTTCTCTAAATATTGTGTGAACCTATAAACGACGAAAAACAACTTATTGAATCTTTAATCCATAGGTCAGAGGTAGATCTAGACTATAATCTACTATAACAAGAAATGATCATGTCCTTCCAAAGTCCACTGATGGAACTACATCGCACATATTTGATTCATGTAGGTTTACATGGGCTTTCCCTCCATTCATCAAGTTTAAATGCCAAATTCCGACACCAGGGGGACTAAGTGAACTAGGTGGCGCCACTTTTGCAATAGTCTTAGGTTCCGAGTTAATACTAAAACCTAGGCAAAGACCTACATAGACCTCATGAAATAGCCATAACCTTTCTCAACTGCTTGCCGGGAACCATAGTGGAACTAAGCGTCTCCCAGCTGCGGGGGTCTCAACTTTACCTGCAGGGACTCAGCGTGATAACCCATTGGAGCCTGGCCCCCAATCAGTTTAGTGAGTCATTCCACAATCCAACCCTCATACCCGAGCAGCGGGAAGGCATTTTGATAGGAGTAGAACTGTTTTACTCTTACCAGGGACAATTACATGCTCAGATGCCAAGTACTCCAGAAACATAGGCCTGAGGATCAGGATGTGAGATTTAGTGTTAATAGCTGTCATTGCTTTCCCAGAAGGAGTTAGATACTTAAGATTGAGTGAGCTGCTCATTCTTGATAACCTGAGCAGCTCTGAGTGGCTCAGTGACGAGGGACTGGTCAGCCTTGAGGTGGGGGTGGCAAGGTAGGAGGGTATATATATGATTCATACGACGGGCGGCGTGCAGAACTGAGATCCGAGTCGCAGTGAACAGAGACTACTGAACGGACTTTTTGAGCAACTCGGAGCAACTAACACAAAGACACAATGTCCACGGAGACAGCAAGACGTAAGTTGACATCTTTTGTAAAGTGTTTATCAGTTTACTGATCATCACTTTATCGCTTGTCTTACTCCTGATCATTCTTTATAATGAAAGGACTGTTTTTCCTTTGAGAATTAAAACGACGATCGGAACCAGAAGAATAAAGAATAAGTTTAAATCAGAGTTGAAAAAGATAAACTTGTGCGCTCGACGCTGGAGATGATGCATTATAAGGGGATATTTCCCTCTATATAGCACCATTGTAAACTGTTAATGTGATCTATGTTTATTAGAAATGTGTATTGAAGGGGATCATTCCCTATCAATAACTCATTACTCCTAACAATCATGTTAATAACTATGGAATTGGACAATATAAGAAGTGGAGACTTAAAACGAAATAACTCAGAAACTGATATATAGGATGGTGATATTGTCTATGATATGCTGTGGGATCTTTCCCTGAAGCAAAGTCCGTAGACAAAGAGCCGATGTATAGATGAACTATATATTTCTTGGATGATTACATTATAACGAGTCATGTATTTAATATCATTATCATATCACAAACACTTCATTCATTTTCAACACTACTACAACTGTAGGAAGAGCACTGTAAAGTGATATAGTTTTGATTCAATAAAAAAAAAAAAAAAAAAAAGGTATGTGCGCGCGTTCATGAAAATTTGGGTGCCCCTCACTAGTCAACGTGTTGGTGGAGGATAATCCGGGACTGTTTGGGTTAGGGGGGATTAGGTCGTCGGTCCATCGGGCCCCCTGGATGCAGGTTGCTTGTACAACAATAAAATGCGTTGACAAACTATGTCCAGAAAGGGGACCTGGGAGAGCCTCCCCTCTCCTGACCCTGTGTCTTTTATTCTAATTTTATGGCCTCCAATTTTACTTTTTAACATTGAGCTATATTAGGTGTATCTGCCAGGGCAATTGGGCATTTTCTACCATTAATCTGTCATGGGTAGGGAGAGAAAATGTAATAGTCTTATTTTTGTAATTTATGTAATGAATATCAGGCTTATATCGCTGATAACATAAGTCTTATATCGCACATTTTAAAAAAATAACCAGAAAATAAAAGAAATAATGATTATTTAAAGAAAAATGAGTTAGATAGTCAATAGGGGTTATATGCGTTGATACTTTCCAATAATACCCTCCATTCTCTGATTAATAAGATTTGCGAACACATGGAATATGGTATCTCATAAAATTATACAACAATTTCAAAAAAAATTCACAGAAATATTTAAAATCAGGGTTGCTTCGCGCATCCTGGCTATCATAAAATACGTTTCTCCCAATAAATGAGTAATTTCGGAGTTTTTAAAAGTAACGTCATGGTTGATTAATTTTACCTAATTTTTTTTTGTATTTTGATATATTTCTCTTCATTTTAGGGCAATTAACAAAAAATGCGCGATATACCATTGTGCGCGATACAACCCTGTTTTACCCTATATGGGTTTGTCAACGCATTGGTGTTTATGCAGCCATCAGCCTACCGAGGCCGGGACCCTAAACCCACACTGACCGACCGGCCTCTAATCCCCTATGTTATGATACGTTGACTAGCGAGCGGCAGCCGAAAATTTCACTGTAAATGGGTTTTGCCCACTGTAAAGTTGTATTTTTAAAGAATATTGGTTTTTAGTCCTCCCCAACCCACGCGCCAATTGCAACTCAAAAGGCTAAGTAAAAATGAGCAGCTCATGAGTAGATCAAGTAAAGTTTTGCGCATTTTAAATAAAAGAAGGTTAATCCGCAGGTTCGATATTTCAATTCAACCGTTTTTATGTCAATGTTGTATTTATAGAAAAACTGCATTTAGTCAATGTATGAATGGTAGTTTCATAATATTTGTTTCGCGCTGGGGTAAATGCCGGGGTAAATTGTCTTATTGAATCTGAGAAGTTACTAGAACGTTGCCTATACGTAAAACGGTTAAGCGTTCGGGATTAGACAATCCTCACCACACACAACAGAAGCTCTTCTCAAATCTCTAAACATACAGATAGGTCCCGTAGGTTAAGTGTATTTTTGGCCGAGAAGGGATGTGGCCTATGTGAGCGTCAGATGGGGTCAGGCTGCCGACCTTTGCTACAGTGAAATATCCCAGAAAGAGCTTGTGTTGAATTACTGCGCTCTGAACAGATGCGCGTGCCTCCCCCACGTACACCAACTCCGCATTCACCCTCCCCCGGCCCCATCTGTCCCTTTGACAAGCCATACACATCGACCCGTTTATAATGTATACGCAGGCTTAGCTAGAAAGTTTTGTAGTTTATGTACGTATAACAAGTCAGGGGCGGATCCAGGAATTTAAGAAAAAAAAAAGGGGGGGGGGGCGTGCTATAATTTTACATTAAAAGAATATAATATTTGGGCCAAAAAAGGGAGACGTGCGCCCTGAAATCTGCGCCTGCAAGTTGTACTAAATGTCTTATCGTTATTATAAAATATTATAATACTCCGTCCCAATGTAGCACAGACCGAAGATTTGTACCAACTGCACGAAAATAAGTCTATATGACACAGCTACCGAGGCCATTTCATCCCCCATGTTTTCCGAAGTATGGTTTTTTATGCACTCTAAAAAAAATAGGGCCTAAGCATTGGTCCCTGTAGCATTAAATACCTTAATATTTTTAATTCTGGAACACTAAAAGTGTATTCCTCATGTATAAAATCATGATAAGAGCCATCTGTAAATCATGTAACCCGCTCGGACTATCAACAGATGCGCTCCAAGTGCTGACATGAACACGCGCGTGCTGGTACATGAGCCTGGTCGCGCACGGCTCAACGTCCCAATAAATTGTAGCATTCCATCAGATACAGTTAGGATCTGTGATAGGTGCATGTGTCCAATGACACCGTTTTAGTGTGTTTGCTGTCGTCCATGTATTAGTAACACAGATGAAAGCCAGTTTGAAGTCGGTAGATAAGAATTCACATTCTGAAGGCAACAGAAAAACACAACCAAAATTGTATCAGAAAGGAGTGCACGATGTGTCCGCAATAGATCGTAGAAGGGAGTCAAAAGCAATAATGGGTCAACATTTTGGAAATTCTGTTATAACTATCTAGATGTATTCTCTGGCCATAATACAGGCTGTGGGAAAATGTATACTGTGAATACAGACTAAAACTTCATCAAAATAAAATAAAATTCTTCCCATAATCACACAATAATAATGACCTCACGACCATCTTAAAACAATGTTGAAAGATAAAACGATGCAGATAATGACACTTTGAATGAAACTCCCCATAGAGGCCTCCCTATAGGAAGTTTTAGAAATTGTGCAATGTCCAAGCTATGGGCTCCAGCTACCTCACGTATCCTATTTGCACCAAGATTCATCATGCTCATAGAAGTGTGAAACACTAAACACGCCTTTATGCCGAGCTATGTCTTACTGTGAGCAAGGATAAGCACATCTGGCTGACGTTGTTCATGGAGTTGTAGATAATGTTATCGCCTAAAGGTCTATTTCTTCTCTCTTGTCATAATTCCTTACTTACGTATACATGTAAGACTTATAACAAAGAACCCTTGATGTGAGACTGGGCTTTCCCATAGAAACTGAGAGAGAATACTTAGATTGTGGAATTTATAATGGAGCCCATCAGTCAAACATGACCAATTTGTGTAAACACATGCAAATGTAAACCTACTAAAAGAAATTCACAATTATATATTATATAATTATATCTCATAATTCTGATCAACTGTATGAAATATCACTTATCGCTAAAATAATTTTAAAGGTATTCTGTAAATCACGTCGGACACATTATTAAAATCAGTTCTATTAATCTACGCATAATCCTTTACAGCAACACATTTCACAAGTAATCCCATTAGTTCCTGGTAATTTTGACACGTTTGATTTCAAAGAAATGGCATTACTACTTGAATGAATCACCACTTGATATATTACTTTTGGAAAAAGAAACCAATATCACGTCCACCCAGCCCGTTGAACTCAGATGCACCCAGGACAGGTTTTAGTACTCAGCCAATTCAGTCCCCAGGTTTGGTTCTACTTTCTTCCACTAGGCGGCGAGGCCGGGCATTTTTGGCTGCAGAGGGCGCGGTAAGCGGTGTCCGCTGATAACCTGATAACAGCAGGCAGGGTGTTTCTCACCTGTTATCGGGCCCTGGCAAGGAACCGTACCACATAAACGAATACATATGGCGTATAAAGGGTGCAGGGATAACACCTATAGCGTCTGATATCATTTTATTGGGCTGGAAGAAGGGTTCATACCGGTTGAATCTGTAGTTTATGTTGACTAACCCAATAGGTTATCTATTTTTCACTTGTCCATTTGTAGGCCGTATGGTTGTCCTAGGGTCAGCCTAGTTCAAAAACAGGGATGTGAAAAACGTCTTTTTACACATAAAACGTCCATTGAGCAAATTAATACTATAGCCAATATAGCCATGTGTTGTTTCCTATGAAGAAGTTACCTTAGCAGAGAAACCACAAGAGCTACTCTGTCAACACATGCTATTTAACACGTACACACACAATATCACACACGCGAATATAATTATATGCACACGCACACATATTTGTTCCCATACAAGTGTATGTACCGATATATATGTTATGTGCATAATTTTAAACTGATAGGGACTTTAATAATAGGTTATCAAAAAATACTGCACTGGCACTTGTCCGCGCTTGCATGTATACGCACAATAAAGTATAATGATATTGATTTGGTTTATAGCATTTTGCTGAGGAGCAGAGATGTAGAGATCTGAGCGGTGAAGACGTGGATACTCAGAAAGATAGATAAAACAGCAAACAAATATTTGGAGCAGAATAATAGGTTTTGAGAATGATATAAAGGTCATAATAGACTTGCTGTCACCACTTATTGTAAGAACTGCCAAGTAGAATAACTAAACCACCATAGCAGCAAATAGATGGGTCACTTGAAATTAGAAATTGTTTGGAGTAGTTGGTAATGTACTTTTAATACAGTTCAGCATAGAATGTAATTATGAACCCATTTGTTAAGAATATCTATCTTCCACTACATTGTGATATGGTAAGGCTTATACTTTAAGGAATTGCTCCTGGGGGCCACATGGGGGGGGGGGGGGGGGGGGGGTTGGACAATCAGACCAAAGAGACATATCAAGACATACATATAAGAGAGAGGTGGAGAACTTAAGCAGTGACTTGGTGGTTATGCAGTCTAGTCAGGCTGACTTTGGTTAGATGGCAGTCACATAAAAGAAATTACAAATTGACGACAGGAGATACCTCTGACTAGCTTACCATGATCTATAGGTAACGACAGGTAACGATTATACCTCTGCAAGCAAGTTATCATTCATTTGAACTTGAACAGCCCAGATGAGGATTAATCTACCTGAAAGATTATAACAAAGAACCCTAAGGTATTAAAAAGATGTTTATTTGATCATATAACTATATGCATACCGCCCATACAGCATCATTATGGATCTAGGATATATAGTAGTTAAAGAGCACTATGTGATGCTGAGCTAGCAAACCCCTCTTGATATCTACATATCAAATAACAACAATAAAGTCTCAATAAACTCTAATAAATAGTTAAAATGCTGATGTTAAGGTCCTGATGTACCTGTCATTGTTTTCTTGATTTTTAACTTAGTTTAAATCATGAATACATCACTCATGCATACACTCACGTACACACATGCAAACACGCAAGAAAATAATACTGTTATAGATGTAAGTATAATATTTAGGAGTTTATTAACTATTCATAGGAACATGGATGTAGGGCGCAGTAGGGACCACATACAACATAATTAAGAAAATGTTTTTTTTCTTAAATTGAGCTATATTTGGGGATTATTCCTAACTCAACACATCATGCACTTGCTTTACCAGACTTTACCCTATTGCTAATATCAGGTTGGATTCGTCCTCCTCCTTAATCACCATCCCTGTGTTCATCTTTCTCAGTAGTTCATCTAAAGAGAAATGCATGGTAGCACACACTTATGAGAGGATTTGCTGTTTATTAGATCCATAGACAAATATATGTACTGGTCAGTGCAGGACATTTTATGTACAAGGCATAGGCCAGATGCCTAGAACAAACTAGTCCACTAGGCAATATCAACAACTATGGTTTTCTTCACTGCCTCTAACCTGTATGCTCTACGATATCCATCACTGTCTGGTATCTAATTAGGGGAAAAAAACTCCTCCGCTTCCTCCAGTACTCACGGAACACCCTTCAGCTGGACAGAACCTAGCTTCCATCAGGTATTCCCCCAATGTGGTCCCCATTGACTGGTACTATTGACGCAGTTGTAAGTAAGAGCGCTCGTGTTAACAACATGACACGAGCCCATGCTGGGAAGGGGAGAAAAGGTGGCTTTCTTTCAAAATACATTGAAAGGGCTCTAGGTTTGATATTTCAGGCTAAAGCTCTTAGACATAAGAAATATGAGTCCTCAAGAAGTTGACAGAATAGAACTCTGAGTGGAAGTTTACACAGAATCCTGCTACCCCAAAATGATATTATGTGTATCACAACTGACGGATAGATGGCAGAGACACATTTTAGGTCAGTCAAAATTTCTAAGAGTAGCTGAGTCTGAGCACCTCAGTGATAGTGTAGTTAGGCAGGATAATCCGAGGATTTGACCTCATTCCTCTGAGAGTGACTCACAAAGGTTGGCGGAGGTGTCGCCTACATCTAGGTCTGGCCAGGTAAAGTCTTTACTCCACAGCAGAGGAAATATAACATAGGGCCTATATGATCTATACAAATTATTATTTCTTTGACTGTAGAGAGCAGTGTTCTATTCCTATGACGTAATTCATTATGCTGACGCACCTTTAATTTTTGTATTGAGCAAAACTATCTCGTTATTCAAAACGCTTTTCAGATAGTAGGTTTGTTAGTAACATACACTCTTTTATGTTTTGGTATCCAGTTAGATGCAATGTATGATATTTGATAATTGTTTTGCAAAACTATTTACCAGCTTTAGCTTTTAATTGTCTTGGAATGAATCTATACAAATTTTTATTTCTTTGACTTTTTTAAACATTTTTATTGAGCAAAACTATCTCGTTATACAAAACGCTTTTCAGATAGTAGGTTTGTTAGTAACATACTTTCTTTTATATTTTGGTATACAGTTAGAGGAAATGTATGATTTTTGATGATTGTTTTGCAAAAGTATTTACCAGCAATAGGTTTTAATTGTCTTGGAATGAATGATCAGTCCGCAACTTCATAGAATCTGATATCGATCTCATGTTATCCAGTCATATTGACTCATGTTGAGCTTTCTAATGTGTCTCTTAAGTAAATTGAGATCTTCTGATTGTTGTAGTCTCGAGGGAATCTTATCCCAAATTGTACACATTCTTATTCTTGAGATGTCAATCATAAAATGAAGAAATATGCCATTTTTATGACTTGTATTGCTGCCTCAACTCTTACTTGACAATGGTGTTATACAGCCACAATAGATTGCTATTTATTCATAGTTGTATATATTTTTTTGGTCACAGAAAACGATAATAATTTGATTGTACTCTAAACCGAAAATATCAAAATGTTCAAGATGGTCTGCCTGCTTCCTCACAAATGGAGAGAAACATGATGGGAAAACCCTTCTCCATTTTCCCAACCTTTCGGCAGATTTAACGGCAAATCGAATCTTGGCATCACGTCTTCTTTTTTCCCACCGATCCCGGGCTGCCACTCTGCAGGTAGGGCTTACCTCCATTATTCAATGGCAGCGTGTGGGAAGCACACCTGGGGTCAAAGGTCAGGGGAGCAGCTCCCGAGCAGCTCGTGAGCCAATCAGGAGAAGGGCTACGGACATTTCACACAATACCTACTCCATCGGGGAGCTAAAGAATTCCTGGGTTTTTTCGCTAATCGCCTGGCTCCTGTCTGTCTGAAAGAGACCTCATCACACACAGCCTACCTCTACCAGAGCTGCTCTGAGCTGCTCATCCCTCTGCTCCTCTGTGCCAAAAATACCTTTTACTAGGCACTTCTGCCTTATAAAAGTATAGGGAGCAGGGAGAGTGACTCAATAGCGAGCAGTAAGAGCTCTTCCTCAGCATAGGCACCTTCAGTTTCAACAGATAAACATTCAGGTAAGTGTGCTATAAAGACAACGTATCCATTTTATCTACTCTGACAGGGTATATCGTAGAGCATTTTGTGTAATGTAGGTGCGAGCAAACCCGAGAAGCTCAAAGGGGTTTCATATTGAAAACAGTTGGTAAGCCCTCCCTGCTAGCATGTAGAGAATGTCATCGGGTCTATCTTCTTCCCTTGGGTACTTTGGGAGGTTACTTCGCGTGTGTACAGAACCCATAACTTGGGAAAATAATCAGGATAATGTCTGCAAGAGGATAATGTGCATCACAGCAAAGCACAAGGAGCGATTCTAGCCCAAAAGAGCTGTGCAAAACATTACATTTTGTAAAATATTCTTTTAACCCAGATCATACTGACGTCATACTGGTAGGACGTTTTACATGGGGTTTTCTATCCGTTGTCATTTTCAAGATATTTTACACAAATGCTTCAATTTGTGTCCAGTAAATACAATCATAATCGAGAACAATATAATCAACATAAACATATAATATACAAATCCCTATTCACAACCCGCATCGTTTGTTAAAGTTTTATTAGGAACCCTTAGTAAAAAAAAACAACCTATTTAACTTTTTCTCAATAACCCCTAATTTTTACATTTTAATTAAAAATTTTGATTCCTCTTAAAATTATTATTAATTCCTCATAATCTCTTATACCTCTCTCTTCAAAATATTGATTGATATGAAGCATTCTTGCAACATCTTGTTGGATGGAGAGCTAGGTATAACGCATTTTTAAGGCTCGGAATGTAATTTTCCATAGATCTCTAAAAGATTACTTATCAATGGAGGTAGTTCAGTGGCAGTGCCATATTCCGATAGTCCAAAGGCCTTTGATTTGGTTCATGGTTCAATTTGTCACCAGGATCTTGGATTTTATGCCCAGGCATGTTTTGTGCATCTTACTTTTGAGGTAATGCACAACTTTGTAAAGGCATAAGATGTCTAGACTTGCGTACCGGCTGCACAGAAAAAAAATCCCCGATACATATTCAGATTAGCATGAAAAGAGAGGGATTTTGGGAGTATTGATCTCTAATCTGCACATTAGATGATACTATACTACCTATACGGATATAGAGGGAGACAAGCAGAATGAGATGAACCTTCCAAGAGTAGAGTTGTCCTCACTTTTTTTATTAGGACATATAAAGTTATTTTATCCTTTACATTATAATGATAGCTAATTACATTCCCTATGTGATATAAATACATTCATTTTTTGTAAACAAAACAACTAGCCTGTTTGATCCTAAATGTAACTGAAAAAAGCTAAAACTTCCAAATTATTGGAACACAATCATTACAGAAATATGAATTGGTCTAAAGGGTTAGATGATAAAATCACTTTATCAATACCACTTTGCAAAGCCAACATGTCTCTTCACCGAAGACCACATTTTCTAGTTACACCACTAAAGATGTGTTCGCAATTACATTTTTTTACATAAACAAGTAACCAGTTAGTATAGCCAGGAAGAACTGCAATGTTTCCCTTCACAAAGGTCAGGTTATACTGTGTACTAATAGACCTTAACTTGGGACCCTGGATTTTTCGGGCACGCCCACGAAGACATGTCTTATTATACACTAGGGTGTCAGGAGCCACCAGTCTGCTCCATGTACACGCCCTCGAGAAGACAGGAGGTAGTCCTCAGAGCTGAGCACTAAGGTAGATAAGATACATGTAGTTGATTCCAGGCCGAATGAGAGCCCTGAATAATATCTGTTCTGGGACTCTTCAGCCAAGAATGCAGCAAGAAGAGGTGGATAAAGATAGGACAGAAGAGAGGGCGGCACTACCTGTATCGGCCAAACCCTTCTATTCAAAACACATGTGGGGGCAGAAATGAGCTGGAGGAATAATTATTGTAGGGTATGTTATATCTTTACCTGCAGGCTATGCAAAAGTAAAGACAATTAACCAAAGTACACTTCCATCAAATCATCAATTCCAGCGAGTTATGAGGTCTTATATGTAGGATCATTCTTGATGTTCAATGAAACACATTCTCCGGTGAATAGAAATAGCAATTGTTATGCTAGGCACCATACGATTATTTTGTAGTTAATGTTGGACCCCTAAACCTAAGTGTTATCCCATGCTAATATTGGATCCCTAATTATTATATTATAATATTTCAAATCTACTTTTAAGGCTAAAGTCTGAACCGACAGATGGGAGAGGCAGAGTAAAGCATTTCGTTACCTAGGGGATCAACCCATGTCAGTATGCCTTCTCCTGAAGTGTGCAGGCGGACGGGTTCGGAAAAAGGTCAGAAAGAAATTGTGCAGGCTGCCTACACAATGCAAAGTTCGTATGGTTCCCATGGACTCCTTGCCAACCGTCCCTACAACCAGAGAAATGATTTACAGAGGCCAAATGTGCTACGGCGTAGGCCTATCCTCCCAACAGTAAGGTTCGCCAATGCAACCACCACTAGACTTGCCCGCCTTTTCTTTTTATTATGGAATGCATTTTCATATAATACTCATACACAGGTAGACAAGACTTAAGAAACAAAAACTCACAGGAATTCAGTTGTTCATGGGCCTATTGATTAAATACTGATTACATTTCATTTTCCTGAATAGCATTCAAGAATGGTTATCTGAAAACCAATCAATAATTAATACCATTTTATAGTGGACTCGTTTATTAACATTTACTTTTAATAACAGCAAAGGTCTATGATTTCGCCATTCGTGACTCTGTCATATCAATAAACAGAGAGTCAGCTAGTTTCTATATATCATCAATTTAGAAGTGCGGGAGAGGACTGGAATCAGTCTAGCTTCCTGGAACTCAAGAGGAGTCGCATTTTGTTGCCAAAACTCAGGGGAAGGTGTGTTTGATAAAACGGCCCTCCTCCACCCACCCCTCCCTACCCTCAGCTAACCTCCTCCTGCCTCAGCACCTCAGCCGCGTGTCTGACTCCTCCAGCACCTAAAACTTGGGGTACAGCCCCTGGAGGCCTCACCCAGAAACTGGTCAGATGGTGCTAACAGAAGGCATGCCTGGCACCTCTCCAGCTAACCCGTGCCCGTTCACTCTCACATATATACTTTTGGTTATTGGATAGGACATGTAGGTCTTGGCTTATTTCTTGGTCAACCTTTGACCTGGTTTGAAGGCCTTGAAAGAATGCCTCTGGTTAAATGGACCAGAAGAACCTTTTTATATATCCAGAGAGACACATCGCACAGAATGCCTAAGTGATTTGGGGTCAGATAGCTCGTTGAACTGGGTCTCAATTGCAATAATTATGGTTCACAGTGAACGATTTGTATCGTTGGACTAGGAAAAAAACTGTGATTATTAGGCCTGTTCATAGTGGGACAGCATCGCCATATATTCATGAACATAATCACTATGCTAACAAGCATAATTATTTGAATGGTGTGGACGAGCACTGTGAACAACAGTATGGACAAACATTGTAGTCGAATAGTGTGAACGATCTTGATCAATAGATTTACAGATATTTTTAAAACTCAGCTCCTCATATTCAATCTGGTAGACCCTTAGAAATAATATATTTTCCTTGGTTCAAAGAAAAGAAAGAATTATTTTTTCAGGCATTATGTAACTGTTTCAGTGTTTGTAATGTTTACAAGGCTATGACACTTTTGAGACAGTTGTCAGAAGTCAAAAGTGATGTCTTATCTGTAATACGAAGTGTGAATATCAAGATAAGGCAGGCCCCTGGGACGAAAGAGGGAAGTCGCACAAAACACATAAAAGATAACTCAAAAAATGTTATTCATTTCAGCAGTTTTACTTAAATTCCTTGGCTTGGGTAACTTCTAATTTCGATACCCACTTGGGATCGGATCTGTTATCCTGTACATTGGACCGTTTTATATTTCCCATCTAGAAAGTGACAGACAGGACACATGGCGCCATGTACACGAAGTTAAAACAGTAAGCTAGACCCAACAAGTTCGCAATTATCTCTGGGCCTTCGTCTCTGCCATCTGTCATGTTTGTATAAGAGCCACCCATTAGATCTGGGCGTTTACTGACAGACTTTCTGAGTGTTTTGATGTACTGGCTATCTATCATGAGCTGCTTAGGTTCAGAACTAGACCATGAATACATTATGCTTTTTCATGTAAGATTTTAGCAAACAATTTATGCTATATCTAATTGTTACATTATTAAAGGCCGTCCACTGCATCTGGATACAAGAAGCCACGGTGATGTGGCTTCCTGACAAACATTCAAAGTGTTTTGATAAGGCAGTTTTCTATCATAAACTTTCAGATTTGTCACCTACAATTTCAGGAAACAAATAGAATGCTCTATCTATTGGAGTATATCTAAAACTATACATGTTTATAGTTGATTTAGAACGTCATTTCATGGTAATAGCTATTGGTAATAGGTTTTGTTTTCAATAAGAGGAGAATATTCAAATATCGTGCTATACATTGTGCGATAGAACAGCTCCTCATTGGATCTAGAGATTGGGCGTTAAGAGAATTGAGACAAAAATCTAAGGTTTCTAATATCCAACTGCCTACAATCTGCTTTGAAGTGAGAGATATCCAGATTATTTTCAATATCAAACTACTTAGACAAACATCGCCTTTTTATTCAGGACTTCGATAAAATGTTCTGTTTGAGTGACAGAAGTAATGTTGATATTTTCCTTTTGATTGACAAATCCCAGGTAAGATTCCATACAACAGGTGCCGAAAGCTAGGCTTCCCTGGGGGAGACCGACGATAACCTGAGATATCGGATGGTATAAACACAATATCTGCACATCGCAGGGTAAACATATCCTGTCTAGGAAGTGTTTAGTCAGCGAGGATTTCTCCCCAAGGCCCATGGTCGGCTCCTCCATAATCCAATACCATACATTGTTTAGTTGATGGAGACGAAGACCCCCTACCCCCTACCATGTTTCTCAGAGTTTGAGCTTGGCCATTTACTCTAAACCAATGACATGCAGGACAGTGACACAATGATTTGTTAAGATTTAATGTTGTCCATACTTGAAGTTGTAGAACATTTGTCAATATGTGACGTCATTTTCATGACAATTGGGGAAACCTTTTTTCGTGTAAATGAGACATCCCAATGTAACATCCCCGGGACATAACAGATGACGTCAATATGAAGTCAATATGACGTTATGTTTGTAGCTGGGAGCTATCGAAAAAGATGGATCTTTTATGTATTTGCCATTGGGTGAGGGAAATTACACCTTTTCCTACTCCTAGTTGAATGTTATGCTATAACCAAAGTTAATTGTTGTGAAAGAGGCATGTGAACCGTGTTATCTTTTAGTGACCCTAGAACTAGGAATGTATGTGTGGGAATGTTTACTTGGCCCACCCGTGAACCCATTCATAAAGGGTCTGAAATGACCTGGCACGTTAAGTATAGGATACTGTGAGGCCAGCTTCTTGTCCAGCCCCCTGCTAAGAAGTCCACAGGGGGTTTGGCTCATGAAACTACTTTACATCAGGCTTGCACTCATCTGTGGTACTCACCATGTAGAAAGCAATCTGTCAGAATGTCATACATGACAGCACATGGTAAATTGACTCGGAAACAGATAATAAGAGATGCTGAAGGATAACCTGTGTTATAAGCTGAAAAAGAATTAGAGATTTTATGCAATTGCAACACCTCACTTATGACGGATGGACTTGTGGAAAAGAATGTGTTTATCAAAAGTTTTTTTAATAGATCTACCACAAAGTGGGTCGTTGAGGCTTTCTGTTAAAGCAAAATAATTCTTTTCTGGTAAACCACATTAGTTGAGTCACTATCCGGTGCGGTTGAACCTTATTGCATTTACAAAGAGGCAGGTTAAAAAATGTAACAATTAAACATAATTATTCTTTTATTATCTTTTGACAACAAGTTTCCATAAATGCCTAACTATAAAGGATAAATGATATTAAACATCTTAGCAAAGGCAGTGATACACAGCCAGATGACTTTCAATCAGCTATGGGTTTCATTGCCACCAGCTGTTAGCACAGGAGAAGGAAGAAGCTTTTAGTCTTATCAGAAGCAGTTTTATGCTTCCTCAAATATCCCAGCTGGACAGATCTCAAGGCTACCTTCAAGTTTAACTTGCTTGTGTTCTAACACTTGAGTATGCTTGTGTATCATCAGGATAGATGTTCTTTTTAAAATAAAGTTCCATTCAAGCCGATCTTGCAAAAGAATCAAGGAAGAGAAAGGCTCTCCAAGGGGCAAGAATGAAATAACTAATGACATCAAGGCTCACATGTTCCATGGCCTGTCAATGAATGGAAGGCTAACAAGATATGAAATGGTGTTTTAACCAAAGAGCGTTTCTAGAACATTCTAGCAGTAAAGGAGATCCATGAAGGAAAATAGCAAGTAAGGGCGACCGAAGTAGAACTTCCATCAAACCAAAAGGGATCATAAAGTAGCATAAACGGCCATCTTGCGGTATATCAGGTTTTATAGTATAGACCCTGTTGCCCAGAACTAAAGCAAAGGCCCACGCAGAGCTGTAAACATCCAGGACAGTGCCCCGCCATCTGGCCTCCCCCTCAGTGCACTCCTTCATCAATCTGTGCCACTTGAGATCTTGCGACTTCCGAGAAGATTGCATATATTATGTCGTTGTGGTGGTGATATTTCTTAATCGTTGATAAAGTTATGGTAACATTATATCCCGCCTCCATTAAACAAATTACTTTGGTAGTGGTCTTCAATATAATGTTTCATCAATTGATGTATTAAGATACAGAAAATGTACATAATTTCCTGCTGATTCGAGGGACTCTGGTTAGGTTCCTGTTCCTAGAATTCAGCAGGCGTCAGCCAAACACATTATGACAAGGAAGTTCTGCCAAAGTTCATAGTGTTTTTAGGATTTCATGTCATGAAAAATAGAACCAGAGGTCCTGTTGAAAGTAGATGGTTGGTAGCCATGTATACTTCTTTTCATCGTTTCCTACCATGTACATAGTGCAGAAGTCATTAAAATAATTATTATATATCACACACAATCATTTATTTTTATCAATTACATGTGTAAGATGATACAACAAAAGATGATATGTGGAATAGATGAACGTCAGTGAACAAATATAGATTTGTCCATTATGAACTTTTGTTATCAGTTGAAATAATGTTTATTAACAATTACACGTGTGGGCCTATTACATGTTCTTCCGGATGTTAGGTGTAGGGTGAAAAAAGTAATTAAATAAACCCTACATTACAGACAAATAGGATGATGAACAATGTCTGTATGAAAGTTTTGGATACAACGGCCACTAAGTCTTATCAAAATCCAAATGGGATGTTGTAGATCCTGGATGATGTAGAAGTCACGCACCAGAAGCAGTGTTTTTAGTTCTTTAGAGAAAGAACAAAATTGGATACATGTATATCCAAATACACAGTTGGAGTGGAGTGTAATTTGCACATCCCAATGTACACGTGTGCTTACCAATACCCGTATGGTTCACACATTACCATTAACATACAGTACCCGAGAGAAGACTGTACACAAACCATCTGCTGCCTTTGAAAAATGTAACCCCCTTCCGCGTTAGATGACCTGGCCGCCATTAGCCTCGAAATCAGTGCCACATGAGGGCGCCAGCGGTTCTATGGTCGTTGCTATAGTAACCTGTATTTATGTCTAGGATGACGAAGGCCATAAGCCCTATCAAACAAAAAACTTTGTCTCTCAGTGATAAATACATGTTGTTACAAAGATACAAGGTTTTGATAAAAAGGTTTTAGTGCGATGTTTCTATGTCCCAAGAGAGAATACTAAGCATAGAGTGTACTTTGTTAGGGAAATGAAGTTGTTTAATAGTATAATCAGATAATAGTGAAGTTGTAAAGGTGCCGTCCAATTTCATTAAAACCTTTGATGATAATACCCCATAGGATGCAACAGCTGTTCAATAATTGTTTGTCTTATTCAATAACCAATATTCCTTTTTTGACAAAACGTAGGCAATTACTTAGTTTGGAGGACATTTAGGATATGTAAGAGTTTTCAGAATCGTATGGAAATTGATGCAAAATACTAGGCAACGCAAGCACTTTGCAATTAGGTATAGCCTTAACGGTTAAGCGGCAACCTCTTGTTAGAGAGAGTTCTTTTAGACCTAATTTCAAAGTGTAACGTATGCCCCGAGGGAGGGCAATTGATAGCCCCATAGACAATGTGCACAGCAGGTGGGAAAAGGTAGAAGAAACCAACTATAAATAAGCAAAGCCCGCCAGAGACCCTGTATCGTCATTCTTTAGACCAAGGTGGCCTATGCTAGAGAATCATCAGACAGGAAGAAATGCTAACCCAGGCTATTAGCAGTCCTTCCTTGACATTATCCACATCAACCCAAGTGGGCCACCGCTGGTTGTGTGACATTACTAAATGTCCCCGAAATCTGCTGTTATCTGACCTTTCATCAGCTACATAGTTACATATATCATCCACTTCCATTTGACATGGTCGTTTATTATTGTGAGCTGCCTCTTCTTAGACTGTTTACAAAGGTAAGGAGAATCAACCCAATGGGACCCTGGAACAATTCTTTTGTTTGGCGGGGTGGTCTTGATATGATATCTTTGGCCGTTAGTATCAGACAGAGCAGAAGTATTTCATTTGCGAAAGGGAGTGGCATTTACCTGTACAGGTGTACTATAGAAACACCAACAATAACATGGATGCCCAGAAGCAATGATCATAACAGTACCTAGTGATTTTTAATACTTAACACGCTTGTTTTCTTGCAAATGGGTGCCATACTATTGATACAGTAGAAGAAACTACAGTAGAAGAACATTACTTTTTGGCAGCTTCTACTTCTATATGTCAAGAACTGAGACCCACACCACATGGCACTTGTATATTTTTATGTATGCACCATTGGCAACAAAGTATCAAGTATCAGCGTGTAGTTTTTGATGGTAGGCATTCTGTGGGAGAAACACATCAGTTCTACATGGTTAGATATGGCATAATTAGCCATAGAAACAACAATATCATTAATGTCCATCAGAGATCTCACAATATTTGTCTTTGTGCTGACATCGTTTCAGGAGTAACAACAATCTAATCTACCTGTATAATTATAGGTAAGCATAGCAGAACATGTTTTTGTCCAAGTGTATACACAACGTCTTAGCACCTGCAGGGTTCCTTGTGATCCTTCATTAAAAGCAAGAAAGATTTATGATCTTGTCCCTTGGTTATTATCTCACCTGATATGCTTACCTATCTCACAGTATGTAAATAACGTAGTAATATGCAGAGCCGCGAGTAGGCTACGTTTTTTAGGACTTCTCTGCGAGGAGAAGGTCTAGAGGGGGTATGTGAAATTGCGTCAGAACAATAAATAATAGTTCATAAGCAATAGGTGTGAGTATTTGTACAGGGGTTACTGACATATTGGATTGTGTATGTCGGAATGATACCCATGTTGTAAAAAGGGAAAGCCCATCTTTTCAATAATATTCCACATAATATGAACGTTAGGTACATAGTTCACCCAGTCCTTATACACATATATATTTATGATGCGGTAACTCGGTTGTCTGTGACTTATCTACGACTCATAGTTTGAATGAAAAGATAATTGGAGATGACTCAGAGATCTTATCAGTACTACTTGAGTATCCAGGGGTGCGTAACCCATACGTATCATGGTACTCGTGTGTACCTGGAGTAGGGGGCCGACATGAGGTCCGCCCTGGAGGAGGGAGGGAGGTGAGCCCACGTCAGACTGCGACGTTATTAATGGGGCTGAACTGACTCCACACCTGGCCCGCCTACCTCCAGGCTTAATGCATGCGGCATGTCTACTGTTAACATAGAGCATGCAGGGCTGTTTACCTCCTTGTGTCATATTGATTTAAATCGTTAAATTCTTATTTATCAGAGTATCCAATAACATGCAGCCGGTAAGATAGAGAGAGAGCCAGTTGGTTTTGATCCTATTATCGTTTTTCAGCCCACTCAGTTAAGGTATCCTTTGAGGATAGTGTAGTACTTGAGGAGTTATATGGGCTAACACTTTTTAAAAGTGGGTAAGCGGATCCCTAGAAGTGGGTCGCAGGAAATGGCGTTCTGTTTTTCCCGAGTTCACCAGGATCCTTCTAGGTAGGTCACGTCCAAGAAGGGTCTCCTAGGTCACACCCCCACAGTCCTATGATAAATGGGCTGGATGGGGGTAGGCAGTTTCAGGTGTGGCTCTGCCTGCAGGCCTATTTTCATAACCTGTGAGGTACTGCTTGTTTGAAAGGTGCTTTTTTAGATCCCAAATATTGACGTTTAAAAGGTTAGAGCCAATAAACCACCTTCAGAAACATCTTGTAAACACATGGAAGAACACTGTGTATGTAATGTTGTTGTGAGTACAAAGAGGTAGCATGTAATTTGATTCAGTCTAGGCATATACCTTCCCATCTCCCCATTTTGGAATGAATGGTCCAATCTTATTTGTTTAGAACATAATTTGTACAGTAAAATGTGTCATATTTGCTAATTTTACTCTATATATTGTCCATTATAGTTATAATGAATGTATTCTGTTTCCAATTTCTCTATCCATGAAATCGTATGAGAGTACAAGGCAGCGGTAAGGTTTTCTATTTGAGTGAATCTGATGGTGGTTTTGTCTGACAGACCAATGTTGCTTCCAGTTGTTGTTGAGTTGGCCTGATTCTTTGCCAACTGTGTGATATTTAAGATATGATACATGCTCACAGTTGCTTTATCATATCGTCATTATTGTTGTATTTTGTCTCTTGTTTCCCTTGAACAATGTACCCAATTTGTGAGTTTCAATTCAAGTGTTGAAATGAAATTATGAGCAATCTCTTTTCAGCTGCACCATAGTGTGTTGAACGTAGCATTCTTTGTGTGTGCTGTTGCAAAAACGACGATTTGGGCTTCAATCACTTGATCATTGTGCTTGTTCAAAGTTTATTGAGAGCAGAATGTTTGTATACATTGCCAACAGCGCTGCGAAGTTATCAACTTGTGCAGATTCTGCCAACACTAATTTTTCATCGTTTCTTTTCAAAACTACATTGTGTTGATGAAAAAGAGCACACTAGGGGGCTATTTGGGATTGCATATGGAGGGGAGGATTTATTTTTGAATTATTTTTTTTACAATTTCATTGATATTAATGTAAACTCCAAGCCCCTGAAGTGAGGTGGGCAAAATTTGAATCTCTTGATCATTACTGATATTTATATGTATAGGTGATACCTATAACTACTAATATAAAATTAGATCAACTAAGCTGGTAGTCATCAAGGAAATGCTGGAAAATATGAGTTGGCAGGTTTGTACAGGTTTTCAGTGAAAAGGATAGGCCTATGTTTTCTGCAGTTACTGTTTTTTCACGGCTTTCCCCTCGCCTTTTATCTTTGGCAGCCATGGCCGAGCTACGGGCGCGGAAGGCGGGCATTGCTCTGAAGATTCAGCGCAAACAGGAGGAGGTGAGACCGGAAGCAATAAAGGGTCACTTGACGGCTGGTGACATCTATGACGTCACCAGTGCCTTGGGTTCTCCGTCGGTGACGTCACGGTTCAGGGTTTATGAACGTCCCCATAAGTACAGGCTCAAGGGTATGAGAATAGGCGTTGAAAGGTGTGACTCCCGTGTGACCTTATATCACATTTGACCTACACAACCTTTACCGTGACCTTAGTGTGACCTGATGACGTCATCCTCCTGATGCTGGAGTGGTCTGGGATTCTGTGCAATGCAACCGACTTCTCTCCTTAGTGTTCGAGTGGACCAAACGATTGAAATCTGCCTCTCCCGCATAATTATTACTCTGCAGTGTTTTATCCATGAAGAATGGAGTCCCTTATTATCATTATTATATCAAACCAACAGTTTTATCTTGATGGGTCTTTAACTTTAAAGGTCAATACACATGTAGGGACTCCGTTGTCAGTAAGCCTAATGTAAACCTTTACAAGATTAGTGTTTGTTAAAGTAGTTTTAGTGGACCCCCTAGAGTGGCCATAGCACTTATTTGTACTTACTAAAGTCCTTTAGGCCTATACCTCCAAAATAATGATAAAGAAGCCTGCAGTAGAAATAGTCTTTACTCCCTCTCATACATGCAATGAAGCGGTGAAACAAAACCGATCCAAGAAACTCATGCAATTTATAATCACAAAGCTACATATTCAATAAATGCAACTGGTGATCATGAAATTACTTATATTATAACCAGCCTTCAATTTCTAAGTTTATAAATCAATATACTAATACACATCTATATAAACATAAAATTAACCTTTTAGTTTCAATATTCTTTCTGTAGCGTTACGATGAAGAGACTGCCTTGGGTACGCCCGATGCCATTGTGGAATGGATTAATGAGGTTACCAAAGACACCCATCCAGTGCTGGTGAGATGAAATATGATTGTTATTTAAACATGTTTCTCACATCATAAACGTTTGATCCATTAATCCAAAGAAAGATAGTCCATGGGTTCAGTGAAAAGTAAACTGATATACTTTATATGTGCAAATAAGGCACATTTAAAACCAATAACAACGCTTCTAGGAAATGTGATATTGTTGAATAACTTTTTTTTGTGCAATTTTCGCACTATTACTACCATTTATTAAAACATGTATTCTATGATAAAAGATAATGAATAATTATTAAAAAAAAAACACGTTTTCCATTTATTTCTAAAATGCAAATAGAAATTCGAAAAGAAAAAGGGGGTTCCATGGAGGTTCCTACACGCTCATCTCAAAGACGGCGTGGCCATCTGCAAGTAAGTAGATACGAGGTTCTAGGAATACTGTAGTAAAGAACAAGAGAGGAAATTAGATGAGATATAACCTGTCTGCGGCAGTGATTTACTCCGAGTATTCGCTACTAAGTATAGAGAGGATAAAAGTTTGTTTATTCAGTTTTCTCTATCATTAAGAAAAGACCCCGATTTCCTCATAAAACCATACCTTCCTTTTTCAAAATGCTATTTCTGACAGTATTCGCAGAAATGTTATTTTTTTATTTGGGATATAACCAAATAACTGTTTTAGGATGATGAATATCTTCAGAGAACGCATTTTTCTGATCTACTTCGAATATTATATGAAATACTAGTCCATCTCTTCTCTCAATAGTAAAGCAGGAGTAGCTTCTGATTAGGTCATGACCATACTTCAACTTCTCACTGAATTCTTACAGGTTGTTGAATAAACTCTTGGTCGCGGATGGCAAGGAACCTGTCAAGTTTACCGAAAAGGCAGATACAGCCTTCGTGTGTATGGCCAACATCGAGACGTTTACCTCGGGAGTGCTGGCCTATGGAGTGAGCCCCCAAGATTCCTTCCAGAGCATAGATCTCTACGAGGGCTACAAGGGACCCCTGATCAACTTCATCAACTGCTTAAACAAACTGGGATGCATGGTAAAGCTTCTCTTTTTCACTGTTTACCAGTTTAAGATAATTGACCGTCAATAGTGTTGTTTACAGGCATATCTCAGGCGGTTGGGATTATGATTATCATGTACAAGAATAATTGTAATAAGCCTATGGAGAAGTGCCAAGGTGGTAGGTATTGTTACAACAGGGATTCCCTTGTCAGCTTATCTATTTAGTTACATATTTTAATTTATCTGACGCCAATACTTGTTTCTGTTGCTATTTCTTATATTTCATAACTGCAATATAAGTAGCGCACCAAAACACCACAGGGATGAAAAGGTTACAAAAAGTTAAAAGATTTACTTTTCATTCCCTATCTTGGTTTACTTTTTCGTTCTCTTTGAGTTGGACCAATGCTATAATTATGGCACAACCATTTTTCCACTCATGTACTGATACCTACTTTAATTAGTACTAAACATTTTTACATTGTTCACTTTTGTTTATTAAAAATGCTGATACGATGTTGACTGTTCGGGACATATATCATTACCTTTCTAGAATTCACATATTTAGATATTTAATTATTCGTTCTGCTAACGATACACAAACTGCTAAAATATGTAAACAGTGAGTTTCAATAGAAAATACTTTTGATTTATACAAGATATTATTTTCATAAGCACTAACTAGAATGAGGAAAATACTTATCTTCAACAATAGGAAAACATTCATGAGGAGAAGCTTTTTAATAGTTGTATCTTTCTTTGCATCATTTTCAAACTCCCCTTGTGCATTTTATATTATTTACCCGAACCCTTATCCCATTCCGTCTATCATTTCCTACCCCAATGGGCTTTTCAGGCCGCCAAAAAAGGATTTCAGCCAGCATATATTCCACCAGCTCCGCCTAGCAGGGATGGCGATCTGTGGGGAGAGACCTAAGTAACAAGTCTCAGGCGTTTTTTTCAAGTTCAATTCTTTAAACATGCCTTTCCAGATCTAAACGGTCGCAACTGTTAAAGAAACAATTATCTATAATTATCCAGAGATGTCATTTTGGTAATGAAACACATGAGATAAACAAAGTCACAATTTAAATGATGTACTTTGCAGTCACTGCAAAAATGAGTTATTATTTTATTAATAATTGGTACGTCTATTCAGTATCTATAAAAATCAAGTCTCAATTAAAACATCTGTATCTAGATGCATTCCTCCAGTCATTTTAGAATGTTGTTATTTTTATCCAAGCATTGTTTATTTCTGGACAGGCATACTTGTCTTTGCAACTTATTATTGCGTTTTATGAATAGGTGTACAATGTCTCGTCGCTGTTACACACTTGCTGGTGCAGTCTGTCATTCAGTAGTTGTCTATAGTACAGTGCTATATGTATGTTGCTCATTTTGAGGTTCTTCACTAAACAGTTAAGAACAATCAAACGGGGTCTCATTCTCATCAACGTTCGGACACTATCTCTGCTTTTAGAGTGATATAGGTGCATTACATTTAGGTTACTTAGGTACGGTTCCTAGACATAATTATACGAAGATATAAGATAACTGCCACCAGTTGATGGCCAAAGGGGTTTCCTTTTTACTTTACACTGTGGAGCATGCATTATTGTTCCCTATACTCCAAATATTCAGTTCACCCCTCTTTCCTGTTCCCTAATCATTTTTTTCTCCTTTCTTAAGTTCCTCTTGTGCATGCATTATCATGTGTCAAGTTATATGTTAATGACTTCGTTAAAAGATCATTGGTTTTTTTTTGTTTTTTTTTTATTAACCATACTCACTCATAAGAATGATCTTCCGTATAGGTACAAACAACGTAATTATAATAAAGTACACAAAGTAAAGTTAATTATAACTCAATTTACTATGTCTTGTATCTGAGATCAGAATCCAAGACAATAGTATTATAGCATATCAATAAAGGTCAAAGATGGTCACATAATTTGAATAATACATAGAAAATGTCAACAGTTATAGGACAATTCCCACATAATTGGTAGTCCATACTGCAAATGATGTATGATGAGTCAATAGTCATAAATCTGGTCTTCAACATAACAATATACAAGTAAGATAACATAGGTACAAACAATGTAATTATAATAAAGTACTTTAAGTAAAGGTTTAACGGCAGCAGCAACACAACGCATTGAGATTAAATAAAGAAGTTTATTGCAATCAAATGAAAGTGTATAATTTATTAGCATTTATATTATTCCATGTTATTCAGGGCAAAAACAATTCCCTTATCTTTCTATAGCATTATTCTTTTTAAGTTGGAAGCTAGAAATTCACTTTACATAAGATCTTATATATGTCTATGGTTTGAGTGGTTATTTTGTTTCCATAAAACATTTGCCGTGGCTCGTACACATTAGTTGATGGATTCATGGAATGAACTGTATTGGATATTATCCATTATTTGTTATTGTTGTTGTTGTTGTTGTTGTTGTTGTTGTTGTTGTTGCAACTGGCATCGTTCTATTCCAGTCCAACAGGAAAGGCTTCACTCCCTTTTATGAAGAGGTGGCGGCACCTACACGGGATGTATGGGACGAAACATAAAGGCCCACTTAGCAGCAGCGCCTTCTTTCGGAATCAGGACGGTTTAAACTGTTGAAGTCATCAATTTCCATTATCTTGCATCCCTATATAAAAAGTTATGCATAAAGGTGCCTTAGTCTAAGTAAGTCCGCTCAGCGGCATTGTTTACTTTCAATTCTCTTACTTATAACTTTCTGAGAGAGAGAGATTTTATTTAACCAAACCCTGAGTGAACAACAAGCAGAAATACAACGCAGCTATTACACGTATCTACATTGCCTTCATCAACGCCTTAGTTTCTTCTTCGAATAGTACATGTGGTATCATTTGAGGAAGAGGAAAACTGCGTTAATTGCTGTGAATAATGATTACATAGTTGACTTAATCAGTGTTAGTAGTTTTATCAGTGACTTCATTTGCGGATATTGTACTCAAATCAAAAGAAGCATCTCCATGTTTAATCGAACTATTCCTCATTATCATTATCCAATGACGATTCAATGCGTGTTTATTGTACTTCTTTATTCAATCTGTATTACTGTAGTTCCGATATAAATGTATTAAATCTGCTACATTGTGTCGTGTGGTTATTTTATAGATAACATTGGTAGTGGTGGGTCTCTTACATTAAGAAATAGCAAAATTCCGCACAAAGGTGAAATGGCCTCGCACCCCCTCTACATCCATCACTACAGGTAGTCACTTGTATACTTTTTGTTTATGAGAGTTTTAATTATCTCAGCCTCGGCTAAAAAGTACAGTGTAAGTATTCATGTTAGTGACAGCACAGCAAATTCCAATTTGAATGCCTTCTGTATCAAAGCATAGCAAGATAATGAGAGTCCCAATGTTCCTCTCGTAAGATCACATACACTGCTTTGAATGATGAATCTTATCACAATTTAGCAACGAAATAATCTTTAAAACAGACCTTTGATGCACCACGTAATAATACTATACAGATTTATGATCTAATATATCATGATCGAATCACGTCATATCCTTCTTTGTAAGGCGGTTTTGTCTGTTGCCCCTTGGAAAGACCGGAGGCCTCCGAATCTCTGCCGGGCAAGGGTTTAATATAGTCCAAACATTAATTACATGCAAACGAATTTGGTTTGCATCAAGATCAGTCCGTGCAAATATTCACCTCTGACCTCTAATGCATATGTACTATGGCCAGAACCCAATCGGTGACAGGACACTTACCCCCCCCCCCCCCCGAGTTAGCCTTTTAGGTATGAATCCTAAAGAACTATCAGAAGAGAGGGATATATATTTAGTTTACTCCCCATTATTTAAAACTGTGGAAAACAGTGACTGGGAATAGGGACGAGTTAGCCGTTTAGGTATGAATCCTAAAGAACTATCAAAAGAGAGGGATATATATTCAGTTTACTCCCCATTATTAAAAGCTGTGGAATATAGTGACTAGGAACAGGATATATATTTGTTTACTCCCCATTATTAAAAACTGTGAAAGTGGGGCCCGGTGGGACCCACCCCTCATGAGCCCAATAAGGACTGGGGGCCGGTGACCGGTGCCTAAAATTATTAAAATTAGCTTGATGTCCAAACAGGTGGCACGCGTTTTGACACTTTCCCATCCACTAAAGCCCCATACCCACTAGGTGATTTTACCAATGACTGGCGATGGGCAACAGCAGAATCACTGGTAAAATCGTTACCAATTCAGATCATATGTTAGTATTTAATATTGAAATGTTACATACTAACATGTGATCTGAAGTGGTGACGATTTTTCCAGTGATTCTGCTGTTGCCCATCGCCAGTCGCCAGTAAAATTGCCTAGTGGGTATGGGGCTTTACTGTTGAGTAGGGATGAGTTAGCCTTTTAGGTATGAATCCTAGACATCTATTAAAAGAGAGGGATATTTATTTAGTTTATTTTCCATTAGAAAGACTAAGTTCTTAGCACATAATTTCATCTACATTATATGCCAAGGTTGGGGGGTAAGTGTCCAGGGGGTAAGTGTCCAGGGGGTAAGTGTCCAGGGGGTAAGTGTCCTAGGGGGTAAGTGTCCTAGGGGGTATGTGTCCGGGGGGTAAGTGTCCGGGGGGTATGTGTGCGGGGGCACCGGGTAAGTGTCCGGGGGGTATATGTCCTAGAACCATCCAATTGTATCAACTAAGAATAGAATGAAAAGATGGATGCCTTATTCCCTTGCAACTAAATTTCTAAACAATATTTGCATTACATTTTAGATATCACTCCTGATAAGAATAAAATGAATTGTGAAAACCTCTTGCTATTCTTTTCTGGATCTGTATCCATTAAGCGATGATATTTCTCGATATCTCATGAAAATTGATCAGAGATTAATCTGTATATATATTGTAAAAAAAAATATTCAAAAGCAGTTTTTTTTCCACTGGCCGATGTTACCTTAAGAAAATCTGACGTAGCCAGATTTAGGTTGAAAGCAATCTTATGACATATTGACTGGGTAATTCCAACTGATGAGTATTTGTCACCTGCTCTGCGATTTTGGGGCCACTTGACATGAATAATGAATTTAGAAAAAGGCTCAGGCTTTCTAAAAATGTAAACATCTCTTAAATATTCTGAGTAGAAGCTGAGTTGTGAGCTTCTGAACATGTTATGGTCAGACACCTTAAATCCATTAAGATTATGATATAGATGGTAGCGACAGAATTACAAACAGTCAAATATAGAGTAAATTATAAATTTTATAAGATTCGATCATATGAATATAGGCCTCTATGCTGTTCACATTGAAAGTTAGGTTTTGTTAGATTTCCTAGTGGTTGTTAGGTACTCCCCATGATTGTTTCTTTTCTACATAAGGCACATGGGACGAGAGAAAGCATGCAAGAGGAACGTAACTAAAAGCGCCACTGTAGGCTGAATAAGCCTATTGCCCAAAGAGGAATCGTAGGGATCGGGGACAAGATCGGACCCAACACAGTTGTGACACCAGAAGGTATTATTTGGATCATACTTCTTTTTCACCTCCAACAATCGGTTATATCTCGGCAGGGTTCCCCAGTACTCAGTCTTCCAGTCGGATAGGTTCCTATCGGGTTCGTTGAAGTAGACCCCCTTGCCGACTGTGTACATTTTGTCTCGGTATTCTTTGAGTCTGTCAATGTAGTATTCATTACCCTTGGCATTACCCTCTTCGTCGCCCCAGCCGGTGCCACAGCTCCAAGACCCTAGTGAGGACCGAAGGTAGGGGTTCACAGACGAGCTGGCCTCTGAGTAGGACCGCATCTGACCTGCATTACAATGGGAAGGATACATCAATATTGCACATTTCAGACGCGTTGCTTAGCTTGGTAATTTGGTAGTATAATTGGAATTAGTATTAGAACTACAGCAAACAGCTGTAGTCAAACGTAGACAAACGGGGCTTGTGGCAGTGAGGTCATATCATATACATTTACAGCTTTTTGTATAGCCTAATGATGAAGTCTGAAGTCTAACCGATATATAGAATAAAATATAAACCTTTAGAATTGTATTGGGATTCCATTGTGGAAAGACACCTAGCTATAGAGGAGATGTATTCATGATCTAAAGGTGAGGATGCCATTAATTTTGACTGAGAGGTGCCCCTCTAGGACAATAACTCTCATAAGTGGGACAACTGCCCTTACTCTTATGGGGGCAGTTGTTCTGCAGGGGTAATGGTTAGCTGCTGAGGGGAAGGGGAGTTATCCTAGGGGTAATTAACCCAGAGTGGTAGTTTACCTAGAGGATAGTTGTCATGTACCTACTCTGAAGACTCTTTATTGTGAGCCCTTAATTATAGTTTTTAGTATTGTAGCTTATGGGAAGGGCTCACTCAATCAGTCATGTCTTTTGTAGGTATTTGGGCTTTGATCTGATTGCCCAGTTACACAATCTTACATACAAGTAGCTTCAGGCCTTTGTCCACCGGCATGCATTTGTAAGCAAGGACAATTAGTGTGCATCAAGTGTTATTGAGTGGGCAGGCCTCTCCTCTGCACCCTCCCCCACCCCCACTCCTTGAACTCAGTTCAAGGAGTGGGGGTGGGGGAGGGTGCAGTTTGAGAAGCCAGAAGTGGGTTACATAACCTCACCCCTCCACATTAGGACCTCCACTGTCACCTGCAGGTAGGCAGGTCTAGGGGGTGGGTGAAGGGACCTAGCCCCTCCCTGAGTAGGGTGTGACAGCAGTAGTGGTGGTGGTGATCACTACTCATAGCCCATATAGCCTTCAGGTTGTAGGAAGGCCTTCAGTTTATTGAGGGACCTACATTGCTATAGATTACATACATTAGATATATTGACATTTCGTTCAATTACCTTTCAAACATAATGAAATGTCCATTGTTATGTTAAGGGCGAACATCAATCGTTCCAACGATCGGAACTTTGATAGTCATTTGCTTCTTGTTGCTATATCCTGTATCGGTTTTTAATGTGAAATTACACCTCATTGTCCGTCTAAGACCATTAATACATTGTTTAAAACATTTATTTTCAAAGGCAGCAAAATACATAGCCAGAATGGAAATCGACTTGAATTGAAACAGATGCTGGTTCTGGTAAAGGATGATACTGTAATTATCTGAAAACCTGATGTTATTGTATTAATGAACGCATGCAAATATACTGAGGCTCTTGGCCCCATTCCCTTTGTGATAACGTATGTAATGGAAGGTCCCCGAAGACTCTAAACAAGATTATGTTCTCTCCAATTGGAATGTTACCTACAATGCTTCTTGTGAATTCTCAGTTGATAGACCACTTGCACCCAACACTTCAGGCCCGGTTCCATTAAACCCAAACCCCAATACCTTTGTTCAGACATTATTTGCTAGCAGGGCGCCACAAGAAAACAGGGTTTCAGCTCATTTATAATGCCCTTCTATTAGCCGTTAAAGAAAGGAAAGTTAATTCCAACCTGGAAATTTAAATGAAGCTCTCAAACACAAAATTGAACCCAATTAACTTACCTCCTAGCATGGCCCAGGTGCACGTTTCTCTCTGGCTTAATCCGTTACCAAGATCAGCAATCACCTCGGACAGTTGTGAGCTCCTCATGTCTTCCTCCTGCAGTAGGCGGTTGACAATGTAAACCCTGAAGCCAGTTGGGTCATTGACATTCTTTTCATAGTCCCAGAAGGTGTCAAAGGTCTTGACCTCCCAGTACAAGGAATATGGGCTCCTCAACGTGCGCTCAAGTTCCTCAATCAAAGGTGAGGCTTCAGCCATACCTCCAACATGGAGGAGGTAGAAAGTGACCACACCCTTTACTGTGGGATAGCCAGTGTATTCTGTAATCCCATTGTAGCCGTTGGTGATCACATAGCCGCCCCAGTTGTCGGTCAGATCGTTCAGGACTACATCCCACCATTTGTCGAGGACTATCCGCCCCACCTGGCCCAGTGAGGGGCTCACTAGGGGGAAGGTGGCGATGAGTTGGACGAAGCCGTCGGGAGGGGCAGGGTGCAGTTTGTATGTGTACTGGGTGACGACGCCGAACGTGCCCCCGCCACCTCCCCGAACTGCCCAGAACAGCTCCGGGTCGCTGTAACTCTCTACCGCCCCTCCTGGCCTCTGAATCGTCCCAGTTCCTTGGTAAATCAAAATAGTGCAAGAAATTGTAGATAGCATTGATTGATATGAATATAGCAAACAAACAAGAACTGACGCTTATCATAACGTTTTGAGTTGATATGGCAATTGCACATCTCATGGGAATACTTATTGTACATCTCATGACAGAGAACTGACCACTAAAGGGTATTCCTGTGTATTCAGAACCTCATAGTCATCTTATGGTAATCAATTGTCATTATATGTTTTTATACTGGAAAATGATAATTATCAGAATATATTCAAGATAATCTAAAATAACAAGAATATATTATTTGCTTATTTTGTTTTACAATATCCTCAGAACAAAATCATTGCAACTTATGCCCCATCTAGTGGTACTCCCAGTAACATCGTACCTGTATGTTTTAATGTAATGATATTGCCATCGGATGTGACCAGGACGAAGCCAATACAGTTGTCTACACCAAGACCAAACATTCGGGACATAGGGCTATGGCCACCACCTTGTGTGTAGCCCCCTGGAGAAACGGTCTGCGCACTCCCCCCGATGATCACGCGACCAGCATCGTGCACCTACACGAAGTAGTAGAAACGTAAACATTTATAAGCGCTTTTGTACTGATGCGGATGGTCAGTCCAGACGTTAACTAAGCTATTCTATGATGACTGAAGAGTGTAGGAAAGGGAATGTTAGGTAGGTAGGCCATTCATATATAAAGTGCAGTCAGTGCGTTAGCCAGCAGATCGCTGCTGCCGTTGTTGGGCTTACATCCTGGAAAGATCGGTACTGTTATGGACAGATTCTGGAGTTGGAAGTGAATAGCAGATAGACTGTTAGTCAGGCTAGAGTGTTGGCTGGGTGTGGTTGAGTGGACATTACTCAATTAGATTGTTCATCATTAATGGGAGATCTGGACGTTGAATGCACACACTGATGATTAATAAACTTCAACCTTTCATGCGAGTGTCATGTCTTTCATGCCAAGGAGATAGAAAATGTTAACGCCAGTAGAGAATTAACATTATTGAACAGTGTCTTGAATAATTGACAATTATTGATCTGCTCTCGCTCTACAGATAGCAGTCGTTAAGAAGAATCTGATATTGGGAGACGGCATGAGAGGGGTATGCATTACCAGTATACCAGTAGGGGAATAACTGATTGTGAGTGCGCCTGCTACCTTCTAATTTTCAAACTGTACCTGTTAGGGTCACCGTTAGTCTACATAATCATAGTGCAAGTACAATAGATAAAAGTATTGACAGTTTAGTCGTATTTACCGGATAAAGGTCGTAATTAAATATAACAAGCATAATAGGAATAACAAGTAACAAGTGGTTAGTTTGGACATATATAAATATGATAAATATTTATTAATCCTCCTATTACAATAAGCTAAAATTTAAAATTAGACGATGTGAGCAGGTCGGTGGTGTGGGAGCAACTGAAAATCAACGGTTACGCTCCGAGTTTATATAGTGACCCGTCAACGGATCCGCGTAACCACGGAGATGGAAGAGGTTACGTCACCGCCCTGCCCCGGAAATAACAATTTTGAGGTCTCGGAACCCAAAATATTACATTTACCGGATAAAGGTCGTAATTAAATATAACAAGCATAATAGGAATAACAAGTAACAAGTGGTTAGTTTGGACATATATAAATATGATAAATATTTATTAATCCCAACACTCCAAACTAACCACCTAACGTAGTGAGTATAATTTTTGTTGTTTAGCCTTCTCACTTACTGAAGGCTTAATGTATTTATAAATACAATCTGAGGCCCAATTGCCTCGCTCCTTAATAAAAGTTATAGGAGCACCTGAGTTATATAAATGTGTAGTACCACCCCTTCTTAGAGAATGGGTAGAAAAATTACCCTTAATTTTTGATTTAATTAAGAGTCTTTTAAATAACATATTAAACTCTGAATAGGTCAGGTAACAAACATTTTTTGTTGAGAAAAGAGGTGAACTCCCCTTCTCTGGGTGGGTCTTATACAAGAACTCCAACCAATACACTGGACATAATGCCTTGTTACTACTCCTGTTTACTGGAATAGTGTGAATTACATCTTTAGTAGTTTTTGAGGTAGTCACCGTGACTACCATACCCCAATTCTTAAATTTTACATGCTCTCGGAGTAAAATGTGAGTGGATTTTACAGCATGGCCCACTCTCAAAAGGGTGTTAAACAAGAAGATAATTACTATCCAGACTAACAACCATTTCTCTGAATTTATTTTTACCTTCCTATACATTGACTCTAAGTGTGAACTAGTAATTGGATCCTTGATGTCCAATTTTACATTTTCAGTATTTTTTATACCTTTTATTGTCATTTTAAGGTGCTTATTAGACCAATCCGGAACAGGAAGGCCCTTGACATTATGAAAGAAGATAACCGCCTGATAATAGTTGATAATTGAAGAGGATTTCATTTTAGATGAGAGAAAAGTTACATACCTGCAGGCTTGTTTAGGGTTAATATTATAGATAGGCCAATTAAATTTTTTACAGACCTTTTCGTAGCAAGCCCACTGTTTCCTCCTCAATTTTAAAGTATTAGTTGACACGGCGGCTCTCCTCAGCACCTTTGCCCTCATTTTTAAGGCCTTTTTCTCTGCAAAATTTAAAAATTTTGTTAATGCAGCACAAGTTGGAACCTTCAAGACATTTTCTGGCCTCCCCCTCAGATTTTATATATAAAATTCTAGACAAAGTGTCCGCCACCAGGTTATTTTTTGTGTTGATGTAGTGGGGGACCAGGCGAATTTGATATATTTTGCAGACCCAAAATAATTCTCTTAACCATGCCATACAGGTTGGGTTTGAGCTCACCCCCTTTTTGACCATATAGAACACTTGAGTGTTGTCAGTAAAAATATTTACACTATGGCCTCTTAAGTCATCTACCCATAACTTTACTCCAATCAGAATAGGCCATAATTCTAATTCATTAATATTACTTTTATCATAAATGTCACAGGTTGGAGGACCCCTTATATGAGAACATTCCGACTTTTCTAGGTTAATTGGCTCATCCCAGGATCCTGCAATCCAGTCCTGGCCCCTGTATATGGCATAGCCCTTGAGAGAAGAATCTGATACAATTGGGAGGTGATATTCTTTATAAATTATTTTTCTCCGACCATTGAAATTCTCACAGAAATTACTCCACCATTTTAGGTCATCTCTAGCTGCTTGTCCTATTTTTATTGCCTTTAAGTTATTATTTAAGAGTACTTTGTACAAGTTAAATATTCTTCTGCAATATACGTTTCCCCCCGAGACTACATGGGCGCAATGTGATAATAAGCCTCCCAGACTTTCCAGCTCCTTTTTTGCAATAGTTGCCTTTCTTGAGTATTTATCTAATAATGATTTAAGTTTATCAAGTTTGTCTAAAGGCAATCTAAGCTCCATTTCCAAGGAATCAATATCTAAACCCAGATATCTGCATACTTGAGAGGGGGGGGGGGTAACCTTACCCCAAGAGATGTAAAATCCTAAGTATCTTAGTGTACTTATAACCAACCTCTGGGCTCTCTCTGCCTCCTCATAGGAAGATTCAACTACAATGAAATCATCCAAATAATTTACTACCTGTAAATGATAAATATCCGATAATATGCTGTAAACAAATTCTGATATTTGATTAAAATACATTGGACCTAGGCGCAGACCAAAAGCTAGCCTGTTATCTTGAATATACACTTCCTGTCCGCCTATCTCCCATCTAAGACCCATATATTTTCTATGGTCTGGGAAAATGGGTACCGCTCTATAAGCTGACTTTATATCAACTACACCCATGTAGTCCCCCTTTTGTAGAATAGACAATACATTTTCCACACTTTTATATTGGAATTCTTCTATTATTTCCTCACAAAAATTGTTTATTGAAATGTCCCTGGGCATGCTACAATCTGTGATCGGCCTAACCCCCCCATCTGGTTTAGGAACTGCTCCCAGACTGTGTATACAGTCTGGTTTTTCACCTACTATTTTCAAATAGCCCTCACATAATTCTTTATGAATTATTTTATCCATTTTTTCAAAGTTAGAACCCTCATACACAGATTTGTAGTTGTTGCAGTCATAGATCAACCTTGTTTTTAAGGCCTTCTCGTCTACAATTTTAAAACCATCGGTTACAGCGTTAACCATAGATTCAAATTTTTGTCTGCATTCTGCATTTCCCAAAGACAATACATATTGAAAATGACATGGTTTAAGTTGGGTTAATTCGCCTCCGATAAAGAATTCGCACCGGCAGATGCCTTGCGCGCATTCTTCACGAACACTAACTAAGTTACCTCCTGGAGAGACGACTGAAAAAATTATTTTTTCTGAATAATTCTCGTAAACCAACTTTTCAAGCGAATTTCCAAATAAATCGCATACCGGCTTGTCCGGGGTGATCTCGTCTACACGAATATCACTATTAAAACTTGGGTCATTAGCGAGATCCCTACCTTTTTCGCGAAAAGGACTGTTGCAAAAAGCATTTTCACTCGCGCGGTCCGCATCCGCCTGTGTACTTTCTACCCCGTTACCCGTGACGTCACTGGTTTTAGTACCGGCATTCGCCTCGCCAACTAGGTCAAGCGGACTACAGCAGGCGTTTACGGATGCGCATTCCGATGCATTTTCCTTCGCATCGATACAATCTACCCGATTCACAAAGTTACTTTCATTATCAATATCACATAGGATTACTGTATCGGGTTTACGGTGGTGTACTTTCACCGTAGGAGAGGGAAAACTACGGACAAGAAAGCCTGGACACCACTGGCTTGCTAACCCCCGGGGCGTGACGTCATCGTTTTTAGATAAGTTCCCTGCGTTACGCAGTTCATTACCAACAACAACTTGCAAGCCAGATTTTAATTCCCCATCCTATTTCTGATCCTTTTTCGGACCGTTACGGTAACAATCCTTCTTTGAGTGACCTGATTTTTCACAAACAATGCAAATATGTGACATATTACACTTTCCCTGGCACCCTTGGTCAGAATTAAATCTGAAACAGATTTTGTCGCCTCCGCCTGTACTGGTGTTACGACGATTTTTGCTTTCCCTGTAGGAAGTCTTGCTAGCGCTAGCCTTGAATGTATTTTCGAAGCTAAAATGGGAGAAAATCTCCTCTTGGTCTACTGCCGCGAAATGCGTGACCCCCAGACGATTGGCCCTCTCCCTCACAGCTCGGTCATACTTGTTGAAAGTATCAAAAGTATACATTTTCTTCGTAGCTTTCTCAGTTAGTACTTTTAAATGTTTGACAACTGGCGATGGGTCCGCCTTCTCGACGATTAATTTCTCTACTGTCTTAACCCCGAGTAACAGAATATCCTCTATACATTTTGGATCATCGCCCTTAGCAAAATATTTTTTCTGGCCGAATTTCTTTGTGTGCTTTTTACCTTCTTCAGGGGGTGCTTCGTCCGAAGAGGAGGAGGAGAGACTGTCACTTCCTGAGGCCGAAGAGCTTGAACTGCGTAACGGGGCCTTCTTCTTCACTTGCCGTCTCTTCTGCCATCTTGGTTTGATGTCTTCCCACCCTGAAGAGGATCCTTAATCACCTGACGGTTGGGCCGTCGCGCCGGACGTCTTGCTTGGACCAGCCGTCGCTGCCTTGACCAGAATTTCGATGTTCTCCGCCATCCGGCCCACTGTCTTCTCCAGTTTTTCGATCCGCGCACCCTGTTGCATGAACATCTCTTCTCCCTTTTGACGAATTTGGAAAACGTCACGGGCAGTACCCTGCTGCTCCTTGATACGCACACCCGTAGATAATGCAACCTTGCATTTTTTACCCGTGGGGGCGGCGTGCCTATTTTTGCAGTTACGACAAAAATTAAAGCCTGCCATTGCCCGGAATTCACGGAACTACGTACAAATCCTCGTAACTGTCCTCTCACAAGGTAAGCAGAAACCTTTCTACTAAATAACCGCTTCCCCAGCCGGTTTGATACCTTAGACGATGTGAGCAGGTCGGTGGTGTGGGAGCAACTGAAAATCAACGGTTACGCTCCGAGTTTATATAGTGACCCGTCAACGGATCTGCGTAACCACGGAGATGGAAGAGGTTACGTCACCGCCCTGCCCCGGAAATAACAATTTTGAGGTCTCGGAACCCAAAATATTACAATATGATCAAAACGCCCTAAACATTAAACGATAAAGATTCCTTTCTTTAAGAGACAGTGAATCCCCTTAGAAAGAAAATCATGTCATATGATATATGCGCTAATAATTGTCGATGTAATACACGTACCACCTTATAGATGTCACCCCAGGAGAGGCCAGGTTCTACGTCTATGACACTACCCGTGTCCACGGAGCTGTCCGTTCTAACCATCTTAGCTCTCATCCGCGCCAGGTAGATGTTGACTGACCCACCCCCACTAGCTCGTCCGATGTAGTCGTGCCCACTACTTTTAACAGTCAAAGGGAGTCCAAACTGCTTACAGAACATCAACACCTTTTGGACATCGGCTGAAGAAATTGATTAAAAAGGAATATTGATATGATTGAATAGGTTATTTTACTGAATGATAGAGAGGTATTAGAATTCTCCGGTGAACATGGATAGCACGTACAGCTCATGGATAATACATTTTTTTTTTTTTTTTTTTTAAACAGTTTTATTTACCCTGGCCGTGAATTGGATTTCTCCAGTATTCTTTCACGACCAGCCATAACTTAAACTAGTACATCAAAATATATCATTTATAGCAATTATCTTTGTAGTTTTCACAGTTTGTATTTTGATGTTTCCCTGCTAGTTAAGACAGCAATTTGTGTTTGGTGATTGATGGTAATGAGATGAGATGAATGATGATTGTACATAAACATTCATTTGATTGAATTGTAGAATAATATTTGCCGGTTCAGTTAATAATCTGGAGATTACAACAGCAACTGGCCTCCATATAATTTAAGCATTTCTAAATCAACATATTCTTTCATCAATATCTGTCTAATTGAAGTTTTAAAATTGGTGTGATCACTTAGTAGTCTAATTGACACAGGCAGATCATTCCAATAGCTTCTTGCATAAAAAATAGGGGATTTTGCTATTGTATCATTTAAGGGTACATAGGTTTTTACAAGTGGGGCTTGATTCAGTCTCGTTTCCCGAACAGGGGTTATTAATTCAATACTGTCAGAGTATATCAGTCTGTGTATCAGGTTTAATTGAAAATATTTCCTTCTATAATCCAAAGAAAATAAATTTGCCTTTCTATACAAGTCAACTCTATGAATATCTTGAGGGTTTCTTATTGTGTAGGCTACACGAAGAGCAGTATTTAGAACCACATCTAATTTATTTCTATCTTGAGCATTGCTACCAGAAAAGTACATATTACCCATGTCCAAGTAGGGAAGAATCATGGTTTTGACAATTGTAATTGCTGTAAATTCAGTAATCGTATTGCGAATCCTTTTAAGCATCAGTAATTTATGGGATGCTAGTCTATATGTCTCTGCTAGTTGTGTATTAAAATTAAGTTGAGTGTCAAGGTTAATACCAAGATATTTATAGGTTGGTACAAAGTCAATTTGTTTCGTTCCTACTTGTAGACCCGTAAACGGTCGATCAGGTATTTTTTTCAGACAGAAAATCATAGCTTTTGTTTTATCTACATTAATTGTAAGCTTATGAACATCACACCATGTTTTTATCTTAGATAAATCATGCTGCAAGTCGGTACAGAGGAGATCTACATTAGCTCCCTCTTTGAGTAACACAGAGTCATCCGCATATAAGAGCATCTTGCTTGTAGTAATTTTAGGTAAATCATTTATATATAAGTTAAAGAACAGAGGTCCTAAAATTGAGCCTTGGGGAACACCATGGGTTATTGGGAGCAGGGCAGATTCAATACCATTCGCTATTGTTTTTTGCTGTCTATTTGTGAAGTAATTTTGAATCCATTTTATAAGTAGATGGGGAAAATTTAACTTTTTAATCTTTTGTAACAATATCTCAAAATTTAGTGTATCGAAAGCTTTTTTAAAATCTATGAAAATAGCAATTGAATTTTGTTTTTTATTTAAGGCATCGGTTATTTCACTTAGAAGTTTAAAGATTGTATCATGGGTCCCATGTTGTTTCCTAAAGCCATTTTGATCTGAGGATAGTAAATTGTTATTTTCCAAATATGGATACATTCTATTGTGAATAAGGCGTTCCATCAATTTTCCAGGCATTGGTAATAACGTTATAGGCCTAAGGTCAGATACCAGTCGTGGGTTTGACACTTTTGGGATTGGGATAACTGTTCCTATTTTCCAGGCATCAGGAAAAATTCCGGTTTCTATTGATTTGTTTATGATATGGAGTATGATATTTGGTATAGTTTGAAATATTTTCTTGCAGAGTCTACTAGGGATATCAGGTAATCCAGAGGATTTATAAATATCTATTTTCTGTATTTCAATTACTAACTCTTCTAGAGTAAATGGTCTTAGCTCGAAGACAGGTAATTGATCAGGGCCAGGGGCATTGCCAATATTTAAGAATTCATTTTTAGTGTCATCATCCATAATGGGTATCTGATCTGACAGTGTTTGACCAATTGTGCTAAAGTAAGCATTAATGAAATCAGCCGTTATGTCTTTTGACACTACGTCTCCTGATTCATTACTAAGTACATATTCACAAGTATTTTGAGTATTTGGAATTACAGATTGAATTGTTTGCCAGAATTTTTTTGGATTATCCTTAAAAGATTCTAGCTTCTCCCTTAAAAAGTCATCTTTGGCCCTTTTAAAGGCAGATTTCACTAGATTCCTTAACTGCCTGGCAGTCTGAATATTGTCAGGGGTAGGGCTCTTTTTGGCAGTACTCATTGCTTCATCCCTATCCCTAGCAAATTCGATCAGCTCATTCGAAAGCCATTCTGGTCTACTCTTTTTATATCTGGATTTTTTAATTGGACATAACTCATTAATTACAGGTAGTACTAAAGCACAAAAGTCCTCCCAGCATTTGTTTGGATCGTTTGAATTTGTAATTTGATTCCAATTTTCCATTTTCAGTCGGTTGGCTAATTCATCAGGATTATAATTTTTATATGTTCTTCCCGTGAATTCAGTTTTTACCTGCTTGGTTCTAACCTTTTTCCTTATAAAATAAATTGGGATATGATCGCTGATATTTAAATCTAAAATACCAGCTTGAGTAAAATCTTTATTGTTTGTAAAGATAAGGTCAACAATATGATTATTATAGAGTGGGCGCGTACTGGCATCAATTACCTGATGCAACCCAAACCTGCGTTCCATATCTTTTAAATATTTCCGGGAGGGGGTGGATTCCTTATAATTGATATTAAAATCTCCTCCTAAGTATACATCGGCCTTACGATAATATGATAGGTTTTCCATGACTTGTGTAATCTTTGATTTGAATTTCAAAATTGCTCCATTAGGAGGTCTATATATGCCAACAATTATTATAGGCCTAACATTTTCAATATTTAATTTAATAGTTATCATTTCTATATCCTCATTACTTATTGTGTGTGTGTCAGAGTCAAACATGGTATAAGGAATGGTATTCTTTATATAACAACACAAACCGCCCCCTCTTTTAGGAATGCCATATGTATTACATACTTTTCGATCCAACCTGATCAGGGAATAATTACATATAGCAACAAAGTTATCAGTTATCTCTGTGCGCAGCCAAGATTCAATAATTACAAGTACATCAGCATCTGTTTTTTCAAGGAGATCTGCTATGTAAAACATTTTATTAACTTGGCTTTGAGCATTCCAGAAAATAACCTTAAGACCTTTTCTTTGTGAGAGTTTTATCACCTCAGTATCCATTAAATTATGATATGAACAGTGATGAGACAAAGATGAGGATGACGAGAGGTGATAGGTGCTTGGTTTCCTATGTTACATAGACCAGGCATTTATGAATAAATGATAAGCAAGAGTAATAAGCAAGAGTGATAAGCTGGAGTGAGCTCCTTCGTAGGTTTATTAAACATTATATGACGTTGGTGGTATATAGAATAATATATAGAAATTATATCATAATATATAGAAATTATATCATTATTTAATAATGTATTATCCATGAGAGCTCATGATCAACTGATATCATCTAAGATGCTATCAGTAGATTTTTTTTTTTGGAAATTCATTGTGTTAGGTATAGCTGTATTAGGAGGCCTATAATTATAATGAATGCGAATAGCAAAATTGATAGATAATTCACTTACAGACTCTCCGTTTACCTTTTAGGCTTGATAAGAAGAATGCAAACTGTTTAAAAAAAGAATTTATGTTATCACATTGACTTTATCCGTACTGCTAACAGCGGATGTGTTGGCCACGAGCCCTATACTCGATCAATAAAACGCCACCTTATATTATGCCATTAAGCAGTCAAGATATCTGACGGTTCAAAAATCTACAATAAAAACCCCACCTGAGCTTTCAACGTAAGCCACCGCTCTGAAGGCACTGTTGTACAGAGTGTTCTTCATGGTTGAGCCGGCAGTATACAGGTGGTGATCCGGAAGGTAGACATCGCCTGTCAGCTGAATACTAAGGATGGTAAAGTCCTCCTTAGTGACCTCTACAGGGTCGGACTCTCCGCAGGGTAGGGCCACCATCCCCAGGAAAACCAGTGCAGCAAGCATTTTCTGAAAAACAACGATGAGTTAATATTATGACTAATGAAGCTCACACACACACACACACACACACACACATACATACATACACACGCACGCACGCACGCACGCACGCACGCACGCACGCACGCACGCACGCACGCACGCACGCACGCACGCACGCACGCACGCACGCACACGTATACATACATACATACATACATACATACATACATACATACATACATACATACATCCGTTAGTGGGAAAATAATTATGGGCCTTACAATCAACACCATGCAGGGACGGATCCAGGGAGGGGGGTTGCATCAGGCGTGACCCCCCCCCCCCCCTTTTTTTTTTGTCTGTTATGATGCCGCAGTCGTACATTAACGGCCCTAATCACATTGATCAACATTGGTCAGGTAGTATCTAGATTATATCAGGTAATATCTAGATTATATATGAATAGAACATGATAGCTTGAATCTTCAGCTACATGGAAAACGAGTATGTTGTAGAAGCTATTTAGAGGATCTCGTTCATTGCATGCTTTAGCACAGGAGAGTTCAATTCCACTTTTACAATACATACAATGATATCATGAGAGATCATAGACCCACCTACCAGTATTTGTATCCAATAACACACAGTAATGGCAGTAATATCACTAGTGAGCTAAATGAAGCAACCGTCCGTTACAACGTTTGCCGTCGATGATTCAACTGAAATAAGCGTATATCTACATCAGAGTGCTAAATCTCTTCGTACCTATAGATAATCACTTCTCTAGTGGCAGGTATGAAGAACCATGGCCAGGGACTGGTCATTGAGTCTCATGGGAGCTAACACTAAAAATAATTACCAGCTAAAATACCTCCCCTGTCTTCAAAGCTGTAATGGCCAACCTGAAATGCTTCATACCCTTGGCCAGGTGGTGGGCCAAAGAGGTATAGCAGGGAAACCTAGATCCTACCCAGTGTGTACAATTATAGATCTAGTGTCCGTGCAAGAGACTGTATCCCTTTACATAGACTGCACACTTGGCTAATTCTGTGTTCTGTGGTATGACACACTTTACTATTACTACTGCGCCATCTGGTGTAAAGTTGGCTCAAGGAATACTTCAGCATTGCAGCTATGGAGAAAATCAGTTTTCTGATGATCTGATAAACTTACTATATCAATTATAGACTGATTAAACGTTCGATCTGAATCTGGAAAGCATTTATGGGTAAATGATGGTGGAAAAACAATTTTTGGGCAGCTTTCTCTTTATCTCAAGATTATTAAGATAAGACATTTTACAGTTACTTAACCTTTTTCATAGAATTCGTTTCGTTTTCAAAAGTGATAATATTCAAAGTTCTTTCAGATCATGGCTCCAGAAGGTCGTGGAATATCGATTCATTGATTTACCTAAGGAATCACTTACTTTGGATTTAGAAAGAGTTGAATCAAAGTTTCATGAAGAATCCGATCTTTGGACACATCTGCAATGGTGAAGGTATGGGAGTAAATATTCTGTAAAGTGCTCTGGTGATACAGCCTTTGCTTAAACTTCAGATACACCATAAACCTAACCACGTTAGTCCTACGGATGCACTCGCGACCACGATGCTGGGATTTCCCACAGCAATGGATATTTCAAAGAGGAGTGGCACCCTTGTACAGCACGGGAAATGGGCCTGAACGATACCGGTATAACCCATTGATGGGATGAGTCAGCTTATATGAATAGCAACTTCATGATCAATAGTCAGCTGATCTTACACTAGTCCTGAAGTCTCATACTACCAGCAAATGCACAGAATTAGAGATAATTTTCTCGGGTTTGCCTCTCAGGCTGAATAATGGTTCGGAATTAGACTCAAATTAAAGTAAATATATTCAATAATACTCATGAAGGATCAACGTGGGTCCAAGGTCGTTTACCTAAGCTTGTTAAATGTGGAAAAGGGCAGTCCTGGCTTATGGGAGAGGGGAGGAGTGTCGCGTACTGCAACCACAAACTGGTCAAGAGAAGTTAGGACCATCACTAGTACTGTGAATAAAAAGTGTTCTTTAAGACACGTATAGTTTAAAGTGAAGAAACACATTCCATCAATTAAATGTTTGATCTACATGTTTACAGGGTCCATTGCACATGAACGTACAAGATGCTAATATTAATTTTGTGTATTTCCCTTCAGTTGTGTATTCCGTAAATGTTTCAAACGAATGTAACGCAAAAAGGTCAATATTATAATTATATATAAGACTCTTATTCAAGAAGAAAATTGAACTTCGGAATCCTTTAAATTCTTGGCTTTCAAACTGGTACTCCCCTTGTTATATCATAATAATGGGAATTCCCTTTCAACATAACCAGGGAGTCGCAGGCTATTTACTGAATTGAGGTAAGTACTTTATAATAGCCTGGCCTGATGAAAATATTATTGTATTCTAAAGCTCTGTCTGTGTCCTTTCTATACATTTTTGAGAGTGGAGGATTCCTTTTTAAAGAAAGATGGGGATTCCCAATAATTCCCCCCCCCCCCGAGACATAAATCTGGTCATCTTCGGGTGAGTTGGTGGTCCAGTAATAAGGCTGCCCGGGCTCACCCCTGAGCTCGTCCTCAGAAAATAAGATCCGGGGTGAGGTTATGCTCCCAAGTATGAATTAACAAATAGTTGTTAGCAGTTCAGTGCCAAAGATGACACCTATTTGATGCCGTGGAACAAGTCGGCCCTTATAGGCATCCAAGAGGTACATGGCAGCTGACTGATCCTGATTGATTATTTGATTAGAAACAGTTGTGGAACTAGGTACTGTATGTAATTTGAGGCAATTAACAATTCGACACCCTTGAGATTACACATTTCCATGGCATATTTTGAGTAATATCTACTTTCAAGTCATATTTAGTTGGGCCGTGATTTACGTTTTGCCCTGTATCTCTGCGCCTATGCTAGGTATATTGATAAAATAAACACCATTAAAAGGTCTAATTTTTCGCTACCCTATGAAATAAGTTATTAGAACATCAGACAGGAATTCGAAAGGATATGAATTAAAATCCTACTTTTCAACTTTTATTTTTTGAACAAGAATTACTCACTTGCTATAAAAGCTATATGGCCAATTTTTTTACTACATATTATTAACCTCTAGGTGCAGAGAAGGGTGTCTCAGATTTTTTATTTAGGCTATAGTTTTTATTTTATGCCAAAAAACGGGCAAATTGAATATATTTTATTTCTATTTTTTACATTTTATTTTTAAAAAAATGATTGAAGACAGATATCAACATTTTGAGACACCCTTCTCTCCATTAGAATGTTTAGAGCAAGCATACAAAATTTCAAAAGTTTATGACTAATGGTTACTGAGAAATCATTGTTCAAAAAATAAAAGTGAAATAATTAACTTTTGTCTTTACAAAGACATAACTGAAAAACCTTTTAATACTTTTAAATATATTTTGTTTCATTAGATAAAGTATAAACTAGGCATTTGAACTTAACAAATCACACCAATGTGGATGTAGAGATACTTTATGAAAAACGCAATAGTCCTGAGTACCAGGAAACACGGCCCAAGCACAGGTGTCAATCCTTAATCTAAGGACACAAAGGTCAGATATCACTTTGATCAACTGGAAGACCATGTAATGTATATGTGAAGTTGACAAAAAAAACTTGTATATATAAAAAAAAGCTTAATATGGTAAAATGGACCAGTCTTTGGTAATTATAAAGATATGACATAGATAATGTTGGGCAAAAATTGAAAATCACAAATACAATTTGGTGAAATATACTGCTATTTCCTTTCTATTTAAGATATTCAGAATCAGTTTTTTGCAAAATATAGTGAAGTAGTCCCTTGATAAAGAATTTCAGATTTTTGAAAACATAATTTTGTTCCATGGTTACCTGGTTACCATAGAAACATTTGTAAATGGTCAAGTTATACACCTGCAGTCAACGACCTATATTATACACCTGCATTCAATCACCTTTATCTTCAGATATAAAACCCTAGGAGTGCCACTTCAAAGAAAAGGTTTGAATTCATGAATAACAAATTATGTTTCTCTGTGTAAATGATAATACTTTTCTTTGTAGCTAATGATACTAATAGTACTTTAATTGCCTTATTCCTAATTATCTATGCTCTGTCAATTAAACAACAGCTTTCCCATAGTATTTCTATAAATCATTTACCCTAAGCTCACAATTAATGCTGATTGTAGTCTAGACTGCCACATTGTGTATAAGGCCTACATTTGTTAAAACATTTAAAGCAACATCTACTTTACATGTTTTAGTCCAGGAGCCAAATCTGAAAATTCTGATCTACCCTACATAGTCAGCCCCCTGGATTTTCTTGATTTTTTTCATCTCATAGCATCCTAGGGGCCATGAATCAAGATGGTCCTGAAGAACCTAGGTATGCTAACACTGTCTAATTACACAATTTTGAACTATAGGGCTTTAATTAACTGTTATCCATTAGTATACCATATTATGTTAGTTTTCCGTCTTCATGGTTCCAGTAAGCTAGCCATCTGATGCAGTCTTCCATCTCATCTCAACTGTAAGTCATCCTAGAACACAGTTCGGAATTCAAGGATGACAAAGAACATTCACATGAAAGTGCAACCTTTCAGAAATGCAACCAATGAGAGTGGTCTATATACAACTTTGCAATTACTAGTCACCCAACAATATCCAACATTAATTTTGTTGTTGCCTCGAGTGCAGATTACATGAAATTAAAAACGACCATCAAACCAAGTGTTAAAATCAAGATGGTTCTGAAGAACCTAGGTATGCTAGCACTGTCTAATTACACAATTTTGAACTATAGGATTTTAATTAACTGTTAGTATACCATTATGTTAGTTTTCCGTCTTTATGGTTCCAGTAAGCTAGCCATCTGATGCAGTCTTCCATCTCATCTCAACTGTAAGTCATCCTAGAACACAGTTCGGAATTCAAGGATGACAAAGAACATTTACATGAAAGGATAGTATTTTATTAATCCGAATGCATGTAATATACATCACTGAGTTCCTGTTGACTTATGTCAGCACTGAGAGATTATCCGCTCTACTCCAAACAACCAACTCTCTACACTCTCCGCCCGCAGAATTAATCAGAGAGTGAATCTAAGCCCCGATCCTTGTTTCTAACTGAAGCTAGCTAAGATACCACGCAATAGAACTGACACCCCCATCAGTACAATTAGCAAAATTGAAAAACGTGTTATTTCTCAGGAACTATGTAAGGTATGCTAACGTATGACATTGTCATCTGAACATATAAATCACCAAAACTGATTTCTACATTATATTTCCAATGAAATCAGATGCAACCTTCTTTAAAAACTGCCTAAAGATCCCCTAGTATACCTACCACTTTGTTTATCAATTCCAGAGGTTAAACCTTGGATCTAAGATCTAATGATTTTGACTGAAACAGCAGTTTTTCTTTCATTACTCATTGCCATAATTAATAACAATAGTAAACATTATTACCAAAAGATATAATAAAATACAGAGTATGATTAAGACAGCCATAGTTAGGTTACATGAGGTATAAAATTATAGTTATGAGAACAAGTATAAATCCAGCAGTGATAATTTTATTATAAAAGGAAAGTAAACCCTTGACAGATATTGAAATATTACAGGGAGTTAAATGCGTATCATATGCAGCATAATAATTTCATAAATGCATTACTGGTAAATTATGAGAATGATTAGTCAAAGCATGGGGATATTAACTAGGAATAATCTAACTCAAATTTTCGCAAATCGGTATTCCTAATCTAGGATTATGACAGGTTTGAGCTACTAAATTAAAATCAAACTATTCGATTCACAATGGAGAAAGCTCTTATTGCATTTCATCCTGAGATAATCTGACAAAAATCGGAAAATATTTGACTAGTGACTCAGAGCTAAAGGTTTACTAGCATTTCAAATAAATGTCAATAGTGATTCTGTGCAACCTTTCAGAAATGCAACCAATGAGAGTGGTCTATATACAACTTTGCAATTAATAGTCACCCAACAATATCCAACATTAATTTTGTTGTTGCCTCGAGTGCAGATTACATGAAATTAAAAACGACCATCAAACCAAGTGTTAAAATGGCCAGTACGCTAACTGATGATTTTATCCCAGCGCTAGAATACAGTCTCCAGACAGGCCTATCCAGATCTGAACCCGCACAATGATGGCACCAGAACATGTGGTTGGGGTCGTACTTCAGTTTGGTCGCCAGGAGCCGTTCATAATTCTCCTCAGGTCCCCAGTATTCTTCCTTCCAGTTCTCGATGTAGGAATCAGGTTCGTTGAAGTAGACACCCTCTCCTATCGTGTAAAACTTCTCAGCATATTTCTGCACGCCTGTTATGTACTGACTGTCGTTGGCAGCTTTCTCCCAGCCGGTGCCCAACGACAGGGACCCCAGGGAGGTGCGGAAAGCTGGACTCACAGAGGAGAAACTCCTCGGTGCCTTGGTCACTTGACCTGAATAATGAGATGGTAAGTTGATTATAAATTGTGAAGGATACTTTTTACTATAATTATTTGACTTTCCCTATCTTTAAGTAATTTTGATTGTGCATCAGAGAAATCAAATTCAATAATTATGGTCCGTGTGCTCTTAATATTCAAGATAAGTTTATTACCATTAACTATTATGATATCTTGGTTAATCTAGATATGCTACATATAGATCTATAAGATGTATTATGATACATATCTATACAGCCATAATGTAAAACTATTCAATTAGGTTGGATTTTCTATTGTTAATGCTCCATTTTCGAGGCCCATCAAACTAGAGTATTAGGCTAAACGTTGTAAGTCTCAACATGATGAGTAAGACCTCCACTTAAATACATACCTCCTAAAAGGGTCCAAGTACCTTCAATAGGTACTTCAGCATCTACCATATCACTCAGGACGCTGGACAGATTCCCTGGATTTTCAAGATCTTTTCTTTGAATGAATCGATTAATTATGTACGCCCTGTATCCAGTAGGATCATTAGCATTCTTCTCATAGTCCCAGAAAGTCGTGTAATTCTGTACTGCCACAATGGCTCTGTATTCTGGGTACATAGCCATCAAACCTTCAATCTGAGGTTTAGCCTCGTCACAGCTACCAACATGGAGAAGGCTAAAAGAGAGTAAGCCTTTTATTCTTTTGCTCTCTGGGTCTTCTGGGTCTTCCAGGCCGTCATGGTGGCTGAACAAGACGTACCCTCCCCAGTTGTCTGTCATGTTATTCAGCAGGAACTGGCTGAAATAGTTCAGGATTGGTCTGGAGACTTTCTGTCCACCATAGGTCATCGGGAAAAGGGCATAAAAACGGCAAAAACCCCCAGCTGGAGGGGTGTGGATCTTGTAAGTGTAGGAGGTCACAACCCCGTAGGTGCCCCCTCCACCACCAAGAACCGACCAGAACAAATCAGGATCCTCGAACTCGGACTCAGACTCAGAGCCAGGTCTTATGATTGTACCCCCTGAAAAAAAGTTATTTGAATATTGAAAAAGTGCTAGCATAATATAGGAAATCACATAGAAAATCCCAAACAATATATTTTGTTCTTTCAAATTTCTTATTATAGCTTGTTGGGATGAATGGAAATGTAGGCCTTATATTTTTCTTGATGTATAAGAACATAAATTATGTTATCGCAATTCTCGGTTCAGAACATCATCATTGCCATGGTATAAGCAGGGATCACAGAACACATCACTATAACTATTCACGATAATTAATGCATCGCCAATGTATATACTGATATTTCTGAATTACAATGTTTTAGTGAATTGGTATTTACCATTCCTGGTGAGTGTGATGATGCTTCCATTTGGGGATACCAGAGTGAACTCAATGACATTGTCCACACCTAACCCAAACATACGGGACATAGGGCTGTGGCCACCCCCTAACGTGTACCCTCCAGGGGAGACGGTATGAGCACTCCCTCCCACAACCAGGTATCCAGCCTCATGAAGCTAAAATGAAGGGAAAAAGTGAGTAAAAAGAGCAATATTACTTTCATTTCTGTATGAGAGTAAATTACATCACTGGCCCAGTGCATTGATAGGAGCATTTGAAAACTGGCCAAACGGCTAAATCTTAAAACCTCATTCACTTTATGTATAGCCTCAAAAGAAATATGGAATAGAGTGTAGCTTAGAATGCAGCCATGCAGTTGTGTGTGCCAACTCATATGGGATAGTGTGTCCAATTTTCTCTGTGGGTTATAATAGATATATCTTAAGAAATGTAAATGTTTGTGTGTGCGTCTCATATGTATGTGTGAGTGCATGTGTGTATGTGCGTGTATGTGTGCATGCGTGTGTCTTTACATGTGCCTAACTATCTGTCTATTATTATGTTAGTGTGCCTTGTATTTGCTGTGAGGATGTGCATGGATGAAACAGAGGGAGACATAGAAGTAAAAGTTTATAATGTATTTAAATGCTAGGTCTAATCAACAATACCAAATAACAGTTGTAAGAATTGACATAAGCAATAATGTTTAACTGTTTGTGGTTTAGACTAATCTTGACGCACATTCCTATAGACATCACCCCAGTTGTTTCCCGGTTCCACAACGGCGACCACCCCGGTGGCACTGCGCAGGTCGTTCTTCACCTCAATCTTGTTCAACCTCTTCAAGTTGATGCTGATGGTGTGGTTACCTGCCGAGCGGCCGATGTAGTCGTGGCCAGAACTCTTCACTGTAGGTCGGATTCCGTACTTCTCACACAAACGTATCACCTCACTCACGTCCTCTGTAAAGCAGGATGATATTTTATAAGCGTTTGAGAAGACAAGGAAAATACCTTTGGATTCAAGTTGTTAATATCAGAACAGACATATCATTCTTCTTTTATATGGGAAGTCCGCTTCATTATTTTCCAAGTAGCTATAGAATATTAATACAATGAACTATAATCATATTTATGACATAATGTATTTTAGACTAAAATAGAGAAGCCCATATCCCAAACAACCTGACGTACATTTTTAACAATTCAGCAAAAGTTTTCACACATTTTTCTTTACTAATCTTTTATCATTTACTTCCTGGTTTTATATCCTCACATATAATTAATAGGTCGCTTATCTGATTATGAGAAATAACAACGAACCAGGTTATTATGTTTGGACAACGTTACATCGAGAAATACTTACCAAATCCTCCTAATTACATTGACTCTTTATAATATTTTTTTAAAATGCACAGTGTAAGCTGACCGGCTGGCTATGGGTGAGCAACAAGTGTCAAACTGTTGGGATCTGGATTTACCTGTTTATATAGGGTTATGTCAAAAAAAGAAAATGCTTCAGAACTATGGTTACAGAACAGTTAAATAAGTCGGCGCCACAGAAATATTTTATTCTGAGGTCTCTATACACAAAATATTACATACCTACTGTAAAACGAGGTATTTAGGGTGGGTACATTTGCACTTTTCCGCTGACTTTTGAAATATAATTATAACAATAAAACCCAAAGAAAGCGATATTAGGGAAAATATTGTGCGTTGTCATATATTGCATTGGTGCACAATGATACATAATTCCAAGAATTACATCACATCCCTAATCTGTTTATAAACCTTACCTCGTGACTCCACCATGACGACCAAGCCAAATTCGCTGTTGAAACGCGTGTTCTTCATCTCACCGCCCTCTATGTACTCGGGAGTGCTCGGAAAGAACACATCTCCTTTGATCCTTTTCTGGAGACCAACAAACTCTGCTGGAGATGGCCATCTCACAGTGTCGTCTCCAGGGTCTGTTCCCTGCGTGGCAACAATGATGGCACAGACCACGAGAATGCACCTCAGAGCCATTGTCCTATAGAAACAAAGAAACATGAAGAAATAAGATGCAAATGGCTACGAATTGGTTTAACTTCAGCGAATTTATCAGCGTTTCTCGTATGTCAAATCTTATGATGAGGTTATTTTTTTCTATTTCACATTTATTTAGTAACCATAAAAAGTGGAAAGCTCTTCTACGTTTTTATGTGACCATTACCATGGTGATATGACAGGTTTTCCCCTGGCTTTCCATTCTTAGATAACTTTATAGGCTTACTGAAACAACACGGTTATATAAATATCTCATTTCAAAATCGGATGTTGGAGAAGATGTGAAATGTTTCCTGTATTATGATACATACTTTACTTATTATTCAATGTTAGTTCAGGAGTAAACCATTTTCGATTATGAATTGTCATAATTATATATATATTTCCAAAAATAGTTTTCCTATTAGGGCCTATAATAATCAAATAAATTATGACTCAAGATTCGAAGGCTCAAAGTAAGTTACTGAGGCTTGAAATGTTTGTAGCACCAAGTCTTGAAGCTGTGAAATATCAAATACCACAATAGTATGAATGATTATTATGACTAGTATTGTTTCAAGTTAGCAGACAGAACCATTTTAGTGGTACCTGTCACGTGACCTTATCCACTAATAAGCGTCATGTATTCTGTTGCCCAACCGAGGAAAGGTGCTAATTGTGTAAAAACTATAGCAGTGTCATCCTTAACATCGGCATGTTGCAGTGGCGGATCCAGAGTCTGTCTTCTAGGGGGGGGCAAGGTATCTGCCCCCACCCCCTATGATTTACCTTGCAAAATTACACCTCGGATTTGTCAAAACTACGAGAGTTCATTTTTGGTCGGGGGGGGGGGTGAATTGCCCCTTTTGCCCCCCCCCCCCTGGATCCGCCACTGTATTGGTTATTGACTTAGGGAAAAACATAATGTGAGTAGGCAGCACCTGACTACATGGCCAGAAGTGTGCCCGGGGGAAGTGATATCTCAAGCCTGGCCACACCCGAGGACAGGCCCAGATGTGCGTCCAGGGGGGATCAACATTATGAAGCTGAACCTATAATAGAGTATCCAAAGAACCATTCTAACAAAGAACCCCAATTGCCCAATCCCATCCCCATCCCCATATGCATCCCCATCCCCACGCCTACACGCACACACCCACACACAAACATTTTTTAGGCACTAGGCTGGCTCCCGTCTCAAGGTTCTTCGTGTTTAAATCATTTCCTGAAATCCCAACATAGATGCTATGCATTTACAGAGTCATACAGAAATCATTGGACAGCCATTTCACTTGTTTAATTGGATAATATGTTATTTACTGCACTCTAGCTGAATATATCCATGAGTAGTCCTCTTTTCTGAAGCTATTTTAACGTTTCAGTAAATTGAAGAAATCTAGCCATAGAAAACGTTTTTAACGGGAGTAATGTTTTAAGGTGAATATTCTTTATATCTAGTTGATTTGCATTAAGTCTGCAGATCCTCATTTGGTGCTTCTAAAGCCTTAGCACCATCAAGAAAGATCCCAATAGTACGCAATAGGGCTGGTATGTTTGCCAAACCTTCAAATGGCATAGTGTCCCCATTCTATGATATGATCTTTCTGTCTTGGAAAAAAGTTTTTCACTACACCTGTGCACATGAACCGCTCTGTCGACGCTTTTGCAAACAGAACATATTACAGTCAATCTGATTCTACAATGCAGTGTCACACATACAAGCATGAATAAATAGACACAGTTGATAGAAAACCCCATGCCAAAACATGAAAGCACCCATTAACTAATACCAAGCTAAGCTCAAAGTTTTCACCAGCCTACCTGAAATGGCGACTACTCTGATATCGCTATGACGATTAACTGCATGGCGGACCTGTGGAGAGTCTACATGCATGACCTGGTTCTACAAAGGTGGGCATGGTCCTCATTTCGAACCTTGAGAAGCTGTGAGTCACTACATAAATGTGTTGAGTGTATATCTGGGGTTTGCCATCTGTTTACACGGATGGATATGTATTCACGTAATCAAATATTGAAAATGGCCCTCACAAGACAACCCTGACTTCAGGGTCGTACATCCTTTTATATTGGATTTCGGAAATGAATAAATTTGGACTATGTTTTTTCCGCATGTTTATGTATTTATGTTTGAATATCTATGCATTAATCAGAGGGGTACATTTATTTTTCAATGTCTTAAATTCAACTTAAACCGGTTAATTAGATTAATAGATTTCTAATTTGAAATTGATATCTAGCCTAACGAGGAATAGTTATCATGAAAAATTCAATACAGTTTGTTGATTGGTTCTTGTTTCAATGGGTTGGTCTAAAACAGACAAAAGGGGCTTACCTTGAAGAAGATTATGGAATAAGCTGCTTTAAAAGAGTGTAACTAAAATGTATTTGATGAAGAAATACGTGTATGGTAAGTTAGCTCCTCGAACTTTATATCAAACGTCAAATGTTCAGAGACAAAACATGCTATTGGATAACCTAACGTCTCATCTCATAGCAACTTTCTTATTAATACTTGAGGGATGCACCAAGGGTTATGCAAGTGGCAAAAGTCAACCTTTCAGTTTCTGGACCCGTGGTTGACCTGATTCTATTAAGGCTGGTTTTGTTGAAACAGTGTGTTCCTGTGTTTATATAGTGGTGCTTCATGATAGCATGTCATCATCATTTACCTTAAGGCTTACTTGCAATGGGCCTGACTTTACACATAACAAGGTATCGGCACCCACTGCCTTTCATTGGCAGATGTAAAATCTAGAAAATATCAATTCTAATGTAAACTGCAATATATATTGACCCAGAAGAATTACGGTTTTGTCAGCCATAACAATTGTTTTGGAGCGATTATCTAAGTAACCATGCTTCTTTGAACTGCTAATTTGAATAGCTGTATCCTGGTTTATTTGTAGGGTAGAGATCTGATTCACTTTGCTGAACGACAGTTTCTAAAATCCCTCAATCAGACTCAGGCACATATTTACAATATTATCATTTTGGTATACAATTCTGGAGTGGTACGAAACATAATAAGATAAAGTATGGTGTGTATAAAGTGTAGCACAAAGCATGGTGTGGGTATGACATATTCTATTAGTATGAGGTTGGGCTCCAAAAGTATTCATTTACTGTTAACCCCTTCAACCCTCTATTCCTGAGAATATTAGAATATGCTGCAATCCGTTTTAAAATATTCATTTTAGAAGCTAAGATATGGTTGTATGAATTGCCCTACCTCTTGTATAATAGAAACACCCCAGTCCTGACAATCATATTACTTTCCATGTTATGGCAACTTCAACTTTACCATATTTAGTAGGGAAAATAAGGCATACCTGATTATGGAAAATGATAGAAATGTAATAACTTTTGATTCAGAAGGTTATTTCTCTACCTGCTTGAAGTATTAGGCAAACAAAGATATTTTCTACACTATCCATGACAAATGTTCCATTAACCCTTAACATTCTTTTTTCCGTAACCATGGTAACATAACAACCTTTCTTAAACATGGAATTTCCTGGAAAAAAACATTCTATTGCAAATTTCCCATAATGCCTCATTCGTGAAAATTTGGTTATTCCTGTAAACGCCATTGAATTCTCTGCAAATTTTCATAAAAGTCAAGTTTTCACATAAAATTACATAAGAAATATGTTTTTTCCAAATAATTCCTTAATTATTGTGATTGAGAGGGTGATTTCGATGTTTTGCCATATTTGTCCTAAATTGAGCATGATGTTCTGTATTTAAATATGTGTTCTAAAATAACTAATTATCTTTGAAGGATAATATAAAAAGCTGAATATTCCTTGGAGCATAAGGAATATTTTGATATTTACATTTTGACTGTAGATGAAATACTCATTTTGCAATGAGAAAAAAACATAACATTAGGTTCCAATTTATGGGTAACAGCCATGTGGTGGCCAAATATGGCCTTATGGGGTGGAAGGGGTTAATCGATCATATTGCATCGTGTATCAGTATTGAAGTTGCCCAAAAAATGTTCTGTTAGCAATAAAGAGGATACCAAAGATACTCATATGGTGCATGTTATTAATATCATAATTATGTTTTGGGAATCTGAAATCAATTCTAGAGGGTACTGAGACGCAAACGGTAGAGTCTTGGATAATGGCCCTTGGCGCCCCCTCCCGGGTTTCACATGTGAACCACACCACGTGGGAGCCTTTGTGAATTCGGGAATGAATAGCAAAATGTCAGTAGTTTTACTTCCCCTACATATCTGACACATTTGACAAGTCTCATTCATGTCTCCTTTTATCATTGTAGACAGATAATCTCCGTAGACTTCATTGATGGCTAACCTAATTAGATATCTTGACCGATTTGTATGTGCCAACCTTGCCTTAGGTTATGGTTGTCAGCACTGACCAATCTTCCTTTTTATAAGTTTCTATGAAATACTACGCAGATGCGCACGCGGGACGTCCGCGCATGTTATACACGACTTTAAGATGTTAAGTCAAATGTATTTAATGAATAAATATTTGTGTACACAGTAATGACTGTATATGCGGATTTGAGTCCGTCTATATAAGAAACCGTGTATACTCTCAGATTATGACTGTGACAACTATGACTGATGACATCGCAGCACAATGTCCTGAAACAATATCCTGTCCTACAGGCTCGTGTCGGCATCTCTAATTCCATGTGTTGATATACAGTCATCACAGAGTTGCTGATGTTAACATAAGGTTATATGAGCAAACACAAGTTCCCTACATCACCAACATAATTATCATTCAGGCTTTACTAAACTACTGAAATACACCACATAAAGCGCAAAGCCATATCCAGACCAATGAAAGGCTATACATAAAATAAAACAAATTATTTTTAACATTATCATGTTAGATTAATCTTATTATAGATGGATTTAGTGTCATAAAACAGTAACAATTAGGAAACCTTGAATGGCTAGCTTTAAATTCACAATCTTTATATTTATTGAAAAGTGCTTCAAGGCATCTGGTGTATAAATATGCTGGTGATACTTCTAGACATCTGGCGTTTACCTGCTGGTGATGCCTTGAGGTATCTAGTGTAGGGTTATACTATAGGTCTGCAGGGCAAGAAAGGGCTGGTTTTGTTTTTCAGTTCTATTTTGAGTTCTACTTTCAAAAGATTTGTAGTAAGTTTTTTTTAATATCAAACAGATAAGTTTACTGGTGGGGGAATGCATTATTGGTAGCTTTTTAAAAATTTTCTTAACATATTTTGCGTGTCATTTGTGACCACTTATCATCTGAACATATTTTATATTTTCCCCTTGTTCCCATTAACTATTACATTCATTAGCAATGTCATATAAGAGGATGCTCATATTTTGAAAACTTGTGCTGTCTTTGTCAGATTCTACTCCCATTTCTTTATTAAAATACTTGTGCCTGAAAAACAATTTTGGTGTTGAATAATAGAAAAAATTTAATATATACTGAATCTAAATATACCACTTTTATTCTTATCATAACATTATTAACAGTGCTAGGTTTGTAAGACAGTTAGAAGGACCAGATATTTCAAGTTTTTTTTCAGTCCTTTCTTGCCCTGCATACCTATAGGCACCAGTAGAGAGAGAGGCAATGACGTAACTCACATTATCGGCAGAGGGTTGCCCTTGGTTATTGATGTTAGGATCAGAATGTTTCTATGAAGATTGGCCGTCCACCATCTCCTTGAACTGTCTCTCCTTGATGTGCAAACATTATGTTTAGATATTTATAAGGACCGGGTGAATGTTAATTTTATTGAAAATACTTAACACGTAATGTAAAATTATGATATAACTATATCGTATTCATCTAAGCTAGATAAGGCAAACATTCTAATAATATCATAAAGACATCCCTCCTGTTGGCTTCAGTGCCCACAGGGCTGTGTTTTTATTGAGGACACTATGCTTCAAGCGTGACGGAAGGTGTCACCAGAAAGAACATTATGGAGTACCACATGTAGCCCTACATATCCATGCATAAATGAAAGATGTCGCTTCAAAAATATAATGAGAATACTTTTGATTTTCTCAATCAAGAGCCATCATTTGCCCCACTAATAGTTAGCTATGGGCTCTTTGTACTAGCCAATATTAGGTCATGTGGGTCGAGTCCATGTTTCATAGTTTCATCAGAAGGATTTACTGCAAGAATAGGGAAAATACCTTTTTGGAGAAGTGAGAGGAAACACGATGCTTATTCTTACTAATTAAAAGATTGAGTCATAGGTCAGGGAGTTCAACAATGGTTTGTTGCGATCATTAGTAGACTACTCAGTACATCTACAAGCGCTCAATTTAGAGAATCTTCAAGTGTGCAGTGAGCGCCTTACAGACTTGGAGGTTGCCATACCTGACACCAAAAGCACATACCGTTCACTCGATTCACAAACGTGTATAGCGCTGCCGCTGGAACATATATATTATTATATAGCCCGTCAATGTGCAGGTCTATACTGAACTTGTACATGTTATCCTACTTCCAGCATGGACCAAAACAGACCACCGGAGAAATCATGGTTTAGGGTAAAGTTTTAAGTTGTTGTTAGTCTTTAAGAGTAGACCTACACCTTGTGTATGGCAAAGTGATTATACTTCAATGAACATCCATTTTAGAAGGAACATACACAGTATTTTTGGAGGGGCCTCAGCATTATAATATGTGCTATTACATGGCTCAAATCTTGGCGTGCAGGCTGTTGAACAGGGTTATATAATCTGCAAATCAGCTGACTAGAACTATGATGTTCGCAGGTTTGAGAAATTTGGTAAATTACATAATATAATACAGTCAAACTCGCACATTTGTAACTTTAGATATTCATAAAGAGTTTTTTTTTCATATTCACTGTTGCAATCATTTGGACTTTCAATATTCCACTAAGCGGTTTACAAAATTCACAATCTCAACATAAGAGTACAACCTTTTGCACTGCTTTGCAATAAATAGTAGGCAGTGTATTACATCGAGTGACCGAATGTTCTGTTTATTGCCAACGTCGTAGAGTGAGTGTGTACAACCAAATTGGCCTCTGTTTTGGGATACGGAGTCTAATGGGCCCAGGCGTGTTCACTGCGCAGGTTCGTAGGAAAATATACAGAATAAAGCAAAACAATGGCCAACGTAGCGGCTATGTATTGACATAGAAATAGCATAACATATCTGCGACCAGAGACGCTTTCCAAGCACACCTAATCTGAAAGGCCAAGGTGCTAGTCAATATTCCTTGGCCGTTCACGGGCCATCCCGACCTACTTTACAGATGCAGTGAAACATGCCTAATTTTGATGAATTATTCATGAGCCCCGACGTCCAACCACTATATTATTCATGTGTTACAATCATACAATAGGTGTAGTTATGACAACAATAAATTTAGGACATACATTTTTGATCGAGCAAGGCATTCTCTTTCTAGTAACATAGTTGAACGAAATTGTTTATATCCTTAAACTCCGGTATTATTTTCACCTTCATAAACAATGCACTAAATAAACTGCCTCATTCATTATTTAACTGTAGGCCAAGCCAATCAATCCCTCTACAATTTGATTTAATGTGTCTACTTTAAACATTGAATGCATGCATTGACAACCCTTTACGTCAATCTGTTCCGTGCACGTTCTTCTGGGCAGCTAAGACAAGTCAATATGTACCCATCTAAAGTTGCACGGGTGGTTGAAATCTTCATTACTGCCGGTCTACTTGGCCCTAGTATCGATCTTCCCCCAAACCACAGTATTCCTCCAGTACCATGGGTGTACACTCAGCATTAACCACCGAGAACTACTCATGGTCAGTAATGTGATACACAGGAATAGGCGTTCCCTTCTGAGAATGAACATGAAGGTAGGCTTTCATTTAGATTATTGTAGGCTAGCTGGTATCGGCATAAGGTATTGAGCATATAGACGTGTTATCAATATGATTATAGATAGAGGCATGACAGTTTGGTGTGAGAGACTGGCCTCAGAAGGCAATGATAGCTAGTATAGCTACTACCACACTACAGCTATACCCGTCTGTTTTGATTACAATGCAAGCTTGCCAAGATCATCTTGGCTCGCGCAAAATTAACTAAAGGTTTTAATGTACTTGATGCTATAAATTCCATCTATCCAAACGTAAACGTAGTCCCTATGGTTTACGATGCTAAATTTATAACCGGCTTGGTGAACCAATTGTTCACATTATATCTTTAACAATAGATGCGTACGTGAAGTTGATCTTATTTTCTTTTTAGATGGGTAATTTCAATATGACATCTAAAAGTCGTGCACTAATATAACTTTTATTCATACACATTGCAAAAAGGATTTTGTGTTTGTTTTTCAGACGGCTCATTTGTCTCCACTCCCACTGTTAAGGAGGGAGCTGAAAGTAGTAGGAACCTTACTGGTCTGTGGTCTATGCCTCTACTTTTTGTCACCTGGATTGTATGAGAGTAAGTGATGTTTTCATGTCTCAATGTGTACTTCTGAAAGCAATTTAAACGATATTCAAATGTAGTAACGTTATTACTATCACTTTCCTAGATTCCATGGGAACCATACAAAGTATTTACCAGAATAAACATACATGTACACTAATAAAGTTCATTAAAAAAATAAGCGAGATTCGCACTTAGAACAAGTGGCCTCACACGTACCTAGATGTTTGAGTCAGGTTCCTTCTGCCCTAGGGTTTCGTTAAGATATCCCTAAGAGTTAAGTATCATAGGTTATCTAATGTCTTGTATTTCATTTTTGTCAGCTTTAGGGTTCTGTGAAAATTGTCTTGTAGAAAGAAAAGAAAGAGTGGTCTCAGTTCAAAAGACTCCAAATGAAAAGATAAAGACAAATCAATTGAATGATCGTCAACCAAGACCTACACCCAATACGGACACATCGTCTTCTACAGTAAACACATATAAAGAGAAATATGCTGCTCAACTTAAAAACGTAAGTTTAATAGCAGAAAATACTGCATATTCTCTTTTTTTGACATCAGGCAAGAAAAATTAATGAAAGCTCTAAATGTTAGTGTGCATCTGCAGCGTTGTTCCTTAACCATGTTCTGATCATTATTATAGTTTTGGATATGAATGTAAGGGTGTTTACCTCAGTATTAATTTTATCACGTGAATAGTGTGCCCAGATCATTAATTTTTATATCCCATCTGATTACTGCTAAATCATAAAATTGAATTTTGTATAAAACTGAATATTCGTATATTAAATTTCCAATTAATTTTTCTAGATAAAGAGACCACGGAATCTCTTATTTGCTTCTGATTCTCATGGAGTTGGACTTGAAGAGATTTTCCAGAAGTACCTTCCAGACTGGAAAATAACTGTGTCTTTCTATCGAGGTTACACAGTGCAACAAGTCCATGAAGAGATATTACCAGCCAAGCCCAACTTTGCCAAAAGACAGACATGTGTCATTTTTCATGTTGGCACCAACAATTTCTTTTTTCGTAAAAAGAATCCACGTGCATCTGCTCGGGAAAGAGACTCAAATGAGGTGATAATCACTAGTGTTGGGAAAGCCTTGAAGGCTTTGAGGAAAACTTTCCACAATGCCTCTATAATATACAGCGCCAACCTACCAAGGTATGATATAGCTGAATATGCCACAAGGAAAGAACACGTCAATAATATGATTAAAGACAACATGGCATCAATACGACGATCCTACTTTGTAGACCATACAGTACTTTTCCAGAATGAAAAGGAAATTGTTAATCGGGAATTATTTGTGCAAGATGGTCTTCACCTTAATAAAGCTGGGAAACACATCCTGGTCAGAAATCTTATAGAAGCAATGATTCGTACTCTGAGATAGTACAGCTGAGCTCAATTGACTTTTGGTTCTTTATCAAATTGTTTTATAGTTTACATGTTCGGGTCAAGGGAAGCTATGCTAAGGCCACAGCAAAATTTTACCTGTGTTGTTTTCTATAATTGGTTATTACTTATATATTTATGTTTTCAAAACAAGGGTAGCTATGTTAGTGTCACTGTTGACTGTTCTATATTGATGGGTTAACCTCTTTACCACTTAGTTATCAAGGATGTGTGTTCAGATTTTGAGGAGCTATATTGACCTCTTTGGGGAGTATAATTATTATCTTGATGATATCAAATCCTGTGATAATGAAGTGGTGATCTGTTTTGAGTGACTTTAAATTTATATTTCATCATTATCTTTATGGGTAATCGACCAGCCATGTGGTTTCAACCTATAATATTATTTCAGTTGAATATGTGCTGTTTTCTTGAGGCCCATATGTTTATTGAGGTATAAGGTTTTAACTTGATGATCTAAATCTAAGGTATTTTTAATGTGTGGCTAGATTCTTCTACATATTTAAGTATTTTAGAACATGCTGATGCGCATGAGCTTATTCTAATTGTTATTACTTTGTATTGTAATGTTATAAAAAAGTCAAGACTTGTATCAGAAACTGAGCCGACAATTATATGATATTGTGGTTCCACAGTTTTGAATGTGATAAAATGCTTTAGGAAGAACTAGATCCTCGAAATAGTGACTTTCAAAATAATAATCTTTTTATTAATAGTTTTGCTCAGTGACTGCGATAACAAAGACTCTGCTGTAATTGTATCCTTTAAAGTTTCATTTTGTAATTTCAAAAACTTTGTAGTTATTTATTTCATGGCCAAAAGAAAATTAATCCTACTGCCACATAACATACCTTCTTGATATAGAATCTATTGCGTTGCCCTGTATTATCTTCGATAAGTAACATCATAATTTATTGTCTTCAACCCGATAAGGCCATATTTGGCCACCACATGGGTGCTGCCCATAGAAATGAGCACATTTCTAAGGGTATTTATTAATTTAGGAACAATAATTATTATCTATCTTTGACCCTGGAGTAAAATACCATAACATTCCTGAAGTCCCAAGGATTCTTTCAACCTTTGTTTTGTCACTCTATGGCAATTAGTTATTTTAGAATCTTTCGTGCAATATAGGCCATTAGGACTGATTTAGGCCATTTCTAGCCATATTGGAAATGCAGCCTCATTATCTTCATACTTTAGAAATTATGGGCAAAATACAATTATTTCAAGTTGTTTATTGGAAAAGGTTTGCATTACTATTTAGTATTGAATTATGGGATATAAGCAATGGAACGTTTTTCAACTAAATTTCTAAGTATGTGTAAGGTTACTAGGTTACCATGGTTACCAAAATTAGAATATTTATAGTGTACAAAATATTTTGCATCATTTATATAGATAATGACTGTCTTTGTCTTTCCTATACTGCAAACATTTAATTAGAACAATTACTGCATTACTATACTGCAAACATTTAGTTAGAACAATTATTGCAGACATTATTGTATTTTCTATATTATTTTCTAATCATTAGAAAACCATATTTGTAATCTCAATGTGGTCAAATTCATGTTGCAACAACACTGGTAAATGTGGGACTTCTTGCTTATGTAAAGTAGCTAATTTCAAAAAGCAATATCTCAGGTAATAATGGTAGTATAGTTTGCAAGCACCATTTGAAAGCTTAGATCCTCAACTTAAGGGAAGAAGTATATTGTATATTATCATCAGAAAAAGGGGCTGAAGGGGTTAATTAAACTTTTTGATTTTATTGAAATTGTTCACCTAGCTAGCGATTTAGATATGCAAAATTGTATTTTGCCTCACTTAAAAATAGTTTTTTTTAGCATAATATTGTACTGACCCAGATGGACAATCCAGACTTTAGCTTGACCATTCCTGTGTGGAACTAAGACTCAGGGCTAAGAGTGTAACTCTAGATCTCTGTGCTAGGTTGGAGAGTGGATAAGGGCAGCGTTAGGCAAGCGTATGTAAACATATAACAGGTGCAGCACTCAGCAGAGTGATACTAAATGTTGTTGGCTAAACATCATGTAATGATCGGTATTTGCAGCTAGGTTTGGCCATTGGAATTAAATCGGATAGATTGGTAGTCAGGCAGTAGCATTGGCTGGATGTGGTTGAGTGGATGTTACCCTTTGGATTGTTCATTGTCAAAGGGAGTTCTTGTGACTGGTATCTACATATTGGACATAAATAAACTTATTCCTTTTATGTGAGTGTTATGTCGCTTATAATGCGGAACTACATTATGGATTCGACTCGTAGTCTGAGCTGAGACAGACTGCCGATGGAGCTAGTTAATATCTGTAGGAACAAACATTACAACATCTAAATAGTAACCTTACATTAAAAGGATATTAAGCCTCCTCTATTCAATATTTCATAAACGTTCAAACAAAAGGTATTCACTATAGATATTATGATAGAGATATTTCATATCTACCTGGTTTTTTTCATATGATATCATGAAAAAAATATAATATTATATAATGCAAAAAATCGAAGACACAAAGATCTACACGCAGGTCCTTTAAATGAATTTTCTGACAACTGTATCAATGTAAGCTGTTTAATGGTTGTGTTTCAGGTAATTATGAATCACACATGGACTTAAGAATAAATTAACAAAGAGTGTGTATTCATTTTATTTAATAGGCGCCTATGAATCAAATCTCAATCAGCACAATCAGTTTTTTTTGTTATCATTCCTTTCACAATGGCCTTCCAGTTGGAAGTGTGCCTCCAGTTTTATCATCATCATCATCTCATCTCATAACCTAAAAGTTTTGACCAAATGACTTCACATACTATCACTTGCTTCATCATTTTTACCATTTACTTAACCTCGGAGTATTGAATAATCTGTATATTGCTGGGTCAATCTTGAAAACCGGTCTACCCAACCAGACCAAAGCATACCCAGGGTAAACAATTACAGAAAGTGAAAAGGAAAAAAGTAATAATGCGAACAAAACTTAATATCTTTAATGTTGGTATTTTCTGACCTCCAATGAACCTTAGCTAAAACAGATTACAACTCAGCGGACTAGTCATGACATCCTCACCCTCCTTCATGAGTAAATATGCAAACTAGATAATAGTATGTAAAAAGAATACCATCTCATAAAACACATGCATTGTCTCTCTCTAAACAAATAATATAAGCAGTGAAGTTTACACTAAACCTTCGCGCTGGTGAAATATTTCCGAAAGTATATCAGCAAAATATTCTATTGAATCAAATCTTTCCTTACAACACGAATGTACATCGACGCAAGTTTGCCTTGTTCCAGGATATCTATACAAATAGGCGAACAATCTATGTTCACAATCATCCTCTTGTCTGTTCGACTCCAGAACATATGAGAAATATCAGTACACAACTCATCCATTTCTGTCTGTATCACAACGTTTGTTTTCCCATTGAGACTCGCTTGGATGGACTCTGTAGACAATAACAATCCTCTTCTTAACCAATATACATGTTATCACTGGCTGTTGTGTTGCGGTTGGCCTGTGCTCCTAAGCGAGGGGAGCCAACCTTCTGGAGACGGTCAGGTCCTCCAGTGCCTTGCTCCAGGGTCGCTCCTCCAGGCGGAGGTGGGGGTTGGTACTTGGGGCACTCATTGGCCATCACGTAGCAGTATTCCCCGTCATCCTGCTGCTCCTCCAGCCCCTCTCCACAGTTGTCGTATGCTACAAAGCTGGGGAGAGGGGCTGGGGGTCGCACAAAAGGTGTGTTTGCTTTCTGCCTTCGGCGATAGAGGGCGACAGCAATCGCCAAGAGAATGGCAACGACGGCGATGCCAACTAATGGATAAGCGATGAGATCCACGTTAACTCCTGGAGGCCCGCTTCGAACCCCCGCCACCACTGTAAAGGCAAGAGAATGTGATTTTTAGTTATTATCTCCTTGCTCCAGTGTTCTACATGTTGAATGTGACAATTTAGCCAAAGGAAATCCTCAAAATCGATCTCAGGGCATCGACTAATAATCATGATTTATAACGCCATGGAAAACATGCCCCGCACCAGGAGATGTACATGTGTGAATATTTTTTAAATATAGGTTGGGCTGCAAGTGATATGACAATTTGATAATGGGAAAGTTAAGCTACTAATTCTTGCGGCAAAGTGAATCTGGTTTAATGCTTTAGGTGAAATCTGGCTTATGATTGAGGCAGTAGTCCCTGGCACCAACAAACATGGGAACCATAACCTGGATATCAACCTTGTGAAGTAACATTATCTCAAATAAGATGGCAACATTGTAATATTGTAATATTGTAACATCACATTAGTATTTTTGTAAGTAAACATAGTCTGAACCTAGTCTGAAAATTTAGTAATTTATGTTCTGATTAATTTTACTTATTCTTACTCTTATTCTAATACAAGGCTCATATTGTTTGGGCCGTGTATAGCTGACGTGAATACTACAGGTACAGGTGCCTGGTTACACTTATAAATACCTGAGGTTAAGGTACGTATATTACTGGTCGCGTTTATGGAAATGGCTGCAACCAGTGGACTAATATTAGTTCAAGACACTAATCGTTGTGTCCTGCCGTCACCCTTTCATGGGAGGTTCATGTTCAATACTGTTCTTTGATACTCAAAGCAAATGTAAACTGTTGACCTGTTTGGGTCTATTGTAACTTTACCCAGCAGCATTGTGTATGTTCTATTAAAGATTGTGTTCAGGAGGGTATTTCATGAAAAAATCTTTCTTGTACAATTTTCTTAAAACACAAAGAAATATTTAAGAATTGTCTTAGCTATTTTCTTTAAAATGCTATTGTAGAACTTCCACTGATAATATGATAAATTCTTTGTTAGTTTTTTTTGTGGTATTCTAGACCTTGGATTTTCCTTTCTTTTTATTATGGAATCTCAGCAACCCTCCCTCTGTGTCATTAAATGGATACCAAATAACAACTTAGATCAAATAAAATATAGAATAGGGGGACCTAAAATCAAATGTGACTAAGTTGAGAAGTCTACCAATGATTTGCTTATGAAAGGGTTTCACAATGAATTCTGAAAGTTAGAATTCAAGAATTCTAATTTACCATTATGAAACAGAAATTACTATGTTTGTACCACATTTTTGGCACATGGTCCTTATGAAATACCCAGGTAAAAATTATTTCTTGGCAACCATTGGAATTCCAGTGTCTGAGATCAAATTTTAGGTCATCTCAGACCTCCAACTACTCATAAATCACTCACAGGAGAGTAACAATAATACTTTATGAAAGGCTGAAATGAAGAATTCTCAAGTTTCTTCTCAAAGCAAATCACAGAGCAAAGAAATTGGAGTAAGGAGTAGCAACAAAGATTCTATGAAATAAGAATTGTTCTGAAATTACCTCCTGGAGATGATTTCAGAATAAATCTTACATTAGGAAATCTTTGTTCCTTATTCCAAGCTCAATTTTGTTGATGTAAGAAGTTTGTAAAAAAAAAACAACGTTAAGAGTTCTTAGTAAAACCCTTTCATATAGAATTATTGCTATCTACCTGTTTATGATCTATGTATCATCTTATTCTAAGATAAGCTAAAATGTGATCTTTGGGGTTCGAATTCCAATGGTTTATACATAGGTAAGACACCTTTTTGACCTGGGTATTTCATAAGAACCTCTGGCCAAAAATCTCTACAAAGACAGAAATTCCTGTTTCATTTTAGTTCTTAAAGTTACACTTCAAGAATTCTTTGTAAAAGCCATTCAAAATGAAATATTTTGTTAACATATTTCCAGCATATTTATGCATGCTTTAACTCTAGGGAAGGGACATAATATTATGAATTAAGAGATACAACAAAGAAAACATTGCAATAGAGTTTTTTAAGAATTGCTCAAGGAAATTCTTAAACATTTCTTGAGAATCTTTGGAAGTACCCCCAATTTCTTAGAATTTCTTTTGAAATACCCTCAGCTGAGGTGTGAGAAATAGCTGATCGTACAATGAAAAACCGTTGTCAGCTGATCAAAATCAGAGAAATAAAATCTTACAAAAAAGATATAACGTTGCCTATTATTCTGACCTTGTTCATTCCTTTCCACAATTTCGAAACTTCCCGGAATCATGATGTTTTGACATTGATACCACTTGGGTGTTAATCTGCCGGTGTAGTCGTCTGTGTGCACCTGTCCACAGATTTTACCATACCAAAACTCCTCATTCATATGGTACCTGTAAAACCCTAAACAAAAGGAAAACTGGAAAGTTAATATCAATAACGCTAATACGCTTTTATTCTTAGTTGTAAAGGTTTACCATGCAGTCGGTACAAAACTGCAAGATTCATGACATATCCCAATAAATATTATAATAGAAACTTTTAATATAATAAGTTAATAATAACCCATAATGTTTTTGGCTCTGTGGAACACTCTAATCACCCACCATATGTACTATTGCACTGCTCATTATTCGGGGATGTTGATGCCTCTGTTTCTTTCCCTCCAAGGAGTTGACAATGGTCAGTCGCATCATGCATTGTAACAGGTACTCTGTCGGCAATATTCTTATATTTCCCATTAATAAAATTGCTTAAAAAGAGTTTGTATCTGTAAGAGAAATTGCATTTTCAAATCAGCGCTTACCATTGCAAACGTGTGTAGGTTATACGTCATTATGGATAAGTTATATTTGTAAATTCTTATCTATCTAGATACTGCATGATTTGCATTCTATTGCACCTGTCAAAGAAAATTTGCATGCGAAAGGTTCTTTATGTCATCTATTCAAAACACTATCATTTTGCTATCATATCAATCCATCCTTAAATTGTGCCAGATCATAATGGACACAAGCCTCTGTGGTAAAATAATAGACGGTCAGGCTAGTTAATCAAAACAAGAACAAATTATGTTATATTTTTACAGTTTAAGATGCTGTTAGTACCTTGCAGAAGAACACAGTATGATTCCCACGTAGAGGTCTGGGTATTTCGTCACGTATTGGTCCCCATGACAGTCATTCCATATGTCATCATATTCAAACCCCATCTTCAGAAGACAGTGTGTTGATTCAAGACAACCTTTCTCTGGGGGAAATAAAAAAATATTTGTTATGTATCATTCCATTCGAGGTATTTTTGGCAAAAGAATAGGCATGTTGATAATGCATGAATATGTAACCAACCTATGTGCAAATTAAGAAGATAACAAGTCAACAAAGAAGATAAAATGAATGCAGGACATTTCAATTACACACCTTTATGGATCTCATTAAGGGCAAAAAGTATTGATATTAATTCTGAGAAACAAGCAGTATCACAGTTCTTTATGTGTTTATGGACAGGGTTTGTCATACCATTGGAACTGAGTTCATAAGGCCTGTGTACGTCATCGCACTCTCCTAGAGTCAATTGGTACGAAGATTCTCCAGTTCTGTCTGCTTTGAAGGAAGTCAAAGGTCCTAAATCCGTAGAAACAATGTTGTCCATCTGAACCAACAGACTGTTTTCTTCAGTCGAGTGGTCATCAAAGTTGATGTTTACGTGTTTAAAATGTTCCTGAGTCTGGCTTATCCTGACTGAACTGCCTGGGCCATTAGTTGTCATAACCATCACTTTGTCCAGATATATAAGTTTGGTTATGTTTAAGACCCATTGAATGGAGTGAGTTGATATAAGTAGTAGGCGGACTGGGCGTGGCGCTGTGCCTTCTCTCAGCAGGATGTTCAGCTTTAAATGAGTAAACATGTACAATTATATAGTTTCTCAGTCAAAATGATCACAAACCTAAGTTTTTATATATAGAACTATACCTTTCTTATTGATTGTCTATTGTCTATTTCAGATATGTTGCATGCAAAGATTGCACACCAGTTAGTGAAATCATTGTGCTTATCCTTTATGTAAGGATAACGTGTGTATACTTATCATTTGCTTATGTTTTCTATACCTTTCTTTTTGTTCCAAAAACTGATGAAGAAGTATTTGATACTCATTTACACTCGCATTATAGTCATTATCTTTCGGAAAACAACCTTAAGCTTTGGGTCTTTTTGCCATGCTTTCTTTTGTACTCTGCCCGTTACTCTGGAATAGCATATATAAAGAAAGGCTTGAACTGCAAGTGTCTCCGAATTATTATTGGGTATGGGCATGTATATTCACAGAATATCTATAATTGATCAAATACACAACTCACCGTGCATACACTCCCACTCGGTATGGTTGTACTTCTAACATGAACCTCAAACACATCCACATTACAGGGTGTACAGGACAAGGGCTGGTCGTCTTTGTCATATTGAAGAGTCCCCATACATGTATCCATCCCCAGTCCTACGTGATACATAGCTGTTGGGATAAATTAAGAAAACATACAGCTTCAGTCGAACATGGCGACTGGGACATTGCAAAAGTCATTTGATCATGACAATAAAATTGTTTTAAAGGTTGAACACACTGTTTAAAATATTGTCTGATTTTACAATGTACATTCAAAATGTACGTTTTTTAAAGTGATACAATAGCTCCTTCATCATGTTCATTCTCAATCTTCGCCGAAGACGCAACGCTTATGCAAGTATAACTCATAATATTTTTTATGGTATTGTCCTTTTTACCGAGAGAGCGTGCTCTTAATTGTTAGACGGTGTGCAGATTTATTAGTACTAACACCCCACTAGTGTAAGAACTGAGAAAATAACTCCCACAGATTTTAAATAGCATAGTCATACAGGCCTTACCTGTGAGTGTGTACCACCATAGATAGGTGTTGACGCCCATGGCTGTCCCCAAATCATCACTTGTCTCAGTAAGGTAGACACGTTCAATGACAATTTTCGCCACTTCTTCACTTCCTTGTAATTCAACTCTGAAGATATAGAATAGACGCTTTTTAGCAGACAGATTATCCTTTTTTGGATTACGGAGATCAGCCGAGGGGCCTTCCAGTAGGTAGGCATTAAGGGGATGGGGTGGGAGTGGCGCGTACGTTTAGGCGAATCTGATGTTCACTTAGCCCCCGGTGATTGGGTGGGTCTAAAATATATGAAAATGTGCTTACCTTGCGTAGGCCTACTTAACGAAAGGCCCCCGTGAAGTTTTGTGAGTCATAGCTTTGGAATTCAGATTCCCAATCAAAAAGCAGACTGCATGAAAGAGTGTTTTAGACTATTGCCTTCCCTAATGAACTAACCAACAGTTGATTGCTATTCCCTAATTATATACTGTCGCGAGTCTTCATTTGCATACAGACGCATTCCTCCGATATATGTTAAATGTATGTTTCTTTAAGAAAAGGCAATGAAAATCGGGCAATTTAGCCTGAAGACCATCTCAGGGTAAAAAGAAACTAACACAAAAGAAGAAAAGGGCCAGTGGATTCTCTAACATTATTAAGTCACCATTTTATTTTGTATGCTTAAGAAGAGGTACTATAGAGGTTTAGATATTGGACCGAGTCATCAATTCTACGTGGAGTGTCAAAACCATCGTCCATGACATAAAATCGTAGCATGTGTTCGCTGCTAATTAAGGCCCTAGTACACTACACGACATGGGCGACGACATCCACGTGATATGGTGATTATCAAAGACAATTCTCATGCAGGAATGATATGATTGTTTAAAATTGTTAATCTGGAGTATGACACACATGTGTAACAAAGAACTTTCTTTCTAATATGTGTGGTTTCTCTGCGACATCGTCATATCGCAGCTTTAACTCACGCGGCACATACATGTGCGTGTACATGTGTTACACTGGTTCCCCGTGGTATTCTGCTACTCTCCATATTATTCCAAGACCAACGGGTGGCCCAAGGGTAGTGTACATGTGCCTATAAGAGCATATTTTGTACTATTATATTCTACGCACATGTACGGCCCGTGGCCGCTGATGTCCAAACATGCTGATTTTATGTGCCGTACAGGTGAGGTGTATGGGACCGACCCAGAAGTGCAATGTGCAGAAAGACGTGTATACAATTAATACTATAAAATGCAGATGTAATGCAAACGATATGAGTCACTATCATTATAATGGTTGCTGTACTTTGCTGATGCTCAAATGTGCTTAATTGGCTCCCAGAGGTTTAACTTGACCACTATAATTTCATGATCTATGCTTAAACTGTTCCGGCCTATAATCACATAATTGTTCTTGTCTTAGTGTGACCTAGCTATAGGTTGTAAGTACGGTATGAAGTATAAGAAATTGTAAGTGGGGAGCCGCTAACTCTCAGGAGAGCTTATTCACCAATAATTAGTTTTTGAAATTGCATTAGATTTAGGCCCCTGTCACACAGTAAGATTGAAATGTCCCTCTTGCCCGCGATTTGCTCCTTTTGAACACTTGCAACACTTGAGCGTGGGCTGATTGAATGATCGCAACTCTGCTGGACTCAATTATGGAAATGGTCTAATCGGAACTGAATTCTTCAGATTGCAAATGCCAGTCATTCAGAAATCGTTCGGAAGCATGTACATGCAACGTGACAAGCGGCCTTTAGTGTATGATAGGTAGTTTTCTGCAAGAAAGCCGTGACATGACAACTGCATAACCTTTTATATGTTTTTTCTGGTGTCTTTATATATGGGTATTCGAATACATTAGCATATGTTACACGGGTGTAAACAAGGTTAAAGATCAAACATAAGTAACTAAGTTCTAAGACCGGCACTCTGATGCCTTCTTCGGTGTCCCGGTACAAGACATCAGGCGGTGAGAAAATTGTGCAAGTAGTACAAAACACACCATTCACGTTCGGGAGCTGCAGGTCGTTTACACTTCCCACTCGTTCTCGGCATGCAAAGGTAACATCAATTGGTGCTCCAAGAGATAAGAATAAGCTGGCTCAGATCTGAGATAGGAACATAAATATCGCAATGATTACCACGTCGGTACGTTTTGCAAAAAGAGAGAAAGGGGAGGGGAGGGGGTTGTAAAGTGTACTATTTTGTAAAAGGTATACAAATTCTTGGTTATGGCATGAATTGAAAACTCCTTAATTTGTCAGAAAAGGCATCAAATGAGACGTATTACAGAGCAGAGGCTTTCAAAGTGGCATTGAATTATCTTAAGTTAACTGTTTAAAAATAATCAAAAAGTAATCATTAATGTACGCAAAATGTTCCTTTCCCTGTCCGATTTGAAAGGGGATGGCCTAATGGAAATTCCCTTTAAATTGAAGAAAATATTTTGAAATTTAATATATTATTACTGAGAACATCAAATGATTGAGATACCTCCAAAATATGGTTTCAACTATCGATAATGGTTCACAATAACAGTTTTAGAAACACATGCGTCTATCTTTGCGTACATGGTGAGAAAGAAAGGGGCCTCAACTCTAGCAGCCTTTGGGAACTTCAAAATATTCAAGCGCTATTCGGATTTCCCTTTGAAAATAAATAAAAGCTTAGGACTAATAGCCATTTGAGGCACACCCAAATCTAATGTGAATCGCCCTTAGATATATATCAAAATGTTAGAGGCAAGACGGTTAGGTTTACTAAAAGATAAGATTGTCAGACCCAATTATAATATTGGCAAATGGTGTATTTATGAAATTCCTATATGAATCATTCAATCTTTTTAATGAGCAATTCCCATGTATAAACTTTTGAAATTGCTATAGATTTGTATTGGAATTACCCACATGAATTATTAGTGTCCAAAACTAGATCTGCAGATTTGACGTATTGTATACATGTTTCTCGTCAGGAAGTACTACTGTATCACTTTAAAATACCTGTAATCCTTTGTGTTAAGGATAGACCCCAGTGATGAGGCGCCTATTCAGGAAAGCATCAATAACTCCCATATTAAAGCTCTGATCATAACGTGCTATACATCATATCAAAGCTAAGATTTTTCTTTATCTATTGATTAAAACAAGGTTATAATGTACCTGAAATTCCGGATTTTATTGAATAAAAACTGATTTTTTAACTTTTATTTTTTGAACATCAATATCTTGGCTAATATTAGCCTGATACCTATACAATTTTGTACACATCCTAAGAACATTCATGGGCAGGGAACCGTGTCTCAGATTTTTCATGAAGCCAATAGTTTTTATTTTATGACCAAAAACGGCAAAAAACGGGTAATTTTTAAAGATTTTTTTGTAATACCATTTTCTACATTTCATAAAAATGAAACTAGGGCCTATATCAATATTCTGAGACACGGTTCCCTCTATCTATATCCTAATAAGATATACCAAAAGTTTCAAAGCTCTTAATTGAATATTAACTGAGATATTAATGTTCAAAAAATAAATGAGAATATCATGATTTTCAGTTTCGCAACCCACCTACAGAGCTACTGTTCTATGGATTTTTATATAAATTATATCAATAGAAAATGTTATTTATTGACTACCTGATGGTGCCTTCCATTTAGTATTACTATAGGAAGTAAATATGATTATTATGATTAAAGGAAGCCCCGCCATTCACACTCCCATCACTGGGGTCTATCCTTAAGTGCTAGATTGTCTTATCTTGTATTTAGACTTGAATTCGAAATAAAGCTCCATTCATGCCGAGAAACGACTTGAAGTTCTGCACGTCGCAAACATTTTTCCTACTAAGTAAGCTACTGTGTGTTGTCAATAATTCCTTTAATTTTATAATTTATAATTTTCACTTTTATTTTTCGAAGTGAAATCTGTTGCCCATACTATAAATTCAAGCCTCTCTCTTTTCACAAATATGCTTTTTTTAAAACATACTTTTGTTCGGAACCATGATAATATCCTATTATGTAAGTCGCAAAAGGATAACTTTAACATTTATAACATGTACCTTGGTTGTTAGAGTATCGATATGTAAACGGAATATGTTAACTAACATTAGATAACAACGAGAACAAGTTAGATTGATTTGGACATAAATATACCATTAATATTTATTAATCCTTCCTATTTACATCGACTCTAAAGCTTAAAATGTTGCTTGGATGGTGGTTGGAACGAGAATGATGATCGGTAACGCGTCCCAATATTTATAGTGACGTGACAACAAGTTGGGCGGAACCATGGTTACGTCGCGGTGACGTCAGCGGAACCGTTAAAATAATTATTTTGTTTAGGTCTCGCCTCACAAAATATTACATTTATAACATGTACCTTGGTTGTTAGAGTATCGATATGTAAACGGAATATGTTAACTAACATTAGATAACAACGAGAACAAGTTAGATTGATTTGGACATAAATATACCATTAATATTTATTAATCCTTCCAATGGTCCAAACCAAACCTAACGTAGTGAAAGAACTTTATCATAATTAATTTTATGATTTATTGTGGGCCTTATATATTTAAAAATACAATCTGAATTCCATTGGCCCCTCTCCCTAATATAGGTTATAGATGCACCTTTGTTATGTAGGTTGGTAGTACCTCCCCTCCTTAGTGAATGGGTTGAAAAATTAACAATAATTTTTGCTTCTAACAATAACAACTTGAAAAATTTGTTAACACCAGAATATGTTAGACATTTCACATTTCTGCTTGAGAATAGGGGAGCATCCATAGACTTTGGATACCAATAAAACATTTTTTCCAGCCAATATACAGCACAGGCCTTTTTATTTTCTAACCTATTTATAGGAATTTCATGACATTGACCTGGCTTTTTTGTTTTTGAAGATGGCACTTTTACTATGCATCCCCATGAGAAAAATTTTACATTTTCTCTTTTTAACATATGGTCTGATTTTACAGTATGACCCACTCTAAGGAGTGTTCTGAATAGAAAAACAATTACAATCCATACTAATATGCTAAATTGATCAGACCATTTAACCTGCCTGTACAATTCGTCTAAATGTTTTTCCTCTAGCGGATCTTTACTATCTACTGTAAATTTTACTGAATTCTTTACACCTTTTATGGTCATCTTTACATTTGGGTCTGACCACCCTGCTACTGGGTAAGCCTTGACATTATGATAATAACTAATTACGGATGAAGGCTTCATAAATTTAGAGATATATGCTATATACAGGCAAGCTTGAGAAGAATTACATTTATAGCGTTGCCAATTAAATTTTTTACATACCTTTTCATACATTTTCCATTGCCTTCTCTGCAAAAGTTGGGTGTTTTTCCCCACGGCGGACTCTTTCAACGCTCGCAGGCGCTTTTTTACCTCCTTTTCCTCTGCAAAATTCAAAGATTGCGTAAGCACAACACAAATTCGCGCCATTTAGACATTTTTTTGCTTCCTCTGTATTTTTTAAATACAAAATTCTAGACAGTGTGTCTGCTACTAAATTATTTTTTGTATTAATATAATGAGGTACCAATCTTATTTTATATATTTTGCAAATCCAAAATAACTCCCTAAGCCAGCTCATACATGTAGGGTTAATACTAACTCCCTTCCTAATCATATGATACACCTGTGTGTTGTCAGTATATATATTTACACTATGGTTTGCAAGTTGGCTCAGCCATGCCTGCACACCACGCACTATTGGATACAATTCTAGTTCATTTATATTATTTTTGTCATAAACAATATCTGTTGGAGCATTTATTATATGACCACAGCTGGATCCCTCCAGCTCGATGCTATCATCCCAGCAACCAGCTAACCAAGTACTACCCATATATATTCCAAATCCTTTCATAGACGAGTCTGATACCAGCGGGAGAGGAAATTCATTATAAGTAATCTTTCTTTTGCCAATAAAATTTTTTAAGAATTTTTGCCACCATAACAGATCATCCCTACAGGCTTGGCCTATTGTTATTGCCTTTAATTTATTATTTAATAATACCTTATATAGGTTATATATTCGCCTGCAATATATCCTGCCTCCATCAACAACATGAGAGCAGTGGGACAATAGGCCCCCTAAGCTTTCCAGCTCCTTTCTTGAAATTGTACATTTTTTGACATGTTTTTCTAACAGTTTCTCTAGTTTCTCTAGTTTCTCCTTAGGCAGTCTTATCTCCATTAATTCTGAATCAATTTCAAGCCCTAAATATTTACATATCCTGCTAGGTGGGCTTACTTTTCCCCATGAAATATGGAAACCAAGATATCTCAGGACCCTTATAACCACTTTTTGAGCCCATTCAGCCTCTTCTATCGACCCGGCTACTACAATGAAATCATCAAGGTAATTCACTGCTTGTATACTGTATATATCTGATAGAATATGATATATAAATTCAGATATCTCATTAAAATACATTGGCCCTAGCCTTAAGCCGAAAGCAAGGCGCGAGTCCTCAATATATACTTCTTTATTATCTACCTGCCACCTAAGCCCCATATATTTTCTGTGGTCAGGAAATAATGGGACCGCTCTGTATGCTGATTTTATATCTACTACTGCCATATAGTCATACTTGTTTAAAATGGCCAGGACATTGTCAATGCTTTTATATTTGAACTCCTGTATGATATCATCACAATAATTATTTACTGAATATTTTTCAGGCATAGAACAATCTGTTATCGGTCTTATACCGCCATCAGGCTTTGGGACAGCTCCCATACTATGAATACAAGATGGTTTTTCATTTACTATTTTTAAATAGCCTTCAGCGAGTTCTTTGCCAATAATTTTGTCCAACTTTGACTTGTTTTCACCCTCAAAAACCGAGTTATAATTTTTGCAGTCGTATTTTAAGCCGTCAACAGGCACTGAGCCGTCAACAATTTTGAAGCCGTCAACGATACCGTCAACAGTAGGTCTAAATCTTTTTCTGCATTCCTCTGTACCCAAGGACAATAGATATTCAAATCGACAAGGCCTAAGTTGAGCTATCTCGCCCCCAATATAATGTAAACAGGTACAAATGCCTCTGGCGCATTTTTCGTAGACAGTAATGTCCGCTCCGCTTGGCGAGCGGGACACGAATAAGATATTATTTAGAGAAAATTCCATATCTTCATTTTTTGCCGATAGATTTTGATCAACTTTTGTATTTTTGTCGACAAATATACCATCATACAGATTATCGACACTAACCTTAGTTCTATCGGCCCAAACTTTGTTAAAATCCGCAAATTCTTCCTGCAAAATGACATTTTTGCCCTCCTCCTCTGTAAGGCTATGTGTACTATGCGCACACGAACCCGTGACGTCATCACTTTTAGTACCGGCTTGTCCGGTCAACATTGCGGGAGCGCCCGCATTACATGCTTTTTCAAGAACAACTTTATCATGGATTACCTCTATTTCATGCGTGAAATTACCATCCGGGGGATTTAACTCGTCCTCAAGAACACGGAGGAACCCAACATTACCATCACATTTACGAATTATGGAGTAAAAAGGAACATTTTGGATCTCAGCAGCCGGCTGAGTTTCCCGCGACTGGGTCACCACACAACAATCAATGACGTCACAGCTATCAGATAAGTCGTAACTAAGAGCTTGCGCGTCTAGCAACCCAGGTTTTCCTGCCTCATCCTACTTCTTGGTCGTTGTACTACGCCCACAATCTTTTTTGGCATGTCCCTTCTGGTCACAAATAATGCAGGCGTGCAGTAACCCGCACTTTCCAAAACAACCTGCCTCGGAATTGAAACGGAAACAAATCTTTTCTGACCCGTTTGCACCCCCAGAGTATTTCTGTTTGTTCTTGTACGAGCCCCCCGACTTGTTAACTGAGGCCTTATAGGTATTGTCAAAGCTAAAGTTTGAGAATACATCTTCCTGTTCGATTACACCAAACTGCTCGTAACCTAACCTATCCGCCCGTTCCCTAACGGTCACGTCATACTTGTTAAAGCAATCAAAGGTATACATCCTTTTTGAGGCCTTTTCCGCGAGTAACTTAATGTGCTTTACTGCAGGCTGAGGGTCTTTCTTATCATGAATTAATTTCTCAATTGTTTTGAGGCCAATTACAAGGATTTCCTCTACATTTTTTGGTTTTTCCCCCTTGTTACAGAATCTTTTTTGGGCAAAATTCTTTGTTTTACCTTTTTTTGTTTCAGGTTAGGAGGAGGGGCTGCCAGAGGACGTCCGAGAACGGTCTGAACTCGTTGCGGAACGCTCCTTGTTTCTAGATGGGCGCTGTTGCCGTCTTGACCTGGTTTTCTTCTTCAACTCTTGCCAGACCTCTTCTGACGATGAGTCGGCGTAGTCTGACGACCCATGGACCCCTCTTGAAGCTTTCCTGCTGGCCTCCGCCAGTTGTTGAACGGTTGCTGCCATGCAGGTAACGGTACGCTCCATTCTTGTCATCCTGTCATTCATCCTGTCCGTCGGGACTTGATGCCGGACTGCTTTTGGGCTCGTCGAGGACGATGAACCCCGGATCGTACCCGAACGGCTACGACTCCTCTTCGCCCCACCACCATCTTCTCCTGCAGCGTCAGAATCCACTAACACTGCCAAGGTATCAGTACGCTCACATTTCTTGCCTGTTGGAGCTTCATGTCTCACCCCACATTTCTTGCAAAGATTGTTTTTTCTGTCTTTTTCCCATAGTTGGCGCGTAGAGGAACCTCTAATGCGTTGATAATGCGTTAGAAAATGCGTTAAATGTGTTAAATAGTCGTACTAAAACTTCCTAAACCCCTTAAGGAAGCATGCTGGAGATGTTGCTTGGATGGTGGTTGGAACGAGAATGATGATCGGTAACGCGTCCCAATATTTATAGTGACGTGACAACAAGTTGGGCGGAACCATGGTTATGTCACGGTGACGTCAGCGGAACCGTTAAAATAATTATTTTGTTTAGGTCTCGCCTCACAAAATATTACGTAATTTCTCTTCATACTATTAAAAATTCCTTAATTGAAAACTAGGACATAATATCAGAGGCTGGAGATACTGTTTTCTCCAAATGGATGGTAGCTTTATTAGAGAAAAAGGATCGTTTTAGAGTGTACATGCATCTAAATGGAGACGTTCAAGTTGATAAAGTAAGCAGGTCCAGTTCAGGCTATATTATCATTGTCATCCCGATCATTATTATAACTATGCATGAACATATTTACAAATAATCTAATTCATTATAGAGACATTCTTCTTTGAACATTATTGACCTTAACCCATTAACAAAACAAAGTCACTTCTATGAAATTTGATATTCATAAAATAACTCCTAATGGCTACACTGAACTCATGTGCAATAATAAAAAGCCTTTGTGGATTGGATCAAGCTATCTTATAGAGCCTTGAAACCAATATGGAACAATTTGTGGGACGATGAATGAGACGTAAAAGGTTGACCGAAAACCAGGGCCATCTGAATAATGGGATGGGGTCCTAGATGTGTATCACCCTCGATTTGGCCCGTGCACTTAGTACTTGTCGTGAACATGGTTGGCAGAAATACCTGCCCCCAATGGCTGATGACTATCGTGGCCGTACACGACCTGGTACCAGAAATACTGACAACAGTATATAACTAGTGTACGCCAGAAGGAAATAGTGAAGGCAATGAACCAACTTTCACTAATATTGAAGTCTTTTCATTTTAGTTAACGTTGCACTATGAAAGATGTATGTTGTTGGCAGCCAATCCTGACGTGACTTTTCAAATACCCTCTATAAGTTTACAGGTAAAGTATGGAATCTATAGAATTATTGTTTTTACAATTGTTTTGTGATCACATAATAAATTATCATATAAAATGCGGTAAATAATACAGTTAACTTTTGCAGTGGGTTTATTAACGCTCAATTACTTACTCAGTACTCTGTATCATAATTCACCTCCCCTTAATATTTCAAGAGTATGATGAAAATCGTAAAATCGTTGAACGTTTAATCTTGAAATAATTTGGTTGTCTCAGTCAAAACGAATATATTGTATATAAACTTTTATCACCCGCACGGCCAAACGCGGTGCATATAAGGGGCAGTGAGTACTGACTGGCTGCACGTACCGCTCCTCATTTTCAATATTTTTAACATATTTGGAGCTTTGGTTGGGTGATAAAATATAGAAGAACCTTGGGGGTCGTCCTCGGGTGCCTGTAAGACCCATGGGGATTGTACGTACTTCGGGCTTTGTCCTTGGTACATATGATCCCCTATGGGTCGTACAGGCACCCTCTGACGACTCCGGCGGTTCTTCTTATAATAATTAGTATTTTCTGGAAATTGGACCAGCCTAAAGAGGCTCATTGACTTTTATTTTTAAAAAATAGGAGAGGAAAAATACACTTATGTCTACAGAAACGTTGTGACAATAATAAAACCTATAGAATCAATATTAGTTGGGATAGTTTCAGTGTAAAAAATGTTATAGATCCTACAAATAACGTGGCAATAGCATCTTACGTTTCCCTTCTACCTGCAAGACATTGTATGGGGACAAGGTACCGTGAATAAGACATTGAAACTATTATGATAAACAACAACCAAAGCCGAAAGCCAAGCCATGACTATAATTATACCTACCATTAGAAAATGCAAGAAATCCACGTCAGTGCATCAGTCCTCTCTGATCAAGGGTCTGCTAACTGCAATTCCTTCAGCAATTCCTTCAGCATTTGCGAACCACCATCACCTGTACAATTCTTCACAAAACTACCTTTACCGTTATTTGGGACACATGTCACGAACGTGCCCTCTCGTACAACCAATCGCTTCCCTCAGCATTTTACTATACCAGTGGCTCGTCTCCATGCCAAAATCTAGATCGTTGGTCACTCTTGACTGCCCATCCGTGGCGGCGGACGTCCTTGATGGAGAGGTATTCCCTTTATTTCCCAGCGGCACACAGAACAAGGGTTGATGTAAGGTTCGAATCGTTCACGACCTTGTGTGTTTGAAGGAATAAAGACATTGCTGTTTACCACAAAGAATTTGTGGGTTGTTGCTGATTCTAATATACTAGTTTTCCTGAACAATTATCAACATACTAAAAGTAAAAGAATATAATTATTGCTTTAATATTATTATAAATACATATTACCTTTGCAGCAGTTAGGACTATGATCACTGTTCAGACTTGATTAGTGAAACAAACACATTGTTGTAAGGAAAAGGTAGATAAGTAAGGGCAATAATATAAGTTAATTGATAGCGAAATTACTGGTGTGGAATACTGGAGATTACTACTTGTTTTGAAGAAAGACGAATTATCCTAACTTAGTTGGGATAATGAACTGTAAGATTGGGTAACTAAGCCAAGTATCATCGTTAATGGCCCTCAGTAGTGAAGGTTTTATCGTGATCCAAGTAGGGCTTATCAAGGATGAGTAACTTCGTTAAAAGTTGTATTATCTGACAGTTTTGCTAGCGAAGAAGTTTCTTTAGCCGATTCTTGTGTAATTGGATATCTGATAGTATACCTTTTGGATGCAAATGCACGGTCAAACCATATTAATTTGCTTGGTAGTTACTTTCAATTGGAGTCTGCATAGGAAAGGTATGCTGATTTTATTTGTATGTATGGTAGTGTCTTCTGCAATAAATGTTAAAGTAAGATTTTCAAACAGTTTTATAGAGTTAGAAAGATCACTAAATGCTCTTTAATAACAAAATTAATGATAGATACCTTGACTTTGTATTACATACAGGGTTAAACCGTCTTGATCTATTAATTATCAGTATTATTTTGTGTTAGCTATTGAATTGATCACTTTTCATCGATTATCATAAATTTCATAGAAATTGTATAGTGAATTTTCCACAGCTATCTCATAGCTAACTTTCTAGTGATTCGTGTCGTCACAATGATGTCCTATTTTATATTTAAAAAATACTATAATGACAAACAATTTATAAACTGCATTTATTTCAATAGCTCATAAATAATAAGAATATGCTTATTTTCTTCTGTGATCAATAAATTACCGTCTTCTGGTAACAAATAAGAATAGTTGACTCTGAAGAGCATTTTCTGTTAAATCATAGGCATCTGGTGAGACATCTGGTGTTGAGAAATAGTACTATGATATATCCCGTGTTGTCACCATCACATATGTATAGCATCTTCTAGTTACAAAAATAACACTCTTGCTAAGATAACTCTAATTTAAAGACATTTACAACGACCATTCAGTTAACGTATTGAGGACACAAAACACAATGTCTTTTTCAAGTTGGATAGAGCTGAAACACAAATGGACTGGTTATTAAACAATGCTTAAATCATGTCACAGACTGGTCCTTTCTAGATTTTCCTGCTTCAACAATATCCATGTAATTACGTTGCATTCCCAACAAAACTGTGTCTGTGGGAAACTTCATTCCTTTTGTTCCTGCAATCCAGCACTTCAAAATTCCATGGAATTGATGGCAAATAAAATTAGTCTAAAAGCAAGACACTATTCTCCTTGTCTTGATTGCCAATTGATCCAGAGTGTTAACCACCAGCATTTCAACTGTAAAGCGTAGGCTCATTTAATCCACAATTTCATGCTTATTTCTCATGAACTGAGGTTTATAAGCTCAAGGGTCGCACAGTAGCCATTATCCACGTACGTATAACCATTGTCTTAAATGTAAGGCCTTTTTCCTCACTGTCTTCACTCTCTCTCTCTCGTGGAATCTTATTATTCTTCCAGTAGCACATTTCTCGTGTAACCACTTCCATCCCCTACAACGTCATGGCTTCTCACTGAGGAAAACACTGAAAGAGATTAGAGGTCAAAATAATTGTCTGATTCATACACGTCTTTGTATGCTGTACCTAGGAGCAGACTACACATGGTATTTCATTCAAAATGTTATCAGATTAATGCAAGAGACGGTGTGAGTAAAAAGAAAATGGCTGCAGTTTGTTATTTTCATGTGTAATAATTTAGTTTGAAAAAATAAGTAGAAATGATTATGTTGTCAAAAATAAACATGTCTAAATGATTATGATTAAAAGATAAAAATGAATATAAAACCCATGTTAGTGTAGTGTTGTCAATGTATACATGATTATGACAAGGACCACTGGTAGAAATACTGCTACAGTCAAAACGTAAAGTAATGCGAACAAAATTATTATTTCTGCAATTCGGTTATTATGATTATGATATTGCCATTTACTGAAGTCTCGGAGTTATACGATATGCATTTAGGTTGTATTAAGTCAGTGTTATTACACTTCGTTAGAGTATTTCATTATTATTTTATAGATGACAAAGAAAAGCATTCCATATTCCTAATGTTAGATTTCAAGGTTGTTCGTTTTGTTCGATATTTGAAATGAGTCATTAGTTTTATTTTCAATAATAAACAAATATTATTTGTTTAATGATTATGTAAATATTATTTTTTTATTTGTATATCCAGAAGATAATTAGTTGTTCATATTCTAATTTCAATTACTATGGTTACAATTATGATCCAATCGTCAAACTCGGGAGATAAGCAGAATTAGATGTATGTACCATTTGATTAGAGTGTTTATCATAGAGAGCGATGAAAAGGTATTACAAAGGTTTGGGCTAAGATGAGGAAATCGATAGGACGTCATGAATCACAAGACTACTATTTTTGAAGTGACATATCAAAGTGCATTCCCTTATCAAGCTTAAATCTCAAATAGTGCAACTGGTAGAATTTTTTAGAATTATGCCTGTACAACGGGAACGTTCGGTGATTCTGAGTCACCTGACTTTCACGGGACAGCTAGTTATCAAGTGATTTTCTAACAAAAATATAAACTTTTAACCATTCAAAATCAAATGATGTAGGTTGAATTCACAAAGATTCAAATGTCTCGTAGCTAGTAATTTGGCCCTCTGGAAAAAAGCATTTCTAATTTTCGCAATCTCATCATTTTCACTATGTTTCCACTTGTATTTGGAATTTGTTTTCAATATCGTAGCCATGAAAATTACCAAACATGCCCAAACATGTTAAGTGCATAAGGTAAAACGCGAAAACAACGATGTTTTTGCTAATCCCGAATCAATGACAGGACAGGTTGTTCTCCCGTCGTCGCCCAATCCGTTAAAAATACCACAGCTATGATCAGTGCAATTCATGCATGTCCTGCTACGTGAAGGGTCATATAACTACTTATTTTAATGGTAAGAACCAATCTACGTCTTGTGTTTTGTTCCCTATCTAGGAGTATAAAACTTATTTTCTATTACCATTATTCAAACCCTGGTGTCAAAGTGAGGGAGTTTATGAAATGTATTAATGCTGACTACTATACTATGTGCGTGCGAATAGTGGCAGAAAGAAAAGAAGGCATGCACTACACAGTAATCCATTTATTAAACACATATAGTTTCACATGTATACAAGTCATGTGCATGCATTGATGCAACTCTACGGAGAACTTGAAGCATCCTAGAGATATTATGCTGTAATAGTCATAATAATTTATCATACCATGCGAACATTTCCATTGTCCTATTTTCCTATTGATGCATCTCATCAACTTAGTTCACATGCATGACCTTACAAGGTCATCGGCAGAGGAAGTCACCTGACCGGAAGTCTCTTAAAATCACGTGACTGAACTCGGAGCAAGGACAGAGCGCATCCACTAGCATACCAGCTAGAGACAAAATGGGGATAAAGGGTCCAAATCTTTCTTCATCACAGCCCGAAGGGTAACAACCATGGCTCAAACCAATTTCTCGTTAGCCTACATCTCAGAAAGAACTAACCCGAGCGTCCAGAATCTACTGGACAAACTGGTGTCCATCGTTGCTGCGAGTGTCCAAGAAATGACGTCATCTCCCTCTAACCACGTGACCATCGAGTACCGGAAGTGACCTTTTTAAGGCTACATTAGCTTCTTTTTGTCACGCTATTTTCACAGTACCGTTAAAGCCTACAACAACACGGACAAGCGCTCTAAAATGTGTGATATGAGTTTTAAGGATTTATGTCATATAAAGTGGACGGATTAAGGATGTTAGACTTCTGTTAAACTTATCATTTTCAGTATAATCGCTATTTTAAACTGCTTTGTTTAAAGTTTGTTTTCTGCTTTAGAAAGGAACTTCATTTTACTTGGTAACCAATTATTATTGTGTGGTGAAAAATATATCGACATTACACTCAGAATACACACATACAGCCATAGCATTCAAAATCCCAACATAGCAAAACAGGTTGCGTTAATTAATCAACACTCACATAACATGGACCTTGAGTTACCTGTCTCTTTAGCCCTAGCAATATGTCTGAGTTCACTGCACACTAAACCATATACTACTCACACAAGAAGCTACATTAACTCATTTGAATGTTATTTCTGAACTGTTCTTATAATATATATATTACTGTTTACTATGGCGTCAAATCTGGAGAGGGCGATCTAGAAAACTGGTGATGTAGGGAGCGCCTTTGTTCAAGATTTGAGCGATAGCGCTGCTGGCAGCGGGAAGAGAACACTTTGAGGTGATGGCTCATTGAACTGGTGGACAGTTTACCTGTTCGTTGCGACTGTCCGTAGGTACTGGCCTCCCGCCATGCGGACCTTTGCTGGCCACAGCAGTGGAAGGCGGCCAGGAAGGCGTGTCGGAACTTCTTGTTCATAAAACAGTATGTGATGGGGTTGCAGCAGGAGGACACGTAACAGAGCAGGTGGATGAAGTTCATGCACACCGGGGAGACGAGGCGGAGGGCGCTGTTGGGGTGTAAGGTGTACCAGGTTTGCATGATCCAGACGGGCGCCCAGCACACGAAGAACTCCACCACCACCACGAACAGCATGCGGATCACGCGCTTCTTGGCCGCCAGGCTCCGCTCCGTGTTCGAGTGGCGGATGTTCTGGTAGCGGTTGGTGTCGAACATCCGCCGCGTCGTCGATTGGGTCAGTCGACGATCGCCGCCCCTGCCGCCCCCGCCCCCGCCCACTCCTCCTCCCCCGCCGCCACCTGCTCCACGCTTCTGACCGTTCGTCACCACCCCGTTACCATAGCGACCGCCACCCTCCTCGTCAGTGTCGCCGTCGTCATCGTCGCGATTACCGGATGGGTGTCGCAGCTCTCTCATCTCTGCAAAGATTTACAGAAGGCTAATGTACTCTATAGGGCAATTGGTCTATATCGGGTATCATACATATTGCTGAAGGAGACTACCAATGCAGTGTTACCGTTCTCAGTAGCATGGGTCTTGTTGCCTATTTTATACGCCTGTCTGTCGATGTCCAGAGAGCGAACACAAAGGTGGAATTTAAAAGAGAAATAATAACTCAATGTTTGCCTGTTAACGAAAATATTCAAAAGACCCCGCGCATCCACATATTGGCCTGTGTAATGACTCTTTGGACAGGTTTTATGTTAAACGCTACCTGGTTACATTACACCTATAATTCCCTTTACTTTTCTACTTTTCTATTTTTCTTATCTAATTATAAATTCCACATACAACTTGAAGAACGTATTACTATTATTGTAAATGAAGGTGTTTAAAAAAAAAGATACTTAAACCAAACCACTTATTTGATTTAGCCTAAATTGATGGACACTGTTGACCCGAAAATGAATGTTTCTGTTTTGTGATTGGATCTTTTTGTTTAGGGGATTTATATACATGTTTGTAATGGAAGGTGTAGTGTTCATAGAAGTGTCATTTTAAAAGATTAAAACGGCTCAGCTAAGTGTGGATTGTACTATCCTAAATGGACAGACTTGCGATAGTAACATTGTAATGTATTGTTTGTGATTTATGCTCAGAAAGTTCGTTCATACATTTATTACAAGATGCTACGAGACACCATAGCCCATTGATTAATACTTCATACAACTTTTACAACTATTTATAAGTTTTTATTTTCCTTGACACCCAAGACTAATGCAGCCTTTATCTTATCACAAACCCGAAACACTACAGCTAATGGAGTGGTTAAAAAACATTTGTTCTATCCTACAAAGAAACACCTAAGACAGGACAAACCACAAAAAGCACGTGGTAATTGCCAGTGCTTGGCTTTGAGAAAACTGAGCTTTACCTTGAGTACTCCTCATCTCCAGCTGCATGCCCTTCCATAAGGTCCTCGAGATGAGGCCGTAGGCGACCAGCATGAGCAGGAGGGGCAGGAGTAGCAGCACCAGGTCGAGGAACACCGTGTAGGCCTTCTCCAGGGTGCTGTCCTGCCACAGCTCCAGGCACTTGTGCCTGCCGTCTTTCATACGCATGAGCTGCTGGCAGACGCCGATGGGGATGGCGACGATGAAGGCGGCTAGCCAGACGCCGGCGATCATCTTGTAGCTGTGGGACAGCGTCTGCCAGCTGCGCGACCTCAGCGGGTGACAGATGGCGAAGTAGCGCTCCAAGGAGATGGAGACCAACGTGAAGACGCTCACACCCACCGAGACGGCTGTGAAAAGATGAAGGAATGACTTTAAAAGATGGGTTTTTCATTATCATTTAGGCCTAAAGTGGCATTTCTTTATGGAGACCAACATGAAGACGCTCACACCCACCGAGACGGCTGTGAAAAGATGAAGGAATGACTTTAAAAGATGGGTTTTTCATTATCATTTAGGCCTAAAGTGGCATTTCTTTATGGAGACCAACGTGAAGACGCTCACACCCACCGAGACGGCTGTGAAAAGATGAAGGAATGACTTTAAAAGATGGTTTTTTCATTATCATGTAGGCTTAAAGTGGTATTTCTTTATGGAGACCAACATGAAGATGCCCACACACACCGAGACGGCTGTGAAAAGATGAAGGAATGACATTAAAAGATGGCTTTTTCATTATCATGTAGACCTAAAGTGGTATTTCTTTATGGAGACCAGCATGAAGATGCTCACACCCACCGAGACGGCTGTGAAAAGATGAAGGAATGACTTTAAAAGATGGCTTTTTCATTATCATGTAGGCCTAAAGTGGTATTTCTTTATGGAGACCAGCATGAAGATGCTCACACCCACCGAGACGGCTGTGAAAAGATGAAGGAATGACTTTAAAAGATGGCTTTTTCATTATCATGTAGGCCTAAAGTGGTATTTCTTTATGGAGACCAGCATGAAGATGCCCACACCCACTGAGACGACTGTGAAAAGATGAAGGAATGATCTTAAATGTGGCTTTTTCATCATCATGTACAGTGTTATTCATCTTGGAGACCACGGAGATAGCTGCAAGATAAATTTGAATTTGAAGAACATGGCTTTTTTTATCAGCATGTAAAGTATTATTGATCACGGAGACCAATGTAAAGATGCTCACACCGATCGAGACGGCTGTGAAAAGATGAAAACATGGCTTTAGCATTATCATATAAAGCACTATATAAAGTACCATTCTGAATTTCAAGATCCCTTGGGGCTATACAGCATTCAAGAATATCAAGAAATAGTTCTATATATACTATATATCTATTGTAAGTATAGACCTAATCATAAACATTCATATAATGGGGTAACAGCAATATTATAATTTAAGTGATATTTTCTGTCACTCATTGCAGCAGAAACATTACATGGCATTGAGTTTCACCATGAAGCACAGGAATAGCATTCAACATGGATTGATACTCGAGCATTTTATAAAAATTGCATGTGTCAGTAACATTCAACTTGATATAATCTATCATGAATTTATATAGTTTATGTAGACTTTCTAGTTCTGCTTTCATATCTTCTCAGCAAAATGTAAATTCATAAAATGAAAAATACCTTTTGGAAAGTGTTTTCATAACTATAGAGCTTTTGCAGTATTACTGCATTTACCATTTAGCAGATGAACCCTTCTATTTGAGATTGCCTTGATTTATCTGTGGAAATATAGCGCAGGATCGGATATTTTAGATAGTGAGTTAGCAATGTTTGCAAGTCATTTTTAGATGATAAAGCCGACGGTAATATTATACAGAGAAGGAAAGAACTGTTTCCTGGACTTTGACAGTCTTGAACATATGGATGAATGTCTCATATTATTCCGCCATTTGTTAAGAAGCAAATTTATAATGATAAGTAGGACAGAAGATAGCACATGTGTCTGGCCCTTGTTTTTAATGCTTAAATCTTTATCATCTCCATGGTATATAGCAGAATCATATATGATAAGAATAAGCAACCAATATTATGTTGTTTCTATGAGATATGACCTCTCTTTACCCACGCATATTCTAAATTGGTTTTCGCTTCCTTTAGAAGGAGCAATAATTGCAGCGAATTTGATTTTGATTTCAACCAAAGAGTTTGGCATAGTTGTAACCATTCCAAACTCTCTGTCCAAACGTGAAATTAGTCCTCTTTCACTGTCAGATCTTTTCATTGCACGGGAAGAACCACTTTAAGGAAACACAAGATGCATCTTTATTTGCCGGAGACACACTCTTTAATGAATCAAAAATACTGCTCTTTATTGTAATAGAAGTCGACACTATTTGATGAATTGTGTCTTAATACGTGTATTCATGTGGGGCAAATAAGAAACGAGCCGTCTCTGGTGATGTGATCAGTGAGTTGGATTATGTTAGGACCCCACCGAATCCCTGGGACCATTTCTATGACGTTTCCTGATAAAAGAGTGCCAGAGATAGGGTTTATCGGTAGCCCATTTTTCCTCCTACCCTCAGTCACTTTCATTACAGAATGACTGACAAGCAGCGCCTATAATGAATCATAAATGATTCCCAGAGTGAGAGGGTAGGACCTCGGGCCCCCCTCTCTCTACCAACTGCCATTGGGTGACTTGCCTTCGCTGAATACCCTTCTGAGCAGCCACGATTAGATTGCGCGGCCAACTCTCCGTCCTACCCCGTTCATACCTAGAATGCAGCAGAGGACACCGACTTTGACGTCCTTATTGCAGGGCCACAACTAATTGTTCAATTTCGCATCCTTGGCGGTCGTGGCCACGAACCTAAGCCGGTTCAGAATTGAGTCGGATTGCTGGGGATCAGCCGACCCCAAGCAGACTATTACCCACCCGATATTGCTGTGGATTTCCCACATAACCTTGTCCGGCAGTGAGACGAATGGACGACGTTTGCATGCCCCGAGGGCTATGAAAGAGAGCTGGTATTTGGGCGGTGGGAGCGGCAAAGGGGGGAGTGCTCGGACTTTATGGAGTCTGCACTATGGATAGAGATAGGGATAGGGGTTTAGTATTGTCGGTGCACCGACAGAGAGATGGGGTGCTTTTAGGTGCACCTCGGTATAAAGAGAGAGGCTTTAGGCTTTTCCACAGACAATCACCACCTGATCGCGTTTATTTTGACACACAGACGGCGAGCACTCTCCAACACCACTCAGTGTGTGTTATATCCCTCTCCCTGTCATTCGCCGACCGCCGCGACCTCTCGTGGGAGGTTGCAAAACGAGACTCATCTATCATGCAAAATGATGTCGCCTTGACGGCCGTCGTGCGCATATCAATTTACCCGACTCTCATGCCCTCATGGGGTAAACTTGAAGAGAGATTCGACAGCGTGAGCCAGCGATAAATACATTCAAGGACAGTGTTTTTCAACCTCTTCCTAGTTACCATAATATAGACTCGTCAAAGTCTATAAACCTCCAGGTTTAGTATACATAATGTAGCCTTGCCCATGGCGGACGTTCACCTTAGATGAGACGCAGACGACTTCCGGCTTTATTCACATCCGGGGCCTTGATCACTCGCTCTCAGCGTCTCAAAGAATGGGGCGAGCTGCTTTAGGAGTTTTAGGAGTCACGACGTATGTTTTAGATTTGTATGTGTGTCGCCTACAAGAGACCTGTTGGTACTTAAAAGGTCAGTAGGTGCTTTATGTGATCATTGACCTTCCGGTTTCCGCCCAAATCAAAGCGACACGATGTCCTCGTCAGGACCCATGGCTTTACACCGCCTGTCCACCTTTCGCTACTCCTCTAAAGGACTTCGTGGTCCTTTAATATTGAATCAGACATTCCGGTCCGCCCTCCACAGAACCACTTCTTAACACATGATTTACCCTCATGTAATTTGTAGCTGGCCTTTTGAGTGCCTTCCTACATTCTGATCATAAGAAATGATAAGACGTCTGGTCTATAAGGAGCGGCGCCATGATCAAACACCCTTTTTTATATACTACTTACCCCGAGAACAATAAATACTTCAAACAATATCTCTGACGCGGCATTATTGTTTTTAACTGCACATAAATGCCACACTCTTTTTTTCTCGACAAAACTCTGGCTTGAAGGTGGTTAGGGTAGGGAATAGTCCCATCCCCCGACAGCTTCCCACTTTGGACTTTACGTACCATTCTTATTTGTATGGGAAATTGGTAAGTTTGAAACTCTCCCATTCTTCTAGAGAGATCTATTTAGGCCAGAAACCCAAACTCTTTTTCGGAAGCCAGCGTTGAATCTATACACACATCAAAAACATCATACATCAGAGACAGTCCATGTACCACGCTTGATTCTTTACAAATAGTTCAGATTCAATAGCTAAATGGATACAACTACTCTATATACATAATGGCACTGCACTATATTTGTAAAATATATAGATAGAACTATGGTGGTGGCATAGGTGTACGTGCCCGTAAACCTAACATGTATAACATGGAATCATATAGTATAAAATTATGTAATTCAATGGATCAGCTCAGGGTCTCGTTCAGGGAACAGCTCAGATTGTCATTGATATGATCCCCCTGACAGGATGGGGGAGGGGATCGATGAGAAGTGTTATATTAACCAACTGCCTTCACCAGTGCACTAAGGCAATTTATGTAAAGCTCATCGTTAAATTGCCAACGGCTCTGTATCACTAGTTGACATGGCAGTTGGGTCATATTTCTATGCACTACCCCATAGATGTTGGTTACTTGACATACAAGATGTTGGTGCGTGGGTGTCTACGTCACAGTGTACAGCAAAAATGGTCACTGTTCCATGGTTGACTTTCCATTTTACCGTCGTCAGACATGCTTATTCTTATTTTTTTCCCTTTTTCGTAAATATGAATTGCATTAACAGACAGCTGAGACGTCGGCATTTAACGTGCCTTTATCCACATTATTTCATCTTGGATTGAACCAGTCCAACAAGTCTACTTTTCGTAAACAAGAATAAACAGACAAGAACCGACAGAGACTAGTTTCTCCTTTTGAAACATTCAAAGTACTACACTCTAATGTGGCATTCGTAAATTCCGGTAAAGGAATTAGTTGTTTAGGTGTATTTTGTAATGAGGGTGCTTCAATGGTTTATCACACGGTGGCATGTACAGGAAAATGACAAACGAGACAAGATTATCTTTTATAAACCTGTAAAAGTTTAAATTAACACTGTCGATGAGATGTAAAGAGAGGTTTGAGTTCAAAATCATTTATCTCAAGTTTTAAACAAGCGGTTATTGTCTGGGTTTCTTTGTTGATTATACTTTGTCAACGTTTGGCAATACTCTTCCTTGTTTCTTATCACAACCAGATAGCCTCCAGGCTTGACGCTCATTGCCTGTTATCTGCCTATTCCACCTTGCCACGCCTATCAATTTAGATTCTTTCTTACGTCTCACGCCAGGTAGACTATCAGGTGTCATTAGTAATGGCGGGTCTAATGAGAACCAATTGGAAGTCGATTATGTTGGCAGTGCCTTTAAATGGGATCATGCCGGCGAATAGGACGGCCTCTTCTAATCAAATTGGATGCAATCCAAGAAGAAGGCAATTGATTAGGGTACTGCGACGGTAGCTATTTTCTCAGTGAAATGACGATATAGAGATTTCAAAGACACATTGGAAATAAGTCAACCGGCCGGCATTTGAAAACTTGGAATGATTGTAATGGTATAGAGATAGAAACAAACAGAAGGCGTTCAGTGTTCAGTGAGCAGTTATTGGTTTCTGTACTTCGCCTAATATGCCAATGATAATGAATAAGTCGAATTGCTACGCTATATAATCATATGTAATTAGGCCTAGTCATTATGATACAGACAAAATTAATGAAATAACAGTGTTATATTTTGCACATATTATTAGCAACTAGAAGCCGGAATTTCGGGTCTCGTATAAATAAACGATGAGAACTTAGGACAGAATAACACTAGGGGCAATTGGGGAAAAAAAAGAACGAAACGCAGTCCCAATTCCTGCTTTCCTGTTGGCTGTAAACGCCAGCGAAACTCTTCCCAAGTTCCTTATTGTGCCTCACAGGAGCAAAGCGATAGATTAACAACCTTCTTTCCTCGCAGTGGAAACTCTTCAAACGCCTAGCCTAGCTAAAACAGTTTAGTGTGGGAACAGAGGAAGTTCTACACATCCACAACATAAGGAGGTTCTCAACCAAGGACGAAGGAATAGGCCCACAGGTTCAGATTATTATTTTGTCATTTCTCAGTTGCCGAGACTTAATGAAACGAATCATTGTTGTAACTAAGTTCATTCCTCTCCGATGCTGTCAGTGTTCCTTCTTTCCGGATGTCTTGAGACTCCTGGCATGCAAAGCCAATCGATCACGAGGTGAGCGATAATGGAAAGATCGATAGCGATATCATTGACAAGATGTGACTGCTACTGGTAGGCCTACCTGGTGTGGTAACAGACAGCGACCTTGGCATCAGAGCAATCAGCGACAATGGCTTCAATCAATTTCCTTAAATTGCTTTAGCACAACATGATTTGCCCGCAATTGTCCAAGTGCAGAGGCTTGTAAGCGGCTGTCCCTCAAGGATGGTATCCGGATGGGCATTACAGAAGAGCCCCAGCGAGTTATATGATCGTATCCCCCCTCATTACAGTAGGATGGGAAGGGATAATGTGCCGGGATTTCCAAGGTGTATCGGTAGCACCTGAATTACCCCTTTGAGAGTGGCTTCGGGTGGGGGAAGCCAGCGATTGGGGACGGCGGCAATGAATTGGCTCTTGCCACCGGTGATGACAGGGTAAAAGACAACATGGGGGCTTGTTGGGCTCCTGGAGTAAGGCAGCAGATCGCCACCCCCGACAATAGATGGCAGGCGCTGATCGTTGGGCGGAGCTCATTCCTGACGTTAATGGCTCCACTAACCTCAGTGGCCATTTGGCAGCTGCTGGTGCTGCCTCTGGCGACAGGAGTCTAGAGAAGGCCCTCCTTTGACTTCCGGGTCCAATCACCATCACTCAAGACAGGCGAAAGCACACATATAGTCCGTCCTGACCTAGAATTAGTCTTACTTACTTAGAACACCCATTGGCGTAGGACAGAGATACAGTTCAAAGCATCCAGTACTGTGACGAGCTTTACTTATGGCATTGGCAGTGGACAGTTATCATTGTGTAGTCTTAGCAAAGTTTAGCCTATTCTTTATAGAGTATAAAACATTAGTGGGGGATAGACTGTTTTAACTGAAAGGGGCTTTGTATTCCATCAATTAATGAAGACAACATTCGGTACTTTTTCAACCCCACCAGTAATAAAATAAAAACAGTGACTTCACTTTGTGTGTTAAGTATGCAAAGTATTCGCTATACAGCTTTAAGGAAATGTAAATTCCTAGCTAAAAGCCGCATGTTAATTGCCCATACTGTTTGTGGTGAATTCGAAAGTATATAAAGCGGTGGTCATGTCTAGATCTAAATTATTTATGCTAGGATGCTACCACAGACATTATTATGACTTTCAGCAACGTGGCCCTGGTTTTGAAGGGAAAGAGTGGTTTGGCTCATGTAGGGGGGATGCAATAGTATCAAGCAAATAAAATAGACTATATTTGCTTTTTTGAAGTAGCGAGGAGACTAGCTATCCCACCACAATGCATTTTTGTTCCCAATTTTGTTGTCCTGGCTATCTGGTACATTGTAATCAAAATTTGGAATTCTTTGAGGTAGGCAGAGGAAATCGGGAAGGCCCAGGGTTCTAAACATTGAAATATTGTTTGGCCCATTCGGAGTTGGTTAAATGGAGTCGCTAATGGAATATAGCCGAGACTAGCACTTCACTTTGAGATTAACTCCGTGCTAGTGTACTATAGGACAGATACACTCCGGCCAGAGGTGACTTAGAGACGGCTGACACCACAGGCCCACTCAGCAAATATTTAGCCTGGCTCAGGTCGGGGATAATCCCACCCCTCTCAAACCACAGCACTACCTCTCTACCCTACCCCATCCACCTCCTCCAGGGTGGGTCATCCACTGTGCCCTGTTTGAGTGTACTTACAGCACCCCCACCGAAAACCAAAGTCCCCTTGCCATACTCAAACCAAGCCCTGCGTCCCCCAACCCCCATTTTCCCGCCACCCTGGAGGAGCCTGGACCTGGCCGTCATATTACCGGTCCCAGATGAACTGCCTATATAGCACTGCCTCCAGCAGGCCAGGGGTAGGGCAAACAATTGAATTGTGCCAACGTGTCAGGTTCCGGTGGCGGGCACCAAAGGTGGAGGTGGAACACGGTGCACCATTTTGCACTGCCAGCTATTGTGTGATAAACAGAAAAGAAAAAGCGATCGGCGTTGTATGTGTACTTCTATACAATTTTCAAATGTACCTGCTGTAATTTGTCAATTATTACATACCATCGTTTCTGAGTATAACTTAGTAAGCAAAGTTACACTGCGGATACATTGCTTAGTTCTTTCCTCCAAAAGAATTTTTGAATAGCTTTCCGAATCGTTTCTATCTAGCTCTATGCATAGGCATATTATGTGTTCGATGGTTTGAAAATTTGATTGTTAGATGTACTTATATACTTAGAATTGAGTTTGGGGATTTATATCAATACATAAGTCAACAAGAAATGTGGTAGTAACCACTGAAAAAAACGGTTTTCCCGTGGGTGGGAGAAGAGCAGTCGTGGATCTGTGTAGTGTGGCCTAGAAACATAGTGTCCGCTGGAAAAAAACGTCCGTCGCCGTGACGACGTCCGTCGCCATGACGACGTCCGTCGCCGTGACGACGTTCGTCTACAGCAAAGCAACAACAGCAAAGTTCTAGTGAGCCTTGCTTTGGTGAAAGGCCTCTCCCTGTTGCAGTTTATGTTTCAGATGTCCCCAGCAATCACGTCGCTACTCCTACGACGCGGATTCTTTCACTTATATCCGGTCACATGACCGGAAAACGGCACGACGTTACCAACGTTACGTCCCGTCGCCATCTTGATCCGGGTAAAATTGCGTAACTTTTACGGTTTGTTTACATTGGGACTTCATATATCCAGAAGAATTCCACACTTTATTCCCTTTACGAGGTAAATGTACATGATATATTCATGAAATAATCTGAAAGTTAGAATTTCTTATCATCTAAATTCAGTACCAATTCACCTACAAGTTTGAAGCATTTGAAAAATTTTCGCCGGCCCAAGATGGCGGCTCTCGCGAGAATGCAGCGCCCCCTATGTGACGTGACGTGGGTTGAGTGAAAGAATGGCTTTTTAAAAAAAACGGCACTCGGCCCCAGACCCTGACTGAGAGTGAGAGACTCGGACCTGGCGCAGGCCGCCCCAAAACGTCGCTTGTCAAATGTGGTTGTTGTTACTACAACAAAGTGGCAGTTGCCACGTTTGTTGCCATGACGACATAACCACGATGACGTTGCCAAGTTCATGACGTGATCAGTAATCTTGTGCAGCCAATGTCACTGCTTGGAGAGTGAAAGTAAATTCCCTGAGAATGTGCCCGAAGATTGTAGCAGCGACCTATGACGTCACTTTCCAAGATGGCGGCGCCCATGAGAAAAGTGGAAACTACATAGGTTATCCCTCCCGCCAGGGGGCGGCAGATCGGCACTTCGTGCCTCCAGCCGCCTCCGGCGGGGGAAAACCTAAAAAAAATGATCATTGACGCATAATAATAATTATTATTTCTCACATCAAAAACCATTGGCAGGTGTCATCGCATAGTGGGTACCTCCATTTATACATTACTTTCCCTCTTTACTGTGGACTCAGCCACGCCATTTAACAAAACAAAACGCTTTTAGAATTGCTGCCAGCTTTCTTTACCTTTGTATATACAAGTATGACCGAAATGTTCCCCCAATCTGTTTTGCATTACCAGCCACTGTATTGAGTTTGTTTATTGCTTGCTTTGTTTTGACTGGAACCCCACGAGTTTTGTCTTGCTGTCATGCCTAGAATGCAGAATCAAGTTGGCAGGGAGTAGACGCATACATATAATTCAAATCCTCAAAAGAAGTCAATGAAACTTCTCTCGACGTATTCACCGGTCGATTATAATCTAAATATATATTATACAATTCGGTATTTAAAGGAGACACTTTATTTAGATGCTATACTATTTTTCTTGTTGCACAAGTATGATGTACTTTAAAGTAAACACGCTGTCAGTGGCACTAACATCGTTCAGCAGACATCTAAGTCGAGGGGGTCATATATATTGCTGATAACGTTACATCCTCTTAGGTTTCTTGCAATCAGCCTCCTTTCGTGGCAACCTTCGGCGGCCACTACAATTATGTTTTATGTAATGAAGCTGCTTAGGAGAAATGGGCCGCTTCCTATACCAGAATATAGGCAATATGACCACGTCCGCATAGGGCAAATATCGAAGTTTGCCTCAGAGAAATCTAGGAAAGGTATCTTTATGTTGCATATTCCATGATATTCATCAGGATATTCCCATTGTCTTCAAGAATAATCCCATCGTTAATGATAGGAGCTATAATCCTGTCAATCAGTATAATACTCCTACTAAATCAAAAAGCATTTCAAAGGAGAAAACGCGCTAAATAGCAATCAACCGCAGGGTACAAGAGAAATAATGGAAGGTGGTTCTTAAGAGAAGACAAGAGGGTGTGGAGAGAAAAACAAAGATGTTCTAGTTCCTTGGGCCCATGGCGGCAGGGACACCTGCTCTTGTCAGTGCTCCCAGCTACGATAACAGGCAGGCTTCTTGTTGGCATTAATATCTGGGCCACTAAGTAGGTTGTGGGTCGGACAGGCCCAGGGGCCCAGGGTACATTCACGTCGCCCTGGCCCTCTGGACAGGTACAGGCTAATGGTTCCAGGAAGGAGACGACGGCCAAGGAGTGGGGGCACGTTACTTCCGGCCGCGTGTCCTTGACCTTGCACATAGTAACAAGGACATCACGTGGCGACTCAAAATGTCACGTGATTTACTTCGATGGCCGATCGGAAAGCACGTTCCCATGCCTGATCATGCGCCTAACTGTAGCCCTAACCCTGGGTACAACATGGCAGATAGATGCGATGGACAATGATTGAAAGATTTCAACATGTATCTTTGTATTGTCAGATAATGCCCGTTGATTTCTTGACAGTGCGACAGTATATCAAAATATTCGATTATGTGCCTAATCCAAGACTTTAAATCCCAACCATTTTCACCATTAACTGATTAATGCAGGCATACCTCACCCCATGGGTCGTAGAAAGTTGCAGAAAGGACATAAGCCCTTCCCCAAGCATAATAGCGTTCTTGTCCCATAGGATTGACCTAAATAGGCCTAGTCGTACTATAGAGGCAGTATATATGACATTGGCTCTCAAAAGTGGATTGTGATTTTTCAAAATTACACTGAGGTTTAAAACAATCCGTTACAGCCTGGTTACCCCACCATACAAATGAATCGTAAAAAGAGTAGTACTCAAGCGTTTCAATTTGCGTGGATTAGCAGGAACGTATGTTCTAACACCCTCAGTGGTGGACGATGCAACCAAAAACGCTAGGAATAATCACCCTAGTGACGCCAAGCTCAGACTATGCTGGGCCAGGACTAGATCCGTACTATTTACACTGGGAAAGCCTACCTACGTGGCACTAGATCCTTAAATTTTACCCAGAAACATATCCTTTGTTAGGCTTTAGTAACATACGCCAGAGAATTTGTAAAAGATAGTGACATCAACACCAGCATCTGAAGGCTGTGTGTGGTAGTATAGGCTATTAGCACTAGTCAACGCCCTTTCGCGCGCCTTGAGCAGTTAATCATGAAAAATATGTATTGTGTAACAATCAGTAACTCTCACAGATACAGAGGGACTCAAGGAATACAGATACAGAGGAAAACAAGAGTGAGGACGCGCAGGGGTCACAAGGGAACATTCAATACTCCAACCCCAATACTGTGTAAGCCTATTGGTTGTAATTATCTGTATGTGTTTATTCATATAACACAGCATTATAAGGTCCCCTGACTTTGATTCAGTTCTCATATCGCATTACATATTCTCCTTGCATGTTGTTGTAACAGCCTCTATCTATACTGTTAAAGTGTCGTATTATTGTTTCCATTTATAGATACTTTATCGATACTCTTGAAACCATCCAAAAGTAACTGGATCGAATGTGATACCAACACTGCATGATGTCATTAGAAGGTTGCCTCCCAACATGATGGAGAGGGGATCTGACGGAGGCTATTCTGAAACAATGAGTCCCTTTGGCTACAGTTATCAATTTTAATATGTTGAGTATCTGAAGATGTAGTCGGCCCAGTCGGATCATATGCCCTTTGAAGACTTGAAAAGAAATCTGTTTTGACTGCGAAACCCATTTATGAAAATGACCGTCCAGATTGAATTAAACCTTTCTTATAAAATTGCTATAAGCATTGTAATGCAAATAGGAGGTAGCTGTCCTTTTAAAATAACATGGAAAATGCAAAAGTATATTGTTGTGAATCAAACTCATGCATCGACTTGCAATAGACTGCGGCTTTGTATACGCTACCTAAAGTGTTCTAAACTAGCATAAAGGGATTCAATGTGAAAAGAAAAGTTTTCTTACTGAACACACTGAACACTTTTTCGGACCAAAAGACCGGCTTACTGCATCCTTGGGCTGACGTGGCATTGATTTAATCAAAGTAGACATAAGGGAAAAGCGCCTAGGGAGCGGGTGATAAACAGAGGGGCCCTTGACCAGCGGATACTCACCTGTCCGGTCTCAGACATTGATCTGCACTGGAGGTCCGGTCAATGGAGGCGGCCGGACAGCCCACTGGAGGACGCCCCGGATGGGACCCTACAGGAGGAAGCGTGCTGGGACCCTGATAGGCGCCCCACCCTACACTGATACAACACCCGGCCAGCCTAATGTGGCCCTTGTTCCTCCAGCAAGCCACACTGGAGGAGCAATCCGGGCAGGGGAATTAAATCCTCCTCAGAGGGTGGACTAGACAGAGGGGCGGGCCCTTCCTGGGGTTGTAGATAAGTGGCGGGGAGTGGGCCTGATGGCAGATAACCGTCCAAAGGTGATTGATCCTCCGCCCCACCAGGGTCCTCTTCGCCAAATGTTGGGTCTCTCCGGAGTCACACTGCCTGTGGGTACTGGAGGACATTCCCACAAAAGGCTTTCCCAGTGGTGGAGGACCCAGACGGAGGGTACACTGGAGGCGTCAATAGAACACGTCCATATTACGTCCTAGCCCGCTTCCTTATCCGGCCACATTATATTTACTTTTTCCCCTTAGAGATTGCACTGATGGAATTAATGGAAATGTTCTTTTTTTGTAGAATTGGCGCTCCCCATTTGACTTTGATTTCTCAAAAGCCATTTATCTCTGCATAAAGGCTAATCCTCCAGAAGGTACAACAGCCACATAAAATGCCGATTGATAACCCATTACGTCTCCTTTACTATTGGCTGATAATGATCCGCTTGGTGTCCATTTTTTTGACATCGAATATTTCCTACTTAAGGAAATCATTCAAGATTCAGGGTTGAATTGACTCACATCAGTTTTTAATGTTATTTCGCGTGCAATATTTCAGTATAAAATTATTTCTATATTGAAGAAAAACGGCAAAGTGAATGCAACAAACGTGAGCAGAACACCCATCAGCTGCTCCATTTACCGAATGCCTTAAATAAAGTTGTACAAGACAGATAGATCTAATTGAAAATAATATCAAACGTTTTATTTTACACACTAGGGAACTACAGAAATGTCGGTCCTGATTTTTAAGAAATCACTCCCACAATATCTACAAATAGAGTAGCCCAGTTGCTACTTGTTGGCAAATACACTCTCCTGCTTACTTTTTCCCTAGTCCGTAGCGGCAGATAAAGAATGGCTGGGAATCCTGGAGGCATGCCATCCATCACGGAGGTTGACATGTGAGGAACATGATGAGCCGCTATCTAATCAGGCCATGGTGTGAGGGAGTTGGGCTGAGCGCTTCCCTTTGGACAGGCCATGCTTCTCACTGAACTCAGTTTCAGAACCCCTACGTAATTGAGGTGTACTCTTTCAGTTTGCAGACCTTTCACAAATTGATTTTTCTAAAAAAAAAAAAAACACCTAAAACCGTTTGCCCATGGGCTACTCCATAATTATGTTGTAGACCACACACTGCGATAAACTACCATGTATGCACTGTAAGTGTTAACATGTAGGTATGAGAAAAGAACTATGGAGAATGAGTATTTTCCTGGGATATCAGAAGAGTATAACTAAATTTGTCAGCTTGAGGGTTGGATATTATGTGCTGCAGGAGATTTAATATTTCTGGGTTATTTGGGTCGGTGGCCATAGAAAAAAGCCTCCGCCCCCTTCCACCCGAAAATGCTTATACATTTATTATACCCTTTTTTCATGAGTGTTCTGATTAGATCATAGTCGTGTAGGGCAGATTTCTATGACTTCAGGGTTTGCTTTCAATATTGCCTCTTGGGAAGATACTGATAAGGTTGTATTACCCCCTCCATCCCATTTGTCCATTCAACTATTGATATCCGTATCTCGTCGGGAAGTAACTAATGGTCTTTGATATGTGTCCATTATGATTGCACTGAAGTACTAGTATTTTTAGAAACACTATTGAGGATGTAGAAATATTAAATAAATCATCAAAGGTCATTATAAATGCTACAGAAGGTAAACAATGTCATTAAAGCCGAAGGGGCGTGATACTAAACTATGAGCACCACATACCTAATTGGCACTTGACAGCTCAGGCTTCGGACCCTACAAGGAGTTCAGAGCCACCTAACAGTAGCCTTGGTTCAGGCTCTAAACACTCCGCTTTAAAGAGAAGGGTGCATGTAAAAACCTATGAATCTGACTTTACAAAACATCAAGGATGTGCACGTGTTCTACGTGAAAGGCACAGCAAGGCAGTTGACTTCCAAACCTTTAAGGGTTTGTGTTAAATGGGTAATGGGTTTGTATCACATCTGCCACATTTTGAACTGTTGGATATCAGATGACCGTATTCTGTTCAAAGACATCTATCATATTTCATTATCTCTATTGTTTGTCTTGTATACAATCTGTACCACTGATCTATATTGTATGCCCTGTATGCAATCTGTATGACTGATGCCCTTCTGTATCTTGGTGACATGTTTTTATGACATCTTACGTCATTAATAAAAATATTAACACAGTATGGAACCACTTGGGTTGGGATTACCTATCAAATCTAGCAGAATGTAAGTCAGTCCGAACTAACTTAAAGTGGCATTTCTATTCACCAAAATATCTTATTTGGTCAGGTCTTGGCTAGGCGGATTTAGCTTTATAGATAATATCATGTTGACCATTTCTCATGCATTTTATTATATTTTTGGATGAGATAAAAGATATAATCATGATATGATATGAAGATAAAGCTGTTATAAATGTCAAAAGAGACAGATTACTGTGAGACATGTAGATATAATTAAGATTTGTTAATTGCATTTGTAAGATTAACAAAATATTATTCATCAATATGGGTAGGGCCCACTGTTGTTCCTGTATAACTGAAACCCCCTTGGACTCCAGCAACTAACACCGACAGTGTCAATTAAGCTAGTGTCTATGGCCCTAACACAGATTTAACAAAGGGGGCGAGAATCCCAAATAATGTATTTAGTATGTAAAATTAATGTACCGGCGCTTGGGATCTTACAAAAAGTGGCGCCGTCCCTGTCATTGTAGAATGGATGGCGTTACTCAGTGTAGTCGCCCCATGAAACTTTGATTTTGCCAGACGTCCGACTTTATAGTATTAGGCTTACAAAGAATTATTTTTAGCTAAACAAGCTTAGACATTCCATTTTTCTGGCATTTAAAGTGTGGTAGCCCTGTAACATTACAGAAATTTGTCACGATAATGGTAATGTTCCTCTTTCATAAGCGTTCAACGTGCATTAAAATAAATTAATTTATGTTAGATTACCCTTGATGTTCGCATCAACAAGAACTGCGATGGAGCCTTCTGGTCTAATAACAACCATAGTGAAAGTCTCGGCAAAATTGTTAAATGGGAGTATTGATATGAATGTTCCAATTGGTTGATAATTCATGAAAATGGTTTGAACACCGAGCCAATGCTCGGAAATGCACGCTAATAAACGTATTTCTAAAAAGGGTTTCGTTTTGGGTTCCTCCTGCATAATGTCTATATTTCTAAACACAGTTGGGCTCGAATATGAAAGCACATTTTTAATCTAGTTTGAACAGTTTTGAATATATTGAATTATGGGGCATGAAAGATTAGTCTACATTCTGCTAAGTTTCCATGTGAGATATTCCAATAAAGCAGTTGCCGATCACAGTCTTCCACCTCATTATGATCAGTAATCGTCCTAGAACCTAGTTCCTAGTTCAGGGACGACAGAGAACACTTGTGTGAAAGGTCAATGTTTATTTAGTCCAAATGCAATGATATGCGCCACTGAGCTTCCTTTGACCAATGCCAGTCTCAGAGATTGTCCACTCAACTCCTCACAAACCAGTACTCCTATCTCAAGTCACATATCTATCTTTGCTCATGCACCCAATTGCAAGTGTTATCCCAGCTTTCTAAGCCCACACGTTTCGGAAGTGCCTTCAGAGGCCACTTGTTTCACTCTAACAAGTACAAGTACCAACATGCACATCTTATTTACCTCATTCCGTGACATCATCTACTCACTCTGCAATTGCATTGCAGCTGTGCATAAGTCAGAGAGTCTATCTTAGTATGGGTCTAGTTTCTAACAAACAACTAGCTAAGATAACTACTGCATAATAGGACTGACATCTGTACCAGTACAATATCTAGTCCTGCAACCTGTCATTTTATGAGTCGTTATGCTGTATTTTTGCAGTGGGTATAGGCCCTACACAGAATTGAGAAGTCAGCTCTCTCGCCCCCCCCCCCCCCCTCTCCATCTACTAGCATACTTTGAATATTATGAATTTCTATCAGCTATGACACTGAACGGGCTCTGAAACATGCAACATACCAAACCCTCTCTTTCTTGGTAACACCTCCCTTAATACTCCTTTTTCAACCCACCTTTTTTTACCAAGACCCGCATATAAAATGGTTCCCTCTTATTAGAAAAAGCCTTCCTATGGACCCAGACTCATTTTAGTGAGTTGTGATAAGCATCTTTATGAAGTGACACGCAAGTAACACGTTTTTTCGCCTTATTAGTAAGTTTAGGCCTACATGCAAATATGAGGTAAAAGGCAAGCAGTGCAGCATCAAGATTCGTATTTATCAAAGGCCAACTTTTGCCTCAACCCCTCACATGAAGGCACGGCTGAAGCCAACAGCGTCAAGTGGACATTAACAGCTCTTTAGAAGACAGCCGCCTGCTATCTCTTACCCCTGAATACCTAGATAACTCCAGAAAACCACAGATAACAGCTACGTCCGTGCACGTCCCCACTTAGCCCCTGCTTACGTCATAGAATCAGCAGAGATGACGTGTCAGAATGTTTGTCTAGGCGGAAGCGGGACGCCTACGTCATTTCCTGCCACGCGCACGCGCCAAGAGCGCATGCGTAAACACCATGGGGCCGAGCAGACCCTCCTTCGGTCACTTTACGATGCTCCCAAAGGAGGAAATCTGAACAATCATGGGGGCGTGTGCTATCCTTGCTTAGGCAACCTAGTCTACATAGAAGCTTCCCATTCCTGTCTGCTCTGCGAAAACGTGAAACTTGGTGAATCATGTATACATCTGCGTATCTTCAAGAGGGGTGTGGGTGGATGCCTAAAATCGACAGGGCGACATGGCCATTTCTCATACTCGACGTGGGGCATAAGGCCTAGCGACAGGAGGGTGAAAAAAGATGGTTACAGGGGACATGACCATTTCTTGCATTCAATTTGACGTGAGACATGAGTAATGTTCAGCGACAATTATATTTGACATTCCCTTTTCTTATATTGGACGCCGGACATTGGGCCCCGGGCCCGATCTTTACCCCTGTTATTCGCTCATTTTTCTTCATAAAATGTCTTTTTCGAGATTTGACCGTTGTTTCAAGTCAACCAAGCTTAGTGACCTTATCTTGCGCCACAAGAGATTTCACTCCTTAAATACCTAAAGGTCATCCGATGTGTAATTTCCACCTTTGATGAATATCATGATTATTTAGCTAACGAATCGGTTTTAAAGCAATTAATTATCATAAAAGAAGAGGCCCAATACATAAAAACAGTGTCTTGAAAGCAATGGAAGAGGAGTACAAATTACAATGAGCACAAATTACCTTTTCCCAGGTTGGGTAAAAGTATGTATTATACTTACGTAAGCTTTTGATGGCCCACATTTCTTAGTGTGCAAATTTCATGAGTTAGAGATGTGCTCACGGACAATTTAAAAGTGTTAGGTGACCATGACAAGTGATTCAGTAAAAGAAATATTTCATATTACAGGTACATTTTGAAGTGTTTCTTTTTCTAAGGAGATCTTTGTCACGAGAAAACAACCATTGTATTATATTTTTTTCAACTTAGCCCTATGGGCGACCTTCACGCGACAAGCCTCAGACGGGCCTCAGACTACCTGTCAGGTCTATTTCGCTCCAGTAAAAGTACCTTCGCTTCTGGTATTTCCTAGAACAAGTGAAATTGAGAAGCACACAGGTTTTGGCTGCTGAAACTACAGCCCTTTCAAACAGAAAGTGTGTAACTTTAATGGAAAAACTGTGACTGGAGCGGATGGATGGCCTTTGCTGAGACCCAGGGGACTTCTCACTCCCCCAATCTCTCTGGTTGGCATCCGCCAGAAGCATTAGGCATCAGATAGGGACGTGGCAATATATATGTTTTATGGTGCTATCGAGAATAGTAAAAAGCCTGCAGTATATATTGATCCACTTCAACCAGGGGTATTCTTTATACACCGGGGTACAATGCTATAGATACATGTCCGCCACCGTTGAATAGATTTACCTCACTGACAAGGGAGGTCTGATTTATGTCTAGCCTCTATTTTATTTATTTTTGTTCTTTTCTTCATAAAAGAGGGACATTTATCATTTAGACTTACCCAGCGCTCATTTTTTCACTGTAATATCCACTTCCTTATTTTCTCCTTTTTCATATAGATATTAAACCTTGCGACTTTAAGGATAGACACCGAAGGTTAAGCTGCCATTCCCGTCGATGACCGTGCAATAAAAACATGCCCAGTACAAAAAAGGAAATGTGCACCATATGAAACGTCAGACTTCTCTATATTCACGCGCAAACATCATTACAAAAGCAAATGAAAATAATATTTTTTTTCAATAAGGATTGTTCACTAACCAATAGATCTACAGTGCTGACTATACGTTTTCATAAATGTCCAGTGCAGGGACGGATCTTTATGAAGACCTTTTTATCTATGGCACAAAATGGTTAACTGTCAGGTGAATTCTTGCTCTTGGCCTATAGTGTGGCCTGTAAAGGTCATTTTATTTAGAAATCGTTACCGAGTTGATAAAAGCACCAACTTTAGTATGAGGCACCTCTGAGGCATATCTGAAATCTGGAATGGGAGCCACCTTGAAATAGCAATAGGATTGAAATGGGGGGCCAAAAAACCAATATGGCAGACTTTTATTATGAATAATGTTCTATCTCAGCTTCTAAAATGACTAAAGAGACATGGTTGGTGTTAAACTTGGGAGCTTATGGGTCAGGAAATCCAATTATTAACATTTGAGGTCAATGCAGAAATCCCAAATCCAAGTTGGCTGACAAATTTTGAGAAATAACATGATTTTTAGGGTTCTAGGACATATACCCCTCGGACACTTACCCCCCAGACACTTACCCCCCAGACACTTACCCCCTGGACACTTACCCCCTAGGACACTTACTGCCAAGGACACTTACCCCCTAGGACACTTACCCCCTAGGACACTTACCCCCTAGGACACTTACCCCCTGGACACTTACCCCCTATCGATCTTGTTTTCTACTCATGCCGTTTTACAAGATAGTATGTGAATTTTATATTTTTCCAACAATACAAAAATGTACCAGCGTTTGGTGTCAACAATGCAAAAATGTGCACAGTGTTTGGTGTCAACATTCTAAATTTCTCCTCAAAATGCTCTCTCACTACCTGCTTAATCGTGTGAAAGAAGTAGAGAAGCTCAGGTACTGACCTTAAACTAAAACCTAAATTAACTTATACGTACTTGTTATTTATTTTCTTCTTACTCAGTTGTTTGTACGGCTCAACTTGACCCTAAGCTTCAGAGTTAGTTTTTCTCGCCACACACATGTATATAGGTGGATGACATAATGGAATTAGCGCTATCAGACATTCTCGGTTTGCTCGCTAATCATAGGTAAATTTCACACGCACGTCTGCGGCACACGACAATGGGTATTCCTTCTGTTTGTTTCAGCAGATGATCTATATTATATGGAAGTTGGTATTACCCAATAAACGTAAAGTCCATATTATTGTTTTCCCCAAGAAAATATGCATGAGAATATGCCAATTCAAAATGAAGGTACAAAAATCTTAAAAATCCCAAATAAACTTAATAAACCAGAATTGCTGCCTGCAATTAGAATCTAGAACGATTGTAAGATATTAGAATTAGAATTATACGATATTAACCTTTACCAAGTTTTGGCAAGATCTCCCGCAGGTGGTGCACTTCTGTCAGTGCACAGAGATACAATGTCAGTAAAAACAATACAAAGAAGATAGAAAAATTGTAAACAGTTAATGCAAGGAGCTCTAATAATCACAGAGGGGCAAATAGCAGAGTTAAAGTAAGCAAAACAGTTTGATCTAGATCTCAACTGTGAGCCTTCGCAAGGTTCTGAATTTGGCCCAGACCATAAGTGCTTACTCAGTAAATGGTCCACTCAAAAGACGAGTTACATTTGGACTTTTAAGACTGTTGGTTACAATAAACATTTTAAGAGGCTGAATAAAGCTAGTAAGAAGGAATGCTATGCGAAGGGGGTAGGCCTTCCCACTGAGCGATCTGACCGGGATTCTGATTTAAGTAGCAACTGACCACTCTGTGATAGATTTCTGATCGCATCACTTAATCGTTTTCGACCAGTCCTGGCAATTTTCGACCAGTTTTGGTTCCTTTGTCATTCTTAAGTTGTCCTTCTTGACATAGCTTTAGATATATTCCAGGCTAATCTGTCATTTAAGGCAGAATCTAATTCTGATGGAGGATGTGATAATCTGAAAAATGTTTATTTGACCATGATTTTAATGTCACAATGACTATCAAGTCTACACCAAGCCGTCGTCGAGTTGGATGTATTTCCCATAAGTATCTGCATTTAGATCTTATAATTATTATCTTTATGAATTTGTTGATAGATTGAGTAGTGATGTTCAAAGTTATGACAAAGAAACACTCACATCAAAGCACCTTGGTGAGCCATCCTAATGACAACGCTTAATTGTATTGTTATTTTGCGGAAATAAGGTTTTTCATTTCAGATAATTATAAGAATGCTTCGCTCTGATAGGTTGAATATACGTTGTCTAACATCGCTGTGATTCCGAATGATTTGACTCTACAACTACAATGTGGATTATTTATCTACATTATTTACAACCTAGGGCTACAAGCCACTTGATTGCAAAATCAATCCTACCCTCAGTTCCACTTAGATTCAATGAAAACTAGCGTAAGGTAAATGGTATTCTTCAGGGTAAATAAACTTTTTTTTTTTTAAATGCTGTAGTTGATAGAACTAAACATCTTGGGATAAACTAAAACATGATATCCCATCCATCCCATTCCAAAGCAACCTTTAGTTGGAAAAAAAAACATTCAAAGCTTTAACAAAGTGACTTTTCTTTTGCATTTGGGATGGCCTGGCCAGGAATAGCCAAATATGATGTGGTCGTATATGCATCCATCCTTCTTCTTACTAATCTAATATTAGAAACCTAACTTGCTTTTGCCTTCCACTATTGAGTCAGGAGCCATTTGGTCGGCCCAAGCCAATTGACCCGTCTGGCCTACATTCACCTCCCGAATCAAGACGGCTTGGGAGCACAGCCAAACCACTGTAATGAATTTGCAACCAAGTGGCTTGTAACCTTGTGAACACAAAAATACAATTAGTATCCCATTTACCACTGAGGCCCAGAACAGTGAGCTGTAGTCAGGATGGTGGCTTTATGGAGGAAAAAGGCCAACTGCCACAGAGGCAATGGAAATAGGGATATGCCATAATCAATCAGCCAGGTGATTTCCGAGAGTTGGTACTGTCAGGCTATGGCTGATATTGTGTTCTGTGGCTCCCAGCCTCTCAGACTCCTATTTGAATAGCGGTTATTGTGAGCATGAGATAAAAAGGTTAGCCAGACTCCCACATGCTTTTATAATATCGGTTTTTGCATGCATGTCGTCATTCATAAAGCTTTCGAGTTAGTGTAGATGGAGTCATCGATTTATTGCATTCAAAGTACAAAACTTGCAAGTACGCTTGTTAGTTGTGTAACTTCTTGTCATGTTTTACCTACTTTAAGTCTAAGAGAACTTGCAAGAACATGAATCTGTACGAACTTACAAGAGCAACCACACCTTAACCATGCAATTATTCGAATCATTCGTCAGCAAGATTTTACCAATAGTTCAAAGCTTTTTGCCCCCATCCCCTGGGCTTTTGTCCACCGGTCCAGGCTCTAGGGGCAAAGATCCGGGTGGCACTATTACCACTATGATAATGTGCATAAGACTCAATTAGTGGATATATCAATTGGATCGAGATTGACTGAGATCTAAACATTTAACTAGCAACACATAATGCCTTTCTTTCATAGAGACTCGCCCGAACCACTTTCACTTCGCTGCATTTGCAATTGAACTCTAATTGGTTCGGTTTTGTATAACATGCACTAAGAATGATGAATGGAATGAAATTCCTTTTCAAATCTCCCGTTTCAATATTATTGTTCTCTCCAAAACCACGGAAAATGGCGAGAATTATGTTTGATGCAACATGATAAAAAAACATGCTATTCACGGAAGCAGGAGATAGGGTCTATTTCACACACACTGTAAAATATGAAGCTTTTTCTATGCTTGAACAAATTGCACCTGTGACTCAAAGCAAGCAAGTCATTATTTCTCTGGCTGGCCTGACCCCACAGCTATGAGATAACCCTTCTTTTTTCCCTTCAAAACTAAACCAATGTAGTTATCAGCTTGGACAAATCCCAAATGTGTTCCTCTCTATAGAGCGATAGCTGAGTTGACTCAGCCTTCCTGCCAGGTGTTACAGGTGTGATGGGCCCTTGATCCAGGGCAGGATCCACATTGGATCCAAACCGGATCCCTCCAGCCTCTTCGGAAGGTGACGGGCGGAATAGGAAGAGCTTAGTATGGTCGCTCGTGCAATAGGCTGGTGATGGATTAGCTAAGGGACTAAAGACTCCCTATCTGAATCTATACCTCACTGGGAGATTTCTCAGCCTCTCTCATCACAAGATAGAGCGTCTTGTAACGGATTGCTTTTAGGCCCCAGCCCTGAATACTGTAACGGACGCCTACCCAGGGAGGGAACCCTTAAGAAGGTGGCTAGAATGTAATCACTTTCCAGGGAACTCTAATAGGGTTTACATTGATGTGCGGACTTGGATGCAATCAGAGATCTCTCCTAGGACAATTACATTTATTGTCGGGAAGGAGGATGGTTGTGTGTAGGTAAAAGCCTCAATCTTAGAGAATTGAGGAGCAATTTGCCTCTAATAAAAAGGGGATTTTATGACCCAAGAAATGATAACATCTGGGGGTACCAACCCAAAAGAATCCATGATAATTTATCCTCACGATACATTCAAATACTGACGATCACCAGATGTGTGATCGTGAGATTTTATTCCACCACAATATTTCATGGATTTTTTTCAATTTTTTGCTGGCCCCACATTGTTCCAATCTCCTTCAAACACACACTAAAACGTACTATATGTGAATCAACACTATTGTGAATGATTTTATCAAGATTTATCACATAGGTGTTATGTCCAAAATGTATCATGGATGTTCTCTGTGTATGTTTTTCGTATCATGGCCCTTAAAATACCCCCCACGATAAATTCTGATGTATCTTGAATGGTTTTTGGTTGGTACTCCTGGCAAAAGGTGGTACACTGTGATAAGTGTGCAGAAATAAATAACTTGACTTTCAGAAAAGAAGTATGTTAGACAGTTAATATACGGGGTACTAAACTGGCAGATTACTTTGATCTGCAGATGTAATTATAAGTGGGTAGGGTAGTTCTCCAAACCCCGAAAAACATTGATTGATAGTTGTTCGCTTGCATGCCGATGGTTTGTGCCGCTACATGTATTATTCATGTTTTATGGCATGAGGATGTACTTCTAGTGATCCATGAAGGACGTTTGGGGCAAAGATTAATGCCTTGTGTACCTCAATCGACAGAACTATGAATATAGAATGTCCAATCAATATATTTAGCAATTGTCACAGTCAAGCCCTTTTTTTCACGGTTAAACCACCCCTTCCGTTTTAAACGGGCAATCGCACTTGTCTTGTGTAAAAACATTCGGGTCACTGAAACACGCGGAAGGAAACGTCTTTGACGGATAAATAGGCTGAAAACTGCTTACTTTAACTGATGGGAGCCGTTCTTTTAACAGTTGATGGGCTTTTGGCATGCAAGGTATGCTTTGCCACAAGAACGAGAACTTCATCACTTCATAACATCAAGAGCTATGGGATGAGTTCCTGTGTAAAAGTAGTTTTTAACAGAATCTTATATTAATTCAATTCAACTGCTGGTGTTGATATTACATTTTTTGTTAAGGATATAAGGGATGGTTTTTAACATTGACCGGATGTTCCTTTTTTCTTCTATGAATGAAATGTCTTGTGTTGTTGCAACAGTTCAAAAAGCTTAGATCTGAGAAACATGATCGTTTGAAATACACACTCTTTTTTTCTTAACTATTCGTCATATTTACCATTATTACTTAATATGAGCCACTTCGTGACTGTAAGATGTTGTCTGCTGGTCCATATAATTGGGCAGTGATTGCATTTCACGCAGCAGTTGTAGTCTGTCGTCTCGCGCCGTTGTGCGTCTATCACTCAATGATTAACTGACCAGTTCAGAGCTTTTCCTTAATCCAGTTACTCTGGGGTTACATCTTGCGACGTAAAAAGGTTTTTCAAACAACTTAGGGACTATCAATAGTTTATGTCCAATGTATATGGTAAACTAAAAATATAGGATTGGAACCAATAACGATAAATTCTGGGACCAGCAATTTTTGATTTTTAGTTTTACGTGTAAATTTGGCCTGTTTTTTTTCTTTTAATGACTTATTGTCATAATTCATTGTGCTTTTCGCGATAATCACAATATAATCTAGTATATGTACAAATCACATTGTGCCTCAAATTAATGATTTTTCAATCATTCTAATGATCCTTTCGCACAGCTTTAAATCGTGGATACAAAATACAAGCGAATTTTAAAATCAGCATTCATGTATAGTTCTATACAATTTGAAGTAAGTAATTCTGTCGAAGGGACTACAAAATGTTAGATTTCCTATGACGCTACATGGATTGCCAAAACATAAGGTTGAATATTATGTCTTCACTTTCTTGTTGGCAAGTTAGCAATACTCTAGCAATAAAGGAGACATACAGTCTGGTGCTCCAACTATCAAAAGTAATTATGAGGTATGGTGCCCCAACTATCAAAAGTAAAGATGAGGTACAAAAACAGTCATGTAATAAGCAGGTGGGAAGGTTTGGTTTTGACAGCCACCACTTCTGGGCGACAGAACACCGATCTAAATGTTAGGACAGGAAAGACCGACCTGCATAAAAACAGGAATGTGACCGCCTAAAACAGGGAATTCTGCCAGGTTTCAACCTGTCAGTGGCTGTGGTCAGGACGAATGGTTCTTGGAACATCCTGACTCGCACAACTTGGGAGCTGGCCGAGGTTATCTGCGAATGGACCTTCTGCTGCAGGGCTAGGGCTGTCCAGAGACACGGCCTTATCAGCGCCTGGCATAAGGGTGTTGATTAGTGGGTTTTGTGCCCCAGGCTTGAGCAGCTCCGAGCAGCTCAATAATATACTATGGGAAACTCTAGCTGTTGGCTTAGCCAGCAGCAGAAGATGTAACGGCTGTGGGTGTAGGTAAGGAAGACTTATAGTATGCCGGTAAAGGCTAAGGTAGAGTTAAGTGGCCAAGCTCCTGTCCGCTCCTCTCCCAGCTAGGCGTGGCAGGAGCCTGTTTGGTATAGTCTGAGAGGCGACCTGCGGGATCTGTTGTCAGGCCAGGCAGAGCTGTAAGGGGATTACCTACAGGTGTTATGATGACACCGCTGATTGCTTCCATCTTACCCGGGGGTCAGGTGTACTTTGGCGCACTGCCATCCCCCCACAAGAGGCTGAGCCATCTGGGTGCTCAGTTACGTATGTTTACTTAGAGCTGCTCCTCACCCGACCATGTTGCTTGTAGGCCCGTGGAGAACGGGGTGATATGACGGCCCCACACGTACGCATCTCTGTACTGATTTGCGACTGTTGGCCTGCAATGTATAGCTGAATAATGGATTCAGTTCTGTGGGGAAAAATTGAAGGGAATGGTCCGATGGGCTGCTCTCCGGGGGTTGTACCACACCCCTACCCCTACTACTTTTCAGAAGATGTGCACAAACGTAAACCGTTTTAGTACTTAGTATAGGAAGAATATTATGTTGGAATGTTGGGATATCAAGATGTGATGTTGGAATATCAATTTAATGTATTATACATGATAATTCATATTTAGAGAAATCTTTTAGTATTCTCTTTGGTATTGGGAGAATACATTACCACAATCTCCTGCCCAGCAACTACCTTAATTAACACTAGCCTAGGTGTTAAATTGTGTGGACCCAACCCTCTTTTGGGGAGAAAAAGTGAAAAGGTGTCCCTTTGTCAAAAGTGTCAAATATCAAATACATTTCTTTATAAGAATGAGTCGACAAGCTCTTATTGTCAATTAAAAGAATGTAAATGGTATCAATTAGCAGCAGGTTCAAAGGGTTCTCCTGTGGGGGAAGGGTACTAGAGGTGAGGACCTCTTAAGGCATAAAAGTGCAGAAATGTTAAATGTAATTTAAAGGATGAATTTTGTGGGAAGGATGAAAGCATCCTTTTAAGTTTAATGGTGTCACTTCTGGTCTCGTCGTTGTATTTGTGTGGGTGTGTCAGTGCAACAAACTCGACCTACAATTTCCTAACATTTTTGTGTTAAACCAAGACGCTGATCATGTAACATTAAGACCGACCAAAGAAATCCTTGATCATCTTCTTGAGTCCCGTCCAATTTGGTTACGAAATTGATTTTTTCATCTATAGTGGCCGAACCTCTCAAGTATGTTTTCGGTTTGATTCCCCTTGATCATAATTAAAAACTAATTGCTTTGACACCGTCATAATTAACACGCGGCCTCTCCATAGGTGGTGCGTCTATTGCATGGGAAAAGGGGAAAGGCTTCATGATTTCAGATGGCGCTTCTTGGAGCGGCGCCTTCGCTTCCCAGATGCATGTGAGCACTTTGGGCTGCTCTCTCGGAGTCATTGTATCTGCTCGCAATAGTCTCTTCTATACTGACTGTTTCCTCTCCAATTCCTGATGTCAAGGAAATCTCAGAATGTCGATCCCTTCCCGCAATGATCAATCACGCAGCGTCTCTTGATTGTCCACGTATTTGCAACGGTATTAAGAAAGGCGGCTCTCTGCATACTTTTTATGAAGTAAAATGTCCCTAGCTGCTAGAATTATTGTGATTTCTATTCAGTACACTTGCCTTGTCACTTTCTCATGCAGATGTTTTGATGATTTAATTGAATATAGGACTTTGGCGGCTGACTAGTTGCATGCACAATAGGCAAGGATAATGAGGCTTTATTAGGCGGTAGTGGATGTGGCATCTATTTTCGAATCGTAATTCTACCTTAAAAGATAGCATTAATTTTACAATGACATTCCATAGAATAAGATATTGTTATGACCCCGAGAATCAGGAAATACAAAGGGCATTTCCATTCAAAGGTACCTCATGTAAGTCATGTCAAAATTAATCAATTAACCTGAAAACTAAAATGAGAGGTTCTGCTGTTCCGGAAATGAATGCCCTCTAAGGACTATGTTAGAAGCGCACAACGCACAACATGATAATCAAGTTAGGCTTTACGTGAACTCGGTCAATATAAAATATCTCGATAATCAAAACGGAAATGCAGCAAAGCTAACTATGCAGATTAATTGTTTCCAGCCTTTTCTCTGCCTGGCGCGACACAGATTAACCATGTGCAACTAGGTTTTACAATCCCTACATATTGGAATATATTTCTGTTGATCATTGACGAAAAACTAGACATGAACTTTTCAATTTATTTCGAAAGGATGTCAAAGAAATGAATAATTGCCACGGGACAGACCCACAATGACAGAAGCATATTAGCACCTGTCCAATGCCTTGCTGCCAATAAGTAGGTCTTATCGGGTTTTCACTGGTTGAGTACAAGCCGTCTTGGATACTGTCAGGGCATGTTGGGCCCTTCATCAAACTGGGCTGATGACTTAACCTGAGGGTCCCGACAATCCCTATCGATAAATGCTACGGCAAATCAGGTCATGCTTGCCTCAGCTGTCTAAGCATTTAACCAACTGCTTACCCCTTAATATCCGGCCAAATCAAATTGACCAGACCTTACCCAGTCACAGACTTAACCCACGCCTACCAACAGGTGTCCATGGCCGCCATTGGGGCCTTTTAGACCTAAAAACTGTCCCTAGTCCTGGTATTGCTCTCCCCCACCCTGATTAACCCATCTTCAGGCCATCCTACCCTCCTCCTGACATCCCCATTGACCTTTTGGGTCTGCCCCAGATTATTGATCTCCTGGCTCTCACAGGTCACAACAGAGGCATATATAAGGCTGCGTGAGAAAGTTAAGGTCCTTTCGCTAGGGCACGAGTCTCCATATAAAGGCCCTGTCTGGCCGTGTATGGGATCATCCTTTGGGTTCAGGAGAGGGCACCAGTCCTAGCAGGTGCCTTTTGTCACACCCTGGAGAAGCTGCGCAGGTGTATCCTCCTCAGCCCATCTGTCTTCTCTCCAGACAGTGTTCAATAAGTGTTGTGCGATATGAATCAATGTTATTGAACATGAAAAGACTTTTCTGTTTCTCACTTGGTTTTATTGGAGGTTGAATGTTATTCAGTTATACTATACGGTCATGCTGTCAACAAATGATTCTGTGTGAAATTTCTAAAGCATTCCCAAAAGTGGCGTTTCCGTAAAACCAAAATAGGTGAGCAAAAACCCTTAGTAGGGGATTGGACGTGACCAAAATGATTTGTGTGACAATTTCTAAATCATTCTTCGGTTTGTTCGCAAAATATAGTGTTTCCATCTAAACCAACATTGGACATAGTCATATAGGTTAGCGGAAACACTTAGTAAGATTCTAAAGTGAAGCTTATCGTATATATACATGATTTAGATGTGACAAAAAGATTTGAAGTCAAAGGAAATACAGAATGATGTGCAATGTTGACTTTATTAAGGACTCTCGGCTTTCCAGTGTGCAAACTTCTGATCACATAACATTTGCCACGGCCAAATATTCCAACAGTGTATGCAATGAATATGACGCCCATGTAGGGGCTACCGTTCAATGCCTCACCATTTGTACACGTAAAATCGATACATGAGACTGACCTAAAGTGGCCTAAAATGAACTAATAGAGCCCCTGCAAACACTTCAGGCTACCGACTACTGTTTGTGCACTAGTTTTAAACTGTGCTAACTGCCGGGTAGAGACCTCAGTGATACGTAACCGCACAGTTATATGTTTGCCCTGCATACACATTTTATGACGACAATATTAACAACGGTAAGCTATTATGTTTAGCTCCGGTCACAACCCTACGTTACTCCCAACATGTTTCTTGATACCTCATATCCGATCTGCCAACTGAAACTTCCTATTATTAAGCGCCTTATTTCGTAGTTTTCAAAACCTCCATTGCAAACGTAGTGCAGTTTTTCAAAGGGAATTTCGTTTTATTTCTATCTTGCCTGGTGAATAAATGCGGGTAGTTTGTAAAGTTTTATATTAGCAAATGATTATTCAGCACAGGGCAGTTGACACCAGCTGTGCAGGTGTTTCAATACCAGGTATCACATAAACGAATGATGAATATGAATATTTTCATAAAAACTGCCTTGATACGATCAGTTTTTAAATTCAGGCATAATAATGGTAGTTGTCAAAGCTTAAACTAGCAATAGATTGTGATGATTGTAAATAGATAATATTATTATGTCAGCCTGTCAGTGCAACTATGACTTAAAAACCTTATTTCTTTTCCATAAACATAAATCATGCTCAGCAAGAGCATGAACTATAAATTTCGACACAAATATAACGTAGTTTTGTTGCAATATTGCCCATTATTAGACTCTGTCAAGAAACAAATCTAGTTCTAATCAAGTGCTGATGTTAGGTGAAGGGGAATGGAATTAAGGGTCTTACCTTGGAGGTACCTTATCATGATGCACATTGTCTTTCCAAAGATGAAGTCTTGTAGGAGGGTGGGGATCAGAGTGAACGGCATACAAAACACAGCCAGGAGCATGTCACTTATGGACAGATTAAGGAGAAACACATTGGTCACTGTCCTCATCCGTTTGTTCTGAGCCAGGGTGACAATCACCAGGGTGTTGCCCACCACACTGAGCAGAAAAATGAGTGAATAAAGAGGGATTCGCACCTCTCCCCTCATCAGGAGGTGAGCGGGGGTGGGGCCCCGCGGGTAAGGACCGGGAGGCCTTAGGGTAGAGTTTACACTGTAATTGTAGAAATCCAGCAATGCTGTGACATTGGAGGCGCTCTCGTGCAATGCCTCCATGGCAGACCTGTTGTGGTGACCGGAGGTCCCGGGAGCTGCTCCGCCGGACATTCCTCCTCCTCCTCCGCCTCCTACTCCAGGGTCGAGCAGTAGCGCATTGGTATCCTCGGTCAGCGTTAACTCCATGGCGGGGCGCTCATAGTCCTGGGGCACAGCGTATGTTACTAACAGACTGCCTACCTCTTAAAGGCCTGCCACGCAACTATCTCCAACAGCGCCGCGCTGTGTTTCCCCCAACACCCGAGCAGTTTGTGGGCGCGGCTTACCCAACCACACCTCGCTTTTTACTCCAGTAACGAGAACTATATGGGTATGAGACCATATGGCTTTTCCTCCTCTCTGCCAGTGCCTGAGCCTAGAATGATTACAGGTGTAAAGGTCCAAGACAGAACACTTATCAAAACCGCCGCCTCCAGAAGCTGTAGGCAGATAAGTTACCTTATTGAAGTATAATCCCTCAAAAGTTAATCCGCTGTCCGCTGCATACATCCGCTATCGGTTTGTGCGCGCCGACGTCGGAGACCCAACTTTCGCTACTTCATATTCCGATGACTAGAAGAAAGAATGATGGCGGTTTGGGCGCGCTGGATAAAGATCAGATAAGGGACGAGATCCCGCGTGTCATAAGATATGTCATGGTCATGCTTGAGGCGAGTTATGAGGCCCAGTGAGAGGCGATTAGGCGGCCACCTCTACTGCCTTTCCCGTTGGTAGGCAGTAAAAGGCCAATGCAAACACACCAACACAAACGCTCGTAACGCCTTGCTGCTTGCTAGCACACATCAGGAGTGGAATGCTGCCATCGAGAAGACTTTGGCCTTACCCAATCATCTGTTCTCGCGCTGTCATCTGGCAACTTTTTCTCGGCGCGTCTTTCTCTCCGGGACGGCGGGTCAGTAGGAGGGAGAGGTGGCGGCAGATCGACGATGGTACTACTGTAGCCGCTGCCACTGGCGCCACTCCACGGCGAGTTGGGGCATCACGGCGCCATGCACTCGTCCCTCACCAGCCTTGCCCGCCTCATAGTAATAACCAGCATGCGACGTGAGGTACAGGAGAACCCAGGCTGGTGGAGGAAAAACCGATGGCAGCTTGCAGAAGCTTCTAAAAACAGGCGTTCGGGCAGGAAGGTCCTCAGGGGTGACAGGGGATCCGGGAGGAGATCACCAATTACCAGCGTTCCACGCCGAAGTGCCCTTTGGCTTTGCTAATGATGGCCTACAGAACGCATGTTGCCAAACAGCAATATGGGACGCATACTGCTCCAGGGTATTTTTTTTTTTTTACTATTTCTTCTTTTTTTAAAAATCTATTTCAAAGTCTTAAGTGCAATTAGGACTGTTGGCAAACGTATAGAAAAGTTGCTGTTTCTATTATTAGCACATCTCATATTTTTAGTGAATCGTATTCTGCGTAGGTGGGGCAGCTAAGACCGTGCCTGCCCTCAGTCCTCCTGTGTGTAAGGTCTCCAGTAGATTACAGCCACTCCAGAAGCCCCCATTCCCAACCTCCTCTGAGGCGATAACAAAATCAAAGCCAATCCAAGCCTGCAGTATGTATATGTCCTACAAGGCACACCCTGTACCCCGCCGTCAACTCCCACAGCCTTATCAGCTATGCGGAAGGGGGAGTCATCGACTTTATATTATCAGGCCGTGTCTGCCGCTGATTATCGCCCTCCTTAACATGTTAGGACTACCTCCAGGGCAAAGCAGGATATTTCCTGTGAAAATATACTCACTGGGATCGCACACGTGGGTCCACTCCAGGGCGCGCATGCGCATTCCTCCTTGTGATTAGCGTAAACCTGTAGCACCACTTCCTGTCAGATTTCACTCGTTCTTTAGAGGGTTTCCGATGGGGAAAGTAATGTAGTAAATAGTCTAAGTGTCCTTTGGGTACGCCAAAGTTCAACGAGGTTCCTAGAAGCGCAAGGCTACAACCAATGAGGCCCTCTTCACCAGTGATCTCTCCCCTTGTGGTTTTGGTCTCCTCTAACATATATTGACTCACATATTGACAATATGCTGCTTGGCTACCCCTATTTTAGGCCCGGATTTCCCCAGACATAGGCCTGACAGCCGTGTGGTGGCAGGTGATAATGTGTCTGGTTACCTCCCAGGGGACAACCATAAGATCGTTGGTCGAACCTAAGACATGCTGCTAAGACATGGCATTGCCTCGTCTCCAACGGGTGCTTCCGGAGGGTATTTCATAAAAAAATCTTTGTAAAAATCTTTGTTGTACAATTTTCTTAAAACACAAAGAAATATCTAAGAATTTTCTTAGCTATTTTCTTAAAAACGCTATTGTAGAACTTCCACTGATAACATGATAAATTCTTTGTTAGTTTTTCTTGTGATTTTCTAGGCCTTGGATTTTCCTTTCTTTTTATTATGGAATCTCAACAACCCTCCCTCTGTGTCATTAAATGGATATCAAATAACAACCTAGATCAAACAAAATATAGATTAGGGGGACCTGAAATAAAATGTGAATAAGTTCAGAAGTCTAACAATGATTTGCTTATGAAAGGGTTTCACAATGAATTCTTGAAGTTAGAATTCAAGAATTCTAATTTACCATTATGAAACAGAAAATGATATCTTTGTACCACATTTTTGGCACATGGTCCTTATGAAATACCCAGGTCAAAATTATTTCTTGGCAACCCATAAACCATTGGAATTCCAGTGACTGAGATCAAATTTTAGGTCATCTCAAACTTCCAAATTCTCATAAATCACTCACAGGAGAGTAACAGCAATACTTTATGAAAGGCTTAAATGAAGAATTCTCAAGTTTCTTCTCAAACAAAATCACAGAGCAAAGAAATTGGACTAAGGAGTAGCAACAAAGATTCTAGGAAATAAGAATTGTTCTGAAATTACCTCCCGGTGACTTAGATTTGTAAGATTATCCATGAGTATTATGTCTCCGTTGGGAAAAGAAACTTGGGCAATATACATTATTTTTAAATTTGTAGGGTAGACATTTTTTAAATAGACTGTCGAGATTCTAAGATATTAATGTAACTATCTGTTCTTTGCTATTCTCCAAGAAAAGCCGCCTATAGCTTTGAAGAATACAAAGAAAATAAAAAAAAACACATTTAAAATACATAATTCAAAAGATTTTTGATGCTGGCGGTAGTGACATTGATGCATCTAAGTCCTTTTTATCATTTTCTTCTATAGTTCTTCTGGGCCCAGATCACTATATTATTTTTTGTATCTGTAGACTGAAACAATGTGAATTCTGGAAAAAGCAACGATGAGCTCTCAATTGTCATAGTTTCATTTATTGTTCTACATATTTCAAGCATTCATTCAGTATTTGTGGGTATCTAATAATCTTGATATTGTTGTAACCCGTTTGAGTATAATTTCATATGAAAAACTATTTCCCGTTAGGGCCTATTTCTGTCGATGAATGTGACTGTTTAAGCCTACGGATGCAAAGCATAAAGAAACACAGTAAAACATGTCAGGGTCAATTTGATGTTTTTCCTTATCTTATCTGCGCGCAGGTAGTCAATTCACGGAACGACACAGCACAGACCCTAGAGTGCGGCATACTTCAATTGGGCACCGACAGGCTGAGGCCCATAGAGACATGGGCAGCATTCACAACGCGTCTGCTTCTCCATGGGCCCGCCTCCCTTAACGTTCACCTTTAACTCGTCATGATCCAAGAGACCGTGGGCTTAAATAAGACCAAATGGCACCGAGGTGGCCTAGGGGCAGCTCCCACATACAACCCACGACCTATTAGTCGATTAGAGGTGTCGTTAATATTGATAAACGCCGGGGATCCCAGACGGGGTAGGGGCTGGGACCTGTCATGTGAATACCTGAGGTAGGGGGTGGCTACCACGTGCCGATTGTTAATGCTGTGATGTACACGCAATGGGGAATAACTGCCTTAGACCCTGGACCTCCGCTCCCCCATCACCTCCACGTCCACCACTGGAGGTGGTTCATTCAGCCAAGGCCTCCACGGCGCAGGGCTCCTGTCAGGAGGAAAAACAAATCTAATAAGACAGGTAGCAAAAGTTTGGTCTGGCCTTCTCAGGTTATTTGGAAAAAAGACAAAAGAATCTGCCCTAAATTTGGAGCAATACTCTGACTTTTGGGTACTTTAAATGGGCATGTTTTGTAGATCTTTCTTATAACGACTCTGGTTGGATTAGGGATTATTTATAGGTAATAGATGTCGGTGGTGACATTTAGTTATTTCTGCCATTCACCCGAACAATTAACTTATGGCCCGATGATGGGTATTTTTGTATTAAAGATCACACACGTTGCTAACCTCCTTTATCAAAGTTTAATGATCAATTAGTCGGCCTATTCTATTATAATCATTTCATTACGGCAAAAAGAACTCAATTTACAATTAGGACACATGATAAAACACAGCTCATCTAAATCAAAATCCCCATTAAAAGTTCGTTGTGATATATAAGGTTATGCAAGCCATGGTCATACCTGTCAAAGCTGGATTAATTTACACAAGAAAGACAATTGATCGGTACTGAAAAGTAACTAGACGAGGTTGATGATATAGTGTTGGGTGGTAAAGGGCGGAAGAAATGAGGCTGGGGAGTTATATGTGGATTAAATTGACAAACTCACTCTCCAGCCCGAGCCTTCTATAAGGCAGTCTAGTGATGGATCGCCTGTGCTTGGAGATCAATCAATCACCACCTCTGCATTGGGTTGTCACCTCCCATCTGCATATGCATATGGAAATATCTGTGGTACAGCCTTATATGAGTGCTAGGAGCCTTTCTTCTATAAGGCATTGCCCTGGTGATATAACCCTCCAAACCGAGCTACTCTTGGCCGACCACCCTTTTCATTGAACGAGCAGATATTCTGGGAGGCAGGGGTGAAATGTGAGCATGCATATCTGTAGAGAATTATTTCTGAATACTGACTCATGTGTCATGTGTGCTCTTCACAAGAGCAAATTCTACCAAGACTTGCCTCCTCGATGAAAAAAAGCTGCTTTAGTTCATTCCAATACATGTGTCCTGTTTAGGAACCTAATTCCATTGTCATTTTAATTACGCATTTTAATGCGGGGAATAGCTTTTAGATAGGGTTACCTTTCTCTAGGTCTATTGGAAGTAGATTGAAAGGCAAATTTCGCAGCTGGTCGAAAATCGAATGAATAGCAGTCAAAGGGGCGCGGCTGTGGTAGATGGGCATGTTTCAAAGTGGTATGGATTAAGCAATCTCGCTTTAAAACTAGATTAAAGTGCCGTTAGATTTAAGAGAATTTTAACGATGTACATTGATTAATTTTTGGAAATGTATATATTTTTATGCTATATTAATGATGATAAAGAATACGAACAGGAAAAAAAAGAGTACATTATTTGGATTTCTGTTGTACTGTTTCAAGATATCGGATTGGTGAACAGGTAAAACACGGTAAACCGCATCAAAGCCCTTCTCAGAGAAGCTCCTAAGTTTAAAATATCATGACGGTTTAGATCAGCTAGATTTTGCAACGACGCCTCTGAGATTACATATTATATATTTTGTAAAGAATAATTATATAATAAACACTATATAAATGAATCGTAGAAGTGAGATTTGACCATAAAAAATACCATGAAAATGGCTAAAGGAAGAGGCTACATCAAGAAAATTAATAGGCCCTGTTGTTTTCCGTTGACGTCAAACTCCCCACTGACGGCATTTAGACTCAGCAGGGGTATCTCTACAGACGTGGGTGTTTTCCATCGATCAAAATATTTTTCTCATTGAGCCAATCGGCACAGCATCCATGTTTACAAGCAATGACATACAAACAGTTTCTTAGCTATCGCACCAAAAGTGTACAAAAACACGCGGGCCAATTGCCAATAATGTTTGATCAATAACTTATCAACATATCTTATTCCACCCCACCTCGAAGTCGCATTCAATCCAGTTCGATAACTGAAAATCCAACCTGCTCCAGCTCCGTATAATCTAAAACCTCTTTTATATAATCATTCATAGGCGTCGGCTCTCAGAACTCTCAAGCGTTACTGTTTTAAAGAGTAACACATTGTGGAAACATGTGGTACTTACTAGCCTAGAAGACGGATTTAGTAACCGACAGAATCTTTATAGCCTTCACCACACCATCACTGTCTCGGGGCAATCCCCTGGTATTCCTGGGTCAGGCACGGATTAGTATCATCCCAGGCAGGATCGAAGCCGCTGAACTAATTAGAGGCAATGTTTCTTATCTTATCTTCTTTTCTGTATCAGATTATGAGAATGATTCTAGTTAAAATTGTACGCACGGTTTCACGCGGATAGGCTTACCATACCAGTCAGGCGGCTGGTATGTATACTGTAAGAATAAAATCATTATGTTGAGAGAGAAGTGCTTTTTTATATTTCCGTCTAATTTGTAAGTTGGGGTGTAAGGAGTAAAAGTGTTTTAAATGGAGACGGGGATCTCCGTGGGAAGGGGATTAATCATCGTATCCTTGACACAAAAAGGCTAAGTACCTCGGGTTCTGAGCATGTCTTATGAATAGAAGTGCGGCTTATTAGTTTTCGCGTGAAGGCCGACATGATCACGCAATGATTTTCACCTTCACTTAATCTATGAACGGAATGGGGTCAGGACAGTGGATCAATAATTAATGGGTGTAAAATCCTGTGATGATGATTAACGAAAATAATACGTCAGTAAGCGCCTTACAATAAATAGGGAAACTTCGTGGTGAGACCTCATGAGTGCACGTGCAATTGCAACCTGAGGGAATATAGAAGGTAAGACCTCATGAATGACGTGCAACCCTTGGGGAGTAGAGAGGCTAAGACCTCATGATCGAGTGGCATGAGGGGAGCATCTGCCGTCCTGTGAGAAAATGTCCCGTTTCTTTATGAGCAGCCCCTATCTTAACGAGCCGGAAGTAAACATGATAACGTTAGCCTCAGGCAAAACACCAGCAGCTTGAAAAGTCCGTAATACCAGCATTTCAGGGACCATGAAAGGCAACGTTGTAGACTGGGATCGTTCATGTTGACACTCCTCTTGAAAAAATGTTATGCATTTTAACTATTTCAGTACTTACTTTAGTACCCAAGGCCAAGGGGTTTGTAAATGTTTGATTCCGAATTTGATTCATATATGGAAGATATTTGATGTAGATGCATTAATCACTACCGGTAATAATCAGATATTGGTTATTTTTAAATAATGAAAGTCTGTTCTCTGTATTACGATACTATTTCACAGGATATAGGAATGTCATTGTCTTTTGACAAAGACATCGCTTACAGAAAAAGGCCCTCGTAAGAAGAAATCTATTGTTTATATATTCGACCTCAAGTACAATTCCAGATTATCCAATATCGACATCAAACATCTCCAGTTGGCATTTCAAGCAGTGGAATGACACCAATGCAATACTTCATTCCCAGACCCCTGCTGAGCGTCATATCCCTATCCCTTTACCTGTAGAGGTGAGTAGCTCAGGTCCCTCTGGGAGCAGCTCACTTTGATCTATGGTGCTGAGTCAGGTGCGATGCTAGTTTGGCCGGCAGGTAGGTAAGGGTGGCGTGCCTGCTATCGGTCAGCCGTCAGGAGGCTTTCGACGGTCGGCATCAGACGGCCCACCCCCAGCCCTCATAAATCTGTCCATATACCTCTGCCATACAGAACCCAGGCCGGATCCTCTGGCCAATGACTCCACTTGCCAGGCTCCGGGTCATTACACAGTAACACTCCTGATAGGAAGCCGCCAGCCAGGCAGATGCAAGACCTAGATGTTTGGTTTATCACCTTTGTATTTTTCTCTTCCCTCAGTTTTTCAATAATAACAAATTATGTTCTACTTTTGTGGATTCTACGTCTCCGATGAGTGTGTACATATAGGATGTAACTAGTCAAAATTCGGGAATATTTATATACTTTTTACTACTTTACAATTTTTTCCAGACGATCAGTTTTGAACTTTTCGATTTATCTCAACCAAGAATAATTTCTGCATCAGAACACCAATGGCAATCTGGAAACAAGTAAATTGTAGTTTATCTCTTATGAAACGGCGGTAAATTTGATTGCTTTAATTACACGATTGCCAATCTGAAATTAACCGAACCCTTATCTAAACAATTCTTTAATAATTCTTAGAAATCTCCATACACTCTCAGTGCCTGCAAAATGTAATGCACAGAAACATTCTTCTTTGGGACATGAACGCCATTATAGATCCAGTTATCACAGAAAAAAAATGCTTATACCAAATAAATACATTAATGACAAAAAAAGGGGATAATTGTACAAAAGAAATACATACATGTCGTATATTGTGACAGCTTATGTCTGTTGATGACCGAAATAAATCATTACTGTTAGTTTCCATGGATCCTAAATTGTATTTATCATTTACGAATGAATGGTATACCCATTATGCAATAGGACGCGGCGTGCCTGGAGACGAGAGATGTTTGGCTTATGGTACTTTTTAAGGGCAGACATTGATAAAGGAGACTGCGCGTGACTCGATGTATCTGCGCGGATATGTCAGATGCTATCTGGCATAAACTGTTAACATTTTGAATAGCGAATCTCAAGATGGATTCGGAAGTAAACCAAAATATATTATTGAGCATCCTGGATTACTTAACATGAAATTTACCTCGGTATAGCAATTGTTGATAAAGAAAAACACCGCGGGTTGAAGGCCAATTAAGGAAAAGAACAATGCCTTTCAAACTAGTTTTTTATTCTAGCACCATACATCAATATCAAACGTTAAATTGTCACCATTTCACGTCAGATTTAATGCAAGCACAGCACATTTGTTTCCATTGCCTTTCACATCAAATCTTTCTTACTTCAACCGTTCACTTCTTGGTAAAGGTTCCTTGCACCTTGGTTATTAGCGGAAAAACAAGTGCGTAAGAATTTATCATGGTAAAGTTGTGTTCTCGTCACCAAGGGTTATGATAGTATGGTCAACATACTGATATAGAATCTACCTTAATGTAAAGTAGTGATCTGAGTCGGTATAAGATGGGGTTAGGAATCCAACATTAAGGAGGTTATCACCATTTCCTCAGTTTAACTTCACAAAGTCGATTCCGTATAGCTATCAACGGAATATGAAATGTTTATAATCCTAACCCTTCATCTAAATAGGAAAACAGAGGTGATAATTATGATAGCACAGTCATAATAAGCTTTATAAAGCCGGATTCGTATTCACAGATGAATGAATGTCCATGATGACATCGATACGATTACGACGACATTGATTCAAGAAAGATAACAATTGAATGCTATTCAACTTGACGAACAATCAATACAGATAGATTTTTGTCGCTATCCCTCATTTAGATATCATGGTACAACATATAACTGTTTCATGTAGTATGTCCTTTTTGCATACATTGGACAGTTGATGCCTGTATGTTACCTTTGCAAATCAAATAAGTATACTTTGAAAGTTGGCAACTTAATTGGAGTTGAATCTGGTGGGGGGGGGGGGGGGGGGGAGCATGAACTGGGAACATACTACTATGAGTCTAGACATTTCAAATCACTCAGTAAGAAATGACACACCGACGTCTTATTTTGGTCATCCCCAGTCTCCTCCCAAGTAAACAACCTGGGATGTCGGCTAGGTCTAAGACATAAGGAGCGGCTTCATTGTGAGCTGCTATAGTGCGTCACAGGAACCATCCCAGACGCCATTATTGCCCTCAGGCCTGGTTATTAGTTAGCCCTTTCCTGCGCCGATATGAGAAAAAAGAAAACAAACCAAAAACACTCAAACAACGCACTCGTAAAGCACACAGATAAGGCTGACTTAGAGTGCACCGCTCTGTCCCTACTTTGCTGTCTCATACAATGGGTTGTAGATAAGCACGGGTGGATGTCCCCATTCACCTGGACACAACTGCCAACCTGGGAATACGTATATGCTTGTCCCATTGTGTTGCAGGGGCCTGTGTGGCCCATTAAGTGGACTCCTGAGGCTCTACCCACCACTCCAAATGACCGCCTGGATGGTGCCCTCCCCTCTCTCCCTCTCATGTTGAAGGCAACCTAATCCTTCAGGATGGCAGTGAATAATGATTCAACGGATACTTGGTTGCAATCGTTAGAATCTTGTTTGTGATGTCCTTCCGCAGTGCACTGGCCTTATCGATAATTACTGCATACTATATGCACTTTTAGGGCCTAATGGATGAAGCTAATTCTATAGGACAACTTGATTAGGCTCATTTGTGAAGTACAATTGCATTGGGTAGAGTCATTTGTAAAGGACATGTTATACTCTAAATACAATGTTAATTGCTCGCTCAGCATGCAAGTGATGTTATTTCTTGGTGTAAGGTCTATAATTTTATGTCATCCGGGTAGGCATAAGTCCCTTTCTACGATTTAAGGTCCCTGGGACCAAGAATCTGAAAATTAATGTAATTTATTTATTACGCTCTCCTTCCTTATTTGTATTATTCCACGAAATTCAAAACAGCAGCCGTCTTCTGCCAAAGACCATTTGTCCCGATTTATTTTCTGACAGATTCTTGTAATACAAGAAATCCTGTCAATGCCAGGATGCAGTAAACAAAGCTCAACAATCTTGTCAATTTTTGACACATGATAATTACAAAATCTATGTTTGTCTGCCCTCCCCCCTCCTCACCCCCAATTCTGAGAAAAGTACGAGTCGAGGTCCCCAACCAATAAACAGATAAAATGAAAGATATTATCAACACCCTTGATGCCAAACAAAACCATACCTTAAATTGAGGCTTACAGTGTAGCCATATGTGGGAACATTTTGATGTTCAAATTTAACTCCACTGTCTGAAAACTATTCAGAATCGATTTTTGAAGGATACTTTCATGTTCCGGTCGGGAAAGATCAGTGTCTTGACCCCTTTGTCAACACTAAAAGGTCCGCCGGACGCCGGAAGTCGGATGCCTTCTGTGGCGGCGGAACCGGAAGGATGAAGAGGGTAAAAAGGGAGGTGTATTAAGTCTGTGTCCGACCTTGTTACCTCTATAGACCTTCCGACAATTACGTTACTGGGGAAGCCACCTCGGCCTGCTGCATGAAGCCAAGGCAGAAGCCACAGTGTCTGAGATATGAGGGGACATACACCGTTTACCATACACTTCATGGGCCCCATGCACGCCACTGTGGCAGCACCATAACGACACATTAACGATGTAACTTGCAGGAGTCATCACTGTTTCTCACATAAATGTTAGGATGGGAAGCACAGCAAGTTCAGAATGAGAAATACTGCAACTTAATTATATGGCCTATGGAGCATTACTCGCGGGTGATTTCTCTTTGTGTGAAACAATATAGCATACTAAGTATCGAAGTTTCGAAACTTCAGTGAAATCAGTGCGTGTCTGAAAAGGCCTCATATGCAACACTAAAAAAGAAACACTTAAACTGACTCAATGCAATTTCGTTGACATGAGTGATAAAGAAGGTGTTATATTTTTCATTGACCGACATAACAATATTGAAGATAAGTGCCCTAAGATAAGTGGTAGGCCCCTACATAGGGGCTACCCCAAGCTTGAGGTCATCCTTTCTCTCTGGGCCTGGTCTATGTAAGTAAAAGCATGACAGGGCTCATTGGTTACCAGATAAAATTCCATTAGTGAAATATGTTCTGTGAGGTCATCAGGTCTTCCAGGGTGGCACAGATAATTATAATTCGAAGGTTTCTGCAGGTCAGGTGGGCACCCCTGTGGGGTGGGGGCGAGCCATTTGGGTCTCTAGCCTACTGTGACAAAAGTTGGACTGGGTTCAACCACTTTGGCAAAATGGCCATTAGACACAGGGACACCATGATCTCTGAGTTAACTGATAAATAGTTCATATTTGAAACTGTTGCTGTTAATTAGTTGATAATAGAACATATTATTTCTGTACGTTTCTCCATTTCTTATTCTTTTTTTTCTCCTTTTTCTCCTTGTATTATGATAATGTTTTATATACCATGATTTTGTATTTGTAGAATGTGGGAGTGCTCACTCTTATCTCACTTTCTTTCATACTATTACACCTGTATATTTATACATAATCCAAAGATAAGCAATAATCATAATATATGATTAAAACTATATTATTACCAACATTATATGAATATTCACTTTCAATGTCCATCCCGATTCCTGCTAGAGAAATAGCACCAAAACCTGGATTTAAAATAGTACACTTAAATTGCAGAAATATTTACAACAAGAAAGATTTTATTGAAGAGACTTTCTCCTTTTGTGATGTTATTTGCTGCAGTGAAACTTAGCTTGACTCTAGTTATATTGATAATTTGATAACAAACTCACTACTTAAGAAAAGTGGCCTGACTCAAATAATAGGATCACATACCCAACTTAATCGTAAAGGAGGACTTGATTCTTACTGATACTGTATTTCTGAATGAGAGTGGAGTTTTGGATGACTTATTCTCAAGTCTTGTTATCAAAGACGTTTGATGTTTATCACAATGTTGATGATCTCTGGGAGGTATACATTAATCGTGTTACTGCTATTTTGCTGATTATGTGCCCTTTCAAGAAATTACGCTTGCGTGCAAAAAAGACACCTTGGATGACATCAGATATTACCAAAGGTATAAAAAATCGTGACTCCTGTGTCAGAAATCACAAGAAACTCCTTACTCATCAATCATATGAGATAATGAGGAAGGCACGGAATAAGGTCAATGCATTAGTGCGTAAAGCCAGATTATATCAGATTATATCAAAAAATGCCTGTACCATTCAGCTAATGATCCAAAAAAGTTCTGGCACCTTACAAACTTTTCCTAGAAAATGGGCAATTGGCTTGGTTAACTTAATTCCAAAGTCAGGAAATTTGTCTAATCCAGGTAATTGGAGACCTATTACACAAACACCTCTCCCACTCAAATTGCTTGAGAAATTAGTACTTAAACACCTCTTTAAACACATTAGGCTACTGATATGGAATATCTCCATTTCAAGCAGTATGGATTTCTTCCAAAAAGATCAACTCACAAAGCAGTATTTGATATTATTAAAGATACTCATACTGCTCTAAATAGTGATCTTGTAAGTGGAATTTTATTTTAGACGTAAGGAAGGCTTTTGATTCCTTAAACCATCCCAAATTAATTGAGAAACTTATTGGTGTAGGTCTTAGTAAGGATGTCATAAATTGGTTTGTGAGCTACCTTGATCGCATGCAAATTGTAACGTACAATGGTAGACATTCTGATCCAGCGAAAGTCATCACTGGAATAGGTCAGGGAACGATACTCGGCCCAACATTGTTCATATTTTATATAAATGATGTATTTAATTCATTGAAACATGTTAAACTGAATATGTATGCTGATGATTGTGTGTTGTACTTTTCTACCAAAAATTGGAATGTTGTTTATAACAATATTCAGACTGACTTAACCCTTTCACTGCTGAATATGTCATTCTACAGTTCATAATTACAGAGATATTGACCAAAATATGAAAGTTAGTCTTAAAAATGCCTAAAACTCAAATTTTCTCTAGATTCTTCTGGTAAAATTAGATTTTATGTAAGTTTGATGAAAACATTCCAAATGTTGGCACCCTGCCAATTCACAAAGTTATCTATGTTGGTTATATCTGCATTATTTTCCATTTATTAGTTTCCATGGTAACCATTAATTGCTGAAATATGGATTTTTATTTATTTCAAAGAGAACAATAGGGGGCCTAAGTTTTATTGTGTTTGAAAAAAACAAAACAGTTTGTGATTATCATGATTGAAACCAAAGTTATGACATTTTGAAGATCACATCATTTTCCAAAAACTAACAAATTTCTATCAACTTGAAAAAAGATGGCAAAATCATCTTTATGTATATCATTACAATGTTGCGCGATTGCAATTCTACTATTTTCTAGTGAATTTGTGCTAGTATATTCAAATGACCATATCTCCGGTTCTAATAGGAATTTTTGAAAAATTCTTTCAGATTCTGAAAGCTTAATTCCTCCTCTATAAGTTCTCTTCCTATGGGAATTTACTATAGAGCCACTTTTGTGGCTTCCCGCGCTGAAAGGGTTAAGGATAGACAACACCTCTCAGCGGCCAATTTGCCAGACTCTCTTTAAATAGGCCTATATGATTTAATATGTATGTCATAGTTGTAAGTCATATATCATTCAATACTCTTTTGATAACTCTATCTACTCATATAGATCATATTATAATGTATAGGTATGTGCCAATATGAGCCTGCTGGGAATGCAAAAAACTGATTTTTAACTTTTATTTTTTGAACATGAATATCTCACTTAATATTTGATGAAAAGATATGAAATTTTCACAGCACATAGACAACATTCATTTGCAGGAAAGCATGTCTCAAATTTTTTATTTAGGTCCTAGTTTTTGTTTTATGAAATCTAGAAAATAATGTTGAAAAAAATTATTAAAAGTTTACCGTTTTTTTGACATAAAACAAAAACTAGGACCTAAATAAAAAATCTGAGACACACTTCCCTCCCAATGAATGTTATCTACATGTCCAAAAAATTTCATTAAGAAATATTGAATGGTTACCGAGATATCCATGTTCAAAAAATAAAAGTGAAAAAAGTAGTTTTCCACAGATAATTCCTCAAATTTTTAAGAGTTAATAACAAAATGTGTTCCTTAAGATAAAGAAAAATGTGCTACTTCATTTGATATATAGTATGCTGTTTTAGCTTTCCTGGTTACTGCACAATCGTCATTATCGCAAATGAAGCCACTCTGAGGTGTTGTCTATCCTTAAATGCCTTTACTGATTGGGGCTCTCAAAATGGCTCAGTCTTAGATGTTGAAAAAACCAGAGAATTAATAATAGCCAAAAGTTCAAAGCATGAATTGCTCAGTGCCACGCCCCCATTTAATGTGGGGAATAGACAGATAACCTATGTTGACAACTACTGATACTTGGGCATTACAATTGACTGCTTGCAATCTCTCTTATTTGCCAAACTTCTCAAACGTAAGACATATCGTTACCAACAAAATATTCCAGTTATCAAAGATTTGTAAGTATATTGATATAAACACAGCTTTGGCAATATATAAATAAACAATTTTACCCTACTTTGACTATTCAGGGTTTATATTACTATCAGCAAATCTTGAACAAAAGAGGGAGCTTCAGATTCTTCAGAATAATGCTTTACGTATATGCTTTATGGTCACACTTTCTGATCATACTTCAATCATTGAACTACACACAAGGTCACAAATGTGAAGTCTTGAACAGCATAGAATTATACAATTGCTGTGTCTTCTTTAAAGAAACACTTTATTATTTCCTCTAAGCTGACTACTACATTCAAAAGAAGTCCATTTTATATTGGTTCTAGTTTATAGGACCAATTAAGTATTAATGTTCAGAACATAGGTAGTATTTATGTCTTCCATGATGCAGTGAAAAGTCTAAATCTTTTCTATAATGATGCACTCCTGTAAAATCAATAACCTATCCTGCCAAAGGTACATTGATTTCACCAATTATTTGTTAGTGATTGTCCACTGCAATCGGTTTGTGTCTTTGATTTGTTTAAAAAAATTCTACTGCTCTTGTTATTGGTTATAATAACATCAATGTTTCTGTAAGTATGGTATGTCACATCATTTCTTGTATTGGTTTTGTATTTATTCCTGTTGTAGAAACTTGTTAATGTAATTCATGTCAACCTGTTAAATCTTTCAGATTTTTAATTTTCCAATCAGTTACTGTTTTATTATTGTTATCATGTCAATATTATACCGAATTACCACTTCAAATTTATATCATCATGTAATAACCTGAAAACCAGGGGTAACCCTGAAGTTTATTACTAAATAAATCCTTAACAAACAAAAAAAGCGAACTTCTAGACCACCCTTACTAATCTTAGAATAACATTTCAGAAAATCTGACTACAATATTGAATAATATCAAGCTAGGAATTTACATGTTTTAGGGGTGTAACAGATGATAAGCATAAATGGAATGTTTTCCTTCCATAAAACTAAATAGAACCTACAATTTTATAAAAAAAAAGCTGCTGAAAATGTTGGACATTCAATATTAAGGGCTATAGAAATGTTTCTTATAGTCATTCAAATTGCTATTAAATCCTTCATTTTCAAAAAGGATATTTTATACGGACTATTTTGATATGTAATTATGCTATTATAATCAGGACCAATAAAAAGTTATTCAGTTTTGAATGATAAATATAAAAGTTCAGAAAACCACCTTTTTTGCCAAGTAGCCAGCCATATTATAACACTAGATTATACACTCCAAAATGCTAATGGGGCTCTATTGTTCTCTATACATGTAGATAGAAGAACTTTACATTTTTGTGTACTACTGTGAATGTCGAATAACTTTGTTAATCAGGTTAATCTGTGGTACAATCGGCTAGAGCATTAGGCTGTTAACGTTAATCTAAAGGTAGTTTGAAAATTCATTCATTATGGGTGGAAATATCAGAATTATTCATTAATTTTCTATTGTTCTTAGAGGGATGTACTGACGCGGGTGTCACTTTTATTGCATAGTATCTTAGCTAGCTTTAGTTAGAAGCAAGGATCGGGGCTAAGATCAACTCTCTAAGTAATTCTGTGGGCGGAGAGTGAGGCGCTCCTCAGAGTGAACAGTAAATTTAAACCCTATAGTTCAGGGGTTTTGTCGACACAATTGATCAAGATTAGCCTGCAGGTCCTCAAAATACAATAAATGAACTATCCACGGTAGGGTGTGTAAAGTAATATTTCAACAGAAGTACTACATAGGACCTAATTACTTCTAGATTGCTGCTGCTTGTTGGCCGTTCAGGCCCGTAAAGGGTGAAAAGGGGGTAGGCCTTTATTGCGCATTTTATTTAACGCAGCCACATTTGTCTCTTGCATTTGTCAGGTATGATAATCAGAACACACGGTTTTGTTTAAGATTTTATTTCTAGCCATTACCATTATTGCCAAGGGGAACATAATTGTGATATAATTATTTTAGGTTTTAGACCTTTATCGCGCATGTCAGTCTAATATCTAAGGCCCAGGCCTATAGAGAGAAATAAATACAATCACAAAAAATGAGTAGGCCCTAATTATTGGTAAAATTTGCAATGACGTTGGAACTGAATCGTAATATAACTTTATTACCCCCATAAATGCCATTATTTACAATGACTCATAATAATATATGTTATCAAATTGACATCAAATGAAATTATTTGAGGGATAATTTCGAGAAATGTCCTTGTAGTCAGTTAACCCAAATTATACTAAAGTGCCAATTATGATCCAAAACTCTAGATATTTTATATCTGGCACTATATATGAGATAATAAGCCACATACAAAATTTTAGGTCTCTATCTATAGTAGAAGCTGAGATATGGGGCGTCCTACATGTAGGACGCTAGCATAATCCACTACCATAATTTCCATAGTATTTAACCCTTTGCTAATGCTAAAAAGAGCCTTATTGGCAAATATATGATAACAAATAAATCATACTATTCATTTTACAAATAGGTATTCTAGCAATCCATTAAATGGAAAGCCACTCATAATTATGAAATCCACTTTTGGAGGGTGCGAAAAAATTATTTTTTATTTATTTTTGGGGTTACCATGGTAACCAACAACCCAATTTTTTGGTTATTTATGATAATATACCTTTATCCGTCATTAAAGGGTTAAGGCAAAATAATGATTTGTTCTAAAATACAGAAAGAGCTTTAAAGTACTAAATACTGGACTTCTATGGGCATCTACTACATACTTTGTATGGAAAATATATGAGTAAATGATGACAAAACTTCAAAATAATGCTATATCATGTAGTATCCACATTGATGCAGGGCATAAAATTAAGGTAGTGGATTATGCTAGCGTCCTACATATAGGACGGCAATAGAAAATTCTTAATATCTCTGGACATTATGATCTGATTTAAATAAGAATTAGCATGCATATCGAGCTCCATAAGGTCTATCTAAAATTCAAATTTTGTCCCAAAATATTTATTATATCATAGGAAAAACATACATTGATTTTTCAAATTTTCCATCATCTGTTTTTGTCAGTTTACCTCATTCTTTGTTGCCATGGCAACATGATGTTGCGTGGGATATGTTTTTATTTGGAATGTTTGCATGATCTATAGGTGTTGAGGTCATATTTACACTAAGATTTTAGATTGTATTCATATTTTGACTAACTTTAACAAGTAGCACAAAACCCATGGTATAGGCGTCCTACCAGTAGGACGTTAGCATAATCTGGGTTAAGTGAAGCTCATGCACTAATATCAGAAGTTTTTTTGAAAGATTTATTGGGAAAATCATAAAATGCAAGATAGGAAATGTGCAAACTGATGAAATGTGCCAACTAATGGGCGGCCGTCTTGAATTTGCATAAATATGGCTAATTTATGACATTTTTCAACATCCAGAGGGGCTAATTTAATTAAATTAAGTAATCCACAGAATAATAATGTGGGAAATGGTTTTACCAATCAAAATGTGTGCATTGGAAATTGCTGTGCATGTCATAATCCATTAAAAAGAAAAAAACTAAATTGTAATGATTAAAATGACTTTTTAAACCTAAATATCACTATTATTTAGGCCTATGTGTCAATAAATATAGCCTTGTTGATAAAATGCAAATTTTCATAAGATACCAACCATCAAAGTCTCACAAAATACAAATCACACTATTTTATGAACAAAATAGGCCTATATGTACCTATATTGGTATCAACATAATTATCCCCCAAACATAATTTCTAAAAAAGCTCATGGGATTTAAAAATGATCACTGCTGTAGGCTACACATTGACCATCGATCATATATGATCGATTTCCTATGGGGCCGTCACTAAAGGATTAATATACCATTAATGTTTAGTCAAATTTTCAAAATTGCAATAAAAGCATCACGAATACTCAAAACAAAAGCCCCATGCAATTCTCTAAATTTTGATCCTCTCTGTAATATCGTAGATTTTGTATTGTGACACCTTATGAAACCGGAACTAGTACGTCGGGCGCGAACAGCATGGCCCTGAGTATGCATGTAAACTTAGTCACATTAAACAGTCAGTAAAGCTAGTAAAATTGAGTCAACAAGTCATCTTTATTACATGGTGTCAGAGTAGAGGCCCTGAAGAAACCCAAGGACCAGAAGACTGAGTGTGACAGGGGGAGATAAGAAGTAAACAGGACAGGAAAGGTGGAGCACTGGAAGCAGGGAGCCAGGAGGCAGGACTGTCAGTGTCAATCTGAGGGCATCTGAGGTGATATGAATCCCATACAAATTGGATGAAACCCCAACCCCACTGTGTGAACTGTAAAACCAATTCCCCAAAGTGAAATTATGCCAAAAATGCTCAAGGTCTGCATAAATTACCTGCCAGGAAGTACACCTAGGCCACATCCTATGCCCAAATGAGGCAGTGACACTGTATAAATAGACTCTATAATTAGGAACTGCGTACAGCGTAGTGTGCGTGTAATTGTGCTATATCTATTAGAGCCTAGTAGTGTCAACAGCGTCAACCATGGCAGAAATGACAGGGATAACCCCACCTAGCATGAACTGGTCAGCATCAGACTTACCCACCGAGTTTAAGGAGTTTAAAGAGAGGGGCCAGTGAAATTTTAATTTTGTAAATTTCTCATCTTATACAGTAGATATGATGCTTTAATATGAATACAAAACGATTTTATAACTATAGATTGATATCTTGCATAGCAAATCTTGTCTATATATCAGGTCACATATCAAAACCCCTGCACACCTGACACAGGATGTCTGTGTGTGACGTCACACAAAATGACGGTTATATTCAAATTTCAAATTTCTATATTCCATAAAAATAATATTTCTTCACATTTTCTTTCATGAATCATTTAATTTGGTCATTTTAAATACTTTTAGGCTCATAAAAAACACTTAGATAAATTAAATATTGTTATTTTTTCAGTTTTATAATTATTCAGCTGTTCTGCTTGTGACGTCACATACAGATAATTGCCCTGTGCAGGCAGTGTCAGATGCAGACAGGGAAACTCAGTTTGATGGAGACAAAATGTGAATAAAACAAAAACTATTAGAGATAAAAGCATAAAATTTGGTATGGTTATTCCCTGGATGGTAAGGATCACGACAGTATACTAATTTTTGGTCACTGGCCCCTCCCTTTAAGCAGTATTGTGAGCTGATATTCAAGGGCCCCTTAGCAGCTAAAAATAATGAACAGAAAGTGACGTACATTCTATTATGGGTAGGAAAGGAGGGCATAAACATGTTCGACACTTGGAATCTATCAGCTGAGGATAGGAAAAAGCCCGAAGTCGTCTGGGAAAAGTTTAAAACGCAGCTAGAGCCCAAAAGTAACTTCAGATTAGAAAGGTACAACCTCCAAAAGTTCAAGCAGGGAGAAAGTGAGTCGACAGATGAGTACATGACCAGGTGCAAGTTACAAGCGCAAAAGTGTAAATTTCGGGACGACAAAGAGTTAGAAGAGCGTCTAATCGAGCAACTCATAATAGGAGCTAGGCATAGGAAGGTTCAGGAAAAGCTCTTAGGGAAGGATGGCGACTTAAAATTAGACGACGCCCTAGATGTAGCCCGTACATGCGAAGCCACGATGGCGCATATGGAACAGCTATTAGGCGAAAAGACCGTTAACGCGATAAGTCGTAAGAAACCTCAAGCAGCAAAACAAGGTAGCAGCAAGGCGATAGACTGTGGCCGCTGTGGGTTAAATCATCCGAAAAAACCTAGGGAAAAATGTCCAGCGTACGGTAGTAAATGTGGTAATTGTGGGAAGGAAAACCACTGGGCGAAATGTTGTACCTCTCCCAAGTCAGACGATAGGGGTGGGCAGAAAACAGGCCCCAGGCCAAAGCAGAAAGCTAGGTATGCCCCACATAACAAGTACAAGTCGGTAAACGCGATGCAAAATGAAGAGTTGTCAGAAGAGGAGGACACATTCGAAACTCTGAATTTCGACTCTCTGACCATAGACTCTGTGCGCGATAACTCAAATAGGGACACCCGAGACGAGGTCTTCGTCAAGCTCGAAATAAAACTCGAGGATAAACCTAGAGTACCGGCAACTCTAAAGGCTAAAGTAGATTCTGGAGCCCAGGGTAACATACTACCGATAAGACTTTTCCGCCAAATGTTTCCGAACAAAGTAGACGCCGAGGGATTTCCGAAACCAGGAACCACGAAACCTCAAAAGACTGTCCTGAATTTATACGGCCGCGTCCCGATGAAACAGTATGGTACGTGCCGTATCCCGTGTAAGTACGGAGAGCATACTGCGATTGCCGAATTTTACGTAGTGAGCAAAGATGGACCAGCCATCTTGGGACTTCCAACGTCACGCGAGCTGAGACTTATAACGGTACACTGCGAAATCAGCGCAAACTCTGGTGGTGTACCACCTACATCCTGCAAGCCCATAGACAGGAGGGAAGATCTCATCGCGATGTACCCCGATCGTTTCGAAGGGATAGGAAGATTCCCAGGCGAATACCACATCGTTATTGACCCGACCCAACCACCCGTCATACACGCCCCTAGGAAATGCCCGATAAAGCTGAAGGACGATATCAAGACGGAGCTGGACGAAATGGAGCGTCTTAAGGTCATACAAAAGGTCACCGAGCCCACAGACTGGGTAAATAGCGCAGCCTACAGCCGTAAATCAAATGGACGTCTGCGCATATGCCTTGATCCAAAGGACTTAAACCGAGCCATCAAGAGAAACCATTACGTCACCCCAACACTAGAAGAGATCACCCACAAGTTTGCTGGGAGCAAGGTGTTCTCCAAGGTCGACGCGCGACATGGCTACTGGTCGGTGGTCCTCGACGAAGAGTCAAGCTTACTGACTACCTTCAACAGTCCCTTCGGACGATATCGTTACTTACGTATGCCGTTTGGACTCAGGATGAGTCAGGACGTGTTTCAGCATAAAATGGATCAAATCTTGGAAAAGTGCCCAGGATGTATCGGCATAGCAGACGATGTAGGCGTATACGGTCGTGACGCAGAAGAACACGACAAGAATCTGCACAATCTCATGTAGGTTGCGAGGCAATATGGTCTTGTCTTCAACCCTGGCAAGTGTGAGATAAAACAAGAACGGATCAAGTTCTACGGGCTGTACTTCGACAAAGACGGAGTACACACCGACCCTGACAAGGTAGCAGACGTGAAAGACATGGCGGCACCCACAGACGTCAAAGGACTCCAGCAGTTCCTGGGTATCGCGACATATATATCTCCGTTCATACCACATCTGTCGCAAAACACCGCGGATCTCCGTGAGCTGACAAAAAAGGGCTCAACCTTCGACTGGACAGCGAGCCATCAAGCTGCATTTCAGAAGGTAAAGGACCTAATCTGCAAAGAAGTGACGCTATCATACTTCGACCTAAGCAAGGAGGTGACCCTGCAAGTGGACGCGTCGATCAAAGGCCTAGGAGCAACACTTCTGCAAGACGGAAGGCCGGTCGCCTTTTGTTCGAAAGCGCTGAACGACTGTGAGCAGAGGTACGCCAACATCGAACGTGAAATGCTGGCTGTGGTCTACGGGTGCGAAAGGTTTCATACGTACCTATTTGGAAAGAAGTTCGTGGTTGACTCAGACCACAAACCACTGGAATCCATTCACCTGAAGAACCTGATGGCAGCCCCACCTCGCTTGCAACGCATGTTACTGCGACTCCAACCATATGACTTAACGATCAGGTACTGTCCAGGAAAAGACGTACCACTGGCAGACGCTTTATCAAGACTGTCCCCGCGAGAGAGAGGTCCTGTGAAGGACATGGACGTCCAGGTTCACCTTGTCCAGTTCTCCAGCGACAGGATGAGAGAACTGAGAGACGCCACGAACAACGACTCCGAGCTATCTGCCCTCCGCGAGATAATTATCGCTGGATGGCCTGATGTCATAAAGGAAGTTCCGTCCGTCATCAAACCGTACTGGCCATATCGAGACGAACTCTCAGTGGAAGACGGCCTAGTCATGAAGAGTGATCGCGTTGTAATTCCTAAATGCCTTCAGGCGAGCGTATTGGAAACCCTCCACTCAGCGCACCAAGGAATGGAAAAATGCAAGCTGCGAGCCAGGACCTGTGTTTTCTGGAACAACATCAATAAGGACATTGAGACCCTTGTTAACAAATGCCATATCTGCCAGGAACACCAGAGGACGCAACAACACGAAACGCTCATGCCACATGAAATTCCAACACGTGCGTGGCAAACGGTAGGGACAGATATTTTCCACTACAACTCCAGAGACTATCTCATTATCTGTGACTATTTCAGTAAATTTCCATTTATAAAACAACTGGAGAAGATGGATAGTCAGACTGTCGTGGATCGTACGAAAGACATTTTCTCCGAGCAGGGCATACCGGAGAGAGTCATCAGCGATAATGGGAGACAATATGATTCCGCAACCTACAGGCAGTTTGCCAAGGAATGGGGTTTCGATCACGTTACTAGTAGCCCACACTACGCGAGGAGCAATGGCTTCGTGGAACGCCAAATCCAGACGGTGAAAAGAACTCTCGTCAAAGCAAAGGAAGGTGGGTATGACCCAAAATTGGCCCTGTTAAGTCTTCGCTCCACACCGATCGACAACCACCTACCCTCACCAGGAGAACTGTTATACCACAGGAAACTGAGGTCGGATCTACCTGTACGTGTACATAACTCTGACCCTAACAGTGATGCCGTCATCAACCGTCTCAAAACTAGACAGGAATCGCAGAAGGCCTACCACGACACTGGTGCCAAGGACTTACCACCACTGGTCCCAGGTCAGCACGTGCGTATCCAAGACCACACCTCTAAACAATGGAATCTGGCTATCATAACAAACAAATCAGCCGAGCCACGGTCATACAAAGTGAAAACATCAAGCGGCAATGTGCTACGCCGCAACCGACATCAAATCCGAGAAACAGGAGAAACGCACGTCAGGGTCAATACTCGAGATGACTCTGATCCACCACCAAAACAGCCTGCACCCCAGTTGCCGGTTGTCCGAGCTGAACCAACTACCAGCTCGCACTCTACAGTGCACGCTCCTACCCCTCAGGTGAAGGAACCTGGTGGGTACACCACGCGGTCCAGAAGAAGTGTCTGGAAGCCAACCAGGATTGATGTGTGACATTTAAAACATCACTGACTCATTGTTTGCATCGTGTTGAAACTTGATATTAACCATGTTGTTTTCAGAGACTTACATATGTGCCTATCTGATATATTATGATAATGGAAAAGTTATATCTAAAAGCTACTCAGCCAAAGACTCAAAAGCAAAAAAAAAAAAAAAAGACATTTTGCAGCTCTAGATATATTATAAGTATCTATACTTAAAAAGTAGTCTACATATCAAAATAAGTTACAAGTAAAACTTATGAACTTCAGGACGACGCCAAGAAGATAAAAAAGACTCTCTGATATATCTCATTATATCTTTAAAAGAAAAGGGATGTAATATCGTAGATTTTGTATTGTGACACCTTATGAAACCGGAACTAGTACGTCAGGTGCGAACAGCATGGCCCTGAGTATGCATGTAAACTTAGTCACATTAAACAGTCAGTAAAGCTAGTAAAATTGAGTCAACAACTCAAGTCATCTTTATTATGGGGGTAGACCCCTAAAATCGACAGGGCGACACGGCTATTTCTTAAATTCGACATGCGACATGGAGCTAAGTAACATGAAGAAAAAAATAAACGACATGACAGGGGCTATATCTTAAATTCGACATGCGACATTAAGGCTTTTTAAAATCGACAGGAAGATTATCATTATAGGGACATGCGACATAGCCTTTTCTTAAATTCGACACGCGACATAGGGACCCCCCATCTACACCCCTTTTATTACACTCTCTAAATCAAAGGGTGATTCAATTTTTCACTATTCTTCCCATAGGACCAATAATATTCTCTATTTTGTGATCTGATCAAAACTTTCAGAATTCACCGGACCAACGTCCTGGGAGTGGGACCCACGTAGAGGGGAGGTTTAATAATTAATTACTTTTGAGGATCTGAGGATGCACGCTTTGGCGCGGGAACTTTGATCAGCCGATTTCTACCGCTTGGTGGCGCCCCCGTCGCATTCCACCAGAGACACGCGAGGGTCGGCAGTCTCCGTTGTCTTCCTTGCAAACGGAATACATTCTTGTTAAATACATCAATAGAAAGTGAGCCTTATTTGTAACCATCACACAGATACATTACTCATCTTCAAGGACCGTTAGTCGGCAAGACGGCGACAAGTCGACAGTAAACTTGAGTGAACTGTGAAGTTGACTTCAACGTGTGGTCAGCTGGAACTGACTGATTATTTTTTCTAGGATTCAGCGCAAGTCGAGACACACGGTACCAAACATTATGCTGTGCTGAGGAATATTCCACACTATAATGAGAGGCCCATTCGCCCATTGTTTGTAAAGCCTGACACTTGCAGCCCCAGACGGTTGAGCGCAATCTATCACCATCATCATCATGTCGACCATGAACATGCCGCCGACGGAGGAAAATGTGAACGCTATTGTCGCCAAAATAGTAGCAGAATTGCAGGGTTCAATGCTTCAAATGCACCTACAGAAGGCAGCATGGGTAAGCTATGAGATTTATGGGTCCTAAAGGGGAAAGGTCGTGACATAAACCCTTAATTTGACTTTCTAATCGACGTTACGCGCGTTGTTTATGTGAGCGATAATAGAGGTGGTTGCTGATGTAAACAACCGTCTCGGCATCCCGCTGGCGTCACCGATCAGTCAGCAGGATGGTGGGGGCGGTGCCCCCTTTTCGCGTTTTGTTTGGGTCTATGCGCATTTAGTCTTTTCACATGTAATTTGTTTGTAAATAACACGATGTAGACACCCAGGGGCGGATCCAGGGGGGGGGGGGGGTCCAGGGGGTCCTGACCCCCCCCCCCCCCTCCCCCCTCCCCCCTCCCCCCACCCTTTTTTTTGGGTGGACCCCTAAACTTCATGTCAAATCATGAAGAGGGGAAAATGCCGCACGTGTACACATGAATGCACACCGTTTTAGTACTTAGCCTTTATGCTGACCCCCCCCCCCCCTTTCCTAAAATAATAATAAGTATTTTATTGACAACAGAGAAGTTATTACAAACTTATGTGTCAGACAGAGTGGATCACAAACTAGACTTAAACAATCTACAAATATCTACAGCTACACTATAATTACACATGTATGACTAGACAGGACTAGACTAGCACAGTACAGAGCAGTGAGGCGAGTCACTACACTATAATAATAATTATTATTATGGCTCCTGCCCACATCTCCTTTGTCTTCTCTAAATTAGCTCACCTTTAGAATAAGAAGAACAGAGTAACTCACTTGTAAGAGGATTTGTAAGTTTATTACATTCACAGTAGTCATAGACCCCATGGGGGACCGGGGCGGGGGCTCCTTTTGGAGCTCCCTGGGAAGAATCAGTCTCCCCTGCTTGTGAGTTGGCACCCTGTGCCCCCAACAGGGGTCAAGGCCGGGTATCTCTATGGAAAAGAATAGGATATCAAACACAGTGACAAGTTTCTCCTAAGTCATATCATTATGTTTTGTCACCGCCCATGTGGCTTAAAACTAGCCGCAAAGCTTTACCCTGTATAGTGTAAAGAACTCAGAAGGGTTCTAATAAACAGTAGTCACATAGACTTCACGTAGAAGTTGATCAAGATAGTTCCACTTAGCCAAAAACTGGCATATCAAGCCTTTACGCTAGTTTCGTATGATATGGCTAGTGCCTCCTGGAACAAAATGCAATAGGAATGCAGGGTGTATTGATTGAGAATCAGTGTGAGCTTGCAGTAGCATTTTAGTGGTAAATCAGTGGAAATAACTTAATAAGCAGGGACCAAAATATTTAAATGAGCTGGGATGTTAATTTTGATTATCAGTAGCAGTAGTCCTGGGCCTTAACACCTGTCAGTGTCAAACTCTGCTTCTACCAGACAAATGGACACCTGTCTTCTCATTGATTGTCTACCTGTGGGGGTCAGCAGCACCAGGGCCTTTTGGAAGGGCTAAGTGACCAGTTCCCCCTCCCACCCCTATCTGTTCACCTATGATATGTTGCAGTAGCAGTATGCTTGTGGGGGAAGGGCCACACACTCAGATTGACAAGTGCTTTATTTGGAGGTGGGCCGCCAACCTTCTCTACACTCTTTCTTGACCAGGTTGACTCAATGCATTTCAATGGGGGTCAGAAAAGTTGTTACAATTTTGTTACCAATTTTTTGTTCCACTTTTCTCAGTAATGCCAGCATTATAATCTTCAAACTATATGTATTTCTGTAGTTCTGTTTCTAGTACTTTGTGGTTTGGTTCCAAAATTCTGAAATATTTGGTTGTTTTGTTCTAATTTTGGAGAGAATCCATAAGTTTTTTGTCACAAAATTGAAATAGGAATTTCCTATAGTAAAGAAAGTAGATCACCACTCTCCATGCACAACAAATCTTTTTCCCATAGGGATACATGGAGATTGACAAAGAAGGTTTCAGTGTCAAATTCCTCACACTCTCCAGGCACATGTTTAGTATTGAAATGGTACTTGTTATAAATATTGCGCAATCATTGAAATTTCCTGTCACTGCCCACCTCCTTCGGTACGGCAGTACCCGGAAATCTAGTTTTACCCCTCCCTGTCTGTTGTAGTGGTTATTTCAGACACTGCCAGCACCAGACCAAGGGTAGTGGTCTGGACACTCAGAGATTACATGTTCCCTTAATTTTAGTCTACATTATCTTGCATTGATAATGTATTAGTCAAAAGTAGCCTAGGCTTTTTAGGTTTCATATTTGAAAAGAAGGGTTTCCCTGCAGGTCTTAAAATCTCTTGAGATATCTTTAGTTTTCTTTCAATCACCCCTGCTGCGCAGCGGCCCCTGCATGACGCACTCTGCATGACAGTGTGTCATGGCATAGGGCATAGGACTGCAACGCTGAGCTCGATTGCTTTTATTGGATTATTGGGGTCTGATGATAGATTCAAATTATGCTATTTGTAAAGAGTTTCGACCACAATTTTGTAATTTCTGTAATTTTGGACAGGGTTGCCACTGGTCAGGGAGAAGTCAGGGAAAGTTTTTTTTTTTTCAAGGTCAGGGAAAAGTCAGGGAAAACTGGAATTTTAAAAAGGTCACAGAAAATTGACCCTGGTCAGGGAAAAATGGAACTTCCAAACCCATGAGTGAACAGGTGGCCAACTTTGACACTCTCATAATCTGTGTAATTCTGGTTGTCATGAAAACTAACAATATAATTTTGTAAATTGTGGCCTCCTGATAGACATATTGGGAATTTAAGGGCCGTTGATATGAGCCAGGAGCTCGGCCTTGGCTACAGGAATTGCCAACAAAAAATTAAGGTATTGTGTTTTGAAGGTTCCAGCCTAAATTGGCAGAAGGACTATGGGCATTTCAAGGCTGCTTATTGAAAGAATTTTCGTATCTCATTAGTCAGGGAAAAATGAAATTTGTCAGGGAAATGTCAGGGAATTTATGATGTCTCTGGTAAGTAGTAACCCTATTGGAGGACCTGAAACATTTAACAAAACAAAATAGATAGATACGTTGTAGCTCTTCCATAAATGTTCTAAATTTATGACCAATAACGTAGCGGTTTTAACGTTCTAATGTATAAAACCACATTACATACAAACACGTTACATAGCAAATGCCAAAATCGATGCAAAACAAAGTTTCAGATTCATTTTCTGGGTTGATTGAATTTTTGCAGGGGTGATTACCCCATTTTCTTGGTAATTGAATGCTTCAAAAAGGTCTTTAATTTTACCCTTTTGTAGTGAGAGTTCTTAAAAAGGTCTAGAATTGATATTTTTTATAAAGTGAAAATGAAGTGAATGTGCAAATTTTGACCAAATCGGTGTTCAAAATTGCGTTGGGACCCTAATAATATATTTGTGTTTGTATGATATTTATCTAAAATACTTAGGGTCCGTCTGGCTCCCAGGATCACATGCCTGCTTTCTCATACGCCCAAAGCAAAACCACTTCTTCAGTGGCTTGTCGCATAGGCTTGTCGCATAGGCTTGTCGCATAGGCTTGTCGCATAGGTGCACCTATAAACTCCCTTATGAAAGTATGTCATTAATGATATTCTACAAGTATATATACTACTGGACATTAGCTTATATCATGTCTCTGGATCTTTAATAGGCAAAGAAACGCTTAGCACAAATTTCAATCTTTTATCTTACAGGAAGAGGTTACAAAACCTGGCCTAAAAGTGTCAGACTTGAAAAAGGGCGTCATTACAGAGCTGACCAAATCAGGTAAGAGACACTTTTACTAATACAATAAGTGCAGATAATGCCACGAGTTAGTTGAAGTGGAATATGTACGGAATAATGTCTTAAGGATATCATTACATGGAGCAAATTGATGATTTTCATGTACGTCGTATTGTCCTTAAAATATTTATTACCTATAAACATATCTTTTGTAGATTTTCCATCGCTTTTAATGTCCATATAAATCGGGTTTTAGGCCCTAAAACAATCCCTTATTTGAGTTTAAGTAGCATCTTCCTACAAATGAAGAAATTAATCTACCCAATGAATGACATGATCCAACTTGACGTTAGTTGAAGATTACAAGGACATTTATCTTGATGGAGAGTAAGTTTATTCGGACACGAGAATGTGCCCCTAAGGGTGGGAAGTTGCACCGCAATTAATTCCATAATGAAGTACCTCAACTCCTTGAATCTTTTTTACTTAATCTTCAGAAATTCACAGTAATGGCATTATCATTCATTTAGGATGAAGGGAACTTTTGAAATTGCTTTGATTCAATTTCCCGTTATTTCTTGTAGGTTATGAGAGAAAGCTGCGCAATGCCGTGTACAAGTGTATGCAGAAGTACCCAAGTGTGCCGCACCCTCTGGCCCCAGTTGAATCCGTCAAGGAGCCAGTCACTTACATACGCCGAGCTCAGGTAAAATAATGCGCAATTTTCTATACTAATGCGCAACATCTACATCTACTTTAGCGCATATTTTCCGAACTGAGTAGGCTAATCAGGTGTAATATAGTTTGCATCTACTGATTAGTCAGGGACTTTCCTTAACATGCAGTTAACAGTGCTGGGTATTAGTAAAAAATCTTGTCATGCTAGTGCAATTTGTTATCTTAATGATTACTTCATATGGGCAAGTGAAACTTTGATCCAGGCTAGTGCAAAGATGCATCCACTAGCCTGGTGGACTAGGCACCTGTAGGGGCAGTCATTGCGCATATGATTAGAGATGGATTTAGAGGCGGGAGGGCTGAGGTTGCCAATTTTTTTTTTTTTAATGTAAAATTCTAGCCCCTGGATACGTGCCATAAATTCATATAAAAGGGCTCCCTTCTTTTGGAAATCTCTGGATACTTTCCTGGAGATACCAATCATAGTACAACTGATTACCCCAGTCAATTATGGAAACATTATTCCCATCAGCGGTTGCAATAACTTCTACCTATGGGGTCCGCCAGGCCCCGGAAATTTTAGACATTCATAAATTAAGTGCAGTTGACAATGCTTACTGATGCTTACGGTTATCAGGTTCAGACAAACAGGACTTCATACTTGCCATTCGCATTTTAATGATTGATTTAGATAAAGGGACTTCTAGATTCCAGCGAGTACTATTTGGTTTCCAAAGTTTATAGGGGCTTAATTTTTCTAAAAAAATGTTTGGACGATGTTTCGACACCTGATCATTAATGTTTAAACAACGATTAAAATAAATTTAGAAACATAGATGTTAGCTTTACTCTTCCTTTGATTTACCATTCGTGTGTAATCCTGTGTCAGTTATTTACAATCGTAATATTCATGGCAAAATATGCCCTACGATTTCGAAGAAGAAGTAGGTTTTGTCTGCATACGCTGCTGCATGCCCCTAAAAATATCAAGCTCAGATTTTGTATGAAATGCCTTGAGTATGAAAGTGATATTAATAAACCTTTCATCCATCTTAACCAAGAATATTAGTTAACCTTGCAATATAAGAGAATATATAAAAACTTGTCCATCATAATTTGATGCCTTTTTCCTTTTTGGTCGAGTGATTCTAGGTTAACTGGGAAAAACGTATCCTGAAGAGCCTCAACAGCATGTGCACAGAACTTGGAGTTCCGCTGGCAAGAAGGGTAAGAAAATTGCCATTAATCAAGATCGAGAATTGATATCCAAAACAGAGACAGTCCTGCCGTCAGCACATTTTGAGTTTTTCGCTTTAAACAAGAAGTATGAGCATCCTTTCTCGGTTTTAATTGATTCCATCAAAATCCAAAGATATTTTGTTTGAAATAGACCTGTTAAGGTATTGATGTAGGTTTATGTAAGGAACTTTGTCATTAATAATTAGTGCATCAAGGAGAGCGGTACAGGGATATGAGAAAGAAATTCGGAGGAAATTGCATACGTTCTTGTATAAATCAAATGTGTCCATCACTCCTATATGGAGGAGGTTTACCCAAAATCAAAAGATATTTACTAATAGACCTGTTAAGGTATTGATGTAGGTTTATGTAAGGAACTTTGTCATTAATTATTAGTGCACCAAGGAGAGCGGAACAGGGATATGAGAAAAGAATTTGTAGGAAATTGCGTAGGTTTTTGTATAAATCATATACGTCCATCGCTCCCATATGGAGGAGGATAGGTAAACACAATTTTGGAAAATATTCTTACAGAATCAAATGATAAACCTGTAGGGAATTTATGAAGGTTTGGCCGGACGTTAAACTAATCCCACAAACAAACAAACAAATATATTGACATTCTAAAAACTTCTCACAATAATGGAAATTCTTCGGCCTAAGAAATCCTGAGAGATAAATATTCAGGAAAGCAACCGTTTAACTTTTAGTTAGTGACTCCTACGCAGTCAGACTCCATTGCTCCCCAAGCCCACAGAACGCACCTTCCCCTCCCTTTCCGTCTGGTCGTTTTGCACGCCTGAGACCCGTCTTAGCACCCCTACCCAACGATCAAAGCTCACGGTATCCTACTTCTCTTTGGCAGCGTACGGAAAAGGAGCAGAAAGATTTGGCGTCTAAGTGGACGGAGATGGGAACCGACGAGCCAGGTGGGTGTGATTAAGAGGCTAGAAGACCTCAAGGATATTTTTTTCTTTTGATTAAATGATTATGGTCCATTGACCTCACGTCGTTCGGAGTTTGATGGATGTGATAAAAGAAATCTCATTATTTATATCTTGAAGACATTACCGTTTAAATGAGACAGTGCCACATCTAATTATAATTAGGTTGGACGTTTTATATGTATGTGGTTAGGATGTGTTATGTCGTTCCATGCCCTGTATTATATTTCTACACTTGATTTCAATCATACTTTTCATTATTTTGAAATAACTTTTAATTCAATAAAGATAAAGATGATTTTTTTAAATAAGTCCTCACCATGTCCTGCCCAGAAGGATTGAAACCATATGTTTTCAGGATTCGAATACTATAACGCTAAATGTAATTTTCCACATTTGTTCCCCCCGTTTAAGCATATGAAATTTGCACTACTTCATATTCATGAAAGATTATTTTCTTCTCATTTACCAGTTGTTGACAACCATGGTAATTGTTCAGTTTCAGCATGATATGTTCGTACACAAAATTTAATGTGTCGTTTCACATAATCCACGGTAGACTTAAGTAATTCACAGACACAAATATAAAAACCGTAAACAGTTCTCTATGTACTAACTGAAACAGATGTTACAAATGTAGAATGATTGTATTCACGTGTAACATACACAAAGTATTGTTTATAATAGTAGTATAGAGAGGAAAAACTAAAGTAGGTTAATTGATTAGTATGTCATCCTAATATGACAAGATATTAATCCAACAAAGGGTCCAATTTATTTAAAACCCCTTTCCCCCAAGTAACGTCTAGAGACGTCTCTGGCTCACTCCGCCTTTGACCCAGCAACGCCTACAGGGGTCGTTGGGCTGTTGCTTATCAGTTAAGCGCTCGAAAGCTGCTCAACGAAATAGTCACGTGCCGCGAAGGGTTATTAAAAGCACCCACCTGGTTCCAATTTTTCGTATGTTCACCCGTGCATGCCATTGTTGAATTAACGTAATTATTGGCATCTAACGTTTTATCTGGTTTGTTAGACTGAGCGTATAAAGGCATGTACCATGATTAGGTAATCATTGATCACACTTGTGAACGAAATTGACAGCATGTTCATGATGGTATAAGATGTGTGTAATTATCTGCATGAATGCACGTTTAAAAAGCAAAAGTCCATGATTTCACGGATAGTCAAAATTGTATTCTATTGAGCATAACCTCTTTTGTTAATTGAAACATATCTATTTTAGTACAATAACAAAAGTTGTAATTTGCATTTCTTATCAACACAGGAATTTTTATCATTTAAATACTTTATTCTATATCTATATAAAAAAGAATTTTTGATTGCATCAGAAAAAACACATGAAACTCCAAAGGAGTTAATTTTTACCAATATTCATGTTGTTACCTTTCATTAGGAGATGTGGGGCAATTAATCAGTCAAGGTAAAGTGACAAAAACATGTGTGCCCATCTCAATGAGAATCTTTTGTGCCATGTTCTATTGGTTAACTTTGCTCAACATATCAATAGAACATTCTGCTTTTGAATTCGGTGATGAAATATGTAAGGGAAAACGTCACCATGCACTCCTTTTTCCAGACATATTGGTCAATGGTTATTTTCTCTCATCACCATGCTTTTTATCTTAAGCTGAACTATTTTATATCTCTGAACTGTCAGGATCTTGGCGGGAGAAACACATTTTCTTATTGGAACTTTCAACGAAGTGTTAATGTGATGTGGTTTTATTCTGAATGAAAATTGTATGCCGTCCCTTGCTTTGAATTTGAATTCCCACTGCCTGGGTCTACTGCGATATATTGCTTTTCTTGATGTTTTTTTCAATGAATTATGTATAAAATGTGGTTGTTTTGCAGAAATCAAATCTCCAACTCGTGTTTACAGTAGGTCTGGGTTTTGGTGAATAACGACTCAGCTCCCAACTCTATGTGTAGGAAATAATAATAATAGGTCGGCAGTGTTTTCTGTAACCAGGTCTTTTTGGTGATCGGCCATCTTTAATTGTCTTGGTTATGGTGGATAAAGAGAACTGTCTCCTTTTAAATGAAAACAAAAGCGACGTTTCCTTTTTGTACCTTTCTGGTTTTGAAGACGTACTGCCTACTTTTTGTTCCAACCGTTAAAGGGATCACACATTTTGTCTTTTTCAAGAAGACGAACACGCTTTCCAACAATGACAAGTAATTGATCGGTTCAAATTCACTAAAATTGGAGGTTATACGCTTCCAAGCTTGCCAGAGGTCCAAGAATAACCGTGATTATTGTAATAATGAATTCGAGATGTATCGAACAAACAAGCTTTCAAGAGTTGTGTTCATGGATAATCATCACAAGCGAAAGCGGTTATTACTTTTATAATTCATGGTAGAGCTTATTTATAACTTTTCCCTATTAGTTTGTTTTGTATTTGAAACTTGGCAATTGGGCACCCAAAACAATCTAGCGCATACGTTCACTTCTTATGTACTATCCATAAACTGTTAAGTGCTAATTAAGTGCTATTAGCAGCTAATTAGCATGTCAAAAACTATAAATACAAATTCTGTTTAGGTTTGGATCGCTGTGTGAAATCCCCCCTTTTCTAGGTTCACACGGATTGGCTATGGCTTAAGGACTTTACGCCCCTGTTAGGGTCTAAGTTACCTAGCTTTCTCACACCGAAAATAATGTTTACTCTTCCCTTTCTGCCATAAAAAAATGACATATCTCTTTGAACAGGAGTGCAGAAAGGATGCTTGTCAACATGGATCAAGGCCACCCAAAGAAAATCAATGATTCAATGTCTAGGGTTAATAATGGCAAACCTAACACTGCCTTGGGCTTTTAATCTTCTACATAGGCCCGGACATAGGCCTCCATTCAAAAAGCGTGTATGGTCTGGTTGCCTAAAAAGTCGGCGCTAATAAATGGAGAGGTAACAGAACATTCCTCTGCTGATAAAAATAAGACATGAAAAATGGGAAAAACTAAGAATGTTATCAGGATTAGAGTGAAGGTTGGGTGGGTCGCTCAGTTTTTGTTGTTGCTTTGCCTATGTTTTAATGTTTTTCGTGCAATACATTAATTTAAATTAACGGTAATGAGTGAAGCCAGCGTTAGGGCATGGCACCCTATTACTCTGATCGAAAAACCTATCAACAGCGTACTTATTCAAAGGAAAGTGAGTTGAAAATAGATGGTTCTGTTATCCATGTACCTGATAAGTATATATATTTATTGGATCTGTATGGAATAATACGTATTTCTATGTAATATTATATGGAATAAGTGATTACACCTTCACCGTTACAATTCTATATACCTTGGTCTCATATGGAACTTCAGAAACTGAATGGTACAATGTTATATTTCCTACCCGTTTACAGGTCCGGTTAACACAAGTGAGTAAGCTCACAAAACACAAACAACGTGTAAATGTATTGGTGATCTACACTATAAACATTATGATATACCCCAAAGATGTATGGAGCATGAGCAGTATGAATATTGAGGTCATTATAGAACACCTACATATTTGTGAAAATATGATACACCTTACTTTTGTGTTATGAGAATGATGCATGAAGACGAGATGGCTGGGTATAGCACCTGAACAATAGTCTTTACAATAGTTCTATATGCAACTTAATTGATAATAGGTTCTGAGTATCTTGCACAATGTATTAAGATCCGGTCACAGCTTAACAGTACATCTGCTGGTAATATATGCAAAATATTGGCTTATCATTGTTACTGTAATAGTCGATGTTGTAAAGGAAAAAAAAAAGGATAATCACAATACAGAATTAACGATGGTTTCAGAGATACACATTAAAAAAAACAAATGTAAACTATATATGTACAGATTAGAATTCTGGCACAATATTGCCTTTTGCCATCTATACCTAATTTTCAGTCATATCTTTTTTTTATTTCCTCAAGACATTCCTAAATTTGACCAAGTGTATAAGTAAATATGCTTGCTTACTCATAGCCATTTTTAAAATCAGATTGCGGGTATCTTAAGACCAGCTAAAACTTGTATGGGCACAGGTAGCTCGCAAATCAGCCATTGAGAAGAAATCCTTTTGAATTATGATAACAAAAAACACACTCAAATGCAATCAAATTATCAAATAAAAACACGTCATACAGGTATTCGAATTAAGCTAAACTGTTCGAAATTAATTTTTATATTCCAGCATTCTGTCGACCAACGAAACGTATGAATCAAATGTTGTGACATTTTTTTCACGCTAACCTTTGAAGTGACCATTTCGCTTACATTTAAATTTTTGACCCATAAACCCTGCGATTATTCACAAGCTTTAATCCCTGAGCAGTGTCAGACATATAGCTCATTGTTTGGTAATACACTATCTTTTATTTATACAGAGAGAAAACACTATACATGCATTTTAGTGTCCTAACATATGTCATTTATTTTTATAAATAATCATGTTACCTTTGAGTTCGTATGAATCCTTACAGGACCTGAAATGACGTGATTTCCAGTTAATCAGCATTGTGTTATTTCTTTAGCAAAAAGATAACAATGACATGTTGATTTGAATTCTTGTAATCCCACTTTTTAGCTTGACTCAAGAATATAGTCTTTTCAAGAATTTCACGGTTTCAGGGAATCCAGAGATAGTCAGCAGCTATGTCCCACAGACCGTGCCAATTTCAGGGAATCCCTGCCACCCATAGACTTCATTGTCAAGAGTCCCAGGAGTTTTTCAAGGAGGCTTTGTCATGAAGTTTAAAGCACTGAATTGATAAGATGAATATCAGAGTTGTAATGTATGTTTTGGGCGGGTGAGCGATAAACGGATTTTCCGTTTCAGGGAATCTATTTATGGTTTACTGGTGTCCATGTTGACGTCATTGAATTTCGCACAAGCTTATCAAAATATAATTGCCGTGTATCGGCCGGTGGCCTCCTGGTTTAATATACATGGCAGGATCCAGTACCCATTTCCTCGATATATAACTGTTTTTTTCTTCACTAATGTTGTGTTTTCAGCATTTGGATTCCATGTTTTCAACAATACGTTTTGAACACCATATCCATTTTCCGCCTAGTTATGAATTATTTCTACGAGAGCTATCCCATTTCGCTCCCAGAGATCTTCAATTAGCCTTTTTGGACAATCATGTCCGCATTATGCGTTGAGCATAATCTCCTTATCAAGTCATAATCTTTACCCATTGTTTTCTCTTTCAAATTGCAACTTTTTGTTAATAATTTGTCTTTTTGAGGAGGCAGTATTAAGACGCACATTCCGGAATAATTTCTATAACCCTCGCAAAGACCTTCTTACATTGGCTAATGAAATTGAGTTTGTAATTGCCCTTTGAATTGATTTCTTTTTGTGATTTTATTCGAATTATGGACTTTCAGACACAGCCCATTCAGTGTTAACCGGGTCTTTGTCCACGACCAAAGGTAGCGGTAGCCTGAGTCAACCTGACATTTAAAAGCCTGAAATTCTGATCCTCTCCATGTCTGTCACTGTTTACTAAAAGGCCTTTCTCCGAGAAGACCAAGCTTTGGAAATAGAACTTTCCTACTGCAATGACGCTTACTGTCGAACTGAAATCCGCATCACAACAGATTTGACAGAATCTGGCCTAATTATTCCTAATAGGTTTGGAAGCTTTTAGTTTAGGGAAAATCAAGTGAGTTGTAATACTGTAGCCTTGACTTGATTATTTATGTGTTCAGCTTTTGTCAGGAAGAAACGCATTTCATATATATTTTATTTATTTTATCGAAAAAAATCGAAATGGTATGAATAGATATCGAATTTTTTCCAATGCCTGATAGTGCTGCAGCATCCTGATCAAAAGGCCTCTAGATTTTGAGTAACCGATGACCCAAAATTAATAAAGGTTGACATATATCATCGCGTTCGGGAGGTCCTAAGCTTTTCAAAACTGCCTGATGCCAGACTGAACACGAATTACGAACTTCAAGGTCACAGGTCAAAGGTCAAAGGTCATCAGAATAAATGAACCTACAATATTTGAAGGCTATTTGCCATATTTTGCCAACTGTTATAGCTAAACCTTAGATATTTTAGGTGTGTATAGCTATGAATCAGCCTCAATCCTGATATCCATATGAATGACCTTGCTCAAGGTCAAGGTCATCAAATTATGGATTGTTTACAGAAAACCTAAGTAATATGTGCTTATGCTTTCTTTTAACTTTTGACAATGATATAAAAGCTTACATATTGGAACATGGATGATAATATACATAGCAGAAGGCCTTCTTTACATGATTACAGGTCAAAAGTCCATTTTAGCGAATGTATTTCGATGAAATATAAGACCAAAGTCAAGGTAATTTGAAAAATATTTTTACCAAAATCAAAATTTCTCTAAGAAGTCAAGTCAAAATCACAGTTTTGTTTGGAAATTTGCTATTTGCCATTTAGATATGGCAAATTTGAATGATTTTGAGGGATCTACCACATTAACCTAGGAGATGTCAAATTCATTCTCAAGGTCATTCACAAAATTTATGAAAATTCAATACCTAATTATAGTTCTATCTTGTGTTGTACTTTTAGTTACATGTAGTTTGCTTTAGATCCAGCAATAACGAATAAAAACCTTAATCGTGTATAATAATGAATCATCCTCAATGCTGTTACATTTTTGTATGTCCTTGCTCAAGGTCAAAGTAATTATATCAAGGAGTGTTCACAGAAAATCTAGCTGCTCAAGCTTGGTTGTGGTCCTTGTCAATGAATATAAAATTTACATATGGGAACATAGATGATAATGAAGATAGTATAAAACCTTATGTACATGATCATAGATCACACTTTCATATTAGATGATACATTTCTGATATATATGAAACCCAAAGTCAAGGTCATGTGCAAAGTATTATAGCAAAACCTACTTTTGTCTAGTAATGTTAACCAAGATCACAATTGTATTTGAAAAAATACTATTTACCAGATATTGCCAATATTCACATTTTTACACTTAAACCTTAAGTTCGTCAAGTTCATTCTTAAGGATAGGCCCTAAGCATGAATGACCATTTCAGTTGAGTCATAATATCTGCAGAACCACTGATGCTCTTTCCTTGTATATAATAGATTTAGAAAACATTTACAACTGACCCCCTCCCCCAAATTTGTTCAACCAAGGTTTTTTGGTTAATCATCTTATGTTTAGATTTCACATTTAACAGGTCTGTCAGGGGCATCCATATGACGTTTTTAGCTCATATTTGGTCCCAAACCAACCCTTAGAGACAGAAGAAGGCATTGACTTTTCTTTGAAATGATACCACCTACTAAAGCCCCATACCAACTAAGACAATTGTAAGTCAGTTGTCAGTTTTGTATGTTGAGTTGGCTGACTTAAGGATTCAAGTTTTGATCAAATTTCAGTCATGTTAAAGCCATATCATAGATAGTGAGATCATTGGAGCTGAACTATTATGGGGTTTAAGGATAAAGGGATTGTTGTGGGAGTATGGGTGCTCTACATTTTTTCTAGAATTCTATTATGGATTAATTAATTTTCAATGATTAAGTTACTGTTAATGGGTCCCTCGTCATCAACTCAGTTTATACCAATACCAACCTAAAGGGTGTTCCAGCCTCTAGGTTGGCAATAAATGCCTCCACTCAATAAAGTAGTTGTGAAAGGTGTCTTTATCAATTAATGCAATTGGTGATAAATTTCTATATTGCTCAATGTCCTTAAAATCTCCATTTGGACTGTCAAGGGCCATTCCATAATGAAGCTGACCTTTCTGATTCCGCACTATTTGTCTGGTTTAGGTGTTACTCATACCATACCTGGGCTTGGGCTTGCTATCATAGCTCTCTGTCAATCCCACTGTGCTAGGGTTATCAAAGGCCCTAGAGGGCCACCAGCTGTAGTGTAGGGCCCTGTTTATAAGGCTCTGCACATTTAAAGAACACCTACCTCAGTAAATGTAAGGGTATGGTCTCCACCTTCTCATAGATTTGATAATTTCTTAAATTATATATGCCTAAGCTGTGCTCCCATTGATCCCGAAGATCATTTACTACCAGATAATAAGTTACCTAAACCTCCTACTAAACCCCTATGTCACCATTCTATTGCACTCATCTACCCAATGGTGATCGGGGGGGGGGTGGGGGGGGGGAAAGAAAAAGCATACATTATTACCGGAAGGCCCCTTCAGGACTAATAAGTACCAATAGAAATTTCCCTTTTTCTTTCTGGATTATGCTGTGTTCTGGCGCCGGTACATTTGACCGATGTTTGGTAAGCTGTGAGATTAGACTGTATGAACAATGAGATGTTTCCTCATTATATTAAAGCTAATCAATTCACAGTGAAACCATGTAACCCTGCATAAAACCAGATCCAGGAATTGTTTAGAGGGAGGTTGCAAGATTTGAAAAAGAATGAAAGTGGTACATGAGTAGACAATTTGTGGGCGGTGGAGCCACCCACAGGGCTGGTATGGGAGGGTCTCCCCTGCCATTGAGGGGATATGGGGGGTGAACCCCCCCTGAAAATATAAGCTCTCACTCATGCAATCTGGGGCATTTTCAGGTACCTTAGGGGAAAATAGTTCTTTTCATATATCTTCTTGCATATATCCATTCTTCCAAGGAGTGGGAGTATATGTGGATGGGAAGGGTCTCCCTCCTATTGGGGGGGGGGGCACCCCCAAATGATTTTGGAAAATATAACCTCTCATTCATGCAATCTGGGGCATTTTCAGGTACCTTGGTGACCTTAAGGGACACTAGCATCTTTTTTCTAATATTTTAAATTTCATTTTGCAAGGAAGGAAAAAGGGCCAGAAGGGGTGACAAATGGCCAGGAGGAGAAGCAAGGTACCTGGAGGGGAGCCACAGGAATGGGAGAGCACACACTTGGCCAGGAGGGGAAAGAAAGGGCTGAGAGGGGACACTCAGGGTCGGAAGGGGAAAGAAAGGGCCGGGAGGAGAAAGAGAGGGTGGGGAAGTACATCTTTCTCTCTTCTTCATTCCTCCAACCTTCCTCCATTTCTTTTTCCTTTTCCCACAGGGCCAGTAGGGGAACGAAGGGCTGGGAGGGCTAAGAAAGGGCCAGGATAGGAAAGAAAGAGCTGGGAGAGGAAAGAAATAGCCAGGAAGGGAAAGAAAGGGAAGGGAATTACACACAGGGCTGGGAGGGGACCCATAGGGCTGGTAGGGGACTCACAGGACTGGTCCGCCAATGTAAAAAAAAGTAGGTTATCATCATTGTTAGGTTAGGAGATTACATTGAACTGGTTTAGTTTGAAAACCTGATTGAAAATCCATAGTGAAAATTGTCTCATATAGTAGCTGATTTTCCAACTTTCATTTAGGTCCCTCCAATGGGTAACCTTGACCTTGATCAAGGTGAAAGCATCTGACATTTACATCTTTTATTGTTTTGTCGTAAGCAGACTGAATATTGCTAGAAGTAAAAGACAAGATAGAACTATAATTATGTATAGGAATTTCATAAATTTTGTGAATGACCTTGAAAATGAACTTGACCTGTCCAAGGTGAGTGTGCTAGAACCCTAAAAAACATTCATATTAGCCATGTCTAAATGGCAAATTGTAATTTTCCAAACAAAAATGTGATTTTTGACTTGATTTTGGTTTTGGTAAAAATATTTTTCAAATGACCTTGACTTTGGTCTTATATTTTATCAAAATGCATTGGCTGAAATGGACTTTTGACCTGTAATCATGTAGAAAAGGCCTTCTGCTATTGTATTATCATCCATGTTCCAATATGTAAGTTTTTTATCATTGTCAAAAGTTAAAAGAAAGCATAAGCACATATTACTTAGGTTTTCTGTAAACAATCCATAATTTGATGACCTTGACCTTGAGCAAGGTCATTCATATGGATATCAGGATTGAGGCTGATTCATAGCTATACACACCTAAAATATCTAAGGTTTAGCTATAACAGTTGGCAAAATATGGCAAATAGCCTTCAAATATTGTAGGTTCATTTATTCTGGTGACCTTTGACCTTTGACCTGTGACCTTGAAGTTCGTAATTCGTGTTCAGTCTGGCATCAGGCAGTTTTGAAAAGCTTAGGACCTCCCGAACGCGATGATATATGTCAACCTTTATTAATTTTGGGTCATGGGTGGGTCTCTTTTTTTGGGGTGATGCTGCAGCACTATGACAGGCTTCCCAAATTGCCTTCTCATGTTATGTTAGATAGATTTCAAAGTATAAATGCCAAGTTGGTACTACATTATGGTTGATAAAATGAGTTTGGCTATTTGCGCGGTTACTTTGAAATTTGGGTTATGTCATATATGGTCACTCTACCAGTAAGACTTTGCAAGTATCATGAATATCTGAGGAAACCACTCTTTTCTTGGAAATGTACAGTGCCTCAATAGATACAGTATCTATGAAAAAGGACCTACATTTATTAAATCTACATGTTGTAATGCAATCTGGTATCTGTATTTCACATACTAATATTTGCGTTCCTCAGGTTATTAACATTGACTGTCCTTCATAGCCACACACGGTTATATGAAATAGTGTATTCATAATAACTATTCATTATCCGCCCGACGCATGTTCTGTATAATGTCAACTGTCAACCTATTTAGAAATTAAACAAAGTTCCCATGGTGTTACAGAAGTACACGGGGCATGTTATTCGTAATGTCTTTCACTGTTCGTTGTATTGCATTAATAACTTGTGTTTGGTGTATTTGTCTACATGGTGATGGTTAACTGCATAAATATACTGATGCTGTTTGTTCTATTTTTGATACTTTTTCATCACAAAACCTTTTGACACATTCAATCTTGTCTGGATACAGCGTGAATAACACATTTTACTGACTCCAGTGTGCACTGCCTACCGTTTAAGTCTCAACAGCATTTGTCTTCTTCATATCAAGTATACAACAGCACTTTAAAACAATAAAAACATAAAAAGATTAAGATAGTTCTCATACATGAAACAAACTGTGACGATATAAATTATTAATTTGCAGTTTATCCTGTAAAAGATTACCAGTTCTAAACATTTTCAAATTTTTCGCAAGCCTTGTTTTTAAATCAGAACCACAGCAGTCGGCTTTTCCTACACTATAGACGTTAATAAGGTGTATCTGTGTCCCATTTCAGATCTGAGTCAGTTCCGGCCTGTGTACGCCCCAAAGGACTTCCTGGAAGTGATCGCCAGCCTCCGTAACCCTAACCTTGTGGACGGCGGGGACCCGACAGTGTAAGGCTTGAATACTAGCCTCAAGACAGGTCTCTGCCTAAGGCAAACCTTAACATAGCTGGTTATCCTTACACTACTCAGGAATATAATATATCCTATCTCATCTAAATCTTGTAAACCAAGGTCGTAAATGTGTGCAGAAAACTTGATTGATTAGGATCTTTCAACTTCTGCTGGAAATTCGATTGTGCACTTGGAAATGTTATAGATGATAGGAGTTTGAACTAAACTCACGACTTTCCATTATTCAAATAATACCCTCTTGTGAAGTGTGTTGAAAATGAAACATTTGTTCGAAACTTTTGATAACATGTCTTATGAACGGAAAATGCCAAGTTTTCTCAATCGTTTATTTCTTTGTTTTCATTTCCAGGAATTCCAATCTGTGGGGCATTATTCAAGTCTCCCTCCCAGTCAAAGATCTTCATGAACTGGTAAGTATTAAAACAAACCAGTCTGGCTGCTTTCAACATTAAGAATTTCTGCACCATCTGCTTAATGGAAAGGCACCACCATCACTGAATAACTTACGTCAAAACTAAGTGGCAGTCAACCTGTCAGAAATTGGTTTTTAAGCTTGCATGAAAATTCCAAGTAAATGTGTTAGATGGGGCAAACGTGTGGTCCCATTGCTACGTCCCCACTCCGGTTTTCGTTCCATTACTTAGTCTAGGCAGTGTGAAGTCATGGGCGGAATAGAATCAGGAATTGAATATAAATTGTATAAGGTGGGTAGAATTCATATCCCTAGACACACCCTGTCTGCCCTTCGGTAGGTCGTATTGAAATTCAGTTTCCACTGAACTATGATGCAGTGGTTTCAAATGTCCCATTTCATATGGTGACTGACGTGAATATAGGAATTCCATTAGAGAAACTACGATGTACGTCCAAGTTATGTTGTTATTAATGCTGCTTTGGCAAATAAAGACTTTTGGGATATATATCGCTGGATTGATATTTCATAAACTATCTTTGTTCTCAAGAGTTTTTTAGATTTCCTTATTCTAGTAAAGTTGACAAAGTGAAGATGTGTATTTCCCTCTGTCGACATTTACAAATGACAGAAAGTAATAAGTAATCAAAACTATTAAGACGACTGCATCTCTCAAGAAATACATATTTTTTGATAACCTATGCATAGAATCTAGGAGATCACTGTGAAGTGTAGTCTTTATTTTCCGGCTTAGACTTTTCAAAAATATCTACGAATTAGACAACTTTGATTTACTTCAAAGGTTAGACGCTTGTTGACATTCTAAAAGTGACACGCAGTTTTACTTCTATGAGATGTCTTTCAATACCTTATGATAGATTCTACTTTTGACAGGATCCCAGTAGTAAATTCTGGAGTGAACACTTCACATAGAACGCTATCGAATCCTCTCAGATTTCATAACCTAAAATTTACAAGCAGTTCATTTAATTTCAACAAGGTTAGTGTTTATCAGATGGCTTTTGTCAAGAGGAGGCCTCTTCAAGATTGTTCCTGTCATATACAAATTGTATTCTATCCCTAAGGTTGTTTGATAATGGTTGATTGCTTGTGGTGTGAGTTTTCTGGGGTTAATTGAGTGACTGTTTGAGTTGATGGCAACAGTGTGGAGGGGATACTAAGCTAGTCTGATGTGAGAGATTAGGCCAAGCATCAATCTTTCTTAACCAGATTTACCACCATACTCCATCAAGGCTTTTTCATACCAGACAGATCAGTCACTTAGATGCGTTTGGGCCGTCTTTGTGAGGTTTTAACAAAGCCCAAGATTATCCTAAAAACACTAGTTCTAATCATTAAAAAACACTAAACCCCCATACCACATAAACTCTATTGACGTCACATAGACTCGTTTTTCCAGCTGCGCAGTCACTTTAAATAGTAGTCAATGAAAAATGAGGGTTCTTTAGCATATCTGCCACAGGCTGCTAAAAATGAAGATTGTCTTTTTCTCTGATTGATCCATTGCCAGGAGGCTTAGGCATTCAGTTGATGTGACTGATTATCTGTCTGGTTCTACATTAATCCTCTTACCAACCGTGAAGCATCACACCAACTCGAGCACTCTTTTTGTGATCATTAATAATCCTTTCATATGTTTGTAATCTTAGAGCCACGGTAATGCCTACCTACCAGATTCTTTTACTAAAATAATAGAATGAACAGAGACATTTTGAACTCTTTTTAGACACTATAGCTGGATGTGAATTTGTAATTCTTCGACGCCAATTGCATGAGGGATTATATTAACGGCCTTTTGATCTGCAAACCCAACCGACCCTTGGTAATCACTGATATGAAATAACATGTGGAAAATGACTGCATCCTGCGATAAATTGCTTCAAAGCCCTCCCAGTGCTTGTGGAGCATCAGATTCTATACTTGCAAACATCCTCACAGATTCCTGCCCAGATGTTGCGCAGAGACTAGTCATTCATCACCGCTGAACGTTCGATGGGCCCGGCTTGGAATCGGCCTCAAGCGGCCAGTGGCCCTTTCCAACCAGACACCGATGGCTTTCACCAGAGGTTGGTTTTAAAGAAGCGCAGTCTCATGGGGGCTTGGACAGAGTTTGCATGAACCTCTACTATTACCCTCCCCTGGGCTCTCCCTGCTGACAGAACATCTTGACGGCTGGAGCCAGAAAGCCGGGCAACTTGCTCCGATTACACGGGGGCGGAGGATGAAGAAAGCATCATGCAAGAATGGCGTTTATGGCAATGGGGATGATTCAGAGCTAGCTAGCGCTAATTGCCTTTTCTTCCTCAGCCAAAGCATTCTAAATTTAGACATAGCCAGCGAGGCCTGTAGAAATTGGAGAGGGCGGAACTGATTTTCAGCATATTGGTAGGCATTTTCCTGCGAAGTGAGCACTGCGCCAAGGGGGTGTTGCAAATTAGCGTTGTCCTGCGGCTTAGGCGGACGCTCCAGAGCCAACCCAGTTCTGGCTATTTTCAGCATCTGGCGATTTGCGGAGAATAATGGGATCATCTGCTGAATCGAACAGCCTAATGTCCAGTGGAAGGACCGAGTCGTGGACGGCGTGCCATCCGTCCAAGGGAAAAAGTAAGAAGGGCCCCAGGCTCTGCTATGCCTCACCATAGTTACTTCTAGGGTCTTCCTATAAGAATATCCAATAGAAATCGATAGATCAGTGGCTATCTTTGCCACATAAAGTCATACATATAGCCATATATTTTGATATAGTCGACAAGTTCACTGTGAACAGAGCAGTCTATGGGAACTTCTGCCAGCTATCATCTATCAGCTAAGTAAGATATATGGCCGTGCCTAAGGCATTACCTCCAGAGCATCATGTTCACAGCTACCTCCTCTTTTGAAGAGGGACAGAAAGTCTCAGATATGCCTAATGAGGCATTCCCTCTGTCGACCGATTGCATGCTTCACTACTGCTGCCCCTCAGACTCTTAGGTATCGAAGGATTCTCCCCACCCCCATGGGAGACTTTAGGCAGTACTCACTGAAGCGATGAACATCCCAGCTACACAGACTAAACCCTCCTCCCCTGGGAATGTCCCTTCAGTCTTAGTATTCAATGCTCAGTAAATACTGTAGACTCCTACGCCTCTTATCTTTTCTAGCAATCCTTTGCCTATACTTTAGGTAACCGTCTTCATAGTATAGAACCTTGAGAGAAACAAACTGAGTAACCACTGAAATAAAGTATTTTTGCTCGTATCCTCTAGCCTTCTGGTGAAAACAAAAGAAAAAAAATAGAATCAGAAAGGTCGACCAGGCCTAGCATTACGTGCCCGAGGATGTAGATTTTACAACTAGTTGGACCATTCTATTGTTGGAACTTTTCCTTTGTTTAGAAAAGACAAATATTTCAAATTGAGTTTAAAAAAGAAAATGGCAGGTTCACCAGTGGACTAAATTGAGATTCCATCAAATGTAACTCAATAACTGTTGTGGAGCTTCGTAAGAGCATCATGTTACTACGAACCACGTGCTCTCAAGACCTGAATTCTCCAAATTTGTATTTTCCAAATTTGTATTTTCCACTTTTGATAATATAAACCTAAACCCTTGATAATTAAATTGATTAAAATAACATTAGGCAATAAGTGGATATTTTCATAAAAAAAAAATAATTGAGAATAACACCTCGTTTTAACAGACATCAATCTAAACTACTGTATTGCTAAACGAATGAGAATAGGGAGCAAACTAAAGCACTCCCCCTGGTTCGTCCAGCAGGGAGATCGGTTATCATTTACATCTCTCACCGTCTCAGAATCGTTTCTGAGACGGCCTGAAGTATTTGCTCACGAGCTCGAAGTGTTGATGGTTCTTGGTCTCCCTGTGTCCACCTCACTTCTCAGAGTACGCACCTCTCTCAGACCTGTTTGACGGAGTATTGAACGGTCACCAGAACCATTCATAATAGTCACGCCCAGCCTGTGAAACCCACTACAGCTCTATTTCATGTTCGAATATAAAGCGTTAGAACGGAGACTTTCTTGTCTTATTTTCACTCAATATTTATCATATTGACACCTCTTTTAATTTACGCCAATGATGTTAGGAGTAAACTCATCACACGAGTGTAGAGTGAGAGATAAATTTAAAAAAAATTGTAGTCATAAGTTTTTAAGTTGTTCAGGAAGAGAGAAGTAACGTGAAAATGTTCCGATTGAATCCTTGAAAATAATCCCACAATTATCACCTCTTTGCTTATGAACCCCTTTTAAAGTAATTAGGAGAAGAACCATTACCAAACAGTGTTTTTACTATAGTCTGTCCAATTCTTTTGCTTAACGGAATCTGGTAAACATACTTCAAAAGTTGTGGGTCATTTGATATAATGGTTATTTTCCGACATGGATGTCTCCTGCTTCACACCTTTCGCAGGAACAGCAAAATACATGGCAAATTATTCAAAATCCATCTTAATCAGTCCACAAATGTACATTATGTTACGTTTGAGGGTTTTCCTCCGTCTATAACGCCCCAGCCCTCACGTTCCCATATGGTCCTCCAGTGCTGTGGTCCTACCCTGTGTGTATATATAGAGCCAAGTCCCAGGTGATGGCCGCGCTATACGTCTAATTACGTAGTCTACGAGCCGGATAACCAGATAACCAGGGCCCGGAGTGGCCAACGATGACACCCAGGTAATACGAGACTCTAATTGCATTGCTGTACCCACCGTGGGGCCCCAGCCTCCAGGGCCGACATACTGGAGGATGGCACACCCTGGAGGAGGTCCCAGCCTCAGAGAGAGCGGGAGGAGTGATCAATGCGCCCTGTCACAGAGCAAACCCGAAGATTGATGATAAACATTTCTGTACACATTGTCGGCTGAGGGGCCCGCTGTTCTCCCACCCAGACACTGGAGGCGCGGCCCACAGGGGTAGTTAGTGGTAGAAATTAACCTCTGCTTATTGGATATGGATCGGGATTGACCCATAACAAGCATGTAAATGTTGTCTCAGCCTATATACATCTCGGCCTATATACTACGTAAGGTAATGGATTTCAAGACCTAGACTTAAATACTTAGCCAAATATAGGTAATAAGAAATGTAGTGCTTGATATGCAATATTTGAGATATGCCACTTAATTTGCATGTGAAAATGAGGACATTACTAGGAAATAAAGGAATTTATCTTAATATGTAAAACAAGTGCTATAGAGATATGACAGCATTAATTTTCTTTAACAATATTATTTCATATAAGCTTCTATTTGTCCCTCATTTAGAATTATATATGAGTTATTAAAAGTCCAGCTTCCATTTTCTGTTTTAATACATCCCTGTTTATACTTTTTTTCAATGCCTTTACTCAGATTCCAATTTAACACCTGACACACACAATTTCAGCCTTTTAATTGTGTCACCTCTTTTTGAGTCAGACCGGAGATAACAGATTGAATACCATAATCCTTTATGGGGCTGGTTTTATGTGTCCATAATGGACCCGCGGACATGTTGCATTGTCAAGCCATGGGATCCCGACAGGAAACTGCTTGTCAATGACCTGCTGGTTTGAAGATGGAAAAGGAGGAAAAAAGTAGATAATTAAAAACAAAAAACGGCCTACCCTAGAGGTTCCTGACTAGCCAGACAACCAGGATCAGTATCCGCCATATTTGGGTTCCCAGGCACCCCCTAATCCTCAGCACGCCCTGGAGGGATGCTCCTCCCCATGCATAGGAATTAACGCCTGGAGGAAAACCCAGAAAGAACTGGAGGATTTGCTTGAAGCCGATGCAATCCGGGGGGTCCTTGGTAGAGGCATTTGAGGAGGAAGGCAATGATAGGAGGGAAAACCATGGATGGGGTGAAGGGTGGGGGTGGAAGGAGGGTTTGACTGTTGTGGTCTTACAATGATATGCAGCGTCACACACTGCTCCGCCCGCCAATTTCCTAGCCTCAATATTAGCCGGGACGCGTCAGGGCCGATTCGGGCAGATTAGTCATCTGCGGCCGTCCCTACCTGTCTGATTAAGGCTTGATGGAGCGGCCCGCCCACCAAATAGGTGATCTCTCAGGGAAATGCCAATAAATGGGAAAACAAGCATTTAGTGTGTGAATAAAAATATTTGAAATATTCAGAGATGATTTTCCATAGACTCAATACCAACATCAGTAAGAACATGCCTAGTAGTGATGAAAAATGACATACCTCATATAGAAAAAAGGCCATAGTCCATAGGCAAGGAAGAACTCTAAAGAAGGGTCTCTAAATATAAAAAAATCTCTTTAATGACGCACTACATTGTTAAGTTACTCAAGATCCATTCCGAGTGATCTCCTTTTTATTCACATTCTGGTACCGTACCTCTCCGAATGAACCCTGCTGCACGGTCCTCAGCCTGTAAGTTAATTACACTCCCGGTAATACGCTTTACCACACGTTCCCCTGGGCCTCTCATGTGTGGCGATGACAAGAAACTTTCAGATATTTTTTCTCAAGAGAGTTTGTAATTTATTCATTTCAAAGCCTATTTCTTAATGACAAATTAAGTCTCATAGCGATCTGACGAGTAGTTGGATGGCTATTACGTGTACTTTATGAAGTTAATTTCCAAGCTCTCAGGTAAAATATATACACCTACTCTGTCATGATTGTAATGGAACTACACAGTTAAAGCTCCATCAAACGCCATTTGATTAAAGGCCAATGAGCGCGGACCCTGGAGGAGGGTTTAATGAACAGGTCCAACTAATTAACCTGTAGCGATTTAAAACTGTCCAGACCTGCGCAGACAGTAGGATACTGGAGGGCCGTGGTTATCGTCAGAAACTGACCAGTTAACACATATATAGTAAAAAACAAGAAAGAGAAAAAAAAACTAGACCGACGGCTGAGCTTGCAGGGCACCAAGTAACATATAAAGCAGTGTACACTCTCCCTGATGTTATTAGCCATGTATAGAGCCTGAGACACTTGTTATTTCCACATGAATTACTTAAGTTTGGGACACTTAAATACAGCTTTTGTCAGCACTTGTCATCCCTGAAGACAGACTAACCTATCTTAAGTAAGCGAAGTAAAAGGAAGCTTTCGTTTATTATATTTTGCATAGAGCGACATTACTTTGAAGAACGTGTTCCTTAGAGTATCTTATGAGAGGGAAGTAAGTTGCAATCTAATGTAAGTGGTCGTATTATTTTTTATTCACTTTCTTCTGACAGGCTTTTATATTGTATGAAGAATAAAAAGACAAACTGTGAGCTTGTGTCTGTGTACAGTTTAGCTGAGAACTAAAGATATTAAAAAGAATACCATGAAATATAGATATAGCCTTAGCAATGGCTGTTAAGGTCCACTGGTCGTGTGTTGTATTGCTCCAAGAGGGGGATATTGCTCCCAGAAGGTTTAGTTTAGTGTGTGTTGGTCTTATTCCTTTTTCTTTCCTCTGGATTTTTTTATCTTTAAAATGCCATTTCTACCATACATCAAGTTACGGGGCACGTAGAAAGATAGGAAAAATAAACATCTATGTAATACTGTACTGTCATCTTTAATCACAAAAACGTTTACAAATGCAATTATACGGACTAACGCGGCTTCGGAAAACATTTTACAAGTGCAATCATTTTCTCTGTGAATAGGTCAAAAGTGTCGAAACTATAGCAGAAAAAACTGTTCTTGTTTGCAATGGTCATCACAAATCCCTCCTGCCTTTCATTATCTATACCCAAAGGGCCATAGGGTATTACCACTTGTTTCAGTGTTGGTTAAAAGCAGCTAAGGACATGCGATGGGGGACACATTTGAAGCCGGCTTCGCATGCGTGCATCGGGGATTAGGTCTGTCGGGTCGGGCCATTTTCGCCCGCCCTGCTTTGGGGCTCACACGTGGCGCGTGGGTAGCATTAGCCTGGATCGGACGTAGCCCTCTGTGAGCCGACGGCCAAATGAGATCTCGGCAGGCTTGTCACGAAAACCACAAAGCCCTAGCCCTCCTACCGCGCCTCCTCGGGCTATATACGGCCAGGCACAAAGGGCCCTCTAATGGGGGGCTCCTTTATGGCCAAATACAAGTGAAATTATTATCATATCATACGTCGCTAGATATACTTGCGTGAGTTTCAATCTTGAAACTGTATGATATTCTGTGTAAAATCCGAAGATATTGGTCCCTGCCGACTCCACACTTTTGGTGGATTTGGTGTCCCTTAAGTTACTTTCATAGGTGATGCATGGGGTGTGAAATGTGCATTTGATGATTATGCAGACAAGTAAACGTTTACATAAGAATAAAGACAAAAAGAAATAATTCCCATTTCAATTATGATATGAAATTGTACCTTAACCACCTAGCCACCAGAAGGTTACATACCCTGAGTCAAATTAAAGAAAATGTTCCTTTCTTCCTTCTGGTTTTAGGGTATAGGGCCCCAACAAAGGTAGGGGTCGCTATGTCTTCTTTAAGACCTTAGAGTCAGTCTATCCCCTGGGGACATCTTAGGGATGACCACAAGCAGGGGTTGCCAATAAAGAACCCCTTTATATGACTGGGGTTTTCAATAATATCGAGATGAGATGTACTTTGTATTCATGCCACCTAGTTCGCAGTAAGTTGGATTGCATGAGAGCTATGAATCATTGAAATATGGTTATATGCCTTTGGCATGTTTGGCCCCAATATACAGCTTTATTTCCTATATTATTTCTCATTCATTTCTCCCCCGGCAGTAGCCTTTTACAACCGTCGGTCCATAACCACTGGGCATCTACTTTTGTAAAGCACCACGGCTCATTCTTTAGGCATAAAAAACGCCCATCCTATCTGACCGGTCATGTAATTTTTAAAGCTCCCATCCCAGGAACCCCTTTATCACTTTTGCCTGTCAAACTGCATTGGGTTTTTAAACCCACTCTAGCGCTTCCCCGAGGAAATGGTTCTCGAGTAGGTGGACTGCCTTATTAGGTCTGCAGGCAGTTCTAACATCCTCTTTGCAAAGGCAGTATAACCTGGGCACAACAGATAGGGCCCTTCAATTCATAAACCTCAGACAACTCCGTTTACCCATTCCCATATCTGTCATTATTATTTGGGTACACAGATGCAGTTCAATTAGCAAATCCTTGGGACTCACCTTAAAAGTGTACGTTAAGATAATTGCTTTTCTCCACAGTGCCTCTTCACCGACTAATGCAAATTGAAGTGGGGGTGGCATAAAGTACAGGTTCCACACACATGGAATTAATCCTGTGTGGCATAAGAATCTGTTTTAATTGCTAGCTCTGAGATGAGTTTTGAGGTATTTTTAAAGCGAATTCCTATTGTAGGGGTTTCATATCATACTATAGCAGTCAGACCTAACAAAGCTTATTTTCTCCAATTACAATGTGGAGTACGTAATTACTACCAGTCTTCTTTGGGCTTTATGTGAGAATAGTGTGACGGGCAGAGACAGTAATGATACCCTTTCCCGATTTTCGTAGAAATGTTCAAGTGGAATTATAATAGTGCTGAATAATGGACATCTAAAAATAGCTTGAATTGTCAGTCTATAAGTATAGCAATAAGCAGCCTGGTTCTTTAAATCACCTTCTTTACTGGAATTTATTGTTGAGGAGTCGCAGACTGAAAAAAATTTATACCTTTCACATTTCTGTCATGACATGTAAAGTTTCTTATGTGAAGGTGAAATGACATTTTCAAGATAGACAGATTTCTTTGGATTATGAGAAATGTATGATTCATAGTAAAGGCAGATTTCGTGGGTTTGTTAGTAAGTGATAACTTGGAATAACGGTAGATTTCCAATTATACACCAAACCAATGAGCAATACTGTCAGACACGCTATACTTCAAAGAAGGCATTTATCGTATTTTCTTCTAATCTTATGCCAGAGAGACAAACTGCCAATAAAAAGGCGAAGTAATTGTTCTCAATCTGCACGCAGACAGGCGACTTGCATTCAAACGGAGGGCTTAATAGGGATTCAAACACTGGGCTGTCAAACGAAAGCAGAGGTTTTCTAGACATAACCGAGAGATGCTGCAACTCCCAATGGTCATAAATCAGTGTTGAGTGCCCCTACTGTCCTAAGTCCCATGAAGAAATCATGACCCTCAAGAACAGTGTTTGAGCTGCAGGAAAGGCTAATGTAAGTGGAGGGGGCGGGCTGGCGGTCAAGCAGACCTATAAGGTTTTTACCCAATCCCAGCCGGCGGCAGTTGCCGTTTGTTTTTGAAGCGAAGAATGAATGGGGTTTTGACGCGGCAGTGGGTGGTTGTGTGAAAGACGGATTGGTGTAAGATGCTCTGGAGGGTCTGCACCTCCATTGATCATTCAGTTTTCCCATGGAGAGGTAGCACTCTCAGCCCCTCAACCGTTTCTTCCGCCACAGACCTAAAACTGACCCTCACCCTCCTGCCGCCCTACCATGTAGGCTTACTCCAGGGGCTCCCCTGGAGCGCTCAAAGCAACATGAAGGCTTAGTGTATGTGAAAGGTAAGGCAGTCAAAGGTCAATCGATCTTCTTCAGACATCAGGATTGCCTGTTTTGTTTGCTATAGTAAATGTCATTGTTATGATGGCAGGATTGCGTATTTGACCTTTTCATTTCATAATGTTGCTTTTAATAAAAGCAAAATAAAGTGGCCAAATTAGTTTTGACATTATCGGATTAAGTGCAATTAGCTTAAATTGTTTCCTTTTAAAAGTTGAAGATCTGTCGCCACTACTACTGTTTGATATAAAGGAAAAGGACTCAAAATGTTTGATAGTACAAAACGTGCGGCTGTTGATTCATTATGTAGTTTAAATTAGTTCATTCACTCAACTTTTTACGAATTGCTAATAAACTCAGACGTGCTAAGAATAAACTCCTGTTTCCTTTTCGAAAAAGAAGTAAAATATAACGGTAAAACACCCCGGCACAGAGCTGCCACCTTTCCGTCTAAATACGGATTTCCGTGTTTTTTGCTTCAATAGCAAATTTTCCAACTTTCCATATTTTCAAGAGAAAATGTCTTTGTATTCGATTTCGGAACGCAAAAATGGTCTATAAACATCCACATATATATTTTTGTCAGTATCAGAACTTTGACACATAGTAAAGTCTGCATTTGCCTTTTCCTTCCTAGAATATGGAAATGTGATTTCACAGCTTTCCGTATTTCTTATGTTTGAAGAGTGACATCTCTGCCCGGGCATTATGTCATGACGTCTGAATAAGATAGAGAAGTATCTAGTAAAAACAGCACTTGAAGGCTATTACAGGAGTTTTGAATGACATCTTCATTGCTTTCCTTAGTTTTCAAGGATCTAACGTTTTAATCTGACCTGTTAACCCCACTCCATTGCAGAGGCTTCAGTTCAGTGAGATGTCCATTAACCAGGCACAGTGTGGAGTCGATGATGCTCCAGAACTCATGGTCGATGTCTTTGATCAGGACCGTTCCAAGCTCGCTAAAAAAGGTAAGAAATGTTTTCTTTTTTTTAAAGAAAATCTTATTTTCCAAATGGCTAAACACAACTCTGTGTGATTCAGTTCAATTTCAATACATTTATTGGATTGCAAGCATATATTGACCTTATGGGTATGGGATACTGGTCGACGTTATTTTGTAGGGACCATTTTTATGATGAAGCTAATCTTAGTAAAAAAATATTCCTTGAAATAAGATAAATGACACGGATCATTGGGCATGCTTGTCGTTCAATAATTGGATCACCCAAGGGAGAAATGTCATGTCACTAATGATTGATAAACCTATTGGATTGTAGGATATTTTTTAGGGAAGCGTTGACATTATCAGGTCAGTTTCATCCAGGTGTTGAGACAGATTGTATTGTGTAAAAAAGAAAAACAGGTTAAATACCTACAGCTCATAGATAAATCAATGATGGCCAGAAATTGGTTTGCTCTTACTTCAGTATAATTTAGCTTCCTAATCAAAAAGGTCCTTCATCATACATTTTATCTGCCAACTTCAAAAAGGACATCTACTTGTCACCAAAAGACCAACTCTAAAGCAAAGATATCGGCCACTGCAATTTGGAAAGGTCAGTCTGTGGCTTCTAATTTTACATCGGACAATTCAGTGGTTGGATTTCCTGTCACCGGTCGACCATTGACGAAGTGAATAGACCACATTTTGAGACCCAGACGGTCAGAGGCATGCCATTAAGCAAAAAAAGAAATAGCCTTGACGCCAACAAGTGAAGTTGTTAGTGATTGATTGTGTTTCGCGGTGTCGGTCTTCGATAGGGGTCACTCTGTAGGCGTTGGATGCTATTGGTGGTAGCCTAGCATGGTGAGAAATCTTTATCAGGCAGATTCAGGCTGATTTATGGGTCTGTCAAAGCGGGCGTGTTGGCCGGGAGATTAAGGCACATTGTGGTCACACCGCTGTCACCGCTGAATCTGTCATCATGTGTGGCACACCGATGTGCCTTGGGGGCTATGGCACACCGAAGTCGTATCATGTCAGCGTACTGATGTCGTGTCAACCTTCAACCCAGGTGAAAGGTCTCATAATGACACTTCCATGTTCTGCTTTCAGCTCTTTCATGTTGCCCTCAATGCCCTGCCTCCTGTAATGTTAATCAACATAATAAACACCCTTAGTCAAGTGACATGCAATTGTTATCCCCTGGGTCCTTAGTGAAAATAACTTAAGCCATCAATATAGATCCAAATCATTAGTGTTACCAAAGATTTTGTGTCTTGTGTTGCATGGTCCAGAAATGTACGATCTTTGGCGTTACACTAATTATTTGGATACAGATAAAAAGGTAAAAAAATAAACATCAAGCACACAATCCCGAAAATTGTGAGCCCAACAACGGCATTGTGCGCGTGGGGCACAGGGCACACAGTTAATCTCAAACACTGAGTGTCTATATTTATGTAGTTCCTGCAATATATCTTAGGGCAAAGTTCTACTCTTCATAGTAGAAGCAACTCTGCTTTTGCACAGATGAAGAATTGCATCTGATGGCTCGGTGCGAATACAGTTAATTCAATCTGCCAGAGCGATTTTTCTTGTCTGGACATCGCCTTGTATTGCCTTCACACTAGGTGAGCGGCATCAAAAGTGACGGTCTTAGTGGCAGTCAGCCTTCCTGGCAGTCAGTTCGTGTGGCGACCAGGCAATTAGCTACTTGTGGGGGCACAGAGAATACCGGCTAAACCTCAGCTAAACTAATGAGCTCAAAGGGCCAATCAGTACAAAGGAAAAGGGTTTCTGCTTGCCTGACCACCTGGAACGATTCCTTGAGAAACCTCGTTCGTCACTACCCAAAGACTTCCCAAGTTCTGTCACTAAGGAACTTTAACTAAAAATAGAGGACAGCTTACAAAGTTCTTTATACCTTTCTAATTAGACGACAATATTTTAGTTGGTGAATGTAATCTGTTAATGGGGTTATTAATTCAAGGTTGACAGGTGAACTTATTGTTTGATTGATTGATGATTGAAGTTCATTTGCTTAAACGGATTTGTTGTGTTAATGTTAGCGGTAATGATAGAATGTTTATGTTCCTATGAAGGAAGTAATCTCTTATAACTCTCTTATATCCTGGAGCAAAATATAGGTTGAAACTTCTTGAAAATCCAAGCTATTTTGGCCTTGGATATTCTTGAATACTCAACTTATTTGAACCTTATGGGGAGATTGAATTTTCTGGGATTAACTTGCTGGTATTGGCCGCTTGAATATTCAGGGATATTCATGAAACTCCGAGGAAGGGAGAGATACCTTGGGATTTCTTGAATTTTCTTGAATGTGAGATAGCTTGGATTTTCTGGAAATTTCTTGACTCTTCAGGCTGCTTGGATTCTCTTGAATAAACTTGCTGGTATTGGCCGCCTGAATATTCAAGAAGATTCATGGACCTTCAACAAATGGTTGAAATAACTTGAACTACCGTAAAACCTCTAATTTAAGCCGAACCCTAATTTAAGCCGCACCCTGACTTTAGAGTTCTTCTCTGGACATTTTTTCGTCATATTTGTTCAGAGGTGCCATTGTATTCAAGGTTGTATAAAACCCTAATTTAAGCCGCACCCTTAAAGTTGAGGTGTGATTGGATCTAATTTCTGAAACTAACCCTTATTTAAGCCGCGGCTTAAATTAAGGGTTTTACGGTAGTTTGAACTTCTATTGGAGTAATCAAATTTAATTCGTCCCCCATGGTAGTTATACACATGATGATGCATCCTAACCAGTGGATATTGAAAAACATTAATTTTTCCACTGGAGGCTTGGAAATTCTTGAATATCCCTAAACTTTCAGGGCTGCTTAAACCTGTGTCATCATGACGATTACATCAGGGGATCATTATCAGAATTTCAATAGTTATGCATTTATACTCCCCAAAGTGTTCGTTATTAAGGGCAAGCTCGGCACCCAGTGTCCACAATTTGTGAGCAGGGTGCACACTTATGGCGTGTGTGTGACTTTTCCCTAGTTTAGATACTTGTATATAGTAGTGTGCACATAAAGAAAATACTGGGTGCACGATTTTGGAACCATATAACCCAGCTTGTGCACACAATAATTCCTTCATTTCAAATGTTGTTCCTATATTATCCTTATAGAGTCGTTGGTAGGGTTACAGTTTTGAAAGAGCCCTGAAGGGTCGGCAGGACATTAAAATCCTTAAATATACAACTGATAGGCGTTTGTACAGAACTTTGTGAAATTCACTGAAACCAGATATAAACCTTATTTACTAAGGAACAAAAGAAGGTTACAGTCTTAGTCTTATGGTCGAGTATTCTATATATCCCTTAAAAATTATCCAGTTTGGAACCTTCACCCTTACACTTTAGAGAAAACAGTTGGAATTTCACACTTCTTCAGAACTCCCCTTATAAACGCATATCCCGACAATCCTCAACAGCTAACAATAAAAAATGGCACCAAAATCTTTAGATAACCTACCTAGATATGACAGTCCGTTCCTATGTATTCTCCCATGCATGAGGCATAACATCATTCATATGATAGGCTTGTGTATCAATTTGATTTTGCTTCATTCTTCACATTTCCTTATCATGTCCTCCTCACCATACCAACTTTTCAATATGGCTGCTCTTTTCTCTCCAAAATATTTCAAATCTCTGGGTCATGTGACCAACAATGAGAAACAGTTTAAAACTTGAAAATGCTTGAATAAGGTTGAATTTGTTGGCCTTGATATAGTCTGTATTGCAGTGCAAGAAATTCCAAGTTAATCCAAAATCACTATTTGGGTCTGAAATATAAAGTCTAAGGTACTCCAAGCTGCTTGGACTTTATGAGGACAAAGGAATCTAAGTTCAACTTATTTCAAGAAAACTTCCATTTATATGAGGTTGAAAAAACTTGAATTTTGTTGAAATCCAAGCCATAAACAAAGTCCAAGAAAGTTCAGTCTAATCCAACAATGCAGAGGTTGAATTCATATGGATATTCAAGAAGTTTCAAGTATTTACCACCAAGCTTGGATTGGTTTTCCTCCAGGATATGCAATACGCCGCAATTGAATTGTCTAGATCATTAAGCCATATATGGATATCAAAAGTATGTTCTCAGTTTTAGGAAAAATCACTAGACTTATGTGTGTTGTCACTTGAGGGAAATAAAATCTTCCTTCAGTTTTCCTTTTTATTCTGAAAATCATTTCACGGTATGCACATGCAAGCAGGTACAAGAAAAACTCAAAGAGTCCTCGAGTCTTCACTTTACTGTACTAATGGCCTTTTGATAAAATGAAGCTCACAAAACTTCAGAAAGTGTGTGTACCATAAGCAAATAACACCAATGAAATAAGACCGTGAAAAAATATATAAAACACCTGAATCACCATCCCTTCATTGTCCTTTCAGTGATGGCTGCCCAGCAGAGTCCCCTGGCACAGGAGTTCGCCAAGAAGGGAAGTCCAGTCAGCTACCGCGGTCAGATCTGGTGCCAGGTGCTCAACGTTCACATTGACGACGTGGTCAGTATGGGCAATCACTCACTCTGTAGACAGTCCCCCCCTTCTCCTACCACCAACCTGCCACTAATTAATAGTTGCCCCACCCTCATACACAGCCCTGCCTGGCCAAGGTTCAAGCCTGAAGCCTAGTCTGGGGCAGGGCCAACTGTAATTAGTCTAGGCTACAACAAAAGTGGTCTCTCTACTCTGTATTCAGTATATTTCTCTGGTCTCTATTTATTCCCAGCGGCTACCAGTCATGTACACAGAGCCAAGCCACCAGTCATAGACACAGAGTCAATGTATCTGTCTGGGAGGTGCGACGGGTGCTTTATTTCCTAGTGTTGAGGTTTTTTCTCCTCACTCCTATCTGCCTTGGATAAAAAGGTATTCGTGGAATGCCAAATGTCATAAGAGACTGGTGCCTGACATCCAATACTCACCTGAAGAATTGTTGCTGGAGTTTTTCCATAGTGCTTTTTAATTGTTTTTTGATAACTCGACTGACTTAGAACTTTATGCTGTGTTTGATTATCTTGGTGGTCGTTTTCTGGTGCTAGACAGCTTTGTCAATGGAAGAACTAGTCCATGTAGAAACCAGATATAAATATCCATTTCCATGTACTACTCAGGAATGGAATTCAGAAATGCAATAAGCTTTGTTACAAATGTTATCTAATCAAATACAATCCAGCAATTAAGTGAATAACCCCACAGTTATGACCAAGTTATTAATGTAATCAAGTGATTACTCTCATTATAGTTCCCTTTCAGGATTTATAGGACGACACATCTGAATACTTTGTAAAGCCTAATTACATATATACAATGATATATTACACATGATGACTTTTAATATGTATACAACCAGTAAACAAGTGAAGATATAACTCATAAAGCGGCTTGCGTGGCGGACCCCATCAAAGAGTAATTAGGGAGCTTATTTTTATTGTTCCACGTTCCTGAGCTAGTCGTTGGATGGAAATGAGCCAGAACCCACTGGGGACCTTTTCCAGACAGGCCATCCAGCTACCACCATGACGTCCTAATGGGTATGGGCACCATGCATATATATATGTAAGTCTGGTGGGAGCCAGAGCCTCCGGAAAAGAAGTCAATGACCTTTCTGTTTCTTATCATGTAGCAAAGGTTATTGTCACAACAGATTTAACATTAGTCTGCTTTGAAACTTTGTGACTAAACTTTTCCATAAGGGATCGCATTTTAAAGTTTCTCTAGCAAGTTTGAAAGTACTTAAGGTGATTAGAGTTTGTTTATGGTCAAACATTTGTGATATCAGGGTATAAATTCTGAGTGTTTACTGGCATCGAGAAGTAGATTTATGGCGACAGGTCTTTGAGAGCAATGTCCATAACATGACAGGATTCGTAGCCTTTGAATCTTTAAGTGTTATTTCAGTTTTAGACTCAAAGTAATAACATTATATTTTCAAAGGCAAACCGCTTATTAAATAGCAAGAGCTGGGCAAATTGTAGATCTTCAGATTCTATTCACATGGTTCAGACGTTTGTTGAGCTTAAATGAGATATACAATTCTGGGACAGTGTGCTGGGACATTGGAAGGAAAAGGGAATAAAGCAGGCATTTTGTATTAAGAATTTGCGAATTTAGGGTAAGCTGCGTACTTTTGTCAAAGTCTTCTAATGAAAGCAAAGCATGCTCAGCTGCACGGCTTAGTTTCCTGGAAGCTTTCTTCTGGGTTATGAGATCCTCAAATATTTGACCTTTTGTGTGAGATCAAAGTGGTTCTCGACAGTGCTAATGAAGAATTGTAGGCCAGCGGCTGATCACACACTTCTTCCTGAATAGCCAGCTTCAGACACGAGTTGAGAAGTTATTTGTTTGGCAAATAACCGCCCAATAAATCTCAATCCCTGACAAGAGTGGCCACCTCCCCATGCCGTTGAATGCGTTGAGCAGAACAACTTAAGCCTACTGAAGACACCTTCCGACAGCATTCAAAAGGACTTACCTTTTCTCTTAATGTTACCTTCCCCAAAAACAGGCAATATGAAAATGGGATTTTTACCTCTGCCGAATAGTAGCCATTGTCTGACCCGGATCAGGAACTGATCAATAGCTTATAGAACCATCTTCTTCACGCCCATTGGCTAAGAGCCTTTTCTTCCTTTCCTCTCCTGGCCTCTGCATTATATCATAACAACCATGCGATGCCAGCGACAAAGATGTTGAAGAGATTGGAACGTGCTAAAAAGGCGGTAGACCGAAGCCGAGCCATAGACGGGGAGATTATCTGTTAGGAGATGGAGGCGAAAGAAGATTTGTCTTTGCGGTGCCACTAAAGGGCGACTGTTGGGGGCCCAGAAATCTATGAATATGCCTGTTTAGATAAAGCAACTGTTGATGGAGTAGTCTGACATACGGAGACTGGTATCCCCGTCTCGTGTCCGTCCCCGTCTCAATATCTCGCCATCCCGCCCGGCAGAGAACCCACTGTGACGTTGATTTCTATTAATCTTCATTAGTCATTTCCAATAGGCGCAGCGTTGGCTGGGCATAATGACTTCAGAAGGGCCGCATCTTAATGATACGCTGTCTGGGTGTGTGCACTATTGGAGCTCTGTCGTTGACGCTCATCTCCTTCAATATTTGATCACCTTAAAGTCAAAGCTAACGTAGACTCGTTGGATGAAGGGTACATTGTGAACGGCTCGGAAAGTAATTTCTGTGGTAAATCTCCAGAACCATTGATTTCTCTTTAGATAGATACTTTAAAATGTCATTTTTCAAAGTTGTCCTTTTATCAGAATAGGCCATATGGGGATTTGCTCTAAGCTTATTGAATGCCTCCCTATGTCACTGTAGATTGCTCTTAGATTTGTTGATAATTTCATATTGTGACTGTTTTCTTTCATATTAGAACCAATCTGCTGTTTATAATTCCAGAGTTATCTCCTCTGACAACCATTCATCTTGGATTTCTTGATAGCTTTGGGTTATCGGTGCTAGCCAAAGGATTGTTGTCATTATTGTGTCTGCCAAATGGATAATCAGATTGATGTGGTTGGATGGGTCGGCAGAATGCAACCCATAACTTGGACATTAAACGGAAATGAGCATGTCCGATTTGGTAAGGAAAACCATCTAAGTGTAGCACGTAAATCATGCAGTAATTGGATTGGGTGCAAAGGGGTCAAATCGGTCGGATGTAAAACAATTGTTTGATTGTTGCAATATTGGTTCCTAATGAAACGTTGCATTTCAAGTAGACGTCTAACCATTAATGTGCTTGAATAAGGCCGCGCTGCAGCATTAGTTTTAAATAGAAAAGTCATAAGAAATGTTACATTTCTATAAAATAACCCAAAAAAAACATATACAAGGTGTGTTTTGTATGTAAACGTTTTATATCTGAATACTTGGAGCTATTCGTTGTTGAAGTCTTGTGATAATGATAGCATAAGTTTACTAAGAAATGGTTCATAAAATGATAGTTTAGATCAAAAGTGACTCAACTAACAACAAGACAGAGAAATGCAGTGTATTTAATGGCTTCCTAGGGGAGGTACGCATATGAATCATTTCTGTTGATAAGGGGAAAAAACTTTACAATGAAATAAGATTTCTCGCACCACATGGCTCCTTCGTAATAAGGTCGGCAAAACCTTTCTTCTCTCTCCGTCTACTACATCCATTTTTTCCTATTCTTGGTCCATTCATCATGACCCATTTCATTGGGTTCTATTGGGTGTATGGTGCATGGGAAGGGGGTGCCCTATATACTCAACTCAAAGTCAAAGACCCTTAGCCTGTCTGTGTGAATGTCACCCAGGATGTCTTATAAAAGTCCATTGGGCCTGGGTGACCTGTAAAACTGGGCCATCACAGGGTGACCATCAGTGTGATCATGACAGGCGTGAACGGCATGCCCAGCGGGCCGGCCGGGATAACTCGCACTATTTGGTCTGTTCCTTTTACGGGACCCTGGTCAGGTTGCCTTGTCACAATGCACAAGACGACGTGCGTGACAATTTTGTTGACGCAGACGCGGGTGGCCGAGGGAACTGGGTGGCAGGGAGTCGGGTTCTCCCAATAAGTCAACTTTTACGTGCCAGTAACCCTAACAGGGCTTCGGATGCGATTGACCAGTCCGAAAGGAAGCCACCGTGGAAGCCATTGTAGAAGCCACATGAATGTTGGTACCAAGGAAAGGAGGCCATGTAATGCGTGGGTGGAGTTGAAAGTGGCACTCGTCAGTCTGAGGCGAAAAGTGGAAAATGAAAACTGTCACTTGTGTAGAGGGGACAATTTCGGGTTCCCATTTGGCAAACAAATGCAGTGAGTTGACACTAATGATGTGACTGCTGGACCCTGTTATCACCATCTGCCAAACCCAGAGGGTAACCCAAGGCAGAAAAAAACATCAAACCCTCATTCCAGAGGAAAACATTATCATGAAGTGCCCCATTAAAACAAAGCCACATGAGCAAGAGTTAAACACTGGAAGAGTAAAAAAGGGCAACGAGGAAATCCTTAAAAAGTTGCGATGAGAAACCATTCATTAATGATTAATGACGGATTTCTTAGGACCTCTTTATTATCAATTATTATGTGCGCGTGTTTCCCAGAATTTCATATCACCTCCAACTCCACCCTTGCATGTGAGGCACCTAAGAATGTAAGAGAAACATCACTTCTTTTCCACAATAATTCACAGTTAGCCTTATGGCGATATAACTAATGAAACACTCGAGATTATTTTGTAAAGGTTTTAAGAACCAAACATCAACATTTTCTGGAATAACCCATGAGACCAACCTGATGGGAATACCCAGTTTATTATTCAAACCCAGGTGAAATTAGGTAACAAAAGAAGGGACCCAGCAGTCATCTATATACATTCATGTAACATGACCTGTAGCAGAAAATTGCGATGTTCGGTGATTGTGTTTGCCTTAGTAGTAGGCTTAAGTGGTATGGCTACCAAATGGCAGCTGTTGTATTTCAGGTCCACTCTCGCTGGGCCTGCTATCTGGGCGTTTAGTCCTCTGTCAACACACCTATCTGACCAAGGCCAATCTTGTTTTCTCACCGATTGCTCCATTCCTGCGGGCAGGGAGAATCGTTATGTTGACACTATCATTAGATGACAGTGCGAGCAGATGGCCTGCTCGAACTGAGCTGCTCATAAGGTTATGACCACCCTGAATGCTTATCATTCCCCCCACTTGTTGGCCAAGTGAAGGAGAAACGGGTGGAGTTTATCGCTGACAGCCACGAGTTGCAAGTTATGGCATGTCAATAGGCGGTTGCGGTATAGTTTGCAACACTCTGGGTATAGATAAGTGACAATGTCAGGTGGTCTGGGGGATAAGGGAGATTGGCCGGTTTGAATTGACTTGGCTTCAGATGTTCACCATATGTTTGCTTTAAGCGTGAGTTTCCACATCCAGCATCGGTTTGGTATGTCACATTAACCCTACTCAGAATTGCATAGAATTGCTAATAACTCTCTGCATTGGATAAGGAAAATTGTTTCCATATTTAATGATATGTTCTTCCTCAACTTTGATCTAACATCTGTTCATGTTAATTCACAGATCTAAGCTCACAACAAGAAGACATTGTTGAGAACGTATTATCCTTCCTCCTCTGACGGCAACCGTGAAGTGTCTTCACAACAAGAAGACACTTTAAATCGCCAAACATTCGTTTATTATCCCACTTATTAATGCTAAATGCATTTCACTTCTGCTTATTATACTCATCATGCAATACTTTTTCAAGTGCATTTCATTTTTATAATTATACGGAAGATCAGTGTAGCAATCTAATCATATTGACGTTATTTAATACTGATAGAGATCTTGGAGACATGTGCTTTATCATATTTTACTAGATGAAATGCTATTAATGTAATGCCGAGGAATTTCCAAATCATGGCGGTGCATACTCATAGTACCATTTGGCTGATTACAGTTGGCATTTCATCTTCTTGGAACATGTTTAACGGAATGTCGCTGGTAACCCACATTCGCAGCTAGCCGCCCAAAAATACCACCTGCTCGGAACAAGATAATGGAATTTGTATTAAAAACAAAAACTGACAAACTAAAGCCTGGCACTACCAGTTAATGTAACGAGATATCCATGTCATTTTCCCGGATTACGTTTCCCCTTAGTTGGCATATTGCTTTTGTTCTTGGATAAAATTTTGACCTTGGAATTGGATTGAAATTAGTGCAGTGAGCAGACAACATAATTATATTCATGTGCTTGTCTCTCTGATCTAGATGAGAATATCCTACCAATAATTATCATGCCCCTGATGTAATATAAACTTGATAAGAAGTATAACAATGTTGTATATAGTTGATGATAGGTACAGTTTACGTTGAGAAGTGTATTCAACGCACTGTGCTGTGTAAATATGATGTATATCAATGGGCTAGTATATTGAGCTAAATCGGGTATTTTGTAAGGTGCCGATGTACTGGGCTCTGGCTGGCTCAGATACATGTGCATTAACCTACCAATGTAGCGACCAACCCCTCCAGCACAACGGTCATAGATCACAATGTCCAGGAAGGGACTGGACGCCATATTGGTGATCAACCAAGAATTCCCATTATTTACTTTCCACAAACATCTAAAAAACATATTTATCTTTAGTTTATCTTAAATGATTATAAGATTCCATAATGAATTTAATATCTTGTCTACTTAGAACTAATGAATTCTAGATACATGTAATATCTAAAGTCCACGTGGTTGTGAAGAGCACGTGGTGATCACCAAAAAGTAGTCACGTGACCATGTCTGCACAAGGTCTTCTATGAAGGGGCAGCACTTGTTTTTCCTAGTAGTCGATTTCCTTTAAACTTATTGAACGATACCAATAACTGTTGCCAATACCAACCAGAAAATCAGTGGAAGGGATTCATTCACCAGTTTGGCTTTTCTTTACGGAGCTATGCTCATGCAATTGCTGTAGGTAGTCAATCGCTGAATGCGGCTTATTTTTTCACACACACAAAAGAGAAAAGAACAGTGACGATTCTCAACGCTATGCTCTGCTTTTCAGAATTGTAGACTGACTTCTATCAAGAAATACAGTCTTACATGGGCTCTAATACCGTATGTTTCTGTACGGATATATTTGATTATGCATCATCAAATAACGCATTATGAATTAGTAAATCAGTCACGAGCTTGAAGTTTGTCTAGCACATATCATAGCGTATACTTTTCATGGTGGCCGTTTTGATATTCCCCTGGGCTGACTTCAGGCTACGTTCTCCAGTGATAGGGAAGCTGAATTTGAACACTAAACAATCCGTCAAATTGTCTATCCATAGAGGATACATCTTAGTAGGAGAAATTGTTACCTAGGACACCATTTAGGGCATATAAATCAAGACTCGAGCACTACATCCAGAGTCCCCACTGCACAGGAAAAAATAGGGAAAATGACAACAATTATTTCCTGACAAGGAAAACACAGGAAATTAGCAAATTTCATCAAAATATAGGGAATTTCATTTGGCCAGGTACAGCAATTCCTGATTCTCAAAATATTAAGGATTTGACTGATTGAAATGATAGTGTTCCTACAGGCTTTACAATTTTAAGAAATTGCTGGAAATTAGAGAAAATTTCCGCGGGACATGGAGATCTCAGAAAAGATGCAGGGAATATGAAAATGATATTTGATTGGGGCCCCTGAATTTTTTGTCATACATTTATACCTTTTTGGCCTATCTTTGCCTTTTTGGTTGGTCTCAACAGTCCTGAGGCCAGGTATACCAGGTATACACAGTTCACACATAGTTCACATTCACCTGGAGATACCACTCTGGGGATGTGGAAATAAAGAGAGTTATCATATTGCAGTGCGTGGTTGTGGTTTACTGTAACGAAATTACAACTATCTTGGGAAATTGGTTCCCCTATTAAGCTAGTGGTGTCACTTTGATTACAGAGAACGACAGGAAACATTAAGTACACAGAGTACTCTTGGGGAAACTCTTGCATTCATTGCCCTTGTTTGAATGGTAAAATATTGGTACTTAATGGAAAAAGAGATTTATGTATCACAATTACACGTCGGGATAATGTTAACAAGGAAACATTGGGCAGACCAAACTAAAGCAAGTCTGTTCTTTTGTGCCCTGAAATTGCATTCTTTGTTGGAGATTCAAAATTGAATTGTGATTAGGTTAAACAAACGGATCTTTTACGATATTGTAAATACAACGTTCTGCCTTGAATACATCAAAACTTTAAAGGAAGTTACCGTTGAGAATTATAATTGATCATTGCATTAGGTTTGTACTTTGATGACGTCGAAAAATAGAATGGAATTTATACGCAATACTTCTCCTGGATTACATTGAAAATGTGAAACAACAATGCTAATGACCAATAATAATCTTATTTTGATATAGAGGTTGCGCAGTGATGTGATTCTGTAAATGATTTACCAGGGCTAAGTCTGGGCGGGAAATAAATGACAATTTATAATTTTCTCGGATCTACTAGAACGTTTAGCAGTTGCTTGGATTTTGCAAGAAGATCCAAGTTGTTTTAATCACCAAAAAGCTCTATATTAATTTTGACCTTTGGATCAGGATTCAACAAGTTCAAACGGGAAATACCTGCACGCTTATTCAAAATAACCCAAGAGTAGCTTGACTTGTCTTCCCCAGTACGCATTTTAGTTAACTGATTAAATGGTGGCAAACCTAAGGTGCTAAACTATCATGTATATTTTGGGGAATTGTAATGAGGACAGTTGAATTTGACAACTGTAAGCTCATGTGGTTCTCACTAGACATAAGACTATGTCAAAGGGGCAGGCAGTGGATAATAGCAATTTATGCATGTCCATGAGCCGGCTAAGCTTTAACTATGCCCTTAAACGGCCATGTCGTAACGGACGGATCAACAGTAGCCAGGGCCACCGCAGTCGACCGCCTCCCGCCACAGAGCCAAGCCCTAAAAAAGCCAGCCATGACGGCATCAAGGTAAAAACACTGGCCAAACTGAGTAAAAGAGCGACCATGGAACAGGACCACACATCAGACGTGTTCAAAAGCCTGCCGCAGTGCTGTGACAGGCTGAGAGCCGCTTCTCCCCTGTCACTTTTTATGGTTATCGTCGGCGTTAGGCTCGTGTTTGAATTAATGTAGTTTTGTTTCATGGCTCCCACATGAAAGATGTCATCCCTCTTACATTGCCCGCGGGTGAGAGGGCGCCGAATCAATTTGCAAGATCAAACAGATAGGTGTCGCTTTTTATTCGGCAGTAGAAATTAATCCTAATTCATCCGTTTTGTCGGTCGGAACTGTATAGAGCGGCATATGGGACATGAAAGCGTGGACATTCTCTCCTTTTTGGGGGGATATAGATAGAAGTAGGATGATTGGATATATTGTTAGCGTCGGGTACATACCTGACGGCCTAGAGAATGTAAATGCGGTTGATATATCATTTTTCAATAAGTGCACTGGCCAGCATTATCAATTTGCACTTCCAGTTTTGTTTTTAAATGCATCTTATTTTTGTAAGCGTTATCATTTTATACCGAGTATTTGTGACTCAGTCCATCAATATTGTATAACATAATACATCAACCATAATTGTAGCTTGTGCAACAAACTAACAAAAAACTGTCAGGCATGTCCTGTTGTAATCATTGTAAATGGATTCCAATCCATTCAAAAAGCCGATTACTTCATAATTGGATTTAAAACCTATGCATCACCGCCCCCTTTTATATATACATATACCGTATTCTACAATGGATTTGATAAAAGCCAACGAGACTGATGAATGTGCTTCCAAGGTGCATTCAGTTGTTTCTAAATGATGAAACTTATAATTGTTACTACCTTCATCCCGTTGATATGGTCCATAGTGTACAGTAGACATTTAACAATCTATCCTTCATTCAACCATGTCAGCATTGCGTTGAACCTCGGAATTCAGCATATCGAACACCTTTAAGTCCTCTTTGAGAAGTACCCACGTCCGAGTGCAAACTTTTTAGTAAAAGGGTAGTCGTGGTATTTGAAAGATTTCCATGAACAACATGAAAGCATTTTGCTACACTTTGAAAATCTTCTTTCTCCAAAAAGTGTACATATAGTCCAGAGGTTTGTGTAATTTTTTACTTTTTTCAAATAAAAGCTCTCTATCAAAAAAAATCCTGTTCTATGGAATGCTGTGAATAAGAAAAGTTTTGGTGGCATTTTTTCTTTTGACCTTGAAGATGATTTCAAGGTCATTGAAGAAAAAAAGTATGAAATTACTTTAAAAATGAATTTAAAGAAGGTCTTTTGAAAAAATATGAAAATAAGATGATTTTTAAATGACCTTGAGCATGCACTAATATTGTACAAAAGAACAGCCATATAAGAAAATTCAAAAGGTCATTCAAGGGTCAACTCTCCATTGTCCTTGTATTCTACATAGTAGTTAGGCAGCTAATGTCTCAGATAAGACATTGATAAACATGTTATGTACCTGTTAAGCATTGTAGCTAGTAGTAAAGAGTATATCCTTAAGTAAAAGATTGTGGTAGATACCGAACTAAAATTTGACCTTGAAGGTCACTTTCAAGGTCACAAAGGTCAAGAATATTTTATTTCAAATTTCACTTCTAATGTCAAATGCCTTTCAGGAAAAATAATATATATGACATTGTGATTAACCATTCTTCATCTACAGGCACTTAAACTTTCAAAATAAACATAAATGAACAGGAAATCTGAATTGTATTTGTTGTTTCCTCAGTTCACCTCAGTTCACCTCAGAATACATAAGCTAAGGTCTCCAGTCATCAGCCATTCTCTACAATAAAATATTTCTTGTTAATGCAAATCAAGAATTCAGAGTATTGAATGCAGAAATTGACCATGGCGAATATTCTTCAAAGTTGTGACCTTTAAGGTCAATTTCAAGGTCATAAAGGTCAAATTCATTTTTTCTCATTATTTGAAGTTTACCATGTTAGGTTTAAAAGACACCATTGTTCATTGGATTTTATTGAACCATTTGCTGTCTGGAGGCATTTTAAATTGCTAGTTAAACATGTCTATATAGTAATGCCTGATGCAAAATACCATTTTTCTCAGTTTAACTTGACATGGGGTATGTTTTGGTACTAAATGTTGAGCAGTTTAATGAAAAGCTAAAACAGTTCTATGGCACTTAAATGATTAACCCAGAAGTCATTGCTTCCTTTAAAACAAGTTTCAAGGTTATTGATAAGTGTGCTACACAGGTGTTATAAAGCAAAATTAAAAGAATACAATTTTCCTGTTGTTAAAACTGCAGTGGTTTTGCCTTCACTACAAATGACGAGGATTGGTAAAAAACATTTCAGAAGTACTGGTGATCTGCTATTTAATGTTGGATTAGTAGCTACAAATATTCACCAATGTGGATGACGTCACTGAAGATCGCATCATTAATGAAACAGAGTCCACAGACATAACATAACTGAGCATGATATCACTAAGAACCATGTCACAAAGATTTAACCACAGAGATGATGCTGTCTGCCTTGATCTCATATGGCATTATGCCAGCAAGGATAACATTATCAGTAATGACATCATCTAGGATAACATCATGAAAGGATGATGTCAATGAGGATGGCATAACAAGCAATAAAGCCATTTCCTATTATGTCACAAAAAAATAGAATTACATCAAAGACAAAAGGTATCATTGGGCCTAACAGCACTGAGCATAACCTCATTGCACACGATGTCATGATACATAACCTCAGTGAATAATGATTATGATGTCATGAACAAGGACATCACCAAAGCTAATATAACTAGCAATATCTCCACTGAGGGCCACATTAGCTAGGACGATGTTAACAGACACAACATAACAAGGAATTACATCACCAAGGATGACATAATCAGGATTACATCACTGTGTATGATGTCAATGAGGTTGATCTAAATAGCAAAAAAAATCAGATCACACAAAGAGGTACACTTGTGCCGATGTATGATTTTATAACTGATAATGAAATCAATGGCATGGCAAACTGGACATAACAATACTGAGGATGACATCGATGATGATGACATCATAGCCATGATGTTACCAAGGATGATGTATACAATGCCATAGAATATGCCATGGATAGAGGCCATTGAGGAATGTAACACATTGATAATTTTTATTGATACTGTGAGTACTTAGCTTTTGTGTTTAAACCTTAAGTTATTATCTTGGAGTTTTTGTACTCATAATGATGTAAATTATGTCTCAAACTTTGAGAATATATCCAGGAATATTAAATATCATACATGCAACTTGTATGTGGTCAAATAATTCTATATCACTCTCAATCACTTTATAATTCTTAGATGCACTGAACTCATATTACATGATTTTTTTAATTTTTTTTATTTTTTTTTTTTTATTTGTCCACTTCCTACGAAAAACATAAGATCTTCCAGCGGAACAATGATAAATTATAACTTTTATACATCGAGATGATAATGGTAATGTGATATTGTACAATGAATATGGAGTGCCAAATTAATGATTTAACAGAATATTATGAATATAATGGAACGCAATGTTATTGTAACACACTAATGATATTTCATCTCATTGTAAATTTCCATATGATTAGCTAGCGTCACCAGGATAGCAGTAAGCACCGCATATCTGATAAATCAATTTGTAACAAAACATTGCAAATCAATTATAACTAACAGTTATTACTACAAATGTGTTTTTTAATTTCAGTTTTGAATTTTGCTTTTGTTGTGGCCCGTTGCAACAATTCAGGCAGGGTATTCCATAAGGCAATACCTCTATATAAAGGACTTTTTTGTACTTTGGTCAATTTTGTATGGGCATACTTAAATTTGATCCTAGATGAACTTCTCAAATTATTTACAGGTCTGTATTGATCTAAATATGAATCATCTAAACTTAACTTGTACATCAAGGCTAACAAGTGTTGTTTCCTTCTATCTAACAGGTTAGACAAATTATACTTGATCAACAAATTTCCTTTATCAGCCCGCTTTTCATAATTGAGACAATTTTCAATTTTCCTGATACCTCGCCAGAATAGTCTATCAAGCTTGTCTATTTTACTTTGAAGACCAGAATCTATGATAAAATCAGTATAATCAAAATGAGGTAAAATCATGGTTTTGAACAACCGTTCTGCTATTTTTTCACTAAGAAAACGACGTATTATTGAAAAAGTGTATAGTTTTGAATTAACAGTTTTAATCACAGAATCAATTTGACAGGTCATGTTGAGTTTGTCATCAAGTATCACTCCCAGATACCTATATTTGCTAATATTAGATAGGTTTGTTCCAGCGAGGTTTACATGCATATCTACACAATGATTCTTATTACATACCATCATATGTTTAGTTTTAGCAATATTCATAGAGAGCTTATTTTCACAACACCATATGTACACATGATCTAACAATTTTTCGCTCTTAGATATAGCATTTGCATGATCATTGTCGGCAGTAATCAATAAAGTATCGTCTGCATACATATATGCATTACTCTCATTACCAATTATAGAGAACAAATCATTTGTATAGATTATGAATAACAAAGGTCCAATAATAGAACCCTGGGGAACACCACAGGTAATTTTGCCAACTTTAGATCGTATATTTTGTACAGCCACGTATTGTTTTCTAGACTCAAAATATGAAGATAAAAATTTTAAAGACAATTTGTCAAATCCATATAACTTTAATTTTTCAAGTAATATCGAGTGGTTAATCGTGTCGAAGGCTTTAGCATAATCAACATATATGCAGCTACTGAATAATTTGTTGTTCCAATTTTGATACAATTTTGATAATACATTAAAAATAGCAGTAGTTGTACTATGATTCTGTCTAAAGCCATGCTGTTCACTATGTAAAACATTATTGCCCTCCATATAAGAGGATATTTGCATATGTATGAGCCGTTCTAAAAGTTTTCCTGGAAGTGGTATTTGACTAATAGGTCTCCAATTCTTTGCAATATATGAATCACCCTCTTTGGGAATGGGAGTAACAGATGCCACTCCCCATTTAACAGGAAATTTACCAAATGACAAACAATTATTAAACAAATGAGTAAGTTCCGCCACTAAAATTAAAAATGCATCCTTCAATACTCTCGAACTAATATCATCAATCGCAGACGATTTAAATATCTTGATCTCATTAACAATTTTCCTTACATCATTTATATCAATCATCTTAAAACAAAAGGTTGAATCTATATCTTTTAGAAATTCGTTAGGTTTCCAATTACTGTTAATATTTTCAGCCAGTTTTGGACCAGCATGACAGTAATAATCATTAATATAATCCACAGCAGCTTGCCCCGTTAGTAATGTGCCCTCATGATTTTTTATTTCTGAAAAAGATTGAGTATTTTTCGACTTACCCAAACCAAAGTGTTTATTGATCTCTCTCCAGAATTTACGGGGATTACCCATTTGCTGTTCTATACTAGATCGTACAAAATCATTTTTTGCATTTTTAAGCATTGCCTTCACTAATTTCTTTTGAGTATTGAACCTTGTCCATGATTGATCATCTTTGCATTGCCGGTATATTTTCCAGCGATCATTCTTCTCATGAATTTGTTCAATTATTTCTGTGGATAGCCAAATCGGATTTTCAACATTAATCTTCATATTTCTTTTCGGGCATATTTGATTAATGATGGTAAGTATTTTATCCAATATATAATCCTATTGTCCATCTACATCCTCTTTAGACAACTGCCAAAAGGTAGTCCAATCAACTTCACGTAGTTTACCCTGAAAAATTTCTATAGCATACTTTTTGTAGGATCTGCCAAGAACATTCACAAATTTATTTTTAATCTTTTTCTTTTTCTTTTGAATAAAAATAGGAAGATGATCACTAATCGAGACATTCAAAACACCACTGTTATTTACATGCTGCATATTAGTAAAAGCTAGATCAATAGTACTTTTTGATATGGATGTTATCCTAGTATATCCTAATATGAGTTGTTGTAATTGATATTCACGTTCAAAATCTTTCAAAAGTTTAAAATCACCAGAATTTCTGCTATTATAATCGATATTAAAATCCCCAAGATGATATCATTGTTATTCTCTTTCTGTTGATTAAATTGAGCATTTTATATTATGTAAATGACCTTGACCTAGATTAAGGTCATACATTTTTAAAAATTATGCAATTGGATCATTTCCTGAACTTTATTTGGAAAGATACACAAGACTTAAGTATTTTCAGTAATTTATGGTTTATTTCTTTTTTCAATCATTGGCTGTTTGATATTATATTTGACATATTGCACCAAGTACTCTTGTTGAAATTTATAGTCAACTTTCATATCTGTCATCTCCATTGAAAATTTGCCTTATTTCATGTAAAGCATTGGAATAAAAAAGTACTGACATGATACCTTTCATTTTTCTACCCATTTTCATCCATTAAACATGAATCAAATGACCTTGACCTTCACATTTATGGGTAAAAGTGATTTAGAAAAATGTATAGTCATAAAATGCTGCTTTGTACAAGTTTTCTTGATGATTGAAGCTTTATTGAGGACACACCATGTAAATATAGCAAAACAATCAATTTCCTACTTTGTGACCTTGATAGGTCAAAAAATGACCTTAATATCTAAAAGAAAAAATGCCACCAAAACTTTTCTAAAACAGCAGGACCTAAGGAACATATTTATGTATGATTGGAAGCATTTTGAAGCCAAAAGTGCATTTGCTCAAATTCTGACACAAGCCTCTGGACTAATATGTTTCACTTGAGTTTCTTTCTGTTCCCACGAAGTTGACATTTACTAATCATTATGAATTTCCATTCCTAGAAAAAAGCCAGATGCACGACATGTTTTTCCTGTTGTAAAAGGTTATGTGTAGGAGGCACATGGCGTGTATATTTTTGTTGTATTCAAATTAAGATTAGATATTCAATATCTGATATAAGCTTGATATGGCAGCACGAGCAAGTTCGTTTAAAATTCTTTTTTTTAAATCCAGTACCATCATTAATATTTTCGCAATTTTCCATCTACCAAGAATATTAATAATATCAATTCCGCTTCCATATTATTTACATAAAACATATTGGATAATATCAGTGGACTTGTTAGAGTGTGTGATTGCAAATGCATCCATCAAATTGCACTTGTGAGGTTGGAAAATCCAATGACCCCACTCCCAACCTAATAACATCCAGGTGAGCTATTGCACTATAGGCCCTGGCCAACGTTAAATCGACCAGTGACGTATCGTTTCACCGATAAAAAAAGACTCATTTCCATGTGCATGGACATTACGGCGGCCAATAATTGGGACTAGATAGGCCCTTGTCATGGGAACTGCGCCCAAGGGCCGGAGAAGATAGGTGAAGTAATGATGAATGGCCATTGTGGGCAGACTGATAGCTGTCTGCTGGGCAGATGAAACTGATTTATGTCCGCAGACTGAAACGGACCAACGTCATCGGCAAATCAAGGCCCCCTTGAAATGGCATGAACTGGGTGTAAGATAAGGCAATTTGGCTTCAAAACGTCAGAGAAAGAAGTGAAAATAGCGTAAATGTACCTTTGAAATAGCCGCTAATTTGTATAAGGACTATCAGTGTTTCCCAAATTAACATTTAGGCATATCCATGTCCAACATAAGGTCGATATTTTAAGTTTTATTCAGCGTAGTTGACGTCAGTCAAACAACCGGTGTGGAAACAAATATCTCTATTTTAGAATAAGCCATTTTGTTTGTGTTGGTTTTCGGTTCATATCTTTATTTTAGAATTTGGCACATTAAGCATATAATTATACTGCCATACCTAGTAAGTGGGTGGATGCTCGACATGTCTTTGGTTAGAGAATATCTTGTAGCCACCTTTTCTAGTTTTAAGACATTGTGAGCTAAATAATGAATAAGTAATTATGTTCGTTAGGATGGCGTCTGCCCTTTTAAGACTATCTTCTAATAACAAATAAAGTTGAACAATCAGCACGTGTCATTTTGAACTATTTAGTATTTGCGACAAAGTGACACACAGTATTAGGTACAGTTTGCTGAAGTCAACTTAATTCGTAATGTGCCGGAAAAAGATGCTCTGAACTGCAGTTTAGAATGTCATAAAATGTGTCAATCTTTCACTTATGTAACATCCTTTCTGTAACTTTGTAAGATCTTACTCGTAACTTTCCCCATTCGCTTCATCTCCTAGCGTTTACATTTACAAAGAGTAACAAATCCAATTTCCGACTAAAGGATCCGTATGCTCGTGTTGAAACAGGAACTAATGCTTCAGGCATTCTAGGAAACTATTCACCATCCTCACATTCCCATTCTCCTTCTAAGTGTGTTTCTCCAAGCTTGCATAACGTTTTAGAGTTAATTTTTTCAATTTAAGTCTGTTGTGTTATGGATTGAAATATATAGCTTCTTAGAGACTTGCTCTCTTTAATCTCTTCATTATAAAGAGCCAAAATCTTCTAACCTTTTGCTTCCTGGACTCTTCACTTTTGACGAGGAAAGTATAGTGCATCACATTTCTTCTGATCTTGATTCATGACAAGACAGCGACATTATAATTATTGAATAGGTTGATGAAGTTCTGTCATACATAACGACTGATACTGATAGCATGGGAAAATATGAGCACCTAGAACAATAAATCCTACAATTATACATGAGAGATTTGCAAACTGCATCAATCGTTGCAATTGGACAATGAGTCAACTTGATTACGCATATGTTTATCTGCAAGCAAAACCAAGGAAGACTTACTGAAATAATACCAGGTGAGACAGTGAGACCTTAGGTCGTTCCCCCGGGGACAATATCTTGTATAGCATGTCATTTGGATACCCCTCTCTTAAAGCCCCATACCCACTAGGATACTTTGGACCTAAGCAGTTGTGTTTTCTTCTAATTGCCCGTCAGTATGGTATATTGCAATATGCATATTTGATCTGAATTGCCAGGAAAATCGCTGGACGATTCACTGGGCGATTTGACCAAAGTTCAAACATGCATATTGCATTTGCAATAAACCATATATATACTGACAGGTGATTTTAGGAAAACATGATCTCGCCGAGGTCCTATCAGCAAGTTTGATATTTTACCAGTAATTTTACTGTCTTCACGCAGAAAGCACACCATACCCACAGGGAATCGCCTGGCAATCCATCCATAATGCTTTCGCCCAGCAACTTCAACGGCCTAGTCGCCTGCCCCCGTTGATGTTAAAGTCGCCTAGTGGGTATGTGGTTTAAAATAACCAATCACGTTTCAGTTGCTCTATATTTTTATGAGGCGATGGCATTATGAAACTTTTTAGGCTTTAGACCTCGTTAAGGCCTTAAAACTGCCATCGGCGAATTCATCTACTTAGAAATCAGTCTACGATGTGTCCAGCATCCGGTCTACGTTTTACCGCAGCAACCTCGGCTGGGCCAGCGGGTTCTGGCAGAGATTGAACACCCCTACTATAATGGAATCTTCCGGACCTGTCCACTGTAAAGATATACCCGGACGAGTCTATTGCGAAGACAAAGGGATTTTAGGTGCTTTAAACTTTAAACTGGCCTCGCTTTCATCGGTGAAGAAGGTATCTGGGTCAAAGTTCATCAACTTTGCAGACCTATTTCACCATGAAAACGGTCCATCTAACTTTAGTTATTGGTATCCATAGATAGATTTCGACACATAGATAAGCATCCCACTGTCCCAGAATCAAAAATAATGCGAAATAACGCGTCTAAACATGTAAATGCATTGCGCTATTTTCTTGCAATCCTTCGGTCTCCGCCCGGTGACAAGGCTCAGACCGCCCCGAGCGGGCCGGGGAGGTGGACCGTTACGGCGGGAGGCTCTCTCTTTCCAGCCGATATACCTGGATTACGGCGGTATCTGATGCTTTCAATATATATATTTTGGAGTCTGGATCCCCTTATACGCATACAACGCATTGAAAACTCATGCGTGAACCATGCGTTCGTATCGAAGGGAAAACATTGGATCGATCGGACACGAGGAGGGTTGACACTGTCAGACCCATCATGGCGTCATCCTGGCCTGGTTTTCTCCCCGCACGCCTGCACCGATTCATTGAAATCAGGAAACCAGGATGACATTTGGACTAAATATCTAATTGTGATCAATTGTGGAGGATATACCCATTCGGAAGCATTCAGGACTCAGGCTGTACAGGTAGGTACATATATCTTTTCCAGCAGTTCAAATGATAGGCCTACACAAGCTGTTGGACTCAGCCTCTCAGGCTTTCGACACTGGCAATCTCAAAAATAATTATTCAGACCTTATTAGGCCTATCAAAATGAAATTCATGTATATATCTATGTTCTCATATATGTGAGGGTCCTACATAGCATATACTTTGATCATTTTAGGTCTGGAAACGCTTGCAATAATATTTTACAGATGGTACAATCTTAGGCCTAGAATGCCATTGAACTCGGGCGTTGGGTCGGACACTGGCAATTTGAAAAATAATTATTTAGACTTTATTACGCCTATCAAAATGAAATCCATGTATATATGTATGTCCTCTGATATCTCAGGGTCCTATATATATCATATGCTTTGATTATTTTAGGCCTAGATATGTTTGCAATAATATTTTACAGATGGTGCAGTCTTAGCCCTACAGGCTGGCTGTTCAAAATGATTCAAAAATTAAATTATTTGTGAAATTGTCACTATAGTGTCATTTTTTTCTGACCTACCACCAAAATATTCAATCTAAACTTACATATGTCTAGGCCTAAGTCACTGTCAGTATCTGAATAATTCCCATTCAATGTTAAAACATAGGCGCCACACTGTCAATAAGTTCTCCGGTGCTGTCAGTGTCAGTGTCGGACCCAGATTTAAGATTTGAATGATTCAAAGATTAAATTATTTGTGAATTTGTCACTATAGTGTCATTTTTCCAGACCTACCATCAAAATATCTGATTCAAAATCTAAGACATATCTAGGCCTATTCTATCAGTTTACACCTACCCTAAACAAAGGCATAAGATTCCTCGCCTCATTTTGTATCTTTTGATACTCTCAGAAAGCAATACTGACCCCTAACTGCTTTTGGACTAGTTATATTATTTTTTTTAATTTGTTTATTGGCAACTTCATTTAAGTACATGTTCTTCCAGTAGCACACTGTTATATCTATAAGTGATACTATTTGTGAATGGTGTATGAGAATGAGCAGATGATATTTACATATTCATGATCTTTATCTCATTGTCGGGTGTACAGTAAGGTGTTTGTCATCTCATGGTATTGTATGCTGTACGTTTTGATAAAATCTTTACATATCACCTTAACGGATTGGATTCGTCCAACAAACAGCAAATAGCGTGACATTTGTAACCCTATATACCATATTATTCTCTGTAAAAATGAAAACAGTATTGTTCAGCAAAAAGATTACCACAAAGAAGGATTCAATTACTCTGAACTTTGTCTTTCAACTGTTGCTCGTCCTGGTAAGCACATTGGAGCAAAATCCCTCTCCTGTTATTTCAGTAGAAAACAGATTCTGTTGCGATAACTGTTAAGCAGGCCTCATCACCTGCCAGCATGACTCGCATTGCCTGGGTGTTTGACATGTAATCTAAGCTTTGGCAATTCAACAGTTAGGGTTATCTTTGATAAGGTGTTTACTTTCCAATTGTATTCAGGTGTTCCGTTTAAAGCAGTATAAATTTCGGTAATATAATTTGATAGTGTAAAATGGATGTTGATGAATATCAATAGCTGACTTAAAAATAAGAAGGGAAAAACAATGCCTGCGACTAAACCAAACCTTTTGAGAAATAATTTTTCCCTCGAAAATATAGCTTAGATATCGATGTTTTAAAAAAAAGAGATGGAAACGATTTTTTTATATTAATATTTTAGTTGTGTGTCCACTGATTGAGGAAAAACAAGTTTTTCTTTGTATATGTAGTATAATATGCTAACATAAGGTCAGTATATTTAAGGCCACTGAATGCAGCACAAGGTCATGAGGACCCACGTCTATATTCAACATGGTCCATTCGAAAAAAGAAACAAGTGCAAAAGAAGAAACAAATAAGTATCTCCATAGAGCGGGGATGCTGACTCTGTCCACTGTATGGAGCAACTCTCCCTATGGGCTTTGTGTCCTTAACCTCTGGACCCACTTTACTTAGCGTGTCTCCAGGGTGACTCCTCCAGGGCCTGAGACCAAGTCAGATGTCGCCAGACAAAGAGGACCTCAAAACAACTCCAGGGCGGGTCCCTCCAGGCCAGGCCCGCGTCCTCCTGGGCGTTGTTTGGATAGGAGGTGAAGAGCCCCAGACACGGACGCCGGGAGGTGGGTGTCTGAGGCCTCCAGTGGTTCTGTCAGATTGTCTGGAGGACGCAGGGGGCGGTGGGAGGAGAATGGGTGGGTATTGGCAGGTTGGTAATTGGGTTACATGCAGGCACTGTCTAGCTGGGCCCACCGAGTGCCATTTCCCACAAATGGCTCCGTCTCGGAAGAGTGCTCATGGCATTGGGTCTTCTTCACGGGTATCCTGATTGCAGAACCTTGGATTGCTCCTATTCCTAAACTTCACCCATCTTGTTTATCTATTGCCAGGGAAATGCCAACCAGATTTTCGCGTTGAAGTGAAATGAAATCCATGCATAGACATAATATTGTAGGGGAACTTGAGTGATAGTGACCCCAACGGATTGCCAAGATTGCTTTCCATAAAGGACAGATACTCTGGATGTCATTTTCTCCATATTTGGTATTTTAAATTTCATAATTAATCACTCAAGAATTTAGCCTTTAGATAAAGCATAGACCCCTCGGGATTTAGTATGAGGATGGGTGTATTTAGAGACAAAATATTTTCGTGACCACACCTCAGGGAAAATAGATCGAGAATGAAAAGTTGATTGGACGGAAAGGTCTAAATAACTTATCAGTTTCAGAGGCTTGCGTGTATTTGTTACATTTTTCACTAATCCGTTTGATTTAACAGATTATAGCTGATAACTGCAAGCAGGTTATTCAATTTTTATTTTGACACTCTTAATTATTCAACATCCCACCAATCATCCTTTATAGCCAGGATATTAGGCTGTATCTAGAAACCAATCACGTTTAATGCATTTTGTTATCGTAACCTAAACTGATACTTAACGTCATCTCTTCCTGTCCGTAATACATTTCCTCTTAACCTAAAAAACATCTATCGATTCTAGATATTGATGCCGAATCTTTGTCCATGCCGCAGAATTCACAGACCGACCAACTTCTGAATGGTATGTTGCTCTGGAGCTTATGTCAGCTCAATATCAGTGATCATATGCATTAACTCAGGGCACCATGTGTCGATATAGGCCATAAATGAAGTTTACTCCAAACGCCAAGAGAACTGCAGTGTTATTTACAGCGGCCACTGCTATACGGCCTGCTCGATAGTGCCACAGATATGTGATTTGTTCCCCATTTAGTTTTTAAAACCATACTGATTTTCAGCTCCCTTGTGGGAATCTATACGATAAACACACATGTTAGATGTCTGTATCGATGTAAGCCATTATTTCTTTTAACTGAAACAAATTGAGGATGATTTTGCATACATGCAAGCCTATTAAACCATGTGCTACAAACCTTCAACAAGGGCCTTCGTCCAGCCAAAACTATAAAGAAACGTTGGAACAGATCATAAGCCCATCAACAGACATTATGTTTAAGAATCCACACAATAGACACACCAAAGTTTAAGTTACAAAAAATAGATTCATCAAATATATTTATCTAGATATGTCCTCGTTTGTTTACAAATGGACTGCTTACTGAAAAAGAGATTTAACTCAGACAAATCTACACGTGCTTGACCAATAAAACAGACACCCTGGATTCAGGTACACTTAATCCTTATATTGTATCTGTTATGGAAGATGTGGGTGGAAGCCCTCAAATGTGGCCATAGACAGGCCATGAGATGCCCAGCTAGAGGTTCTGATACCTATCAGCAAGTGATACCCCGTGGCTTCGTAATCCACTATAAATAGTGACGGTAACCCAGTCCTTCTTTGCTGAGATGTACCGTATGAATTTCTTATTGCCTTTCTAGACGGCTGTTTTTGACCTTTTGATGTAACAGAAGATAAAGCGTCGTGTGTGTCCTTGTTTAAGGCGACCCTTTTCTTATATCTTCTCAAAATGTTCCTAAAACACTTTTAGCTTACTTCTTACGTACGGTTAAAAGATGTAACACCAGATACATAGAAATTCCTAAAGCGAGGGTTATCCCAGAAATGCAATAATAGAAGTGACCTCTCACATGATAAACAGGACATTTCAAAGCTCAAGGAAAAGTACTGTAGAAATAAGTGTCCCATCAATCATATGACCCTTGGTCCCACAACGGGTGTAAGCTACCTATGTTGTCCAAGGCGTGGGGGTCTAGCAGGTGATTGGTCAATGACCAGCGCCTCCAGGGTGCTGTTTGATGGACAGCTGACCAATAACCTACCCATAATGACCGACTCAGGAGGAGGCTGGAGAACTGCCTTATGCCCTTTGAAGTACTGGTACGCCAAGTGTCAATTTAAATCCGAATACTGAAAATACCCACTTGATTAATTCTGTCTACCCAAGCATGAATCATATAAAGGCTGGTAATAATCACAATCTTATTTGTTGTGCAAAATTTTGAAGCCACTTTCTTTGTGATGAAAAACCTTAACTTTTCCAGCCAGCAGATTGCGTTCAAAACTTGCATGTCCGAACTTCCAAATCAAAGCCTGCTCTTCTTGAGTTGTTTTCTCCTTGAAATACGGATAACATGGTTTTCAAGAGAATTCCTGACATTTCTTGTCTCTCATGGATTGGCCTTTCTGTCCACTGACGACACTCAGATCCCCATACCCCGTCCCCCACCTGCACCCAGCCGTGAGTCCCTCCCGGCGGGACCGTCTCCTGCCAACACCTCTCAACCTCCACCCCTTTGTGGGCCTGCCAGCCCCAACACGACCACATTACCAAACCAAATTTAAGCCAGGCGACGCTCTGATCACCTGGAATATACTTCCCCCCCAATCCCAGCTGCTTTGATAGACGTCCAAGTCAGTACATTGAGTAACTTATTTGATTTGTGTTTTCTCTCTCACTTTTTTTTGCACTTGTGTGGGTGACATTGGAATGGGTTTGGACCTTGGTCAGTGTCTGGGTCCCCAGGGTGCAGGAGGAAGGAGGGAATGTGTTTGGCCAGGAGTCAGGTAGGTAACGACTTGTCAGTAGGTACAGGAGACCCTGGAGGGCCTGAGGTGTGCCTCCACGGCCGGAGCTTTAAAGTAAAGGTGACCTATAGGTATGCTGGTTACCCCTGGGATCAAACCTACAGTCTTTAATTTGATAAAAGTCCCACACAATTACACTTGGCCTTTCTATTATTGTTTTAGCGAAAATGCCGTCAGCGTTCCTATATAGAAATAGAAAAAAGATTGTATGTTTTAATAGTAAGATTTTAAATGCTCGTACTTCCACCATTATGGTTTATATAATTATGTCTAATAGTGACTGGTAGTCCGTTTACCAAACCATGTAATGGGTAGCAATAAGCGACATACGTAGTCAGTGTTACACATTCAGTGTTAAACGTGAATATTTAGTTGTTGCTTTAAGCCAACACAGGATAAATGATAAGCATGTTTTTTTTCCGTCGTGTATACTTGTAATGCAATAGGGAAACAGAATGATCGCCATGGCTATTTGAAACCTTTTGAACAAACCTTTTCCATATTGCATACAAAAAACTCGTTCATATTTTCTGAAAGAAGAACTTTCGCTTTTACTGTACCGTTCAATTTGTCAGGATACTCGTGTTCTGACTCTTTCCGATATATCGCTAACACACAACACATAAAGACATATACCTTCCGCCTGAGGCAGTTCCTCTTTTTACTTCTTGATGATACAGGACTGACTCTGTCGTCCATTAAACATCAAGGAATCCATTAACGTTCTCCCATCACTCCTATCCTATACGCCGTAAAAATAAGTAAATATATCCACTGTCTGCTCCATTGACGTTGGTAGTATTTAATGAACGGACAAAGCTCTACTCTACGTTTTAAATCATTTCAATGAATACAATTTTACCTAAACCATCCTAATGCATACATTGATAAATGAACTTCGAAAATGTCCTTTCCTTAGTAGAATTCTGATGTTATTAGATCAGTGAAAATCATGTTATCAACACCCACACATTCTCTGCCCAAAGTTACATAGGTATAAGTGATGCACATTCCATTCCCAACATAAACCTTTTCAAAATCTCAGATTCTTAATGAGCATGAACCGATCCAATGTTGTGGTCACCTTTCTATACTACGCATCCATCAAAATGTCAGCAAGAACATCGCATAACGTCACGTACAACTCTTTTGGATTACATGTATTTTTACAGGTGAAACTGGATTTCTAGTTCATTAAAGTACGTTTTCCATTTTCCAGTTCAAGCTCCAACTAATAGTAATTAAACATCCAACAATTTTGGGTAAAGTTTGAGTTCCTACATGAATAGATCTTATTCCCAAATGCCAGACACGCTCTCAACAGCGACCATCAAACCTGGTGTGACGAAGAAACACTCCTCTTTATTGATGTCACACGTGTTTTTTCTGCAATAAATTTGGCAGACTCGGGGTTGGGCCCTCGAGCAATACAAACACTGGGGCTCCTATTCAGCAAGGCCCATAACAAAAGACTCTGTAGAGATCAACCTTTTTACTGCTAGGAATTTCTCGGAAGAGGCGCCCATTCAATATCCTGGTCCCCCATTGCTGGCGTTGTGCAGCATGCAGAGGTGTATTTCTTATCTGTGAGAACGTTTTGTCCCCCTCATAATTAGACAGGTATTTGTGACCGTCGTCATTAAGAAGGCCTTGTTGACTCGGCCCACCTGTTATCAGTCACCAGGAGGAGAGCCTCTCTGCTGAGGGGCTCAGAGCTGCTCACGGCTGGTGGTGTTTTCTAGCAGCCCGCTTCATAGGGGACCCTGGAGGATCTAGGGCATCCATGTTAACACCTGAGGCTTTCTTTTAGTACCTATTATTTCAGGACGGTATTTGCGACGGTTCGGTTGAAACGAACCCTCTGGTTTTGAAGTGTCAAAGAACAAATGGTATTTTGTGAAGATTAGGCTTAAAAAGAGGTTCCAGATTTTCGAGTGTCAGAGAACAAATTGCCTGTCATGGTTTTCGATGTTTCTTTTAACATTTGATACACTGAGTTGAGTATTCTTTCCAAGGAAAATGTTGTGGTCCCAAGTGCTAATGTATTATATTTCGTAGTGGAAATGTGTTTTTGTGTTGTGACCAAGTTTGTGTATCTATTTAGCAACTGTTTTCTGTCGGTTTATTGCCCTACTTTGTCGTGATATTTATCACCAATAATGACACCTGAGGCTTTCTTTTTAGTAGCTATTATTTCCGGACGGTATTTGCGACGGTTTTGTCTGAAACGAACCTTCTGGTTTTGATGTGTCAAAGAACAAATGGTATTTGTGAAGATTAGTTTTAAAAAGAGGTCTCGGATATTTGAGTGTCAGAGAGCAAAATATTAATTGCCTGTGATGGTTTTCGATGTTTCTTTTAACATTTGACACTGAGTTGAGTTTTTTTTCGAAGGAAAATGCTGTGGCCCCAAGTGCTAATGTATTATATTCCGTAGAGGAAATGTTTTTTTGTTTTATGACGAAGTTTGTGTATCTATTTTGTGAATGTTTTCTTTCGATTCATGGGCCTACTTTATCGTGATATTTATCATCAGTAAGGATAGTCTGTCTAAAGGCAAAGAAACAAATTGTATCAAACAACCACATTATTCCACTATACGTGCTGGTTTACCTACTTCATTTTCAAACTGAAAACGTCAATCTGCGTGTTTAAACTTTCGTACATAAATTCGCACTTTAATTGTCAATTCTTCTGTAAATGGGACGGATTTAAGCAGAGTACATAGGTCTACATCGTATATTTCGAAAAATCCTTTGATAACGGAGCGTGAAATAAAGCACATTAATTTATTGGGATTCAGTGTGAGGTCCATTTGAATGATATAGTCTTGTACAGCTTCATAGAGCTTTGAAGTTTTTATTGACACATATTATATAGACAGGAAAATTCCGTTAACGTTCTAAACGGGGAATGGGATAAACTTGTCACGGGAATAAGAACGTTCAATAAAGCCACCTCTCCTCGGTACGCCGAACGTTTCCTTTGCTCATCCAGTTCATCTCAGATGAATTGGCTTCATTCTTCCCTGAAGCTTCGCACTTATAGCACTATAGGAAAGTAAAGTAATTGTCAGTGAAATCGATTTTGTCCCTTCTCTGCGAGAAAACTGGCGACGTGAAATCTAATCCTCGTGTCATTACGCTTATCAAAAAAGAGATGTAGAATGTGCAGCGAATCAAGTCACACAAGAGAGGACGGTGATCGTAGCTTCTACTGCTAATGCCATCTTTTAAAAAGTAAATCAGGCTTAGGGTTATCAGATGTCTCACAAAAATAATTTACGTTGACTATCTTAAGAAGAATGTGAATTTGACTTGAGAAACAGAAGTACACGATTTGGCACGTTTGAAGAAGTCGTTTCTGCAGAATTCAGGTTAAAGGACATTCCAGATTTTTTCAGTTTAATGTAAGGAACTTATACAATTTTATATCGAAAGTATGAATATGATTTCATATTGAAAGCATCATTCAGCTCATACGATATAATAGGTCCGCCAGTAACTGTTTTCATTATTACCAAATCAACATACACTAAGAATTGAGAGTAAAGTTTATATCGGGTCTTTTGTGTGTAAAATTGAAGCTTGATGTAGTAGAAGTAGATGTGTTTCTCCAAAGTCTGATAGAGATCACGATTGCAGTGTAGGCCCATATGCAAATAGTTGACCAAGAATGCTGGCCTGTGATGTCAGATTCCTCACAAAAAGTGTCATACCTCACCTATAGATAACCAGAGAGTAAAACATAGTATCCAGATACAAGACAGTCTATGTTAAATTCCTCCCCAATATCGTTAAAACCTCATTAAATGTATAGACAATAATAAAACATAAAATCCAGGCTTCTCTTGGGCTCTATAAACCAGCCTGCAAAGCTTCTTTGAACCTCATCCAGCCACTCCTTTGAGCCTAGTTTAGATGCAAATTCTTACATAGATTGCTTCCTGTGTCGACATAATTATGATTGAAAAGAACCGAGTGCTATTAGAGAGCCATTCTTCATTTTCATATGACCTTCAAAAGAGCCCTCACTTTTTAAGCTTCAAGATTGGATTATGTCATAATGGTCTTGCCGTAAAGACCCCATGTGATGAAAGCCATGATCCCAAGGGTATTTTTTCTCCTCTTGTCAGTTTCTGGTCCCTTCCTCCCTCTTCATATTCAACTACAAAACCTTATTTGGTGTATGTGATATATGTGCTAGTTGCCGGATGCACTGTAGCTATTAGCTAAGGGAAGATTGAAGATGACCAAAGCTATCTCATCATACAAGAATTAACAATGTGCTTACAGACAGGACACTGCTTCAAATAGATTAGATACTGGACTATTACTATGTTATTCAACTGGCTTTTCATTTGATTTTGAATAACTTGATACTTTAACCAATCTGGATCCAGTTCTCAAGAATAATGTTTTAATACCCACATATGTGTTCCTCTTAACAGGGTACCAACAGCACAGGGAAAACTAGAAAAATGGCAAAAGAAATTCTATGACAGGGAATTTGCAAAATTTTGTCAAAACACAGCAATTTTCATTTGGGTAGGTTTTGAAATTCCTGATTCTCAAGATATTAGGGATACAACTTTTTATTGTAGTGTTGTCCAATTTTTTTCTCTATGCAGAATTTTTTTAATTTGAACAACTTGTTGGATATAACACGGGGAAAAATTATTATGGGACAGGGAAATATAAAGGAAAACACAGGGAATCTGAAAATGGAATTTGTGTTGGTACCCTGTCTTAAGATACTACGGTATACCGTTACTATGGCAAAACTAATTTCGAAGTTGGAAATCATGGAGTACTACGGAATAATCTTCATAAAGGCATTATTAGGATAAACTCAGTCTAATAAACTGTGGGTACAAGCATATTCCCACAACATTATTTAGACTTTGTTAATTTGTGGCATTGCAACCCAGGAGATGAATGTAGACACTGTCTATAGGGAGTTTTATCAGGATTGTTCTGAAGGGTAGATAGTAAAGACAGGAGCAGTCCTTTCTGCGGACCCATGAATAAAGAGAGGAACGTGCACTTAGTCGTGGGAAACGCAAAGGCAACACCATCTGTTGTACATTAATACAAATCGTCGTAGTTCCGAGTGGGATTCTAGGTTTTGGGGTTGTGTAAGCTTAAGGCCCTATTACACTACACGACTTGGGCTGCGATATTGACACATTATGTTGATATTACAGTTAAATATGCATGAACCAGCAATATAATTATTAAAATTTGGCAATTTGGAGCATGTTACATATGTGTCACCAAGAATTTTGTCTCTAATATACGTCATTTCTCTACGACATTGTCATATCGCAGCTCATGTCGTGTAGTGTAATAGGGCCTTCACACGCCTGGCATATTGCTGCTCGTTTCCCCCATGTGCTTCGACCTTAATGTCTTGAACCACGAATGTTCACATAGAGCAATGGATACATAATACCATACTCTCTAACAATCACTTCAGAGGTCTAATGATGTGCACATGTAGGCCCTATTAATATTTGACAAGCTCCTATTAACACTGACAGAAGTACTCATGCATTATGGGGATACGGTTTAAGTGCTTGCTTGTAATTAATGTAGTTTGATTATTTTCTTCTCCAAGAACTGTAGATACATTGAAGGGCGTGGCATCACAATAGCTTTAGTATCATCGAGGACAGATGATGCATGTAAATTAGCCCATTCAGTTTGCTATTGAACAGGCAGGCTTTATTTCACAAAATACTCATAGAAACCAGTATTATGTGTAGCCCAGTGATAGAGCTCTACATTATCAATCACGCCAATAGCCCTCTGCTTTTCACTTGTACTGATGATAAATGGTTGCTATTAAAATTTTAAAAACCATTTAAATCGTATACAAGATCCAACCAAATGTTCCTTGGCTTAAATCTCGCCGATATTCTGTGAATGTTGAATTCCTTTTGTGAAGTCATATTTGCTCATTTATAACGGCTGCAATTGCTCGTTTTTGCCTTCGCCAGCAAAAGTGGGTAAAATCAAACTTAATAGAGAAACCCAGTTAAAGACGTTTCTTCGGCGACTCGTGCATGCAAACTGCTTCATTACATGAATGCGCAGGGACAGCTGACGGAAAGGGAATATCCAAATTCATATTGGGCCTTTAGAAATGAGAAAACCTTCATGATGGGAATTAGGGTTAGAGGGTAGGACTCTGGCCAACAAATAATTTAATCCCGACTCTGATTTCTACTGCTCGTTCTGCCCACAGCTTTTACGCGAAGGGCCATTGTAAATGAAATATTCTTTTACGTAGGTTTACAGTTCTACTTTAAAGTTCTACGCATCTTTATTAAATACTATAAAGATGTAGGCTTAGCCCGAGGCAACAATTAATCTGGCCCCTTGCTATCAGTCCTTTTAAATGTGTGGGCGGATGCTCAAAAAAGAAAATTCGAGTTCAAAATCAGTGTCGAAACATTGGTCATACTGATGCAAAGTTCCCGTTTAAGATAATCAGCAAAATATAGATAAATTGGAATGGCCACCATGTTGGTGATCAATTTACATTTTTCATTATTCACAGTTCTGAAAGATCTATAATGAAGTTGTTTGTCTATTTTATCAATAGAAAACCCATCAAATCACAACCAACAATTATTTTCGATAAATTGTGTATATATTTGATAGCCACATGGATGTGGTGACCACGTGGTGATCACCATAATCTGGTCCCGTGACCCTGTCTGCACAAGGTCACATACCATGGGCCGGTGTCACACCAGCATGTTGTACATATTTCCAAAACTTTTTTTTTAATTTTTTTTTTTTAACCACATTCACATACATTTAGTGTTCTTCCATGTAGGTAATCGTTAATACATTTATCATACGGTCACCAACGTATGAAACAAACTAATATAATAACGTAATTAACAACAGGATTGGATCTGCTTAGGACAGTTTACAAGTTCTAAGTATGAGATGTTGTGAAACGATCCAGAGCAGATTCATTAACCTACTTTCTCTTCGTGAATATGAGTTTAAAAGGTTTTATAACAATTATTGTTTCCTAGATTTCATGCACGCCGGTTGATTGGAAAACTGCCATCAAAATCTGACTTGATTGCCAAGTCACCCTTATACATGTACATGTAACCTGTGATTATGGAACATAATATGGAAATACGTGTGAGTAAACTCGTGTGGTATACTTTATAATATGGATTCTCAAGTGTTATCATTAGTAAAGAGAATATAGCAAAAAGGAACCTTCCAATTTGTAAGTAAGTATGATAAGAGTAATTTTTTGGAGGGTGAGTATAAGAAAAAATGTAATTAAAACGCGAGTTTAGGAAATGAAGTGAATGGAAATTTAGATAAAATGTGCCAGCTCATTGAAGTGTTCAACTGGCTCTCCAGTCACAGCTTTCTAATAGATAGTAACAATTTATTTAAAAAGCACTACTTTAATGGTGTATTTCTGTGTCGATCAGACTGGCTTTGACTATACACCGCAGCCCGCCATGATATATCTTATTTATGAACCAGAGTCCCGATTCTCCCAATTTTAGTTTTAGGAAAATATGTATAAAAAAAAAAAGATACCATCAATGACAATTCGTATAAAAGCCAGTTCGGACACCAGTTGCAAGTGTAGGGACCCAGGAAAGCGCCGCCAGCCGTGAGTGGAGAGGTATGAAGTTTAGTGAATGCGTCGGTCTGGCCGACAGGTCGCCATGCTTATCTCCCCACCACCAAATCACATGTGTCTCGGGCGGCCGGGGCCACTGCTGCTGCCCCCTCCTGACACCCCGGCCGGCGCATACCCCGAGCTGTCGGCCGTGTAATCCCCTCAAACACCCTCCCGGCGTCAGAAAGGACATCATCCAAAGACGGCCAGGGCCGGGCGCCCTGCATGTACAGGCTGTAATACTCCTAAAGGGGAGACACAGTATTTGATGGTTTTGTTGTCTGTTTTCTTACTGAATCAATAGCATAGGATTTAAGAAATAAGAGGTATAGGTCCTCTGTTGTTTTTGAGCCATATGTAATCGTATCATTAGAGTGTCGATTGCTTAAGGGAATCAATGTTTCTTTGAGTGTTAAGGCGACCTTCTAAAAAGTATTTGATAATGGTAACCGTGGTTCATCATACGGTAACTACTTAATGTGATAATTTCATATATGTTCATATGTACATAACAACTGAGGGTGGCATTTGGATATTTGATTTGAAGTAGCCAAAAGAAGTCATGGTAATGTAGTACCCGCACAATGCTATACATTGATGAAGCAGGCTAAATCCGAGCGCCCCCCCACGGGCAAATCTGAATAGTATACATCAGGAATCCTGAATCTGCCACTGCTAAGTGACCCTATCAGTATCACCTCGGCTGATCACCAGTCCCAAAGCCTATCGTTGGGCCCAATCCAACCACCACAGGGTTTTCGCATATCCTCACACCCACCTTTTCGCCTGCAGCAAACTCCAGTAACCTGCATACTTTATAAGTTTTTACTATCCCTGGGACAAACAACAACTTATGTCCAGAAGGGGCATCGTGTTCTGAGTGGGAAGCCCTACCGCCCCGCGGGCATCTCGTGGTGGCGTAGGCGGTACATGATAAAAGACTCATAAGCGGTCGGCCTCACCCTTTCGTTTATGTGGGCAAAATGGCGGTGGCTGACGAGAATGAAGCTGTAGACCTGCTTTTACTGCAGGATGATTTTCCCTGAGTATTGTGTAGCAATAATGATGTAGTTTATGGACCAATAGCGGTTCATAACTCCCTTTGGTTATGGCCGCACCCCGCTCGAGATTCGCCCATTCCAGCTTGTTTCCCTGGATGGGCAATCTTGTTTAGCCTCCACCTTTACCCTGCCTACACTATCACCAAGAGTAAAGAACTTAGAGATATTTACATAAACGAATTTGAAAACACTAATCACTGTAGCAGTAAGAGACTTTCAAATGAATTACAGAAGCTTTAATCGTGTTGGTAGTATTAAAATTCTCCATGGACCAATCAGGGTTGGCCCTAGCCGAGTCCCAAATGCACATTTACCTGTTATTTCCCAGCGGAATGGGACCCTGGAGGAGATGAGGACGCTGGAGGAGCAGTAAATCCTGGCGGGCCTTGGGCGGGACAGGCCGGGGCTGCTGATAAGTAGCGGCTAGTTCAAACCCATCCAGGCGAAGAGTGGCCCCACCCCCCTAACCTCTACCGCCAGGGCTGCTGCTTAGAATGTCAAAGTTAAAGCCTGCTCTTCTCTCTGATAATCCCACTGAAATAGTACTGGGCAGAAAGGGTTAGAGTCGAGGCTGTCTGAACGGGGTAGTTTGGGTCTACCGTCCTATTTGATACTTGTATCAATGGAAGGAAATGATATACATTTGGAATTCATGATTTAGGATATTCAGATATGCCTTCGCTCCAAACGCTTTTTTCTTTTGCGCGAGTCTGCACAGTGAACCCTCCCATACACATTCTTCCCGACTATTTTAGACTGGACATGTAGGAAACCATATCCCAACTCACACGGTCAGGTCTATACTGCGAGCAGGGCGCCACACAATGAAAAAGGTCTATAATCAAAATGAAATACACATCCTAGACCTTAAATGCAACTATATTGTCGTTAACATCAACCTCAATTCAAATAAAATAAATGCAACCCCATGGTTATTTTTGCAAGATGGTAAGGAAGAAAAAATGATAAAGCTCATCTGTATGATGATCTGCCACTGTCTCCCATATGTTCCTATCCATTTCCTACACTGAATTCAAGTACTGTGTTAGGGCCTTTTTCCTGCCTCATAAGGAGCTGAAGGATATATGAAGGATACTGCCGATAATGGGGGATTAAAGCAGTCTATCATGTATGTAAAAAGAGTCGTATCTTTCCCTAGCGTTAATGATAATTAGCCCAAGACAAGGCTTTAAGTTCCGCCATCTTCATTAGAGTCTTCTTTGACAAAAGCAGTACTTGTTTGCCTTTTTGCAACCGTTTTTTTTTTCGCCCAGGCACTCCTGGGACCTGGTGCATATATATGTGCCTCCCTTTAATCCTGTGGAATATTGCATATAAATCTAACCATTGCTGAGAAGGAAAATTTTTTTTTTTCACTCATGTGAACAATGCACTCCCCTTTAGCAATACTAAAGGGACACACTGCAAACAGCACATTGTGAATAAAGATTTTTTATAAAAAAAATATAAATCTAACCATACCTCAACAAATATGCAGGAGAAGGGTCGCTACGTTCCAGGTCATTCAGTCCAAATCATACATACAGTAAAGTCTGGTTAATAAAAGCATCCACTTGCCATGCTATGACCTTAGCTTAACAATCAGCCTTTTCGCGCTGCCCTATGAAGTTTAGGACTCTCCCTTACGAAACTCAAAGTCTAGGCTTTATTCAAAAGAGTTTTGTTCGTGTATTCTTCTCACACTAATAGACCTACCTCGATCTAGCCTCTTTCACATTGCTTTGTGAGCCCCTCAATGTATATCTGAGCACTTCTGAGTCACTCAGAACAGGTATGTGGAAAGCTCCAGTGGGGCGCCGTCTAGGCCACAACAGTAGTCAATTGTCTTTACATTTGGTCTTGTTTCTCACATAGTCATTCCAGCTATGTAGTCGCCTGTCCACACTGAATAAGGAGTCCGTCTGGACGTATTGATGTTAGACGGAAAGATCTGATCTACTTCTTAGTCAGATATTCTAGACGAGAGAGTCTAATGTTCGCTCTGAGACGTTTGTCCGAATTAGGTTAATAGAAGCCAATCTAATGGAATAGTCTTCTTGTTGTTTTTCTGTATTTTATAAACTATTACGCGTTGGAAGTCACCGGTCTGTTGCACTTGTTGCACTTTCGATACCACAGTGGGAGGGAGGATATATGGACATGCTTTTATTTTGGAATTGTTTCACTTTCAAAGAGATGCATATAAAGACATGCGTCACAAGTGGTACCTTAGTATTCCCTGTGCATTACAAAACCCGGTCTGCATAATACATCACACAATTTCTCTTACACGCAATATTTTCCTCGGCTGTCGAACATGACGAATATGCTATTCATAATTGTATATTTATCCTATTGAATTAAGAAATATACTATTCATAATTGTAGATCTACCCAATTGAATTAAGAAATCTGAGTTATTTTCGTTCCCTGAAGTGTCCTGAGTATCTGACTCGAAGGCTTATCCCACTGATGGACGGCCTGTTGGTGGGCGGAGCTGGGGGTTGGGGGTGTCCGGGGCAAATACAATTAAACTAAAGTGGCAATCACCCAGACACCCATCTATCCCGCCTCGTCTTCCCTCCAGACGTGTTCCTTTCACTTGAATCTAGTTAGCTTTCTCTCATGATACACGGGTATTGTCGCACTGCGGCTCTTAATCCAAGCGTTAATCGGACTAAGCGAAACCGATATTGCGGTGTGGTATATGTGCAATTTATCTCAAAAAACCTGGTTTTTAATAAGTTAAATACATGTAGGCGAAGAGAAACTGCATCAACATACTGAAAAAGGATCTACCTCATTCACTTACAATTCTAATCATTAAAAATGAACTACATGTACTTCAATGAATCAGCTTCCCAAACTAATAATTTTGATTAATACAAGCCGACGAGCTGCTGTAACACGAACCGTCTTTTGTTGTTGTTTTTCTCAAATTATATTCAAACTTTTAATCTATGCTGACGGCTATCATATTTCTTTGCCAATTGATGGGAGACCTTGTCCCTTCATAGTGCGTGTTCATTTATGACAGTAGGAGACAATGTAATCTATTTTTCTGAATTGTTTGCGCCCATATCTATATCCCTTTCGAAATAACCTCCGCGTATCAAGTGACTGCAATTTCTGATATACCCCGAAATCCCAACTCTTCTGTATGCCATACAAAAATGACAGATTCAGTACAAGTATTCCGAGAGGCAGGGATCCGGCTGTAAGTGGGCGGTAGGGGGGTTCAAGGCTGGTCAAATTGATTGTATTTCTTGTGAGCCCATCGAGTTTGTGTATTCTGAAGTGGACGGGCCAATATCGGTGCGCTCCAATTCCCAGGGCAGCGTCTGGCCTGGAGGAACGCTAGAGGAACGCCTCCGACCACCACCCGGGACAGGAGCCGTTCCTCAAAGTTGGGGCTCAATTTGTAGTAAATCAGAGGTGGTCGGAAACCTGTGGTCCGGCCGCAGCCTCCAATGAGGGATGGTGTGGGGCATTTGGGGAGAATGGAGGATCAGGCCGTTTACTGGGACCTCCATACATCTGGCCTGGTATCAGGTTCTGCCCGTGTCCCCGCGGTTTGAGCCCTGCCTTCTGATCTACCACCTGCAAACTGCTCACGGACACACTATCCAGACGTTTGGCAGCCATTCAGAAATGATGGAGGTGGAGGGTTATTATACAAAGTAGACACCTAATACAGCGTGCCCGAGAAGCTCCATTATGTTTCCGGGTAGTCGATTCTATGTTGTGTAAGATAACTCACATTTCTCCTCATTTTTAGATATTCTATTTTTACCTTGAATTATAAAAGGGATATTGATTTGTGCGATAAAAGTGCGTAAACTATTTCATCAGGGAAACTCTGTGAAAACAATTCATTAGATATATTGATCGAAACATCACAGTTCTTAACTTTTAAACTCTAATGTAATTTGACCATTCTAATATAACCCTGTGTAATAATTATATTAACTCAAATATTCTTTACTGTAATATCGTAAACCAATGGCAACTGTTATGTGTTCCGCAATAAAAACCTTTTAATAAAGCTACTTATAGACCTTCGGTATACGTTGTTGTCACGTATCAGTAATAGCAATTTAGCTTAAAATCTGTCATAAATGCCTTTGAATTATGAATAGTAGTTTTTTAAAATTGATCACCAATATGGGTTCCAGTCGTTTCCTTGGTATTGTTACGTCACCTACACAACAACTAATGTTATATATAACTCAGAAATAGATTCTCAAATCAATTATGGAAAACCTAGACTAAGTATTCAATATTCATTCCGCTTACTATTGGAAAACTAATGGAAGCTGTCTTTTCTGATATAATTCTAAGTTTAAATCCTGCTACAATTTAAACTTTAATGGCCCTCTAGACAGATTGCTTCACCGCAGCCAATATTTATACTATCAGTAGGTATCATTAGGAGAAATCTCAGATGCCAATACTTCCGCGGCGCCTTGCTTTTTATTATTTCTCATTCAGCTGGCGACTAATTAATTGCCATTTATGTTATCACAAGATGTGGCCATGTGTGTCGCAGGCAAGAGAGGCTGAGATAAAGTTGTGTTTGTGCTATTGTAAGCTCTTAAGTGGCATGGCAGATTAGATTTTTGGTGAGGTAGCTTATGGGAATTGAGTTGGATGTGTCACATAAATCCCAGAAGGAAATTAGATTGAAGTGATAGAATTTAAAATGGAAAGTCCATATTGACATAGCGGCCCTAGGTAGGAAAACTTGTGATGGGAAACACTATTAATATTCTACTTTTTTCTGTACGAACCTGAAACAAAGTGGCATTGATATGCGTTTGATCTGATTCGATGCGATTACACCATGTAAAAGTAATTTGAGCGACATGTATACCTATGTAAGGACACGTTTTTTGTCTCAAGGACACGCACAAGATTGATAGTATCTTGAGTCTGGTATGAGCGTTGTAAGACCTTGACACCCAGGTATTCTTAAGTTGATTGATCTAAATCAGTACATCAATACAACTAATTAGAACCCTAATGAGTTTTCCATCCCGATGCACATCACATATCTAAAATAAATGGTTAAGGAAATTGATGAGAAACTGCCGGCTTATAGAAGATTAAGACTACGATGCCATATGCCACCACTATCTGAAGGTACATTCTGTATTCCATTAAGTGGTCCTTTTTCTAGAGACATTAGTGGTTCACAGTAGTCTTCTGAAAGCTACGGCTTCCTATTCTGAAATCGTAGTCACATTGTTTAGTCTTACTATGTAAAGAAAAGACTTAGCAATCCTATGAACGGCACATCTTTTCATATACAAAATATGGCTGCTTAGAAACTTGTTTGCATAACACATCCCTCAACTTAACTTTGCTCCGTATACGATAACGTATAGCGTTGCATGGAAATACTCAGAGCTGTCTATGTAAACTTCTTTTAACGATGCAAATATTGTATGTGATTTTTATGGATTGCTCAGGAAATAAGGTTCCGAAAAAAAGAAACCTGTGTCTGTCGCCATAAGCATAAACCCATGAGTTTTTATTGTTACATGCCCGTCACTTTGTATTGCCAAATGGCATTATATGTGTTTTACTCCTCTGAACAGGAATCACTTCTTTGAATGTAACACATTTTTACCGTTTCCTGGAAGAAGATGAATAAGAAACGTCAGAGCCACAGCGATGGGAAAATGAACTGCCTTCCTAGTGTTATATATAGTCTTGATATAATTGATTCCTTCTTTGAATGCTGATATCATCAATATACTTATCAATGTGTTTTTAGAGTATTTAAAACTATCGTAGAATAAAGTTCTGGGAATTCTCCGATTAAACTTAGTAAATTAATGACTCCCTCCAAATAGGCACAGGCATCCACTCCAGCGAGTCCCTTTAGCAGAAGTCGGAAACCTTATAGGTAAAGGGTCGAACTGTAGCACCAATGGTAGGGGAGACAGATGTGACAGTCCAGACAGTGCTAAGGAGCAACCTATATGCCAGTGAAAGCCCTCCAGTGTTGTCCTCCTGTGTCCAGCTCGGCAGTATTACCATCTCCCAACAGGACCTGGAGAGGAAGGGCCCGCCGGCTGGAGAGGACAGGAAGCACTGATGGGGGAGCCTGCTGATATCTTGTTTCATGCCTCCTGCAACAAATCACCTCCTCCAGGGTTGGGCCGAGTCGATACCCCGTGACCCTCCTTTTTGAGTATAGGCATCAGCCTAGTGTTGCCCGTATGGTCATCAGTTATTGTCTTTTTCCTAGGAAACCGTTGGCTGGACCTTCACACTGCCTGCCTTTTTTGGTGTTCACGGTTGGATGACTCTGTTCAGAAACTGCTTGGTGGTCTTGGTAGGGCAGCGCCCGTTCTGTATGGGGCTGAAAGAGTGGCCATCTGTTACGTGAATTTAGGTTAAGCACAGCATTGCTTCTCCGTAGACGTGGTATTGACCAACTTATATCGTCGCAGAAGTTGAGTAATGGGGCATGGTCAAGCAAGGCTTTTTTTCTTCGTTGAGAAGATAGAAATAGCCAATAACGGTGATGGCCATGGTGCATCTTAAGGCAGTATCTAAAGCAAGGTTACAATCATGTTCTACTATTATTTTGGTCAACTTTCCATAGATTTGTCTGTCATTCACAACGTCAGAGTAGAGAATATCGAAACATTTTTCCCTGCTGGAAATTGAAAACGAACGGTTTCGCACAGGCAAAAAAGAAAACAGAAGAGAGATAAAAGTGGCCGCAACCGCCTTTACGAGGAAAATGGGGGGGGGGGGGGGATAGCTGGAATAACTACCGTCAACTCCGCATCTATTTGAAAGATTGTTTGCGGTTCCTCGAACCACATACTGTTCACAAATAGCCGCAAGGGCTATTACTCAAAAACTGCGTTTTCCGCGTTTTAAAATTTTCCAGTGAAAATAACAAAACTTGTTGCAAAGCAAGTACAGTTCTTTGTGGTGGTTTATCAGAGGGTCTTTAATGAACTCCTTAATGATATCGATATCTTTATTCTCAGACATGTAAGATGACGAGGCACAAATATGAAAATAAAATTAATTAGATCATGCTCCCAAAACTTAACATCACAAAAGGTTATTTTCCTCCCTTGATCATATTACAGAAGTAGACTTTAATAGGATAAGTGCATACATTATCTAAATAAGAGTTTATACGAGAAAGAGGCCGGATATCTAGAAGAATATAATGGACCTGAATTCTGCGTGATGCTGGGTGGGTACAGGTGGCTTGCTGACTCACTTCATGCTAGGGGACAACTGTGATTAAAAACGGCTGAGATTGCTGTCTGGTTGTCGGGCCGCCGCTACCTAATTTCTCTCCATTTGCAAGGCGAGACGAAGGCTGTGACATCCCTTCTGGATGTGTGGGCAGGAACTGACGTCAATACTGGGGGTCAGCTGGTCACATTTGACTGGAAGTCTAAAGCTAATTTGCAGCATTTCTTACTGTCAGGTGTACTGCATAGAAATTGACCTTTGCAGTTTTCAAAAGAAAAACAGCATTCTATAAACTTTCCAGTATGCCATTTACACCTGCTTATTCAAAGAATGTTTTATTAATATAGCGTGATTATGTGAGACGTTATTAGTTGATTTGTCAGAAGTGGCTTCCACTTAATTACTACATATGTGCAAACCTCAGCTGTATGACTAAAAATAACTTGAGCATATATATAAGGATTGGTGGCATTAAAGCGCTGCAGGGCCAAAACCCCCGGGTGCACTGCATCATAATCAGGACCCAGGAACATACCAGCTATGTTTAGACCAAGATATATATGTGTTATAGAATTTTAGATATATATTATTATATCAGTAAAAATATCAGGGGCCTTCATATCTCCTCCCACATGTTTTCACAAGTACCCACAAGAACCGAATATACCTGGTTGATAGAGGTATACATGTGTTTATTGGAGAAAAATGTTGGCTGAACAAGAGCTCGTAATGGTACAGAGTATAGTTGATTCAACGAGAAATGTCAAAATGTTTAATCCGCAGTTTACTTTACACACAGTCGCGTGTTATCAGTTTTCACCAGTTACAATGGTTTCTATTCAATAAGATGCCTTAATAAAAGTGTTAAATTTCGGCATGAGGTCAATTCAGCAATTTGGTATGAGGGCTCAAAAAAGGTCTTAATTCTCTTTTTGTCAGGTTTGGGAAGCATTGCAAGCCTATTATGAATACTGCCAACATTTTCCAGTGGTTCAAAAAACACAAAGAGATCTTGAATCGTTTAAATTTTGGTCTAAAATTGGTGTTAAATGTGCTAATATAAAAGGTACGAAGCCTAGAATTAAAGAGCTAAATAAAATCCTCCAACAGGGACCTAAGCCTTATAATGCACACGTTCTGTATTACAAATCAAGTACTTTTTGATCTCTTTCTTTTCGCTGGAGAACTGCTTACCAGCAAAAAATAGAGTAATTACACCAGGTAGTTATTAAAAGGACTGATAGTCAGGTAATACCTAGGTTCCCCTTACCTCCAGGGACTAGAGGATGAAGAGAAACATCAATGAGAGACTGACCAGTGATAAGATACCCAAGATCATCCCAGTGACTCCCTCCTACCTGATATGAGACCCTGGAGGTCAGCTGAGGCCTCAGGGTATGCTCATCCAGTGTCCAATCAGCCTGTGAAGTAGCCAGAAAGGTGATAGGCTTGGAGGTGGGTTGAGAAAGAAGGTAGGCAGTCGCCAAGGTACACGGGCAGTGCGTAGTGGGAATACCCTTGGGCTATAAGGAGTGGGAAGTGAGGGAATATAAGGGTCCTTGGGCCCGCTTCGTATCAACTAAGACCTAAGGGCTTCTCTGATCCAGTATTATGATGTGTCAGATGTTTTTTCTGTCCCTGATTAGGTGGCACAGAAGCCACGAAGGAAGCCACTGCGAATGGGAATTAACGCCCACAAAGCCAGTTGGCTTCCGGCAGCGGTCTAGCCCACAAAAATAACCTTGTAACAAGGAGTGTTCCTTGTTAGCAGCTTTGATTCAAATTCTGTCACCCAATTTTATTTCACGGAGTATTCAAAATTATTCACTTTTACCAAAACACTTGATTGGGAACACCAATCAGTGGCATTGAGCCTCTAGGGTATTAGTTTGTTACTGGGCATTGTCGTCTTCTCTTTATTGTCACTTCTACAGTTGTGATAATACTCACCAAGTGTTAAACAGCAGATTTAGTTAAATTTGCCAATTGCGCTTGCCATCATAATTGCTTTCCCTTGATTACGTTGGTCCCAAATCTAATAGATTTTGAAATACACCCGGAATAATACTATTAAAACTTCTATACGTCATCGTTTAAAATCAGTTTCAACTTTCCATTACTGCTCCTAGAATTAGATTTTTCATTTTGCTTGGGAATCTGCTCATCTATGTTTAGCCCGAGAATAGAAACCTGGTTAACGATATCAATAGATTGAATAAATAGACAGACTAACGTCCTGCAATTCCATCGTCATTATTGACGTCAAACTTTTAATCCAGGAATGTAAAAGAAACCAAAACAATGTCCTATTGCTTTCCTCTTTGATTTCTCCTTTACACGTGCATATATTCCCGGAGGTGTGTAAAAGAACAGCAAGTAGGCACCACAGGTTCTCAGAGGAAAAATCCCTAATTCACTGTGATGTGCTTCAGCAATAATTGAATTCCCATCCGCAGTTATTGGGCCATGTAAGGATAATGTAGGCGCTGTGCCACCTACTTGGGGGCCGACCCGCCAGGTGCCCCCGGGGCCAGGAGGCGGCAGGCCCAGAATAGGAATGATGAGGTGATTGCGGGGGCGTGGGAGGGGGCACACCTTATACCTTTAAGGATTTCAAAGCTATCCCCATTAGGCGTAACAGCAAGTGTGGCTCGTCAGCAGCCCTTGTTGGCGTTGCTGGCGGTCCAGCTCTTGTGGCTTCAGGCAATACCTAAGTGCACTGGACAATCCTCATTCAATTCTCAAGGCAGTTGCTTGATGTAATCCTCCATAGCAGTCAGGAGTTACCTATACTATTATGTATGACACTTAGGAATTGGTGTTCCATAATATTGCCTCTCGGACTATTTGATGAAGCTGGAGTGATTTGTATATAAATGGGAATTAGCGAAACTGCCTCCCACTTCCTCCCAAGTGGGGATTGTTATCATTAAATCTACGACAGCTTAGTGTGTGGTATAGCCTCTTATCGGAAGGTGGGACCAGCTGTAGAAAAGGCATTGGTTTTATTGACAGGTGGTTTGCTAGCGGGCACTCGGGGAGTCAGGCGCGGTTTAGATGTCATCTTCTATTAGGCCCGGCGCCGTGGCCGGTTTCCCCAAGTCATAGCTCGGAGGCAGATGGCAATGTCTGGTACCTACCACGCCCGCGGAGAACCACCTGGTGAATGTAGACCCCTGAATGGCAGTCATAACGACACTGTAAATATATCAGATAGACTGCGGGTATTGTTAGTTTAGACTATCCGCCACAGCCAGTGTGCCTCCCTAATAGAGTGAAAAGAGTTGTTTGCTGCTTATGAATAGGAGCGAGATAAATCGGATTTATATTTTTTTTCCTTTTCTTTTATTTTACCACAGGCGATAATATCGACTGAGCAGCAAGAGTTCTCCACGTCCCCCATACATTACATTTGACGTATAACATAGCGTAGTACATGTATAGGTTACTGTACAAATTCAGAGCGGAATATACAATAATTGTTTTATTACTAAATTTTCTGTTATCACAATGCAGCTTATTTAATTCTAGAGTGACCCTTTCCAAAGTGATTTAAATGTAGATCCAGATAAACAAACCTCACAGTTCTCCCAGTTTGACAGCTATGCCCCCACATGGTACTGGTAAATATGCCGCACACTGCGTTTGTCACATGCTGTTATTGTGTTCGTATCTTTGCTGAGTGGGCCGTTCCTCCTGCGGTGTAAGTGCCCCTCCGGCTGTGTACACACCCTCTGCGGTTGACATTACCTTGGCGGCAGTGATGCCAACCTTATCTCTGTGAGCTGCTCCCCATTTACTTACCATTACCTGAGTTGCTCACTGCAGGCCGACAATATTGCTCTTCCACTGCTCACTGCTTTCCCGCTGTAGAGGAGGGTTGTTTACATCATAGAACTGAAGGCTACATACAATTCTATGTTTACATCAACCAACTCAAGATTGTTATTGTAATTGGATACCCACTTTGACATCTAAAAAGTAATAAAAGCGTCGTGTACATATGATGTAGGTAAAATCATGTTTCCTGTCTTATCATCCAAAGTTGATAGCTTTATAGATAAAGTTGAACTGAAATGCATATCACGCAGGGAAAGTAAAACCCTAATAATATAAACCTATGTAACAGTCATGCCAAATATTGAGTCAGCATGTGTTCTCTCTCATCAGCTCATAGAGTAACCTTGATCTTTGAGACACTATTCTTGTTACTTCGCCTTCCGGTGTAGGCCTATATACACATGGTCAGGTCATGAATTTTATATAAGTCCCATTATCGGACACTATGGGCCTTTCCCCTCCCAGGAAATTGTTTCTTGACAAGACATTGCAGTTTTTTGGTTTGTTTCACCATGTAAGGTGCGCTTCCTAGTAAACCTGTTGAGTTGACACTTTTAAATGGGAGGTAGATCTATTAATGCAAGCCGGAATAGCTTTGAGGGGGTCGGTTCCTTGACAGTAGTCTTTGGTACATGAGAGAAAGAGTGTATTATCGATTACCTCTTTGCCAATGTTGGTATGATTTTATTCGGCAGCTGGCATCTTTATTGCCTCAAACCTGAGTGAAAAACAAAATAATCTAAATCAAAAAGCTCAAGGGTTTAATGTTATGGTCAGTGCAGTCCGACTGTTTACAATATGCAGCTTTGACTTGAGATCTCTGGATAAATGATGCTAATTATCAACTGCAGCTGTATGTTAATGCTTTGTGTTCAGCTACTTACTTAGATTACGTATGTATACTCTATCATATGTCTGTCCCTAGAACTTATATAGATCTGCTTAACAACCAAATTAGCACTAAGGACACAGGATATATTGGATATTTGCAAGGAGAAATCCTGTGATTGTCTGTTATTGTGAATAAAAGGTCATAAAAGATAGGAGTTATAGGGCTAATCTGAGATGCTAATTTGGGGTTCCTAAGGTGGAGCGAAATGTCAAAAGGTTAGGTATCTGTTTGAGAGGAAGAAGTAGCGCCTCAGAATTGTAAGGTGGTTGACCCCAAAGCAACAGTCTAGGTCATTGTGAGGTGTATTAATCAATCACAGCTTTGATTTTGGTAAAACATACTTTAAAAAGATTTTGTATGATTGAAACTACAAAGTACTCATGTTTTCCCAATATCAATGAAATTATAACATATTTCTTTCCTTCAAATTCTACACAGAGAACCCGCACTTTTTTTAGTACCGCAAGACCTTCCATTTTGGCCACACTGCTGTATGACAGGTGAAATCTATACTTAAAGCCACATCAAAAAGGCCTTTTCTATGAAAGACCTTCCCAACTGCCTAGCAGATTGTGCAAAGCTGGCTTCGTCAGTTGCACATGTGACATGAGAATATCAATGGTCCTTTGTGCCTTATCTCCGGCAGAAAGAATCTTAATATTGAAATTACATGCCATAAAATCCCAGCTTCGGCCTAAGGAATATGAGCCGGAGAAAGGCATGTGATATTCCCTGGCTTTCCGGGCGCCACCCTCACTTGTCGAGGCCATATGTTTGATGTTCCAAGATGGTATTGGGAGACTCCCCATGGGACCTTACACTGACGTGGTCTGAGATTGAGGAAAGCTTTGTTCTTGGTCGTATTGAACACAATTAACTCTGCATGGTCATTTCCCTTTCGTCTGTAGCCGGGTCATTTCTATGATAGAAAGCGCTTTGGTTGTATCAGGTGACTTGATTGTGATGTGTTCTTTTTTCTCTCTGAAATTGACATTTTCCCTGTCACGAATATCCGGTATTTTCCTGCTCCTGCTCAATAAATGACGGTATATTATTGGGAAGTATGTCAATTTCATGTATCATATGTTCAAAATATTGTTCGAACTCATATGTTTCTTAGCTTCAAAAGCAATTGCTTAACAAAAAAATCTAATCATTTGATGTACTTATTACATATCATAAACACCAAGGGCCACCAATGAGAAAATGATTTGCTATCAGGTCCCATTGGTTATCATGTTGATGTTGGGCCGATATACCATTAATGCTTTAGAACTGTCAATAATAATAAATTTAAATTGATCACCATTATGGCACCCATCCCAGTTTGGGAGGTGTGACGTCATGTGCATAACGTCTATACAAAAGGAGACATCATGATTAATAGTGAAAACTGCCTTGGGGATGTCAATGCCGGCAGGTCATCATCCCTAGATCTAAGGATGATGCAATAGAATTGGGGCTAGTCCACATGCGCCTCCCCGGTATGTAGGATCTGTTCAGTATCCCCGGCCGCAGCAGAGGCAATGGACTTTAATAATAGCTCATGCATGTGGCCCAAGCACAGGGTAAGATGATCTGAATAATTTAAGTTATGATGTTGTTGCCTAAAATATTAATTTGAAAAACCTTGATTGTCTAATGTACTACTTTTTAAGTGTGTAGTCTTGGTCAGAAAAAAATGGGGAAAAATTATAAATCATATTGTTAACCCGCTGGAAAAACTTGTTGATGTTAGAATCGTGATACGCTTCTTCTGAACTGTCTGTGTAGTTCAGCAGCTATTTCTAAGAGAACGATGCTGCAGTTGTCTTTGAAATTCCAGTGGCACGTTTAGAAAAGTTAAATTCCCCCCCCCCCTTTCGTATTAAGTCGGCGATCCCTGGCTGTTATATTCCAGAGCTGGACAGAATTAAGTTATGAATTGCCCGGTGGCTGTTGGAGACGTGCGCTGTTTCATCTATTACCATATTCTTGATGAACAGTTTCGGCTGCCATTAATGTAAAAGGTTCCTGGTAGTACTTGCTCGATCTACACTGGATAAATTACACATATTGGAAGAGCATACGGGCATAATAAAGAGGCATCATTCAATATATATAGGTTAGGTCGTTGACCTTTGAGACGTTTCTTTCACAGCTGTCGTTTTTTCGGATATAATAAATGATGAAGCCTTCACTGGAGAAATAACTATTTTCACCTCGCTCCACGTAAAAGCCGAATAAGAAACAAGAAATTCTCTTGATGTATATGGCAATAGCCTCTGTCTAGTGTCATCATAGATGTACACAGATGTAGAGCGAGTGTATAGCTCATTCAGTATTCACTGCATCAGGTACGTGGGGGATCCTATAAGCCACAAGTTTCATTTGTTAGGCATGTTATCTGCAAACTTAAAGTGACAGTCGCGACCACCCGATCGGTGTAATCAATTGATTTTAGCAAATCTGGCACAGTCATTTAGTTGCTCCTGTTGAAATTCTCAAGAAATCCCAGGCGGGGATCTGCGGTTGTTACCCTGGCTGAGGCAGATTAGGGGCTGGGTTAGCGGCTTATTTGAGGAAATCCGTCTTTTCCCGCCGCGCTTTCTCCAGCGTTTTTCCAGGAAATTCTCCGGGAAATCTTGCACGCAATCACCATTAATTACCGGTCTTGGTGGCAGTTCCAAGTCACGGAAAGAATCCTAATATATAGTGACGGCATAAGGTTGGTTTTAGCTCAACATGTTTACGTAGAAGCGGCATGTAGGTGCATATTGAGTGGATTTCCATATGATTGGTATAATAGTAATATTATACACTGTACGTGTAAGCAAACATTTTGTTAATTAAACAAGTTAATGTTTTTCCTCAGCTTACATGAACTACTTCGTGGGTGGTATCAATATACGCAGTAGATTTATGAAATAAGCTCTGAGAGTTCGAAAATAGATTTTATATATTTTGCATTTTAGATGTTTAATGTAATTTGTCAGCTGCAATGGAAGTGAGCCCCCCTCAAACGACACACACCTGACTTAAAGTAGTGGCCATGGGGAATCAACTTTAATTTCCAAAAAGGGAACTGACTTTAGTGGCACTCTGCTTTTGGCATATATGTTGCTGAGACCAGGCTATTATGTTCACATTTTTCTGATGCTACCGCTTGTAAAAAAGAAATGAATAAAATTTAGCTTTTAGGATATATGCAGACCTTTCAAACTGTCACATCAGATTCATCATATATGGCTTATAGTGTGCCCATTGTAGTGTAGGTTGTCTGAGAGGCCAGACTGCCAGATAGCGCGGTCATAGTCTCTGAAGCCCTCACTAATCTAATACACTAATCTGCTCGATTTTAGGATTTATATTTTGTACGCTGATTCAGAAAATAATCGATGAACTCTGGTTAAGTGTATTTACTATAATAGTAAGATGCTAGAACTACAATAGCTTCAGTGTGAATATAATGTATATAAGATAATTCTTGATATTGAATCTATTTACTAATATACATACGAGGCAAATTTTGGCAGTTGTATTTTGAACGTTTATTTGATTTAAAGATGGTGCTCGGAACAGATTTTGTTAAAGATCCAGTTGGTCTAGTGTTCATGCATGGGTTTCATATGCATATAAGTCAATTCCCAACCTTTTCATTATAAAGTTTGACAAGATCGATTGTTACTCTTACAATGGCAGGACCTATTATGAGATAGAATTTTGCCATAAACCACACAGGACTTTGTACTTCTAGGCATCTCCTATTGTAGGAATAATTACGCCAACAACAAAGAGGGGGAAGGTATTCACGGAAGATGCCACATAAACATGGTCCTCATTCTTCCTCACCTGGTACCTAGCTTCATGATGTGACAGTAATTATTTCCACCACTTTAGAACAACCTACAACTACCCAGGCTGGAGGGATATTGGTCAGTTGTTTGGCCTTTAGTAACAGCTTCCCGACTTAACCAACGCTACCATACCTACATGCATAACTTATAGACCGGGGGTAGTAGTAAAGAAGGGGCCTTTTTCGCAGGTCACAGCTTTGGGATGTTACCTCATATATCTTCCACTGACCCCCACCTCTGACATGGTTTTACCCCAGCAATTTCCCTCTTGTTCAGATTGCTTCCCACTGTCTCTGTTGAACGCCAACACTATCAATCTCTCTTGAATACCCATTTATGGGTTCGCCCATCAACTTTAAACTTCTAGAAAGAAACTGCTGAGATTAAGATTATACTAAGGATATTAAACTTAAAAACACTTCATTTTTTCTAACTAAAGTCCTGTCGATATTTCTGTATTGTCATGATACGGCGCTTATATAATGTACACAGAGAATAGCTTTGCATGAGTTAACCCCATTCCTTACATGGGTTCCTAATTGTAGTTATACTACTATATGTCTTTTTCAGATAAGGAAACATGATTTCTAAATATATCGGAACCCTGGTATTTTGGATATATTTATCAGTGCGGATTCATTTTAGAAACAAACACAATTAATCTTAATGGTTCATCAGAGATTTTTATCAGGTTATTGAACTTGCTGCTATAAATACGAAGTTATATGTGTTGCCATAAGTCAATCGGCTCAGCATAGGGTATCAGTGATAAGCCACTAAGTGATGGCTTTATACTGCAGCTGTCTGGCCCGGGCCCCAAGTCTATGACTATATAATTGGACCCGGTGATTATCTAATTGCAGGCCAATTAGTATCTGGCGCCAACCATGATGGATTATGCAGTAAATTACTAGGGAACAGGGACGGATAGCAACTATCCTACCAAAAATAACCTCTTCACAATGCGTAATGGAGAATCTGTATGTGTTGGTAATTTGTTTTTAGGGTTATCTTCATGCATTTGTGCTATGCTTTCTCTTGTTTTTTAGGGTTAGCTTTGTATATTGTTCTGTAGATGAATGTATCTTACTGAGTATATAAACCGTGAATTCCTGGTAGTAAACACTGATACTGTACAGCGCCACCTAGAAGAAAGACGTGGAGGCCGTAATAGTAAAATTGAATGCATACAAATGTTCTATATCATAAATTTGTTTTTCAGTATTTATTAAGTCTTACGTAAAGAACAATGTGTTTTCTTCATTTTTGTTGAATTTTTAAAATCATTATAATTAATAAGATAGGAGCCCCAACCGACACGCCTCGCACCGCTCTCCTCCTCCCATATCTTACCAAACCAAAACCTTTAATGTTCAAATAATCAACATTTTCGAATATTGCAAAGCCAGAAAAAAACAATTTCATAACTAAACCAATGATGTATCTTGTTCAACTTGACCTTTCAGAATAATAATTGTGTGATTGAAAAATACGTGAGACGTTAGATAATCGTCCTGTCTGAGAAGATGATATCCTCTTGATGTTATGACACCATGTTATCAAAATTGTTGTGTTTTAATTGAATGGCAGTTATTACCTTTTTCGTTTCAGGATACGCTTTATTATGAGCAACTAAAAAACAACGTCCTCACTCACGATCTTCTCGTAGACAATTTAATCTATAAGGTGAGAATTTTGACCTTTCTGAACGTATGGGAAATATCATACCAGATTTGTTTTGTAATCCTTGAACGTCACAAGCCACCACATATTATTTACAACAAATGAGCTACTTTTGAAAAACACGAGAGTGCGCAAACGAAAGAGATCATTGGAAATGTCTGCTTATTGTTCCGAGATTGTGTTGAAAGAAGATTTGTAACTAACCATTTTATAAACAAGACAGTACCATTCACTTTCTATTTGATCTAATCCAAATCTTCGATACATAAGATCTACATGAAGACATTCTGTTTCAAAATATTGGATTGCATACTCAGCACATTTCCTTGCTAATTACCATTGCGAAATTTTGTGTTCTGTTCGCATTCATTTTACTCAACACACATCTAGATAATCCGTGCCTAATAGCTTAATTAAGCCCCGTGTATTTAACTGTTTTTCCTGTTGCTAGGACGTGAAGCTGACAGCTACAAATGACGACCAATACTTTGTCTTTGAAGACTACCTCTATCAAGTAAGTCCTGTCAGCTCCAGCCCACAACCATTACCCTTTTACACTTCTTTTCCTAATAGCAATTATTTGTGCCTTCACCAAAAGGAGATTTATCGGGAGCCCTTGCCTACTTTTGGGGCATAAAATGATAAATTGAGGGCAACACAGATTGAGAGCATAAGCGCAGTGCGTTGCAACAATGATTAGATGTTGTTAGCTGTAGCGGTGCGTTAACGCATGTAGTTAATAGGCTTGGTTTGTGCATCATGCATGTAGGTGCGGGGACAGGTTGGCCCGGGATGGTTTGCTTTATGCTGATGGCTTACCGGCGCCGACAACATAAATCTGTTAACTGGGGTTGGTTTTGTCAATCAGGGTAATTGGACGAAAATTGGTTGCGTATTCCCCCACTTAATCTGCCGACCTGATGGCCCCCCACTCACCACCCACGCTCTATGGCCATGATATAATGATTTAGAGCAGTGACAAAGCTATCTCCAAATAATTAGAATGATGGTATTTTTAGGATATTTTACAAGTTTGGCTCATATCTGCGAAACTTTGCTCTTATTGTTGGAAATGGGCAATCAGGGTAACTGCAAAACTTTACCATAATGTTTTGAAACGTCCAAACTAGTCTGTCTGAATTCTCTTTAAGTCAAAACATCCCCTATACATGGCTCCATCTTTTCCTTAAAATTGTTTGTCTCATTTATCTTTCTTACAACGAAATACATAATATATAAGCGAAATATGAATTATAGACAACACACATTCAAAACAAGGATATAACTTAAACATGTAAATGCAATACACTAATCCTTCATCCCCGGGCATTAAGACCCTTAAAACCTAATGTATCTTCGTGTTTGCCTCCTCCAGGTGCTGCTGCCCTTCTCCAGGGACACGGCCGTCCTGGAGCACTTCCAGTACAGCAGTGCTACCCCGGCCAAGTCGTACATCCGCGGCAAACTGGGCAACGAGGAGTTCGCCGTCAGCTACCCGCCCAACGGGGTCATTCCCTTCCACGGCTTTGCTATGTATGGTGCGTGCACTATGTTGGTCTAGTAGACAATTTGAACATTTTACTACTACAGCTGTGCCTTAAAGAAAACAGTAAATGTTAGGGAGTTTTGCTACTCAATAAGATAGAATTGTTACACCGGCCTCTAAGAAATAAAAGGCACTTATCCTACTTATATTTCAGAAGGAAGTAGGAGGGAAATTCCAAATTGAGACCTGATCTTTGATTTGCACTAAAATGACTTTAATTTAACAAATATACCGTAATATGAATATAAAAGTGATACAAGAAAAAATTGATCTGCAAACATAAAAACCAAAATGAAGCAGTTCCTATGGAATTTCTTGTTTAAATGAAATAAAAGAAAGATTTAAGCTGCTATCATAAAAACTAAAGTGGAGGTATTCCTATGGCATTTCTTGCTTAAAAGAAATGAAAAACCAATTTATTTTCAACAATTTCTGATTCTTAATGGGGTAAAACTCTCTTTTTGCTCAATGCGCTGTCCTTTGTTCCTCCCTAGTGGCCCCTCTGTGTTACGTCTACAACGACCCTCCAACCCTGTACTACGTGTTTAGGGAGTTCTACATCCGCTTCTTTACCCGACTACACACGCTGTCTTCACACCCACAGGTTTGTGAGATATATATTATGTAGTTATGAAAGAATTATGACATACAAAATATAAACATTCAAAATCTAACGGCTGTTTAAAGTTCATTTTATGTGCGATATCATTATTCAATTGTCAATTTTGATTTTATTGGTATCTAACCCAACTACGGTTGTATGGTGGGAAAATCTTGATTTATTGCTGTGGAATCGATGTTTAGACCTTCATGAATCAGTTTTTATTTGAATGGTAACATGTTTAGGACATGCATCCGAAAATCGAAATAACGGATAGTAAGTAATACGAGTGGCTAATATCTAGATATATTTAACCATTTTACATGTGTAATACTACCATTGTATTGACGTTTTAATTAATTGATGTTTTTGGTTCTATCTATTTCCAGGGTATTGTTAGTTTGTCACTGTTATTTGAGACGCTGCTGCAGACCCATGAACCTCAGCTATTTTATCATCTCAAGTCTGTTGGTGTACAACCGTGAGTTTGACTTATTATCTTTTATTAAGTAGTCTTGAATTTCTATGATTTAATTAACTTTTAAAACTTGATATTTGATAAAGGCTACACGGCAAGCATATTGTTTTACCTCATGTTACGTTACATTAACAAAATATGAACTCATGTCTTTCATTTTCAATAGATATACTCTTAGTTATCATAGTTGAATGGAAATAGACTTCAAAAATAATTCAGAACTTCTCCTAACTCTTTCTCAAGGCCCTTTATTAAAACAAATAACGTTATGCATTTGAAAAAAAAAATCAGACAGAATTGAATTAAAGCGAAAGAAGACATAGAAGTGATAAAAATCACAGGAAACCTAATACAATCAAACCCGAATTGAGTCCTTGTAGTCGTGATTAGGTAATATCTCTCAAGTTTCTCTCAATAAAGGAGCTTTTTTGAAAAGTTTGCCCATCCTTAAACTTGGCTAACTCGTAGGCGTGTTTTGTCAGGGAGGTCAACATACTGGTACCTTCATCAAAGAGAGACTTTTTGATTCAGTAGTTTTCATCAGTAACCTTTTTCAGAAAGTGTGCCTCAATAAGCATACTCTTTGGTAAGAAAATAACAAAATGACGATTTTGGAAAGGCAAAGCATCAATAACTGGCATACAGATAAATATGGAGTAATCTGCAGCTGGTCTATGGTATGATTCTTAGTTGCCCCCGTCGGATTTTATCAAAAAATGCATCTCAACGGTGTTAGAATAAGTATACGATTTCAAACAAGTTAAATAATTCGTACATTGAGGACCTTTAGAGAGATATTAAATGTATTTATTTGTCAATATGGATTAAAAGAACGTCGATTTAGGCAAGATATAAGAACACGGAAAATAAGGAGATAGCAAGTATAATTCCTCGTCGGGGATGAAATAAGGAGTTGGGAAATTTGATAACAATTTAAGGAAAACACTGGGAAGTTAGTTATACCGAGCTTTCTTGAAATCCTGATTCTGGAAATGCAACACCGAACAATGTTGTACCTTACACACTTTTCAGTAGTTTAATATTTGTACCTGGAGACATTAAATTGATTAAATCCGTCCAAAGTGTAATTTTGCGTGGGAGTGAGGAAACTTCAGGCACAAATTTGACTGATAACCATAAAGAGATCTGACATTTTAAGACCTTGAACTTTTAATATTCAATCCAATCACATGGGAGCTAGCAAATCGAGCATGACAACTTTTATGTAAATTTCTTATTTTAACCATTTCCCCAATTACGCCTATATTGATTATTCAAATGTATTTCCATATTTCCTTTTCTACCCAACTTAGGCTGCGGCTGGCCTTTAAATGGCTGATCCGCGCCTTCTCCGGCTACCTGTCCAGTGAGCAGGTGTTGCTGCTCTGGGACCGAGTACTCGCCTACAACTCGATGGACATCCTGGCCGTGCTGGCCGTCGCCATCTTCTCCTTCAGGAGGTCTAACCTCGTCCAGGTGCAGACCTTCAACGCCGCCGAGGTGGGTAGAAGTATTAAAAAAGAACTGGTTTAATAGATCCTGTTGAAGGGAACAAAACTCAATATAATTGACATTTTGGAGACCTAGATAACTAGAGAAATGTGTGCGATGAGTCTAACTTTGGTTATTGGTTAATAACTATAAGACCTATGCACCAAGAAAGGTTGACTTTAAAAGTTATGGAAAAAAGTGTTTTTTTCACAAAGCCATAACTTTGTAGATAAATGAGATACAGTTCTACTTTATTCTTCACGTTGTATTAAGTTTCACCAATGGTATAAAGGTTGATAGGCGAAGTATAGGATGGCTTTTTCTTTGAACAAATGAAAGAGCCAGTTCACCTTATTATCACACATTTAATCTCCTGGTTCCTGTCCTATGCTTGGAGAGTGGATGTATGGGTTTTCTTCTGAGAAGAGATTTTAGTTACATTTAGTTACGTGTAGATGTGTCCCATGGCCTTTGACAATTTTTACATTAGAATGGATTTTGTGTTGTTATAATTCTTTAAAAAAATACCTTAAATGTATTTTACATAATTCTCTTATAAGTTTATATGTATTTCGCTTGTATTCATGTTATTTGATTAAAATTTACAAGTTTCAGGATAGTTAAAACAATAATAACTTTGAGTTTTGGGTAACTCTAGTGGGAGAGTGGACCCTAGGTGAAAGTCAATTGCCTCTCATGTGCTGTGCGGCAGGCCGGAACAGACTGGAACAGAAGTGTCAAATCCCTTACATTCTGTTGTTATGGTGTGCCAAATGAGGAAAAACAAGTTGACAATTTCAAATTTGTATAACATTTTTTCTCAATTCCAACATTTACAGAAGTTCATCAGTCATGTTTGTCAGTGTGGCGGCTATGTTTTTGTGAGCCCTTAATTATAGTTTTTAGTATTGTAGCTTATGGGAAGGGCTCACTCAATCAGTCATGTCTTTTGTAGGTATTTGGGCTTTGATCTGATTGCCCGGTTACACAATCTTACATACAAGTAAATACAGGCCTTTGTCCACCAGCATGCATTTGTAAGCAAGGACAATTAGTGTGCATCAAGTGTTATTGAGTGGGCAGGCCTCTCCCCTGCACCCTCCCCCACCCCCACTCCTTGAACTCAGTTCAAGGAGTGGGGGTGGGGGAGGGTGCAGTTTGAGAAGCCAGAAGTGGGTTACATAACCAGTACCCCTCCACATTAGGATCTCCACTGTCACCTGCAGGTGGGTAGGTCAAGGTGGGTGGGTGCAGGGACCTAGAACTATTAGTAGGAGCCCCTTTCCTAAGCCCCTCCCTGAGTTGTGTGTGACAGCAGCAGTGGTGGTGTTGATCACTACTCAGAGCCCATATAGCCTTCAGGTTGTAGGAAGGCCTTCAGTTTATTGAGGGACAACCATTGCTATAGATTACATACATTAGATATATTGACATTTTGTTCAATTACCTTTCAAACACAATGAAATGTCCATTGCTATGTTAAGGGCGAACATCGATCGTTCCAACGATCGGAACTTTGATAGTCATTTGCTTCTTGTTTATGATTTGCAAAGTGCTAAAAAATGACTCCAAAATTTTTTAATTTACAAGAAATTTATTTTCACTTCCAAGTTTAGACAAGGTCATCAGAAATGTTTTTCAGCATGGCGGCCATGTTTTTATGATACGCCAAGTGCACAAAAAGAACTTCAACATTTTTTATTTTCATGAAATTTCTGTTTACTTCCAAGTTAAAGACAAGTTTTAGACAAGGTCTTCAGATATGTTTTTCAGCATGGCAGCCATGTTTATATGATGCGCCAAGTGCACGAATACAACTTCAAAATTTTTTTATTTTCATGAAATTTCTTTTTACTTCCAAGTTAAAGACAAGTTTTAGACACAGTCATCAGACATGTTTTTCAGCATGGCAGCCATGTTTTTATGTTATGCCAAGTGCACTAAAACAACTTCTTTTTTTTTTCATGAAATTTCTTTTTACTTCTAAGTTAATGACAAGTTATAGACAAGGTCATTAGACATGTTTTTCAGCATGGTGGCCATGTTTTTATGATGATCCAAGTGCACAACAAGAACTTCAAAATTTTTATTTTTATGAAATTTCCGTTTACTTCCAAGTTAAAGACAAGTTTTAGACAAGGTCTTTAGGTATGTTATCAGCATGGCAGTCATGTTTTTATGATGCACCAAGTGCACAAAAACAACTTCAAAATTTTTTCATTTTCATGAAATTTCTTTTTACTTCCAAGTTAATGACAAGTTTAAAACAAGGTCATCAAACATGTTTTTCAGCATGGTGGCCATGTTTTTATGATGCACCAAGTGCACAAAAACAACTTCAATTTTTTTTTATTCTCATGAAATTTCTTTTTACTTCTAAGTTAATGACAAGTTATAGACAAGGTCATTAGACATGTTTTTCAGCATGGCGGCCATGTTTTTATGATGTGCCAAGTGCACAAAAACAACTTCATGAAATTTCTTTTACTTCCAAGTTATAGACAAGTTTTAGACAAGGTCTTCAGATATGTTTTTCAGCATGGCAGCCATGTTTATATGATGCGCCAGTTGCACAAAAACAACTTCAACATTTTTTATTTTCATGAAATTTCTTTTTGCTTCCAAGCTAAAGACAAGTTTTAGACATGGTCATCAGGTATGTTTGATGACCTTGTCTTAAAATGAAATTTTTTTAGACATGGTCATCAGGTATGTTTCAACATTTTTTATTTTTATGAAATTTCTTTTTACTTCCAAGTTAAAAACAAGTTTTAGACAAGGTCTTCAGATATGTTTTTCAGCATGGCAGCCATGTTTTTATGATGCGCCAGTTGCACAAAAACAACTTCAACATTTTTTATTTTCATGAAATTTCTTTTTACTTCCACGTTACTGTGATTATGATGAATCGTTGTAATTAAAATTGCATTTATAAATTTGTATTCTCTTACATTTGATTTTCTCATGTAATATTAACATCCCTTTCCAATTATTACCAATTCTTCTTTAATGGCTACGACCTCTTTTATCAGAGAAACATGCATATATTTTATTTACAAATAATCATTGATATTTTAGTTTCTTTTTCATTAACAAGCGAAGAATCTCGTTATTTTAATAACGATTTCAGTTTTATACGAGATTATACATGTGCACTTGTATATCATAGGATTACGAATAAATCAAACAATCAATCTGGACTGGTTTTGGAAAATATATCATAGAATGAAAACATTCTATTTAGAAGTAAAGTCTGAAAAATGGAAAAAACTTTTGCAATAAAGTGGTATGATCTGATTTGAGGCTCTATAGAAAGAATGTAATATTTGAGATATGTCAAAATTAATACAGTTATCACATCTGTCATCACTTTAAGATTACAATGGTATGTAATGTTAATGGCTGTTATGCATTATTATAATTTTACAGCTAAATCCATAAAAATTCAAAAAGAGCAAAAAATGATGATTTGCAGAGATTCCCTATGGGGATTTACTATAGGATTTGGTTGTTAAATGTGCTAATTCATGATTTGAAAAGTCTTTTGAACATCAAATCATGAAAAACTGGCATATAATGTTCTATGACCACTTAAAAGAAACACCATGATGTCCTCTACATCCTCAGCCATTCAATAAATGAATTTAGAGTTGCTCTGGTGTGGTTTACATGCTTTATAAATGGCTGTAAAAGGATGAAAAAGTCAACCTTTCTTAGTGCATGGATCTTATAGCAATCAAAACTAGGTTAAACATCAGTAAAAATCCTTTATCCGTTAGTTTGGAGGAAAACATGTCATGTAAGTTGGTTCCCTTTAAACATGTACATTTCAACATCACCTACTATTGGAAGTTCATATGAAAAACGATCAGCAAGAGATAAGTTAAATCGCATCTGTTTAATTTAGTTAACCAGATATTGAGATGGGCCCAATTTGGGCACAATTTTTGACGTTACGTCGTAAGACAGGTACATATTTGTCCTGTATTAAGTATTTCACTTCTACAATATTGAACTTAAGTTTCCTCTGAAAGTTTATATTAGATGCTAACTTTTCAAAAAGAAATTGAAAGATGTATAAGTTGTATTAGAATATCACATTATAGTTGCTTAGTAGCAAAGGCTAGTACGCAGTGTCTGACTTCTATACTAAAACGAATTCAATTCAAGTTCTACGCATAGTCTTACTTTTTTGTACAATGACGTACTGTGTTCGGTAACACTCCTACACAAAGTCACATTTCAGTGCACTTTTGTTGCTGACTACGCTCGTCATGGTGAAACTAGTATAGGTTTCTCAAATGGATGCACTTTATTCGTTAATGCACACAAGAGACGTCATATGAGAACTTTGGTACTGCTTGTTACAAAAATACTGCCCATTGCTCTTAACATATCTGTGACTCGTATGCATTTCTTTTTCTTATATTTCGAATTGAAAACTTATGAAGTGTTTGTTTCCTTTCGTTGTTTCTAAAGGCGGTGCTTGCAGACATCACGTCGCTGAAGGTTATCCCCCTGATTCAGCTGGCTCTCTTCTCAGAATAAGACGACGGCCACGAGTAAACCACCCTTCACGCAACATTTGGCAATGTCTTCTACTCATTGCCTTTTCAAAGCACCTGTTCATACTAGGGAATACTGTTCTGGATAGAAGCCCGTGATAAGGAATAAAATCAACTTTTAGTTTTTGCACTTGAATATCCTTCTTGATATTCCACATACCTATTATCCGACAGATTATAGTTAAAATCCACATGAAGCCAACATTGTCTCGAGCCAGTATTGGTTTTATGAAATCTCGAGATTTTATAAATAACCACCTTACCTGATCATTTTACACAAACAAACAAATAAAATTAAATTAAACACTGTTCCCCCCGAAATTATATTTCATAAAGGTCCTTAAGGTAATTTCCCCCTGTATTCTTTACATGTACTATGAACACATATGGAGGTAGAATTCGATATACATAGACAGAGAATGGTGAAAAACATAAAAAGATACACGGAAGGCTGTTACATTATTGTATACTGTGACAGCTACTAAGAATAGCACTGTTTTATAGAAAAGTATTTTGATGAAAACGCTCAGGAGGTCGATATCCAGAATTTCTTTGTTTGGAAGGTTATTGCTGACAGTTTCCTTGAGGTTTTCTTCGTGATATACTTTCAATGGTTGAGATTATCATCTGGTGACGTACCTGTAAGTAAATGAAATTTTCTGTGTATTTTGGTAATTGTGTACCGGCATCTGATTGTCAAGAACCGCGAGCAGATTTAGGTAAAAGAGTCTAAATAGTATGACCGTTTGCATTTCTTATTTATTGAAAAAATAGGACGATATCGGTAAGAGGAATTTTAGGTTATGTGCAAGCTTATGATATGGATAAAAGGTTAGGTAATTGAATAACTTGTAAATAAAGTGAAGACGCCTTTAAGTGGTGGAGGATAGCTGGGCATTGATCTAACGTTGAGAGTATGGACGAAAGTTGAATAGGATCTATTATACTTGTCTTTCAGCCAGACCTTTTAAGAAGAAATAAGCCTTTTTGCTCCCAGATCTCTAATAGTATCCTTGTACCCATGGCCATAGTCCCGATTTCAGCAATACTGTTCAAATGAGGCAAGATTTTTTCCTGGCGTTCATTTCCAATCGCCGGGCTTTGTTTCCAAACAATCAGCTGTGAATGACCAATTAAACATCAATTTACCTCCTCCATTCGCACAAGATTGGACCTGCCGGGGTATTTGCATGGCTGTCTCTTGTCCATTTCGTAAGAGATTGCACTGTAACAAAAGGGTAATTATCTAATGTTATAGCACTTTCTAAATATCAATAGCTATTATATTGGACTTCTGAACAATGCTATTTTTCTGTGGTTCATACGTTCACAAAACATTTTTTTTTCTACGCAAAGAAGTAGGATATTAAATTCGTTCACTTATTCAAAAATGATGGATTTGTTGTTTGAGATAGGTTTGATATAATTATTGTGCTGGTCAGGAATTCCCCTATATTTCGAATCTAATGCTGAACAGACGGACAAAGAATACACTGTAAAAGTGTAAGAATATTATAGGGAAGAACAAAAACCAAGGAGGCCAAATTATCCAAAGTAAATACGGCACGATTGTTTATCTAACAAGAACATTTCACTAAAGTGCAGCCTAGTCCGTAGAGTATGTAACCTTTTCCTCATCTAATTGTTTTTTCCGTTATGACATATCACGTGAATGTCAGTGCTGCATTATGGAAATGAGCAAAAGTGTCATGTAACACCAATATATGAGTAAGCTAAAAGTCAATTAACTGATATATCATGCCCCGCATTTTTTTGCATATTCACCAGTAATATTCCTTGTCTAAGGTTACACAGATTCACAATGAGTTGAAAGGTTTGCCGTTGATTCGTCACACTACATTGTATGGGCAGTTTTATTATCAAGATCGACTCTTTAACCAGTGTAGCATTTCAAGTCCGTCCAGATGAAATTTAGTGTTCTCTTGTGTTGTATTGTTATGTGATAATATCATGACATTGTTATTGCCTAGCGTGTGCAATTCCTAGAATATTTAATATAATATTGTATATATTCTGAAATAAATCAAACCATATACATATATATTATGCGCCTTATGTTACATCTCTGACAACACTGGGTTTTGGGACACGAACCTTGGTATTGCGCGTGCAGACCGTCTATTATCTGTCCCACCCTGTATAAGTTTTGTGCTGGTCAGGACACCCTCCCCCCCCCCCCCCCCCCTTATTTTTTTTTTTTTTTTATTATTTGAAAAAAACATCATCAGGGTAACCCCCTGGTCTTCCAGACGTTATACAATAGGAAATACAGTTGTGTAATATTTTGTACAAAGAAGATAATAATGATAGGCTAGGTTAGGACATGTCTGACATCCAAACATTTCCATACAAAAATTGCGAGTAAAAGATCCACTGTTTATGCAAACAAATCTAAATAAGCTTTAGATACATTCTGTTTCGGGATCTAATTATTCGTTTAAATTCTGACATAGTTGGACACATTTGATCATCAGCACGTAACTCATCCCATAACTTTGTACCTTTAAAGAAAGGACTTATTCTAATTGAATTACAAATTTAACCCCATCAATGCTCACTTCCTCAGAATAAATATTGAAGTAACTTATAGTACAGATCCTAACTTATAAAATGCTGCAAACCATAATATTAGTAAGATATTCGCGTCAGATCTTGAGATAGTTCTGTTTGAAGATCTACCACTGGGCAACATTTAATAAGCTGGTAGAATAACGAGATCATACTTCTCTATCTCAGGAAATAATACCTCTATGCGCACAGTGTAAGAAGATATTCAGTTTATTAACTTGGATAAGTTACATGAATGTATATATACAAAAGGCATGTATGCATGTGATAGTGTCAATTCCTCTTCATCGGAGAACGCATACACCACTTTTCCTTCATCTGAAGCATATGTTCGTCTCCAAGTTGTTTGGGTTAAACTTAATTGATAAATAAAAACAAGAGAGGTTCTGATGATACATACAATATGATATGATGAGATACACATAGATGTAGGACGATGAGGCGCCTCCGTAGCAGTAACAGCGATGAGGCCAGCAATAAATAATGTCATTATGGCCAGTGTCATAAGTATGGGCTTTCGGTAAAGTCAATTTTGTTAGAACTCCCCACCACTTCAAGCATAGAAGCTATAGCATTCCCTATGAAAAATAGATAATTATTATGTTAACGCTCAGAGCCATGCAGTTAAAAAAGAATGACACTTTTCGGTCATTAGCAAATTCATCCGTGTTTCTCAGCAAGTTGGTAGTTGACATTTTTTTCTCGGAAATGCAAGCAATTAGAGATTACAGAAAGGCCTCCTTTCCAAATGGTTGGAAATACATAGTATGATAATATTATATACAATGTTGTTTCAAGTATCCACGGCCCAAACATGAAGGTGGTGGGACATTGCTCCTGGACACAGAATGGTCGGAAGCTAGGACCCTGAGACAAAGGTTTTACCCTTGGCCTGCTGGCCTCATACCCTGAGCAAATCCAGCGCATTTACAGGTCAATTTATGTGGGCCTCATTGTTCATATCCATAGAGTTGAAAGGTATCACTTGGCCACTTGGACCAGAAAGTCAAGGTCCAAGCAATGTTAAAATTGCCATCCAAGCCTCCTTTTTTGAGATGTTAAACTTTGTTTCATCCATTTATTTTGACAATGATGGCGGTGCCAGACACTACAGATTTAGCTTCTCCACTCTCCTCTCCTCTTGCCTTAAATTCAATGCCGTGGTACTTAATTTGATTATTAAATAGCTCTCTGTTTACAGTCAATGGCCCATAGGCATTATAGAGAATGAGGCAAAGCTCTTTGGACGTTTCCTCTGGGCAACGGGCGGGCGGAAATCAGGACACCGAGACAAAGGCTGTGTTGTAGCCCTTGGCATCACGGCCTCGGACCCTCAGGAAATCCAGCACCGTGCTTTGTTTGTACTCCTCCCATCGGATGTTCACATCGAGTCGGTCTACCAGCTCCTCCTCCGAGGGGAAAGCCTTATACTGGAAAGAAAGGCAAGGAGCTATTGCTATTTTTCTCTGGCACTGTAAAATGGAAATGAGAGTCCCCATTGGAGTTATCTGGTTTCCAGGGTTCTTTTTCGAGTCAGACCCACCGATAAAAATAATGGTAGTTTTTTTTTTTATAGAAAAACCTTGAATATTTATTATCAAACTTCTTTTTGTGTAAATAGGTTAATGTGTTTTGAAAATTTGACGTCTCATGTTTCTTCATCGCGTAATTCTTACCCTTGGCGCGCTTTACGGCTGCACATATATGGACTTGATTAATTAAGTCGAATTTATAAAGTCAAACATTAAAGCAATGATGGACTTTGAAGTAAGGTCAGATTAAAAGCCACAGGTTGAACATACCTTAAGCCTTATCAAGCTAATTAATGCCTCATCAGCATGTTTCATGAAGAATTTCTTGTTAATCTGTAATACTTCACATCCGCCGCTGACCTAAGGAAACATTAAAAACTTGATATGAAAAACAACCATACATATAAAATGACCATATTCAAAAGGAGAAAATACATGCATTCTCTGAAGCTTTTGTAATTGAAACGTATGTCATGGGTCATCTTATTGTAAGGGAAGTCGCTTTGGTATAATTATCATGATCATAGAAAGCAAATGTTTGATTATAAAATCGGCGATACTATCAGTACAAATATTATACTTACTAAACTTGCAGATGGACCCCTTTCTTGTGGTTCTAAGCAAGACCGTAAACCCTGGAAAGATGAAAAGTTATGAAGAGGACTTTAACTTGAAGGCAAAATCGATGACAAACAATAACAAGATAATTGGACTCACCTTTACTTTGATTAAGCATTCCAAATGTAAGCGACTTGATTGTCAAGGGAATGCTTCCTAATACTGTTTGGAACAGTAATTATACTATAATTGAAAAAAGGTACTACACGGGTCAAACCTAATTTCACGCTGGGGAATTCGAAGTGATTTAGACAGGGACCATATTTTCGTAATTATTCTGGGTCATCGGGTTAATTTTGTTTATTGTTTCATCATTAGTCATTGTATCCAATTCCCCTTATGGGTTATTTTGCAATGACATTACTACTTTTTGTGAAATACAGAATTTTAAGATATGAGGCCCTGATCAAAATGTACATGATTAGCCTAATCAGTTTCGATGATATGGCCCCAGATTGAGCGTGTAGCCCAAGGAAGTAACTATAAGGACCTCTCATTATCCCAGAGTTTCAAAAGTTTTGAAGCCTACCCACATATACGCATTTTTGTATCTGAAACGATATTATTTCTGCATTTTGTTCAGATTTCAGATACACAAATCCTAGCACTACAAAGTCTATTAGAGTCCCAATAAGAATGAGCAGTATCAGAGGCATGGAAGGAAAACTATTTTCTATTTTATAAGGTCCCAAACATTGCCAATTGTACTTTGTATATGAAATGTATATGAATTTTCATGCAAACACATAAGAACCATTCTTCTCTATAAAATGACATGAGGAACCGTAACATATTCCCAGACAATACCATAGAACTAAGGATACCAAAGATTTTAAAGCTCTAATTGCATATTTGCTAATCATGATTGCAATCTCATTATCAGTTTTTAGAATGTGATGTTCACATTTGAAATAAATTTCTTCAACATGTTAAGGAAGATATTTCGAGTGATTTAGAAAAAATAATCTAATAAGTGTTTGACCCTCCAAAAGTATTGTTGAATCGACACGAAATGACTTTAATCAAATCTAATTATTCATAACCTTTCCTATGCGGGTCTATTTATAATAATTGTGTTTATCAATGTATCTCACAATGAGAGTGGCGATATCATTTTCATCGGGTATCTTATGACCGATGAGGATACTTACAAATACCCTGCCAGGATTGAGAGACTCGAGTTGTACGAAGGGCGGCACTTTGACCATGAGTGCGTTCTTGGGTTTGGCCGACATGGTTGTGCGGGGGGTGCTGGCGCTGCTGGAGCCCACCATCGGCAGCTTGACGGCCAGCCTCTCCTCAGAGCCCTCTCGTGACGAACTCCGTAAGCTCGTGCTCATGTACCGCCCCCTGGTCGGGCTCTCCAGGGTGGACAGCATCGACGACGACGGCGCCGACGGCGGAACTGCCCTGCCCACCCCCGAGACGCCACCGGAAGTGATAGGGGCATTGCCCTTAGGGGTGGATGTGGCGGGGTGCAGATTGCCGTCAATGTCCTCTATACGGATCTCCACCGGCACTTTGCCCATCAGTCCACCGGTCGTCGGGCGAGTTGCCCGACTGGCCCGCGCCACGCCGGGTTTCCTCATACTCATGGTAGTATGAGGGCGCACCTTGGGGGACAGTTCGTCTTCATCGTCGAGTTCTAACCCCGCGGGGTGGGTCATCGGGTCCGGCCTGCGCGCTACCCGCGCGGACGCCGCAAGAGGCGCCGTCCTCATACTAACTTCCGGTACGCTGCAATCGTCGAATTCGGAGCTGGGAAAACGCCCGCCGACGTTTGACATAACCCCAATACGTCTCCGACGTTGCTGGGCCAACGTCAGACCTACCGGCGCCGACGCCAGCGACATTTGATGCTTTTGGCTCGTATCCGCGTCGGCCACAAAGTCGACGATCTGTCGCCGCCGGAAGTAAGGGCTCTCCTGGTTCCGGCGCTGTTCGATGACCTTCCGGCGTGCCCTCAGGTTGAAGTCGGCCGCCGCCAGGTGCTTAATGACACGTGCCTCGCCCTAGGAGGAAAATTATTTTGTTTTTCAAATCTATATTGATTTCCTTAGAACTGACGATTTGGTTATGATGAATCTCGTCAATAGAAGAGAATTTGCAATGGTGAATACATTTACCTTTTATTCAATAGTTGTCATTTAAAAGCATACAGTAATGCTTACGATTGATTCTAATTTTCATTTGACATTTTGAAAGTTTGTTAATGTCATCACATAAATAATCTAATACTCTCTAAGGAAAACAATAGGTGTGCACTTTATCGAACGAAGTTAACTTTATGTTGTCGCACTTTAATTATATGAAACCAAAGGCGACGCATTAATTTACATTTCACGAATTAAATCTAATACTTCAATATATATTTCTGTATGACCCACCATAAGTCACATTCCATACTCCATCGTCACAGATTCCCTTGTAATCATGATTACTGCGGAATCTGAAGCGACTAAGGAGTATGGTCACATCCAGCAAAATATAGGTATAGCTGAATAAAAGGCGCCTCGGTTTGCAGCATGTACAAAGTTTTTATACCGTCAATCACCGCGGCAACATACCAAAGTTTCTTTAAGATTGCTGACTTTCCTTATCTCCATAGGCCTATATTACCTTTCCATTTACCTTTCAAATGTACAGCTTTTGATGAATTGCGAAGTCTTTTATCATAAAATTGTTGGTTTACATCTTGCTTATAAACTGTATTCGAACAGCTTGTTCGATGATAAATTTCTGCATATATTTTATGTGAAATACTGTGGAAATATGTTCGATCCTGGTTGTAAAACTGTTTTCCTATTTTCCCTTATTTGGAATACAAAATCAGGCAGACAGTATAACGAGCAATAAAGCGTCTCCAGGGCCTGATAAACCCAGCCTTCTAACTACTATACCGCACCTTGGAGTATGTATGTATCTCGACTATGCCAGGGTCTGCAATCTTTGAATATTGTAATGTGGAAAAATCAATAGCAATGTATAGCGTCTCTGATGCAGCAAGGAAGTGAGTGCCCAACGCTAGGTGACAGGAAGATGTATAGTAGCTGACTTTATGGTTAAATATTGGAAAGGAATGATGAAGATTTGAACTGGGTTTTACCGATTTTATGATGTAAATCCATTCCATCTCATTGCTGTCCTTAACCATCAGACAGCCGAACCTATAAACAGAAATCAGTGTTTAACATCCAAAAACATCTAAATTCGCTGTGTCAGCAACGTCCAAGCAGGTTTTGCTTAAAGTTCTGAAGATTATTGCCCAGTCGCGATCGCTGAACAATTCAGAAATGGTTCTGCAGATTATTTCCGTACCTTTGCATTCACCAAAGACTTCAATATTAATTTTAGTAGATGACTATAAATATTCCATTAAGATAATCCTTGACGCTTCTCATGTATAAGTTTGTTGAAAAGGGAAAAGAACACCTTACAATTTTAAGCACCACGGTTGAGTCGACTTTAACAGTTTAAGTTTTCTTCCCCTTCATAAGAATGCTTATAAAAAGGTCGGGCGTGATTGTCTGTAATCTATTAATGTAAGAAATATTCAGTCATTAATTTTAATTTCTTACTTGTAAGAGAGAACTGTCCATACTGCTGGGTTATCAATCAGTTTGTGTAACGGAAAGTGCTGGAACACGAGATCCTGCCTGAAAATATATCCCAAACAAAATTAATGTTTATGATGTACAAAAGTTCAATGTCACCATGACTGTTTCAGAGGATTAAATCATCCATGGATTGCCTAACCTACAGACGGTCGGTTTAATATGAGTGTTAGAAAATTTGAGCCAAGTGAAAGGTACGTTCCTGTTTATGTGGTTGTTGAGTACATGGATTGATACCTCCCTGACGGATTTTCCTGCACTACTTACACATATACCACACCGTTGATATTGAGTCCATTTGCTAAGAGAAACTACCATCAGTGTGTGTGCTTACTTCGTAAGGAGGGACAATATAGGTCTACACTAAAAACACAAAGTCGTCAAAGAGCCACTTTAAAGTTGTCAGAGGGTTGTCATACGTGACTTTTGGGTTGTCATAGGTGACTTTAGGGTTGTCACAAGGCTCATTTCAGACCATTGATGCTGTATGACAACCTTGCGACAACCCTGTGATAAATTTGAGGGCGGGTAGAGGGTTGTAATTGTGGATTTTGAGGCTGGATGACAACCCAAAGGTTATCATTTTCTCCCAACAACTTTAGGCCAAAAAGGTTGTCAGAAAAGCAAAAATGAATATCAGGTTGTCAGCAGGTTGTCACATAAGAAAATGAGAAGTCAAAAGTTCTGCCTAACAACTCGAGGGTTGTAAGTGAATGGTGCCTAAAACAACAGCCCAAGGTTGTCATGGCCTCTGTCTATTACAACCCTAGGGTTGTAAGTGTGTGGTGTCAAAAACCATACAACTCATAGGCCTCCTATGTGTAATGGCCATATATGATAATCAGTAATAAGATAATAGGAAGCCACTATTATGGACTCTACTGGACTATGATATCTACAACATAAAAATAATATCATAAATAAGATTTTCCGTATAAATTGTGATCCTGACATGGGTCTCCTTTTTATCTTTAATGTGTATGTCCTAAGAAATATTTGATTAATGCCTAAGAAGATGTAAGTTTCCATGGCAACCAAATTATAGTAACCATAGTCTCAGGGGAAAGCATTCCATTGATGTTCCAAATAAGGGTAAATAATATTTTAATAGAATTCCATTTTTTTTAAAAATTGAATTGAAAACTTTCCTTTCGGTTTACCAACTCTATGACAACCATAGGGTTGTAAATCTGTACCTGATAGAGGACCCCTCTCCCAAAGGAAGCCCTATAGCTCAGGGGTCTGTGGTGCCGTCTGCAATGCAAGAGGTCCCAGGTTCAATTCCCACTCATTCTCAAGAAAATGTTAATCTTCCTGACAATCTTGTGATAACCCTTGCTTATCCTTTTAATCCTTACAACCCTTCAGCAATTTTCGACACCCCATGGTTGTGGTTTTTGGCACCGTTTACTTATGACCCTCAGGTTGTCATAGACACAGCCCCTGACTACCTTGGGCTGTCATTTTTGGCCATTCACTTAACCTAGAAATGTCATAGACAGAGCCTGTGACAACCTTGAGGTGTCGTTTTAGGCACCACTTTTGACAACTCTGTGTTTTCAGTAGAAATTAATAAATGTGGGTGGTACAACTTTGCTGCTGTAAGTAAAAGTCATAAAATGATTGTTACTTTACAGACTAGGCTTAGAATTCGCACATTTTATCATCTCAATACAGGTATGATAATTATACCAGTCTGTATTTAACATTAGTTAAGCAAAATCATCCACTTCCTTTGGACTTATTGAAAATGGCCCTTTTAGACAGTAACTGATGAACGTATAACACCCTTCACTGACTAGCCTCAGAGGTTCAAAAACAGACATTATTGATATTTTGGGGCTTATCTATAATGGGTCTCCCTACTTACCACATCATTTTCTATACTGAATTAGGGTAGTTCCTTTACAGTTGATACGGAATACACGAATTTGTTAATGTACGATGTATTGCTACATATATAATTATATACTTTGTTTCCGTCACGATGCACTTCTGTAATGTAATGTAATAAGGTGTATAACGTTGGAGTCATATGGCATGGGTTCAATCGCCTAAGTTAATAGTTATAATATAAATGTCTATGTGAAAGTCATTACTCACTTGCATATGTCCAAGTACCGAGGGTCATGAGAGTCGTCACACATGTTAAGTATAGCGCGATAGTCCTGGAAATACATTTAAATCAACAAAATTAATGTTTAATGTGGATATATTCTTGGATTTTGTACGAACATAATTCATGGGAAACAATAATTTAGGTCAAAAGTTATGATCAACAGAATATCCCAAACATGATCCAGAACTGACGCAATAGTTATTGAAGTAATGTATCTAGTTTGAAATAAATGTACAAATGTTGTGCTTCTTGTACCTGTGTACAACTTCTCAAAGAACATCATATCATGAAAACAGTTTAGTTAACTTTTGTTAAATTTAGTGTGGCTTACCTGTCTGTGAATTGTGATGAGCTCCACCGTCGTTTGTGTTAGCACCGTAGTCCGCCGTGGGCAAGCACACTTCAGATCCTCTTCCTGAAAACAGTTACATATGTTATTTAATTGCTTAATTGTTTTAAAATAATAAATTTAAATCTGCCTTTTGCTCAAATACAGATATTTGGGATATTTCGGTTAATTCCGTTGGCGTATACAGAAACAACCGCAACGACAGTTAGATGTAAACTTAAAGGAAATAAGTAACAACTTCCTGAAGAACAAGGTAAATTGTAGAGAAAGATCTACAGGAAATACAAAGAAATGATGACAGGAACTTACCCCAAATCCCTCTCCCTGTTTTATTTCGCGTAATTGCTTCCTATCCTTAGCTTTTTCTACGACTGAAAGAAGAAAAAAGTACCAATCAGGGAAAGTAATAGCCTCTTATCCTGAGGCCGAAACAAGCACTGCAGAAAAACATCTCTGTGGTTTTATATTCTTCTATATCTTTCTATTTGAGAAACAATTATTCCAGGTCGTATTAATTGATTGCAAATTACTTACGTTTTCCTGAGAGAACAAAGAATATACTATCTGCCTGGCTTCCCTGCTTTGTAATGACGCGATCTTTCATGTACCTGTAAGAATAACAGAATTATCTTTCAAATGATCAGAAAATAAAGTAATGTAATGTAGTAAGGTTAATGTGTTTTGTTTTGTATCATATTTAGGGAAACATAAGTAGAAATTCAACAATTGATAGACTTTGTCACGGGCAAAGAATACTATGTTCAATAGCTCCCCTCCAAATAATCCTTATCTTTGTCACAACTATCAAAAGGGAACAGTCTAACCATTTTTAGGATAGGAACTTACGTGTCAAACCACATGCATTGGACCATCTGCCGTTGGGTCTCCAATGGGAAAGAATTGAAATGTGGAGAGGCACGTTTGAGGAATCTGAGCACCTGAAAAGATGGGGACAGTCTTATCGTAAATCACATGAAAGAAAGGGATGTAAAAGAGCGGAAAACTGAAAACTGTATTTTTGGCAGAAAATATATCAACTAATATATCAAAAGTGTCATTATCTAACTTGAGAGAAGATTTAAGTAGGATCTTTAGAATCAAACTTAAGTCTGACCACCTTAAGCAAACTTTAAACTCTTTCTAATTCTGACACCTGTCATTGTGCTGAAGTCAGCAAACTACCTTAACGCCCGTCGCCAAGCTCCACTCGACAAGTCACAGCGATAATGAGTATCACCGATCAAAGGTCGCCTTGGAGAGTACATTCTGAGGAAATCATTAACTGCGCATTTTCGATACAGGAAGCCACGTCTCCCTTTATGGCCTGCAGGTACGTCTTTGTATCTTTTATCACATTCTAGTTCCTTAGCCTTTGAGTGCCAGGTAAAACTAAGTTACATCTCAAACAAAGTTAACTTTAGAATAGGCATTATATAAACATTATTGTAATTCTTTAACGGACTCACCTCATTACTTTGTTCGTGTGTCCTTTCTGACGTCTTTTTGTTCAGTAAATCCCTCATCTCATCTGTCAGCTATGGAATTGAAAGTATAAAGTTTATGTTTTTAATGCTAAAGGTTTCATTGAAAACGCTATGGCAATATATTTTCTAGGAACCATGCCGGGATGAATACCATGAAACTGAGAGACTGTTGCCGTGTTAAAGACTTCTTGTTAGAAGCTAACGCCGAACGTCATCTTCGCGGATACATCAGGTAAGGCATTTTAGTGTATTGAATGTGAACTATTTCATTTTGAAAAAAGCAACCAGTAAGGTCCCAGTTTTCATCATGTCAATGGATTTATAGTTTTGATAATCTGTTTTCACTAATAAACAAAAATGAATAGTCCAAATCTGAAATGAAATTGAAATTTTAAACAAACCAAATAATGTGAAAGGTTAATTGCGTGTCATTCACATGCCGATCCAGAAATGTTTAAAAGGTTGGGGTGGAGATTAAGGGATGCAACTTATCAAGAATTTTTATTTGGCGAAAAAGGGGCTCCAGAGGTCGCCTGGTGCGTCCTTACTCCTAAAACTGCCACTCTCCTTATTGTATTGCATACAGCTTTGAATTCTATCAGTTGGAAAAATTGACTTAGACACTTTAATATGATAGTATACACTAAAAGAATATTCATCATTACTTTAGTTTAAACGAAAAAGAATGATGCAAGCCTCACGAGTTAAGAAAGTTTTTCAAATCAATTCACGAATAAAAGAAAACAGCAACAAAGGCTGAAACTGGTTAATTCATTGAGGAGTCGATTTCAACCTGATGCTGTACGGGGAGGTCCACCAAAGGTCAATTAGGACTATTGGCCGGCTTGGTTATCGGAGATAAGGCCTAGTGGAGGCCATCGGTTCCATTAGCCATAGGTCAAGCTGACCATTAGCCTACCATATGTTAGGCGAGGTGGAACCAAATGGGTCCAGAATCAGGCCCGGACGGAAGCGGCTATAGGCAATAGGTGCCGACTACTGAGCCGGCTGAAGGCCTAGAAGTGTGGCTTTATTGAGACTGATTACGCTATTCTCACTTTTCCATTATTAGATTGTTTTTTTATTTACAAAGTGGATAAGTCTAAGTGGGTCTAATGTTACTTTTGTGACATCCTAGCGACTTGGGAGTATAGAAACTGCGTTCTTAGTACACTTTCCGGCAGACAAATTGTATACAACTGATTGCTGCAGCTAAGCTTCTCATTCAGCTGGCTCCAGCTAGATAGCACTAAGAACTGTTTTAGTATGCTTTCTCATCACGTATGATACGTTGGTAGATTGACCATACACATGATAAATCTCTCAATAAGACATCTGAGCGATATAGCAATTTGAGAGAACACCCAAACATACGGTGTGTCTACCAGCCAGGGGTTTACAGAAGTCACACAGGTACACAAAGGTCACAGATACTGTTGGAACCTATAAACAATACTGATTATATGACATTCGGTGGTCAGTAGAACCCACATCTAGCCGCAAATGGCACAGCGTTACTGTAATCTAATGCATAGAAATAATACCAATGCTTACCATTTTATTGATTCTATTGGCGGTAAATTGGTATTTCATCACTCTCCAATAATATGGGAAAAGATTATGAATCCTACATACCGTTGGAAAGAAAATTTAAACAAGAAGCAAAAGAGCTACAAAGTTTCGCTCATGCATGAGCGATGGTTGTCCCTCAAGAAACTGAAGGCCTTCCTACCAGTGGACTGGATGGGCTATGAGTACTGACCACCACTACCACTGCTGCTGTCACACACAACTCAGGGAGGGGTTTAGGAAAGGGGCTGCTACTACTAGTACTAAAAGATCCTTGCAGCAAATAGCGATCAAAGGACATATTACTCTTTTCCAGGGATTTGAACTGTGATAGGAAAAGGTATCATCACTTATTGGCATACATTATGAGAGATAAATGTACTGAGGAACCTTTCTTTCAGTTTCAGAAATCTTAAAGCATTTTCCACCCTTTAAATTGACAAATTATCCTTGGAATACATACAAAACTGGCCAATTATGCACATTATATGTGAAAAGTATCATATTTGAAAACTGATATTTTCTATTTCAAAGCCTGATTGATGGAACTATGGACTAATGCTGATAAGCTTGTAATAGAATAAAGGCAAATGTAGCATCTTACCTTTATATGTAACTAAATATTCACCTTTAATATCAATGAGTATAAAAAAAGGCAAAAAATAACTACAATTGACCCCTGAGAGCAACCTAAATATGTCAATTAGGCTGTGTTTAGTAAGATACGAGCATACAGTTGGACATTATCATGATGTACAAGTACATTTTACCCTCACAAACTGTTATGATTGCAATATTTTTTATACTTTCCCACTAGAAAACTTATTAAATAGTAATATTAGATAATAATATAAAAAGGTACAACAAAAATAGGCACGAATAAGCAAACATTCTATAATAGAATTCAAATTGCTGCTCAGTGCCCAGATGACTTATTGGAAAAATCTGTGCAAAATGGTGATATTTCATAATTTCACCTCAGCCTTCTGACTATGTTCATTTGCTGAATAATGCTTGCATATAAGTGAATCACACATCAGTAGATCCCAAATTTAATTCTCTAAACACCCTGTTGAAAAAATTGAAATAAAATGTAAATTGAAAATTCTATCTAGAATTAAGTCCATGGAAATCAGGAAAAATCCAAAATTTCGGCAAATTTTGGAGGACGTTCCAAACATTCCAAATCATATGGAATGTTCAGTTGGAACACATTTCATCCAGATTCATATTCTATATATTCCTAGCTTTAGATTGATACCAAGATGATTGAAATTGATCAAGAATTGTAAGAATTATGATGATTTCTTTGAAAAATGTTAGGGCAACTTAATGTTTTTGATCGCAATTTGTTGCAATGATCTAGGTCCCTGCATAAACTGCAAAGCACCCATTACTGAGTGACCTATCACTCACCCACCTAGATCTGCCCACCTGCAGCTGACAGTGGAGGGGTGATGGTTGATTGGTCCTGGCATTGGTTATGTAACCCACTGCTAGCTTCTCACACTGCCTGACTAACAACCATTGTAAAACAATGCCCTTCAACAGCTAAACATAAGATTGTGTAACCGGTCATTAAGAACAAAGAATGACTAAAGACATGACTGATTGAGGGAGTGCCCACCAATAGCTACAGTACTATATAGATATAACTAGGGACTCTCAAAAAAGTTTCTCATGACACATAACATGTCCAGAAATAACCGCTATACCACCTGGCGATTTATGAAACCAGCAGTAATATCGGTTATTGGAATATAGCCTTAACACAAATCACATGACCAGGAGCATATATATTTCATAAGCGATCATTGTTGCTTGTTAACAGCATACATTCCAACAAGGTGCTTAAATTTGATCAGTGTGTGAAATTTTACACTATCATTTGCGAATTTGCATAGCAGTTAAATCACACAATCCTCGTTGAAATGCTAAAATTGCACATTGTTGGTATGTTGTCGACTCCTTGTTGGGTTCACCTCAAAGGTCTACACTGATCTATGAGTTATATTTTTTTGGTTTATTCTAAGTTTATTGTTGTTCCTAGACGCTACTTTCTATTTTACAACAACGATTTGTGTGTGCCGGAGGCTGCTGTTTTCTGATCATTGATTATGCAATAGGCCCCCAGGAAATAAAGAAAATATCCATACACCGAACTAACCAAGGGGGCACGAAGCAATAATTATTGCCCCGAGTCTCAGCCCCTTTTGAGGGTTGAGGGCTTTGCCCGAGACCCTCAAAAGGGGCTGAGACGAGGGTTAATAATTGTTGATGAGGGCCCCCGAGGTTAGTTCTTGCTTTATTATATATCAATAACCGATGAAAAATAACTTATGAACCCATGAACCCAATAATTTTTTATTATTGCACAGTGTGCAATAACGCCCTCAGTTATTCCACCTTTGCTCGCGGGGCAGTACAATGATGAAGGTATAGGGCTACGAAGTTGATATATAATGAAATAGCAAACTGCGCTGTACATTGAGTTACTCACATCGACTCGCCGCTCCTTGAAGAACTCACTGCGGTCAAAGGTGAGCTGGATGAGCTCCTTCTTTTCGTTAGGTACCAGGGTACGGAAGGGTCGCACCCTTTTGGGATGGTTGGAGAGTCCTGCTGGGGATGAGGACTCCACGAACGTCTCTACCTTGGCGTACCACTCCTCACTGCATACAGCCTCATACACCAAGCTAAAGGACAAAACAAGAAAATATTAGAGACTGTTGGTTTTATTATAGCTACCGAAAATATTTGCATTTGAATTAAAAAGGTTGTAGTTCATCTGTGATACAGACGCTGGAAAGGGTAATATAGCCAGTTATAGATACAAACGATTTTGGTTATATTTGCGAAGTTATCTGAAGAAGGTGTATTATAACTTGTCGATGAGGCATGTCCTGGAATACTTTGTAATGTGTATGTCTTATAGAACCCGCAGGTTCGTGTCAGAAGTTGGCCTTAGTACTCTGCACATACCCTAGATGTTCTCATTCACTCAAAGCGAACCCATCAGCTCCAGCAGTCCAATGTTATAACATCTCAAACCTGAACCAATAATAGTTCTGACGAACCCGATTTATTAAATGATTTTGAATGAGTCATATCATTAAGTAAGAACCATGACCTACAGGCCCTCGTATTATCAGATAGATCCGGAGATACCCCCCATTTATGAAACAATAATTTCATATTTTAGATATGCCCTATTTGGCATTTTCCAATAAAACTGAATCCAATAATTTCCCTTAACAAGAAACCAAGATATTTACATGACAACTGCCGTCTATAACTTGGCTGCTTCAGGTTAATTTGTTTAAGACTCACAGGTCCTTCTCTTTGCTACCGATATCGATGTTCTTTTCGGTGTCTTATGTAATACTTAACCAAAGTAAGTCGGTATGGAATTATGATATGCCCCAGAAAAATCCTTTATTTGCAGAAAGCATTAAGCACTTACTGTATTATTCGTTTCCTATTCTTGGTATTTTGCCGTCTGAATAATAATGCGCTTTTAAATTCATAATACCTATGCGGACGGAAATAGGTCTATGGACGATCCGGCTTATTGGGTGCCGGTCCAGAAAAAATCGTCCAATTTTGTAGAGGATCTGTGCCAACCTTTCCTATGAGCGACCCAGCTTTTACTGATTACGTTCGCGAATTGAATTCTAATTTTCATATAGTTTTCAATTATATTGCTGGATTCCATGAAGCTAGCACAATCTTATCTGATTCAAAGAGAATGCCTGAACTATTGTGGAGCTGCTATTTTAACAATTGTTTTAGGAATTGGTGGTAGTTGGCGATTAGCGAATAGGAATAGATTATGAACTAACTGTGTATCGATTTTGAAACAGCAAAATATTCCAATGGTGAGGTAACAGTATTTTTTACTTACTCCTTACATACCCGACACACTCGTTGAATTAACATCACTGCTCGAGCTGCCCTCCGGAATTTTACGTAGGGCTAGAAGAAAATAAAAACAAGTTGAACAAATTCTCTAGAATTTCTCGTTGGACATGGAATCTCGTCGGACATGGAATAGAATTATAACCTTTACTAATAGTAATTATTACTGATCTTATTCTTCCTGTCAAAGTTGTTTCTATTCAAACCAACATCAAAATCAAATGACCTCATTGTTGACATTGGCATGTTACATTATAATAATGATACTCAATTGAATTAACTGGATATTTCATCAGAGACACTGAATGAGTTCAGTCATACTGCATGGTATTACTATGATGAACAAGTTGGATAAAATAATCGAGCGCAGTAGTGGCAAATAATAAATCAGAGCACCTACCGTGGGGGCTTTGCCTCCAAATAATTTGATCATGATTGGTGTTCTATTTGTTAATACATTTGCAAAACACCAAGAAAATGGTTAAATAAGCTTAAGCACTGTAAAGAATCCAAGCAGTCAGCGATGCCCTAAGCTACAATACGTAAAATCTCCAAGAGCACGAACTTCCACCATGAGACATGTATCCAATGCAATCCAATGAAAAGTGAAGCTCGAACTAAATGTCCAGAGGGTAGCGCCCCGCCAGGGTGAGAAACTGACCTAATTACAGTCGTTAACCCGTATAGCACATGTTCTGATACCTCTTTCAGGTGATTAACCACGTTAATCTACTCACAAAGGTACCCGCAGCCAACGCGGATAGGCAATTAGCAATATAAGCAAGCAGTAATTAAAGATAATCTACAGACTATTGTAGACACTTCAATATCAAACAGAGTGACCAAAGGTGAATACCGAAGCATACACATAAGTATGTACACTGAAAGCCACCTGATTCAAGGATAAAGTCGGCCTACCTCTTCAATGTAGGGTAATCTAATAGGCAATTCTTGAAATAACTATAGTAGAGAGGAGGGAACCAACTGTTGAATGCTACTCTACGACTATCAGTTCTACGTGAAAGTGATAAGTTTCTGTGTGATACTGATTACATACGATTATCTCATTAATCTGTAGAACAATATGAAAAATACGCGTTAAAAAAGTACATTTCAAAACTGAAAGATGATACGGTAAACAGGTAAAGAGTTGTATTTTTACTGCATCGTTCAAAACTGTTAATAATTATTTCTTAGTGAATTGATTTTCTTGAAATTCGACGTTTTACTAGTGATACAAGGGTTGAACTTGTTATGCCTTTAGGGAAACATTATACATTTTAATTATTCTTTACTTTTAGACTAAATAAACGATTTTTAACATATTTAGGTGATTCTCTAAGTCAGGTAATGCATGGTAGGTTGTTACCTTCGATGGTTTGGGTTGGGATAGCTGTGGGTAATTAAAAGTACAAAATATTTATGATGTTATAACATTACTAAACATGTATACACGTTGATATTCAGCCGACGATAGCACACTTTCCTTATCCATACAACAGGATTTTATTAATTGACCGTCATGAAGTGTTTCTCGGATCGAAATATTCATGAAGCTACTAAGAAAATCATAACTCTTCTGTGTTTTTTTTCACAGCTGTGAAATTTTAATTTTGCGCTATCAAATCAACTATTTCCCCTCCAATTTCCGACCTTTTTCTTGGCGAATGTTATTTGCGGCGGTGCCTAAACTAAGCTGAATAATCTGCCTTCTATGAATAACTATTAATCTTCTTCTCCTACCAACTCTAATCTGTAAACAGGAGCTGCGATTATAAGCCCGTTAGCCGCCGGTCCTGCACAAAGGGATGGTTAAGGAACCGTGAAACATTGTGTTGTCCCCAAACGTCACCCCTCCCATGTCAAATCACGTGCACATTAAGATATGTTGGCACGCATTGGTATTGGCTATAATTCATGTCCATTGTGTGAACACATTCATATCAGGTGGCATAAGCTAATGATATGATAGAAGTATATGAGGCAACTCTGATGATTATTACTGAATACAATTTATATACAAAAAAACATGATTGTCTGCAAGGTAACACAACCCAGCAGAATGGGTTCGTTTGTCTTTATCAAATAAAATCTAAATGTTAATTAAGAGTTTTAGAAATGGTATTTTCAGGGCTAGTAAAGGACGTAACCACGGAGTGAAGAGTGTCTCAGACGTTTAAGTCATAGTAAAGCTCGTAAGAATATATTTGTAAAGCAAATGAGAACTACCCAGGTTAATGGATTCATAAAAAAAAGTCCCGAAACGTCGATATTTGTTATTAAAATATAAAACATATTTCATTTCGGCAAACGTTTCTTTTGAAATATCATCATGATTTTTGGTCAATAACTGAATTTATATCATAGCATTGATATCCTAATACATGGTGTTTATACTAGAACTTTATCATGATATTGTACACGCTTCATGAACACAATAAATTTGATTTGAAAAGTATTTCCTTACCCTTATCTTATCTGCTCTCGAGCGTCGCCATCTTACAGACGCGCGGATCACGGCCATGGGGTTAGCGATGGGCACTGGGTCGCCGCCGACGATCGGAGCGTCGCGAACGCTATTCCGCGACGGCCCTTCCGCCGACGGGGTCTCTACCTCCCTCGTCAACGACGACGACGATGACGTCTTTCGATTCCGGGGCGTTGTAATCGACGTCATCGAAATACGTGAGTCTCGTGGAGTCATTATTGGCATTGGTTCCGATCTCTCATTGAAGGCGCTCGATCGTCGATGGCGCATCCGCTTCCGGTAAGTTTTGCTGAGACCGTGGATGGCTTCCTGCAAACCGGAAGTGGCTTCAACCGATATAGAGACCGACATTGTGAATTCTTCTAGGTATCAGTTTCCAGTTAATGGGTAAAATCCTTGGAATCTACCAATTATTGCAATGTCCATGCATCTCTATGACTGTGGCCAGTTTAATTGCCTGTGGAATTACAACTATGAAGGTTGTTCTCCATAGTCATAGCGCACCAGGCGTTCCGTCGTCAGAGGTGTTTTTCCTGTTGTGATTGCGGGATTAGCGTGGTAGTTTTACCTGTTTTGATCAAAGATCAAGTCCACACCCTGTTGCGATAATCCATTCTTCACGTCAGAATCAATGGACTGGTCTTACAATGATTAATCACTTTTCCAGACGTTCACAACCTCCAGGGCCGAGAAAGGGAAGTTAGATAACATTGCAATAAGAACTCTCCTTTATCATACCGGCTGTTAAGATACGGGTTTTCAGAAGGCATCGTTTAAAGCCTCATAAAAGCCAGTAAAGTTCAAGAAGTTATAGTCAGCAATGTTGCTATAACTGAAGAATATTCAGAATCATTACTGGGTCAAATAGTTCGATACTTAGAGTTCTATAATGTCACATAAAACCAACATATCTTCTAGCCTATGAGATCTACTGTTACATGCCAGATTTGTATATAAATTCGGCAATTTATCCGGATTAGTTGGCCAGCAGTCCCTGAAGCAGGATGTCCTGATACATTATAATCTTAAATATGAATACTTCCTTTCACGGGTTTAAACGTTCACAAACTCTTGTTCAATATACTTCCTCCTTAACGACGTTAGTAGCCCGGCTTTCTTGTAGATGTATGTGCCCATTGCTCCCAGTGCGCGTGCAGTTACCATAAGATACCCACTATTAGTGTATTTCTTCAATAACAATAGGTAGACGTCCACAGGCATACATGGAGCCTTTGTTTGATCTCTATGGATGACTGTGTAAATCTGTGTTCTCTGTATGAAAAGGCTGCGCCAATAGCTTAAAGAACGTTGGGATCCTTCCTCAGAGGCCAGGCTTCCCAACTGCCAGGCGCGATCCCATTGCCGGCGTTGTGTAATCCTATGCCAATTTGTAAGACATGAACAACTACCTGTCTTTACATGTTTGTAAATGTCAGGAGCTCTTCCTGGATCTTGTGGGACGATTCCTTGTTCCTTATGCCATGGCCAGACGTTTTCTCTAGTACCTCTACTTTACCCAGAATCATCAAGAACTCCTTAGAAAACTGGATCCCTTGTAAGGTAACTACTCCATGGCATCGGTAGGCCAACGTCCAGGAGGCTTAGGACCTCCAGGCAGGCCGTGGAGGATTAGGATACCTCAGTCCAGCCCTATCCAATCTGATCGACCACCTAGGGATTGGTCACACGCAACCACCAGGGGCGAGGTGCTGAGGAGGTCCAATGTCCCCAGCCGCACCAAATCATTACAGTCATCCCACTTCAGAAAACAACCTGTTTCATAGAGGAGAGAAAGAAAAGAAGCTTTGGTATGAATGGTCCGCCTATAGGTAGAAAAATGTCAGGGTGTACAAGTATGCATTAAAACTGCTGCCAAAGTCATCAATTATATTCTAATCATCTTCGTGTAAATCTCATAAGGAATGTCCAATGGCAAAGCCAGGACCAATGACAATTTTGAACATTTAAATAAATCTAGGGTGGGAAATATAAATAGGGACTAAAAAAGCAAATTAAAGATTGGTGTACGCTAGGCCATACGAAAATTCACAACAGTAGAAAATTATGCTAGTAGCCTACTGATACAAAACCTTATACGTTATCCTTCCTGCACCTTGGCTAAAGGACCTTCTCATCCTAAACCACGAGTGATAAGGTATTTATTTACACGGCTTCTAAACCCTGGGCCACTCAGCCCACTAATGCAGGGACGAGGAAGCAGCACCTTTCGGCTTCAATCCTGTAAGGCTATTGAATGGGCGCCCCGAGACTCTTAACATATTGAACATTTGTTGGCCTTGGCTTTCTTGTTCTGTACTGTATGGGAATAAGCAGCTTAGTAGGAGACTCCTTCTGGTGTGATTTGTGGGCATTACACTCATCGAACATTCACCCATAGGCTGTTTACTCGACGGGCGAAAAGAATCAAGTTTGCCAATTGCAGCAGACTGCTACAAGGAAGTCCAACCTTTTTGTAGGCTACATGGTTGGTAACTGCGCTGGGAAATGCCAATAACTTACAGATGGGGCATAGTTTGAGTTGGGGAAATCTGGTTATAAGTAGAAATCTACATAATTTTGTATTTGAAATTCAGTCAAGCTACCCCAATGCTGATAATGTTTCAATAATTATTTATAGTGTACTTGTCACTAACTTTGCCAAAATGCCAAAGAAATGATATATCAGAATCTGGTAATCACAACTAGATGTCATGCATACAACTTTTAAGTTATTTCTTTTGCTCATGGTTTTATAATTATGAGGTTTAGATTTACCAAATGACAATAGTCATATCAATGTAAAGCCAATCCAATGGGTGGCTAAATAAGCTTTTTGTTAACCTTGCAATTCTTTTTACCAAGAATGTACAGTCATGCTCAATGTGGATAAAAATGTTTTTTGTTAAGCTCAGGTTACAAGCAAGTAATGTGAAGCCGCTATATAAAGGAGTATTCAAACAGATCCATACAGTTATTCCTATTCATACAGAAACCTCATTTATCTCTAGGTAATTTCAAACTATTCTCAATGTAAGCAACATGATATGCGATTTGGAATGTGACCTTCTCCTTTCGTATTGAGCCCTAAATGGAGTTCCGGTTGCTACAGATATATAAGAACAAAAACAGACGCATTTCAGTAAGTTTAATGAAAATAAAATCAATGCGGTAGAAAACCATCCTTAGAATTAGAATAATGAAAGTGCGCGATGCACACCAAAGGCAAAGATTGATACGCTGTAAACTGCGCAATAGAATGATTTGTTGTGTTGTAATTTTGCCATGTTATGTTCCATGGACAAGAAGATTTAACTCTTCTTCGACCCGAACAGAACACGATACGTAAACAGTATACTATGAAGGTACGAAAACCCAAGAACTCAAGAATAAACGAAAGGGGTTAGATAGCAAAATAATTAAATCAAAATCTATCATTTTTCAGCAAATTGCTTTACCTTAATTTGTCAAACTGTAACCAACAATTAAAATGTAGTTTGCTGGTTTTCTAATTTGATCTCTTTGCCCAAGCCTGTACTAGTTGAATATTATTATACTAGTTGAGAAGTGGTCACCTCCCTGACGTCTGGAGTGATGTATATAAAGTGGCCCTACTGTTGGTGCTTTGTGTCCAACTACCATAATATTGCATTACTCAATGTAGATCAAGCTCTCAACAGCTTGTGAACCAGAGTGCCTGCCTCAGGGCCAGCACGCTAATTATTGCAATTGCACTCTTGGCTAGTGTATAAAAGAAATATACCTTTAAGCTTGAGTGGCCTCTTGCATTCCCATTGCAGTGAAATGAGCAATTTCAGGTAGCTTTTCATTCTATGAAAAATCAATTTTAAACCACTGACTTGAATACTATTGTAAATAGAATGACAACAATGAAGTATGAATAAGCAACAGCTCAATCCAATTACTTTGAATTACTCTTGTTATGAACTTGGAGGAAACATCTTGCTTTGTCATTTCAGAGGAAATCGCACCATTGTAGATCCACTGTTATGATCCTTTTTAAAACCTTACAGTTTCAAAGTTACATCTCAGAACACCAGAGACAATTATAGGTCATCGTGGAAAAGCTTTCAACCAATTTACCTTGATTTGGTGATTTTTTACAATTAGTCAGTAAAGAACGGATGGGTAGTTTTCGATATTATTAATAAAACAGTGTTAGAGGAGGATGCATAAACAGATAAATTTTATGTATGTAAATAACTTAATAAAATGACATCTAGAAGAAAATATCTCACACCCTTCGTCCAAAGCTATTATTTCCCTGGTAAAAAAGTATACTAAGAGAAGGTTTGATCTACAAATCAATCAATTGATACATTATTTGTAACTATTTAAATTAATTCCCATATAATGGTTGATTCTCACGAATGGGGGCCACAGGGGAAAAAAATTAGTAAAAACTTAAAATGAAAATATCTCGATGAAACTTTGTGGACTGAAAGACTGCTAATGTTGAAATGCGTTCCCAAAGTTGGGAACACTAATCTTCATAATTCTTTGAGTTATTAAGGTTTTTAGTTTTGTATATGTACTATGATGCAGTATATGTACTATGATGCATTTATAAAATAAAACTTCCATAATTTTACCTAATCTTTTCAGAGATATAAACATAAAATTACTCCTGCAAGCATTGCATGTGTATGATTTAATCATTTTAGGTTTGCTTTTTAGGGCAGCCCAAACATACTAGTTTCAGAGATAACTTCAATTTTGTATATGTACTATGATGCAATTGCATATGGTTGCACCTGTATATGTACTATGATGCATTTATTATTTCCATAATTTAACATATTTAAACAATTTCTTTGAAATTATGAATATCAATTTTTTTTCATTAAGTAGCATATAAACATGAATTTAGTGCACATACCTTCGCTATTGACCATTTGTATTTTTTAAGGAATTATAACACAATTAATTGTCTGTATATGTACTATGATGCGTATATGTACTATGATGCGTTCTGTTATTTTTGACATTATATTTGATACTATTTGAAAATCAAATAGATTTTTTTCCTGATTTTAGTGTTAATATGATAATATTAGGTCAATCTATATTGGACACAAATATTTTCCATTAATGTTTGCATGTTTTAATTTTATGGGATGTTTAATCTGTATATGTACTATGATGCATTTGCTACCCCAACCCTACCTGGATTTACATTTTCTGTTACCCAATGATTAGTTCTTCATAAATATATATAATTTCGTCCATGAACAAAGTCAATACATTATTGCATTTTCTTATGCATTTTATGGATCATTTGTTTTATTTTCTTGATATGATTAGGCTGCTGTATTTTTGTATATGTACTATGATGCATTTTCTACACAATGGATAATTTGGTAAAAAAACTTGGAAATTGTTAAAAATTTACACCAGTTTTATTCAATTGATAAGAATCAATTTGTTGCTTATAATACCTGAAAAAAGAATATTTGCAGGGCCCAAATTTAAAAAGTTACATGACGTGATTTAAATGAAAAACGTGATTTTGGTTGAAAAATGTGTCAAAAATGGTACATTTTAAGCCATAAATTCTAAAATATTCATATAATTCACTTAAAAGTAGGTTTCCCATTAAAGGTTTGATAAAGACACATCCATTGAGGCTCTGATAGAATGGCCATTACTTATTGATGCAATTTTATGAATGAAATTATGAAAATCAGGTCTGTGGCCCCGTTTCGTGAGAATCAACCATATTATGCTAATGATTATTGTTCACTGAGGTCCTTATTCTAACGTAGTTCGACCAACCGTAACAGGAAATGATAATATTATATCTAAAACAGAATAAAATGGGATATGATACCAGATGTAAACCAAACCACCAACATGCGAAATACATGTAAATGTTTTTTGTCACATTCTGCTGACGACATCTACTGCTGTTTTCATGGAGCTAGAGGCCGACGCGTCATTTTCATTTAGTGGGCAATTAGGCTGAATATTGTGAGGAAGAACTGCAAGGAAATTTTAAAAGTTATAACAACAATTATATTTAAGATTTACGATGGCATTGGCTCTAGGAACAAATTCCAAAAATCAACCAAACGATTCCTTCTCTGAAAGAAGCTTTTTCGATTCGTTATTTATTGAGATTCTCTAGTGCACTCCCTTCAGGTCTGAACTTCTTACTCCAGACTGTGCTGATCCCTAGTGGGCAGTGCATGAGTAGAGTGAGGCAAATAGGTCATAGTTCGACGACAAACCTCCAGTGCGAGCCACTGGTAGTCTCAAGATCTTCTCTTCTAACAGAGATAGAAATAGAATTCATTCAAATAGATCAAAGTGATATAATGACCATGATGCTGGCCCAAGAATCTACTGAGATACATTATAAAGAATGGAATAAGTAGTATTGGAGTGAAATAAATTGCTATCGTATAACAATGGTTTTAAATCAATCACCAATGTGGCTGTCAGCCTATTTTGGAGACTGAGAACGTATACCTGCACAACCTCTATACACCTTGTGCAGAGCTGGTCACTCGATCAAATTTTGGTGATCAGTTATGCTCATCATAACCACGTGGCTATGAAATAAATCCAAATTTAAGAATTCCAATGAATGATAATGGTCAGTTCTCGTCGTATAAGCTTCATTCATGTAAGTATTGCCTGAGAATATGTTCCATGTGTTTATGAGTTATGAATAACATTAATCCTAAAGTTATTACCAGCATGGCGGTTCCTTCATTTTAGGGGATGTGACGTCACCTGCACAACGTCTATACCTGGAACTACGATTTACATGGTTTTGGAATTTGAATAGAGCCTTTTAATGCTTCAAGGTCGAACCAATGTTTTGGGGTAGGGTTACAACCCGTGGATAAAATGAGTATATGAGACGTGTCAATACGTAAATTTGTGGGAAGGTTTTTAACTTGTGTCTACTGGGCAACTGACTCAAATTAAAGAACAATGTGAAGTTTGAGACGTTTCAATACATAAATGTTTGGGAAAATCATATGCTAGATAGCTTGCGTCTACTGGGCAATTGGATCCTGAATTTAAGACTTTTCATACATACATGTTTGGGAAAATTGTATGCTTAATATCTTGTGTCTACTGGACAATTGGACCCTATTAAAGAACGATATCGATGTCTATGAGATTATGAAGTCCTATGAGATTATATTACAACCAGGTTTCCTAGTCACAGATCCTCTCAGCAGACACCATATCAATAGCAATTAAAGAGACTGAGCAAACCCTCTGTTTTTTCTTTAAAAATCAGCGCTTCTCACATTACTTTCCTTCACCCAGGCCTACACTTAAACGAATAGTGCAGCTGAGCAGCTCATTACACGTGGGAGCAGCTCGCGACCCGCCCCACCGACATGGCCGTCATCCGGCCAGCAAGGAGGGGGCACCAAGGACGGTGGGCCAAACTCCTGCTCCCGTCTGCTATGCATCAGTAAGTATCTATCGGATTATTAAATGGGTATTTTGTTATTTTTAGGCTAAAATGACCCTTGGGTAATTTATAACATTTGGGAGGCGTGCCATGTGTCTCTCTTTAATATAGTTATCCCTCTCAATAAGGAACGCAAGACGTTTGGAGTAACAACAAGCCTTCCAAAGATGGTTGACCCAAACAAGCCCATATAGGTCTATAGACTTTGTGCAGATGACGTCACAATTCCCAAAAATGTGTTGGACGCCATATTGGTGAACATTTTAAAATTGTTATCATTCAACATCAAAAACATCTATATTACATTTTCATTCATGATTAATCTAAGACAACCTCACTAATATATTACCAACAATTATTTCCAGTCAGAAATTGATAATTATAGATAAAATGCATAACCACGTGGTCATGATCACCACGTTGTGATCACCAACAAATGGTCACGTGACCCTGTTTGCACAAGATCTATAGGCATCAATATCAAAATAAGGCCTACTGCATGTTGGTTGGTTGAAACAGATCGTGCGACCCTCACATGGGCACTTTCTGGATATGTTTAGTTTTCATGTTGTAATCACATACAAAATGTATACTATCATATCTAGCTTGAGGTGACACCAACTCATGTCCAAATGTGTGTCCATGCATATATTTATGTTCGTACAAAAAGGTTGAGGTGACACCGACCTTTAACAATAAATTATGGCTAATTCATGCAGTTCATAAATTACAAGGTGAAGGAATAATGGACAATAAGACAAAATTAATCTTCGATGTTTGGGGATTGCATCTGTGATTATTGAAATGATAATGAACGAATGAGTTTTTAGCATGAACAATCTATATGAGCAGTGTATATAGGCCAGAACAGTTCAGTAACACAGAGATTATACTCATAGGTACAAGTCAAACACCAATGTCAAAAACAAGTGACTATTCGACCAACATGTTGATGATGATTGTTGGAGTTTAACGTCTACTCTTGACCAACATGTCTATACCTTAGTTCCATGTCTCTTTATTCAACATGGATACATATTGGTTTAAGGGGTATGACTAAAGTGTCCCACCCTCAACATGCCTGATAGATATCAAGAGAAATTGTGCGTTGTGGCATATTAGTCGGGATATTAGTTTAATACATTGTACCAAGAAGACCTGTTCAACAGTGAATTATTTTTCATTTATGCCAAATCACAATCACCTTGTAGGCCTTTGGTTCTCTAGGTCATCGCAGGACAATTACAAATGTACTTATACTTGTTTGGTTGAATTAACTAAAGGGATCAACCGATAAAGATACAGTGACTAACATCCAATGAATTCTCATATATATGAATCTGGAATTTAGATTAAATCATATAATGACCTGGTTTTAAACAAATGAGAATTAACATAATCTGATTTTTTTTTTATAATATTCACGTTTGTCCTGGCCATATGCATGAAATACCTGCTCCGATCGGCATGTTTTACTGTGCAATGAACTATATATAGCGTAGGAGGTATTCAAATACATCGTGATGTCAATAGTTTAGGGATCATTGAGCTCTAAAGACATTTCAGAGGTCACATTTTCTATGTTTGGTGTTAAGCCTGGGTCTTTACTTTTGGTGAGCAGGGTCTAATGACACACCTGCTTCCAGTCTTTACCGAATCCGTCCTCAAACATACCCAAGAATGGTCCCCAAGCTAACTTTCATCATATTCCAGATTGTTTCCTCAACTTTCAGTTGACTTAAGTGCATTTATACAAAACCGAACACAGGCGAAGTACACTTAAGTGAACCATATATTATTTGTAACCTTAATCGCTTGTCTTTATTCTGAAACTTGACTTGAGTGCAAGGAAATGCCTAAAGACACATTTTATTTACTCTCCAGTCAGCTTTTTGGACCAACCATTGGTCCCCGTACCAAAGTCAATACGTTTCACGGGCCAGAAGCATATATGTTTTGGAAACGTTCTTGGGTTCTATATAGCATTTGAAGGTTTATCTAAACTAAGGTAAATAAGATGTCGTCATTGGGGCTTCCTGGTCAAGAAAAGGTTTCAAGGTGGGTGGAGAAATTGCCATATGCCCCTGCAAGCGTGAGTTGTACGATTTAGAGGGACTGCGGCTATCATCTCAGTGGGGTGCCACCGTGGGGACTGGAAAAGGAACCTTCAGCCAGCTAAACCCCAGTAGCTTCTGTGATATCTAATGAGGCTAGGTACAACCAAGTGTGACTATTGTGTAAATCGGGGGTAACAAGCCGCCAAATCTTTACTGACTCATTCAGGCAAGTCAAATACAGATTTACAAAAGTGGCACACGTAAAACATCGGAGTGGGTGTAACGATATACCGGTATTGGGTAGTACAACGTCATGACGGAGTCGACATTTGGAATTTTCTAGCATACAGAAGCTTTACATAATGGATACAACTGCGATTGTGCTGCAGTTATAATGTATTTCTTTCGGACTTCCCAGGAATCAGTGCCAACGTTGATGGCAATGAATACCTCATTGGTAGGTTTGGCGAGCGATTAAGCATATCTAAAAATCAGGATTACATATGAAACTAGACCCTAGGGCAACATTAGGGTCATTCTACTCTGAGGACAATTGAATCAAGGCATAATCATTGTTTACAAAACACCCATAATGTTGGTCATTAAGCGCTGCGAGCCACCAATGGTTCCTAAAGTGCACATTAGGGCTTTTGAGGCCGAGGACTGCCGGACATTAAGGCCTGACTATTTGAATGTAACAGAACAAGTTAGGCCGGCCAGTATTGCCTATACGCCATCGTTTTCTATAGATAAACGACCAACAACAAGAGGTGACCCCATAGCATCGCCTATACCTACCATTACTCTTAGGTCGACTTCCTCTACTGCAACTCCCTGTAGCAATACTTCTGTTAAAAGCAGCCTAAAAGCTCGCATCAGAATCAAAACTAGGACCAAAAAAGACGTCAGTTTCCACTGTCCACCAATTCAAATAGGCCTAACCAGCAAGCAAGAGGAGTCACATAAAGCAGTTCCTAAACTGTTGAAACTTCCAAATTGTGATTCCCAAACATCACTGAGAGACACATATTACAGAAATGCGCAGGGAGGCTGTCGTGTGCACATGACGCCAAGTGATCAAATGATCCAGAGATCCAAATCCATGACCCTAGTGGTGAGAGTCAAGGATCAGAGACCCCGCCTTGGATCGTCTCCAGTACGCCCTGTCCTCCAGTACCCCCGCTGGCCGAGGGATAACGCGCCGATAGACAAGGCCTACCTCAGGAGGATCATACCACTTAAGGAGGCCTTCGTTAACGAACAGGAGGTGACGGCCAACGAGGAGACCCCGCCAAAACCTTTGTTCGTAAAGAAGATCCGCAAACAGAAAAAGGTAATGCTAATGTAATTTCCAGTTAGTTTTAAAGGGAATAAGGTTATAACAGTTATACAAATCATGATTAAGGATAGATAAGGGGATACGACACCTGATTCACAATACCTCAATTGTTAAATTACTGCTTGATTCACCCTATTTGTAATAATTATATAGATGTGATATGACTTTTAAAAGACTAATATGACTTTTAAAAGACATTTTTAAACTAAACACTGTATGGTCCAACAAGGTCATTAGGTCAAGTTAATGCCAATATAAAGCAAATGATAAAGATGAGAATACACTGAAATACGATATGAAAATAAACGCTCTTCATGAACACCTTTTAGATATGATTATCTCAGTTACCTTTTGACCTAGAAACCTGAAATTTGAAAAGGCTATTTTGAGTTTTTATGAAGGTCCCTTGATAAGGTTTTCACTTTTGATCACCACTGTAAACATTTTTGTTTTGATAACTTAAGTTTTCCTCTTCTTTCCTGTTGTCATTGAATGCAAAAATGTTCGTGTATATCCATTTAGATGTATACACACATGTTTGTCATTATACATAGGCCTATTTCACAGTGTACGTGACAGGATGATTATAACATTATGCATCATTGAAACCTTTTCGTCAATGGAAACACGACAGGTCAAACACGTTTCTCAAAATTTCCTATTGAAAATAAAGGTTTGACCCGGCTATGTTTTCTAAATTAAATGTTAAAACAGGAACACCTACTTGAAAACGCAATGGAAATACTACAGAATGTCGCGATCATAAGTTAACATTGTCTAGTTTCTATATCATAGATTGTTTTCAGTTAATTCTATATTCTATTGATGTTACCCTAACAGCGTTATGAAATTAGGTGACACTTCGTAGAAGTAATTTTCAATAACAGCCAATTCAAACTGTTATCAAGCATCCTAAAAAGGCTGATATACATAGTCGTTAAGTTTACAACAAAACTTAGCAATAATGTTCTCGTAAACGGCTTTTGACCACCACAAATACCCATTGCACTAACCTTAGTTTGCATCCACGAATTTACAACGTGCCCTTGAGCAACAAAATGCTTCTCTACTACCTCCTCCACCTAATAGAAATCTGACTATTTTTGACGTCACAGGTACCGTAGAAACCCAGGTAGTTAAATATTTATAGCTCCGAACAAAACACTTTTCTGATTGCCTTGTCCTGTGTCTTCATGCATACATCAAAGAAGGGTTGTCGATGCGTGACGAAGCCCTAGCAGATTTAACAGGTTGGCAGCCAATAGTCGATGCTCAATTCGGATAACCTGGGAAATGGTCCAAAACGTTTGCGTTTAATTAATGTGAACGCAGATATTTATATACGAACATTATATTCATATGAACATAAGCCCTTGCTGAGACATTCTTGGTGAGGGGGCGATCGATGGAAGTTATCCTTTTAATTATGAATGAATTTAGAATGAAACATATCATTGGGCACGCAATGGAAAAGAGAAAGGGTTCGTTGATTCATAAGGCACTTCTACTATAGCTAGTCATTGTTACCGGTCACCATGCTACCATTTCATATTATAGGTTTTACATTTCAAAGTTCCTCTGGTCGAGTGTAGTTGATCGAGTATAGTAAATGTGTTGTTATTCCCCTAATGTCATTCATTGAAACAAAACATGTTTAGTAAATTGGTCACCATCCACACAAATTGGTCTACCAAAAGGTTACTCATGGACTATATCCTCTGGCCGTCACCCCCATGCAATATCACTGTATTATTAACTAACCGTAAGCAATGAATTTATGGGGGTTAGTGTCCGAGGATGTATATCCTAGGCGGTAAGTGTCCTAGTGGGTAAGTGTCCAGTCACCCACTGTCAGTTGCACCCAGTGGTAACACTAATTTAATTGGTTGCGGTAATTACCTTATTTTCTCCCTATGGATGATATCAAATCATCATTTGATTATTTAGAGAAGTGATAATTTCGTGCGTGATGTGACCTTGGAGTGAGGATACCTATCTATGTAAAGTCTAGGGGAAGCAGCAGCGCACATGTATGGGCATTTAAAACGATATATGCATACCGCCGGCGATCTATCTGCGTTCATAGTATTTGTGGATATGGACCTTGTGCAGACGTGGTCACGTGATCACTTTTTGTTGGTCACCATGTGGTGATCAAGACCATGTGGTTATGGAATGAATAAAAATGATTGAACTCTAAGTGATGATAATTGCTTAATATTATTTAGTAAGACTATTTTTGATAATTGAAGCATAACATTGCTTCAGATTTGTGAATAAAGGCGGTGATCCACGTGACGACGAAAATGGACCAACAGTGGACCAATTTCAAAAATCTCCAAAAATCGGTCCAGAATCGGTCCAGAATCGATTCACCCTAGCTTAGGATCGTGCTGTGGATCATATCAACCGATTTTTTAAAAACTGATTTTGGAACCGACAGTTGAAATCAAAAATATTACAAACCAACACTGGACCAACAGTGGGCCGACGAAATTATCAATCATGTTTAATATTTTTGGACCGATTCTGGACCGATTGTATTATGTCTATGTATTTCCAATGTTATTCCATTCATTTTTGGGTCTTTTTGAATCAAAATTTGATCAAATATGTCTATTTAAATGAATATGCATTCATATAATATATCTTTTAATCATTTTGGAAAAGAATTTACAATTTTACTTTATTTTATAAAACAGATTTAATATTATAAATCTATGGTCGTATTGAATATATTTAGACATGAAAGTAATAACATTTGCAGAATTGTGATAAATAAACCAACCGATTTTTAAAATAGTATTTCTATTGATTTATAGTCTAGATTACAAGAAAACAATCGGTTTTCAATTTTCCCATGGATCATGGGTATTGGAGCGATTTTGGAGCGATTTCAGGAGCAAAGCTTTTAATTGCCAAACCAATTCTCAACCGACAAAAATCTGTTGGTTCTAACATCGGTTTGCAATTCTTTCTTTTGTCGGTTTGAAGTACGTCGTGCAGTGGATCACCGCGCCTTAACAATGATTATAAATTGAACCTCAAATTCTTTTTTTTAAGGTTCAATTTTATATTTCTGACATTAAATCGTACATTCAACAGTTCAGTTGTCATTTCATACCAGTAAAAGATTTCGACAGCAATGTAATCAAGTAGGGTTTAACCAAAAAGCTGGCCACCTTATTCTGGGCAGTTGTGACGTCATCTGCACATCGTCTATATTCTCAGTGCATGACGTGTAATTTACTGTAAATTCGATCAGGGAACGAATTCCCATGCAAACACACACATATGCGTGCCTGTCAATGTTACGTGGTTTGCAATAATCTTCCACTAATTGTTACTTAAGGTATTTGGTTATTTTGTCAAAAATAGTCACAAAAGGGAAACTTTCCCTTGAGGATATTTCCAGTTCAGTTAAATCTAAAATTATAGACCAAGAGTCATGTCCTTTTAATAATGGATAACGTCAGTCATATCTTTACTTTTCACCTCTGTGGCCATTGGGAACTTTTTGGGGTTAGAATCCTTTAAACCTTTCTTAGCAAATGGGTTTATATTGATATCCACAAGACATTTTTTTTATTCCTTTTTTCATCACGAATAAATCTCTCCCTTTCCAATTCCCAATACTTCGATCTGTCCTTCAGAGTGTACACATACTATTAACGCATTATCATAATAAATCTGATTGGGCGCCTGTTAGCAGGTAAGTACTCACATGAAAAATTCAGATACATTTTCCTTACCGTCCCAACTCAGGCCATCTCAGGGGAGATCCCGGCCGTTACCTGTGGCGACCAGGGACCTGAGACAGAGGCAGGCAAAAATTAAATTAACCTGTAGGAATAATTGAACCATAAGAGTTGGGGCCGGGGGCTACAGAGCGGTTGGCTCGGGCCTAACAAGTAATATTGGGTCAGATCCAGAATTGGCCTTGGTAGGCATTTGTTAAGAGGCATGCAGGAGTTAGATGGTAGGAGGAAGGCTTTTGGGATGGAAAACGCTCATATGGATGATGCTCAGAGCTTTGCTTGGATTAACTCGGGGTTTAAGAAGAAAAGGGATACTGATAATCTACCTGAAGAACCTGGATAAACCGTTGATAAACCTATGATCGGATTATCCCAAAGGTCATATAGATGTAACATAATCTGTTACTTTAGAAACTTTGGGACAGAAGAGTTACTGCTTCAATATATCTTTCAGTTCCCGAGCACCATGAAACGTGGTACTGAAACATCTCAAGGTACATCACATATGCATTATATAATCTAAGAAGATTGCGTTATCCTGGAACTTCATACACTAATGCCATAATTCAATCAATCAAGATGGCAACTGGGACTCGGCGAAGGTCTAGGAAATTCTCTCATGATCTCTCAAGTAGTTCTGGTGTTCTTCCCCCAATTGACTCCCCGAGCTGCTCTGAGCGACTCGGGAGTACTCCCATCCAGCGGCCCAGGGCTTACTCATCCTTACCCAAACTCAATGGCGCAAGAAGAGAATCTAAAGTCATTGAGCGACTGCCACCTCTCAAAAGAACCAATACTGTTACCAGATTTCTCATATTTGCCCGCCTGGCCAAGAACCTCGTAACGAGTTTGGATTCCAAAAGACAGGCGATACCTCCTAAAGAAAAGATGAGTAAGGATTTCTGGAAGAAAGCTAAAGTGAAGGTCAAAAAGGAGCAGAAGAAAGAGGAGGTGCCGAAACAGCTGAAAGGTCTTGTGTATAGGACAGGGAAGACGTGGAAACTCAAGGCCACTGCTTTTGTTGGAGAGCCTGGTAAAATAGAAGTGCTTGATAAGGCATTGAAGAACGTGCTGAATATTGAAAATGAGGTACAAAAGCCTCCAGATAATACCCAGGTAAGTTACAAGTTAATTTTATAATGAATAAGTGTCGCAAATAGGTTATCAAGTAGCACTAAAATCCGAAACGATGACAAATGGATCATTATTACGAAACCTTATGACTGGATCACATTTCTACCTCTCATTCTGTCTAGATTGCTCCTGCTTTATATATATATATATATATATATATATATATATATATATAATTATATATATATATATGATCTGTAAATATTTTGACTTGCGAGTCTTACTTCCGTTTAGAACAATTTCAGAGTGGTCACTAAGCACTAAAATTGAATGTCATGGTCTGGATAATGCTTAGATTTCAAGAAAAACATATTGACAAATACATTGATAGTTTTGAATATAAGTAACAGGAAACAGGTTATTCATTGCCATTAACATCAAGGTACGTTTTACGAGCAAAGGTTGTTACATAAAGATAAAATCTACATGAGAATAACCACCGAAAGGGCTGACTCCAAGAATCATTGAAAGGTTAGATAGGCTATAGGTCAAAGGGCAGCCTTCTTCATGATCTTCATACCAAACTTACCCCCAGAGGTCACCGTAAAAGGTGAAATAGGTCGGCACTACTCCTCCAGGGTCCTCATGTTAAGGCCAAGATGTCGAGGCACTGTACTCAAGCATTGTATTGATTGTGTATGGCCATGAAAAGGGTAATATGTTGGTATGACCGAGTATAAGTGTTACATCTGAAAATAATACCGAAATAGAAAAAGAAGAGATCAACGACAGAACTTAAGTTAATATTTAGGTCTTTAGGACTAAAGGACTACATCTTATGATTAAACTGATGCAGTATTTGACAATTATTTTGGTCATGCCTCTGCGTATGTTCAGATTCAATCAAGCTGTTGTTGATCATGGATAACCTGAGTACTGAAAAAGTTAGTCCCTCATGATTCTGTTTGTATTGATACTTTGGCTGATCCTAAAATAACTACAATATCATTTGATTTTATTAATTAGTTTAGTCAAAATTGATTAACCAACCTTAGATATATGCATTTCTTAGAATTCCAGGATTAGCCCTTAGCCAATTTGTCCAAAGGGTTAATCATTATCATCATGGATTTGACAGAGGCTGACAGAATTCTTTCTTGGTATGCGTTGATCAATACATTACATATATTTAGTGCGGTGAAACCTCAATCCTGTATACATTTATAATGGTTCAGATTTTAGGTAAGGAACCTATATAGTAAAATAAAAACCAGAGACAGGAATATGTCTAAGGGTCTAGTTATATTGACGCCAACAAACGTACAAAGGACATCCAGGTAAGGCAAAAGGGTCAACCAACAATAATACGTTAGGTAAATCAAGATTCCACTTTGTACATAGGTAAAAGTATGTGTTATCCCCTTAGATAGTCATACAGTTGAAAGAGTACATATTTGGAAGTGTATGTGAAAGTTCCACATTTTATATTTGTATTATAAAACAATTAAAAAAGTTACGCCTATTCTGGATGTAGATCTATACTCCCATAGTTCACCAATAAGACACCAGAGGGAGTTGTGTGCATGTGATCCCCTTTGCATGATAATCTGATAATAATACATGTGTAGTAATAAATCCCAAATTAGTCATAGCATTGGTCAGAATGGACAAAGGTTGGCTACTCCAGATCTAGTTTGGAATCGTAGATTTATCAGTGGTAATTCATCTATGCATTTAGAAGCAAAAGCAATATTATATTAATTTTGATGCTTCAAAATAACTTTTTCGATTGAGTATCGAAAGTCTATCGACATTTCTTATTGTCCTCTTATCTGAATCTTTTCTTGATACTGATTTTCAATGCATACATAAGTGTCAAAAAGTTTGGTTTTGAGTGATCATAAGGCCACAAGAATAACATGCGTAAATAATGCTGTTAAACCATGTACAATGCCAAAGAAATATGGGTATGACATAGGTAATAATTCGTTCGATTATTCCGCCATCGTTTGATTATTCCACCATTTTTTGATCTACGCTCATTATCTTCACTCTATGCTTGACATTGTCCATTGAGGATCAAAATACTGAGGTCGTAGTCGGCGCTATCATTCCTCAGTTGCTAGGAAGACAAACAAAATCCCCATTTTGAGTTGCCACCTATCTTCACGTAAGAAAAACTACTTCACTAAACAGAAGGACCTACCTCTACTTAAAACCTCTTCATTAACTATGTGCTTGCTGAGAACTTGCGCTATGCCTGACGATAAAGGAATGTTATTTTGATACTAAGCCAATATCTTGTCTTCTGATCGGGTGATGTTATCCTACACAGATAAACTATGATCTTCAATTTATCTGCAAGTGCACTGGGAAGATTCTATCAAAACAACAGCTTTGCTTCACGTAAAGTTAATGGGGTCTGGTTGCAGGTGTGTAACTTTGATCCTAATTGCTAACAAACCAATATTGAATCAACAAGAACGGGAGTGGTCTTACGTTGGCTTCTGTGGACCCAACAGATCTGAAGTAGGAGAAACTACACCGATTTGAATTGCTAAGGGATTTCCCTTTCTCTAGTTGTGGGACGCGACACAGGTTGCGGTAAAAAGGCAGCCATGAAGTTAGAAGTTGTAAGGCTACTAGATAGCGCAATGGAGAAGATCGTGGAATGCTCCCAAGTGTTAGACACTGTTACTTCTACGACTGGGAATTATAGCGAAAAGGATTATCGAGAAAACAGGTCATACATGACAGATGAGGTACCTAGAAGATTGAAGCCAAGAAATCGAGAAGGAACTTCCCATGTCAGTCAGGTTATGGAGAGTTCATCGACGCCGACTAGATTTCCTGAAGGGTTAGGTAAAGGCATAGAGAGATCAACCAAGGCTAGGATGCCATCGGTACCAATTCTTAAGGTTGTGGAACCTGAGAAGAATTCCCTAAACTTACTGTCAAAAAGTACCCCAAATTTTGAAAGAGAGTATCCAAAGAGGAGAGAAGTATTACTGCGTAAAGTGTGGACTTCTCTTGAGAAGAGAGGTGCAGGCTCCGCACTCCCAGAGGGACAATTGAGAAGAAATAAGACACAACTAAATATGGAATTTAGTTATGAAGATAGCTATAGGGAAAATATTGCTCATGAAGACTATGTGGCCTTCGGAAAAAGAACAAGCAGAGATTCGTCGAGGTCTCCTATAAGGAACGCATGGGAGGGGAGGAATAACAGGAGGGAGTCTAGCCAGCGTCAAGAACGCGTCAGGGATAGGCTGAGTTCTGTACAAGTTCCATTGTACATTGATTCATCTAGAAAACTTGGAATTCCTTATTCAGAGAGTTCTGGACAGAATGCTATGGTATTTAGTAATGATTTACCACTCAGGAGAAAACATTCTACTATTGCTCCTCCAGCAACTAAAGTTTCTTATGCAGAATATGTAACTGAAATGCCACAGAGACGGGTTAGTCAGCAGCGATTGTCAGAATCAAGCCAAACAAGCAGTTCTTCAAGAAGACTTAGTGACACAGGACTAACAAAGGAAAATCGTCCGAGGAGGGCAAGCTTAGTTTCCCACAGACGTCTCAGTGTCAGGGGCTCAGGATCCGATGCTTCAGGTTTGAGGAGATCGAGCAACTCAAAAATGCATGAATTTGCTCATCTAGAGAAGGACACATCTTTCCTCGACGATGAGAGGGTGTTGGACAGAATGAGGTATGAAGTGTTTAACTTGAAACCCAGTTATCCTGAGGATAGAAGCCCTGGAGTGACCGCCTCCAGACGCTCTCCCTGGAGTGTTTTCACTACATACAGGAGAGGTCGTAGGCTCAGTAGGGCAACTTCACCTCAGGATTATGAACTCTGGTTTCTAGGGACAGAAAGCAAGGTAAAATACATTTTTACCATTGTCACCTTGTTATTACTTATGATAAAACAAAACGAGGCCATGGACATGACAATGGGTTTATATTGTTTGGCCAAGCAATTGAAGCAGAAATCAGACATTGAAATGTGCTTCTGCAAGTATTCTAAAATTGCAGAACAAAACTATGCATTTGTTGTTTAGATCAATATCGATTCAACGCTGGAACTACAGCATCTCAGGATACAGTCATAAAGTGACATATAGACATGGTTATACCTAACTGTAAATATATTTTTTACAGTGTTTTACTGATATTTACATTGAGAATTACTCATGATATGATGGTATGTCTTTCGTCGGTATATCCCATTATATTAAAGAAGGGGAACCGATAATAAGGGCTTTATGATAATAATTAGTCTCTCCTTTGAGTACTTAAACGTTTTTCTTTTATAGGAAAAACACCATTTTAACCCACAGTCCCTGAATAGGCCTTACTCCACAGTACCAAAATAGTTTCCTTCCGTACAGCTTCCGGGATGACTGCAATGCGATGCAAAAAGTCCTATCTTATTTATAAGAGTAATCTATAAATCTTCTACGTTTTAATCATATTTTCAGCCCCTCGCCCGTTTCAGGCATGCTGTTAGAACGGTACAGTTCCTTCTTAAAGCTACAGTTTCTACACGGTAAGTTTAAAAGATTCGTTGCTTGCCTTTACTTATCAACTTCACTTAATGACATTGCCAATTTCGAGAGAAGTTTGGAACACACTATTTGTAGATGTTACCCACAGTATAAAGTATTTCTGAAATGTGAGAAATAAGACTTTCTAAGAAGAATTACTTCTACAATATACGTTTATGCATTCACAATGCCATTCATAATAAGGATCCTTCAGAATCAGTTCTGAAACAAATTTATCGTATACAGGCATTATGTCGACTAGAACACTTATCAATTCTAAGATCACCACATACACGATTGATTTGGTTTCGGTTGGTTTGTTTCACAGTAAGCAGGTTCGGGACAAGATCAAAATTAGCAATGGTAGCTCATCTTGCATCGTTGCTAAATTTTGCATCGCAGGTGACTTATTATTTTGCATCGTTGCTAGTTTTAATACTATAACTTAACTATGGGGCTACTTCTTAATAAAATAAAAGGATAATTAGTATTTGCCGAATTTCAAAAAACATTTGCGAATAAAGAGTGATATAAACTGGGTAACATTTGAAAATTAGAATAATTTTTACCGTATGATTACTTTGTAATCAACATTTGTTTACAATTACGTTGTTGACCAATAAGAATTGACCATTTGTACCACGTGATGTAAACAAACAAACAAAAACATGGCGTTCATTTTTGCCGATTCAGCACATATTTTTCTTATTTATGAACAAAATCTCATCATCTATGGCGTTAAACGAAGAATTTATGGGTAAAAGACATACATTTAACTTTTTCGCTACTTCATTTAGTATTATACATTTAGAAACACAAACAAAATGTATTTTAGACGAGTATTACAGGAAACAATGGGCGTTGTCATTTCTTGCATTGGTACATAATTATGCATCAGTGCAAGAATAACGTCACGTCCCTAACCTGGTAAGCAATAAGTCTATTTCAAGCAATTCACAGGGTAACCTCAGACACAAAGCTACACGCTCACGGTGTTCTGAACTCCTGAATATAAACAATAATTTCCTTTTTTGCCCCTTTCTCAGACAGGAGGGTCAGCGGTCGGAGGCCCGCCTGCTGTCCTTCGCCCAGTACCAGGGGGAGCTGGAGGCGTCTCACAGCGCCCTCTACGGGGCCGGGCTCACCTTCAACCCGCAGGAGTTTAAGGCCATTAGGGAGGTACGTGCAATAGAATCCTTTTTTGATATTATCTTTTTTTTCATATTAATTAATTGCTTTATTGTCTGTTTACAAACATTTAAACCTCAACTATTCCCACCTAGATATTTTGTATTTGAGAGCTGGTTGTACCTTAGGGGTGCTGGAAGTTTGACCAGTGTGTGTCTATTGGACTCTGCATATAACAGAGCCAATGAAATTCTTAATGCCGATATTGTTCTAGCTGTGATATAACCTTAGATGTCATATAGCCAATTGGCCAAAAACAGCCTGTTTTGTTGCGTTATATTGTTCACTTCATATGAATTTGTTGCAAATAATTTAGGAGTACCATTAAAGGCGAAATATGCTAAACAAAGAAGTGAAATACGGTCTGTTATAATGTTTTGCTACTCACAGAAGTGGGTAAGTGGGTGAATGTTTGTCGGAATTAGGTGTGACATAGTTAAAGTTGTATTACAAATACTGATTTGTCCATGTATGTGATAATGGACAACATCATTAACGCTATCATATCCATTCAACAAGGATTTCATGCCACGTTCACATCACTTTCGTGGAGATTTCTCATAAATCTTGACTTTTAGCGAGGCAGATGTTAGCTGTAAATATTGTCGGTCAGCAAGTAATTGCAAGGCAATTTTACTAACATGCATGATGGTAAATGGGTATGGCGATACCCGCAATTGTGATTAAAATCGTCAGCAAATCACAAGGAAACGTCTACACAGTTGAATATAGCCTATATGTTTGTTGTAGGAATATTTAACACACGAGGGATCACAGGTTTGATGTTGATAAGGTTAGACACCAGAGGGCACCATTGAGGCATGTATACTCTTGTCTTTACTCATCCAAATAGGCAAATATGAAACACAGAATTGTATAATGATCAACGTATGGTAGTCTGTATCATATCTGCCTATTTGGATGAGTAAAGACAAGAAAATACAAGAATACAGAATGAAGGAGCCGTTGAACTTGCAATTGGTAACTTGTCTTATTCACCACTTTCAGATCCAGTTGAGCCCGGAGACGAAGGCGGTTCTAAGAATGGAGCCTTCCGAGCGCACCGATGACCTGCTCCGGCCAGCCCTCCTGAACCTGCAGCAGTCAGTGGGGGCGTTCGGTGAATTCCCCATCAAACTGCAGCAATCGCTGGTTCGGGTTGGCTGGTATGAACGGTGGGTATGGTATTGATTCCTGACTCAGAAGAATTATTTCAAACATTCGATGCATTAAAAGCTGTTATCACAAAAGAAAAAGGCTCAAGAATACATCAGAAGGAAAATGAAACAGTAACCATTGAGGCAATAAAGATAAAGGACATTTATAAACATAAAGTCCAACGCAGTTACTATTGCATCTAGCGGTATCTACCATTACTGCTTATTACACCAATAGGGATCGAAAATGTGCGTGTGCCTTGTGTAAAATGTAATTTGTTTGCAATGAAACTGACCATTATAGTTTCCTAATACATCACGCAATCATAGTGTCACAATGAAAGTTAAATTTTACCACGAACATGGCTCTAACTACTACCATTATGATATTTCGATTATATTGATTACCTAGGGCAATTTGTGCAATCAATACGTACTATTGAACACCAATCAATATGATTTTCTAAAAGCCTTAGATACACTTGGCAATAAGCTCATTACTTCTTCATACCGTTTTAGCTACGAGACGAAACGGGTGATCATTCGTCAGGGACACAGGGCAGAAAACTATTACTTTATCATTTCTGGAACAGGTACGTCTTTCATTATCTCTATGGGTCGGCACGCCTTTGTCGTCGTTATATCCCATTCTTGTGTAGTGGAAAGCGCATAGATTTTAATGTATAGTGCATAGATTATTTTAGACAATTCTTTTGTTTTGTGTATCATCGAGGATGATGATAATTATTGAGATGACATGTGTCCCTTATCTACGTATCACCTTTTATGATGTCAAACATCCGGGTTACATTGCAGGTAAACTTTGATATGGTAAAATATCTCTATTGCCAAGTGTTCTGAAAATGCAATATTAAGAGTATACAACAGGCATGACAACATAAGAAGGAGAATGACCATTGGTCTCCAAGGATTACTTCCCAACGAAGATGCCTGTTATAGAAGATCACAGAACCTACATCTACGTGAAATATTACTTCTATTCATTACTTTATTGCATATAGATAGTAATAGGAATTATGGAAAATTTCAGCGGTTGTAACACTTCTTGTGGTGGACCCTTTGACGAGTGAACCATACGTAAGGACGGCTGCCTTCCTCAGCAAAGGGAACAGTTTTGGGGTGAGTGATATTATATGGATACATTAATGTAAGCTAGATTTTATTACATAAGAATGTTAAATGCCAGAAACATTTCTAGCAAAGATCACTATAAATAGACCTTTTATGTCATGCAGCTGTCATATTTCCCAAAATACCTCAAATGTAGGCCTATATATAGCATGCATTATACATAAGCAAACTTGAGAACAAAATAATGGCAAACTGTTTCCTAGAACTTGAACGTATGGGTCAGACGCTGTGAATGCTTTTTGGAGCTCCACTTCGATCCATTGATCGGATCAGTGTAGATCGAAAGCTGTGTCCGGCTACCAAGGGCAACAAGGAAGCCATCAAGGACATAAGGTCGGGGCATTATGGTGATTGTGGGCATAGAGATACATATTACGTATGTCTATGTTATGTGTATGGGGAACAAGACTTTTACCATTTCATCAAAAGGCCCTCTCAGACATCCCAGGGTAGAGAACCAAGGAAACACCCCAATGACTTTTTGCTGCTGTCGAAAAGCATGTTTCAGATGTAGACATTAGAAAATATCACACTTATCTACAAAGAGCCACAAGTATTCCATGTTCTTTATATAAGCACATCAAAATTCTGAACATTAGATAGAAAGTAACTAAACTTAATCACATGTGTGCTGAAAAGGTTCTAAGTTCATTTAATGTTCATTATTCATTCTTGCTGTTCTGCTGGAGTATTATGATAATGATATTCTTCAAGTATGACACAGGAATTGGTGGCCTTTTCCCTCATTGCTATCCAGGTGTCCGGAATGATGACCTATTCTCTCACTAAATTGCAGTCATTCCAGGGCTCTTGGCCTATTCTCTAATTGCAAAACAGGTGTTTGGGTTGGTGACCTGTTCTCCCATTCCACTCCAGCAGTTTTCCTTGCTGACATGTTCTCGCATTGCACTCCAGTAGTAAGGGTCAATGACCAATTTTCTCATTGCCCTTAAGGATTTAAGGTTGATAACTCTCTTTCATTGCACTCCATCATTTTGGGTTGATGACCTATTCTCGCACTAAACGACATGAGTTGAGATTGATGACCTATTCCCTTATTAAATTGTAAGATCCATGGTCGATAACCCTTTCTCTCATTGCAGGAGTTGGGGTTGATGCACGGGTCGCAGCGCTCGGCCACTGTGACCTGTAAGGACGACGTGGAGCTGCTCGCTGTAGGCAGGGAGGACTTCGTCAACATCTTCATGCATATTGAGCAGGACAAGGAGCCGGATCACATACGGTTCCTGCGCTCTCTGGACATCCTCGACGGCTGGCCCGTCGACAAGATACCATGGGACGACCCAAAGATATGCCTCTTCACATACTTCAGGTAGGTTAGATAGCCATGTATGGTTAAGTCCTAGGGGGTAAGTGTCCTAGGGAGGTAAGTGTCCAGGGGGTAAGTGTCCTAGGGGTAAGTGTCCTAAGGGGTAATTATAAGTGTCCGGGGGGTTTATGTCCTAGAACTGGTGTGGACGATTAAATTCTTCCCAATAAATCATCTGTATTATTTAGTAAATCATTTTAGCACAACAAAGTTATCAATATTATACGACTTAATGTGATTACAAATCATGAGGCCCAAAAGCTCAATATGTGGTGATATAAGCATTACATAAGAATCTTTGTATGATCTGACAAATCACAGAATTATTTTTTTATTGGCATTGCAGGAGAGGGGTGGTCATGTGCAAAGACAGCAGTCAGGCCGAGTGGATCTACTTCTTTAAGACGGGGTCATGCCGGGTACTGATGGCCCTCCAGGCCACTAAGCCCCAGCTGGCCGGGCCCTCCCAGCCCCCCTCCAGGCGGGAGTCGCCGGCCACCACCCCCAGGACCAATCCAGGTAACTCTGCCCTGGAGGAGAATGTGATGATAAAATAGAAAATAATAACAACCAGGTGGCTCACATACTGAGGGGGTGTACCAGGATTTTTGAAACCCTTCTATTTTCTTAAAAGTCCATACTACAAATAGCAAACCGTGCAAAGTCATATCCATTTAATTTTGCTCCCTCGGAAAGATGAATATATCATTTTTCAAACAATTACCTGAGTAGAACTATCGATTGTCTAAGAAACTGTTTCGGAGGGACATTTGTACATCTACAGTTTTACGAATATTTCTATATTATTGCATTTTCATTATGTATAATTCATTTCCCTTTTGTTAGGGATAGGAAGATGATGAGCTGAAACAAAGGCAAAATACACCTACGTATGGTAGTCATATCAAATTCTATCCAACGGTCGGTGAGCTTCACCCAATAGCCGGGGCTATTACCTGACAATAATGATATAAGGCATGTTCCTCTTTAGCCTGTATTCATATTAGTTTACCTCCTACCCTGTAACCAGTAGGTAGTAAGCTGACCAGACTGACCCAGGCCCTACACGCCCCTCCTCCTGTGACGACCCAACCCAAACGTCGGGGCCTGCCACCTCTCAGGTACAGGAGGAAGGGGCAACCGGATGATGAGGAGACAGAAGCAGGTCTGCTTAGTACTATATTACAGTGCCTGTAGTGTTTGTATGACAATGTTTGTGGCTGTCCTCATGGGCCGGATAAGTGTTACCAGTTACTGGAACGTCTCAATCGGACCAGTTTGCATCAATGTTTATCTCTAACTCCCTGTCTCAAGCATAACTTAAATGCATGACCATAATATTAATATATATATAGATAATTTCATTTGGTTACTTTTTCAAGTGGTTGAGAAAGGAAATAATTTTGTTTCCCGCCACTTTTCAACGTATCACTTACTTTAATGCAATGTAGTAGCATAAAATTCTTATGCATGAAACATCAACTATTGGAATTTTACCCTTTTTTTGCTATATTTTATCATTGGTCTCTACAGTCATTGCTACCTGAGATTTATACGTTTATCTCCAGATGGAGACGAGGTCGATGAACATAAAACGATGATACTAAATCTCTACAAAGAAAGACATCCGAAAACAACGGTAAGTTAGATAGCGTGTTTCGATTTTCTTTAACTTTAAACCAGTTCATATATATTATGCCTTCAGAATACAATTGAATATTAATTTTATCTAACTTTTCAGGTGGGCGAGCAGGGTCCGACGGCAGAGAGGGTGCTGTTACCTGTTGTGGAGGAAGCAGCTCCGAAGCCTGAAATTGTCTTTGTGCAGCTGCAGAAACTGGGACCTAAAGACACCTTTGTGAGTCATTACTTAAGTGACACCTATAGTAAATCTTTGATAAAGGCAGAGCCGTATGTAGAGATTCCAAAATTGACTCATGGGTGATGGAACATGTAGAACAGTGTTGACAAACATTGAAAGGGTCTGTTTTGAAGAAAGTAGTTTATGGTCTCTGTACCCATTTCTATTGGAAACCTAAACTTGTTCCCAAATGGATGTTTGAATCCTCGATCTCCTTCAACACCTTTCTTCTCAAATAACTTATTCTAAGTCATCTCTCCTCCATTTTTCCTCCCCTGAAATATCCGGACATAGCTGGACATACATGAATATACATCCGCCTAGACACTCAAGCATTGCATGTCGAATTTTTGGTGTTTTGGTTAAGGGGATTCAATTCAGGTGCTCTGATGTTATATCAAGTTTATTATCGTCTTAACCCCTGTTTTTGTGTCAGGGCGTGGCAGAGGCGGCCTTCAGCCTGGTTCAGGGCTCCATGGCCATGTCCCTGGTGTCGGACGGAGCCGAGGCCGTGCTCATCTCACGCAAGTTCTTCTTACAGCATCTCAGTGATGAAAAGCGACGCCAGCTTAGAGAAACGGTGAGCACAAGTGGATCCTTTCTAGGTCATTGTTTTGAATAACGTTCTGCCATCAGATACCTCACCAGTATCTTTTTACTTTTAACTAACTTCTATTATTATGGATTTTAAAGTTTTCTACAGAAAAAGGTTGTTTTGACCATATAGGCGGTTCCTTGATAACTAAAGCTTACTCAGTTAAAAGAGTATATTAAAAGTATCGATAGTATGTAAGCTTACAAGTCTATTTACTAGGTATCTCCTAAAGGCACATCCTCTTAGTCTATGAACCCGTCACTCCATCTTGTACCTCACCAGTAGCGATAGGGGCTTGCCTTGTGAAGATTTTAGAGGATGTGCAATAGATCATTTACATAATTGGCACCTCTTCTTTTATGAATAACGGGTTTCCCTCAAAAATAGGTTCCAAAACCATCCAAACCTGAAATACCCTTTTCCTTGTTGTAGGTCCAACCTTATCCTACAGTAGAAAGTCTGCAGCAGAAATTGCAAGATAAAACGAACTGGGAGGCCTACAAGAATATGACGATAAAGCAACATATGACCTTCAAAGAGTATGTGAATGATAGTTTAAATTGGTGATCAGAAGATCATCAACAAAGGAACACGTACAGCCTGTCTTTTAATTTTTGTTTCCACAATGTCTTCCTGCAATATTATGACGTTACATTTTACGATCACCCACTTAGGAGACATCTCATGAGGTCTTTTTTAGAAACACATTTTAGCAACAAACAAACTAATGAAAATGAGAGCCTTATTCATGGTGCTATAAACTGATAAACACGTTTGAAAAAGATTGTTTGCTGTTCCCCAACTTCATCTTCATTTCAGATAACTATTATATGGAAATTAATATTAACATTCCTTGAAAACCTTTAGACATTTAAGCGTATATATTATTGTGTATATTGTTATAATTATGATTCGTAGTTTGAGGAGTGCCATGGGACAGTACATGTATGTAGATTATTATGTGCCATCTAAACCATAGTTGTTTGTTAAAAATCTGTTCAATGTTGATAATGGTAATGTATAGTATAACATAGTCGGCCACACGCTGCCAATTTGATGAATAGTGCAACTTGTTTATACTTATTATTTCAATTAATCTAACAGCTGCTATTGAGAAATAAAGATTTATTTGCCATTTCCTTCAACATTTTATGACACAGATAGCATACATCAGGCTTTCATTTATCTACTTGTACACTACAAATATTATCAGAGATAATGTAAACATTTTAGCTTAAATGACACAAACTATATGAATTATACAATTTTTAGTTTACACAAACCTTTAAACTCTATTTAATGTATGTATGATTATTACTTAAGAGCTACATCTGTCAGTCAAATCTTTGATCCTAGCCACATGTCATGGAAAACCAATATGACACCCATGAGATACACACATCAAGAGAAAAATTCAATGTAGGGAAAAAGCACAAATATGTGTTACACTACAGATATAACTTAATACGGATTTCCTAATTATTTACACCAAAAAGCAATTATTTGTAGCACCAATTGCAGCTATATCCTGGAAACTGATTATAATAGTTTAGTTATCATATTAACAATAAGACGAATATAATTATAACATTGATGAATTGACAGCGAAAGTTCGAAAATCAATGATGATCTTAAGTACTTAGTAAACACATTTTATGGTAAAATGTATGTGCAATATGTAATGCAGGGGACCTCAATGTGAATATCTTGGCTTCATCAACTGACGCTTAATTCCCGACTTTGCCGCACGAGGTCTAGGAAGTCGCCCACGGTATCTTTTCTGAAGAGGTTCCAGTTTACCTCAATTTGAAGATTGTGTTGCAGAGCGTCATCTGCCGGGTATGGGCGAACCTACACAAGGGCAGAAGTATAATGTTTGAAAAATATTTCAATAGAAATATTAAAATATATGAATGACCTGTACTGAAAAACCAGATTGGTTTGCTAAATTTTGGAGAACGTACCTTTTCTCTGATGTGCTGCTTGGAATATTCAGTTGCATGCCGTTCAAAGAACTTTCTTGATAACATGATCAATTCACACCCATTGCTGACCTGTAAGATAGAAACAGGTTTACTGGGGTATGTTATTTTGGATATAATATGTAGATCTGCAAGTATCAATAATGTACGCACCATTCACACTCAGCCAATAACTAGTAGCATTATTTTAATGACGCACATGATTGTTCTTTGAACAGATATATATTTTTTATCTTTTTCAAATTTCTATACTGACAATAGATTGGAAACATTAAATATTGGCGATCTAGTCTTCTTGCAAAAGCAGTTGTAGCTTACATCAAAGTGTACAATATGGATAGAGATAGCTACATTTTTTAAATCTAAACATTTTACATTTAGATAATGAGATAAAATTCATAATGACATCTATCAATTACCAATAAACAAACATAAAATCCAACTGAAGGGCTTGCTTACCAAAGTAACTGAGGTGTTGCTGTCGATGTCATATGCCTTGTCATCATCAAACTTAATCATTTCTAATCCCTGTTCAGGAAATAGAGAAAATAAAGAATGGTTAATGCTCTCACCAATACGCCTTAACGCGGTACATACCACGATACTTTGTCCAGCTAGCATGAGGCAAACACTCTAGTGACTATACTCAATTTAATATCAAACCTGTATCAAGTTCTACAAAAAGCATTGAAAATTCTATAAGTGTATGTATAATTATATTCAATTTTAGTAAAATCTATTATACCGAAATCACGCCCTGAGACACCCTAGGGGATGTACTCACTATTGGGGCAAAGCACGCTCCTGGGATTTATGACATTATATATAATATATGTGTATACATCAACACTAACCAAGACATCTTTTGGAAAAATTAATAAATTCTAACTCACGAAGGCGTCTCTAGGCCTGAGTTTCTTGAGTTGGACGTAGCAGGACGGTTTGCTGTTCTCCGGGGGTTGTTTGACGGTCTTCACCGACCGGGTGGACCGGGCGTCGATCGTCATGGCGTCGGCTAACGTCATTCTGTCATCGTCATCGTCGTCCAGGTAGGCCCAGTGAGCCGGCATCATAGGGGTCTGAAGCAGGGGGGATAATGCAGTTAAAGGGTATTATAAAACGAGTTTGTATACTTATAGAATTATGGCATATTACATCAATGTTGATTGTGCCCAGTAATTAATGATTATTATGCTGTTTGTATAAGCATCTTTAAATTACACAGAAAGTTTAAAAGATTGAAAAGTCTAATTTATCAAAATGATTATTGTTAGCCCTAAAGTTAGGGTTCGGACTTCACAGATAGATCCATGAAACTAATTATTGCTTTATATATTTTGGAACGTTTGCTCCTGAATAATGCGTAGGTTTCTATTCTATGAACACTTACATATTACCTCGTTACGTTTGATGTATTACATAATTGTGCAAAACCAATATTCAAAGTTCAAAAGCAAAATAAATGTCAGCCAAGAGATAACTAAACTAAAAGCATATATAAAAAGCAAATGAAAATGTGCATCAGTTCACAAAAAATATGCTTAGCAAGATGACTTGCATTATGACAAAACAACTTACATCTAACCAATCCCGCTCCTGAATATTGGAAATGAATAAAGATTATCAGCATGCAGGCTTATGTCAACATGCGCTTGCTTTATTCAATAGTATATAACTCCGATTATGTTTAATCCCAAACGTTAACTTATCAGACTCTAAGTTAAACTTATAGTTATATAGAGCAATATGGTACATCTCTTTCTATAATGTATATTATTCTATTTACAATTCAAACAGATTACATTATCTGACCCATAGTACTCACAATGTAGGCCTTTTTGATCTCAGGCAGGAAGAACAGCTTGCTCTTGGAGTACCCAGGTTGGTCAGGGTTGAAACGCGGGGACTTGGTGGGGGCGGGGGCTGATTTTGGAGGCTGTTTTCTCTTTTTGTTCTCGTTCCCACTGGAGGCGGTCTCGGCCACCTCCTGTATGGGGGCCATGGGGGGTATGTCTGTGTCACCACAGGTGACCGGTCTCCGGGGCAGGGAGAAGCGGGTCACACGTACTGGAGGACGCTCGTCCCCGTCTGGAGGAGAGAGCTGCTCATCTACAATGGGCTCTCGCTCCGCCTCGAAGTCTTCAAAGTCCTGTTGGTTTGGGAAAAAATGGATAAGCAGGGACAGATCCACATATAGATCTTAAAAGAAAAGAAGTGAAGGGGGGTGCCCTAGTGTTAAGACTTTAAATACTCCATGCGCTGGAATTTTACATTAAAACATCTTAATTTGGCAAGCTAAAGAAGGTGATATATGATCCCTGATATCCGCCCCTGATTAGGTATGAATCTGATCGATGGCTTAATTAAGGAAGCGTAAGGTATGGGTCTGCATTACTGTTAATTTCAATCAATAATACTATTGGCTATATTCGATTATCATTAAAAGATAGATAACTGAGACCAAATATATAATAACAAGGAGGTGCAACTGCTTACCTCCGAGTGGTAAGACGAGAGGTCGTCTTCTGAATCGTCAGCCTGCTGGTTGTACATCGGGTCGGGAAGTCTGAGCCGGGTGTCTATCCGGGGTGCTGAGGAATTGAAGAATGTTATCATATTTTCTGATTGTGGATACCTATCATAATAATTTGCTAATAACGTAGACTTCTAGCGTCCTAATTATAAATTATTTGAGAAAGAAGTCATGCAATCTAAACTATACCTTCCAAACATATTGCTTTTGACCCTTTTAACGCTACAGAGCAGGGATTTATTCCAAATTAATTAGGATGCAATGGAATGATTTGAATATACACATGATGATATAGGTTGACTGTGCTGCCTGTTATTGACAATGTTCTAAGTTGAACAATTTGGTTGCATAGGAACTTAGATATCATCGATTGCAAAATAGGCATTGAGGAACTGAAGGACTTTTCATTTGAGATAGGATGCTCACCAGGCTCAGCAGTGCCGTTGCGCGGTAGTTTAACGCGCAGGTCCAACTTCCGCTCTGACCAAGGCCGCCTTGCGTTGACGGCGTCCAGTCTCTTAAGGATTTGGCAGGACCCCTGATGAGAAGCACATAATTAGCTTATATACTTTTCTTTATATATAATGGTATTAAATTCAGACATAGTATTTGTGAGGTTGGACCGGGCCCACTTTGAAACTGTGCGATTTATAAGTAAGAGTTTGTCTGAATGCGACAAATTTTGGTTATAGTTTGAGTTTTCAAACGTCATGAGAAGAGATTCATATATAATTACCGATCGGACGATGTATATCCATTCATTCTTCTTACTGTCGGGTACTACGACTGCTCCTGGTCTGAAAGGAATGGCAGACAATTCAATCTAAAAGCAAAGAGCAGTACATCTTTAAACTCTAAAGTCAAAGAATTCGGAGTTCTAAGCCTCTGTAAAGTCAATCAATTAGAAATAAGGCTATCATTACATATATGGTTGAGTCATAATCGCTATCATAACGAACATTATATTATGATAAGTCATGCAGAGAAATTCTTTAGTACCTTTCCCAATGTATAGCACTTTTGCAATTCTTAGTATCACAAACTCATTGACCTACCTGAAGAAATGGAAGAGGCAGGTTCCGGGTATGGTCATTGAAAGGTCCATGGGGAAGTCCTGGAGGAAGCCCACCTGGTTTTTACAGAAGGTGATGTGCTCCGGGGCCTGGCCATCCAGGGTGTTGAAGAAGATCCTCTGGAAGTCCTCCCTGGTGATGACCAGGATGTGCATGTCGGTGGCGCTCTCTACTGTGGCCGTGCGAACTGATTGGTGCAGCAGCGCCACCTCCTACCAACAGAAAACAGCATTGTTGTAGCTTTACAGGGCAATAAATGTGTTACTTTATGTTCTGAAAAAAACGACAATAAAAACGGTATGACCATCCACATTCAGTCACCATATATATAATGACTGGTCGGCGACCCCTCAAAGGTTATTTTGTGTGTAGGATCCCCCACTCCCTATGTAAAACAAGATCCACTATTCCGAATAAGATAGAAAGACAAAGAATAATCTCCAGCTCCAAAATATCAGATGGTTTACAAGAGAATTGGCTTGATTTACTATATTGAATGAATATATCGAGCAAATGTATGAGAGCCCTGTATGATGATGGAGTGTGGTTTTGGTAATAATGTAGCATCAGTCAATGCTTAAGATCATGTGTGCAAAAAGGTTGTTGCTAAAACATAGGCAGGAGACCTCTGTGTATTGCCCACCCAATAGTAAATCCACAGCTAGATGCAAGTGATAATGCAGGCCTCGAGCTATGAGCATTAGATTAATGGAATACATATATCTGATATATGATAATTATTATGCTCCCCGCAAAACGCAAAATCAACCACGCATAGTTCAATTTACATTGAAACTGGCGTTGGACAAATCTCTTTTTTCACACAGTGATAAAATTTTGAGAATCAAATTCGTCTACATATAAACATGTGTAAATCTTAGCAGATAGATTGGTAGAATAATAAGTATGCCCTTCTTAGGGTGATTGAAATGTCAACTTACACCAAAGCTTTGGCCACTTTGCATTCGGGCCACTGCACGCATGACGTGTCCTCCACCATGTTCGTCTACCGTTATTTTCTTTACGATCGCTGCAAGAAAATAAATTAGGACTATATAGACCCAGGAAAAAAGGGCGACCGATAGAAAAAGTGCCAATATAATTATGTATGTAATGAAAAATCTTGTGACTCTAAAGATGACTTACCTTTGCCTGCTAGAATGAAATAGAAGTTCTCTGCATAATGGCCCTGTTTCAGAATAATCCGCTTCTGAGGAACTCTGGAAACAAGGCATGGATTTTAATGTTAACATGTTTGTATAACTACAATAAACATTTAGTATCATTAATCTTTATAGTGAAGAGTTGTTCTAATAGATATTTGCTCGCCTGATACAAATCTCCCCTTTATTATTAGCAAGGAAGAGGGGTTTGGACCTTGGTACTAAACGTCGCGATGACCGATGGAAAGATAGATACTGGCGATGATCATTAGTCTAAATGGTCATTGTTTGTACATAAGTATAGGTACTTCAAGAAAACAGAAAGTATTGGTCATAGCTAAGCATTAATATCAGTTTTCATTGTACTCACTCTTGAAACCAAGCCACTTTTGCAAACTTCTGTTGCATATGAAGAGGGTATTCGGCGAATGCTTTTAAGTTTTGTAGAACTGAAAGAACCTGTTAGAAATGATAAACAAAGTTTATTCTATCAAATGTATAATACTTCTTATTGCCTCACAACATTAACAACATTGATAACAATTGATGTTGTGGAGCAGAAAAACATAAAGGAGAGCTACAATAGAATTATGATAGCAATATGCAAATTGACTATTGAACGGCTGAGGATGTACTTCACGAATAATGCAAACTTATTTTAGATACATAGGGTAATAGGCCTAGCAAATTACGTATCTATTTGCCTATGCTTATTTTAAAACGGTTAATGTTACCTTCTGAATCATTTCGGGTGTCCTTCCCCTCGATGGTGTTGTTAGAATATTCCTGGCATCTTCGCTCAGGTAGACCTTGAAGATAACAATAACTTTAGTACTGTGGATTCATTGAATTCATTAAAATTACACAAATAATTATAACATTAGCTGTTTACCTATTTTACTGTAGTCTCAGATACGCATCCATCAGAAATGCTGTCATTCAATACAAAAGAGAACTGTTATCTCCATGAAAGATATGTGACTTACAATTATGACCTAGACGTTGCTACTTAGACGTAATATGGAATTCACAACAAGTGCATTTATATTTTTATTATATTAACTTGCTATTTTTATACATCAATACCTCCTTCTTTGCACAGAAATGCTTTGGGTCAAACGCGAGGCCTGACCGTTCTTCAATATCCTGCGTGTTTGTGCATTCTTCCAGCTCTTTAGCCATGTCCAGGAAACTTTTTAATGTTTGATCCATCGAGTCTTGTTTCCTACAAGAATTAAAGTGTTATTTATCATTGCTTTTCCAAGGATGAATACAACCTAAAAAGATTAACTTTATTACTATAATAGTGTCTATGAATGTCAAAAACCTTGACAATCTATGGGGTTCATAGGAATAACAAGTTTATGTCAGTTTCCAATCAATGGCAGAAAAACAAGGCGAGAGTAGTAATAAACAGAATGAGGCATGCTGGGCTTACATCAGTGGCTCACTACTTAATCGGCCTAAGACTACTTAACTTATACGTCTGACTACTTATCACCAGCGTGTTAAAGAGCACCTTGATCACACAAATAACATTAATCTTTTTATCCACTGCCCAGATCAGAGTGACGTTCTTGGAAATTAACTTTTGATTACTAAAAAGTCATCGTTCTTCAAACCAACAGGTTGCAAACAATTCAGTGACAACTTACTTTGACAAGCTCTTGAACCAAGATAGGACAAGAGCAACCTTCCTTACTGACCGTTTGAACAGGGATAACGCCTGGAATATAACAAGGGTGCCATATCATAGTTATCAGAAGTCATCAGAATGTTAACGACTATAGGCCCGAATATAGAAATAACAAACAAAACGTTCAATATAATGCGTTCATAATTTTGCAGACAAATCTGTGGTCATGATATTTTGCTCAATGGAGTAGGCCAATCTCAGGCAATCATGCAAAGTTATTGTATTGTTGCAGTATCATTCTGTTTAGTTTAGTTTTGGTTCTCGTTACCACTATGGCACCAAAATAACATCTCTAGAACCAAACATTGTGACGTCCTGTCATGAAGTTATTGTAACTTTCTGGTTATGTTCTCCCATTAAAAAGATAGTGTTGTTTACCACGTTTTATTGGTAAAGTCTCAAATTCACCAAGATGTGACTATTTATATATACTATGTTTTGGTGAGTTTCTCATGATGACCTACAGGGGAGGTTAGGAGTTGCTATAGTGACATGAAAAAAGCTACAGAAACATTTTGGATCAAAATTTTACTGATCTATCAATAACACCTCGAATTTCCCGATGCAAATGCCACACTCCACATTATCTCAATCTATAACTTTCTAAACGTTCGATTTATTATATTTAATTATAGACTGGGGTTATGCATTTACTCTTAATCTTGTCATGGTCAGGATCTGGTTATGGTAAATCATTACTTAGTTGAATACCTTGTCATTTACATCTGTGTTTACAAGTAATATTCAGAGTATCCATCGAGTTAATTTAAAACGGTTAAGTAAAACCGATGTACATGAATCTAGTCATTCCATTAAGTAAGCAGTGTCAAGCACCAAAATAAAATGATGAACTAGATTTATGTATATTGAAGATATGGCCCATTATCTACTTTTTCTTATGTCGAAAGTTTTCAAGGCACTAAAGAATCGCCCTTAACTAGAAAGCGACATGTAAGAACTCTTGAGATCTGGTAAAGAATATTTGGGATTACGTTAGGAATCTTCATTAATTTCAACTCCAGAAAAGGAGAGATCGTATTCCTTAATTTTTAGGAAACAGTATGTCAGATAACCAACATGCTTCGGTCGTTCGCCAGTCCATTTGCATTGGAGTATCATACATGTGTAACATTGGCATGTACGCATTCATGATGCAGTGGTTCTGATGCGGTGGATAAGGTCAATACCGTTGATTCAACTTCAGGCCAGTAATCGATGATTTGGGTGGTAGGTTGTCCATTCAAAAGACATACGTTAAAATGAAATTCTTCCATTAACAATGTCTATTCTACTAATATTTTGGAAGTGACAAATCCAACGGGAAAAATACAATATCAGTTGTGTATATGTATGCAAACATTGGACAGTCAGGAAAAAGGGTTCCTTATCGAGAACAGCAATAAAGTGGCAGCAAAAGTTGATAACACTGTGGTGCTAATCCAACCGTAGCATCAACACTCACGGTGATTGGTTAACAGCTTTGTTCACCATTGAGTTCAGATATGTTGGAACCCCTAGCTTAACTCATACTTAAGCCTCAAACACAACATTAGCCCGCAAATGCCTTATATCAAAGGCATTTATAAGACCAATGCGTTGGCCATAGGCCCCCACTCTATTCTTACTGCAGCCACCTCCCTTAAGCATTTGCTCTCTAAACACACTCAGTAAAAGGCTGGTGATCTTTAGGATTGGCTGACCGTGAAATTATTGTGGGCCCTTTATACACAAGAATCACTTGGTTAGAAAAACATAAAGTTATGCACACGGAGTTAGAGCCTAACTTAGGCCTATATAGACTTTAAAACCACATTTTAAGGATATTTGAATATCAATAAGAAAAGGATAGCATTCAACTTGTGATGTAATGGCCCGTACATTGTAATGATTTTATTGGGCTTTATAAGTGTAAGATTTTACAGTGATAAATTATGACCTTTTTATAAAGGGAAATGAGAAGTTATGCTGTAATCAGGTAATTTTTTTGATTTATTTCTGACCCACATGCCCTAGCTGAAGGGATAACTGAGTATTATATGGGATATGGAATAGTTTATAATTATGATTTAGTAGCTTACCTCGCCATGTTTGACAAATCTGGGCCGGTACCATTGGAACTTGGCTGATGGTGGTATGGTTGCCCTCCTGGCGGAACGAGGCTCCTGGGTGCTGGGCACGGGCAAATGGCCCACCGTGGACTGCCGCTTCATGTTTAATGACTTCTTCCTCCTCGGTTTGTGTGGTTTCTCCTTCCTCCTGTCGTCGTCCGACTCATCGCTGTCAGTAGCGTCACGCCTGAGGCGGGTCTCCGACCTTCTCCTGGGTCTGCTCCTGGGGAAGCTCTGGAGTTGGTCCTCCACACGGTCATCCTTTTCGCCACCATGCTCTCCTGCTCCTGCCCCGTCCGTAGTCTGTCTCCTTAGTCTATGCACAGTCTCCGTCTCTGTTCTTGACCGCCGTCTATGAGTGATTGTGAAGTTAATGTTCTGGAGTTTAGTGGCTGCCCTCTCCCCCGCTGCCACCTTAGGGAGTCGTGGTGCCACGGTTCCACTGTCCTTATCATTACTTGTCCCTCCATCTTCTGATATCACAGGGGGAAGTTTCTCCAATGAAAGAACAGCTTTAGTCTTTTGACGCGCCATCCTGGGATTGCTCGTCGGAGGCATCCTCCGTTCCTTTTTGGACACGTTCATTCCCCCTTTCGTTATATAGGCACTGGAGTCCTCTGTCTCCTCCCTGAGATGACCTATCCCTCCAGGGCATGACACGGAGGTGGGTCCTCCCCTGCTGCCGAGCTCGGCCATGGAAGACCTACGGACTATTCTAATAGTCTTCTTCCCCATAGCTTTGCCGTTGTTCTGGCCCTCATTGTCTTCCTCCTCAATTGCCTTTGTATTGGCTAGGTTAACCGTGGAGTACGACTTGGTCAACTTGGGAAGGGACTCTCTGGGGAATGATCTTCTCCTGGAGATGGTTTGATCCATAAGCAGGTGGAGGCGACCCTCCCTGCTGGTAGAGCCCACGGTGTAGGGCAGATCCACCCTATCGTTCAGATCTACACTGATCATATTGCCTGTCGCTATAAAGCACGTCCTAGATTGTCGGTGAAGTTCAAATAGTGCGATCAGCCTGTGTTCTACATAGGTAAATGGGCCAATACACTCATGGACATGATTTACCTTTTTATGACGATAAAAACAGTTCACTTACACCAACTTGTAAGCACAGATCTATGTCACTTTAAATAGTTACGTTGCCAGTGGAAATGGCGCTTGAAATTGATCTGCACAGATTCCATTCAGCTGTTGTTAAAAACAGTAATTGCTTATGTCGTATCCGTGCAGAAGAAATATAATTAGTTCTATGACATTATGTATGGCTCTATCAACTCAGTTAAACTACATAATACACAAACTATTTGTGGCTTGGTTCCACACGTCCGAATTTGTAACCATGCTCTTCTGATAAGTATGAGTCACTTTGTGTTTTCTGTGTTTCCCACAAGTAGCAGAATCCGGTATCAAAGTATCCAGACACAGAGGTTGGTTGTTCCTACCTACTTCTGACCCGTCTTTCACTATTGCTAAGCAGGCAAAACACAGAACGGCCGATCAGTGGTGAGTTGGACCTTTTCGCGCCAGGTGCCTACTACACGACTGTGGTTAGAAACCTACTCAAGGCTCTGCTAAACAGCGGTGGGCACGGAGCCATCTCCGATACTAATGCACGTGTGGCAGGGCTAGGATCACCTCCTCCAGCGCACAGGTCGGCGGCCTGGCCACCGTTGGCGGGTTCCCTCCCACAAATACCTGCCCCAATCGCTTTGGTTCTTATTGTGAGTCCATAGGAGGATTAATTATAAGTTATACAGGTGTGCAATGATCTGTCCCCTGGAGGAGGTCTCATGTGGACCTTACTCAGTCAGGTGGGGCCAAGGCCTGGCCGGACAATACCTCCTGGTCAGTACTGGTGCAAATCACCTGTCGCCTCAGTGGCCATTCCCATTAAGGGCCTTGGACAATCCCACCTCTGGAATAATCGCGTTGCTCCCATGTTACTCGTGCGCGGTCTTGTTTATATTTTTCTCGGTGAGATCAACCAGATTATTTCTCCTAGAAGCAGGCTAAGATGGCACTAAAGGTGAAAAACATTCGATTTATTCACGGGGACTGGGTATTTATTCATTTCTAATTTGGCAAAAGTACCTGTTTATCTCAAGCGCGACGTTTTTTTCCCGTTCATTAAGGTTACCTATTATTCCTAGGGTAAATTCTGCGTTTATGTGGATCATTCACAATGGTAATAGACTTGCTTTTATTTTGTCAAAAATGATTACACTGATAGTACAAGTAAGTGTAACAGCGTAATAATTATCGATTTAATTATTAACAATATAGAATTTAATCAATAACAAGGAATCTTACTGCGTAGTATGGAAATGTAAATATTATTCCCTTGTTATAACTAAGACCTCAATCCACGATATAGGCCTATCTCAGATCAAGCGATAACAGCATGACATGTAACTTGTGTACTATTGCGTATAATACCTCAACAATAATGATGAAACGATTCAATGAGAAACGTGTAAGATGTACACAGTCAAAAAGTATCCTTTTCGTGAGAATACAATACGGTAGGCCACTGAATTTGGCCCATTGTCTCAAGGTTAAAGTTCCCAAACGGCATATTTGCTGTAAACGCAAAAGGCCATTTGGCGCTTTGGATTGAAGCTATGAAGCTATTTCATGTTATGTGAATTCCGTGAAGACAATGAATCATTCCCGGTCAGCTTAGCTTTACAGATATTTACGCATGTGTTTGGGTGTTTTGAAAATATTTCAAACTTGGATATCTAAAAGATATGATCTGATGATCAATTTTTTTTACGGACACAAATGGAGTGAAGGAAATATTCCTGTTATATTTTCCCAACAAATATATGCTTTCTCTGTGTAAGGATCTCCTTAATCACAAGGCCGTATACATCATTGGATCAGGTATAGGTTGTGTAGATATTGTTCGAGCGGAGGACATTGCTGGAGAGATCCATCAGATTAATTAGTTTCTTCATCTTCTCTTCTTCTCTAAGTGTTCCTTAAGAGTCCTATGTGGACAGAAGAACTACACCTACTTGACCTAAAACCCTGTGCCTGCCCGTCTGAATGGGATTACGTGACAAAGCAGGCAAACTAGTCTAAGTCCCATGGCACAGCAAACACTGCAGGATACCTGGGAACCAAAGTATGAATATTTTGATTATCCTTGAAGACACGATAAGGTAGGGTAACTGAAAAATTACAAAGAGGGCACGATGCATTTTCCCTTGTCGCTTCTATGAATCATTGTATTATGTGTCATCTATTAGACCACGAGACAGGAGCTACAGAGTCTCTCTCCTAACATTCATTAACACAAGAACAAGACATCTAATCACTAAGTAATTGTAAGGAGCTGGTTCAGAACTAACACAAACCAATGAAATCTTCAGAACTTTAATAAAAACCCTAAATACACTGTAAAAACAAGTGTTTAGAGCCTAAACACTTTCCTGAACACTTTGTTGTAACCAGTTTGACAACATGTTTAGACCCTAAACATGTTTAGAAATTTATGATGTTTAGGTTCAAGTGTTTAGATATTCAACATGTTTAGGTTCAAGTGTTTAGATATTCAACATGTTTAGGTGTTTAATGTTTAGGTTTTAAACATGTGGGATCCCATGTGTTTAGATAATAAACATCTGTAATCCAAAACATGTTTAGAAAATACAAGTGTTTAGGCTTTAAACATGTTTAGACCCTAAACATGTTTAATTTCTAAACACCTTTTTAACAGTGTAGCTCATTATAAACGGTCATCGTCATCATTAGAATTAAGAAGGAAACACTTATTCGTACTGAGACTTGTCATATTTGACTGTATAGAATTAAAATTTAAATTGTGCATAGAACTTAACCATTTCCTTCTCCTATGAAATGGAAATATATTACAATTTCCTTTCAAACTGAAAAATGTCAACTGCCTTTTTGAATAAGGATAGATATCTTACGAAAATATGTTTTCCCAGCTGTGACCTGCAAACCATAGGCCTTAAAATTAACCTATGTTAAAGGTCCAAAAATGGAATGCTTAATTAAAGGGAGCCAAAAGCAATGTTGTGTCAAAATATGACAACCTTTTTTAATATAACTATATGAAAATACATTCTAAGAGTCTGCCTTTAGCCATTGGTACAGTATAAATCATGATAACCAACCATATCTTCAATTGAATTCCATGTTAATCATGTTACTTATGCCTGGAGACAGCATTGATTGTAAACAAACCAATTTTGGTGGGTCACCAAAATTGACCAGGGACGTGTTTGACTGTACTTTAATGTAGTTTAAGTCTTTATTCACAGTCTATATTTTACCACAGGCCTAGGTTATGGCCATAGAGTATATTCAATAGTTATCTGAATTTTGACCTAACATTGCTTTTGGCTCCCTTTAAGGATACATTCAACAGTTTCATGGTTTTAATGTAACGAGTAAAGGCCCTAAGTTCACGTCCTGGTCGTCGTCACTATAGAGCTATAGGGCATCATAAAGTGTTCTGAAGTGGCCTTTGGTAAACCATTCACCTGTTTGCACTGCACAAGTGGTGACCGACAGCAAAAGGGTTACAAACATGTTGGTGAATATAAAGAAATACGGGTATACACATGTGTGTTTAATTGGGAATTGAGGCTAAACGATCATAGTAGAGTCCTCCTCCTATCGAGATGGTCGTGTTGAGCTTTTACAAGCTGGAGGTAGGCAATACAAACTTGGGTTATTCAGTATGGTGAGTGCCAGATGTTTGCCCGCCATAACTGGTAAAAGGTGGGTAGTTGGCTCCCAGTCATGTGTTCAGCACCACCTAAACCCCTTGTATTCGGCCTCAGCTGCCACCAATTCATTGTATACACATATTCTAAAACGCGCTTGAAATAATTATTTTATTGGCGAGATTGTACATTTATCATATATTCTGTATCTACCTGACTGTTAAAATATTCGTTACAGAGACATTGTTGATTTTTGGATAACTTAAGACTTATTCAATAAAACATTGCATAGCAGATAGCCATAGTTTATGAAGAGGAGCGCAGTGGCCTCTGCGAGATATGACTATCATTATACAATTGATAGCCTCCTTATGGGATGGGTGTTATCTAAACTATATTCTTGACTAAACATACAATATATCTGGGCCAACCTATTAATAAAAGTAGGAACGGTTGGCTTAGATATTACCTTATTCCTATAAACTTTCACAATATTCAATATGCAATCAAAGAGAATTTAAGATGATATGGCATTTAACAGTAATATATATGGCATAATTACATTCACTTCTAAATCGGCCTTTCCTGAACGATATGTGCAGACATATTGCTTCAAACTGTGGCCGTACCACTAGATGGAGTGGAAGCTTAATAAGGGTGACACAGCGAAACCTTTTGAACTACGTTTTTGTAAGGACTGGAATGAGGGGACCAAGGCGACCAGCTGTAACACAGTCACAAGTATACAGGTATATATATAAGGGACCCCCATTCAGTATAATGCATGTTCAAATTATGTCTAATTTGGTTAACCGAGCAGTTGGCTGAATTGAGCCCACAATAAACACAATACACTTTACCTGGTCGAAAATCAACGTCTCTTCTAGCAAACTAGGTGATAGGGACGTTTTTTTAAATGAAATCCATACGATAAAAAGAAGCATTTACATGAATGTCTCTTGCATCTCTTGCATCTCTTGCATCTCTTGCATCTTTTGAGCAATCTGGAGAAATCTTACTGTTGATGACTTTTCTCTTCTATAAGCATTTTGCCATATATCGGCAAAACAGACGGCAGCATGAAACCTATAGAAGATGCTCAGAGGCATGAAGAGTTTGACAAGGATGCCCCAGCTCGTTTTACCATAGAACTCGGAAACCATTTCAAGGTGATGAAAGCTCTTCAGCATGAAGGTATTGACAATCCAAAGACCAAAGTTCACAATGATATGGAAGGATACAAGTGATCTGCCAGGTTTCTCAGCCTCCTGTGTGGCAGTACAAGCTCTTCTGTGAAGTCCATCTATCAGCACAACAACTTGGAAAGTCACCTGGATACATTCCAAAATGGAAGAACTTAACACAATCTTAGCCATTATTCCAACATCTCCAGAATCAGCCACATAGTCCAGGGCAGCCATAGCTACAAGGCCAAAGAGCATGTAATATCCGACTACAGCCACAACCAAAAGAGTTTGATCAAATGAACAGTCCTGCTCTCCTTTGAAAGGCAAAGTGTAGAGTTTTCTAGCAGTTGGAAGCAGAGTGACCAACGCTATTAAACTTGCACTGATGCTTGTTCCAGCATAGATGACATGAGTGATTTCAATTCCTGGATGTCCTATAAGTGTAACAATTGCTGTGCCCTGCGTATCATAAAAGATGTACAGACACGTTGCACACATTATTCCCCAGAAACATGATGAACCCATAGAAGAGACCAGTATGAGCCTTGTGACAGTCTCCATGGCTATGTTCCCCTGACCTTATCTTTTCTTGAATTTCTTGCGTTTCGTCTTTTATAACAATGGAACCAATATTTTTATAGACACGGTAGATAAGAGAAGAAGCTAGCAAAGAGAATTCAATTACAAAAGGATACAAGTAAGGAGCAGCAGTATCGCTGATGGTCACTTCGCGGATACAGCCAAACATTTTAACTTTCCCATAGTCTGTAAAATAGTACACCTATATAGGTTATGGGAGGCGAACTGAAACCTTTTGACACGCAGGACACATTTTAGCTAAGCATCATGTTAAGTCTATAGTATGTCTACCAAAAAATCATTTTCTTTTTAGCATTACTGTACTGTACAACGACACACTCTAACTTTTTTTGGTTCATTTACACATGATAGGAATATATATATATATATATATATATATATATATATATGACCGAACGAGGGGAAAGGGTGCTCCGAGTGGGATTTCCTTTGAACCAATGTTGTAGAGCAGGTTATTAGCTTTCAAATGATACCAAGCATGTCCAAATCTGATAATCATTAAGGAAGTTATGGGCCTTTAAACATAACACTGACAGGATACCAGAAAATGAGGAAAAGCTTAATTTTCTTGTATTTATTGAGATTGTGCTTAAATTATCATAATTGCAAGCAAATATTCAAAAACACCTTTTTCTTCCTTATTTTTATCCAGAAATGATAAATCTATTCTGTTTTCAATGTTGAGACCTGAACATGATAGTTTTTCATAGTTTACACTATTTTCTGAAAATCTCAAGTATTTTAGTTTCCACGACAACCAAATAGAATGAATCAAGTGAATTTCTCATATCAAAACGTTCCATTGACATTCCAAATATGGAAATATTCCATCATGATGGAATGTTTTTGGTATGATAAATGAATTGTACACAAAAAGTTGATTTAAGACAAAATTATCACTATAAATCTACTCATATCTCCTTTAAAATTAGGTGTGTATAGCAAATCTAGGAACCTCTGAGTACCCTTTCCCCTTGGCTGGTCATATATATATATATATATATATATATATATATATATATATATATATATATGTGACTCAACAGGGGGAAAGGATGCTCCGAGGGGGATTTTTCCTATGCCCTAGGACTAATATTTAAGGAGATATGAGTAATTTAAAGGAAACCTTGCACATAACTGCAGCATAGTTATTTTTCAATGAATTCAATTCAGCATGTTATTCACAGCTGGTACTATCAATTTGAGAAAAATGGAAGGAAAATATTTAGTTTACACACACTTATGGGACAATAAAAAAAACATCTTTTTTATTCATTCTTAAGGGAAATCCCCTAATTTATGACGTAGCAAGGGGAGTTCCTGGGGAATCCCATCTGTCCTCAGAAGGGAATCCCCATACCTATAGAATTTCTAATAAGAGGTATGCTCTCTAACCCAAATTATATATATTTGGCCCAATGCAACTCATGATAAATTAAAATATATATTCATCCACAACCATTTATTACTCAGGGAATCCCAGAGTTACTTTAGAGGGAATTCCCATATTTGTGACGTAGCAAGGGGAGTACCGAGTAGCTTAAGGGTCATTCTCCGCAAAATTCCTCAATTTGTCAACAAAAGTAGCTTAAAAATCAACCTTGATAAAATCGAATTTTTTTATTGAAATATTCAAGACATACACGTCTGTAATCATTATCCAAAAGGGGGCAACTTTACAATCATTATTCTTTTTTATATCCATATTTGAAAATTTTACATAACATTTCCTATGTTACGTACAGAACCAAGCTTGAATCATACAGAACCAAGCTTTATTTGTCAAATAAGGTATAATGAAAACATCTTCTAACATCTTTATTACCAGAAATATAACAAAATAGTTGTTACTTTTTAGGAAAAATGTGAAGGAGACTCCTGATGTGTATATGTTGCAACTTATGCAGTCAAATTCCCTAAAACTTGGTTCTGTACGTTACAAACCTTGTAACATACATAACCAAGCTATTTCTGGTATAGATATGGCTTATTTCCTGCACTATTTGGTCAAAATATTTTTGATAAGAAGCCACTGTATGAAATTGATTAAAAGGAGTACAATAACAAAAAATATCAAGGTTATTTACCCTTGAAACTAATTGATTTTGTAAAAGCTTGGTTCTGTATGTTACAGAGCTTGGTTCTGTACGTCACACAACTATTTTAGGATTTGCAGTTCATTTGTTTACAGAAAGCACATTAAATGGGATATTGAAAAGATTTTTTTATCAGATGTACCCTACACCAAGAGCTATTCTCATACAGTGTTTTTATGATGGAATTATATGTTTTAATTAAATGAGAATGGTGAAAAGCTTGGTTCTGTACGTTACATAATTGGTTGAGATGAAATTCAAAATAACTCTAAAATTTGATCTAAATGAGAAAATAAAATTATTATGCATTTAAACAACTAAACATATGCTGATGTTAAAATGGACATAATTTGAGCATGCTGTAACTGATTGAAGCTAATAAGAAAAGCTCTTGTGTTCAAAAAAAGTAAAATAGGAAAATTATTTACCATGTGATATTTTGGTCCTTTTCTACATATTTTTCAAATTTCTAACATTTTCCGGAACTACAAGCAGACAAAACCATACATTTTCTGAATTGCCAATGTCCTTACTACGTAGACCTAGTATACAGACTAAAAAAAGGTGAAAAATGTGTCCTTCAGCCAGCTTTAACTTAAATTTATACTGTTTTCATCAATTGAGGAGATTTCCGGAGAATGGCCCTTAACATTCAGGGAATTCCCAAAAATAAATTCATTTCCTGAATAACTGCCTTAGACCTCAACATTTTCAAATTTTTACTTTTGACATAATTTCAGAACACTTATGTTAAAGTTATTACACAAAAAATAGCACTTCGCGAATTTATGTGCAAGGTTTCCTTTAATGTAAAATAGTGTTGAAACTGTCTTAGCCTAACCTTTTGTGTACAATTCAGCTGACCTACTCAAAAGATTCTATTTCATTCCAAAATATCCTTATTTGGAATGTCAATGGAACATTTTTTCCCAAAATTTACCAAACAATAGTAATTTGGTTGCCAGGGAGACAATAATTTTAGTGATTTATTAAAATAATTATGAGATTATGTTAAAAAATATAACTTGAAAATATTGCCACTTCAAACAGATCAACAATACCATTTTTAGATCAAGAGTTATGATCACAATAGTATTTTATAAACAGCCATTTATGTTTTTTAAGAATTATGTTTTGTTATCAAATAACTCAGTAAATACTGAATAATTCATGTTGTTGTCATTTTCAGGAACATTGATGTTCCTATGTTCTATAACCTGTAACTTCTTTACTAATCAACACAATTTCACAATTTTGGTATGATTTGAAAGCTGATTCCATCCTAGTAAATGTTGAATTTCCGCCTGGAGCATCCTTTCCCCTAGGTGGGTCACATATATATATATATATATATGGCTACAGGCTGTTACAATGAATGTTATCTGATAACCTATTAGAATGATCACAAAGATATATTTATTTGTGTGAATAGTTTACATTTAACATACATTTATTCTAATAGGATTAAATTGTGCATACCCTCTGTTATGTTTGTAGTTTCGTTGGTGAGGATAGTAAGCGGTGCTCCCTCTACTACTATTGTTGAGATCCAACTTCCCATATTAGTTGCCATCAAGTGAACAAGACCAAATGCAATCAGCGAATGCTTGACATTAATTACAGCCTGTAAATGCATACCAGGACTTGTTAGAGCACAGAGCGATAGAGGATAAGTATTAAGCAATATTTCGATTTTGTATGGGCCTATTTCATGATAATCTTGACTCATTAAAATGTAGGAAGGGAGTTCAGTTTAGTGTTTGTGTTCCATCTTGACTAGCTTATGTTTTCTACTGCAATTACCTGATTACTAGTACAAAAATTATAAAATCGTGTGAAAAATTAGGGTAAAACCTATTTAAATATTGTTTGGGGATTGTAATGTGGTAGAATGGTGACAGCACGTGCATGCTCTGTGTGATGGGTTACCTTTCCCCTATGCTAAACCATCTCGCAAATTGTATAGCTAAGATTCACCAGGACCAATATAGCCCATTCAAGGTGGACAATAGAAAATCAGTTGAACCTTACGTGTCATCATCGATACTTACTTTATGAAATTTGAGCACAAAGAATATCTGAATCCAGTGGTAGAAAATGTTTACACTACATGTTGCAATATACCAGCCGCCATAACAATCCCAAGCCCCTGGGTTGTATATAAACTGCATGAGCCTCATTCCGTCCAACAGTGTAGTGCCTAGTCCGAATGCTGCACACAATATACACAATTTGAGCATCCAGGGTATTCTAATTAACCATGATGTCATATTTTAAGTTTTATAAGATTTGATATTGTATTTTTACTTGATTAACCTATTTTGTTGATATCTCATTCAAAAATAATGATCAAAATTAATGCATAGAAGTAGTCACTGCTGCTTTCGAGCCAGACTATGGAACATAATTATTATAATTATTTGCCTCTCTAAAAGAGACTAATTCAAGTGCTATGAGCGGATAAAGAAATCCAAATTTTACCAAGGAGTCCCATTCTTGTAAAGAAGCTTGCACCCTCTCCATCAAAGTGAACTGGTTCAGAAAAGCGCTGTCTCAATTCTTCAATGGTCAATCCTTTAACAGCGAAATTGGAAGAACTGCTACTGCTTTCAGTACGATTGGAAGTTGGTTCTTCTGCAAATGTGCTGCGGGCAGAGAAATTGAGTAAAGTAATACCAAGTATGCAACTAAAATAAGACGTGTTCTTTAGACACAGTTCAGAAAATTTGAACTTAGAGATTACAAGACCAAACGACCATAGTTCACTATCAAAAGCATTTGATAGTGATAGGTCGGCCCATTTTAATCTTTAATGAATTATGAAGAATAATATTATGATTTATTGTGGTAGGTGTGAACTGGCATTATAGTGACAATCTGAAAAAAATATTAAACTTGGAAGCCTAGACACTACATGCCGTATGGGTAAACTTTGATAAACACTGTTTATCAACTGATAAACACTGTTTATCACTTGATAAACACTGTTTATCAACTGAAAAACACTGTTTATCAAATTACCTGTGCTTATCAATTGATTACAGAGATAGTTTTGATAAACAGTGTTTATCAAATGATAAACACTGTTTTTCATTGATAAACAGTTTTTATCCAAATCAATTGTGATATCAAGTGAAAAACAAAGTTAGTTTTGATAAACACCATTTATCAGGTGATAAACTGTGTTTTTCAAACTGATGAACACTGTTTGTCATTGAGAAACACTGTTTATCAAAATAAATTTTAATATCAAGTGATAAACAAAGAAAAATGTGATAAACACTGTTTATCAAAAGGTAAACAGTGTTTTTCAAATGAGCCAATATCCCAATTAGCCATAGATTCCTATGATAAAACACATGTATGTGTTTGGAGATCGAAATTCAGAAGCTAATACCTGGCATAATCATTATTATATTATCATGCCCTAAACAACCAAAACATTCTCAAGAAAGGAGTGCCATTGAAAAACTGTAAAATACACACATTACATTGGGTACATTATAGGAACCCACTACCTGTTATATTGGTCCCACTGCACCTCTCCTCGTTGACTGCTCTAGATCTTAGGATGAGCAACAGGCACAGTCCAGTCTTACTAGCTATCTGATTGGTTGAAAACCTGCATCTAATGTAGAGTTAGCCTAAATCTGATGAACAGAGCAGAGGCCTGCACCTGCAGTCATATCAAAGCCATGTCCTTACAAGTGCCGTGATGGGGGTTCCCTGCCAATGAAAGTTCCCATTCACATTTGACTGGTTGGCTGCATGTAGCCTTGGCCTAACCAGGACAGGTACCCCTCAACAGACTGAGAAGTAGGGACGAGTTAGCCATTTAGGTATGAATCCTAGTTAAGTAAAAGATTTGAGAGACGCATATTTAGTTTGCCACCCATTACAACTTTGACTGGCAACCTCGACATAATAATGCTATTTGGAGGTTGGGATCCACCCTTGTGTGCAAGGAAACACAGGTCATGAGGAACTCCTGTCATGTTACATCCCCCTAGTGAGAGACTAGGAAACCAGCGTAACTACCTGCCAGTTGGTGTTAAACCCAGGCAGACATCAGCCTAGGCATGCCTACACTGACAATTTCATTTGAAAAACACTGTTTATCAACTGAAAAACACTGTTTATCAAAATTTACTGTGATATCAAGTGATCAGCACAGTTAATTTTGATAAACAGTGTTTTTCAGTTGATAAACACTGTTTATCAAAACTTTCTGTGATATCAAGTGATAAGCACAGTTAATTTTGATAAACAGTGTTTTTCATAATTATGATAAACACTGTTTATCATTTGATAAACACTGTTTATCATTTGATAAACACTGTTTTATCAAAGTTAACTCTGTAATCAACTGATACATACAGTTTATTTTGATAAACAATGTTTATCAAGTGATAAACACTGTTTTTCAGTTGATAAACACAAAACAGTGTTTATCAAAGTTTACCCATTCAGCTTGCCGCAGCAAAAAAACTTTTTGACAGTGTGACGCCTATGTTTCAACATTGAGAGGTAATGATTCTGACATTGACAGAGACTTAGGCCTAGATATCTATTATCTTTTAGATAAGATATTCTGATGGTAGGGAGAAAATGACACGGTAGTGACAAATTCACAAATCATTTAATTTTTGAATCATTTAAATCATTTACATCTTCAATTTGAAAAACATGAGTCATTTTTTCATACCGTCTGTGAAATATTCTTGCAAGCGTGTCCAGGCCTAAAAAGATCAGACTATATGATATATAGGACCCTGACATAATATGGAAATATAGATATTTAGATGATGTGCATTTTGATCAGCCTGACAGGGGTAAAATAATTATTTTTCAGATTGCCAGTGTCCGACCAAGTGCCTGAGTCGAATGCGCTAGCCTCTAGACTTTGGCCTGTTTGAGTATTTCAACTGCTGGAAAACAATATTTAGCTACCTTGAACGCCTGAATCCTAACCGTGTCTGAATGCGTATATCCTCCACAATTCATGCGTTTCTGCTAAATACCATCCTGGTTTTCTGAGTTCAATGTATCGTAGCAGGCGTGCGGGGAGAGATCCCGGCTCAGTTGATGTCAAGCCTCCCCATGTCCGATAAATCCAATGTTTTGGCAGTCGATATGAACGCATGTTTCTCCTTCATGAGTTAGTATGCATCCACAGGTGCGCATAGATTCAAATAATATATGTTGTCCGTAATCCAGATAAACAGGGAGAGAGAAGAGACTTCCCCCGTAACGGTCCAACCGCCCCACCTGCTGTGGGCGGTGTGACCTAGATCTCTTGTCATCAGGTGGATGCGAAGGAATACCAAAAAAATAGTGCGATGTATTGAGCATTTTGATGCGTTATTTCGCATTATTTTCATTTCTGGACCTTGACATCGTCATCTATGTATACAAATCTACTTATCTATATATATTAGCCCCTTAAGAACAATTGATTTCAGGGTAACATACGATTGCATAGGTTGATGAATATTCAGAGATTGCCCTGGTTCCTTTCTTCTCCGATCGAAAGGGAGGCTGTTGCGCGTTTGTAACGCAAGCAGGGGCGCAGTCACTGTAACGATCATAACTGTTTAGATTCCATGCTTAACTGTCTGATTTGGACGATTTCAGACAATTTTAATGATTTATTTGTATTCTATATATCCAAATCTCAGTAATGTAAGCCCAAATTAGGCCAAATGTAAGTTTTAAAACCTCAGAATCGATTTGGGACCTTGTCACTTTGCCGCGTTACCAGGCGCGTTACAGGAACACCGCGGCATTTAATGCTCCTGCCGCTTTGGGACATTGTCACTTTCACGCGTTACAGGACATAACGAGGTTGGGGATCCCTCAGAAAAACAAGACGTCCTGAAAAAACAGGACGACCTGTGATAACAGGATATTATGAAAAAGTATAATAACTAACTATTCTAGATGAAATCATATATGAATAATAAACAAGGTAAACATAATATAATACTTCTATATATATACAAGATACAAAAATTATGAAATTCTGCTTTTAACAGGAATTAAATAAGAAATTACGTTTTGATAATTTCATAAATAAGAATATCACAATTTATATTTTAACATTAATAAAAATGCTCAGACAGTGAGGAATTGGCTAAATCAAAAAATTATTTGTAATAAAAGAACACATCTTTTGCATCAAAATGATCATTGCATTTTCAAGTTCTATCTTTGCATTTCTTTTCTATTGATTTTTATTTCTTAAAAGTTACAAAAAACATACCAGGAAAACAGCCCTTCCTGAAATAACAGGACAGTTTTGTGATCTGTTATTGCAGGACGTCCTGTTTTTTCAGGCAGAGTTTTAAAAACCATGAAAACCATTGTTCTTATGACGGTATTTGATTTTAATTTAACCAAATAATTGTTTGTCATATGGGGTCATATTTTGAAATTGAAAAAATGGAAATGGAATGTTTTAAAATGATTTAAAGGGTTACGTCCTGAAAGCCCCAACCTGATAACGCGGAAGCATAATGCGAAAATACCGTCACACCTCTAACAAAAGAAGAATAGGCCGGCTTAGATTTAATGACCAAATAAATTATGGCGATCAACGATTTAAAAGAAATAGGGAATGTAGCCAACCTATAGTAAACTCCAAGCTGCTGAGGTTGTTCATTGTCTGTGTTTTGTTTGTGTTCTTCTTCAAACTTTCTCTTTAAACCATGCATCTGTGCATACAAAGCGAAAATAAAGATTCCTCCAAATGTATGCAGAGTAATGTTGAAAACCTGAAACACCAAAATGCATTTTGTTATGTTTAGAGTTAACAATATGACTTGCGATACTTTAATCTTTGTTTTTAAATGTGACACCCTAGATAGCTAAAGATCCAAGTAAAAAAGACCTATTATGATCATTCGGTGTGAAGGTTAAACAATTCAATCAAATGAAGATCTAAAGTTAATCAGATCATTCGGAGAAAAGATCATTCGGTATAAAGAAAAATAATGGCGACATTTTCAAAAGTTAAGTACAATTTTGCATGGTTAGCCTTAGCTGATTGTATATTTCTGATGCAGTGAGTGACGTAACTGTTAGTTTCCCTTGGACATGGGATTCATTGACGTGTGACCATATTACTCTGGCCCTGTACCGTTGGAACCAATTGCTTTCTTGTCAGTTACACAAAGGTCAATCTTAGACTTTAGAGCTGCCGGGGGGGGGGGCACACACAAAAAAACTACGGAAAATCGCGTCCACGAAAAGTTATGATACCCGCGATAGGGCCATTGATCTCTCGTGGGTTTTAAGAATCTGAAAATGTTCGTGGACTTTTTTTTCATTTTTCTTTTTTAAATTGCACACTCCTAAATAGTCCCAGTGTATTTTAAACATACTTTAAACTGTATTTTAGGTAAATTTACATAATTATATCATGAATGTTTTTTGTATGATTATCATTGAACTTTAATGTCCACGAAATTTTTTTTGTCCACGTACATTTTTTCTGGGCAGATTTTTTTATCCTGGCCACGAAAAAAGGTAAAAACACCTCTTCGAAATTTCATAATTTTTTTTCGGAGGCCCCCCTGATGTTTGTACGAAGAATAATGATAAATATAATTATATTTACATATATATATGTCCAAAATATTTTCATTCTTCTTTGGGATTTCTGATAATTGTACCTAAATTTGATAATCACATAATACCACATTAGATAAAAACGTTCAATATAATATACAGAACGTTCTTACGTGCTGCGAAAATACTCACATTTAGATAAATCTTTTGAGCGGGTTTTGAATCGTGATCCGCACCAATAAACGTTGATAGGATGAAGATGGTCGACACACAAACAATAACAAGTCCATAGAGTCCCGTTAAAGAGCCGACTCTTACAATTCTTAATATAAAAATGTATGCTATTATCCGTCTTATACGTAAGGCACTGTTAAAGGCAATGCTTATCATCTGTATAATAGATTAAGATTAGTCATAGAGCACCACAGATCCTACCATAGGATATTGTCAATATATCATAAGCTTTCTGTGAACGTATTGATTTCGGGCTGAATACTTCTATTTTCTACATAATCATCTCGCTAAATTGAAAAAAAACAAACGGTATATATATAGCTTCTGGGGTTTGTGAAGCCATTCAATCGATACACATCTGGGGGGTGCCCAAGAAAAAGATACGAAAAATCCGTCCACGAATAGTTATAAACCTCACGATAGGACCATTGACTTATCATGGGTTTTTTAACACCCAAAAAGATTTTTTTTTCATTTGTTTTCAAAATTATACAACCTCAAATTGTCCCAATGTATTTCAAACACACATTAAAACGCATTTTAGGTGAAAATATACATTGGGAATGAATTTAATATGATTTGTCTCTGGATTTTAATGTCCACGAAATTTTCGTTCATTTTTTCTGGGGAGGAATTTCTATCGTGGCCACGAAAAAACGGTAAAAACAGCTCTACGAAATTTCGCAACTTTTTCTTGGGCACCCCCCAGTTTTAAGACATATAGGGTATTCATCCTCTGCCTCTAAAGATAATTAGATGAAAATAACTAATATACATCAATATGTCACTGTGTGAATTACTAACTTTGACGGTATTCCCTTCATCCGCGCACGTTGTTCCTCCATCAGCACTTGCTCATTGTAACTCACATGGCTTTCCTCCATTGTTCCTGCCTTCAGGGTTCCGCTAGAGCAGATTCAGTTCGATTCAGAAGCTCATAATTATGTCAAAAAAGGAGTTTGATTCTTACCAGTGCGCTGCCTGAAGGGACTATGCTACGAATGGAAGCTGATTTTTATCCAGACGTATTGACGTTAGTGCTCCTGGTGGTGTGTATCAAGAATGAATTGAGATAAACTGAACAAGTTAGGTGTCAACTATCCTAGCAACGTATTGATTGCGTGGAAGTCAAGGTGGATATGGATACTTGTGGAACCAGTGGTAAGAGTATATTGCTCCATAATCTGATAATATGTGCCAATAAAAGTGATTACAAATTGTATGATCTTATAATACGACTGAAGGAAAACTCGAGAAAATACGTAGCTTCCTTTTTAAGCACTTAATTTAGGCACTGTTTTATGAATATTTTTTGTATGGCGACCATTATTTTGCTACTAGTTCCAATGGTTTATTCTTGAAATCATCCAAAACGACCATGCAAATTCTGAAACATTTCAGCAAGACTGTGATGTTATGATTTGTATGTGTACACTATACTAAGGCCGCATGCAGTGGCGGATTCAGCTGGAGGCGCTCTAATAGAAAGGGTGCGGCCCCTTATTTTCAGAATTTTACATTAAAACATGTAAGTTTCCCCCCCAAAAAATGGGGGGGCGCTAAATCTGCCAGTGGAACGAATATAAATATTAAAACCATGAATCAGATGACGAAATCTAAAATTCAGATTCACGAAATCTAAGATGGCAGTCCAGTATATTAAACCTGGTTGCCCAAGGCAGGGTTACTCCCACAATATGCTATCACCAATATCAATCAGTTATCATACTGACACTTGAAATTTACTTATCTCTTGAAATCACGTTATACCAATGTACATAATCTAGATCTTTTGTATGGGTCAAATACTAGTGCTTACAATCAATCACCTATATTGGGATGAATGCATTTTCCGATTCATCACTTCTCGATTTATTTCAGCAAAGGATTTCTACACGAATTGCAAGATCTATCTCTCCCTTTCCCCTGATAATTATAGTTGAGATCGCCCAACCAAGGGTGTGATGCTCTGCAACGTGCTGGATTGGACTTTGCTACACTACATTGTGACTTTGCATTGTTACATTGTTTTGGTGTTAATTATCATTTCCGTGCATTATCAGATATAACTAGTACGGCTGGTATTGTCTTTACTGGGAGGGCTAGTCAAGTGGTGAGCGAGTCCACGGTATGGGCGCTCAATCCATAACATGAACAACGTCTGGCAGTGCGGTAAGTTTATTGGTGGTTATAGCGATGCGTACAGCTGCTCGTGGAGGCAATGAATCCAAGGTATTACAGTTCAGTTTGAGGGATGCAAGCTTCCTCCGTGAAGTCCGCTTGCTCTCGCCTCTAGCCATCTCATAACGACGTAGTATAAGTCACCAGATGTCCCTTGATTGTATGGCTATCTAAACCCCTTCCGAATCTCCCGATTCGTCTGATCCAAGTGCTACTGTTCTCTCTACCCGACTCTCCTACACTCTCGCTTATAAAGCAGTCTATTATCGATTATTCCCAGGGCCTCAGTGCTTGCGGGGAAGTGTGTCCCGATGATCATTGTCGTCAGGTATACTAACACTTGCCAGCGGCACCGGCCACTATATGTATAACCTAAGTAATTTGGAAGAATTCTTATCATGTATATTCATCTGGTGACTCTTACACTAATTCAATAGACATGCACAAAGCAAACGTTAACTTCTACCTTTGTGCAGTCGACGGCGCTTAAAATAGGAAACCGGTGTCATAGTAGATGAAACCGATTTCCGTAATGAATTAATTATCACTTTCAACCCAGGCAATCCTTAGTAAAGGACTACCTATTCACATTTGTACAATCAATCAAGATAGCGCAAACTAATGTTTTGCTGTAGGTATGTCCGTCCATTCATGACCATTATCATGGATGGACCCACACCCTCAAAACCCTTGAAGTGTTCCTCAAGTGAGGTCTAACTCCTAGATGCCCCGAGACGGTTCTGGCATCTGAAAAGAAAAAGTCTGCAGGTTTCCCAGAATGGGATAATTCAAGCGTGGTCCTTCCGTTTAGGAAAGAGAAACAGAGGACCAATAAATAAATAAAAGCTTCCATATAAGCATACATCCCTGAGTTATTCCTATTCTGTGAGTTTCTATCTACTTATCGTTTAACTAGCAGTGTTTTTAGAGTACATGGCTAACTTATTTTATTTCTACCTTCCTGTAAGCTTCCTATCGTTCCCGCTACTAGAATGACCAAGAGGTTCACGTGCTTTTATGGCGTAGTTTTCGACCATTGACACGTGTCAGTTACTAGCTGTCAGGGTAAAACCCCAAAAGATCCTATGTTTTACCAATTTTAGTCAACATGACACAATTCCAAGAAAAATTCTGGACACGTTAGGTCCAGCGAATGCAACCAATGGGGAACGAGCCCCACTGAGGATCAGCATTCCTACTTTCCTGTACGAAGCTACGTCTGTTGGACTACTAGTTCCACGATACATGTGTGAACTCTGCGGAAGATCATAGAGTATGTGCTGCGACATCACTATAACCCGGCGGATATCCGAGCTCACAGCGATGTATAGTGCTGTGCAATACTCCATGGTGGTAAGTTTTCTCAGTGCATCACGAAATGACTCCTTGAGATGAATGAACAATGCATATTTCTTACTGGAATTTCTTTAGATTTCCTTGACACAAGAAAAGTTTTGTTTTCATGCTCTCGAAAACGGTAAGTGGTTAATCTATTAACTAGTTCTTGTCTTAAATCCATAAATGGACTATATCATGAAACCCCAAAAGGTCATGTCGTCCTGTCGAATTTAAGAATCTCCGTCCATGCAAGCATATGGACGAGGAAGAAGAGTTTAAGGAGTGTTGTATCCCTGCCCACACATGGGCGAGGAGGAAGAGTTCAAGGATATGGAACCATGTTCTGGTAAGTTTTTTGTTTTTTTTACCCGGTTCGAAACCGTCTATTTTGAAGCAACCAACATATGATGAGTCTATGTTAATGATGATATGACACAGCGCTACAGGCATAGGGTTAAGAGATGCCTGCGGCCGTTCGCAATACAGCTAGGTTTATACCTCGGTCGTGTCAATGGTTTCATAATCCCTTGGCCAATTTCTTTACCCAATGTCTAACAATACTATATATATACCTCGTAGTACCGATCTTGACTTTTGAGCTCTCCCTTTCAGGTGTATGCTCTAGAACTTCGTAACATTAAAACGGCTAATATACACTAGTATCTTACAAGGCACCATTATGCATAAGCTGCACCTGCCTCTATTTCACAGTAGTAGCTTTTCTTGACGATATGTTACTTATTCGGATGGTTCGTCTCATAGCACCATCATAGCACCAGTAAATCAATATATCCTTGTGGTAACAGTTCCTATTCTAGGGTTTATACACTTAACATCTAAAGCGTCCAAAGCGTTGCTATATACACAAGTCCGTTTTCGTTCCCTCAGTTCCACACGTGTGTTGATCGTTCTTTATATATTTCACTAGGCCTAATGGGTATTGTTCTATTGGTCCTCTGTCCATGCGGTTTTCCGCTTCACTAATAGTCGGTCTATCGGATGCCTGGACAGTCCATGGATGATATTGGCTGTTGTTGGACGCCCATCCATGGTGCCTATAGCTGTGCCTTCGGCACGCCGTGCTGTCGCCAGACGACGCACCGCCGACACAAGGCATACCATCCGGCGACGGCCCGATTCTCCCGGAAAAGCTGGTATGAATTCAGTCATACGCTTCCCAATATTTATTTACTTGGAATAGCTCCTAGTAATCCGTCGACATGGATTACACAGAACCATCCCGGTGTACACATTCCTTAATTTGGGTTATCAACATGCACCTGAACTGCTGTCCAGGTAAACCTAGACAAGCATATCAGACATGTATTATTTGGAATTCCGGTTCACTTTAAGTTGTTAAGAAAAGATGTCTACGCTAAGCTTCCTGGGGCACCGTTGCGTAGTGTTAAGGCTTTAATACCCGGTGAGGCTCTCATCATGCCCCCATGCATGACTCAAGCCCGCTTACCCCGTCACTTTTGGCACAACGCCACTTGGCACAATTCCAATCTCAGTTTGGTAAAGCGAGTGTTCCATTTTCCTTTCTAGGGCAAGTCCATTATCGCATCTGGCGACGCGTGTCGGAGTGGCTCGTATACGGCTCCCGTGCCTCTTCGGTCAGTTCGGTCCATTATTAGTGAAGTCATTTCCGAATTCCTGCTGTTTTGTCGGCTCACCTCCGCTGCTTCGTGGGCCAGTCTGCTCTCATTCATGTTTGTTAGACTGGCTCCAGGTGGTAAGGTCGCTGCTGGTCGATTCCCACGACCTCCCACCAGGGTCCATGATCCGTCCAGCAGACAGGGCACATTACGCGGAATACGATACGCGATCCCCGACATTGTTCGTAGTAGCCGCGTGTGCGTACCGTGTTTTGCCGGACCTGTCATCATGTTAGCCAATTCGGGCGATACCACCATTGAATCTGGTAGTGGTATGTTCACTGGATGCTCTCCCACACGGCTTGCCGCTCCTTTTACCTTTTGACCCCATTTGACGCACACCTTGTGTTGCATGAATAGCCGATTGACTAAAATGTCGTCCACCAAGGCGTTACCCTCCGTGAACACATGCGTATTCGGGATCATGATTTCTCCCAAAAATACGATTTCACGGTGAGTAGGGGCTGCTATCTCAATATACAGTCCGTCAGGCGTTTCCTTGTTCTTATCCTTTTTCTGACGCCACCACATGAACAACATAAAGAGCGCCAGTGAGAAGATTGTAAGTACTAGCGTCGCCCCCGTCATGCTAGACACATTCGATGGCAGTGGGCATGGGGCTGCCGTTGGGGGACAGTAGGCTTTGAGGCGGCTCGCGTTAGCAGCTGCTGGTGCCCGAGCGGCCATAAACAGGGCCACTATAGGTTTCTTCATCTTACAAGCGACTCCTATTAGTACCAGAACTACCACAACCATGATCACCAAGGCCACGTAGGATGGCCACCCCGTATAGGCGGACCATCCCGTGGTGTTAGCCCGATTTCCCAGATCCGCTATTCTGTCTTTCCTGTCCCTTATACGGCCAAGTAAGTCCGTCATCGGTATGCGATACGTATATCCTTCCGCCTGCCTCTTCAATCGGGATCTAAGCTCTCGTGGCAGTGGGTCCTCAGCCAGCGTCAGCGGTGCCTCTAGGATCTCGTTGCTAATTTCATTGAGCGTCCAGGTCTCTACTCTCATTCGGGCTTTTAGTAATCCACTGGCGGGATATTCCACTGCATACTCGCCCACATGTCTTTCACAATTGCGCAGGCTGTAAGGGATCCAGGCCCCTTTCGTCTGAAATGCACAATCACACCCGATTCTCAGTTTAGCGAAGTGCTCGATCTTCTTTGTGATCGGTGGCTTGTTGCCGCAGATTAGCTGTCCCTCTGTCTCCGCACTTACAAGCAACATATGCCCATCGTCCAAATAAATCGCCATTTCTCCGAAATCGGGATTCAATAGATAATCCAATTCACACTTTGCTTTGACAATGTCGTGATCGTTTCTTAGAAGAGCGGCTATGCAGGTGTTTTCTGTGCTCCGCTTCATATAGGGTACGTCCTTGCACAACAGTAACGTGCGTCCGTAACACCCAGCGAAGTCCGAGCTCAGCATCGGGATGTAGTACGTACCACTCAGCGACACAGCTACCTGTGGGGGTGGGGGCACGGGGTGGTGAAGTGGTTAGAGCGTTCGCTTGGCATGCGGGAGAGCCGGGTTCGATTCTCGGCTGGGCCAGGCAGGGCTGCTACACCCCTCTGTGTTTCTCCCAGTGACAACGACTGGGATATCAAAGGCCTTGTGCCACCGGCTGTTGTGTGTCTGGCCCTGTCTATGGGACCAGGCACATTAAAGAACACCTACTTCGGTAAATGTGTAGGAGTATGGTCTCTACCTTCTCATAGATTCGATCACCATCACCGCCCTTGATATGACCCTGGCAGTTGATTAGGGCGTAAAGCAACCAATAACCAACCAACCAACCTGTGGGGGTAATCCTACTATTTGCAGGGCGTCCCGATCCGGCGTACCCTGTATGGTTACCGGCACCGGGAACGTCTGGACCTTATATATTCGGAACAGATGTTCCTCCGATACTAAGGGGATCCTTATGTATACGCGTATATGTGTGACTTCGCCCTCATTTTCATCGCGCATGAACATTGGGTTGGCATTGTCATAATAAAATGATGGCTCATTAAACGCCACCCTGAAGCGGGGATACACTCTTTTCAGATAGTCGTCCACATTTTCAATAGCACGACGTAACGCCGATTGCGGCACCAGTTCCTCCGATAGCTTCCCTTGCAGCAAGGACTGCGTTCCTATTCTAAACGCAATCGTGCGTCTCATCAAATCCATCAAATAGACTACCATGCCCAATCGGTCTTCGTAAATCATAGAATTAAACATATCTTGCAGCGTTAGAGCGCGCAAGTGATCGGCATGTACCTTCAGTCTTTCCCTTAGGTTGTTCGTTGCTATCCTAAAGTCTTCATTGAACGCATCTACGCGTTTCTGAAGGTGTGAAAAAGTGTGAAAAAGTGTCCTTTGATTGTTTTGCAATGGTTTCTAAATCAGAGTTTGTTCCCCATAGTTCGTCGCCCATTACCTCGATCAGCGCCCTATTCGCCTCGACATCTTCTGCTGTGGCAGTTCCGAACAAATGGTAGCTTGCCTTTCCTATAAAGTCTAGGAGACCCCGTTTTGACCGATTTTTCGGGGATTGTTTAATGTATTCAGAATCATCGATTCGAGGCAGTGCTGCTAGTGCTTCTGCCAGTTCTCTAACGTGTGCTGCACTTAGGGATTCTGCGGTTGCGTTCAGCCACCTTTCGGTATGCGTCAGCTGGTTACAGGTAGTCCTGTCAATAGTCCGCCCCCTGTTATCAGCAGTCATCCAACACCACTGAGTCGTATTGAGGGAGCGGTTCTTCTCTTGGAACAGTCACTTTGAATCCCTGTAACATGTGTGTTACATCGGCGGTAGACATTAATCTGCCCGGTTTTAATACGACACCATATTGTTCCCTACTTAATGTTTTGGCGTACATTGCGTTACCGCCCGCTGTTCGGGGCTTCCGCACGACCCCTCGCATATAGGGTATCGCGGCTAGCCCCGCCACCATCACAATTATCAGCGATAACTTCGCCATAGTGTCGGTTTGTTGAATATTTGATTTCACAACACTGTGGTCTAACAATGACTTTTATCTGCGGTGAATAATTGCTTTCGTTCACACATCCACGTTTTACCGCACAGTTTTGTACCTTTTGGGGTATTAATTAGGTATTAACACTCGTATCCGATAGGTCTATCTGATAAGACAAATCTTTTTCCGTGTTGTTTTCTAACAATCGTTCTATTCTACAACATATTTAAGCTTTGTTCCTTTCTCCTCCGCTTTAGTCTGTCTTTCGGAGTTACCATCGTCACTACCATTCGTTTTAATCTCCCTACGACTTCACTTTTCATACAACATGTCCGGTGAGGAGGACCTGATGAGTCGCCGCTACACCTCCGTGCGGCTAGACAACGGTGCGATTCTCTATTTAGAGGCGAGTGACTTTCAGCCTGATCGCCGTTACTTTCTCCGTGTGCCTGATTCGGAGGAGTCTCCAACCATGACGCGTTCGGTCACCAGCCGGGCTGCCGTCCTCGGGCCCCGCTCCAACCTTCAAGCTAGTTTGGACCGGATTCCGCGGTTGACCGGCCGTCCCCTGAACGGTCACCCGGTGGAGCGTCTTCCTGGCTCGGTGGTCTACGTACCGATAAGTCCAGGGGTTCCTCCTGCGGAAACTCTGCCCACAGGTGGGGTCCAGGTAAGTCTTTCACCGTCATCCTAAATGGTGTATCATCCCCTGTCTTAATTGCCACCACTACATGGAAGCGCAGCAATTCATCGTCCTCCAATAGTTGTTTCATTACGTCTAACGTTTTCAAAGTAGCATGTATTCGTACTTCCTCCAACACTACTTCCACTCCTTTCTCCTTAGCGACCACTGATGGTTTCTTAACCTCTAGTTGTGTTCTGGCCTTTACTGTCTTAGTCTCTACTTCTTCACTCTCGGGCGCTTCAGTGGTTATTACCTTAGTGTTCGGTAATTTGTCCTTAGGACTTTTACCTGCCTTAGACTTTTTCCTTAACATTTTTGCACTGTCATATTTCACATATTTAAATAAAATATTCGTTTGTCCTGCTTTCAGAGTTCTGAGGTTACAATGCCCCCACTGATGCCTTACAACGTACAGGCATCTATTGGGCACAGCCCCAGCGGTGACGTGGTTGTCGGGGCTTCACCGCCCTGCATGTCTCCCGCAGCAACTTCTCCCAACCTGGAAGCAATTCCAAAGAGGGAGTTGCCCATCGCTGTACAGGAGGATGATCACACGCTCCCTCCGAAGGTACCTGCGGTTCCCACGAGCCCTCACGACGAAGAGAGTGGCTCTCCGTCGACGAAGGCGGGACGTCGGCCCACGCCCGGGAGTGATCCCCGTCCCGCCGATGCTTCTTTGGCGGTGGCTGGCCCGTCGAGCGACACTCGGACTTTCGCCTTCGAACCTCGCAGCCTGGACCCGGATGCCCCCGGTCCAAGCGGCTACTCTTCACCAGTGACCCCTCCAGAGTTCTCCTATACCGCAAAATCAATTAAGGAGACTGTTGATCGGCTGGCGGGGAAGGTTCACCGTTATCCTCGCGCAGGGAAGGCTCTGGAAAAACCGGTCCCTCGTTTCTGCTCTGCGTCCCCTTCAGCCTTTTCGTCCGGCGACCCGCTTCTTCCATCGTCTGCCTTTCAAATTGGGCCAGGTACGCCTTCCTCCGGGCCTCCCGCCACTCCAGAGCCCGATCCCGCTCCCCCCAGTGCCAGGGAGCCGACTCCAGATAGGGAGGTTGAGCCAGGGCCTGATGCCTTAGAATGGCCCGCCGGAGATCTTCCCGCACTGATCTCCTCGGAGAGGTCACCGGGGGTGGGGTCCGACTCCGAGGGCGCTCTGGCACGCTTTCCTCTTTTTGGTTGGCTTCTGGATGACCGTCAGCCTCCCTCGGCTGACCTGGACCGCCTTCTAGCAGATTCCGTATCGCTGGGAACGTTGCCCTCGGCAGGCGTGGGTCCGAAACGCTCAATCTCGGCCCCCGATCCACCGTCGGGTGCGGAAGCCCCTGCAGGGAAGCGGCCCCGTCGGAGCTCTCATCCGTCGACATTTGGCAGTCGACGACTCTCCCCTGCCTTCAGGTCTTCATCTCGTACGGTTACACCTGCATCGCCTCCTCCGGCCGCTCGTCCCGGCAGTCGTATGGTTTCTCCCCCCAGCGCTCCCGAGGCCTCTGTGGCTTCGGCCCCGGCGGGACGCTCTCCACCTGTCCAGTATCCAGATGTGGATGTGGCTGCCGCTACTCCTGCTTCCCAGACCACCACGGCGGATCCAGGTCCTATCCCCGCTCCACGTTCTGCCCCCGTTGGTGACTTACTGGGCCGACTCGTGGCGGAGCTTCGTCTGCCGGAACTTCCCTTCGAGCCTTCGTCAGACACTGCGAGGCCATCCGCAGGCGCCACCAGCAGCCCCCCAGACGCACCGGCTTCGGCCTTTTCAGGGCGCAGCATAGAATTTATTCGTGACCTTCTTCGAATGTACTACGAACTCCGGCGTCTCTTTCAATCGTGGCCGGATGCACCGCCCATGCCCGACTGGTTGTAACTTGTTATACGCATTGTTTTTACACCTCACACTTTTACGACCAGTTACAGGCTACAGTTAATAATGGCTTTATTCCCCGAGGGTGCTGAGAAAAACCTTTCCCTGACGAGGCTTTATCTTTCGAATGGACTCCTGGTTATGTCGCAGTTGGGTGACGCACTGTCCGTCGGACCCCACCCCGAGCACGGGTGGACCATCGGAGGCGCGTTGGGCACAGCAGGGAAAGCACTGTCCCATGCTAGGAACAGTTCCTCAACGCGTCGGTACGTCACCGGAGATATTTCTCCGTCCAACTGATAGAGGGTGGTTAATATCTTAGTCCATCCCCTCTTATCTGCGACGCCCAGTAGGGCGCCCCGTATGCATGGCGGGCAGCAGCACGTTCCATTCGGCCTCACCATGTACCGATGTCGCCCAATGCACTTAGGCATATAAGAGAAAGTCAGCACTGTTCCTCGGCTGCAGACAAACCTCAGTCCCACTCTCGGTGTTCCTGAGCATCTGAACTGAGTTGCCTCACGGGATAACACCGGCACATAAACGATGTGAAAGTCCTCGTCTAAGTTGAATTGTTCAATAAATGGACACACTAACAATGGTGCGTGGTCACTTGTTTCATTCTGTCTCAGTACAGGTTGTCCGTCTGCTGCCCATACTCTTCCACTTCCGAACATACTGCGTCATGGTAGTGTTCCCATGCTGGGTGTCCGTTGAGAAGGGCCGCCCACTACTGTCGAGAGTGGGCAACTCTCGTTTCGCCAAAGCCAAAGCAAAATCCTAATTCTAATTCTGTTATTGAGTACGGGTAGTCTTCCATAGTTGTGGTCTGCTGTCTACGGGAGTCCACTGCGTACTGACCATCCTGCACGACTGCTGATTGTTATAAGCACGCTCTGCTCCTGCTCACTGCTTGCTCCCTATTCCATGCGGCGGTGGTGACGTCATCACCCCCGCGGCTTGCCGTTTGCTTCCTGGGTCTTCCCCGTTTACGGGGAACCCTGCCTTTCACTTCGGGTCCCTGTTGGGGTTCGATAGCATCGTTAGGGACATCTTTGCTAAATTCACCCACTATAGTTCCAGGCGGAACCGACGACAGGGGGTCTCGGGGGGCTGTCCTGGCAGCTTTCCCCGACGGCTCTGCGGCAGCAGCGTCCTCACTCGTTCCGGGCTCCTTACTGCCTCCGGGGACGGTCAAGGTTTCGTTGTTTGATGCTCTTTTCTGGCTTGTATCATTCTGGACCAAAGTTTCACCGCCAGCTGTGGTGAACGTTCCCGTGGTTAGGGCCCCACCTGCGACAGGCTCATGTATGTCCATGCCCGGGCTTGCCAGGGGTTGGTCCTGCTGCTGCCGTACGGCGCTTGGTTCATTGGGCACATTATCCTGAGTAATCGGCTTCGATATAACAGGATTCCAGGGGACATACGCGCGTTTTAATTTTGAAACATTTACTAAATGTGGGATCTCTTTTCCCGTGGTCAATGATATTAGTCTCACTACGTGGTCGGCCTTCACTTCCTCAACCCTATACGGAACCCGATATCTATTAGAGAACTTCGATACTCTATTACTCGCGCAGAGCGGATCATACATATACACTAAATCCCCAGCGTAAAACACTACCGGGTTGGCTTTCTTATCTATCCTTTTACGCAGATCTTCTTCATATGCATTGATAACGTCTTCAGCCATATGTCGAATTAAGGCAAGGTTGTCCCTGATACTTAGGAAAGCTTCATTATCATTTAGGGATGCGGGGCTTTCGTTATGAGTTGGGAATCCCATGCTGACGGGGTCCATACCAAACAGTAAGGAGTATGGCGCGAAGCCCAAGCGTACGCTCACTGTGGACCTCAAGTTCCACAGCGCTATGGGAATCAGGTCGGGCCATACGCTATGATCTTCGGACACATAACATGCTATCAGATCTTCCAAACTTTTGTGCATTCGTTCCACACGGGCGTTGCCCGTGGGCATTCGTCCCGTGGTGAACGTTTGTTTGCACCCTACTCTAGTTGTTACTTCATTGAAGAAATCCGATAGGAAGGTCGCTCCCCTGTCCGAGTGCAACCTATCTATGCGGCCATATCTACACACAATTTCATGTAGAAATACCTTCGCAGCTGTGGCGGCTGTGGAGTCCTTGGTGGGGAAGGCCTCCGGCCACCCCGTCAACAGATCTATGAACGTCATAATGTATTTAGACCCATCTTTTGCTTTAATAAGCGGCCCGATGAAATCACATTGTACCCATTGCCAAGCCCGTTGTGGGCGTTCCCAGGATTTAGCTAAGGCTTTAAAGTGTGGAGTCCTTTTTCGTAGTGCACATACAGCACACGATTTAACATAGTCTACGATATCCTTAAACATATTTATCCAGTAAAATTTTGACGTTATCTTTTGCGTTAGAGCATCTACTCCAATATGTCCTCCAGCTAATATATCATTATGGAGCAAATTTAAAATCTTCGACTTCATAGACTGTGGCACCACTATTCTAGGGATCAGTTGAACGTACTTAACATTATTCTTTCTCTTAGGAACTGAAAATTTACATAGTACTCCCGGTGAAATCAGCCCCATAGTATCTGCCTTCGCTACCACGGTTCTCGCCTGCTCCGGCGACTCGGGCAGCGTATCATTTCTGATATATTCTATCATTTCCCTACACTCTTTATCCTTAGCTTGTTCAGCAATCAATGCTGAGAAATCTATTTCAGTTTGAATGGTATTCATGGCCATTAGTTCGCATCCCACTTCCGGCTCGAACTCAGACATGGGTCGCTTGGTCTCTTCTTCTTGCACCCTTGATAGATAGTCGGGTAGGTAATGCGTGGCCCCTGGTTCGTGTATTATCTCAAAATCAAAATCAGTTAATGCTAAGGCCCATCGTTTTAGTCTGGTGGATGGTGCCTTATATGCGTTCTGTAATAAGGGAACTAACGGTTTATGGTCAGTGACTATTGTTACTTTCGCTCCCTGCAGCATGTCTTCGTAGTTCTTTAATGCTTTTACTACAGCTAATGCCTCCTTCTCGGTAACTGTGTAATTCAACTCGGCCTCTCTCAGTGCGCTACCCCAAAACGCGATCGGGCGATACAGCTCTTTCCGCCGATGGCAAATGGCGGCGCCGCACGCTGAGTCCGATGCGTCAGTCAGCACATAGAAGTGTCCTCCGATCTCCGGATGGATCAGAAGAGGCGGGGTTGTTAAACTTTCCTTAATCTTCTGAAATGCTTTTTCACATTCTTCAGTCCAATTAAAAGGTGTTCCTATTTTCAGTAACCCATTAAGAGGTACACTGATCTCCGCGAATTTTGACACGGACGATCTATAGTAATTACAAAGTCCCAAAAAGGACTTAACTGTCTTAACGTTATGGGGCCGCTTGAAAGCCTTTACTCTATCGACTATCTGAGGTTGTGTTCTCAGCCCCTCAGCATTCACCTTATGCCCGAGGAAATTAATCTCAGCTTTACACCACTCACATTTAGATGGCTTCAGCTTGAGTCCCGCTCTTCTGAGGGCCTGCAATACTAATTCCACACTACGCAGGTGTTCCTCAAACGTGGAATCATAGACAATTACGTCATTTAAGTATGCCAAGCATACTCGGGGTACTAGTCCTTTCAGTGTTATTGCCATTACCTTAGTAAACTGCCACGGTGCTCCCACCAGGCCAAACGGCACCCGCTTGTACTGGTATACCCCCATAGGGGTCTCAAAGGCCGTGTATTTCCGCGAACCCGGTTCTATCACACATTGATGGTACCCACTGAGGAGGTCCAGTGCCAACCAGATGGTCGGTCGCTTGTAGGCCATGTAAAGAAACAACGATCGAGCCGTTGGCATTGGAAATTTGTCTTTAAAGGTAATCATATTTAACATTCGAAAATCAGTACACAACCGTGGCTTTCCGTCTTTCTTCTGAACCACCACAAGAGGGCTCCTCCATGCTGATTCGCTTGGCTCAATTACCCCTAACTGTATGAGTTGTTTCACCTGCTCGTCTATGATATCCATCTTTTGTGGTGAATACCTATATGGTCTTGAGGCCACAATGCCTGCCCCTTCATTTACTTTAATTTCCATCGGAGCGATTTCACACTGGCCCAATTCCGTAATATCAAAAGCTAAGGTCTCCCTATTACGTCTTAACATATCGCGGAATCTATTCTTTTGTTTCATCGTGAGGCACGACTGCGATAGGTCTATACTCTCTATTTTGTCAACTTCGGCCTTTGTTTTGCCCGGCTGATCGCTGCTCGTGGTGTACATAACGGCCTCCTCCATGACTCTCACGGCCATGCTAGCCAAACCGCGGGGTGTTTTCCTATCAGCCATGCGTTTAGGGTCTAGGAACCGTCGCGCCTGCTCCTCTTCGCCCGGCGCGACTCTCCCTTGCTCACAAAACGCCAATACATCATCGGGGGTGACTCTTAGTGGTTTATCTAGGGGGTTTAGTATCTTCAACCACCATTGCCTACCTTCCAGATTCACTCCCCCTTCTACAACAACAGGAGCTGTCACCGAGGGCTCACAGTAAACCACATGGCCCTTCGGCACCTTATCTGGGTACCAACTCACTACCGGTATGATTCTTTCTGTATTTGGCATTATCTCCAAACTTTCTATACTGGATATTGGATTCCCACAAAACACTTTTACCGATGGTCCCGGTAATGTAACATCCGTCCTCAGGGCCATTAATAAGTTCCTACCTATCACCATGTCATGGCATAAGGCGTCTACAACATGGAAGTCAAAGAATACTCTCGATCCCCCGATCTTAATCTCGAGTCTTGTTGTTTCTAAGATGTATTGTTTCGAGTTATTGGCCAGATTTACTCTAGTGTTTGCACAATGAAATATGTCATGTATGCAGGCTGAATCTAACTGTTCCCTAAACTGTTTTGATATAAAGCAATCACTAGCTCCGGTATCTACCAAGGCCTTTATTTTCTTTTTACTTAACTCTACTCCTAGTAAAACTGGATAATTATTATTTGTCTTCGGTCCGTCCGCCAAATACAACTCAGCTTCTACTGGCGCAGCGGACCTCCTTCCCAGTTTCCCGGCTTCGCCTGATTCTCCGAGCGGCGAGACGAGCGCGGGCCTGCCGCCGCTCTGGCAGCTTGGCGTATGTCCATCAGTCTCGCCTGTAGCCACGCGCAGGAATCAGTGGTATGCGTCCTACTCTCATGTATTGTACAATATTTACTCCCATATCCTCTATCGTAATAATTTCCTTCTTGGAAATTTCCCTTCCTTTCATAACTCCCGTAGTTAGGCACTTTAGTGTCGTCTCTAAAAGACACTCTTGATCTTGTAAATGCCACTGGACTGGGGGTATTGCTCCTAACCTGTGGAATCTGGGACCTATTTTGCTCTCTCCTGGGAGTTTGGCTTGACTGCCAAGGTCTTGCCTGCCAATCCCTCCTCTGAGGGCCCGGGCTATACCTCCCCATACTATTCCGGTCCAATCCACCTTCTTTTCTCGCACTTTCCCCTTTTCCTTGATTGTTTTCGGCCACGTTCCACGATCGGGTTTCATTAAGTGCCGCTATCAAATTGTCAAACTTGCTGACAAGTAATCTTTCACCCCCATCCAGTGTGTCTTTTCTATTGTCTTCCCCTTTAGTAGTGTTAGCTACAGCTAATGACTTACTTCCCTTTCTTCCCTTCTCTAATGATTCTAACCGTGTTGCCGCTTGCACTGCGTTATCAAATCCTTCGGGGTTTATAATTGCCACTTGTTTCGCAATAGACGGCAGCAATCCGTCAATGAATACCGCTAGGATGACACTATCCTCTACTCCGGCCAAGAATTGTTGTTGTCTTAAACTCCCCGCGAACTCTATCACTGTCTGGTCATGAGTTCATATTGACAATATCCTTGTATTTCTGCCACGATGGTCTCTTGTCCCCAAAGATGGCAACCATGGCTTCCTTAAGATGAGCTACTGAATCTTTCTTACCGTCTTCTAATGTATTCACCCAATCCCTGGCTTTGTCTTTTAACCCATGCAGTATATTAACTAATGTTTTTGGTTCATCCCATCCATATATCTTGGCCATGTTTGCTATGCCCGCAAAGTATTGATCTACCCTTTCGCCGGTTTTACCCGCGATTTCAGGGAGCTTCAGGCTCGGACCACCCCTATCCGCCATGGTAAAGAGTTGGCGGTTTATTATTTTGTCTGAATTATCCGGATTTTCGCGCGCGTTAGCTGTCCCCGGTCTTGGTGTTAAGAACGAATCAACCACTATACCCCTGCCCTTTCTTGGTTTCGCTCCCTCACTAAATGCTTTTACGCGTTCCTCAAGTCGTTTTAGGGCTCCTCCCGTTGCGGCAGCTGCTCCGGTGGTTGGGGTAGTGGTGTTCGGTAAGGATACCCCTATGACTCGTTCTGTAGTTTTACGACGAGAGGATGCTGGACTTTCGACGTGCCCCCAGTCTTCCTCCTCCGTCGACGAGGTATCCCCTTCACCTCCGGGTTTGTACAAAGACCCCGGAAGCTTTGGAGCGGTAACCTCCCAACCTGTCAGGTCTAACAAATCCTCTCCAGATGATTGTTCCGTTGAAGTGGACTGGTTTTCCTGCTCCGTCAGGATTAGTTTGAGAGTCTCCTCTCTCCTTCTACCTCGTGGTGACTCTTGTTATATTATATACCAATGCCAAAATACATGATGAATACTAACTGGACACTGCCATTCAGTATTTTTGGTGTATTGGCACAGTGGGCAGTATTCATGTATACTGCCCACCTTGCTTTACTGTGTAAAATGTTTTTCTCCTTATTTTGTGAATTCTGAATGGATTTGCAAGATTATTTTTTTAATTTCAGGTAAAAAAATGCAGTCTAATTAAATGGAGATAGTGATAGAATCCTAATTTAAGCGAAAATAATGAATATTAGGGAAAACTGCTTGACACCAGTCAAAGTGTGTGCATAATCAATACATTGGAATACTGCCCACTTTGCTCCACTGGTAATTTCCTTTCTCTTTTGCTTATAACTTAAAAAATATGGTATATAGTATAAGGAAAACTTACCTCGGTTGACAGTACAACCCTAAACACTCGGTGGGATGTCAGAAAAATTACTGCCCTCAGCCTTACGGCCTCGGGCAGTAATTTTTCGACACCCACCTCGTATTCAGGGTTGTACTGCCAACCTCTGTATGTTTTCCTATAGTACTGTCTGTCCTACCTTAGGTGTCGTCTTTCCTTCTTTTTGGGCTTGGTACTTAACTCCTAGCTGATACGGTACAAATGTTCCTCTGCCTCTCAGTTGGTATCCTTGTGGCCACTCCGCTCGTGCTGCTCCTGTTGCAACTGTCGTTGATCAGGCCGATCATTGCTTTCTCTCAGTTCATCCGTGCCGGGCTCCTGCTCGGCTCCCGAGGGCGGCCTAGCTCCAGAGGCAGGGCCAGGAAACATGTAGGCGCATCACTTCACAATCCACCCCTCGCTATTCGGGTTTTTCTCCACCAATTGAACGCTATTGTATGTTTTGGTGTTAATTATCATTTCCGTGCATTATCAGATATAACTAGTACGGCTGGTATTGTCTTTACTGGGAGGGCTAGTCGAGTGGTGAGCGAGTCCACGGTATGGGCGCTCAATCCATAACATGAACAACGTCTGGCAGTGCGGTAAGTTTATTGGTGGTTATAGCGATGCGTACAGCTGCTCGTGGAGGCAATGAATCCAAGGTATTACAGTTCAGTTTGAGGGATGCAAGCTTCCTCCGTGAAGTCCGCTTGCTCTCGCCTCTAGCCGTCTCATAACGACGTAGTATAAGTCACCAGATGTCCCTTGATTGTATGGCTATCTAAACCCCTTCCGAATCTCCCGATTCGTCTAATCCAAGTGCTACTGTTCTCTCTACCCGACTCTCCTACACTCTCGCTTATAAAGCAGTCTATTATCGATTATTCCCAGGGCCTCAGTGCTTGCGGGGAAGTGTGTCCCGATGATCATTGTCATCAGGTATACTAACACTTGCCAGCGGCACCGGCCACTATATGTATAACCTAAGTAATTTGGAAGAATTCTTATCATGTATATTCATCTGGTGACTCTTACACTAATTCAATAGACATGCACAAAGCAAACGTTAACTTCTACCTTTGTGCAGTGACATTGTTTTGATGACTCCTAATTACATCCCATCAACCAACTGTTGTGATGGTACTTTGGGACATTCTGGTCACATTGTAATCACAGAGGGAAAACGGTTTTCGTTGTTCGTTGCGCTGAATAAAATCTATACTTGAAGCTTGGTAAAGAAAATTTAAGCCTTTGTCCTATTCTGATTTTTCAACTCTTTTAGCAGTTTAGTGCCCATTCAATTCACTACGGTAGGGTAGTCCACGTGCACGTTCAATTTTAGTAAAAGAACGAGGGAGTAAGCGAGAGGAAAATCAATGAACCCAACATGATAATTTTGCAAACACATAGAGTGTACCATTGTTTTTTTCATCCTTTGCCCGGTACGTTTCCATCCCGTTTCCATCATTGTGCACACTATGACGAGAACTAATATCGTAATACCACGGTGGCAATGCATTGGCAGCTGCAGCTGCAGGCCACTGTATTCATAGTCATTACCACAAGCAGGTTTTCAATTTCCAATTTGTTACCATCAGTTGCGTAGCGGCAAATCACCGAAGTCTCCATGAACCAATCCCACAATATTATGCTTCGTTATATGACTATACTTCAATACCAATGAATAAGTGAATTCACAAATGATAGATGACAGAATCGCTCAGGTACGCTCAAAGCCGAGCATATGCTTTCAATTGATCGATCATGACACGTTAACGTTCACAAAAAGAGCAGGAAACCCGACTGCCCTGTGATAGACTTTCATATGCAGTGACCGCCGCCAGGCCTGCACTTCGTGCATATCAATGTCTAGCACACTAATAACGCAGCTGGTAGTGCCAAACAAACACCCGTGTCCTGGTGGCTTCCCAGGCCGGAATCCATGCAAACAAAGCTACATTCATCGTAGGCAACCTTTTTTGTACGATAGTTGTTCAGAAAAAATAAACAGCCATGTACCATATGGTTCTAGTGTTTGTCCTACATGAATTAGGCGACAGTGATCATATATTGCTTTGCTATTGTGTCTTTGAATAAAGGTTGTTTATATATTGCTATAATTCCAGCACCAATATATTAGTATACCAAAGAAATGAATTCTCGATTTATCAAGCAGCACTTGTTCTAGCAGACCAAAATTGTGTATGATGAGCTGGTCCTGTTCCCGTGTTTCCGTAATACAAACATTCTAATTTCTACACGTTGCAGATGAAAAGTAACAAATTATTGAATGACATTGAAATAGATATTCTGTGACTCTATAACCTTTGCACAAGTCGAGATTCATTTCTTCAAATTCGTTATCGGGGGTTATGTGCACAATTGATAGAGAAGAGGCGCTAGAATAAAAGATCGTATACGTATAAGCTTAAGGTTATACTGTAGTTCTATCATGCTTGGAATAGGGTTTAGAGTGCGTATTGCGCATCCCTACTATCCCTGGGTGGTCTTACGGCCCATATCCTAATGAAGCCGGGGACGTTGATGCCAAGCTCTATGTGCCACTTTGCATATTGCATGAGCTGTCTGGGGTATTCATTTTCCTTACCAATGCTGTTGGTGCCTGTACAGAAGCCAGTTACCCACCCACCGTCCCCGCCTATAGGCATCCCATGGGTCAGATGCCAGCAGTTTCCGGGAAAGGTGAGGCTGCGCACACCACAACATAAATAAACCGTCTCTGTGGGTATAGCATAAAATATGAACCAATGGGGGACAAAGCCTGTGCAACCAGCACGCTCTCTTATAGATGGCAGTTAGGCCTTTTGCTGATAGGCATTATCATTGGATACTATGCATGCTATATATTCATTATCAACTATGTATGGGCAATAAACATTTAATGGGCTGTCCTCTGGCAGTCGCCCGCACTTTCCTCATCATTATTTTTTTGCGGACCACCACCGGTACAACAACGTTGTACAGTCTGACCTTTGACTACCCTGCCAGCCGCACAGTTCAACATCTCATACACCTGGGTACACCTGGGCTGTTTTGGGAGTGACACACCTTTAGGATTAGGGTTTCAAACCAGGGTCTCTACCCAGGAAAAGTATCAAGTATCTATACACAGTACTTGTGGAGATAGAGCGATACGGGTAGGATAGGAGCCCACGTTCACGGCGAGCCACTAGCTCAGGCAAACATACCTAGATGCTGGTGGGGATATATCAAACAGTCCGTTGTGGAAATACCTATAGCCAACGGAACCGAGCTGGAAGCCACATCCTATGGGCTCAGTCCTGAGCAGATCCGAGCACATCATCTCACATACCGTTGGTACTGAATAACTACACAGGATCCATTTACATCGAGGTAAGCAGATGATACCTGTTATCAAATCTATACGATAATGACGATATACTTTATCGTTGAACCCAGTTAATGGGCAATTCGTTCTTATGTCAGTACTAGTTAAGCTCTCCATTATTGTTTTCATGTTTTAGTGTTCACGTTTATATCACGTACATTAATTCTGTTGGATTTAATGTATAATGATTATACTAGCATGGTGGCTTATTATAGTTTATGCCGCAATACAATGTAGCTGGGAAAGTAGTGATACTGCGCTTAATAACCTCCCTGCGGTACTACCCAGATGTTACCTACTAAGATAAATAAAGAGCTCACTCAGAACAACTTAGTTTCACGTTGTCTCTATGGGTGTCGGTATATTCTGTGCTGAGTCAGTTATTTTTTGTGTTTTCCTTTCACTTACTCAGTTGCTTGAAGAGTGAAAACATACGATTTTCCACCTGCAGGCTAGACTACATCACAATGTTTAGAGCTGAACTCTTGGCCTACAACATGTATAGGCCTGGGCTCGGTATGTTTATCACCTGGGTGACAGAACCCTATCTGTTTGATGAAGACGGATTGGGTTCGCCGATGACATGTGTTATTCAGGGAGGGAATGGTGTGCTGTCAGGAGCGTCGTCACATCTTCCAGGGTTATAGTTGGCAAGAAATACAATGTTTTCTCTCCATTTTTATTCCACTTGTTTTTCTTCAATAATTCCAATGATTTAGATGGCCATGACACACAAATGGTTGGTGTGCATCCATTTAAACACACTAACTGATGTACTAAAGGCAACTTCTTTGCTTTTCATTGTTACATGAGTGTACGTCTAGCTGTTGGGGGATGAATACATGAAGCAGCAACATTTTCTGACCTAGATACTGCTCCATATGCCGATAGAAAATGACAGAAAAAAGAACTGCTGGAGGCAGCTTCTATGAGTAACACAATAAGACGCGACGCACATACAATACCCCTTTCCCCTTATCTCCAAGACAAATGTCTCGAGCATAAGCCAAGTTTCAAGGCTCTGGACCACACGAGTTTCTCTATAGAAAAGGTTCTCTTAGAAAGCCATGGGTTATCTTCTGATGTTATTTCTATCCGTAACAGTTATGGCTATTCAAACTAATCACGTATTATGGAACTGTCTTTTATGTAGTTCGTGTGGAATGGGTTAATCCCTAATTAAGTGAGGTTGTCCAGTGTTGTTCTTCCTCGTACAAATGTTAGCCTTGCAAACAGGACAGAGGACCGCCTTGCAGCAAGCACTGTTCCCATGGCCTAATCAGAGACCAAGGTCCAAAGTCAGGAGCCCGTGGAAAAGAGAATATTGGGAAACCATAGTGACCAGGCGAACACAAGTCTAGAATGCAATCCAACTAAACTACGCCATGTCTATCTGCCGGAGAGGTCATAGTAAAAGGCCCTGAAAGAGAGTTGAGAGTTCCAGCCGTGAAGTCGTCTTCCATTGCCCTGTGGTACAGATTCCACGATGTGTTTGCACTGCCAGAGGAATCCAATTGCAATGAAATTTGCGCTGGTGTTCGTGGGCGCCGTGTGCTCGCCAAGTGGGGTGTGAGCAAACAACCCGTTTTTCAACAGTTTTGATCGAAACTAGACCGACTCGACTGGGCCAAGCTTAAGCAGTTTGGAATTGGTGACACCAGATAAGCAAATTTGAAGTGTGAAACAAGAGGGTGTGCCAAAGGATGCCTTCTCGTCTTTCACGGATGTATTTGAGTGGCCACAATTATTAGAAACGGGAAATAAACGAAGAGCAATCTCCTTTCCAGCTTTTGCAATTGACTTCGAATCGTTACAGTGATGACAGAAAAGATTAGACGCAATCTCTCCAAGCATGATAGCATCAATGTGATGAAAATGGCTTGTTAATGTAATTTGTTACCGATTCGCAGCTTATAGTCTCACCATTTCGTATTAGTGCATTGCAACCGACGACAAACCGAAAATGTATATTAACCCTTCCATCCCCAAAGAACCTCTGTACATGTTATTTCCGTACATGTAAAGTTCACTAGAAATTCCTGACACACTGTCACAGCAGACTTTGATATGATGAATCATCTGATGTTGCAATAAATGAAATGCCTAACAAAAAGTATAAACCAAGGTATGTACAACAAGAATACCAGACAGAGCTCGGGGAATGGTGGTATGCAGAAGGAATGCAGGAGAAAATCGATTGGCGTGGCGGCGCCTAGTGACAAATCACTGACAGCGAAAGTATAGGCTGCTGTATATTGTGTATACAAGGCTAATCCCCTCTTAGGGAAAAAGCATTACGAGTTAATCAGGGTGTTTGATGCGTTGTCTGGGAGTCTGTTTTCAGATTCAGCCATTTACAAGATATCAGTAGGGTCTACACGTTTACCCACGTGAGGGATAACAGAGAAATTGAAGCTAAAGTGTATGTCTCTGCATTATGTTTCCTTTCATTACAACAGGGACCTCCTCACTAAAAAAAAAAGGAATGAAACGTGTCAAAATGCAGTAGACATGATTTCCCAGCACGATACCATCATCGGCTTTCACAGAGGCATCTATCCCTCTAGGCCCCTTCTGTAGCAGAGATAATCGGATAAGCAAAGCCTCTAATTCCCCTCAGCGTGTCCCAGTGCATTTTAGCGCTGATGCATTCGCTGTGACTCATTCAGTCTCCTAATGCTGGAATCAATATTTCAAATGGCAATGCTTCACACTAGCGTGTAATTTGGGACAATTTATCATAAACATATAGGCCTGCACCGCCTGTTAGACCAACAGGTTTGGTGTCGTGCCCATCAAGCACCAGCGCTCGGGCGTTCACGGGCTGATATGGCCATGGGCATGCCCATCAATTCTAATTTTTGTGCGGTATAAGCCTAGGACTGCGGCCTCCCCTCCTCCCTACGCTTGCCGCCTGTCCCCCTCTGACTGTCCTAGGATTCTTTCCGTATTGGGAGGCGCCTGGTCTTGGGCAGCACTTGGGGCTGGCCGATCAATAATAACAGTGGCGGGGACTGCAGAGGCTGCTTGACGCATGCCCATATGACTGTTAGCGGGCTTGGGTTCCGCACGTTGCAGGGTATCACAGGGACATGTCACACTATGGAATGTGTTATAATTTTGTACTGCTAAGCAGATGGCCATATACGTGCAATGAGTGCAGCTGGAAAGTGGTACAGTCCTGCGCTGACTGCATTGACAACCCTATGCTGAGCCAAGGTGAGATTGATTTTCTGTACCACGAAAAGGCTAACTCAGCTCTCCCTGTCTGATTCAAGGCAGAGTGCTTAGTCTAAACTGTATCTTCTCCCGGCCGCTATAGCACGGATGCACACATCCATTAAGCGTAATTCCCAGTAATACATCATTATGCACTGAATTCAGTTACAGCAGTGTGCAATGTGTGTCAATGCAGATTTCCAGGTGCAAATGGTAACTCATGTTCATGAATATTCTATGATAGTGGTTGTTAAGCTATTGCCCTGCTCTACTATCATGCATAGAACGATATTGCTTCTATTTATGATTACAGAGTAGAGCGAGCAATCATGTGTTTGCAAAGAGTACAATATAAATTATGCATCCGTGTAAACTACATACGGACATTAGGATCTCACTCCATACACGTTCTGTACTGTCCTTTACCTGTGGGTGACACCGCAGTGGCGGCTCCTCTTTCTATAGATCTGGGTGCTTGTTGGACAACATCCCGGCGTGCCTTTATTCACTGGGGATTTGACCGTGGGACTGTTTCACAGGTAAGATTGACCTAAGCCCTTCGCATTTTAGCAGTGTATCTTAGGGCTGTAGTCTTGGGGAAGTGTTACACTATGTCTAGTCTGGGATCAGATTTTTCAAATAATGTTATGAAGACGCTTAGATAAAATGTTTCTGCTGTCATCTTATATATAGCTACTTATGGGACCCTAAAACTATAAAATTTAAGATGTTAGAATAGCAATCATGATATTACTCGTGATACCAGCTCTTAGTTCTGGCCATGGATGTAGAGATCTGTTCTACCTTTGCTCTCTAGGATCTTTGCCCCCCTAACAGTAAACACTAAGAATTCACAGACAATGTGTAGCTAAAATTTCGCTTTATTCTATGCATACCTTCATAACGTTAATTATCAATTTTGGCACTTTGAAATACATTGAAATTTTGACACATGCGATATTATAAATGTATGCATAGATACATTCATTAACCAGTGTTAACAGAGACGTACTTGTTTTGATCTTCCCTTTACCGTAGAATAATAACCTGATAAGTTTTTGCTAATCTTCACTTACGTGTGTAAATGAAGGTAAGTAGTTCCATGTAATAATTTAAATGAGGGCAAAGACGCTTGAGGAGCAAAGGTCTTCAGGGAAGAAAGTCCTTGGGAGCAGCGTTGTATAAAGCGAATATGGCCTCAAGATTTGACTACCGTTGACGTTGGGGTTTGCATCCTTTGTTTTTCATAGATGATATTATGAAATATGGTGCGTTGTAGGATCAGTCCTGATTTCATCAATTTTTGTTCTAATCTAATATTCCTCCATCGTAAGGTGTCAATGAGGCCAATTTCTGTCTCTAAGGAAGGCCTGATGAAGGCATTGAAAAAGTCCTTGTGCAAAGGTTGAAATAATTAAAAGGGAGGTCCATGAACCTAAATAAAGCCGAGATGCCACAGCGTCTACCTCTTAAATGATTTCTCATGTTTCCATTACAAATTAATCATGGCAATAATTATTGCACTGTTAACGCGATCTCTTTGTAATTACCCAATGAATAGTGTCTTAAACTAATGTGATGTCAAGTAGTTCTATATAATCTGCACGTAGTAATTATTGCCAAATTCAATTCAAACCACTCTTCATAATTTTATTATTTTCGGTATCCCCAAATAAAATAGTTGTGCCATCAGTCAATATCAGTTCGTGACTTGACTTCCGTTTGTTGTCTTCTTTAAAACGTGAACTTGACAGCTTGGTGTTGCATGCAGCTTTATTTCTAAACATTGCGTGGAGACGTTCCACTCCTGTACTCAAATACCAGATGTTTCAAGTAGGATGTTCTGACCTTAGTACGGTAAAGTTACTGACTAATTTGAGCATTTCAAACCTGTCCTTGCAAAATAACTAGATATTTAATTTTCCAAATCATGTTCAAATCTAATGAGATGATCTCTCAGACTTATTACCACATGTGGATTAGCATACCTTATTTATCTTTACAAATAAGGACGGGGCATGTTATCTTATTTAAAGATTGATAATAGTGGAAATTCACTAATGCTTTTGCTGGTATGGAACCCTTCCTAGATTCTCATGTTGCTGTCAGTTTGAATCTAAAATGCGGATACTAGTGAGACTGGATATTGTTCCTTCAGTTTGATATTGAAGGAGAAATACTCAGAATACGAGTACGAACTTTGTCGAAATTTTTGTATTCGATTCTAAAATTATTCCTTATTTTTGTGGCAGGTATCTAATAAATCACTTTAATAACATAATTATAAGACGATGTGGCAAATGCAATATAGCACACTCAAAACTGTTTTACACTACAGTAAAATATAATCTTATCTCTATATAACCTCTATGACGAACATACATAGGGGAGGAGGGTCAGGACCCCCTGGACTCCCCCCCCCCGGATCCGCCCCTGCCATTAGTTTAGATACACATCAATATCATATAAAGATGGTGTCATTTTGTACAACCTGAACAATTCGGGTTATTGGCATGTTTGACACCAGTAAAATAAAACTTTTAGTTACCTTAGTGAAGCATGATTAATGAGGAGACTATCCAAGATATTCTAGATATCAAGATTATTTCAGATAACCTTGAATAAAACTTCAGATAACCTTGAATACAATTGTTAAAACTAAACTTCTTCCAAATTTACAATGGTATTCGTTTTAAAGATTTAATTATTTCAAGGTGTTGTCTAATGTGGAAATCTAAAAACGGTAAGCAATAAAAAGTTTAGAAATGATCCATAGGAATGACTCAATACATACAATAGTATAAGAGTCATTAGGGAATCCCTATTTCCATATAGACAACTATGCTAAATGCACACGACACCCATATCAATTCTTGATGCATATTGCTAAAATACTGGGCTAACTCACGTATGACATGTATATAAAAAGAATGTTGTCTGTTTTACGTAGTGTGCTAAAATAATGTTGAAATATTTACTCCCTTATGAAATTGTGATAAGTGTTTGAACAATAAGCAAAAAAAACATATGCATGATTCTTTCGTGATTAGCTATTGTTTGGTTGGCTTTAGCTTGCAAAATTCAGGAAAATTAGTCCAGGAGCCAAATCTGAGGATCTATCCTATAATGATAAGAACCCTGGATTTTCTTTATTTCTTTATTTCAGTTCATTTTATAGCATCCTAGGGACCATGAATAGTCAGCACTTGGTTTATCAATTCCGAAGTTCAATCTCTTATCTTTAAAGTCTAACGATTTTGACCAAAATGACAGATCTGGACTGAATACACAAGTTGTAGGCCTACCTGGATATGTTTCTACTGTGCAACTTAGTTTTGAGAATTTAAGGTTTATTATTGTGTTATGTACCAACTTTTATGTTATTTTTCAGTAAATCTTCACTATCAATCAAAAAATGGCTCATCTCTGGGAAGAATTTCAAACTACCCTGAAAATGTCTTCAATGAAAGGTGTACCAAGGATAGTTAGTGCTCAAAACCTGACTCACAAGCGGCTCTGGACACTTGCAGTGCTTTTCTTCTTTGGATGTTGCATGTACCATGTTTCAAGCAACATAATTGCCTATCTACAGTTTCCAAAGGTTGTCACAGTCAACCAACTGCCAATGGATTTCCTTAACCCAAATGCTACAGTCCCCTTTCCAACTGTCTCTATATGTAATGTTAATCCTTTCTCTAGCAATGCCTCCATTTTTAAGGAGTATGGGATTCCTTTACCCAAGGAATTTCATAAGAAAGTTCTTGATTTAACCTCTTGTATGAATTGCACCATAGGAGAGAATATAACAATGGAGATTCTCAAAGCTTCTCTCTCGACTCTAAGGGGATATTATCAGTATGTTGGTAAGGAGGCCATGGAAAAAGTTGGACACAAGAATCTTGTAGTTCAGTGCATAGCTCTAGTAAGTAGCAGCTCATCTTTTCTTGCAATACCATGTGACAAGGTAACAAAGAGTTATTCTTACATCCATCCTGACCATGGGCTGTGCTATGCATATAATGCTTTCTCTACCAAAAGTAAACTTGTTATAGGCTTCAATTTCATCTTGTATCTTGACAGTTCCTTTGATAATATAAACACAGAGTTTGATCCAATGTCTATGTTCAATCAAAATGCCGGAGCAAAAGTTTTTACGTTTGACCCATACTCTCTTCCAAGTACCATAGGAACATTTAGTTTGGCTGCCCCTGGAAAAGCAAGCATGAACCATCTGACAATAACTAGAGTTGATAGGCTCTCAACACCATATTCTGAACGGGAATGTGTAGACACTGATAAAGGTGAAAAGGTCACTTTGGGAAACAAGGTTTTTAATATGAACTATTTAAGTTGTTTTGGATCATGCACTTTACAATATGTCATTGAAAAGTGTAATTGTACTGATACCTTCATGCTACAGAACCCAGAGACTAAGCCTCCAAAATATGGATATTGTGGTTCATTGAATCAACCTAAAGAAGAATTTTTTAAGAAAATGGACTGTTCAGAAAGAGTTAAAAGCTCAGGAGAAATCCACTGCTCTCAGAAATGTAAAGAACCCTGCAAGGAAATTAAATATGCCTTGTTTACATCATCTACAAGATGGCCTCTTCCATCACAAATAGGATCGTTCTACACAAATTTCATAAAAAATCAAAGTTTTGAAAAGAAATACAGTCACAAAGAACATATATACAAAAGAATGGCAGCTGGAGACACAACATTATCAGAATGGGACAGATTCTTTGCCACGAGGATAATTGAAGATAATTTTGCATCAGTGTATGTGTATGTTGACAGTTTGTATTATACTCACTTAAAGGATGAGGCTAAATTGGGTATAGCAGCCTTGTTTTCACAACTGGGTGGATCCTTGAATCTCTGGTCTGGAATTACAGTTTTGATTTTTGTAGAAATTATTGATTTCATCCTTAGACTCAAACATGATTCAAAAACAGATAATTCAATATTATCCATGCAGGGAGCTAATGGGATAGATATAGATTCACATGGACACCACATTCATAATTTCTCTCACAGCCCAAGCCTAAGCCCAAGCAACTCAGTGGAATTGTAGCTAAATATTGGAGCTGCCTTCAGTGTTCTGCATGTAAATATTACAGAACTATTGGTTTTGGCTCCCTTTTGGCTCCACGGAATGATATCCAAATGAAGGCTGTAAAATAATGTTTTCTATGTTATAAATCATTATGATAAGAATTACCAGTAAGTAAAGCTGAATAATCTCCTTACGAATAATATTGGTTGTGGGTTTGTGTGGTCAAGTCGCATGTCTCAAATCTACAAAGCAGGGGTGGATAAAGGATTTCAGAAATATGCATATGCTTGATGTTTTTCTCTCTTTGTCAAGTTTAAGTCCCCAACAAAATAAGGGGGGTAAAGGCCATATTCCACTGTGGGGCATTTTGCAAGCGGTGGACACATTACTAGCAGTGTGCACCACCAACGCAGGTAAAACCAAGCACCGCAAGGTGGAATATAGGACTTACTTGCGTTGGTATTTGCGTTGGTACTTGCGTTGACTCACCGCAAGCACCACTGCAAATGAATTTATATAGGTTTTCCATTGAATGCTTGCGGTGGCAGAAAAGAACATGTTCGTTTCTGAAACACTAATTACTTGTAGTGGCATAAATTCCCACCGCAAATGCAACAACAACGCATAGTAGAATATGGGCTTAAGTCGGAAACCCCCACCCTCCCCACCTGTGTTTGCCCCTTCAAAGAAGTATATATAGAGGTAAAGCTGTCCGTTGTTGTGGTGTCTGGGTTTCACTGGCCGTCACACTTGCAATCCACTAATGGAGTTGGAAACCACCTCGACCGTGTGTCCGAGCCTGGGAATGCATGAGGTACAAGGTAAAGACGAAATCTGGGGGGAGGGGGGAGCTTGTGCCTCATGCACAGGGGTCAACTGCATAGTATTGTGATAGGAGCAGGAGGGAAGGAAAAAGGGAGGTGTAGGTCAGACTTTTACTCAGATGGTTGGCAAATGGATGGGGAAACACGCCTCAGGTTTGCACCTGTGTTGGCCTAATGCCTGGTTTCTCGTTCATTGTACTTATTTTCTTGATTGTTCTAATTTTGTGGGAATAATTAGTATAACTTTGTTTCCCATCTAAGTCTTGTCATCTAAGTCCAATCCTAGAGGTGTTAGCCCAATACCCACTAGGCAATTTGTACGCAATTCATTGCTGCTAAAATCGGCTGATTCCTAAGGTCGCCTGTTAGTATGGCATATTGGAACGTGCAGGTTTGATCAGAATTGGCTGATTTTAGTGCCTATTTGTCAGCCGTCTCAGGGATAATCGCCTAGTGGGTATGGCCCTTAACTGGCCTAACTATACTGTTTAGGCATGTGCATCGTTCTTCATGCATAGGTATTTCTTGGTTCACTAACCCATTAAAAGAGAGGGAGACAAGAAGGAAGTTGGTGTTGACATGCTGAGAACCCAGAAGTAACTGTTTATTCCCTAAAAAAAACTAGGGCTTTTATAGGCCTACTACCAAGACTCATGCTAATTGGCTACTACAGGTCACATGATTGTTGTGATACCTTGTGACTTTATTTCAGGTATCATACCCAATAGTCATGATCTGAAGCACGTTCCTTTACTTTTGTGCCATGTTACAAACACTTGTTCCAAAAGAGAACCTTTATGACTTCATAGAATTACTAGAGTAATCACAGATATACATTCATTGGCACTAAGCAAACAACTTGTATGAGAATATAACATGCTATAGCTACATTAGTTGATCCCCAGAACGTTTGTACTCCTAAATTCACCACAGTCATCAGGGAATACATGACCATAATATATTATGGTTATATCATATTATGATTATTATTCTTTATTATGTTGTATTTATAAGCTTGAAATCCCTTAGGGTTACATTTTGACTTTAAAAAATCTCTTGCCAAAGTCTAAATGAAGATGGTCACTTTGTAAATAATGTGTTATGCCAATTACAGTGATATTGTGTAGATGCTAAGATAATGGAGCTAAAAGCTATGGGTTTGGATGAGTAATATGATTCCAAGCTCAAGCAACGATATCATTTTTGATGACAACCAACTTCTAGAATTATCTAGATGTTGGTTGTCATCAAAAATGATTTGTTGATCAAATTTTGATAATGAATAATTTGTGCCAGGGTCTACCAATGAGAATATATATTTATCAAATATGTCTGTAGAGTTCCCGTATATATGTGACCAGCTCTATCATCAATATTTAAGAAAAAAACCCAATAAGCTAACATTTCACTCAGATTAAAATGTGTAGTTTAATATGAAACATAAAATCTGAAAATCTAAATTGTACATATTGATGGCATGGTAACCAGATTGTTTATTAAACATCAAAACGCAGAAATAATGCTGAGATGAAGCATTTGGTTTCCATTGGAACCAGGTCATGTGATATTTATCTTAGAATGAGTAAAACCTAATGGTAGAGTTATCAAGCTACCCTATGCTAAAATAGCTTCAATCTATCTTTATTCAAACATAGCTGAGAGTATTTTGTTTGTTCATATTTTATGTATCTCATAATTTACTGTATTTTTAACTGTTCATAATTTTGTTGATACCATTTTATTGTATTTTTGATGGATTTAAGGTCTTTGGCCGTATCAAGTTCAGAAGCTCACAGCTTAGCTTCTTGGAGTATTTAGGAGGTGTTTACACGTTTACAATGCCTCAAACTTGTTCTTTACTCACCATATTTGTCAATTAGCCCCATAATCGCAGAGCATGTCAAATATCTAGACGCCATTTTGTAAAACAACTGTTTGTGTGGTCTCATTCACTAAAATTAATAGTAGGAGGGAGATGAACATAAGATGGTTATGTGATAGAAATTGTCGCCAAATTTCAGTACTGTTTATGTGATCTCTATTGATTAATATGACAACTGTTTGCGCCATGGAAGCAATATTTGTTTCTGGTTTGTTGAGTACTAATCTAACGGCATAAAGTGGTTTTACCTGTATAATTATTTGTATATATGGTTTTTGTAAAGATCGTACCAGAGGTTGTGCGGCACAATCCCCCTTTTTACATTCAATTCATACATATGTCATTATACTCAAGTTTAATCCAATCCCCGTCAAGACATGGTAATCTTCATCTACAACCTACATTTTAACCAATAGTAACCACAAAAAGATAAATATGAAAATGTGCGATAGATTAATATGTGGTACCTATCATAGTCATTTTAAAGAAAAATAATCATAGTTATAGCTGTAGGAGACTATAAGTCTTGTAAACAGTGCATCTATCATAAGAATATGGAACCCCCATGTTTCCATTTATGTTATTTCCAACTTTCACCAAATTCCGTTTAGCAAGAATAGGTACCATGTAATGCAAAATGCCATTCATACCACTCCGACATCAGATCTGGACGTGTTCATACACAGTACAATGTACTTGTTATTAGATGCCAATGTTCAACCTTCTACAATGTCCTTAAAAACGTGCAAAATGAAACCTGACCTATTACGAAGTACTAATAAAGGTTCAGTTCAATTGGCATAATGTAAAGCTGTATAGAATAATGTGTATTTGAATTAAATTGTATTGCGTATAACGTTGTGGTTGAAATGTTGTCATTATTGATTTCTATTTTAGCTTCCATTATTACAAGTACGTGGAAAGTAGTTGTTCAATAGATAGTTAGAATTATTCAATTAGAAGAGCAAGATAAACCATATTGCAATTTTGATTTCAATGTAAGTGTAGCTTTGGAACCAAAAATAGGCCTACCGGTCTAAAAAGTGAACTATAATAGGTTAAATATCCAATATAAGTAGAGTCATGTGATTGCCCAGGATATTAGCTGGCTCCTATTCGCAATCTTCCTCTTCTGACTGCAGTCATCAATACATAATTATAGTTCCGTAATATGAAAGATATAACACATGCATGAAAAGATGTTCTTTTATCGTTATCCAGTGTATGTGCTTACTCTTGACAAGATCTCTCAATGACAATGAACAGTTCCAAGGGTAGGATCCATTCAACCACACTCAGCCAACACTCCAGACAAGCTATTCAGTCTATCAGCTTCAATTAAAACTCCAGGAACAAGCTTCTAGTACCAACCTTTCCAGGATGTTTAACTCACAACAACTGACAGCACTCTGCTTGAGTGCTGCCGGTACGGCACTTAATATATGGATGGAATAACACACCTCACTAGACTCCTCCCTTGCTCTTCGCCTTTGACAAAGAGTAATTTCTTTAGCCCTGTCCCTAGAATGGCTTAACTTAAGCACAGAATGGCTTAACTTAAGCACTAGAATGGCTTAACTTAAGCACAGACTGACCATCCGCGTCAGTACAAAAGAATGATACCATTCTTTTGTAGTGACGTGGATTATGTTTTGTGTTTCCACAGTAATATGGTGCATCCACATTCATGGTCTTGAAAGGGTTTTACGATTTATATCAGCATAAAGGTGTAAGGGGCATGGGAGTAACTATGATAAATCCCTCTTGCTTCATTTATCTTGAGAATTGTGAGTCCCAAAACCTAATATGTTATGGATTCAGATTATATGTTATATAATCATCAACAAGCTTTGAAGTTTACATTCTTGAAAAATGGTATAGGCTGCAAATACAATTTGCCGACCACTTAATATTTAGTTAACAGACCAATACATTCCTTTATTTAGAATTTGTCAACAACACATTGCACAAAGGTAGTTAGTAAAACACCTTGTGCATATAATCAGTTGTATATGAATAGAATTAAGAAATGGTTACCAGACTGCAGAAGAAAACATCATAGAGGTATTCGAAATTATATAAGCCACTACGTCAATAACCACACTGATATATAAAGGTTGGAACCTATGGTTAAAGCAGAGAACATTATTAGATACCGTTTGGAACAGTACGAGTCTTGAGGATTTGAGGGTTTGGATAGCCATACTTATAAGGACATCTGGTGACTAGTAAGATAACTACATCGTTGCTTGAATGCATGAGGCCAGGCGGACTCTATGGAAGAAACTTGTCTTCATGTAATGTGATTGTAAACCTAGGATTTTATAGGTTACGACTACACTGGCAATTGTACGCAATTGATATATCCGTCAATAAACCTGACTCTCAGCCAAGCGTTGTTTGCGTCATGGATATGAGCGCCCATCACGATAAACAGATTACTACTTGACTAGCCAATATAAAGGAAGTTAACTAAGACGATTCGACTGATAGGTTAGAACAGTGCCCCAGTTATTAACCCTTTAGACCCCACCGATCATGAGGTTGATTTGCTGGATTTCCCTAGGATTTCCATGGATTTCCCTCTGAAGACCCTTAAATTTGTTTTGATTGAGAAAGTTCAATGGTTTACCCACACTTAAATATCATAATTATAGAAATCTGGTTTGCTGCATTGAATAGGGAATTAAATCAGCTTTCAAACGATATATTTGCCATTTCTGTATGCTGAAAATTATTTAGAGTGTTCTCTTCGGAAAAATATGGAAATATTATGGAAAAATGGCTGTTTTTCCAGGCGGCCACGGCCGGATTGGGGAGTATACCCTCGGGCGGCTATGGCCGGATTGGGGTCTAAAGGGTTAAGTAATACCCATAACAACAACTAGCGTTCAACGTGAATGAGTTTACTATTGAATGTCAATCTTCCATCTCTGCCCGTCGTCATTCAACATGATATTGTGACGTTCTCTGGTAAGTCGGGGTTGCCGATTCTTACAACAGAGGAACGTGGGGGTTGTTCGGGTCTCGGGGCGGACGGGGAATCCGGGCCAAGAACCGAGATGTGTTTCTAGAGTCGTGCCTCGCGCACGAGGGGGGGCTGAGCGAATCGGTCGGGAATCGGCACTCGATGTCAACGGAGGACTGCGGGGAAGGGAAATTATGGTAGGGGTACGGGTCGGCCGGGGTTCGTCTCGCTCTGTCTCCCAGACCAGCATTCACCCCGACCGGGCGGTCCACCCCTCAGTTCCGGTCCGCGGGGGCGACGGGCCGACGGTCGCCTATTGTTTGGTAGCGTGGGGCCGAGCATGCCGCGCCCTCGTCCCCGCGGACTTCGTTCCTTCGTTCCGTTCCCCATGTCTTCGTGCCATACTACACCTCGGTTTCCGGGACTACTTCGGGCCTTCGTGCCTTACTCCGTTCCCTCGTTCCTCGTTCTTCGGGCCGTCGGGCCCCTTACCCTGTGTTCCTACTACCTATCTCGAGCTTCGACTGTTTTGTCCTAACTTCTGGTTAATTACTCTAATCGGCTCATCTTTAGCGGTTGTTTCAGGAAAGAGGACACGTCTGGACACCAGGAGAACTGTTAAAGAACTCTGTTTATTCGGGCCTCACCGCCCCTTTATATACTATAGAGGTCAGCCCTGATTGGCTGCCTTCGGTCACATGACCTACAACTGACGTCACTTCCGGTTTATATTTTCCGTTTCCGGTTTACATTTCACTTCCGGTTTACATATTTCCGGGTTTCGTTCCTTTACATTTTCGTTCCTTACATATTCGTTCCTTACATATTCGTTCTTTACATATTCGTTCTTTTACATATTCGTGCCTCTTTTTCAGGCTTTCTATACTTTCGTTCATTATTACATATTCGTTCCTTTACATCTATTTCGTTCTCTTACATATATTTCGTTCTCTTACATATATTTCTACTATTACCTTATTTCTATTATTTTGACCTCTATGTATTTTGGATGAATAGCCGTTCATCACAATATCTTACATGTGCGAGGCATTACTACACACATCAAATATCTTCTTGGAAGTATAAGCATACACTTGCGATATATATGTAGAACTCGTTTTTTTTTTTTTTTTATTAATTCTTAAGAAACACATACAACCCTTCGGCTTAGGAGATATGTAGCCGGTCTTCCAGTGGTTGCCAGTCCTTAATAGTGAATTTACAATCCAACCTTATAACGTAAACATAATTATATAATAAAATAAGATTGAAGGGATTCCCAAATTAGGGAATTTCATATTCCTAGCAGGATCTTGAACATACCAAAAGAGTAATAAACAGTATTTGAATTATATACATTTGAATATGAATCTAGTTGGGTTTAATTAATTCAAATTAATTGAAAAAAGTCTTAACTAGGTATTGTAAGATAAGAGAGATGATTTGATGTGTGTGAATATAGGGGTAGGAGATAAGTGATTAGGGGAGTTTTATGAGTGGGAGAGGATGATGGAATTGGAAGGGAGTGGGGAAGGTTTGGGTTATGGTTTCAAAGTGAGGGAAATCTATGTCGTATATCTGGTACATGTTTGTTACTTTTTTCTTGATGCTCGTTTCATTTTTGTTTTTCTTTTCATTTTTGTTTTCAATGAATTCGTTGGTGGCATTTTGGGATTTAGGATTTTTATACGCTTTTTGAACTCATTGTAGGATTGTATCAACTCATCACTTAATGGCGCACACACATACATATAAAGAGGTTCCAATGACCAGCTGGTTACTTTGTTCATGTGGTCACATTCTGCCTGCTCTTTGTTATACCCGTTGTTGCATTAATTGAGCATCATTTAGCTTTAATGGACCAGCTCTAACATGTGAAAGATAATTCTTAAGGCATAGTTTTACAACACTTGGATTTTTCCTTTCAGTTTCCTTGGTGTGCTGGCTGCACAAAGTATCACCATATGAAAAAATCAGGTAAGCATTCTTACAAGTCATCAATTGTGACCTGTTTTAGCGAATTGAGTTGGATGTCACACTGTTCAAATTTTAGTTAGGTACTCCATCAGGAAATACTATTTCTGAGCTTCAAAATGAGGTATAGCATGTGTTTTTGTGATCTCTAGGTGTTTAGACAAGTTCTGGTGAACTAAAAAAGAACCGTGCCTATGTGGGGAATAGAAACCGAGAAAAATGAGTTCAAAGTTTTTCTTACCGCACACTACCACAGTCATCCAAAAAGCCCAGCAACGCACACATTCAATCTCTCGTTGGTCCTGAAACTTAAGCTAGCTGATAAATAGTAGAAATTAATGCATTTGAAGACATAACTTTTATTCATGCCTGCTCTGCAAAAAGGGACAAAAATCCGGATCTGAAACAAGGACTTAAACTAGAACGGCAGGCACAAAGGATCACAGAACCTCATCTTGGAAGCTAAAAAACAACATTGTGATGACCCTAGGTACCTGGGTATCCATAAAGTGTCTATAAAAGTTCTATAAAAGTTCATGATTGTCCTGGGTCAATAAAAAGTGAATAGCCACCAAGGTAAAAGCATAAAAACATCTTAACAGCATAACCCTTTAGTCCCCAATCCGGCCGCAGCCGCCCGTGGGTAGTTTCCCCAATCTGGCTGTAGCCGCCCGGAAAAACGGAAATTTGTCCTTAATTTTTCCAAATTATTCCAAAGGTAGCAGTTAAATGTCTATTCAACCCACAAAAATGACCAATATATCGTTTGAAAGCTGATTTAATATCCTTCACAATGCTTAAAACCCCATTCCTATAATGTTCATTGAAATGGGTTGGTAATACTCTGGATTTCCTCAATCAAAAGACATTTAGGGAATTCTGGAGGGAAATCCATGGAAATCCTTGGGAAATCAAGCACTTCATAAATGCAATATGTGGGGTCTAAAGGGTTAAATAAGTTAAATAAGTTCTGATTCAGGCTATGGTTCTGCCGGCGGAGCAATGCCACAGGGGAGCTAGGCCTTGTGCCGTTTCTAGTACAGAGCCCAGGCAAGCAGCAATGTAACAAGTACGTTGTGTGACCATACTTTTTTGGTCAGTCCCCAACCTGCCTAATTTTCACGTAACAAGAAGGTTATTTTACGTTAAGTTGTGACTTACTGAAATAGAATGTTGTAATAACGTTATATCCTAGTGATGTTGAGACCTTACCAAAACAGAATGTTATAATAATGTCATTTTTACGTGAAATAACATAACCAGAACGTTATAATAACGTCACAATGCAACGTCGCAATGTGAGGTTCTAAAGACGTTATTGGGTGCCATCAAAATAACGTAACAAGAACCAAACCAGGACTCAATAGAACGTTATAATAACGTTATAATAACGTCATATTCTTGCCTGGGAGGGCTTAGGACACATGACATCCTTCATCTCCTCAGTACAAAACTCTTGGATGTTCTTGAAAAGATACCACTGTCTTCTGACAGGGAGGCAAGGGGATGGGATAAGCGGAGGGCCTTACAGGGGGACATCTTCAGGGTAGACAGTCAGCATCTTGAAGGTCTTGGGGGCAGAGTTGGTATGCTGCCAGAATGTGACGTGGCCCTTGTTCTTGTTCTGTCCACTACAGTTGTCAGTGTATGTACACAGCCTTATACCAGAGGGAATAAGGTTCACGATAGTGGTGCAGGTATGAATTTGGCCCTTTTACTGCCACAGTGGCTTTTGTTGATCAAATAGTTCACCTTTTGGGGATCACCTTGGCACAGATACCAAAAAATGCTGACCTTGCAACGGACAAAGAAATACAGTTGGTCAGGCTGCATGGGGAAGGAGGGAAGGTGACCTGCTGGGCATAATCAAAACTGATGTGGACCTTCATGTTAGAAGAACAAGGGGGTGGGTGGCCAATGGGAGGGCACTCTCTTACCTTGTAGGCAGCCTTGACAGACTTGACCATGTCCTGATAAAAAGCCCTCTCCCAAGGCACCACCTTGAGATGACGTAGTTTTTCAGCTTGGCCTATTTAACAATATTAGGTAGGTTACTAGATGCAGAGATCCTTGTTGTTGGGTTGGCATTCCAAGCAAAGGTCAGTCATTGGGCAGGAACACACTGTGCGAGGGAGGTGTTGGAGCCAGTTTTCTAAAAGAGTCAGACACACACCCGAAGTTAGCATCTTCCATGGCATTTTTGTTCAACCTGTAGATGTCAGCCTTGGTGGAAAGGGAGGGGAGGAGGAGGATATCATCCCATTTGTGGGAGGATACAAGGCTAGGCAGGACGAGAGCTTTGGAGTTGATGACCACCTGCAACCTGCCTGCCGTCTTTTGCCTGTTCACAACCCTGTTGGTCTTGTACCACCTTATGACAAACATCAGCTTGTTCTGGCTGATGCTGGAAAGGGCACAAAGTAAAGAGTTATATTATGCATATGTGGGAGATAGGCAACGTGTACAGGTAACTAATTTAATATTATGATGGACAATTAATACAGGTACTAAAGTGCCATGATCTGTAATAAGGAATTTAATTTTATTTCTACAATCTACCTCTAATAATACAGTAATAATACTAGTATGGATATTCAATATCAAGGCTTTAAACATTTATCTAGATTTTATATATATATTCAATATCCAAGCTTTTTGCCATTTTCAGGAAAACTTACATTCCTGTGTTCAACAGTCAGTAACATTCTTGAAATTATTCAATTTTGATGTGGCTGGTATCATTTGAAAGCTACAGACATCCTCTATAATGTTTATTTCCAGCCTGGAGCATCCTTTCTGTGCAGTGATTAATTCAATGGTTTTGTCTATATCAAGTGGTTTGTTTCGGGCAAAACCCTCTAGTATCTTTTCATGTGACAAATCCTTGTATTGTGCCCTGCATGGCAAAATTTTATATGAAAAGACACACATTTGTGTCAAGTACCAGATGTTCATCACTCAGATGAGTGTCGACCATATAATTTTCAAATGACTCATCAGTCTGTGCTACATGTACAATGTCTTTAACAAAGTCTTTTTGTCTAAATTGATACTGCCATATATCTGAGTAACATGTAATGCTGGAAAACAATGAAAACTAATATTCTTGCTAGTTGTACCATTTCCAGAATAAATAAAAGTATAAAAAAGAACCAAAAAAACCCCAAAGAAACCATTAAGGGTTTGACATACATTGCCTTGAAATTGCTAAATTGTCCTTTTTTGTGTTATTTTTCAGGAAATCTGCAATATCACTCCAATCATGGCTCAACTCAAGAAAGAATTTCAAACTACTCTGAAATTGTCATCAATGAAAGGTGTTCCAAGGATTGTTAGTGCTCCAAATTTGATTCACAAGCGGCTCTGGACACTTGCAGTTGTATTATTTCTTGGATGTTGTATGTACCATGTTTCAACAAATATCATTGCATACCTTCAGTTCGCAAAGGTTGTGACAGTCAACCAGTTGGTCATGAATTTTCTCAAGCCAAATACTACAGTTCCCTTCCCAACAGTATCTCTGTGCAATGTAAATCCATTTTCCAGTAATTCCTCCATGTTTACGGAAAATGGGATTCCACTACCTAAGGAATTCCACAAGAGGGTTCTGGAAATAACTTCCTGCACCAACTGCACCATTGGGGAGAATTTATCAATGGAGACCCTCAAAGCTTCTCTCCTGACTCTAAGGGGATACTATCAATATGTAGGTAAGGAGGCCATGGTTAAGATTGGGCACAGGAATTTTATAGTTCAATGCACAGCTCTAGTCAGTAGCAGCTCATCTCATGTTGCCATACCATGTGACAAACTTACAAAGACTTACACATATGTTCATCCTGACCATGGGCTTTGCTATGCATATAATGCGGTTTCCAGTAGAAGGAATCTTGTTATAGGCTTCCACTTTATACTACATCTGGATAGCTCCTTTGATAACATAAACACAGAGTTCGACCCTGTGTCTCTCTTTAATCAAAATGCTGGGGCAAAGATATTCACATTTGACCCATATTCCCTTCCACCTAATCTTGGTACTTTTGCTTTGGCTGGCCCAGGAAAAGCAACCGTGAGCCAGTTGACCATTACTAGAGTGGATAAACTGTCAACACCATATTCTGAGAGGGAATGTGTGGACACTGATCATGCTGAAAAGTTAACTTTGGAAAATAAGGTTTTCAATTTCAACTACATGAGTTGCTTCGGAGAGTGTACTTCTGACTATGTCACACACCATTGCAACTGTACTGATATGTTCATGTTACTAAATCCTGAAACTAAACTTCCAAAGTATGGATATTGCAGTTCAGCAAACCAGCCCTTAAAGGAACTTTTTAGAAATATGGACTGTTCTGAAAGGGTTAAAAGTGCAGGCGCAATACACTGCACCCGAAAATGTAAAGAACCCTGCAAGGAAATTAGATATAACCTATACACATCATCTACGAGGTGGCCACTTCCATCACAATCAGGTACATTCTACACAAATTTCATAAAGAATAAAACTTTTGAAAGCAAGTATAGTCACAAAGAAGAAATATACGAAAGAATGGCAGCAGGGGACAAAGATTTATCAGAATTAGACAAATTCTTTGCATTAAGAAACATTGAAGATAATTTTGCTTCAGTATATGTGTATGTAGATAGTATGTATTACACATATTTAAAAGATGAAGCTAAATTGGAAATAGCTGCTTTATTTTCTCAGCTTGGTGGTTCATTGAATTTATGGTCTGGAATTACTGTTTTGATATTTGTAGAAATCATAGATTTTATCTTGAGACTCAAACCAGGTTCAAATACAGAAAATTCTGCTGTTACCATGCAAGGAGCTAATGGGATTGAGCTTACTTCCCATGATCAACGGCTTCATAATTTCTCACATAGTCCAAGCCCAAGTAACTCTGCAGAGTTATAGATTTTTTGAAACAATTTTCATTATTTCTCTTCATTATACTTAAGTAGCAATTGCCAAGACAGATGGTAATCAAACACAAATCCCCTTTAATGACCCAATTTCCATTTGAAAGACAAAAATTTTTATTATTTTGTTATGGCTTGACTAAGTAAACATTCTCATGACATTCTAGTGGGGAAATGATTGTCTGCACTAAGGGTGCTTCATCAAGCCCGATAATTGTAGGCTCAAGCACTGACCGGTGGACGCATGTCAAGATTATCATATTCATATCATTTGATAAATAACTTTGTGAAAATGCTCAATATTTATTACCCATGTGTACTCTGCTTTCTGCTATCAGGTGCATGAAGCAAGGTCGGATTTGATTTTTTTCCTAGTTTTCCATGTGTTCAATATGTGAAAGATCTTGCCAACTATATCATTGTAAATATTTGCATTGTACATAGTGAGCATTGATACAGGTACAACAATAGTTACTCTCAACGTATCATCACAAGGTGGATTTGATCACTAGAAAATAACTCAAATAATTTAATTATTGTATCAATATTGCAGGCTTCCCTGCAGTTTTAGTAGCTTATATTAACACTCCTTATGAAACATAGCTACAAAGCTTTGCTCGTGCATGAGCAATGGTCGTTCCTCAATAAACTAAAACTGGTAACAAATACATTATAATTGTGCACCACCAGCAGCACCTTCTCCCATAGACACACACTTCCTACTAACAATAGGTTCTCTGGGCTTTGAGTACTGACCACAACCACTACTCTGCTGTCACAGACGGCTCAAGGAGGGGTCCTTGCATGCACTGCCTTGCACCAAGTACCTAGACCTGCCCACCTGCAGGTGACAGTGGAGGCTGTTAAGTCCTTAAATCACAAAAGGGCATTAAATCACAAAATTAGCTGCTTTCTGACTTAAGGACCACCCGAACAGCTGAAGGCATTAAGTCATAAACTGTCCTAAAGTCTCAAAGCCAAAAATGTCTCAATTCAGCATAAAGTCTCAAAGTGTCCTCGAATCTCAAAGTGTTTGTAAGTCTCAAAGTAAGTCCAAATTTGTCACGTAGTGTCACCCTTAACAGGTTGGGGATACTACTGAAAAACGGAACATCCTGAAAAAATGGAACGTCCTGTAATAACAGGCAATTATGAAAAAGTGTGATATCTAATTATCTTAGATGGAATGATACATGAATAATACATAAAACGGACATGCTATAATACTTCTACATATGCAAACTGCAAAAATTATAAAATTTTGCATTTAACATGAATTTTATAACACTTTCCATTTTGACAATTATATAAATAAGAAGTTCATAATTAATATTTTTACAAGAAGCTTGCTAAATTCAACAATGATATGTAATGAAAATACACATCTTTTCCATCAAAATGATTGTTGCATTTTCACATTCTATCATTGCATTTTTTTAATATTGATTTTTATTTTTTAAGGGAGGGGCCAGTGATCATAAATTAACATACTGCCGTGATCTATAGCATGATGGGAATAACCATACCAAATTTTATGCTTTTATCTCTAATAGTTTTTGTTTTATTCACATTTTGTCTCCACCAAACTGAGTCCCCCTGCCTGCATCTGACACTGCCTGCACAGATCAATTATCTGTATGTGACGTCACAAGCAGAACAGCTGAAAAATTTTAAGACTGAAATAATTGCAATAAGAAATATGTTAAATATTCTTTATAAGTCTAAAAGAGATCAAAATAACCAAATTAAATGATTTATAAAAGAAAATGTGGAAAAATATAGTTTTTATGGAATTTAGAAATTTGAAATTTGAATATAACTGTCATTTTGTGTGACGTCACACACAGATATGTGTTTACCTGTGGATCACAGGAATAAGAGGTTTATTAAAGTTAAAGCCCATTTTTCACATGAAAGAGTGAATTATTTGCATAGAAACTTTTCATGCCTTTATATAAGGATTAAATCTAATGTATAAAGTGAAAAATAACAAGAATCGAAATTTCACTGGCTCCTCTCTTTAAAAGTTACAAAAATCATACCAAGAAAACGGCCTGTCCTGAAATAACAGGATGGTTTCATGATCCGTTATTACAGGACGTCCCGTTTTTTCAGGCAGACTTTTAAAAACCATTAAACAGTTATTGTAATGATAGGATTCAGTTCTAATTTGACCAAATAATTGTTTGTCATGTAGGTTCATATTTTGAATTTGAAAAAATAATGGAATGTTTTGTAATGATTTATACGGTTGCTTCCTGAAAAAACGGGACGTCCCAATTTTCCCCTCATAGCCCTAACCTGCTTAAGGCACTAAGTGACAAAAACCTTAACAAACAAACATGTTGTCATTAATTGTCAAAGCTGCATGTAAAAAGATTATATTGTGTTAACTATCTTTGCCATAATATTAGTATAAATAATGATAAAAAGACAATAAATAAAAAGATATCAATGACTATAAAATACTAATAAATGAATAATAATTATCAATAATAAATTAATTATAATGAAAAACGATAAAGAATAAAATGATGAATTAATAAGTAAAAAATAATGAAATGAAATAATTCATGAATAAAAATAATTGATAGGGTACAATCAACGATAGTACAAAGGAACAATTAATCACTGTATTACATTTTTAAGTGACATCATTGATAGTGGTGCCCGCTACGAGAGTGTGCGACCAGATACGACGCGACGTGTATTTTGCAGTTTTCTGTTCCTTTTTGTAATAATTTGGAAAATTATGGAAAAATTTCCGTTTTTGCGGGCGGCTACGGCTGGATTGGAGAAACTACCCACAGGCGGCTATGGCCGGATTTGGGTCTAAAGGGTTGATAATAAATAATTAACTTTTTTCTTTCAAATTTGTTACTTAATGCCATCAACAATCCTGTAGTGAAGCTCAGAATATCTTTTATGTGATTTCAGAGGTTCTTTGAGACTTAAGGTCAATTTGTGACTTAATGCCTTCAGGTGGTCCTTAAGTCACAAAGCAGCTGACTTAGTGACTTAATGCCCCTTTGTGACTTAAGGACTTAACAGATGACCTCATGTGAAGGGGTGAGGGTAGATTCGTCCAGGAAGTGGTTATGTAACCTACTTCTAGCTTCTCCCACTGCCTGGTTATAGTATCAATTGTAGTACAATGCCCTTAAACAGCTGAACATGACACTATGTAACTAATCATTAAGAACAAAGAGAATCAAATGAGTAAAGACATGACAGATTGAGCGGTGGATTGAGGGATCGAGTCCCACCAATATCTACAATGCTATTTAGATTCAACTAGGGACTCCCCCCAAAAAGGCCCCATAGTATTTCTCATGTTATTCTTTACATGTGTCCGCATCCACAAACTTAAGTCACCTGCAAACGCAGAGAATTGCTAAGGAAGCAGGTTTTGTGCCTATGTGCCATTGCGGGCACTTATAATTACACGGGTATCTACTTTAAATATCTAGATGTGGGTAGGTCTAGCCTCTTTACAGAACTGTTAATCGAGTAAGCAGGTTACATGTGTATGGTTTGAAACATATTTCTGCACACAAGCTCAGACATATATATATGTATATATAAAAATGACAAAGAACCAATGTCATTGATGATTTTCATCTTAGATATTGGCACTGGTCCAAAAATAAACTGTCTTGAATCTCGAGGGTTGCACCAAATTTCAAAGGGAAAAATATCTGATTTTGCGATTTACCATCTTTTTGTGACTAAAGCCGTGTCTCAACTTGAGCGACACCTCCTGGTGCTGAAGCTAGATCGCCAGGCGACAAAGGGTAAATCTCATTGCCCGGCGACAGGTTTTCGTCGCCCTGCTGATCACAATTATGTTGCCCCATTGATACACAATCGGAGACCAAAAGACCGGCGACAAACAAGGTATGTCACCCACTATACTGGCACCATGCTGGCTGGCAAAGAGTTCCCTTTGTCCCTGGGGTTTCTGGGTGTCAGATCAAACTTGTTTGATCTGGTTTGCCGCCCATGTTGCCCCGTCGACAGGCGACAGGTGGCTTCCATAATTACCTTGTACCAGCCTGTCTACTGATAACTGGCTTCAGAAGTCTCTTCGTCGCAGGCGGATTTCTCAAACTCTGTCACCCAAGTGGAGACACGGTTTAAGTTTCCCAGTTAGAATACATTTGCTCAGATTGAATTTGCAATTATTCAATGTTGCTATTTGTAATTTTCATATACTGCTACACTGTCAGCAGAGAAAGGGGGCCGTTTCTGGTCAGTGTTTTTGCTTGCCTTCAATATGTACTTTGATATCCTATACATACTATAATTATGCAAAAGTATCTAGTCATTCAACTGTTGTTAATATTTCATATATTATGTACTACAAGTCTACCCCTTTATACATTTTACTGTGCTTCATGGGTGATTATTTACTTCGTGATACTTTCAAAATAATTCTGTTACTATTCGTTTTTTGCTTTTTTTTCAATAAACATTTTTTGTTTCATTTTGCGGCAAGGATTCTGCTATCACCACTCTTTAGCCAGCGACTTTTGGAAGAATATGCCAGGTGCTTATTCAAAAGGTGGCATTGAAATGTATAAGTTGTATATGACGGTCACTTTGCCTATCATAGTCATGTATTACAGTATTGATCACAATAAACTGAATGTTATATAAACTTCGTCTGTTAATCTGAAGATAATCAAACATCCAGAATTAATGAGGCAAACTGTCGTGTTGACATGGGATACATTCTCTTTAATTTGAAAACTTTATTGAAAATCAATTTCATATAAATGTCACAGGTAGATATCTCTTATACTGTCGGGGGCCTAAATGCACCTCTACATGGACCAATCACGGTCATCTAAACTGAAAATGAATGACATTAGGCGCAGAGAATATATTTTGTTTGTCATGACCTAGTGGTCTCACAACATAAAGCTTCTGCTTTGCAGGATGCTCAATGTTTTTTTTTCATGTGACCTTCTTAAGACTGTTATGACAACAGAGTAACATATTTAAAGATCTAAACCCATGGAAATTATGAGTTTAGAACGAAAGTAAAGTGCTACCGTGAACCGTGAATGTGATGATATATAGATATAATGATACTTTGCAGAACAGAATTTCTACAGAACAATAACTCCATCTCCTAGCCTGTTCTCCCCCGCCTTTATGATTACATGAAAATATACAATTCCCTAGACGGCTTCATCTTTTCAAGAAAAATCCGAATCGCTTATTGATAACTTTTTCACTTACAAAATAAACAATGTTATTTTTAAACAGCGCTATATGTTAGATATTCGCTATATATTCTGACATTTCTATGAATCGTTTTTCATCCAACACCCCTCGGACGAAAGGCAGTGTACTATAGTTCAACTCAAGTAGATGATTTCTTGTGGCAGCGGAAATATAATATAAAAGTAATAATAATTTCTTTTTTTAAATAAGAGCTACACTAGTTCATATATAGGCAGTAAGTATATTCGATCAGCAGGTGTCTTCATTGCCATAGAATTGCACCATCCTCAATGGGTTCAATTTGAACCAGTCCCGGCGATTCGCTAGGATCAAGTCCATCACTCTGTAGTCCGGATTCATCACTATCCATTGGTTCGGTCTTTAGCATGCCTATTGTCCGCATTTCTCCTATTACCGAACCCTCCTGCCCTATGGACCAAACCTCCCCAATGCCTAAAGTATGATTATTTTGTTCAAATTCCTCTTCCATAGGCTCAATCTTAATAACATTCTGGGTAGTGTATGTAGGGTGGCTGGGTCCCGGAGAAACATGCACTGGTTTGGGAATGTTAAATCCAAGTTTCTGCATTTTTTGCCTTATTTCAATAAACTTAGCAATTACATTCTTGCACTTTTTCAGTTCCTCCCGTAGCTTTTGGTTTTCCTGTCTGAGGCCACTGTTCGCCATGCGGAGTCTTTCATTCTGTATTTTTTGAAAAGTCGACACTCTGGGTGGTGAACCTTTCACTGATGTTTCCGATGGAAGGTCAGGTTGGGATTCTAGTTTTCTTTTCCTGAGTCCGGACCGTTTCGGCGCGGTGGCTGCAACGACTTCAACATCGGGATCTTTTTCTGAGGGGACTGCTACGTATACATGATTGTCGTTTGTAACCACCTTCACTGAAGCAGCTGACGTGGATTTATTAGGACTAGGCGATACTCGGCAGGGTGTGGCCCCACTTGATTCTATCGTCGAGCTATTTTCTAACGTTAATTTGCTGAAATATATCAATCAAGGAAAACTTACTTGAATATAGCTATTCATGTGATCGGTTAACGCAGAATTGGTTTTATTTTACCATTCTTTATCATCTTTTCATTATTTGGAATTACCATCCCTATATTCCATGTACTCATAATAAGGTTCATGTAAAAGGTAAGAGGTCATTTAAATGTTAAATATGACGTTAGGGATTTATAAGGAAGCTACTCCAAAGAAAATACCTTTTATTGTAGAATACATAAAGTTGGAAAAACGACCACATCATATACCATACATTATAGACCATTTGTTATACACTTACATAAAATAACAACATTTGCAAATTAACAGGCAGCATGTAACTATTGCATGCTATTTACTAACCGTTTGTTAACTGTTGGACCAATCTGAGACCGCATCTCCTCCAACCACAAGGCCTTGGTTGCTTCTTTCTGTCTCTTCAAGGTGAGTGCTTCACGCCTGCGGTCCAACCCCTTCACCAGCGGCGGCCCGTCCGTGGGGTAGAAGAACAGGCTGGGCACATAGTCAATATGTTCTCGACTAGGGTTTGGCCGACCTGCAATATCAGTGACAAAACAAACACGATCAGGGGAAGGATGGCAGTCGCATTGAAAACACAGGAATATGAATGAGACATTTAATCACTGGGATGTGAAATGTAAGGGATGGGAAACTAATTAACACGTCTACTTTCTCAGCTAATCTAAGCAGGAAGGGGACGGAGGCCAAAGAAATAAATTAGTAACCCGACCTATGACAACACTTTTTATTACCGAACCTTTGCTACTTTTTTTAATGATGATTATCACTAAGATAAAACTGAAAAAAGAAACAGTAAACAAAATATAAATTGAGTAAGTTAATGATGTCGAAAAATATCAAAAATATGAAATCAAAATCCCTGCTAAACAATCTATCGTAATTCAAAAACAGAAAAACGGCTGTTCCCATATACAGAATAATTTGATTCAAACCCAACAATCAGGGGAGATAAAACAGTTCTTTTCTAACCAGCAGCTACATCGCTGTAGAGTGTTTCCGGTACTGTAGATTCAGACACCAGCAATCGGGAGTTTCGCAGTGGGGGCCGCCATATTGTGTCACGTGGTACAATGGGACACTCCCCATTGGCTGGAGGTTTAGCTTGACCCCCGAAATCTAGTGGCGCCAAAGCACCACGCATGTGCAGACCTAAACTCCCGACCTCGGTATACATTGCAGCCTGTCACACAGAGAGACTCTCTCTATAGAACTACTGTCAGTTTTTATAGTACAGTGTGTACATGAACTCCGATGGGTATCCGATCGATAGCGTACTCCTTTGTTGAACCATGAACGGCCGTGCCTGCATCCATTCATATATTGGGCCCTCGGGGAACATCTGTGTTCATGTGTTTGTCTATTTTACATTCAGACCACAGTTAATTATTCTTTACATGGCCATAATCATTTCTGGGCGTTCAATTTTCATAGTCATAAGAAATGTTAGTTTATTTTAAGCTTAAATAGTTATATCATATAAGTTATAACTGCCAGCGCCTTCTGTGGAATCACTTCAATTTCGAAAAAAACTTACAGTCTCAAAAATATTTTCAGTCATGCCCCTTACTTTATAATGAGGTTAATTTCGAGGGAAAAAACCTAATAGAGGCACTGTATGTGAGAAGTCAATATAAAGAATATGTATCGGATAATATGCGACCACGAATGTCTCAAAACAGAAAACGGGATCTTGAAATCACATATTTACAATATCCCAGATAGACGCAGAACTCTTACATTTTCATTTTTAAACATTAGGCCTATTTCATGAGTCTTGAGGCAGTATTTTGGTCAGGAAGAAACAGCTAAAGCCGGGTTTACACAGGCCGTCAACGTGTCCTCACGAAATTTTGCTTATGTTAACCTTACGTTAATGAGTTGTCGCAAGCCAAAAAATAATTATGTAGGTCATTATCGTAGGTTATCAGTGACAATTATCGTAATATACAAAGGGCAGAAGGGTTTACACAACCCGATAATTTACTTAAGATTATAAATCCACGATAATTTACAGAAGGCTTACGACAATGAAAGTATCTAATAGATTTGTATAGTGAATGGGTCATTTGACATAAGGCATGGGGGTTTACATAGGCCGACAGTGGTCCTTGAGACAAGAAATTTCATTATCCTTACCAAAATTACATTGTCGTAAGGCCATTGTCCTAAGGATTTTCACAAAAATTTCAAACACGTCTGAAATTGTCATTATCGTAAGGAAGTACTTCCGAGAGGTTATCCTAAGGCTTAGGACAGCCTTAAGACAATGATTTCCTTACGATAAATTGGGTTTACACAGGCCGATAACGTCGTCGGGATTATCGTAAGGCTATCGGGATTATCGTAAGGCTATCGGGATTATCATAAGGCTGACCTAAGGGACCTATCGTAAGGATTTCATCGGCCTGTGTAAAACCCCCTTAATGTGGAAGTCTGCTAAATTATATTCAGTTGGAATTACTGTAATGGTAAACTACCTGCCAAATTCGTTGACCTAAGATTAACACTATCATTAAAGCTGAATCAGAGGAGAGGTCCCTGACAAATATGTCTGAGGTGAAATACAAGCCTCCTGAGTCTGCAGAGTAATTTGGTTATATCCGGCCATGTTTAAATCCCACCAGAGGGTGAAGGGTGGAGGCTGACGTCGCCTGATGGTGTATTCAGTTCTTAGAGGGCAGCACCTAGGGGACCACTGCGTGGTACGTTGTACGTAAAGTTATATAATATAACGTTCTGTCTTCGGCGATACTCTAGAGACGTATAACGGGTAAAGCCAATAACCTAATGACTATCCATATTCAAAAAGAAAATTTGGTAATGGATTTCTTGAGAAGGATCCTGAGCCTTAATAATCATATTGAGAGGGCAAAAATACTAGTGTTATTTCGACCTTACTGATGGACCTATCCATCACCCCAGATGATACTATATTACATTCGGCCCCATGGGTTCGATCAATATTCTGTCTATGGCAAATATCCTCCGCTCATACTTCAGAGTAGGACCGATTTCTCAGAGTAAGCCACTGCCATCAGATAAAAGGCAGAGAGTAGATGCACTCTGGGACTGGGAATAGAGGTCGAAGGGTGAGTTTGGGAAGGGAAGGGATTCTTGAGCATTAGAGGGCCCAGGGAGCAGGGTTAGGAGCTCCAGGGAACCTCAAAGAAGTATGGTTCCTTTGACTTTTCAACCAAAGCCATCGCTAAACTTTCGCCAGTACTTTATAATTTTCGGTGAGAACAAGTCATAATGTCCGTCCTGGAGCAGAGCTTCCATGAGAGGCGAAATAGTCTTAGGAATTTGTCATTAAGTATGAATAGAACTATGTGAAAACATCTGTCAAATGTTGACAACTACAAAAGCATACACCCGCTCCATAGCGTGGGGTCAAAGTTCAAGTTCAAAGTCTAAGCCACTGTTGCCGGGCACCTCAAAGTCCCAAAGTCTATCTCCAACCTTAAGTACACGTGCACTTGCTCTGTTGCTGGGCGCCAGTAGTTTTTGAAAGCACCATGACTTGTCAAAAATCAAAATTTCTCATCATTCTCAAACTTCAAAATGTCACTTTTATATGATATATTTCACATTCATGTCGGAGTTCTGATTAACACAACTAACTGTCAAAAATCTCTGCACCTGCACTTCCTCTGTCACCTCATTAGTACATGCGCACTAACTTGAAGCTCCCAAATTAATATTCAAAATCTATGTCACTGTTGCCGACCACCGCCCTTTCCCCATCTACCAATGTTGTTAAGGTCACATGCACTTACTTCTATTTTCCATATTTAGGTCATTAGACAACATCACTGTTGCCGGGCGCCGGCTGTTTTTGCTTTTGCACTGGCGGTTTTTAACTTTACTCTCTCTGGTTCAACGCATATGTAACTGTTGCTGGGCACCTCAAAGACCCAAAGACTATGTCTGACCTTTAGTACACATGCACTTGCACTGTTGCCGGGCGCCGGGTGCCGGTATTTTTCAACTTGTACCGGTGCTTTTTGAAACCACCATGACTTGACAAAAATTGAAATTCTTCATCATTTTCAAACATCAAAATGTGACTTTTATATGATGTTTTTGAGAAAAAATGGAATGGACTATTCTTCCCCAGATCTGGAACTTTCACCAGGATGTATTAATTTCTCTGTAAGAGTTCACATGACTGAGAAAAAAGGGAGGACAGGACAAGTAAAATCCTAAAATAACAAAGTTTTTTGTCATTATTAGAGTACAGAGGCGAAACATCATTTCGCCTCTAAATAAAAATTTATGAGAATTTGTTTGCATAACAAGGGAAAATGTTAGGGCCGCGCCATGCTCCCTGGGCACATTAAAACATAAAATGGCGCATTAATAGTATAAACAATGCGCTAATGGAACATAATAGGACTTTAAACAGATTGGGATGTACAGAAATAACACATTTTGGTGAAAATATGTCTCATTTGATTCGTTGTGAAGTGCGCCATTGTCACCCCTCAAAAGTTCTGACATTATCACTGAATTAACACAGCAAGGAAAAATATTTATAGAAATTAAATTAACAAAATAATATGGTCGCCTAATCTACTGCTTATCAACGTTCTGAAATGATTACAGGGAGCGTATTGCCCAAATATTTGATATAATTATACAATTATGAATCATTGCAACCCAAGATCAACTGGTAATTCTTATTACGAGCAAAATACTTACAGTATTATATAGAGAAAATAATAATTCCTGTGTTACACTCATGGGGATCTGGATAGAGGGGGGGGGGGAGTCCCAACGTTGCGTGTCAAATAGAAAAAAACACCAATGTTGCATGTCTCTGTCACTTATTTATTCCAATGTCACATGTCAAATTTAAGAAATGGCCATGTCGCAGAGTCGATTTTAGTGGTGCACCCCATACTCATGGCCCTCCACCTTTAGAGTCCAGTAGCGGATTTACAGGGGGGGGGGGGGGGGGATTTCTGGATCCGCCCCTGGAGTCTACATGAGATAGAGTGGCTAGCTTCTTTATTATTATGCTGGACGGAATTACCCTCCCCCTGGATGGAGATACCCTCCAAACATAGGCCAACGTACACTTTTTCAAGTAATTGTCAAGTTAACAAAAAAAAGATATTTAGATCTATATATATAGGCCTAAACATATCTTTCGTTCCATGAACTAGGGGCTCTCGATGAGGGGGGGGGGGGGGCTTTTGTCGTGTGTCAAATTTAAAAAACGGCAATGTTGCATGTCTTTGTTGCTTATTTTTTCAATGTCACATGTCGAATTTAAGAAATGTCCATGTCACTATGTTTTTAATCCTGTCTGTCATGTCTTTAAGCCCCCATGTCACATGTCAAATTTAAGAAATGTCCATGTCGAAATTGAAAAAATGATAATGGAATGTTTTAAAATGATTTAAAGGCTTTTGGGGGGCTGTAGGATGGGGGGGGGGTCCCGTGTTGCGTGTCGAGTTTTTAAAAAAAAGCTGTGTCGCCTGTCCATATATCTCCCTGTAGACCCATGTCGCATGACGATTTAAAGAAATAAACCTGTCCCATGTCATGATCAGTATCTTTTTAAATAGGTATAGACCCCTAGAAGCGACAGGGCGACATGGCCATTTCTTAAATTCGACATGCGACATGAGCCTTATAATTAGTGACATGCAGAAAAAAATAAGGGACATGACATAGGCTATCCAAATCCAACATGGGACATGGCCAATTCTTAAAATCGACATGACAATTCAAAATATAGCGACAGGGGACATGGCCATTTCTTAAATTCGACATGCGACAACAGGACCCCCCATCAATACCCTTTTTTAAAGCTCATGTCGCATGTCGAATTTAAGAAAAGGGAAATGTCATTTGTCACTAAATTGCCATGTCACCTGTGGATTTTAAAAGACGCCCCCCCCCCCCCTTTCCCCATACTAACGATCTATATACAATGCAATATTCTTGTTCAAAGATGCTGCTATTAAATTAACCTTAAATTTGCCCTACCTGTGACAAAGTGCTCTGAACAAATGGAAACGTATCGGCCGGGTCTCCAAGGGGTCCCGTCCTGGTTGGCGCGGTTGAGTGCGGCCAACCACAAGTCCAGCTTTTCAGGATCTTTGTCTTCCCGCGGAAACAGAAAGAACGACAACTTCTTGGACATCATGCTGTGGTTGTGGCAGCCCACCACGGCACAACTCTTTGGCATTTTGTCATAAATACGAGACTCTCTTAACTTGTCGCGATATTGTGGAGTGGTCCAGGTGGTGTGTTTTGTTATTGTTTGGGTTGCTATGGACTTTTACCTGTATTCACCAGTTTTGCTGGTCCCCGGCCTCTCAAGCATGTGTTGACCCATTCTACCTGTAAACCGCGGGAACCAGCGATACGACTACACTTCCGTCTGCTAGCGTCCTCTGGCAGACGACTTTTCTCCACGCGCTCGCGCCGCCTAGAGAGAAGAGGGCTACCACAGTGCTCGTGCTATTAGTCTACGGTTATACCATTCGATGGAGCCAGAAGGTAACACAAAATGATGAATTTATGTGCGTAATCATGATGCGTAGGTATGACTCAAAACCACCTTGTGCGACAGCAGGTAAGTTTTAATTGTTAGATCTATTTTCAAGTTACGTGATTCATAATGTCGCGAGCCAGTAGCGACTATAATAGCGTTTATGGAAAGGAACCAGAGGAATGGGGGCCAATTAATGATGATGGGACCATCCCATCTACACCCCAAAGGCAAGCAGTGATGAATCCAAAGTGTTGTCTACAATAAAAATAATTATTCATTCCGTATTCAGGCCTAAATTAGGCTAATTAGCAAGCTATTAAATATGGGTTTAGCTCCTTAAACAGCTAAAAATAAAATCGACACTGGCCGATTTTGAGGATAGTGACATCAATTTCATGATTCGCATGCGAGGGAGGGGGCCAAATAATAAGTCGCCTCCACCCACCCCCCCACCCCCCCAATCGTTAGGTACCCCTTCTCTCAGGGCGAATGCCATTTCTTGAATTTCGCGTCCATGCGAGCATTTTATCGGCGCTCAGAAAAATATCGTACTATGTGAGCGTAGCTGTTCCCGACAAAATGATCGGCCAGGGTGAATGGGCCTTTATGAGTCTTGCAAGTGACCCGTCACACTGGACCCCCCCCCCCCCCCCCCCTACGTAGTACACAGCCCCGATTTCAGCCATAATGATTGGGACTATGTTCTGGTGGAGCCATAGGCCTATGTACATATCTAGGTCTAATATCGACTTCGCCTACAAATCAGTGTTTTTACGTTTCCGTTTTCAATGTAGGACATAAAAACGATCTTAAAGTTGACCATTACTTTGATTTAGCCACTTATTCTTAGATGATGATCCAATTAGTTGTTTTTTCTGCCATTGTCGAAGCCAATGTTGATAATATTAATGCTGTCAAAAGGGATACTTTGCAACTTAGTACTTTTGCCCTTTTTTTTCTGTATTCTGTCATTGATAGGTTAGTCATTCTGTAAACGATTGTATCAACTTCCAAAAGGGTCCTCAAAAGGACTGCAATAAATTCCTTGCAAAGGCAGGGGACCCTAATATTTTTTACACTTTTTCCTATATATTTTTGATAATCATCAGAACTATAAACAATGAGTAAAATGTAGACCTGAATCTTGTGCATTAGGCCCTTGAATCAGTTTTTCAGAAGTTCTATGTTTTCATTTTTAAATGATTTGATTAAAATAAAATGTATTTTCTTCCCATAGGATCCCATGTTAAAAATCGTTGTTTTCTAACCAATATCAGCTAATACTTATATCCAACATGCACACGTTTGAGTTAATAGTAATAGGGCCAAACCAAAAAAAATGTTGTGTTCAGGTAACATAGGTCGAAAAACTTGCCAAAGAGACCCGGCCAGTGTTGGAAATAAAAAAGATATTCCAAATATTCTCAAAAAGCATTTTTAGCATCTAAAATACATGCCCTGAGTATCCATGTGCTGTTTTATGGTTTTCCATGGTACTTTAGGTCAATTCTTTGGATTCTGAAAAAAATAAAATTAAAAATTTCCTAAAAAAAAAGTTAGGGTAGGGCCAAAAATTTAGGGTAGGTAGGGTTACCTGAACACAACAATAAATTATTTTTTTGTTTGGCCTAGTAGCTCATGATAATTATAGATAAAAACGGACATTTTATAAATACAATTGATCATGCTTTTTTTTAAACGGTGATCAATTGTTTGAAACACCCCCCCCCCCCCCATGTCTGATATACAGGTGGCATAGACACTGGTCTATGGGAAGGATTCACTTTTATTTGTCATTATATCATAAAAGATAATAACAACTTCTAAAAATCGTGTATTAACACATAAAACAACTTCGCAAGGTTCTAAGCTTTACATTTTACTTGAATTCAGTTTGGTGATTCAATGATTATCTCAAAGGTTTTGAAAAGAAAAGAAAAGAAAAAAAGAAAAAAAAAGTCTCACGGTTTATGTCCGATATAGCCGTCGTCAGTGGACTTGAAACATGGTCTCGGCTACCGACTCGACTATAATAGGCCTATCGCGTATACAATTACTGGTGCTATATCAGCCGAGCGCAGCAGGCAGCAGAGTGGCGCAGTGGAAGCGTGCTGGGCCCATAACCCAGAGGTCCGTGGATCGAAACCACGCTCTGCTAACAATATTTTTTCGGCAAGAAACATGCAGATGAACTAAAGCATGCTTTTCCTTATCCAGGGGGCAGGGGACGCCGTACATTTAGGCATATTTGTGCTATAGGACGCCCCCATCTTAAATCTCGAAGACGCTTTGTAGAACAGAAACAGAGATATGAATAACATATCATGTGGTATAAATTCACGTACTCAATTTGTCTACATTACCCATATGGGGAATGCAACGTGATTTATCCTGAAGGTAAGGAGAAGAGAGTGTCGGATTTAGGGGCGGACTCGCACCAAATCCCTTTTAACCAATATTAAGTTTATATCTAAAACATGTAGGCATATAACATTTTGGCTGAAAATGTGATAACCAGGAAAAGATTGCAAAATGGCGCCATATCAATTAGGCCTACTTATTACTTTTGGATAATGCAGATCACATACACGTGGTATTAAAGTAGTCTTGGGGAAAAACTGCGGTGAAAAATACCTAATATTATGAATAACAATAAATGAACTCACAATGCTTGGGAGGGAACATAGGCCAATAGTGTGTATGAAATTTGTAAAACAGATGTATTTCTATAAAATAAAATTTATTTATCCTTATAGTACACAGAATTATACATCAATAAACTTCCACAGGAGATTTATTCTTGTCATACATATATATATGAGCAAGCTCCAAAGCAAAACCCGTCACATTAGAGATTTATCTCATTAATTCATGTGTATAACAAGTATCAGGTTACTAGAGGTCATGGATAAACATCCATCAGTGTCCATGACCGTGGACGTCCATGTCCGTTTTACATTCAGTACACATTTAAAGTAATAGGCCTACGATTTCATAATGATGAAATGTATTCAACCTAAAAGGCTTCAACAATGCTTGCGCTATTTACATGAATAGTGTCAATAAGTATTTTATTCATTACATGTAATATCAGTAAATCATTATGCCACATATCATTATATCCACATTTAATCAGATAATACTGTAAGTAAATTTGGTTTTAGGCGTTGTATACCATAATCCTGAATTCCGTCTATATATGTGTGTGCCAAGCTCAGTCTTTCAACTTGGAATAGAAGTCTTTGTAGGCAACCTCGTGAGGTTTGGTCTGTCTTCTTTTCTCAAAATCCATTATCATCTTCTCACGTTCTATCACTGCAGTAGAAGAAAAGAAAATCTGCATGTGTAGAGTCACGCGTACTGTCAATGTGTATGATGAATGCATTGTTCATAGGCACGGAATAGAAAGATCTGAATAAAAAAGGTGAATTATCAGGCAGATGAGCCAGTAAGATTTGTAAACGCTTAAACTGTCAAATGAAATGATATTGATTCTAGGGAAAGATTGTGAGATATATAAGCTAGGGCGCTTTGAACATACACAGACGCACATGGAATAGGTGATAATGCCGCTGACATCAATATCAATGAACATATCTATCTTTTTATTTAAAGGGCCTAGGCCAAACAAAAGAGGCATACGTAGTTTAATATGCTCATGTAACAAAAATGAGGTACTGGTCTATAGGTTGGATTTGTCTGCGGTATTTTTAAATAACATTACGAATATCATTATCTGATTATGAATTAATTAGTGTTTAATTCAAGAATTAACTTTATACATCCCTGAAGTAGGATTGCCTTTTGTGTAAAGATAAAACAGCGCTCGGGCAATATATCTTACTTTCCCCCCACTGAGTTATTTTATAATAATCTTTTAATATGTTTTCTGAAAAACGTTCAGGGAGAAATATGGAAAAGTGGTGTTATGGCCTAATTGAACACAGCTTTTTTTATGCCTTATAACGACAGTCACAAAGTAATATAATAACATGTTCACCTACCTTCCGTGGACGGTAAGCTATAGTTGATGCTGGTTTTAGATTGTTTTAGGTGGCCCCAGGCAAAGAATGTCTTAACCTCACAGTTTAGACATTGCTTGGCCAGCCTTCGCATGACCTCACTGTGTTTGGTCTGGCGGGTGTATCGGGAGCTGGACCCTGAGGGCAGACTTGGCAGGCTGGTAGAGTCCGTCATTGTGTACCTTAGGTTACCGCCAGCTTCTGGTGTTAAATCAAAGGTAATCATTCAATTATACGGCTTCAATCTGCCTGATTGTGTTGTTATCTGGTATAGATTCCGATCAAATATTGACCCTCGGTTTAGTCAGAGAAATGTTTGATGTATACAAATAATTATGATCGTGTGCTTTGGGTGTTGATCGAACGGTAGTAATACTAATGTTTTTCCTATTGTATCTTTACATATATGTATGTTCTTTGGTACGAGGTAATCTTAAGAAGGATTTATTGATATCAACAAAATATTTGGACAGTGATTCTATTTGCCCATGGCGTAAAATGTGTTGCATCTTGATGCGAACTTTGCGGTATACGTACAGTACTTTTGTAAATCAGAAGTTAAAGTTTTAAAATTATATTTATTATATCTGCAGTAACTTATATGTCAAATACTTTATTTACTAGACTATTTAATACACAGTTACTTTTTGCAGTATATTTCATTTTCATGGTATCATTCCAGATTTATCAAACTTTATGATAGAGACATTTACAATCAGAACTTAGTGGCTATATGGTAATTGTCATTTTGATAATTTTGTGGATAAATAGCCCCCCAAAAGCTTCGAACTTTAAGAAATTTCAACCTTTCCTTTCCCTCGGGTTACCTGGGCAAAAGACAATGAAATGTGCTCTTCTAATTAGAATTGTATGTACTGACCAGCAGCGGTAGCTTACTACCGACGAATCGACATACATTTCAAACACATCTGAATAACTCACCTAAGGATTCATTAAACAGCTGCTGTATATTGCGTACACATCCACGTTAAAATGTTATTAACCTTGCCCAGTTGAAAAAGTGAAAATCCATGTGACTGTAACACAATTTCTTAACTGCCTATCCCTTGGTCCTTTCATGAATCAGTAGACTGACTATCCACCTTTCCTTGCAGAGAGCGTGTCCTTGTTGCACTTAGCCACAGGTCATATCTAAGTATACCCTCAGTCCTGTGTGTTCTCGCGCCTACAGCAGGGTAGGTTAAAGCTTACTGCAGGGTTTGCCTTCCAGGCTTCACTGGCAGCCCTCAAGAGGCTTAACGCAAGAGGGTAGGTCCGGGTTCTAGCAGGGTCATTACCTGAATACGGGGCATTATGTCAACTCCTCCCCATGCAAACCCTGATCCTCACAGTGGTTACGTTTATATAGCTTAACGAAGAGGGCACTGATTTGGTTGGAATTAATATTAACAGTAAATCTGCTGGTATAGGCCTAGTAAATAAGCGTGTTGATCTATCTATTATGACTTGTGCAAAGTGTAACATTTGTTTTCTCCGGGCGGTTAGTTACGGCTATCGTCCTTTTATAGAAACTAATTTGATAATTGTCCAAAAAATTACATTTCCTTAAGAAGTTGAGTGGAAGTCTTTCCCCAGAAGATTTATGTTTACAACAATAACCCACAGATTCTCCACACTGCATGCTCGGTTTCCTTAGCATTTAAAATAATAACAAAGTATTAAAAGTATACAATATTTATTAGTAGTTGGCAATAATAATTGACAACACATATGAATTGATATTGAATATGAGTTGAGAATTAAGAAGCCTGTGTGGCTGATTTAAGAATTATGAGTAGTTTAACTCCCGACCCCTATTAAGATTAAATGTTTGCGCAGTTGCGAAGGAGGGAGGTGAATACATTATAGTCCCACATAAAATGTGACGTTGTACTTCTTGTTAAAATTACGAGTTATTGCACAAGAGTACTAGTGCATTACCAACCAGATTTTACAAGTATAAGACACTGTTACCAACACTTCCATATTTTGACACTTTTTCAACTTATTATTCAATATTGGAAAGTTTATGCTTGTGTACCAAGATGGTTATAAGCAGGGGAGGGTCCAGGAATTTAAATTGTGCGGGGGGGGGGGGGGGGGGGGGTAGAACATGAATCCCACCCTCACAAATATGATTTAACAGGGGAGGGGAGGGGGCACCCCGGATCAGCCACTGATCAAAGAGAGGATCCTTGTGAGAAAAAGCTCTTATAGCCCTGCCTCTTGAAATCGACATGGCGACATGGGTACTTTTGAAGTCTAATGACATGCGACATTTTCATTAAATTCGACAGATTATAGAAGAACCTTTGGGGTGGTTTACGGCTTGCCCTTTAACCCATGGGATCGTCCGGTTCCGTGACGAACCCCTCTGGGTCCTACGGCCATCCTCGCATGTTACCCGCAGTTCTACATATAATTCTCATTTATAAGAGGACAAGAAAGTTAAATTAATAAGAGTATTTTATTACAGTTTGGAGGTAAAACACTTGAGTGGATAAGAGGTGGTAAGTCCACCAGTTAATAATACATTAAAATGTATGACGCGGTGTTGAGAGTTCTTGACGAGCTATTTAAGCCCTATAAATATAAAATGTCTGTAAGAAGGGATGGTGGGCGGGGAACGAAACCACAGCCTGGTTGTTGAAGGAAAGTTTGTAAAGTGGCGGGAATCCCTGGTGTAGTGCGCATGGGCAGTTGGTGAGGTGTAATAATAGTCCCCATAAATTTGCGCTCTTTATATAAATGCACACGAATTGCACAGCGGTGCAATCCTGTCCTCATTTATAAGAGGACAAGAAAGTTAAATTAATAAGAGTATTTTATTACAGTTTGGAGGTAAAACACTTGAGTGGATAAGAGGTGGTAAGTCCACCAGTTAATAATACATTAAAATGTATGACGCGGTGTTGAGAGTTCTTGACGAGCTATTTAAGCCAAAGATTGGTCCTTCAGTGCCCCTAGTGCTCGATGCACCGAGGTCCTTTGTCTCTGTTGAGGGGTCAGGTAGCTCCTGACCGCCGAGGAGGCCCACTTGCCATGTGACATGACATCCTCGAGGGTGGCCCCCCCGGAATGGTAGACGTAAGATGCTCCGCCACGTCTAAGTCCATGGAGCATGTAACGGTGTACGGGGAGACCCGCCAGTCTAAGGAGGGTCGCCCAGTTACGAGCTATGTGCTGTGCCGTCATGACGTTCCCATCCGGGTACTGAAGCAGTGGTTGAGTCCGGTAATAGGTGGGCGCCGCTCTTAATAGCTCCGTGTATGCCGTTACAGGGCACAGGATGGAGCCCGGCAGGGCCCACATTGTCACTGTAGTCGGAGTCTGTGATTTTTGCTGGGTCTTTGACCATTTGAGTGACAGGACGATGGAGTCCTGGGATAGTACCGCATCGCCCCTGGTTAGTTGTCTGGTAGGGCGAATGTTGCTGTAGTTTTGGGTGCTATGTTCGACTGGCGAAGAAATGCCATGAACATCCACGTCACAGCCAATCTAATGTGGGCTGGTTGTGGCAATGCATTTATATGGGCCAGCGCTCTCTCCAGGATATCCGGGGTAACTGGGAGGGCCGGCATAGGGACATGGCGGACTGAAATGGAGACCACCCGCATTGCGTTAGCAACTTGCGTGGAGAAGAGGGCAGACTTATGGAGGCCTGCCATCCCAAAGTAAGTCCTGAGGGCGCTGAGGTGATTGGCCACCGTCGTGGCGGCCAGTCCGCGCGCTGCCAGGTGTTCTATATACCAACAAATGTTATGTGGGGCGGGGCTATCATATAAGAAGCCCGCCCTAAGGCTGAAGTTAACGTGCCTGGTCTATTTGCGTGATGTTGCCGATCCTGCGCTCTCTCTGCCAGGGTTCTGATGTAGGGGTCTAGAAATAGAACGATGAGAATACATATGCAGCATGTGGGACAGTGATACGGTGTAAGCCAAGTTCGCTGATAAAGCCATCCGCCATGTGCTTGTACTTGGCGTTAAAGATCCGGTGACATGTCCCGAGCTTCTAAACAATTACTTTCACAATAGAATCGACCATACTCAAGTCCTTTAGGTAAACAACTGTCCCCAACACAATTGCAGAGCTATCCAACCGTGAATGCACGACCTATTTAAATCGCGTTGAGTGGGCACTAATTGCCGAGCATGCCGGAAGTGACGTAGCAAGATGCCTAGGCGGTAGCTGTCGGCAGTGGTCAGTCTAGTCACCCGAACTTGTTTATGTTGTTCTCTAGTGCAGCCTGTGACTTTAACATCGGATTTTTACACATCTAAATCAATCATGCCAAAGAGGTGTGTTGCTGCCAATTGTTCAAATGTTGCTGGTGAGAATGTAAGTTTGTTTAGTTTCCCTAAAGACCAGGAGCTACGCAGTGAGTGGACTAGGCAAGTTAAGAGAACTAGGGATGAGTGGAAGCGTCCTACTGCAACGTCTTTTGTGTGTAGTGAACACTTTCTTCCCGAATGCTTTGACCAAATACCATCCCTAAAGGAATCCTTTGGGTTTAAACTCAAGAATAGACGTGTGCTTTTGCCAAAATCAATCCCAACTGAATTCTCAAGAAAAAGAGCAGGGTCCCCACAGCAGTCACCTCCTAAAAGAATATCCACTGCTGCAAGAAAACTACAAAGGAAAAGGGTAAGTACGATTTTTAAATCCAAATAATACATGCTAATTAAATCAATTCTATATTATTTCCTTTATTCTTTGTTAAATTTATGCGTAGATTGTTAAAAACAAGTATTGTTATACAGCCCACTGTCTAATAGTAGGTGGTGACGGACTTGTTGGGATGTGAAGCCACACTTAGTTTTCTCAATTGAACTGAAAGAGATTGTAACACACTAGTGTGGCGTTGCTGGTGTAACACATTAAGGCTTATCCTCTCAGAAGTTCAAGGCGGCATATTCACTCAACAGGTGTTATAATGTCTCACTTTGGTCGCCCCACCCCTCTCCAATCCTCTCAGAAGTTCAGAGCGGTATATCCACTCAACAGGTGTCATAATGTTTCATCTTGGTCGCCCCCATCCCTCCCCTAGCCCCTCAGAATTCCAGAACGACACTCACCAGGTGTCATATTAATGTCTCAACTATTTCATCTTCTCCCACCACCCCACTCCCTCCTATGTTTATATCTAGGCCTGAGGCATTATCATTTTGATCCATCATCAATTTGTATAATCATAACATATTCAAACATCTTAAAATTTAAGACTATAATTTGTGATATCTTGCATAGATCATACATATTTTTTACACATTATTTAAATCTAATTCTAAATATTCTAATTTTGATATTTCAGAAATATTTGCTTAATAAAGGATATATAAAAGAAAAGAAACACAAGTGTACTTGCCAATCTATCAAACAAAACCAGATAATCATGGAATACATTTGCAGTGAAACAAAAGGCACGCTGCATATTATACAAAAACCCTATTTTTATAGTATAACTCATGAACAGTACAACAAAGGTGATGTATGAAATTAGACACCTTAGTAAAATTACCAAACATTCTATTTCAGTATACTGTACGAGATAGGATAGGGGTGGTGGCGACCAAGTGTGACATTATATGACAGCTGGTGAATGAATATGCTGCCCCTAACTTCTGAGAGGGTAAGGGAGGGGAACGGGCAGTTAAGGTGAGACAATACAAGGGTTTTCCATAATAATTATTCCACTAGTCCACAATGTTAGATGGCCTATCTTTGCAATAGCCCAGAACAAAAATTCACTCGCCCATATGGAGTTATTATCTACACTTTCCACGGGTCCTACTACAGTTATAGCTAAAATAAAAGATTACTTTGTTTTCCGGGGTTAGTTCAACGTCCAGCCAGGCCTTCAGGACTCTTTCCAAACTGCCACAAGGTTTAAATAACCCATACGTAAATGCACCCACTTTCCTTACAAAAATTATGAAATAACAAGTGCATTTTCATCCAGGTAACCTCAGATTGTCTGGCTGCAGCACAGGCAATCCCATTCCATCATCCACCAACGTGCATGGAAGAATTCAGTGGGGATTGGATACAAGAAAGTACAGCTGAAGCTGTAAGTATATATAGAAAACTATATCCAAACCAAATTACCTATCATAGAGCTCAGTAAAGAAGCAGATTAAACTGAAATAACCCAAAATAAGTAACAGCTCACTCACTACCCACTAATTGCTAATTGTTTGGATTATGTTAGTTATTCAAAATATACTGAAATAAAAATAATTGTAGAAAAACCATTTTATCTGATAATAGCACTGTAAGGTGCGGCTTATGGCAACTAGGTTGGAAGAATATTGACCCCTTAGAGTGGTAAACAGGAAGAAATAGGATTAAACAAAATTTTAGATATATGAAGTCAGTGTGCTTCCTAGAGATACATTTCGAGTATCAAAAGCCTTCGTGCACAAATTTCTATAGGGCCATTTTCTTGAAATCTGGGGCGTATTTATTGCATTGTCTTGTGTTTAGACAAATATTAATGTGGAAATGGCCCCTTCAAAATTAACCTAGTGCGGGAATTAAATTATTGATGCAGGAATGGCCCATCCCACAGGCCTATAGGGAGATCCCTGTGAAATATATACAGTTTCATTCATTTTTTTCAGAGTCAGAATGTATCTTGCCAAACGTATTTTCAACCACCAGAAAAAAGAACAGTCTCAGTCCAGGTGAAATACAAAGGGAAATCAAAAGGTAAGTGTGATAAAACAAAATATCAAATCAGCATATATATATATATATATATATATATATATATATATATATATATATATATGATTGATATTATCTGTGTCACAAGTTTAGAGTATCCCATTATTATAATCATAATATAAGTTTAGCATATATATGAATTCCATATAAAGGAGGTTCCTTTTACATTGATAAGAGTATGGATAGGTGTAGGATCTAGCCGACTTAACCCTTTAGACCCCAAACTTTGTATTTATAAACTGCTTGATTTCCCCAGGATTCCATGGATTTCCCTCTGGAATTCCTTCAATTCCTTGTGCTTGAGCAAGTTGAAAGGCTAACCAACCCCCATGAATGAACGTAATGGAAATAAGGTTTGAGTATTAGATAGGGAATTAAATAAGCTTTTAAACAATATATTGGCCGATTTTGTATATTGAATATTCATTAAAATGTTCTCCTTGGGGGTTAGGGTTGGTCCCCTCCTAACCCTCACCCTGTCCTGGGACCGTTTTGTCCATATTTAAACATCATTGATCCTTGATACCCCTTAATTATTGTCATAACTATCAAACAAAGTGTGAAATGTTTGAATTGGAAATAGTAACCTATATGGATTTTGAGTCTCCAAAAATATTTTTCACAAGATTTGCAATTTTCCATTTGATTTATTTCTATTTCAAATTTCATGAGTGATACCAAACATGCTAAATTCCCGATATTAGCCTGACATAATAAAGAGCCTAAAAATGTACTTTGCATCATCTTACCCCAGCAAACATAGGTTAGGGCTATTGTGGAAAAAATGTATCAATAGGTACTTCTCCTATGGTTCTATATCAATAAAATCAGGATGTAAACTTTTAAAGCCTATTATGTAGGAAACAATACTCTGTTAAAATAAAACTAAATGTGTGATATACCTCCAATTCACCCTATATGAATATCTTTGTAGGTACTCAGACTGTCAGCACAGAAAAGCCTCCAAAGCTTCTGTTGTCCACATGCACTCAGACTGACAGTGATTCAACTGACTCATCAGAGGACCTATCTGACGAGGAAGGACCACCACCATCAGAGTATGTACCATCATCACCATGTGATTCTGACATCTCTGACATTTCAGAGGAAGGAACTCAAACTATTTGGAGTGCTCTCAGTAACGAAAACATTCAGAGCCCACATAAAGCAAAGAAATACCTTGTGTTCTTCAGTGCCATTCTCCAACTGTTGTCCTTTTGTACTTGTCCAGACTGTGGACATAAAGACCTTACCTACTCTAAACAGGAGATTGGAACTATGGTTATAATAACACTTGACTGTAAAGCTTGTGGAAAGTCAACTCCTTGGCGCAGCCAACCATACCTGGGCAACATTCCCGCAGGCAATATCTTACTGTCTGCTGGTACTTTACTTGCTGGAGCCTCTGTCAACAAGGTTCATCGTGTCCTTTCCCACATGGGTGTCGCAGTAATGACGCCAAGGACATTCTTCCGCCACCAATCAGAAATCATTCACAAAACTATTCGCAAGTTCTGGGAAGAACAGCAGACTGCACTGCTAGCAGCTCTATATGGAAGGGAAGAACCATTTGTCTGTGGTGGGGATGGACGAGCGGATAGCCCAGGTTATTCTGCAAAATATGGAACCTACACCCTCATAGAACTTCAAGAGAAAGTTGTGATCGACATTCAGTTAGTTCAGGTAAATACCTCTGTCCCTAGATTTTAATACACTTGTAACAATATCATTTTCTTCAGACTTGGTATCTAGCAAATGCCATACATAATATTTGAGAAAATGAATTCATATTAAAGCACTTTGAAAGTCAGCATAATCAGTCAATCCTATTAACCACTAGCTAGTGCAATTCAATACAGTACTAGTGTAGTAAATTTAAACAATCCACTGATTACCCGGGCTCGCTGTATTATACAGTCATTTTCGAAATATGATCGATCAAATCGAATCTCGCCCGGGTATATTGACTTGAACATTTAGGCGGGAAACTCCATTGAACGATACCAGCACCAGCGGAAACAAGATCGCAAATTTAGACCTACATCCGGTTGTAATGCTGTGCCTATGTAAAGTCTATACCAGAAATTGACCATTGAGATATCATTAGGCCCCCTCGGGCAGGAGAGTGACAGCGGTCAAACTGTATTTCATCGACGTCTCAGCATTCAAATGCCTTTAGCGTGCTGGATTGCCGTGTAGTATGATTATGTTAATGAGGGTGAAGATGGCGGCCCCCGGTCTCTGATCGGAAAGTCAGCCGGGAATGCTCGCCTATTTCGCCTAATTCGCGCGCGTTTTAGTCGACTTAAGTCGCTATAGAGGTTCATGTCGATCTTTTATTGATGATGCCGATGTGTTGGGAAGCTAGATATCGATATAAACCCAGAAAATCGCATTTCTTTGCGCACTATGTTTCATGCGTATTCCCTTCCGGGACGAAGCGCATCGCGCGCATTGACCCTGTCAGCCTGTACTCAGGCATAGGCCAAAATGGCGCGACCTGGTGAACATGTGCGTGTCTTCTCCGCGGATGACCGCCTTTTACACCTTAAATCGGCATCGTCCAGCCTCATGGAGTATACAGTATGGATTACTAATATCAGGAGCTGGTCTGGGTCGATATATCGTGAAGAATTATATCGATATTGACCATCGGCATCGGAGAAAAGGTTAGAGTTCTCTGCGTGTATGTGAACGATAATAGAGGAAAATGGCGGGCGGCTTCACTCCACTCGCGCTGGCATGTGCATCTTGTTTAAAATCAATCGATAATTCGCTCGATAATTCGTATTCATATCCCCATATCTCATCATTCAAGCATTCCTTTCATATATAGAAAAAGAAGACGAATAACCCGGGTTTTTTCGGTTTTGTAACCGATAGTTTTCTCTCATACCTCAACCTGTGTCCTTGTTTGACGATTCTGTATAGAGTAAAATTTGGTGCTCCAACTTCAAATAACAGAATAATGATTATACCATTTAATACATTATTTCAGAGCAATGAATGTGGAGGAAGTTCCAACATGGAAAAGGAGGGCCTCATACGATCATTGAAGGTTCTCAGAGATCACCATCTAGATATTGACATCTTAGTTACTGATCGCCACCGACAGATTGCCAAGTTTGTGCGAGAAGAACAGCCATCAATCGATCATCTGTTTGACATATGGCATGTGGCAAAAGGTATTATCTCATTCATAACAAACATATTCCAAGATAGCACTCTTTACATCAACTCTTGAGGTTATCGGGTCAAATCAGCAAAATTCTCCAAAAATAGATATAAAAACTGAGAAATAGGGATTGAAATGAGCTTAGATTCATGGACCAATTCACTGATTCCTTTTTCAATATAGTTTATACATGTACCCAACATATTTTGTTTTTTTCAGGAGTAAAGGCAAAGCTGAGGGCAGCTGCAAGAAAGGCAGGATGTCATGACATTTCTTCTTGGATTTCAAGCATCGTGAACCATCTCTATTGGAGTGCAACATCAACACCTGCAGGCCAAGGTCATCTGATTGAAGCAAAGTGGAAAAGCGTCCTTGATCATATCCAAAATCAACACAAGAACTTCACCGAAGTCTTTCCACAGTGTGCACATGGTGAACTAGAGGGCAAAGAAGCAAGGAAAAAGTGGATTGTCCCACGTGAGCATATTATCATAGTATTCATTTGTCAAAATTTAGTGGGAAATGTCAATTTGATAGATAAATGTGTTTTTACAATCAAGACAATTATTTAGTTTTGTTTTGCTCTAGTGGCTTCCCTGATTTGCAACCAGTTCTGACTAGTTATTTTGGTATTACTACACTTTTTATGACTTGAACACCATTCTGCCAAAACACATATACTAAGAAATAAATGCCATAAAAAGTAGGACTCTAATCTGGGCAGTGTACACTTTGGTGATGATTGAAAACATATTTTCATGGACCTATCCTTGATATTTTGATAGATTCCAGAGCAGCGATAGAAGTGGAGAAAGTGATAAACAATTCAAACCTCTGTCGTGACACTCAAAATCTCTCAGGACAACACCAGACATCCGTGCTGGAGGCATTTCACAGTGTACTGATTCGTTTTGCCCCCAAAATGCTAGTATTCTCCTATGAAGGAATGCTGTGCAGGTAATGCATAGAATGTTAGGATGTTTCCTACAAGGTAGTCGTAAGCTATAACTATCAATTGGATTAGTTTCACTAATGAGGAAACATGGTGTAATTAACAGCATAATAATTTATGAAAGGATTCCAAATATTTTCCTTCAACAAAAAGGTAGCAAAGATTTGATAAAGGTGCTTCAAGACATAAAGGGCCCTCATCCTTTCCTGATGCCTGATGCATTACCTAAGTATATACGCTATAGACATCGTGCAGATGACGTCACAACATTCGAAATGACCTGGCCGCCATATTGGAGATCATTTTTACTGTCACTTTTATTTGCAGTTTCGAAGCATTTAGAATGTATCAGTATATCAAATATCTTTAGCATAACCTCACTGAATCATAATCAACAATCTTTGTGATTTAGAATTGATAAATTTTAGAACTAGTTCACAGCCACGTGGTCATGATCACCATGTGGTGATCACCAAAAAGTGATCACGTGACCAAATCTGCACAAGGTCTGTAAGCATTGGTACAATGATAATTTTTGGCAATTTTCTAGACAACTATGGTCAGAATGAGGCAACTACACATGGGTAGATTGGGTTATAGTGTGTAGGGTTAAAAAAAATCAAAATTCTCTTTATTACTACGTAGTTCTTTTGAAATTAGCCACAAGTTTATTTAGGTATTACTATCCTTTATATTCACTTTGCAGTAATAAGTTTAACCATTTTAGCATGGTAATTGTTACATATTTACTTAGTTATTTCTGTTCAGAGTGATCCTTGCTGCCCTTCACTTCAACGAAAACTCTAACAGAGAGCAACGTATATCCAAGGATGGAACACCACAGTACAGCCTGCATTATCCCAAGTTTAAGCTTGGGGGACATGTAGTACGAAAAGTGCTGGTACCTCAAACCTTTGGTAAGTGTTTGTAGTCCTAGCTTTAAATGGGTTTGAAGGGGAAGCCCCCTTTTTGCAAAGAATGCAAAATGATATGCTGCGTGTTTACACATAAAATTGGTTTTAGATATGATCTCATTTCTTTCTTGATCTTATAACTCAGTAATCATATTAATAGCAATTCCGTTATCTAAGCAAAATTCTCAATAAATCATGTATATATATGCTTTTGTACAATGTTTCGTTTGTCCATATTGGGAAATACTACATAAGCCATGAAAGTAGTAAGCATCTAAATAAATGTCACAAAATCCACAGATATGTGCTCAAAAAATCTTTATTACAAAGAAGTATATTAGCAGTCAGTCAATGATATGTTCTCATAATTATGTGTTGATTTCAGAATATGTAGACACCTTGATGGAAAGAATCACTTCAGTGCTGAGAGATGGGAAAAAGGGAGATCTTGCCCCATCCCTTGAGGTCCCTGGCACACTGAACATGAACTTCGACCGGCCGAGCAAGGAAGACGCAGTACAGGCACATGTAACAAGATTCAAAGCTACTGAGATAGTACTATAGATCTTGAGGGGGGGCATTCATGAATCCAGTGTACTGATCGGCTGGAAAGGTCTCCCTGATTCTGTTCACAACACAGGAGGGAAGGGGTACTCGAATATTCTTTCCCAAGAAATGGTAGCACCATCGCACAAATTGTCTGTACGCTGTATATCTCTTCCAGCTGAAAAAGATAATTACAGGTATTAGATCTAGGTTAAAAGGCTCTTTGCCCTATTTGGATAATTTTGCAATGAGGTCACTACGTTTTGAGGAAAATGCAATTGCTACTTAGACACTGATCATAAAATATAGTTCTAGATATAACTGAATCCAATCCATATGTCTCTTGGTGATCTTGTATAGATCAGCATGTATTTGTGATATAATCACCAGAATTCTCATGCACCAAAGAAGGGTTCGGGCCTTATATCCCTGTACAAATATTACGTTCTTTAACTGAACCAATGCCTATGTTTACAATACATGTCAATCACCAAACAAGCATCTTTAAAATAAATCACTGTATCACTCTTGAAGATGATGAAGTTGTAAATGCAACCTCTAGTATACTACTGTGATGTTTTCTAATGAATCAAATGTAAGAGTACTGTTTTTCGCCATGATTTGAAAATAACTATGGTCAAAGTAAATAGTGTTAGACAAACTCCCTCCTAATTGACAGATGTGGTTATCCAAATTATGTCTCGTCTATTTTAATCTTTGAATTTGATTTGGAATTCAACTCACTCATTTCCAGCAGGAATAGGGCCATAGTCTTGTGTGTAACCATAGTATGCAGTTTCCAATGCACCAATATGCAGACACACACCGGAAAAGAGGTCATGTAATGTAATACAGTTGATGCCAGGTTGGGTGTTTTTCTTAGCCAGTACTTTTGCCAATTCCATGCAGCATACTGACTCTGTTACTGTGGGCATAGGCTGGCACATTCCACAGGAACACCTGTAATATAAATTTGCAAATCTGAATATTATGTGTACATGTAGTTGTATGGAAGCTTATCATGATCAGGTCACAGCATCTGGTGTTGAATAGATATTTAGTTATGTGGGATAATGTTTGTAACTTGCTCATAATGAGTAAGATGGGACCAAGCCTTCATAAATGCTATAAATGAGAACCATTATAAGTAGGAAGATGTTATTGACAGTAATGATATGTACAGTATTTTCCATGTTAGGATCATCATTTGAGTTATTATAACATTTTGACTAATCCTATCGAAATTTTGCAGATATTTTGAAAGTATGGTTTTGTTTTAGGAATTTTTGGAAAACTTTCTCTATGGTTACTTTATAGTTTAATTGCTGATACGGCAGTGTTGTCTATGTCATCTGTGTATTCTAAATATCAATTTGCGTACAATCATGTTTACACTTGAACGGAGTGTTTGAAAATTAATAAACAAGTAATTAAACCTGACACAGTTGCACATTCTTTACACTTCATCAAATGCAATTTATTCCCACCTTCTTTGAAACAATTTGTTATCATAAATGGGATGGAATCACATGTTAAAGGTATCCTACCACATCCCCCACATTGCTTATTTTTCAATGAAATCAATTCAGCATATCATTTACATCATGCCCTAATCGTTTCAGTAAAATGTTAGGTAAATTCATATTTTACCCAGAATTATAGGATCATAAAAACTTTGCCTTTTTATTTTTTCTTCAAGGGAAATCCCAAATTCTGTGATGTCAAACGGGGAGTTAAAAGGAAACCCCATTCATCCATAAAAGGGAGTCCCGAATTCTTAAATATGTATAGAAATTGATATGTTCCTTGATACTAAATATATATATTTGGCTACATACAGGTGACGATTTTATTGCAACATTTACTCAAAAATTAATTTACATGGAAATCCCATTTTATTTCTTAGGGGAATCCCCATCATAATGACGTAGCAAGGGGAGTAATCAAATAGATCTCTCATGAGCAGTAATTGATTAAATATGATATCTTGATATTGTACATAACTAAAAGGATAGAAACTCGGGATATGAGGACGTATAAACAGGAATACACTATCTAAAGTAATAGGAATTTCATGATTCATCAACTCACACTTTCTCGTAGCTATCTACAGATAAATTGAATTATTGAAGAAATCCTGTCATTTTACCATGTGAGAAAAGTATATCTAAAATTAATAAATAAAAAATCTAAAAATTAATAGAAACGGGAAAGAAAACCATATTAGGGAATACAGGACAAGCTAAAATAAATGTGAATTGTTAATCATATGTACTATCTGATACAGGTTTAAAATACGTTATAAGGAAAAATTATGTTGCTTCTTTGTTCATTTTACATTAAAAGTAGTATACAAACCATTCTGTGTTTTCCAATCTGTTAATGTTGAGTTCGGGCCCTGGATCTTCTGTCTCTGCCCAATCCACACTCTCATTCTCGCTGGATACTTGGTCAGTTTCATATTCCTCTTCATCCAAATAGGGCTCAAATCTATATGGTTGAATTACACCAGACTCCTCCTGTATTTCCTGATTTTCGCTATCTATCTCAAATTCAAGATCACAACTCAATTCAGAATCTGTTTCAGACAATACAGCCTCTGCCTCTTGGTCACTTGACATTTTGGTTGTGTGTTCCCTATTAGATCGTATGCATTGACACCTATACAAGCACTAGTGTCCAGGCATCTTGTGACGTCACAACATGGCCCCCTCAGAAAGGGTGCGAGGGGAGCCTTGAGTGGCCAGTTGACCTAGATACAGGTATTCGCGCTGGGCGGCCTACTCTCTCAGTGCACCAATTCAACCTCTAATTGGCGTGATTCTTCACCTATTCTCATGTTCTACCCAATGGTTGGTAATTTAAAGTGCCTCAGTATGGTGTCCCCGGATCTTTAAGCATGGCTCTACTAAGGGCATCCGGCACCTCCATGAGTTCTCCAGGTATATGGTTGAACTCATACCTCACTTCGTTCTGAGCGGCGAGGAACCAGAATGCCCTAGAGCAGGCCAGGAGGACAGGGTCCTTAGCTCTCCCCCCCTTATATGCCTCGACTGCGGACATATTGTCACAGTTGACGACCACCACATTTCCTCTGTCTTGTTCCGTTGTTAAAGCACGTGCCGCTGCGAGGCAGTTAATTGCCTCCAGCTGCGTTATATGGTATTTTCCCTTGATCTTCTTGGGATATGTGTAGGAGTAGCAGTATCGTCCATCAGTGGCACCTGCCCCCTCCAGGCAGGCATCCACCCAGATTTCCCTCCTGGAAACCCTCGGGGGGATGATTGCCCTGCCATTATAGTCTTTTAGGAAACGTCTGAACCAGGAGAAGTCAGCTGCCATACTCCTGGTGACTTGGATCCTCTTTTGATCCTCCCCCCTCATGGCTGCTAGCAGCCTTCCCATGAAGAGGCGGGCTGGAGTGACCACCTTTGAGAGGTGGTTAATGAGGCCGACTGCTCGCTGAAGTTCCTTGAGGGTCAGTGTCCTCTGGCGCGATGCTTTGGCCAAACTTTGTTGAATTTCCGCGAGCTTCTTCTGTGGTATTGAGATGGTGTTGTCATTCAAGTTAACCTCGATACCCAACCACACCACCTGCGTTGCTGGTGGCTGGAGTTTATGTTCTGCAACAGTGAATCCTAGTCTTTCCAGTAGGTCGAGGGCCTGCTGGTAGTCTCTATCTGCCCGGTCAGCGGTGGTCACCATGACCAAATCGTCCAAGTACATCAGAGCGCGTATGCCCTTTACCTTAAGGGCCCTAATAACAAAGGATGCCGCCTCCTGCATAATGAAGGACGACATCCGCGCCCCAAATGGCATGCTACGGTCGAAGTAGTACTTTCCACGAAATGTGAGGACCAGGAGGGGCCAGTCCAATGGGCACACTTGGAAGTGCCTGTAGGCCCGGCTAATATCTATAACCGCCAGTCTAACTTGGTGGCTTCGATCCTCCCGGATCAAATCCATTAGGTCTGATATCGTTGGGAGTTTATGCTCTGCCTCCTGACCGTTGAACATGTGTGGGCGGACGTAGGCATTGACTCCGCCCTCCGGGTAAGACAAGTCCACTATCACACGCCGTTTTTCACTGTCCGATTTGGGCCTTGTCATTAACGGGCTCACCCTGCACCATGGGGTGAAGGGCTTGTCATCAAAGGGACCTGCCATCGCCGTATGGCCAACCTCGGTGGTGAAGTACTCGTCTACATGTTCCTGATAGGGCTCCGCTGATGGGTGGTTTGATTCTGGTTGGAGATCAAATGTCGGGCCCCCCGTATACTGTAACGGGAAGCCATACAGTACGCCCTGCAGTAACATGTCATCATTAGGGTGGCCTGTAGACTCACTCCTCCAGGCCGACGGTTGTAGTGGGGAGGGAAGTCGGAGCCTCGCGCCCGCATAGTTCGGCCTTCCCTCCGTCCTAACGGCATCATATATAATGGCCGCCTCTGATCCAATATCTGGCCTTGGGTACGGCCAGTTACCATATGTGTCAAAATTAATATTTTGATAAACATCCGCACACTCTTGGCCTGTATATGACCTAAACTTGCTGTCTAAATCCAGATCTATATCGCCTACCTCCTGTCTAAGCGCCGCATCATATGTGGTGGCGGTGCGGAGGGCGTGATCCTCGTCCAGGTGTGGGTATGCCACTGTCCGCATGAAGGCCGGCCAGTCTGGGGTGCCTACGGTGGCAGGCAGTCCCGGCCCGTTGGCGCCAGCTGTTATGTGTGCTTGCCCGGTATTTCTGTCTTCAGTTACCGTCGCGTGCCATGTATCAGGCCGTGTATACTGGTCCTGACCCACGCAGTCTATATTCTCCGGCTTGTCCTCGCAGCCACTATGTATGTTGTCGTCCACATGGGCCGCAACGTCCGTGCCGGGCAACTCACCGTTCCCGGTGACCAGTCCGTGGCCGGCATTGTTTTGACCGTGAGCGCCATTTTGACTGGTGCCTTCTGGGTTTCCGGTAATGGCGCCCGTTTGTTTATCAACATCATACACGTGGCACTGTTTACGAACAGCCGCATCGCGTAGGTTGATTCGCTCACCTGTCGTCACCGGTTCTTGCTGTGCTGCCGATGTACAGTTTGTCCTTTCCCCGGCAAATATTCCACAATCGCCTGTTTGGGCGATTGGGCATGTCGGGGGGTAGTTTAGTTTTTTGACTTTTGGTTGTCGGCGGTGTCCTTTTTATAGGCACCGTTGCCCTGTGGATTGTGCTTCTTTCCATAGGCCTTGCCGTTTGTGTCCCAATCGCCCTTACCCTGCTGGTTCTTTTTGCGATTACACGTCTTAGCATTGTGAGACGTATAATCAGTCCTTTGGAACAAGGGAGCTGTGTAGTAGCAAATCGCACATGTATGTAGAAAGCGAAGATCGCCCTCATGGTGAGGTGGCGATTGCTTACAGGTGTCGTTATTATAGTACGGGCAGGGGACGGGGGTAGTCGTATCAAACCTACCATGAGTCCATGCGATCCGGTTCCTCTCCGACGCGAACAGATTCTCATCTCTCCACGTAGCCTGGCCATCCTCCACGTAGTCCAGACACGTTGTCGTCCATGTACGGACCGTGGGCCAGGCCGCCGCTGAGGCATCTTGTGCGACCTGTGATAAGTGGAGAACCATGGCGTAGAGTTCCGTCTCCGGATCAATCTCAGTGAGGAGCATTCTGGCATAGCCACACATGTACTCCTGAAACGTGAGGTCTCTCCTATTCTTCTTTCCTGTTCTATCCTTTACTCGTTTTTTCATATCAGGGGGGAGAGCTTCGTGGGGTCTAACTGTAGGTGCTGCTATATCACAAACCGTACCTGTTGATGTTCCCATTGGCGGGTATTGCCGTGACAACGCCTGTGTCACGAGCCGCCTAGCCGTTGGGTCTTCCCTCCTGATTTGATCGTCCACATCGGTGTCCGACTCCTGTTCGGACGATGAGCTGGTGGGGAGCTGTCTTGGCTCGACCCTGCGCTGCTTCTGCCTTTGTCGTAGTTGTGGGAGGGGCTGGTTACGTAATCCGGCCCGGTCGACTGGTTCGGCCCTCCGCGTAAACGTGGCGGCCGTCGCCTGTGTCCTCCTATGATGGCGGGGCTGATGCCCCATTCCAAGTACCGGTAATTCGGGAGCGACGAAGGGTTTATTCCTGTCCTGACGAATCACCTGTGGTGTAAGAGTCGGCGGTAGCTGATTGTACTGCCGAACATCTATTTGTGCCGCGTCATTGGCAATAGTTGGTTGAGCGACGTGCGCGAGCCTGGCCTTGGCAGGCGGGGGGTTGCCCAATGGCTCCCCCCGTGGCTGGGCCTGCCCTGGCTGGCCTGGTTGCAAGCGTCCGTCCCTCATCTTGTCACAAATTTCCTTCATAATATTTTCAAGTGAGGCCAACCTTGTTCTAACGTCATCGTCACGTTGTTGGTCGGCTTCAAGTCCATTGCTATTCCGTTGGGGTTCCCCCTCATCGGCCGAGTGGTATGGTCGGTTTTGTATCCTATAAGCTATGGCGTCCATTTTTTCTCTAAGCGCGTCGTCCTGTGCTCTCGCGATTCCACCTTCTGCCATGGTAAAACGGCAAATAGCCGGGCTCCGCTTATCCAATACTTGTGAGACTGGGGAGTCACAGTAGAGCTTTTGAGGAGTATTAGTGTAGAATTTTGTAATATAAATCCAAATATTCGACTATTTCACTCCATGAACGAAACCACAGCCTGGTTGTTGAAGGAAAGTTTGTAAAGTGGCAGGAATCCCTGGTGTAGTGCGCATGGGCAGTTGGTGAGGTGTAATAATAGTCCCCATAAATTTGCGCTCTTTATATAAATGCACACGAATTGCACAGCGGTGCAATCCTGTCCTCATTAGTTATTTTGCATACATGTTTACCAGAAAAATGCTCCGTTCCCACACCGGGAATCGAACCCGGGCCGCCTGCGTGAAAGGCAGGAATCCTAACCACTAGACCATATGGGAGACCTGTACCCTGAGCTCTAGTTTAACATTATTTAAAGCTTTTTAAAGTAATTGCTTTATTAGCCCGACCAGAGCTTTATTGGTATACAATGTAACAGTAACACGCATAAAGCTATTTTGTGTCCTTTCCGTGAAAGTAGTTGGCACATTGTAGGCCTAAGTTGGTTGAGCACGGGGCATTTGTACAGAATTTCCCGGGCTCAGTACTAGTAAGTCCTGTCACGTTTTAACCGTCGAGCTTAACAGCCACCAAGGGTTAGCTGAAACGAGATGTGGAAATGGAAGTTTGATCTCCTTCAAGTACCGGCTACTTAGAGCGCAGGGATTTACGATTGTCGCCGATCGCACATCTCGAGGAACACTAATCCCCAATTTGAGATCAGCTCACATGGCTGACTGTAGGATGAATCTTCTGAGGACGGATTCAGGAACTGCCATGGACTCTTTTGTTCATGTGATGAGTTTTTGTACATCCCTACTCCAAAATGGAAATTATCAATCCTAAACAGTAACCTTTTGTATTAGAGTTGCGTGATTTGAATAGCAATAATTTAAATTCTGGATTAATCGATGATGTGCATTTATAGTTTTAGAAATAGATTATGATAGACACGACTTAATCATGGATTGAGAGTTCCATCATACATGTAAGCCAACAGATACTTTTTGATTTGCTTGCACATACTAAAGGACATTATAGCTCCATACATGCAGCGTTAATTTTATATAGCCCCTGGTAATTCTATTAACCCAAACAGTATTACTGTACATGTCATTGGGCGATGGATTAATGCATCTGACTTTTGATTATTTCTAAGATGAGATGGTAATATGTTGAAAGGTTAAGGAGGCTAGGAAAGAAAATTATTGTAAACAATTGTTTTGATAACGAGCAGTGGAATGAAAAAACTTGTACACAGGAATTGGATTTTTGAATAATTTTTGAATAAAAAAAAAAGTGATCTGAATGTCGATAATACTCTGTGGCATAACAACAACGTCGATAGTATAATCATACAATTGGTATTACAATTTTGTACTATCTCCATGTAACCTACATAGTTGAATGAAGTAACCGTGAAGGCTTACTGGCAATATCATACATGTACTGCACATATGTGTCCCGATATGTGTACACTGGGTATATGTAGGCTCCACCCCAATAAAACATGTAACTACAAATTTGAAAGAGGTGCAATAAAGGCTTAAGCAGTGTTAAGCCTAATCATAGGTTACATAATGTAGTTCTCTCATACCCCACAGGAGGCCCTCGCTGTCGTTGACTGGTCACTGTTAGGCTGATCTGCTGATACCTTTCCTGAGCCGTTCCTGTGCTTCCATCTTTTGGATATGGTTAATTACCCGTTAATAAGTTTAATTGGCCAACAATTTGGTAATTGAAATCAGAGGGAGCCTTTATCTCGTATATATATATGTTATCAACTGCATGCATCATCGTATCATATCATTCAAACCATGCCAAAGAGAAACTGATCAACTTGCGATATATAAGGACGATTTTTGTTGTTGTAGGCCTATGTACCAGCGGGCTGACAGCTTCGTTTTAATAATAAATTAAGAAATAGATCTAATTTCACTAATGGAATAGTCTCTCCGCTCAAACTTAACTGTCTGAACAATGAAACCATACTTATGATTACGTTATACAGGCATGTAACAATTTTTATCCACATGACAGACGGTTGTAGGCCTATGCATGGGGTGAATAGAAATTATACAAATTCTTTCGTTCTCAGTATGAGTAACACTGTTTATTATAGGTCGGCTTTTTCACTCGGTCAGTGAAATATCTAAGTCTGACTTTAAAGTCTTTAAAGCTTTAAAGCAAGCCGACCTATTCTCTTCTTGGGTAAACTTCTGAGATCGGTGACAGAATTTCGCGTTATGCCTGTAACGCGGCAAACAGCCAATGCTATTCCTATGGTGACCATGTCCCAGCGCGTAAACTGCCGCGTTATGCCTGTAACGCGTCAATTCTGCCAATGCTATTTCAATGGTGACCGTGTCCCATCGCGCGGCTGCTGCGCGTTATGCCTGTAACGCGGCAAAGTGACGATGTCCCAAATCGATTCTGAGCTAAAATAACCACATTTTGGGGCTTATTTGACCTTACATCGCAGAGATTTGGATATATAGAATACAAATAAATCGTCCGAAATCGTCCGAAATCGTTATATGACCAAATAAAACCAGAAATCCGTGCAGCGTTACCGGGCGTGAGGCGCGTCAAATGCCGCGTTATGCTTGTAACGCGGCAGCCGCTTTCGATCGGGGAGGAAGGGATCTAGGTCAAAGTTCATCAAATTTGCAGGCCTATTTCACCATGAAAACGGTCGATCTAACTTTAGTTATTGGTATCCACAGATAGATTTCGACCCATAGCTAAGCCTCCCACTGTCCCAGAATCGAAAATAATGCGAAATAACGCGTCTAAACGCGTAAATGCATCGCGCTGTTTTCTTGCAATCCTTCGCCTCCCCACCGCTTGACACTGTCACACGGCCGGGGACAGTGCCCGCGGTCGGACGTGTTGGCGGGAGGCTCCTCTTTCGCCGCCTGGAATCCTGGATTACGGCGGTATCTGATGCTTTCAATATATATATTTTGGAGTCTGGATCCCCTTAAACGCATACAACGCATTGACAATTCATGCGTGAACCATGCGTTCGTATCGAAGGGAAAAGATTGGATCGATCGGACACGTGGAGTCACTGTCACACCTAACATGGCGCCGTCAACCCTTCGCCGGGTTCTCTCCCCATCACGCCTGCATCGATACTTTGAACTCAGAAAACCAGGATGACATTTGGACTAAACGCATCTTTGTGGACCTGTGGATGCATACTAACGCATGAAGAGGTCTAAAACATGCGTTCGTATCGAATGCAAAGACATTGGATCGATCGGACACGGGGACTACGCCGGGTTCTCTCCCCATCACGCCTGCATCGATACTTTGAACTCAGAAAACCAGGATGACATTGGACTAAACCCAATAATTGTGGAGGATTTAAGTATTTGGAAGCATTCAGGACTCAGGTTATACAGGTAGGTACATATGATATATCTTTTCCAGCAGTTCAAATGATAGGCCTAGACAAGCTGCTGGACTCAGCCTCTCGGGCATTCGACACTGGCAATCTGAAAAATAATTATTTTAGGCCTTATTACCCCTACCAAAATGAAATCCATGTATATATCTATGTTCCCATATATCTCAGGGTCCTATATATCATAATATAGATTGAAATTTTAGGCCTGGAAACGCTTGAAATAATATTTTACTGATGGATACAGTTTTAGCCTTTAGGCCTAGAGGTTGGATGTCAAAGCAACTTTGGCGTTTGGTCGGACACTCGCAATCTGAAAAATAATTATTTAGACCTTATTAGACCTATCAAAATGAAATCCATGTATATATCTATGTTCTTCTGTATCTCTGAGTCCTAAATATCATATGCTTTGATTATTTTAGGCCTAGATACGTTTGCAATAATATTTTACAGATGGTGCAGTCTTAGGCCTAGAGGCTTGCTGTTCAAAATGATTCAAAAATTAAATTATTTGTGAAATTGTCACTATAGTGTCATTTTTTTCTGACCTACCACCAAAATATTCAATCTGAACTTAAATATGTCTAGGCCTAAGTCACTGTCAGTGTCTGAATCATTCCCATTCAATGTTAAAACATAGGCGTCACACTGTCAATAAGTTGTTTGATTATTTTAGGCCTAAAGATTAAAATGGGCCGACCTACTCTATCAAATACTTTTGATAGTAACTTTGGTCATTATGTCGTTTTGTCTTGTTGATATACTGTGTATTCTTAGAACACGTTATCGAAATATAGATCGTACTTAGAAAATCATTTATTTTTATTCTCAGTACCATTTCCAGGGCAATATATTGTGTGAGAGAAGCAGGGAAAATCAAAGTCCCAGGTAGTATTTTCTCCTACCACACAACTTACTATTGTCCTTAAGGCCTGTACCGCATGAAATACCGACGTGGCATTAGATCACGTTAGCGCCGGCGACGATCTTCCCACTTTTCGATCCCTATTTGCAAAGCTAAGAGGCAGGCCAAACTGCCCGGGTCTTCGCTGGGGGGCTTGGCGGCCGCAGCAGGGGGTGACGGACGCTGATCCACCTGCCACAGCCGCCAACCCTCTATCAGGAAGTAAGGCAATGCCCGTTACAAATAGCAGCGTAAACACAGCTTTTATGTGAGAATTGTGACCAGGGATTGTCCGCCATGGCGCCTCCTTCCTCCTCGGCCGGCGAACGCCCACCCGCGGCCCTGCTGAATGAAACGCTGAGCCTTTTCCTCCCTTGGCCTGACCAGTGGATCTCATACCACATACAGGCAGAGATCCCGCGCCCATTGTGGCAGGCCTCTGGTCGCCAACAGGCTTGTTAGCCCGGCCCCACCCTCTCCCCGGGATCTCCATGTTTACTGGCCGGCCAAGGCCCCGCAGTCTATCCGTTGGCTTAGGAGATCAACTGAAAACAACAAAATAGATTGGGTTTTCAAGGTAGACTTGGGAAGGCCAACGTTAAAATTCGAGCTTTTGCATCCTTGTTCTTCGACTATTGCTTACCCGTTGCTGTGATTGATGTTTGTCACACTGATATGAAATATGTAGGCCATGACATCTATAAACACCTGGAATAATTTCACATTTCTATCCTCCAAAGTAAAACATTGAATTTGCTCATGTCCGGTGAAACCAAAATAGGGCTTGAACAAGGACCAACTAGTCATTATATATTTAAACCTAATTGACGGATAATATAGATATAAGAATATCATAATTATATGGCTGGAGTGATTAGACGACGTCTTAAATTGGATGCAGGCAACAGCTAGCAAGGATAAATAAGCATATATTACACTACCGTAATCAAAATATGGCAATATCATGGTTTTATAAATGTTTAAAGCAGCAGATTTAGTTATGTATCTCCTTATTTTACTCAAAAGAAAAATTTTATGTGAAGTGATAGTTATTACATTTGATACATGTTGTTTAAAATTTAATAAATGGTCCAAAGTCATGCCCAAATATCAAAGTCAAATAAACAAATAAAAAAAAATAAAAAAATATGATGGTACATTTTGCAAAGTGCAACCATTCATAACAGTTGTTTGCTTGGTACCTAATAGTCTTTTAAAGTTACTTCTACTGGCAAAATACATGCTTTTAGTCTTTTTAGTATTAATGGCTAGTTTATTCTCCTTACACCAGGTTCCTATTTTATCCAAATCTTCTTGGTGTTTATCATGAAGTTCATGGATGCCATCTAGTATAGTGTATACGGCAAGGTCATCAGCATATAAAAGGTAGTTAGAATTCGAAATCATATTGCCAATATCATTTATAAAGATAATATATCATTTTAACACTTTATTTCAAAACCCTTAACTATTTTTCGTCAGGGGACTGTATGGCACTTATAGGTCAATGCAGAGAAATAGCTTTATATAATTTATGTCAAAGGTATTAACAATGGTGTGCAGACAAAATAACACAAACTACATATAGGCTATATATATGGTGTTTACATATTGCTAGAAATAACTTTATGTAGTATCACACCACTCGGACGCACATATCTGGACATACAATGGTTCTTGGATGATATCTGGACATACAAAGGTTCTTGGATGATAACTTCATTGTTTGACAGCCCATACCAACTTTGTAAATGAGGCTTACTTCTGGTAGATCTCATCTCATTTTCCACTAAGTACCCATGAACTTTCACCCCCTACAACCACCAGACGCAACTTCGTGCCTAACCAGCTATCCCGATGGCGCTGCAAATGCGGCAATTATGGTCATAGCTTGAGATGAGGGATCCTTATCGTGATTTACATAGCCTCGGCATGACAGACAGTCATGTTGGCGTACATGAGTCGACAGTTTGGTGTATTCGGAGCCACCCACACTTTTAGAAAGGAAGGGGCGGAGATTTTCAGATCTGGTTGATTTCATATTTCTTTAATGCATATGGCCTCTTGATTATGATACCTTTCAGAAGATTGATTTTCTCAGGTTGCAAAGCAATTTAAGGTCATTTTGACATTTTCCTACTCCGGGTCAGATTATTTTATTAACCCTGATGTTCATCCCAGGATACAAACATTCTCATATAACCACTGAAACGCTACACGCTTTTGGAAAGAAGGGTCAGTATAGGCCTATTCTGATTACATCGACAATTACCATATCATCTAATAACACAAATAATAACTGGACTATTTCATTTGATAAATCCATGCAACTTTCCCATAATTTTTACGTATATAAAAAGCCTCCTCATTGTAAGCTCAAACAGTTTGGCAGTAGTTACTAGTACTAGAAACAACCAGTTTCAAGGGCACATCATTATACATAATTCTGAAATAAGTATGCTAATTCCGTGTCACCACTCACATGATTCAATCTCATGTTTATATTTAGTGCTATAGCACCTTGCCAAATAGAAAAGTTTATTGTATTATAAACCTTGCCGGCAGCCTTTTTGGTGCCATCATAAGAAGAATCACGATATGAGCCGATAATCAAGTGATAGATTCATCAAACAAATTAAATGACCTGATTTAGAATTCTTTGTCTTGTTTTTAATTTTCTGAAGCCTAAAAAGCAGTTGCGTCATTGTAGGCCACGGCACATAATTACATTTATCATGTTTATTATGCACATACCTTTGTAAGATTTGTAAGTGCACATACTTTTGAGAATATAGCTGTAGATAGATGTGCCCACTAATAATTCACTGAAAAGGAGAGATTCACAAACATGTATGATGATATAGGGTATATAAAAATACCCCTCGGTAAACTGTGTATGATTCATTGGTGTTTTTTTCTGAACGTATTCTTTTAAATTTTATAGAGGACAGCTACTATATCTTCTCATACACCCTTGGGAAGAACAATGTGGTTCTCCAGCTTTACACTTTGTTCTGTTTTCTTTGAGATGCTGAGGCTCTATACCAACAATTTACCGTATCCCTCAGCCGTAGAGACAGAGTGGTGTATGGTCCAGTGGCGACAGCAATGTTCTCGTTATTCGAGAAAATAGGCAGAGTTACAGTATTGTGGAAACAATAGCCACTGCCGGCAAGTCTTAGGGGGTGGTGAGCACCTCTCAGCGGGGGTTAAGAGCAGCTCTTGGTTCTAACCAAACGGCCGGACCGAGGGGAAAAATCCCCTATTTTACTGCCACCGCTTGTGCTGTGTATAGAGCAGGTTCTCAAAGGTCGCATGTTTTATGGGTAATTCCGAGAGAAAGCAGTGATAATAGACTATTTAGGCTGGCTGAATAACAAGGATATTGATTTATGAGCGAACTGTCATGAGGGAAAAACAGGGTCGACGAACTGGGGAGAAGGAGAGGGAGAGAGCAACAAGGGGGTAGGGAGGGAGTGAAGGTGGCTTCTCTCTCCCCACCACCTCCCTGCGTCTACTTCCCCTACTCTACGTCCCCACGAGTCTCTGCCCCACCCCTCCATCCCATAATGATGGATGACGTCAGGGGGGTGTTGGTCGACTGGTTCCGGGCCTGCCGACAGGAGGCGCCAATTTCACGAGGTCCCGGATGAACGCCAAGGTGGGGCGTGGACAAGTCTGGGCGTCGATAGTCAAGACGGCCCCCTCCAGGGGGCGCGTGTTATAGACGCGGGCGTCGCCGCCAGGATCGCCTGTCACTGTGGGGCATCATGCTTCCTTTAGTGGGCCCCGACGACAAGGGGGCTCTCAAGGAGATACGGGGATCGCAGGAAATAGCAGGTTTAGGGTGAAAGGGGGAGTAGAAAGTATTGAGGGATGTGGTATAGACAAAGTGACTCCACCATTACACACCATTGTCATCACGTCCCGATACCGGTAGGGTTCCCGGCTGAAATGACAGCCTTCACTCTGACATTAAGAGGGTGCCCTTTGGATTGTGTGCTGGAAACAAAGAGGCGTAATTATAGCTCTCTATTCTCTGAACATCAAAACAGTTTTGGCGTTTCGCAGTCATAACAATTCTGTCAATGCTATACATAGCTCTGAACTAAAGTTCAACTATGTAAAAACTTGGCCCGCTTCATTCTTGGATAATGTGTCTAACATTTTATCGAATTTCTTGCGAAATGTATTTCAAAACGCTTAGCTTGATGGATCCATGCATGTAAAACGTGCCATAACGATAGGCTACTATGTCCCGCAAGTAACTTTTTGAATTACATAGAAAATTAGCATACCAGACTTCAAGCATTAAACCACAAATTGGAACGTTATTTCACGTTGAAAATACAAAATGCAAATTTGATTGGGTTGTCCATGTGAGACATCCGGCTGATGAAAGTAAACGCATACTCTTGAAAAGTATTGCAACTCTCCTATCCGTATACATATAACACAGGAGGTCATGTTTCTGAAATGATTGTGGAGTAATGAGGCCTTGAGGTCGACAGACTCTGTAGACCCAGCCCTGTCCGCTGCTGACCAGGGCATATCAGCAGCATTCCTCCTGGACCGGAAGGTGTCGCCAGAGATTTCCCCCTCACATCGCTGCTGATTGCTCAGTGACGTTTACTCCGTCCCGGCGGTCACTGAAGTTGGGGGTCTAGAGGTAGGGCTGAGGGTTAAAAGAGTAGATAGCGATAGAACAGAGGGGAGATACAAGATATAGGGAGGTAAAAGGATAAATTGAATTTTACAATTTGTTTGAACTTTTTCTTTCTTTAATTATTCCCCGAGATATGGAAGTTATTGAACGGAAAATTGTACATCTCGAAACGAATCCATTTACAAGGGTTAAACAAACTTTGGTAAGAGCAGTATGACAACCTCAAAGTTCCTTTTCGATACGATATATGATACTATAGCATCTGGGGAATTTGGGTCTTGTGGCATCAGGTGCACAGAATGATTTGCTCAGGTGGAGACAGAATGGCTGGGGGTGGGCGAGGCGAGCTGCTCAATTGAGAGGTCATAGAGTAGCTCGGCCCAGCTTGATCCCGGAGGCAGTGGTCACTTCAGTGTCCGAACCTCCCGTGCACACTGGTCGTTCATCCCTGGTCTGTGCTGACCACTCGCTGACCAATAAGGTTAGGGGTTGTTCCAAACGAAGGAAGAGAAATTGGGAAAGGATCAGAGTTCATGCGCCCAAGGTGCATTCCTAACAATGCAGAACTATTAGAAGCATTTGAGAAAAGTGGATGAGGAAAACACGAGGTCAGAGACCATGCAGGATGATTCTTTGCAAAGTGAATGGTATGCTGGTTGGGTTGGAAGAGTAAGCTTGAGTCAGACATATTGGCCCATTGAACATTTTAGCACGTATTCATCTGAAATAATTATGGTCATTTGTACGAAACAGAAAAAATAATGTCTTTAAAAGGAAACTTATTTAGATTATGTGTTTTAAGACTGAATAATTTTCGTAGATTTCAAACCAGGTTGATATTCTTCATCTTTTCTTGAAAACGACGGGTAAGGAAACTAAACGATGGAAAATATACAACTTTGCATATAGTACTAACCGAGAGATACATAATAAGACACAAGCATAAATATACCTGGCAGTCACATTGGAAAGTTACTAAAAAATCAATAAGAGTTAGATACGGCATATTCTAACGTTTTGGGTTAGACTGTAGAAGATGAAGTGATGGTTTGTATGGCCGGTCAGCTTCATCTGTGACTTGCTAGCGGGCAGCATGATCGTCCTCCGGAGGTTTATGGGCTCATTTACACCCAGACCCAAAACACCCAGCGGGGAAACTGCCAGAAAGAAACAAATGACATGGTTACATAATCGGACCACGGTCGAAGTGGGATAGTCTGAATGGCAACTTGGGGACTCGCGTCGGCCTGTTGGCTGTAAAGGCATTTCATTTGATGAACGTCGGTGAGACCACGAGTGAGACCTCCCGCACCTTTATAGAGAAATACAAGGGAGAAAGGGACATCTGAATTGACCATTCTATTTCGTATGAATCCCCCAGTGAATGATTGCAGATTGATACTTGGTGAGTATGTGGATCTGTCGAGCACTTAAATTTGCCCTTTTGCCTTAAGAACAATGTTCATCAGAGAAATCAGAGAAATAGAATTGTGAAAAGCTTATCGGTGCGTTTCGAGACTGTTTTAGATTAAGATCTTTTGTTTAAAAAATTACACGTTATCTAAAACTAATTGGGGGTGTACGTGTGGTAGGATCTATCCAATACTAATGGCTATATATACATATAATATCAAACGTTTTATTTTCATAAACCTTATACCTAAAGTATATTCCTTAAGAAGGCGGTTGGTGATACATTTATTCGACTGTTTGGGCTGTTCGGCTGTTTCTGCCGAGACTTGCAGAGGATGATTAATATAAATCACGTTGACATCCAGCAGTCTCTAATGAGGTAGCGAGAGGCACCTATAATGAGTCGCAGAGCCAGAGGGCCAGAGGGCATGGCAGATTAGTGAACACCATACCAAAGAAGTTTTAGCTACGTCTCACAACACATGTCAAAGGAATACATGTATTTCTCCTTTCAATGGCTGACTGCGTGCTCACTGTTAGTTATGGCAACCTCTGTAGTTCCTTTTGGGTTCATGTGGGTGCAATACAAATGGTCTGCATGGTTATCTATCAACACTGAAAAAAGGAGCGTTAGAAAGTTAGTCAAAAGTCAGAACTTTTTGCAAAGATCTTGGGACATTGTCCGGACCTTTAAACAATATTTTGACTATAGCAAGAGTGACTACACTAAAAGCAAAAGGTTACACATAGGACTTCAGACAAAACGCGGAAAGAAAGTTGAGGGGATCGAAAAGGGCCTATTCCCATGGGCCTATCACAAGTTAGGCAGACGTGCTAACCATTATCCTATGGAATACTTTGTTCAACTACAGTCATGACACATGTTTAGTGTTGCAAAACGAAATCTATTTGACATGAATTAGTTGAGTTCACAAAGCGAGGTCAGCTCAGTTAGTAGAGCATCAGACTTTTAATCTGAGGGTTGAGGTTTGGAATCCCTCATTTGGCGGGAAATGTTTTCTCTCAGTTATCTTCAAATTTGATCAGCAAAATGAAAAAAGCCATTACAATCATCATATTCATGCTAGTAGGTAAGATGTAACACACTCAAAGACAAGCCAAAAGCATAAAAGTGTGACGTCCCTGGGTGGGCTCGAACCACCAACCTTTAGATTAACAGTCTAACGCGCTAGCCGATTGCGCCACAGAGACTCATCTATGTAGTACTTGATACCTGCTCAATGTCAATAATGAAAATCAGTCTCTGTATTATTGTAACTGATTTCCATACACATGTAAAGGTAGTATAGAAATGTCCAACATAAGACATTGGACCTAATTTTAGTTTTACAATAGGAAATCTTTTCAACATGAATAAAAGGAAATAGAATTATGAATATTCTATATATAATTGAGTTCACAGAGCCCGGTTAGCTCAGTCGGTAGAGCATCAGACTTTTAATCTGAGGGTCGAGGGTTCGAGTCCCTCATTGGGCGGGAAATGTTTTCTCTTAGTTATCTTCAAATTTGATCAGCCAAATGAAAAAAGCCATTACAATCATCATATTCATGCTAGTAGGTAAGATGTAACACACTCAAAGACAAGCCAAAAGCATAAAAGTGTGACGTCCCTGGGTGGGCTCGAACCACCAACCTTTAGATTAACAGTCTAACGCGCTAGCCGATTGCGCCACAGAGACTCATCTATGTAGTACTTGATGCCTGCTCAATGTCAATAATGAAAATCAGTCTCTGTAATATTGTAACTGATTTCCATACACATGTAAAGGTAGTATAGAAATGTCAAACATAAGACATTGGACCTAATTTTAGTTTTACAATAGGAAATCTTTTCAACATGAATAAAAGGAAATAAAATTATGAATACTCTATATATAATTGAGTTCACACAGCCCGGTTAGCTCAGTCGGTAGAGCATCAGACTTTTAATCTGAGGGTCGAGGGTTCGAGTACCTCATTGGGCGGGAAATGTTTTCTCTCAGTTATCTTCAAATTTGATCAGCAAAATGCAAACCGCCATTACAATCATCATATTCATGCTAGTAGGTAAGATGTAACACACTCAAAGACAAGCCAAAAGCATAAAAGTGTGACGTCCCTGGGTGGGCTCGGACCACCAACCTTTAGATTAACAGTCTAACGCGCTAGCCGATTGCGCCACAGAGACTCATCTATGTAGTACTTGATGCCTGCTCAATGTCAATAATGAAAATCAGTCTCTGTAATATTGTAACTGATTTCCATACACATGTAAAAGTAGTATTGAAATGTCAAACATAAGACACTGGACCTAATTTTAGTTTTACAATAGGAAATCTTTTCAACATGAATAAATGGAAAATAAAATTATGAATACTCTATATATAATTGAGTTCACAGAGCCCGGTTAGCTCAGTCGGTAGAGCATCAGACTTTTAATCTGAGGGTCGAGGGTTCGAGTCCCTCATTGGGCGGGAAATGTTTTCTCTCAGTTATCTACAAATTTGATCAGCCAAATGAAAAAAGCCATTACAATCATCATATTCATGCTAGTAGGTAACATGTAACACACTCAAAGACAAGCCAAAAGCATAAAAGTGTGACGTCCCTGGGTGGGCTCGAACCACCAACCTTTAAATTAACAGTCTAACGCGCTAGCCGATTGCGCCACAGAGACTCATCTATGTAGTACTTGATGCCTGCTCAATGTCAATAATGAAAATCAGTCTCTGTATTATTGTAACTGATTTCCATACACATGTAAAGGTAGTATAGAAATGTCAAACATAAGACATTGGACCTAATTTTAGTTTTACAATAGGAAATCTTTTCAACATGAATAAAAGGAAATAAAATTATGAATACTCTATATATAATTGAGTTCACACAGCCCGGTTAGCTCAGTCGGTAGAGCATCAGACTTTTAATCTGAGGGTCGAGGGTTCGAGTCCCTCATTGGGCGGGAAATGTTTTCTCTCAGTTATCTTCAAATTTGATCAGCAAAATGAAAACCGCCATTACAATCATCATATTCATGCTAGTAGGTAAGATGTAACACACTCAAAGACAAGCCAAAAGCATAAAAGTGTGACGTCCCTGGGTGGGCTCGAACCACCAACCTTTAAATTAACAGTCTAACGCGCTAGCCGATTGCGCCACAGAGACTCATCTATGTAGTACTTGATGCCTGCTCAATGTCAATAATGAAAATCAGTCTCTGTATTATTGTAACTGATTTCCATACACATGTAAAGGTAGTATAGAAATGTCAAACATAAGACATTGGACCTAATTTTAGTTTTACAATAGGAAATCTTTTCAACATGAATAAAAGGAAATAAAATTATGAATACTCTATATATAATTGAGTTCACACAGCCCGGTTAGCTCAGTCGGTAGAGCATCAGACTTTTAATCTGAGGGTCGAGGGTTCGAGTCCCTCATTGGGCGGGAAATGTTTTCTCTCAGTTATCTACAAATTTGATCAGCCAAATGAAAAAAGCCATTACAATCATCATATTCATGCTAGTAGGTAAGATGTAACACACTCAAAGACAAGCCAAAAGCATAAAAGTGTGACGTCCCTGGGTGGGCTCGAACCACCAACCTTTAGATTAACAGTCTAACGCGCTAGCCAATTGCTCCACAGAGTCTGTGTACACATTGGTTTTTTTTGGCTACTCTTTTGTGATAACCAGAATTATAATCATCATAACCACGTGGCTATGAAATGAATATACTGGATTCTCAGGATATTTATCCTAAGATTTTTCATTGTTCAATTCATATTCCGCCCCTCCAGGTAGCACATGTTCATTTAAGCAGCCACAAGATCGTGAGATGAGGTGAGGTGCGACTTTACCAAACAAAGCTTACAGTATGAGTGTCAGGGAAGGATTAGGAGGCTTTAACAATGTATTAACTCGTTGTACCCCGCCAAAACATTCAAAATTTCTTAATTTTCCCAGGATTTTCCCAAATCTTCCAAGAAATTTCCAATTAATCAATGCAGGCCATCTATTTCTGGATTCTTCCAAAAGTTACCCATATAAAATGAAGACATATTATGGTTTTTAGTAAGTGATAGAGAATCCGATTAGCTTTCATTTGATATATTGGATGTATTTGTATGGTTATTCATCTCGGAATTGTTGCAATGTACAAAAACGTCAGGGCAGCTACGGCCGGACTGGGAAAATATACCAAGGGGCGGGGATGGCCAGAATGGGTAGGTAAACCAACGATTAAGTTGAGGTGTCCAAGCCAAAAGCATTCCATGTAACGAGATTTCTTATTTGTCTCCTTTTATGACTTTCATAGCGTTATTCCACCTTTGATCTCATCTCTGTCATTGGAAAAACACTTTCCTAAGAAATCCAAAGAACATTATAGCTATGAATCTGAAAATTTTATAACGTTATTAGACTTGTCCTGTTGACAGCTGGTTGAAGCAACTCCCTACTCTATTGTCATAGGCGGACGTAAATCTCATCTCTGACTTCAAGCCCTGCCGGAGAACGAATCTCCCTACTTGCTTAATTCAAGATTAGTAACAACAGTCATTGCATCATTTTGCATTCGAATGATAAACGGAAAAAATCATTTTAATTAATTTTATTTTTCTGACTTACCTGCTGGCTAAAATTCACATTTATGCTAAGCACAAATTGTGACGATGTTTGATTCAATAGAGAAAAAAAGAAATATCAAAACAAATAACAATTCCATTCCCTCGGAGTGGGAACCGCCTTCTTACCCGGGAAAAGACTGTTCAGAGGGAGATGGAGCTTATCATTAATGTATAAAACAGTAAGCTTTATTTTATGTGGGGTGTGGGCTACTTCTCTGGCAGTAACCTAACCCTCAGTCCGATGCTAACACCTCGTGTCCGTGTGATCCGGAGGGCCGACCGGGGGTCAAACAACCCGGAAGGTTTATGTAAATACCGCCAGTCCAACCTGCCCGCCAGTCCGGACCTATCTGGGACTGGAGCATGCGCGTGGAGCCTTGCGGCTAACCTAATCCGGGGGAGTCGGAGACAGTGTCCTGACGCAATCTCCATAATACATACGGCGAACCCGGCCCCCTGCTTATTGCCAATAGCCCGAATTTGTCATGTCGAGACGGGCCACTGACCCAGCTTCACCGGTCAATTATTCAGGTGGGCACGGCTGGCTAGATCACCTGGGGGTCCATTGCTATAAATTACTAGGCATTCAGCAGCAAAAGCGGCGCGTTAATACAGGCGTTTGGTTTATTTTGCGCCCAATCCTGTGTCTAGGAAATCAGAGATTTAAAGGGTCGTAGAAATAGTCCCTCCTGAAATGCATGGTTATGAATCGTTATGAAGCACAGTCTATTCAAACCTGGTTTAACTTTTTGCAGAGCATGCATCGCACCAGAATATCCTACTCGGGTACAAATCTTTTTTGTGTGTGCTTTTCCAATCTCCCACTTCCAGTTTTGTATATTATCTGGAGGGGGTAAGAATGATTGAAACTAATGTACGAATGTCGTGGCACTGAACTCGGCGATAACAAATAATGGAAACAAATATCATATAGAGGGTGGCGGCAAAGCTACTTGGGTGGCCCGCGGCTGTTGGTCGGGTCGTGGGGGCGCAGGCAGGAACCATTTAGTGCTGGATTTCACTCTTTCCGCTGCGCTGCTTTAGCGGGTAGCTTTGCCTACGGGGAAGAACAAAAACGGCTTCCCAAAGGTCGGTCTAGGGGTGTGTCGACTCTATGTTCTGCATTGAGAATATGTGTGGGGTTTCACTGAGGCGAGAGTATAGAAAATTCAACGTCAGATTTCTGTACGGCCTATATTGGATGTCACAAATGCAGTCCACCGTTTCTTTATCCACGTTGACAGTTGATCGAATGAAAAGTGAATTGTGTTTTCTTTACACAAGCTCGCCTGTCAAGACCAAGTCTCAGGCGTAGGGTTGTGTTGTATTAAAAAGGCACAGACACGGAATTTGACAGGGGTATTTGTTGAGCCGCTTTTCTTAACTATAGGTAAGATTGGTGCAAAGAATTGTTTTTATGTAGGTTGCTTGCATACTTTCTTTACTACTCCTCGTTATTTTACAACATTAATCATTCCAATATTAGAAAGAGGAGACGCATCGAAGTCGGAATGAACTAAGACTTAAAGAAATCAAAGGAGGTAATCAGACAAGGGGAATGAACTCAATGATTAGAATGGTGAACAAACAAATGCTTTTGGCTAACCAGCACAAGAATAGAATGATGGTCTGTATGTCTCTGACCCTGATTCGGAATTACAACTTAATTACAACATTAGGTCTGTTATGAATAATGATGACCAAAAGAGTTGGGAAATGCGTATTTAGCAGCTGTATAGGAGTGTCAATTTGTTTGCACTCGTAATTGTAGGTCAATCTTTTAATTTGTTTCTGCAAAAAGGTTAAGTTTTAGTTGAAACTGAGGGCTTAAATCGATTGGTTTCGGGAACACGTTGCCAATTTTCCGCAACATTTGACATGAAATAAGAACATAAATTTTGATCAATTCTTAACATTGCCCGATGATGCAGTAGCTCCTAATCTGCTAAGGGCATTAATCTCTAAACTAGAACTAGAGAAAACATACTATCATAGTGTGGAATATTGCCATGATATTATATTCATACTCTTTGATACTATGATTGTGTGATAGGCCTAAATCCATAAAAGCACGACACGAGTTCTAAAGACAAAGAATATGTACAAACATTGGCATAACATGAATGTTTTAATATCTTATATCGTAATGAAGAAATAAATATTTCCGTCTTGACAAGAAGTTTCTTATACCGGCACGAAAGCCCGAATCATTAAGTATGTCAATGCACAAAATCATGTAAACTGGAAATGACGTCAGGAAAGAGTTATTATGTGACTCGATTAGCCAACGATCAAGTACCATGATCCCCACATCCCTTGTCGTACTTTCGCCACAACTGTATGGAATAGGAGCCTTCTACTTGACCCCATTTTCATATACTACATATTAAGCATTGATATCAGTGGGTTGGAATTAGAAGGATCGCGTCGGACACAGACTGCACGAAGCACTCTGGTACAAGACCTAGACTGCCCTCCATTCGACTTTCTACATCTCTAAATTTCCTCCCCTTTTGCCTAGTATTACAAAGAAAATTCTCGTTTCAAGAAATCAATATTTAGAAGAACAAATAGATTTTTGCCCATTTAAGTTGGGATCCCGGAAAATATAGCTAATTTTAGTATTTTCTAACCTTTCTATGTTTGAACTGTGCTCACGTCCAAATAGTAACAAAAAGAAAAATAAACCTCTTCCAATATTTTGCATTTTACAACCGGCTTCGACTGATCAGATTGGCCTTTCATCCATCAATAAGTATGCCCGACATGCTACCACTCTATAGAGGGTTTAATTCCGCGTCATTTGATTGTACATACCTATATTTTTCTTTCCACCTCAGGGGCGTGGGGTGTGATTCCCGTCGGGGCAAGCTATAGAGAATGCACTAAGCGCGGTCTAAGACCTCCCCTGATCTTTCGGCTAATTAGAAAACAGTGAAGGCCCAAAGACTAAAGCCGGCCGTTTTCTTTATGGGCCCTGTGTGTCAGGTGGCTGGCGGGCCTCTCATTGCGGCACCTGACCGCTAGGGTGACCGCCATACTTTGTGTGAGCCCCGATGGACATGATTTATAGGCGGTGTCCTCAGCCCCTCTTCTCATGTAGGCCTCACCTAGCCCACTGCTTATTTGCATCCCCTAGGCGGGTCACGACCTCTACCCTCACGACCTCGCCTGTTGACCATTGAAATCCAGAAGCTCAGTGGTCTAAATATGACAAGTATTACTCCCAAATTACTACCCTTGAATACAGACTTCATTACCCATCATGAAATATACAAGCTGGAACGATTTGGGGGGTGGGGGTGGGGGGGTTCCATTAGAATTATTGTGTCCTCTCTGCGATTTTGGGGCTACTTGACATAAATAGTGAATGTAGAACAATGCTCAGGCTTTCTAAAAATGTAAACTGCTCTTAAATATTCTGAGTAGAAGCTGAACTGCGAGCTTCTGAACATGACATGGTCGGACACCTTAAATCAATTAAAATTGTGATATATGTAGCTTGAAAGTACTACTATCAGATTTTCTTAATTCTGACCTGGTTTCCATGAAAACCAAATGCTTCGTCATAGAAGTAATTCTATGTTTTGATGTTTGATAAACATTCCAGTTACCATGGCAACAACATGTGAAATTTTCGAAAATTTTAAAGTTTGATATTAAACTACAAAAAAAATGATTTTTAGTCAAATTTTGGCTTTTTTTCTTTTCTTTTTTTTTTCATTTTTGGTCAAAGTGTTTGCTATTAGCTGATTAGGCCCCTAATTCGCAGAGCTGGTCACAATATCTATACGAACACTTGATTCAGACCCCCATCCATTTGCGCTGAATTGTGCATTTAATATGTACAGGAAGGTACGTACATTTTAAAATATTTCAGACCCTTTCCCACTTGATGCGTACACTTAAGCTTGTACTTAAAGGAAAGCCCCTAGTCTGGATTTACTTCATGATGAATTGGTAGTTTACCTAGGGTAAATAAAGCAGTGCCATACAACTTTGATGATACCTTATAGGCTTACAGTTTTCCCATTTTTCAATTTACGAAAGCCAAAACCCCTCGAAGAGTAAATTCATATCCCATAGGCCCGCAGGAACTCTCTTTATTCCCGCCAACGGTTACACCAGGCCTTAGTTCTAGTGACAGCTTAGACACCAGCCCTGATGGTTGTAATGGAAAATCTATCACCCTGGGGTCCCCGATGTCCACTAATGGTCCAATTCCTGCCATAGTAAATGTGGTGAGGGATCAAGAGGTCCCCAACCATGTTTACGTCAATTCAAGGATCATTTCACTCCAGGGACAAAGGCTGGCCCTTCTGCCATATTTCGCCGTACTGAAAAACCCAAACCTTTATCTCAGTCTGAAAGAGTATTGAAAGGGTCTTAAAAATAATCTGTTATGGCATTTTATATATTATTAGGCGTCATCAACACGATGTTGATTTTACAGTTGCAATAACTGGGTCCACAAATAAGGTTTTAGTATCAGAGTATCTTTTGTATTGCATAACATGGGTGTATAAACAGGGAAACAATATCTTACGAGAACTGTACCATTAGCAAGCGAATAAAGTATTCTTACCACGAATTTGAACCATAAGTTTTTTTGTTTTTTTTGCAAAACATTGACAAAGATGCGATTTCTTTAATTCACTTGAACTAGGCCCAGGCCTCGCTTCCTTCTAATCCTCCAGGCCTCAGCTGTGGGCTCCTACTTTGGTCGACCACAGCTCGTGATCGACCGGAGAACTAGTCGCCCCGGGGAATCAGAAGGTAGAGAAAAACACCCCGAATGATTAATATGAAAACGGTGACTGTCCCAGAAAAACAAACCTGAATGGACAGTGTGATTGGGCCCCGGGGTTGGCTGCGGCCGGTTTTAGACATCGGTTAGCCAGTGGAAGGCGGTTGAAAACAAGCTGCCCTGTCGGCAGAGTAAACCGACTTTTTAGGTCTGGACACGATTGGGACAGACGAACATAGGGTAGGCCAAAAGTAAAAAAGGTGAAGGACTATATCTGACTAGCTTCTAAAGGGATTCAAGCCTTTCACCGAGAATTATATAAGTTGACATATTGCTAAGATTATTGTTAAAACAGTGTCTCACATTAGACAGGCAAATTCCGAAGAACAGATACATTTAGGTAGTCTACACTTGGTTCACTAATCTATAACATGTATTTTAAAATACACTCTTCAGCCCATCTGGATCAAGATGAAGGTTTCCTAATTTCGTACCCTTATTGATACCATGTAGAAAATACATAAGGATGATTGCCTAGTGCGTCACTGACGTAATTATACGTCTCTGATAGGCAAATGCTGCTGGCACACTCACTACTTCCAATAGGCCTATGATCACAAGATGCCAGTGGCGGATTAGGAGGGGGGGGTCGCCTGCCTTCTTTTTTTGTTTTTATTTAGTCTTTTCGTATCTTTAAAAAACTAGTGTGACGTTCTCTGGTAAGTCGGGGTTGCCGATTCTTACAACAGAGGAACGTGGGGGTTGTTCGGGTCTCGGGGCGGACGGGGAATCCGGGCCAAGAACCGAGATGTGTTTTTAGAGTCGTGCCTCGCGCACGAGGGGGGGGGGGCTGAGCGAATCGGTCGGGAATCGGCGCTCGATGTCAAACGGAGAACTGCGGGGAAGGGAAATTCTGGTAGGGGTACGGGTCGGCCGGGGTTCGTCTCGCTCTATCTCCCAGACCAGCATTCACCCCCACCGGGCGGTCCACCCCGTGGCTCCGGTCCGCGGGGCCGTCGGGCCGTCGGTCGCCTATTGTTTGGTAGCGTGGGGCCGAGCCTGCCGCGCCCTCGTCCCCGCGGACTTCGTTCCTTCGTCTCGCCCTTCATGCCTTCGTGCCATGCCGCGCCTCGGCTTCCGGGACGTTTTCAGGCCTTCGTGCCTTACTTTGGTCCTTCGTTCCTCGTTCCTCGGGCCGTCGGGCCCCTACCCTAAGTTCTTCTTATTTATCTCGAACTTCGACTATTTTATCCTAACTTCTGGTTAATTGCTCGGATCGGCTCATCTTGGCGGTTATTTCAGGAAAGAAGACACGTCTGGACACAAGGAGAACTGTTAAAGAACTCTGTTTATTCGGGCCTCACCGCCCCTTTATATACCCAAGAGGTCAGCTCTGATTGGCTGCTTTCAGTCACGTGATCTACAACTGACGTCACTTCCGGTTTATATTCTCGTTTCCGGTTTACATTTCACTTCCGGTTTACATATTTCCGGGTCTCGTTCCTTTACATTTTCGTTCCTTTATACTTTCGTTCCTTTACATATTCGTGCCTCTTTTTTCGGGCTTTTTACACTTTCGCTCATTCTTACATATTTCGTTCTTTTACACTTTCGTTCCTTTTCGAACATATATACCTTTTATAATATTACCTTATTTTCTCTTATTTTGATCTCTACATATTTGGATGAATAGCCGTTCATCACACCCTCCCGCACCTTCTTGAAAGGTGGGAAAACACGTCTTACGAAAACTCCTCAAAGCAGTTCATACAGCAATGACAACAGAACATACTCTAAAACCAGAAACATTTCAATCCTACGCTCCTTATCGGTAGAGGAGGAGGTGTCACCCTCTGTCCTCTCCGGTCTACTTCGGAGGGCCCCCGGGGCCTATCCGGCTAATTGTTATTTCTCTTCTTTCTTCTTTCTTCATTCTTCGTTTTTCGTTTTTCTCGCTTCTCGGTTAAGTTCATATAATTCGTTTTTACGTATCCTAGTCTCTTTTATCTTCGTCATAGTTCTTATCCTGGGTCTATTAGGACCCGTACTGCGCTTTTTCTCGTCTTTAGGATGAGCGAGCCAGTCGTGGCTCTTCCATCCGGGACTGGGGATCGGTCGTGACCCCGTCGACTCCCGGGAACTCTCTGGTAAACGGCCCCAGCGCCGCCGTCGGGAACTGCGCCATTGCCTCGTCGAACGTCTCCGGCTCGCGGCCCGTTTCCAGTGCCATCAGGAACGCCATAGACGCTGAAGCCATCGCTCTCGTCTTAGCCGTCATCCCTCGCACCTGCCTTGGGGGCCACGCCAGTTGCACCTGGATTGCCTCCTCCGCGTCCCAGTCCCGTATCGCTCGTGCCGTCACCGGAAAGTGTCCCTGCAAGATCCGGTGAATGGCCTGCGTTCGTAACAACTTGAGTCGTGGCGTTTCTCTAGATGGTCCTGCCGCCGGTGTCTCCATCCCTATGGACCCGAACACCGAATCCGCTCCCGACTCGTCCAGTTCTTGCCTGTCCGGCTCGTATCCTCTGGCCTCGGCCTGTCCCAACTCCATGTCCTCCGAGTCCTCTACTTCTGTGTCCATGGATTGAGCGGCCGGTATTTTTAGTCTATGCATCATAACTCGTGGTTGTAGCGCTCGTCCATCCTTGTCCTCATCCTTAAGTGGGGTGCCCGGTCCCGGCGGCGATCTCATTCGCTCGGGTGACGGCGGTCCCGGGGTCTCCTCCAATCCCTGCGACCCAAAGAACGAGCTTCCCAGACTGGCTCGGGTCAAATTGTCCACAGCCGCTCGTGTCTCCGGCGTATCCGGTGCCACCAAAATGTCCCTCATCCGCTTCAGTCCCGGGGGCGGTACCACTGGCTGCTTGCATACCATCTTCTCCAGGGGTGAATCTGCCCTCGTCGGGGTAGGGGTAGAGAACAACGGCTGCGTTGAAGCCATCGACGCCGTTTCCTCGGTCTTGGCCGCGTGTCGAACATACTTCACTTTTTCCACCCGGCCCGATGGTTTGAGTCCTTGCCTTTCGGCCATTTCGTAGAGGAACCTCCCCAGGTACAGCGCCTCTCTCTCCACCAGCCGGCCTCCCTTCGCGTCCCGAATACTGTCCTCCAGTTCTCGGTCTGATCTTGCCTCGTGATAACCCCTGAACGCTCCTTCCCGGTTCATCGTTCCCTTTAGATATCCGGGGTATCTTGGGTGTCGTGATTCATAAACAACCGACTTCTTGTGGACTGTCATCATAGTAAACTGCGCGTCGCTACAAGGTGGTTCTAGTCCCGTGGTCCGTTTCACTCCTGTCGAGGTCTCGGGTTGCGATGGTCCCAGCTCTCCTGCACTACTGGACTCGGCGATGATCAGGGACCGATCGCTTCGGACTGACATGCTCCGGCCCGACTCCGACTGGTCCGAGCTCGTTCCCTCCTCAAGTTCTCTCGGGACTTCTTGACCTTTTTCCACTTTTTCTTTCGGGACGGCTCCTCTGCCGCAGATCCTTGCGCCGGGGGTCTCTTGAAGGCTGGCGGCTCCTCTTCCTCTCCCTTAACTTTTGGACGTTGGTCGTCGGACGAGCTCACTAATTCCACCACCTCAGCCCCCGGTGGTATCCCTGAGCAACCTGGCTTCGGGGCGGGTGTGGATCTTCCTCCTCTTCCTTTGCCCGGGAGTCCTCTGCCGGGGAGTCCTCGTCCTCTCGGTTCTCGTGGTTCTCCCTGGGCATTTAATTTCCTTACTTGGCTTTGTACTATTCCGGCCACTTGGTCGTCTGTCAAGAGTGGTTTCGGGTTGATCACGGCTCGGCTCGTGCTTCGCGGCGACTCGGTGACTTCCTTCCGCACTCCTTTCGCGGCCCTCCGAGGGGAACGGCGCGTGGGCGTCGACCGTTCCGCTACTCCGGCCAAGGGTCCCTTCCCTGCTGCTTTGGCTGCTTGGACTCCCTCGCCGGCCTCGTCGGCCTCCGGTTCTTCCTCTGTTGCTCCCTGCTCCGGCTGCTCGGCGTCGCTGTCGTCGGACCCTCTCGATGCCCTCGGGTAGTAAGGCACGCGAACCCTCCGTCGTGGCCTCTCCGGCGCCTCCTTGTCCACCGCTTTCTCGGGGGGAAGGAATCCCTCCGGATGGCGCACAGCGTAGTCCCGTTCCAAATCGGCTACCCGGGCCGCCGTTTCATCCCCAGGAGCGAAACTGGTGTACGGCGGCCGTCCTTTTGGATCCAAGGCGAACGCCGCAGCATACTCCAGCCTCAGAAGGGGGTCCTGTTTCGGCATCCCCCTCAGCAGGTTTCCTTCGTGTGATTCCCACATGTACTTTTTCCAGTCCTGGTGCGTCGAATATGACTCGAACACACCGGGCACATGTAGTACTGCTTCCGTACTCCATCGTGCTGGCCTCGGATGTGCTTGACCAGGTGTTTAAATTCCTTTCCGCGACAATGTCCTTCCCAGCACTGTCCGCTCATCGTGTCCGTTTTCCGGGCTTTCGGGCCTCGTTCCAAACTTGAAGCTCGTCCCGTCAGCCGTCTCCGTTTCTGCCTCGTAGTGATGCTGCTCGTCTCACTTCTCTGCCTTTTAATCTGCTCGTCTGCGATGTGATGAATCCTGATCGGCTGACCAGAATGACCTGCTCCGGCGAGCGCTCTGCCTTTTATAGCCGCCGCAGGCGGAAGTGGGCGTGGCCTGCACTAGCGACCCCTGGCGTCAGGCTCGCCATCCACTTCAACGGTGGCGCCCCCTACTATTTCCGATCCCCGGGGCCCGCCGCTGGTCACCGCCCCGCCTGCCGTTTACCTCGCGGCCCCTCGCCATCTACGCGTTTTCTTCCTAGGCCTTTTATTGCCCCACCGGACGTCCTCGGTCCTTTCATCCTCTGTCGCCTCCTCTCGCCTTTTCACCTGGCCCTCGCAGTGCTTCCGCACACTTCCCGGAGAACACAGGGGCTCGACGTTATCATCCTCTCGCCGCCGCCCCGTTCTCTTTGTCATCTTCGCTTCTTTTACAACCTACTTTAAAGCCCGTCCTCGTTTCAGGCCTCGCCTTTTACAACCGTCCGTTCGTTCCTCCGGTGTTCCCGAGAGTGCCGCATCTACTCTCCTCCGGTCTCCTGGACGCTGTAAAGCGGTATTACCAAGTCAGCATTACTTCAGAAGTCTTCACTAGCTTGCCGCCGGGTCTGTTTTCCGTTGTAATCCAACCATCTTTTCCACGCTGTGGTTCCTCCGAACTGACCGGAAAGCGGCTCCGTGGGACTACTTTAGACATTCGGGCCGTCGTGGCTCCCGAACGCCGTTTTTCGTTCCAACCCCGCTTTTCCCACCTATATTACATCCGCAAGAGAACCAATCTTTAGCTAGGTAGCAAATCTCTACAGCCTAACGACCTGCACTCCTTACTGTAGTGGTCAACGCACCGCCCCGACTCAATGGCCCCAGGTTGATCAGTCCTTTTTGGCCAAAGCCTTTCTGTGTAGCGCCGATTTGGTCGTTCCCTTGGTCCTCTTCCACCTGCGGAATCGAGACACGAGAACGACTTCATCACAAAAAGGGGTGCCCCGTTTCCGTACGTGCCCTAGCGCGCCCCACCCCAAGCATTTACTGTGCAGCCTCGTATCCTTGCTGGTCAGCTACCATCCAGGCTGGCGCAGCGTGTCCTCGGTAGGGTTCCAGGCGGTCCACATGGACCACCCCCCCCCGGTTTCCCTCGTTTCTTCCGTACTACCACCCGTCCTCGGTCAAGCACCTTGACGATCAGTGCAGGGCCTATCCATGGAAATCGCAATTTCGTTCCCTTGTCCCTATCCACCACCGTATCGTGCACCCAGACCAGTTCTCCGGCGTGGTATTCCCGCCGAGTCACCTTTCCATCGTACTCGTGTTTCTGATGAATGGCGGCTCGTTTCAGCCCTGCCCGGGCCTCCCGATAGGCCGCGACTAGCCCTCTCTCCAGGCTTTCCACGTAGTCACCTACCCGTCGGGGTTCCTCCTCCGGTCCTAGAGGTCTCCCATAAATCGCCTGTCGCGGCATCATGGTCTGTCGGCCCAGCATCATCATGTTCGGTGTTACTCCCGTGCTGGCTTGCGGCGTTGCTCTATAACTCATCATCACGAGTGGGACCATTTCATCCCATTCCCGGCCTGTTGCTCGGCAGCTAGCTTTCAGACAGCACCCTAAAGTGCGGAAACTTCGTTCTATGTATCCGTCACTCCGGGGATGGTACGGTGTCGTTCTCGTTTTGTGTATTCCAAACAGTGCGCAAACCTGAGCCACCACCTCGGATTCGAAATTCGTGCCCTGATCCGAGTGTAGTTCTCGAAACGCGCCGTACCGTGCTACTACTTCTTCAACCAGCTTGTCCGCCACTGTCGCTGCCTTCTGATCCGCGATCGGGAAACACTCCAGCCACTTGGTGAAATAGCACCCCACCATCAGGCAGTACTTGTTCCCTCGTTTGGTGACTGGGTACGGGCCCGAAACATCCATGGCCAGCCGTTCCATCGGCTCCCCTACTATGTATTGATGCAGCGGCTCCCGTCTCCCCCGTCCTTTTTTCAGCAACGCGCAGTCACATTCTCGACATTCCTTCCGCACGTCTTCTCGGAGTCCCGGCCAGTAAAACCCTTGCTCCAACAGGGCCGTCGTTCTGGCGACTCCCAAATGCGCTCCTGCTGCGCCTCCATGGTATTCTCTCACCAACTTGGCCCGTTCCTCTCGGGGAACGACCAGTTGGTTCCTCCAACCATGTCCTTCTAGTTCCCAGTACTTCCGATGCAGCACGCTATCCTTGAGGCTTAGTCGTTCCCACTGCCTCCATAGGATCTTTGTTTCCCGGGATTCCGGAGATATGACCTCCCAACCTGGCCGGTTCGCATCCTCTTCCATCCGTGCGATAATCGGTCCTATATCTCGATCCCTCCTCTGCGCTGCTTTCACCTCCTGCGGGGACCATCCGGGCTCATACCCCCGGGCCCGCGTCACTACTCTCACTTTCTCGGTACCCTCGTGCTCCTCCCCACACTGTTTGCACGGATACCGGGACAACGCGTCAGCGTTCCCATGCTTCCTACCCGGTCGGTGTTGGAACGACACGTCGTGCGAGTCGATAATTTCAATCCACCGGGCAGCCTGCCCCATCGGTTCCTTACTTCTCTGTAGCCAACTAACCGCACTGTTATCCGTCCGGACTATTACGCGTTGACCATAGACGTAGCACCGAAAATGTTTCAAAGCTCGCACCACCGCCAGCAGTTCTTTCCGTGTGGTGCAATACTTTCGTTCGTTTGACTCCAGGGTTTTGCTCGTGTAAGCTATTACCCGTTCCTCCCCTCTCTGCTCCTGTGATATCACGGCTCCCGTCCCCACGTCACTGGCGTCCGTGTCAAGCCACCATTGTCCTTCTTCCTCCGGGAATCCCAATACCGGGGCCTCTGTCAACGCCCTTTTCATGGCATCAAACGCCTCCTGTCGCCTCGCGCTCCACACGAAAGGCTCCTCCTTCGTCGCCAGTTCATACAAGGGGGCAGCCAACTCCGTGAAGCCGTTTATATGTCTTCTATAATACGAACACAATCCCACGAAGGCTCGTACCTCATGGAGATCCCGAGGGACCGGCCACTCAGTTACTTGCCGACATTTTTCGGGGTCGGGTTCGATCCCGTTGAATGAGACAACGTGTCCCAAGAACGGAATCTTCTTCTGGAACAACCTGCATTTTCGCGCCTTCAACTTCAGTCCTGCAGCGTTCAATCGGTCCAGAACCCGTACCAATCTTTCCAGAGTCACTTCAAACGTTGGCCCGAAGACCAATATGTCATCCAGGTATACCAGACACTCCTCCCACACGATTCCTCTGAGGATTCTTTCCATCAGTCTCTCGAAGGTGGCCGGGGCGTTCACTAGCCCGAATGGCATCACTTTGAACTCATACAATCCTCCTTGAGTCACGAAGGCCGTCTTCTCTCGGTCCTCGGGTGCCATCTCCACCTGCCAATATCCGCTCGCGAGATCCAGACTGCAGAAGAATAGGCTCCCGCCCAGGGTGTTGAGGCTGTCCTCTATCCGTGGGAGCGGATAGGCGTCTACTTTTGTAGCCTGATTCAATTTTCGATAATCGATGCAGAATCTCGTTCCTTCATCCTTCTTTTTCACCAGGACTCCGCTCTCCTGGATGATTCCCAGATTTAACATATCCTCCACCAGTGCTCGTTCCTCTTCTCTCCTGGTGGCTGGATACCGTCTGACCCTTTGTTTGATCGGCATCTGATCCCCCGTTTTAATTCGATGTTGTACTAAATCTGTCCGTCCTAGCTCATGTTTCGAGGTCGCAAACATTTGTTCCCGGGCCGTGATGGCTTTTTCCAACTCTCCGCCTTCCTCCGTGGTTAGGCCTTTCTTAGCCTCCTCTATCATTTCGACGAGCGCTCCAGGGGGTTCTTTTACATCGCTTCCTATACCCCGTACTTCCTGTACGAAGGTGGCTTCTCCGAGTACCCTGCCGGTTTCCAATTTCGCGCCCTCGGTCCCTCGGTTGGCCACCCAAACTTTATTTTCTTCTCCTAACGTCACCGTTCCTGGGATCACTTCCAGTCCCATGGGTAATCCAGCGCCGGTGATGACAGCCAGCTGTCCACTCTGTCCTATGTCCGCTCTTGCCACTACTGTTACTCGGGTCACCTGGAGCGGGGGTATTTCCGTCGTTCCCTCGATTCTCATGACCTGTCCTCCGACGGTAACTGCCCGAACCCCATCCGTTCTTCGTTCTACTCCCGGGATTCGTTCCCCCTCTCCCCCCCCTTCGGCGGGCAGGAAGACAGCACTCGCGTGGGGCTTAACTGTTAGCCGGTATTTCACCGCGAAGTCGTTTCCCAGGATCCCTTCATCTCTACCGATGTCTGCCACCATGAATGTCCACTGCAACACGCGTGTTCCCAATCTTACTGACAAGTTCGTGCATCCGTAGCACCGCAGCGGACTACCATCCACCGAGCAGAGGCGTCCTTCATATCCGTCCAGGTCTTCCCATTTTCGTCCCCACTCTCTCCAGAGACGTTCCGACAGCAGACTGGTCATAGATCCGGTATCAACCAAAAAACGGACGACACTCTTTCCCACCGTTCCGGCCACATAAAGTCCACATTCTCCAATGCCTACTACTTCTCTCGCCGCGCCCGAAGGGGGCCCCGCGCTTACTGCGACGGCGACTGTCCGTTTCCCTGACGCTGAGAACACTCCCTCGCGAAGTGGCCCTTCTGGTGACACTGATGACATTCCAAATCTTCCTTTCGTTTCTTGAACGCCTCTCTCCGGGCCGTTGCCTGTCTCCTGGCTTCCCGTTCTTCTGCCAATTCCTTCATCATCTCCTCCAACTTACCGTATAAGGCCATGATTTGTGTATTGGCGTCCTCCTCGGGCTTCACTGCCCGCAGGAGGCGGCGTGAGTATCGCTCCTGTATTTCTACCACCTCCACCGCCTCCTCCAACGTCTTGCATCCTTTCTCTGCACACTTCAGCTGAAGGTCTTCCCCAACTGCAGCCTGGAACGCGTGTAACGCTGCTTTTTCCTGGCTGGCATAGTCATTGGAGAAGTAGGCTCTTGATGCCAACCGCCAGGCGTTATCGGCCAACTCCTTCGCTGTTTGGTTCTTTACGCGTTTCAATCCCGCCAATTCTTGCAGAGCATTGCACGTATCCTTTTCTTGACCGAACCTCCGACGCAACGCGTCTACCCTCGCCGAGTAACGGAGTCGTTCCCTGTCCGGGAGTCCGACAAAGTACATTCGTGCCGTTCCCGTCAGCGAAAGAAAGAGCATCGCCGCTTTCTCCTCGGTCGTCCAACGTCCCAAGTCTGCGTACTCCTCAAATTGGTTGATCCATCCCTCGAAGTCCGGTTTTCCATCATACTTTTCCGGTCGTAAACTAAACTTCTTCAAACTCGCTCCTACCTGGCCGGTCTGTTGTTGTTGAGCCCGCGCATTCTGCTCATCCGTCGGGGTGGACGTTCCCATAAAATTAAACCGCCTATCCATGATGGTCGTGTCCTCCCCTTTTGCCTCGGGTTTCGCACCTCCTTTCTCCTCCCCACCTTCCTTGAAGGCGATGTCAGAGTCCATCTGCTCGAAGACCGCCGCTGTCGCCATGAGCATCCAATACCGATGAAACACCCAGGATCCACAAGTCCGTATGTGCCTATTTCAGCACCACCGCTGCCACCAGTGTGACGTTCTCTGGTAAGTCGGGGTTGCCGATTCTTACAACAGAGGAACGTGGGGGTTGTTCGGGTCTCGGGGCGGACGGGGAATCCGGGCCAAGAACCGAGATGTGTTTTTAGAGTCGTGCCTCGCGCACGAGGGGGGGGGGGGCTGAGCGAATCGGTCGGGAATCGGCGCTCGATGTCAAACGGAGAACTGCGGGGAAGGGAAATTCTGGTAGGGGTACGGGTCGGCCGGGGTTCGTCTCGCTCTATCTCCCAGACCAGCATTCACCCCCACCGGGCGGTCCACCCCGTGGCTCCGGTCCGCGGGGCCGTCGGGCCGTCGGTCGCCTATTGTTTGGTAGCGTGGGCCGAGCCTGCCGCGCCCTCGTCCCCGCGGACTTCGTTCCTTCGTCTCGCCCTTCATGCCTTCGTGCCATGCCGCGCCTCGGCTTCCGGGACGGTTTCAGGCCTTCGTGACTTACTTTGGTCCTTCGTTCCTCGTTCCTCGGGCCGTCGGGCCCCTACCCTAAGTTCCTCTTATTTATCTCGAACTTCGACTATTTTATCCTAACTTCTGGTTAATTGCTCGGATCGGCTCATCTTAGCGGTTATTTCAGGAAAGAAGACACGTCTGGACACAAGGAGAACTGTTAAAGAACTCTGTTTATTCGGGCCTCACCGCCCCTTTATATACCCAAGAGGTCAGCTCTGATTGGCTGCTTTCAGTCACGTGATCTACAACTGACGTCACTTCCGGTTTATATTCTCGTTTTCGGTTTACATTTCACTTCCGGTTTACATATTTCCGGGTCTCGTTCCTTTACATTTTCGTTCCTTTATACTTTCGTTCCTTTACATATTCGTGCCTCTTTTTTCGGGCTTTTTACACTTTCGCTCATTCTTACATATTTCGTTCTTTTACACTTTCGTTCCTTTTCGAACATATATACCTTTTATAATATTACCTTATTTTCTCTTATTTTGATCTCTACATATTTGGATGAATAGCCGTTCATCACACTAGTATTTATCAATATGTTGCATTCAGTCAAAATGTCATCAAGAGAAAATCTATCTAAAACGCACTTCAAAGTTCTTGATGTCCAACTTGATACAGTAGCCATCAACCATCGCCTGTTTATATGTAATGGAATGAAGAATATACAATTGAATGGATTGCGTTGATACTTCTATTCGGTCCAACTGTTGTGCTACTATAATATAGTTGCATTGTACGCGTAAGCCCTTAGGCCTATTGACTTTGATGTTGGTACTTTTTTCAAAGGTTCTAAGATATTTGTCCAACTAGATCTTCTTACACTGGTTCAATTCGAAGCTTGCATGTTGTTGAACATACAGAGTGTTTTTCTGTGGCCGCAAGAATCCTTCTTCCCGTTCCACCTCATCCGGCTCTGCCAAATAGCGATCCATAGCTATTGACATTATAACGGGGCCCTGGGCCAGACGGGGCCCCGAGTCACATGCTGATGGATGCCTTTCGTTTAAGGCAGCCTGAGCTGCTCAGCCACATGGTAAATGACCATTACACTGTGTCAGCATGCAGTGAGCCGCTCACTGCCCTGCCCCCCGCCCCCACTCGGCCCCACACTCACCGAGCCCCTCACCGCAGGCCGCGGCTACTTTGGGGCTTGATTACCAGCCGGTCTATCTATGTGCTATCACATATTCCGATATCTAGCCTCCTGCTACCCCTTTAAGCACGCACCTAGCCCATAGCTCGGACGCCGCTAGCCCTTCATTGACCTCCGTGGCACGCGTGTGGTATCTCTATGCTACACTTACTTATCCATGCTAAACACGTTACATTGGACGACCTAAGAGGCAGAGGGCAGACCTAGTAGTGCCGCCCACCTTCGTTCTTATGGCTTGAAGTACTACATTCCCTGACTTTTTGAGTTGTTTGTATTAGTTTGGCCTCACAATCAGTGATGGTGGCCAATTATACAGGGCGTATGTTTGTAGACTTACCGTTGTGTCGTACAAATCTATGCATACTATATATACTCATAAACACATCACCATCATCTTATTTCACATCTACAGATAAAACCCGGGTTCGAGTCTGGTCAGAGCCTGCTACATCACCTTACCTTGCCGTCGTTTCCACCTCCATAGATTCGGTCAGTCAACTGGTAATTACAAAAATGTGAGTGGTCCTGATATAGCTGAAAAATTGCTGAGCGGACGTTAAGCTCCAACAATCCCCATCATCATCATCTACAGATAAATATGTACAGCTGGACATCATAAATTTTGCTCATCGGTTATCTGTTGTTTACCAATAAAGTTCCCGGTTAACGTCGAATGTAATTGGTTCAGAAGATCACAACTCCCTTGAACGCCAGACCATTTCCGGCTTTACATGCATGGTTCATAACAGCATGTTGTCTATTCGTATGTAAACAATAATGAGCAACTCAGAATATACTTATGACATGGTCTGCCAAACTGAGAATGAACGCACAGATTTGTACCTGTTAATATTATTCCCCGCGTTCTAATTGTGCATTCTAAAAGTTGAGTGAAACGAACGGTAGAGAAGAAGATAACAGTCGCACATTTTCTTACTAGATACGCCTTTTTACTTTGATAAGAAACGCAGTAACTTAATGTTAATATTGGTCCCATAATTTCGAGTCCGCATCGATAAGTAATACAATTCCATGTAATGTTTTTAGATAGATGTAATCCGATTTAATTTCTTTTAACTTAAAAAGATGTTACAGGAAATAATTATGATTATTGTCCTTGACGGAGTATGGTGTTTCATATCAATTGAGATATTCAAAGTAGTCCATATAGTGGGGTCTGTTAACAACATTTTCGTTACGCGGCGGATAAAAGCACCAAATTTTGCATGAGGCACCTCTGAGGCATAACTATTGAATCTAGAAGGGGAGCCATCTTGAAATACCAAAATGAAATTTTGACAAATTTTGTATGTTTTTAGCATTTGAAATCTAAGGTATTTGACCAAAACTTTTGATTAGCTTCGATTAGACCTATTGTATAGATTTGAAAGATAAATAATTGAATTCCCTGTCCTATAATCTACCAATTTGGACAATAGCAATGTGTTTCTAGGCATTTCAGAAGCTGAGATATAAGATTATTTCAATAAAAGTTGGCCATATTGGATTATTGGCCCCCGTCCGGGTTATATTGATATTTCAAGGTGGCTCCCCTTTTAAATTCAATGAAGGGGTCCCAGGGAATCATCATACCAAATGGAATCAAGAAATCTTGTGGCAAAAGAGTTAAGTCTATATCCTTTATTTTGCATTATTTTGGAATCCAGCAGTCATTATCAAAGGTATCATGCTAATGAATTCAGCCATTTTGAAATTTATGGTATTGTATTGGATGAATATCATATTTATTGAGCCCTCTAGGCTATTGACAACTGATATTGGAGCCATTTCCCCTGGCCTTATGCCTTAGTAGCTAAAAATCATAACATTTCTCAAAATTGGTCAGCCATCTTGAATTTTGGATTTCCGCATTGACTTAAAACATAAATAATTGAATTCCCTGACCCACAATCCCTCAATTTTGACACCAACCATGTCTCCTTAGTCTTTTTAGAAGCTGAGATATAAGAATTTTTATAGTGAATGTCGGCCATATTGGTTTTCGGGCCCCCACATCCGTCCTATTGATATTTCAACGTGGCTCCCCTTCCAGATTTGATAGTTATGCCTCAGAGGTGCCTCATACCAAATTTGGTGCTTTTATCCGCCGCGTAACGATTTCTCAAAAAAATGGCCTTAACAGACCCCACTAATATATACAGCCCTGCCTGAGGTAACATTGTTAGATTCCGAAAACGTGTATATTTTCCAATGTAAATATAAAAAAATTCATACGATTTAATGAAAAGGACATAAATATCTCGTTCCAGTAGATATCAAGACACATTCTTAACCTATTTTAAAGGGATGGGAATAGGCTCAGGGGAAGGGGGTATCACCATGTCGTGCTGTAGCCCCCCTAAGGCTAGGTATGACATTATCAAATGAAACACTCCATGCTTATTTGCATCCCCAGCGGCTTCTTGGGTTCACATAAAATACTGTCCTTTTTGCACCGCGAAGCTCTTGCCCTGTCGTGTAGATACGTCAGCAAATTACTCATTAAGACAGGAAGCGCAGGGTTTTAACGCGGGAGCCCACCAATATGACTACACATTAGTATTGCTTAGCCTATCGTAATTGGATTGAAATGGGAGTTATATTACAATGTCATGCCAGGACTCCTCTTAGCTGCATTGTGAGTAAATTGTCCAGTCAGCTGATTAAAGGGGATGTCAGTTCTGTCCGCCCCCTTCTTAATTTAGACGTAAGGTGTCAGAATGAACCAGACTTAATTGGACACGTCATTAGACTATCGTACATTGCCCTAAGGGAAATAGCCTATATAAGTTTTGAGTCTCCCGTAATTAATTATGAGAAAGATGAATTATTTAGATGGGTAGAGTTTCAAAACGTCAATTACCATTAAATCAAATTCGAAATTCCTAAACGATATTTTCTAAAACCAAATAGAAAGATCACTTTATATTGTCTATTGAGTTTACATGTGTTTTTTTTATATACACGCTATGCTTGCCTGGCTCATAAAGGTGAGTTCTTCTGATTTGTATATCCTTGTAAGATTAATCTGGCTTCAAGTCTGAATTTCACACTGCAGCTCTTGGTTAAATCATCGGAGAGTGTCAGTCATGTATAATCCCTGTGCTCCATAGCTGACCACTTAGTCCGATCGTTCAAGCCAATCAGAGCCAGTAGTGGCTGTAATATTTTTCTATGATTGATAGGTAGGAGCCAAGGCGACAATAACAGAGTCCCAATACAGACACCTGGGTAATCAATTAACCTAGTATATGAGGTTAAGAGACGGTATGCTGTCGGATTAAGATCTGCGATTCTGGGCCCCTCCGTATTCTTGAGTTGTGTCATTGCAATGCATTCATTCATAGCATAAATCCTTTATAGTGTTTTGATAATTAGTTTCCTGGCAACTGTCTGACACTCTGGAAAGCATGCCCTTATTACATTTGAATCAGAACACTTGAAGATATACAATCATCATGTAACCCTATTCATTCTCTAAAACTGTAGGAATTTGAATAAGAAAATTATCAGGTACTTTTGTTTCACCAAATATCACTGAAGCATAACTGCTGACTATAATCTGTTCATCCAATTGATGTAAAGCCTAGATAGGCAATCAAAATGGCATATTACAGGAAATACAAAGTAGGACAAAAAGAATGGAGTTTACATACTGTAGCCTAGATTATTTCATAACATTGAACTGAGGTATTGCAAGCCAATTTCCTGAACAAAATCAACTTGGCTCATTCCATTCAATACCACTCTATTTTAGTTTTCATTCTGTCACAAATGTTAAACGTGGTGACATCTTTTCCCATGTCTTTCATACTGTCACATTATGTAAAGGCAGACTATGCTATGACATAGGTCGTGTGTACTTAAGTCATAGATGTTGCAATAGTAAGTAGGGGTCTATGTTTATTTGCATGTGCACCATATAGGTGTATCCAAGGGATTCTCCAACTTTTTGTGGTGAACACAATCGACGGCCTTTGTCTAGTATATTCTGCATGGTATATTGCGTGTGTATTTTATATACATGTCTGATTTATGCTCCTTTACCATACCTGCAGCGCGACTTATCAGCTTATCAATACATCAAGTCGCGACTCCCCAATCTTATAATCCTCTCGGTGGCCACCTGTGTTCTGCGGATATTGTATACACGGAGATCCCAGTCAATAGCCTATAAACACCGCTCCTCGTCTGCATTAGCTCATTAGCATTAGCCGCAGTATTAGCTTCTTGTCTTGCTGCTACCTGTGCGCCGGGTATGACGCCAGGGGCAAGGTGGTTTGCTGGCCGGCTGGGCCCCTGATTGTCCAGAATGGAGATTAATTACCCGCAGGCTGTCCCAGTGCTCAGGTGATGGTCCTCCCCGAGCCTAATCAGGGCCACTGTCGGAGTTACCATGGCAACTGGCGTATGTGGATCCATCAAGCCATGACAACAGCCACATTCAGCGGGCCCCGACGTCGGGGCCCGATGACCGATTTGACGACGGCCAAAGATCTTTGTAGTGGGGAAAGCAGGCGGCGGTACACGGGAACATAAAGGAGGGGTATCCTTACATTTTCTCCTTATTGATAATAATTCTTTTATGTGCAAAACAATTATTTGGTTATAGTAGAGCTCTTCCAAGAGTGGTGCATTATCACAGAGAGAGTGAGATTCTATATTTTCATATGATTGATTTGAGTCCATATTCAATAGTGCAATGAATGTATGAATTGTAATTATAAACTGAATGCCAATAAGGTCATCGTATACAGTAAAAGCAACGCTAGTCTTAATAATTTAATACAAATATAGAAAGTAATACAGTAATATACATACAATAAGAGTTGATTCAACCTGTCTAGCAGCTGTCCATTATGAAGGGAGTAAATGCAACTTGATGTGAATTGAGTTTACATGCCTTTTGAAGCAAGCAGAAGTTTTATCCACAGCAAAGACCACATCAAAATATATGTTTTCGTAAGAAGCGGTTATAGGAGCTTCTTGCATTTGAGTGAATGAAGACTTTCTTTGCAGAATCCTCTTACTATACCAATAGCAGAAAAGGCTTTTACTCAGTAAGGTAAAACACTTTTATTTGACTGTTAAATTTGATTTCATAACTCAATCAAAATGAAAACGCACTTTTAGAACTAGAATATCGCTCTGCCTGCCTTTTGCGCATGCCATTCTACTCCGTGGAAGATGAGCCTGAGTGCATGGTTAATTTCTACATCGTCCATACATGCATGTGTCACGAAAATACAGGAAAGGTTGTGTCTTTGATTGTTGAAACCAAAGCTAGACGGTGGCATGGGATGAACGGCACCAGACAAGGGTTGATGTGAATCATCTGTTCTGTCTATTCGTGGGGTATGCATCCACGGTCACCAAATGTATACATTGTACTCCTACTCATCAAAGGATCACGAACCGTGGGCATCTTTTCTTTCTAGCATTGGTTGTATTTAATCTGGCTTTGCTCTTTCAGGCCTTAGCTTCCTCTTACATATCTGCATGCATGCTAACCGACGGATACCTGTTTTTAATTGGTGTCATGTCTCTGATTTGTAATTTTAATTGGCAGATTGTTGCACTTGGCATATTGGAGACAACGGTAGTCTGACGTCACCAGTCCTGAGTAGGTTTACCCGCTCCAAATACACCCCAGAGTCACGTCGATTTGCAGCATACAGTACATTACTTAAGAAGAGTCTCCTTGAATACAAAAGCACAGAGACTGCTAGAATAATTTAGAAATATTCCTCTTCTCGTCAGCCTTAATCGTGATAATTATTTGACTTTTGTATCAAATTAATTCAAAATCTTTCTCTTTTTATTTGATCCACGAGATCTACAGGGGCTTCCCTAACCAAGAGTTTATCGATACCTTTCTAATTGCCTCTATTGACAAAGGTAGTGGTGGGGAAAGGTCAAGTGGCCATAAACGTCATGCTTGACCAGGATCTAGCCTTGCCTCCAGTACAGCCTGGGTTCACCCTGAGCTGGTGGGGGCGCCCCATCAGGGTCACGACTCCCCGGCGAGCTGCTCGGCCCGGGAGCTGCTCATCTACCCATCCGTCTTTATTAGGCGCTGCCCGCCCGCGGGGGTCAGTCCGTCGACCAGCCAATATTTTGGGGGTCGGCGATACGGCTTTGACCCTCCTTGTGACCGGAGTTGACCGCTGGTCTACCCGGAGGACCAGGGTGACGACGGCTCACCTGGGACCGTGGAGGTTGACCCTACAGATTCACGCCATTTTGTGTAGGGGGAAACCGTACCCAACACGTCAGGGAGACACAGGACAATCTGTGCACCCCCTAAGGCGTGGGCAGTAAGGGTGACGAAGAGGGGAGACTCGAATCACTCCCTAGACACCCTCCTCAATCTTTTCCCCCTTTGCCTTTCTACCCTCCCCTCTTTCATTTAGAGAGAGCGAGCTTGTTTTTTATGCTGTGGCATTGAGACCACGACCTCCGGCGTTTAGAGCGATGGACCCTTGCGAATCGGACAAGATATAAATATGACATAACCTGTCCCCTTGTGGCGACCATCCATCTCCGGAAGCTCTGCTGGGGGTGATCCGTTACGAACCCAGGTGACCTCTGGCGACATAGACTGGAGACAGGTAGATGTGGCGGGTGGCCGCCAGGAGGCTGGGGCACGACAGGACATGTCCAATAGCCTGCCCCCGCCCCGGGACTGGCGTCTGAAAGGCCCACTTATAGCTGCTGTCACCACCAACAACAGGCGCCTCTTCAAAACTTGGCCAGTATGGATTCGCGTCGTCTCTGAGGCGTCTACGAAAAGTGCTGGCCTTGCTTCATGGATACATTCAGACAGTCTAGAGAAATTCAAGGTCATTTCATTTTAACGCCTTTATAAATTACATTCATAAGTAGACTATGTTTTACCAATACATTTATATACACTTTATCTATTTGCTTTTCACAGTCATAATGTTTTTCATGTACAGGCCAGAGAATATTTACATTAACCATGCTCACAGGCCGATTATATCAATGTTGCTCGAACAGTCTGTACATAAACGCTTATAAAGAAAACAGAAAAACGCCAGATCACAGTTACCTCTGATCATCAAAAGGAAAAATGAGAAAGCACAGAGGGGAATTCGCAAGTGCAATAATTCTACGAATGGTCCATTGGCAAGAATGTTTTAATAAATAGGCATCTTTTAGAGAATGCAAGCTACTTCAATGAAAAAAGCACAGCTACTAAGTTATCACAGTCGCCATTAAGTGGCGGTAATGGCATATCCGAAGGCAGTTTTAGTGGCCGTAATCTGTGCAAAAGTGCCGGCAACTTGCGACTTTCTAATGGCGCACAGTGGACTAAGCCCTGGATGGGGGCGCGAACGATAAAATGTAAAAGTGCTAACGTTAAAAAACACTAGGCGTGAATGATAAAAGACGAGGTGTGATTCGGGGGAGCCTGACCCAGAGTGAGGCGTTGAGATAAACATTGGGGCTGATGTCTGAAGGCTTAACGACCTATAATCCACCGTTTTACCCGCTAGCAGAACAGGCGCGACTACATTGTGGGTCATAATGTTTTTGTCTCCTGGCGCTTTCTTGTTTCAATAATATTGTTCAAAGCACAATCACAATGTGCTCACATTGGCCATGGGAGTAGAATGATATCATAAGAACATTTTCGTGCGCACGGCTACAGAATTAACACTTATGTTTATACAGACAGTAATACTGTCAGCAATAGCTGTTCGTACTGAAAGAAAATCAGTTTCCCTTACAGTATTAGCTCAGTAGTATTTTGAATATCTGAGTTTGACTTGCACAAGATACTATTGTTACCAGATGTATCTTAATCGTGAAAAGCCGATGAAGCAAGTGTTATTTTTATGAGATTTTCAAATAATTTCTTCATTGCGTTCACCTTCAAGATTATCCTTTGTCAATCTTATAACTCAAGATGTGACTAAAACCGCGCTCATATACTATGATGTATGGTAGTTTAAACGATTCCACCGAAGCATGGTCTGCAATGGTTTTGCTACAACCATGTACGTCTCACGCTCTCCATGATGGACCCGGCATAAGCCTGTAGGATGGACTTGGGGCCGGGTTGTGTGGACTGTGTGCTGACCGCTACCCCCTGGGACGGCAGGGACCGAGCCGGATCTGATCAGGGTTGATCTCTCTGATCATCACCCCATCGGTGCGCGGATTACTACCGCCCCGCCCCGTGCAAATACATAAAGAATACCCTGCTCCCCCGGGCCGCCCATTGCCCGCCGCCCACAATTATATTGCCCTCTGTGGTGGGTCGGGGCGGGGGGAGGGTGACACAGGGTCGATGGTGCACGACCGACAGGGTGCTGACCTTTACCATCCCGATGGGGGGCAGGAGGGGGCGCCACTGCCAACCCCTGACCACTGGGTGGAGAGGGGAGAACTGTGTGTTGAATTGAATGACTGGGATTCCGCCAACCGTTTGTGGGTTTGAGGTCTGGGGATTTTTTTGGGTCATTTTATCAATGTTATTTAGAAATAAGGTTAACATGGGTAGCCTGTTAAATTGTCAATGTAACAATGTAAAATTAACATTTGATTTTAAGATTAATGGGAATACCGATATTGGTGTCGACCGATAGAAACATGCATCCCCGTCCATTTTCTTACTCATGGGTGATTGCATCAAAGATGGTATGTGGGGAGAAACGATCCCTCTATATCTACTGTCAAGCACGACATGTTGGTCGTTATGCTCTAAACCGCAACCCTAGCCCCGGAGGGGGTTAGCCTTGGACACCGACCTCTGCCCAAAAGGTCATCAGTAGACCTCTGACTCAGAAGTCGCCACGTGCCCCTAACCTCTGACCGAGTGTCCTCACCAGCCCAGTATCGACCTTCCATGACGGTCTGCTCTGTGTGCGCCCAGTGCCCATGACGCCCCTAAGGCCCACCAGAGCTGGCTTGGTGTGTGGTGACCGTGAAGTGAAACAAATCAACCCCGATAACTGCAGGTCAGAGGCTGGGATGGGGTTTTGTATGAAACTGGGTTAAATGCACGGATAATTCTACATAAATTAATGCTCCGCTTTCAATTTAGCTGAAATCAAAAACAACGTCAGGAAATTTGCTCAAACAGTAAAAGCAATTGTGTATGCCGTTTCAAATGTATATGATATATTATGCACCCTCGCTAAAGAACCGTTTACGTAAATATTGATTCCCATTTCAGATATTGTTCGATGAAAAATAATGGGTATAGACCTATAGACATTTATTTCCAGAAGGAATGATGCTTTCAATATTAGCGTATTATTGCTCTCTGTTGATACGGTTATGTCGCACACAAAAACTATGTATAAACTGTTGTGTTTTCCAAGCTTTATTTTAAATACAATAAGCTTGAAGTTCCTTTTGGAGTGTCACCTGATCTGTAAGACACATAGAATACAGGTTTTATACTAATGTTTACCTAGTGGTGCATTTCCTTTTCCAGCCGTGCAAGCAGCACAAACTGTATATATCATTAGGAAGGAACAAGACGAAGCAACGAGAGGTATGTATGTGACTTCTCCCCACTCGCTGACTGTGGACGGCTCCCGTCGTCCAGTAAGACGGGCCGCAGTCCCCCTCCGTCCCCGGCACACACCACCTAATGGGCCCCTTATTGCCGGCCTCACAAATCACTAGGGGCGCTTGTTATGGGCCGCCAACCGCAGGCCTGTCACAGCCCCAGCCTACACAGGGGAATATTCATAAGGTAAAGAGAGACAAAAACTAGACCGAATGAGGGATAGAAAGAGACAAGGCAGTGTAATCCCCGCCCGCATAAAACACCTGTGTTTTTCGCACACCCTTTATCAGCAAGGTGCATATTTGATAAGGTCATACAAGAACCTGGCTGTACATGTCGGCAAGTTGAAAAGAAGGATGACTCTTATGTATGGTAGCTCGTTTAAGAACTATTTATAAAGTAGTATGGAGAAATGGTCCGCATGTGCAGGCCCATTTGTTATGTAAGTAGTATAGGTGAACGCCCGTATGGTGCAGGTTGTTCAGATATGTTACGTGGTATATCGGTCCTTATCCATTACGGTTATAGGCTACCACAACACTGTCCCAATCATTGCAGTGATAATATTACCTGCATTACATTGTGTTTCCAAAACCTAATCATATGCAGACTTAAAAGGTGATGAAAGGATGTGATTAAAGCACCAATTTAAGGGAGTGAGAAACTTGGAACCAATTTCTCTTTGCGAATTTAAGAAAAGAGGATTATTATTACATTGTATGGTACATGACGCCTTTTCACGTATCAAGGTATACGAGAAAAGTCAGAATATTGACAGGCGTCAGTGACAATAGAACGTGATAGTGCCCAATTATGGATGCAGGTTCTTTTTACTTCTCTGCACAGTTATGATGGCGAGGACACAGGTATACCTTTCTGTAATAATGTTTGTCCAGCTATGATGGCCGAAACATATATTAACCATTCTGTGTAAGCATTGCCTTGTATTTCTTAGTGATCTTCCATTTTGGCCCTGTCTCTGGTTCACACTTTGAACAGGTAGGGCTTGCGTATAGATTGGAAGCAATGCCGTTTTAATATAGGAATGATCGGTAATAAGTATCTGTAAATTTATGGTGGCGGGGGGATAGATTTACTATGCAGTATAAGTGTCTGTCCAGTTATGATGGGCGAGACATTTACCATGCAATATAGGTCCTAAGTGTCTGTACAGCTATGATTACCAGGACTTAGATTTACCGAACTGTATAAGTGCTTGTTCAATACTGGTGGCTGAGACTATTATTCACTAAGCTATATGTAAGAGTATCTTACAAAGTTCCTCATACTAGATAGCCTATGACCAATTTTGGATTTGGTGTATCTTGATAAACAAACTCAAGTAAATCACAAAAATGACTTTTGCCACTACATGAAAATTCAGTTGAAACTACTATCTCTTATTCATATGCCTTAGAGACAGTGCACTCAAAGGTGTAGAATGAAAGACAAACTGAAAAGAAAGACATTTGTAATTTAGATTGCTACTCACTAAATTAGATAATTCATTCAAGTCAAAAGATGCGTGTACCCACAGCCTAGTGGGAATACCCTTATTTGATGTTGAAAAAGATCCACAGCAAATGGGGAAAAACATGTTAATTATCAATGAAATTTTCATTTATTTTGACCAGAGGACACTTATCTCTCCATCAACCTCATGTCGTCTAGTCCTTCTTGTCCGTTCTACCCCTCTTAGTCGTGAAATTAATCTTACTGATTCAAAAACAACAACCTCCAGGCTTGAGAACACAGTTATTTTATCCTTGTTGACAAGTGCCTCGATCTAGGCGAGTTCGCTTCGTTGGTCGTTTCGGGAGTCATTCATCATTTCTGCTAGTGAAAATGTGCAAAACACTGCTGATTTATAGCACTAACGAATTAAGGAAATCACTGAGAATGAGCAGGACCCGAGGGAAGCAATTCTGCAGTAATTCTTTCCAGCCGATTTCAGAGTGGCAGATCCCCATTCGTCAGAGTAGCTACATCCCGGTACAAACTAGAATCCATAGTTATGGCAAACGCTTTAAACATGCCAACTCTGATTCGGTATAATTTTCGTATTCGTAGGTAGTGGCTTGTCATGTTTTTGTTTTGTTACATTTGTATGCATTGCATGTGGATTATTGGGGCTTATTTACATCTGGCTTTTATTATTATACTTTCCCTGTATTTTCCTTAAACAAATTTCTCTTTATCTTAACACATACTGTCAAGAATAAATGACATGGTTTTCATACTTGTCAGAGTTCTTTTAGTACCTTTCGTGCAGAAGCAACTGTATGTAAAATGTATAAAAGCGCCAGTTAATTACCTATATTATCCTGTATTAATATAATAGTACAGACTGGTTGTTGTTAACATAATAGACTAGAAGCGAATGTTCTTCATCCTCCTCTCGCCAAATACTTATCTCGGCCGACATATTATCCGCTCCTAATGCGCTATATCTGTATTGCGCGTGAGAGAACACGGGAAGTCGTAAAGATCTAGTCCACAGTGTAGATAACACGCTGAGAAAAGATGGATGACAGATCGGTTATGTCTAGAATCATTGTTCTGATAAGAATACCTAGAAGTTTCCATTTTTTTGGTGTTGTGCAATATTGATGAATGTTTATAGCTAGGTTTATTCTATCTGGAAAACTGCAGAAGAAACTCATGCTCTTTGTAATTCCCATGTTTGCGCAGTGTAAGGCCTAAATCATTATTTCCTTGGTGGGAAATCCATTAAGCAGTAACAAGTCAGAATGATAATTGTTAGGTGTAAGACGCAATCCATTTCTTAGCTTTGCACAGTTACATTTCCTGGGAAAAGAGTGTGAGTCTGGCAAGGTTATTAATGATGTAACAGTGCAGTCTCTAATGGTTCCTTGGCTGTCTTATGTCTACAGTTTCCATTTAATTTACATACATGTTTAGAGTACAGCATAACGGGACTTTTGATACTCTTTTGTCACAGGCCTGCTATCACAGCTTTAACCACATTATCATCTCGGTGTACACAGCTCTAAAATGATTTGCCTAAACTCAATTCGAATTCGAGCAATTAAAATCCAAATCATGATCAGAACTTGTATGATGTTACTTGAAAAAAGTGAAATCTATCCTATGATAACCCGTGTCTTGTGTAGTATTGAAGTAATATTGACAGGATGATAAAATGTTTTTGAATAAATCCTGTTCTGGAAAAGATACAGTATTCTAACGAAAGACTTAGGTTTCTGTAGCATTATCGACTGTGTAATGTAACGCTGTGGGTGACGTGGGTGACCCAAGTAAACTATACAGAAGAAGCTGGTACTATTTGTATTGGTTGAATACCAAGTTAAGCGCTTCAGAAAACAGTTATTTCGAATAAAGTAAAAAATAATGATTTGCTTGCTCGTATAGCCATGCATAGAAATAAAAGCCCTCCCATGGCCTTTCGAGGAGTCTTTTCAGTCACTTTCCTAAAGGTTTCAGGTTTCTTAACATCAGCGTTTGGTTTCGAGGAAAGAGGCGGCTTAAATGTGTCTAACACAAATTGCTTGCCTAGCCTCGCCGTGCCCTACATCGTCCTATCAATCATTATTCGGCCTAAATAATTTGGCACAATTTGTTGGGCGAATCATGCCAGGCGGAAATGGTCTAGAGGTTCTTTCTAGGAATGAGATATTTATGGATCGTAATTAATGAATGTAGCATCGTTGTTGAGTGGGGGTAATGCAGATTAAATCAAAGTTTAAAGTGTGACGACACCAATTAACTCATGAAAGCGGTATGGAGTATTGCAAATTTTTGATAATGTATTAAACTAGGGTTTTAGTCTTGGTACCTAAACAAAAGTGAAGCTCATTATATCCTGCTGAACATTGTGTATACATGTGTATTGAAGTTAACATGTCAAGAGGGTATATAACATTATGAAGGCCTATCATTGGAAACAAACCATGTTATGGTCAATGACCGTTCCGCTGACCAATTTATACAGCAGGACCTCCTTGGCCGGAGCAAAACTTCTATAGCTGTAAGCCACCTAATGAGTATAATCAGTCCGTCTACGTTTAAAGCATCCTTATCCCTAAACCCTTTCCTAAGAAGGAACCCGTTACGACGTCCAGTATTGGCAGCGGCGCCATCTGGAATGAACTTTAGGAGTCAGGCGACCACCCATCTGTACCCAGGTCACAAACAGAAGGCCGTCGCCCCTAGTCCATGCCTAGTCGCCCCTCCCAGTCCCTCCACTCCGACCCCCTGCCCTCAGCGCCACAGGAAGATGCCCACACTACAGTTATGACCGCCCTACACAATGACATCTGCCCCGATCCGTCGTCATGGCGCCGTTTCCGGTCTGTCCCGGACTTCCGGTGTCAAGCGCCCCCTTCCGGGACGCGATGAATGCGACACGTCTCATAACGGGGGTTGTCCGCTGCCGATAGCTCTTTAACCCAGATGACCCAATTTCCTGCCGCCCTGCTGTTGTGCGCATGCTCCGGAATGGGCGGGCTGTAACAGTTGTAAGGCCGGCTTGAGGCCATTTCTATTCCATATTGCGGCCATAAAAGGTCGGTCCCCGCTTTGTGTTTTACTCGGCAGGAAACAACACGAATAAAAGGCCGTTAAAGCCGCCCTTTAGCGTTATGGGTTAGTTACATTCGTGTCTGGAGACCTGTCAACTACTTCATCTGAAATAAGATGAACACGAGACGGAAAACAGCTCGACTCCTCCAACATAAGTTGACTGGGAATTTTTCGACATGTTATTTATGCAGAGATCCAGTGACTGAAAGTCCAGAAAGCTGTCGCCACTGTTTTTATATGATTTATGTCAATGCAAGCAAATGTTGTGCGCAAAAGGTAGTTTTTCAGTTGAAGTAGATCTTATTGACATGTTGTAAAACCATGTGCTGAAAGAAGCACATTCTTTATGCTGTTGGATATGAAGCTGTTTCAGACGTGATCCATGAAACAGGTACACGTATATATATATATATATATCAGTCCAGAATTTCTATGAAGTTATTGGAAAGATTATAAACCTAATATCCCTATGAAACCTTCTACCAGTCCCCTATAGCGAAGCGCATAAAGCTTTATCTAATGTTAAGGAATGTGACCTTTCCATTACCATACGGACAGCTATGGTCACTTCAGTACAGTAAGCGATATTAATAATTTTATTAATACCGCATCAAGGGCGGATACAGGATTTCGAAAAGGGGAGGGTCACTTTTAAAGTCTGAGTTCTAAAACAGCGTACATTGAACGCACGCGCGTGGCATTTTCTCATGTTTTTTCTAGTTTAGGACCTCCTGGATCTGTCCCTGCGCATTATATGAAACAAAGACAAACCAAATATCATCCGCATTAATATTATCTTTAAAACAAAAAACTAAAAGTTCTGCAGCCTTGTGTACCAAACATGGCCAACTTTGTGAACCTACCCTCATACTCAGCGACCCCTCCAGCCCTGGGATGTTATACATTCGGCGCACTACACCAACAGCTTGGCCGAGCCATCAGACTTCGATTTCACCCATTCTGTAGGCCGCATTCAATTTCCCATTCCGATTTCATCAAGGTGACTTGGCGCTGCCTCCCACCCGGCTCGTCAATCCCATAAAGTAGCGCCGGTCGGGGCCTACCCGCCGGGCCAATAAGCAAGTGTCAAACGCATTCGGCCCTCTCCTTGAATCGTACTTAACCAATCTATAGGCACTTTCCATCGGCTCAAGTTTTTGTTTCTGCATTGCAAATAGACATTGAACTTTACTGGTCACGGCGCGGATTGGTATTAGTTAAGACTGGTTCATAGTTCTGATCTGTGTAGTCCGTGTTACTTATAATGTACGTGTCGAGTGTCTTATTTTATCTGTAGGGGTGTTGTCGAAAAGCCTAGGCCTGTGTAATTTTGCCTCTTTGGTTTCTGTAACAATGTTTAGATTCACTTCACATTCAGTATTGATGTATTCGATATTAATGGTAGGTAAACTATTCAAACCGTGGTTGATGTACAAAGCAATACACAGGGAACTGTAATAGGAAAATATCTGAGAATATTTCAGAATCGAGATGTATCTAGTATTTTGGCTTAACTTGAGTTTATATTGTCTACAAAGTTATCCAATAGATGTAAACATGACACATGAATTAAGAAGAGGTAAACGAAATCATAAGAAGAGAAAGTTTCTTCTGTTCGTCATGACATTGCTTCATAGTTGTAAAATGTTGATTTTGTCCCTGTCTCATGTAACAATAGTAACCGGTACCGTTTCAGGAGGTAGCATGCATGTATGCTGCTTTGTACACAATGTTATTAGATATGCATGGCGTGCACGTCTTACATCATGTATTTGGATCAAAGGTAAGCCGATCCATTGTTCTTTCATATAAACTGATAAATGGAGATAAGCAGGAAAGGAGACTTATTGTTTTTCGACTTGAGTGAATAAACTTGGTCTAATAATTCAGACAGGCCGTCTATGCCATCAGATAAGTGCCCGTATAGGGGCAATCACCCGTCTTACTGCCCCGACGATGGGCCTCCAAGTCTCTCCCAATGACATTTCACTAGCCTCAGAACATTCTGTTGGGCACAGTCAAGACGAATTGGTATGCATAAGCCAAGATCCCTGGGTCCTAGAAGGGCCCGCGATGACCATTTCTATGCAGGCCATGATGAGGGGAGGTATTTATATGTCCCTTATCTCAGGCTAAGACAGCAGATAGGACCGACACTAGCAAGGAGCAGTCCGCCTGTCTTGGGAGGGGTTTGTTGGGGAGACAGCAGTGCATCTACAACACCGATAGGGGAGGGTGATTAGAGGCCTATGTGAATCTCTCAAACAAGTCCGTGAAACGAGGACCCTGGGGGAGAACTGGAACAAAGGGCATACCTACAATTAATAACTGTTTATCCCTCTCATCAAGTCCAGACTTGGCAGGCGCTGCTGTCATGTAAGGCCAAGGTTAATTCTGATATATGGAGGAACCCCGATTTTACTGTGGTAGAGTTGAAACTTAGTAAAGCTAAATCATACATGGTGGACTATGGACTGTCTTTTGCTCATGTCAAACAGACCTATTCATATTATGTTGATAAATTATCTAAAAGACCTTCCAAAACCATGCTTCTGTTATATAATATCCAGAATATTACGTGCCATAGAATATTCTTATAGATTATCTTCAGCACCCTTATCATATTTTGCATTAATGTCATAATGTAGATAAAGATTTGAATTTTCGTCGTTGTAAGATATTCAGTTAAACATCAATCCAAGGTATGGTCGTAACATCTTTATTTACTTAAGCATGACATAAAATACTTTACTCTATAATACATACAGATTATCAATCATTTGATGTAACGCTCAAAAATTGCGAAAACGAAGACGAAACGTCTTGTAATTCATTTCCATGCACCAAGCAATGCATTTGCTGAAATGTCCCCACTAAAGACAGAAACAGCCAGTGCATTAGCAGAGAAGTGTAAATAGTACCGTGCGTGTATTGCAGTGATCTCCGTCACCCTCATCTGGGCGGGGAATTTGCATTGCGTCAGCAGTACGAATAAGGAAAAAACACAAATGGAAGCACTGGGTAAGCTAGTAAAAGTGATCTTTGAAGTTACAGATGTAAAGACGAAGCACCTAGCTCTGACAACCGACTTCCTTTATGGAAAAAAAGAACTGCTCAGAACTTTCTTGGAATGTGACAACAGTACCACCTGAACTTCCTCCATCTGGATGAGATTTCAGAAAGCAGACTACTTCTCTGCCAGCTCATATACCGTAATACTGTTCTCTTCACCAATCTTGCCGATATTAAAAAAGGTACCTTTCAAATTATTTAGATTTTGAATGAAATGCGGATTTTTCAGGACTTTTTAGGAGAGTAACCCATCTTGAAAAAAAGCGTTTATAAATGTAGGATACAAGTCCGTCGATGACTCAGTCCATAATCACGTCGATATAGCTTCCTACAAATGCTACAGGCAACCTTTTCACAGCGGAATGAGAGAGCCTCGCCAAAACACGAACAAAAAGTTTAAAACAGAAATAGCGAGAGAGAAAACTGAACTGGCGAAGTACTCTCATTTATTATTTCTTGCTGCCCAGTAACCCTGTAAACAACAAATCATCTGAAGCTGTGTGACCGTGCTAAAGCCAACTTCAGCTGGGCTCAGAAGTGTCCGCAGTGGTCAGAAGACGAATAGTTTTTAAAATATCTTCAGATATTAGCCGAGAGTCGCGCTGGTTTGCCCCAAGTATATTAGTGACACTTTCCCATTTCAGCAAGCGGCATGTTCCTGAGGGCAGTCGTTATGGATGTCCTGTCGGTGGCCGGCCCGGGGATGGGGGCGGTTCGGGGTAGTAAACAGAGTGGCCATATCCATCCTGCTCCCGCCCTAAGTAACACGGCGGACCGCAACACCAGATTTATACCGAGGTATGGACGGCGGCCGGCCCGTGGCGCCCCCTAGTGCCCGCACTCCCCCTAGTGGAGAGAACGACACTTTGTTAACGCGTAGATACCACCGCAGGGACAGGGTTCTGCGGTGCACCGGGTGCACTGGCGCAGATACAACCTTTCGTCCATTAAAGGTTTGATATTATACAATTTTATTCGAGACTTTCTTTAATTTTAAACCAGTGTGTTTGTTTAGTGATATTAATAGATTTATATTTCAACAGATGTGATTAAATTCTGTACACTTGAAGAATACTTATAAAATTTGACTCCCGATGTTAGTTAACAGCCCCACCCTATTCTGAGTCTACTGCGCATCTTTATTTTCATTGTGTCTGGCATTGGTTTGGTCTTATTGATAAGATTACTATTTCAGGCAAATCCATATTTCTAGGTGTGTCTGCTACCTATTTACCCTTCCTTTAAGATGTTAGATACTGCTAAAAGTTGTGATTTCTTTAACCAAAAGGTGCCAACACCACACATAAATCCCCATTTCCGTGACAACATGTCGTGAGCAGTGTGCAATATGAGCTGGTATAATCGGTTTTCACCGTTTTTGGCGGGTTTCGTGGGCGGTTGGGGTAACCAGGTACAAAATCCGTGCCTACCAAACAGCTATTGCAGTGTAGACATTACATAAACCACCTTGATGCTTTATGTGCACCTCCAGGGGGGCATGATGCCCCTAGGACACTGGGGCCGACACAAATAAGTACTCGCCATTACCTGTGGTTACCGTAGCTAATGGCAGATGATGGTTACCAGGGTGTCCATTCACCCCGGTCCTTAGCAAATAAAACACAGCGAGCTGCTCCCATTGTGTCCCGACCAGCTCACATCGTTGGCCTCCAACAGCGGCACCTACAATAAACACGTGAGCAGTTATGAGTAACTCATGCTCGCCCACCAGCCCATTTATCATCGTGGTGACCATAAAAAGATCTGAGGAGCAGCCGTTGTGCCCTGGATTAAACGATGCAAGCAGCCCTAGTGAACTCTAGCACCAGCAAGGGACAATCAGAGGCCCTGGGGATCACGGAGGAGCCGTCCACCTAGGTTTCCAACGCTGATTGCACTAGATCTCCACAAATAACCGACCGTAAAAGCTGTGGGCATTTGTAATTCACAGTTCCCTATGTGATCCAGGCGCTAAATTGCTCATAAAGAAAAACACTGGGAAATATTGCCAGGCCTGTAAATGTTATGATTCACAATAGAGTCCCATTCGCTGGCTTGTTTATTTAGCGGGAATGGATGGCAGGGAAGTCAAATTTTCAACCCGGCTAAAATGGATGGTATGGAAATGACCGATGGCGCGGCTGGCTGTGGGTGGTTGTGAGCTGCAAAACCCCCCACAAAGCCTTGTCTGCAACACTCTATGGAGGCTTGGGAGGGTGCCGACTATGAGGTCCATTCGGATTTATTGCGGCTGGCCACAGCGGTCGTGAGAACTTATAGCCGGCCGTCAACGCTAACTGACACTGTGTGCTCTGAGCACAGCAGGCTCAGGGGAGAGGTAAGATTGGGATGGGTTTTGGGAAGGGATGGGGTGCTGGGGGAGTGAACAGGGTGGGATGAGGTGGCAGGTGTTGAGGGCTGGGGGAAAGGACTATTTGTCCAAACGTCATTCATGTCAGGTGGGCAAGCAGCCCCCTGCCCATCCCCTAACCTCTCCTGTACAGTCTAGCGACACCTGAAGCTATGCTCTGCATAATGTAAGTGATAGCCCCTGCTGTGTCAGCTACATCTAGATTAACAGTTGGAAAGGGGAAAACGCTAGTTCACGTGACATGTACTACATATATTATGTATCCTAAGTGACCTGATATCGGCCCCACATCTAACCACATTGAATATAGGCCTAGATCTCATTCCTATTATAAATTCTGCCATACATGTTCAATCCAGACCTAATTACAGGAAAACCACTATAATGATAAGTTATGAGGTAATGTGTTATCATAATCTCACTCCCGTATTTTACAAATTTATTCGACGACCAGATGTAGGCCTATTGTGATGAGTTAATAAAAACTCGTACCGGTATATAGAATAATTAAAAGTGTTTTTTTCCCCAACTTATTTAAGTTTTTTTAGGTTCCGCCGCACATTTATCGATTTCATAGTTTCTACTTCCTACAGTTTGGAATGTTATGGGTAACTGGCAAAGGGTAGAGTTGTTGTAATCCAAAGCAAAGCTATATTTCATGCATATGACAGTTTGATCTGCAGTGTATACTTTGGCGGAGCCCTCATCAACCCGTGTTTATCTATTCCAAAAGAATATCTGTGCAATATGCATTCACATCAGTGATGCTGTATGTTCCGGCCGTAGGCCTATATCTCCATACCCCTTTGGTATAATCCTTGAGGTTCTACCAACTTTTTGTATAGCCCCCAAAGCCCCGAGATATGAGTGAGTATCATTATCCCTCTCTGCTATTTCTGATGGGGGAGATAAGGTTGATCAAAGTCTGATCCAGTACCCCATCACAGTTTGGGTCTGATCCTCTTATACCCTGCTAGGCATTCCGCTCACCATCCGTGCCCTACAATATACAAACACTGAGCCGCCTGCCCTCGTCGCTATCTTTGAACTTGCATTGATCATTCTCATGTATGACGGCAAGCCTCCATCAATCGGCTAAGATTTGTCATAACGGCTGAGAAACGATAAGGCTTGATACGATCGGCCTAGGCCCCGGATCTTTGATCTTTGCACCTGTGGTTGACTTGACGTACGACGCCAGCGGCGCCACCCCCATCCGCTCACCCCACCCCCTCACCTTCTCCCCTACCCCTATACCCGCTCCCCTTGGCCAACGAGCAGCTCGGCCTGTCGTGACAGGAGCAGCTCCCGCCACCCAGGCGCGAGCTGCTCGCAGCTCAGATTGGGCTGAGATGACTTCCTAATGCCCTGTGTGCAGGCGGGGTATTATTGGATCTGAGCGGAAAAGCGCCGGCCTCTCCACGCTACCACTGCAGCTGGGGGCAGTTTATACGTGCGGCCCAAAGTCCACATAGTTGCTTACTCGCCCTATCCAATCTAGACTATAATATTCTTTTTTCTAATGATCAATTGCCCAGATAATGTGCCGTCCTCTCTACTAGGTAAATAGCATAATGAAAAAGTACCCCGAAGTCAAATATGAAATCAAATTATTATACTTCGAAGGAACCAAAATGAAAATACGAAATAAAGTAAAGGATCTAGGTACACCTATGGACAAACCCTTCCGTTTGTTCTTTTATCTATCTATCTATCTATCTATCTATCTATCTATCTATCTATCTATCTATTTATCTATCTATCTATCTATCTGTCTGTCCCTCTGTCTGTTTGTCTGTCTGTCTATACATATATTATATATTACCCATGTATGAATCAGGTCTAGAGCTCTATCCAAATATAGATAATAGGTCTATAAGTGTTTAAGTGCCAGACGTTAAGGAGCACGCGAACTAGGGGCTATTTTCCAGCCTCTCTGGCGAGAAAAGTTAATCTACCTTCAGTGCTATTTGATGAGACTTTAACCACCGGTCTTCTGTTACCTACGGCCCGGCAAAGGGCACTTAGGGAACTCGGGATCTGGCCTTTCATCTTAAGATTGATACTAGATACGTTTCCTGTGTGGAACCAGGGCAGCAGATAAGAGGACCATTCTTTACCCCCATCTACTGGCGAGGGCTGATACTTCTTGACAGAGGGAATGGGGGATCAAACAAAATTAGACCGCCGAGAGAGACTGATTGCCGTAGAGATCACAGAATCGCATGTGACAAGGTTCACTAGCCGGCCAAGAAAGTATGGCACGACATATGTACAGAGATACCAACGGGTCTTGGGGGCCATGGCGGGGTGACAAGATGGCGTCTTGGCGGCGTCTACCCTCGTTCTGGCCGCACTGGTCAGCCTCGTTTTGATGTCCGACGGATGTCGCGCACTCATCCTGTTTGTTTACGGCAATCAAAGATGGGTTGCGCCGCTTATTATTTGCTCAGGATTACAAGGCTCTGGCTTTGGGGGTTTCTTTTTCTCTGATAGATGGCGGGAGATTAGACGAGCAGCCTTTGTTCTGTGTGTGACAGAGAGCACGTCGGAAGTGCTCACTGTGGGCGACAGATAATGAGTGGTTTAATTATCCCCGCAACCAGCGCCCAGCCGGCCCCGAAGGGATCCTCATCAAATCCAGCTCGGCCTGGAAGATGCCCACCAGGTCCGCCGACCACCTTTCTTGCTGGCAACCTTAATCATATTTCATCGCCCAGTAGCAAAAGTATATATTTAGAACCTCATTTGAATTTCCCTCCATTCTGAGTCTCCCCATCCTTATACCCGTTATTAATATGTTTACCTTACAATTTTCTATTTCATTTCCTCTACAATCATATATTAAACTGGTAATGGTGCCAAAAAGGACATAATTGCTGCTCATAACATATAGCAGAGAGCATCCATAAAGTACCTGCGAGTATAGTCGACATGTATGTATTATGAGCAAGTTGTCATAGACTGAGGCTAATCTTGATGGATATCTAGGCTACAAACGCCGCAGAGAAAGATTTATAATCATCCTATCCATAATGCACTCTTACTGCCAGGTTTCCTTCCTCCCCGACTCTCACCAAAAGGCGGCAGAGGCTGATGAATGCCGAGACCTTTCTGGCCTTCCCATGATCAAACTAGAGGCATCAGGCAAGTTAGAGCGCCCTACTCCCTAGTCTAACCTATATGGGAAACCCCCCAGCTACGGAACAAGTCGAGCTAACTTAACTGGAAATGTTTTTTTCGTTATGCCCAAACGAATATGGAAACCAAAATCTTGTAGCTCAGAACTTTCTGTAAGATTTTGTAATTCGATCAGCTGCTGATATGTGCATGGTTGACAAAAATGATAAAAAAAGAAATCAAAAATCAAAAACAATTACCCCATTTTCCAGGCTCAGGTTAAAAACACGATGTATCATTTCATTGGATATATCATAAACAAGATGCCAACAAACGTAATCGCCCACGTCCCGTATGAATCAAAGCTGAAGCTTACCTCATGATGTCCTGCGCCCGATTGTCCTTTAGAACTGCATTTTGAACATCTTGCAAAACTCTATAGCTAAATCCTTTGATTTGAAAAATGCATAGGGCGCAGATGGAAAGTATTTTACAATAGACTTTCGAGTTGTGAAGAGTGAGTTGTATGACATGAATTTTATATCTAACCTAACAGATTTATCTCATACGGGATGGAAAGCTGAAGAGATCTCATATAGGCTTTAAGATGTACCTCAAAACAAGACGGTTGCTCAAATCTACATATTACCCTGTTAACACCGTTGCATTGACAATACATGTATACATGTAGATAGTTCATTTAATGTTTTATACCAATACATATGCAATCTGTTTAACATTATAAGTTAAGTTCCGTTAAATGTTTCAACATTGCCTGATAATTTCCTTTTAATCTGTCCAGAGTAATCACATATATATGCAGAGTAGTCTCAACTAAGTTCTTCGTATTGTAGTTCTGCCTTTAGAATAAACTTTAAGTTTATAAAAAAAATTGTTACACAATAAGTAGAGCAGTTTCCTCGTATGTATCTGCCAGAAGGCTTTTGATATGTGTCTTGTATGGTGTTACAGGTCCTATATCTGTATTTGTTTTATTCAGTTATCCCTGAACTGTCAAAGCAATTTATTCAAATTCGTGGAACCACATAGAAATAAATATCTATTATAGACCATATCATTTCTTATCATTCAGATGATAAAAAGAAACTGTGGATACTTAAATAAATGTAAATGCATCTTTGTTTCACGTCCTAAGCGTAGGCCTATATCATTAGTGAATATTCAGTTTCAAACTCAAGGTTTTTGTCAAATAACCTTGGTTAGGCAACACAGGCCAAGAAAACCAATTTGGTGGCAGCAAATGCTAACTATCTTTGAGAATTTTGTGATGTGCAATCATGGGCTTATACATTATGTGATCATCTGCTCAAAGATTATGTACCGAGCCGCCAGGGCAAAGAGTTTGTTGAAATGCATACCTAAAAAGATGAATATTCGCCAAACATCAATTGGGAAACCTCATCCCCTGCTAGAACAATATATGTAGGCCTACATAGATTGCCTGTAGCATCAGTGCAATCCATACAGTTAATAAGTAGTCGACGTATTCGTCTCTGTATATTGCCATTCATATACAGTGGACGTGGGGAAGTGGGGGGATGTGTCCCAGAATAACAGTTTAGGTGTTCGTTTTTCCCCTCCCAGCCGGCCGATGATGAGTTGATATCGACTGTGGGGCCAGAGGGGACGAGAAGGTGGCGAAATTATAAGCAGTGGGGGTAAAGCTGACACAGTTACCTAGTCAGACCTGCCACCTCTAGTCATGCCGGGCCCTCATTGGGCATTCACCCCAGGTCGGCCATCTCGCCCAGCCCAGTCAGATCCGCCACACTTGGCCTAACAAGTGATGTGTACGGTAGGGGCGGAAATTCCCCCCGCCAAACAGCAAGTGCCATTAATTATTTACCGTGGAGCCCGAGTAGGCAACTGCCGCCCGGCCTCCATGGTGTAAAGTGGCACCCGGGAGGAGGGACCCGAGGATACCCCAACCCACAGCTGGTCCCTCCTGCGGGGTCCCCTTCCTAAGGTCCAGTTTGGTACGAGGTGGGGCGAGGTCTGCCTAGACAGTCCCAAAGTCCCAATGTCCAGAGCTGCTGGACAGTCTAATGGTTAAGGTCGCACCTGATGGAAAAAAGAAAATTGCAAATAGATGTCTGAGCTGGACGCCCAGGAACATTTGGAACAATTGAAGGAAAATGAAATGCTGATTAATTCAGAAGCCATATGAATAACTGGAATTAAAATGCACCCATTGAGCGCTGCGATCTAAATTCTGGTCGAAATACATGTAAGGAGCGATCAATATCTAACATTGTCAGATATTTTGCAAGCGATTTGATGTTTTCAAGTGGATTTCTGGTCGAATCGCTCAATGGGAACACCATTCTGGTCGTTTTCGACCAGATCTGGTCGTTTCGACCAGGAGAAAGCGATCAGAACTGGTTGAAACGACCAGAATTCTAGTTCAATCGCCCAATGGGTTCCCCCCTTAATTTATCAGTCTATCCAAATGATGTGCGACGTATAGGCCTATGATGTGCCACTGTGATAGAAGGTCATGCATACAGAGCCAGCTGATAGCTAAAAAGAGGCCCAATGTATATATTATGTGGGCCGATTCGCTTTGATCCCATTTCATAAATTCTAAACACAACTAAATACCTATTGATTCAGCAGTCTCGAACGATAATACAACAGTCAAAATACTTTTAAGTTGTACAACATGCAACTAAAACAGTTCATCTTCCCAGTGCCGTGGTCGTATAAGATCGAAAGTGCACTTGATTGATTTTGCATCTGGCTACGCAACACACCTAATTCGTGAAACAAGAAACTAGGTAATGACATGGGACGCAAATCTCTGCAAACATTTTGCGAGTTAACTTAATTAATCTGTGCTGATTTAGACGACTAAAAGAAAGCGGTGCGTGCAGCTTTCACAGAGAGGCAGCCTTAAGGGAACGCTGAACGATGTGAGTACCTTGAAAAACCTCTCTAGAATCCATACTGTAATTTCAGGCCGAATGAAATAAAACTCCACATGAAAGAAGTCGTCATTCTCAATTTGTTTCCAATCAAAACGGAATTACATGGCAAATTTCACTGCAAAACGCTAAAATATAAGGAATTGCCTGGGCGGGACGCTTTAGGTTTGACAGGGACGTTATCCCACCAAAGATCACCATCAATCGCTTATCATTGCTGATAAATGAGGGGGTTCTCAGATGTCCAGGACAGGTTTGGTCGCCTGGAGGAGGGGAGAGGGGATATCTCCTTATTTCCTAAGTCCCCACTTGGCGTCAGTGGAGTGAGCACACGAACATATCCCTATAAACAGCAGAAAAGCTCCGGCGGCCAACCAAATCCAATATATTGCCGCTACCATTAATCATTTAAGGATGCTTATCAAATTTCCCATCCGCAGACAGCCCCAATTAAAGCTTGTAATTGCATTGCTGTCGGCATGGTACAATCTATACGCTTGTCGATCTACATAGGTCCCCTCTAAGGTGGGTTTGATGGTATTGGCCAAGACTTGAGCTATTCATCTGCGCCGAGTTGAATATATATTTTTATTGGAATGAAAGCCTCTGACGATGAGAAAAAACGTCCGCGGTCCCCACCCACAAGATTGAATCATCTTCGTTTGAGTGCGTTGTTCTTTTATGCCCAGGAAGCACTGTGTTGCTCTTTTTAGCCAGGTGTTCCGCCTCGCCGACTAAAATAATTAATACTCTAGCTTCATTATCAAATGAATGTAAGAATGTTCGCCCTTGACAAAAAAGGAACATAGTCATGGATAATTGATCTGCATATCAAATGGTAGTTCCAGCGTGTAGTATAATTTTTGGAAGCGGCGGTTACACAAACGCAGACCTTCCCATATGGTCTAGTGGTTAGGATACCTGCCTTTCACGCAGGTGGCCCGGGTTCGATTCCCGGTGTGGGAAGACTTTTTTTTATTGAATTGTAGTTCGTGTATTTTCAGTATATTCAACTCAACAGTGGATATTTCTGCACGAAACAGTCTGAGTTCTAATGAGGAGCCACTGTCAGCATTCTACTCACCATTGCAATGTTTCGAAGAATACCAGGCTGGTGGAAAATCGTGCATCAACATCCAGATCATGCGACTTCTTAATCTTGTAAAGCCTAAGCTTGTATCTTGGTATTTTTTTAATGTCGGCCTCTTTGCATGCAAATGATTGATGTGTGGTGCCGAAGCTTTCATCTAGTTCCTGCTTTCAGCCAAAGTGAATCAGACACACTCAGGGATGCTCTCATGGTATTCAGAATGTATTAAGAAGTATTTTTTATTTCACTTCTACTTTTTACAAGGTCATCCCTTATACTTTAGCCTACTCCCTTCCTTGTCAGGAATAGTCCGACCCGTACCTGTTTCCCTTTATATCAGCCTCTATGCCATGAGTGCTGGTTTTATTAGCCACAGAATGGTAGGGTACAGAATCCACAAAGTTCTTTGAAGTTCTCCTTTACCCCACAAAGGGCACTCTACCTGTACCAGTGCAATGTTAACTGACTAGTACTTCCTTCAATACACAGCGGTTTATTATCTTTAAAATACCTACTTTGTCCGTACAATAGGCATCCTTGCAATAACTTCCGAGCATCAAACGGTGCAACATGTTCCTCTTTTCTTCTTTAAGTGTCATACCTTTCATAAAAGGAACACTATACCAACAATAAAAGACTGGATTAGTTGATCGTCCTTGTCACCCATTGTTCTTGTTCTCCGAGTACCGTTGTTCTTAGTCTCTCATCTTTTGTTGCTATATTCACTGTCTATACTATCCCCCTGCACCATCCATTTTCTGCATTTCTGTATGATATGATCATCAGGCACTCAAGAAACATATCCCCACCATAAAGCCAAACTTCTACTCCAGTATATCATCGTAACCGCCCACACCTTTCTGCAGTTCCTGTTCCAAGGGGTTTCCCCTCCAGTCTGCCTCAGTCCCTCCCTCCCTCCCCCAACCCAACCAAGGCCCTTGCCACACCCAACTTGGCCTCCTGTTGGGGATCTAACCTCTCTTTTTATGACTTCAATTTCTGTTTTCTCTCGATCCTTGTTGATGCATTCTAGATTCGAGTGATGGCACGTGATCAGCCCCCGCCAACGCTGGCGCCCCCTGTCAGTGGACGACGTGCTCTTCCATCCGGCACGACCGCCATCGATCTTACTAACACCCTGGAGTTTCTATGGTGACATGGTGGACGCTCCAAGACCCGCCTCCCCTTCTTGTCGTACTATCTTGTGATACTCTTGATCCCCCATCTCCTAAAGGTTCTAGTTCCTCAGATTCTGCCAAGAGTGCATTTCGTTTGTGTTTGCTTTGTATCCATGGACCGGGTTTCCGCACGTTACCACGGTCATTCCTGTCAGAGTAGACCTAAGTTGACAAAATGTGATCTTACCCTACAGCGTTGTTATTGATATTTAGTGGTTCTTGCAAACCTTGTTATTTGTAATACACAAAGGGACCTAATAATTAAGCATCATATACGGACACCTACAGAGAGTGGAGGTTAGCCCAAATGCGTATAGACGCGTATATAGGGGGTCTGAACCCTTTCAAATGTACACATTTGTACGTTTAATTGTATTTCTAGGTAGGGGTGTGACCAAGAAAAGTCTATAAAGAAAAATCATTTTCTTGATATCTCAACATACAAAGAGGTGGAAGAGATTGGAAATCCATAACATACGTTATCTAAGGGACTGATACAGGATTTTCGAACGGGGGGGGGGGGGGGTCAGCATTTAGTCTAAGTACTAAAATGGCCTACATTTGAGTGCATGCACACGACATTTTCCCCTCTTTTTGTAGTTTAGGGGTCCACCAAAAGGGGTGGGGTCAAGAGCCCCTGGACCCCCCTCCCCCTAGATCCGCCTCTGTACCTAGATTCACAATGGTTCTCTTGGTGTAGTTTGATGAATGCTTGCAAAAGATAAGGAACTAGTATCTATATCAAAAACGTGGAAATAGTAATAGCTGGGGTTTGACAGCAAACTTACATTTGTGGTAGGCGCACTTCTACTCTACTCTACAGCCATACCCAGCTAATACAGTTCGCATATTGCTGCTAAGAATAGGCTTAAGTATGCGCTCAACAAGCAAAGTAAAGTCAATCACCAAAATGACTAATTCACCTATTAATTATTGGTAGTTGTTTGTGTGTGAAATTGAGTGGAACATGACATGCTCTTTGTTGGTGTGCAACTCACTTGCTGAGTTGCTCTTCACAAATCAACAACTTGCTATTCTTCGTCTCAGCGTGTGGTACTTTCGCCTCCGCGATGATGGTGGAGAGGGTGTGATAGGCCCTAGCTGACATGCACTGTGTTATTAATTAGAAAGCCCTGTCATCTCAAGGCTACAGTTGTCACGTTGCCTACCTGATTAACATCCATTTCAGTCTCAACTTAAGCTGAGAAGTGGTGTTTGATTAGACATTGTCATCTGAAGGTATGGTTGGGAAAGGTAAATTAGAAAGGGGCCACAAATACACATTTATAAAACGAACTCATCAAACATAAATTCATTTGTACAAGGCAGTGGGAAAACATGAACATCTATAGAATATAAAGAGCTGGTAAAAGATGATTAACTCTAAAACTACAATGTCATGTAGATTCTATTTCTTGTCATCTGGATTAAGCAACTCCGCAAAAATCCCTTTGAACACCTCTGTTATAAGTGTAGAGCTGTTGATAAAGTTAATTCCCAGCTCAATCTTTCGAATAATGAAAGGGTTAAAAGTAAGAATGATGTTACGTGATTTTCTTTTATTCATATAGCTTGTTTAGTGTACCACTGAAACAGAATCAAAGACATTTGTGCTGTAAATGATACTAAACTCTGTACCAAATATCTCATATATCATTGATAGGATCAACATTAAGGAAACGTAACAAGTTAGCTTAGGTACAAAACATAAACAAACAAAAAAGGGTGCCAGGCTTGATTATTTTCCAGGGGCTTCCTTCTGGTAATTTATGTTCCCGGTGTTTACCTTTGTGGCGAGGCAAACTTCCTCTGGCAGTGAAAGGGTTATTGCTCCCAAGTGTTTTTTAACATGTATCACTACAAATACGTAAAAAGAATTCAAGTATTTTGATAATCTGCTACAAAACTTACAGTGTGCATGAAAATCAGCCCCAGGCTGTTGCTTAAAACAACTCAGATGGAAGATGGGAAGTGTAATAGCTTACTTTATAATTATCTAAATTAATTTTATAAATTAATGAGTTAAGATAAAAATAAAAGATTTTGTAATTGTCTTTGAGTAGGCATACAGTGTTATACAGAGGGGTCTCTGTTGCGCAATAGGCTAGCACGTAAGACTGTTAATCTAAGATTTGGTAGTTCAAGCCCAGCCAGGGACTCGAACCCTTGACCATCAGATTAAAAGTCTGATACTCTACCAACTGAGCTAACCAGGGTCCGTGAACTGAAATGTACTTAGAATTTCCCTAATAGATTTGTTTTTGTTAATCATACCTCACTTTCTGATTGTGAAAAGAAACATATCCTCCTATTGATGGTGCATGTGCCAATTCTATACCAACTTTCCAATGCATATGAAAATCAGCCACAGACACATATTTCATATTATTGTCTTTGAGTAGGCATTGAGAACTATATGCAATTGGCTAGCACGTTAGACTGTTAATCAAAAGGTTGGTGGTTCAATCCCACCCAGGGACGTTAGACTGTTTTAATGCATTAAAGACCCTCAGATTAAAATTCTTATGCTCTACTGACTGAGCAAACCAGGCTCTGTAAACTCAATTATACTTAGAATTTCCCTAATGGATTTGTTTTTATTCATTTTACCTTGCTTTCTGATTGTATAAAGAAACTTTATATCTTATTATTGTAAAACTAAAATTAGGTCTAATGTCTTATGTTTGACATTTCTCTACTACCTTTTCATGTGTATTGAAATCAGTACAATTACAGAGACTGATTTTCATGATTGTCTTTGAGCAGGCATCAAGTACTACATAGATGAGTCTCTGTGGCGCAATCGGCTAGCGCGTTAGACTGTTAATCTAAAGGTTGGTGGTTCGAGCCCACCCAGGGACGTCGCACTTTTATGCTTTTGGCTTGTCTTTAAGTGTGTAACATGTTACCTACTAGCATGAATATGATGATTGTAATGGTTGTTTTCATTTGGCTGATCAAATTAGAAGATAACTGAGAGAAAACATTTCCTGCCCAAAGAGGGACTTGAACCCTCGACCCTCATATTAAAAGCCTGATGCTGTACAACAAATCGTTGTAACAACAGTAACGGGGGTGATGACGTCATGCCTCTCCGAAGTAATAATTTTGATATAGGTATCACTATACAAAGTAAATAAGTGCCTATTCAGATTATTGGAGGAGGTCCAAATGGCTCCAATAAATAAGACTTTTAATTTAGATAGGTTATGTTTCCAGCAGTATTAGTAAAACGGGTTGATTTATACATTTTGAGGAGAGTTTTACCCATAAGAGTTAACTTTTGACATGCTGTTGCATACGCAAATAAGATGTACTGAATTCTTCCAAAGAATGGAATGTCCATAGGGAGAAAAACTATACATCAAATACATCTAAAGTTATGAAGTGATGAAAAAAGATCTAACGAAGTCATTTGTGCAGTCTGATAAACTTTCCTTATACTTTTCTTCGTACACTGCTCATGTACATTGCGAATCAACCAAAACAGGAAAAACCCAGTCCTAGTAAGCTATAATACGCTGGTAGACTGATGTCAACTTTCAGGCTATATCAAGGCAGTCGAAACCTAAGCCATGGGCTTCTGATCGTTATAGGAAATGAATGATCGGCAGAGATCTGGCCACGGTCAGGATCGACAAAGTTACCGTGTGACCGTAACGTGGCCGGTAAACCTGTAGACCTACGGACAAATCCAATCAGGAGGTGGGGTGAAATATAAGTACGGTCCCCCGTCGGCCCCACATATGCGGTTTCTCAAGGGAGTAGACCCTCATCGTTCCACTATTGATCCACCGAAGGCCTGGAATGCCTCTTTCCCTGACCAGGAACACGGGAGCCATATGTCGGATGTGCTAGATGGAAAAAGTGGCTGCGTCTACTGCTGCACGTTTCTTACGAAATTTCTAGTGTTTCCAGTGCCCTAGCTGCCCTCATTTTAAGTATTTGACAGTTCTTTCACCATCTCATTTTCCGCTGTCCAGCAACTAGTTTCTCGCACAACCATTTAATCTGTTTTCTTTCTTCATCCTCTTACATCGTTTTTAGATGTCTGAGTTAGCTGTCCAATGAAGAATTATGTATCTGTGCTGTACAATATATTTAGTGGAAAGGGAGACCGAGTTCGAATGTCAAAACGTCAAAATATCATAATATGTTCAAAGACTTTACCTTATTTCCCATGTTTACATGTAACCTTATGACATTATGATTATGCAGGGGTACGTTTTAGAACAAGGTCGCTTCTTGTGCTCCATATTTCATGTATTCACAAGCTTAACTAGAACAGCTATTCTGAATTTGGTCCTTTCTTTCTGAAACTATTTGAACGATTCTTGCTTGAAATATTGGGGCAAGGTAGTCTGCTTTTTAATTCCAATATTCGAGATATTGCAGGCAACGTACATTGGCGGTTACATATATACGCCGTAACAGGTTTTCTTTCAATGCTTTCTATTTTCCTGCAATAGGTAGAACGAGTGGTTACATTAACTTTTATGATAAAGATAGATAACCATACTGTGAGCAACATACGTCGTAGGATAGGCGCAAGTACTGTATGGCAGATGCAGAGGAAAGGTGGTTGATGGAAGTTTTGGGAAAGGGTCCAGAAGTTGAAGTTCTTTGCAGGAGAGAGCCTCTTGATTATGGAAGGCCTCCGAGTAAAGCCAATTTATGATGTCACGATAAAGGCGCGGCACGTGTGATCTTGTCGCTCCCTCCCAGATCTTGCCCTCTGGCCCCACCGCCTGCCCTTCTCCTTAATCGGCCAGAGTCACGGAAACGTTAAAAAGAAAGATAAACGTCAGGAGGAAGGCCCGGGGTCCTTTGACAAATGCTGTGTATTCTTTGAAGTACAGATCCGAAGCCGCAAAGGCCACGGGCTTTGACAAGCTTTGAAAGCAACCGAGGAATCTGTTAGTACGAGGAAAAGTAAGGCTTAGTATTTATGTTGATCATGCTTTACTGTTATTAGGGAAGATGATACATGATTTTGATATGATCTGATGGTAGCTATAGTACTTGTTGATCGATGCATTTCTCCATTTACCTTTGCAAAGCATACTATAATATATGGGACGTTTTCTGTGCTACTACATTCCATACATAAAGTCATTTTACGAAAAATGCTGTTTTAACTAACAGGTTTTTTAAATGATCTTGATTTTTAAAATAGCTGAATCACAGATTATAACATTCTTGTAGGTGATCTATTAAATGTTGAAAATTATCTAATCTTAAAGATTGTTGGAAAGTATGCTTTATTTATCAAACAAGCATTTTGGAATCAAACTTTTTATTATTGCTATGAATTTCAATTATAATTCACTAAAATGGGTTTCTTTCAAATACTTGGGTTAGTATTACGCTGGAAAGTAGTGTACCAAGAAGGGCAGAAGTCAGGTTAGAGCACCAGGGACTATACGTATACGAGCAGTCTCAAGGGGTTCTGCCATGTAAAACTTTGAAACCACGACAGGGAGTCGTCCGTTGGGTAGTTGTACACCACGCAGGGGAGGGGAGGGATCGGGTCAGTTAGTAAGGCCCCGTCACGCCATGTCATAGAGGGCAATGGATCTGATTAGGTCACGTGATGGCCACCGCCCCGCCACCTAGCGGCCAAATAAACATGTCGACGCACGCACATGCGCGGAAGTCCAGAAGGTACTCTCGTGCAGGGACTCCCCTCACGGCGCATCGGAGGCCCTATATATCCTCGGCGGCGGGCAATGACACAATAATACGAAACTTGCTAACTCAATAATGGGGTCATTGTGGAAGGGCGCGGCCGCCCACATATAGAGGGTCACGTGACGCCGAGTGCGCATGCGTGTTGGGTGGCCGGGCGGAGAGAGAAGCCTCTGTGGGGAGCATATCGATGGCAGAGGGCGCGGGGTGTCTTGGCGGTTGGTCTATTGATGCGAACTGCCTTCAAAAGGCTGGCGTTTTAGGCGGCCGGGGACATGTCCCGCCAGACCCCACAGTGGAGAACAGTCATGTGGGCGGCGGGAACACGGACCTCAAGGCAGGCTACTTGGCGGCCGGGACCTACAAGGCCGCTCTTAGTGCAACAAAGACTTTGGCAGCCGCCCAACCACGCAGTTCTTGTCAATACCTGTGCTCCAACATGTTAATGTTGACTCCTTTTTGTGGCGTCCACGCTATCGTTGCATGGGTATATATTGACTCGCCGCCCGCCCTTCATCCGTGCCCTTATCCAAATCCTTTATCCCTTTTTTTATATTTTCCTAAATGTGCATGTAGAACATGTCAGCGGAAAAAAATCACCGTCGTCGACAGGATCTCTTTCCAGTGGGTAAAATAGTTTGTAAGACAACGCAAGAAAAAACGCTTAGTCAACAAGTTAAAGGTACAACTAGAGCTGGCGGCGGTCAATGAACTGCAGAGGTAGAACTCCAAGATAAGTCTACGCAAACACATTATCTTTTTGTACTTCTCTTTCTATCAGCGCGTTTCGTGTGCTTTAGCTTTAAAAAATAACACGCGCATGTGCGCTCCTACGTTTCAAGAAAAAAAAGCTCTTTGTTTGATAAAAAAAAGAAGGAACAAAGTTGAAGAGATCAATGTTCAATTAACGAGGTTCCACCTGCTTGTGTTTGACTGGTGGATTGTCTGAAGAGTTATACATACCGACTCACAGATTAACATTGCTGCACTCCGGTAATGTGTACTTGTGTATGGCCCAAATGCTCTTTTATCTGATTAATCAAACGTTGAACAAGACAAAAGGGTTGGAGCATGATGGCAAATACATGTCATTATTTAGAAACCTTGTAATTTTGTGTAACGAGTCTCATGAATTTGCGCACAGAGCGAAGTGTAACGAAACTGCCAGAGCTTTAATATAACTATATACTGTCGCACCGTCAAAGCAATAAAATACGGAAATAAGAATGTTATGTGAAGAAAGGAAAAACGTGTGGCCAGTGACATTTAGATCTCCATTAGATGTAGCTGCCATGGAGTGGGGTACCAGGGGATTCAAAATGTCAGACCTGTCGTCCGGCCCGCGACCGGACGGTGGCAGGAATGATCATGCTACTTAGTGGTAGCCCCATTGATCGACACTGATCATAGAGACGGCTAAGTTTGCAGGTAATCAAGGAAAGGTCGGGGGGACCTGGGGTTACGTTGGTGGGAAGCCAGAGGGGGTCGATACTGGGGTGGAGGGACCACTATAGTGGGTATTGACCGGAGGGGTCCGCTCTCCTGCGGCGTACTACGCCAACTGGACCCACTTGGCCGGACCGTGGAGCCACTGGATGGGAAAGAGGGGTATAGTAGTGCTGGTGTTGGTGTGAGAGGGTGGTAGCGTGAGAGGAGGCAGGGGGTTATGGTGAAAAGAAGGGGATGGAGGAGTAGCGGTGGTAGCCTGGGCTCTCCACTCGATAAAGTCAAGGACCTGACATGTCAGCTGACACACTTGAAGCCACTCAGCCTGCTGCTCGGAGCAGCTCACCGTCCCCGCGTCACATATCAGAGACATCTCTGAAATATCCATGAGTGGAGTGTCAAGGGGATCCATCACCCGACCTGACGCCGACGTCGGAAGGAGCGGGAGAGGCCCGCCGTGGAGACGGCCATACAGCACGTCTCCCATTTGCATTATACAAACAGAAAACGGACATTGCTCATGTTATGTTATAAGTGTCAACCGCGGGCCTCGTCATACTTAGAAATGTTCCACGGTTTCTTACTCGAAAAACTACAATAAATCACAAAGGTTTCTATTGTGATTCCTAATCTGCCTTTATGGTACACAGTTCACGCAATGAAAACATAAAACGCTGCTGTTTATCTCGGCATACAGGAGCAAGTATTGCATACATTGTGTGTCTCTTTCCCTCTTCTTCAATGAAACGGCAAAGCTTTAACAAAGCATCAACAAACACGTATATATGTAAAGCAGAGTTGTACTCTATGAAACCCATTCCTGGAAACTGTCCTATTTCCTAGGGCGCCAATCAAACAACCCCCCAAATAAAATACATCGAGGGTTCCCCTGTTCTCTGTTGCTTTAAACAGGGATACGCCAACGGAAACGTTGATACCTTTTTCGCACTGTTGTTATCTAAAGAGCTCTGCTCAAAGAATCCACCTACAGGCGCCGTGGGGCTTTTGTCTTACAGCCTACAGTATGAACATAGAACATGTGAAGTGTTCGTATGTGTGCATCCTTAAAAGGATACACATTGTGTAGTTGATAAAATGTGCAATCACACAACGTTTAAGATATTCTTCAGTCGCGTAACGTCATGAAAAGAAATACGAACACGTGCTGTAAAGAATTGTACTCTTGATATGCTAAATGGCTATATAGTACTATAGAGGACGTCGCCGTCTGTACATATGAACTGGCCCATGCATTTGGCAAGAATCAAAGTATTCTTTGTACATACTATATCACCATGCACACCGTAACGACAGCGTCAGTAGCATTTGTATATTAAGAAATCCATACAAAGTGTAAATTATGTATAAATGCTTTGAGATTGGCCGCGTGCATCTCAAATTGGAACTAAAAAGATCGGCAGTCCCCAAATTCCCATCTGCAGAGGCTACTAACGTATATTCAACACCAATGCGCGATATATATGCGCCCTCGCGTGTTTGTGACAATGGAAGTGACAGGTACTGAATCCCCATTTTTACATACTACTGACATTCACTTCGTATTCAGTAAAGTTTTTCAAACGCTATTGCCATGCATAGTGGTACGTGTTTATGAGCCTTAATTCATGTGTCTCATCACTCACTCATAATATATAATTTCGGCCATTATCTGTGAGTTATCCTTTGACCGATATTCACTTATAGTTGTTTCATTTTCTACAACTATAGTTATCTCCAGGATGACTCCAATAGGGATTTGCAGAGTGGCCATCTTGGATTTATTTGACATTTTGCACCATGGAAAACAGAGCACTGGTTTGTAGGTAAATTCATGATAACACATTTGAATCACCATCATAGTGTCCAGCAACTTTTGTGGATGCGTGACGTCAGCTGCGCAACGTCTAAAATTAACCCTGAGGATGCCGACCCAGTGGGAAGAACCGATTTATGACCTGTGAGGAATGCCATAGAGAGTGGGTCTGGGTAAAAGGTCACAGGGGCTGAGGAACTCATACATAAGGTAACACTGACCAGTATAAATCAGCCTGCATGCCTGCATGGGGTATACCCGGGTTGGCCTGAAGAGGATGACCATCTGTGGCCGGCGGCATGCTGTCAGTACATGGATATGGGATGGTTCACGGGTTCCGCCCTCTGTGCCTGGACGGACAAATATGTCCCTGGTCACTACTTATGGTCAACCTGGGTTGGTGTATAAATTCTAGCTATCAATGTATGGTCGCGCCTCTCCAATTATCCTCATAGACTTCGACCAACCCTTCCACTGTTGCCTTTTGACAGCATTCCCAATAAGCTAAAGGACGGCAAAATAGAAGCCTTTTCGGGACATTCTGGTCTGCTATGAAGCTGGTTGGATTTATCTAACCATGCAGATCCGTTCTATGACTATCAGGCATAGATCTTTCGCTTTCCTAAAGAGCCTACGGAAAGTGGACACCACGACTTCTATTCTTCAGCATTGGGTCATTGGGCGGGGATATTTCTATTGGCGACATGCGAGGAGAGGCGGGTGTGACCTCAGCCGTTCCCCAGATGATTCATTACCATGCCCAACCTGCATACCTACACATTGAACCTGCATGAATGCTAAGGACGCTGAGCTTTCTTTGGAAAGTTTCTCTTGCTAAATGTTTGTAGCTCCCTTCAACACTCCAACACGCAGGACATTCGGTTATGTGTGGATTTTAGTTCAAACAAATTTGGCTATGGATTCTCCTTTTCGTTTTTTACTAATGTATTACTGACACAAGCATGTAGCCAGCTTTTATCAAATGGAATGCGCTATAAAGTAAAAGGGTTTTTTCATTGTTGTTTGTTTACATTTGGAAAGCAATGTCAAAGATTTAATCTGCTAATATCAAAAGTTGTTAGTATTAAATTAGCAGTAACAATCAATGGGGTTCGGATTTACCTAGTACCTGCGAGCTGATTACAAGCAATTTGTAAACCGATCTTGACAATCTAGTAGAGCGAAACTCTATGTAACCTTTACCCCCTATAATTGCACACATACAGTTAGAATAGTGATACTTTTTTGTCATAAATCTATCTGCTTATAGCCGCATTATTGCAAATATGTATAAAACAAAAAGGTTACAGTGGAAAGCGGTTTGCGACGGAGATATTGGAGTGAATTCGTCTATACATACTATGTTTTGTCAAATAGTAATATCTGAATCAGTCACAGTAATTACTCTCATAGATGCAGATCTATGGTGATAGTAATGAAGAGCATAAAATTGAGAGAGAGATTGAAAAATGATTCAATTCACTGTTAACACATACTGTACAAGATTGGAAGAACACGTATCTATATGTGAATTTGTCTTGATAAATAAAGAAAAAGTTTCCAACTTCTGTTTCATCTAAGCCTCTGGCCTAGATAGAGAACGTTATTTCCTCAAGCAAACCTTGCCAATATAATGATGAATTGTCATGTTTTCATTAATTTCGATATTATCATGACTGTATTCCTTGATTTTTTGAAAATAAGTGCTACTTAACTAAAGTATTTTATTATCTAAAAAGAATGATGAAAATTAGTGTTCCGAATTTTGCTAATTGATTTCAACACCTATGCCAAACATTTTATAATCCATTTTATAAGTTATAAACAGTTAAATTGCAATGTAACTACATTTTCTTTGTTTTCTCTTTTGACACCCTTTCTTGAGAACGTACAATATTCAAAAACAGCTATTGCAAATATAACATTCATCTAATTAAACACATTGTTGCACACAGTCATTCGAAACGGACTGTAGGAATGAAAACCACCTATAAAGGTAGAAAGGGAACACAATGAATCACAGCTGAATTAGTCTGTTCGAAAATGTATGGTGAACTGGGTGAATAGTTTCCGCCGTTAGAGATAAATCAAGGGCTTTAGATGAGAATGGCACTTGAGTAAATAACCTCCTTCCCACATTCAATCCGGGACGGGCAGACGGACAAAATTACCCGCAATAAAGTATCCAGCGTTTTTCCGGATCTCTCTCTGTGCATCTCCCTCCAGACCAGCCCCACCCGAGCCCCACACCCAGCCATTCGTTCACCCACCCACCAACTGCCCCCTCCCACCTTCACATCGGGCACCCTAAATTCGTAAGCCACACGCGGCTCCAATCGACCTTGAAGGCGGGGCAAGGGAGGCAAAGGGATAACCCCCTAACCCCTTTTCTCCCACCCAACCAGTATCGATTAGAAACCTTCCCACGCGGCCGCCATGCCTCATGCCTACAGCACACTCCAATCCCAGAGTTCCACGCGCTTTCCACAACCCTAGTCCGTGGTGCGCATGCGCCGGCGGAAGCAGTGTTAATCCACTACCGGCGCGGGAACACGTTCTACAAATAAGCATTATGTTAGCGGGGCCGTTATAACAATGGCAACATGATCAATGGGTCAATCCCTGATTGCCGGCTCACAATAATTATGTTTTTCTTCCCAGCTCCTGTTCAAATACTGATCCTTTACCCGGTCTATTATTGAATGACGAGGGCTTCATAGAAAGAGTATCAATCCAGTTGGATTGAAAAAAAACAAGCAATGAAAATATCGTTTTTGTCGCGTACAGTTGTCTTGTATCATGGTCGGAAAACAATGGACAAAGGGAATACTTCATCAATTCCAAAACTGGGAAGGCTCGATGATAGCAAATCTGATATCACTAAAACAATACAGATCTTTGTTTTAGATAATCCATCATGTTATTGTCAAATTTGAGATGAGATATTCGTAAGCCGTACATCAATATTATGTAAACTTGTTTTAGTCAGGGAAATAACATCTTTCGGGGAATGTATTGCACAGTTGTTGGCGCTATTTTTTTCCCCATTTCATAACATTTTGTGGAGAATGAAGAGCGCATCCATTTGTTATTAAAACTTGATAGTATCCTGTTTCACGTATACATGCCCCCTGCTAAAAGGTATTATCAGTAGTAACCTGGGATCTTGGCATTTAACGTGCCTACTCCAATATGATATCCATATTCAGAGCTCACTGCCATTCCTTATTTACTGCCTTCCATTGGCCAAGACAGGCAAAGTTCAGTGATTTATTGGCTGCACGCAGTACCTTGCCTAGACACACGGTATAGAGAGTCAGGTTTCGCAATATTTTGGCAAAACTGAGGGGATGCAAATATGACTAGGCATGGCACTACCATTAAGATGTCATGCTAGTCAATTTATGAGTATTTTTATGAGAATAGAAATCCACCCATATAATATTCATTATCGATATTTTACTATATCACTTTACAGTGCTCTGTCCATAGCAGTAGGGTGTTGATTTGATATAATATGATAACTCAGATATTCCTGAAAATCAAAATCGTCCGTTGACTCCATATAACTTTGATCGAGCGTGTGTTTGTGTGTCTGTGTCTGTGTCTGTGAGTGTGTTCGTGTGCGTGTATACAGCTCCTGCCCAGCCAAGTGAATATTGCGTTCTATGACGTTCTGCAAAATTGTAGAACGTTTTCGATATTCCCTCACTTTCAATATCTCCAGCGTTTCTAAATGTCCATCGCTGTGAGCGGTCTTACCCTCCGGTAAAAGCAGGCCATTGAGAGCATTAGCCTGTCGCCTTTGTTAACAACGACACTTGTGGCGTGCTGCCATCTACCGGTGACTGGCTTCATTTCCTGCCCTGGCTACAAACTTGAGCCAGTGCGCAGGCGCGGCAGGAAGTAACTAGTCCCTGTTGCTGAAGGAAATGGTGAAATTTACACCAGCTAAAGCTTAATGCAAGGGTTGCATAAGTAAGGCCGTCTGACCTACTGCGGTCTGTGCTGAGCTATATGGGGCCAAATCTGAGATATGATCATAATTATTATATCATGATAGGTTCGAATAACAAGAATCCATTAGCTGTTAACATTATGTATTTCATTGTAGGCCTATGAAATTAAGGTTAGATTCATGTTTCATCTAGCATACGTACAAGATATACCAATAATCCACCAATGATTTAATTTTAGAAAACCACTTTGAGATGGGATACTTATTTAATTATTGTCTTAGTTAAATACATAGTCACTAATATTTCAGTATAAGGGATAACCTCCCTATTGCTTATAGACAAAATGTACTTTCATTTAGTACCACCCTCATTCATAGAAACAGATCTACATGTTAACGATGTAACACAGGTAAGCGTTTCCCCATTATGTGAGCGTGGAGTTTAAGACACGAAGATTGAATTTGTGGCATTCATGTTTTCCTTGAGCCTCAGTCCATTGTTTAAACCAAACCCTTTGAGGCACGTCTTCTTCTCTGTTACAGACCTACCTGTGTTTGATACAAGCAGGAGAAGACGAGTTGCATGCCGCTATTTTTTGTGAGGCGCCCATGAAAAAAAGGGTCGTGGGGGTCTTTTGTTGACGCATGCGTGCAGGCATCTCCGCCCCGCTGTATTCTGGGATAGCTCATGCGACGCTGGCGTCAGTCTGCCGATCGGGCCACCAAAGCGGCATTAAAACTACTTCAGCGTTCTATTAAAGTACATCAAAACTATAAACCAACCACATGAAAGACATTACCTTGAGCAATCTAATAGATTTGATTCTGAAAATGAAGAAACTGATCGTGCTTTTGAAAATAAGAATCGGGGCATGCTTGCGTTATCAATCAGCAAGGAACACGTAAATAAAACACATATAGGCCTACAGTAAACGTTACTTTGCTTATTAGAGTGAGCAATTTGATGAAGATAAGTTCAATCTCGGTAGCAAGACTGGCTCACCTGTAAATGGGAAAATAATGATATTTCATGTGAACCCTAGCCAGCAATAGGCTGCAAAGACCTTGCACGGAACCTGCAGTCGTGGGTGTATTGTTAGTAGGGTTCCCCGTAGGGTTACTTTTTTAATGAGGGGCATGGCTTTTCTGACCTTGTCTAGATATTTATTCCTACCTCTTTCTATAATCCATGCGCAGATCTTTAAGGACTTATATGGACTGCAGTGTTAACCTCATTGAACTAAGCCTATAGCTTTTGTAATTTAAGATGTCGTTCCAGACATAACTTCGCATTTTTAAGGAAAAAAGAGAAATCATTGTTGGCAGATCCGTTATAGAGCCCTTGTAAGACCATAGTGAAAATATAATTTTGACCGTATTGCATTTGACTGCAAAAGCTCATCGAGGAATATGAGGTTTCTGGTGAAAATTTAGTAATCAAGTTTATCAAAATAGAAAGATTTCCAAGTTCGTCTGGCTTTGCCTGATGTACGTTTTCAACATCTGTGATCTTCAACTCCTGTATACACTATTACTGGAGTATTGACAGCATGAAGAAGGCCATCAGTTTCCAAGATGTATGACCTGGTAACGTGACCAGCGGATCTAGCAGGCCCAGGAGTATGCTTCAACCCCGGGGCCTCAAGGAGTATCACACACACCTCGGCCCGCCCAAGTGAATATTGTGACATATTAGCAGCAAGATCAATAGGGGCCTGAGGCGAACGAAACTGCTCCAAGCCCCTGGCAAGCAGATCTCAGATTCCCACAGAAACTGTTCACATACTTCTTATCCTCCTATCTCTATTGTTACTGTCGATAAACATATATGACAACACGATCCGTATGGGAGCTGACAGGCAAAGTTAATGTTCTGTATGACAACTAACTGTTCGAAAACAGCCTGTCTGTTCACCGTGACTTTTGATCCGTGCCTGTTGTATAGGTAAGGATTTTTCTACTTAGCTCGAGTGTTCTGTCAATGTTCTTTCTATGTAAATTTCGTATTGAACATTTCTAGATGTGGCCTTTGAAATGAAGTCGGAAAATAGTGCTAGCAGTCGACTGAGAGCATCATTGAGCATCTCTTGTCAAGTGGTAGGCGCCAATGAGGGAACACTTGTTGTGCTCAGCACCTGAACAATATGAGCTGCTCACCACACCGCCCATTGCCGGCTCATTGCTGGAGCAGCTCACGAGCGGCTCAGACGAGCAGCCTCGCCACCCAAGCTAAAGGCCGTGATCAGTGGCTGATTCAACCACCTGCCGAAACAATAACGCCCTTAATGAGAGCCCTCCCAGCGCAATTAAAAAGTTCTTTACGTCGGCGTCTAATTGAAGGTTATGGGACTTCATTGGGGTGCTTCCTCCGCAGATGTATCGCACTCGTCGAGAGGGCTAACGAAGAGGCAGCACCGCGTCAATGGCAACATCAGAGCCATTGTTTGCTGCGTTAATATGGACATCAGACCTGGGGGCGTTGTACAACGTACTTTCACGTTGAGAAATCTAGTCGTATCGTGCCTAGTTAGGGCGCTCACACACTCAAGGCAAAACGTGAGGCTTGTTGTATAGGCAAGAATGTGAACGTGTCCTTACAGAATGATTGTGATTGTTATTATGTTTGGGGTTTCTGTATCTAAAGGTAATCGACTTAAATACAACCATGTGTTTCAAGTCAACCCCTAATGAAGTCGTTCTGGCGAGAAGTGGGTAACAGCGAATAATTCTATCAAGGTTTGGCTTCTTCTAATGAACCTGACTTTTGCATAGCCCTGAAAGCTGGGGGAAGTGATGGAGGAAATTCAACAGAATCTAAGGAAATATCTTATCAGTTCTCTATTAGCTGGTTAATGTGGTTTCCTTCCGTATGTGTTTTATCACAATTAGGTTCAGGATTAGTAATTAAAGCCTTGATGGATAGTTTCATTTGTAGCACATTCAAGCAGCTGTAAATCCTAAACAACTGAAAAACCTATGAATAGGGGGGAACATGAACAAGGTTGAGGTCGATGCTGTGCTTATTCTCTTTAAGTGCGCCACACTCTATAACTTTATCTCAAATTTACACAAATCCCTTCTACTTGTAATCCAGCGTAACATTGAAAGTTGTTGACGGGAAAAACCCAACCATCATAATACAGTGCTGGGTACAGGCTATTTGATGGAACCGTCATATATAATCAAGTGTCCGAATAAAAGGAGTTAATTTTCATTTCTCACAAGCGTTTATCCTGATTTCTAGGTATTGAATACAGTTGCTTTTACTGATATCGATGCCAAAGGGACTAGGCACGCTGCACATCATCCACATAGATTCAAAATATAAAAAGAAACTACAAAATACTGTAAGAAATGATTTTCCCCATGGGTAATCAAGGGCGCCCTCGATGTCCATCACGCTAGTAGCAAATACAAAAACACCTTCATGGAGAGTGATTCACTGCTATCCAATTCTTAAAGTCATTTTAATTCCTTATCCTTATAATTATTCTAATACCGATACGTCATCAGGAATAAACGTGCGATGCTGAACAGAATCGCAGAATTACATGCACACTACCTTTGAGCATTTTTGTCAACTATTTTATTTTTTGTTTATGAACAGATGAAACTTCATGGACCTAAATAACTTTCTTGCAAGCCAGCTAAGGCAATACTATTTTAACGGTTTTTAAAGGAAACGTATGAAAAAAGAAACAATGTTAAGAGAGAAGAAAAATGGAATTTAATGGACTAATGGAACCGTCAGTATCGGAATGGATAGCAGAAAGAAACAGGCAAGGGATGTGACATAGGTTACCCTCATCTAGTACGTACTACTCTTTGCAGGTTTCATGAGATAAACCAAACAAAATAATATTCCCATTTTCTCAACCATCTGAGCCTGGCACTATTTGTCCAACGGCTCGAGTAGTCGCCCAGTACCCCAGAACCTGCCATCGGTGAATCATTACTTCTAAAAAGGTCAGGCGCCTTTAAATGCCCCTGAGCAGAATTACTTCTTTAGTCGGGGCAAAAATGAGCACACTATGGGTGGAATTACATTAATGTGGATTGAAGACTTTCAGACGGAAAAACTCCATTTATTAGTGCGCCCATGTTTTATATGCTTTCTTGTTCATATCGTCTCATCTTTTCTACTTCGATAAAGCAATGTAGATAAGTCACACTACATTTAGTGAAGGCCTACAAGTTCTCTAATGTAGGGACATAGAGGCATCTTAAAAGCTGCAGCGTATGAACAAAATGGGTGTACATCGCCATTATATGAATGAACGGAGTGCAATTGCTCCCTTTGTTGCTTTGTGCTCCTCACCAAAGAGCAAAAGGGAATGTCAGAATCAGCAACTTCATATTTCATTTCTTTAACTTCAGTTCCTAAGAAAGACCAATCACGGTCCATCACTTATTCAAATCGAGTTTGTCCCCTCACACAAAGGCCTTCGAATTCCTCTGAGGCAGTAATATTTTGTCGGTAATCTAAATTTGATAAACATCGTTTTCTTCTGTCCTCCTTAGTGGTTTCTTGAGCCTCGTTCACCTCAATTGAAAATTGTTTCATTTGGATTTCATTTGGAGTTGAAGTATAACGTTTTTCTAACCATCTACGCACAAAAAGGTTAAGGAATGTGAGAGTAATAAATGCATAGTTATCTTATCCTACATCTTTTCAATGAGAAATGAAGCTTAAGACTCGTTTAATGGCTAGCGCTCTGGAAATAAGAGTTTCTTAACGAAGAGAGGCAGATACAGAATGCAGGGCTAAGTTATCCCCCCCCCCTTCAAAATGACAGAAAAGGGCGCCTTTTTATTGTTGGAGACATACGATAGTTATTGTTAACCTGATGGTGTCAAGACCAATATGCCCCCATATAGCTATAAGTCAAATTTGGAGCTAAACGGAGGTTGGGGACTGTATCCATAGTTGTGCTACACATCATCATAGTATTGATGTGCAAATGGGTAACTATGTATTAATATGTTTGACAATAATGACGGAGAGCCCCTGGATAAAGAATCAATTGACACTATTGACCTATTGACTAAGTAATGCTGCCCATTCACTCTACTCTAAACATTCACGTCTCTTTCAAGTTTCATTTACCTCTATTAGCGTTAAGTTATAGAGATACATCATAGCTGTGGCAGTTATCTAACTCCATTGGTCCAAAAATTATGTTTTGTATTGGAAGAAAAACGCGTACCTCCCCCAAAAGACGATGGTCATTAAAAATCCTCATTAAAAAGGAGAACTTGAAGACCTTCTGTTAAACCCTATTATCGTTGTACCGTGACGACCCTGTTCTCTACAGAGAATGAAAACTGATGACACAGCAGTACATATGATAATGCCTCGTTAGTTGGTTTGTTGGCCGCAGTGCGGCGTGCCCTGTGCTTCCATCAAAGGCGGGTGGGGCAGGCTTCATGCGGCAATCAGGGCGGCGGCGGGGAGGGATCACCGGGGCCAAGTGGCCATTACACGATGATCCATTCCTGCATGCGATACTGCCATTACACCTGGGCTGGCATGATGAACACCCTACCTGGCCGCACCGACTCTTATTTGGAGTCATTTTCCACCTAATCATATGGCGCAGGTTTTTTTTTATGGTGTCTGTGTTTGTTGATCCTACCTGAAAGTGTGTATTTCTCTCCCTGTGTTTTGGGTGGTCAAGGGTGTGGTATTGGTTGTCATGGTGATCACAGACAAACTGCCATAGCAGCTTGTCCTATCAGAGCTCTGGGTCCATCTAACAGACACAGACAGTGTTCTCTGGCCGGGGGCCTGATGCTATCGTTCTGTATGCGCATGTTAGAACTACTCTTGTGGTGTGGTGGCAGGAATGAGATAGACCTTGAACAGCCACATGTAGTAAAACAGCGGTGTAAAACAAGTAGACTTTTCTAGTAGACTGTTGTCTTTACATGCAGATAAGTTTGTGTGCGTGCATTCTCCATTACAGCATGTTTCGATGTAAAATCAATTAGGAACCATAACAAATTTGTCAGTGTGTTTTCTTAGGCCCTTTTGAAATAAAGCCTATGTGCAAGATTGAAACTGAATGACGTCCACAGACATTGTCAGATAATTAATTTGAGTTAAAATTATTGAAAACCATAATTAGGCCATGCAAACTATTATACCAACATTATTTAGAGGCGAAATGATGTTTCGCCTCTGTACTCCAATATTGAATAAAAGACGCTGGTTCTCAGACGGTAGGACTTTTGACATAGGAAATGTGTACTTCTCGCCTGGAACAAGTTAGCTTTCAAAAATTTGTTATTTGTACATTTTACTTCTGCTGTCCTCCCTTTTTTCTCATAATTGTGAACATCTACAGAGAAATAGACATGTCCTGGTGATACTTTCAGATATGGGGAAGAATAGTTCTAAAAATAGTTCTAAAAATAGCACATACAACTCACATTTTGAAGTTTGAAAATGATCATAAATTTGGATTTTTGACAAATCATGGTGGCTTCAAAAAGTGCCGGTACACCTTCAAAACTTCCGTTGCAAACCGTCCGGCAACAGCGCAAGTACATGTGTACCAAAGGCTGGAGATAGTCTTCGGGACTTTGAAGCGCCCGGCAACAGTGACGTAGACTTTGAAGTGCACATGTACTAAAGCCTTGAAATAGTGTCAGGTAGTTTGAAGTTTCAAGGAAGTCTATGAACAAGTCCCTTTATTGGTCGCGTCGAGCTGGTCATATAGGGTGGGTCAAGTTGAGTAGTGAACTTGTAAACTGTTCTTTTTTTTTTTTTCACTGGTCAACATTTTGCGGCGTGTTTCTATATGTATTCGACCGCAGGAACTAGCTTCAGCTTTTTTCTTATTATGATAGGTTTAACATCCGCAAAGTTGGTCGAGTTTTGCAAGCAGGTCCTTTTGGATTGGGACTTGATTTCTGGTAACATTGAAGTCTATGGGGAGAGGGTAGTGACAAGTTTTGTAGTTGTGATAGGTCTTAATAAGCCTGAACCTGGTATGCCTATACTTGAACCTGGTATACCTATACCTGAACCTGGTATGCCAATCCCGGTACCTGGTAAGCCAATCCGTGTATCTGGTACGCCAATCCCGGTACCTGGTACGCCAATCCTGATACCTGGTATGCCAATCCTGGTACCTGGTATGCCAATCCCGGTACTTGGTTTGCCCATCCCCACTAAGTCACAAAACGACGCTTAAGTCACACAAAAATTCTTAAGTCACTAAACAACGCTTAAGTCACAAAACTACGCTTAAGTCACAAAACGATGTTGATTCAAGATATCATCAAATCTAACACAGTCTCATCAGGTAATATCTTCTACATATCAAAAAATCATAAACAATATTCAAAATTTCAAGATAAAGTCTAGTGGTGACCTCCTTGTTGTCAAACAACAACTCGGCAATTTACAAAATCTCGCACAACCCGTAGGCTATTCCATACCATCAATAACTCGTATATATATACAACGGCTGAAACCCAACACTTTTTGCTCAAACACATTATCACTTACTGACTTAGGACAAACATTAGCCCGTACTTACATTCAAATTTAATTGCAAATTCCTAAGACTATTTCGCCTGTCATGGAAGCTCTGCTCCAGCAGTGACATAAAGACTTGTACCAATCTTAAATGCATATTTTCCATGCGGCGTGTACTCAGCTTTGGTGGTCATAACCTAAACAAATAGCTGGTTTACAGTGGGTAAAAAAAATGCCTGGAGAGAAAACATCTCCATAGGCATAGGTCGTCCATCCCACATACGACTCCCATGGCCACCATTCTAACTGGGCTGGCATGACGATAGCCATAAATCCCACCAAACCCCATGATCATTGCTACGGATAGTAAGCGTTATTCTGCTCACTGCACTGCTGAGAGCTATAACATTAGACTGGGAAGTAACCTTGGAGGGCCGGACAAGTAGGCGTTCATGCGCTGAGACATAGACCTATAATGGTGGCCGCGCCCCTCCGTAATGTCCCCTAGGTCATATTATCATTCTGCAGTCTATAGTTTGGGTACGTGGGTGGGTGTTTTGGGTATGCGGAATTTGCGGATGTAGCCCATAAGGGGCCAGTTACTGGTCAGGGTCCAATGGGAAGCATGGTGGGTGCATATCAGTTGGGCGAGCGCAAAGAAAGAATTTTACTATTCTGAATAGCTATTGACAGCTTTGGCTTACTGGTTTACATTTGTCTGCGTTGCCTTAAAACCGAAGGTTCCCAACCTCGCAAACAATATCAATAATAAGAACACATCCCTTTGTGTCATGAATACTTAAAATGTGGAAAACAACTAGTAAAATATAAATTAGTGAAATGATCATTCTGATGAAGGTCTTTGTATCTATGGGGTAATGCTCCATATTCGGACTACATCTTTTCCTTGAATATGCATAGTTCTAGTGTAGAGTGCAAATATAATGACATTGTGTAGCGTAGAGTTTCAACTAGTGCTCGTCTTATAATCAGTAATATTACATGTAGAAACCTTTACATAATGTGGTGTCCCATCTGGAAGATTGTGTTAAGTTGCAAATACATTGTGACTATAATCTCTAAATACATGAGTTCCCTTCAGCAACCTTTACATAATGTGGTGTCCCATCTGGAAGATTGTGTTGAGTTGCAAATACATTGTAACTACTCTGTATACATATGAGTTCCCTTCAGCAAAGGAGATTTGCCAGCATTTTCAACAACAGTATAATTATGTAAAACCCGTGCACTAGATCTTGAATGTCATGGCTAAACCATATCTAGTCATCAAGAGTTGGTCTAAAAATAACCCAGACAACTGCTAATGACAAAATAAAAGGAATAGACAGTAGTCCTTACAAGACAAACGTCGGAGGTCAACGGGCTCTTAGTGTATTTTTAGAACTCGAATACATACCTAGACAAACGTCTAGAAGAAGAAACAAAATGCTACTTTGGCTCCGGCGAGCGGGCCCGGACAAAATAGACCTTAAGTGACACCAATACCCATCAAAGACATACCCCTTTGGTCCAGTCATAGATTGTGGATTAGATATAATATAGAACATGGAAAGGCGACCATCCCTAGTTAGTGGACCTGCAGTTTTTATAGCAGACGGCACATGAGGTCGGCCTTTCTGCTAGTAGTAAAGACAGCAAATATATGAGAACAGGCGAGGCTGAGGTCCTAAGGGCTGAGGGCTAGACAGGGCAGCACTAGGGTCGTCGGTACGTCCTGCTTGGTGACAAAAATGATCAAAGTCCTCCTGCAGTCACAGGTCCTGGCATCTTCCTCCAGTCAACTAACGCCCAAATTAATTATTTTGTTAGAGACACACTGTCACTCACATTCTTTCGCTGGAGTTTGGATGGGTCCTTTTGTTGCAATTATGTATATAGCACACCTGTTTTGTTTTTAATTTGATTAGTTGATAGAACTTGTTACCGAGAATTTGTTTTGTCCACACGATACCCAACATCGTCTCCTCTAGAACTGTTCTTTGGCGTCAAAAGATAATTTAAATAGAAATATAACTATTTGACTACAGTTACTGCTGAACGTCACTATTCAAAAGGGATATTGACCCAGAATAGAGAAGTTGCGATAAAATAGTTTCCACGAATGAAACAATGTCAGGTAGAGAGCATACAATTCAGTCTGTATGTGATGTGGTCAAACTCATGTCAATATAGTGGATATACAATTTGTACTGCTGTTCTTCCATAGGTTGCATATCTGCTACTCTATCATAGCGCTCGCCCCTTGGACGTATGCATTGTTAACCCACCAGGAGGTGACCTGAACAGAACGCCGTTTTCCAGGGAAGGGGCAGTAATCGCGGCTATCACCCAGGGTTTGGTTCTTGTCCGCGGCGATCGGCGCGCTGCTGGAACTAGTCATTTGGTCGCCTCTGACAGAGGAAGCCATTCCACGTGAATGGCCGATCACAGTGTTATGAACCACCTTGAAGTAGGCGCGGCTACCTGTGACAGGAAGCCGCAGGAGGGGCCGAGCCCGAGCTGCTCGGTCGGCATAAAGTCCCCTAATTTGGCCAAATTAGATGCACTGCCCGTGCGCCATATCCTGGCCGTGGCCGGTGAATAGTGCCCGGGTGGGGTTTCCTATGGATTGCTGCTATTGTCATATTCCCAGCCGGCCCAGGGAGAAGTAGAAAGCAACAAAGAGAAAGTGCAGGAGTTGGAGAAGGAGCTGGCAGGCGGGGTGAAGAGTAACTGTATGTTCTACAGGGGTATTCTTGGTGAGGGTTTTTGGAATGCTGATCTAGGCTTGAACGAGTTAGTTCGTGTCTGTGGGGGGTGGGGGGGGGGGGGGTGGCGGAGGCTTGTGTATCCTTGGGGAATACACGAGCTAAACGTCCAAGACATAATTCTATCCATCTAATCAAAGTATCTGGGTGAAAAGACTAAGAGATATACATGTGTAGGGAGACCTGCATTGGTTATTAAACTGAGAAATTTCTCACACATTTCTGTCTGGAAAAGCCCCGAAGGGTTGGTTGGACGTTAAAGTATCCCAACAAACAAACAATGCTTTCTCTTCTGACTCTACCTATTAAATAATATAAGAAATGCCTTGTTTAAACAAGGGATTTGATGGTTTCAATGGTATTCCTACCTAACAATACATTTGAGATAATAGCCACATGTAACCAGCGTATTATTTTGTATCATAGGAGATATGGGGATAGATGTTATAATGTTATCTACCAGGAATGTTATCAACACTTGTAAAGAAACGAGAAAAGAATGTAACCCATAGATGTCAGCATCGAACGGGTCCAATGCATGACTAGATGGAGCAAATGGAATGTGGTGGCGGATGCTTTTTCTCTCAGTCGTATTGATCAGCTGTTGATTGGCTTGTTGCTTTGATGTTGCAGAATGCATAAGAAAGACTAAGTCTGCGGCAGATAGCTCATCAGCTGGGCATCAATTGGATTATTGACTCCGAGAACTGGGGTTCGGGCTGCTAAGACTCGAGTATTGTATATTCGTTGGATAATACTGAATACATAGTCCATGCCTAGAGATAGATTTTAGTACAAGATTAATAATAAATTGGTTTGGGGAGTAATTGGAAATTACATTTTAAAATTTGTAGTAGCTTGTAAAGTTTTAAAATGTACTCCATACTTACCTGTTTTATTCTTTACTGATAATACATTCCGCAAAACTAATAAACTCATCCAGAAAAAATAGTTCAGTGAAAAACCTAACAATTAATAGGTTGCCTTTTTGTCTTTAATTTGTAAAGGGATAAAAAAAACTGTCCAGTAACAGGATTCAAACTGAGATATGAAGTCAACGTAGCGCTGCAATTAAAATACAAATTGGCTGTAGTAATTTAACAAACCTGCTTCGGCGAATTAAGTGGCTTTGGAAAATCAAGTATTAACTTTTCGTGTTTTCACCAAGACCACTTAATTATGAAGCAAGCACTTGCCGATCACCCTGTAAAGATTTCATCAGTGCATGTCAGGCTTAACCCTAGCCATAGGGCCACGTCTGGAAAGGGGATCACTCAGATTTTTGGGTGAATTCCGGCACCGGGTTTGTCCGCCTTGACAGCCATTATAGTGCATTGTAGTCCCCTCGAAGTTCTTGCACAAAGCCCATGGAAAAATCACTTTTGACAGTTTTGTTAACGCCCTGCAATCAATCATTGGCTACTTTGTCTACCAATCCTCCCTATAAAATCGGAGAGAATTACTATTTTAGGCAACAATGTTCGTCCAAAAACAAAGCGCTGTGATTTTTCTCCACACCAGCCGATGTCCCTTTTTAGCTTGGCCTGGCGGCGAAAACGCCAATTAATAATTGAATGTGGCAACGTTTTGTTCTCATCTATCACAAGATCTGACAGTTTTGCCTTCCAGAACTCGGGAAGTAGTGCCTGAACAAAGGGGCGGCTGGAAAAGCGTCTTGTTTCGCCGATCCTTCTTGCTTTGTCCTTACAAACCCAGACTTTGTCGGCGCGCGGGGGACGAGAACACCAGCGTCTTGCCCAACCCTCGCCAAGAACGCGTCACGACTTTGGACCTTATGAGATGGGAGAGAATTGGGGTGGATATTGGCAGGAGGAGACCGGGAGGAGAGGGGCTGGGGATCCAGTCAGCACTTAGTTGAAACTCGCCCACAGCGGCTGTCGCTCTCCCCGGAAGGAGGCGTGAAAGGGGAGTCTTTCCGGTGAATGATTCACGGCCAAGTCGGGTGACATTACAACGGCCGCTAGGAGTAGACACTGAGGCTTTTGGAGTACAGTCCTATTACCGAGGCACCCATCTATCAAAGCGGCCTGCCCGTGCCCAACTGACAGGTATATATCGCGGAGAAAGGCCTTTAAAACTTTCCCAGCATCACAACCAAGCTCATTAGCATGAGTCATTCAAGCTTGGAATTGCCTGGATCTATTTTTCATGATTCATAAGAAATCCGCTTAAGGCAAACTATATTGATACTATCGAATAACAAATCATGTTTTCTTCGTAGCTTAGAGGCATATTAACAATAACTAAATGAGGATTTGCTTGTATAAGTCGTTCGCATTTCAGTAACATCACCGTGGTTGAGGTTACAGGCCTATCGGGAGAGTCACATGACCCACAAGCTGCGCGCTGATTGGCCATCTGGCGCAGCCGAGCGTGAGGAATGCTGGGTTACGTCCTCCTGTGCCTCGGCTGCTGATTAGGGCCAGACCCTGGAGTTCCTTCGGCTTCCAGCTCCCCCACACCATATCCCACCCTTGTCATGCCCGGACTCGGCGGCCCCAGGACCTCTAGCCTCTTGGCCTCCCCCTATTATAGCCCAGCCCATCTCGACTGAGTGGACATTGCGTTTTGTCGGTCTTCACGCCTACTGACAAGCCTGTCATAGCAAGGAAATTAATAAAGTGTGGCCGATATGAGATAGGCCCCGTGTCCATGTAAAGTAGCCGGGGCCGGCCGGCAGTATCCTCTAGCGGTGCCTCGGAGGGAACGAGCCCGGGGTGACAGAAGCGCTTCGGGTTTATGCAGGTCTCGCCGTGCGAGTCAACAGCTGACAGACAGGCTACCCGCGCCCTCAAATAGAATATCCGGACTAGCAGATTGCCAACTCTAAAGAGTCGGGGTCTCAACATCTGAGACTGACGGCTGCTTAAAGCCTCTGTCGTTTGTTTTTCCCTGGTGTGTTATTTCACGGGCATCAGTATCGCTCCCTCCAATACCCATTAGACCTCACACCGTCCTATTTGTTTTTAAAAACTTAATCCGATCTGGGTAAATAGCCTTTTCTTGGCCTCCCCTCAAATAGGTTCCGTGGCTTTCCTAAAGTTGCTTGGTGATTTGATATCCCTTTTCTCATGACACAGAAATGTTATCCTAACAAATCAACGGTTAATTTCAGCATTTTCATGTCTGACCAGTATTCAGTTATAGGCTTTGTTTTCAGTGGGATTCCCAGACTTCTCTGTATCCTCTACCATCCGTACTAAGACCTAGTCGTGTCTCCTCGGCTCCTCCAGGGCAGAGAAGAGCATTATTCCTCCAGCCCCAGAGATTGATATGGTTGGAGAACGGAAATAGCCTGCATAAACCAATGGCGCTGGCCAGGGGCTGACGGTAGCGGGACACAGAGAGGGGATGATGTATGCCAAGCATGAATTCTGATGTTGTATTGTCATACTGCTATCTGCACTTGGTAGAACGGATTTGGGGCTAGGCGTAGATAGTCTTTTACATCCTGTTCTTGGATTTGCCTTCTCCAAACTGCTTGGTTTCCACCCCAGACACACCTTATGATCCGTGGTACATCACAAATAGCCTTATCATGTTAATTATACTGTGTGATTTTAACAGACGCAAGAAATACTCGAAGCATGGACTTTGGTCGACAAATATGACATGATGTTGCAGGGCCTGACAACAAATGAAAAAGGCAGAAAACGATAGATCTTGAAAATTGAGAAACACATTCATAAAAATGCACACACAAAATGAAGAGATAAGATAACAACATTGACAGAAAATAGAGGCGGAAAGAGGACAGATGAGAGTAGGATTAAGGGTCTCAGAAGAAAACACAGAATGGCATTGGGAAACCTGGGGAGAAGGGTACAGAGGTGAGACGAGGGGTTAACACTACGGTAGATCGATGGAAGCTACCACACAAGCCCATCAACCTCTGGAGGTTTTATATAGAGACATGGGCATTATATCTGACAGAAGCACCTTGATGTGACGCCTAAATTGTAGTATTTAGCCTCCCTTAGGGCCCACCAGCAGAATCATTCTAGGGGCACAACTATTGATTATTTCTGTGTTGACTTCTACCAAGTCCGAGATATATTTCTGGCACAGTTATGGACATTATGTCTACGGTGTCTAGGATGTTTTATGCACATTCGTTAGGCTTAGAGCTTTGTTACATTCAACCAAAATTGTGGTTCCGAGATTATCCAAGGGCACACGTTTTGCAGAAGGCAAATGCGAACTGCGTATGCTTAATAACTAGAGATCTATGAATATATGAATACTGCAATATCCAAGGGAGAAAAAACTAACAGGACACGGAATAGGTAAAGGTAAAAACGAACAATGTCCGCCAGAGCTCAGATGTTCAGCACTGGCTGTGCGTTTCAGACAGAAAGAACTAGTTAGTGAGGTGCAGGCCAGTCCTTTATCATACAGTGTACGCTGTATTATTCACGGAATATTCCTCCCTAATGCAAACGACGAAAGCATAAAAAGAAAATCCCCATCTATGAATCATCAACGCAGTCTGCTTAGCATTCTAAACCTCACGTATGTTTTACGCCGGGTTCCCCCTGCCTGGCTGGTCCCTGATGTGAGCTGCTCGCTGTATTAGCTCAGGGTGTGCGCCGGAGCAGCTCCCATGTCCCCATATGGTCAGGGATGCTCTCTGCCAATTAGTTCCCCTGGCAGCCGTTTGGCACCGCTGCCGATGGCGCCGCCCCTTGGGCCGGAAACCAGGCTAACGTGATTGTGTCTGAGACGGCCCCTGGCCGGCCAGGGAGGCGTCAGAACAGGTGTCTCAATAGGGGGCACCAGGTGAGTGGCTGCCGCCTTAACACCACCTGTACGTCCGCTAAGAAGAGGATCAAAGATGGGCCTCCTGCGGCGAGGCTCTATCACCTCTGGTTGCCATTACCATAATCATGAAGCTTCAGTGAGGACCAACATTAGCTGTTTACACCTTTTATCAGTGTATCGAAATACATTGCTTCGACCATTAGCATGACTAGTTCACAAAAGGCCTTTATATCCCAATGTAACCAAAGATTGAATATTTATAGGCGTACTTTGAACAGAAGTTTTATGATAACTTTGAATGATAACTTTACTTTTGATACATCTCAAACGTATTGAATGGAGGCTTAGCACCGTCTGTTCCTTCATGAGATGTGTTACCCTCACCTAAAAGCCCTGGTACAGTACCGGTTGTTCCGTTGCACAATTCACAACTAAAAACGGAAGAGTTTTGTTATCAAAGACAGCATAATGTATGGCTACACATCAATACCTTAATACTATCTACGAATGATTAGAAGTTGGCAGAGGAAGACTAAATCGTCAACTTCTCACTGAAAGATTTGCACCAGAGAGAATGTAATCTTTGGAAACCATACTCCTTAATAGAAAGGCCTCAGCACCACGCTCATACAACTAGAGGAGCAAGAGGAAGAATTTCCTAACTGCCATTATGTAAACGAACAAGATATAGCGGTGAATAAGTGGTTGTAAATGCTGAATAATGCATGACGTGTGGTGGGAAACCATACTTCAGGTGGGTAGAAGGCGCAGACACGAACAATCAACATTCTGTAGGTCAGTGCAAATAGGCGAATCTCCCATAAGCAGCCAACTGTATGGGGGAAGACCAATACAGCGATGATAAAAACGTTAGATCTGAAAAACTGAATTACACTTTATCGTGTTTAACTATTCATTCTCTCATTAAGATTAGGAAGACAATTAATGACATAAGAAGTGAGATACGTAAATAATTTGAATGGATTTCACCACACTCGGAGCAGTGACTTACACTAATAATACCAAGGGTGTAAATGTTAGTCACATTTGACTATGGTTAGGATTTCTTTATTTGAACGAAAACTCCTGTTTTGAAAATCACCTTTATCATACAAAATAGAAGTTTGTTATGTGTGAGACTTGTGGCAGTAATGCATTATAAAATAGAATACAACAAACACATAGAAAACCAAATGTAGATGGCTCAGATTAAAAGATATCACTTACAACAAATTAAACAAGTGACTGTTTTCTGTTTACTTGAAGATTATCAAGTCACTTCCTATCAATGATGATATCACTTCCTCTCAAAACCTAGTCAGAATGACTATCATTTTTAGTCAATCTTATGAAGTTTGGTGACTGTGCCAAAATTGACATCAGATAACAAAATTTGACTAATCAAGGTAACATAATCGTACATGACTATGTCTGCAAGGCCCAAAGATTATCAATGTTATAATACATGTACATAATGTTTAGCCCCCCCCCCCCCCATTCAGAATGGCATTCCTTCGATCAGGCTTGTTGTCATTGAATGTCCTCCACAGGATAACTAACATCATCAAACTGTTCCGTCTTGTTCACAATGGTTCTTGAGGGACTAGCTGTTCCTGCCCTTTTGACATCAACATCAGGGAGAGGCTAGACAGTCAGTAAGGGGCTAGTTACATACATTAGGCTTAACTTTTGCTAACCATGACACCTCAGCAAGCAAAATGATAGCATTGTGGTTAGGTCAGCGGCCGATTCATTTTTCGTGTAAATTGAGGAAACAATTTATTCTTATCTGTTTAGTGGTGTGCAGTAGTTTGTATAACAAGGGTATACGATTACAAAGTAGATTTGATGAATAGCGTCATAAATAAAGTGGTTTGTAGCTAGGCACGCACTTATAAGGTGATGGATTGTTCACAGTGCCATTTATCACTATCAGTAGTGTCCTGCTAATACGTTGGTCACTGAGTGAATCATTCTTCGTTGTTAAAAAGAAAAATAACAATGATTCCGCTTACAATACACATGTGTTTTGTACGAGGGATATCATTGTGATGCAAAACATATTTCATATTATCTTAAGATTCACTCTTTGTCGATGAGTGATAATATTTCAACCGCTTGGTAGACGCATTGATCTGATAGAAACAGTTCTGAATGTGTTGGCGGAATGTAACGTATGGCATTCAATTTGCATGCATCACTTACACTGTTTGATGAAGCTTAAAGGTGTGGACAAGGTGACAATAGCATATGGGAGTAGACTCTTTCCATCGCCATCGTGATCAAACAATATTGTTGGCCACATCAATGACCATCATTTCCTACAACTGCACATTATGCATATTTGATTACAACAAGGGAGAACATATACATCAAACTGTCTCCATTCTACAAGCCTGTTGTGGCATATAAATGAGAAAGATGGTGAAGACGAAGTGCCATTATCCCACAATTATTGATGCCTCCCTTCATCTGAAAGAGATCCATCATGAAAAAGTAAGTTCTGCAACTGAGGGATTCAGCAGAAGGGTCTGCTGAGTGATTGTCTCCAGGTGGAGCTGTATATATGCCTCCCCAGCGGGGATTAGCCATCGTATGGCCTTCAATCATGTTCCATCAACTACCACCCGACATAATGGTCAACAGCGGGGCGATTCGATCTCACCATAGCATTAGGGGTTAAGCTGCTCGTCCCAGCCTCCCACTTACTCACAATGTAATCAGGGGCTAAGCATGGTAGTTATATCATAATGAGCTGCTCCTAATTACCGTTATGCTAACCCGCTTTTGCTCACCGCCCGTTCGGTATTTTCTTTTGTAATTACAGCGTATGCTATATCGTAAGGGAAAACGCAATTAGGGGTACGGCGATCGATCAGACTATAAGCAAAAGATCTCTTCATCTGTGTAATTCCTGACAAGCACAATATTGATTAGGATGGGTCTGTGTAAGGCGCATTAATGTATGATCTTTCCTATCTTAAAAGTCATACCACCTTTGCTTCAGATGTATTTTGAAAGGCCTACGTTTGTTGAACCAACGACCCGTCGCCTTATCTAAGCTATATAACAGCGGTACCACGCGCGAGCAAAGCTGTCTTATGTTAGCGTTATTCATAATAAAAAGTTTCCCACATGGATTCGAACTCCTCATAGTTTACAACAAATGAAGTTTCTCCTGTCATTGTGTACGATAAAAGTTCATGTGCGAAAATATTATCTTTACGCAACAAATCCAACTAAACCAGCCACATATATGTACACATGAAAGCGGTTATTCACTCTGTATATCTTACATATTCTAAATAATTATTATTCTATAACGAACCCTGTGCAGGGTTCATCCGAAGCTACCGAACAGACCGTTATATGAGGGCCTCAGATATTGCAATCAAGTACAGTGTGGCCGTATAGTATGTTCACAAGGATAAAACACATACCCAACTCTATTCGATGTGATTGCAATGGCGGTGGCATACTCTGTAATTCACGGAATGCGAACTGTGTACCGATGTACAGAGATGTAGCCTATGATGTAGCCTTTACGTGATTTTGTCATTTTAGATATATTCGAAAAATGACCGACCTGTCATCAGATTCAAAATCTCTGAACTGAAGAGAACATATGAAAATATTCAGAGCAATCTTAGGTTTGCGTAGAACTAGTAGACGGCCGAGCAGTTGAGCCCGGCGGGGGCCACATTGCTGTTTTCATACTCACTGCGTCCCTGACGAGCAACTCTGAGTGCCTCATCATCTGTATGCCATGGCGGGGGGCTACAAGCCAGAAATATGCTTATCAAATCTTGCCGTTCTATGGGCCTGCTGCTGGGCTGCGGGGCCTTTTGCCTGTGATGAAACCCTCGGCGATGGGCCTTTTAGACACTCATGTTCATCCAGCCGGACATTTTATCAGGCTATCTGACCATGTTCTCCCCCTGATTGCCCCAATAACGGCGTCTGCTATTTCTAGATTACTTCATAGGATATTTCCTTGGGAAGAGTGGATGGAAAAGCTATTTTCTGTGGGATCTCCACGAGTAAGTAAGAGCGAAAAATGGATTAACTGCAGCAAAATAAAGGAATTGTTGCATGCTGCTGGATGTCTCATTTAGAGAAGTGCCACGTGATAGATTCCCTTTATGCTTGACAAAAGGGTTGAGCTTGCCTCTGTTGTATCATGTGTAAAAAGGGCTAGATTGATGATATATTTGAGATACCATGGCCACGAGACAGGCAGCGCCTCCAGGGTTATAGCACAAAATATCCAGGGTTGGGTCGGGACGCTGGTGCCCTTGGTAAGCAGAAGTCTGAGGGCAAAGGGCATGCTCTACGTATGGGACCCTCGCAGGCTTTCATCAGGCCAGTTCCCCTTGACCCAAAACCGACCGTAGCGGACTAGGACACCATAAGCCCCTAAATACACTCTCCTTTACCATATTCTAAGAAATCATACCTCGACCTCTTAGGTTCTCCTGCTGAACCCGTCCCCAGCTACACTCCCTCCAAGCCCAAGATGATAAGAGCAGGGCGGGGAACGCACGGCTTGGGGGGACTGACCGTCGAATTCAATCAGACCAATAGACGAAGTGTGCGGCGCTCGTAACGTTATAACGAGTTGGGTGCGGCCGCTGCCTGGTTCTGTGGGGGTCCACAGTCGGCCATAACTCCAACATGACCTCCATACACCGCCTATATCTGGCTGGGAGCGGCGAAATGGGACGGAAACATGCAGCATGATATCATATAACCGGTTCATATTACTATTCTTTCTTAAGGCGAAAGTAATACACCACAGTATGAATACAATATTTGATCGTCAAGGTAACATGCATATTCTCTGTGTGTGTTCGTATATTATATTATACACTATAATTATGCTAAAACTAGGCTAGAAATTCTGGGTCAACATTTAATACACATTATACAATAAGAAAACCTGCCACTCTTAAGAATGGATTCATACATGTTTACATGTTTATACAAGCTATGAATTGTGGAAACCGAAACATACACTATTATTTTCTAGAAATAAGGTACAGCTAGCACGTTTCGTTTAATATGCTTTCACAACATTATTTTATTTTCTATTCCCAAAGACTTAGACACCTTCGATCGGATAAGTGCATTTACGTACTGCTTTCATTCTAATATTTCATTCTAATGCCATACTCACTTTCTTTTTCAAATTACTCTGTACTTCATCTAATGCCCATCACTTAGTGTGAGTAATAGAAATTGACGCAGATGACATTATCGGTAGTTACATACATTTACTATACAACGGAACATCTTACTTAGACGACTTTCCATTGTAATCATCCTGGGCTATTGACATTTCAGTGGCATCCATATAAGCGGCTAGGGCGCCGTAAAAAGAAGACTAATGTGATTGCTTTGAGTATCACCTTTTCATTTGGCCGCTGATGGCATTGAGATTAGCTTGAGAGTATACCATCTGAGAACAGGGATTGAGGCAGTGCAGCTCCATCAATAGCGTCTTAATGCGATACGGGCATTGGCCATGGAGGGTGGTTATAATTACAGGCCCGTTATGCCGGCAGCTTGTGAAGAATGCCGCCGATGGATGCAAAGCGTCATGCAATGGAGGGGTGCGGCAGGAATACATCTAGACGCCAAGCGCCACCCAGCGACGGTCAATGCATCAGAGTGAGATCTTCACGGTTGAGTGCCGCCAGCATCTTGCCGATCCATCCCTTCTTTAATTCATCAGGACACTTCTACCAACAAGGGAATCATTTATCTAAGGGGGAATCAATTACCACACATTTTTAATCAGGTTTCGCCGCCCCCTTCCCTTTCTTTTTTCCCTTTGTCTCTCTCTCTCCTCTCGTCGAGGGAAAGCCGAAGGTGTAATGACCATTCTGAAAACAAGAGCAGCGGATGCATTGGCAATGTAATTATACACTCTCCATGTCGACGCTACAAATGATAGCTCGGTCTCTTTTTTGTGCGCTGGCATGCCTTTGATGTGATGTACTTGCATAGAAATGATCAATATGCACTAAACGCTTTGCTTTTCATCCCTCCGCCACATACTTGGGAGCATCACCATCTGTTCAAGCCAAAGCCTACCCCCCCCCCCTTCTCATGTAACCATACTCCAACTTTTGCTCTTTCCTTTCTTAACCCTGCGTCCCCATAGTCCTTTCTTTAGTTCTTCTTCAATTATCAATACCTACTTTCAATCTTCTCTTTTATTTATTCCCCTTCCTTTTTTTCTAGAGCCTTATTATGCCAGTCTTAACTAGTCGCTTCTAGTTTTGTCCATGCACGCTACAGTCCGACATAGACTATGGAAAGCAAAGATTGTGACTGACGCTAGAAAAGAAGGTGGTAGGTTGGTGACGTCAGGGACATAGTGACTTTGCCATGGGCGTTCATTTACTAACCGAATCCGTCAGTGCGCTCCCGACAACACTGCTTTACGCCAAGGAAATTGACATATTCCAGAAATGTCACTTTTTTTTACATTATTTCTTCCCGTGTCTCTTTGCCTCAGCTTTCAGTCGTCTCTCTGTGTCTCGAATGATATCTCCGGGGTTCCCCATCTATAGCAGTGATCTTTAGGACATGCGATCTCCCTGCCATCAAATAATATCGGGCATGCTATACAGAAAACCACAAAGAGAGTAGAAGACGCCCTTGGCAGGCTGACTGGCTTAGCAAGCGTTTTCACCGTGGGACTACATGCCTTTAGGGCCGAATCCAGTGCCTTGCCACCCGCTCGGGAGAGACATATACCAGTCTGACATGGTTGTCAGCTATTATTGGAGCAGCCGTATTGTGTGCTTTACAGCCGCCGACCACGCCTCTGTGATATTGATAACGATCTGACACCAGAGAGTCCTATTCTACTGCTGTCAGACGTAAAGGATTGGCCAATGGGGTGAGACTGCATCTACAAAAAGGAGGTGGATCGGGTGTCAGATAGGTGTACGCTTTCCAATAGGAGGCAAGCCTGACTAACATTGAAACGTGCCCAACCTTCCTTCAGTCATCTTAGAAACGCTTCTCTCTAGAGTTATCAATTTCTAAGATACACGTAGTGTGGATGTGAAAAGACTGATAACAATAATGAATTGGTATGAGTTATATTTTCCGAACGCAAATGTATCAAACGAAGTTTGCAATTAGACAGGCGCACTTTAAAATTTAGGGCTTAAACGATTCTCTGCAAAATGACAATGGGCTCGAATGTATTCTCAGCAGATGCTCTTGAGCCTTTATCGACTTAATGTATATAATCTAATTCATGATAAACGCATACATCAATGCACATCTTACAACATAAAGATTATATTGCCTGGAGGGCATTATGTTTATGTCTGCGTGGGTCAAAACCATCTTCATAGCCTTGAATACAGTTTGCATAGAAACTAGCCCCATAAAAGCCAGGATGCCATCTATAAACGGTAGAGCCTATGGACGACCAAGGCACCCAGATATGTTCTCTTTACTCAGACTGAATAGAAGACTAGTGTGTATAGTCTACTAGCTGTAAGTAAGCAAGTGACTTAAAATGTGATCAACATGTGTTTTAATGCCCTGGTCCTCATACATATTGGGTAACGGGGTATAAATATGCATGTGGCGCCTTCTGGCGGGCTGCCTCACTTTGAAGTCGCCGCCCCGTCCAGAGTGGGAGCAGAAAATGGATGCCTTGGCCTGCGATTACAGGGTTTGGGGTCGGCCGTATATTCTGCTTGTGAAACGTATGGTAAGGAGGCCATGGGAACCGGTCAGCAACAAGGTCGTTGTTTGGACCAGGAGTCTATTGAGTCCATGAAGTTTATACGTTTTAGACCCATTTTAATATGGTAAAATTAATGTGAGTTTACTCCAGTATTATGCATTGGTATTGGCAATATTGACAATGGATGCTAAAGCCTGTATTCCACATACCGATTTTGCTACTACCGATTTTGTATTTGTTTGAATTTGATATGAGACCTTACATATTATATACCATTCAAAAGAGAATTTTAAGACCTTTGTACTGATGTATGATATATCTTTATTTGACCATTATATCGACTGCCGATTTTCAAAATCGGCAGCAAAATCGATATGTGGAATACAGCCTTAAATTGACAAATGCAAAGAATAGCTCAAATTGTCGATTATTTATCTTATATGGGGCAGATCAAAAATTAGATAACATAAATTAACGACACTATCTCTAAGCTTTCCCGTGTGAAACCACAAAGGAACGGGCTGTTGACTGCACTGCTTGAAAACATTTAGAGGTCCCCGTCTATTTTCCAGAGGTGCGGTAGTAGGGAATAATGAATATAGTCTATGTAAAGCTGGGTGAAGATCTCCAAGCCTTGACAGAGCTGACTCTTTTCATTAGTGTCGGTCATCGCTCAGTGGGGCGAGCCCAGCCTGTCGTAAATTCCTTCCAGGTGATTTGGTTTCAATTAACGGTGTCCCCCGACCATGACTGAGGCTTCAGTAATGGCGATAATAGACGCTCCTTGGAGCTGCTTCCAAGTGAAGTAGGGGTTTGTGTGTGCCAGGAATGAGGGTTGAGGCTTGCCCCTTTGCATATAAATGTCCCAGGCATGGGTGCATACAACAAGAGCTAAGTTGCCCAGTATAATGTTACACCACACCAAGTAACCGGCGGGCATATTTGTAGTCAATCTACTAGGTGTGCAGAATCATTTTTCACCCTGACAAAAGGCGGAACTCAAAGGTATTTATAAACACGTCCGCCGGCGCCATTTGAAATGCGATAGGAATGTATCCTTTATATTTATTATTCATGAATTTATTCATTGCTGTAATCGTCCCCCTGATGTATTTACGACGTTTATCATTCAGAGTGATCGAGCGGGCCGGTGGAGGATCAGTCCACTTTACACCATTGTGTTCAGACTCTATTGTTGTCTTGTTGATTGATTTTTGAACGTTGTTTAATCGCGAGTTTTCACCTGCAATGCGATATGGGCATACTAAAGAGAAAATATACTGCATATAAAAGTCAACACTCTTGCTAGATGAAATAGTGCTTTATCCAGGCTCTGCAATTAAACATGGTAAAAAGTTAATGTTGTTACATCATTTATAGTCCCTTTATGAGCGTAAGACAATGGCTAGTGTTGGCATAAATGAAATAGATATGTAAGATGACAATACATGAACCATAAACTTGACAATACATAATTGATTATCATAAAGATAGAGATTGGGTATAATGTACTAAGCTGTATAGTAGCTAGACGATATTGTTTACTGTGTATTGTGCAAACTTTAGTAATAATGTTTTTTTGGAAGGTGAATCTCTTTGCAAAACAGTATTACTAATGTTCTGGTAAATTACTGTCTTCATATTACTTCTCCCACTGCCCAGGCATTCTGATGGATACCCAGTTGATTTGGCAACTGTTAAGTAGTGCTGCCTTCTATCCGTCCGATAGCAGTAGTGGCTGCCCACAGATGGTGACCACCATAACATGGTAAATGTGTACCAGGCACTTGCATGTGGTGGGTGCTGGCCATTGGAGCTTGCGAATGTTCATGGATGTTGGCTGCAATCCATAGGTGTAGGTAGCTACCCTGAGCTGGTGACTGCTACCCAGTAATGGTGGTGCTTTTCAATGGCTGTCGCTGATCATTTAGAGGTGTGACAGTTGACCAGAGCAGTTCACTGATGCTAGAACTTACCAAGGCGAATTTATGATTAGTTGAAAGGAAAAGTGACCGGGCATGCCGACTTCTGCCCAGTCTTGTGAGCAGTTGTCCAAAGGTGTTAGTTGCTGCCAATTAGTATTAATGGCTGTCCAGTAGTGTTAAAACCTATCTAGATATTTTAGCAGCTTCTTAGTAGTATCTCTCAATTCCAAATATAGGCAAAGTTCTAAGGAAAGAAACATTATTCACATTTGTGAAATTCTAACTTGAATAAAATTTCCTATTTACGATTGCAGTTGCCAAAGGCTTGGCCTGGTTTCCCTAGCAGATCTAATGGCGACAGAAATGTTAATTTCAGTGCCATGTGAAGAAATTGGCTGAGTTACCTACCAGTGCAGTAGGTTTGTAGCCTCAAACTTAATACCCCACCTGTACTCTAATTGTCCAGTCGATTGAAAGCTTCGTGTTGGTAACATGTGACCACTGGTCTGCTATAGTTGGTTCTCTGCTGTTGACAGATCAGCACATAAGTTCAGGTCTAACAGTTAGAAAAATTGAATAGAAACATTTCTAACTTTTAGTTAATTAGCCTGGTGTTCCATTTTGCAATGCTCAATGATCTTGAATTTTTGCGAAATATTGGCCTTAAATTGGTTTTAAAGTGTTTTTCATCGGTAATACTGTCTATTTTGTTCGGGTAAAGGCATACAATCATGAACTAGATACCATATAAATGTATGTTATCGTTTATCACAACGTCATCATAGTCTATAAATTTTCTCTCGAATTAGTTTTGCATTTAGCCGTCGATATGTCTCAGAAAGAGATCAACCTTAACCCTCTTACCAGCAGGTAATGTTAACTCGTCGGTCTCAGACAGACAGCAACATACAAAAACAAGTATACTTGTAAGGACAGTGATACGAGGGCGATGTCCTGTGGACATGCAGGTCTCATACGGTGGCAGTGGAGGCACAGAACACCTGCTGCTTCTCACGGGCTACCTATTGGCGTGTCTCCTCCACAGGGTCCTGTCCGCCTCCTCCAGGTAGAAAACATTCTGCCTCCAGGCAGAGAGTCACCCCACAAAAAAGGTCAATATTTGCCTTAGCATTCAGGTTCAAGTGGAGTGAATTCCATCAAAATGGTTTTTCAACAGGAATAAAGAATGTTGCCCATTATTTTGCACCTCCCTCTTTCTCAGTTGAAAAGCAACAAAAAAGTGCAAACATGACGTGGCATTAAAACACATTTCCAATGCCTACTGGGTATGCAGTGGGGTTTCTTGCAACCAACGTAACCGAAAACATTGTAAGAAATGGTTATGGCTTCTTTACAAGTTTTCTCCGGACATTACGTTTTGAGGATTAAAAATCCTTGGCACTTGTAGGATAATAAAGGTTCTAGTTGCATATTAAGTAGTGTGTTCTTCATATTTAAAGCTTAACAAGGGACCCATTCCAGGTAGCACCAGGGATTGTTTTACCTAATTCTCAGAAATTTTATCATGTATTTTGGACTGTTTAAAGGTAATAACGGGTATCTGGTGTGATTTCTTAAAAACTACCATAAAAATCCAAAACTCACAGAGATGTTGGCTGGATGGATAGGGAGTACTATGACATTTTCAAAACCATATATGTCACCATAACCATTTCCAAGATAAATGCATCTGTAAAACCGTCCCGTTTAACATGACCCTTTAACATGGCACTGCCTATATGTACTTACGCGACGTCGCCTAAATAGGCTCCATTATATACCTATATGTGACAAAGTCACATGGATTGATTTTACTATATACGCGATACGTTAGTTTTATATGGAAATGGGAAATTGCAGATGGTTACATTGTTGTCGCATGTATAGCCGATCTTATACAAGCAACGTCGTTTGTGCACTGTATCTAGTATAAGCGATATTTCATACCCTAAGGTACAATGTATAAGTAGTATACACAAATGGGGGCAAGGGGGGGCAAGATATTGCCCCCCCCCAAGATTTACCATGAAAAATTTCTCCTCAGATTTGGCAAAACTACGAGAGTTCATTTTTGGTCTAGGCCCTTTTGCCATCCCCCCCTGTATCCGCCACTGCATACATCAATATTTGCAATTGAGCCCCTCTGCTGATAGGGTGAAAAAGCAATGATGATAATGATATCTCATGAAATAAGGGGGGAAAGTCAATTAATTCTTTTCATAGAAAAATGTACAGAGTTGTTTTGTGCACCCTGTATATGAGAAATAACAATATATGTCATTACTCAGCATCCAATAAAGTTATAGTGATATAGTTTATTATGAGTTCTACCGATGTTTAACAAATCTATCTTGTAATCTAATTCAGTTTTTTTATATTTTGTGGCAATTAACAAAACATTCACCATATTGTGGCAATTAACAAAACATTCACCATATACAACTGTGCACTATACAACCCTGTTTCGCACTAACAGAAAGAACTGTTGGCCTGCAATCACTCTCCAACACAACACCACTCCCAACTGGAGTCACTGTGGCCACAGAGGTCCATGTTGGAGATTGACTGTGGCCCCTAAAAACTGATCAAAACTGCCTAGCCTGAACACATGCCATAATGAGCCTAAATTGGAGCATACTAAGTCTTGTCCTCATATCTAAACATTATAAGAGCACATATAGGTCTGAATAAATAGAACAATGCAACAGTAACTGCTCTCTATTTTATTTTTTTGAATTTATCAATCCCTATTAAGATAGATAAAAAACAAATCCATTTGATTAATTTCACGAGGTCAGGAAGGTTTGATGGTACCCCTACCACCTGGAGACAGGGGGTTCGCTCAGGCTAAAAATAGCTCATAAGACCACAGAAGTACAGTGTGTCATCAAGGGCCAGACACGTGATAGGTGGTTCTTATTATAGCCCGAACTCCTCCATGGCCGTGGTCAGTCCACGGGGCCTGGGCCCAGACCCCAAACGTTGGGGGTGGCGAGGTTTCACAAGTGGAACTTTTGCTTATAATTTCAATAATTTGAATTTGAAAAGGGGGTGGTGAGCAGTAAAAGATGGAACTTTTCAATATTTTCCTACTAATAATGTGACATCCTCTGCAAAAAGCAGTCCATAGGTCATATTCCACTATGCGGTGTGTGACCACTAGCGGCGGTCTTTTTGGCCACCACAAGCAATTTGCGTTTTAGAAACCAACATGTTCGTTTCTACCACCACAAGCAATGCATAGAAAACCTATATAAATCAACCTGCGGTGGCCCTTGCGGTGGGCCACTGCAAGGGCCACCGCAAGTACCACCGAAAATAATGTCTATATTCCATTATGCGGTGGCCAGATTGGTGGGGGCAAACACCGCTAGTAAAACGGCAAGCGCAAGTAAAACGCCGCAAAGTGGAATATGGCCTTTATGGCACGGAATACTGAATTAAGAAGATGTCTTGGGGAATCCCATATTGAAAGAATTATGCAAATATTCTTATCAGAAAAAAAGTTTCATTTGTAGGGGGGGGACCAGTTACATATGGGATACATCTGACGAAGTCACTTGTTTACCATACAAAAAGTTATTGCTAGGATTGATTCTGTCATACGCGCGATGTAAGTAGTATACGGAAATGAGAATTTACAGATGGTGTCGTGTTGTCGTGTATAATTAAAGTTGTGACCAAGAGGGGCGCGCGGAGAAAGGATGCATGCTCCGTGCGGGATTTCCTTAAATTCCACTATTATAGAGCATGTCCTATATTTTCAAATGATACTAAACACACCAAAATGCAATAATTGTCAAGTCAGTTATGTCCCCTTTAACATGCCACAGTCGGGATACAGGAAAATGGCAAAATCCCTATAATCCACTGTTTATCAGTTTATTGACATATTAGATCAACAATGATGAATTTTGACTGAATAGTCACAAACACAATTAGAGTACCCAGTTTTGCTCTAGAAATGGTATTTTTTATTCTGTTTTCACTGTGGAGATCATTAAAGAATAGTTTCTAATGTGTAGCATTTTTTAACTTGAATTACCTTAGATATAGTTTCCATGGCAACCAAATAGTAGGGTCAAAATGTTACATTGACATTCCAAATGGCAGAAACTTCAATTCAAATGGAATGTTTTGTCTGTTATAGCTGAATTCTGCACAAAAAGTTGGTCTAATGAAATATTTTCTCTGTGCTAAGTAGGCCTAATGAAACCTTTGAGCATCCTTTTCTTTAGCTTGGTCACAGTTTATCTTATTCAGGCAATGTCATGTACACTGTGTCTTTAGTATAAACGACGTCGCATGCGCGATGTCAATTATATAGCCGGCTCGAATTAGACTGGGGATCAATGGGGAAAATGACATTTTCCCCCATTTAGAAATTAATATCCATAATTTCTCTTTAAAAGCTCTAAATGTTAGGACAGGACCGCAGTTAACATTCAAAGATAAAGAAAACATGGGCTTATTGTCAAAAATCAAAAATATCAAAAATTGGACCTAAAATCACCACAAAATAACCTATTCATGTTTCAAAATTTAGAGTAATGTATTTTTTGAGTAAGTACCTGTATATCATATCTTGAATTTATGGTTTTTAGATCAGATTTTGTTAAAATTGTAAATTATTTAGCAATGAAAGGGTATTAACACCAGGTGGCGCTGCAGTGAATACCCGTATTTACCTTTAATTGCTAATTTATGCCTTTAGTGCACTGATGATTTGCCAACTGCAGAAGCTGAAAACAATAATTATGAACACAACATTCATGGTTATTGTTTACATCAAGACAAAGTAACAAATTCTAACCTATATACAATTATTAACAAAGTGTTGTTAGATGCCAGCACCCACTGTTCACCAATTCAAACTAAAAACCAAATCAATCAATCTTGGAGAGTGTCCTTAATTAACCAGATTTTTAGGTTGACCTTATTTACAATAAAATCCTGAAAGAAGCCTTAAGGATAATGCCCACAAACTAGTGCATCCCCCTAGTGGTGAAAACTGTAAAATCCCCCTGGGGCATAGGGAAATTTCCTAAAAATTGATCTAAAATGCTATTCATAATCTGAAAGGTCTGTTTTGGAAACTTAAACCAAAATTTGATTGGTTTAGGGAATTTTCCATTTGCCTTAGAAATGCCTGTTGGGCAAAAAGTGGCACTTGGTCACTAAACACATTTTTTCACAAATGTCATCCTTACAAGCTAATTGCTGAGGATATAAAGGAAACTGGTGATCTTATATGTTAAAGAGAGGAGCCAGTGAAATTTCAGTTCTGGTTATTTTACAGTTCATATATTAGAGTTGATGCTCACATAGAAGTATACCAAGTTTCAGTGAAAATTATTAACTCATTCATGTGATAAATGGGTTCAAACTTTAAGAAACCTCATATTCCTCTGATCCTCAGGAAATCACACATCTGTGTGTGACGTCACACAAAATGACAGTTATATTCAAATTTCAAATTTCTAAATTCCATAAAAACAATATTTTTTCACATTTTCTTTTATAAATCATTTAATTTTGTGATTTTAATCTCTTTTAGACTTATAAAGATCATCTAACATGTTTCTTATCAGGTTGGGGCTACGACTGGAAAAACGGGACGTCCCGTTTTTTCAGGACGGGACCCTCTAAATCATTTCCAAACATTCCATTATCATTTTTTCAATATTAAAATACGACCTTATATAACAAACAATTATTTGGTCAAATTAAAATTGAATCCCATTGTTACAATAACTGTTTTAATGTTTTTTAAAAGTTTGCCTGAAAAAAAGGTACGTCCTGTAAAAACGGATCACAAAAACGTCCTGTTTTTTCAGGATGGGCCGTTTTCTTGGGGTGATTTTTGTCACTTTAAAAAAATGAAAATCAATATTAAAAAAATGCAACAATAGAATATAAAACTTTAACGATTATTTTGGTGCAAAAGATGTGTACTTTCATTACAAATAATTTTTGAATTTAGCAAACTCCTCATTTTCTGAGCATTTTTAGTTATGTAAAAATATTAATTGTGTAATTATTAATTATGTAATTTTCAAAATCAAAGTGTTATTAAATTCATGTTAAATGCAGAATTTCATAATTTTTACAGCTGGCATATATGTAGAAGTATTATATCTTGTTTGTCTTGTGTATCATTGATGTATAATTTCATCTAAGATAATTAGATAATGCATTTTTTCATAATTGCCTGTTTTTCCAGGACGTCCCGTTTCCCAGGACGTCCCGCTTTTCAGTAGTATCCCCAACCTGCTTATTGCATTTATTTCAGTTCTATAATTTTTCAACTGTTCTGCTTGTGACGTCACATACAGATAATTGTCAGATGCAGGCAGGGGAACTAATTTTGATGGACATAAAATGTGAATAAAACAAAAACTATTAGAGATAAAAGCATAAAATTTGGTGTGGTTATTCCCTGGATGGTACAGATCATGGCAGTGTACTAAATCATGGTCACTGGCCCCTCCCTTTAACAAGTCTGGCTGCTTTGAAAATTACTTGGTGATTTATATATTTTGCATGTTTTTTTGTCTCTGCACTGCAAAACATGCCAAAAAGTTATGATGTTTTTTCCTATCTTTTACATATGTTTCTTCACCCAACTCAATAGATCACACCGGGACCTATGCTTTTTTTTTTAGTTTTATGTTCACAACCTATGTAGGTATTTATATAGTGATTTTGAGACAAGTTCCATGTTTAGAAATCTTTTTATACCAGGTTTTAGGCAAAGTAAGGGCTTCAAAAAGAGCCTCCTCAGACATCTAACATTTTTTTCTTGAAGTAAAATATATATCAAATGCAATATTTAGCCACAAAATAAATATATAGCACCTCCTTGATACATTTCATGCAAGAAACATTAATAACATGTAAATCTTGTATCTTAATTTCATGAGTATTTAATTTCTGATTTTCTCTGAAAAGGTATCATCGAATAGCTCTTAAATTAGCCCCAGGACCCCCACTTTTCTTTTCATATATTTGCTCTATATCACCAGGGGATCAACTGTACCAAATTACAATGCATTTCCATGTTTCGTTTAGTTAGTGGGCATTATCCCTAATGCATGATATCATGTTAGACATTCTATTCAGAACAGGACTGCACAGGTGTGTATTATAACGCTTGATACCAACGAAAACAGGTTAATAGCCAATTTATGGATCCTGGTAAAGATAAAAGAAAGAAAAACGCCAGATTGTTTTAAGAAAATGCAGTTAAGTGTTGAAGCTCACAATCAAATAACTGGTTAATCTTGTGCATTTTAATCGTAGGCTATGGGAGGTCATGTCTATAAAGCTATCTGTGTGCAGACGTCAGGTCAGGTTATTGGAGAAACTATTTACTCTGGCGCAGGCCCATCTAACCGCTCACCCGCAGAATAGTGATTTGTTTGTCATTAGTGGTCTGCCTGTCAGGGCTGATTGGCTGTGTAAGGCACACACCACCTCCCTACTTCAAACATCGGATGTCGATCTATGAGGTTTGGGCTCTTGAAGTAATAACTGCCAGGCTGCATTCAGGAGCATGCACTCAGAACTATGGCATTTATGTAATGGTATCATCATACGAAAGAGTTATAAAATGTCTGACTACACATGTGATTGAAGTCTTATTTTCCTCTTTATATTATGATGATTGATGTTATCATTAGCGCTTAGTATGGCTATCGAGGACAAGTTGGGGGGGTGGGGGCAGTAGTTGGTAATAAGGTTTTTTTTTTTATTAACATTAATGAAATTCAAATAAATAAGTTTTATGGAAATGTAAAATATATTTAATATGATAATATAATATAATAATAATAAAATGCATATATGAAGGATGATAAGATATAAGAATAGGTGCGGGTGGGCGGGTGAATGTAGTTGTTGACGGGTGAGGAGCAAGGAAGAGAGTGAACGAGGGGTTATAGCCCTTGTGCCACTACGGTTGAGGGGTGTCCCCTTTGGCGGCAGGGGTTATAAATATGTAATAGGGTGTAAGAGTGTGCTATGTCTGAACCAGCCAGATGGCACCAATGACCCTCTATCCCCCTCTACAGGTCAGATGAAGAACCCATTTTAATCATCCAATGATTATTGAAGGTATCAATTAAAGACCAGTAATTCACCTAAAGTAATCTCGGTAATTATTTGCCTTACTGAATAGAACTCGTTGATAGTCTCCTGTAGAAAATGTCACAATTTCTTTATTCATCTATCCCTTTCTTAAGTTAAAAAACAGGATACATTTAGAGTATATTTAAGATCTTTTCTACGTGAGATAAAACGAAGATATGATGTAAATAAAAAATCGGAGACACTGTCCTCGGCGAATGATATGTTATGTTTCATTGTAAGGAAGAAACAATCTTCAGTGAAGGACATAATATATATGAGGAATTGCGTCAATATATATGCAATTTCTCTTTGAGAAATGGGCCACAAATCCTCTTTTCAATTACCCAGGAAAACGACATGGTGGATACTAAATCATCAAAGTGATAGAATAGACATTTTTCTAATTTAGATTTGTTGATGTATAGGATAATGATGCCAAATACTTTGGAGTGTTAGTACTGTACTTTCGAGATAAAACTCCCGCACTTTGGGAAATCTTAATATTGGCAGGAATCTAAATATGTACATGCAACATTTGAAACAACGGCTGCACTAAGAAAGCCTCAAACATTTGGCCTAAATTATATTATTACTGGTAGTGTTCTGAATTTCTCTCCCAAGTTATTTTTTTAATCCATCTCCATAGGGGACAAAGGGCACTCAGCTTCAATCTATCCTTTTGTTTTATATAGTCGAATGTCCTGGCTGAAGGCATTTATTTATATGAGCAATTTTGAAGGGATTTGGTCATGATAGCGGCAGACTAACATGACTTAAGGAAATTGACTGAGACAACAGGTCGCTAGGTGATTGCGTGTAGTGGAGTTTTCATGTGAAACTAACACTCATTAATACTAAGTCAATGTAATCACCTCATGTAGATTTTCTCTTGATATCAGGCCATTACCAAACGCTATCAACGCTATCAAATCGGCCAGGGACATATTTAGTTGTGGGCTGTATTACCTGCCCTCCATCCCGCAACGGATAAGCTAATCAGACATTCATGAGCCGTCGCCACAGTTTATTTGCCAATTTAAGTTTTTATTGACCCGACCCCTCGATGTGTCATTTGGCGCGGGCTGGGAATTGACTCATCAATATCGCAGAGTGACTACCGCTCAGCCACCAAGGCGCTACATACCGTAATCATTATGCAGATCTTGCTCATTCACTGACCCCTGCGACTAACCCTTATTTAACCTTGAAGTGACCTTCATTGATGTTGACCTTTTTACGGCCATCCAATCACGGCGTGGAGGGGCCGGAGAATACAGACCCCCAGTCCCTCATTTTAAATCCGCCAAGCCGACGGCCAACGCCCTAGCCCCAGGCGCCATATGGGCGTGGTCTGGGCGCACCTTGCCACATCATGACCCCCTAAATAGCCATTTTCCACCCGTCATGAGCGATCTTCGTCGACTAGTGGGATGAGGTGAGAAGGCAGGGTCCCGTGGTCGGCGTTTTATCCCCTTGGGCTGATCCCGAGGGGGTGGGCAGCCTGGACGCCGATTAATCCACACTGAATCCCAACACAATCTTCGGCATGATCGCTGGCCATTAGGCCGGCCTGATGCATGGGCTGATCAGTAATTAAAATCCCAGAGGCGCATCAGTTAATTACTCCCCAACATGTTTCCATTACGGCAGAGGGGTATTTAGCCCATCAGTTTGTATACGCCACACTGCGGTATTAAGCGGTAAGGACCACGCATCGTGGTCACTGTTACTTTCCTTGACGTGAATGGTCTCGTATATCATATTTCCGAGTCCGCCATTGTGATCATAACATCGACTGCTGTTTCTCTAGCTTTGTAATGAAGCTTAGCCATTCTTCATGGATCTTCACCCCTCCAAATGGAGCATCCTGGCGGCCATCGGTGTAAATGCAAAAATTTGGGCAGCCGACAAAACACAATGAAAGGCAATAGAGTAATTATGTGAACAGCTATACCTTTATGTAAAATCCAGGTAGCTCTGAAGAATATATTTCCTAGGCTGTTTTACTGCTGGGACATTCTTTCTTTTCATTTCGCCGCATTTCGCAAGGTTGGTATGGTTAGGCCTACCCCCCTTTCTCGGTCATCCATACAATATAGAAACAGTCATAGTTCCATCATTTGTCACAGCTCGAGGTGGGATGGAAAGTAATAATCCCACGCAACAACTCTACTCAGGAAATACATTTCGAAGAACTAGATTTAATCATTATACCTTATAGATGAAGGAAAGAATACTATATTTGACGTCCGCCTTTCCTAGTTATGGGACATACGTCCGTATAAAATAAAATGATAGACTGTGATTTTAACGTAATATCTGTTATGTAACGCATACAAATCCTTTTACTGAATGACAGTCAGAAACTATTACCGCTTGTATTTCATCCGGCCAACCTTTTGTGGATGCAACTTTTCTGTATGTATAATCGACAAAGATCGGTTGCAATATTACAATTGCATAACTTCTTAATGTAAATGTGAAGCTTTTTGACACCGATTGGCCCGCCTCTTAGATTTACAATTGGATGTTCTAGGATTACATTGGTAATCCGGATCGCATTTTAATCAGGAGAGTTCACCTAATTATACGTTTTTGTCGGTCCTCTCAGATGCTTGTTGAGAGCGTGGTCGGTTTCACCATAGGTAAAGAGATAACCCCACTTTGGTAACAGGATAGCAGCACTTTGCTTTGTTCATGTTCAACAGAAATCTATGATGCCTCGCGCCTGTTACTGTTGCATAGATTCAATTTTCAGACTTTGCTCACTTTTTTTTTATCTTACATGAATTTATCTTTTTATATTACTGTTGGATTTGGCTCGTCTCCATCTAAGTTTATTTTTCGGTTGTAACTGCCACATCCATACCACACTTTGCATCACAGCCATAATTTTGTTGTACACCAGAGAATGAATACACGTTTTATCTCATCTCTTGTATGGAATCTATGAACACATACGTTTCGTATTAAAGCGTAACCACCATATCTTGCCGTTCCTATTATTCTAATTCAATTTTCGATATATTTTTTCCTGTATCAACATGGATCATCTATATATCATAGAAATAACTTCAACACAGAACCACATACATATCTACTAGATTATGGTATTTGTTATGATTATATTATATTATATATGATTTAGAGGTCGGCTGCAACATCGTTTACAAATCAATCTGTCTGTGTCCAACTGCCATATAAATATCCATCCCAGTCAAAACAAAATATTAATTTAGTGGTTAGAACTCTGTCCCTATAAACGTCTAGATCTTTGCCTTGCCTCTCCCCACTTACAAGGCACTCCCCTACCTATTACAGGCTAGCATTGCCTACTATTGCTCGGTCGGGCTCTATGTGTTTGCGCGGCACCTGTTGTGCTCTGACTCAGGGCACTTCTGTTTGATTGCTTATCGAGAACGGTTGCCTAATCAATCAAAGACAGGAAACCAAGACTGATAATCCATCAATATTGTTTATCCTGGCCACATTTACATACCCAATGTTGACCTAGGTTTGGTCGCCCTGTCCGGCCAACCGTATAATGTCAGAGGGTCTGTTTTTGTGTGTAGATGCATGTATATTTGGTTGGTCGACATGTCTATGGTCGATATGAGAGGCTTTCTCATATTCCAAACTAGCTTGGCCTATTATTTTGCATGGCTAAGAAACCAATTTCACCGTCCGAATATCATCTTATATATGAGGTCATCCTTCCCATCTGAAATATTATATTGCATATATGGTATAGATGCAAAGCTCTTAAGGCCTACCTTTTTCTGTTGTGATCATAATCAACTGCTGGGACGTCCAATATCAAACTGAAGTATAATTTTGGGCACCTTTTGAATATTAAAATAAGTTATGATTTTTCATATTATCATACATCATTTATAGATACTTGTTAACAGTCAACACTTTACATGATTGATTTGTAATAAAGCAATCATCATTAGTCAGTCTATTTGCAATGGGCACTTGTTACTTGACGCTTGTAACAGTGAAATGCATGGAAATTTCATAGATCAAAATGCTTCAATGCCTCCGTAAATGTGTTCCCAAGCCTCGAGGGTTAGTTCCCTTTACAAATGGTTACGATTTCTATTTTTACCTCTCAATCGAATTTGTTAGAATGACATAATATGGTCATCATCATTAGGACGCCGGAACAGGCGTGGGACTTGGACGTGGGGATTGGTGGTTAAAACAGATTGATTCGCCAGTCACCCCCAGTCAAATTGCCCAATTCCGATGACCGAGGAGTCTAGAGGCTGAAATAACACTGCAAAGATTGCCCATGTCCTTGAGATGAATATCATAGGGATTAAAAACGTCAGGTCCAGGAGAGGAGTCGATGAATGGTTTTCTATTTTTCAAGGATAAGAATTCTGATTTGTAGCTGAACTAAAAGTCAATCTTCTCCGTCCAAGCGACTGCAACGGACTGTTAACCGGGAAAGACCTTGAGAGACCCGTCGCATTTGTCTTTGTCAACTGATTTATTCGTAACTCTAGATGGATAACAGTCCTAATTGTAATATCTTCGATTCTGTTATGAAGGTCGATTACAAATAATATGCTAATATGCTATTCACGTTCTAGTGATACCTGATACATTCTCACAAACCTTCGATCTATTGTACCTCTAAATGCAAAATGTTATGGTTTTTGTCTCCGATAAAACGTAATAACAATCCTAACAAGACACTGCTTTATAATTATGCCTGTACCTAACGTACCTTTCTAAAAGTCTGCCGACCCTTTTGTTGCCTTTATATTATTTGGTACGACGTCAACGTTATAGAACTTAGAAAAGGATTAGACAATACTACTTGTGGTCCTGTAGTTTACCCAAATCGTTGTACTATGAACCAAAAGGACAATGCCCTTTGATACATGGTCAATTTCATGCAGAATCAATGACATATCATGGTATCCTTAGAGAGATCCGAGCATTCAGTGGCCACCCAGAGAAGGCAGAGTGTATCCAAGTGTCGTGGCGACTGGCCGCCCAGACAGGGTGCTGTTGGGTTAGGGCCTGGGGGACTCCCTGGAGGCGGCCACTCCGGGCCTGATTAATGGCTCAATCAGCTCCACGGCCCGCCCTGGATTGTCTAGTTGTTCCTAGCCCACACCAGCCATCGATGAATACCCTGTGATACAGGATAAGAACTTCCCCCTGCCATATACCACCCGCGGCTTAAGGCCGGAATCTTTCCCCTTCAGGCCGGGTCGATCAACCCAGCTTCCGGTTACCGGTTTCGAGATCTATATTATGCACATTTACAGTATTGGAGTATCCGTGAGAGTGCTCTAGCCAATAGAGTGTGTGTTACATAGGGAGGGATCAATGGGGGGTAGTAGAGTAGGTGAGATAGGATCGGCCCCGGGGGGTAGCCGTTAGCACCTCCTCCAGCAGGGCACCCTGGAGAGGGTCTGGGGAGTTACCCTGCAGGAAGAGGGCGAGACATCGATAAGTTAGTGCTATCAGTCTGGGAATCCGGAAGGCCTGCAGCGAACTGCAGGTCGAAGAGCGTAGACACCCCGCCGCCGTGTCTGTAATATGTGTTGCACAGATACTCTAACCACTACCTGACTAAAACGCCTATTTTACCTACTACTACCTCCCCTATACTACTTACAAGTTGGGGCTGCTATACAAACGGTGTACTCTCGTTAGGTGTGGGTATTTTGTGTCCGTGCCATGTCGAACGGACATCAATAGGTGTTATTGTATATGGACCACGGTGATTGGCTTCTGCTGGTGCAGTGCAATGGAGAATGGCCAAGGTTTGGATACGTGGGCAGCAAGGTGTTTGCCCGTTCTGATCCAGGCGGGCCCCGCCGCCGCCGTTCACCATTCGGCCTGCAGGACACAAACGGCGCAGAACCACAGACAGATGAGATTGTATCGTCAATAGCCCGACCCAGCAGGTAGGTTCTGACAATACATCAGCCTTGTAGGGGAGGGGGATCAATTATTCCACCTGTGTATCCAGGTAGTCGTGCGTGTGACCCCACATAACAGATCCCCTGCCGCCTGGATGGCCACCTCCTCCCCCACCCCGCACCCACCAGTACTGAAGCCCGCGGCCCGAGTATGGACTGCTTACCCAACAATACATCACAACGCTGTCAGCCCGCCGCATTAACAGCGTCTGTCTTTGTACCAATACTCAACACAATCCTCCCTTCTCCCCAACCCTTCTCCTGGGCCTTTTGGGAGCTCACGCATTATGTGCACATTGCTGGAGAACACAAACAGTGGGGACAAGAAGCAGGTGACTGTTGGCTGGAGAAGGGAGAAGGGCAGGGGGCTCTCTTTATTTGGTGTCAGAGGTGGCCGCGTGGCGGCGCCGCCGGCCGCTCAGCACCCTGGAGGAACACGTGTCCGGGACTGACATCACTCAGTGAGGATCAGGTGGTGTACGTGTGACTTCACGCCACTGGTCGCTCCGACCACGGGTTGGCCGCCAAATATCAAAGCCCTTTAGCTTCCATCCACCCCCTCCCGCCCAACTCTCTCCAATCCCCTCTGCCCCCCCCCCCTTTAATACCAACAGCCAACTGTTCTTTCTTCTCCTATTAGTGTCCGTTGTACAGCACCCACATTCCACTTTCTTGCCTCCTCTGTCTGCTCGGGTTTGCTCCAGGGTGTACTGGGGAGGGGTTGGGATGCAGGCCAAGTGTAAACACCAGCCCCTGGTGGCCTGGAGAAAGGTGAAATCCAAGAACTGGCCAGGTTAACAGTTGGTGAGGTGAGCGGCGAAAAGGAAGGTGTGTCAGTGCCCTTTTACGGGAAAGTGCGTTATGTTGATGTGTGTTGACCTGTCATGTGATTGGTGAATCTGCAAATTACATTTTGAAAATTTGAATTAGAACTGAATATTGATCAACATTTATAAAGTTTAGTTTTTCAGTTTTAAATTTGAATTTAAGAGACCAGGATATTTGCTGTTGACATTGCAATGCCTCTTGGTAAAGGGAAAGTGTGCCTTTAACCTTAAGAGCCGGCAGAATAAAATGACTGAAGTGTTGATAGTTATAGCAACCAACATCTTAAAACGCTATATACTTAACTATTTACATCATTTCACGCTCTACAAACTATGCTGTCCTTTAGCACTTCATCTGATACTAATGGAAATACAAGGCTTGCCGTTTTCTTCCTTCTCCTTGTAAGAGCCTTTGATCCAGTTGTAGTAGATCTTCCGTGTTTGCCAATATTGGTTCACGATGCACCCCAGAAGAAGCCCTGTATGATTAATAATCAATGACACTGAGGTCAGTAGGTGCAATAAAAAGACGAAAAAAGAAACGCCCACACTCTGAGAAGTACCATGTGTGATGCAATGGAGAAAAAGCATAGTGTGATCGGTATATAACGGTTGAAGTTGCATGGATAAAATGTGGATTTACCTTTCCCTCCACGGGTAGATCTATGGGCATGGAGGAAATATGAGTAAAAATTAAATATTTGCCTTCCCTGCTGCCTACATAATACCGACATCGGTGTACTTGTCCTGGTCTGGGAGAATCGATGGCCTGGCATATGGAGAGAGCGGCTGATGAAACATAGGCCAGGGACCAGGAGAGGACGGTATTGACACTCAATTCACCACTGTGATGATGCATAAATGATCCCAACAACAGACACCTTCTCATAGCAGTCTAATTTGCCTTTATCTCCACATAAAACGGGAATTGGTTACCAATGTAGGGTTTCCTTACTTCTTACTGTAGGCTGCTGTACTGAGGGTATACAGAAGGAACTGAGGGGTGGATCAAAAGGTACAAGATGCTGACTCATAGGAGAAACTGTATTGTACTCCAAGGTTTACGAGGATATCAATTACCTAGAAGAACAGAAATAGATGACCTTCATTTATTTAAAAGCCTCTTCTTTCAAGCCTTCTTGTAATCAACGTTTATAAAAGCTTAAGGTGCAAAAGTAGTCTATAGGACAGTTGTATGTTTTAATGTTAAATATGTATAAAATCTTATTGGTGAATGGAGAAAATAAATGACGGATCTTATTTGTCAGAATATTGTTGTTAAAATATAGTATACGTTAAGAAAATCCTACGTTTTTTTTTATCCTTTATCAGTTGGATTTCAAGCAAACCCTCGTTTGTAGAGATTTTTGGCTTAAATAACACGTTAACATGTGAAGCTTGTTTTAATAAAAACAAAATTTAATGTTCTTGGGCATGGTTATTATAAAGAATACATTTTGGATGAAAAGTATACTCTGATAAAGTATTCACCATCACTACAACGCAACTGAAGTGAAATAGTTTTGAATCACAAATAACTGAAAATATCAATCACACTTAAGAAGTAATAGGAATGAAATATTTTGAACTTCGAGTTCTTATATCTTATTCTAGCCTTATCAGATACCAGATAGATATAAAGGCTCAAAGCGTGCGTGTCTTATTGACTCTCAGCACACCGGATGAACATGTCGCATTAATTGTTATAGGAGGAGGCAACAGACCATAGCTACAGCATCTTGGATGAGTAGAAGGAGGAGTTGCCCCGGATGTACATGTACATTACAGTTTTCTGTATCTGACCCGTGTGTTTTCACAAAACAGCCAGCCCCACTACCACTAACCAGAAGTAGTATACACCTCCCCAATTTACATCGCACTTGCCACCCAGAGCCAACCTCCCTTTAGATCGATTGTATTGTTTAGTCCCAGCCAGGGCGAGGGATTTTATGCAGGCATTTTTTAATAAAATCCATTCGTCTCCTTCAGTGACCCTTGTTAGGAGGTGGAGGTGTTGACAGGTAGGCTTGTTACACCAGTGCCTACGCGCTGGGCCCTTGTTTGGGTTGCATTATCAAGGATAAACATTACATAAAGCGTACTCCCCGGGACACGCCCGGGTTTGTGAAGGATCGATAGCACCACTGGATCCGCGCGATGTTTTACCATGGGCACCCTTCATAAACTGGCATGGATCCACCACCGCCTACTGATAATGTTTTAGGAGCGGCGTAACAAGGTAATCATTATTCTGAGGCCTAAAGTGATTGCTACCACTCCAGGTCCCAATTACAGCCATTTCATGTGGCATATTTATGACGTCACGTAACACCACCTGTGGCCGACATTAATGTGTTACTGTCAAGTTTCAATGTTAAAAAGCCATATTTCTTTCCTTAAAATGCCACAGAGGAGATTAGAAGGGAGAACACTGTCAGGAAGTTCTATACATCACCCCATGTATGTGATTTAACAGCGGGTCCGATATCCTGCCTATAAAACTTAGTAATGTCTAGGACTAGGTACTTGCATGCTGAGGGTATATTTAATCAAATTTATAACTAATTTACAAAATAAACCTTTGACCAACTTTTGTAATAATGAAATCAGTTATCCGACACTGAACAAAGTTTTGACTTTCATCACCTCATACCTCCTACTCAATCCATTTCTTACTACAACCTACTCAAGCTTTTTGATATATATCCCCATAGAAAAGTAAACATATACTGTGTGTAGCACCTCCCTTAATTGGCTCCGGTCCAAGTATACCATTAAGGGGTAGCTCAGGCTGCTAAGTCTGGCTCCTGCTGGGTGAATGGGCCTAGACGTGGAGCTGCTCTGTGGACAGTACCTCCTGGCACCTGTACAAATGCGCCAGAGTAAAGAGTTCGCCCTGCGAGCGTCAAAAGAGCTTTACCTCACTTCTCTTAAACTAGCTTGGAGACTGCTATACACAGAAGGTGCATTAGGTGCTTCTAAACGGAGGTGGACATTCTATTGTGATAGAATGGCGAACAAAGGGCGGTGTTCCTGCAAGGGGCATTAGGGTAGGCACTACATCCAAAGGGGAACAATCCCTTTGGTCAATACATCTCGGCGGGCCGTGTTGGGAGTTTGGTACGAGAAAGGTCTTCAAAGGTTCATCAGTGCGAAATCCGAGGTCCCGACTCTGTCAATGCAGCACATACTAGTGTCTAGTCCGATACAACTTTCATTCATTTCGGGGAAAAAACTTATGTTTTTTTATATTCTGAGCAATAAGAACTAGAATTATTACACTCATATAAGCAATCTTCACTGGAATGATGGCTCGGGCTTTCTCATAACTTCATAATACATAAACAGAGGCGATTGCAAATCCTGTAAAAGAAATCTACAATTCAAATTGACTGACTCTTTAAATGTTAAAGGTCATGTAATAAACTTATTGTGAAGCCTTCGTTTTTTCACAGCTCTTGAGATGAATGGATCAAACCACCCACTCACATTATGAAACATGCCACTGTAGAATATATTCATGTACATTTAAATCTGACGGCGAAGCTTAGCTGCAGTTAACATTGATGTATGGGACGTACTGAAGGTGAGCTGCTCTCAGCACTGTACGTGCGATGAGTGAGAGGGCACTAAACGATTAGAGTATCAAGTGTTGGGAATGTGAGTAGGTGTTTTCATAACGTCTTGCCTTGAAATTAAAACGGCTACTCCTTTCGAGAAGAAAATGCATTAAAATGATTAATTTCATGTTTTGATTGGAAAGTTTTGAAAGGGCAACTGTGCAACACGATTGTGATGTCACGAAGCTCAGCGGGATGTGGATGTAAGCTGTAACAGTGGGTAGGTATGTGGGTGTGAACATGGGGATGTAATCAAATAGTTTAGCCTTACCCTTTAGCTAATTGATGTAGTAGGTGGTGGATTGCGTGCACCAAGCCCACGTAGATACCAGTAACATGAGTAATTTGATTGGGATGTGTGGGTGGATGAAAAATTAAAGTGATTATAGCTTTCGAAGTTCGACGGCCTGGGTTTTGCGTGATGTATGTGGGAAGATAGGAAGATCAGATCTATGTAAATGAAAGTTCTGGTTAATTTAACCAAGATGATGAGGTTGGTTTACCAAAGTTAGATAGCACGGGCTTGTATAGGTGGCCTACACCCCTATATATAGATGAGCCACGTGTGAGTGGGTGTATATATGAGCGATAGAGCGGAAGTAAGGGGGGAAATCAACTGAGGGAGGAGAAGGAAGGGCCCAGAAGGGTCCAAGCCCAGTTAGTGGCCAACCAAGACTAAAGCAAATTCAGCCACAGTAAAAAGGGGACGTTGTAATAAATGCCCTTACTCCCCCAGCCGGCAGCCGCGCTACTAGGGGGGGTTCGGGGGGACAGATGACCCTTTGGCCGGGGAGTAACCACCACTACCGGCACTGATGTATGACGCGGAAACAGGCACTAGGGCAAGCCAGGCCTGGAAATAGAGCGCAGATCCTGTCCGCCACATCCATCATCGTAGCTTGCATTGAATCCGCCAACACGCTTTGCATTGCGTCGCACGTCCTTGTTTTGCGCAATGCTCGCTAACTGTTGACTTATTCAGAGTGAAAGCTGAGAGGCTGGTGAGTGATACTCTCAAGTCGTGCCTCGAGCTAACAGACTTTGGCGTGTTGCTTTTTCATCGCCCACTGTGTTGGTGGAAGGGGAAAAAACAAGGGGAGCTGGTACTAACAGAGTGTAAACATTGACTGTACACTGCAACACACACGTCCACGCCGTGTCCACAACGACCAAAAGTTTAACAATTTGTGGGGATGGTTTCATAGAGACTGCCTTCTAACGGGTCGATTCCGAATGGAGATTACAAAAATAGGGGTTTCATTCTCCATGAGACGATGGGTTTATACATTGTCTAGTTCATAGACATGGGTCGTGGACATGTGTTTGATTTATGGTCATTGTGGTGTTAAAAGACAATACACTGAATGGATCAATATTGAAACGGCATTTGTCAATAAGAAACTAGGCTTAACTGCTTCCTCCCTCTCTCTCTCATGTCCTCTGTATCATTCCAGGCCACCTGCATAAAAAGCTTTTCATGTACTGGCCCCTATCGCTAGGACGGTGAATTTAGTTTATATTTACCCTGTTATATTTTGGGGGAAATCATTTATGGGGGGAACCCTGAGAGACTGGCAGAGTACTCAATCACCCCTCCTTGATAAAAAAAATATTTCGATGGGAGCAAATACGACTTCTCAGTCTGTCAAATAGTGTCTGTCTAGCTGAAAAAAACAACTTATCGCCCTTATCTGACCATATGCATTATTCATCAAAATATATCTGATAACGCAATGTGTCAGTGGTAGCACCAAGGACCGGTTAATCTAATAACCTCAAGCCAAAAGAAATTCCTCCTTTGCCTTTCAAGGAGGTTAATCAGGGACAGAAAGCTTGGTGGTGCGTGTGAGACCTTTTACCTCCGAGATAAGACAAGGCGGGCCTTCCCTCCGCACTGCTTTAACCTGGGTGAGGGAGGCTGGCATCTTGCCGGCCACCATAATTAGGTTCCATGACCTTGCCTTACCAACAATTGCCAGCTGCCCTAGTCTTTATCTCCGGGCTTCCTCCTGTTTGCACCTCCAGGGTCTCTCAAGGACCTCAGTCTGGTCAGTTGTTTCGATCAACAGGAACAGTCTGATGCTGGAATGCCAGACCACGAGTGCTCCCACGATCACCTCATTTTTTTAAATCAATATTTCTTTTCCTTTATGCTCAGGCATTATTGGTGAAAATAAGCGATAATATACAGATATCAAAATAAACTACGCAGGACCACAATTTTATAAATTTGTATTAGAAAGTCAACAATTTCCTATTCCTTTTCTTTTTATAGTGTATAGGGGTGAGTAGATGCCACATTACTGGTCCTTAATTATAGTGGATATAACGGGTGTTCTACGTAGTCTCTTGTGGATTTTACTCACCAAATGCTCTGAACAAATTATTCCCAAAAGATTCAATGTCATTGGAGCTATTTTATTGTCATGTTGCTGAATCAGGTCACGAAGACGCACCCTATAAACTCTAATCCGCAAATGACTCTGATGATCTAGAAAACCATTAGATTCTGATTTATAGTGATCGCTGACCAGGGTTGACATGTCTGTATTATCACCAAAGACAATGTATCCGTCGTATGACCATCTTCCTTTAATGTCTTCTCTCCTATGGCACTATAACTTCTTTGATGTTTTAGATAGAGGGCCATTAACTTGTCAAACATGGCGCTTGGATCTTTCCGTCACCGAGACCAATAGCAATGAACCCTTCTCAGCGGAGATTTCTTTATGACTTAATACACCCTTACGTACGTTGAGGATGTCCCATTCTCCCTGGGTGAATTCTAATTAGCCTTTATGACGGGTGGGTGCAGGGTTTATGTTCGATTGGTCACTGCCCTCATTGCGTGGTAATACCACTACGTGTGTGTACGGAAATCACCCATCGCCCTCCGACTCCACGCACCCTTATCTAAGCCCTGATTTTACAGATTTCCCATAGCTCACCAGAGGCACATAAAGGCAGGCTGTTGCCCGGACGCAGTTGTAATCATTTACTTGTAATGGCGCCGTAAATTACCAGCTTAATAGCGAGCTGAAACTGATCTAATTATAGCTGCGAGCTGTTCTACTCGGCCATGATCTACGAGAAAAGAGGTGCTTGCTCCTTGCTTAGCCTACATCTAACTTAATCCACGGTCCATGTGCCACCCCTTAAGCACCCAGGACGTGGATGGAGGAGATGCCAATATGGTCTTGCCGTACTTGTTGAAGTAAATCTAGGTTAATGGATACTCGTTTGCAATCGTCATTGCCATTTATAATTGTTTATTGCAGGTGTTCATTAAGATTTTGTGATATGGCAGTATCGCTTTCCTAACAATTATTATTGCGACATGTCCATTGTGGGATTTTTTCTTGGTCGTTTTTATAGCTTACAACTTTGTTTCACAGTCCAATATTGTGGCATATCCGCTCGCACTGTTTTCAAATGAGCAGTAATGTTCACTGTACATGTATTTGGACCAATGCAGTAGGCCTAACCTAATTATTGTAGTTTTATCAATTCAATGGAACATTAACAGGCCTCTTCATTCTAATCTAAAGCATTTGTAGGTAGGCCTACCTTTGCACCTAAAGGCCATATTACACTATGCGTCTGGTCTAGGGTCGCGTTGAGTAAAGACGCCCAACGTGTCTGGTTCGCGTTATTTTACAGACATGTTTGTAGATACCTGAGGTGAATAGGGTGCCCAACGCAACCCAACGTGAGCTGACATGACCCAACGCGACCCCCAACGTGACCAAAACATGTAGTATAATATACTTCACATTGGGTAGCGTTTGTACCTGACGCAACCCAACGCATAATGTAACATGCCCTTAATACGGCCCTAATGTGAATCAGATGCACTGGGCAACGGAACCCAAGGCAAACAATTACCCGACACATAGTGTCATTAGGGCTTAACTTCATATCTTGTGACCTGGAACCCGTTTAATTTTCTGCCTGATCCAGGAAATACTCCCCGAATGCCTCAAATTGGCAAAGAGCGCCGCCTGTCTTTAGGCGGCGTTACTAATCGCCAATCCCACGTGACCAGGTCACATGACAGTGTCATGTGACCCGGCCCGGGTCAAGGTCAAGGTCAGCAGCGCTTAGAGTTGGACTGCGACTAGCGTGACGGCATTCTGTTGATTCTGAGGTGAGGGAGGAAATCGGTGGGGGTGTTAGGGTATTCTGGGGTGAGCCTGCCCCTTGGAAGAGCATTAACTGATCTTACACGGCCTCGGGGGCCAAATGGCGGCGGCCAGGAAGTGGAGATTGGATCCAGTTTGCCCTGCAAACCTCGGCATCTGTGGCCCGTCCCTTGCCTAGTGATGGCGTTTGTCAACCTTCATTTAGGCTGCAGCTATTATAAGCTGCAATTGACGTTGGTCAGTCGTCGCCCTCTGGCCCCATTCTGACATGACGTCGTCGACCGACATCGCCTGTCGCTGACAAATGTGTGGTACGTGACTACTGGACGGTGTCAAGCCTTGTCGGCCGACATTGAAACCGTCCCTGTCGGTCAAATTATGACCGTCCTTTAAATTGGAGGTCAGACTTGTCCTGGTCGTTATCAGTCGTGTAATGCCGAACTGGGGGATGTAGGCCTATTTCGTCCTCATTATGTCCATATGAGTGCCCGGCGGAACACGGTATTCATCATAGGCCTACTACTGATAAACATTTTGCCCTGTCAAATCAAATACCTTTTCATGACCAAATCACCAATAAAATAGTGTGATTCTAGACTAATGTAACAGTAGCCTGGTATAAGAAGAGCAAAAATAGAGCATACATGTATGACATAGTTAATATAGCATATAGGCCTATATATAGCCCTTCTGATAAGCAAAGCAGATAAGTTCTTCTCTTTGCCATGTTTCTGTAGCTGGTTGCAATTGTTTGTCAAGTAGAGTAGAAATACATGAAATATGCACGCGACATGTCTGAATACCTTCTTTTCATCCGAAGTCACGTATATACTATCAGGACCTTGCATGTTCCACATGTTTTCAGGACAAGACGTTTCTAACATTTGTCTGAAGCGACTTCGCTGATACCTGTACAGCCTTACATCCAATTGAATAGAAATTTAGTCATATCACCGTATTTGACACCGACGGATAATAAAGCATGGGTCTACATTATAATTAAAAGACAACTTCCCACACCGGGAATCGAACCCGGGCCGCCTGCGTGAAAGGCAGGAATCCTAACCACTAGACCATACGGGAGTGTGTGCCCCTCATGGTTTCGTACAACACGTTTCCTACAATAATATAAATATGTATCAATGCAATAAGGCACAGTTTCTCAAGCTTGTGAAATGCTTTTTTGTTATTCTAGAAGCCAGCTTCAAAAACACCTATTTACACTTCTGAGATTCTGTTGTACCAACCATCCCGCCTAGAGGTAGATATCCCATTGTGAGGCGCCCACAAAGGTGTGAGAAGGATGTTTCACCAGGGCTGTGCTGGAGGCCGTTCTTTGTAAGAAGTAACGGGAGCTTGTCTCTCTTCTTTCACGTGCCCTTTCCATTCTGTTATTGAAACTACACGTCGTGATCCATGTACGAAGCCTTTCAAGCAAGTTTGTCGGTCATAAGCCTACTTACAAACTTATATTCCTTAATCTAAGATCGGCATACCCGGCCATTATGCTTGACAGTAGATGACCTTTGGTGTCTTCTTTAGTTATATTTGTCCATTGTTACATTGACTGGACCCGTGTCATCCTCGTTCTTTCTGCACCTGTATGGCCGGATGTGATAGGGTGGTAACTAGAAAATACCATACAAAACACTATCAATCAGAATAGAATGAGGAATATGATCTCTGAATACCCTTTGCAAAGCAGAATATACCATAAATCCCCCATAAATCTATACGGATATTGAGTTGCTAACCCAGGATGCCAATAAGAACACAAAAATAGCAAGATAAAGATAAGTGTGTCCTTAAAGGTGAGATTGGTGCGTCATCTTCAGGTGGCAGGGAACGCCTCCAGATTGTTTTATGTTGCCCTGCTTTAGGTGTGCTCTGAGGTGCGGGAGAACTGGTGCAGCTGCCGCCCGGCCCAATGGCAACTGGCCTGAAACAAACAGTGATGAATGGGTCGGCGGCAGTGTGATAACAACATTGTCATGAACACTCTCCCTTCATGATAACCGCTCTATTTTTCTAGCCAGCACCAGCTCAAATGGCACATAATTCATATCCACTTGGCCGGTCGGAGAGCCTCTGATAACGACCGATGGGGTGAGTGATTGGCGAGCTGCTCGCACCGGCTCAGGTCGCCCCGCTACGCCCACAGGTTGAAATAGAAAATTACACCACCTAGATTGATTATTTCTCTATTTTAATGATGATCTTAATAACATTGGTTGGCGTGATTGCTTGTTCCACGGCTGGCTGGAATGTTTGTACTGCCTGAACGGGCCTCAATGCTGCATTTCTCGAATTCTAAAAAGAAACGTACGAACGCTTATATCATGTTTCTCCACTCAGAAATTAATTAAACTGAAGAAGTACTGCAGTATTTTGAGAGGCTTTATTATTTTGGAGGCGATGGCACTTATTTGATGAATATGGGTGCATGCCTTCAAAATACAAATGATTCTACTAAAACATACCTACCCAGTCGTCACATTGCGAATCCCAGATGGGTTAGTGCTGTGTAGTCTGGGTTAATAAAATGATGACATTCTGATGGGCTGAATCAGTGTAATATATGCATTGATGGGCTAATCCAGGCTTCCATCGACTGGCGCCTGACGTTTGTGCTGCACCCTTCACCAATTCATCATCTAGCAGAGGGTTAATTTTCCTTCTCGCCATTGCATGAGATCCCCAGAGAGTTGTCAATCTTACTGGACTGCAGCACGGACATCATCTAGGAAATTAATCTCATCAAAGTTTATCTCTCTAGAAGTGGCATTATCCCTCTTAATGGCCGTATTTACAGCCCACCTTAGTTGTGGGAACGTCCAATAAATATCAGAGAATGAAATATTATTTGTTCTCGTTATTATGTCGATGTATTAGAATGTTACTCAAATACGTGTTTATCTTTAGGAGCTTTCCAGAACATGAACATTTCATGTAATTAATTATATAATTCTGTTATACCTGAAAATGATTGATCCTGATGGTGTTTCAGAATTGTCCCTTTAGGTCGACAGAACTACGAATTATTCACACCCTCCCCGAAACAAATTGCCAATGAATGAATACTAGAAAGTAATTCAAATTTCATACAGTCGTACGTGCCATCGTTCTCGGGTTCCTCCGAAATTCATGGCACACTCGAGGTATTCTTCCATAGTAATAGCGTCAGCACAGCTACCCTCACATCCCCATTGCCATCCTTGATGAATGCCTCGGGAGACTTATCAAATAGGCAGGCAAATCTGCTTGTAGCAAGTTCTAATCAAACGCTGTGCTTTGCCCTTTTTGTGATTGTACTTCCTTCCAGACCTGGCTGGCTGAGCGATTGCTCGTCGGATTATATTAGTATTCATGCATCGACCAACAGTTGAACCGTGCAAGAAAACAGGGCGTGTTATAAAATAGGAGTGATAATCACATTTGAGCACCATCAGTTTGACATCTTTCACTCTACTCCGGTGGCACCCGCCATTAAACAAGCCTATAGCACATCTCATCCATTTCCTCATACAACCCTCTATGTAATTTGCTTGAAGTAAGAAAAGAATCGACAAAGTCAATCCGTACCTGAAGTACTCTTGGCCGACAGGATATTGCGATTTAACATGCGGACCGAGAGACAATTTCAATATCGTACAGGCGTTCCAGCTAGACCTCTACCTTTGATAAATACTCTTATCTTTGATTTCCAAAAGAGATTTAAAATCTGTCTCCGCTTCAAAGAGTGCTGATGCCTAACGGGGGAATAAGGATTAGGAGAATGCTAGTTTCGATTAGACACTCCCTGCGAGTGCTCCTTACGTTCGCCAGACTTGTGCCAGGCTTTGGTTTTGCATTTCTTTCTCAGAATTCTGTTCCATAATGTAATTGTAGCGTGGTTTGTGTCTGATTTAAAAGTTGCGCCCTGTGTCTGCACTCGTGTAGCCCGTCCCTCCACGCAAAGCTAGGAAACGAAATGTTGTAAAATGCAGCATCATCAATTCTAAATTGATAATGTCTATCTCATAGAATGTAATGGAATGACAGCGTGTGAACTCTATACTTCACACGTACTTTTGTACTTTCTGTTGAATATTGGACGATTCACTGTACCATATTTATGAAAAGGGGCCAATCCTCATCTACATATTATCCTTTAAATGGAATTTTGAATTCCAAATGTGAGTGCTGTGGTTGACCTGGCAGGCCTTGGCAGTCGTCCACTTTCTGCCGCCCCCGGTGACTTGATAAAGCTCATTACAGGGAAACAATTAGGCACCCTAATGATTGCTGATTGTCCCCGGGCTTAAAGCTGTGGCATGGAGGTGTGGCCAGTCCCAAAAACTTGCCAATCCCCATTGGGGTCCTGCCACGAGCTGCCTCCAGGGTGAAACCTTGGTTTGGGTGCACTATGATGATATGGCTTCAACTCGCGGGAGCAGGACGCCCGTCTAAAACACTACTTATAACAATGACTATATACTCCACCTATATACCTACAAGGTGGCATATAATTGCTCAAGAATTGCCTTAAACCGCTCCAGAAATTCCTCATATCAAACTTTATACCACCAGCATTCATCTATCGCTAGAATAACCGTAAAAAGCCACGGGTCCTGTGGCTACGCTAGCCATTATTGTACTTTTTAAAGAGTATCCTTTTTCGGTCCAGACCTCTTTTATTTTTGTTTTCCCATGGGAAGGTTGACTTTAGTCACCTGGCGATTAAGAAATTAGTACAATTTGGACGACTAGTTAGTTGCTCGTGGATAAATTTAATCCTCAAGTTTGGATGCTCTTGCTATAAATCAGCTGGCGACTAGAGGACCAATTGGTCCCCCAGCCTAACGATTAGGTCTAACTGCTCTAATCGCCAGCAACTAGAGAGAAATATTAAACATTTCAAATATTTCGCCAGCAAACCATGGTGACTTGTTGGTTAGTCGTCAGACATCACAGTGCCACTGTTTAGTATCTTGCCGGGCAAATAACCATGTTAGTCACTGCCGATTTTTGCAATCTAGTCACCAAATCGGGGACCAGACGTAAAATACTCTAGACTATAGTTTCGTCCAGATTTGCTAGACGCTCAAACTATTATGCAATAGGTAATCTGAGTCAGGACGGATTAAAGATATGCTCGCTTGCACATGGCTCTTCTCCTCTTTTTGTAGTTGAGCAGTTGAGGGGTTCACCAAAGAGGGGTGGGGGTCAGGAACCCTCAGACCCCCCTGGATCCCATGGTTATTATGTTAGATCTGTGAGTTTAAGCACACTCCCCACCCTTATTCGTACCTTCGCTCTTAACTCATTGCTCCATAGATTACGAACTGAGTAAGCCAGTAAAACAATCCAAGCAAGGAAATAAATCACCATCGGAGGTAATAAAAGTGGCAGGTGTGCCAGGGTCATGCACTCTAAAACTAATGTTCATCAAGTGACATGATAAGAGCGAAAAACAGATATGAACAGATTAAAACAGGTCCAGTGTTGCAATCTTCAAAGGGCAAAACCTGACAGTGAAACAGACAGCCAGACAAAGAGAAAATAAAAAGTTTGACCGGTCTTACTATTTTGCTTTTGGTCATTTATATCTGGGTTGAATCTGGAGCAGTATAGAGATAGGTAAACCGAACAAACTTTCACTATTTGCATATTCCATTTAACCACCAGAAAATGCATGTCATGGCGATTCCATTCATCATCATTAAGAATCCATCGGTAGTATACTTATGAAAAAAACATCATCCACCAACTTTTCCAAAGGTATCACTTGCCCTATGTATTTTCCGCCTTGCGTATTTTAGGTCGAGGGTAAGCACTGTATAGTAAGCTAATGGGTGCACTGTCGGTGAAGTGCACTTTTCCAATGTCTGATTAGATTATAGACAGACGTTTTAGATGAGAGATAACTCATGTCTGTTTACCATATTAAGTTACATAACGACAATTGTCACAAACATAAAGCGGGAGAAATTTTTGGATAAAAAAATGTACCATCGAAGAGAGTAGTATAATGGAGTCGCTGGCGCGCATAGTCAATGCTACTAATTAGGTCACTAGGTCAGTACGAGTGAGCATCGGGGATAAATAGGTTCATAGACTAATAGAGACTTTGAATAATTAGGTCATTACGACCTACTTTCGTGACCTACTTTTAAAAATACGTTTAAGGAACGTATGTGTTATTTCGTTATTTTTTCATTTTTTTTATATATACTTTCTACGTATATTTTACCGGATAATTTTACCGGATGTTCTATTATTTTCCTTATTTTTACATTTTTTTTGTATATAGTTTGTATACGCTTATGTCATTTATTATTCATTACATATAATAAATAAAACAAAACAACATTTTTTTAGTTATTTTTTATTAAAAAATCGTAAAAAGCGGATTATAATTCATATATACATTGCGTTTCTTTTAGATTCTTTAAAAAATTGTTCAATATTTTATGTTTTTTCATATATTTTATACTTTTTTTTGGTTTTTCATACATTTCCTCTATAGTGAAAATGTTTCAGTTTTTTAGCTATAGTTCATTGTCCTTGGGCAGTCATTTTTCAGCTTTTTATCTATAATTCATTGTCCTTGGTCAGTTATTTTCTTAAAGGGCGAAGGAATTGTTGGAGCATGAGAAACCACAGCCTCTAGATTGCGCTGAACGTTCTGTGAGTTCTTCCAGCTTACTTTGCAAGTTGGTAACGGCGAAGAGGAGTCGGTCGACATTAGCCGACAGGGCCTCCACACAGTCAATGGTGTTCTCCAGATCACGTTGCATGCGACCTAGTGATATGGGACGTCTCTTAGGCATGTCCAGTATTTCATCTTCTTCTTCTGATGACTTTCCTTTTTCCTCTGTATCTGTAGATAACCACATTTCTAGCGTTTCAACATCTGGTGTTTCCGTCTTCTCCATTTCCACCGGTTTAAGTTCATGTAAGAAAGAACTGTCTTGTCCGTTAGGTTTGTCATGGCTGGGGTACCTAGCGCTGACAGTGCGACGTAGGGGTTGAGAGTGCGACATGTTTCTATGAGAAAACGAACACAGTGCGCTCCGCAGGTGGTGCTTGTGAGTGCTTGTAGTTGTTGTCGGTTATACTCCCAGATACCGTATGACGAACGTTGGCAGAATGAGATGTGCTTTATAGCTATTGGTGGTAACCCGAATGAGTCAAAATAGAAAGTTTTCCCTTGTGGTGATACCCAAAATGCTACCCAATGTTCCCCTGGTTTATTGTGAGGATCTGTGTTGCTAATGAAACAAGTGAAGGGTCGTGGTTTTTTTGGTATTCTATCAGAGGGAAAAGTTCCAAGGAAATATCTATTTGTGTGGGGATGGTTACGTAGAATTTTGTTCAATTCTGAGGTTTTGAGAACCATCTTCAGTTCTACACCATGGCGTAGTCAGTGACCGGCAATCGGTCGGCTGTGAGCTGGATCAAGCTGTCATAAGTGCTCAGCATAATTACTGAAACCGCGTGACCCAGCGCTTCAGCAAACTTCAGGGACACCGACAGCTTTCCCTGTCGCAGCAGGTTGATGCGGGCGTCCTCCGGAGTTCGGTCAGGGGTCAGGTCGAAAGCAAACAACGTGTACCCGTTCTTAAAATGATGTAACTGAATACCGCAGTCGTGACCCGAAGCTAATAGTCCAGTCTCCTTGAAGAGTTGACTGTAGGCTCTGCTAACGTTTCCGTTGACAAAGTCTGTCTTCACGTGGAACTTCTGATCGTCGAACTGCAAGGCTACTTCTGTTACGTCGTAGTGCTTGAAGTTGAACGGATTCTCCGTCTTGCTCCCTGAGCTGGCCGACTCTTTGACGAAGCCAATAATCACCCCCGTGGGGATCTGCGTTGTGTCGGGGACGGTCCACGTGTACTCCGATGAACCTTGGGTGAGGGTGTGCTTTGTGACCTTGCTCCTGGTGATCGGGTAGTTGAATGGTCCCATCTTGGGGTCGCGTACACTTTTATTGTGTACCTCCACCACCTCGTCCCTGACGTGAACTTGGCGCATGGTCATTTCGGCCTTCTTGATGACGACTTTGTAACTCTCGTTAGCGGCCATCTGCATGTAGAAGCTGGCGGGCTGACGTTCGAAGACGAGTTTGATCTCGCAGTGAGAGGGTAGGAGTTTACACTGAGTAAACAAATCGAGGTGTGGTCTTGCTACCATAGACTTAACGCCTCCGACATGGACTGTTCGTCGTGAGTTCCAACCTGCGTTGGCTGCACCTCTGGTGTCCATTTTTTCCGGGGTGTCCATGAACCAGTTCTGGCAACCTTGGAGGCGACACTTTCTGGCCCCCTCCTCCGTCGTCAGGAGGTCGATGAGATAGGACTTGTAGGAGTACTCTTCATTGTTCGAAGTTACCTTCTCCCCGTTGATGAGAAGCTGCACGCTGCTGAAAAGTGAATGAATTAAGTTGTTGACTGGAGCTGCATCGTGTGCCACGGTTAAGGCAGCTTCGTCGTTTGCTTGAACTACATACTCTAGGTAGAGTTCAGCTTCGCTGAGGTCTGTGTAAAGATTGCTCGGTTCGAAGGTGAAGTCAAAACAAGTTGTGGTGTCAGTGAGAGCGTTGTTTGTTGTTTTCTTGACGAATTGACTTCGGAGAATATCTTTCTGTGATATAGGTAGTGCGTGTAAATCCAATTCACCTACGGCACATGTTGCCGCACAGGGGTGAATGAGACTCATGATGAACCCTTTAGAAAAGGGTAGACTTACGTCTACCTACACTCTTCTTCTTCCCGTTACCACGTCTTGCACCTTGCGTTGCTCGGCGTCGTTTGGCTGGAGGGCCATCGTCGTCAGTGTTTAAGTACCTTCTGGCTGCACTGAAGGCTGTGTCCATTAAGGAACTTCCTGCACTCTTTGACCTTTTTACGAGGCTCTTCTTAAAGTTTTTTCCAGCCACGACATCGTCAAAAACACCTTTTCCTGTTTTGACGATGGTGGGGACAGCTGCTTTAAATGCTGACGCACCGAGCTTCTTTATCATCGGAAGAGCCGATCTCATTATACTTCCGAATATTCCGTGGCCACGTTGTCTTTTAGCTCCACCGAAAGCAGGTAATTGTCCACTTCCAAATTGTGAACGCTTATAATATTGGCCATATTCACCTCTTGGTGATGAATACAAGGGTGGCACGTTCATATAGTAACTCACCATTTTCCAATGTCTTCCTTCTTATACTAATGTACTATAGGGATGAGAGAGCTCTAAAGGTCAGTACTACTGACACTTCCCCATGCTCAAATGGTATAGGTTCGCCTGCACTGTCTCTTAAGTACACTCCGATCTCTTTGAAATGTGTTATTCGTAGAGGATGGAAAATCAAATTGGGAAAGTTTATTGTGTCCATTGTTTTTTGAGAGTAGTTGTTTACAGCCATACATCGAAGAAGTGGCGCTTCAGTATCTCCTACTACCCCGTTGTGAATAATGTCAGAGTAGACATAGACTGTATGGTTTCTGTAGTTGACATCTGTTATTTGTTTTGCTCGTGTGCGCCTACCCATGTATATTTTTCCTTCGAAACCAAGTTGATAAGAAAGGTTTTCTGGTATGACGAGCATTGTGTTGGAAGGCAGTGCAATAAGTGTTTTCATTGTGAATTCGTTATAAGAGAAAATTTCATCTGGACCATTTCCTTTATTTTTTCGCTTTTCTTCTTTCATTTTCTTGATGACTTTTGGTATATTTTTCTTCATTATTTTATTCAGGAGTTTGATCAGATCTTTGTTGGTTTCCACTCGCCCGCTTTCCATTGAGAAACGAGCGTAAGACCGTTTTCCTGGAAAGTGCTTCCTTGCTAATGAATCGATGTAACTCAATGTGGGAGGCAGCTTTTTTGGTTCATCAGCATCAGCTTCTTCGAATACTTCTGCGGGCTCTGGTTGATCGTCATCGTCATCGTTCTCTTCTTTTTCAATTCCCTCCATTTCAACTTCTAGTTTTCTTTTCGGGGGTGTTTCATGCATGTGTGTTACCAAATCAGTATCAAACATGTCTGTTAGGAACGGTTCTCTGTCACGTTTTTTCCTACTGCTCTCTATTTCACGCTTTAGTCGAGTGATAGCTTCAACGGACCTTGTCGGAGGTGTTTGTAATGGAGTAACTCCTTCTCTAGGTTTTTTAGGAGGTGTAGGTCCGTCGGAAGTGTGAGAACTTGGTGTCGGAGGAGCTATACTCTCACTAACTGTTCTTACAGCTGACACTGCATCTGAAATAAACGCTCCAGAAGACTCTTCATGATCAGGGTCTGGTACTGTCGGTGTTTCAATTGAACCAGCTGCAGTTCCAGGTGTAGTTGTGGAAGTAGCAGGAGATTCAGAAGAAGGCTGTTCATCAGAACCGCGGGAAGTTCTTGCCCTAGTTGGTGCGGTGTTATGTTTCTTCTTTTCTGACGGTGCTTCTGCGCTGAGAAGGTAGAAAGTTGATTTTCGCACATTGTACCATTTTACTGGAAGCGTTATTTCAGATAACGCACAATCTGTGTCAGCTGGTAGTACCATATACTTTTGTAAAAGAACTCTGTAAGTGCTCAGAGTGTTGTCTGGAAAGGTCTTAGTAGATGCGTTACTGGGTAGGGTGCAGGTTACATCCATTTTTGTATGTTCTTGACTGGTTCCCAACTGTTGAATTTGTCTCCGTATCCTTTCCACTTAATGAGTGCTTCTCTTTTAGTACCTTTTCCTCTATATTTAAGGATGCTCTCGACAGTGTACTGCTTCCTCGGAGTAACTTTTACCTTCTGAACCTCTTGAGGGTAAAACCACCCCTTTATTCTTTCTTGAAGGGTATCTTCGATTTCATACCCCTTAATATAGTCTGGGTTCTTTACAGTGAATATTTCTTCACTCCAATTTGGTTCATATCCACGATTAAAGGTTTTCTTTTTTCTTAGAATTCGTGCTCTATCACCACTTTTCATTAAAGGTTTTCTTTTCGTCTTTAAATCTTTAGCTCTCACTCTTTCATACAAATGATAGAACAATCGATCGGCGTTATCTTTATTAACGTCTACCGGTCGACCTCCTATGGTAGAATGAAAGGTGTGGTTGTAAGAATGCACTAGATCTTGAAGTACATCTATGTATGTGTAGGTTTTCATGTGAGTGAAGTATCGCCACATTTTCTGTTGTAAGGTCCCGTTGAACCTTTCTGCTATAGAACATTTTATGTCATCATTTTCTCCAGTGAAAAAAGATACACCTGTCTCTTTCAAGTAATCTTGAAAAGTTTTGTTCAGGAACTCTTTACCTTTATCTGTTTGAAGGTATTTAGGACATCTTTTAACTGTCATAACTTTGAAAGCTTCCGTAACATCTGTGGCTTTTTTACTTTTTATAGCTTGTGCAAATCCAAATCTGGAGAAGACATCTATGGCAACCATTATATATGAATAGCCTTTGTTATACTTTTTGAACTGTTGCATATCTATCAAGTCCATTTGCCATTGTTTATCTATTCCAAAAGTCTGTGTTTTACGTCTAGGAAACCGCCTCTTGAATGGTTTATGTTTAGTATAAGCATCAACAGATTCAAGTGCATCTTCAATATGCTTTATGTCAGTGTTTTTGAAATAGTGTTTCTTTATTTTGGATGCACTTGTGAAGCTTGCTGGCTGTTTAGGATCAGTGAAGTGCTTAACCACATCTTTCTTCAGAGCCTTGTAGACCATTTTACAAATGGTGTTACTGTAAAGTGTCGATGTCTCTTACTTCGGCCGTGACCTTCTTGTTGAGGAGACTTCTCTTTCCGCCTAGGTGTTTCCACCTCTTCATGTTCCTCTTCACTGTCGGAACCCTTCATGTTGTAGTTCCTTATATATTTCATTTTCGGATTTAACTTCTTAACAATCTGGACGAATTGTTTCTGCCCCGGTAAGCTGGCTCGCTTCTTAGTAGTCGGTCGCACTGCACTCGAAAGAAGATTCATCAAATGTGTTTCATCTATAGGTGTGTCTCCTAGAATGAGCCGACCGTCCTTTGTGAACTGTTTTCGTGATTTGGCCAAGGTCTTGTAGAGATTACGCACAGAGTTATGGTAAGAACCCGGAACTTTTTCTAGTGCTTTTTCCATCTTATGTGGTAGTACCTTCGGCATAAGTAGTCCTCTCGGTTTTGTAGAAACTCTTTTAGGTTTCATGATAGTCGGAGAAGGTGGTGGAGATGGTGAAGGAGAACGTGAAAGGTGCGATGTTGAAAACAACATACTTTTAGCTTTAGAGGAAAGGATGGAGGACCTGTTCATGAGATCATTGTATGTGGCTAGTTTCTCTTCTCTGCTCATCGTTGGATCGTTCAATACACGACTCATTTCTTTTTGTAAACGAGCTAACACCTCCACGGTAGGCGCTGTAGGTTCAAGTTTTTCTTTTACCATTGACCTTTCGAAAAAGGAATCCCTGTCACTTTCTTTGGCAGGAGGTGGAGAATCAACTTTGCCAGAAACAGTTGAACTCTCCATTTCCACTTTGTTAGAACTTTGCAACACATCTGGATGAACGAGCAGCATTCGTTTGTAGCTTGTCATTTTCATCTAATGATGTCTTGTAAGGCCTCCGATAAGACTGGATATGAGTGGAACAGCTAATCCCAATAGAGTACCAATAAAACCACCTTCTTGTTCAAGAATCTTACGTTTGTGTCCTACTGTAGTTGAAGGCTTGGTAAGACCCTTGAGTTGTGTCTTGTACCTCGATAGACGACCGACTGCTTGTTTATTGGAGATGTGCAAGTTTTTATTCATAATATTCACACCTATTTGCGCTATCAACCTTATCACCTCATTAGACATTCCCATCATTATATGTTTACACTCCTTACCAGTGCATTTAGACAGATGTCTCAATAGAGGAAGATGTTTCTTTATGAGAGCGAGTTGTTTAGCCTTCATTGTTTCCGTGTAGTAGGAATGAATACAGTTGTCTTGAGAGGTGTAGTCACGCTGTTACGCACCCTTAGTGTATTGGGTGTAGTCTGCTTGAAGTCCAGCACTAGATATGAGTGTCTCGCCGATGTTTCTTCGTTATATACGTTGGTAAGAAAACGTGGATGAGTTGGAAACACTTGACGTGATAAAGCGTGAATTTGACTCATATCTCTTGGATTTTTGAAAATTATCATGTAATGAGAATTCAAACTAAGTGTTCTGAAATCCTTATTAGGCAGAAATAAATTTTGAGTTATGAATATAACACTCATATTTCTATGGTGAGAACCTTTTATGAATAGATCTCTTATAAGAGGTGCATCTTCTTTATCTAACAGATCATCTATTATAAGTAGAGAATGTTGAGATAAATCCTTTTTCTTATGTAAAAGTTCTTCTCTTGAAAGTAGACCTTCGTTGAATTTCACTTTTCCCTGATACTTCTTGAAAACGTTTTGCCATTGTCCATAGCAATATATAATCTCATCGACTGGTGGGTTTATTACAGTTTTCGCCTTTTCTATAATTTCAAACACTAATTGTGTTTTACCACATCCTGAAGGTCCAGCGATAAGACATGTGAAAGGTCCTTGTAGTCTTGGGTCAAATGCGATTTCCTTTACACTTTCCATTTTTTCTATTTAAGTTATAACACGTCTTACCCGGTCGAAGGTTAATGTACTGAATGACACTTTAATGAAAAAACAATCCTTTTTGTTTGGTTTCTATAACATAAGGGTGTTTTTCCTGTAACGAAATAAAATAATGACAAATGAAAAGAGATGTGGTCATAACAACATTTTATGAGGATCGAAATAAAATAACGTCAAATTAAAAGAGATGGCATCATAACAATCTTTTATGCGGAACGAAACAAAAGAATACCAAATTAAAAGTGTAAACTGTGATAACATGGGTTTTTCTCTTTCACAAAACAAAAGAATAACAAATTAATGAAACCGAACCATAAACGCTCTCCATACGTTTTGTTTTTTATTTGATCAGTCTTTGTTATGGGACAGCCCCTGGATGTCGGGTGCAAAACGCACCCTCCCACCCAAAATGCACCGACCGCCGAACCGCGCCCGCCACGCGGATCACCCGCGAGCGGAGCGGCGCGCATTTTGTTTTCTTGAAAAGAGAAAAGGGGTGAGCTTTATGCACCCCCTTTTCTCTTTTCAAGAAAAGCGTTGAACGCCGTTTGAGGCGTTTGTGTTTTTATTTTGATTAAGTGGTTATAACCGTTAACGTGTGGTTAGAGTTACAAGCTTGATAGTATCAACTTTATCATCAGCTCGTATGTCGCAGGAGATAAACCTAACCAGCGTCTAATTTATCACTACATAAACGTTTTGTTTCAATGGCAACATAAATAATGGCATGATTTATAGATCTGTATAGTAAATAAACGGACGTCTTTACGTTATAAGTGTGAAAATAAAAGAGATTGGTTGAAGGGTGGTTTTCTACCTTTTGGTAGAAAACCGAATAGTCTGGAGGAGCATAAGAGGATCTTTATTTTCTTTTTAATATTCGATAGTAGGAGTAGGAGTAAATCTAGGAATAGAATAAGCCGTCACGAGACTTGATTCTTTACCATTCCTTCCGACAACCCTGACAATATGGTCACAACCCTCCTGACCATGTCCGATTTCTGTATCGAACTCTTTTTCATAGAAGAATTTGTTGTTGTCAAGGGTGTTCACTATTTTGTCAGGATATCGGATGGTTGCGTTGATAAGGGGAATAACAATATCAGCGTGCAGAAATATAGAGGGTTTTCCATCAGGATCTGCTTCTGATTTACGCCAAAAACGTCTCTGCACTGTTTCCTTGACAGAGTGTCGCGCAAAAATGTGGCTCAAGATACCTTGTGTTGTCTGTAAACCGACAACACAAGGTTTCTTGGTTATCATATCTTTGAGCGTTAGATGTGATTGTTGGGTTAGCCGAATGTTTTTCAGAAGTTTGCAATTTTGAAATAAAATGTTTGGATGAATTTCACCCTCAATTTGATACATTCCGTCTCTCGGACAGATGTATTTCACCCAATGATGCTCTCCACAGATACCTGATGCTCGCGCAAAAGGCACCTTGACCAGTGCATTTCGAAAATGAGATGGTCTTCCAATGAGCGGTGCCAGCGGTACACGGTGCTGAACCGAGGGTTGTGCGTTCATGTACATGATGAGACTGGTGCGATTGGTGACAAGTCTAGAAATGAATCTCAGAGGGTCTCTGAGAGCGTATATTATCATTTTTGTTAACGACCACAATACGTATCTCCAATGAAACCGATACATGTAAATTTTGAATATTTTGTTATGGAGTGCACGTGTCAGACTCTCGCGTCGCGTCACTAATGGAACCATGTACTCAGTGATATCTGCTTATCGGTAACAAAACAAAATACGAATAAAATAACGGACGACGCTCATGAAAAACTTTGTGAAAATGGAAAAACCGTCCTACGTTTAATCGACGTTGATAGTAAACTTTTGTATAAAAGACTCATGGGCTGGAGTCTTCTCAACACTCTCATGATGGGACGTAGAAGTTTGACTGCTCGTGGAAAGACCTCAACATCTTCCTCCGCTCAGGAGGGACTTCCGAAGCAGCCCCCTCCTGGAAATTCGGTCATTGATGAATACTTTGATCAATACCGAGTGTTTCCATCGAGAGAAGACGCCGGTTACGTTCCTGTTGCAGTTGGGGGTTATGCGACAGATTCGTCCATGGACACTCAATCTGGCTATATTACAGATGTAGGCGAAGGTACGTCCATCACCGTCAACGCTGTTGATGCCAGTCTATACAACGATATTTCTGATCTGTGGAATCCCGAGCCACCTGCACCTTTGACTGACGCTGTCACTGCCACAATCGCCACCACCGCCGCCGCTGCCGCCGCCGCCGCTACCCTCCAAGACGACTCCAACAAAGAAAACGTGCCACCACCGAAAGACGGCGAAGCTCTTTCGGTACCGATCACCATCGAAGAAGAGTCGGAGGGAGAACCAACAGACAAGAAAAGGGCACCGCCGAGAAAACGGAAGCCTGCTGGTGAACGGAAACCTCGTGCAAAGAAAGGCAAAGTAGTTCCACTGGACGTTGCACTAGCGCAGCAGTATGCTGATGCGGTCTTGAAGGAGCTACAGGCGCAGCAGAGTAAAGCCGCCCCTCTCTCGCCTATATTGGACCTGACCGGACTGTTCTGGCCACTGGAATTGGACGTCGAGTACAAGGACGGTTACATCACGCAAGCTAAGAAGGTGTATTTCCTCAACAGTGACGCCTTCAAGAACACCTGCATCCACGTGTATGGACCACCTGATCCTGTAGGGGTAAGTATGATTTTAAATTATAGAATCATTATTTTTATTTCAGGTAATATGTACTTCGTTTATAGTTAACTTTCATTGTAATTATTTAATGTGAATAGAAGTAAAGAATGCATAATAGTTTAAATAGAAATAGAATGAGAGAGATATATAGAGAGAGAGAGAGAGAGCCGCAAATTTATACATATAACTCAAAACAAAATTATGATTATATTTTTCAGGTCGCCATAATTCAGTACCCTCAGCGAGCCTACGAACGCCGGATCAACTTGAGCAAGACAGGTTTCCAGAACCTTCTCGACGCCGCAAGAACGATCATCCAGCAGTACGAACGGGCCTCAGGTGAAGCAGAACAGGGCATCCCGACTATTAAGCCTTACGTCCAGGAGGTCAACAAGACGCACAACATCTGGGTCATCGTGACTACCTACCAGGGGAAGGCCAAGATCCATATCGGGTCCCGCTACTACGTGGAGCAGCTGGAGAAACGGGTCAACTCGGGCGGGGTGCACGACGCACCTCCGAAAGACCAGGGGCACACCGTGCCATCCGCACTGTTCTTCGACTTGGTCAGCACGCTCGGACCAAAGATCCTGAATGACTTAAAGCAGTCCGAATAGATCACAGAAACATGATGTAATCACCAAGGGCAGGTAGGTGTGGTCTTAAAACATATCAGTAACTATACATGGTGTGGTGTGGTTGCCTATATACTTATATACACAGAAAACATTTAATCATGCTGTAGATATTATATTAGCTAGCTTCAAAGAAAGTATTTAGTCAGCTTTATATATTCACCTAGCGCATAGTTAGTGTAGCACATAGTTAGCTTCAAACAAAAATATTTAGTCAGCTTTTTAAATAACTAGCTAGAACATAAGTGTATATTTATATAGTTATTAAGTCGAAAAATAAGAAAATGAATCAGAATATAAATTGTCCGATGTGTAACGTGCCACGTCGTCCTCGCAATTTTTCTTTACATTCTGGAAAGGTGATCTGTTCTTCACCTACATGCGTAAGAGAACAGTATGATATAGAAACAACAGTAATGCCATCAACTATAGGTAGTTATTGGTGGTATCACGACACTTATGTTAAAAACTTTAAGTCAATAGCAAACGGTTTAGTTCTCCTAGGAAGTGTTCAATCAATTTTCAATGTCAGACTCTCAACTCTGAACATGAAAGAAGCAGTTGAAGAGATAATAGAGGCTATTAACAAAATACATCAGAACCAAGTTTTCGAATATAGACTAGCTATATCTTTAGGTGCATTACTTGAAAGACTTAATGGAGGAACAACAGAAACTGCTGAAGAAAAGATTTATACAGAAGATCGAGAAGTTATGTATTACCATCCTTCAGTGAATAACTCCTCTTTATTTTGGTTAGAGCACGAACAGCAAAGCAATTACAGACATATTAAAAATGATTCTGACTTGCAAGATGTAATAAGTTTTTTACGCGATAAAGAATGGAGTGTCAATAGAGCTGACACAAGTTGGAGACTAGTGGGTAATGTAAACGCAAACATTTACATAGTAAGGGTTCAAGGTAGAGAGGATGGTCTAATAGGAAGATTGGATACAATTCCGAATTTCCTACGTAGACGGGGTTTACAACATTTTCATCGTAATCCAAAGAGCAAACGGGTGTACAAAGACTACCTGTGTTTTTTTAGGTGTCTGTCATATTTTCTTTTCAAAAACACATCCCACTGTGAAAGACTACTTCAAGAATGTTTTCCTGATGAAACTAAAGTATCATTCAGAGGGATTTCAATTAAGGCATTGACCCAGATAGAAGCCAAATACAACATTATGATAAGAGTCTTTTCACTCATTCCTAAGAAGAGTACTACTTCCAAGAAAAAGAAAGTTAAAAGGGGAACACCTTGTACATTAAAATGTATAAAGGGAAATTTAATGAGTGTTGAGGATGAGTCTAAAGTTATGACACTAAATCTATACGACCATCACTTCAGTCTAGTAAACGATCTAAATAAATATTCACAGTTCCACATGTGTCGTAAGTGTAGAAGACTCTTTGAAACAGAGTATAATCTTAAGCGACACACTAACATTAAAAGCGACTGTACGCAAGTTAAATTCATCTACAAAGGTGGTATTTACAAAAACAAACCATCTGTATTTGATAGACTGGAGGAGCTAGGTATAAAAGTACCATCTGAACTTCGAATATATCCATACAAAATTGTGTATGATTTCGAAAGTTATTTTTCTCACAAAACAAAAGGTGATGTTCAGACAACTAATACAGTAGTCGAATCACATCATGTACCGCTTTCATCTAGTGTAGCAAGTGACTTTCCAGAGTGGGAAAAACCAGTTTGTTTCATAAGAAAAAGTGATGGCGAAAATGATGAAATAGTTCATGACACTCTGGATTACATACAAAAGTTAGCTGAAAAAATAGGAGCTGTTGTAGAAACACGTTTCTCTGACATAATAAAAAAGCTTGAAAAGTATAAGAAAAACGAGATTGCCGAAGGAAAAAAAGTGCCTAAATCACTAATGAAGAGTATAGGAAAAAAGAGTAGCAATAAAACTTCGCACAGAATAGATAAAATCAAAATTCGTCTTATGAACTATATTTACAGAGTACCTGTCATAGGTTTCAATTCGGGTCGCTACGACTTAAATCTAATAAAGCGAGATTTCCATTCCTTCTATGCAAAGAAGCAAACAGCTGAGATGAAAACCATAAAAAGGAGTAACCAATACATAGCTGTCTACACAGAGAACTGTGTTTATTTAGACATGTTAAATTATCTAGCTCCCGGATACTCGTATGCTAGCTATTTAAAAGCTTTCCTACAAGATGAAAGTAAAGGGTTCTTTCCATATGAGTGGATGACATCAACTAGAAAACTAGGGAACTTAAAACTTCCACCTCGCTCAGCTTTCTATAGTTCACTTACGGGTACTTCTATATCAGCGGAAGACTATGCCAAGTGTAAGAAAGTGTGGAAAGATAATGAAATGACAACTTTCAGAGATTATCTAATATATTACAATAACAAAGATGTAGAACCTTTTGTCAAAGCTATAAACCAACACATGAAATTTTTCAGTGAAAGAGGAATAGATATGTTCAAAGATGGTCTGACTCTTCCAGGCCTTACACTAAAATTTCTATTTGATAACACATCATCAAACAGCCTTCCTTACATTATATTCTCAGAGGCAGACAAAGATGTACACAAATTAATTAGAAGCAATTTGGTAGGTGGTCCATCGATTATATTTCATAGACATCAAAAAGCAGGAGTGACACGAATACGGGGCAGATCATTCGGACCATTAAGTAAAGTGTGCCGTCATATCATAGGAGTAGATGCAAACAGTCTTTACCTTAAATGTATGGGTGAAGAACACTGTACGGGGTACTTTGTAGTCCGCAGAAGTAGTAACAATTACAAACCTGAACAATCTCAAAAAGTCAGTCGCGCTGCAACAGAATGGTTGCGGTTTCGAGAGATTACAGACAAAGTTAAAATACTACATGCTTATAACCATGGGGAAGTTAGTGTGGGTACAAAAAGAGTTCGAGTGGACGGCCTGGTTCCAGATACAAAAACCGTGTATCAATTTCATGGTTGCTACTGGCATGGGCACGCGTGTCACATGAATAAAAACACTCTCTCTACTGATAAAGGCCGTAAACTAATGTCAGAAAGATGTCGACAAACTCTTAAAACAACACTGTATCTAGAACTAATAGGTTATACTGTCATTGAGAAATACGAATGTGACTGGAACAAAGACAAGAATAACAACAACAGTGTTATAGCATGTAAATCACTGTGGAGCATACCGATTCCAAACACACACAATATCCTTTCTGAAATAGATATAATAAACGGTGTAAAAAATGGGACTATTTTTGGACTAGTATCGGTGGACATACACACACCTGAGCACCTTAAATTCAAATTTGAGGAAATGACGCCCATTTTCAAAAATACAATGGTGTCAAGAGATGATGTAGGAGAACACATGAAACAACATCTATTAAAGAACGATAGAGTCAAAAGGCCACAACGTCAATTAATCGGAAGTTATTTTGCAAAAAATATTTTATTAGGTTCACCACTACTTAAATGGTATTTAGAAAAAGGCTTAATCGTAACAAAAGTTCACTTACTAGTTGAATACATACCACAGAAATCGTTTCTCTCATTTGTTGATCAAGTAACAGAGGCACGAAGAAAGGGAGACAAAAACCCTGACTGTAAAATTCTCTCTGACCTCTACAAACTCCTAGGAAACAGTTCATATGGAAAAACGATTTGTAACAAACAAAACTTCACAAACACTCGATATATGACACCAGAAAAAGCCGCTAGAATAGCTCTTCACTGGACAGTACAAGATGTCCAAGACTTGTGTGAAGATACATGTGAAGTCTCATCACTCCCTACGTCAATAACATACGACCTTCCAGTTCAAATAGGTTTCATGGTATATCAATACGCAAAACTGAAAATGTTACAATTTTACTACGACTTCTTATCAAAGTACATCGAAGAATCTGACTTTGAACTCTGTGAAATGGATACAGATAGTCTGTATTTCGCCCTCAGCGCACAGACTTTAGATGAATTAATAATTCCAGAAAAAAGAGAAGCCTATTATAGAGAACGCCACTTATGGTTACCATCAGAATCTTGTGATAATGAACATCACAGGGAACAATATATAATAGCAAAAACAAATAATTTACCATGGTTTCCACAACCATGTTGTAAAGAAAGAGAAAAATATGATAAACGGACCCCAGGACTATTCAAAATTGAATGGGAAGGAGATGAAATGACTTCACTAAATTCAAAATGTTATATCGGTCATGGAAAAGAAAAGAAAACTAGCTGTAAAGGTGTCATACAGAAACAAAACATACTTGACATGGAATCTTTTAACTCCGTACTCGAAACACAAATCACGATGGACGCCGTTAACACTGGTTTCAAAGTTGTAGATCATCATATAATAACATACAAACAGAAAAAGACAGGCTTAAGTTATCAATATATAAAAAGAAAAACTTGTGAAGACGGAGTGAGCACGATACCCTTAGATATCTAGGAATTCGGCAATCATGTTGTAAATATTCTTTAATTCTGAAAAAATAACAGACTTATAACTACAGAATATATCATTTATGAAGGAAATACTCCAACAACAAAATATAAAAAATATAAAAAGAAAAAGAAAATTAAGCTTGTACATATCATTTATCAAAAGTTGAAATTTAAAAAAAATTAAAAAGTTGAAATTAAAAAAAAGAAATAATTGTTTAAAAAGAAAAAAACTTTAAAATTATAATAAAAAAGTAAAAAATAAATTATACAAAATCTCACATAGAGACAGAAAAAAATGCTTGAAATATAAATATTTGTCTAAGAAAATGAAAAAAAAACTTTAAAAATTAGAAAATATTTAAAAAAATAAAAAATTATACAATATCTCAGAGAAAACAAAAAAATGCATGGCTTTATGCATGGCTTTATCTAGGGTAGAACTCCCGGCAGCGAAAATCTCAGCGAATCACAGAGAAATTTAAGGTGTCTACCCACTACCAGTTATTTTCTTAGTACATACTAAATAGTAAATACTACAAAAATAACTGGCTACCCATATTTTATTCATCTAGTTGCTTAGTGTAGCCATAGTTTCCAGTATTATATTACAGCTTCAATATGAGCGACAGCAGCTATTCGGATTTTCTAATCGATTTGGCAAGCAATGATTCATCAACAAATGATAACGAGACCACACTTAGTTGGGGTCTCGATTTATCATTTCTCAATATTGCTGAGTCACGACCTGAATCTCCGGATAGTCCTCTCGACTCTAACTATCCATCAGCAGACATTAATTTTCAACTTATACCCAAAAATGATAAAGTGGCTGTACTTTGCGGATGTAGTGAATATTTCTTTTGGGAGATTATCCCCGCACAGTACAGCGACTTTTATCTGAAACCACACCATGTTAGTACTGTAGACCACACCACTGGTACAACACGATCCTGTTCCACTTTTACAGAAGCTATGTGGGACGGGTATAGCTTTGCAACGAACCAGCTTATCAACGGCGATAACCACAAGGACTACTGTTTGGCGGTGTATCAACATCATCAAGACTCATGTTTCAGAGTCACTACCAGATACACCGTCAACAGTGTAAAGTCACTTATGGTTTTCATTGAGCAACATAAAGTGACAGCCGTTTCACAGGCCTTTTGTAAATGTCGAATCCGTGATTCCGATGTCACTTTTGTTGGTCCTTTGTTCTGTTTTACATGTATACAACTACACTGTGAACTGAAATCAATTTACATTCAGGCCATCGAAAATTTCTTTTCATACCAGGTGCAAATGAATCCTGTTTTCGGTCACAATGTGTTGGCGACTGAAGTAGACTGTAACTTTTTCAAAGCACAGTCTCTCTTTCACCATACCATCGCTAAATCTGTCAGAAATCCTCATCACACATATGTATACACTCACACATGGAACAAAGAGAAACTGAAACAGCCGAAGATAAGGACACTTGCCCGAAACTGTTCTCATTGTTTAATTTGTTTACTACCAGGCAACGGCAACACTGTTTTCTTATGCCAACAGTGTAAATGATTTGTATTATATATATGTATATATTTTTACACTTTGTGAACAGTTTCAATGTAAATAAAAGATTACACCATGTATCTGTGACACTGTAAATATCTTTCTATATGTTTCTAATGAATAAAACTTATAAAATGAATTTTATATGTTGTGTTGTCTATACGTATATTATTTAATGAATATGAACAGAAAAACTCTATATTCAGTTTTCTATACGAACACGAAACAAAGCGAATACATACACATAAAGTAGATATAATCGAATCGAATAGAAATATTATAAGTGATAAAATTGCAAAGGGGGTGGTGCGCGTAGCCCATGGGAGGGCTGTTTTAGGAATGCGGTGGAGACCTCCGGCCGAGCCTCCGGTCTCCACCGCATTCCAAAAACAGCCCTCCCATGGGCTGCCCGCACCGCCCCCTTTGCAATTAAAATATTAGAACATATGTAATATTTTATTCATAACCAGAATATAGGGTCCCTGAGAAAACATGTCAGGGGAGAGCGCGTTGAGGAACGACGTGCAGACCTCCGGCCTTACGGCCTCCGGTCTCCACGTCGTTCCACACGCTCTTCCCTGACATGTTTTCTCAGTGACCCTGTTTTCTAATATTTCTAACCTCTGACCTCTGACCTAATTACAAAATAGCTTTTAAAAGTAGGTCGTAATGACCTAATTATTCAAAGTCTCTATTAAGCTATGAACCTATTTTAGACCTAAACTCGGTCGTAGTGACCTACTGACCTACTTAGTAGCATTGACTATGCGCGCCAGCGACTCCATCATACTACTGAAGAGTTACGTAAAGATTTCCTTTACAGACCCTCCCCCCTTTTGGCACACTTTCCATCACCCATTCATACATTATTCTCTCGGTGGTAATGACTTATTTATCAATTGATTGGTCAAACCGTGAAATACTACCTTCTGGAAAATAGCAACAGAAATAGCAGTGACGCTAAATAACGTGAATTTCTACTGAGTCATGTCGAAAGAAACATACAGATATTAGATTCTACAATTCGGGTCGGGAAAAGTGGGCCTGCTGCAAAGAGGCACTTTCATATACTACTCGATGATAATTCCATTTGTCAAAAAAGTCAACTTGCATTTACAGTACAGTTTCCATTTACTACTTCTGATTTCCAAATACAGTCCTGCACATTTTGCATGGCCGACCTTGCCAAGAAACAATAAACCTACCAGATTCAAAGTTACCAAAGATCATGGGAGAGGGGGATAATAATACAGTCCAATCTCCCAAAGCACAGCAGAGTTTAGATCACTGCAGCTACTGGCATCCAATGACCTTTGCTGGTAATGTATCCGCGCTCAAAATATTATATACCAATTGAACCCTGACTATTGATAGAACCGGTAGCTTTCTGTAGAGTTGGCAGCTGCGTTTGCGATGGCCAAGTGTATGGGGGGTAAAAACGCTTTGTCGGGAGTGCCAATAGCCATAGGGAACCGCTCCCAACAGCCATCCTGCCGCCCGCATCGATGGCTACGCTTATATGGTACCATTGATGGAATTAAAGCATTTGGGATGGGGCCTTATGCTGACGCTTATATGTTGACGCTTAGCCCATCGGCCCGATATGCTTGGCAGAGGCACAAATAACATAATAACGGAGGGGCGGAGGAGGGCTGCGGCGCCCGCTGTTGTCCTTTGATGACTGATGCACCCGGCGCCACTCATGCGTGAAGGAGAGTACCATCCTCCAGTGTGAATGCACTCAGCCTGACCTCACATCAAAGTGTTACTCAGTGCAGACAGTTCTCCAGTACGTTCGACCCCGCCCGCGCCCGGCACCATCCATACTTGGTTCAGTAATATTCCCACACAGTTTTTTACCCCCGGACCCACTGATGTTCTCTAGTTCGCCCACTCCTTCTCCCCATATCCGTCTGTCGCCAGCAGATAACTTCTGATTTTTTGTCCATACCCTCTTAACTTTTTTTGTGTATCTGGATACTGTCCTCTCTTCATGACGGTTCCCTTTAATCTTTGTTCTAATGTTTTATATGTCTCCTTGGATCTAACGATATTCTCAGGGTGTATTCTTACATATCTCCACAATTTTTGTTTCCGAAATCACCTTTTGTATGCATATGGTCACCACGTGGGCGTGCCTCCAGTCCTCTATATATATATGTCTCGGACTTTTTCTCACACGCCAACCGACTGCCTTCTCCCTCTTTGCTAACCCAACCTTAGCCTAGAACCTATAAAACATTGAAGAGGCTGCCTCCAGGCCGGCCCTGGATGGCTGCCTGTATGGGCGGGGTGTGGAACATTGCTAACTGCCAAGGCCTCCTCCAGGACCTTCAGGCAAGCTGGCAGGTAATATAAGAGGTAATATAAGATGACCGATGGATTTCAGGTGTATATTGACAGATACAGGTGACACCTACTATGTTCTCTTGCTGGTATCTCAGCACCCCCGAGACATGGGTACTATGAATATACAGCACCTGTATATTACCAGTATATATAGGCTTCCATATGAATGTACTAATGTCGAAATCTACAGTTGTCACTCCTAGGTGTATGGAATTGGCTCATGTATGAAGCAAAAGTTAAAAGTTGAAAGTATGATGTATGATCATTATAACTTACTTAGTCCAGAGTAGACGTATCGAGAAAAAAGAATGGTTGGTAGATGCATCTTAAAGACAATCGTGCCATTATAGATCTACTGTTCAAATTTTTTTCAAAACTTTCCAAAATAAAAGTTTCACCCATATAGATCTCAGAAATGCAAAGAAATTGATATGTCACCATGGAAACGTTTAATCTATTGCAGTTTCAATTTTTGACGAAAATGAAAAAATGGCAAAATGACTATGGTTTGGAAAAGTGTTAATATCTAGTATGTAATGTTTGTCATTTTCTGTCTGAAGGAATCAGTGATAGGATAAAGATTAGGGCACTTGAAAAATTAGATGTTTTGGGGAACTTTATGGTGTATTGTACAATTTCACCACCAAAATGGGCAAAAAGATGTGTTCAGAAAATTAGAATTTCATAGAGTTTGTATGGATACAAAAATTTTCACTCTTCAAAATGGCTTAAAACCATGATGTGATATGGGAAATACTATGTGCTTTAATTTTCAGTCAAAAAAATAAGGGGTCACCACATGAATTTAGCCACAGGAGCTTGATTTGTGTTCTCAGAACAAAAAATGGATAAACATGGTTGGCCATGTTTTTCCTTCCAAAACTCATTGAAACGCATATCCTAAAAATACTTTAACAATTTTTCATGATTCTATAGACCTTTAGACTTTTGGAAATACTCTCTATAGCATGACCGAATAGATATCAAGAGAGGGACAAGTAAAAATGTATTCCATTGCATGTTCCAGTATTTTCAGTAACAGCAGAAATTTGGTAAAATTGGTCATCTTCCATCTTCTGTACCTCGGAAACGAGGGGCTTACCATTATTTACTATTACAGATTTTGATTCCTTAACCATTTTTGAACATTTCACCAAATCTTTATTAAAAATAATAGACTTTGATTTTTGGGTCATCTGGAAAATGGCGCGATTGCCTTTAATATCTTAATATTTGCGCCTTTGTAGTTGGACTCAATGGAACGCAAATTTAATCAGCCAATAACTTGTTTCTATGCCCCCAATGGTTGACAGTTGTACGCCCTATTCTCATTATGTTTGTTACCTAGTTACCACAATCGAGAGTGTGATTTCAAAACAAATTTGACTAATATCTCTACCGAATATATAATACCGAGATTTGGTCATTTGTATGCAGATTATTCACGAAAGGAAAAAATACTTAAGGGTGTTTTCCCTTCCATTCTGTGATTAGAGCTGTTGCTTTATTTCTAAATTCGCCTTTCTTAGGCATATGATACAAAGATACTAAAGTATGAGTCTCTTTTTGGATAAATAGTGATCGATGGTTGCATATCATGCATACCGAGAACAACATTGAGGAGTGCTTAGGGGTACCATCCAAAAACTAAAGAAGAAAGGCAAATGAGATTCTAGTCTTTGTTTTTCATGACACTGTGGGGATAATATATCAACTTACCTTTCATCAAACTACGTTGTTAATTAGCAGAGACTCATTAAGTGACGAACTTAAATAATGATGTATACCTCTGGCGTTATTTTGTGATGTTTTAATCATCAGTTAATGTTGTTATTAGTGCAATGAAGAACAATCAATCACCATTATTTAAGTATAAAACCCCATGTTATCAACGCTATACTTCATATCACTGTCATTCATTTTTTGAGAGGAGCAGCGACCACAAAACTTAACTAACTGTATTGTGTTCCCGTAGTGTTGTGAGTGTTTGGGATAACACCTATATGTGTGACTAATGACATTAAAGCACTTAACAGTGAGTTCATTAGGTACTTGCACCTGAATCTGGCGTCACAATGGAGGCTGATGACTATCTGCATAATTAGGTCGTTGATCCGAAGCGGAGAAACTGGGCGTGTGGGTACAGTGTACTGGTGAACGGGTGACGGTTGAATGGAAGATTTTGAATGGTCCTTAAGTATGATTTTATGAGAAGTCTAATGAGGGACACCATTGGGTTGACAGCGCGTTCAGAAGTAACCGTATTGGTGCTTGAAATGTCAATGTAGACAACACCGACAAGACATTTTCATTGTTACTTTATATCCTCCAAAGGTTTCTGGGAGACACTCGTGTTTTTTTAGTTGAAAACGTTTTCGGAAGGCTAATATTTGACATTCGGCAGCATTTTAAAGTCAAAACTAAAATGACACAGCGTTACATTTGATACACAATAGGTTGCAGTTCATTTCGAAGTATTTCAATCCATTTAAGTAGGCCTAGATGTTTCAATAAGACACTGTCACAATATCCGTTACAGTTTTATCAACCTGCATTCGGCGTATAAGGAACTGAATCTATTATTTTCCAGTGGCGGAAACACGACTTTTTTTTGTCACAATACCCTTGTGTTCTGAACTTCTAGCCTACGTCAATAAATTCAACTCATAATCATTGTAACCCAGAAAAGAAACCTTTGTCCGGACAGATATAGACAAGCGCACACTTCAGTGCTCTATCAATTCGTTCATCACGGGTGCGAATCGGTGGAGTATTAGTCAATTGGATAAGAGGGGAATTTTTAGAAACGTTAGCCCGCTTTTGAATACGCCTTCTGATCAGCAAACATACTGCCTTCGGAATGAAGGGACGAGGCATCTCATTTCCTAATTGAACACGGTGTTTTCCTTCTCGAGTCCAGAGTAGATTTGTCAATTCTGATAATTTACTAATGGTGTAATAAGATAGCATTTTACGTGTGCTAGATTTACCTGCCAACGTTTGGTTAATGACCATGAGTAGATAGCTTGGGGGTGTTTATAATTATTTCTTTGCCTTTTAGTAAAAGGCAACATTGACGTCAAAGATCGATACAATTTTTAATTGGTAGAGAGGAGGGGAATTTGATAGCCGGTACAGGCAGAATGTAATTCACATAAAAGTATTGAGAAGGAACATTGAAGTGGAATATTGTTGTAATTTGACTGGCTTTTACCATTTCAGAACAAATTGTAGATTGACTGGGAATAATAGATTTTTATAAGATGGCGCAATCAACGTGCCAATTTGGAAAATAGCATACACGTGAGATTTGATAGATGATTGGATGGGTTCTTAGGGCCCGTTGCTAGAAGTAATCAAGGAAGGGTCCCCTCGTTTAGTGATGGCTGTCAACGCCCGACTGTTTGATATACTAGATTTCAAATAAGCCAATCTGACTAAAATAATTATCATGTCATTCACCTTTCTCTTGTTTGCCATAATTGCATATTTGCATATATTGAGATCTTTAGCAATCGATTATCAATATTTACATTTAGGGATAAGCATGGTTGAGAATTTATATTTGGTTGATTTAGTACTAATGACTCTCAGATTCGGTAAAACAGGGATCTAGGAGCTGTGATGAATAGTCCGGCTTTTTGAAACCATGTCTAATCTGAATGATCTTTGTAATTCAATTGTCCTCGGGCAAGAAACGATAGTGCGGTAAATGATACTCCCTTGGTGCAGCTTACACGTAATTTAGTCATGAAATGATTCCGTTATGCCCATGAATAAATTACCCTACCAAGATGTTATCTGGGCAATTTGCATGTCCTACAATGATGACTGATTACTCGTTGCGTCTTATCCTAGATCTTTACTGTTTTGTTGATAACATGAAACTTAACTTGCTCTCAGATCACTGCAGCTGATCTTTTTAAATTGTGATTATCTTATACTCTGACGCCTTCTGCTTAACCCAAGGAGGACGGTGGTAATAAACACACGAACTTGTCAGTTGTTTCCTTTGCCTTTTAGAAATCGTGCAATATTCATTCGTTTCATTTGTATCTACAACTCAGCCATCATGAGTATACAAATAAGCGGCTTTGCACTCCCAGACTCGAGTATTACGACAAAATCCCTGTCTCCATCCCTGTAAGCTGGCACGCTGAGGTGGCTTTCAGTTTTTAATGGTGAGCTTACTGTGTAAAAAAGCAATGGTAAAACAGTCACTGTTTTGCCTGCCTATGAATTGCATTCTACTGAATTTCCCCTCGTTCCTCATAAGCAGTCGTTCACCAACTCCGGCAGTGGCCAATGGGCCGTATTGAACAGGGACCTTAAGTAGGCTGATCGACACAACTTCTAATCAGCTCGGACCGACGATGGCCCCACCAATTGGTGATTGGTGACAGGAATTTCCACTTCTCTAATCACAGGCTGTGGCCACTGAGCAACTCAGCGAGCGACCCAGTGAGCGACTCGCAGCGGGCCGGCCGGGGGCTCAACCCTGGGGAAGCGGCGGCCAGTAATGGATTATTTGGCCTGATGCGAAACCAAACTCTCAATCAAACCGCATGGGGACGGAGCATCTGGGATCACCCTGATGGGATAGATTCACAAGAGCAGCTCATCCCAGGTGAGTGATTGCCGAGCAAGTATGAGTAAGGCGGGACAGTGAACTATATTCCGCAATAACACCCATATTAAATGTAATTCTGAATCATTAGGCCGATAGCATCTTTGCACTCGGGGCGGAATCGACCTGCATTCACATTCAAAGTTGCCTAATGGCGGCGTACAAAGCGAGGTCCCTGATTTAGAACACACTGTTGTGGCAGTCACGGTTCTTACCAGCCAATTCCGATAAAACATACAGAATTAGTCCATTACCCTAATTCGCTCCTGACCACACCCAAAAGTAAAAAGCAAACCACACAAAATTGCCAGCTACCACTCCTTACATCTTGGTAGGATCCAGGTACGCATGTTTGCATTAGAAGCCTTTTTCTGCTAGTTACACGCAACATGCCGGGTTGTGGTGGCTTGTCCCCCAAGCTCAAAGCGTCAAATACTTGTTGATGTGCCAGTCCAGGAACATCAGCCGAGGAAAACCTACAGATTAAAAGAACCTCACCAGGCGGGAGCCATCCATCATTTACTTAAAGATTAAAGCGACCAATAACAGGCCTGATTGATATCCAGACTAATCCATCAATAAGAAACATTAGGTCCACTTAGAACCAAAAGCCACAGAAGGCGGGTAATGCGGACCTTATTCATTACCCATTATCTGGGCAAGAAGAGTTTCTGAATTTCAGCGGTCGGGAGAAGGTAAGCCTCCATCACGGTGACTGGTGTGACGCCCGCGACCAGGGATTAAATTAGGTGGGTCAGAACAGGGTATCTGAGAAGTCATTAACCTATAGAGCGCCTTCTTGGAAAACTGAGTCTATTCGACATCCTCTAGCATGATAATTCTTAATCTAATACCAAATATGGACGGATGTAATATCAACACACTGCTGGTTGCCCCAACGCTGCGAGTAAAAACTCCCCCCACGTCTTTGCCTTTTCTCATCACCTTGATTAATCCCAAGCTTGCTCTGGAATTGGATTTGAGGATTTTGAAATTAAATTTTAGCCAGACGTTATTGCCAAGCATGTGACAGTGTTGTTCATTCCCAAAGCCTACATTTCTTTTAATCGCTCAATCGGATTATCCGAAAGTAGGATGACTGAGTGTAAGACATTAAACAGAACATAACAATAATCAGTGACTTTTTCTATTTGGCAGGCGTGGGTGGGGTGGTCTGCATAGGGCCTGTTACCTCGAAAACTGCACTCTTTGGGGGAAATGTAACTTTTTTGTATCAAAGTCCTGGATGACAATTGTGGGTGTAGTCAACGGGGACTGGGTCCTGCACCGACCGCTGGTACCGTCATAATGCCTGTCCCGTGTAGGCCTTTTTTTATTGTGGATGCCGTCAACAAGCAGCAGATCAATAGACATTTACACGGCATAGGCCTAATATACGTGCATCAACGTTAACTTCTGCGTACCTCCTGACATCCCTCAAACGGCCTGGAACGACCACGGAGCTTAACCCCTGTTACAATGCAGAAAGCCCAAAGGGCGTAGTAAGGTAGGCGGATTTAGGAATGATTCATTTTTATGTAGTTTTTCTGTGAAAAAACAACGGGCTGTACAACCTGGTATAGCAACCCCATGCAGTAGTGTGGACCTGAAGAGTTGGTAGCTTGAGGGGGTAGCTAGGGGAGGAAGGGTGTTCCCTTAAGCAAACTTCGAGGGTGCTAATACCCCCTAGTCCCATGTACGTAGACAAAATAGGACAGTGGGAAGTAAGGTATACCCCAAAAGCCCAGGCTCTAGTGCTGTTTGCCTGTGTGTGGAGTAGTGTGGTGGGCTGTGGCTTTAGTCGGACCCCATCAATCTCCTCCTGAGTGACAGCGGCCGCCGCTCCCCGCTCCCACCACCCAGCAGCCCACCTACGGCTCCCACAGGAGTGACGGCGCAGGCCCCGCTTTGCCCAGAAACAATATCGGCACCAGTTAACACTGATCAAGTCCCCGGGCAATCCCAAATTGTCGACAGCCAGCCTCGCCGAGCAAATCAATGGCTTTACCGTTACCAGACAGGGCCCGTCGCTGTGTGTGTTGGTGGAGGCCCTGTCTGACTTTGGTCGGCCTTATTCCCGCGGTGGTCTGTCTACGAGACGAGGGGTATTAAATGTTTCCAAGTTTAATCAATGTAAATTCATTACCACCCGTGAACCACTTCCCTGCGACCTATTTCTTTGATAGTGTGTGGCGGTATTTGTAGAAAAAAAATCCAATATTGATTACAAATATAAACATTTCAACGAAGATACTTCTCTTGTTCTGAACACCAAACATCATACGAAGCTCATTTGCATTACTGTGCGATCATTCTGTGGTATTGTATTTTCAGGAAATGTTCATGGAATGTTGTTAATCCTTAAGAAATACAGTATCGAACTTTGCGTTTATTCAATAAGATTTTAAACATCGTTTCGTTTCTACCTATAATACTAACACAAAGTAAAAAATATTCTGCTACATCCTGTGACTCATATATATACTCCCCCAGCCAGGGGTTGGTAAGCTGGTAAGGCTGCATCCCTTTTTAGTATTCATGCGCGAGTCTTTCCGATGATGATAGAATCACGTCGCGCGTCTATGGGCAACAATGGCACTAATTGTTTCCTCTCCCTGCCTACCTGGGTGGCTGAGCTACTCTCCCAATGCTCAGAGCAGCTCACAGCCACTGAGGTATAGGCAGGAGATATGGTATGGAGCTGGCGATAAGAGACGGCCAGTGGCATCAGTCTCCAGCCATCTCCGTGGTGGCGCCTAGACAATGAAGCCATCACATGGGACTGTATGAAGGAGCGTGCCTCTGAGCTGTTCCGAGCTGCTCATTTCCATTGCATTGACTGGTCTTTTGGTGTCTGAGCATAATGTGGCCGGATTCCGTCTTCTTTCTACCATAGGCAGTGGCAATTGATGTTCTGGGAGGAAGTGCAGTTCGCCACAAATTTATTGCCGCTAGCCAGAATTTTTCAAAGTGAGTTACAGACCTTATGAGGAGACCTTCATATAGGTTAGTCCATCGAATTTATCAAGATACTTATGGAAACTTTCCCAAGTAGGGCACGGTTAAGCCTTGTCTAAACAAGGAAGTCCACGCTATCACATTTGTGAGCTACAATATAATTGGCAATAATACATTAATTTTGTAATTATACTTTCCATTCAGTAATGGGGAACATGTTTTTTTTTTATACATACAGAAAGTATATATAAAAGTATACTTGGAACGATAATGCACTGACATGTCACTTAACGAGCTCCTGATGTTTGACATGCCCTTCAGACAAGTAATTATGCAACAATTAGGCAATTGTTTGTCATTAGAGCACCGTAAAATGAAGGCTAGAACAACCGCAAATCTGTCTGAAGCATTTCCTGCGCTGTAATTTTAGAATACCCTTGAAGCTTCTCCTTCCTAGAAATAATTATGATATTCGGTTCTGATTTTCCTCGGACTAGTACAGAAATGTCAGGTATGCATGCTCAACTAAATCATCTAGTTTTGAAAGGAAAGGCCTGATGATTAGTAGAGATTTCAGAATATGTTAAGTGGATTACAACATATCTACATGGTGATTAAACTTAGTTTCTCTCCAATAGGGTACGCCAACATAAAATATTATATACATATACATAACCATATGATCCCGTTACCAGGTATACATGGATGTATACATGGATGTGCATACAACAATCCACCTGTATATATAAAAAAAACAATATCTCAAGGTCACCTGCTGCTGAATACTGAGGTTCTGAATCTTAGTAGTATCGATTTTAAAATTGTGTACACCGTGCAATTGCAATTACCTTTCCTCTCATGGGTTTAGAAAAACCTGAGTTTTCCTGGAGGGTTGCTTCACACATACGCTATAGGCCATACTACAAGTTGACGGACAAACTTGCTGACTAAACAACGGTCACCCTTCACATTGAGGAGTCATGTTCATTCTGGATGATTTAGAATACCCTGACTTTGTTTCCTATGTTCGTCTTCAAAATAATAGTTTCGTTCTGAAGATGACACAACATATTATCATGTTGTGTATGAGATTCCAATATTTCCAAAATGCTACGACTAGGTTGCAATTACTGAAGACTATTTAATTTGCATCAATTCTGTTGAGCAGTATTTTCCTATTAAAGTTTATTATAAAAAGACACTGGCGCCCACCAGCAGTCCTACGTTTGTAAAGAAACAATTATGAAAAGAGATGTTAATACTTTATTGATCTGGGATCCTTCTACCCGAATGCTGGATATATCGTATCCACAGGGCTACGGATAACATTTTAGTTTTACATCATTAGAAACTACACTTTCTTTCACATTAACGGATACAAATCTAGAGCTCAATCCGTTTTTCTCTTGGCAAACGCCTCCCAGGTCGGCAATTTTACATTAGAAAATCAATATTTGACCAAAACATTTTGTGCCCCGCCCCGCCCAATTTTACATTAAAAAAATAAATAGGCCTATTTGACCTAAAAAATTCCCTGCAGTATTTCCTTAAAGTGAACGTTAGCTATGCTATTGAGGAGGAAAATTATTTGCTAGAACTGTAATAGAGAAAACTTTTCGTTTCAGTTTGCCAACTTGTTCCAAGCTTCTCTTAAGATATAGATAAATTCGAACACTTTTTGAACATGTTTCACTGCCGCTGATTGCAATTAATCTAGTAAACAAACCACGATTCGCCAGATATGTAGTGACATCCTGATAAAGATAGTGAGTCTATTATTAGACCCCACCAAGGTGGAAGCCACGGAAAGGGAAGCTGAAAATGAAGGCCATGACAGCCTCCAGCGGCCGGAAGCCCATCGTGATGGCGCCATTCAGCCGACCCAAAAATGAAACCGTTCAAACGAAACGGTTCTGAGGAAGCCTAAAAAGTAGGCCGGCTTGGCCACAGGCAGTTAGGCCCTAATTAGGAATAGCCTCTTCAGTCTTGGGAGCCACTTTGAATACCTGATGAGGCCAATTACACTGAAACTGCCAATTCATGCTTCTTCAGACGCTACCCCCTGAGCTCCTGACTGAGCGTACGTAAGATGGGTCCTTTGTCGTGTCTTCCATCCACGTCGACCGCTTTGACCTTGCTTTTATTTTTCTACACTTGCTTTGCCTCTACTTGAACTGCCTCCGTGTGGCTTCCGATGCAGACTTCATTGCTCCTTAGTTGTAACGTGACACAAACTTAATGTGGTCAGAGATGCATGAACATGCGTCTGAGGTTGTTGAGTTTGTAGAGTTGTTCAATGGGAAGTGTGATACTACGGTGTTTACTTAGAAGCACCCATTGTTTTAATGGGAAAGAGACATATGTACACGTTCACACTTTACCGTGTTGTTTTTACAATGTTTTGTTTTAATTGACCTGACACATACAGCTGATGTTCCCTTAGTTACAGTTTAATTCCCTGGTTGGCACGTGACACAAACTTAATGTGGTCAGAGATACATGAATATGCATCTGTGGTGTTTGTTGAAGTTGAGTTTAAATAGTTGTTCAATGGAAAGTGTGTGTTTTTTCCGTTCACACTTGGCTGAGTGCCCATTGGTTACAGTAGAGGTTTACATCTGACACTTAGTTTTCATTCAAGATCAGCTGCAGTGCTGCTTACCAAAATTATTTTTCCTGGGTTTTACTATATGAAAGAAGCATACTTTCCAATTTTCTCTTGAACAGGGATATGTATGTAAGAACGGTAATATACTTTTACAACTCCTCTCAATAGGAATAGCCTTACTAATACAAACGTCACGCTTTAAAAATTATTCTGGAGTAATACTTTTCTATTGCTCTTTCCTTTCTTTCGAATACGATATTCTGCTGATTAATTGTAAATTAAATGACCCAAGTCCGGAGTTTAGCGAAAGAAACACTTTCCATATGCATGTTTTTCAGGCCTTCTGATTAGCTACAATCTCACATCCAGAGCCATAACAGTAGTGACAATAAGTACATGGCCGAGCCTTACCTCTCCACCCTCAATATTCTATACATGAGTCCCGATTCTTTCGCCATGACAACAGGTCCCAGTAGAATGTCTAATTACCGTCGTTATGTGCTCTTTGATGTCCCTCGCACAATGGCCACGGCTCACATACTTTCCTTCCCATGTGCCCTTCACTCACTCATTTCTGCTGGCAACACCGGTGTAGTAGCTAGAGTAGCTCTCACTCGGCTAATGTTGCTGCCTTTCCTACACCTTTTTATATTGCTCCCGAACTACATTATATTTGCCTAGATCAGGGACAACAATTAACAATTCAAATAACGTTTTCTTTTTTATTTCAACTTATTTAGTTTAATGGGTTTCTAGCATAATTATACATTCACAAACTACTGTGTTTTGTATATTCTTTTTCATTCTTATGTTCTCAACAGTCCGACCGGGACATCATTAATGTGTTGATTCTATAATCAATCTACTAGGGTTGCCAGTTATACTAAATGCATCTCTGTGAGTAGAAGCTAAAAATGATAACATGATGTCTGCATCAGGGTTAATGTTGTATTGTTAAACGTAAATTAATTTTACCTAGGTATACAATATTATGCTAATTGGAATTGTCCTGAAACTTTGTGCCTGCCATGGTGATTTAGCCTAGAAAAAATAATTACATTGGCCTAATGCTGGATTTTTTTAAAGCGTTTAAGGATCAGCCTACATGTTTATACTCTTTTACTATTTCCATTTGGTTTGGTCAACGCCAGGGTCAATAGTGACGTTACTCACAGTTAAACGTTGCACTGATACCGATTTCAGTGTTCTAGAATTATTTTGACCCCTGAAATGATAAGCAATGTGCACTATAAACAACTTTTCAAACACAAACATTTTATAATATTTACGAAGGCAATGCCAATGCCGCTGGGCCAATGTCTAACTTTTTCATCTCCAGACAGTCCCAAAGGTGTCAGCAGATGAGGAAGCATTTGTTCGCTAAGGTTAGTTTTTCTCGTTCTCTGTTCAGATCGTTCTACTGCACCTGTGACATTCGACCGCCCGGAACTTTATCCCTTGGGGACAAAGTCATACTATATGTCTCAAACAGTGTAAATGTAAATTACAGCCAATTAAACAATACAGCCTAGTTGATTTATGCCCGTAAGGCAACAGTGAATCTTTCTTGTGACAAGAAACTGATGCCACAGGAACATTTACAAGTTCATTAAAGTCAGATTATTCTGTCAGTACATGCACAGTAGTGGTTGGAGTATAAATAAGCGGAATGCCTAATGATACGCAGCTGCGGGTGTTAATCTGCTACAGAAAGTTTGACAAGGAGAGTATGTGGCTCAACAGGTAATGTTTTTAATGGAATGGCCGTGCCTTTATGTTTGATCTATTGTGACGAAAAATGGTTTTGTACTACATCATCACTCTTTTGATTTAGTTCATTCTCTTGCTGGGTCTGGCCATTCCTCTTGGAATGAGGGAATGGGGACTTAGTGGGAGTCACTTGTCCGTGCCTCAAGGCAAGTTGAGTTTCTCAGAGTTGTGCCTTGCGCACGAGGGTGGACTGAATGGTGCATCGCCAAAGGGGCGAACAGGTTCTAATAAACTTGGGGGGGGGGGGGGGTGGAGATTGAAGAAGGCTAGGCGTCACAGGCCTGAAGTACATTACACTTCATGAGGGGGTCGACAACAGTTCTACTAAAGTTCCACTCCTGGACGACCAGGATACCTGGCTGTCACTGATCAGAGAAGGGTTGTAGCATGTTGGCCGTCCACCCGACATCTGGTTCCCCATACCTGCTAGTGGATTTGTGCTATCTTCCATTTGTGCCATGTTCCTTGTTCTTGTGGCAAGTTAGGTAGTATTTTGTCTAAGTCGAATTGCCATTTTAGCCAAAACTATGCTTAGTCCTGAGGTGGTTCCGACTACGGAAAGCAAGAGGTATTGACACATTCAATGATTGAGTACCATAAAGGAATTTTATTTTGCTCTACATTGCTAATGTTATCACCATGAACTTTAATTTCATTGGTTAACACTGATCAAAAGGTCTGTTTGACCTCATACAGGGTTATTTCTGGTTACATGTTTTTTTAATGTTACTCATTAACATTCATTCTTAATTAGCACTGCTCATGCCATCATGTGAAACTCTCGTGCTGTACTACACCTGCTCATTGTTTCATTCTAATGACTTAATAATTACAAATATACAACAATAATTGGTGCATGAACAACCAGTTAATGACTTTAGGGTATAATTCTCGCGCTACTTGGATTTCTAGGATCTCAAACTTCGCATCGATAGATTAATAACACTATCATTCAACATGCGCTTTAGTAATCCATAGGTCTGATCAGGGTAAAATATTACTTCACGATTCCTGAAATGTACTATACCCTTTTAGAAACAAAATAATGATGGCATGTAAGTAGGAATGTTACTGTGCAATGACCTCTAAGTAGTATGGGCGAATATGCAATAGTGTATTAGATATCCAATACAGTCATGTAGGACATAGCTCCCTATCAGTATGCCCTGCCCTTATCCCTAAAGTAATTTTATTGCTCCCTCAAACATTTAAAGTCGCCGTGTTTATTCATCTAGGCGCACTTAAGTACATTAATATATCCCTCTGCTCTCCGCCCATGTCCCATCTAGATTATAGAGAAAACAAAGCTGTGCCGCTGGGGGTCGTTGGCGCCAACGGATATCCATCTCAAATAAATTACACTATCTTCCCCCAAGTCCGCCGATAAGCCAGCCGAGGTATCCCTATCACCGCCGGTCTGAAGGTAGAAAGATCGCGGGGCCCCTGGAGGGTAAGCACTACGATAATGGACTATGATCCCATAGCTCTGACCTGGCAGTGAGTATTCGCCATCAGCCATCTCGGGAGGGGCCGTGTCTAAGTCAATTTGGACCCCCAGCAGACTCCTCAGTCTGGTCGCGTAATGCAACCAGCGCCGACCCCAGAGTCCCCTGGTGAGCAGGGGAAACGTCTCCCAAGGTGCTACTCCATTTTCGGGATTCCTCCCCGGCTCATCTTCATAACCACTTTTATTTTGAAGCAGCGAATGGTGGCGGCTAATTGAGGCTGGACAGAGGGGCGGAGGGCTGGCAGGTGGCCGCCATTGTCCAGTCGGGTCAGGGAGCCACGTTTTCCGGCTGGATTGTCTGGTCGCTGTAGCCCGTCCCCCGAGGTTTGCCTCCAAGACGCAGATGCTCTGTCCGAATGCCTCCCACCTTGTACACCTTCCGGTCCCTTTGCCTCCCCTGAGACACATGCCCGGCCTCCTATTCGTCATTCCCACCCTTGAGCTGCTCGCCAACACTGCGGGCTTTATTCACGAGCGGCTTCAATGAGGTGCTCCAAAGAAAGGTTCCCTTCTCTAACGAATCTTCACTGGTGGCCAGTGACGGGGCTCCTGCTCACAAGGACGTCCCAGGGGCCGGGCGATCCCGAATGGGAGGAAACGAATTGAGACAGTCCAAGTTTGGCCTGCAAAAAAATAAATATGATAGCAACCTCACTGAAAGACAATGGCAGCCAGGCTCCCAAAGCGATTAAGTTTGTGGAGATTGAAAAAAGGCTTTGGTAAATACCTCGTAATTGCATTCTTTCATCCGCTTGACGGGCCGGAAAAGAGAATTTTTGAACTTGAAAAACAGAGTGTCATCAAATATCACAAAATTTAAGTTTTTGCCTCGCATCTACCGTATTGTTTCTTTGACAGAGTTCAGGCAGTTATCTTTGCTCTTCTCCCATTGGTAAATTGGGTAAACACACAACAATTCCTTATCATAAATACTGAAATTGAATGGAAATCTGAGTTGGAAGAAAAAGGATTCTGCATATCAGATCACTATCAAAATACATGTAATTAGTCTACATTTTAAATAGATTACTAGGATATTGACAGGAGACCTATAGATTATTATTTTTGTATTCGGTACAAATATCGAGTTATAGCAGAGTAACGTGGCCGACTGGTTGGGCTCTAACGACGTCCGCCGTGGGAGGGTAACCAGGGGGAAAGGTTGGGGAGATTCGGAGCTGATTGCATTGTCAGCCAATGTCAGGCAGGTCACAATCGCACCTGAGGTGAGTTTCTAATGAGCAGCTCAGAGCGACGTAGTACGTGTCACGGGTGGGCGTGGCCTAAAATAGAAGGTAAACTGGATTATAGACGGATCGAACTGGGGTAAGGACATCAAATATAGATATCACTTTTCTGCTGACGCCCTCTCTCTTTGCTTTTTTTGTTATCATTATTTGTTTGGGAACAAAGCAAAATTCTGAACAAAGCAAGACCGATTTTTGAGATATTGTTTTTGATGTTTTGTACTTGCAAACGGACATCTATGGACATCTACCTAAATAAACATATAACTTACATTGTGTGTCCGAAAGATCATGCAATTACGTGACTTCATAAATAATAATAGGCCTTAAAAAGTAATAATGACCCAAAAGGACGATTTCCTTGCCTCTTTGGACTAAACGCCCTGGAAAATCCAATCATCGAACATAACCGTATTCTTCATAGTGATCACAAAGATGGGCGCTCTATGAAAGAATTAATCGATGTCTTTCCTAAATGTCTAAACTAAGGAACATCCATGGTCCAGTGGAGCATCGTTTTGGTAGTAGTTGCACTCTGGTTAGTAGTTCCTGTGTCGATTCTTTGGGACCAAGGATCACGTTCTGTCAAGATATAATTAGTGTTCATGGCGGTCGGATTCTTCTGAAGTGTTTCTAGGCACTTTATGAGGCTATTCCCGTTTTATACCTTCGTATATCTGACCGACTATCCCGGGACTAATGCAAAATAAGCAGGCATTTACCAGCATTAATGTTTACGGGAAGCCACGTGCCACGAGCAATTTCCATTAGTAGCACCTAGTTGGACTGTTTCGATCAATACCTCACTGGCCCAACGAACCCTGGCCTTGGTGCAACACAACATGTCCAGATCAATTAATTTCAGGCTAATTAATCAAGTTATCCTCTGCAAAATACCCCCAAACGGTATGCGTGAACCGCGCCTAATTGACGTGAGGTTAAGTACTTGATTTACTCAGCAGCGACAGGGCCTTAATAGATTTTGCATAATCTGTTTCAATTTGGGGAGTAGACTGCGACTCGAAGTAATTGGTGTCAGTGCAACAGGAAACCCCTCCAATAATTCCACCTTCATCAATCAGGGATAAGACAACGGAGGAAGCTTTGAAGTGGAGAAGGTCCCCGGTGGCGGCGGGCTTTTTCCCCGCTGTAAATGACAGGCACAAGGTATTCCGTGACCTCAAGGGATCAGACTGCCTTCTTAAAGAATCCGAGGGATCCCGGAGGAAATTGGCATGACAGCACGACAGAGTCGGGCCTGCCACTCGCCGGGTTGGTTATTTCTATACCCAAAACCTTCTCGGCAATCGTATTTGGACGTCGGTTTGACTGGAGGCGACAGACGGTCTGCTCACCGGCTCGTGTGACTTACAAGGTGAGCAGCTCGCTCTGTGTTACGACTGAGCGACTCACTCACATTGTGGGTGACTCATGGTGTTGCACGACCTACACGCCTGCTTCTTTGCATGACTCTGTGTTACATTCATTGTAATGTTAGTTTTTTTCGTTCTTTGACCGTCAGTACTCCCTCCATACGTGCATGCATACATTTGTCTTTGTTTCATCTGTGAATACGTACTGTATTAAACTGCATTTAAAAGCTAAGTGTTTCCATGAAGTCAAAAATATACTTGGCAATTTATGGAAGTTGCAATTTTTGCGAACTTTATGATGAGTTCATAGAAACATGTATTTATATTTTGCATATATGATCATCTATTACTTAATATTTATGTTATCATCTAAACATTACTATATCTATATTTGCTATTGCGGTCTTTATAAAGTAGCATTATTTGTGTCCTCAAATCCTCTGTCTTCTCTTTTAAATTGTTTATGCGTTCTAAGGATGCATTGTCTTCCCTCTATTCCTTTCTTTTCGCGCCCATCTCTGTCGGTCTCCTTGCCTCCCTTCCAACATTACTTGGGGCTAATTGCTCTCCTCGAACTCTAAGCCTAAGACCATGTTACCAATTTATTATCCAGGGGTCAGGTTGGCTAGGGCATAAAAAAGCAATCTCAACGGGATTACTCGCATTTTATCCCGCTCACATTGATGTATTTATTGTAATCAACCAGCATATAGTGCGTAGATGCTTTCAATGTAGCCCAGTGCTGGCCATTCCAGAGGCAATAAAGCAGCGCTTTACTGTGCATCACCAGAGCTTTCTATTGCTTTCAATGAATCAGTTGGTGTAATCTTTATTGAATCTTGTGTCTCAGGAAGGTTCAGAGCACCTGAGCACTGCGGTCTCCACTGACATGCAGGGGGCATGCCCTCTCGTATGAGGCTTCATATTACAACAGGGGAGGGGAGTTTTTGAGCCAGACAATCAAAAGGGAAGACATAACAGCCCTAAGAAGAAACCACCTGAACAGGTGACCATTTTCAGATTCAGTTACAAGAGTTAAATGTCAGGATTCTAAAAAAATATTTTTTTATAGCACTTACCTTATTGCCAAATGAGCTTTAATGACAAATTTTATCTATGATAAAATGTTACTCAGCCGGCGGTTCATTGTCACGTTTTCCTTTGTCTCCATGTTAATTGTATGTGAATGATTTTGAATTCAAAATATTTTACCAAATCAAACTGGGCGGTCAAATGCAACTGGATTTTACTTTGCTGATTCTCTTTTTCTGTACCAAGGACGTTTTATTGAACCATATTATTTCTACGGAATAATACGGAAAACTGCAATACTGTATTCTCAATCATCTTTGGCAAAAGGCTGTACATAAGAATGGTAATAAAATGCGACAGTTATTGATTGCAGTTTGTCTTAGAAGTAATACTATCCAAAGTGACCTTTTCTCAACTTTCAATTTGTCTGCACTACAAGTTTTGCTGAACTTCTTTAATGCTTTTCCTTTTCCTTTTCCTTTTTTCTTTCCAAAAAGACATAAGAGGAGATTTCCCAGTAGCGCTGACCTCTATTCTCCTGGCCTTGTTTAGGGAGTTGGGAAATGGGAGTGGGAGCGGATGAGAGCGGGTGTGTCTTCTCGTGGGAGCAGCTCATAAGGTGGTATTAATGGGCACAGGGAACGACCCTGCAGCGGGGTTGTAGCCTCCTAACTGTCTCCTACATTAGACCTCAATGTGGCCGGCCGATCACCTTACACTGGCACCTGTTATGACCCCTTTACCCCGTCTCCTCCATGGCTTTCCCCGGGTGGCCCTCATGCTTGCACTGCTAACCCCTTCCCCTCCCTTACGGAGACCCTGGAGGCCCACTGGAGAGCCTTATGCTTTGTTCCGGCCCTTCCTGGTGCAGGAGTGTAGGCCCCGTCACGTGAGCCATGCCCACATGACCGCACGAACTCAACCCCTCAAACAAACTCATTAATCTGCTCAAATAGGCTCGTTAATGTAATCATCTCGAGTGCGCGGCTTCCATGAATATAAACCAGATCGCATTTAACCGTGGACATAAAGAGTGGACAAGAAACCAAGTCAAGTAGGTGTACTTGGTGCTGAGATATTTGTTAAGGGGATATTAAATATATTTCTCAAGATGTTTGCAGCCAAACATCGAAAAGGTTTAAACCACATCTAGATCAATATAGATTTAAGTACTTGTCCCTGTACTCAGTAGCCATTACCAGATTAATCTGGAAATTTCAGTCAGTGTTCTCAGCAATATTTACTTGTAATATTCTATCTATATTTCACGTGCTGTACTGAATAATTCAGATCCCTTATCTCTTGTAATTTAAATTCAACCTTGAATCCAGTATTTCAATAGATAACGTTGTTTATAGTTTATTAGTAGAAGTTTTTTCAGTTTAGATAAGACAGCTTGACCCAACTTGCAGAAACTGGGATAGCTTATGTGATGTATTTTGTCTAACCCTTGTCCAACCCCAGGACATACACTGTAATATTCGGTGTGTGTCCTGGGGTTATTATGTGTCTGGCTTATTATGCAGATGCCACAACTTTTGGTAACATTATTCCAAGCGTACGCAACTGAATATATATAGTGCCTCTAATTGTTACCCATAACAAAGTGCATCGTGGCCTCAAGACTCATATTACACGCACCCGACTTCAACAGTGTAAAGTTTAAACCATCCATTAGACAAACTAAATAAAATGGTCAAATTAACCTAATTCTTGTGGCAGACTTTGACACCATGCTAATGCTCAAGTTTCGGCATGCATTATTTGGAGACTAATTGTATGTTCTACTGTCATAGATAAAAGTGCGTGTGAGAAACAAAAATGTGGATCTGTGAAATACGTGAACAGGAGCGGATCGGGGGGGGGGGGGTCCAGGAGGTCCTGACCCCCTCCATTTGGTGGACCCCTAAACTGGGTAAAGGGAGTAAAATATTGCATTCGTGTGTGTGAATACATGCATTTTTAGTACTAAAGGCTGGAACCCACTAAGGGACCAAACTAAATTCTGGTCCTTTTTACCAGTTCTGGTCGCTTGGTTCTAGTCGAAACGACCAGAAATGGTGTTCCCACTGAGGGATTTCTGGAAAATCGCTCAGTGGGAACACCTTTTTTTGTATTTTGTAACCAGTTCTGGTCGTTTCGACCAGAACCAAGTGACCAGAACTGGTGAAAACGACCAGAATTTAGTTTAGTCTCTTAGTGGGTTCCAGCCTTTAGTCTATATGCTGACCCCCTCCTTTTGGAAATCCTGGATCTGCCTCTGATGAACCTCATGTACCTCAGACAGTTAATTACGAGATCAATATCAAAGCTGTTTTTATAAAAATATATCGTTTACACATGTATGGAACAATGCCTCAATTACAAGGAGGCCATGTTTAGTATTTTAAAGGCATTGTAAAATATCCAGTGCAATATCACTAAAAGAAAGTCAATCAACTTTGCTAGCAAGAATAATGTCAGCAAGAATACGGACGCTTGGAAAGTACTGATTTCCATCCGTGTAATCATCATTAAAACAACTCTACATACAATTCCAGGCAACAAACCAGGATAATGATCAGACCTCCTTATTTCTGACCTGTACTTTGCTGAGCAGTTACCCATACTTTAGTTCAAGCTCCTAAATCTCCACCAGACTGTGGTGGGTGTGGAGAGGGGTGGCCTTTAGGGACCTGTCCCCGGGTGAGGGAGTATCGGCAGTCGAGTGGCAAGAGTGCCATCAATGCTGGTGGCGCCTGCCTGGGTGTGCCCAACTTGGTGCCCTTGGAGACCGCTTTAATGTAATTGATCTGACACTGGCTAACCTGATGACATTGCCAGATGTTGTTTCTTTCCTCACTGTTGAATACATTCGTCAGCGAGCCACCACTGTATGTATGTACGTAGACCTACTTGGTGTTTGCAGCACAAGACCAATATTGGAGAGGGAACTCTACAAAAGGCACAGTAATCCAGTTTACATCACATGTATTATATATTGGCGACATATTTGAATTGCTGGTGAACTTAAGATTATTCACTCTAGGATCAATATTTTCACCTGACATGACTGGAGGGATTTGATTTGTTAATACAAATATATCAATATCCTGTATTGCTTCTTAAGTAATCTGTGTGTTAAATATATACTAAAGTACAAATTGTAATTGAATATAAAAAAGGAAAAATAGTCATTATTGATAGGTTAGCTATATTAAATTGTGTTATAATAATCCTACTTGTCTGACATATTTTCAGGAATACATAACATTCACAGGTTAGTGTTTCTTAATAATGTGTGATAATATCGTGAAACTTTATACCTGATTTTCTTGTAGATGATATCCCTTTTCATCACAGGGAAGAGACGTAGGATATTAGACTATCCTGAGCAATGTTATCACACAGCAACTGAAAGGCATCTCATACTCTTGGCTTGAGCGTGTCTTTTCTCACCGAGTTTTTCGTCTAAATTATGAGACTGTTACCTTTATCCCACAATAAGTAATTCAGACGTCATACAGTGACATTGAGATGATGTAGGGAGACCTCCTGGGACAAGGCCCATTGTTGGGAGGTGATTGGAGACCCCGAGAAAGGTTCCCGGATAACAGCTACAGTAATCTGATCAGGGGGATACGTGATATTCAGATCTTGTGGTCATGGTTATCCAGTGATTGCTTCACTGCAATGCGAGCACCTTTTTTGTTTTCATACGGAAAGGTCACAGTGTTTTTTCACGTAGTATATGAGTATATACATATTGTTTCTTTTTGTGTTGAGCAAGCAAATACATCATAGTTATGAAGACATGGCTTCAAATTGGTATCTAACTGCGGGTTTTCATTTTGTTCTATCATTGTCTTAAAACTTAACATGCTCAAGTTTACCTTAAGCCCTATACGCACTAGGCGACTTTAGCAGCAACGAACAATGGCAGAATCGGTCGACTCCTATGATCCCCTGTTAGTATAGTATATTGGAATGTGCAGGTTTGATCTGAATCGGCATTGAAATCGGTCAATTCTCAGGGCAGTATCGGCCGATTTCAACACCGATCTGTCGGCCGACTCAGGCATAATCACATAGTGGGTATGGCCCTAAATGCTTCATGTAATCATGTCATCGATTTTCATTATTTCATCTCTCACTTGTCCTGCAGGAAGACCATGTACTTATATTATGTAGGCAAAAAACATGTTTCCCAAAACAATCAAAACATATGACATGCACACTGTTCCCATGACCGGCAGATCGACGGTATAATATAACAATGAATCTGACATGTCTTCCATACACACACGCAGATATGAGTAATTTCGGTTTCAGGTTACATTTTTTCATGCCAAACATAAACATGTCATGCTGTATCAAACCTTGCTTCATTGTGCTTCGTGCAACATAGCGGAGGAATACTTTTATGTTCCCTTTGTGTTTTACCTGTTTCAGTGTCATCACTGGGGTGCCTGGGGGCGGCCTTGTCGCCAAGTCGCGGGTCGCACCATCCTGAATACACACGTGTATCCCCTGACTGAAGTCCTCAGTGTTTACTGGCTAATTCACCGTGGTCGTGACTGTACACCGACCTGTTACCCGCCTCACCCTGGAGCAGCCTGGAGGTTACTCTTATCTACTGCCGTGCGAGTAGAGTATACTGTGGGGTCTTAACAAAGCACGCTGCACACAGGTTGGTACATTTACGATCTATCTACACGTTATGTCATTCTATGTGTGAAGAGACTCTATTCAACTACTGATACATTAGTATATATATATATAGTGTACTATTTTTCAAGCAGTTACTGACAACTTTCCCGCCTGGTGTTAAGTTACACCCCGGTGATACTATGGCGGAACACCCACCCACTGACCGCTATACATACCTGATAGGAAACACGTACAGTGCAACATAAGAGGTGATAATATGGTTAACGGTTAGGGTTGTCAGTGTTTCAAATGATAACCTAAAATGGATAGGGGCACATTCATTGTTTGATTAAGCTTAGACTGTTCGTCAGATGGCTTCAGGTTTCATAGTTTCTGAAACAACAAAATCTATCCTGTACAACAATTTAAAAACTGGTTATTGTAGTTCGTTCAATTTCACGTCGAACGTCCTTTCAATTTTCAATTTACTTTAATTTCTATTGGCCGGGAAACGTATTGTAAATCTGCAGCCTTTTCATTCCTAAAACCATATCGGTAGGAGAGGAGTTGGTTTGTGTATTCAAGCACAACAAAAAATAAACCAAATGGATGATAGTGACAGCATGAATCTTATCCCCGTAGCTTCGGTAACAAAACCCCAGGGATACAATTAAATCTTCATCTAGACTTTCAGATGGATCATCATGGGAAAATGAAAAAACGGCCTTTGAATACAATAGCCTCATTTGGTTCTCAGACAATCCTAATCCATAAACATGCAGCGTCAATTTGCCGACAGGGCCTACTCGTGGTGATCCCACTCGGCCTGTCACTAACAAGGCCACCCCTTGGCTCCTATCAATAAACCCTGCTTCTGTGTCCTTTACACAATCCTCCAGCAGGCTCCTGGTACTGGAGGAGCCTTCCCCGTGCCAGGTCAACCATTTGCAGCTGATAGCACTTGCCAACATAAACTGACGGGTAGGAGAAGATGCAAGTGTCTGTCCCAATCACTCCAAGCGCCTTCAATCCCTTGTCTTAATGATGGGTGTCTCCGGGCAGGCCCAGGTGGTAATCCGGGGCGCCGTAAAGCCTCTTTAAAGGTGTCCGGTCGCGCATTATACTGATGAAGATTTGGGGGTTCAGCTGAGCTGTGAGGCGTGCTGAGAGCGGTGCTGGAAAAGGCCCAGGTAGGGAGAGTCTAATGACATTCAGCCACAGGATGACTACACATTAGGTGCTACAAGGGGTTCAGCCTGGATTCCTGTACCCCTTTCGTAGTTTGCATAGTCCTAATGTTAGCTGAAGTTATTCTATTAGTAGGTACATTTATGTTTAATGCAAACAGTGTAAATAGACACATCTTCTATGATTTAGTTATAATGCAATTAGTTAGAAAATCGTGTGGATGAATTGCAATGGCCAATTTTAAGAGTTGAACCAGTGTAATCCAAGCCTCTGTTGCCTCAACGTTAATGGTACTTTTAAGTTGTCTCAAGGGTCCAATTCAACCAAAACTAAAAATCTAAAAAGAGAATGTACAACTATTATGATTTACATACATTTGTTTGAGGGGAACCCGGTTTCAGATTTTAGAATAAGTATACCACTCCGTTTGATAAAAGTTAAACAATCATGCAAAATTATTTTTCAATTTCAGAAGAATATCTAAATACCTCGAAAAGCCCATTTGCCCTGAATCTGTAATCAATGACAATCTTTTAACCTAATTTACATAATTAGACAGCAAAAGATATACCTTTCAGAAAGATGTACCTTTCAGATGACGTATAGAACGTACTTTTGACAGTTTTCCATTGATTGCGGTACAATATGATTGTACTACCTAGAAAAGAACACTGCAAGTACTGTTTTATAAAAAGTGGTATATGGCTACATCATAATTGCAGGCTGGATAATTGCAAAAGGTATGAATTTCAATTTAGTTACATAAACACGCACTATTATTGCAGGACTAAAAACGATCAGTCGAACCCAAATCATAAGCATCAAAACTTTTTTTTTTTTTTAGATACTTTATTGTTCTCATGATATACAATTTAGCATTGATTGCTAGTTTACATTGTATCATCATTGTAACCGAATGTATTACAACCATTATTATTTCACGCAAATAAACATCACAGGCATTAATCACATTTGATTTAACTGGCTTAGATAACTATTTACAAATTATTCAAACATTTCATGACGTACAACAAACATCATGAATATCATACAGTAGCATCATCAATTTTCAATCCATTAGGACAAGGACAACAAAAATTATCTCAACATAATATGTCATCACATCATTTGTCATTTCCATGCATAACCAAGAAACCAGAGGAATGATATTCCATAATAGACTTAGTGGATTGTTAAAAGTGGGAGAAGAAGATACTTGTCTTAGTAATTTTCAATAATAGTTCTTAGTTTACCTTTTTGGGTATTTTTAAAAGTGCTATAGTTTTCTATTGCTCTTTCCTCCACTGGCAGCTGATTCCACAAGCGAGATCCTTGGTACAAAACACTCCTTTCATAGGATGAGTTGTTACTTTGGAATTCCTGCATAACAACAGCATCATACCTCCGTAGGTTTCTATGTTCTAAATAAATATATTTTGGATTCAGTCTTCTTTTAAACATGTAATTCACAGTGTGCATTCGTCTCCTATCTTCCACATAGGCAATTTTCCCATCTCTATGCAAGTCAGCTACATTGCTTCTATTCCCTCTATTCATACATATCCGCAGGCTCCTATTTTGTAACTTCTGTAACTTATCTTTTGTCTTGACACTAACATTATTGCAAAATATGTTACCATAATCAAAATAGGGACCTATTTTGCTCCTGAAAATAGTAAGAGACTGCCGTTCAGTGATATAACATCTTATCTTGGAAAGTATATAGTTTTTATGAGAAACTGACCGCATGCATTCTTGTGCGTGTTTTTCAAAGGTGAAGCCACAGTCTAATTTCACACCCAAGTAATTAAAGTCCTTAACATATTGTAATTGCACATTGTCAATATATGTGTCATGTAGCCCTACCTTCTTAAGCATGTTTTTAGTGCCAAAAACCATCATTTTAGTCTTTTTGATATTTATGGTCAATCGATTTGAATCACACCAGTTTTTTAAAGATATCAAGTCAGAATTTACTTTGGTATGGGCAACCGACTCATATTTATGGGTGGAATAGATAACCGTGTCATCTGCATACAATTTCACCATTGTGTTTTGAAGACAATAATCCAAATCATTTATATATAACAAAAAGAGGGTCGGTCCTAAAATCGAACCTTGGGGGACACCATACGGTACAGTTCCATAGTTTGATCTAGTACCATTTACAAAAGTACATTGTTTTCTATTTTCTAAGTAGCATCTCATCCATTTAATAGTATTGCAGGAGAGTCCATAATTGTACAGCTTGTTTATAAGTAGTGAGTGATTTACAGTGTCAAAGGCCTTACGAAGATCTATAAAAGATGCTACAGTGTATTGATGGTTGTTCAGACCTTTGGCAATGTCGTCTGTGAATTCTGCTATTGTGTTTATTGTGGACATATTTTTTCTGAACCCCCCCTGGTTCTCATTTAGTAGATTATTTTCCTCCAAAAATTTGGTCAAATGGGTATGGACAATGCGTTCAGTTAATTTACCAGGCAGAGGTAAGAGTGAGACCGGTCTCAAATTATTTACATCAGATGGGTTACCTGCTTTTTGGAGGGGGATGACTGTTGCATATTTCCATTTTTGTGGAAAAATACCACACTTAAGAGAGGAATTAATCATATAGGTGATATGCGATGATAAAACACTGAAGGCATCTTTAAGTATGCGAGAAGATAGGCCACTAATTGCAGAAGATTTATATATGTCAATATCCCTAATTGCTTTACATACTTCATCTTCTGTAGTAGTAATATCATTCATAAAAGCCTTATGCACCATTTCAGCTCTTTCTATCACAATTGGGGACTTAATTTTTGCGGCCAAATTGGATCCTATATTAGTAAAATAATCATTGATGTATTCAGCAGTTTGTTGGTCCGGAACAGGGATAGTTGAGTCTTGGTCTATCAATTTTATCACATTATTTTTATTACCATTTGGTAATATAAAATTAATTTTTCCCAAAATTTTTTCCCTGTAATATTATCTTGCTGAATCTCTTGTTGTACATAATTTCTTTTGGCTCTTCTAATAATATTTAGGGTATAGTTTCTTAGCTGTCGTGCATGGATTCTAGCGGTAGGATCATTATTCTTTTTGGCCAATCTCCAAGCCACATCCTTATCAAATATGGCTTCCAAGATTTCATTAGTAATCCAAGGCTCTCCCTTTTCTTTCACAACTCTTTCCTTTAAAGGGCACATCACTTCAATTTCTTTAGTTATTACATTTTCAATATAATCCCAGCAATCATTGGGGTCATTCAGTGTCCAGTATGCATCCCAATTGTTATTCAAAATTCTCTGCTGGAATTCCATTGCATCATAGTATCTATAGGATCTGCCCACAAATTTTATCTTTTTATATTTGTGCTTTGGTTTTTTCCTGGTAACATATATTAAGTCGTGGTCGCTGATGTTTAATTCTAAAACTCCAGAACAAGTTATATAATCCGAATTTGTGAAAATTAAATCAATGCGATTTTGTAATCTAGTGTTATCTTTAATAATTTGTTTTAGATTAGTAAGCAATTCCAAAGTGTGTAACTTTTTCATTGCATCACTATGTTTGTCATTATAATTGATATTGAAATCCCCAAGCACAAATACTTCACAGTTGTTATTTTCAGAGATACTATTTATAGCATCGATCAGATGGTCACAAAAAATCTGCACATTTCCTGTTGGGGGCCTATACACAGTACAAATAGCCATATCCCTGCATCCATCCCTACATACTCTGAACCAGAAGCATTCAATATGTGTATCATTTCTATTAAGGGCTGTCCAATCTGTAGTGGAATATACAGTTGTATTCTTGATGTATGCACCAATCCCCCCACCACGTTTTGTAGTGCCGTTTGGTAATTCCATCCAAGCCCTGTCCTGTCTAATCACGTTATAATTTTGAATATCTATTAGTTCATTGGGAATATTACTATGTAACCATGACTCACTAAAAGTCAGAATATCAAATTTCGTGATTTCTAATTGTGCTCTCAGTAAATCTATTTTATTATTTATGCTTTGTAGGTTCAGATGTGCAATATGAATACCCCTGTGGTCAGTAGGCTGCTTCGGAAATATCATTTAACTACATACGAAAATTTGTTGCCCTTGAAAACATTATTCTTTCCCTTTAGAATATAACATGAACAATTTTCAAAAACGATTTGAATAAACCCCCCACAAAACCAGTGTGCAGTCCTGTACTTATTGTTGCATAATGACTGTGTATTAATCTTAACCCAGGTTTTTTTGTATCAATTGTGTTGCCTTGTCTGCATTGGTCTGTTTTTTTAGCTTAGATTTCCAGTGAGGCAATTCCACTGATGATTCGATTGGAATCGCCAATAGGTAGAGATTACATGAAACTCATACAAACTGGCTCCATAGGATGCCCATCTCATGATAGGATGGACGTATTTATGTTTGTTTATGGCCAGGAGATAAATACCAATCCAATATAGAAGCTACGACCAGGGGATGGGTGACCATTGAAAGAAGTGATATCACTTCACCGTGGGATAGTTGGGAACCTGGGCATATAGCATTAGGTTTGAGCATTTTGAAGGCTATCTGAAATCTGATGTTAATTCTATAGAGAGGCTAATTCAAAAGTAACAAAATATTCAAACTACGATATAGCCATTGCCAAGGACAGGAGAATGCGATAGCTCAGTGACGGATCAAATACAATCGTTCTAGGTTCAGTAGTCACGGAAATTTATGTTGATTTAGTTCAATTTCTAGGTAATCAGAGTTAATATTTGAATAGGATTAAACCATTAGTGATTTCCCCCCGCCCATTTCCATCCAGTTTAAGCCCTTAACTGTGGTTATTCAATTGTAGCGAATGGCATTTCTTTGTGTCTGTGACCGATTCACTTAATTAATAAGGACTGCACGTTGCCCTAACAATGGCCACCCATGCCACTTTGAACGCACCATTTGTGGTAGACAAATAGGCCGTTGTTGGTGGGGACAAGGTCATCCTGGTGTCAGGTTCATTTTTACTGTGCTGCTTAACGCAATTAATCAAAAATTCATGTCAGCATTGTTAGTAAAATGAATAAATAGAGACAGGGGCTCCAGAAAGGCTAGCAGTCTATTAGCCATAGCGATCTCCAATGTATTTATATCATATATAGGTATATATGTAGGCGTATCTGATCTGTAATAGGTTTGTTGGACCCATTGAAAACTGCATGTGACCTGCCAATTACTGTTTTAGGCACGCTTCTGAATCAGCAAAACAATATTTCGTTTGCACTACTAAAATATGTCATAACAATCAACTCTTGCTTACAATGGTAAGCATTTTGTATAAATAAAGTTACCTAATATGGCACTTTGGGGATCATTATCTCTATGACTTTGTACTTGTCAAGTACCGGTGGTAGTATAATCAAAGAGGAAAAAAAGAGATCTTTGGTATAATGTTAGTAGGCCTATGATTATGAGATTCCAATTCCAAAGGGAAATTTTATAGGATTTTCAATGCTTTGAGTGATGGTTTTTCCGTGTGTATCTATTTTTGCGAAACAGTCATTTCATCATTTCATACCTAGAAACGTTGGCAATGTGAAATGATTCAAAACATAATTCTGACGATGGTAATTGAAATCTATCACTAGATCTGTAATGTCATGGGTAATTTTTGTGTTCGAGTATCACAATACTTTTTCTTTATGTTTTGCTAATTTCCCAAAGTTGTAAACTAATTATGATGATTTGTCTCCTTTAAATTCTCAATTTTTATTTATTTTTTTCGGCATCTCTTAATCTTTGCTGACTATAAAAATAATAGTAAACTAAAGCTGAAATAGTGTTTTCTTTCTATGCTGACTACAAAGATAATAAAAAGCTAAAGCTGAAATAGAGCATTAAAAAGTGGGAGTAATTACTGTTTTAGAAATGAAAGATACATTTGGTTATTATTTTAAAAGTGTCACTTTGATATCAGTTTTACATGCAGCTGTCTCAATAGCATCAGTTCTCTCCTGAGCTGCATCAGTATAACATTAACAGGTTCACATTAGGACTTGGTCTAGCTCATTATTGAATAATTGAAACATTCATTTCAATTGCTACTTGTCGCCAAAGATTATAATTTCCCTCTCATAACCAGACATAAAAGAGCGTCCATTTCATGTCTGAGTACTCATTTTTAGAACTATCTTAGTTTTACGAGGACCCTTTTAGCATACCCTGGAGATAGGTTTCTTCACATTACTGTAATCACATATCTTAACGTGACTTTCCTAAGGAGTTGCGGTTACCGCACTGCCAAAATGACCCGCAGAATAGTGTCTTTAGCTACATTGAAGCGTCATTTTGCTCTAGCTCATCGGGTTCCGTGAACGTGTTTCACTATTCTACCTGTTGGTCGGACTAGATTGAGTCAAAGCCCTGACGTCACACAAGCCCGCTTCTATCTATACATTAGACCTTAAGGCCATTCCGAAACCACCACATTTCCTCGTTTCCAAACAATCAGTGGGTAACAATTCGGTCATTTGATGGCGGGTCAGTTTGAAGTGTTTTTAAGCCGCTCCCAATCAAAGCGTTGACTGAAATCAAACAATCAGGTGGCGGCGAGTCAGGGGGGACCCCCAAGCCAACCCGCCCCCACGCGAACAAAATGCCAGACAGACACCTCCCACGGGGCATAGAAAACAAATGGATTTTTCATGTTGGATATCATCAGTTGGTTCGGTTTTTACTACTAAACACTGGTGTGGGATTTTATCGCCTGTCCCCAGCCTATTGCGCAGGTGAAGTGCGCCTATGGGGGTTGCACCGACGGACTTGGGAGTGACGTGTATAGGCTAACAATGGCTGACAAATTCGTCATGGAAAAAGTAGTGGATCCGAGTGTGCCTGATATGTTGTCCCATTAACCCAGAAAGCCGAGACACGCAATCATTCCCGGTTTACTTGAAACACGTGTATGGCTTGGCCTGTTAGGGTTACACCTAGAGCTGTGAGATTCTAATTGGGGTATTCTTCTCTGTAGAATTGTACTAAGGTATATCTGTTACCCTGAGATATATAAATCACGATGGTAGGTTGTGCTACACCACTCATTGTTAAATAATAGCTGATAGCGCCCCATTTGAACTTGACTTCCATCAAGTTGTTCTTGAGCCTCAATAAGGGTATGTCATATATCATATCTGTTTTTGTAATGGAACACATTTCATGGTTATCTTTTGCATGTATGTACATATAGGCCTAGTATAATTAATGAATAATGATCATTTGTACAATAGTACTGGTTAAGTCCTGACCTCAAATGACACAGAAGTGTCATAAGACTTATGCATGTATTATTTCTCATATCTGGATTTACGGTTTATCTGATTTGACTATTCCTCCTTAATATTTGATGGATGGGTGTACGTTTCATCTATATAACCTAACATCTCCGTATTATTGATTCTGTATTATTTGAATCAGAATAATCAGTAAGCCATTGGAGGTATACCTCTAAGTTCATATCATGTGAAGCAGTACATCACTAGATAACCTCTCCTGAACCTAGGATTGTATTTCATATTGACTTGAGGTCGGTCGCTATCTCAATGTCCATACATGAACCTGACCCACTGACAATCTACGTAAACATATATATTACCCACATTCCTTGCTTATCGTTCAGATTACTTTACAAGCTTCAACATTGGCCCTTGCCCCTCCCCCTACAGCGTAAGGTAAGGTGGGGTCGATGAGATCGATGCCCATCCCACAGATCTTATACTTCATATAGAAATCTTATTATGAGTAGCCAACTTTGGACCTGCGGCAGAGGCGATCACAGGTTCATCGAACGTCTCTACGGAACCTGACGTAAGAGAAAAAGGCACCTGGGCCAATTAACCTGTATTATCCCCGGGGCGATTTGGCTCCATGTTCCGCCGCCTCCCTATGCTATTATATCCGCACGGGCTTGAATGGTGAAGAACCGGCGCGAGGAAATCAAAGGAACCCTGACATGGGCGCCAAGTCTGGGCATGGGCAGGGCCACCACGACCCAAGGCATTACTGAGTAATGGGCGGAATATGTTGACGGAGTCTAATGGCCCTCTACGGCGGCACGATCAAAGAAACCCCGACCTGGGAATTGGGTTTAGACCTAGGGAGTTGGCCTGGCCACCGCGGCGTGATCAATTGCTGGACACCTGTCAATGGGTTGGGACAACCTAAGTGACTGGAGGTCATTCACCGGGGGCCTTTTTTGGTCCGTGACACAGCATGAGAGTCAATGGCAGGGATTAAATCCAAACCGTCTTTTACGGATCACCTGTACACCAACCGACGTGATATTGGATTATACGATTGTGAACATATTAGGTAAACTTCTTTGAAGGTAGGTCTTTTGGCTTTTGATATTATTTCAATTCGGAGACCCTTAGCCTGTTTCAGGTGTACCTGATAGCCATAATTTTGTAAGTTTCTTCAATATAGCCGATCCCTGTCCAATTCGATTGTTGTGATAGTGGGATTACCCAATTAAACAGTCCCACATATTCATTGTACGACACAGGAACCGTTCAAAGTCTGGATGTCACCCTTGTTTAGAATACACTCATTAGCTGAAAATAGCATTATGCGTAAATATGATACCGTTGTTGATTATACTACATATCTATGTATTAGAACTTGGCCTTATATATTCATACACGAAAGCATCTATATTGATAGGTATTGATAACTACATGGACCATTATTGCCTAATGTGGTTTAAGGAATAAAAAAGAAGGGAAATAGTAGATTAATAATCCCCCCGCCCCGCCTTCTTTCAAATTCATGTACACTACTCGATTAATATCAAGATGATATTACTGGAGGTTGTACAGATATGCAGTGTATGTGGGCCAGATTTAAGCGTATCACACAATTAAATGCAGTCTCACAAAGGGAGACATGAAATAGGAGGTGATTTGTGTTTTCTCTGAACTCCTCGTGTCAAACGGCAGACCCTATTTGTGACCATCTGATACCTGCCGGTTTTTGTATCAACGAAAATAACAAACTGACGTCAAGCAACCGTACTCCTCTCTCTTTGTTGAGGATGTTGGTTGCAGTCATAAAACGAACTGTTATCAGTTTATATCATCGGGTGCGAGTCTAAATTCCATATGACTCCATCTTTAGGAATTGATTATATAGATAATATTATGTTGTTATTTGATGTACAACTTCGTCTGGGTTCAGGAACAGTAACGCTGACTGTTACCCCTCATAAGGTTGCAAGAGCACACATGCATACAGAAAAAGAACTGTCATATCTATATCTTCATGTTTTTTTATATTTAAATCTCTTTTTCGCAGGAAGGATTTCCGGAAATTAGAGTATTGACATAATTCACATTTCTATGATATGATTTCACCCTGATACAATAGATGTTTAACTTTATTTGAGTTCAGGAATGATAATACTGTCAGTCATTCCCCAGGAGCATGCCCTAACATGCAAACATCCAGACCAGGAAATGTTTACAAGATATTAAACCTTCATGATCCCCAGGTTCAAATGTTTAAGTGCATTTCAAAACCGCATGTATGGCCTTCGCCCAAAGGGGGGAGGGATTGATTGAATTTGCACTTGTTGTGAGTGGAACGGCGCCAATTTTCTTGTCAGTTTAACAGGTATTACAAGAAGCACAGGTGGTAATCTGGGTTATTGTGTGCAATCCTACCTACTCACTGTCAGTCAAGCCTACCCGCTTGAAACAGGATTAGCAACCACTCAAAACAAAAACCAACCGCCTAAGCCGCCATAAATAGTAATTGAGACATGCTTAGGGATCAGATTATACGATTGCCTTGAGACCAGATTAGCAAAGGCGAAAGAACCAATTGGAGGGGAGCAGCCACTTAACTGGATTTCTCAGGGTAAAGAGAAGGTATCTTGATATGGACATGAAAACTACTAACTTTTGTATTGGTGAATCATAGATGTAAACGGGTTAAAGGATTTGTGCAATCTTACACTTTAAAACTTTGCAAATGCTTTCTTGCTAAATGGATAAGTGATGAGTTTTACCTCCCAGTAAATCTAAAGTAAGTAAATGATGGGAGCCCGCAGAATGGTAGTCATACATTGTCAATTTATTACCATGTTCTGCTGTCTGCTCTTTGGCTCGGGAGGAAGAGGCTGACCGGCCGATAGAAAACAGACCTGAGGCCTGATGGAGGGGCTTTCACCGTGTTTTCCTGAGGCCAGGGCCACCTTCATATCAAGGCTACGCAGTGGAGTGGAGCAGTTGGACAGGTCGGGGCCCTGGCCGCATACTGATAGGCCGTGACAAAAAGCACCCGTTTGTCCAACCAATCAGAAGTGAGAATGAACCGTTAAAAAGGCCCGGCTGCTGGCTAAATGGCCCGCTTCAGGAGGAAAGTGATAAGTAGTAAGGCCGCTTGCCACCAGGGGTGCTGCTGTCACGACTTACGTATGGCCGCTGTCAGTGCTTTACGCCCGCCGCATGGCCAAGGAAGCCAAGGAGCATTTTTCTAATCATTAGCTGAGCGATGTGATTGGCCCTCGGCTGTCACGTGGTCGCGACAGGACAGGACCGCGGTTACTGAGGCCTTTCAGCCCCGCTTGTCGACGCCAGATGAGAAAAGGACCACCAAAAAAAACTAAGCCAATTGCAACTCCCACCTTGCTACTACCCGGAGACTTGGAAAACAGAGTTTTAACTTGATGCAGGGATGGCATTGGGATCCATCCGAAACAAACAAGGGACAGGATGACGTTGAAATATTGAATGACGTATGCTGAAATATGGCAATGAAATCGTTTAAAACTATAACACCTTAAGAACCAAGGGGATGTTACATGCTAGGAAATGTTGATGGTGAAAATGCATAAGAGGTATAATTAAGCCATGCGTTAAGAGGAGATTACATATAAGATTATTCAAAGAGCATTTCTTCTATCAATTAATATAGAAGATAGGCCTAATACCTTACAAGTGATAACAGTCAGAATAAAATAGAATATCTTTCCCTAGGTAATAATCGTGGGGGCCAGCACTCGACAATCCTAAAAACACTATGAAATACTCTACCACAGGGCACGTAAGATACGCGGATTCGAAATACACATCCTCCTCCGCATGTTTACCTAATCAGGATAGTGTGACGTTCCTCGGTAGTTCGGGGTTTCCGATTTCTACAACAGAGGGACGTGGGGGTTGTTTCGGGTCTCAGCCGGACAGGGAGTCCGAGCAAGAAGCCGAGATGTGATATTAAGTGTCTTGCCTCGCGCACGAGGGGGATTGAGTGGGTCGATCGGGAAATTGGTATTCGTCGACGGGGGAGGGGTGTATCTGCCAGGCTGGACCGAGGGGCCTCAGCCATTGGGTGCGGGGTCCGGGCACTTCTGTTAGTGGGCCGTTTCCTTTGTGCTGGCACTCTCTACGGGGCCCACTGCAGACGGTCTACCCTCGTTCTCGTCCAGCGGGGGCGTCGGGCCGACGGTCGCCTATTGTTTGGTAGCGTGGGGCCGAGCCGGTCGCGCCTTCATACCCCCGATCCCTGGGTTTCCGCATCCTATTTCGGGCCTTCGTGCCAGTCCAGTCCTCCGTTCTCGGGACTCCATCCGGGCCATTTCGTGCTTTCGTGCCCTGTTTCGGTGTCTCGGGTCTTCGGGACCCCGTCCTAACTTTTGTCTAATTTCCTTTAACTTTCACTATTTTACTTGTACTTTCTAGTTAATTAGCCTGTATTGGATCATCTTATCGGTTACCATAGGAAGAAGACACATGTTGACACAAGGAGTACTGCGAAGGAACTCTTTTATTCTCGGGCCTCACCGTCCCTTTTATAGTCTAGTGGTCAGCCCTGATTGGCTGTTTCTGATCACGTGGTCATAATGACGTCATTTCCGGTTTACATTTATCACTTCCGGTTTACATATTTCTCGGGTCTTTCGGGTTTCGGGCTTTTACAATTTCGGGCCTTTCGGGCTTTTCGGGCTTTTCAGGCCTGTTACAAAATATACTTTAATCTGTCGCATCGTCTTACTTTCCATATTTCAACCTTGATAACTGATGAATAGACATTCATCACAATAGGTTACAGCCGAAATTGAAAACGCGTTTCTGGTTCATATTCTCAGCATTTCTCATTAGCTGCATGGCAACTATTCAAATAGAGTAATACTGATTTAGACCAAAAAAACAGACTTGTGTGTCTTTATAATGATATGTTACAACATGAGCGAGCCAAATATTTTGTTGTAAAATTTCACCATTGGATTTTTTCTGAAACTGATTGGCTTAATAACAATAATGTAACTTCTGATTGCGTGACCAATTTTAAGAGTCTTGCAAATTAGGCCTACAACTTGTAATCGATGAAAAAACAGCCTGCTTCTCCACTTGGCGGACATAATTGAAATCAGGAAATTAATACATCGCCACCCCACTCACCAATTTCCCTTTCCCTTGTCCTCTGTCTGAGTACAAAAGTGGCAGTAAGAGAAGCATGGTACAGACAATAGGCCATTCTTTCCATGGGCCTGACCAGAGCCGGTGAGGGAGGGGGGAAGCTTTGGGATGCACAAAGAATGTAGACGGCATGGAATGGAATCCTGCAGTATTTCAGGCCATGCTTTGATCATTAAAAGGCGCCAAATTACATGGCTGGCCTGGCGCCTGACAGGCAGTGAGCTGTTTGGCTCCGCGTGAGTTGCTCGCGACGCGACCTCGTTCTTTGTAGGCAAGCTGTGGGCTCTGGGGCTGTCTCCTGTAACTGACTGCCTCCTGCAGCAGGCTACATACCCCCGACGCTCTCCTCCAGTGTCGGCCCCCACTCCCCAGCGTCTCCTGCACGAGCCGGATCAGTATAACCATCAGTCTCTCCAGCACGTGACAATCACCACTGTCACTTGTGAAAAAGGGGATACCTAGAGCCCTCCGTCTGGCGGGCTGAAAAACATCAAACACGGGGTATATTTACCCGGTTGGGTATAAGGCGGGCGGCGGGGAACACTGCAGGAGAGGGGTACTTTGGGCTACAATGGCTGGATTGGGGATGGTTTTAGGAGCAATCTGCCATCTACTTCCTCTACCCTACCATGTCTCTAAGTGCAGCAAGAACTTTGCCCTGACATACCGATAAAACATGTTGTCAAACTCATTGTTTTTCTCAGCATCAAAGGGTCTGGGGTACCCGATGCACTTGGATGACGTTGGTCGTTTGATGATTGGATAGAATGTACACGTCATATGATTCAATCTTTTCCTCATAATGCATATGTCAGGTTAGTTTAGGATGATGGGCGTGAAATTAACCATGAGTGTTCTGCACATCGATAAAAAATATGAAGTAAGTCCTAACTCACAATTGTGAAACAGAGGAAGCCATTTAGAAGTTTTTTACAATTATTAACACAATCATTATTGACTTTGAAACATCAAAAATGATACCAAAATTAATATAATAACCAGTTTCTTTCTGGAATATAACATGTCAATATGACTCGCATACTAACAGAGCTGTGAGCGTTTGAGTAGGGCCCACTTACCCAATCCTTAATATAACGCTCAATAATAGTAACCCCTTATGTGATACTACTTCGACAATTCAGATGTTATTTTGATCTTATCTTCATCCTCATTTGTGTAAATCAGTCAACCAAAGTATGTTTTATATATAATTATATGTGAATGGCGACCGTGTTACATAGTAGATTGTATTGAGAATATCATCCATGAGCACCCTCAGATCAGCAGAATAACTGACGTTAACAGGTGAGGGTAAAACAGAACAGAATGGCAATTTTAAGAATTAATGCCCTCTGCACATTGTTACCCGTTTACCTGGTTTAATTTGGGAGATGTTACCTGACCTACACGTCCCAATTAATCCTGTCAACCAGGCGCCCACCGAATATTGAGTTATCTGTGTCGACCGACCGCATAACGTCAGCAGGAGTCGGAGCCTGCCCGAATTCCGCTGTAATGGCTCAGCTTGAAAATGGCCAAAAACCAGAGGTAATTTTGAGCCGTTTGGTAATTTCATTTTCGTTTCTCTCAATGCCATTATTCACCACTTATTGCACAATCCTAAGATGTAATGACGGAGGGGCTGAATGAACAATGTGACGTTAATACGTCGTACGTTTCTCTGAAAGGACAGAACCTGGTGATTTTAACACGGTGTCCATCAAAAATATGCGACGCGAAAATAATTGTTTTGTGAATAATGCTTACAGTACATGTGTTATTATGAACTAGTACTTTTTTCACAGTTCATTTTCTGTGGTTTACTCCTCTTCCTACTACATAAGACAAAGAAAAACGTATCATAATATTGTTCATTTGCTGTCAAGACAAACCTTATTAACAAATAGGTACATGAATTCATCATCAGAAACCAAAGAGTAACAGTCATTCCATTTTCTATAGAGCTACACAGTGTTGGACTTCAAGAGGGTACATTCTAATTTACTCTTACTTCGTATGTTTTTATTTGTGAAAGACTTTCTCTTTCTCCTCGAGTTACAAATGCCTTTAGTTTGTTTGATGTTTAAAGTGCTTTCCGGACACGCCCATTGTTACTTTAATATATAAAAGGTTGTACAGAGAAGGTTGTGCACAGAAGTCAATCACGACAACAACCCAGACTTCAGAATATGAGCACGAATTTTGTTATTGTCAGCAGGTACCGGAGAATAGATTGATTAAACTAAAGTTGTGTTCAAAGGAAGTGCGGCGCAGGTGATTGATGATAGAATTTTCTACAAATGATAAACTTGTTAGTCAGCAGTTTATGCATAAAGTGTGATGTCTTAGCTCTACTTTGGATTTTCTTTTCTGCTCACACCATTGTAATAATTTCATATCCAAGCTCTGAGTGTTACCGTTTATGGTCTAAGTGCACAATAGATAGCGCAAACCCTACCCCAGAAAATCGGGCGTGGAATTAATAGAAGCGTGCGAAATCCTGGGCCTGGTGGGTTTGGTCGGTTGTGAACAATCTCCCCTAAAATGAGATGCATCCATGTGGTCTTGGCACTGCACGGGTGTCGGCTACTTGATATGTCTGATCGAAGTGCTGGGATCATCCCCCTACTGTGCCGGATGAACTTTTGTTCTCTGCCCACGTCACAGACTGTGCAGCCCCCATTCTGGCACCAGACAACCAATCAAAACGGCGCTTCTATTGCTTCCAGCCAATCAATACCGTCCTTACAACATCATGATTCCCTTGCTATATTCGCCTGGCGTCGGATGATGTCAATGGCCTACACGAAGGGCCTCCATTTCGCCGGCTGGCCCGAGCACGCCCATAGTAAAACCCATCTCATACACATTGATGTTCGATAATAAAACCTGGGGTCTCCCAGCAGGAAGGGAAATCACAATCACTTTTTCAATTAGGAGTTCTAAATGAAAGGCAGCAGCAGCGGGTTTAAAGATTTGCCTCCCACGGGGTGATATTAATAGCCCTGCGAGATTTGGTTCGGAGGTGTCGCGCCATATTATGGTCAGGCGTCAGATAAGGCAGTCTGCTCGACAGGGGATAAACAGAACCGGGTTTATTAATCCATGAAGGACATTGGGACAGTTTTCATTTCAGGGTGTTTTTCTCCCTTTCTTTTCCCGCCTCTCTTTTACCCGAGCGATCAACTCTGATCGGTCGGCCGGGCGTTGAGTGTGGCGGGTTCGCCCGGCTATGACAGTCGGTGCGAGCCAGCGTTAATGACACAGTAAGCAATGCAGGCACCGACGTTGGCGCGCCCAGCCCCAGCAAAGTTTGCTCCCCTCCTGGGCAATCATCCCATTTGATGTACACGGTTCCATGGCACGTTCACAGCCCAGCATGTTAGCGAGAGGGGCCCAGAGTGCGGAGTGGGCGCCAATGACAGAGTCGGACCGCTGGGGTGGGGAGGGACGTTGGACCGTGGAGGCCGAAGGGCCGGGTGACCGGGTGGGAATGGGAACAGTGGTTAAGCCAGGGTTTCACCTGGTGATAAATCTGAGAAGAGCCTGACCAAATGTATTGATAATTATATACCGATGCACACTGGTATTATATGCAATTCCTTTTATTTTCGTATCATACTGATAATGAGAAGTTTGATTGTACAATGAAATTTTGATGACTTGTTTATATGAACTTGCTAGGATCGGCAAGTGGGAACTTGCTCTTGAAGGTAAGCCACTTTGGGTTTAGGGTGATGGGTAGTCATTGTATAAATAGGGCATGATTGCGGGTGAATAAGGGCGCCATGTACTGCCCACCACAAACCAAGTGAAAATAACTCTGGCACATGAGCACACATGCAGCCACTCGGTAAATATTACATTCTATCTTGTTCCCATCTTAAATCCATACCAGTGTCTTTTCAGCAACGTCTTTCTTCGCTGTCCCTCTACACGCAATCACTCACCCACCCACTCCCACACTAATTTATTCACTCACTGGGATTATAATATAACTTTCTATACACGCAGATATTTACGTCCACAATTATGCAATGAAAGATACAATTACATAACTTAAAAGATTTATTTCAATATCATTCTGAAAATATCGTTTGGGAATGGTTAAGCCGAGCACTGCAAAGTATAAACTGTCATTTTTAGTGCCAAACAGAATGCAAAGGCTCGGCATCCTGCCCTGTTAGGTGGTCCACAACTGCTGAGGCTCTACATCCAGCCCTTTCAGTAGCCCACACACTGCTAAGGCTGTACAACCTACCATTTTAAGTGGCCCACACACTGCTGTGGCTTTACAGCCTGCCCTTTATAGGCCTAGTGGCTGAAACACTACTGAGGCTCTACATCCTGCCATTTTAGTGGCTGATACACAGCCAAGGCTCTATAGCCTGCCTTTTCAATGGCTAACACACTGCTTAGGCTATACATCCTACCCTTTTCAGTGGCTGATGCACTGCTGGGGCTTGACATCCTGCACTTTTAGTGGATGACACACTGCTGAGGCTCTACATCCCATCCTTGTTAGTGGCCTACACACCGCTGAGGCTCCACAACCTACCACTTTTAGTGGCCCACACACTGCTGAGGCTAAACGTCCTGCCTTTTTTGATAGCTAGCACAATGCTGAGGCTCTATATCCTGCCCTTTATAGGCCTAGTGGCTGAAACACTACTGAGGCTCTACAGCCTGCCATTTTAGTGGCTGACACACAGCCAAGGCTCTATAGCCTGCCTTTTCAATGGCTAACACACTGCTTAGGCTATACATCCTACCCTTTTCAGTGGCTGATGCACTGCTGGGGCTGGACATCCTGCACTTTTAGTGGCTGACCCACTGCTGAGACCCTACATCCTGCCTTTAAAGTGGCTGACACACTGCTGAGGCTCTACATCCCATCCTTGTTAGTGGCCCACACACCGCTATGGCTCCACAACCTACCATTTTTAGTGGCCTACACACTGCTGAGGCTAAACGTCCTGCCATTTTAGATGGCTAACACACTGCTGAGGCTTTATATCCTGCCCTTTAAAGGCCTAGTGGCTAACACACTACTGAGGCTCTACATCCTGCCCTTTTCAGTGGCTGACACACTGCTGTCGCTCTACATCCTGCCCCTTTTGGTGGCTGACACACTGCAGAGGCTCTACATCCAACCCCTTTTAGTGGCTGATACTCTACTGATGCTCTACACCCTACTTGTTTAGTGGGTGATACTGCTAAGGGCTATACATCCTGCCCTCTTTAGTGTCTGACAAGCTGCTGAGGCTCTACATCCTGCCCTTATTAGTGGCCTATATTAACACTTAGGAGGCTCTGCATTCAGTCAACATCTTAACTATGCCAATCTGTTTCCATTCTTTAGGATAGCAAACTTAAGTGTATTCAAGCGTCTCTGGATCTTAAAGTGAGCTATTAACTGATTAAAGAGTAATGTCACTAGGCAGCATCCTAATCAGGATTACCAGAACATTATGTTGATAACATCAGCTACATTGCGATATTCTGAACTTGGATTCCTGGAAACGCCACTGCGATTTAATACATGGTGTGCATTAAATGCTCATGCAGTTTATTCAAAAGATCATACCAATATTGAGACAGCTTATCGTTTTGCAAAGTCATCTCAGCTCACGAGACAATGTTAAAACGATTGCTGGCGAAAAAAATGCGTTGATGGTCTCTGAAGAGTAATATTGGTAGTTTTTCTTTCCAATACAGTCAATTTCAGAGTGTTTATATTGTCAATTCCCTTGACAATTTGAAAATGTAATATAAAATATAAGATTGATACTGAAATGTCAACGAAGCTAAAGTTTCACATGCACCCATAACGTCACTCAATACTGTATTACTTTTTATCTTCAATTCAATTTTCAAACGATGCCTGCCTCATGTAATCGAACACAATATGGATAGCTAGACCTTTGCTTGACGTACAACTGAGGCGAAATCTCTGCCTTTCAATCAAATAAATTGTCGATACTGTTGCAATAAGAGTGACATCAAGATGTCTTCAGTAGAGTCTATAAACCAGTTTTAATTACTAATTCCGTCCAGACTGCCAGAGAAGGATTCTTTGATTAGAGACGTCATTGTAAAGAACTTTTAATATTCATAGGAATAATGATGGAACGGACAATGGAAGAAACATTTCTGTTCATCATGCTATATTTAATCCGGAGACAATGCTGGCAATGCTTTATTCTATCCACCCCTCACAGAACCAGACAGACATTCCAAAACATATGTTGATTACAAAGCCAGCACCTTCCTAAAAGGCGTCTTTTAATCCTTATTGAGAATGAAATGGCGAAGTTATGCTGGGGGAACGGATCTGCTTGTTTGTCGTTGTCTGGCCTTTTTAAAGGACAATCGAGACTGACGATTGACCACTCATTAACAGGTCATTATTAATAACCTTTTTAAGCCCAATTATGGGCATTTTCAGAAACATAACCACAAAACAATTAAGTGTTTTTCACGTGTGTTTTTTCAAAATGTCATTTAAAATTCAGAAACGTCACTTCGCTAATTCCTGTGGTCATGACTTGTGACTGGCACTGTTTCACTATTCCGGAATATCCCGATTTTTATACCTAATTTGTCGGTCGTACATTTTCACCACCTGTGATAGGGACCATCTGCTTCTCTGTTACTGGAGGTTGTCACGATCACTTGTAAATAACTGTTTGTGGTCTGACACCTGTCATTATCAATTCCACAGAGCTAATTACATGGTTGACGACCTTGAGTAATCCAATAGGAATGAAAAAGTGCAGGCGTGCATTTCATGACTGACACCTACTGCTGAGAACAATAATAATTCCCACGAATAGAGAGTAAGACTAACTGGTCACCCATGGAATTTATTTCATGACATATTTCTTCAAATAAACTAAATCCCTCTACTCTAGAGGAATGTGGGTCGCTGGTGGTAGAAACCCTATACATTCCAACGTGTGAAAAGGACATAGAATTTGAAAAACCAAAAACAAGGTATTTTAATGATGTTATGTACGAAAACGTTGTGCAACATGAAAAAAAGACTTAGCAAATATCAAAACAACAACAACGCACAGTCATCCAAATTCTTTTTCAGCATGACTGATCCATATGCCCAGTCCAATGACGTCCTACACTCAAACCCCCAGAGTGTAACCCCTGGTGATCAAAAGGTGACGTTATTAAGGGCCCGCGCAGTGTATAGGGCTGTAGCCCTGACTTGTTGACGGCAGGATCCCCGGCCATCTGAGGGACGGGATCAGCAGGGCCTGTGTGGGGTGGTCAGAGCCCTCCACGGTCAGTAATCCGGCTTGTCTTGTAGCCCTTCAGCCTCCCCTTGTCAACGGCCATGTCCGCCGCCATCCCAGACCCCCTCTCTGTCAACTGGAGGGGCAGGCCTAGACAAAAGGCTACATTAAAGAGGTGGGGGGCTGGAGGTGGCTGGGTGCCACCTGGAGGTTGTACCTCTCAGCCCTGGAGGAAGGAGATAACACCGGGCGTTCGGCCCATGTCCTCAGCTGCTCCCGCTACTCGCTCACACCCTGGAGAGGAGGTGCTATAGAGGCGGGTAGTGAAGCGTGGTTATTAATGGGTGTGTCACTTAGAGACGACCGGGACTGCGACGGGCAGGGGGTGATGGGGGAAAGCATGGTTAATATGATAGTACGCCTCGGGGATTAGCAGCCCTGTGGGTGCTTGGTACTCGACCAAACCCTAGATCACTCCTCCTTGGCAATATAGGTAAGATATATCGTTTGAATATATCACCTATATGATATATGATAAGGAGCTACTTACATGGAAAATTCTAGAATGGAAATACATGATTTATAAATGACGTAGCCATTTGTTTCTGAATATCCCATAGGATACATGTACATATCTGTATGCGTGCGCCTAATGTTCTTGTCTGCCTGCAGAGATGGTATCTGTTCAGATTGTATCTTTGCACGCACCCAGAACGTCATCGATCGTCTCGCCGTTTCAAAATTCATGTAGTATGTATTGTAAGATCATCATTTTTCAGTTACGCTATCATCATTATAGCGCGGATCTTTCCATATAATATCAATTACACTACAGATACGGGGATCAATATTACTACAGATAATTGAATTTCTTCCATGCATCACTCTAAAGAATGAGCCTTTATTGTATAAGACTGATCACCCTGCGTGAATAAATGTATCCCATGATGTTCATGGTAAGCAGGCTAGACTGGGCGTCTCCAGTATAATGGGAAGATAAAGGGTATGGGTGGGTCGCGTTATACTTTATTCACACATCTGATAGTGATACATACCACAGGCCCGCTGGAGCTATGCTGTGGGTATGGGGGAGGGGGCGTGTGATGCTCTGCGGACAAGTGGTGTCATGATCGGAGAAAACACTGAGGCTGGAAGAGTAGGGGTATGACGAGATGGGACTGCCACAATAAGTGGTCCATCCATCAAAAGGGCCTTGATGGATAGCGGCGCATTACCTGGGGTGTCGATTTAATTGTACTCCATATCGGCCTGACACATGGCGAGCCTGGTCGTGATGCATCACCTCGTAAGGCCCTGCTCATCTTTATAATGTACGTGCACTCTGACCTCCAACCAGGCCCGCCCCAGCAATACTCCTTTTTAAATAAAAAGTGCGAAAATATGAAAGGAAAATGGGTGGGGATATGATAGTGCTGTGGCTTGTAAATGGGTGGCGACGCCCAAGGAATAGGATCAGGAAGCACTCTGGGAGATACTCATCTCGCCGCATCAGCCGCAGCCAGAATTGGTTTGAGGAGAAAGGTGTAGAAATGGGGACAGAACAATGAGAGCGCACTGCCTGCAGGAATATGACGTATGGAGTTATCGATAAAAATCTCAGCTTCTGTGGAACAACAAAGCGAACTCCACAAGCGTCCGTACTTGCTACAACTCCCCTGTTGCAATTCAGCCAGATAATCCACTGCTGTTATGTAGGAACACTGGGTACAACTGTCCTAAGGGCACAGTGTTAGTGTGATTACATTCAAATGTCATCATAATAATTATCATATTGGAGTTTCTAGCGGGAGTTCTAGCTGCTTTAATAAGATTTTCCATTTCGTTCGGTTAATACTGAATAGCACATATTACCCCCGCTGGTCCCAGAGTTTATTACCTTCTGTTCCACCACGTGGGCCACCGACTGGATATTGCTTGTCCTATCGGCATACAACTTCTGACAATTATCCAATAAAGGCCCGGAATTGCAACAAGCCAGGAGAATAACAAGGACAGTAACATCCGCGTTAGTGAAAACGCTGGTGAGTGTGTGATATTAAAGTCGGGTGTGAGTCTTTGTGGTGGCCAACTGCTATTGATCTGCTGTGGGGACCTTGTCTGGCCCTTCTGTTGCCCTTATTGACCCTGATGTGTCGGGATGGGGCAACACTCACCCCTTGTAGACACTGCAATAGTCCAGTCGGAATGGGAGAGACTCCTGTGTACAATGGTATGGATGGGTTTTTTTGTTGATAAAGCACTCCATTTCTCTTCGGGATTAATGCAGCTTCCTCAAATCACTGAATCTGCTCTTTTTGGAGGTATATTCCAAAGCGATCTTTATGGTTTAAGCGTATGCTTGTCTTCCACCCTGAAACACTAACTATACATTGGTGGGATTTAAGTAAATTCAAATAAACGTACCAAAAGTATTATCGATCATAAGTGTCATTACATTCTACTTATATCTGTGTAACGTAGTCCCATTACAGTCTTCTTATAGCTGCGTTACTTACGGCATATGTCGGTATGTCTTAGGGATGAGGGGATCTTTATCAAATTGGTGGTGGACCATTCGATGAGAACTGAACACTTCCTCAAATTTTCACAACTCTTTGTACATCAATAACCAGCCTCTCGCCAAAGTCCCGCTGTTCTTGAAGTTGTGCCTCTTGCACGGGGGTGGACGGGACTTGGGATACTGTGGGGCTGGGGCTGATGCATTTTGATACATTCTTGTACAATCATTGGTTAACCCAGTCACATGGCTTATTTGTGATGTCACTTCTGGTTTGCACTTTATCTCGTGCAGTGACCCAATTACCCAAACTCTCATGTCGACACAACACCACAACGATATCTGCAAATCATGTCATTCAACTCTGCGATAAGACATTAAACCTGTTGTTCTGCCATTTTCTATACATTCTTACATTCTTTCTTTGTTTAAACACTCATGTCAATATTATGAATTATCACGAATTCATCACACAATCATCACATCTCACCATTGTACCTAGTAGAAACAATGAGCCAGCAGTGCGTGTGTAAAGCAATGGAGTACACCAAGTAAATAAACTCCGAAACCAAAAGAAGGGCCTAGGTAAACTTTGACGAACAGTCTCCGGCGTGGTAGGCGTTCTCCTGTTGGTCGTTGAGGAAATCCAAATAGTACTCTGCCACGTCTTGGTTTGCAGGGAAACAGGCCCTTGAGGGTGTGAGCGGTGACGGGGTGGGAGAGGATGGTTTTAATGTGGACAAGGCATCGGTCCCAGGCCTAGTTCCCCACTGTCAACAGTCACATCTCTTCACCATTATGGGGTGCCAAGCGCAGACGGTTTGATCTAGTTTCTGGCAATATAAACGTAAAAATGTTTATTCATGATTGTGGTATATCAGCAGTAATTGCAACGAAGCAGATGTTGAGATCCTCTCTTGAACTTGGTATTCGAATTCATGTTACTATCAGTCTGACTTAAACAAGACTTCATCTTTAACTAAATAAAGGACAGTATGGTTAGAGCATATTATAAACTATTTATAGATAAGACATACAAAACATTTTCGAAAATATTGAAAGCTCCTTTGAAAACCAGTATATTAGTACATTACTCCTTGAAGATAACTGTCGATTAAGGGTTGAAGTGTCTTGCACTTGGTGCCCACCTGCCGACTCCTCCAGCACCCTCCTCCCCGGCCTCGTATTTCACCTTAAGTATTGTCCCGGGAAAGAGGGCGGGGATGCCCGGGAGGTGTTCAACACTCTCCGCACGCCGGGATGTCATTTAGACAACGTCCACACGCCGTGGAGAAAATCATTGCCCTCACTGCTTGTTTCCCCTTAACGGGTCTGGTTCTGGAGGAGAGGAATTAAATGGTGGCCCTGGACGGCCGGGAGAGTTTGGATAGGAATTCTTTCCTGAAGGAACAAGATCTAGGTATTCTCTGAGTAGTTTGTGGGGTAAGAAACGATCCACACAGGTAGGCACGAATAGGTATAGTCCGAAATCAAAATGGATTTGTCACATTTATTTTGTGTTTGTCCTATATTGGAAGTTAGGAGTGAATCATTTCGGGGAATTGATTCTATTTAGGTCAGATTACTTGTTGTTGATTACCAAGCCATAAAGGTAGCTACAAAAGGTGATCAGGGGCGGGTCCAGGAATTTTGGAAAGGGGGGGGGGGCACATGTTAAAAAGGGTCGCCGCCACCTCCCAAGGTCTCCAGTTTTACATTAAAAACTCGAAATTTTGTCCAAAAAAGGGGGGGAGCGCACGCTTCATGTACCCCCCTCTAAACCCGTCCCAGGCAATACATGTACAATAATGTTGGTAAGGTGTACGAACCTTGCCAACAACGTGGAAGTCCTTTCTTGGCTCAGCCATAAATAAAGACGGCTGATAAAATCTGAGCTTAAAACTGCGATTTCTACAGGGAAGGTTACTTGCATCCGCTAACCAAATCATCTTTTTTGTTAAGTATCATGGCTCATAAAGTTAAAAGCTTCTGGAGGTGTTGTCTCATAACCAGTTAACAGTAAACACGTGTTTAAGAAGAACACATGTTTTAAAAGAACGGTTCTTATCGAATAGCCGATCCTGTGGTTCTCTTTGCCTGTTCTATTACCGTATGAGAGTAAAACAAGCACTTCGCCATCAATCGGGCAGAAGTTTGAATAGGCACTTGAGACTCGGTAACAATGATGAATGTTTCTGAGATTTGGATCATGAGACTAATATGATTTAAAGTTTTAAATATTGTTTCTGTATTTTAAGTCTCATGAGCATCTACCCACATAGAAATAGAACTGTTCCATGAAGTGCAAGTTGCAATCCCCAGATTAACCTAAAACACTAACACTAAAAACAGATTAGAAATAGGTTATTTTTAACTCAGTAACAAGTAGGGAAATGTCAAATGATAACTATTTTCATATTTTGAGTATTGAAACAGGCTATTGGAAACCAGTCCACCTTTGCGGGAATTCATCATAAAAATTAATTTCTGCTATCAACTTAATCTATTCTGAGAAGGTAAACTTTAGGATTGCAAAATCGTTTTATTAGAGACCAAATTAATATAGACAGACAGCTGTTTTGTGTTCTTGAAATGACATTATTTGTGCTCTAAGAACATATCCTCAGTTCTCTATGGAGTACCTAATTACTTCAGAGTCATCCGCAAATGGAATACTATTTAAGATGTGATTAAGTGTGATTCATGGAACGAACCTTGGTAATCTTAACCTATTTTTCAGGAAACTAAGAACCCAGCCAATTAGCCTAATTAGAGAAGCATGTGGGTGGAGTATTTGTTAATATTAAGGCGGGTTGAGATAGATGCCCAGTTTTAGTACATTAGGCCAACAGGCCGTTAGTGGTGTTTACCTAACTCACCATCTGGGGACTGTCTACAAGGACCGGTGCAATCCCACAAATAGGCAGCCGGCGTTAGCCTTCTAATCCCTCATTGCCGGGTAGGAGGACATTATACTTCTTAATTCCAGTACGCGTGCCTTTTAAACAGGGTCCCCGCCGCTGAGATTGACAATCTACGATCGATGTTTTCCTTCGGCCCCCCTGCCCAAGCTCTGTGGGCGCGGTCAGTGGGAATGAAAGTGGCAGGGAGGGCTTTCTTGGCTTTTTGTTGTCTTTTTTCTCGCTGGGCTGGCCCGTGTGAATGGAGGATGGCAGTTAAAGTGGCGGGCGCCGCCGATAAATCACCCCTTCAATAGAAGCAGAAATGGATCAGAAAAAGCCGAAATAGGATTAGCATGTCAATTGGAAGACGGGCCTTGGCCAGGGACGGGCGTTATATCTCTCAGCTGACCCAATCCTGGGCTCCGTCGAGGGATGGCTGGGTTTTACCAAAAGGGGATGAGCTGCTCGGCGACAGGGGGAGTCGGAGAACTTCGCCGAGTGAGCGACTCCGGTGGGGGGCCTGCTCATGAAAAGCCCCTGTCTACAGGGCTAGGATTTGTCAAGCCGAGTCCCGGGAAACCTCTCGTCACCAGCCGAGAGCCTCGGATAGCCGGCTCAAACGTTGCGCCCCGGATTTAATTGAATTTGACGTCTTCATCGCCCAAGCGAAGGGTGACAAAACCCTGCCAATGGAATTTTTCAAAAGCGACCCGACGATGGTTATTGTAGGAGTTCCGGAAAATGATTTCACTGCGTAATCCGATATTTCTGCCCTCCTGATTCCATTCTTTTGACAAACAAATCCGATGTTTCGTTTTTTAATTGATAACATGGAATTATTTTGTAAGCAAGTCAACGAGTCGGCTACCTAGCAATCATGCCGTGATTACTCATCCGATGCTGATTAAAATAGTTTTTTTCTCCATTGAAAGTTAATAAAGATACAGAAGACAATAATGAATAAAAATTGCACTATGAGATTAGACATTTTCTTCTCCTATCAAAAGAAGGCAGTCCCAGTTCTCAGACAGAAGATTCATTTCCTCCTGCCATGGACTGTGTGGTTGAATTTGTAAGACATGTGTATAAATAGAGATAATCTGATAACATCTAGCCGATCTTTTGAGCATAAAAGTACACTCTCTGGTTACAGTACACATGTAACTTTAGAACGGAAAAAGGATCACAATAATCCCATGAACCTAACGATGCGGCATTTTCCTTGTCTTCCCTTAATGAATCACAATCCAGGCGACAGGAATTTAATATTTGACTAAAGTGGGAATGCGAAAAAGGCGTTGACATCGGCACACGGAGGACGAGTGGCTTAAAATCTGGACCTGTCTGAGAGTCAGTGAATTATTCAGAGCAGTGTCGGAGTCAAATTCCCCTTCCTTGAAACGATTGAATAATTACACATTGGAGGAGCAGCGGTCGACGGTGTTTGGTCCCCTTTTTGACGGCCGGCGAAAGATGTGTCCATCTCTCTGGAGGAAACAGATACCTTAACCTTCCGTTTTCACTGTTAGGCGCCGAGGCAGATTGTGTCTTTTATCTGGCAGGAAACGTGAACCTGCAGACAGCGCTAACACGGGCCACGTCTGGTCTCATTGACTGCCCCCTTCAAAGGGCGGCCTACACATAGGCTTACAGCTACTGTTAGCCGAATAATGTAGACTGTTAGGCTTAAGGCTGATACATCATGTATTCTTTAACAGGAATCATTACGATAGGATTTCTTAATAACTTTACTCGTCTAAGTCATTTGCATTATTATGTGTGCAAAAGGAGTTGCTTTTGCGGACTTTTCTTCTTTACAATAGAATTTACATTAATTTGCTAGAAGGACCAATTCCCTTATCCCCATTATTATTTTACATCTTATCCCCAAGAAAACAAAGCCAACTTCTCCTTCTCTTTGTATTAATTCTTGATCAAAACCCTCGTCATGTGTACTTCCTTTCTAGATCTTAATCTTTTAGCGATTTAAAATAAATATAGCAGCGTAGAATATCATAGAAGCTTTTGAGCACTCGAATGTACACTAATACCCATATTTCCCTAAAAGAAGTTAAATATAAAGCAAGGATGGAGCGACCGTGTATGCTTATTAATTACGTATGTACGTTTAAAGTCCAAATTTGGTTTAATACGTAAGGAGAAATGTATATATAAACCAATCTTATCCCGGTTCTCTCGACATGAGTAGTATACGCAAATCGGAAAATATAGCAGGCAATTGTTAAAGTCTAACAACATTGGGTATGGCGTAAGGAGCTCGGAATAATCAGATAAAAGCTAGATAAAGTAAAGTAGCAGTCGTATTTCAGGAATTCTTCCATTTCACACTATTAAACTTTCTTGACCCGTAAATCACTATCAGTAAGTCGACAGCGTAGTAGCTAATGGCGAGGCCATTAACTGGAGCCCGAACCCTGCGTCTACCACCCAGACGCCTCCTCCAGCACCCACTGGAAGCACCCCCAGGTGATTACCACAGGCAGAACAGCCACAAAGATAACACAATTATATGCGATCTAATTAGAGACAAGGATCTGCTATTGATCATAATGATACCATTATCACTGTCTTGTCAGATTAATGTTACCTTTTATCGTGGACATTACGACCAGGCTCTATCGCCAATAAGGCTGTTTGTCATTTTTGTCAGTCTATATTGTATTTGAATGCCTGCACCAAAGCCGGTGTTTTCTCAAAGAATAGCTGCCCGACATTCAGCCAGAGCTACTGTGATCGTAAAAACGACGAGTTATTCAGGGTGTCTTTTGTTCTCCACACAATGTATTATTCCAACACATCCCTTACGCCCGTCTATTAGAGCCCGAGGACGAGTCAGTTGACAGGCCCTTCCGAGCTATTCCAACTCCATACTTTGATAGTGCCTCAATGAGAAAAATAAAAACATTTCCTTCATATAATTTATGCATTATTTAGAAATTTCTATTTCTACAGTTCTCATTATCGTTAATGCTGCCGACACTCAGTCGTAGGAAGGGGGCATCTGTTATGTCGGAGTTTTACCTTCAGGCCTACTAAAGTAGGCTGGGCATCTGTCAGTCACATTTATTCATTTATTTCCCATTAGTTGGCCTAGGCAGGCGGCGTTGAGCGGCCTATTAGGCCTCTACTGGCCGCTCCCACGGATGCACAATGCATTTGTTTCTCGCTCCATCTTGGCCCGGGTCGAGCCCCGGCGCGTGATAGGTGCTTACAAGGGCATAATGGATCTGTGGCCTGGATCTAACAAGACTGTCACCTTAGATATCCCCCTCCGCTGACCATCTTTGGGTCCTCCGTCCCTCTTTCACTGGACCCTTCCATCACTGACCACTGCTCCAAGTCCCCCGCCGTCTACTCCTCCATCTCTAGCTTTCTCGCCAGACAGCTCCGCCTCGGTGAGGTATCGAGTGTTAGCCTGGCACTCTGTAAACATGAAAAACACTTGCGTCATACATCTGTCAATTTGACGGATTCAAGTAAGGATGTACTTTTGTTATCCATCAAAAATTTAGGATGATACAGAAACGAATATTTCAACTTGAATTGATATTTGTAATTCTATGGAATACTTTTTTTTTCTCTTGGACGGCATTGTTTCACCATCCCACTCCATCAATGATTTAGGCCTATCATTTTATCACTTTATGCCAATCACACTAAGAAAATCGACATAAACACCTAGTGTGGTATAGGACACCCCCTTCTTCCCCCACATCCTCAGACCTCTCCTAGGCCGACCACTTCGCATGGTGGCCGCCAGGATCTCTCATTGACCTTTCCGGGGGGCTTAATTCACCTGGAGGGGAATCCCATCTCTTGACCTGGGGCATTTGTATGGCGGCGGTCGTTAACCGACAGGCCCCGATCTCGAGTGGTTCTGATATGATGGCCACTATGGGTCTGGAGGAGAGTGTGGGGACGGATGGAAGCCAATAACCATCTACTGGTCGCAGGGTAAAGTCTGAATAGATTAGGTGTTCATTATGAATTACATTGAGTTGAACCTTCTACCTTTATAGTTTAATTAGTCAACAATAATTTTAGAGATAATACTATGAGTGCATTCTGTATACATCGTCCACATAATCATATATATTAGTAACTCTATAATAACATTGTAGTAACATATAAGTAGAGAGCTAATGAGACAGGTACCACTAAAGTTACAGGGGAACAGTTATCATAGAATGGTGATAGCAAGCGCTCCTTATGAACAACAGGCTGCACTCAAGTAACAAATTGCATGGGTAACGGAAGATGTTTACGTCTGGGCAGTATAGGGACGTTTTAGAGAAGGTTAGGTTTTGTCCCACATTGACGTGAACATGACTTCTGGAGCCATCTTTTTCTATCAATGTCTTCATGAAATTATAGATTGATTAAAGATTCGATCCTGGTGTTGACGTGGGGCAATATCTAAACCTCTATTTTACTTTATAATTGTTTGTGGACCTGTGAGGCTCGCCTTTCGAAAAGGGTCATAATCAAGAATGTATATTTTGTTTAAGAAACTCTTCTTCCTTCCGACAGCGTTAGACAAATCCTAATTAGTCACCCTTTGTCTTCGGAGCAGTCATTCACTCCTTGTCGTGAAATAAGTAAGCTCCCATATCAGACGTTGACTATTCTATAAGCGGGTCCAATATCAGACACTGACAGAAATCTTAGAATGTTTTGACTCCTTCTAGAACTGAAACACTAGAATAGCCTGTACAGATTTCTTTCAACTAGAAACTCTCGTTTGAACTCCGGTTTTCTTTACTACACCAGTGGGCTATTGTTGGATATTCAGTTTTTAGCCTTCTATTGTAGTTTACATGACAGAGTATTTCTTCAAATTACTTAACCCTTTCAAGACGCCACAGAATATTCATATAATGCTAAATAGACACCAATTTACTTAAGGGATATCCCCAAAAGACGCCACTAATAGCAACAAGTTATGAACTAGACAAATAACATGCTAAAACATGAATAAAAAATAATTATTTTCCAAATGGCAATAATTAGACGGCATAATACAGACCATTTCAGTGCTTTGAAATAGAAAAAATGTATTTGATGTACATTTGAGCATGAAATTTACAATTTTGATATATGTGCTATGTATCTGTGAGGCATCTGGCGTCTAGGCCTGGTGATGCTTGAGAGATACAGGTGTCAATTGGTGGTGATGCCTGAGAGATACTGGCGTCCTTAAAGGGTTAAATCTAATAATTATTGAGAGTTGTATACACTCTGAGTTGTATTACACTAACCGATATTTTGAATCTAAGTTATACATGTATATCGGTAGCTGTAATAATTTATAGTTTTATGAATTGGCAGATTTAATCATTATGCATTATTAGACTGTCATGATTATTAATTTTTACGTTAAGTATTGTGAACATCATACTGTATCGTACTACTACCCATGGGTACATTACCACAGTTAACAATTTTGAATCTTTGTCTGGCTTTTGCACTAATAATTCATTGAAGCTTACATCCTCCTTTCAAATATCATTTTTACTTTCCTGTATTTGATAATACATGTTGCATTAGGCCTTCTTTGTAGAGAAGCTACACAGAGGTGTGGATGTTTTTCCCCGCAGTGGATAATTCTGTATTAAGTAACATGTTAATCCTGCTCTTATTTAATAAAAGCACGCAGATGATGCCAATACAGAAGGCATGTTGCTATTCCTCAGGACAGGAGCGTACAGGACCTCATAAAAGAGTCACATTTAATTTAGAATACATTGTAATGTAATGCGGATAACCTTGCTGCTCTGAGAAGATCGCTTTTGTATTCTGGCATAATTGCAATATCTAAAAGCAATAAAAAAAATCTAAAAGCTGATAAGGCACCTGCCCGTCCTCTTATCATAACCTTGAGCTGTTTTCTGATTTCGGATCAGACATAATTATGCAAAACTGTACAGCTATAATGAATCATGGTGTTCCATCCTCCCATGCGGTCTTCGATTTTAGTTGACCATCGCCGCTAAGGTTTTACCTTCGTGTCTCATTGCCAAGCCCATACGTTTAAATATGTGCCTTTCATGCTATCAAAGTTGGGTTATCAAAGAGAATAATCGTTTACTTATTGGTGAATCTGTGTTCTATTTGGCTTATTTTACGATATCTCCAGCGAACTCTTATGGGTGTTAGCGTATGGAGGTGCTGTAGATAGAATTCATTAATTAAACACATCCCCGCAATACCTTGTCGAAATTCATTCGTTTTATAGTGGCATAATTACGAATATTTCACATGTACAGGCATAGAATTCACCGGCTGATAAAACACTGATGTTGCTTCAGCAATTAGCTGAAACATGGCATATTCAAATTCCCTATATAGCCTTTCGTTCCCTTTAAAGGTTGACGCTTCATCGTGCCCTTGGGGAAATGTTTGACATTTGCCATGAAGGAGATGTTCTAAAGCTAATTTTACTTGCACATAAATTTAAGGACATAACCAATGGCTATAGACTACAGTGACATAGATTTTATGAGAAAACTATTAGGTATTTCCATTTCAATTTATTAGTGAAAGAATATTGTGGAGTAAATATGTTACATCAAATAACCACAACTGACATAATTTATTTTCTCCAGGAGAAATTACCTCATAAAGTTCATCGGAAAACTGTTTAATTAGTTATGCGGATAACTATTCTCTCATCAGCAGGAGACAAGAATTGTTATATTAAAAGGCCATTGAACTGAAAGACAAGAATAACACGATAAAAAGCATACAACTGTTTGGTACAGAAGTAGGAACGGCAATTGGAACGAGCCTACGAAAAATTACGGCAAATGAGCGAAAATCCTTTTCAAGCATAACATTTGAATAAACACCCATAGCCTCTCAATAGGTTAAGAAAAATATAGCTTAAGATAGTCTTTGGACCGGTCATCGGTGGAGATTAAGAGATATGAGAGTACTGAGGAAACAAGGGGTGGTACAAGGCTTGTCTGGGGAGGAGAGACAGCACAGCACTCCCAAGTGGGATGGGAGGCAGTCATACGACTAACACCGCCGGTGAAAATCATTATTATTCTAACTACACACATCATTTGCGAATCGCCACATTTGAAATCATTAATCAAACCGATCAGCGTCGTGCCCAAGCATGATTGATAAAACCCTAACATGATAAGCAGCCATATTGAAACGAGTAATTGAACTGGCACGTGGCAATAACGTAGGAGAATTGGAGGAGGGACTTTCTTTAATCATTCTACGTCTCAATAGTAAAAGAAGTGGCATGAGGAAAGAGTACTTTTCCATAGCACAATGGTTCTAAATACTATATAATGGTTCGGATTGTGGCCAATATGAATGGCCGGAAGTTGTCAGGAGGCGAGACTTTGCCATTTACCACTTCAGTGAAAGGAAAAAGGAACCGTTTTATTAAAAGACAAACAGCTGGTCTGTTAAGCTCCAGAATACACGTTAGCTTTGAGTCCCGGGTCTGAAGGAAACTCCACAGCAAAAAAAAAATGGTGGAGCCCATTGGGCGGGGGCCCTGTGCAAGGTGCCAGTAATGATATGGAAGTGAAACAAAGGCAAACATATTGACTCTCCCATCGCGCATGCCCATAGCTCCTTGGCAGTGGTGACCTCTCCTTGTGCCGCCATGTTTATCAACGTCTGGCGCCACCTGTTGGTGCAGCCAGCGCCATCTACTTCCTGTCAATGACAGATAACCATCATACTTTAACACTGCCTAGCAGGGCAGGTATACTGATATGATGTAAGATAGATGCCCCGACACATATACATCCTCCCGGTTGCCATGACAACCTAACTAATAGATCTGTATTTTTGGGTAACCCAACTAGCATTAGATATTACTTTCCTCCCCTTCCGCACGACCCCCATATAGATGATTGTCGGATTATGCACTGCAGTAGTAGACTTTCCCATACTGTGCGAAAGCTGGCAAATGCTTCAAGGATAACCTCTAGAAATTCTCTCAAATGTAATTTACTAATAACTAGGTAAGTCAATAATGTGTTCATGTTGGCTAGGATGATAGATAGATAATAAAAAAACTGTTAAGGTAAATAATCCCAATCGTGGCAAAGACAAAGAAATATTACAGCAAATATTCAGCTTTAAAATTATTTGGCACACCTTTCAGACGATATACTGATGTGCAATGCCATATTTATGATAAGCGTAATTCCCTTATGATCGATGGCTTTGTTTCTGGAAATTTTACAGACGTCTGTCGGTGCAAAACCCTGAACGCGAGACCCGAGCAGGTCATAAATTTTTGTGTAGGAATTATGGTTTCTGGGGAAATAAAACGAGTCCTCGTGTTTCTAATCCATTCCGAGTGGGACAGGGCCCTGAGGCATGGTGAGGAAACACGACCCTAACACGTTCTTCTTGGTAAACTTTGGTACTAAAACCGCAGCCAACATCGACGCCTCATCCGCGAGTAGTTTAGTCCGGCTCAGTGTAGCATGTGACGTGCAGGCGGTTGGCGACGAGCATCTGATCTCTTGATGGACACTAATGGTCAGTCCAGTCGGCCAGCCCGCTGGCGTGGTCAGTGTACGTGACCCTCCGCCATCCCTGACCACAGCCACCTCTCCTCCTGTACCCTCCTGATGCGCAGTATAGGCCTCGTCCATTGCCTCCAGCACCCCCTGCCCTCCCCAGCCCTGTCTGGCTGCCGTTCTCCTCCCGCGCAAATACCCCTCCTCATCCATTCTGACCCGCCTTATAGACTGTCATGAATGTTGCAGCAGCGCCGGCTCACTTAGAAGCCAGAGGAATCTATTATAACCTTCACTCGTATACATTCTGAATAATGTAAAAGGCGTTTTTTTCTCTTCAAGGGTTGTCTTTGCTGGCAAATACATGGCACTCGTTTTATGGACCTCAGTGGAGGCTCGTGGACAGTGTTGCTGCCTTTTTCTTCTCTTTTTACACTTTTTTTCCATTCCCATTTCGAATGTGTTATTTGGCTAGGGCTGTTCACTCCATACGTACTTCCCCGCAAATCAGAGGCCATCAGTACAAAACTAGCTTTTCAGTCTGGATGTTCTCATTTGAATAGAATGAGAGCCGGACATCAGTGAGCGCGTGTTTTAGTTTACATTGCTTTCACAGACACTTTTTGAGGCAGTGCTGTGAATATTAATGTTGTGACTATATTCACTTCAAACGACCCTGTATAAAGTAAAACATTATTTGTTTTATAAAAAGCACATCCATGCTATAAAAAGCTAGACTGTTGAATATTGCCAGACGACGTCTAGATCATATTGGCAAGCTAATTGACTTTTCAGCGCCTCGTGTCGTTTGCCGGCTGTCGCCACAGTTGATGCTTGGGCAAGTCCCATAAATACAGAACGTTTATATCCGGCCCTTTCACACAGAAAACGCCTAAATGGGCATATCTCTGTCTATCTAATAACACAAAACGTCCGTTTAGGAGCTGGCCCAAACTGTGATTACCTTTCAGACTCGATAGGCAGTTTACATCCAACCAACCAACATCCCCATGCAGAACAAATAGACAATATTACGTGCCGAGCGAATGGAAGATTTATTTTTCCATTCTATATCATTCTCGGTTATTTCAACACATTCCTGCGCCTGGGTAGTGCGGTATTCCTCCAGCGTACGGTTTGCGGCCGGCTGGGTGAATACAGGGTGGAGACCAGGGCCATTGGCCGAAGTCCTCCAGTGATTGGTGCGGCAGAAGGAGCAATAAGTGTTTATCTATTTTGGTTGTCCCCTCAGTCCAGCACCTGATGAGTCTGGGCCCTTGGAGAGGGGATTGCCATACTTCACCCATACAATAGTAACGCAGCCATGGTGTGCACGGAAGGTTGGCTATATACCGTTCGACCACCGATTCCTACCTTTTGGATGTACCTCTAGTTTTTCTTAATATTTCCAATCAAAGATGGCTCAGTGAAACTTTCAGGTTGGATGAGAGCTCGAGATGCAAAAGACTTCAAGCAAGTTCAGCCCTCACTACAAAGTTCAATCTAGTAGTGTTTTGGTTTTTCTGTCATTCTCAGCGAACTCATCTTTGAATAGTTAGACTAATTATTCTACTTACTGATTACGAAGTCTAATAGGTCTGATTATGCCGCCAGGACACATAATGATCTCTTCTAATGCTTCTAAACAGGTACAAGTGATTGAGTCTATTGGTTCATGCTAGGCTCAATCTCGTTATGCATTATTCGGGCGAAAATGATCAATATTGAAGTAAATACCATATTTGCTGCCAGAAAATGCAAATAGCTCATCATATACACCCCCTCCTGAACTCTCCAAATTTATGATGACATAGCATGTGTTTCAACAATTACCCCTACTTACGCGCGGCCTTCATTATGGTTTAATGAGACAAGGGGGCTTTTCCCTCACAATTGGCCGCCAATTACTCTTTGCCAACGTAGGCAGGGGGTAAATAATACATTCATAGACACGGTGAGGATCCCATTCAGGCTAATACGACCGAGGACATATTGCATGCATCATTAGCGCAGCAATGGCACGCAGTAGAATGGTGGGCCTATTAACATCTAATACCGCTGAACACTCTGCCAGGAGATGAAGAGGTGCCGTAGACATTCTATATGCTGTGTGCATCGACCCATCAGGAACCAGGGAAAACTTAGCCGAGACAAGCCACATGTCGATGGACTCTTACGATTGGGGACGTGAGAAGATTATCCGATTAAGTTTGTCCCTTACAATGCTCCCGGTTTATATGGGCAGATGAACAGTTATTTACCAGCTTCTATACGAGTGTTTAAAACTTAACGTTACTCCTACTGTACGTTTCACCTTAGGGGAATCTAGTGCACAGGCGTATAGATCCAGCAAAGAACAAACCAAAAACTATTGATTAGATGAAATTGGGGATGCACTCTGCTGCCTCCGGAGGCGTTCCCAGAGAAAATTGCAGGCGTCAATTGCGTTCGTCCTTGACTAAGTAAGTTGTCGCTTTAAGATATGAATGAGCACCGGAAAATGAAGGCAAAGTAAGGCAAAGATTGAGAAAGGTCGAAACGAATGGACTGAGTGTAGTATCATTTAAAACGGATTGGATTACATTCGATATAACAGTATAAGGTACCATCAACTCGAAATAAGTCCAAATAATTCAAACGTGCCACAAAAAAGTAATGCTGTAGCAAACAGTATTACTTGCAGCATCATTTCTGCCAATGTATTCACATGGACGTATTCGGATATCTATGGGAATCAATGGTCAACAGATATCTAAATTACTCTATGCAGTCCTGGGTAATCGGTTAGACTGATAAAGCCATCAAACATTTAAGCACAGGGACCTGTACTTATTGCAAAAACGTGCAGCATAGGACGAAATTATACTCTTTCATAACTCGTGTTCTGTGTTCTTAGTTGTATTGTCTGTATGGACTATACCATGTGCGCGGGGAGCTTTGTGGGCGGATACATGATACGGAGTAATGCAGGGAATAGGGACAATGTGCCGCCATTGACGTAGATGTTCTAAATACAGCACATGTATGCACAATGTATAGCCTTCATAGTCAGAATATTAAAAAGAGAAGGAGCTATCACTAGCAGAACAAGGATAAATACAGGTATATATTAGATGCTAAAGAAATCGAGCCTTCATAGCTTTCCAGTCTTCCCATCCCCGGTCGCCACACAGTCTGTCACGCTCATGCCACACACGCCGTTACATCGACTACTCGAGGCAAGTCCATAACTCTGGAGAGGGCGGGGAGAGAAGAGATCTCTCCAAACTTTGCCGGCCCACCGCCACCATTGGACCGGCGACAATCGGTCGTCAGCACCCCGCTACCTTTCCGCCGCTGCCTTCCGCGCGGAACAAACACTCCAACAGCGCCATTCCCATGTAGCTAATCTGATAACGTTGGCGACAATATTTGCATTGCGCGGCGATTGCATCGAGGTAATAAGCACTATTTGCGACCACCTCGAATTGGCGCGGCTCGCCGGAAACGACAAGAGGGTTCCCCGCGCGACGGTCGCGACCGACCACTGCGACGACGGTTATGTCAGGTTTGGCAGCACGGTTTTGTTGGTGGGAGACCAAAGGCTGGGGCGGACCTTCTGTCCACGACAAGTAAGGACGGGTAGAGCTGCTCTGAGCTGCTCTCTTGCTTTAGGCACATGTCTGGAGCAGCTTTCTGAGCTGAAGAAGAGCTTTTCCTTTGCCGTCAGTCAGCTTGAATGGAGGGAAGACGCCGCCTGCCAGTTCCAGTGGACTCGGCCTGAGATCAGGAGGCTTGACCGCCACCAAACCCTGATTGGTTTCTCCAGCGTAAAGCGATGCCCCCTCTACTTATTGCCATGTCAGCCTGAGAGGCTTGGTCAACTTGCCTGGACATCTGTGGTTCGCACTCATCGCACACACCGACATAGTATAAATGGAATGATAAGATGATTTGAAGTGTTATCATAATTGAATAACTGCATAGTACACTGTACATGCACATACACATGTACATTGCCAGTCATTTGTTTTCCCCTTATCAGAATTGTGTTTTGTATATAGTTACATGTTTAATCATACTTTTCTCACATGTTATACCAAAATAGCTAACCCCATTATAACTCCCACCTGATAACATCTGTGGCAGATTGTACGACTGTGGCCTTTACAATGGCTCATGTCAACCATTACCTTAGAGGAAGGGAGCGGGGACACTTTTCCCATCTCTCTTCACCCCTTGACCCGCCATCCCACATAGACAAGGGCCGAGGAGCTGTCTATCCATGGGATCGCCCATGTAGCTTAGAAAAGACGCCGCCACTATGAAGAGGTCTCCAGGGTTACTCCTGCGCCGACGGAGTCAGCCGCACCCCTTGCTTGAGTGGCTTTCCGGATTGGGCCGCCGCTGGCCCTTATTAAGCTTTCACATTGACCCAGGAGGCGGTTCGGAACGGCTGCTCTGAAAGCTACCCCCAGCGGCAGGGGAGACCGTGGAGGCAGTGGGGGCCTGCCCCTGCCCACAAAGCGACACGGAGCGGGGTGCAGTGGGCCAGATCCCGGCGGCCGTGGAGGAGGGGCCGATCAGTGGGGTAGGGGGAAGAGGGAGGCGTATCAAAGCCCCGCATCGTAACTAACGGACGGCCCATTGAAGGCTGCCGCACTGAAAGACATCCCCGCATCTCGGGCCGGCGTCTGGGGAGTTTAGATATTGCCCAACTAACGCCGGGGTCCACTTCTGGTCAGTCTCAAGGCGGATACTGGAGGGCGGGGGTGGGGTGATGGGAGAGAGGGTGGGAGAGATTCATCCACCTACCCCCTTACCCATCACCTCAAGGCTCTGCAAATGTCAAAGAAAATCACCCCTTGAGTACTCGGGCAGAGGGATAGCGGCCGCAGGAGTAGCTGGAGAGGTGGGAAGGTCACCGACAAAAAGGAAAGATGGGCTAGGTAAAGGAAGGCCCTCTGGAGTAAAGGATGTCTCCCTCTGTCATCAACAAACACAAAAACCGACCCTGCACCTTCGGTTTGAAAAAAAAACCATAACCCATTTCCAGCTCCAGTCTCACTGTTTAATTCAGTCATCCTCCTCATAGAGGACCTCACCCTCCAAGCTTATGATATATTACAATATATTTATAGTAACACCTTCAGTTACGGTCAACTTATTATGTGCTAGTTAGCCCCTCGTAGTTTTAGTAGTAATGCATCTTCATCTATATATATGAATGTGTCACACCAATACACGTGTATTCGATAACCAGAACGGCTTGAATAATTTAACAAGATGACTATACCATCCGGCAGGATCGCTAGTTTCAATGGACTTTCTCCATCAGTATAGATCTATAAAAAGAGAAGGCATGACTATGCCTACATTTCTATAATCATAGAAAATGGCACGACTCGCTGTGTGTATATAGACAAAGGCTTCAGGTAGAAAGTGGGACTGGATCAATACCACTCCTTATCTAATTCCACGTCATCAGCGGGCCTATCAGCGATGATTTGGGACCGCTTGATGGTCTGCGCTACCCGCCTGCCGGTCGGGTGTCTGTAGGGTTTAGATGAGACGCCCCCCGTCCCCGCACCCACCCACTCCTCCTCCTCCGCAGCATCCCACCGCCTTACCAAGGCTGCCTCCACCGCCAAGCCGGCCAAGGCTGGTGCCAGAAAGGCGATGCTGGCGCCCGCCCTAGTGTGTTTTTCTATACCCAAAGCTTCCCAAGGCTAAGGTCTGTCGCCCCCGAAACCACCTCCCTACCCTTCGTTCACAGCCTTACTGCTTCTTTTTTAATTCTCATTTTCTTCCTTTCTTTCTCCTCTCCCCCCTGCCGTTCTCGCCGACACAGGTACACCGTCCGTCCCCCACCCAGGCGCCGCCAACACTAGGTGGGGCTGCAGCTGCCTGCTGGCCGCCAGAGGGGGCAGCGGTGGCGGTGGCGGCGAGCAGCAGCGAGCAGTCGTAGTAGCGGGTAGCGAGCTGCTCCTAGCACCGGCCGAGTCGAAGGCCGAGATTGGCGGCGACAACAGCCACCGCATGGGCGCACCCACTCCCCGGCGTCCGACGGCTCTCCCCGCCTCCAGAAAGCGAGCCGCTCTACCAACCGGCCAGTGGTTCAGTCCGACTGAAAGTCAACTTAACTCTTCTATGTGTTTTACCAGTGGATGAGACTTTTATATGACTCAATCCCCATTCCATGGAGTACCATTGCCGCCATACATTCAACATACCCAAACATCGAGGCACACGCTAAAATACCCCGGATTTGTATGCGTTTGTTTCTAGTCACTTGGAGCAATACTGTTTCTATGTGCCTCCCATAAAGCCACGATGAAAGGTTCATGGTGCCCAGAGGAGCCTCTCCAGGCGCCGCCCAGGAGGCAGGGGCCGCTCCAGTCCCCAGGTAGGAGACCTACAGCCAATGGATGCCTCACGCGGTCCCCACACAGTCAGTCCTGAGATGTGTGAAGTGGCACGACCGCTGTCAGATGAAAAAAACTGAGGTGTCCAAAATAGTTGTCTTTGTCTACGAATACGAACCTTGTCTGCTAAATAACACTGATAATCGATCAAAACATCAAAGCAAGTGTAAGATTAAGGCAATAGAATTTATTCTGAAACTTTGATATTACGTGTTGGACCCTTACGGCATACCTTCAGGATATCAGATATTCAACATTATACAAGTAGTTGATACTTGTTGACAGCCCATACCATTGTTTGTGGCTTGTGACAATAGGCAGTGAGTATGTCTACTTTTATCCCTACAGCAAAATAGATAGAGGATGTGCCTCTGAATGCGAGTAAGTCACCGTTGTTTACAATCAGGATAGTCTAATTCTTAGAGCAGCTCAACTCCCGCAATCGAGCTGCTCCCTTACTTCTCCCCAGCTGTATCCCCATCAGTAAACGGCCAAGTGGGGTCGGCCAGTCGCCCCCGGCTGTACATGTATAGGATTAACCGCTAATCCAGGATTAGGATCAAGCCATAGGATGTGCCAAACAGATAGAGGATCAGAGATCAAAGCCAGACCGGGCTAAGTCTGATCCACAAAGCCTATTGTAGAAGGTCGCCCTGATCCATTACTATATAGCCTCAGCGGCGGGCTGCTGCTCGTGAGTTGCTCGGAGCTGGCCCTGAGCTGCTCCTGGTGCTGGTGCCCGCCAGGTTGACTCGCAGCTATGCCGGCAGGCAGTAGCGGCGCACCCACCTCAGAGTCGGAGGTTACCGTGCCAGCAGAGCCCCCCTGAGCCCTTCTCACCTGGTTGATTACCTAGCCAACACACCTGGACAACGGCAATTTAAAGGTAAGCCCGATACAACTATTGGAGGAGGTGCCCCACTTTCCGTTGTCGTCTAGCTAATTAACCAGTAATATGAATGAGGAAAACAACATTCTGATCGTCTTCCCCATTTCGCTGGCGTGAGCAATGTATGACATTTCTGACCGAGGGACATATTACACTTCGAGAGATTGTCTAACAGTGTTGATAGAAATGAAATTGTCCGAAACGAGTACTGAATATTTGTTTGTATCGTGTTGTATCGGGTTGGTTTTGCAGACCGTCTTCTTTATATGCAGTCTTTTTAGAAAAAATGCTTTACAATTAATTTGTAAAACCACACTACATAATTATTTTCTTTTTCCCTTTTTTACCGACCTACACTTTCATTGTTCTACGTAACAATATCAATTAATTAAAGCCTTATTTTACTTTGAATCCTGTTCATGGAACTATAGACTTTGGTTATGCTAAACTGAAATCCAACAAACCAAATTAAGGGTCTATCATTAACCAAACCCGAATCCAGGACAAAGCATAATCGACAGATGGATTAATTATATTACACCTTCACTGGCCAGGAGCCCTATAATCTGACATAATTAGGTACCCACTTCCCCGACAAATGAGCCAATGCCATGTTTACCCTAAGAGTGGCTCCACTACCCCGCTGATTGATATTGAAGAAAAAGGATTAGCTTTCCTATGTTTAAAGCCAAATATAATCTTGCATGCCAAAGTAGGACTAATCAAGGAAGTTATGAGTAAGACGCTTCATTTCCAGGCAGATGTGCCTTTTGCAATTCACATCACAGATGGCATTTCAGAGAACCTGTGAAATTGAATAAGAAGCAGCGGGTTTGGCTTGTGCATAATTACGAAAGAATGGGGAGGCCCTGATTGTAGGCTGAGTCTGTAATTAGGTCGGGAAATAAAATGTCGCATTTCAGGCTTAACTCTTAAGTAAGTAGAAATGCCAAAGTATGTTTACATGCATTTGGCTCTAAGTAGAGCTTGGCAAATTGACACTGATTTATGTATTTCTTATAGAAGGCAGGAAGGTAAGGAGAATGTTTCTGTATAAGCTTCTGAGACCGGAATGAAGCCATACTTTATAGGGAAGGCGTCTCTTTGTTTTGGGCAACCTTTCAGCAGCTGCCATCTTGGCGGTGTATGGTGGCCATCACTCGAAGGTTAATCGTATAGGTTGAGGTGGGTGTATGCGGAAGGAGGTTTTTGTACTCAGACAGCTGGTATAAGTCTAGACTCTGACTATGATGGATGTGGATGGCACTGCCTTTAATATCAAACACTTTTTTCTCAGGATATCCGTATATGGATTATAGTAGAAAGCAGCTGGTTGGCCAGATCACAGACTCACCCCACATATAGAGAAATTGGGAAATGGAGTAAAAGTCGACGTTAATAATTGATCTTAAGGTCCTCAGATAGACTCGCATTTCATTCTGTGGACTGACTATTCCCCATGTAACCTATATGTAGATGAAAGACGCGCTGAAACCTTATCTGGTCTGGTTATTCGCTTTATCTCGCCTAAAGGACCCGTAGTAAATGTGATCATGGTGACATCAGGGGGCGTATTAAAGCCGCGAGTGCTGCCTTTCAATATTACAGGAAGAGTGGCCTCCGCCCCTCCACTAGGAGAAGGCCTTACCTGCACGCCCGTACCACAGAGAAATGACTTTAGAGCTGGCCTAAGAAACCTTATTTCCTGACGGGATATGGGAGACCAAGGATTCAAAGCGATAGGGACCGACTCTAGCTTTCTCCCATGAATTGAGCACATGATTAGATAACCTCAGTCTCAGTCCCAATCCTTTGTCCTACCTTACACAGAAGCCCTTTCTGTTGCCCTTTCCAGGCTTGTCTTTGCCCTCTATCTGCCCTCTGCCTTTCTTTGTTCCCTTTACTCGGCAGGTATTTTAAAAGGGCATTTAGGTGGCCGATGTGGAGTGAGGACACAGATACCATACCGTACTCCTTATGCCCTCACGTCGTCAGCACAGGATGTACAGGAAAACGACGGGTAGGGAACAGTCAGGAACCCTACCTCTCCCATCCATAACGTTTCCGCGTAGATTTGTCTAACTACATTAGGACAATCAATACATAGACGACGACTCTGGTTACTGCTCCGTCGTACAGTTCAGTAGCGTCTGGAGAAGGTATGATGTGGTATGTATAGTGGGGATAGAAAAGAGAACAGAAGTTGTATATTTTAGGTGCTGAGTTCTCGAAACAAGCTGAAAGGCAATGTATATGCATCAGAAAAGCAAGGAAAAACGGATGCCAAGAAGTAGCCTATCAGCACAGGAATATATCTTCAGCTAGGGCTTCTGTAATGCCATGTGCCTTCTGTGCAACATCGGCAATAGGACAACATCAATGAAGAGTGAGAAACAATGGTCTGTTGGTTGATGGCATTCAGGCAGGGACTCCGTCAGTGAGAAGTATGTACACAGGAAAAAAAGCAGTGCTAACATCGGAAATCAATGCGAACCCCGTTCTATTTGATAGGCAACTCGATTTAGTGTATACATGGTGGCCCTAGAACGCATGCGTGGAGATGTCTGTACACTGCATAAGAGTAATAAAACCAAAACAACCAGTTCGTCTCTATGGTGTTTTGCGCTCTTACTCTGTGCTAAGGAATACCTTAAGCTTCAGTGCGATCGTCAATCACATTGAATACAGTCCACTTTGCAAAGTTCGGCTACCATTTGTTTGTCAACCACCAACAAGACGAGGGGATTAGGAGAGGTGGGGTCTGGCCAGTCAAAGTATAAGTAAAACTTTGGAAACTGTAAGGAGTGTATAAATCGGATGCTGTGCCACTTGACACCCCTTTTCTGATTTTGCTTCTCTTTAAATAGAGTTGCGTTACATTAATGCATACACAATGACCAATTGGCCAAGAACTATCGAAAGCCTTGTTGATGGCGGGCAACCCCACAATTCTGTCGACTATGATCATTATAGTGAGGAGATGCCCAAATTCCCCTGTTCCTCATTTTCAAATGAATGTGCATACGTCTAAATATTTTCAGCCAAACCATTTAATGCATTATGTCAGCCTTAGGAGATAATTTGAAGCATTTATCCTTAACACCACTGTTATTAGTGTTTTTGTGGAGAGTGCCTTAAATTGGTGAATATGAGACGGTTAAGCTCTTGAGCGTGGGAAGCCTAATGCATTGAAGCTGATCCGTCCAATTCACTTAGTTCGAAAAACACAAGCCTTTTATTTTTGACGATTCGGGGAGCTTGCAGAAAGTAGGACGCTTAAGCCAATATGGAAGTCCATTAAATATATATAAACTGTTTATTCTTTGTGCTGTCTTTTGCATCTCCGATTCTCCTTTCAGTGGTGCGAACTGCACCCAGTGGGCCCAGTCTTGTTTTTGAGACTATTGATTATTTTTTCATTGTCTGCGCCCTCTCTCTATATATGAGCCTGCTGCATGTTCAGCGGCAGTTGTTGACCCTGCGGCGTAACGCGAAACCCATTGAGGTTCGTGTATAATGTATGAAGGACATATCAGCAGCAGATCGGGACAGAGCTTTCATTATGGGGGTGGGCGCTATGGCCGGTGATTGACCACAATGAGAGAGGTGGAAGCTCCCCTAGGCATAACGAGCGCCCACCCCAACTAATGAGATGTCTCTTCTCGGCCCAGGAGGGAGACCGTGGAGGAGGGGCGGGGAGGAAGGACCTTTCCAGGGCCCCACTGGAGGTCGTTACGCGTGCGGTGACGGCATGTAATATTGATAGAGGTGATCACTGCGTGCTGTATGTAAGATGGTCGTTGTCGGTTAACGCTAGAATCATCATAGGTGTAGATTGGCCATTGGAGGGGACGTGGTGTGGGCGCGGGGATGGGCAGGGCAGAGGTGAAGTGTCACGCGATGGGCCTCACGCTATATAGCGCCCACCGACCCCCCTCACAACACTCTACTATACAAGCCGCCCCCTTGAGCCCGTCTCGGCTCCCACTAACACCCCCTGCACTCTCTAATAATCCCTCCAGATTCGGATTTATACTCAGGATTAAGGATCGGTGGTGTCTGCCACGCCCTCGGGAGGCCTGATCCATGAGGAAGACTCCAGGGTCTGTCTGGCCTACTGGAGTAGGCCATCGGTCAGCTGGTGTCCAGGGCCATCAATGAGGGCTAATGAGTGTCCATCATTTACACCTCTCACCCTGCCCGGCCCACTTCCCCCCTATACAGCTGCACACTGAGCCTCCTAGACCTTTACCATTGGCCTCAGGTCACACAAAGCCTTGTTGTTGTGGACGAGGAATTTAACCCTTCTGATGACGAAGCCACACTTCTGTTCTCATGGACACTTTTTTTCTCAAAGATTTATCCAAATGCAACTCAATATTGATGCTCAAAATGAGAATGTTGAAGTTTTAGAAATTATGCATGACAGTCAATTCAAACAAATTGTTAATGATTAAAATGTACTTTTTGTGCAAAACCCCTTCTCGTGACTACATTATGTATTTTTAGTGTTTCCATTCGTGCTTCGATTACCTAAGCGTCAAAGAAATAACATCTACGTACACTGCCTGGAAGTACAATTTCTATTCTCTTATCAGGAATGACTTTAGCAAATATTGCAAAGTAAAACAGATTTGCTTTAATGCAACGCCGTCAAATCAATATCAATTCATCTTACAATTCAGCCAATATATATGGATCCATCGTCCATCTTTGGTACACTTTTAACAATTCAAATCATTCCAGCTGGATGAAACTCAATCTTAGTCATCACAACCTCATTGTCTAGTCCTGGCATTGAACACAATCAGCTGAAGAATTACTATACGGAGGTGACAACACCATGCAGCCTCTTAGACTTGTCTTAGCCTCTCGTCTGCTGAGTGAAATCTAAATTAGTTGTTTTACAATAACTCAGTGGTATTGCCCTGGATGTTTCTTCCAGTGTATTTACTAAGTTATCACTTGAATTTTGTGTAGAGAAATCTTGACTTTGTAAGGAAAATACATTTGTTTTAGACGTTATATTTCTAGTTAGATTACTAACTCAAAATATAAGTATTACTTGTAATCCTGCTCAGGGCGGGAGGTAGAACTTGAGGACTCGTCATAAAATAAGTCCCCTTAATGAAATTAGTACATGTACCAACGTTTTATATCACAGTTAGCGTCACGACGTCTGTCCGTTTTTCACCTTTTACGAAATGGCTGGGTTATGTCAAACCAGCCGTTCGCTGATTCGCTCGGCAACCCGTGGTTTCTGTCCCTGAGTTGGTTCCCAAGGTAAACCCTTATGGATTCATTATGCTTTAATACGCCCCTTGATAAAGGACAAATGACCTTCTCGGCTCGGTTTCCCTCTCGGATGTCGGTGCTAACAGGTAGGACGAGGCCCGTCTACTCCCCGGGAAGCAATATGGTACCCTCCAGTGGCTTGGTACACTGGAGGCAGGCTGGAGGTAGGGGCCTCCTGTACATCGAGCTGGCTAAAGAAGGCTGCTAAAAGCATCGTGCCGTAAGGAAGTCACTTTATGAGCGCCATAAACTCTGCTCTCTCTGCAAGTCAGAGCTTGGGGCGAGGACAAACTCCCTGCCCTGGCCCCCGTCTCCATCCCTTCATCATGCCACTGGGTTTTATTCCATTCGAACCGATATGAAGATTTCATAAATAAGGATTTTTATTACAAATGAATATGCCCTTGAGAGCCTGAAAAGATATCGCATGGCCGCCCTGCCAGTCTTTTCATGGACACACATGCTTTTCCCGGAATAGGTATACAGCTTTGTGTATAACACGCGCGGGGATACCCGTCACAAATTTCTCTGAAGACTTATATGTGACACTAAAAGAACCTGCAGTCCCCTTTCTACTAAGGTATGACTTGAATACGTTGATCTAGCAGGTTGCTATAAAGCTTTTTGTGGGCGGATCAGAATGGGAGTCTTTGATCTAATTCCCAGTCGGAGATATTACAGGTATGAGCTGAGAGCCGCTGCGCCAACAGACACAATGACGTGACGTGAAAGGCAGTTGTAGGATGAATATATAGCTGGGGACCTATTGAGACGTTATTAGCCCGCTCTCAGCCGGGCCGGCACTCTGCTGGCTGGCCTACCTTGCCTACCACCTGAATCAGCACACTGTTGTCTGGCCCAACAACCCTCTTCCTGCCCTGCCTCCCCTCGGGGAGAGTTCTCCCTGGTTGTATATTAATAAGGCATTAGTGGCACATATATAACGTCTTCCCCCGGGTGGGGAGGGGCTGGGCCGGCCCACATCGATCTTCCTTTGCCCTAGTCTGGGAAGCTGCCTCCTCATTTGGTATTTCTCTGGCGTCTGGCGCTGGGGAGGCTGCCGCCGAAAGCAGGTACACAACGGGTATATTGCCTTAGGGCCTCTGGCGTTATCTCTAAGCTCAGGTTTCACGTCCAGCCAGGCCACGAGGTGAGGAGCATTGCCTGAGGGCCCTGCGCCCGGCACTACCACGTTAGCCTTGGTAACAGACCGTTGGGCCTCTGCTTAGGCCATACCTGGAGGAAAATATAACTGCCTCAAAATTGAAAATCAAATAAACTGGAAGAGTGCTATTATAATTGCCTTCAAATTTAAAATTTAAAATCGAATTAACTGGAAAAGCCTTCTTAACTCTGGCATGAAATTTGAAATAAAATAAACCATTTTTATAGTCTTTTGAACTACCTCGTTGGTGTCCTATGTTGGATGTTGTCCTGTCTCTAGATTTGTTTTTACTTTGCAATATTCTGTGGCATGTATAGTGGTCAGCGCTGGAAGCAGAGCCTCCTAATACCGACTGGCCTTGGGGACAAGAGGAAACAATAAACCGCCCTTCCGACGTGGTGTTTCTAGACGGGCGAGCAAAAATGAGCAATTTGCAGGTGTCCCGTCCATCCATCATCAGCCACGTGAGGCAGTGAGCGAGCCACTCAGAAACGGGGCCAGCTAATGAAAACACTGTGTGATCAGTCAGATGATTGCCTGCATTGCCCTCCTGGCCCCGTGTTGTCGCCCAGGTTGCCCGGGCCCGGTGGACGCCCGGCATTAAGGGTAAATCATTGCATGCGCGGATGGCAGCAGCCTATTAATCAGGCCTGATTGGTGGTGGGCCCGACGGGCGCCTCTGATCGCGTTACATATGCTTACACGTGCTGATTAGGTTAGGGTGAGATTTGTTGGCCGCCCGAGCCCCATCCCTCCAGGAGACACCCAGGAGGCGATGGGCTTACTTACTGGAGGACGCCGGAGGAGGAGCAGGTGACAGCTAGTGAGGGGCCAATTCGTGTCAAGGCCTACCATGCAGTCGGTCGCAGTTCGTAATTGCTAGGCTTACATCTTTCCTGAATATTTCAACACATCTGAAATTACTCGTTTTGAATTGCCACAGAAAATCTACGTTATCTTGAATTGTATTCGAGATAACGTAGGATAAACAAATTAGAATAAAGAAATAAGTCAAAGGCTCGGCCCAATAATTCCATCGAAGGATGAAAGAAGTGGTTGCCCCGGAGAACTGCAATCTGATTGGTAGGGTAGATTAGTTGTTGATCAGGGTAACATCTCAAGTAATATCACGACGAGAACAAGGTTTTCAGAGCTCTGTCGCAGGTGTTCGAATCTATGAAATATGTGGTGATTTAAAAGGTAGGATTGTTTTAATAAAGATGGAGACGGGGAGAATTTAGTAATTGGGTCTTAACAAACGGTATACACACATGCATGTACCAGTGTAAGTAAACCTTTTTTGTGAGACTTTAGTATATTCCCTTTCTAATCCTCCCTACAGGCGAATACGTATCATACATATAGATACGATAAACAACCATATCCTCATAGTATTTTTTAATAGAGAGCTACCCGAGGGCAAAGGGTGCATGCACCGGAAGACAGAATAGTCGGGCACTACTACACCCACAGTTTTGGCTTCGTTGAGAAGCGATACGTCAACTGTTATGCCTTAAGGCCTTTTTGTTTTGGTAAGAAACTAGAAAGTCGAAGGAAGTGCAATATTACCTGAGAGGGATCAGCAGCAGTGAGGTACGCCCGAGGGCGGAGCCTCAGCTGTCCTTGGTTGATGTATTAGTAGGCGATATTCTAGCCCGCAGTCACAGAAAGCCGCCAACAGTTCCGTGGAGGTATCACATTCCACTAACATATACTTTCTTATGCACATCTATGCGTGTAAGGCCGCTCACCAACAATAAAAGTGTATCGTCGTCAACGTAATGCGTAGTTTTTTCACAAAAGGTATGGCATCTAGGGGATGTTGGGACATTATCAGCCTGATTATAGATCAATATAATAAGGTAAAGCAAGACGAGAGCACACCTGAAAGAACTTGTGCGCGTTGTACGATAAAGCTCTGAAAAAGAGAAGGGGATCACAAACATTTGCATTTATCTTTCCCATTTGGAGGTTTCAATGCTTCGGAAAAAGCATTTCCTTTACATTATGAATAAATATTATGGCAACGCTCAGGATGAATATTCCATTTACATTTGGAACGCGGTAAACTCACCTTTCCCAACAGGTTTAGGGAGTTTTAGCAACCACGACGTATACGTATCTCTATACGTTAACGTATCTAAAAACTTTAAAGCCACTTCACAGACTACTGGTATCATATATATGAAAGGCAATCATTTACTTATTGATTGCAAATGAAAAGAAGTGTACCTCAAACAAAAATGCTGGTATCAGTCATTACAGCAGAGATAAGAAATGCCTTGCGTTTGCGTTACGGGATGCGTCGGGGGTTGCTAAAACTCCCTAAGTCCTCTTTAGGAATGCAACAATATTTCACAATACGCACTTCCTTTGCATATGGAATAAATGTGATAGAGTTAAGGATGAATATTTCTTTTAAATTTGGAATGAGATAAACTCAACTTTGCCAACTTTCCCCGAAGTCGCTTTTTGTAGGTGTAGGAATACTGTCCGTGAATATATAGGCCTGTATATATGATTTTAAAAATGGAAAAACGCACCTCCTGGCGGGCAGATGATGATGACTGCTTATTTCACATCAGTGGGGAGACTTGTCAAAGGTGAACCAGTTGGTGGGGTAAATCGTTACATTATTGACATGGCTTGGGGAGCTGGCAGTCATCTATGCGACCAGAGGTGACGTCGCCTTATTGAGCCTCGGGCACAGCTTATTTGTGTCATGTTCACTGAAGTCAATTCCTTCAAAGGGGCTTATGGAGAAATGGCGGCGAAGTCAGTTCGCAGCATATCGTATTTGGCCGCCAGCGGCAAAACTTAGCAGATCGAGAACACATTTCTATCTACATGGCCCTGTGCCTGTGGCTTTTCTGGACGGGACCGTTTTTTCTTTATTTTGGATTGGAGATGGTGCAGGGATGGGGTGGAGAGAGATAGAGATTTCACAGAAGCCACACGACCAATAATGCTATGCGGTACGGTATTCCAAGTTTTGACGTCCATTCATCCCATCCGTACAATGTACAATGTTTCCCTTCCTCAACACATCTCCAAAGCCTTTCGTGTATTTGCCATGCTTATCCCATGAAAATCATTTACAGACACTATACACCAGGCACTTTACTCAACTCGAGGTCAGCTCAGCTCAGCTGAAATGCATAATGGTTAAACCATATTCGTAGTCTAAGGATTATCCAAGAGGATCGCCTACAAATATAGCTATGGTTGGAGTCTTTCCGGTTTTGCCGAAATGAATTTATTCTTATGAACAACTGTGCAATGGAATGCACGAGAAACTCGATTGGAAATGCTTATCAAATCAGCCCGGTGCCCAATTTGTATGGGATGCGGTAACCTTCCCATATCTAATCAACTGCTAACATCATTGCACAGACATAATAGGACAGCATCTTACATAAGTCATGCATGTCCATTGACCTAAATGCCTTCCCTAGATTCTAGTGTAATTTAAGATTAAGTGCCTCAATAATCATAGCATAGGGTCTTAAAGAAGCACACGCCCCAAAAAAGAATCTACGAGTGGGCAGTTTACACTCCAGTGCTCGTGCCGAAAGATGTTCAAAGGAAAATGAGTTCGGAAAGGCAGCTAGACGGAGTTGTAGTTGGTGAACGTGGCTGCACAATTTATTCCGACCGCCTCGTTGGCTGACAATGGCAGAGGGTTATCTCATTGGTCTGAAGGCGCGCTTTGCCGGCTTGCACCAGGCTGTATAGCAGAGTAATTCCATCAGGAAGACTTGTCTGGCCCCGGTCCGTATGGACCTAACAAGCGCCCGTATTTAGTGTAAATGGGAAGATCGGGCCGGCCGGGTTACTGGCGCGCGAGCAATCAGTTGACTAGGGCGCCACCAATAAAAGTCGGTTATGCCTCACGTGCGTCGCACTTTGCCCTGCCTCTACGCCTTGGCCCCGCCAGCCACCTTGCGGCTCGACGTTTTAGTCTGCTCCAGGAAGGCCTTACCAGCTGTACCGTCCTCAACCCCATTAAGAGCAATATGGAACTGCCGTCTCCAGCAGGTTAAAACTGACTAGTACCAGTACAGAAGCGAAAGGTAACGTTGAAGGACATATTGTTCCTTTAGTAATGCTCGTAAATATTCGAATAAATGGCAGCTCAGGGTTTTATCAAGGTTGTAAGAAAACCGTATTTCCAACGTGGCAATTTCAAGTTGCGTTATTTATTGGATGACCCCGGTACTATAGCCACTCACTACTGCCATTGCAGTCCGGCCCAGACCCTGCCGGTACGGATCGACTTGCAGCTTCCAGCATCCACCCAGCCAACCGTAGAACCGCTACACTGTGGGCGGTAGTTTATGTCAGCGGCGGTCCCGATAAAAAGGCATGGAGGCCTGCTGTGGCTACAAATCCTCATGCTAACTGTCCCTCTGTTAGAGCTCAATATAATAGAGCTGCGGCCAGTCAGTAACCAAAGGCCCTGGAGGCTAGGACCGCCCACTTAGAGCGCCTTTCATTTGGGGGTGGTTGAAATATCGGCCGGGTCTCAGTATGGGAGGGCCAGACGTTTGTCTTTCAAGTCTCCCCTTTTGATTTGGAAGTGTCAGGCAAGTGCCGGAATCCAACCGCTAGTTATTACGAAATAATTGAATGTCAACCAGACAAAAAATAATTATCCTACTGTCAAAACATCTGGGCTGTCCATATCTCTGGCGTTTTTCCCTGCGTGTTTGATTTGCTTTCTTTCGCAAAATCAATAACTGTAACGGGCTTGAAGACAGTGGCAACTCCGTCGGGATGATAAAAACCCACAGGGCTACACAAATATTTTACTTGCAAATCCTTCCACAAAATGCCAATAACACTGGGGTGAGAAATGCTATATTGATTCTCGACAGGGGGGCTGAGAAGCTAAACTGAAGTCAATATTTGTTCCCGTCTGACATTGTGCTCAATCCGGCATAAATCGTGCGCATCTCCACGTCATTCCAGTAGGACTGGTCATCGTAAAGGCCCTTTATGGAATCCCTGCGCAGGGATCACACGTACCCCCACCCAACCCACTCCCCGCAGTCAAGCCCTGGTGGGGGCACTGGAGGGCTCAGCCGGTCCATGCAGTATTGACTCCTCCAGGGACTAGGGAATAAAGCAGCAGCAGGGGGGTGAGGTGGGGAGCAGCAGGAGGGATGTGGGTGAGTACATGTAAGTGTCGACAGGGGTAGTCGGCATGTTACCCACTAACGTCTGATCCCAATCCGCAGCCATACCTGCCTTGACCACATGTATGTAAATACGCCCAGGGACGTATCATTGGGTCATCCCTACAACAGGGGACCCCCCTGATCCTGCACACTGTCTTAACACATTGTTGGTAAGTGACGCACAGGTAAGGCCCTCGGCGCCGCCATGCCCCCGCACAGGGCCCCAATCGGCCGGCCTAATGCTGGGGTAATCTACTTATTCTAATCTGACGGCGCACACTGCCTCCGCCGCGCCCTTTACATCTGCCACCGCTGCACTCATCATGTCCGCTGAGGGGCCGCCGATGAAAATGCGCAAAGGTCACCCGGATTTTAAGGGCTCCGTTGTGTGTGCTGGGGCCCTTTATATACAAGATTATATAGGAACAAGTAGCAGAACCAATCTTTTATTCAGAGAAACATGCCATGTGGAGTTACCGTGATGTTGCACAGAAGTATATATTCGTGATTGGACTGAATGGTGTGGTATTTATGTGCACAGACATGCAATACATAATATTCGAGTGTTTTTAACCCAGGACCAAAGCCAAGAAGATGATACATCTACCTAGATTGTTAAACATTGATTTCAGGTAACTAATATTTGAAGGGAAAATTCCGCTAGGGACAGGATGTTATGAAACACGACTTCCGAGACGCAACCGAAGAGCTTAATGCCATAACTTCCTGCTCCAAGACCTTTTACGGGCTTCGATTGCGATCTTCTGACTTTGATATTAACTGCCGGGATAAACATTTCAGGATTAAAATTTTGTTCTGTAAAGTGTAATGACAATATAGACCAAATACATGATACTGCGGAATCCTTAGAAAGTTAATTAAGGTCAAAAAATCCCTCGGCAGTTGAACTAAATTACATCAGTGAAATGCTATTTAAGTAGCCTCCTCGGGAGATATATCTGTGTGTTACTCTATATACAACAAGAACAATATATAGGACCAGTCGAAAAGAATATAATTCATATTTTACATGTTGGTAAGCGTAGGGATAAGTGTGACCTTTTGATAATGCCACCAAATGAATACTTCTTGTATAGTAATTGATAGACATTGACCTTTAAAGCGTTAAGGTAATGTTCATAACTTTTTTCTCTTAATACCAAGTAACACCATGCTAGTCTTTTTGTATTCCATCGTGCGCGGCGGCGTCCATTTCCTCGATCGTGTAAGTAGTACACGAAAAGTTGACATTCATTCAGGCGTCGAATTCAGTGAACAATTGATTCACTCACCCGTATCCTGTTTTCCAACGCAGTATCTGCAGAACAACTTTATATCTGGATGCTTTCCTTAAAATGACGTCAGAGCGATTGTTGCCACGTTTAAATAATAATAATACCTGGTTATCACCGATCAACAATAATGTTATTGTTTCTCTTTGGAATCAAACAATTTCTTCTTTTCATTCTGCTTGGAAACGGTCTCTGATCTTCTCATGAAATGAGGAGCAAGAACTGGATCCACCATTTATGTTAATCTGTGCAAATGAGGATATATTTATATTATAATCTTAGTTACATTTTCTCCTGGTCGGTCAAACGGATACAGTAAACTATTCCAGCTTGAATGATGAGTGGGGCCTAATATCGGCATGAATTATATTTGAAATACAGGAAAACAATTTGGAGAAGAAATGTTCACGTTTTTGGAATAGCGCATCACTGGCATCACCCTGCAAACTGCACGGTAATAAGTGGAGGTTAAAACCATACAAATGCTATATCGAGGTAACGTATTTTCATCAAGTTCAACATGTTCCATTGGAATGTATCTTAAACCTTCAAGTCGGCTATTTAAATGATATTTATGATTCACACATACCATGATAGCATCTTAAAGCACCCGATATGTTTCCCAATTAATAACGGCTCGCTTCTACTGTGATTTAACGCCGCTAATACATCTATCTTTATAATGCATCTCTTCAATATGAACGTAATCGGTTTTTGTAACAAGGCAGAGATATAATCTAGACGTTTTAAGCCCACTAAGTCCCCGCGGGAATAGAGAAAAGATATACGGCGACTCCCCTACCCCCGCCGATCAATCCCTGCCGATTACACTTTTTTCATCGTTAATGCCTCCATCAGACTTTTTTTAACGTTTTATTTTCCAGACGCTATAAAGTACACGGTAGTATTTTCCGGGGCGTCACGCAGTGCAGGTTGGACTATAGATCAAAGTCTGCGTCGCTCACTGCCTTGCCTTATCTCCCCCACCCATAGTAAGGGACAGCCACTCACTCTAAACATCCACCCACTCTCTGCAGCCACCCACTACTCACCTACCTCAGCTGGCACCCCGAGCCAATGGCTCAGAGCTTGGAGTCCAGCTGATCAGTCTGATCCAATATTGACAGAGTCACTGGCCCCAAGAGGCGGCCACGGCGGCCAATATTTGACTGGCTCAGTGCCTGCCAACTGGGCCGTGTCGGCCGAGGTGGCTGATGGCACTCTTGCATGACGTCAGGAGGTCCAGAGGTCTGTGCCCCCTCTAGGGCGTTCGTGCTAACTGTGAGGGACGAGTTGTATATACCTTGTAGGCCCCCTGTCCGCTGTCCGGCCGCCCCCTCCTGACATGTTAGCACCCAGACAGCCCGACAGGAAACACACTAGGCGCACGTGATCCAACCCCCTTCCGGTATAGCCAGGCTCTTATAATATCGCCCAGTAGATCACAGGTCGTGCAAGAATTGTATTGACTGAGCCAACAGGCAGCGGGGATGCCTGGTTAGGAGTCATGACCTCTCTGTCTATCAAATGTATAGCCAGACACGCCCTCCTGGAAAGAATGGATTTTATCTTTATTCCCACCAAGTTTTTTCTGTCTGGAATATCCACAGTTGGGCCCATGTTTTATTGCCGTTTCCCTATGTAGCTGACACACGGCGATGCTAAAGATATACAGCCTCTGCTAATGAGAATGGAAATGCTCCTGACAAGATTAGTACCGGAGGGATGCGGCTCAGTCGCAGTCTGACAAGTACACTGATATCATTTAATGTCTAGTCCTGACTTTGCGCATACATCCCAGAATATAGATAAAAACGTGAGACCCTACAAACTCCCTCTCACCAATCTTCTCCTCCCCTCTACAATCCCAATCCCAATACCCAATATTTCTAACGCCGTATGGAGAGCCTGAAACCCCACGCAGCCTCGAGATAAAGCCAGATTAAGTCGGATTCCTACTGAAATGTAACCTCTCGAGTCATTTACAGCGGGCTCTGTGAGTGTGTTCAAGCATGTCCCCAGATAGCTCGATGCTTATCAGGTTGGACAGCAGGTGGTGCTAGGATATTACAATGATTAATTCAGACCGTCTGCATTTTGAAAAAGGATGATAAGTTATTCCGACAGTGGGCACAGCGGAGGTGTCGGCGCCTCGGCCGTCTTGGCAGCGGGAGGCGGGGAGAGACGGACTATCCCACACCAGCCCTGGAGAACAGAGTAGGCCTACCCCTACTTCACGTGGATGGGTGGGGCCCTGCTGTATACTGACCGGCAGGGGATTAGAATACGGATTAGACCCTCCGAGAAGGCAACCTTAAGAACCGACAGTTTTTTAATGAATTTACCCAAGTTGACGTCTGTCACTGTCAAGTTGTTGTTTTGGTTGTGTATATATGGATCTGTTTCTGGTGTGTACAAAGTCTCTGCTGATTTCTGTTGAATTATTAATGGTTGTTTGAAATAAAACGAAAGGCATGATTTGGCATATAATTATCGTGACAATATTACAATAGCAGCAAAACATGGTTACCCAAATATATAGATCTATAACTACTTACATATTTGTGTTCCTATATCCAAAACTCTTTCCCGATTACCATTCTCTAAGCTACACATTGGAATTGAATTTCATATTAAGATTCATTTCCCGAGTATGCCAATTTTTGGCAAATATAAAGACGGCTAAAGGTTACAACTTTAGGATTCACAGTAACGTCCTATTATTATAACAAACAATGTTTATTGCTATGAGTTATAATACTTTCGATTATATTACAAAAAATGCTAGGTTCTTTTAGGCATTTACCTATACCTCCACCCTTTGCATGCAGGAAAACAGCGCCTGTATAAGCCTCCTATATATAAATAGCAAATCCCATCCGTTCCCCGAGACTATTTGGATAGTATCATCGTCTAGGCTACACATGTAGGATTATAGCCATTGTATACAGGCCATGATATCGATTGAAGTGGACAAGGTCGCGACCCCAGGATGTTTTTCCTTCGGTATACGTGTGGTTACGCGGCGCGGCTCCTGTGCCAATACTTGATCTGATTTGCATAGGATAAACCAGGCAATGTCAATATAATCCTATAATATAGCAAGTGTGCCCTATTGTTTGCCGGAAGTAGGGAACAGAGGCACTTCAGTTCGACGTCCTTGGAAGAATTAAGTGTGGGGATGGCCCGGTAATACTTACGTGTGTGTTTACTATCAAACTAGGCTGTGTTTAGGTGGTGGATCTAATATAATTCATTGCTGCACGCCTCGAATACGGCCGTCTAAACAATCCCTCGAAGTGTTTCTAGTTTAGTTTGGTTCTTATCACGGAGAAGTTGGATTCTTGTTCGGAGCTGAGTAATTCATCGCCCATGTACGTTTATCACATTCTGTTATATCTATCTTTTAACATGGCATCATTGGAAACTGAAGGCTAATTTTGCGTGTTTATCCATCACCTTATTAGGTTAATGGAATATTAAAACAAGTAGTATGGGATCTCCAGTTGCCCATTCGTGTGGATAACGTTTCTCGATATTCAGTTATCTACTAGTTTTTATGATTGTTTAAACGAGGTTCAGTACATAGCCGATAGTGTTCAGTACGTGTAACTACACTCAGGACTTCGCGTGCTAACCTCCATCAGCATGTGAATATAGTCATCAAATGGGAAACGGTGGTCGCCTTCTCCATCATTGAACATATCCGAGCGTGTCCTATTTGACACTGGGCCCGTGAGTTAATCACATCGTAGAAATATTATATAGAGCAGTGCTGGAACTGCTCGCTGAGCTGCTCACAGTGCATGGGTCAGGCCTGCAGTATGTTGATGAGAGCCGCAGGTCGGTGTTGTGCTGCAATCATTCTGAGCTCGGTCCCGGGTCAACCCCACCAATCCATATGATGTAAATAGACAGGATGAGCTGGACATCCAGCCCCACTGTTTATGGACAGAGCAAATTGGATCTTTTTATTATGATCCCTTTGGCTGGTGGCGGGGGCCTCCATTCATATGTACCTGGGGACATGTGATTCATGACGGCACCAGCAAATCGGGGTGCTTATATGAAGCAATCTATCTTGAGAGCAGCTCTGCTTTGGTGATATTTTGTATGTTGTGCAGTGGCTCCCCGCCGGCTGGAGAAGCAGGCCTGTCCTCGCCGAAACCCTCGGCCAGTATGGTGCCTCTCGTGCTAAATGGCTCCCCTTACTGTTACCAGATGAGGAGTGATTCTTTATCATGCAAAACCACGGCGGTGGTGCCAATGCGACGCGTCAGTCGCAATCACACTCCATGGATCCGCGTTGAGAAACCACTATTGCGGCGAATTGGGGAACATTAGAGGAAAATAGGCCCACATCCCCGCGCCTGTTCAGCCTGCTAGATCTGGTCCCATTTCCGTGCTCTATCAGGTTTTGCGGCATGGCGCCATGGTAGGTCGTCATTATCGAAGCACATCCATTGCAGGTGTATGCGAAGTATAAGAGCCTGTAATGGTTAGTATGGTAACTCCAGGGGGGCATCTGATTGTGTGTGAATGATGTATGATTGCGTCCCAAGGCAGCAGGACACGACCCAGACATAGTCCTCCTCCCTTGAACACCACCTCCATCACCCTCCTGCTGGCCCCACTCGCCTAGTGGCACAAATTGAGGATGTTGGCAAGATCAAAGGCAGTGCACTGATCGCACCTGAGGAGCCAGGTCGGAAAGCATCCGGCTAAAAAAAGGCCCCTTAATAAAGACCTGATACTTGCCCTCCCCTACTATCAGCGGGGAATCTTGGCACATACAACCACAAAAGAAGGTCTTGAAAAGAAGGAGGCCCTTTTTTGTCTATTGTAAGAAGTCCTTTGGCAAAATGTGGTTATTTCTTACCATCTCTATAGCGAGCTCGTCTTCTATGCTCCAAGTTTTCGCAGCAAGTTTCCATTACCAGCTTTGTAGATTGTATTCAAGGGCTATTGGCTGACTTGATGGCGTTGCGGTTCACGTAATTGTAATTTTCCTTTTTTTAAACTATGGTAATACGTTGACCTTATTCCCTTTCATAGTACCAGGCTGACCAGGATTACCATACATCAGCGTCATATGGCATGTTTAGGCGCCGGTTATCTGGTTTAGGAGGCACACATATGAAGTAGGTCCATTTTCCACCAGATGACTACGCAGGCCTGGCCATTCTAACGGCCTGTGCTGGGAGTGAGTGGCTGTGTGAAGGACCATACAGCTGGTTCTCATGAAAAAAAGACTGCATTGTAATACCTACTGTGTTCCAACCAAGGCGACTTCCTGTCTAGACTTCGGGCCTCGGCTTGCACTCTATCTTTACCCACCAAAAGCGATGCTAGAAAAACAAGTGGTAAATTTTAGGGGCTTTTCCTAACCTATCCCCTGTAACATGGGCATAGTTTGGGTATAGGTAAAACGGACAAAGTATTCAAATAGCGGAAGACTTTTGTCACTTCTTTACAAAGTCCTAGGCTGCCTGATCCTGGTTTTGACTTTGTTTTCTTTAATAAGTGATCATTTCCTTTAGAATTTGAGCTTGTTTGCCAATGATTCTACTAATTCAAACTACCATCTTTTTGCATCTTAAAATGTTGTCAGTCCTTATGATGTAACGTGTCTTTTTAAGATTGCTGAAAGAACATTCCATTGATGACTCGAGTTCAATCCTTCAGGAAGTGGCACATTGTTCCAGACACCATTGTCCCGATAAAAGTGCATTTGTAACAGCTCAGGAGTGGAAGACTGACACGTTTTCCTAATATTTTGAAGGGAAATGGAAAGATCATTCCCAAAAAGAGGATAAGTAAGGATAATCTTATTTTGTTCTTGTTTTTGGAGGGAGCAGGAATAGAGGGTATGTTTATGCAGCATCGATTCTTTCCAAAAATATTCCATAATTTGATTTTTGCAATTACAATGAAGATAAATTGGTTACAGGTTTGGAAATTGGCATGAGAAACATTGAACTTGAGATTGGTAAGCTGGCCAAATAATGCGTTCTTTGCCTCCATAGTTAGATCTGACATTCTTTAGATCACAGTTTGAAAACAATGCCTGGAAAATCATGTTGAGACAAAACAAAAACCAGGGCATGGAAAAGCTAAAGGTTAAAACCGAACTGGGTTAGAAACGTGGCAGTGTCTGGCGCCAGTTAGTTGCTCTCCCGGGAGGTGTCGCTCTAAACACTAGCGGCGAGCAACCTGACATTTCTGGTACTGCACCATAACGTGACATTTGTGTTCTACTAATTATGGCAGACACCCACGAGCCAAAAAATCTCTTAACGAGTAACTCGCAGGTGCTACACGGCAATGGCCCCTCCTTGACTTTTTTGCTATTTCTGTATCTGTGACTCGAGCCGATAGAAATAACAATTCCTTCTCAATTGGATAAATCAAATTTGCCCACGCTAGCATTCTCCAAATAGTCCTCATTTAGTGGACGGATACCAGAGCATTTCGACCCTGAGCGTGTGGGATGGCTCTCGGATTTCTAGTAATTACCACTTAAACACAAGCAGGTTCAATGAACGTTCCTGGAATAGATCATTATGTGAGCTAATATCCACCAGCAGTTGATGGAAAAACACATTTAAATATTGCTCTAGATGTAAAAACACAATGAAGCTACATTATAACAAAGCCAAAAGAAGATGCCATTTCTATTACTGTTGGCAAATTGGTGAAGCTCACCAGCTGGTGCACTTAATTGAGGCATGTGGACCCTCCTCGTCCTAATGTACAAATGCCTGAAATTGCTCAGGGCCTAGACATTACGTCTGGGGGTATTTGAGACTGGTACCAGTCCCCAAGAGAGCTAAGGTGACCTACTTGGACCGAGCTGCTCCCCAGCCGTAATGATCAGAGTAAACATGCTACTTTTATCCCATTTGACCCTGAAAATGAAAAACGGAAGGGCGAAGTAATCACGCAGCCACTGGCTGTAGTTCTGATAATGGATAGCCGGGGTGGAGGGACAGGGGGTCCTGACCCCCCGCGCCGTTCCATTGCTAGCCCATGATCTAGAGCAGCTCGGGAACGTTCATTTCTGGTTCAAAGGTATGTTTTCGTCCGGGAGTTTGGGCACTCCTTGATCCCGTCCGCTGACATCTTAGACCGAGCGACCTTGTGCGTGAATCATTCTCTTTGACTCGGGAAAACAACAGAAGTGCGTTAGCCATACAAGAACAATATTTTAAAACATGATTTAAGCATTACCGTTTCGCCACGGCTTATATTTTCTAACTTCTGAAAGCAGGTGCATAACAAAGGGGAAAAGGGCGGGTCTAGGTATGTATCAGTAGATCATTTTTCTTTAAATCCATACCCGAGAATGAAAATCACTGTAGGAAAAAACTACAAAACAACTACACATTAGTATAATTAACGTTGTCGCAGAAATGCACCATAAGGCATATATCCAATTATCACCCATTCCATTTCATATAAAGCAGAAAGTACGGCATACTTTTGAGAATGTAATCTGTTTACAGAAGGTTGACGAGTTAGACAGAACTCTGAAATCCCCTTAAGAAAGCTGGGTACCGTTTTTTTCTTAGTGCTTTTCATTTCAGAATGTTCACATCTCGTCCATTCAGAGCCCCATCCCGGTTATGGTGCTATTGATTGGCTTTTCTCCGAATATCAGCACTCGACGTCGACGCTATTTCTGGATGATCTTCCCGGAAAAGACGGAAGCTATTCAGACCACGGCTGTTACCCTCCAAAATAGCCTTATTGGATTTAAAATCCGAAAGTGCTGATATAATGGGCGCCAGCCAATGTTGAATAAACGGCCGCGTGGAGTAAATAACCTGCAGTCACACAAGGTTCGGGCAGTAGGCGTTGCACCCCCTGAATGGCTCCTTCTCAAGTGTTAGTGCTGAATGAACCCAATCTATAGGTTGTTGCCAGACTTTTTGTAACCTTCAAAGGCCATTTGCCCGAACTGTTTGTTGCATGCAAGGACACGTTCACATATTTGGACACAATTCTCATTCCCCATTGCAGGAATATTCATTGCGCTTTAATTGATATCGTTGTAACCTGATACTGATAGGGTTCTAGAAAGTTTCAGGCAGTTTGGTTACATGCAGGGAAAGCTTTATCGGTCTATTATTCATACTAGAAGGTTTCCTAATGCCGCGTCCCCACTTGGGCGATTAACGACGGCGACTAACGTTAGTCGCCCACCGATTAAGAAATTAGTACGTCGTCGGGCGACCAACTAGATGCTGGTGAAAAATAAAGTTAGTCGCCACGTTGGGACGCTCTTGCTATGAAACTGGCGGCGACCAGAGGACAGATTGGTCCCCCAGCCCGTCTACTAACTGCATTAATCGGCGGCGACTAGAGAAAAATATTAAACATGTCAAATATTTTGCCCTAAACCCACGGCGACTAATGATTTAATCGTCAGACATAACGGCGCCAGTGGGGAGTTGGTCGCTGGGCTACTAACAACCTTAGTCGTCGCGGATTTTTGAAATTTAGTCGGCCAAGTGGGGACCAGGCATTAATGTAAATAACAAGCTTGCGTGGTTATGAATTATTTTCGGTGTTAGTGTTGGTGTGGCGATGGTGTGCTGCGTGGGGAAGCTATTCAAGTGTTCGTTCAGGGAGGCTGCATGGGAAGTATAGAGACAAATGATACAGCATATTCATAGCGACTAACGATTTATAGCTGCACCCGTATGACGCCAGTGGACAATGAGCCTCCTCGACCGTTAATATTTCATACCGAAATAGTGACCTGCACACAGCCCGCCACTCTCCGCCTGCAGTCTTGCCAATTTGCCGTGCATTGCCACAAAACAGCGGTAACAAGCAAATGGGCGTTGTGGTAAGCCTATAGGAGAAACCTTATATGAGGCCTTATACGTCTCCCGCCGCTGGCTTTATCTGCATTCATCGGGCTCTTTGTCGCATCCATGTCACGTGATCAAGGCTGTCATTATGCTGTAGCCGGCCTGTATTGGTGACAATTAACCTGTCTGCCGAGCACCAGCGGCTGCCTCCTCCAGGGCGTGATGACTTTCATCTCAGGGGGTTTATCCCCATTTGCCCGGGTCTTGCCACGCCACGGGGGTAGAGGTGGAAGGGCTTTGGCAAGGTCAGGTCCGGACATTAGATACTCCCGCACGCTAACAGTAGGGGATGTGGGGAGGGAATAGGACCTAAGGAAGGGGAAAGAGGGACAGGTGTGTTGACTGGGGACGGACAGGTGTACCTGGGGATCTAAAAGGGGACAGACATGGATTGCAATAATGGGAACATGCATATTACATGTACGTATTAGATGTAAAGAGAACCTCTGGGGAAAATGAGATAAGCCGAACACAAGGATCACACAAGGGAAAAAGAGGGAGCTGGATATGAGGTAAGGATAAGAGGCAGAAAATAGACAGGGAGAAGGACATAACAAAGATGTAAACAGATGGGGAGCGAAATAAGATAGACATGGACAGGAATAACAAGCAGTTGCCCAAATAATGAGACATATTGATGGCGATAAAGAAGATATGAGGGAAAAACAGTGTGAAATAAGCAGTGGTTGGTGACGTGGAAAGGTGTATACTGCAGATTAAAACTGTTCTCGATAATTTGGAGTCGTTCGGAAATGCTCAGCGGTTCTCGGAGCTGTTCGGAACTGATTAGGACCCACTGGGGAGCCTGCAGAGCAGCCCTTGCCCATTTTTACTACTCAATATGACACCGCAGCTTTAATTTGCCTGCGGCGGAAACCGCTGTTGCATCTTGGAAAAAACATTTCAATTTTACAGCAAATAACTCAACGCGCAACTCATCATACTCTATCCTATTAGGCAAATTCTGAATAACGCTCCAACATGTTTTGTAGCAATATCGGATTATGGGTCAAGAAGTTGCAAATTGGCAAACTACTTTCTGCAGTGAATCGGATGAAATTGTTATTTATTTTGCAAATTTTCAAATCTTCTTACAAAAACTACAAAGATTACTACTGGAGAATAAGATTTATTGAACGTGCTCCTTTGCAGAGGGACAACGGTTTTGGGCATGTTGTGCCGGATGTAAACCTGAGAGTTGTAACGTGATGAAATAGATTTCTGCATAGGCAGCAGTTGGATAATAGGGGAAAAGTATCAAGTTTTATTTCCTCCAGGAAGAGGATCCTCCAATTGCTTTTTGTCGAAGCTAAGTTTAGTACTGGGAATCCTATTCGGCATTACATGGATGCTTTTGCCAAGAGAGGGCACTAAGACAGCTTTGAGAGCCGATTAATGACATTGGCTCATTCCCTACAGACCTGTTTATATGTAATGAAATTGCCTATAGAATGATCCAGCTAGGTATATAAACTGCTTAACTTGAGTGGCATCTTCTGTTCTCATCCCGTTTTACTACGTCCTTTAATGATATTACGGAGAGGGGAAACTCAATAAGCAAATAGGGAGAGATTTCCATCGTTAGCTGAAACTATTCCACAAGGATGAATACTGCAAGGTATCATGATTAGGTTGTATCTCCAGTATTATGCCCAATGCGCAACACAGAATCTGTTTACTGAAATCTAGTCCTTATATCAGCGTTACAGTGGCTAATACTTATGTTAAAATTTAATGTGTTCTTATTCTTGTTACAATACGCATTGCTCAAGCATTTTATTACATTTCGTCTCATTATAAAATCTAGGATGTAGATACATGTACTCAGATTCAGAGTTGGAACTAGGATTACGAATACCTTTCAAACATATTATGTATGAATAGCATATATCTCATCAATTACAAACGGTATACGTATAAAGACAAACAAGCCACTCAAATTTTATCAAGCCCCCTATAACATTCTTAACATAACAGTATTGTTAGCAATAACTGCAGTGTTCGCAATAAACTGTAATTTTAGCTCATAGTCATAAACCCGCTGCTATCTCATATTTCTTCTTTGTGGCACAGTGGGCATCAACTGATAAGTCACCAATACTTATGCTGACTCAGCTCTCCAGGTTTCTTTGTAGGAAGAAGAAGCTATGAGCTCAAAGCACCTTAATATATAATCCCTTGCCCTTTCCTCCAGCCCTTCCTGCTCATTGTCTCCTCCAGTTCCGCGGCAGCTCTCACTGCACTGTCCCTCCACGGTCCCTTCCTGTGGCCGGACCCCTGCAGATATTGATGTCGGTGGGCGGCTGTGGTTGTGCACGTGCTGGGTAGGATTTGCCCTCCGACTGCGGGATCAATTACATCAATCCTGCGGACGGCCGACACGTGCAGCCCCAGCCAGCCCGCCTCATGATGCGAAAATCACGCGTTTATGGCCAACTGGCCCTAATTAATTTGCGAACATGACACAGAGGAGCAGCGGGGGCCATGTGTCTGTGTGATTCAACCGGCGGCTGTTTGTCAGCTGTTTGTCGGCGAGCAGGACGTGCCGGGCGTGTTGACTTGACAAACAGCAGCGGGTGTGTTCACATGTTCGCCCTCAGCAGGATGCACACAATTAGAGCCCCTCCTGTTTGCCTAGAGTGCCACCCATGGGTACTCATTTACCCAAACTAATTTAGTGCGTATCCATCGACGACATGCCCCGTCAGAACTGGACCCGTGCACTTGAACATGCCCACCATCTTGAGGTAGGGATTTTAAAAAAGTAACGAGTGTGCCTCAAAAAGGATTCCATGAAGTTTTTTCATGGGGTGCTTTTAAAGTCAAACAACGACTCAAACACATGCAAAGAGCATGTATTCAGAATTCCAATGGGATATACATGCGCATGCATTTCTTGCATGGTTTTTAATCTTGATCGTGGTATTATCAGTCATGTTCATAAGTTTGCTACTTAAACCAACTGTCTACCAGGAGGTTGGCGAGTAAACAGTACTGGCTGAGATTCCAACCAAGAATGATGAATGACATGCAATTTCCCGATCGTTTACAAAATCAATGTCAGTAGAGTTTTCATAAAATATTAAAGCCTGTTGGCCGCCCCAACAGGTTTAGAAAGTCAATAATGCTCAGGGCTACAAACGTGACACCTAGGTCAGGGGTCAACCATTGATGGTTTTGTAAGTTAAGTGCAGTTCCCTGGGTGGCGCGAAAAGGCCTCTTTTCGGCAATATAACGTCAATCAAACATCACGAGGATTACTCTGTTGGGAGGAAACTCAGCAATTAATCAATATCATTTGCAGTTAATAGCTGTTTATGCATTCAGGCTAAAGAGCCAGTGCTCCTATCAGGCCATTTACGTATGCTCGGCTGATAAGCCAATTTGGCAAATGATTAATAATGACTAGCAGCTGGTTCTCGGTGGATACAATAGATGAACACCCAACATTAAATCTTGATTCACCTGATAAGTTTGTTGCGAGACCTATCTGGCAAATTATTGAAAGCATTGTCTAATAAGGCAATTTACTTTCATGGGGAGGACTTGTCTCAAAAGACGAGGATTTTATCACAACGTCCATGTGAAAACATCTCAAAAGTATCCTTCTTTAAACAAAAAAGAGCGATAGCGACTGTCAGTCAAAAGAAACAAAAGGATCCTAGATAAAGGCAAATAGAGAACTTCTAAGAGAAGGGGAGCGTGACGTAATTGACTTATGGACGAAGAAGGAGGTGGAAACCAAATAAAAAATCACGAAGAAGCATTATGTACTTCGTGAAACTTTTGTGTCGTCTCCCAGGGCCCAGAATCTAATGTTTGACATTAAGACCAAAGTACACAATGCTGTTCCCCTGGCGAAAAATCTTCATTTACTCTGTTCGTTTAGAATGATTTTCCCTTCACCATCGATTCTCTCCTAAGAGGACTGCAATACTGCTTTGTTTGCCCTCTGCTTGCACTGCCATCTTGTCTTTGAGAAATACTCGTAGTCTTCCCCATTTACACTCAGTCCGTCAAACGTCGCCGACGTGTTTGAGCCTTTGAAGAGAATATAAGGCGGGGCCCGACTCTCCTGAGGTTAAATGGTTTGAAATCTGCTGCAGATGGACCAATTTGTTTTAACCTTGAGGGACAGCCGGTGTTAATTTATCATGGTTGCCGTTCAAGGGCGCGGGGTGAATGCCTCCTTCTCAGGAGGTGTGCGCTAGCCTGCAGGCAGGAGCATTAGACCATTGCATGCAGTGGGCCTCCCCTTAGATCTTGTGTTTCGCTGGAGTGCATGGCTTCCCTGCCCGGAAGTCCCGAGCCCACAGGTAACCTGGAGTCTGCGTGGCGCGCACCTTGCGTGAGGCGAGGGGTAAAGGGGCCGGGCGGCGAGCAGCTCACTGGAGGGGCGAGGGTAAGAGGGGCAGTGGGACCAGTCTGCTACCTGAGGCAGGCCTCGGACAGGTGAGCAGAACCCCTCAGCACGCCACCAGCGTTTAAAAAGGAATGGGCTAATGCATTGCTTGTTGGTAAAGGCAGCAAATAAAGTGAGTCGTTGGGGGGTAGTTTGAAGAGCGGGTACAGGAGCTGCTCGCTCCAGTGCGGACAACACGACCTGCCAACATGCACAACTCACGCGATGAGCAGCTCGGTCCAAACCATTATATTGCTCAATGCAATGCTCATAACCGCAGGACAAGGCGTCCACACTGGCAATATTTGCACGTCGGGCATTGCACGAAGGGTTCATCAGAGTTCGGCGGCCTGTTTTGGCTAGGACGTAGGCCCATCAAAGATTGATGGTGTTTTTAGGCCTGCTAGGGCCAGAAGACACGGGATGGTAGAGTTGGCAGTCGTGGCCACCGCCACTGGCTCTGGGCCACATGACCACCAGCATATCTACTAATAGGAACATAGGTAAATACGTATATCTGCCACAGGCTACACATTATGGCCTTTTGATTTGAAGAGGGCGGGTTGGTAATGTGGCGGTTATAAATGTATTTATCATTATCACATGTTATATGCCAGCCTGCCGTACATATACTTTACCGTTCTCCTTAATTAAAGTTTGTGGTCATTACAGTAGTATATTGTCTTTAATTCTTCAATTCGATAGACCTTACTTTTACTCACAGATACAATGGAGCCCAGTAGCTAGAACTGTGCAGGGGATTTAAATAGTGCTATCGTTTTCTACTTCTACTTTAACGGCGCGGTTTCACATATCCTGACTGAAGAGGCAAAGTGTCTACATTTGCCACAGACAGAAAAAACGGCTCAAACAGAACAGTGAGGTTATATCTGCTTTTGTGGAATAAATGATCACCACTGAGCGTTAGGAATAGAAACGCAACACCACAGAGTCCTGTCATCAATCTTTAAAAACAACTTTGAATTGGTCCTGTTTTTGTGCTCTATGTGGCTTCAGAGTGGATGGGTCCCTGTGCACAGTGGCCGATCTTCACGTGATTATAGGCATATGGATTGTAAACGGGAGGCCTCCGCGGGCCGTGCCAGCATATGTCTCCTTTTTGTTTAAACTGAAACAGATCCGCTCTTGTTGTGGGGTAGGAACAGTGCCTTGAAGATGGGGAGGGGGAGAATGGGAGGCAGGGGCCTGGTAAAGAGAAGTAGACGGGGGCAGTTTTTTTCCCTTGTGTGGGGTATACAGAGAGGTCGGCAATGTTTGCCTGTGGTGATAAGCAGTGGGGATGGGATCGTTTGAGTGTGGATTCAGGATCTCTATAGTGTCGTGGCCGGGCCCTGTGATGGCAGGGGAGTTTGGGCAGAGGGGTAGAGGTGGAGGAGCCTAGGGGTTGGTTTGATGTCGTGTACACAAACCAAATCATCTGTGTACCCTCCCAGTATGGTACACCTCCCTCCAACGCCGGCGACGGCCGACCTAGCCGTCATTATAGTGATCTATATCGACGGCAGTGCCCCCTCTATGTCGGGCGTAGTGGAATAACTTATTCAATAAAGGACGCAATGTGTTAACTGACGGAAATTGTACTCGGTTTTTGCTTTCCACCTTTGTCGCTAAGTAAACTTCGATTTCTTTTAACCTCTGGTTTAAAAGATGAATTTACATGTAAAAGATACATTTTCCTGTTTCTTTTTTGGCGTAGGCCCTATAAGAAATCATTACGTGAAAGACGATGAAAAATAATTAATAGTATTGTACCAGTGTACCAGCTATTAAAGGTTTTCTGTGAATGACAAACTGGATAAGATGTTATGTGACGTCAGTTCTAACCAGATTGTCCAACAGTTTCTTTAAAACTGTCAGAGTGAATCATAATTCAAAGACAAATCATTATTTACATACAAGTTTCGTATTTGCCAACAGCCAAGTGTGCATGTGCATCAATTTACGCACTTCAGAAATTGTGACCAGACTGGGGAAAGGGTTAAAGAACTGAAAGGGAGAATAACAACCCGCCAAGACATGAGATGCTTCCGACACCGAGTAAAACTTATTACACCACCGGCCGGTGGCGTTCACAGGGGTCTGCTCGAGTTGCCATTCGATTTGAATTGAGTCTTCTGTGAAACGCAAGCAGGCCGAGCAAACAGTTCCCTGATACAGACAAAAATGTGTGCTTCTTTGTAATGTTTCTTTCCATACTGACATACGATGAGAGTCTCACAAAGTGAGAAATTAATGTTATGTTTTCCTGTTTAGATAAGGCCTGGAGAGTACTGCAGTGAACGCCTTCCTTTTGTAAGGATATAATGAAACAGTCTTGTCCAAACATTCTATCCAAGTTTTGATTATGTCCTTAGTGTTACATATGAAATGTACTAAGCTTAACTGGACATAGAAACTCGAACATATACCCAGTTTGAATATCGCTTAATTAAAAGTAAAACGTGTATTTGAGTATGATCTGGATCAATCAATGTTCAGGCCAAATATGACGATTCTCTGGTCAGCTTAGGGATTACCTCTTTATTTAGGCAACGTTTGATATGCCGGATTAAACTAGATCTTCCCCTGTAAACAGTCCAGCCGGCTATCGATTATAGATATCGTTACCGCATTTCTTGAGGCGCATTTACTTTTCTGAGCCTATTGCCAAATCTTATCAATAATTTTTGTTCTCATTTTTATCCCTTTCCACAGGACGTGGTCTCGGAGTTGTAAGCTGGCCATGACGACAGGACCCGATGAAGGCGATGGTAAGTTGGAGGACGTGTTTCCTTTTTTATCTGTAGCAATTGAGGCTGTGGCCTACCGGGATGATGGGGTATTGATTAAGATGGCCAATGAAGCTGACCCTCTGACCCTTATCACCATGGCTCCGCTTCTAGAGGTCTAGTGGGGAGAGGTGGGAGGGAGGCAGGAGGATTTCCCTGGGTAGCCAATAGTGAGGCACCTATTGATACAGGCTGGGAGGCTGGCCCCCACTTACTGCTTAGCCAACGACTGCCTCCTCCTCTTCTTCCTCTATGGTCTGGCCAATTGCTCCAAAGATGGGTGGGAGGAGGTCCCGGAAAGAAATAGAGATCATGCAGTGAAGGTAGGTCAAATGATATAAAATACCATATTGGAAAGTACTAGAAAATATGGATATTGTTGGGTAAAAGCATGTGTTTAATATGGACACTAGTGAACTGGGAGTGTGGGATAACCCAATTTGCGACCCGGGTCTCATTGGCGATCTGATTATGGATTTCTTGGGCTTGGCGCCACTTGGGCCATGATGGCCGGGTGCACCTACAGAGGCGCCAGGTGCCAATACAATACCGGAGAGGGCTGGGGACCCTAAAGAAAAGGCATTACTTTCATCATGCGGGGCTCTCCGTAAGTGCTCTCCATCACACGTCTCACCAGACAAGTACCTTCTATCATGCAGGGTGTAAGGTAACTGTTTCCTATTGCTGACACCGCCACTCTGTTGCTGTGAACCTCAGCAGCTCTCTGTATTCCACGCAGTTTATTCAGACTTGAATTATTAAAATCTTCTAATCTTATTACTGGATTCATTGGGAAATTATACTCCGTGAAACCGCACTGCTATTGAGCCGCAGGGGCTCCGGGAAAGCAAGCAATATTTCGAAATATCAAATCTAAATTTACACAGATCCAATCATGAAATCCAAATGGCGAGCCTTTCTGGGGAATGCAATTGCAGAGAGGCTTTTAGAACAAAGGATAGAGTTAGACGCCTAAAATAAATAGAGCGTCGTCACGAGCTAGGTAATAAGCTGTGTAATATTCTGGCCGTGGAATAAGCACTGTTTTTGTCCCTCCCCAAAATGGTAGTTAAATCGATACTCGCCATCCGGCCCCTTTCTAGCTGTCAATCACCCAGCCGGCTGTCATTGGGTAAGGTAGGCAGTATTGTGAGAAGGACCCGAAGGCCACAGAAAGTACTTCTACCCTAAGCTATAAAATGTATAAGCAAAAAACGACCTTACCACAGTAGTCATGGATGGGCTTTTTAAAAGCTTGTCAGCATGACCGATATTCTTAAATGAAAGTGTGCATGTTTTATTGAGCTGTTTATTACACAAGAATAACGGTATGGACTGACATATACATGGACATACAGCCGTATGTGAGCATAATTATTTCACAAAGGACACTTTGTCTATAATTATATTGCTTTGCATTTATAGATTCAGATATAGATTTAAAACATTGAATATCTGTTGGTTTTGATGTGCAATTATATAAGTACAATCTTTGTGTTTTCCGGGCGTGGGCGGACAGGTGCTGTTTAACCCTTCATTCGAGCAGCTCAGTCAGCTGCTCCTTGATCTGCTCAATGTGGAGCAGCTCAGTAGGCTGCTAAATATGGCCGTTAGTCGCTCGTTTGAGTTACACTTAAGCACATCAAGTAGCGGGGGTTGTCGCATACACCACTGGGGTGCAGCATGCAACTGATCAAAAATTGATCGCGTTGATCTTATCACCAGAGAGGACCAAACAAATGGGGGTGGTGTCGTCCTCGCGGCCCGATGAACAATGATAGGCGGTCATAGAGCTCACCGGCCCGGCCCACTCGCCATCAATTAGTCCGGGATAAAAAAAACGGCCATGATTTATTAAACATGCCATGGGATACCATACCGGGAAGTTGAATTGGTGCGGCGAATTGCAACAATAGAAACATGTGGTTTGGGATAGATTTGTGAAAGGTTAGGGGGTACACTGATAGGGCGAGGATGGGTGGTGTCGTCAGGCTCTATTGTTGTTGCACAAAGGACACCCTTAAATAACAAAGCATATCTGTATGATAGAATGTACCTGCTTTTTGCCAAATCTATTTATGCACCGGCCTTGTCATACACAACGGTTGCTTGAGTACGCATGATAAAAGACAATTTCTTTGTCTGGCAGGCTGATATGTGATACATCGAATCAAGAAGGTAGCAGCCCCAAACGAAGTCAACCGCCTGCCAATTGCTGGCGCAGACAGTATGGCTCAAGTATACGATCGATGACTGTGTCCTTTGAAGCACCCACAGAGAAATGGGAGGAAAATGGCAGTCCCCCCAATACCACAATGTGTCAGTGGCGGCCACGAGAAAGTAAGTTAGGGTCTCGCAACAGCCGCAGCCACTATAGTTACCGCGGACTATTTGGCACGGTCGCGACCGTCCTAGGGCGAGAGAAGGCAATAAAAGCCTCAATGAAAAGGCGGTGTTTGGAGCTGTGTAGCATGGTCTAGACGGCGGCTTTCAGGAGAAAAGCTGCAGGGGTATCTCTGCTTTAGAGTCAGACTCTGCCGGCCCTCTGTGGCCTGCTGATTGGTAGCCACCATCCCCGGGGACTGGCTCATTGCATGCTCACCCCCTCACAGACAGCCCCTCCTGATAATAAGCACTTCAACTAATTGCCAATTTGGCTTCATTTCTGTAAACGCCTTGCCGCCCGCGTATACATTGTGAATAGGAAATGTAGTGAGCAAAGGCCATTGGTCTGCGTGTGACTGGCACCGGTGCAGCACGTTAAAAATTCATTGTTTGGAATTCGTTCTGATTTAGGCCAGTCGGACAAATTGAAATTGACTTTCAAGCTGCCGGGTGTGGCTTAGTGTGCTCGACTCAGTTCAGACCAGGCCCTCTCATCTCAGTAGTAAGCCGACCAATGCGTCTTACCATTTATGGACTGTGTAGCCCTACCTTATTCAGATGTAGATATTGAAACTTGGTTTTAAACTAGTCAATTAGAAATCGAAACGATATCTCTGATATCTGTCGGGAGAAATGCCAAGGCCTGACTTTTGAAATCTGTTACTTCAATGAATCAGAGAGAACTTTCTCGTAACACTTTGTATCGCGAGATGAGAGTAATTACATTATTTGCCAGTGGGATAATCTGAAACAGCAGGTCGTGCTTTCAAAACGAATCTTGTTTCAACCACTTTAAACTTGGCAAACGTTAGTAGCATCGCACAAAGCCGATACGACTCACTGGAGCCCGACAATCTGAAATCTAGGTGGCTTCAAGGGAAACTTAGTCTGTGGAAAAAAAGCTTTGGGAGTCTGCCATCAGATCCAGATGGTGCCGTTAACGTCTCCATTCATGAGCAACTCTTTATCAACTCGCTGACGAGAGCTGCTCTCCCATGCTGATTGTTCAGTGTCGATTCTTTTGCCAATCAGTTTGTTTTCGCAGAAAAATGAAACTGTAATAGCATCGTGTTTATACATGCAAAATGGATTATTTCCTAATATTCCAGACAGGATGATGAATGAGCATGCAAGGGTTTGGCCTATGGGAGCCTGGAGAAGGGTATGAGTATTAGAGAGGATATTGTTGACGTTGACAAAGCAGTCGTTTGTAGGTTATTGAGGGTGGAACAGACACTGGAGTGACCCTCCTCACCCTCCTGTACGTAGCGGCCTGTGTGATGTTCTCCAGCTGACAATAAACAGCATCTTGTTGCCGGCTTGTCCCTCTCCATCCCACCCCGCCCCTGCCACCCACAACCCAAGCCCCATGTTTGCAACCCTAAAAGCAAATTGACTCCCTACCCATTGGGCTCTGCCTCCTGCCTCACTACCCATCCAGCCTAAACGTCCTTGCCCATACCCATACACCACCCCTCTCCTCCCCCACTCTGCTCGTTCACTAGGCTTAACATATTGAAAAGACAACCAGGCATGAGTTACCTTTATGTGGGGCGCTACTCTCCAAGCACAGTGGGTGTGCACTCTCCAAGGTCAGCCCCAGTCCGGCAACAATGCCCGTCTTGGGCCATTGTCGGCCTTAAGGCCCGGCTACACTAATTGGCATTTACGTCCTCACTCCGATACACGGTGAATTTAGGTGCGCCCCGCAATCGATTTCTTCCCCGACTTGATACTATTATTAGTGATTTATTCTCCCTTATAGCCTAGCCCTTTCAGACAGCTTTGCCTACCGCTGCTGATACTTGATTATGGTTGGAGCTGACAAGCACAGATAGAGGCAGACACCACATAGTAAACATCTGCACCAGCTCAAATACTCTAAATATAAATATGGAGAAGCTGTAATAGCCATCATACATTTAAAGATCATTGCGTGAAAGGTCTACTTGCAAGCAGAAACATCAATCTTTGCTATCAGTAAAAATATTAGTACTATGATTAACTATTATTGGCCTAACACAAACCTGCCATGATCTCAGGAGAGCAGCTTTTCTGAGAGCTCTCTCTGTTTCTTCCAATGGCAGCAGCTGCAATTGCTTCATTTTTGAGCCCTCTTGAGTTATAAATCACGAACCGTCCATCACACTTTAATGTGCGGGCCTTGCTTTTACCAATTAGGCGCTGCTCGTATTGATTTACGCTGGGATTTTATAGCACCGGAACTCATAATATTCGAGAGTCGAGTCAGAATTGAGCCAGGTCTGCTACGGAGCCAAAGACTATAGCATTACGAGCAGCTCACCTTATATTGCGTGCATTAAACCACTAGGCAACTTTAGGAGTCCTGGATAAAAATACAACCTGGCGGAAATGGCAAGCACAAAAAGTTCTACCCAGCCCCATGGCAAGGAGATGGAAAACAGGAAGGGGATTTCTTTTCAGTACTAGTGCGTATACTTCGACATCACAGACATAGACCCCGCCTGAAACCAGATTCCTTTGTAGCAAAGGAACGCTTTTTTAAACCATCCATTTCATGATTTGCTATCACGACTGGCGATATAAAGCCTTTACGTTAACGACGTTAATTTGCTTAATGCAGCCCCTTAAAAGTAAATGTTTACTCGAGCTAAAGGGAATATATATGGAAAGTCCGATACATAATGATCTACGCCGTTTGTATATCCCTTTGATTTTTTCACGGTAATGGGACTGTATTTTAGTGGACTTCAATGTAGTTCTTGACATAGGATCTACCAATTAAGTAGGGATTGAGAAGCTATGTTCTCATAGGTGGTTCTGCGATAGCATAAACTTCTGGGAGGACTTAAACATATGTTTGTTATTCAGATGTAACATCATAAACTGCCATGCCCTGTAGCCACTAAGGATGATGGATCCTGGAGTTGTAACACCCCTCCACCGCCCGAGCCATTCGGTATTGGGGTCACACCCGGGCTTTCTTGTAGATAATTTCCATATTTATACAAGCCTGGAGACCCGTGCTTCCTCTCTCACCAACAGGCTTTCCGCCTGGTCCCGAATCGTCCTCATATTTCCCCTAAACTTGACAGTGCGATATATCTCTAACACATTACCCAGCAAGCCGGGCCCGTTCTCCTCTAACCCCTGTGTGTTATTTGGTATGCGGTCGGTTCGATCCTGCCGCCCCACAGTTAAGCCTGGCCTATTCTCCGGCCTAAATGAGCCTCCCCGGGCAGGAGCTGCTCGGCAGGCCAGTCAGGCGCGTCGGCCGAATGCTTTACCACATGCTTGACTGCCATCATGTCGACACGTAAGACACCCGCTGCACTAATTTAGCCACTAATTCAGATATCAAACTGTCCGGGCACCCGACACTCCAGCAGCTGGCCCGCCCGCCCGAGCTGCACAGACTGGAATGGCCAATGAGCAGCTCGACCCTACTGGAGCAGCTCTAAACTTCCTCCCCTGCCCACAGGATTACTGACTGAGATCGCGTGTAGCTGGCCACGGCGAATAAAAAAAGAACTGGAGTAAGAAAAGCCGGCCCGACTCTTTCAGCCTCAAAGATCGATCAGTCGCTTAACACATGCGCCCACTGTGGGAATATCATGAACCTATCACCAGCCCACCTTGTTTTAAGGACAACAATTAATTTGTTGCTCCTTGTGGTTTTAAGGGACCTCACTGTTGCAAATGGGTTAAATATGGTGAGTTCTAAACTGTGGGGAGATCGGATAACTAGGTGGGGACGTGGCTGAACAGTTTAACTAACGCACTGAGTGAAGCGTTAAACTGACCTGGGAGCAATTTCCCCAGACCCGTGGAGAGGGTGGCGAGCTGCTCAGAGCCGCACGGAGCTACTCTGGGGTCAGATCAGGGCTACTACGCCTTCTCCTTCCACCGGCTGGAGTATGTTTAATTCAAAGATGCCGCTGCCCTCCCACGACCTAGGTGAACTCTTCGGCCAGGCCCAACTTTACGGGACCCCCTTGTAGGCATGCAAAGGCTTCTAGTAGGGGAAGACCTATAAAAAGAAGCATGGGCTCAAGTACCCTGGGGGCTCTACGCTCGGCCGAGTGGTGTGGTGTGGTGGTGGTGCGGGGAAGAGAGGCCGTTCGTTGAGCAGCTCAGGCTGTGGGAACTGCTCGTCCCATGTACTGCTCGCTCGACTTACACCCTCGGCGACCTGCCACAGCCGGCGGCCATTCGGCAGTTGGACGTCTCGGCCATTCGGGGCCGATGATTCCCGTTCCCGCCGAGTGCTGTAAGATTGGCTTAAGCCTTCTCATCCACCCCGCCTGCTGCAAGGCGGACAGCGGCGTCCTATACTCTTATGATAATATCATAGCACCGCCGTCTTGCCCAGCCGAAGGACGGAGTAGTATAGGAAATGACGGTTTGATACTTCGGCGATATGAATGTGGAAAGTCCCAAGAAGCACACCAAATATCCATACTTTGTGGTCAAAGGTGGTTGATGAACGATGGGCACGATAATCCCCCCTGCTATGGTAATCCATGTTGATCTGTGCGTTTTAAATCCCTTTTATCCTAAGCTAGTATAGCGCAGATGTCCAAGCATACTCTATACACAATTTCACAGGGATTCTCCCCTAAATAGCATTACACCAATAGTCGTATGTTCCGCTCGGCGGGTTTATAGCCTGGGGCCATAACGAGAAGTACAGGCGCATCATAACAGGCCATTCGTGATAACGCCCTGGCCCTGGCCACATTATATTAGCCGGGATGCGGTGGTAGAACCTCGTCTCGTGCACGTTCCCAGACCTCCGCCCTACCTAGACGCCGCCCCCTTCTTCTATGGAGACAATTACGGCAGAGTTATGGGCGCGACGACGCGTTCCTATGAGTAGACCCCAGCGCCGGCCTATCTTGTCGGGTCGTTCGGCTCCCCAAGTCGTCGTAGATCAGCAATAATTAAAGCTGTCGGCACCCAGCCATACCGCCGTCCTCTCTTCTTACGATTGGAAACCAACCTCTTGGTGGGTGGTGGCGAGGGAGGGCGGCTAAGGTTGACGGTTGTGTTTTCTGGCATTTGGAAGTTCTATATAGGTGGGGAAGGTGCTTAACATTCTGTGTGGGTTCAAGTGACAGTGTATAGTGGCTGTAATATGGCATGGTTGAGGGCGAAGAATTAGTTCAGAAATTACAGAAATTAAGAAAGGGGAAAAAGATTGAAAGGATACAGATTGACATTTGACTTTTGTAACCAGAATACATTAATATTCTATTTGTCTATTAAATTTTATAAGCTTACCGCGCTTTACATAAGTTATCATTGTTGCTGTAATACATTGATAAGATCAGTAACATTAGTGTAATAGTAAAATGTACATTATGTGTATCCTAAAAATTGTCGTAAAAGTGACTGACTGTTTTTGTTTAAAATGCTGAGAGAAAAAACAGTAAGCTGTCGGCCTACTTTCCTTATCAGAGAATTTCATTAGAGACGTGCGATAATGATGTATTTATCCAACATTTTATATTTGTGAAAACCAATGTTGTGAATACCAAGGTGGAACAAATCACCTATGTTGGGGTTTCCAACCTAAATCGGGCCGTCATCTAAATTATGAGAGTGTCCGGGAGTTATCCCAGGTAGTCGCAGCTCACCAGGATGTCATCCTGGGATGTCATCCTCACCCCTCCGTTGACCCAGGTTAAAGCCGTGCAGCTGACACCACCAGCCGGGCTCTATTTCCCTCACCCCTCTGATTAGCGCCCATCCCATGTCCCGTGTATCAGGGCCCCCCTCTACTCCCCACCCACCGGGGCCCAATCCGCATTCACACAGCTCCACAATGGGCGGCAGCGCTGTCTTTCATCAGCGATCAAATTGCTCTGGGTGTTGGCCACGCAGCCCAGGCTATCCATCAACGAGGTCGGTGAGGCCAGCCTCCAGGCCAAGCGCTGGGGCGGGGCAGTGGGACGCGGTCAGTTCCCCCTCCAGGCGCGTCATTTCCCCCTCCGGGCGGGCCCACTGCCCCTCCTGGGCCCCTCCACGGGCCTCTCTCAGCATGCGCTTCGTGTGTCAAACAGGTCTGATCGGGCCGAACAATGCAGTCGACCGGCAACTGACATTAACCTCCTTGTACCCAACACCTCCAGTTCTCCTACACGGACTGGTTCTAGTGTGGGAGTAGTCACCAGTGAGGTTCCGGTATAATAGAGTTAGTTGTTCACCTACCCACTCTAAACGCCTATATGTCGATCGTACAAGCAATCCCCTACATTGGGTTAAAAGAAAGAGTCAACATGATTGTGTATCATGTTTGTTAATTTCCCTGCTTCTGCTTTGATTTTCTACCTGACGGAACCGATAAGATTACAGGGTATTGCAGTTTCAAATAATCCACTATCCTCGTGTATTTTTTCTGGACTGAATCCGTTCCTATAGTTACAATCACCACTGCCCAATTGCTGCTCCGTATTCTGGACGACAGCTAAATGTATTAGATTGCACTTTGGCTACAAGGAAGTAAATTTAGGAGGCTTGCTCAGCGTGTTCGGCGTTAACTAGACAGATATATGGCCATTGCTGTGCTTCGTACAGGACGGCAGTAATAGCTTTACATCCTCGTAGTACGATCAGGTTTGCCTATCCAGGACAGTCTATACTACACTGCTATACCTAAAAGCCAAGTGGAAAGGCCAGCCTTGGCGACTGGATATCATATGTCTGAGCTATTTACGCTCTAAATATAGACTAGACACCCTGTCTAGATCTTTAGAATTTGCAGGTTCTTTGCTTTTTGACCGGTGGAGTCTTAGAGCCCACCTGGCATGCTTCAATTAAGATCCGCCCAGCTTAGGCTCTAACTCGGAGGGATCCTTGGGGGTCCTTTGAAAGGCTGCCTTAACGTCTGCTGCGGCCAGATACCCCCGGCCGGCTGGTGAGCGGCCGCCGGAGATACTGGCCGCCTGTTAATAGGTAAGATTAGGCGTCGATCCCATTAGGACGACATGGTGGCGCGGGGCCTCCCTTGTGAGAATCTGTGGCGCGCCTGTATCGGACTCGATAAGTGAGACTCGTCCGACCACTGGCCCAGTCTCCTTCCGCCGCCCTGCCCTCCCGCCCGACGGCTCCCTGACAGAACCCACGCTCATTCCTTATAAGACCTTACTACTCCTACTCCCCCACCCACTTCCTCCACGTCCCCCACTCCTCCTTTTCAGGATATTTCATTTCTGTTTTACTACTTTTCTTGTTTTTTTTTTGTCACTTCTCTCACGCCCCCGTCTCATCAGTTCCCTGTAATGACGACCCTCTTCGGTCTTTTACTAGAGATCACTTCATTATAACCACATTGTTTACGTGGAGTAGCTATGATGCTGCCTACCATTAAGATGGAAATTCATTACAGTTATACTCTTTAGACATGATATTTCACAAATATAGTACTCTTAGGAAATTGGAATCATTATCAATATGTTGACCATTACTGGAAGCATAATGTCTTGGTCAAAAATGATTGAGCATCCCAGTATCTGTAGCCATTAAGGGAAATTATAAGATAGAGATTTTCATTCTTATCCTTGAAATTCTCTTCTTTTCTTTCATTTTCACGCCCCCGCCTGCCTTTCAACCTTATTCCATGACCCTCTCCCCTACGGTACACACTGCCACCTCTCTAGCTCTCTGCCCCTCTTATCTAGCCTCATGCTTCTGTTCCCACGAACCCTTTCCCAGCCCTCAGGCCCCAAACGGCCACCTTCCTCCACGTCTTCTCATTTAGATATCCCCACTTATTGAGCCACTCCTGGAGCCCAATCCCCACATATAGTCGCCAATCGCTTCCTTCTCACCGGCGATTCCTTACCGTCTAATCCCCTACGTACCCTCTTATATAAAGCCTCTTAATCCCTCTCAACTCCCACTACCCGTCCCCACCCTCCGAATTTATCTTTTTTCTTACAATATTTTTTCCTTCTTTTTCTTCTCTTTTTTTTTTCTTCTACTCAGCCCACGTTCACCTTAGCTCCCAATCACACCTCACCGTTTTCCTCGCTCCCTACCACCATTCAGCCACCGCTGCGTCTATTCAGCGCCCCCTGCTCCTTCCATTCCAGCTCACAACAGCTGTCTGAAATAGTCGTTAATTTCCTGCCTCGCCCTCCCTACTTCCGTACACCCCAAGAGGTCAGGAATAGCTTAGTCGGGATCGTAAGGGCGAGTGATCCCCTCCACCTGGTTCACTTCACGGGAAAGGAAAGGGTTTGCTCAGAGGGCATGATTGTAGAGGGACTTCAAAGCAGGAGCAGCTCAGATTTAGGATATTATCTGTTTGATCAAAGATTTATACCTTGTATGAGGATGCATTTTGTACACATGTATGTGTTGTGGATGTAATACGGATACGGTGATTTTTATTTTATGAGTCAACTGTTCTATAGTAGTGCGGAATGCAGTTACAAATTAAATAGGACCTACATGTAATCAGGTATAAGATATTATTTGTGACTTGTGTCATTTAGTCTGATGATTTATTGAGTAGTATTGTACACAATGTATTTCGTGGGCCTGTTACCTATTTCCTACGAATGATATAAAAACTATTAAAGAACTTCAAACCCAGACTCTTCCAGATATCATCATATACTTCTGATGTAACGCTATCTCAATCTGATAAAACATAGTATTGCTGTTCTGCTGAAACGTTGTCTTGTTATAAAAGTTCGAATCATAGCTGAATTAAAAGTACTGCCATCAAGGTAAAAACAGAACACAATTCAATAATGGATTCTGAATACTCAATTGCAAGCCATCAATAAAGCTTCGTACTGTTTCATGGAATTATGATTTAATCATGATATTAGAAAGCGAAATATCCGTATGCTTTATTACGATTATTGATATTCAGTAAGAAACTTGATTTGAGGGAAATCGAGCAAGGCAACATCTGTCTCTTGTTACAATGAGCCCTGTTTTATGACCAGCATTGCAGTAGAATTATCGGCAGTCCCACGCCAACCTAAAGTACGCCTACACCAATGGCTTGTACGTCGACGGGTGCACTATACCCACTACAGTTATCTAAAGCTAGCAATTGGGACCTTCAGCAACTCAAACATTTCAGAGCAGCAAGTAGGAGAAGTAGACCGGAATTAAACAGTACCTAATCAAGCTGCCTCCTTCGCCTATATTTGGAACTGCAGGCACTTCAGGGATTGTGTTTTTCTCTCATTAAATCAAGCTGGTGGGCGCCCTTGTCTAGCCTGGGGTAGATCACAGCGATCATCTCTCGCCCAGCACAGCCCACTCTCATATGAGTCGTGTGAAGCCATTCGGAAGCAATCGATGCCAGAATTAGGCACAATTCTGTCCCCCTAAATCAGGTTTCCCACTGTTCTCTCTGTCTTACTGTCTGGAGAGTGTAGGCTAGAGGCAAGCTTGTCCTGAAATTGTTATAAAGATTTACTTTTATATCGATTATTTGTCATCGTATGATCTGGATAGACTTACTCGTTCCACTGCTATATTCACATAGGAATATGTGAGACCCTACAGGAGACGTACTAATCAATAGTCGAGTAAAATGTTTTCTCCTTAGCTTATACGAGTTGTTCTTTATTCAAAGCGATTTGACATCAAAGTAATATTTGTGTTGTACAAAAAAAGAGAGGAGGATCCTATCGGGGGCCAGTTGTTCTATGGCTCAGTTGCAGTTTAAATTATTCATAGAGCTATGAATTGAGTTAAAGTACCCAGGTATCTGTCGTCTCTGATGATGGATCCTTCCTATTACTGCTATGGCTACTGTATAAGTGGAGAATCAGTTGCTACCTGCTTTCCTCAAGTATGCAAAACTGCTCGCACCGCTATCTCTACAGTGTTAAAATTACAACGATAGTGTTTACCATTTGCATTCTATAATTAAAACATGAAGCAACGTCTAGGCACCGTCGGAAGGCATTAGGACGTGGCTGGTTCTAAGATGGATAATTTCATTTGCAACATAGTTTTACCCGCGGGTCCAGTCATCTAATTAGAGAAAAGCAGTTTCAGGATGCACTTTTAACGTGGATGTATCCTACTAATCAATGTAGACCGACCTCCGCTGATCCACATTTCTGAATGCAATTACCGATTAGATTAACTAGCAGACAATGACTTAACTAATGTAATCAGCATGTTCCTCTTCATCTTACTTAGTGATAGGCGCGGGCCCCCTTCACAAGTGTTCTTAAGCAATGCTTGTTTTAGTGCTGCTGAATATAATCACTGCTTAATTAGATTGGAATAATATGGTGGCCGAGGGTGTAAGAATGGGAGGAGAGTATGATACTTGATACTGCCTAGATCATAATTAAACTATACAGAAACTTCATTTTGTAATGAGATATTGTGTTTTATCATCCCAGGGGTACACAGTTATTAATGACACATTTAATCTTAATTGCCTGTCGTTTCTCGTCTGTAGGTTCCTCATGAATATTGGTTACAGAATCTACATTCTTCCTGGAATGCACGTATTTGTTTGTATGATACCAAATGTTTGTTGATGAAACGAGAAGGTTTCGGATGGTTGTATACTATGGTACATGTACTCTGAATCAATAATTCGAGAAAACATAGGAAATATTTCAGAACTGTGCGTTACATAAACAGACATTGCATTTATGTGTATCGTCCTCCAGAATAACACTCGGTTTTACTATTGCTAATAAACTTCCCTTTTCAAGGATTTTCCATTTCTCAAGCAATTAATCTTTCACTCTGGCATTTAATTAAACTTAAAGCCGAACTTCATGACCAGAATACGTGCCCTTCAACCCTCCGGAGACCTTGTGTAGTGAGCAGGGGCAGGCAGGTCGAGGTGTGTACGTGTCTGTGTGTTAGGACTGGAGGACAGAGGCAGATGGGGCCCAAAGACAGGGGGGAATGCAATGACGTGCAGCTGATACCCCAACCCGGGATCACGCTGAATGCATGCCGATGAAGGTAAATCGCGAACCGAAAATGTGTTCGTGACCCCGGCCTCCTTTGTTACAATACCTTTCCGCCAGGGTGCGCGCCCCCGGCCGCCCGGAGGGGTGAGGGGCATTGGTGGGTGAGGGGCCGGCAGGGCCTGGAGGCATCTGTCAGCAGGGAGGTCAGCCACACGGCCAAACGCTGTATAGAGTATACTGCCCTGGAGTACGGGAGGGGGATCCTTCGCCAAGATCGATCGTTGGTTGGCCGCGTTAAGTTTAAAAAATAGCCCCGGGATAAATGGTGGTTTCCCACTGTAGGTGCTCCCTCGTTTAATACGGGCTCCCGCATTAGTCACTAGTCAACGGGGAATATAGATGGAGTGCTTAGAGGAAGAATTTATTTCTCCTTCACCCAAAGTTATTTTCAGTTAGTTTCTTGATTTGATGACACAACCAAACTTCATATTTTCAATGAGTGTATGTAAATTCCATTCAGCACCATTGTAACTCTTTGAAAAGTAAACTTGAGTGGTATGCTGGATGACAATACAAGTGAAAGGACTCTCAGCTCTTGCAATATAAGTATGATACTGAAATATGTGTTTCTTGTATCTATAACATTATTATCATTGTAGATTTTATTTATATCAATGATTGTTGTTACATGACTGAGTATCAAAGGTAATATAATTTTGCCAAACACCGTAAACATCGTAGAAGAGAAGACAATATTTGTGACTAAGAATCAGTTTGAAAGTTGCAAGTTGTTGATGCTGGTTCCCTTGGAGTTGTTTACATCGCTCTGCTGAAGTTTTTATATAGTATGTGCGCCATACCCTCTAAATCGCTTTGTATACCCAATGCCTAGCTGATATATGTCACCTTTCTATGCGTGGCCTGTACACCGGATCCACTCAACATTGATGTGGAAATGATGAATGGTGATCCACTGATACGGACGACTCCCATTCCAAGTGGCTTTGCCATTGAGTGCGGCCCTGGAGGCAGTCGCAGGCTGGCCGTCTCCAGGGCGGGGATGGCGGTGACACATCGGCCCCTCCGGCCGGCCTTATTCCGTCCATGTCAGGGCAGTGGGCAGCCGTCTTAGCTCTGATCCATCACCTACTTCCAGCAATAAACAACACTATTAAATCCCCATCCAGTGCCGGGTGTCACATGTCCCAACTGTTTGAATTCCAATTACTCTTTACCTAGGACGAATGGGCGGCGGCAGGCTGCGGATGGGCCGTAGCATGACTGGCAATCAGCCCCGTAGATTACCCGCGTAACAAACTTTGGCAGCTTCCATTTCCTACCACATTCCCACATTTAACTCATTGGGCGCCGTCCGCCGCAGGATCTAAAGTAACTCCCTGGGTACGCCGCCGCGACAGGTATCCAGTCCCGGCGACGAATTCAGATTGCTTTTCTCTTTTTACCCCTATTTCCTCGTGGGTTAAAAGAAAGCATTTGAATTGATCACTACGTGCGTGGTGTGATTGGAAGGAGGAGGGCAAATGTTGACGGGTGGGATGCATGCAATTAACGTCAGTGCAAAATTAACACTTTTTTTCCGAATTTGGATGCGGAGTGATTCATTTAAACTGGTAGCTTCTTCTAAAGGAGACCTACCTACTTTCCCATCCGTATTCCCAGCGACCACCATCAGCATTTGCTGGAATTCCTCCATTTTCCCGACTTTTTGCTCTTTTTTTCTCCGGCCTACCTGCCCCTTATACTGATGAGGCAGGCGATGTGCCTCTTGCAAAAGCACCGTGTGGTTTCCCAGAGCCTAAATGAGACGATCCAAGTTGGTCCTTTTTTTAGTTGGCAGCACATCAAGCCGGCGCAGCGAGACACAGGTACCAGAGTTTTTCAACAGATGTTAACAAACCCGAGCAAAAGAGACAAACTTTGCTTTTATTACAGCGCGTCAGTAAACTGTGTAATACCTCCTCGCATTTCATTTAACCCATTCTCCCTCGGGGAGCAGTAACAAAGGGTTGATCATAATTAAAACACGTGATAATGGGCAAGAAAACACGCCCGGCGAAGCTCTGATTGCGTCAAGAAAAAGAAATAGGAGGAGGAATGTGTTGAAAATTGCAACCGCTGTTTGGGAGCGTCTTCAGTATGCAAACTGCCAGTGGCCAACAGTGTAGCCGGAGAATACTATTACGATTTATAGCGGGTGTGTCGCCATGGAAATTGAGAGGCGCATCAGCCAAGTTTGTCTTTCCAAATGGCTGGATGCTAATGGAAGCTGAAAGCTGGGCTTTGTAAAGACATCAAATCATTGCAGGCAAACTATCAAATTCCCCTCCTCGGGAGCGCCGGCCAACCAATCCTTGAAATGCATTCCCTGGGGAACGAGTGGCCTCCAGTTAAAAGTTGGCATTAGAGACGCGTCCGACTCTGCCAAAGCAAACAGGCGTCCTCTTTAGCGGGGTGCAGGCCTCCTATTTGCTGTGACTAGGTACAGGAGGAATCTAAGGGAGGACGGCGCGGGGAGAGCACGCCTTGTGGGTGCAAGATGAGGAGGTTTCAGCTTTACCAAGGCACTACCATCCCTTGGTGAAGCCATTAGAGCGTACACCGTTCTAGCCGAGCTTAGCGACATCAAGAGGACCCCCTAGCCTACAGACAATCTGATCAACAATGCAATTTAGCGGCATTAATGCGCACAATAGCATCCGCTGGGAAAGAAGCAGGGCTTACGTGAGGGGATAGTAGGGCTGGTGTCTGTCGGTCGCCCTACCCCTAGACGGACAGGTAATGAGCCTACCTGTCCCTCTGATTGATTCCCAGCCTTGTTAACAGGCCTAAAATTATATCATTACCGCCTGCCACCATATCGTTTCCCTAAAAACCCCAATCCCTGGACGCTGAACACCAGCTTATCCCCCTGACACCTTCCAGGCCCATTGCCTCAAAGGGAATTGTGGCGTTGCCGGCAATCGGTCCCCTGGTACAAGGTTTGCCTGTCTCAGCCGTCAATGGGTGTGATAGATGATGTAGGCAGCACGAGAGGTGCCATATCAAGATGCCCGACTTATTGTTGTATGCAAATTGTAATGGGCTCCTATTTTCAAATTGGCACTTTAGTGCGCGCTATGAGCGACGTCATTAGTGACGGGGCATTGTGGTTCTGGTCAAATTGCTTCATTTGCCTCCGTTTAGCATCTTTATTCACTATTAACTAGAATTCCCATTTGCCTTTCTATGATAGACGACATGTCTGTGTAATGGTATGGCTCAACACCTCCGAACAGAAAAGTTGTTTGATGAGGAAGTTACCACTTCAATGAATGGATGTAAAACATTTTTTAAGCAGCATGAATTTTAGATTACATCCCACATCTGACAGATATAGATGAAGCTAGTTGCATGCATAATACAAAAGGATGTGGATGAAAATTGCAATTCATACAGTTTGAACGAGAGATTCGGGGCAGATGTATATATAATGGGAAGCTATTGAAATAAAAGTGGGTGGGTAATTTAATCATATTTGATTATAGTACTCTTGGGTAGACAGTCAATTGATCTATTTCACTCTCGGGATGACTGAAGCGGAATTAACCTCATCATATCATACATTTTGAATCATGCCCAATTGAATCTGTTCAGGTTGTTAAGGGACATTAGTTTTCACATGTCACCCGAAATTAAACTCAGGCAAGCAGATAACTGGAAGACACTATACCCTACCATTGTCGGAAGGTTGTCTTTAAATCACAATTGTACTGATTTCCTTTATTCATATTATTCAAGTTTGGCACATGTTTAGGCATTGAAATCTCAGTATCATTTTATTTCTATGCATTCCATGTCAAAACGGCAAACGAGAGGAATTACCTGTAACGCAATGCTTGTGATCGGTGAAGTGGTTGATGTATTAATATGGAATTCTTTTCCAAGCTAATGAAGGCTCGGGACGATGGTTTGCATGTCTGTTGTTTTTTGACTTTTAAAAGGTCCTTTGATGTCTGAAATGTGTGAAAAGTGGCTATGATAGATTGGATGATCGCGTCACAAGAGCGATTAACGATGGTGGGCAAGAAGGGGAAGTATGGGGAACTGTGTGCCACCAGAATTCGATGTCAAATAATTAGTTGGATGTATACTACAAATTCGTCCTCTATAGGCCTAGTGTGGACGCAGTTCGTTACCCAGACTACACCAATCAAGATTGATTAAAGAATCACAATGCTGTATTAAATTTTAAATTCTGGCTCGTGTAAATCTTCCAAAACAGACGCAGCCAATCAATCTACAGATTGTTGATAGATGGCCATAATGTGTTCCTTTACATCTAAGAAATGTATCTTAACGCCATTGATTTTTTGACTGACCTAATGGGCATTATGTTCTGATAAATTATAGGCCGCGCAATGATACACAGCGCCCCCTGAAGTAAGGAAGTTTGTAACACTATAACTCAGCGTGGAGCAAACGTCACCACCTGCCTGACACATACCGTGCTAATGACCCTGTAGACATAGTTTATGGCTGCTCCCTACCTGAGACACAAACTGATCGGTCTTCACAACTTCCCCCTGCTTGATGAATGGGGGAAAGCATTTCCGACATGGTTGTGCACTCAAGACATTACATTGTGAAGTCTACATAATGGCTCCACGTCTTTTATCAGGAGTGTGTCTGTTTTATTCCGTTAAACGTAAAGAAGATGTTTACATGCTTCACTTCCTGATTATGTTTTTACCTAAGGATTCCGATGTAAGTTGAGCGTTTTGTTATTATTCATTTCCATTGATAAAACATAGTAACGTTTTTGAAATGAAAAACAGTGGATGCTTAAAACTTTCACTATTGTGGATTGTTGAAATGCGATAATGATTAGTCTTGGGTTATAATCTCTAATTTTATGTCTTTATCACAAAAGCTTTAGCAAATTACTACATCTCGTAACCTGCATTGTACGATATGAACCAATAAGCCATGTTTTCTTTTCAAAATATTTTAAAATTCAAACCGTTCCCTCTGAATTCATAGTCCTGATAGTAATGCATATCAGCATCAATAACCACAGGCAGTGTGGTCACTTTTGAGTTATTTCCATGCTGCATCAACATTATATCTGAACCCCATACCTTACGTCCTGCCTACCAATTGTCACCCAGAGGTCCAAAGGGCACCCAACGACGTCAAGGTTCACTATTCAGCCCACCAATTTCCACCTTTACATATAGCAGGGATGCGAATACCGGTATAGACCCCGCGGGGCCGGCAGTGAACTCTGTGAAGGCCATCACTGCCAGACGAGCCCATAGTGCATACCAATGTCGACTTGCCCATGTACGGGGACAGCACAAGGCTGGCCCAAATCGATGACCCTTCCCTACCTGTTGAAGGCCAATGGGTGACAAAGGACTCAGGGGGAGGAGTATATCCCAGAGATTGCCTTTGTTTACAAAGCTGCTCTTTTCGTGTGATTTCTTTTGGGATTATGTTGTGGGAAGTTGGATGAGTACTGGAGTAATACTGTAGATTATTTGAGCCGTTGAATAGTTGAATGATTGTGTATTATTACGCCTACACAATGTGACGTAGAGATTCTCTACATCAGAACGATTAAGAACACCGCCATTTGCATTTGTTCCCAGCAGCGCTCTTCAAGCTGTTACTCAATGTAATGCAATTTTATGTTTCATATAATAGGCCCCTCGCCATTTGTCCCCTAAAACCTCACTTGCCTGTTTTACTGCCTTGAAGGCCCAATATTTTGGAATGGCAAAATGGGTAAGATTAAGGAATGGCACCCCCAATGTGAGCCCTGTCGGGTCATGGTATTAGTCACTGCCTGCAGCCCATCCCATAAACACCCAGTCAGGATCTGAAGGGTGACAGCGGGAAATTGAAGCGTGGCCCCTGCTGACAGCGTTTCTCACCCATCTATTAGCCTATCCATCTCACTGAATTTTAAATAAGCAAGCGTCTTTAGCTGAATAATGATGTTCCATTGAAAGAGGTCCATGCATGACGTTAGTCTAATGGCCTGCTATTTTGGCATTATTATGATATTTGTTAGAATAAGAATTGTGGATGCCCTCAAGATATTATATGGTAAATTTCAACCTTTTTCGATGGTAATATCTAAAATAAGATACATATTTCAGTATGATTTACTTTTACCTTTGGCCCACTTCCTAGTTCCTAGTTTCTCCCCGTAAAACCTCTAAAACAACTTATTTCAGTCATCGATAATATTCTTATTATCACTTTGTCTCAGTAAGCAATATGTCAATCTTTATGTCCATCAGGTTTTCTTACATCTCATATCTCGAGAAAGTAATTATCCCCTTTCATGAAGAACATTCACCTTAACATTCTATGTTCCCATGACTGGAAAAATTGCAATACCAACGCTATTCACATCGTGTAATTTGAGCAATGATACACACATATTGCTTCACCATAATAAAATATGAAGGTGGCAAACCAATACTTAGAGATGGAATATTGCTTTTCGATTCCTAAAAAGCAGCATGAAGGCAATTTATAACGTTTTACGTAATATGCCTTTTTCAGTGCTATCACATAACACATGTATTTGCAAAATCAGTATTGTTAAAAGCAACACTGTTTTAAATAGTGTAGTATCGGCGTACTGCTCGACATAAGTCATTGTGAGTCCCCGACCTAAGTGATTTCCGTGCTATAGTTGATGGGCAAGGTGAGCACTTTAAGAGCCACTCCCGGCCTTTGTTGCACCTGCGTTCACAAATATGAACTGCTCTTTACTTTGACCTTCCCTCTCTTTACTCCAACCTCAGACACAAACAGATGTGCAGGAAGAAAGTAGACGTCTAGTTCCCAGATCTATTGACCTTCCTGCCTTTGATCTTTTTTTGAATGTTTTATTTTTTTTGTTTTTCTTTTGCCGCCATCGCTTAAAGTGGTAATATCCACATTATATGTACAAGTAGATAAAATAGTGTGTAGTTTTTTATGGTTGCTACAACAGTTTAAAGTGGTTATATCCACATTATATATGCAAGTAGATAAAATAGTGCATACTTTTTCTTGTTGCTACAGCAGTTTATGTGCTAATGATACACATATTTGGTGTAAATTACAACTAGCTCTCTCACCCATAATTTGTTCTATCTATATTCTAAATCTGTTGCTTTGTCAAAATGTCTTTATTAAACGTCGTTAGCAGCCCTCATGAATTCCCCATCATCATACTGGAAAACACTGCTTGTAACGCGTGCCCCCTTCCCCTGGCTGTCTGGTCAGTCTAGATGACAGCCCTGGAGCAATGGTCGTGTCGACGTAGATACAGTCGGTCAATGCCCAGGGCAAAGTGAAGCTCCAGCGAAGTGCATGGTGGCGGCCAGTGGCCAGTAGCTAAGGCCATTTCAGAGAAATACGCGGGGACGGCGGGGGCATGATGGGAATCAGGGGAGCCGGTGGGTCTGATGTGTTTTATGGCCGTGTCCAGTCAGGGTCGTGCACCTTGAAGAGGTGGCAGTGTCATTGCTTTCTGTCTGACCCCCATGCACCCAACTCTTCACCCAACAACCACCCACCCTGACTCCATGCACACAAAAAAGATGGAAAGGCAATTCCATGCGGGCAGAAAACGACGTGGCGATACGATCAAGACCATCTTTGACTACGCCTTGTCCATAAATGGCTTTTTTATATATATTTTTTCATTCGCGGAACCTTGCTGTTCAGGGAATGCACAGCCGACAGCAAGGCTGAAAAGAAGGGTCGTTTTATTAGGGAGGCTCCCCAATGAAAAGGATGTGTTACATTGGCACGGCAAGCCCCGCCCGCAAAATCAATTACCTGTGTCCAGAGAGCCCATCGCTGGGCCCTTCTCACAAGGCTAAAATGCAAATAGCGTCCCACAGCTCTCCCTTTGGTGTTGAGTTAAACAACCTTGGATACGTTCCTCAAAGCGACAAAGAGCAGCTCGGAGCTGCCCAGTGGTGAGCTCTCACAGATGGCCTCTCCAAAGAAGCCAACAGTGATAGCCGCGGAGGAGTTATCAATGATAAATGACACATGATGTTGTTTGCCTTCCTTCTGGTCGTCCTCTCTCATACTCCTCCATACGTCCTTCTCCAGTGTCGTTTTCCTCCTGCTGCCGTTGCTCCAGGGCAGCACGCAGCGGCTGTAGGTTGTACGGAGGGACGATGGATCATGTCCTGTGGGTGTATGAAGCCCGTCTGGTAGTCCGAGTAGGGGTTGCTCTGTCAAGCAGAGCTGACGACTGTGGACACGATGCAGGAGCCAAGTGGGAGCTGCACATCACACACACCCTCCCCCCACATCCACCGATTCCTCCAGGGCAGCCACTGGAGACCATACGGAAGACATACGCCTGGTTGACTTCCTCAGCCGCAGCCAGGGCGGCAATAGATCAGAGGCGGGTCCAGGGGGAGCAGGAAAGGGGCAGTCTTGGGAGGAGGAAGGAAGAAAGGTCCAGGAGGAGGTGGGGTGTGTAGCCTACAGGAGGAACGACTCACTAATACATGCCCTTGGCCCACGGGCCAAGACCTCCGTGAACGCCTGGACGTGTTGACTGCCCGAGGGAAAAGAGATACATGATATATGGCCGGACAACCAGTCCGAAAACTAATAACCGTTACCAATGTTTTCTGTTTGTACTTTATATTTATCAGTCGTCGCAAGTTAGCAGGTGTCTACATAGATTTTAAAGGTGCAGGTTGTGTATAAACAGATACGTGTACTAGTTTTAGGCTACTCCGAAACATCTATATGCAATATAAGACTTGCGTCTTTTGTTTTTTGTTTTGTCTTGTTTTTTATACTATGAATATGTTGACACTTGTAAAGATAATCCCCAGCACAGAAGTTTGTAGATTAATGTATCAGGAGGCTTTTGAGTTGCTAAACAACGCAATCCCTATATGAACTATACATAACAAGTACAGCTTAAAAGCAAAGAGGTCCCATAAGCCTTAATTTAGATAATGAAAGGTGTCAAGTAAACAGATGAAACTGATAATTGTATAGACAGGGGTTGAGTTTACCTGTACGTGGGTAGGTGTGCCTTTTGCGTACCTATCTTGATTAATAGGTGCAGCGTATTTGAGCCGGCGGCGGTAGGCGCGCCTTCACGTATTAAGCGAGGCCCCAAGAAAACAGAAGCCCCTCTTGCGGACGCCAATCCATCAGGGATAGCGACCGGTTCCCGTACGTGCGTCTGTCTGATCAGATCGCTACCCACTCTGTTATCTATTTCTGGCGGGATTATTACACCCCAGCCCCCTTGGCCAGATGCCGGCGTCGATAGGGCGTGGGAGACAATGTGTGCCCCCGATGTGGGATTAAGACCTGGCCATTTGTCACAGGATTTGACACCAATGAGGTCGACATGGGGGTCGTGTTGATATGCAGTGGGAGGGCTGGTTTATAAATGACCAGCAGTCAGGAGTGACACCAATCTTCTGTTTCTCCTGCCAGGAAGCAATAGCTTTGTTATCGGTGTTGTTATCAGCCTATACCGGGCTTGACAATTCGGAGGGGAATCGTTTTTGCTGCCTTATCTAGGCTATTGCACAAATATGATAACATTTATATATGTATTAACATGCCCTTAGATCCGGAATCCTATTGAATGTATCATTATGCGGTATTGTATAACATGCTTTCTGTTCCAACATATCTTCATACTTCATACATGTATTCCTTTATGGATCATTTTATTTTTAATGAGTATGGGTCATTGAACGATGGTTTACTCCGCATCATAGAGTTCGGGAATAGCATTGGAATGTTACAAATTGTGAGAGAAATCAACAGCATTATTATTGTATTGAACAAACTGTCATCTGTTAAGAGTAACTATTGGTATAGTCCCCGAATGGGATGGTGTTCCTTAAGTGTTATGGTAGATTCATAATCAATAATGACACTTTAGCTTAAGATGGCTTCACATTTTCTATACTCAAAAATTCACTATCTGTACATGTCGCTGCTTCTTCATCTGTGAAACAGTCGATCGCCGGCTATAGGCCTAACTGTAAACATACAATGAAAACCTTACTTGTCTAGCCAAAAGATGCACTATAAGACTCAGAATTAATACAGTAAAGACGATAGTGGATTATTTCACCTACTATCAGTCAAATTATAATGATAGAAATACATCTTGCTGAAAGACCAGGTATCTGGAGCTGAAGCCCGTGAATACCCACATGGTACAAATAATTTTACGTTGAACTACTGAAAATTATCAATATCAATAATGAGAACTTGAACATAGATTTTAAATCAAAATGGCAGTCACAATAATGTATATTATGCTGATAAAGGCCAGACTTTTATGAACATATCAATTGGTATACATTAGATTTGCTTCCTAGTGGTTACGATTTTCCTAAGGCTCCTTACCAACAAACTAATTTTGACCCAAACAGGCGATTGGTCAGTGCTAAAATCGGCCGATTCTACCAGGATAATCAGCCAAATTTTAGCATCGATTCATATCAAACATATTCTCTTCAATATTGCTTATTAATTGGTGATTTGCTTAGACTAATATCGTTTGAGGTTAATCTACTATGCTGAAACAATTATGAAGCATGTTGTATACGAAACTACAGTTTTGGGATTCTAGTACTTCTTTTAAACACATAAAATGTTCCACAACCACGGTGCAGTTGCCACCTTGGCTCAATGTGCCAGCAGAATTAATACGAATCGGTGTCAGCGATTAATCTCGAAGCAGCCTATTCATCACAGGGAAAACGTGGACTGTTTTCTGGGGGTAGTTTTAAAAGCTCATCACGGATATACTCAGTGGACGAGTGGTTAGCTGCTTGTTGGTGCCGTTGGTACCTGGGCCCGGATTTATTGGTATTCCGCCGAATGGAGTATCGCAAAACTGTCGCTGGAAAATGAAGAATTTATCCCCCACGATCCCACAATCCATCTTAAAAATCGATTCCATCGGGCTGACCAAAATAATCTCCTCCTCACATGTGCATAATCATCCCAGCCACCGATAATTTCGGAGATTTTGATGGCCATCGAAGGAGGCTACTGTGGATCACTTCAATCATTTTCAGATTAAAAAATGTTGGAGCTAATGTCAGGAAATGAAAGCAACTACCACCGGCTTTTACTTTGTCTTGACTTGGATAAGATCCTCTTGCAAATTGGATGAGGTGAACGGGAATTCTATCAGCTTTGCGCCGCAACTTTTTAACAAACTCCCAATTTCAGTAATTCTGTATAGAGTGGTTCAGCAATCTTATTTGTTTAATCTAGACAGTTGTGCTGCAATCACCTGTATCAAATACTTGTATCTTAATAATAGATAGTTGGATCATACCTAACAGTATATGATTATAGATAAATATGTGTAATATACAGTAGGCTTAAGGATATGGCCTTAATGTGGTAGGTGCCTTTCACCACTAAGTTGTATTCGCCATGGAAAAGGTGATGAAGCAAATAATCGTTGAAAATGAAAGGAAATACATTATTTCAATTAGTCAACATTAACTTTGATCGGTCCTATAGTAACATGATGAACGTCAGACTTATTATCAGTTTGATGTTTAGCCCTATGGTCAGCCGGGCTACTCATGATCAGTCCCACAGTAGGAGGATTGGCTGATCCTAAAATGGCCATCCATCCTATCGTCAGTCCTATTGCACTATAGCTAGTCCTATAATAAGTTATATGACCAGCCCTGTCGTAGCATAGAGACGGGTTGATTCAAAATGACTAGTTTAATGGTCAGTCCTATGATTGGTTTTCTGGTCGATCTTATGGTCGGTTCTATGGTCAGTCCGATGGTACCATGATGACTGATCGAATCTGACTGAAGTAATGCATAGTAGGAGACCCCAGCGTGAAACTAGTTGCCTTCCCCTAGTTTCAGGGCCAGAATTATATATAGCCCCTCATATGAGAGCCCATGTAAAAACCAAGCATTTTTCATATGGGTTCCTAGAGGGGGAAATTACCTAAAGCCAGCGAAAAGCAGGTGGTGCTTTATAAGGTTATCGCCAGCCGCCATCAGACTTTCCGGGGTCAACGGCGAGGGCAATTTGCCACTTGGCTCCAAATCACTCCCCACTCAGGCTGCGTCTCACCTCTGTATAGGCCCCCAGCTAAGACTTATAGCACTGCCTTCAGCGTCTGTCCCTGTCCACTGCAGATAACGACACTGACCTTTGGTCACCTCTTATAGCATCGGCTTGGTTTCCTCCTAAGACGACATCTGAGTTATATGGACTTGTCATTATTTTCTTACTCAAACGTTTATGAATGTCCCCTGAAATCGGCTGGCCTATAGGATACAACCACTCTTCCCAAGGACAGGGGTCGAAATGACAAACAAGGACATCGTTGCTTGGCTACCTATGCATTTTTAAATCACGTAGGAAGGTCTGTTATCTGTATCGTTGACTGTCTATATTCTGATGCCCATAGAATATAGATACGGTACATCTGGTTGGCAAACGTGACTGGAGTACAAAGACCTGTAGGCAAATCCCTGATGGAGCTTTAGATTACACAAGTATCTCTTCTGTAGTAATCAGTCAAATTACAACCGTATATCATATGCGGTACGGTAGGTGTACTATGCACCTATAATAATGTTGTTCAAGTTCTTCTAGTATTTCCTGATTATGGCATGATATATATTTTTTTTTATATGTATCTTATTATATGTCATTCTAGCTCACACTGTTCTTCTTGTATCTCCTGATTTTACCGGCTGTACTGTGAGTTGCCGGCTCTGATTGAATCTATTTTCCTGTCCTGAGCTTATTAAGCGTATCTACCTCTAGGAGACGTCTCTTTTCACTTCCATATGAAATGTAAACAATCCTCTTTTATTGCCCGTCGGCTATTATCCTTCGACGTGGCGTGATGCTATATCTGTGTATGCTACCCGAGCTGTGCAGTGTACCTGCAGCAATGTGGACTGATTACCTGCTGCCTGTAGCCGAGGTCAGATTCCTACTCTGGCCAAAGGGCATCAGTGGGATCCTTCACAGTGGTTCATTGTGCTCATCCTATCGATCTTTCACATCAAGTGTCCATTCCGCCATCGCTATGGCGCCCAATACGAATGGCGTCGCTGCAATATTTCCTGACCTATTCCATTGCCGGCTGCCCGAGGCTAACCGATTGCCTTTGTCGGCTGTGCTCTGCTGCTATGTAAAGTCAAATGAAACCCGCGGAAAATTGGTTAAGGAAGCAGTGAACACAAATCCACCCCGTTAGCATAAAGGCCATCAGGACATATTCTCCGGGACATTTGCCTTCATTCTCGGTTGCCATGGCAACATATCAGGTTCAAGCGTACCGGGATGGTCACCCCCTTTGTAAGGGTAGGATATGTTATGAATGGCAAAGTAAGCCTTGTTCTCGGGGTGGGGATAAAAAGGGTGGCAACAAGCCGCCTCACGGAATCTTAATGCAACCCGATCCTAACCCCCAGCTATGGAAAGGACACTAACAGTCACATTAAAGTAAGATAGGAGGGGACTATTAATGCAGTGTTGTGTGATTCATTTACCAAAGCAAACGGCCAGCTGACTCTTCTCTTAAGACACGGAGATAAAGGGAACGGCATTAGTACTGGTTAACAGCAGTGGGCTTAAATTAATACTGTGTTTTCTGTCCGGAACAGCGCGCATAAACTCGGCTTTTGTTTCAGTTGATAATGGATGGGTCTATGGAGACGCAAAGTGGCAAAGGGCGCTGAGAAATAATGGCAGAATTTTGATATTGATATTTTCTATTTTGAGACTTATTTTGATACAGTTTTCATCATGTTACCTACTAAAGTCATGTTGTCCGAAATTATCATTATCAATCAAGGTAGAACGTAGAACAACAATTTCGAGTAGATCTTGGCTGTTTTAAAAGGCCTTTAAACATAATGCGACGTCAAATTGTCAATACAGAAGCGAAGCAATATCATTGAACAATGAAGTATCTAAATGCAAGGGGGGTGGGACAGTGTAATGGGTAACCTCCTCGCCTGGCACGTGACCCGACCGGGTTCGAGCCCAGGCAGAGTTTGCATGCTACACTGCCTTGCCTTGCCATCGTTTCCACACCCATAGACCCGATCATAGACCTGTGAAAGTCAGAAACCGGAGTTTTTTGTTTTTGTTTTTTTAAGGCACTTCTTAACATTACATCGAGTTCTTCCAATACAAGAGAAATTCTGTGGTGTTTTTAAGAAAGAAAGAAAAAATGGTAAAACGTTGGTCCTGATAATAGCTGCAAAATTGCTGAATAGACCTTAAACGGGTGCACCTCAGTAGTCAACGTGTTCATAGAAGATAATCCCCTCTTGTTTGTCTTAGGTCGGTCATTGTTTATGGGGCAATTAATAAGAAAATTTAGAAATAGAAAAAATGAAAGAAAAAGGGGGGCTTGGGGGCACAGCCCCCGATTTCTAACCAATATTGACAACAAATATTCAACCAAACCCAATAATAACATCAATATTCTTGTCTGGAAAGTATTTTTGTAATTCTTGTATAAACTTTGACCGGCACTGCCACCCGACCCTAATCCCTGAGTGTTGTGTTAAGTTGACTAGTGGATGGCAGCCCCTTAAACTCCAACACATGAGCATCATCACCTAAATGCATACTTACATTGATAGTTGCCATGAGAATGATTACATTTTGTTTTGTCATAATGTCACAGTGTCTTGACGACGGCAGTAAATTGAGAGAACGTGCCATTCTGATGTATTTTTGCCACTTAGTGTCTTCACTGGTACCGTGTCAATCTCAAACTCAAACCTTTTCCCAGAAATAGAATTTACAGTATAGGATTGGCTGAATTAAAATAATGTGCTTTAGTTTCTGTAGCTGAGTGAAGAGCTATATTCGTTGGCTGAGTAACCAAAGGTCGTATATGAAAAATGGGGATTTGAGAAAATTCCAGATTTAGAAAATTGGATTACTATGATGGCCTATAAAAGTTTATATATTCACCCAATATTATCAAGTTTTCAATCTTTAAGTGAATATTGTACTGCAAATTTGAATATGGGTTTAGAGACTCAAAAAAAATTATATAAAAGCATCCATGGTGACATTTGAGAATATTAATTCAGATACGACCTTTGGTTACTCAATCTTTTAGAGTAAATTTAAGATAATGTTAGTAACCAAAGGTCGTATAATGTAAACATTATTTCCAAATACATGCTAATTAATGAAAACTTTTGGACTTTAGAAATATGAAATAATGTTTTACATGATGTGATTATGTACTCTTACTCATTTCATGATATTACAGCATCATTGAATTTTGAGAGGATCCTTTATAATGAGAGACTTAAAATACCTTTCACATACGACCTTTGGTTACTCAACTTTCAACTCATCCATTCAGTAAACAAAGGTCGTATCTGGTATTTTAACTATAATATTGATAAAGTTACTATAAAAATAAAAAGTTGTACCTTCATGTTCTGTCATATGATCTTGGGAATATTTATGTAATAGATTTATTTAAAAAAATGATAATTTCTTTTTTTTAAATCAATATTTTCTCAATTTTCCTATTCAGATACGACCTTTGTTTACTCACTGAGAAAGGGGGCAGAGCAGATACGCCCTTTGTTTACTGACTTATAACATTCCAAAGAATGTTCGAATTTTAAAAAATCAAAATTTTCTAGGCATCTCAAGTGGTCAGGAAATGTTTTCAATAATAAAAAAAAATTGAATTTTTTGAGATACGACCTTTGGTTATTCAGCCAACGTAATGTAGAAGTCGATAGATAAAACAGTCAAAATGGCACCTATTTCAATTCACGTCCCTTTAAATAAGGCTAATACTTATGCGATCAGTATGCTGGGAATACCACTTCAGAACTTTCAGAAGTTTAAAATTAGCCACTTACGTACAAATTTGTCACACTCTTAAAAACAGTATTGAACAATTAAAAGTTATTCCTGTAGTTGCAATCCGAAGAAAAGGCGTCACTTGGGCTTCTTATAGCATCGGCAGTCACCAATGAAGTCAGCTCTGGGCCAGATTGCGATGTGATTAGTGCGTGGGCAGCAGGTTAAAGCTGGCGAGTGACACTGGGCGGTGGGGGGCTGCCGAAAGGGGAGGACGGACGAAATGCCAAGCCGTACTTGACATGCCAAAGGAACAAACGTACTCAAGAAGCTAAAGAGCCGCCTCTCGCCCGCCGGTGACTAACTACCCTGCCCAATTGCCTCAAATGATTCCCCCTTTTTTGAGTCGGTCCAGGTCTAGCTTGTAATGAAAAGGTCCAGAGATCCAATGAAACAGCCATTAGGGGCCAGGCCTTGGTAGGCCGCAGGAACGACTGCCTTTTGAAGCTTGACATGCCTGTATATGGAACTGCCTTCTTTGAGGCCTACTACCAGGCTGTAATCAAAGTCCAGACTCACATAACCCGATGACAGGATTAATATGAACCCCAGCTCAATCGCTGACATACTTTGTTCGTCAGGAAGTATTTGCATGTTAAATGGAGTTTCTCCGATTTTTCATCATGAGTACTTTTAAGTACATGTATATTTCGCTTCATCCATATGGCGCTTCATCCATATGTCTTTATCAGAACATTCAAATCTTTTCTGTCAAGGATTAAGGGCAAGAATACAATCGTAGCGTGTTCATAAAAATAAATGACGTGTCCCAGGGAAAGAAAGTGTTAAAGGAAGTTAACATCAAAGGGCGACTGATGATTTTACAATATCCACGTAATATAATTTATTTCGTGAAGACGTGCATTTTTTGGCTGATTATTCCCTTTATTGTGAGTGCGTCTTTCCTTTCATATCTTTGTGAAAGGACATCACGTAGCACAAGAAATCCTTTTGTCTCTTTATGTAGAATTTACACCTCTTTGTATTCTGACATTAAGCAAATTAAAGACTAATAAATTTGGATATTTCCAGTAACCTTTTACAGTTTTTTTCTAGCAACCAGAGTGAGTATTTATGCAGGCTTGAAATGTATGGTGTTCTATTGTCAACACGCCTTTTGAAGTCATTTCCAAGGAACCGCCTCTAGTGTAAGGTAAATAGTAAAAGATAAACGAGGAAAGGCGTCCCACTGGTTGGTAAAGCCCTTTTTATATGATACATAATTCACTTTAAGTTGTGCCAGACTGCAGATTCAAAGAGGAGGGAGTAATGAAGGCATTTCTCCTCAGAGACCGCCTGCCCGACGCGCCCTCCTGGGTGTATTAGACGGTTTCAATTTGTTAAAGGTGAGAACCTTCACGCTGTTCACAAGCAAACCATTGCAGAGATCCCAGCCGGCCGACGCCTCCATGGCGGTATGGTCCCCCTGGAAGTGCTAGAGGCAGGAGGCATTGAGGCTAGGCCCGTAAACAATAGCTCCCCCCGTGCATTACGACTAAGTGCACATGCAGTAAATCATCCTCTGAGACTTTGCCTCTTTGATCCGCTTATTCTTCACAACAAAAAGGCCCATTAATCACGGTGAGCTATGAAGGTGTTGAAGCTTACAGGGGCTGGCCAAACCTCCACGCTGGGCCCATAAATACATCATAATTGACACATTCATCAGGGGCTTACAGGGGAAAAAAGCAGACAAAAAGGTCATTGGAGACCTTACTAGTCAGGGGACGAGCCCATGAAATCATTCACCCTCTGAACCCTAACTGGCTACGGACAGCAGCTTATGTAAAACTCCCATTCAAAGTTCTAATGTCTTTTCGGGAATCAAAATTAATAAGCCATTATAAGGGAAAATCGATATTGTGTTTACAGCGACCTTAGCAAATTCGTCTCAATTTCAGTGCTTAGCTGCAAGCGCATTGGGACTAAGCATTAGAAGGGAATACCCAAGCGCTTGACTCGGAACTACTATGGAACTGCCTCAGCTGCAAGCATAAAACAGAGCAAACCTAAAAAGTGTTTATGACCGTTTTTATACTGTTTCCCTTTTATAGCCTGAATTTAGCACTCTGTAAACCTCGGGCAAATGGGTTTTATATGTGTTGCATTTTCATGTCCTTGCTCGTATTGTTTTTCATTAACTCTGCTTACTTTTATGTTGTAATAAATGCATCAGCTGTATATATGGTTATATTACATTACCTACGTTGTCCCCGGGGGAGGAAACCAACCCGCTGTGCCATCAAGATTAAGCAGCGGCAGAAAGGCCTGCTCATGCCTGGGGCCTTGTCTTGGGCGGGACTGATTATATCAATCCTGGGTTTACATCCTAGTTCAGACAGTGTCACATGAATTATGTGGACGCTCGCAGGTCTAATCCCTTCCGTCGGGCGAGAACTACCCTGGGCCTCCCCACTGCCCTCATAACTCTGCCACTCCGATATGGATGTGCCAAAAACATGATACTTTATTTGTCTCACCCCTTTACCATCTTCGCGGATAAATTGAGGGTCGGTTCCTTTGCTTGTTGTCCTGTGGACTGCACTGTCTCACCAATGTCTTCTGAATGGAGAGCTCCGCTAAGTGTATGGCCTTCGCCAACAGAAAAAAAGGAACTGATTTTATCACACACAAAAAAACATCGTCCTTTCTGACATAGCATATGTGAACTTTCGACGAGTTATATATTCTGGGCTATCGAATGGAGTCGGCATTGTCTAAGTAAGGCTACTTTCGTCGCTTATAGTTGTAGGTAGTGGACATAAGTTGATAAGTAGATATCACAAAATGTTGTCTCTTTGATATAATTTTCTTAACATTGTTTTCTCCATTCCAAAGTTCTGTTATGAAATGCAGATTCACCCCTCATCTAAAACTTTTATCTCACTTTGACCCGATTATGACAAGAGTGACCAATGGCACCGGCAGGGTCTGGCGACCCCGCCCCCCACCACGCTCAGAATGTCACAACTGTCGTCTTTCTACCACTGTGCAACTCAGTTAGCTTGTAATGCTAATCTAAATCTGTAAACTTGATAACACTCTAAGTCAAATTTACTATTCGGATCAAGAGCATCACTTTGAAAATAATTTTCAAAATGATGAACTATAGTAGGTTAATTATCCATTAATGTTACTTTTAAGAGGTTGTTTCGTCTTTGGATAAAAGCTAGGTTCTAACGCAGTTTCCCACTACTATTGACCGCTGTCATCCAATACATAATAATAGTTCCGGTATTATGTAAGACATAACACTCGCATGAAAGGATGTTCTTTATTTATTCCTGTGTATTGCGTTCCATGACAAGATCTCAATGACAATGAACAGTTCCAAGGATAGAATCCACTCAATCACACTCAGTCAATGCTCCCGCCATCTAAACAGTCTATCAGCTTCAATTCCAACTCCAGGATTAACCTTCTAGAACACAACCTTTCCAGGATGGTTAAATCACAACAACGTTCAGCTTTACTCTGACTGAGTGCAGGCTATAACAGCCCTTATGTATAATGATATGATACACGTCATTACCTAGACTCCTCCTTACTCTTCACCTTTGACAAAGAGTTATAGCTAAAGCATGCGCTGATGTAAACACTACACTGAGCTACTGAGCATGGACTGACCACCCGTGTCAGTACAATGATGCTTTTGATCCAAATGATAATTATTATCATTGTATCCTCCATCGGGAATTTATTATCAAGTACCGTTATCATTGAAAGACAAATCTTTGCGCTGCTTAAGTATGGTGCCTTATTCATTAAGTCTATTAAAGTTATATCTTTTCAAGTATTTGGTTTAGTTAACATAGAGGACACGTTAGGAACACATATCAATATAGACCTACACTGTTGTACAAAATGTATACAGACTATGAATAAGTAGGCCTACATCCGTAAATCTGTAGGTGGTTGAAGGTCGAACAAGTTCTTGACTTTTTGACCGTGATGGTGATACGTTCTAATGATACAGGGATAGAGCAGTTATACAATAACAAGAAGGAGTGGGTGGTACACGAGGAGCTAAAGACAAAGATGTAACTTCGTCAACTGACAGTATGGTGGGGGAGGCTAGTTCATTCAGGTTAATACGTGGGCGGTGAAAGGCCGCAATCGTGTGATAAGGTGGTGTCTACTTCTTTTCTGAGAACATCAAATAGGTTATATCGTGACAACCAGGGTATATACAGGCCTCGTGGTAGCTCGAGTAGGCCTGTTCACTAGTATTAGTGAAAACGAGCTTCTCAGGGGCGGGTATCTTAAAGGCAAAGTAGGTACTTAGGTGAGTGTACATGGACAGAAATATACTCCACCCTTAGATAGGCATGCATAGGGATATATATATATATATAATTATATATATATATAATATTATATGTGTGTGTGTGTGCGTGCGTGTGTGTGTACGGGTCGGTATATCAAGCTACAATCATGTACATCAATTACAAATGTGTCATTTGACTCGTCCCATCCAATTTAATATAAAGGAATACCCATACATCTACTCAATTATACCTTATACATGTACCTTGAATATTGCACGTCGATTTTGAAAGATTTAAAGAAAACATACTTTTATTGTATGTGCCGTATTGCCTCTATGGATAAGGGTCTGATACTAGTGATAGGGAGGCATCACGGGACTGTCGGTGGATCTATGGAGCAGGAAGTGGGTGGCTGTAGGAGGCGCTTTAACCGGCGTCTGTGGCGTGGAGGCGCATCCGGCCACGCTGCCACCTACACCGTGGAGAAGTTTGTATTTAGGGTAGAGAGTGATTGATAACACCGACACGACACACACCTAAGCCCCCTGCAGCCTGAGGCCGGCCGGATACAGCCCATACCTACAGGAGGAGCAGGCAGGGGTGTCTCCTACAAGGCCCTGGAGGAGCTGTGCAGCAGCGGTACGTTGGCATGGAGTTGTTGTGGATGGGGCGAGGTGATACATTATACCCAACCCAGGAGAGGAGCTATACGTACACGTAAGGGTAAAGCTCTTATTTGGGTTTGTTTGGAGCACATATTATACGCAAGGACCCTTTCAGAGTACTAAGTACAAACATGTTACTGGAGAGCCATAAAGTGAAATTCGCATAAGAATTGCAACCCGTAGGAGACTAGTATTCAGAATTTCTGTTGGTTTAAGACTGGGAAATGTGCATTTACGTTGGATAGAATTCGAACATAATTCACAGGTTTCAAGTATGTTATAGTTAGGAAATGTGTAACTGCTTCTCATCAAATTATACATAGGAGCCAGTTGCTGAATACTCGGGAATATGTGAGCGGATTGCATGGGAAGGAAAGCAGGGAGTGTGTGTAGGGATATATGGCTGGCCATAATCGTCTCCCCATCTATTTAGGTAGTGAACGCAGGTATTGATTTAAGTGGGTAAAGCTTATTATAACCCAAGCCTGTAGCTTGGTAACTGAGGGGATGAGAACGCCGAAGCCTGATGCAAAGCCAATAAGCTTCATAATTTACTACAGGTAAGCTCTCTTATTTAGAGCCACGCTATTTGCAGGAACGCTGCGACATGTACTGCAAAAGAAAAACAAGATATCAGTATCAGCAAGTAGCCCCTATTGACGCTTTCGATGGGACATTCTAATGGCTGTGCTGGGAACTATTGAATAAAAAAGGTGCTATTTGGGAGAGTGCGCACAGATTTCCAGGCAAATAGGAATAGAGTGTGCAGCGAGGACAATCTTAACGCGTCTATGCCTATTTGTCTCTCATTGATCCAATGTATCATGAAGAAGTCATGAGAAGAACAAAAAGCAGTATTCTGCTTGTGTGAGATGGCCGCCGGCCGTGTCATTGAATCGAGCTTCCATCTATTGAAATCACTGATGTGGTGACAGGTATGCATTAACACCTGCGCGCGGTTTATTTACCTATACAAGATAGATGATGGTGCGAATACAGATCGAAAGCGTTGAAAGGTAGGTACATAATTGACCAAAGGTATCGGTTACATTAAGTAAATCACTTTTCAATGAGAACAGCTTGTTTGAGAGGGCCACTTGACTCAAATATTTCCAATTATTTACTTATTCAGTACCCCATTGCATGTATAGCGTCGGGTATTTTTGGGGATGGTGCTGATTCAGCATAATTCAAAACACTGCAGTGAGACGCCTGCCTAATAACAATCGATTCACCTAATTTTCTAGAATTGTTTATCATTTACATCATATTTCAGTACTTGCATCTGACCATAGATGAGGTACGAGTCACAAAGCGTTGATATTCTTATAATGTATTTAATCTGTTAAGAGGAACACTGATAGTCAAGGGCCATGAAGCATTTAACACATGTCAGAAGCAAGTTCTAAGGGAGATACAATAATGAAGAAAATAGAATCAGAGACCTGAATAATCTAGATCTGCGAAGGAGAAAATGCGTTCGGACTCGATTTTAGATCGGGTGTTTATCAATAATAGAGGATAGGATAAGGAAACCCATTCACGCAAACCCAATGATGACTTGTTCACTTTAATGTGGAAACTAGATGCTGAAAGGAAGGTTCGTTTTGGGTTTCCCAGAGTTGCCTCTAACTCATGCGCCCAGACTCGACCACTTAGAAGTGACAGAAGTCCACACGCACTTAGGATACTTGCCGGGATATTCAAGACCTTTCCCATTACCGTGCTGGAGTGCTAGCTAGATTAAATTGGACCAACTGATTACTTTTAGAATTAAAAAGCCCCTTGGGCTGGAGGGTCCTTGAATGAGATTGATGTTTTTTCTTTTTTTAAACACTAATGTACCTTTATGGAGCAGAAATCCTATCGCAAAGAAGGTATTTATGTCAGATTCCAAATTAAGCAACATTTCCAAGAAATGCATTGCAATTCTGTTTTATTCATGCTGAAATTGCATTACCATTGGCACTCTTTCGTACGGTTGCAGTTCAATAATCAGTTAGAACTCACTGATTTATCTTTGGTAGCATCATCAGTATTGATGTTATGGAGAGTGATTATGTATACAGAAGAACAACTCAACTACGTTTCCGAATTAATCCAAGGGCGTCTGCAACACTACAGAAACAGAAGATGGATTAGAAATGGATTACAATGGATTGGTAAGACAGAAAAAAATAAAAATGTAATGTCCTTAGAACTACAGCAACACAAAGAACGTGGAATAGAATAATCATGTCGTTACATCGTGAGATACAAGTACTAGATTAGACACATAACGAGCTCTTGGGGAAGAAATAGTATGATGTATCTTATAATGCATCTCATGGTGTAGTATAGCTACAAAGCTGTATATTTCCTTCCCAAATGGTATAATTGGCAATAAAGATAGTATCTTGGGAGGTGTCATTAATAAAGGTGGTATCCTAGGAAGAGACATTACTCGCAACAATAGAGGCAATGAAGAGACCCTTAGTGAAGACACTTAAGAAAGATCTCTTGCCTTCCATAGACATAAAATACTCGTTTAGACTCATGTTTCGGTTAATATTATGAATAAATCGATTATAAAAAAGTATTCTTGCCGGTCTCAAACAAAACCACTGTTAGGCAACACGATGATTTATGATAAATGATTTGTTGTTGAATTCAACAAAGGATAAAGATAACATGACTGATTAAGATTGAGCGAATTAGCCTAGCTTCCTTTGCCGTTGTACAATGGGGTTGGAGGGTGTATGATCTTCAGCTTCATTACAGCCATGTTTTGGTGCCGTTCGGGCCTTTTATGTGACTTACCTTTTTACACTGCTTCGTACAAACAGTTAACATGCATGACCCTCTCGGTCATACAGAGCCGCTAGCTGCGGTATCCCTGTCTAGTTTAGAGTGTTGACGCTCATTCATATCAGGCTCAGCAGTCGTCTCACTGCCTCCTAGAGACCAATGTCCCTTCTCATGAATGTTGAGAGGGGGTCACGTCCCGGCATTCTACCCGCTGGGCACCGGGCGCTCCCATACTACAGGAGGAGTTAGCGGGGACGGGGACAGATTGTGTTATGCAACATGTAGTGAGGTCAGGCCGGCCAATAGAGCAGTTGGTGGGAGCAGCTCGGCCCGCGCGAGCAGCTCACTGCCCGACGACGCCCCGTGTCAGGTGAAGGTGACCGGAATGATGAGCAGCTCAGATCAATCGGTCTCCTCAGGGGAGCAACTCGCCGTCGTCGCCGAGTCCTCGCAAGACATTTGGCTGGGCATAGGGCTACACGGAGGTAGGAAGGAAGGAGTAGCTCTGTTCACTTTGGCCTATGGGCGGTGTCCCTTATAGGTCTTGACTGCACACCCCTTCCGCTCACTCGTTCACCCCTCGCTGTCCGCCGCCACCGCCGCCGCTGTCGCTGTGTCAGCGGAAGTAGGTGGAGCGCAGACCGGAAGTGGTGATGAATGGTCACGCGCACGCGCTAAGTCGCCATTTTTTTCGCCGGCCATGCGGCGTGCCACGAGGCCGGCCCGCTTCTTTTCATCAGGGTTATTAGGGCAGTAAATTGTTGCCGCCCCCGTCTTCCGCCCATCCACAGCGGGAGTGATTACGCTACATTAAAGCATTTATGGAGGGCCAGCGGACCGCCTGTATATATAATGATATACGAGCATGTGCAAAAAACCACCCCACTCAACCAAAGCGCAAAGGCCTGCTCCGACAGGCTCACACTCCGGTTATGCCCTTTTGAAATAACCAGCCACTTTTTTCTTCTTGTTTTTTTCTTATCTGCTACCTCCCAAGCTCGTCCCTGTCCCCTCCGGTATGCATTGCTGTGTAGTATGCCCTGGTTCCAGGCCGCCCTTAAGTCAGCCGGCTTAGCTACGCCTAATCAAGTGAGGCAAATTTGTGCCAGTAAACATGGGCTGAAGGTGTTGGTGCCGGCAAGCAGAATGATCAATCATGGCGACAGGCAAGCACAAAGCCATACATCTGATGGACTTTAATTGCTATATGAGGACGGTGGAATATCGCACTTCCACAGTCTAGCCATTGCTTCAAGCCTTTCTGTGCGCCGTGCTGAACAATTCTTCAAAGAGATAAGGTTCCTTGAATGGGGATATCACTCAAATTATTACTCCCTGGAGGTCTTTTGACAGGTTCGGCTTTTATGTTTCCGTGTGTATATAAAATTATATGGATTTTATTGTAGGTATAATTATTATTTAAGGCGAATCTATTTCCAAAAGCTAATTCGGAAGTGTTGATTTTTAAGTTAGTTTTTTTAATGAGTGTGTGCTATTTTAAACTTGTTCGGTATTTACAGCTGCGCGGCTTTTTAAAAAGTCAACCGGTGTACGAATAAGCAGTTCACCTTATTAGGGGCAAATGCCATGACATGCTATTTCTTGACTCAACCAGTAAAGCCGTGTCATTACCTCACGATCAGGGGCTGGTAATAATGTGTAAACAGAAATGGCTTCGTGATCGAAGTTGTAAGTGTATTTTGATGGAGCGATCTTTTAGAAGTGAATGGCTTTTGGAGCACTCCGTCTTGGGTGTGCGGCTGTAATATATTCCACTTCTTTGGCCCGCCGTAATCATACTGCGACCTTTGGAATTCGCTCGGATTATGCGTCCCCCCAAGGTTAATGACATTTGACCATTTATGCCAGGCAATCATCATCAAATGCCAGGGTAACTCCACTAAATCAAAATTTAGCACTCCATCAAATGAGTGCCGGCATGAAAAGGCCGTCGGTCCGCCTTTGAACGCACATCCATATCTCACGTGGGTATCGCCAACCTAAAGTCGTGACAAGGCGCCGCCTGCTAGTTCGAGACTACACCGCCATGCGTCGCTGCTGTAGCCCGTCCCTCATACCCTCCAAACCCAGCGTCATAAATGTCTCATTTGTCGCCATTTTGAATGCTTCAATGGCATTTTATCACCGGCTGTGATCCAAGTGTGTAATGATATTTCCTGCCGAAACAGGAAACACAGCGAGCTAGGCCCCTATTCGTTCGCCCTACACATTGGTGCAATCTAAACATTTTTCTTTTCTTTCCCCCCATTCCGATGGTTCTCTCCGCACCGAACAACTGTTACGATCTAATCCAAATATGTGTACGTACTCGGCCGGTGCCACCTACCTCCGTTTACGACCAATGTAGATCTCCATCTACTTCAGAATTTACGTGGCTACTCGTGAATAGTACGAGGAGTAATGCGTTGGCAAGGCATAGCCAATCGTTGCCTTCCCCCATCCACCATCTAGATGGGAGCCGACCCCCGCCTGCAGGGGCCTCTGTGTAAATCCACGCGCAGACAAGTAAACCTATGGGGAGAAACGTTTATTGGCCTGATACTGCAGCCATCAAATGACCGCCATACTCTACGTCTACACAAACGGGCGAAGTACGAGGGGGTGGGGAGCAGGGAGAAGGGGTCCACCCGCTCTCAATTACCAAGGTGAGACATTGTCCAAGCGGCGGTCAATCAGTGTGTCAGCCACGGCCGGCGACAATCTGTGAAGAAAGAGCGCCTGTAATCTTTTTCCATTTGCAAACTGATGGGGTTTTATTTGGCCGGTCCCGCGCGGGGCTCTGGGTGTTGGTGGTCCAGGGCTAGAGGGGCCGGGACCCAGGGGCAGTGGGGACTTTCCTACCGGTCGTAGATCCAGGATTTAATAGAGGTGGCGGGCATTGGGGGCCATACACCCCGTTACCACGCTTAGATCGGCCTTCTGTTTAGCCAGCGTTATAGGAAGTAGGGCCAGTTTGTGTACGAGTATGGAGCTATCGTCATGGCATGTAGCATGCTACCTATACATAACCTACCTGTCGCACGATACCGTCTCCATCTGTACACATAACGGATTGTCCCAGCATCTTCTGTCATCTGAATAAAGTCTGGGCCCGTGAACACGCGTAGTGGGTATGATATGCATGATGAGTGTACAGCATTGGATATACCTGACTGTGAGATCTATTGCGTCTTGCGTGTATAATACTGAAACATACACCTTTAAAACGGAACGATGTTTGTCTACTCTTCTATCTCTTATATAAAAATATAATTTCCTATGAGTAGGCCTATGTGAGCTAACTCCTCAGCGAATATTCAGACGTATGTATGACTCTGCAATTCAGTCATTGGCTATCAAGTGCTATTTAGAAATAAGATATCTAGACATTTGTCTTTTTTGTATCTACTGAGTTCCATTTCTATGGTAATGCAAGCGGGAGAAATCTTTATCATAATTATTGGTCTTTCGCGCGAAAGGTGGTAGTCGGAAAAGAATCCATTTTAAAAATAACCATAGTAAACATATTAAAATGTATTACATTAATTATTAGATTCACGATACAAGTATTACAATAATTCCATGGTTTAGAGAACTAGCTTGTTCTATTCGTGTCCAGAGAAGTAAAATTCTAGGCTGTCGCCAACGAATTTTCTTTCTATTGAAATATTGTTTTCTCTACAGCTGTGTGCCAGAAACAGTTCCCACGGGGGAGACAAGAGATTATCCAGATAAGACAAGTGATGATACATTAAATCAGAGTATGTTTGGTGCAATTTCCTAGGTTTTTGCATGTTTTATTCCTCTACCTTGTAACATTACACCACATTGTCTAAAGACCATGCAGTGCCTGGGCGCCTGAAGGAAATACTCATTTCCATATACTACTAACGATTGAGATATAGTCGATACGACCGCGCCTCACAGAACCATACGGGTTTAAGGGTTGTGACTTTCTCCTGAGATTTAGGAGATATGTAAGTGCAGCTGCAGCGTTTTACCGATTACCATAATTGCAACATTTGCCGTCAGAGCACCCTATGCATATGCGCATATTCCCACACACAACATGGAAGGAAGAACGTAAGGGTAAACCCACACGTATGTTTTCAATCTATCACGATAGCATATCAACTCCGTACACCATAAACTTAAAATATTTTCATTTACATATGTATTTAAAAACGATATCTTTGGTAAGAGAGGGATGAAAAATGAAATGAGGACAGCATGGATCTCTCACACTATATGAGGGATATTATTGCTGTAGAAGTTGGCGTGCAAAGTGGCCATAAAACCGAGGGAATATCTCCGGCTGGACGGATGTACCCATAGATTAGCGCGGCGTTAGGCGGTTGTCGGCTGGCCAGCACTGACCGCTGCCGCTTCCCGCATTCATGGATGAGTTAGCGTCACTCCTGACGTCGATGTATTCAATATATCGCCCGATGCCCACTTGACAAATGGGCGTCAGGAGCCGCCGACAGATGCCGGACATGAAAATATAATATATTTGTCCATATTCCCTGCCATTACCGCCGAGACAGAGCGAGTCGGCGGGGAGCCGCTCCCCGGGCTGGGCGAGCTGCTCGGAGCAGCTCGGGGCGGCGGGCAGCGAGTGGCCGTGAATTATCTGACCCCGCTGACACGGCGCGGTCACAGTGGCGCGGCCCCGGAGGAAAGCGGCCAGCTTTCATCTCAGGCCCCCCGCCGCCCGCCGCCCGTGTATGTTATCAGTCAATGACATTCTGGCAGATGGTCATTGGTCATCTATCTTCCACCTGGGGGTTTGTGCGCCCTCCCCGTCCTCCCTATACCTCCTCCCTCCCTCGCTCCCTGCCCCTTACCCCCTCAGGCCCCTCGCACCTCACAGGCCTCCTCCAGGCCTCCTCCAGGCCCTTTGCCTCCTATCGCCCTCACTTCCCTCTTTTCACCTAGTTCACTTCCGATTCCATCTCCCCCTTTCCCTCCATGGCCCCATTTCCAGACACACTAACTTCTCCCAACTCACCTTTCACCACCCCCCCCCCCTGGAGTAGCCACCCCAGTATGCCTGGATGCAGTCTGGAGGAGCCTATGTCTGGACGCAGGAGGGGGAAGCTGGAGGGGGAAGGACCTGAGGCCGGGAAGCCACACGCTGGTGGCTTCGGAAGCCAGGGGGGCTCAATTCCGTGCTTCATTTCCTAGGGCCGCGGCCCAGATATCCTTGGAGAGCAGGTCTTACCCGGAATTGGCGCGAAATTGGTTTCGGCTTGCTTCCCATGAGGAAAAAACGGGGTCATAAAGCGTCGGGTTGTGTAACGCTGATATCTTGAGTAACTCGACGTACATAGCTCGGCTTCCAGGGGCCCTGAGAGACGAGAGGCGAGCCCGAGTGGTGTTATTTGGCCCCCAACGAGAGGTGAAGTGCCTGTTTGATCAGGTTCCAAGCTGGTGGAGGGTTTCCGGAGGAAAAAGAAGCATCTTGAACTGCTGTACCGAGGAGGTTTTGCCATTCACAATGTTGTTTGGTCGGAACTGTGGGCCAATGTTTCTGTTTCTCGGGCACCCGGAAACCCTTTTTATGCCCCAGATCTTAATTTCATTTAAACCTCCCCCTGCACTTTGGCTTTGCTTTGGGCAGCATTCCCCCCGGGATCTGATTAAAATGGTCTTTTTCGATGATGAGAAATTCGCTTAATCTCGATTTGCACTCGTTTCTCCAAATTACAGGTAGATCAATACATGGCGAGAATTAACATTGGCATTTCCTTAAGGCAATTAGGACATTAAATGAAAACGTGTGCCATTTCACAAGCACGCGCGTTCTATTTCGCATTACGTGTTTCCTGATACAATAAGAAGTAGGAAGTGTTGTTTAAGAACAGGGAAGTATCGTCTAACTCGGTTTGGGGGACCCACCATAGGGAGTATCAATAGTACCGGCCCCTCCGGCCGTTAGACCCTACTAGAAGTAAGATCCCATACAGGAGTGGGCTTCAAAGTAATTCTATGACATCAGATGACTCCCAGGTTAGATGCAGCCTTCCTGTGGGAGCCCGAACCGACATCGAGTTTATTTCAGCGCCGCGCCACTTTTATTCCAGGTCTAAACCTATGGAAATTGGCACTGGCGGTTGGCCAGTGGCCAGTGGGCTCGGGGTGGAGGAGGGGTGTGGCCGACCAGGGAGTGGTTTCGCACTGCTCCCACTGCCAGCGGCGACGGGGCCACACTTTGTTCCAGGAGTTGATGGTCTGCTACTTTTAGCGCCCATTTCAAATCAGCCGGGGCCACATTACAGCGCGCCGGGCGGGCCCTGGAGGGAGCGCCGGGTGTGTTTGGGGAGGGGTGCTTGACAAACATGATTCGCCCGCAGCCGTGGAGATTGGGGGCCCGGCGGGGAGTCGGGGGTAGGGCCGACAGGGGGCGCAGCGATCGATGCCTCGGCCGGCGGGAGACGACCCATCAGAGGCCCGTCAGGGGCAGATTCGCCAATCACTGATATTGTTCCTGCGGCCTACCTGCAAACAGTCGGCCGTCCCACTGCCCGACCCGTCCTGGCGGGCATACAGGGCCGCTGGCGCCGCTCAGGAGGAATCACCCACCCTGTACTGCCTTCCTCCACGGCCTCACCCCCCGCCACTGGTTTAATTGGCGTCACGAGGTGTCATTGGATCCGTTTTCACAGATACAAAGAGCTGCGTGCTGGCCACTAACCAAACAGCCGTCGGTGTATGGGCAGAGAGAGGAGGCTTTGCAGCTAACCCACAGATGGGTGCCACGCCTCCTCCTCCCACCTCTTTCTCCATGTGCACCGCCACCCCTACTAACTGCTGCTCCTCCTTCCTCTCTCCTGTCTCCACCCACCTCCTCCTGTGTCGGCCAGGAGAGGCGGTAAACACGTTGTGTTTGGCCAGCAATCGAAGAGAGGTGCTGCTCACAGCATTTACCCCTGCCGCCGCCACTTGCCGGCAAACATCAGCTTCAATGATACAGTCGCCGGGTCTTTGGTGACAACCAGTACACCCCCACATCTGCCGAGGCCACTTGGCTGTCGGCCGGCTGTCTATGATCGATTCACACGGATGAAAAACTAATTTTTATATTCTACGTACGTCTAGAGTCCCTGTGCACTATCATTACCTCCGAAATGACAAGAAATTTAAAACCCCAATCCAGGAATCCGCTGAGGAACACTTACGAGCGATTTAATTGAAAATGTAATTAAAGGGATCGTCGGGTGGAAAAAAAACTGCTGGGTTTGATCTGTTAAAGTTAAAATGATTTAGTGAAGATCCATTTGCCTGTTTTGTAGGAAATCAGATCAGGCAGAAGACGTGGACACATAAGATGGCTGACTTCTTCATGTTTCATTGCCGGTCATGCAAATTAAAACATTCAGTCACTAAAATCAAAAAGGCCTATTGAAAGACGCCAGTAGTACGCGGGCCCGAAAAAGAAATGCGATTTAATACGACGCGTGGATTTCATGTAAAAATCATGGACTAGGAAATGGATGTTGTTGTTCCTATTTTCCGCCTTCATGTTTCAGAAAGGAGGGAGACCGCTAGGTCAAATAACTTCTATTAGGCGATGGGCAGATCACAGATCAGAAATTTCGGTTGCATGGAGATTGATTGTACTGGCGTGAAATATTCGAGTCCGCCTCTGTTTGTTTTTGGCGCCATGATGTGACTTTGCCGAGCGTTAATTTGGAGCTGAAACTTGAGAACAATGTTTGTTATAACTGGATCTTTTTCCTTGTTTATCTTATTACGTGGCTGTGGTTTCTCCAATCGGATAGAATTACTCCATTTCAGATAAGCCAGCCTTGAGAGTTAAACATAACACTGCACATTGGCGTTTCTTTCATTATTTACTTTAATAATGCATTGTAATCATTTTTTTAATTATTGATCGTAAGTAGTCAATAAATAAACAGGCAAAAATACAGTTGACTAAGTTGTAAAACTCAAAGTCTGTATCTGTGCCCTATATCTATGCACATGAAGGCTGGGCCCATAGGCCAGGTGGTTCCAGTTACACAGCTTATTGAGTCGGCTTTATGCCCTTAAATTCCTATTTGGATCGTACTAAATGTTATGAGATTTGATAGAGCATAGTTTATGACCCTGTATACCTTTGTAAGAGGATTATATAGTGCCAGGACCCACAGTCACATATCGAGTTTCGCCGCCAATCCGATCCTAGGTAAGTGACCTATCTGGCACCGGGGTTACCTGACCCATTATTTAAAACATGACCACAAGATTTATTACCCTTTTTCCATTTTGCCACCGCTCAGCTGAGTGCCAACAAGAACAGCTGACTGAGTAAGGTTAAAACATTGCCAAGTACGCGATTACATTTTCCATGAGACAAACAGAATGAAAGCGTTTGGTAAAAGCCATGCACGCGATAAATATAAAAACATACTTTTGGTACAAACTATGACTTCTGTTCGTGATCTTATTCATAGCCTTTGGCAAACTCCTCGCATTTTATATGATACATTATGAGAACAATTTCCCCCTGTTGATTAAACCTCAAATGTATCCTCTAATATATTAAAGTAATTGCAATGAAATAATTGCAGGTTCCTTGTTTGACGTGGTAGGTTCTTCTGAAATGTATAAAACACGTAAAATTCCAATCTCCATTCCACCAACTCCTGTGTTAGTAAAACAAAAAATAAGGCACTGTCCTACGATACATAAGCCTCAGACATTATATAGAGACCTCTGTTTTGGCAGAGTCTGTTGTAAATGCTGCCGAGTTGCTCCGAGCAATTCAATGATTTAAGGAGTACCTAACCAAGGGACATTACACCGATGAGTGGTCTTTATCTAGACATATTTGGAACGTGTTGAGTCAAACTGAAATCTGTACCCAGTCCTCGGCCAGTTGGCACACGTATAATGTACGTCATATAAGCCTACAGATGTAGACACGCTGGTCATAGAACATCAACGTCCAGGCCTCTACACAGCCTGCGGGCACTTTTCTATATAGTGGTTATAGTACATGTATAAATAACTGTTCTGGCCTTGGGGTAGTTATTCAACCTGGTTTTGTGTCCTATTTAAATATCACACGTGCATCCGACGTCAGTGACGGCTATATGTAGATTTCATACACACACACAAAGACACACACACAGAGGTACACACACACACACACACACACACACACACACACACACACACACACACACACACACAGGGGGGGTGGGGGCATATAACCTGTTTTCATATATATTTACCTCAAGTACCGGAAATTTAATTCTTTTTTGTTCTTGGCTTATCTGCTACTAATGGCTCTCATTAAGTGTACCACCATATTCATGTTATCAGAGAAATGGGTCAGAACTTATCGTATCTATTAAGGTAACTATGTTTTATGCATAATAAATACACGATTTATATGTAGGAAGACAGGTAATTACCCGTACTCCATGAGATGACCAACTTCAAAGGGGAAAAAATAAAACAAAGCTGCATGATGGTCTTTGAAATGTCATTTCCCTGCTAGTGTTTTTTTGTAGAACCTGAATAGTATGCTATCATTAGGTGAAAAGGGTAGAAACATATTGTACATTGAGTGATGGCCTATTTATTACTTATATTCCCCGGGCCTTGAGCAAAAAATGGAATTGCTCATAAACAGACTTATATATAAGCGCATACTGTTTCGACATGTCCGTTCTATGTACAGCTTTGGTAAGTTGTTTGTCCACCTCCTATATATAAGCCCATATAACCTGTTTGCCCAGCTATAATGGGCACATGTCTCAAACACGCCTTAATGACGACCCCGGCCGAGTGGGCTAATTAACACTCTCCTGTGTGTTTGCTTGCAGGTGGACGCCGACGTTGACGTGGGTCGGAGGCTGCTGCTAGGAGACCCCGCACGGCCGGCTACAGAATGCAGCCTTGTCGCCGAGAACAGGCCGTGCCCAGCACTCGGCCGCACCGACGCAGGTGACAGCTTCCCATGACTGATGCCTGCTGGCTTCTACCTGTGCCCTCTGAGTCGTCGTCGTCATCGGCCGTACCACCACCACCACTCCCCGGAGAGCTACAGCGCTCGTTACTTCTACTAAAAGACGCAGACGGAGGAAGAAACCGAGGCAGTGTGTATAGATAGAGGCAGAGTTTGAGGCAGGGTGAGCAAAAACGCGGACTTACAGAGCAAAGGAAGTTTGGAGTTAAAAAGAGACACCGCCCACTTTTCTGTCAGGACCAGCAGTACAGTGAAACTATTCTGTGGCGCTCCCAGCTGAGTTTTGCCTAAGGCCTATAGCAGCTGGCAGTTTCAATAGTCGCTCTCCCAGCGTAGGAGGAGGCTGACGTCGTTTTACCTCTCAGAGGTGTATTGATAGCTATTCAGCCACGTGGTTGTGGTCGTGGATGCTGCCTGCCAGAAATACATGCCTTGCGGGGGAAGAGAACCTAATAGTGAAAACGGGCTTTGTGACAAAGCCTACTTTTCGGCTTGCGTATACACGTGGATCGATTCTTGTATACATACACACATGTTGAACTAAAACACATGTGCACACGCGGCGGTTCCATCGTGATCGTACCAGTTTGCGGAGACTACAGGTAAACATGTTATGAGGATGCGGTAAACCTTACCCAATCTGCCAGGTGATAAGGCCAACCCAGCACACTGCCATCTGGACTAATAACAATACATGTGTGGTGATACCGCCGCTCATAAATACGGCTGACTGGCTACAAACAGACTGCCACCATGGAGGAGGCGCACCTGAGTACTACCTGAGGACGCCCGCACCTGGAGGACGCTGTCTGGGAGGAGGGATACCACTGGCTCCTCCAGCAGCACGTCGCCGGTTCCCACGCCCCGCAGACACCGGCTGATGGCCGATGACTCAGCTGACCCACTTGGACCTACTCCTCCCAGAACCAGCAGCCCGCCGGCCGGCCCCGCCGTCGGCACACCTGGAGGCCTTAAACACAAGAATGTGACGGCGCGACCAACTGTTGTCACCTGGAGTTAAGTTGGAGGGGGGAGTGGCCGACCTCGTGGTGGTGGAGGCCAGTTTTTAACTGTACTACTACATACACATAAAGCTCCCCCTGTGAACACCCGGCGCCAGCTGGTGTAGCTGAATGTAGGCTACCGTGTGTTCTGGATAGCATCAGTCGGCGGGGGAATTATATATAATAAGGATGGAGCGGTGGATGCTATTGTAACCATCCAGTTTGAAAAAAACGCAGACGGTTAATTCATTGCTGGTAAAAAGTGGGAGAGTTGAAACCGCGACGCTGTGATATGGTAATTACGTGAGAAGGGGAGAGGCCATTGAATATGAGAGGATAATGGTGTGTCGTTAAAACGGAGGTAGACGTATATGGAGTGAGTGGCGTCTTGACTATTGTCACTTGTGCTCCGTTAATGGACTAACACCCAAACCTACCTTTGTGACGGATACGGATACTAATGCAATATACGTATTGTAAACATAATTATGAACCTCCTTCATAGGAGTATACATACAACACCTAACGGAAAATTGAGAAGACTCCTGCAGAAATAGGATTGCATAAAACTATGTCATGTGATACTTTGGATTTACAAACCTCGTAACATATAACAGGTGGGACATAATGTGGATAGCGTATATATACCTTAGATACGCCCAGTGAGTTATAGTCATCGCCCAAGAGTGAAAGGTCATGAGTACCTTTGGGTGATCCCTCCTCAACCCCTATGTTTGGCATAATGATGACGAGGATGGTGATTCACAGTTACAGCCCTGGAGGCAGGGTAGGGCTGAGCTACTGGAGGCCTCCTGCCAGCACCACCTGCCCCCTGACCACAGTGCTCCTCCTGTTGGGGTGCTGCAGCTGCCTTCTGACCACCACAGCTGCCCACAACTGTAACGTCGTTGTCTACTTCGGTCAGAAGACGGCCGAATGTAGGGGGCAGGGTTTGACCGACGTACCTCCAGACTTGGGCTACGACATCAAAGTGCTGCAGTTTAAAGAGAACGCCATGACTCAGATAGGTATTGACTACTTCAAGAAGTACACCGCCATACAGGAACTCTTCATAGAGAAGAACCGCATCTCGACTATAGCTCCGGAGGGGTTCCGGGGGCTCTCCAACCTGCAGGTGTTGGATCTGAACGGTAACCAGTTGACAACGGTGCCGGTGGCTACTTTCACCTACCTGACATCACTGAGGGAGTTGATCCTGAAAGCCAACCCCATCAAGTACATCACAGAAAATGCCTTTGGTAACTTGCCGCACATAGAGATCCTCAACTTTGAGAACTGCTTCTTGGAGAGGGTGGATCCCAAGGCCTTCCACGGTCTGACCTACGTGAAGGAGATCAACATAGTGAACAATGAGCTGCAGAGCCTGGAGGCCGAGATGGAGCAGTCCCTCCCGCCCAACCTCAACATCTTCCGCCTCTACCGCAACCCCTGGAAGTGCGACTGTAAGCTGCGCTGGTTGAGGGAATGGATCGAGAACACCAAAGTCAACTGGGACTTTTCTCAGAACACCCCGGCCTGCTCCTCCCCGGAGATCATGCGGGGGTTGAATTGGAAGCATTTGAACCCGGAGCAGTTCGCATGTCCGAGCCAGATTCTGGCTAACGGTACTACGAGCGTTGAGCTGGAGGTGGGTGAGAATGTCACCATTGAGTGTCTCATCAACGGCGACCCGCTGCCCTCCGTCACCTGGTTTAAGGGCAGCAAGCACATCACCGTCACCACCGACATCACCAAGTACATGCTGGTCATCCTGGGCCAGGACCCCATCCGCAGCTCCCTCACCATCTGGGACGTGCGCCTGGAGGACGCTGGAGACTACAAGTGTGTGGCGGCCAACTCGGCCGGCAGGTCGGAGGTCACCTACAAACTGTGGATCAGGGAGAGTATGGACGTGCCCCAGCCCGAGGGGGTGACGGGCATCAGCCAGGAGTCCATCCTGGGTATAGCGGTGGGAGGGGCCCTGTTTATACTGATACTGGTGGTGTGTGTGGTGTATGGCCTCAGGAGGAGGGACCGGAGGAAGCACGCCTACAGGGTCAGGGACTACAAAAAGCCCACCAAAGGCAAAAAGGACAAGAGTTACATTAAGGAAAATTGTGACAAATCTCTCCCCGGAGCAACCACGGAGTTGCTCTCGGATAAAGAGAAGGAGAAGGAGAAAGAGCGAGGGAAAATAGAACTACAAATGACTGATACTGCCATGGGCAATGATATCAGGCATGACAAGGAGGAGTTCAAAATGAAAATATTTTCTTATAGTAGAGGAGGGAAGGAGGATAAAGCTCAATTAGATCATGGTTACGCCACGCCCGATAGGGAGGACACGGAGACAGATCCGCTGTGTAAAAACACGGACACCCTGAAGCCTGCTTGTAACGACGTCAGGGAGGTGACCCCTGACCTCCTGAAGAACGACAACAACACGGGCAAACACCACGCCAAAAAGGCAAACCATGTCACCATCAAGGAGGAGAATCCCTACGTGAAAGAGTACAAGCCCAACGGCGGTATAGACCGACAGAAGGACTTGCACATCAACAAGGATTATAGTGTGAATAGTAATAGTAGTAAGGACAACCACCGACATGGTAGGGACACTGACCACCATAATGGACTTAGGGACAAAGGTCGTAGTGACCACGAGCCGTCGTCAGACAGACACCGGCCACCTTCGCGTAAGGGTTCTCTTGAAGATATCCTTGCCCAAAACTCTTCTAGCTCAAAGGATAGCCTGTGCAGCAGCACACAGAGGGGAAGTTCTAGGGGGTCACCCTGTCGCAGCCCCAACCTAGAGCAGCAGGACAATCTAGTCAACCAATCGCAGAGCAGCAACATTTCCCCCCACGGAGTGCCCAATAACAATAGTCAACCCCTGTCTAGTAGTCTTAGCAAGAACCCTGAACACAGGCGGGAGCGCTTGTCGGAAGGTGTCAAATTCGCAACCCTGCCAAGCAAATCTGGTGCTAAGAGCGTGCCGGCGGCGGCCTACATGCAGACCGGGACGATGCGGCCGTCCTCCCGGCAGCAGCAGGCGCCCGGCCGGCCGGGCAAGGCCAACCAAAGACCTCACTCCCAGGGCTGGAACCCACACGGGGTGCCGGCCAGTCCGCAGGGCAGCCCGGCCCGCCACCACAAGACCCACATCGCCGTGAGGACGCCTTTGGGGGGTGGGGCAGGAGCAGGAGGAGCGCCTGTGCCTATAATCAAACTGCCAGACGGCCACCTGGTCGGCAAGAAGGACTACAGGACACTAGTGGTGCCCCCGCCGCCCCTGCCCCCAGCCAACCGCTCCCCGTTCGCCATCAAGACCCCCTCCGGCCCTGCAGCACTTGTCAACCCTGGGGAGGGCATGCCCCCAGCCCCCAGGAAACCCCCAAGGACTTACTCCTCCGTGTATGAGAACCCTTACAGCACCGTGTCGCGACAGGCCAGCCGCCAGAGCAGTCAGAGCAGCCGCCAGAGCAGTCACGACAGCGACGGCGAGCGACCGCACAAAATTGGTGAGAAGGACGAGTTTGGCACCTGTGTATAGTCAGATGATGACTGGATATAGTCAGAGGAAAGCGGCTAGGTACAGTCACATGTTGACTGGCGCGCTCGGTGGAGTCACATGGGGGCTGTGTATAGTCATGGCTTGACTGTCAACAGTCATAGGATGACCATGTACAGTCACTGTGATGGGAAACCCTTCAGGTCACATGCTGACTCTACTAAGTCAACTTGTAATATATCATTATTATATAAAAACAAAATGATTTTAAGCCAAACAGAACTCATGAAATAAACGTCCATCTTGGCTAGTCAGTTTACTGTTATTGCAAGGTACTTTTTACACAATGAATATGGCAGAGATCTTTGTTATAATTATGGTTGAATGCATTATTATGGTCTCTATCAGTGAGGTATGTAATTTACTACGTGTGTAAGTGTGACTAGCTACCTTTGGGAAGGATACAGACAGATGCATTTATGACTAGTTTTGTTGCTGATGGCAGGTTTCATCAGGCTCAGAGTATGTACAGATAATGTCAAGAAGATAGGGGAAAATTGTCTATGATTCTTGTAAGTTATAACTGCGAGCCACTTTAAATGTTGTTTCTCGGTGAGTATATTTTTGTATTAATGTATGCATCACAAACCGAGATGGTCTACAGCCAGTGATACAGAAAAATAGCGTATTATTATTTGATATATTATGTAGAGAAGTAGTCTTGGAATATCATTTGGGGCTATACTGCAGCAGGTTCAAAAAGAGATACACAATAATCCTCTATTGGCCATTGAAGACTTGCTGAGAAAAACACTGCTCTCGGATTTCTTTATGATAATTATTTCCTACGGTAATGTAAAATAGATACAACCTTGTCTTTGCCCATTGTCCTCAATAAACCCACGCATACTATAGCTAGATACTCCAAATTGTGTTCTAACGCCCAATAACCAATATGATAAGGAATATAAGACATGAAGTTGTAACTTACAGACATACTTTGCTGTATTCTGTTTGTATAAGTGCAAACATATTTATGTATGTGGTTTGGTTAAAAGGAACGGCACGCCGCCAACTGACATTAACAAATTGCATGCAAATGCAGAGCTCTTCTTATAGGCCCTACTTCAAGAACAGCACTATTAGCATGTTAAGCCTACTTAGTTTGCTGAGTTTACAAGGATTCTCGGTGAGAAACCTTTGACAAAGCCTGCAAGTTTTTTTTTAGTTTGTGCATCATTTCATGGGAAAGCAGCAGCCTCTTTGAAGTATACATAACGTAACACGCGAAAAGACAATGGTATAGTATGGAGAATCTATTGGGTTCTGTACACTAAAACTAAAAGGCAGACTAATAGATATTATATCGTTCTACTCTACTGATGAACTTGTTTTTGTTCTCCGTTGTGTTGGAAAATGCAGACAGCTTCTACCTGTTTTATCCGTGTGTTAATGCCCTCCTTTGATTTACACACTTAGAAAGGCATTTTGGTTGTTTTATTAAGTTATTGATGCATGTTAGGTGTTATAATATAGATCTTTCTTAATCAAAATTAAGGATGCAGTTATGAAAAGGATATGTTCAGAAATAAGAATACTTGTTTTTGGCTCTTTCAGGAAATGTGCATCCAACAATAGTATACATAGTTACTAGCTGGAATGATAAGAAGTGGTGCAGTTTATTTACTGTTATATTCATCATGCTTGGCCTGTATGTTTAACCCCACAACTAAGTTTGAGTCTATCTAATCAATTTAGTCTAAAATGCAACATATTAATTTGACTTCTTGATAATAAAATAAGGTTTTGTTACATAATCTATTGGCCTTCTAATGGAAAATTGCTTTCGTGCAAGCTGAGTTGTACCTGAACATTTTGTAAGAAAAGATATTTCCAAGAATCTTTTGAATGTCTGAAAAAAACAATGAGTTTGCTTGAATTCCTGAATGTTCGACAAAGTATTGCTCAATATTGGTACATAATGACATATTGTGTCATGGACGCAATCAAAGCCTACTTACCTTTACCTACGGAAATCGTTACGATGACTGTGATGAATTAACATTATGATCCGATAATGTCGACTCTCAGCTGGTTGTTCTTATGTAGCTGCACAGAGCTTCAGTCGAGTTAGTTAAGTGCTATTTGGCAATTATGCATTGTTGTACATACCTAGTCTTGCAAGAAAAGCTGAGTTACAAACCGTGAATTATAATTTTAGAAAGTACAATGAATGGATGGCACAGCGTGTTATTTCTTATTTTTCCAAGCCGATGCTATTTCTGATAACATTCATTAATGTTCCATGTTTTATAGCTTTTTCGTTTTCAAAAATCAAGTGAAATTAAGGGATACCACATGCCAGGTTACACATTTCGCCCCTATAAACTATAAGTGTTTTACTACTGTTAACCACATGAGAATAAGTCCGTCTAATTGGTGTTGAGCATATGGGCCGAATAAGGTATAGTGCTAATGCTTGCATATCAGTGTTGATCCAGAAAATGTATCATAATTATTATGGTAATATGTCGATTACATAAAGCTCCTTTTGTGAGGGCTTATCTGTTGTATTTTTCTGGTTGATATGTATAGAATATTGTACGATATAATGGCAACATGACACTTTCTAGTGTGGGTACCGTTTTACACCAACCCTATGGCCAACTCGATGTCTTTTTTTAAACAATGCTCACCAAAAACAGTTAGCAATGAATGTAAAGCAGTATCTGTCAGTTTACTATAATTCCCCAATTAAATGTGCTCCAAACAGAACTGACTTGCCCTGAAACAACTCTTGCATTTTCTCATGGATTTAAGATGCTTTTTTGGTGAAGTAGTTTTATTTGCATCACTTTTTCTTTGCAGAATATATCACAGCAATAATTTGCATTACTCAGATATTGTGACCCTTTAAGCATGAGACAAATGCATTATTTTTCTCATATCATCTTTTAAAGATACATATATATGCGCCATATGAAAGTTATCAAACAAATGATAGAAAGAGCCAGTTTTTTTTTCAATTTGTTTCTTTATTTTGTCAACAAGGTTCGACATAGCCGATCTTCCATAGGTCTGCCTCTAAATGTATAGCAAACGTAGGAGTGTGAGTACGTTTCACACCAATCCTGTGGCCAACTCACTTTCTCTTTTTAACAATGCTCAACAGAAACTTTTAGCAATGAATTGTTCAGAACTATCTATCAGTTTACTGTAATCCGTTAATTTTCTCTTTGCATCACATTTAAGAGGTATAAAACGCCTGATTCTTAACAAGTTAAGCATTTAGACAAATATACCTTATACTCTTAACGATTCAGTTGTGCCATATTCAAGTATCAATATACATCATCACCTTTGTACCTACAATTTCTATATTGTGCCAGATTCATTCAGCAGATTTTGTTAATAATAAATACCAACTTCGTTTTTGTATGTATTAATCTATATCTAAAAGAAAAGAGTCGTTGTGCATGACCAAATAACGTTCACTTTGTAGGTATGCCGTGGTCAATATCAATTAAAACACACTAAAAAAGTAAGATATTGTAAAGATAATCCTCTGGTTTCAACAAGAATAGACATTTCTCATACCCAGTGATGTTCCGCTTTGTATACCAACTTCCAATGAAAAGGACGCAATTAATGTACGTGCATAGTGCTGTTGATGACTGAGTGAATATGTATTCATCTAGTTGGGCCTCTGCGGTGTATTCAGTTTGTATTTAAGGTCTCTTTTCAATGATACTGAAGCTGTTACCTCCCATACAAGGCATATACAATTATATATGAGTACCGGTGCTGTAAGCAGTGGAGGACTTTCATCCCAGCCACTCGGTTGTTTTTAATAGCTTTCCGTGCCGTTGGCTGTCAACCCAATATCACTACTACTCGTGTCACAGATGGTGCAGTCATCAACATAAGGTGTTGTCAATGCATAGAGAGGAGCAAGCAATCAATTGTTCAAAGAAGATTAAATAAAGAGAATCTCATACAACCCTCGCGTTTGGCATTTTCTCTGTTAGGGGGAATGGAGTCGAGACGAGACGCATTGACGTATGGAGGACAATAGCGACAGAGGATGTGTCGGGCAGACACGGAAAGGTGAGTCACTGGCATGAATTTTGCATCCAGTGAAGTCAAAGACAGACATCTAATTAAGAAACAGGAAGGAACAGAGACGAAAGACAAAATGTGCTTGCAGGCTGTCTGTTTTGGATATTGATACGATAAAACAGAAGGGGTCTATTTGGAACAAGTTTATCGAAAGTCCAAACATTGTTAGTTTAAAACTTTGTAGCAAGTACGTAAAGGGCGAAGAAAAACGTCAACATGTATGATGTTAATGGGAGACTAGCTGCTGTATAACAAAAAGCATGAGCTGGGGTGGGTGGGGGGATATGACAATAACCCCAGGGAGGAACGTTCTCAGACGAAATATGAATAAAGCGAGTGACTAAACATTTTATGTATTTAGACAATAGGGTCTCCAGATAGTAGGGAAGACAAGACAATGAGCTGATGAAGATATACATGCATGGGTTCAGATAAAAGTACTATCAGTATATCCTACATACCGATACATAATTAATGGTGTGAGTTGGTCGAAAATAAGTATGTGAGATCGCAATAGATAATGAAAATGATAAAATCTAGACTGATGAGACATGAGGAACCTATTTCTCGTCTCAGTTATCTGATTGTCATTACATGTTAGGAACATTTTATGCAAAACGTTTTATAGTATTTACTTAAAGTAATACGATATCGGTTCGTCTTCATCAGAAAGGGGTTGAATGTCATAAATCTTAACGTTTGAAAAATTATATTTTCTATATATCTAAATCATAACTCTATGATAATTTGCGTTTTAGGCAAGTATCTTGAACTTGTTAAGCATCAAATTGGAAAAGAGTTATCACATAATCATACAGATAAACAACTGAGACAACATATACATGTATATTCATTGTGCCAGGTCATGAATCATTGTGTCATGTCGTGTTTCAGTGTTTGATACAAGATTCTTTAGCGGTCTCCTTGGCCTTTGAAGGTCTGTTGTGTTGCGTTACCTTTTATCAGGCTGCCTTGACCTAGCTTTGCATGCAAATATGCAGCAGACTAAAATACTGGATCGATATCACTGTACATGATTGGAGACGAAGTATGGCACATCTATCAGTTTATGTCTTATAGTGTGAATGAACTCTACAATGATAAACAATGCATACACAACTCCTGCGTTCTGATTCCATGTGCGGGGAGTTAGAGCTTTAGTGGTTTTAATTAGAAAAACCTGATGTTTGATTGCTAATCAATATTAACGTTGTGAGAGCCTGCTAGATCATTATTATGGCATATTGCACATGTAGTCACGGGCGGATCCAGAGATTTTCAAAAGGGGGTGCTCTATTATAAAAAGAATTCATCTGGACCCTCCAGGTTCAAGAATTTTACGATAAAAACACAATATTTGGCCCAAAATGGTGGGTGGGGGGGGGGGGGGGGGGGCACGCACTTTGCGCCCCCTCCAGATCCACCACTGTGTAGAATGCATGACTTGAAACAAAGATTAGGCCTATAAACCATCGATGTTTGAATGTAAAGCAACTGTTATGATCTATATTAATGATAAACAATAGCCTTCTATTTCCATGCGCTTGGAACTTTGGTTAACGTGACATTTGTCTAATTGTTATACTTTTAAACATAAAGTTAGACTGCAGTACAACTATACATTGACTCTAGTTGTACACACGAGTTACCTGTTCCTTTGTGTCATGTTACCATTCCTGGAAGAGAAAGGCGAGTCTCACCTGTAGGCTTACCTGCATTAACCACCATACAGGGTTACACCTGGACACGTCAAGACAAAACCTTATAAGCAGGTCTAGCTAATAAACTTGTTTGCCTGTCACACACATAACGCAGTTTTCATTTATATTGTTTTTCTCATCGATTAAATGGAATAATTGGCATATAGATATTTGATATTGCAAAGGCAGTCTACTAAATTGGTTAACTAGGTAGGTATCAATTACACATTAATCAATTAGCCAAATCAAAGAAAAACATAACGTTAATATTAATACGACAAAATTGTTTGAACAATTTTCAGTGGGCTTGTTTTCCCCTGAGGTCTGCTTTCGATATCAAATTTTAAAAATGATATATGGTCATACCCAGCCAATAACGACTTGTCTTTTTAAATCGTAATCTTTAACTAATTGTTCCAATAAGCCTTCATCTCAATGGCACTCTCCTAAATCTGCCAGTCATTGCAAAGTGTACGATTTTAATCTTTGATTCAGTTTGAATGCTTGTCTCCTTTTTCGGGAACTTGGCCTGGTTTTGAAAAATGAAAAATGATCATAGTTTTCCCATCGTGTCCTCAAATGAATACCCCGACAGGCATTCAAAAAGTACTTTCAAAAAGTTCTGTCTAAGAAATCCAAGCAAAAGGAAGTGGACAGCGGTGGTAAAAATGAGGGCTTGAAAGGGTATTTTTGTTCGAGAAACCTTTTTACTTAACTGTTATCAATGGCTGGGTAGAGAATGACTTGTTTACAATATAACTATTCTCCCAAATATCAGGTATGCCAAAGGAACATTTGAATTCGGTCAGTGTGTGCAAGTCAAATGGTTGGAATTACACGGGAAATAATAGTTGTTTTAAAATCGTTCTATGTTAATCTGGTTGGTTGGGAGAAAACAATTTCATTAAGCTCAGTGAAAGAAGAATAAAGATGACGACATGGAGGTCCAATCACATTGATTCAGTATGAGCCAAACCACTGAAGTAAAACCTCAGACCGTCTGAAAGAGAAGTCCTCATGATAAAGCAGCCTTATAATTTCTGTTTTGAAGGCATGGGTTATTGAATTGAAGGTCACCATAACCAGCAACCCCTCCCAAGGTGCGACGTAACTCTCGCGTTTATGATATAATTGTACAATCAGGTAAACTGGCATGATGAGACCTTGCATTCAAAAGCCTCTATTTGAGTCTGATCTAAGCTACTCAATAGGTAATTGGTGCGCGCCTCAGATTTCATAACTTCAGTTGTAATTAGTGACGCGTCAAGCCAATTTACACACTTTTTTGACAACAATAACGAAACCAAATAATACAACCTTAATTTGAAATAATACAACCTTAATTTGAATATGCTTTCGTTTTCAAACAGATTTCAAAATGAGTTAGAACCTTTACGAATGCAATGGGTAGTGTTACAAAGTTAAATTTTCTGATCAAACGATGATACAGCATAATGATTGACATAAATTCAAGGATTCCGTATGGGATGGGTTTCCAACTAAAACCTGATAACTGAAATAAAGGCAAGGCCGCTGAAACAGACAGAGACTGTTTGATAAATAAACTTCAGAGGGAAGTTTCAAAGAGAAATTGTCAGGTGGGCCTAGTGTATTTAAGAGGAAAGTTAATTGGTAAAAAATGGTTCATGTTGTATAGTTTCCAAACTCTTCGAACCCGCCTTTTCAGAATTCGTTTCAAGTCGAGAGGAGATTGATACTGCTAAATAATCAGCTGTGTGATGTAGTAATGCACGCGCAATCTCTAATGACGGGATAATGTAATGGCCATAACTATTGTTCGTGACAAGGTCATTGATATAATTATTTTACTGTTTTCTGCGCCGTTCGGGGTATGCATTTGTTGTGCAAGAGGAATTTGAAATGTTCATACATAGAATGATGATAATGAGGCATTATTCAATCCGCTAGTATTTGAAAAGTTTTGTAGAAGACCGAAACCTCTAGAAGCATGTTTGTTTCATAATTGCCTGTCCGCCTCATGATGCCAGATTCAGGAGTGTTTTTTTAAAAAATGAGGGGTTATTAGGTCACATCGTCAAGCAAACCAACTTAGCTATCGCATAAAGATGTTTATGTTTCGATTGGTGAAAATCCATTTCACACAACACTGATGATGACAACGGGTACTCATTTGAATTTGAGTAAAGCTAAGTAGTCAGTGGGTGTGGTTTTGTCACCTACATATCTTGAATGATTACTATAAATACCGGTTGACCTATATAAAAATATTGAATAAGAAGTAGGGCGTTCTAAATAACAACTTAAAAGCAATCATAAAAATTGCCAAAGGTTCCGGGTCCTGAGTAAGTTTCCCCCTCTTTATTATGAGAGATGCAGATAATCATCGACGTATACATACAATCCATGGGCCTAGATATGGCCATCATGAATCCATTCCTGACACCGAAATAACTACAGGCCTCAAAGTGGGGATCGTGAAAAAAAAGTCACTTTAAAAGGTCGCAATTTGGAAAATAATGGTCGGATTAGGGGGGAAAATGTCATTTAAAAAATGTCATTTACAAATCTCTGTTCAAACTAATTTCATGATCAAAACTATACATGTTTCATTGTTCCTTTCTGCTTGACGCTACTACCTTTAAAGGACTCAATATTAATTTCAATTTTGGATTAAAATCAATATCCTGACCAAGTTATGTTTTTCAAGAATGCTATTTCCCATGATTTAGTCAGAATATTTTGGAATGCAAAAATGGCACACTCATTATACACTTAAATTATATTACAATTGAAATGCATAATTTTTCAGAAATCCACAACAATTTTCTGTGTTCAGTCCTGATTTTTCATGAATTTCTTGTTTTTATAAATGTTTACACTTATCAGTCACTTTAAATGAAAAAAGTCATTGAAGGTTGCTAATAGGAAAACAAAGGTTTAAAAGGTCCCACTTTCAGGCCTGTTACTAATGCCTCGGGCTATCATTAGACATTTATATAGACGCATGGTACCTTCGCCCTGGGGCATCATCCCAGTAATGTAATGTGTGTATAATTATTGTAAATGTAATTACTGTTAAAATAATATTTTTAAATTGACATGGTTTCTGTGGTAAACCATATAATACAATAAGAAACCAAGTTCTGGTTTGATCGACTTTATAGATTCTTGATGTGGTTTAGTAAACCAAAATCTCCGTCTTATCCATTCTTTGGTTTATAAAACGAAATGAAATGTACTTGAAGTTTTGCATTCCCCGAACCTGAACCCCTTCTGAACCTTTCCTGAAACCCTTCTGAACCCCTCTTGACACCTTCACAATCCCTCCTGAACCACTCCTGAACACTTCCTGAACCTCTCCTGACCCATCTCTGACCACTTCTCAACGACCTCAGACTCCAATGTATCGGACTATCGATGTTATCGATTGGACGAAAACGGAGAAACAGGAAACCAGCATATTTTCAATATGGCCGCCTCCAGTGGGTGATGGGGGCATTCCCGACCTACTTTCATTCTATTTTTAGAATATTATTATGACATCACCTCGTCAATCTCCGGACACAGACTTATTTATGCTAATTACTACACTCTCAAGGCATTTTCTATGAGGACAGCTTCAATCTCCAAGCAGATTCTTTACTCCAGAAATAGCACAGTGTCCCCCTCCAAATTTTTAACACTGATTCCTATGGGACTTGGGCCAAGTTAAGACTCCAATATATCGGACTATCAACGTTATCCCCCTAGCGAGAGACCGAGGAACTAGCAGATTTTCAATATGGCCGCCCCCAGTGGAGGAAAGGGGTATTCCCGACCTACTTTCGTTCTATTTTTAGAATATCATTATGACATCATCTCGTCAATCTCCGAACACAGACTTATTTATGCTAATTAGTACACTCTCAAGGCATTTTCTATGGAACGACTTTCAATCTCCAAACAGATCCTTCCTATCAGAAATAGCATGATGTGTCCCCCCCCATTTTTAACACTGATCTCTATGAGAGTTGGGACAACCTATTACTCCGATATATCGGACTATCGACGTTATCCACTCATCGAAGACGGAGAATAAAAGATTACAGCAAAGATATTTGGTTTGGAACTATTCAAAGTTCCCTCAAGTATTGCTGTTAAACTGATCTCCTATGTGATAGTTTTGTATGTCAAACTGGCGCACAATTAGTTATCAATCATGTAAATGTGTGAGGTTTCAGACTATTTATGGCATGCTATATTTTTGTATCAGAGAATTCAGGTTGCATTATAGTGTACTGACGCGGGTGGCCAGTCCATGTTTGGGCAGCATGACGTGAGCTTAGAAGCGCACGTGTAAGCCAATGTTTCACTTTGACAGTAAGTGAAATGGGGGAGGAGTTAAGGTGTGACGTACCACCACATAATAATGTGTTCCGCTCTTAGCTAGCCAGAGTAGTTGCAAGCATTGTGTGAGTAAACATCCTGTGAAGGTTGGACCTTTAATCTGCAGTCTAGGTTCTGGAGAGAGGCATATAGAAATTGTGTTAGAGCGCGGAGCGTTGACTGAATGTGTTTGAGGGAACTCTAACCTCGGGACTGATCATGGTCAATCGAGTTCTTGTCACGGAACGACTAGACATTGGATAATAAACAACAAATCCTTTCACAACGAGTGTTCACGTCTTACATGATAAGGGAACTATAATTATGTATTGGTATATGTAGAGTGCAGTGTTGAACAGTGGGGAGTCCCCCACTACACGGTTGCCGTTCAAGGAGAGAGGACCTTTCGTCACCACTATAATTATGTATTGGACGACCGCAGTCGACGAGGAGGGAGACTGCGAATGGAGCTAGTTATTATCGATACAACATAACAACATAAACACGCATTAACTTTAAACGGATAATTAAACCTCTATAGTTCAATAGTTTCCCTTGAAATCTCAAGTTTTTCTACATTCTTTGGAAACAGATGTATCTCTGTCAGTTCTAACTAACGCATATTGAAAGAATTTTAACTAGTTCTAAATTTAGTCAATAATTTGGTTTTCGTGAGTGAGTGGAGTTTTAGTCTCCAGACTCCAGACCAAAATTAAAACTCTGAATCTGGGTGACCAGCTGTTTCCAGTCTAGGGCTGACCCAGACCAAAGAGGGGAATCCCAACCCTGTTTCACAACTACTACTACTATTGACAACTGTCAAAATGCTTTTAATGTATTCTTTAGATTGACAACTTGTAGATTGTTACACATTATGTTCTTCATGTATAAAGTATCCCAGTTTGAATAGGATTTAAACTAATTTACTATCTAGAAACCATTGTCAGGACCAACTGAATTGGTTGTTGAGATGGCCTGTGAGATTGAAACTGGGGAAATCCCTTTGACTGAGGACCTTCCTCTCTTCCTGTGGGTGGAGACAGGAGTTATAAAAAAGATAGCAACAACTGGTTTTACACAATTCAGGGAGAAATACCTCAATATCATGGATTACATTAAGTCAAAAGTGATCTCTTGGTATCATGGAAACATGTTATATTGATGCAAACAAAAAAAAAAAAAGTTTTTGATTCAGCTCAAAATGGAGTTTTTTTTCCTCCTCACTTGGCTATTCTCACCAACAGGACTGACGTCATTTGCGCGGGGAACCCCCCCTATACCCTGGTCCTGGACCCTAACAGAGCCATGTGGGCCCTCTATGTCCTATAGTAAAACCAACTGTCAAACTCCCCAATTTCTTTATAAGAAGCTGCTCAAAGAAATACTTTGGTATACATGTAGGGGATAATATATCACACAACATGATAACCTTTAAAAACACTAAACTTTCATAATAACAGATAAATCAGACTATGAAAGTGAAGGGTTGGGACCAGGTTCTGTTGTCGGGGGTGCACCCCCCGGGGCCGGGGAGTGGGCCCGGGAGGAGGGGTGACCTACTTCTGACCCTGGGCCAGCGTGGGTCCGGTGCGCACGTGTTGGGGGGTGACTGACGTCACACTGTTGGTGAGAATAAACCCACGGTATCTGCTCTACCTGCCGTTCCAGACCACAGGTGGTGCCACCAGTTTACTTTTCAATGTGGTATTGCTGGCCCCTAGTGTTAAACAAACGTACTGGCATTCAATATCCACTAATACTGCTTTGAAAAATTACCAGGTTCAAATGCATATTAATTATTAGTGCTTAATGTCGTTAATAATACTCAAAAACAAATATTCAAATCGAGAGTATTTTAGAATTGTTTATTCTACATGCAAATACACTTATCGTAAACGATGTAGATGCGAAATGAACTGATTATAAGCATTTTTCATAGAAAAAAAAGAAACATGAGCGCGACAGAGAAAAAGAGCCTTGCATTACCATACTGAAAGTCACAATCTTAATAACGTTGTGCACCACTTCTACTCAACTGCTCCATGCATCATCAGATCCGTTACGTTATAAATTACAAATAGATATTCAATACACATGTTGCCCTGTTGGGACTTTCCTTGCACTGAGATAACTCATATAACAAGATCTAATGACCAGTGGAGAGACTCGTGAAGGGACTATTACTACAGGCAGTATGTATACCAATACGCACCAAAGCTTCAAGCCATGACTACTTTTCTCCTTGTGGAGCCCTTACTATCAGGGACTGCTGCTTTTCAAAAACATTAATGGACAACCTACTGTTCATGTTATTTTGTGTTAAATACACTTCGCAAATTATGTCTGTCCTCCGCACTGTGAACAGCAATATTTCAATAAGGACATGTCACAAATATACTTATTCAAGACTAGGTTTTTTTTTTTATAGGTTCCACCAGGAAAGATAAAAATTGTATGCCAGATTTTTAGGAAAAGCTTATTCCCGTCAAAAATCACAATGAACGGGTCTATGATGGAAGCCTATGCGAACGACTGAATGACAAGGTCATTATGAATGGCAGTTCTAAACATTTGTGAAACTTGGCACCAAGTAACATGTATTATGACATATTTTCTGTTTGATATTTACGAGATTTGGCCTAGGAAATGTAAACACGCACATGTGCGTTTTCCCTGCGTTTGATTAGTAGTCAATCTTAGCGGACAACGGTGACAATAAATTAGTAAAATCAGCTTCATCTTACGACGGAAAAAACATGTAATTTTACATTTAAAATTCATAATTGCTGCAAGTCCTCGAGTATTGTTATTTCAAATTTCTTGTAGATAGAATTAAGTGACTCAACTCACTGTGTTACACGAAGAACGACCGTCTACCCACTTACAACAGGGTGACAAATACTCATATATTCCACTTGTAACTCATACAGAAAGAGAGTATACTCTGTTATCTTTATGGGAATAATATAAAATGTCAATACACATAAGTACTTCCTGAGAGAAAAGAAAAGAACATCCATACTAATAGTTCAGATAATTCCTAGATGACTTCGTACAAGTAAGATAATAAGTCATGGTACGTTCCTGTATAAACCTTTAACAGTCTGAATCGATCCTAATTCATCACCGACAAAGATCCATACAGATCGTAATAGACTGTCCGACAAAGTGAACAGCTAGAACAGGGTGACCATCCAAACGTCAATTTAGATTCTCCACCCTGAAGGAATTCAATTTTGTCATTTTTACCCTTCTCCTTGTCATTGGTCACCCTGTAAAGACTACTGCAGCCTTAGTAAATGCCCTGGTCTACTCAAAACGGTTAACTCCAGTTCTGAATGATAATCCGTACAAATTACAAAAATGTGCTAGTCTAATACTTCTTACCAATAGGTCTCCGACCCGTTGGTTTCGCCCTTATCACTACAGTCTGCAGCAGCTAGTTAAGACGACCCCAATAGAGAGAGCGCAGTGATAGGTCCGCGCTAGTCTAGAAAAAGTGTTACTCATACCGCATTCCAAAACTTGCCTCACACGTATTGCCTTTTTCTCCCACGTACAAGTATAAACCTGCTTCACCCTTTTTTCACTTTGCCTGTTATTTATTTAACCTGTCTCCCTTCCATTTTCCCTCTCATTTATTTGACTTTTATACAACAGGTTGCCAAGCTTTTTCTGCACAGTACAAGGTGTTTTGTGAGAATTCAACAGTACGTACTTCAAACTTTCTGATATTCCACGCTGAAGCTTCCAACATGCCTTACCTCCTGGGGCTTTCAGAGAGATGCCCAGCAAGGGAGTTAGATTGAAAAGTCAGGGAGTCAAATAAGAAAGGAACACTTTTGAAAGGGGGAGATGTTTGGGGAAGAAATTGCTAAGCGGGTGAAAAAAAACACAAAATCCTGAAGCAAGGAAGGGGTGGGACTTCTTGAACGCACACTATGTCAATGCCTTCTTTGGGATGTTTTTATCAATTAAAGCAAATGATATTAGCACTTCAGAACACACAGACCATCTCACAGGTAGCTTCAGCGATTTCCAAACATTTGAACTGGTCACTTCTTGATCTCTACAATACACGATTTTCCTGTCCGTTGGTAAGTTGGTATCAAAATCACATTCTATTTTCCACTGCTTTACTCCGTAACTTTCCAACGTTTTTGTCCTTCCCAATATTTCCAAAACTGAGGAAATATTCGAGACAGTATACCTTACATTAAAAACATATTGTCTAGGATATTTAGATACTCCGTCAGTGGTTTGTTAATGGCTCTTTTCTCCTGTGTCTAACAATACAATTATTCTCAATATCAAAGAGGCAGTCATTCTTTGGACCTTTCACTGTAGATTCTGAGTGTATATTTCTAATGGTAGTAGGAGCCACAAGTCGACAGTTTAGAGGATTGGGGCCGAGATGAGCATTACGCCGATATGATGAACGTTACCTGTATGGTTCTGTACAAAAGTGACGGATTAGAAGCCACTGTATTATAATAGTATGTATACATGACAACAATGAAAAAGGTCCTCTTTTGTAATCAACTACCATGCAGCTTGAAGCTTAACTTAATTCTACAAAATGCTTTTGGTTATTAAAAACAAACAATAAAAGTCTATAAATGTTTGTATTAAAAAAAAGAAAATGTGGGTGAGACGTGCGATGGCCTTGCGCCTATCAATGGCGCGAGCCCCGCACGAGGCTTACATACATTATAATGTGATGAAACCCATTAACATAATAACTAGGATCGGTAACAATTGGTGAAACAAATACCAGAAGGAAACAAAAAGCTTGGTGTGACTGGTTCCCTTGGTTGGCGGTTGACCTGTCCCCCAGGATGGCGCGGCGTCCACACCGTCCCGTGAACACTCCCCAGCGCGCTGTTCACGGTTCGCGCTTCTGTCAGATGTTGGTGGTGAGCGACTGGTGTATCGGTGGCTGGAAGCAGCGCACGTGCTCCACGGGCAGGTTGTCTGCGTCACTCGACTTCAGGTACTTGTTCAGCACCGAGAAGATCTGGCTGTTCAGGATCTGGTACTTTCGGATCCGGTCAACCATCTTCTTCAGTGGCTGTACGGATGAGAAAAGGAATGAATAGAAAAGTTGAAGTTTGGGATGGATATTTTAAAGTAAAACTGTAGGACTAAGCAAGGCAAGTCACAATTCGTGAACACGTATGGAATGAGCATCTTATTATACAGGTCCATCGGATTGATAGCTACATATTCCTACATTCAATGCTCACTGTTTCTGTAGAAAACATAATTCAAGGTGGAATGAGCTAGTTATGACCTAAGTCCCAAATACTTACGGCACGTAATGGCGAGTAATATTTCTCACTTTTGTTACGCAAACCATTCAGTACAATTATATTGATGGTTTGCAGTGCGTACATCAAATACCGTCGAGGGAGATGAGGAGTATAAAATGCTGTGACAAATGTGAGTACTTACAATCCCTTTGCATGGCTCGTCCTTTTGGTCGACCCGGTTAACTCTCAGGATGTGATAACAGAAGTCGAGTGCCTCAAACCGGCGCTGCTGATTCAGCAGAATAATCAGACAGCACCCTGCCCAGTTCAGGCCCTCCCCGAATAGCTGCCTGCAAGACGAGAATACATTGGTTAATGATGGATTAATTATTTAAATACATGTATATCAATATCATTGCAGGTTCCATTGTTATTCCACGTATATCTATGGTTTATTCAAGAAATTCAACGCCGTGACAGATATACTGACAATCAGACAGGAGCAGTGCTCATACGAAACAGATTTTGTCTGAGATCCTTATAATATTGTACATACACGGACCAACATTATCCAGACACAACTGGACTGTTGGGTCCGATCTGGAAATGTGTCAGGGCCTAAACACATCGCATCGTTTCATATGCAAAGTCATTTCTGTCGGTATTAATGTCAGCGGTATATGCCCAAACAAATGAAGTGGGGTATGGTTTGCATGAAGCCAGATTAAAGGCATTGGGTACAAGGAGTCTATGGGAGGCCACATTGCGCAGACTCATGAAACAGGTATATAACTCTGCATGTACTTGACATAACTCCAAAGCTGCATTACTTACTCTATGGTGAACTCATTCTCGCCGACGGGCATGCAGTAGACGAACTGGATGGCGGACCAGAGTCGGTGGAACTCGGTACATTCATCGATGTTCATGACGCCGTTACTGGGCGTCGACCCGTGCCAGATGGGGTCGTCCAGGTAGGACTTGATGCGGGTCAGCACGATCTCAAACATGGACAGGCCGCAGCACAGCCGCTCCCGGGTCAGCAGGTCGCCCTCCGAGGCGATGTCCGCTTGCTGAGTAGGGTGAGAAAGGTAAACATCTCAGGACCTATGGTGTGTTTTTTCTGATACTATAATCGATTCATTCATAAATGAAAAGTATATTTTCTTGATTTTTCACTTTTGCCTGGATATGGAATTACGCCACTATAATTATCAAAACCTTTCGGGGTGACATATTACCGACTGTCGTCAACGATGGATGCTGTCATCATAATTACTTGTGGCAAGTTTTTTTTATGGCCGCACGTTTCCAGCTGTCGGGCTCAGTCAAAGAGTGGAAATTTCTCGGAGATGATTAATTGTGTCCCTGACAGGCTTATCCTCAGGTTTAATCTAGGAAGACCTAAAAGTCCCTACTGATGTTTGAAATTCAGACAACATCAACAAACGATTGCTACTGTGATAACTATATGGGGATTCTTTGAGGAATCCACGTATTTATTATTAGTACCTTAAATCTAATACTTGTTGGTATTTGGAATTAATTGCGTTTTATATTTATCACTGTACCATACAGGTGACTTATGTTGTAATGTCTTATCTTAGACTGACTTATTCGGGCCGACGGAAAAATATGTTGAGATATCTATCTACCGACATTTACTGTAATTAACAGTTGTACCGTGATAAACATGTTCAAAAGATCAAGAAACTACTCATGTCGGTAAAGCCTCAAAGGTTTTCTGGTCTTAAGTCATTTTATTGTTATCAGCTAACCTTGCAGAAGTAGTCAGTAAATGAACTTATCCAAACTTTAAGCATCTTAACCAGTATTCTATACTGGAGGGGGCTGAAGATAACGGGTACTGGCATCTACAATATTTCTGCAGACTTAGTTGTCATATTTGCAAGGTAGATATGTTCAAAGCAAAACATGCTCCTCATGCATTAAGGATAAACATTTGTTCGAGAAGAGTCACTGCAAAAGTTTTTATTTTTATTTTATATCATATTTGCCAACATTTCAGGTCGATGTTCAAGATATGTTTTTCCTCACACCAATTTTACTTCATTTTTCAATGGATGCCCCCTTTCTTTGTAGATAATGATTACAGAACAATTCAAACGTCAGAATATATAGTAGATGTCTATTGTATAAATTTTGTCATTGTTGGTAAGCTTAAGCTAGATAGGCCTATCATTATATATTCAGAATTCCAAATCACAACATAATTCTATGGCATGCTTTAGCCAGTCTTCAGAGTTTACCCTGAGTTTTGGGTGCTTGTTGGAGTTAGCCTGTCAAATGGCAAAGGCATGGTTCATAATACAAAACAAAATTGATACATATCATACAACACGCTAATACTAAAATGCACAATCATAAAAAATGTATGGCTTCAAATGCGCCAACAAAGATGGAAAACGCCCCCACTGACGAAATAATCATGGAGGTATTTCTGTGTGAAAAGTGAAAACCTCCATTATAGCGTATTCATTGTTTCCACTCATTAGCATGATGATTATTTCTGAAATATCGTAATGTACTCTACCTTGGGGGTGCCCAGTTTGGAGATGACAGGGACGATCTGGAGCGCGGCGTATTTGGCCTCCAGGCGTTTCATCATCGTTTTCAGCTCCTGTTCCCTTTCCTTCTTGTTATCACCCTCTGTGAAAAGGAACAGATTACCATTTTGTAATTAGTACCACGCCAATGAATCATAAACCATTGAGATAAACGTACAAATTAGGTTATGTGTATGCATCTACTTTAAGGAAAATGAATGAATATCAATTCTAACCAAGTCTAAAAACTGTAGGTTTTAGTTCCGTTCAAAAAAGTATGAATATTAGTACTGTTAAAACCATGATGCATCATAACACATTCCAATCTAGTTTGATTATTTTGGTAATAAAATCATCCCATCTTTTCTATACTAAGCCTATTTAAACTATGATACATGTGATGCTAAAACTTGAGCTTCTAGTCTATTTCTATAAGGATATATATAGATATTTTCAAATTGTGTACACTTGCTGATTGATTAAAACTGTAATCTAATATCTACATATATCTGAGAAAGGTAATTTTTTTCCCCTGTGGACTCGAGTATGCAATATAACTTCTATCAGAACGTCTACATATAGCTGCAAGTAGCCATTACCTCCTGAAAGGAAAACTAAAAGACTTATAGGTGTAAATTTCCGGGTATAGAAAACTTACATAAGTCTTTCAATGTTAATAAAAAAAGAACATAAATTATGATGTTGATCTTACGTCCTTGTAGCCCAGCGAGTCTTATCAGTTCACCTTAATTGGATTTTAGTGAAACGATGAATGACCAATACAAACCAGCCTGAACGGAGGGTTCACATGAACCGTAACATGTTAGGTCAGCGTTTTTTAAGGTTAGGCGATTGTTACCCTTCATGCTACCGTCAACAAAGCACCAGTATGGGGGAGGTCGAGCACTACGTTTGAACTAAAGATCTACTGCGCAGGGGTAGAGGAGCAGGGTTGGAGGTTTCCTATCGGTTAGTCGTTGGGGTTCTGGGGTAAAGAGGGAATAAGTGCAGGGAAAGGTATTATTTCTATAACAGGGGAACCAGGGGGACTTAGAACACCTGGTACCAAACGCGCGCTGCTGTTTTTATGGGTTTTAAAAAATATGTTTTTCCTGTGGCCGCTGGGAGGCAAGCTGCGAGATTTCTGGGCTAACGAACAAAAGGCACTGACCTACGGGGATAGCCGATGTGGGGCGGTCTTGTCGGTTTCCTTCAATGACAGACAGCTCAACAGTTTTAGCCCTGACTAGACTCAAAGGGGATGGAAGCGCCACCTCTCTGAACCCAACCCTACCACATAGCTACTGCGGCTTGGTTTGACAATCTGGTTTTAACTGTCATGGTGACAAGATTTATAGGCTTCAAAACGAACATTTCGGATACCCCCTTCAAGTAATATACTTATCGATGAAACCAATAACATTTTGATTAATGACCGAAGAGAATCAAAAGTTGAAAAGCCGTCTTCTTAAGTGTAGTATAGCTATAATAGTTTGACTGCTAAGCTATGTCAAAATGATAAATCTTGTCAAAGAAATACAATTTATCCATAAATGCCCAACTATACGTACAAGTTAAAAGTTCCTGAATAATTTCTCAAAAGTTTAGTCAAAAATCAAAACAGGATCGGGTGATATGGAAAAAAGGGTATTGTCATGGGATTACAAACGGTTTTCTACATACCAAACCAAAACTAATGCTTTGTCAAATATGACGACACTGAATTACAACAAAGTTCTCTATGTCACATATTTCAAAACTCTACACGGTGATATTAACAATATCGTATCATTCTCTTCCTGCTACCATGAAGTGAATAACTATCTGGTTTGGGACATGTACAAGGATTGTCCTAGCATGCATATCTTTCGTATAAATAGCTAACCAATTCTTTTCTTTTTTCTAAAATTAAAACCATACTCAAAGTAGATTTTATTCAACCCCAAGCTGACAGCCACCCAAATTTCTGACCATGACTAAATATCAAAATGCCGATGGAGAACTATTTAAGCGAAATTGCATTATGGCTGAAATACCTACCTTTGAAAGGGATGTATGGCTTGGGGATAATATTTTGAAATGGTGCTGCATGTTTTAGGTCGCAAACCTCTTCTTGTGACTGGAAATAAGAAAAGGAGTTTGATTAGTTTCTCTCAAATAAGAACAAGTATGATAACAAAAATTGAGTACCTATACACAGATGTAGGGAGGTTGAGCCATCCAATAATATAAAAACCTGATTACTGCTTGGACATCGACTACGTGAAAAACGATGCAGGTTTCGAGTAACCACATTTCTAAAAAAATCTTTCGTAGTACCCATCAAGTTTATGAAGTCTGTAGATTATTCTACATACGATACAACCAAAACTGAAGCTCGAAGACCTGCAATACTTGTGATTATACATTAAAGTGAGGCTGATCTAAACATAACTGAAATTTTACGTTGATTCTGGCAAAACGTATTGGTACAAGGGCACTTTTTTTTTTATGATTTTCTCCAGTCAGAAGACAAAACTCCCTTACGAGGCTCTGCTCTACGAGTAGACAGAAGAGAATGGCGTTGCCGATCTCCCGGAAGCTCTGGAAGACCTCGGTACGCAAGTCGGGGTACTGGATCATGTCGTTGAGCTGGGCGTAGTAGTAGCCCAGCACGCCCGGTGATCCGTAGTCGTACCGCAACAACTTACAATTCTTGGGCATCACCTTCGTCAGTGTGCGCATGTACTGCATGAGGGTGCCCTGAAGCTGAAATACATAGACGTAGTTGGATTAAAAAGTACACGAACAATTGTTGTGGGTGTTTACTTTTTCCAGAAAAAGACTATCAACCAAGGCAAGTTTTAGACAGTTTTCTTGACTAATCTAATCTCCCGATTGCCGACGGGTTCAACCAAATCTAAGAACAAAGAGTCCGATATTAGACAGTATATATTGTTTGTACTTATCATAATTATTTAGTTGACATAAAACTTTCTCACATTTAAGACTTTAGACCGTAACGTTTTCTTTTGTAGTTTTCTTATTTAGTATCTAACGCTTTGATCTTCAGTTAATTGGCTTATTCTCAATAGAGTCAATCATGTATTTAATGTAATGCCCATTGAACAAATCTTATCTAAATACCTTTTGTAATCTAACCTAACTTGCGTACGGTATGGAGGGTAAAATAGATCGTAGAACAATGTTTTGAAAACTAATCTAATTGTTCAATACATTACTCGGCAAGCATGTTTAATTCTACCCATTTCAAAATACATTAATCATGGTGAAAAACTGATTTTTCTTAAGAATTACACACAATTATGCACCGGACCATATCGCAATATACAGTAGCCGTTGGCTTGTAAACTTCAAAACCTTAAAGGGAAGGTTTTACACAAAATTATTCTATCGAGAATTCACACAAACGGACCTCCAGATAATCAAGAGACCCAACTTAAATAGGCAAGAATGGCACAGAGCGTTAAGAACACAAGTTGTTGAAAGGGCCAAAAGTTATTTAATTACGCTCGTTCAAAAGAAATCACTGTCATCGTTCGAGAAAAAATGTAAATTCTTAATTAATAATAATTTATTAGAGGGTCTATAAAATACTCAACTACATGATATCTCAATCAGCTAGGCGTCATATCCATGCAAAATTTTACAGATCATATTTCCAGCCCTCTTTGAGGAATATGCTTTAACCAAATTACAAAGTAAAATGTAAACACACCCAGTCGCCAGTAACCCCTGCACACAAAGTAAAAGGAGGGAAGAAATCAACCAGAACACACAGAAATAAAAGAAATCAATCGATTATGGGTTTGAAATGTCTCACAACTTGTTAATGCTATCTGCATTTATAATGAGAATTGTCCATAGTTTCCTAAAACATCTTAATTTGAGTAACATTTTATATTATATCAATTTGCACTATTCTTTATAATGTTACATTATATTTCTTCATATCTCGCTTTTCTGATTTTAATCTGAAAGGATCCTGAACCATAATTATTTGAGAGAACTAAGGACAGCTTCATTTTGGCAAAACACATGTCTGTGGGGTCAAGGTAAGGTCAGGTCAACCAAGTCACACTTCCCAACCTTGATGACCCTGACTGGGCCTTGGTCGTATTCTACATGGGACCCCTGCAGCTGAAAACCGGACCACCGTCAATGACATCGACAACAACAATCATTAACATGTACATAGCAAATCACAAAACAACATCAATCTACAACAGCTTTTTTCCCACTACTTTTGAAGAGAATAGAAAGACGGAGATTTGATAGAACAATACAAATCAACTAAACATAAAGTAAAGAAGTTTCATTTACTGATAACAGAGATGATGTGAAACACATACAAGCAACTGCGGCAATAGCATTTTCCGTGATTTCAAAAAATCAAATCCACGTTCACATGAATACTTTTATCCTACATGTCATACCAATAATATTCACAGCAATATCACTCAAAATGTAGTAAAACTTACCAAACTTTTGACAATTTTCAACAACTCTTCGATGACGACGGCGATGCCTTGGTAGCCGAGGAGGCGGCACATGACCCTGAAGTGGGGTGCGCCGACGAAGTTACTGTACAGCTGGTAGATGGCGCTGAACGAGTTACTGAGAACCTTGGTACCCCACAGGTACTGGTACGACGTACTGGGAGGTTTGTCACGCTGCAGTTGTTGTGCAAATGAAATGGCTGTTTTCACAAACCTGCAAAAGTCAAAGGATTAGGTTAGAAATGACTATGGGTATTTCTTGCCAACTAATATCGTGAAACTCTTGGCTACTAGAAAATATTTTCCTGATTGGCTTGTTTGGCCTCCCTGTAAAATAATTTTACTTACTTTTCCATCCTAGAAATCATTAAGCTCTTAGAAATCTTAATCTATCTAGTATTAGTATGGACTTTGGTGAATTGAGGGTTACTTTTCCTGGCAATATTCTGCAATGGTGTTCCCAGATTAGCGGAGTGCTTTAAATGGAATTACTTTAACTCTATCTCGAAGCAAACACAGTCAATTCTTTTTTTTAAATTCAAGGAGTATTTGAAACCTGATTTGAAACCACTGCTAAATAGGGTTTTCATCACGGGCGAATCTGCAGTTATCAGGGAACAATTTGTGTATCTCTATTTGATTCCAGTTAAACAACTCCACGAAAATGTTATTTGTAAGACGTAACTCTTACAATAAAATATATATATAAGCCAAATTCCTATCCCGAACCTGTTGGTAGCAGCGTTGTAGCAGTAGTTGGGGAGGAAGTCGTAGTTTAGTTCCCAGAAGACATGAAGCGTGATCCTGCCGTAGGGGGCCGACACGTTGTGGTTGGCCTCCCTGAACATGGCGTCGAAGTCGTTCAGAGACAGGTACTGACTCAGCAGCTTGTGTGTCAACTGGTTACATTCCATGAGTCCTCCCAATTCCTACAAATTAAAGAGGAATGGTTAGATAGTAATCATTTAAATCAAATGCTTAGTCATTTCACCTAAGGCTGCCAGCGGTATCTAATACCTACATGTATTAGCAAATGACTATGTTCTTGATGCATGGATGTCGATTTCAAGTCCACAAAATTCAAGCTGTGCCAGTATGTATCACAACTTTTGAAATTATCATATTTGTCACGATACCATTCATCTAAGCCTCTTTGGGGCACTACACTTTCTAGCTCAACAGTGAGAATAACTACATTCGTACAGCTATAAATACATTCTGTGACAAATCCCTTCTTTCAACTACTCAACTCTTCAGTGCAAAGTATGCATTTTGACGACGTGAGTACTTACCACTATCCCAGTGATATCTCCACTCTCAAACCTGCTAATGGCGACGTCAAGCGACTTTTGTAAGGCCGCGTTGATGCGCTGAGATATGAGCCGGTTCAGGTCTATGGACCGGCCGAGCAGCTAGTATTTAAAAGGAGACGGAAATCCATCATAATACGATGACATCTTCAAAAACCTGTCTGAACAGGAGTAGGTCAATTCAAGCGGAAACTTTTCAAGGCCAGAAAATAAAGCGTTTGTGTAATTTATTGTGAGTATTTAACCTCATAAAACTTTACAAAACTGCAATCCCGTCCCAAAGAAAACGACTGTGCTGATGTCAACTACCGGTACTTTTGTCAGCACTTTGCTGAAAAGAACAAAGAAATGAGTGTCTAACATATGTGAAAGAATTCTTCCCACCAAGGCTATGTATACAAGGAAACTTTTGAAAACCTAAAATCCTAAATTTCTTTTCGACTTCTACGAGGAGTTGTCAATTACACCTGTGTTGGACCTACCTGGACGTGCCGCTGCCGCAGCAGTGTGTGGTATCTGTTAGCAGGTGGGTAGCTGACCTTCATGTTGAACTGGGCACATTCGGCCCTGAACCTCTTGTCCAGCATGATGCTACAATGTTTAGAGATAGAATACATTATACTTGAGCTACACATGGAGCATTGTCTTATATTTGTGAATAATTTTTATCCTTTGTATACAGATCGGAATATTCCATATACTTAGTCATATTTTAGCGGTGCCAATATTTTCTTACTTGAAAAAACAAGTTTGATCTTTTGATTTTTTCTTGCAAGCTCTTAGTTTCATGTAAAGTGCGCAAGTATATATATAGCAAATCAGTTTATTACTCTAGAGTATAAAGACAGATTGACAGATATGATGTTCAAGGAAATTCAGCAAAGTGTAAGTACCTTGCTGCCCAGTGTTTGTAGTAGTGGAAGATTTGGTCGCTGAGTTTGTAGACAAACTGATCGAAGCAGAGGTTAACCTCCGCCTCCACCTCGTCGTACAAGAACTGTTTCTTGAAGTAGTGCAGTGCGTAATGGGCGCTGTCGTTGTACAGATCCAAAGGGTACAGCACAAACCTAGAGGGGTAACAAAAGTTTTTTTTTATATGTAGTGATAAGGTCCGTAAAACGAAAGGTCCTAATTAACCATTTGTCGTAATGTTAATTATGTTTTAATACTCAAGCATGTAGACGTAGAGTAAGAAATTATATAATACTTTGACCAAAGGCCTTTGCCATGATATACACTTTTCAAAATTTTATAACATTCATGGGTCACAGTATACGCCGTATGCGGGTCTCAAAAAGGAGCATTGCGCAGCGAATTTTCGCGGAAATCGCGAACGGAGGTTGGGGGTGCTTTTAACACTGTCTCCTATGGGAGAAAATAGGTTATTTCACGATAACTTTTTAGATATTCATCCAATCTTCATACAGTAAGTGAGAAAAAGTTTTGCATTGATCCCATACATATCACACAGGCCCTGAAATTTGGCTGAATCGCACAGAATTTGCAGAATCGCGATAATTCCCATTTTCTCCATAGGCCCCAATGCTAAACATGGTCACTTCTGGAGCCCAGTATTTTGCAGAGCGATGCGGAAAATGACGGGGATACCGCTGACCCGTTTACTCCGTATACAGCCACAAACGGTGGTAAATTCATAGACATAACGAAGGTGCAAAATATGTCTCCGGAAAGCTCTATGAAATATATCACAACAACATTCTTAACATAGGTAGTGTTACATAGAGTGGAAATCTGAATCAGATCCTTTCTATCATGTGGGCAAAGTTCCAGCTCATGGGATGAAGCAAGCCAAAGCAATAACCGCAATATGGCAAGTTTCCGCCAAAGACTGAACTTCTTACTATTATATTATGTACATTCTTGTGTTAGATACGATAATGAAAGCTCTTACTCCATCATAGAGGGTTCCCGGGTTTCCAGTATGTGATCGGTCAGGATCCAAGGCATCGACATCTCGATTGGGAACTGAAAACAAAAGGAAGTATATTTCTATGTTGTTTCTAAGAATAGTCCCTCAAGTCAATTCCTTTAATAAATCCCTACGCTTCATATACATAATATGTATTATACTTGCATTGCTGTTCCACTATGGCTAAATATCTGCAAACACTCATTGTCAACTCTTAAGCCTATGACTCACCTGGATTTTCTTTCCCATCGTCATTTCGAGGAAGAATTCCCGATACCAGAGTTGTGACATGTCGCAACATTCCTGTAGCGTCTCTGCATTTCCGAAAATATGAAAACAGTGGCTTGATTTCATAAAATAAAGTACACCTCATGCTGGTAATCAATGATCTTAATTTCATCAAACTGACAAGTTTCTCAATTCCAGTGAATATTCCTCTAATCAGAGTATGGGAAAATACGACAAAATGCTCACCATTAAACTTGAGTAGGTAGCTCCAGAAGAACGACGTCTTGTGGAAGTTGTCAATGGCTAGCAGGTGTTGAACGTCCATGTCTTTACGGAGGGTTTTCTTACCGCCGCTCTTGTCGGCTATCAGCGACTCCAGCATAGTTCGCACCATGTAGAGCTGAAAGCACGGTTTGAGTTTTACAATTTACACATAAATAGATAGAGGTCGTGTTTTTTTTCTTAAATCAAATCACAACTGTATAAGCAACAGTATTTAGTATTTTACTGGGTTTTCTGGGCGAACGTCGGAAGTTGGGAGAGTAAAATAAAAAATTAATCGTATTTTCCCTCTCCTTTTCATTTAATCCTTCTCAGTTGATAATGGGACAACACAATTACAGTCGTGTATTTTTATCTAAATTGTTAAGCCTGAGACGAGTAGTGGAAGCTCTGTTAGTTTTACTTATTTAAAAGTAAAACGTGTTTCAAGAGAGCTTAAAGCAACGACAGGGGAGTTTAAACTTGTTTCAAGATTACTTTTGAAGCAACGACTGGAGCATAATATAGGAAACCCCGTTCGCTTACCTGTGTGCTGGAGGGGCCGACGTTTCGCCGGGGCACCTTGATGTGGAAGCCCTCGTCAGGGTCCTTCTTGCCTTTCAGGGCCGGGTCCTCCTGGGGCTCGATGCCCCGCAACCAATCTGCGCACGTCTCTCGCACCGACACGATGATACTGGAGGAGGGATAAGGAGTTTATATACGTTAAATGACTTAAAGCAGTGTTCGCCAATAACGTCGGACATCCGGACATGTCTGATGTATGTCCGACGTAAGCTGATCAAGGTGCCTACATTAAAGCATTGAATGTCGGACAATTGTCCGACGTGCGCAAAAGTTTTTGGTATACACTGTCACTTAAACTGTGTTCTCGCTGTGCCCTATAGCTATCGTTACATTATTATGTGGAGCACACATGAAAATATCAGATGAAATAAAGTTTATATCAAAAACTTTCGGGCGGACATTTCTAGGACGGTCCTTGGTTTCCAAACAACCCTTTGAGGGCAGCACATCAGGCATCGATCCGAACACTTTAGCTATTATGGTGTTTTTTGCAAGCAGTACAAAACATTATAAAAATGATATTCTAACATTTTTCAATGGGACTGACATTATGACTCAAATTTTTTTTTTTTCAAATACACATTTGACATTTTCGGCGGATTTCTCAATGCTTATTTCCCTATCCTGCAGCGCAACGGACTCAAACCACCCAATTTCTCCAGGTTCTCCTTACCTGCGGATGACCTCGCGTTTGTTCTTGATGGCCTTCCTCAGGGGGTCCCTGAGCTGGACCTGCACGAAGTCCTGCATCTCGGCGTACATGTTGCGGCGGATGGCGTCCATGAAGACCGCCTCCATCCGTAACATCAGCAGCTGCAGGCCCTTGATCATGGCGATTACCTCGATCAGTGCAAACTTCTCCTCACTCGTGTAGTTATAGCGGGTAGACTGCATTGAAAAATGTTTATCTTAATTTTCTTTATAACGCTGAAACTTTCTAAAAAGAATTGTCATAAGACTTAGTAGACTACGATGATATTGGGTGTTTTTCTTTTCAGTTCATTGTTTCTATTTCTTGTGTAACACAACTGTTGATTGAACATTTCCTGTTTTTATTTTCATCTTTTGTTATATTGATACACACCTGCAAACTTTCCCTGGTCTGCTATAGTCTACTATAACCATATAATGATACTGAAAAGGTTTGAGATCGGCATCTTTACTTATTCAGAGATATAAGCAAGTGCATCAGTGCCAGTAAACAAACCGCAGAAGGGTAATATTTTTAATTATAAAGGCGTTCAAAGGAATTAACCTAGACTTTTGTGACTCAAGAGAAATACGTTGATACACCTACCCGTTCATATTCCTCGGCCGTAGCTGGGCATTCTGGATTTTGATGTGGGTCTGTTGGGTGGAGGAGCTTCCAAGAATACTGTAAAGGAAGAACACAATTCATAAGTTATTTGTACATAATACATGTATCTGTTTTCATACTTGCAACAACAAAATTATATTGGGACATCAACTCTTCCTAATGGTAAAGTTCAGCTGGGGCCGTAACGTACGATCTTTGGATATTTTTTTTGTAAACAATACATACGAAAACATAAACCACAGCTCAACGACACACTTTTATGTTACAGGTAGAATCATAGGGCTACTCACTAATTCCATGACCCTTGCATTCCAAGATGAGATGAGTTGGAGGCCTCGGAGGGCCAGGTCACATAGTTGTCGGTTTTCTTCGTCTGTACGCGGATGCTCGCGTTGCATGGTTATTACCTACAGGGATAAAAAGAAAGGGGGGGGGGGGGGGGGGGGTTAAATTCTACTACTTTTTCTATTGGCAAATTGTCGGGTTCATCTTTGGTCCACTATCGTAATACTTTTAGCATGATGATATGCAAGATCATAGCTTACAATTTTGAAACTTTCAAGCCTTTCTCCATTTTCGGTTAACAAATGTCTCAACACAAATTCTTTACCCATTCTGTTTAATCTATCAACTTAAACTCAAAGAGCTCTGTCCCCTTAAATATTATCATATCGCGTCATCTTATTTCGTGAATAAAACTTCATTCATTATGAAAATTATTTTCAAACAGGACTTCAATTCGTTAACATATTCGCCGCAAATCATACAGGTAACACAGCATCTACTGTCTAAAATTAGTCCTCTCACCTCATTGGAGTGCCTGGCGAGCTCACTGATATAGCGCGTGTGCTCCTCCCGCATACTGTCCATGTGGCTGAGCAGGTTGGACTGGGAGCTGACGGCCGACGACGTGCACAGCTGCCATTTGGACGCGTCGAAGTTGGGACTCTTACGGATGTAGTTGTAAGCAGCGATCTGCATGTCCCCAAACAGTGGCACCACCTCCAATTGCTGGGGAGGAATCAACGAAAGTTTATTAATATAATTCACCAAAGTTAGAGACAGAATAATGAAAATCTGACTTTGTCAAAAAGATCATTCTTTTGTAAGAAACTAATTTGCGATTTTAAAAATTATCAATGGTGGCGTTAAGTGAAAAAACAACTAAAATCGGGAAAAAATATCTGAAAATTTTCATCCTTGTATATACCATACTAAAGCTGGATGAACAATTCTATGTCACGTGTGTACTTATTGAAATTCGAAATCTACTTCTGCTGCTATTATGTATTATTACACCTCGATTTTTAATATATGAGATTAGTGATTTCTTACTTTGAATATGCGGTCAATCTTGTTCAAGTTGATTTTCCTTTTCCCGTCAAGTCGATTAATGTTGACTTCTTTTCCGTCCATCAGGAACAAGCCGAACCCCATCACCTGAAAGAAGTTGAATATGTCATAAATCTATATCTATCTAGCACTGAATCCATTGGATAAAACCTGATTGGCATGACTAACACCTAAAATCGTCTCTATTTGCGTACTTGCCTAAACTTTTTAGTAATCCTTTCTATTATTCTAAAGATCAATCTAAATGACACAAATGAAAACTGAAAATTAGAAACATCAAGAATAACTAAATATCAAGGCCCTGAACTCACTTTGACCAACATGTGTTTTTCGTTGGGGCAGAGGTACATCTTGTTCTCAAACATGGACACAGACAGGTTGACGACGTCGCACAGGAGTTCCTCATAGTTGGGGATCTGCTGCAGCGTGTCCTTGAGCGCGTCGCGGATCTTGTTCTGTGTCGCCAGGAACATCGACAGGTTCTGAGACTCCTGCAGCGTCTGGGGGTCTGACATGACCTTCAGAAACTGAGCTGCCCTGTTGGATTAAGAGTACAACAATGGTCAGTGAGGGTTGGTATAGGAAAAACAGCGCAGTGATAATGTTTTAATCATTGTGTCGCTTTTTGAAGCTGAATGATACTTACATTTTTTAAGTATATGAGTCCAAAATGTTTTTTCTTAGCGTGAAATGGTTCAGGATTCTGATGCAGGGATAGACTATGTTGAGATGTAACTTCTCGGAAAATGTAAGAACGTTCTTTTTATAAATTTAGTTTTGGTGATGGACCAAAAGGGAACATATTCGATATTTTAAAAAACGGTGAAAGATCAGTAGTTGGGAAGACTGGGAACACTTCAAGTGAAACCTATAAAATATTTCAGATATAGGACTACCTATAACGTCCCTCATTAGTGAATTAGCTTTGTTATTGTCTTTAACTGTTGCAGAACATAGGCTTGAATGTACCCTTGAATTCCTTGCCCCCTGTATGAAAAACTGCATTATTTAAATGTGCACGCTATTTTTGTCGTAATTCATTGGTAAAGATCTATTATTGCTAAACAGACACTTCTTACCTTCTGTATGCTGAGTAGTCGTTCTTGACGCTGGATTTCATATTCTTTAGTTCATCAAGGACTGCAAACATATTTATAAACTTGCCCAATGTTAGCAAGTAGGCTTCCGAAACGAAATCGTTACGTTTCTCTCGATGACAAAGTCGTTTGACCTCGCCACAAAATCTCTCTATTGCATTCCGCTGTAAAGAATTAAGAAGAATTTAGAACATTATTAGAAGTTCTTGTTTCAATTCTAACGTTTTCTACAAAACAACTTCTCCATCGTTTCAACCGCTACAGCTGACACGTACTTTTATTCAAGTGTACTGATTTCTTTTTGAGAGTCTAAAATACCGGCATGTGCGATCTCAATACCTTTACGACATACAGCGTCATTGGAAAGAAAGTAACATCTCTAAATATTTAGGTATAGCCTTACACTGAAAACTATCAAGCATTTCTGAATTTTCCGTGGAAGAACAAAATATACACTTACCTGGAAATACATGAAGTTCATGAGCAGCTGTACCTGTGGTCCAAGCACTTCAACCGTCTTCTCGTAAATCTCCACACGGTTCGGCTGTTCGTTGGACTTCACCTGTCAGACATCAAAATAGCAAAGGAAATTTTAACTCTTAGTATACATTTTAACAAGTCGCTTGATGATCCAGTATCTATGACATTACGGGTATTTTATCTTTTGTAAATTGAAAAAATTAAATAAAGAAGGGACCTACCTGGGGGAGAGCTCTGGAACAGCAACGCCAGTTGTATAGCATCACTGCGTACGTTTTCCCCTCCTCCAGCAGTTCGGTCTGAAAGTCAAATCCAGCACGTAAGACACTAATTCTCAACAAAGTATTAAATTGATAAACAATTTCAGACATCGGATAACAGCGAGGCAAGCTTCGTATGGTGTAAGATAGTCCAAGTCCATTTTAGCCTCAGATCTATTTCTACTAACAATCATTTGTTAGACTCGTTCGATTAGTTTACCTACAGAATGGGTGTTGTCTAGTATTACAAGTGTTCTTGTTATAATCTGCAGTACAACTTGTTTGCACTATTTTTCTCTGATAACATAATTGCAAGTTTGCCCACATAGTTATCTGCAGCTTTCTGTACTAGATAATAGTAATATCTTTTTACATCAGGCTGACCATTTGAATACGTTATAATAGTGAAGAACCTTTCTCATGGCATAACTTTAGAACTGAAAAGAAAGCACATTACCTGAAAATCTGTAATCAATGTAGGTCAGTATTTTACGATTTATCTGACTTATTATCAGTATTTTTCATTTTAGAAAGAGCACCAATTAATATGTATTTCAATATATTAAAAAGATTGTTATGTTTTTGTTATTATTACAGATTTTTGGTAAGAATGCGATGTGAAAATAGAGCAGGTCTGAGGCAGAGGCATAAATCAACGAATCAATATGAAAACAACAGAACTGCAAAACAACAGCGTCGATAGAATTCTGAAATTTGAAAACAAAAGAACTCAAACATGCCTTGTGTTTAGATGTGGTATCGCGTTTACTTCTAATATTTTAAATTTTAGCTTTCCCAGTCAAACAATCCCAACAGTTTATATTGTACAAAATACATAGTTGTTCTATCATCTTCTATTTTCATGAAATGCAAATATTATACAGAATATCTAAGTGCGATTTCTTTTCATGTCTCAGGTAAATATCAACAGCTGCAACTCTAAATAAGCCTGAAAAACATATTAATCAAAACACAATTAAAAAGTGTGATGACGTTTTACTATAACATAAAACACAACGCACGAGTACCCAAAAATATGATGAATCATGCAAACAAAGTTGAAATAACATTTAAACTCCATCTTCACAATGCTGAAAAGAGCAAAGTTGCGCGAATCAAATTCAGATATTCATGAATAAATAAATCTCAAACACGGCTTTTCAAAAAAAAAGAAGCTACTTCTAAGAAAATATAAATCCAATGAAAAGACAAAGTAGAAATGTATCCACAAAATGAAAAACATGTACACGTTATGTGTTTGTGAAGCAGGACAAAAAATGACTGATTGGCTACAAACATTTAGTACTTATCTACGTATGTAATTTATTGTAAGGAAAATGATACTGACTATTTGAGAAAAAACTTGGAATTTGATAACGAAAAGTTACAACTATCTCATCCAAACTAACGATGTCTGCTTCCAAAGTCACGTTTTAACACCAAGCACATCTGAACCTTTCACATGATTCTCGCATGCAAACAGCAGAAGGAACTTTCTTCCATCACACTTTTATAAGTTTACACAAAGTTTTGTTTTCGACCCATGCATGAAGACCACACACATTTGTTACTGCATGTACTGCAGTATATCACTCACTTACACGCTGTTTAATTAAATAATGCATTGAATATTAACAAATCAAACTATTGTTTTTCTGGTTCATTTGGCAATTTGTCTCGTGACTATAATTCCTATTTTCATCGTTTCCGACTGGATCAATACTTAAAGATGTGTTATAGTACACTACATATTTAATAAAAACATACTATAATAGTTATCACTTGGTTATATATATTTCCACTATAGTTTAAAGTCTATTACTGTCTGTTGAGTACAATTTATTCAGCGAATGCCTACAACAGGCCAACGCGGAGGCAGCGGCGAACCATGCATTTCTATGCCAAGCCGTTTAGTGTCGCATAAAACCAGTAAATTCTTAAATCAACGGACGAATATGTGCGTTGCTGTATATCTTGTTTGCAGTGTTGTAAAGTAAATTGGACTGACAGGACAGATAATCCGAGAAGAATCAGAACTTTTGACTGAATATTGACCACAAATATTAACGACATTGTGTATTTGTGTTTTTATCTATGACTACAACCATTCAGCTAATGCTATCGTGCCGGGTGGACTCTACAGTGGACCTTTTAGGAATATTTAAGGTAATACCGCATGACATCGTACATTTCTTTCACACATTTTGAGCTACACTGACTAAAGAAAGGTCTTAGTCATAACTGAGAGATGGAAATAGATTGGCTGAGTGCTTTAAGTTTAAATAAGAACAACTGACCCAACGTATGCAATCTTCCGAGTATATCGGCAGATAGATGTAAACACCTATCGTTTAGAGTAACATACTTTTACTTTACAACAACACCGCACAGAGGGGTCTTGACAGTTATTGATTTTTATTGTATCTACCTCTTTTTCATATCAAATTATTCATATTCTTTTTGTTGTTTGATTTTGTTCTACGGTAATCAATAATTACATCTATTATCAAATGACCAAGTACTTGATACTTCAACTTTAAACATAAACACTGTTTGACAGATAACACTTTAGAAATATATGTAATTTTTTTCTTCTCATGACTAAATGGTTTTATTTAAGCAAACATCAATGAATTCAAAGCTAATTATCTCGGCAGAGCTAAAGATATCTTCAGTAACTTGCCTAATCATCAATTAGTGCCATTGCTAACTTGGTACATTAAACGTTTTAATATCTAAATAATTTTATACTGACTAGTTACCTAGTGATATTATCGTAGCTACCTGTCTGGATTATCATTTTAATCAATAACTGTCATAATGGATTCTATGCAGTTCTTCAGATAACATAGGTGACTTTGCTCATGTGCCATTTAAGACACAAAAAGCGATCAAGCACGGTGCCTAGCAACAATTTGGATTACACAGCATATTAGGGACAACTTGCCTCAAATTCTACCATGCGAAACTGGAATGGATACACCCGATATTATTCGAAACGGCAGTGAATTTAAGATGACGATTTGTGCCAACAGAGTATGTTATAATGTAGTTATCAATGTATGGATAATATATGCATATATTATGATGGTGACAATATACTGAGTTATTGCAGCATGGCACTGGAAGCCATTCTTGTTATTTTTCATAGATTGAAGAACTTGTCCCTGAATGATCTTAAATATGGCACAACATTATGGACATGTAATATAACACAAGAATAACAGATTTACAGGAATACACTTGAGCGATAAGGGATATTCCAGTGCAAAATAAAATTATGACAGTCGCACAAGGGTAGGCTTACTGCAGGGAAACACTAAATATTGCTAAAAACAGAAAACATGATACTGCTTCCATTTTAAATATTAGGCAACCGTATAGCAGATTTCATAGTCTCATATCTCAAGTGTCAATTACAGAAAATGTATGCTTGCAGAAATACAAAATCAATCATGTTAACTATGTATAATGATACAAATAAACCAAGTATGAGCTAAATATTTCTTCTTTTTTTTATACATGGTATGGTGGCTCATGTGAAAAATCATTATAAAATCCTGAAATTGTTGAATGCATTTCATCAATCGTAAACCAATATGCAATCTAAAAAAATTGAAATCTTACATGTATTACAAAAGTAAATTATCTCCTTAAGGATAGTTGGTAGGACTGATATCCCACTTACCAGCTTTGCATGGACAGTTGCCTCTTCGATATAGCGTGCGACACCGGTGACAAAGGCTGAACTGTCTTCAAAGTTCGTGTCCATGTTGGCCTGGTAGTGGATGGCCAGCGGTGCCGCCTCGATGACCGGCTGCTGGTCAGGCAGGGGCAGCTCATCGAGAATATCCACATTCTGAAGCGCATCAGGTAACGTGATCTGATCCGACGCCATGGTGGTCAGATTCTCCACCTGGATTCTGAAATACAGAAACAGATTGCTTTAAATTGATTATGGTGGTAACTATATGACACTGACCCGGATTTCTGGTTGATTTGAACAGGGACCTATGAGGAGGCACTTGGAGTTATACCGATCTATTGCCTTTATTAAATTAATAGTTCCTCTTGTATGTAGTGAACTATGTGGAAAAAAAGTACGAGACAAGGTGAATATTGAAGAACCTACTAAAATACATCTAGCACATGTAATCTTTGAAAAATTATCAATTTCAAATGGATATAATTTTCATTTTTAAATAATCAGTTCTTTGACACGGGAATGGCATGTATTCCCTAAGTAAAACCTCCCATACTCTCCTTCCACCAATGGTAGATTTTACTAGGGGCCTAGATCTAAACATTCAATATTCTTCCTTCCTAGGGTTTACCCAGGCCCCATCGCCGGCATGCCGACAGCTTTAGATCTAATTCTGATCAACCAGCTGCATGTAGATCTAAATCTTCAGGCCTCACCAAATCCAGCGTCCTGGGTGTCCTGTCCACCCCCTAAAGCCCCTGGACACCCTGACAGGACCATCTGGGTTATAATTAGGCTGGTACCCGCCCCTGTCCCGCTCCTCTCTGACTAAGGGGCAGGTATTGAGAAGCGATCTAAGTCAGCCGAGTGGTCTGAGCAAGTGGTGTCAACTATTAGATCTACATAATGTCGCGCGACCATCAGAGTGGTCTGAGGGAGTGCCGTCAAGTCACTTCAGAAACCACCCTTAAAGTCGCACAGCCTCTTATTATTATACTGAATACCTTTCCTAATTGATTTTTTATCCAAAAATACAATACCTGAAAGTATCAGAACTAGTTATTACTATTTATTATTTACAGTGGTATCTCAAAAGGTCAGAGTCCCACAATATCTCCATTATTTGTTTTAGTCCATACCAGTGGTAATATGTAGACTATCGGAATACCATGGGAAACTAGTGTACCTCTGGGTGTCCTGTTGACACCCTGATAAGTTAAGTCTATTGAACCCCCTAGTTTATGTGCCGGCCTAAAGACGTCGCCAGAAGGATCTCTGAGTGGAGAGGTCGTAGTTGGGATGGTCGCTGCTGCTGGGACCATTTCAGTAAAACTGTGTAAACCCAAAGACGTCCCTGTAGTGGTCAGTAAGGCTTAAAGACGTCGCCAATATAGTCTCTGGATAGAGATGTCGCACCTGGGATGGTCGCTGCTGCTGGGACCGTTTCAATAAAGTTGTGTCAACCTAAAGAGGTCTCTGAAGTGGTCGTCAGGCAGAGAGTGGTAGGGAGGTGTATCTGGGGCCCAGCGACCACTAGAGAACATTGTGTTTCACCTCATGTAACATTAACAATATTAGGAATTATGATCTAACAAGTAGTCTATATGGAATTATTCTCAAGAACTGTACCTTTCATCTTATATTTGTTATATCCACATAGAACGTAAGATATGTAACTATAATGTGTAGTTTTAACAGGGATGTCCTCTGAAGTAAGGAGTCCTCAAAATTGATGGATCAGTGGTGTATGCAGTGGCGTCTTTGGCTGTACCAGCGACGTCTTCCAGGGACCCTAAAGACGTCGCAGGGACCCCTAAAGACGTCGCAGGGAGCCCCAAAGACGTCGTTGTGGGGTCAAAGACGTCTCTGCAGAGACCTATTTGCGACTTTGTACTGAAACGGTCGCTTAAGCATATTTCAAACACGTCGCCCCACAGAGCAGTACAAAGACGTCGCTAGGTCTGCGACGTCTCTGTTTATTGAAACGGTCCCTGGGTCTCCACAGGACACTCAGTCACTGGGCCAGTGATTTTAAAATTCTGTGCCTCTCCCAATCAAGTAAAAAGCATAGTGTAAGTGAATGTCAGAATTATGCCGGGAAATATTCAATAAGAAATTGATACCCGCACCTTTAAAAATCTAGGTTCAGTAACTAGGATAGAAGTAGATCTAGATCTAGATATTATATAGACTCTAAGAATTTGGTAAAGTATAAAGATCCAACTCCAAGGTTTTCAAAGACTGCTGCCTAGCCCTAGGCACTCATAAATATGGTAAAAGGCGTGACACTGACAGTGACACATATTATAAAGTTCTGCAACAGTTCTGATGATGGCAGGATGGCTGTCAGCTTGGCTTGTGGGACTCGGAGGGGCGAGTGCACCGGCTTGTGGGAGGGGTGACTGAGTCTGATTAAAAATGATGACACGAGTTAGGTCTAGGCCTAAAACCCTAATATGTCTGCATGTGGCGGGGTTTAAACAGGAAAACTTCAGAATCATTTGGTAAATCCTTGACGATAGGCCTAAGAACCAGCATTTGCATGACATGTGTGAATCATATCTGAAACTGAACATGACTGACTCAACGCAACAACACTCAACAGTGACAAGATCTAGAAGTTAGTCTGGCACAGAATCAGCATTTTCGGAGCAGAGTTTGGGCAAGGAACGCCAACGGTATTTGGATAATGCAGACTCCATTGATAGCTATGGTTTGGCTGAGTGTTCTCTTTATGTTTTTCAATAATTCAAGCTAATACTTACACACTGCGGTCAAAATAAAGGTCTTCTCTCAATCACTGTCCCTTAATCCATCCAAAAGTCATTTCAAGCATCGGCCAGAGCCGCTAGTCTGGAGCTAGATTTGGCCGACCTATTTCGTTGATGTTCACTAACGATTCATATATCAACTTCGCCTAGATAGTCTATAAGGCATTGAAAAATGTTAACCCGCAGGCACCATCTGCATGGCATCACATTTCGGAGGAGAATACATAGAATAACAACTGTCAAAACTTCAGGAAGCAAAACCGACAAAGCCTGATTGATGCGAGATTTTCAGGTGTCACGTTGCTAAGTTTTATTAGCAAATAAAGCGAGTAAGATCCATTATTTTAGCCTTCCGATTACAGAATAATATATAGACATATTATTTATAATATAATTTAGATCTATATTGTCCAAATATATCAAAATATCTAATGTTTTGAAACAAATTTACATTTCATATAGTAGATTTAAGTTATAGAGTATTCCGAGACCTTAAACATCCACCCGTGTCACGCGCCTGGTTTTCCCCACGAAAATCATTTTCATTTTGTTCCTGCAATATTCGCTAGAGGGCGCCACGTGCGTGCGCACTTCGTGTTGAACAGAGCCAGAAGCAGGTCGCCGGTGGGATAAATGACTCTCCTTATTCAATTTGCCTTATACGGTATCCTGGAGCCTGATTTTTGTTACATGAAATATCATAGATCTAAATGCTTATACAATTTTTGTCTGAAGTTAAAGCTACTATTTTATCCCAGGCATCATACCGCCCTCCCCAAAAAATAAAGGAATTTAAAGGAAGTTTTTTTCGTAAAAATAAAGGAATTTAAAGGAATTTACAGGGATTTCTAGGAAAAATAAAAGAATTTTAAAGAAATATTTAGATAACTTTTAGAGAGTTTAAACATGAAATAAGGGTAAATAATATTGTAACAGGACTGCCTTCCTGTTGATTATTTCTGTGCAGCACTGCGTCGACCCACGTCGATCAATGCGTCGACTCATGCCGATCCACGGCTAGAAATTTTGCAATTTTATTGCTAATAATATGGAATTCTATGCATTTTATGAGATAATGTGATATTTTCTTACTCTAGAAAAAAAAAAGGAATTTAAAGGAATTTTTCACGAAAATAAAGGAATTTTGCCTATTTTCACAAAAATAAAGGAATTTAAAGGAAATTCCTTTAAAATAAAGGAGCGGTATGATGCTATATCCACATGTAGATGTAAGTGTGCATCTTAGCCAGCAGGAACAGAAAATTCTTAGAAAAGTAATCACAGGAGCAGTGCATATATAATAAAGACATTTTCTCATTTTTGTTTTAAACCTTTATTATACAAAGACGTAATGTACACTCTGTTAAAGCCATTTACGCACTATTAGTTCATTCAACATCAATATTCACAGTATTTTTCCTTCATCACATTCAAACCAGTATATCTACAGCATCCACTCTTCGAGCTGTGTTGTCCAGCACACATCATTCATAAGATATATTTTTTTCATTTCGGTGGCGAGGAGTATTTCGTTATTTCCGTCCAAACGGGTCACTCCATACTTTCATTCCTGAAAGAAGAAGCAAAGGCCAATATGAATATACGCAATAATGCATGTAGCATAGACAGAATAACATAATAATTATATATTAGTATTCAGGCATCTCAGTTTACCTAATTAGATGATACATGTAAAACTTTACCTGTGGCTCATCGCATAATGGGGTGTATAACAGCGAACGATGGTTTTATCAAATCACACAACTGATCTATTGTGCCAAAATCCAGCATCAAATTCCATCCACTTCTAATGATCTTTGAGGGCTGATAATCTCAGGAATTTTTTAGATTAAAATATCTATTTTTCTAGAACTGTTGAATTCAAATTTGTCTAGTGGAACAGCCACGATTCAACAGTAGGAATCATCGCAGCAGCGACGTCCTTGTTACAAGATATTGTTTCACCATTTCATTATGCAAAGGGACACTGGTAACGTGTACATAAATCACATAGTCATAGACTTTTTGCAGATAACATCACATTTCTCAAATTGGGCTGGTCGTCATATCAATCATCTATTGAAAATTAGAAATATTTGCAACTTTGAAACATCTTAAATACACAGTGTTCGAAATTAAGGAATTATTTAATGCACACGCCAGGTGCATAGGCCTTAAAAATCATGCACACGGCATTTATTGATGCACACGCCACTATACCGCTGACGGGAGTTTGTCCCTGGGCGCCGCCATATTGGAAAAGTGAGGGTCCTGATTGGGTGTAAAGTCGCGCTTGTCCACCGGCAGGTAGTGGCGCCAAAGGGACACGCATGCCAGACCTAAACTCCCGACTGCGGTATACCCCATTCGGGAGTCCTGATCTGCGCATGCGCACACCTTTGACCTAGTTTCCTATGGGTGGACAAGCGCGACTTTAAGCCAATCAGGTCTCTCAATTGTTCAAAATGGCGGCGCCCACTGGGGCCTCTCCCTAATGCGGTATATAATGCGATTAATGGTGTGAAAAAGCATGCACATGCCGGGTGCATGCCTTCCAAAAAGTATGCACCCTGCTGCCAAATTGTGCACACCGGGTGCAGGGTGCACCCTTAATTTCGAACACTGAATACATATTTATGCCAAATCTGCTATGAAAAAAATCCTTATGGAATCATGATACAAAAAGAATTATTTAGAATTTATAAATTTGAAATTATTTGATAGTCACGTGGTTATGAAAGGCACATGGTGATCCAGGGATATTTCTAGAGAAATATTTTCAATATCAAAAGCCCCGCCCTGTATTGCATTTTTTCAATGGGGCCATATTCATGAAAATTTCGCTAAGGTTCCTTCAATATTAACTCGGTCTGAGAATTCCTGATGCGGGAATGGCCCACTCAGCATGCCTAGGAATATCCATGGTGATCACAAAATCGCCTGCAAAAGGTCTGATTTGAAACAAACATATGAACGCACCTCCGGGTTGGATTTCTTCTTGGTTTACTCCGGCTCGTGTTACTTTCTGTACATCTTCTGTAAATAAGAAAATATCAATTCTTCTTAACTTTAGTTAAAGTTGCTAGCATACACTCACTGCCTACTGGAAACCTTAAACAGATATAGATACTCTGAAGAAGACGTTTAGAACGATATTGCTACACTGATCATAAGTACGTGAATAGTGTAACCCAAGGTAAACATATGTATAGTATTCCTTACGGTATTTTTGATGTGTCACCCAGCCAATACTCCTATCTATTGATTCACTTTATATGGATATATCAAGAACATTGGGTGGACAGAATATGACTGTGTGTCGGGTTCCATATAAAACATATATTATGTACTTTGGATTCTGAACACAAATATCTCAGTTAATATTAAACCGATACCTATTTAATCTTATCGATTCAAAACGACTTATCTGACACAGATATATGTATGATATAACATTTATATTACTAGCCTCGGTATACTTTATACTTTATCAAATTGAAATCTTTTGTTTTGATAATTTTGAGAAATGATACTCTATCTGTATACATAATGAACGGTATGACAAGTTTACTCACGCCATTTCTTTGGGTTGATGTATGGATCCACAAAGATAGGATACATGGTGAGACTGACAAGCCCTACCAGGCCGCCGATCAGTGCACCATACTTCCACCCGACAAGCTTACTCATAGTCCTATTCTGTCAAAAGTATCTGAAAATAAGTGCAGAAAATAAAGAAATAGTCACAAGAAATATTTCAGCACAAGATCAAGCATGTTGGGTTCTAAAGAACCCAAAAGCTCCGTCTTATCCACCTTGTTAAATAGCTGAAAGGGAGAGAGAAGGGGGAGAGAGGGAGGGAGACAGAGAGAGACAGAGCAAGACAGCGAGACAGAGACAGAGAGACAGAGACACAGAGAGAGAGACAGAGATTTATCGGAGTATCAAGGTTATTGACTGGACAGTTAGGCCACACTAAAAAAAAATTCTGTTTCCGGTGGACCGCCCGACTGGGTGTAAAACCCCCGACTGGGAGATTTTTTTTCAGATTTTTTCAGATTTTTTTTTTTTTTCAATTTTTTTTAGTACTTTCCCTACCAAAAAAAAAAAAATCTAAAAAAAAAAAAAAAAATCCCGACCGCCCGACTGGCCCTTTTAAAAGCCAGGCGGTCCACCGGAAACAGAATTTTTTTTTAGGCTGGCCTTACAGAGAACAACAACACCAGCAAACTGCAACACAGCTCAGATTCAATCCAAATCATCACTGCATGGGTCAGTTTCTGGGAAGGGTAATGGCGGCCGTTTGTTGTGAAAATTTGACAGATTGGATTTCATATGATAAGATAAGCTCACCATTTAATCACCATTATCTCTAGAAACCTAAGGCCAAAATGTAGAGGTCTAATGTGTATTTATAACATGACATTCTCAGAATAACAAAAAAAGACTTTGACAGCCTTTCGAATTGAGGAAGTAGATCCGGCAGCAAGGATCTTTTTCAAAAAAATGACTGTAAAATTCTGAAGATGTAAACAAATATTTAATTTGTTATTGAATAAAACCTACTAAATACAAATTCTGACTCTATACCTAGAAAGATTTTCGCTGGTTCCAGCAGTTTGGAACGACCTCAGACTCCGATGTATCGGACTATTGACTTATCGACTGGAAGACAACGGAGAACAACACCAGCAGATTTTCAATATGGCCACCTCCAGTGGAGGAAGGGGGTATTCCTGACCTAGTTACAGTCTATTTTTAGAATATTATTATGACATCATCTCGTCACTCTCCAGGTAATGACTTTTTTATGCTAATTTCTACACTCTCAATGCATTTCCTATGAGAAAACCATCACTCTCCGACCAGGTTCACAATACCACCAACACGCACAGTATCCCCCCCTCCGCTGGTTACCAGCGATCTCTGCTCACTCTCTAGACATATTTCCGCTGGTTCAAGCAGTTTGGGACGACCTATGACTCCGATATAACAGACTATCGACGTTATCGACTGGACGAAAACGGAGAATAAAATGATGACAAAATTTGTGAGCATCAGCACAACATGGAGTTGTCTTGACAGGATCAGTGAAAGTGCACAATATAGGCGAACTGTCATTTATTCCCCCCTGTTCCTCCCGAGGGGATTGAGGGGATGGGGTTATCGATTGGTAGGATATTAACATTATGTTTCTCTTTAAATAGAACCAATTTCGGTTTTTGTTTCTTAGGTTTTTATTGCCTAGTACAAAATGAACTTAGATCTATATGATTTAGTCATTTACACTGAATATTGAATATATACAGGTGACACTCGAAAATCAACAGAAAACCAGAAAATGTTAAAAGAAGGTAAGAAATTTCCTAATATTCTTTCAGGAGACAGCTAGGAAAAATAGTACCTAAAAGAATGAGATTCTAACCTCTGATTGTTTGAGTAGTTAAACATCCGGGCTGCACAATGTAATGCTTTTCAACAAGTTTTACGCCACATGGGCATTGACTAGATCTATGAGATGAAGTGCCTATTTGTAGCATTGGGACCTAATGCCCTCTTTAAATTTGTGCATCGCTGATACATCATATCATAAGCCCACACAATACCCCACCCAATTACATTATACTGACACCAGGCTGACTAGTTATGTTTCATGGTTCTAACTACATACTGAGTGCCAGGTAAGCAGTAACCACTTCCTTACTGAGTGCCAGGCAAGCTGTAACCGCTGCCATTATTAAAATCTTTGGTGTGGCCCTGTCTGGGTCAGACCCCATAGCCTCGCAAACTCGAAGCAGGCACTCTACAAACTGACCTCCCAAGTCTGGTCTCCCAATTTGTCCCCTCCTATGAACAGCAAGGGGCTGCTGGCCCAGCCTGGGGACACATTCTTTCCAGGAAGCTCTCACAGGAACCCTCACTCCAGATCCCCTCTAATTAGCACTTGTATGGCTAAAACCAAACAAATATCCTATCAAAATTCACATGCACCACTTCACGTTTTACATGCCCCAAGCAGGCGGGTGATGCTTAAAGTCCAAGATTTAGAGTCTACTAGCTACTACTAGAATAAGTAGACTAGATCTAGTTAGTCTGTTGATCCAGATTAACGTTAGACTGTTAATCAAAAATGTGTTTACATCATGAAATCTCAAGAATCTCAACTTGAATTGCCACCTATGTGGCACGTTTATACTAGTATATAAACCACGTTTATACTAGATAGACAATTTATTATACCTTAGTGTGATACAAGGTTAGTAGTTAAGAGTTTAACTCAGGGCGATACAAACCTGAGTGATAACCAGCCTTGTATCACACTGCAGTGTGATACAGAAACTTTTTATTTTTCTAAAATTCATAAAAAAATGAAATCATTAAGAATTAAAAAATCTAACATTTGCATTATCTGCACAACGTTCCTAGCTACATTTTACTGCTTACTGTTTGTGGATTTGATGGATATCAAAAGAGTTATACGAAAAAAACATAAAAAAATGTGCAGCATCACAGTCCCACCATCACTGATTGCTGTGCATCCTTTCTTGGGAGCTCAGATCTAACAGGAAAGGTATAATAAATCCATAACCAACCTCAAAGGGAGTACTCGGCCGGCCCTTCGGGCCCTGGCCTCGGGCTGATATCGGGGTCCCGGCTCGGGGTGATAACCACCCTTGTACTCCCTTCTTGGTTGGTTACCGCATCGGAAAAATGGTGAGCTCTAGCCCTAGTCAGATGTTATCTTAGACTTGCCACCTGACCTAGATCTATATCTGTATTTTATGTAATTATAATCTGTTTATTCTTGTATGTTTATTAGCCTCTTGATACCATGTTTACGTTAAGATAGTCTGCTTGCTTTGTACAGATTACTTTGTGAAACAGTGTATAAATAGATCTACAATAAAGCTATTGAAAACTTACAATAATATTAATTATTATATGTTTTGGCATAGACATACATAGCATTATGTATGTTATGTAGGCTATGTCTATGGTTTTGACTTTTGGGTGGGTACTATTGATTAGATCTAGCCTTGTTTGTCCGCAAATTCATTTCTTGGACGATTACATTTGCTGCTTAACAGCAGGAGCACTTATGAATTAATCTTGAAAGCTACCTGCAGCAAGAATTAAAGTATTTCATTTTGTAACACATTACCTAAACGTTGTTGACATCGGCTGCTTTCCACACACGGTACTGACCTTCTGAAAGTCACCAGCGAACTAAAGGTATTTGCGTTATCGTCGACAGGAACCAGCTACGCGCACCTGCTACGACCCCCCAGAAATATGTTTCCACATAACTTTTACAGCGCCGGCGCCACCTATCGGCATACAGTTGCAACGACTCTCGCCGATTTTGCCGCCACGTTTATCTGAAGACGTAACTCTGGGTTCTGTAGTCAACTATCTGAAATTAGACAATTTGCCATCTGCTGACGCCTTGACATAGAAAATCGATCATAATTATATCATTTATATCTAACATCAAATTCATGAGACTTGATTTTAATGTTGGCTGTTCCTTAACAGACCCTTACCCCTATGTAATCTATACATATTTCATAGACTAGGGAAGTTTGGAAAAAATAAAACACTCATATTTTGACGTTTTTCAAAGTTGACCTTAATTTTGATGACCTTGACCTATGATAAGGTCCATGTTACTCATGTTTTATCTTCCTCTACTAATCTACTATTGATATGTCTAATTTGAAATGGATAGCTTAGAAATTGATTAGGTTATTACAGAAAAGGTCTGTTTCAAACCATGTCTTATTTTAAAGGGGGTAGTCAAACAAAATGGCTGCTGTCACTTACATGCACACCTCTATGGAGTGACAACAGGCATTTTCTTATGCCCAAAGGAACCCTCTAGTACCCTGAAATGGTTTCAGGTATAAACCTTTCATGGCACACAAAATCAGAATTTTGCTCCTTGGCCGCCAGACTATATTATCAGATCTACCTTTTAAAAAAGGGAAATTGAGTTTATGATAATCATTATGCATATTACTAGGCCTAAGACCTGAATAACATTTTTTTTTTCATAGGGCCTAGACATAACATCCGTAATTGATAAATCGTCAAATTTCTCCTCTTGATGTAGAAAACTATAACAAATTGCTCAATCATCAATGATAATAATGATGCGAAATCGCTACACTCCTTTTTCTAACATATTTTTTTAAATGTCTGAAACTGGTAAGCATTAATTTTATGTGTATGTGTAAATCGTTTAATATCAAAAATAATTATTAAGGATTAACGTTGGGGGCGTCGGGGGGGGGGGGGTGTCACAGTGCAAGATTCGCTACGGTATGCATGCAGTCTTTAATGGATAATATCATTTAAGTTTTAAACACTCATCTGCTCACAAATGTATAGTGTGCAAAAGCTGAGTGTGTAAGTTTTCTAGGTATATGAATAAGGTATAACATAGATGTGACCTCACTGAAATGCAGTTTGCAATTGGTAAAAATAAAAAAATGATTTTTCATGAATGTTTTTTTAACGTGGATATTTCAGTTACTATTATACATAAAGCCTTGGAGTTTCAAAAAGTAATAATTATATTCAATCCGATCAGAAGGGAGCGTGTTTCAAAATTTTGATATTGGTCAAAGATTTCCTATTATGTAGAAAAAAATGTACAAAAATTATACTAAAAGTTACCCGTTTTTTGACATAAAATAACAAAAAGGACTTAAAATAGAAGTGCATAATTTATTTTTTAATAATAAATCTGAGAATTGCTTCCCTAGAAAAGAATGTTTAGATGGCACAACTAAAATTTCAATCCTATAACTTTATTAGGAACTGAAATATCCATGTTCAAAATATTAATAAAAGTTTAAAAATCTATTTTAAATTCATAGTTTCTGATATTATTGTCAGGTTATATTCATAGGCCTAATTATAATCATACACCATCAAAACGAGAAAAATAATTATGGCTTTCATAATTATGATGTATTATAATGACTGTGAGTATAGGTGCCAAAGTTGTAAGAGAAAGTACCTAAATGCAGAGCTAGGCCCTGAGACCCCTTATCAATCATTAAGAAATTATTTTATATTACTTGATATTTTAGCTAGATTTTACGTCTCACCAAAGAACCGATCTCCCCTAAAGTTTCAGTTCTGTGGTATTACTACAGAAAATTGTTGACAGGTAAAACGCGATCCATTTTGGAGTCAGAGATTTACGCTATTAATTGATTTTGTGTATACAAGAACATTAATAAAACCACAATATAACACATCATTATATTATGACAAAAATCACCGTAGGCAATAGGTTACCGAACATATGGGAATTAGAACAATCCTATAGGTAAAGCATTTTCTCTATCTATGTAATCAAAACCCGGTTCTGTTTGTCACAAGGGAATGAAGATAATTAAATAAATTGGCTCCATTATTTTCTTTCTGCACGAAAACGATAGGCCTGATAGACGCATGGTATACAATAATTGAATGAAAATGGCAGGTTAAAATGTATGTGCATTTTTAATGGTTTCTCTAATCATAATAATTATTAAAAAAATTGGTTACTTGATACTCCACTGTTTAAATAGCTGTATCTTTGGTTCTCATGGCAATTTTTCTGGGATGCTGGGATTCAGATTCGGAAAGATGAATGTTTCTTCTCTCAATGGTGCACCTATCCTATGCAGCCTGTGAAGGGGTTAAACTAGAAAAAAGCTCTTCTGATTTCTAATTTATGTAGCTAAGGATAGGCCTATTGACGTTGTACACATGACGTCACAACTCCCAAATTGTGGTGGGCTCTATATTAAATTGGTGATCAATTTATCTATTATTATCAAAATTCTAAAGCATTTCGTGATAATTTTATGTTTGTTTTGCCAATAGAAAACTCATATATTTGATCATATAAACAAAATATTATCAGTAAATTGTGGATATTTCTAATGGCCACGTGGGTGTGGTGACCCATGGTGATCACCAAAATCGGGTCACGTGACCCTGTCTCCCTAAGGTCTATAGGATAAAGATAAGTGGATTAGGTAAATGTTAGGTTTACAGCATCATTACTTAAACTGGAGTGCAATATTGGTATGGTTGGGTTTTTTTAAATAGAAAGAGCATTACTTTAAAGCCTAACATTAGGCCTATCTTATTAGATCTACTCTAAACAAGACACATGGCGAAATATTGATGTTACACTCATTTATTTCTATTTTTCAAAAGTTTGAGTTCATCCTCAAACTCCCGTTCCTGCTCCTTCATTTCTTGGTTCCATTTGGCAATTTTCATTTTTTCTTTTTTGTTCTCGGCGTCCCCATATACCAGTTCTCTGAAACACAGAAGCAAAAATGATATGCTTTTCATGCGTAGTATGGGGTATGATTCATTGCCAGTTCACTTCATTTGGAAATGCCTAACGGTAGGATGGATTTTGATAAGATTCAATTCGATTTTCGTAAACTATTTTCAAGAGTTGTACCTACCACTTCGAATTCAGATACATGTAACACATTTCGTGCAATTATGTTTTAGATAAAGATTTGTATCTATAAACATATGGTGCACCTACTGGTAATCAAGGGATCCGTTTTCGTCAGCATCCAGCATTTTCAATAATGTGTCGATATCTTTATCGTTCATATCTATGCCTGCATTCTGTAAGTTAAGTGCATTTGAACTGTTGTACGGTATTGCTACAAGTATTAACATAGAGACGTACATAACAATATGCGGACTGTTATAAATAAGATATGCATATAAGCTTATATATATAGGTCGTTTTTTACCATTCATTGTAGTTAATGGTAAAATTGATACTTTTAATATCTGATTAAAGAAAATAATATTATATAGCAATTGATATCACCATTCCGGATATTTGATCTGACAATGATGAGGTAAAGTAATACTTGTGTGTATGGATCTTTGCATCTCTAGACATAATGGTTTACCTACTTCAACCCCTGAGACAATCTCGTCCCTTGTCAGTGTCCAGGATTGGTCTCGGTCGAACTGGCGGAACACGTCCACCAGTCGGACCTGCCTCTGCTCACAGTAATCCCGCAGTTTGGTCATCGGATCCTTCCGGTACTTCAACTCCAGACTCTCAAGGGCAGCGCGTTTCTTTTGAATATGTCTAGCCTTTTAGGATGTGGAAATATAATAGATTATGTAATAAAAAACGAAGATTATATATTCAGAGATAACGTCAGAGATAAAATTTCAATTGAAAGCAAAACAAGCTTATACTTGTCTCTAGCTATCTAAAAAAGAATATAATGCATGAATCAACAAATACTTTTTTACAGAATGTTTTATAGTGTGTCAAAAACTTTCTCAATACGGTAGCTGTTGGTAGGGAGGTATAATTACTAGATCAATTAGATAAGGCGATTCATGGATAGCAGAATACATTACACGAGTACGCCTCGATGGAGTCAGCGCACGACGTAACAAAGGGGAAAAAAGGTCAATTTCTATTCAATAACTCCATGCGCTCGAATAAAGTTCCCATATGGCCGATTATTTACTGCTGGGTTACTCAACAAATATTGAAACAAATTTGATCGATCAACTCGACACAACACTCCGAGCTGCAACGAGAAGATATTAATGGAGGCAAATATTTCCCCTCCCTTACAGGTATAATTGCCTCGATTTGTCATTTAGAAATGGGCCACAGAGTGATACTGTAAGCCACATGCTTTTGTATATTCAATACAATTTACCAATATTCTAAATTATATTTTTGATGTATTTAGAGGTCATCTTTAGTGAGCAGTGTATATCCAGTTGTATACACCAGTGTGTATTATGATAGCTTTGATGTAGGCTTTTGCCACTTTCTAATGACTTTTAGGTGAAAAATACCTTAAGCATACGGCGTCCACCTAAGATCCCACCATGCACCACCTTCAGTTTTCTCTCGTTCCCTAACTTGGTTTGTAGAATTTCGAATTCATCAGTAACCATCACAGCCTGCAGCACAATGAAAATACATCAGAATAAGGCTAATTTGATTCAAACGCAGCATCACAAATTAGTTAACGTAGCGAGATGAATGACTCAAACGTAATTGGATCCCAAATATACTTGGTAATGTGAATCAATTTTCAATCATTCTATTTGTGGTTTATGACATAATGCGTAGGTAAACAATACAGAACTTAGGTTGTAGAAACAAATCCCATATTATTCACATTGAGTCAAGATGGATCTAGAAATGTAGGTCACTGATGATGATTTCATTTAGCAGAAATGAGGTCGAGAAAAAACAGAAAAAGATTTACACACTATACATTATTTTCTAAACCTATTTTGATTTTTCGATACAATAATCATTCACTAATCGGCTGCTTACAAAAAATACTCATTCATTATTTGTAAAAAGATTTAAAATACATTTCATCATAATCATCTGATACTTATACATTATAATCAATACAAAACTAACCTTCATATGTAGAAGTTTTACGGCAGACTGTTTGTTTTTATCGATGGCCGTGATAAGTGCCAAGGCACCCTCCGGTATTATAGGGTTGTCTCCTATCTGGGCGAAAAAATGATTAATTGAATGATAAATGAACTAGATAAATCCTAACACTTTAACATTAGAGTCTGTATAAAACCCATTCAAAATATTGAAATGGCAATTAAAATAATTACTGCATGGATATTGATGTGGCACCTTTGCATTATAATAGTTATGATGGAGAACAATAGTTTGCATGATTTGATTTCCACCTATCTCAATTCGGCCATAGAATAACTATCTTACAGAATAATTATTTTGCTATACTTGCTGTATAAAACACCTTATGCTGTTTTAAATGAAGCTGGCATTATATATTTTAGTCCATAAACAGACATTTGTTTCTTTCAAACATTGAATAAGTGAATCATTTGCAGTACCTTAAGAGTCTTAAGGGTTTGGTTGACTTCCAGAGACTTAGCAATCTCAAAGGCCCCATCGGTCAGAATCCTATTGGCGCTTATATCTAAAACTTCTAATGTCGAATTCTTGACTAAAGCTTCAGCAATCGCCCAAGCCCCCTCGAGACCAAGGCCATTCATAGTCATATGGAGCTCGAGGAGGGATGAATTTTCCTAAATGAAAAAATATCAATCATAGAAGACAATTAGATAAAACAAAAAAAAACAAAAAAAAACGTGCACCTAAACTAAATCAAACAAACATGCGATTCGCCTTCAAAGAAATGGGGAGAGGCATATACTTCCCATATGCTATTTACCCAAGATTTCCCTACTGAGTTCCAGGTTGCTAATAATTATACTTTATAAATTATAAGACATCTAGGTCATTGGTAGGTAAGGAAAATGGGTCGTTGGTGCCTTTTTGTAAGTAAACATAATTACGTAATTCCATCTATAAGGTAAGGAGATAATTATGCAAAGCCTTCACACGAGGAAAACTTTGCCATCCTCTCCTGTGCAGGAGTTCAATGTACCTTGACTGTGATTCTCCTCAAGCTTCCACTTTACTGATGGACATTGTGCCCTATAATGATTGGCAACTTTTCCCATTTGGATCTATGCAAGCATATAATATTATAACAGTTCGGGCTCGTCCGATATGACAACTATAAAAAACATTACCTGCTACTTTTTGCCCAGCAAACAGTCCGTCTAATTCCGTTCAATCAAAACTAATGCACTCGTTCATAATACATGAAGGAACACCATTACCGCTAATATGTTGCCAATGGTAATGGCTGCCCTTTGCCGAATGTGGTTCCAGCCCAGATCCAGAACGGTCAGTGTGTCGTTGTGTTCAAATGCCTCTTGGAGCCAGTCCACTGAATTTTCGGCCAAGCAGTTGTGTCTCAGTGCCAAATGCTTCATGTTGTGATTATGCTAAAATCAAGATCACATGTACTCATGACACCACAGCAGTGATTGCTCGCTTAGGTTGGCTGATTGCAATCATGCAGTTTAAATATTCAGAAGCGGGTCAAGCTTTGGAATTTAAGTAGGCTTGGTATGAAAATGGGGCGCTAAATTGAAAACTACATTACGAAATGATACGATCTGATTTCATAAGTGTGTTTCCATGTACAGGTCATTAGGGTAGACATGATGGTTATAATTGAAGATATTTTGTCATTTGACTGACCTTCAACAGAATGTAGAATATTCGGCCATCAACGTCAGAAAGGCCATTGGCTAAAATGGTAGAACATCATACGAATTTTACATAAGACGAAACTGCAACGTTAAGGAAAAAGGAACTTCAAAGACAGCTGCTTAATAGGACATGGGATTAGGTATGTTTCATTATTAAATTTTAGTCTATAATATTATGCTTTCTAGGATACTGGAAATCACGATTCTGATCCAGATTTAAATTTTACCTGATATGTCAAGGTCTGTAAGGATTTTGTTTTCCCTCATCATCTCAATGATTGCACAGGCCCCTGTGGTTCGTATGTTGTTCCCAGCTACACACTTAAAATATAGGAACATGGATAAACAAATCAGGCACTATATTGATTAACACTATATTTTTCAACATGGGATAATATCCCAGATCTTCCACAAAGGGAAGCCTAATGAATAAAATATCCACATTACTCTATCTATTGAAGGAAACAGATAGCAATTCTAAGTTAAAAACAGAATTCCATTTGTCTTAATATGAACCCTTTTTATCAGGAATGAGAAAATAGCAATAGTATCTCAAACACTTTCCAGAAGCCCTGAGGATCTTGAGTCATGACCTTAGACCAAAGAATCCATTCCCATTTAGGCAGTTATTGCCCCAATCCGGACGGCGCCTTACCAATTTGGTGAGGCTGACATTGTCCCGTAAGGAGCTGGCTAGATACAAAGCACCACGACTACCTATACTGTTTCCTTCCAGGTCCAATGTTAAAATATGAGTGTTGCTCTGAAAGTAAAAAAAACAACATGACGTGTAAAGGGCAGGATTTCGCATGGTATAATCACCATCATATTGGAATTAAAGCACACAGTATCAGAAAATGTATACACTGTCCACTTTTTAAACGTAAATTTTGATATGACACAATAGTTCTTTACTCTGGTGCGTAGACCGATCCCGATGTAATGTCATATTTTTGGACCAGACACATTATTTTAAGCATCTAGCATCCCACAGTGTGTCCTAGCTAACACAAAACCTTCCTTTGCAGTTCCTGTCCAATGAAATTGAATTACATTACATCCAAAACACCACAGGTTCTTATCCACTGTTTAGAGAAGGGCAAACCGTAGAATACTCTCATGTTAACATGGAGTAGTAGAAGAATCACCCCAGAACAGTGTTCAAGACCAGCTAAACGAGCTAATTATAAGATAACAAATCTGGTGCAACAGTATGAAAAATACAAAATACAAACCATGACAAGAACAATCATGTATAAATAGTGAAATCATGTGCATAAACAGGAATCATACATGTACATATAAAGGCAGCAACGAGCTGTACAGTGTTTCAAACACATGTATAATAGCATGCACAGTATATGGACCCAGTAATTCATTACCCAAAGGAAGGGCTTAAAATGCTATTGCTGTTGTTCAAAAGTGATGAAATGTATAGGCAGGCCACCCATCGGCGCCTGAAAGGCTCTAACACCAGGGCCATCATTTCATAATCACTCCCACTGTCCCGGGTGGCTGTATGTGCCGTCCCAGCAGTGCTACAACATTTGAGTTCATTGTGTATCACCTCAAATGTTAGACGTCCAGGGCATGAACGCTTCAATCATACAATATGAGAGTCAATTATTAATATGATAGTCCCATTAGTCTTTGGTTGAGTCATATGTGACATGGTGGCCATAGAACATATCTCTTCCTCTATGCTAAAGTACTTTACATAAGACTGGATTGCAACGTTCCTTTACATTTTCATTGTCTTTCTCAACAATTTTGACTCTCAAATACACCGTTTCTATATTTTATCGGTATGAATTACATTATGATGGAAAACATGATTAGTAAGCCAATATTGAAGAAAAAGCTGAGACACAAACCTTTCATTCCTTCTACACATTCACATGACCTACTTACAAGCTCATCAGGTCTTTGTAGGGATACGGTAGACTTTTTATTATGTATGAATTCGATCATGTATTTTCAGCAGTTTATATCTAAATCTTGGCTATTAAAGAGATTTGTGCATGCATCCTCTAAATCCACATAAATGGCCACAATGGCAGACTTGCAACCAACATGCTCTGGTTGTAGTAAAATACACATTATACCGATACCTTACAAAGCTTCATGAATAATCTATGAAAAGGCCAGGAGTCGTGTTCTATATTGATCAATGTTTTGTCGCATACAATGAAGTTCTGCCATACCAACAAAACACTATTGATTTAAAGCAAATCTGCTCAAATTAACTCAAATCACTATATCTGTTATGCTATTCTAACATTATTAATATTGATCAGGCTGTATTATTACCATGAAATTTGCCACGAGGTTAACCCAATGAGACACTCCAATGACTTCATACGATTTAAATGAATAGACTTATACAATTTTAAATCCTGTACATGCCCTTCATTCATGAGCTATCTAATTCAAAAAGTTATTTTGGTTTCCTGATGTGTAGTCTATTCAGAAACAAAATTGGAAGCACACCCACGCTTAAGGGATTAGATAATTATTCTCCAAACAGGGAATGGTAAGCTTTAATACTCAAATATTGTAAGTAGTATATTGCAATAGGTATTTATAGGTGTGCAAAATTATATATACCCCATTACTGATGGAAAGAAGGATGATGAACGTGATGAGACCTTTCCACTCTCCCCAGAATCCACGCAATATTTGTATATCTATATTTTCTCAAATCCCAATTTAAATAAATGATGATTTTCAAAGTGAGTATCAATAGTAAGCGGGCCGATTATTTAGCTTGTCACACGAGATGTTCGTGCAATGGACCGTTAAATGGGACTTTTTGCGGGGGCGACTGCAGGCTCCAACGTTATAAAAAGGGGGATTAATTCATGTTTGATTGACAATCAGAATGATGAGAACCGTGGGATTCATGAAAACAGATACAAATGGACTGGGATATTGCAGCCAATGGTGACCTACAGCCCACTACACATGGGAGTCAGTGTTCAATTTCATATAAAGGTGGTATTCACTGTTTATTATTGCTTTCGATCTTGTTTCTATGACGATCAGTTTTGGAAACACCACAACTTTTTTTTTTTTTTAGAATTTCAGAGTTATTTGTGTATAGTGATATAATATTATAGTATAGTTACGTATGTTACTTCTCATGCCGATCACAATGAACAGGTTTGTTCCCATAGCAACACGCAGGCCCACAGCTGCATATACATGCCCAGAATGGACCAACCCGCTATTGTACTCAGTTCTATCAACATGTACTTTGTAAGCGCCATGCAATAAGCCCATCCCATATTGGGAATATCCTAGGGTTAGACAACTGTTGGACAACATATCTCTATAAGCTTTCCTTGTTTCCAAGAGGTGGGGCTACTGAAATATGCAGGAATTACATTTTTCTTTATCCTTGAGTATTGCTTAAACGTTATAATTTTTAAAATTTTATCAAATGTCAGATTTGCAGGTTTGCCAGCCAATCAAGTACTAAATTTAGGGCAAAAAGGGTTGGACATTATAGGCTGGCCTGACAGGCTTTAACATTGGTTCCTATGGGGAAATGGGCGAAATATAAAGCTAAATTTTAGGAGTTTAAGGAGCAACCTGTCAACCAAATTGCTTTGGTTATTTTGTATTATACAACTGTCTTCAGGGAATAAGTGTGGAGGCAATTTTGAAAATATTTTTCAGTAAACCCTAATGGTGTGTCAACTGGGATGGGCTTATTAGGTAGACAGATTGCATATTATTGTCTTCTCTAAAATATTCTTATATCAAACATATGGTCTTTATGATCAAACAACATGTCTATGGAAATCATTAAAGAGAGGTAATATTACGCAACTCGACGTTCAACAATTATCTAATTGCTATAAAGAAAAATTCCTAAAACCAGGCCATCCTCGGGGCCATTCTGCACTGATAATCTCAGGGGGTCTAAAATTAATGTTAGGCTAACTTTGTTAGTCAAAATGACGGGGCCTAAATCAACTAACCTTCCTTAGTCAGTGGTGACTAAGGTGATTTATTTGGATAGTCATGTTCGACTAAGGTAGGACTTGAAACCTTTTCCATAAACAAAATGCCCTTTTGTAAGGTGTAAGACTGGTTCCAGAAATGCACCACTACTTCAGAAAGTAATATATGCCACATTCATACACAACCACATGCAGATGACTGATATTAAAAGAGATTACTTACAACATATTAGGCATGGAAAAATGGCTGCTTTCTGGTCATGAAGGCTAGGATGTCACTTCCTGTCAGAAACCTAGTCAGTATGACTATCATTGTCAGGCAATCTGACTAACTTTGATGACTATGCCAAAATTCACATTAGTCAGGATTACCAAGACAAATTTGACTATGGTAACATAGTCGCATGTGACTATGTCTATTGGCCCAGAGATTATCAGTGTGGCTGTACTAATGGCTTAGTACTTTTAATACATTGTCATAATATATAATCCAACAAGGATCAGGCTTAGCAAGTCTACTTCTAGTCTACTCCTAGGAGAAATATCTTACGCTCCTAGCGCCACCTGTTAACCAGTATAAAAGGCGCTGCAAGGTAGGGAGCGAGCAGTTAGTGAAAAGTTAGTGAGTTAGTTGGTTAGAAGAAACATGTTTAACCAAGGAGTTATACCTGGAGTAAGTACATCGACTCCATGTAACAGACTGGAGTTTACCAATATCCACTACCTCGGACATAGGATTGTGTTAGAGCTGAATGCTAGAATGGTCTAGAAGGCGTTGGAGCAACTCGTGTTCTAAATGTGGTTGATTGCTGATAGGAGATGGGAGGTGGACTGATGAAGACTTATACTTGGTGGCTTTGACTCGGGATGAGATGTTTATTGAATAAAACCCTTTCATATTAAGAAGCTCCCTCATCGTTCATTTCTTTTGAACTATTGGGAAGTGAATGGACAAACTTTAAACGCGGTCTGAATTACTCAGACATTCTGGAAAGCAACTTACGAAGACTTGGATATACACGAATCTTACGCAGTCTTAAATCAAACATTAACAATAGTTCATTTGATGGAGATACCCGAAACATGACTTGTGCCGTTTTGCTCATCCTTGATGTCAGCCACCGGTGACTTTGAGGCTTCCTCTAACCCCAAGCCTCAATCTTTGCGGCCCGCAGGACACGATGTGTCAACATCATATACAGGGAATGTGGAAAACCGCCACCTGGTAGGTAATCCCTTAGACGGGGAGGCACAGAGACAGGAGGTCGCAGCCAGACCCAAGCAGCTCTGCCCCGAAGGTGCACAAAATTACCAAACCCGTGGCAAAGGTAAACCATTTCCCTGGCACCTAGGGTCCAAAGATAGGCCGGTTCTTGACGAAGGACTTGAAACCCTAACACACTCGGGACGAGTTGAAGGGAAGAACCGTCTCACGGAATATCAGCAATATTGGAACCCAGGGTACGTACCACCTACGGACCACGAAACTGGTACTAGCTCTCGCTCCACCTGTGAATCTGATGTGAACAATCCGTGGTGTAACCAAAGTGTTCCTTATCGTTTACTGCCCGCAGCGGGAGGTGAAGGCGAACAGGAAGTTTCCAATGGAGATAACCTATTTTCTTCAGGAAATCTAAAACAACGACAAAACACCGCGGATAACTCCAGCCCATCAGGGGGAAAACGCCCCGAAAATCCGGTAATCCTACCTGATGGGAGCTCTCTCACCTATCCATTACCCCAACGACTTGAGTTTATCAGTCACCCACTGGTAACACCAACTCACCCCAACCCGGGGGCGTCCATTCCTTATTCCACTGTAGCTAAAGGAAAAACAGTGGGAAGGGATAGGGGAGTGGGAAGGGAAGCAGAGGGAAACAGCGAGAAAGTAGGCAATTTACAACCCTATCGATTAACTTACGGTGTAGAAACGAACTTAGACCAGGCTGGTAGGGGAGCGGAAGCTCAGGCCTTTGATCCAGCCGAAATATTAAAGCAGTGGGCAGACTCAAGCCCCGAAAAGCACATAGATTTAGAGAGGCTAAGCGATCAGGATAGTGAAGAAAATGTAACGCTTAAAGCACAAGATTTTAACACTCTAACTCATGAATTGTATGGAGAATACGAGGACGAGTACGAGGAAGAAAATAGCGAGACAGAACAAGCAGCCGCAGATGTCAGAGGGGGTAGTCCTGATAGAAAATTAGCTAGAGAAGATAAATCGACCTCGTCCTCATACGAAATTATTACCGAGGATGTTTTAGACACAGGTAAGAAAGCTAAACTAGAAAGTTACCGAGAGGGATGAGCTCCTCAACGGGTAGCTTTCAACAGGCGGCAGTGGGCTCGCGAGAGTCCGGGGACACGTTAAACTTAGTTTATAGTGCTGGGGAGAGACGTACTGAAGGCCCCCGTGTCTAGCGAAGGATGAATTAACATCCTACTGTGGTACCGTCTAGTCGGCGCACATATCGGGCTGCTGGGTCTTGTCCCACTACCAGTAAGTGGTATGTGCGTGGTACGGGGTTGACAGACCCCACCTAGCTCCTGACAGTAGTTCCATCACTCAGGAGTGAACAGGCAAGGCCAGTGAAAACGGTCAAAGTTCAGTGTGGGTTTGCACGATTCACCTGGATCAGACCGTCGGTGACCACCCAGGGTGACTTGGGACCGGTAATCGCTATCGACTGGGTCACTGGCCGGTCGTCTCTGTTTGACTGGTAGAGTTGGGTGCAACCTATCGGCATCAGAGAGGGCTCAATGTACAGTCAGGCCATGGTAAAGCTAAACATGCCTATTCAAGACCTCATTTCTTGGATTAGCGTAGGTTATGGTTGAGCCATGCTCTCTGTGATCAGAAAACATCAGGTTTGAAAAGAACATTCTGGGAAGCAGAGAGAGCCTTATGGCTGGAAAGGATCCTAGCTCAGGTTGCGCTCCACTATGTCTAATGACATAAGGGAAAACCAAAGGGATCAAGCGGAGGACGAAATTAGTGTAGAGGAAATACCTGTGAAAGAACAGTGGGACGATCACGATATACAAAACCTCCACGAAAATAATATGGCGGAAGGAGGCGTTCCTTTGATGGATCTAGTAGAAGAAAGAGAGGAAAGAGATCAACGCCAGCAACCCGATGAAGGGGGAGCTGGGGGTGTAGATCTGGGGGCATGGCATCCTAACCGTGGGATGGACCCTGGGGGACCTCAACAAAACAATGGGAACGGCCAGATTCTAATCCAGCAGCCGGACCAAGGCGTGCAGGCAGGACTTATTCTTCCTCTTAATCAACAGGCCCAGGGAGCCCAAGGTAATCAAGCCAATCCTCCCCTTAATCAACAAGTTCAAGGGGGCCAGAACGATCAGGCCAACCCTCAAGGACTTACGCCTCCCCTTAATCAACAAGTTCAAGGGGGCCAGAACGATCAGGCCAACCCTCAAGGACTTATTCCTCCTCTTAATCAGCAGGTCCAGGGAGACCAAGATAATCAGGCCAATCCACAAGGGCCTAACCCTCCTCAAAACCTTCTCAACAACCCTCCTCAAAACCTTCTCAACAACCCTCCTCAAAACCTTCTCAACAACCCTCCTCAAAACCTTCTCAACAACCCTCCTCAAAACCTTCTCAACAACCCTCCTCAAAACCTTATTAATAATCCCCCTCTGAATCAGCCCAATCTGGGGATAAACCCTGGGGGACTCCAGCAACCCGGTGCAGGGGGAAATGGTGGTGTGAATCCGGGAATACAGCAGCCTAATCCTGGGGTAAACCTTGGGGGACTGCAACAAAATGATGGGGGAGGACAACCAGGCCAACAGCCCGGCCGGGCCGAGCCAGCAGGAGGTGGGGTCGATCAAAACCTGCTCCCTCACCTATTGCAGGCGATGGCACTCGCTGCCAATCTTAACGCAGGCCGAGGAAGAGCGAATCAGCAGGGTCAGCAAGCCCCAGCAGGCCAGAATAATCAGGTAAATCCACCAGGACCCAATAACCCTCCCCCGAACCAGAACAACAATCCCCTCCTTAACCAACTCAACAACCCCCCAAACCCACCGAACCCTCCGCCGCCCGGACCACCAGGTCAGAACAACCCTCCAAACCCACCGAATCAACCAAATATTTGGGAAATTCTACCACAGTTGAGCCAGGCACTGGGGCAAACACCAGCGCCAGTGCGTGAAACGACTCACAGTGGTCACCAAAGGGGACCAAACATTAGGTTACCGTGGTTTAGTGGAAAAGAAGACGAGCAAATAGAAAAGTATTTCAGGGAATTAAAACGACTGAAAGCTATCTATGACTGGTCGGACGCCCATCTCCTGAATATGGCGCTGTTAGGCCTAAAAGGAAGGGCCGACGACTGGGCAGGAGCGTTAGCTGAAAGTGAGAAAGACTCATTTGAGAAGCTAGAAGCCCAAATGACCAAGATCTTCGGTGATCGAAGGGCTAAGTGGCAGAAACACGCAGAGTTCTGTGGCCTTAAACAAGGAAAAGACCAGAGCGTGATCGAATTTGCAGGTGTTCTGAAACAAAAGCAAGTGAAAGCAGAGGCGAGTGAAAGCATGATGTTAGCTGTGTTTTTAGAGGGATTAAAACAGGGCGTAGCCAGACAAGTAGCCATACTGGACCCTAAGTCTTTCACCGAAGCGGTGGATTGTGCAACGAGGCTAGAATCGTTGGACAAAGGCAAAGGGGGAACTAAAATATCTAATGCAGTGAGCGAACTGGCTGGAGGCCAAGAATCAGAGGAGACCGCGGCCCTAAACTCCATCTCCGAACGATTTGGAGTGGTGCTGGCCCGACTGGAGGCCGCTCCATGGTTTCAGAAACCAAAGCCAGGGCAAAGCGGGACTCCCCAGAGTGGTGGTAACTTTAAACAGCAAGGTTATGAGAGAAAAGATAGGTACGAAAACCAGAAGGGTGAAAGAAATTCAGATCAGAAGCCTAAATCCAATATCGCCCCGAACAGAGAGGCAGATAAGGGAAAGAATCTGCCAACTCAACAGAAAGTAGAGAGACCCAGGTTGCCTTTTGATGAAAGTAAGTTTTGTATCATTCATCAACAACATGGTCACTCTACAGAAGCATGCTTGTGGTTAAAGAATAGGTTGAGGGAAAAACCCCCGCGGATCTACAAAGATAGCAAAGCCAGTGGTACCGAACAAAAGAATCAGGGAAACTAGAGGAAGGGTCCGTTCATTCCACGATAGAATTAGGCGCTGTGGACGGACCGGCTAGGAGAGAGATAGGAGACGAAGCATTTTTCTTAACGTTAAGATTTGATGATCAGAAGGAGGTTAGATCTTTAGTAGACACAGGAGCGAGCGATTGCTTCATGTCCACCCATTGTAAACGACAGATCCCTAAACAATGCATTTTAGATGAATGGAAGGTATCGAAGGGAAACATCAGTTTGGCAGACAACTCGTCTCAAGTAATACTAGAACAAATTAGATGTAAGTTTTCAATCCAGGGATCGGTGGTCTGCTATGATTTCAACATAGTGGACGATCTATGCCACCTAATAGTAATCGGGAGGAACTTATTAACAGTGCTTCGATCAGATTTATCTCTACCAGGCGCGAAGATAGAAGTGTTTTGTGGAAACCCTATAGTTAGCAAAGAAACAGTGAAAATTCCGCCGGGAAATGAATGCATCATACCGGTAACCACTCGAGAGCCGCTGGGATTAGACTCACCGGTAGCTTACTGCGCACCGGCGGTAACCGCACCAGTCCTAGTGGAGGGGTGCGTGAATACGGTGGGAAGCCAGTGGTGGATCAAAGTCATGAATCCGCTAGATGTAATGCAAGAAATCACTCCCCAGGAAGTATTAGCTTTTGCGGAAGAATGCGCAGTGCCTGAGGTAAACCAAAATCAGATAGAGGAGTTCCTAGACTTGTGTTATCTAACTAAAACAGAGACCCCAATGTCCATCTGCAGGATTTCTGTAGAAGTAATGAAAAACGCAGTGCAAATGGAAAGCCAAACCTCTGAGGAGAAATCCCGAGGTAAAATGGATGAGAATGTAAGTAAAATAGATCTGACCGAGTCGTGCTTAAACGAAGAACAACAGGTAAGGTTTAGGCAAATGCTTAATAACAATAGAAATGCACTAGCGTTCTCAATGGAAGAGTTAGGTCACTGTGAAATAGCGCCGATGAGAATCATTGTGGATGAGTCGCAGGGAGTCATAAGTTCCAGGCCATACCGATACTCTCCACAGAAAATGGATATCATCGATGAACAGGTTAGGCAACTCATAGATATAGGTGTCATAGAGCCCAGCGAATCGGCTTGGCGAAGCCCGCTGGTGGTAGTGCAGAAGAAAGATGGCAAACCTAGGCTCTGTACAGACTTTCGCATGCTTAATCAAGTCACTTTTAAAGATAAATTCCCCATGCCCACGGCTCGCTCGCTTTTCCTATATATGGCTTACAAGAAACCCACTATGTGGACAGCTTTAGATCTGTTGAGCGGCTATCATCAGTGCGTTACCGAGAGGGATGAGCTCCTCGAAGGGTAGCACACAACAGGCGGCAGTGGGCTCGCGAGAGTCCGGGGACACGTTAAACTTGATGATATAGTGCAGGGGAGAGAACTACTGAAGGCCCCCGTGTCTAGCGAAGGATGAATCAACATCCTACTGTGGTACCGTCTAGTCGGCGCACATATCGGGCTGCCGGTGGTTTCGTTTTCGGCCACCTGTAAGTGGTACGTGCGTGGTACGGGGTTGACAGACCTCACCTAGCTCCTGACAGTAGTTCCATCACTCAGGAGTGAACAGGCAAGGCCAGTGAAAACGGTCAAAGTTCAGTGTGGGTTTGCACGATTCACCTGGATCAGACCGTCGGTGACCACCCAGGGTGACTTGGGACCGGTAATCGCTATCGACTGGGTCACTGGCCGGTCGTCTCTGTCGGACTGGTAGAGTTGTTGCAACCTATCGGCGTCGGAGAGGGCTCAATGTACAGTCAGGCCATGGTAAAGCTAAACATGCCTATTCAAGACCTCATTTCTTGGATTAGCGTAGGTTATGGTTGAGCCATGCTCTCTGTGATCAGAAAACATCAGGTTTGAAAAGAACATTCTGGGAAGCAGAGAGAGCCTTATGGCTGGAAAGGATCCCAGCTCAGGTTGCAATCCACTATGTCTGATGACATAAGGGAAAACCGAAGGGATCAAGCGAATCGAAGAAGACAGTAGAAAATATACCGCTTTTGAAACCCCGATGGGTGTGTATCAGTATAAGCGTGTACCATTTGGCTTAGTTGGCGCACCTTGGCAGTTTACCAAGGTAATGGCCATAGCGCTAAAGGGATTGATTCCTAGAACATGCTTAGCATATTTAGACGACGTAATTGTCTACGACACTACATTTGAAGAACACCTGGCGAGCGTTGAGGTGGTTCTCCAAGCTTTGGCGAGAGCTAATCTCAAACTGAAACCGTCAAAGTGTGAGTGGTGCCGTAGTGAAATCAATTTCCTCGGCCACGTGGTAAACGCGGAAGGTGTGGCTACACAAAGGGTAACCACAGAAAAGATTACAGCCTTTAACCGTCCACATAATGTGAAAACCATTAAATCATTTCTGGGACTGTGTAACTACTACCGATCGTTTGTCCCTAATTTCGCTGATCTAGCAAAGCCTTTAAACCGGCTGCTAAAGAAAGAAGTCTATTTTGAGTGGACAGAGGCCTGCGAGGAAGCGTTTCAACAGTTAAAGAAATTGCTAACCTCGCCGCCCTTACTAATTCATCCAGATATAGGAGGGCATTTCTATCTACTAACTGACGCATCGGACGCCGCGTGCGGTGCAGCGGTTTGTCACAAACTAGATGAAATCTACCGTCCGGTTGCTTTCTGGGGATGTACTCTCCGGGACGCCGAATTAAATTATTCGGTAACAGAAAAGGAGGCTCTGGCAGTAATTAAAGGCATTAAGAACTATGAGGACATGTTGCAGGGAGCTAAAATCACAATAGTGACTGATCACAAACCGTTGATTCCCCTGCTACAGAGTGCCTACAAAGCCCCGTCAGCCCGGCTGAGACGGTGGGCTTTAGCGTTATCAGATTTTGATTTTGAAATCATATATGAGCCAGGAGCGACTCATTTTCTACCGGACTATTTGTCTAGAGTCTATCATGAGCATGTCCCAGGTGAGGAATATGAACCCGCTGTGGGATGTGAGTTATTTGAGGCCGAAGTTCAGGAGGAAGAGCTTTCTGTGGCTACGGTATTAAACGCGCAACTCCAAGATGCAGAGTGCGCGCAATTGATAGACTACCTGCAGGACGGAGACCTACCGACAGATCCCATTGAAGCTAGGCGAATAATGGACCAAGCCGATTTTGTGGGAATGGTGGCACCGGGAGTACTATGTAGGTTCAACATCAAAAGGTATAACAAACACCAAGACCAACTGGTCAGACTAAAACCCAGAATGATAGTTCCAGGTAGGTTAATTCCCAAAGTCCTGAGACTGTTACATAATGACATCTTAGCTGGGGGACATGTAGGGATCAGTAACCTCACTACCAAAATCTCTGATAAATTCTACTGGCGGAACATGAACGCCGACATAGTAGACTATGTGAAAGCTTGTGAGACCTGCTCTCTGAGGAGACGGGCTCCGCATTTCAAGGCCTTAGCTAAGTCTTGGGAGAGACCAACCCGACCCTTTGAGGTGGTACAGTGTGATTTCATCGGGCCACTAAAGAGGGCTAGGGATGGGTCAAAATATATCATGACCTTCATAGACCTACTAACAGGTTGGCCGGAGGCTTTCACCACTAAAGACTCCACCGCGCAGACCGCGGCTAACTGTTTCCTAACCGGAATAGTGTGTCGGTATGGGCGGGTAAACCGCCTGCACACAGACCGGGGGGCGGCCTTCCTCTCAGGGCTATTCAGGGAAATCACCACACGACTAGCGTGCAAGCAAACGTTCACTACCGGGCGAATGCCGACTGGCAACGCTCGAGTAGAGAGACTACATAAAACCATTGAAAACCTGATTGCTTATTATATCCCTGACGATCACTGTAACTGGGTCGATCTACTTCCCATTGCATTATGGACAGTTAGATCCACAATCAGTGTACGGTCGGGATACAGCCCGCACACCCTGCTGTTTGGCAGAGATCCAATCAGTATGGGAATGCCTGAGCAAGGAACAATTCCTGAAACGCTGAACGACTGCGAGTTTTTCATGCAAACCAAGGATAATATTGCTATGTTTAGGAATATGGCTGAAAGAGTAGTTCAAAACTACGAAAAAGATCTGAGGCTGCGAATTGACGAGCGGGCGCGGCCCACTCAGATGTACGAAGGTGATATGGTATACATGTACGACCCTTTAGCTAGTGAAAATAAAGCGTCTAAGTTCTCAAACAGGTATACGGGGCCATTCAGGGTAATTGAAACAAAAGGAGACCACCTTGTTAGACTAGTGTCTTTAAAAACTGGAAAACAGGTCCCACATCTAGTAAACATTTCAAAACTCAAACCTGCACATGGGCCCTGGTCTCCCGCTGTCCCTCATAATATTCCCAAACTGGTGAGAGAAGCGAAAATCACTAACTCAAAAGGGGCAGATCCTGACCGAAACCCTGAATTGCATCACACTCCGACGGGTGAAATCGCTGAGGAAGATGGCGAAATAAGGGGTGCTGAGACTGAAAACTCAACGGGAACGACCGGTCCCCGTGAGCATGATGCAGTTCCTATGACCAGGAAGGTACCTACACAAAAACCTGGCCCAAGTCCCACTGATTTAGCAGAAACGGATGGGCAAATCACTGATGGTCAGGGCACCAGTGCGGACACCGCGCTGTCCACAAACTTATCCTTTGTTCCTAATAAAGCCGCCTGTGAACGGGGAACAGCTGGCGCTAATGGACAGAGGAAACGCAAACGAGCTAAACGAAGGGGCAAAAGCCAGCCGTTGGAGGGGAGATCCCCTCCAGGCAACAACAAGCCCATAAAACTACCCTGCGGTGATGTGCCGATCTTGGATACGTCGGAACAGAGCCCAGGAAAAACAGTAAAGGACCATGTCCCGACGAAAGGTGGCTATAACCTACGTCGGAACCGCCGCCCTAACTACGTCGCTCTGTCCAACGGCGGAGAGAGCGACGACATGGATGATTAATGCAGGAAATTTAGCCACCCTGTGAAAATAAAGGTTCGGCGGAGCGGCACCGTTAGCATCAGCGCTAATGGAACAGGTGGTCTGCCTCACGGCCACCTTGCCGCGCCCAGGGGCGTGGCAGAAAGGGAGGGTGCGCACGCCAAGAGAGATGCCAGTGGTTGGGCGTCATCTCTTGGGACCGGATGCAAGCGTTCCCCCCCCACCTGAAACAAGATACAGCTCCAAATATGGAGACGGCATGGACAAGCGGATCGGTTATAATTTCGTGGGATCCGCACCGATCCACCAGTCGGTCCGCAACTCTGCTCCTAGACGGTCACCTCTGCTGCAGGTGATTGTGCGCGCAACCCAGCCCGGGACGAAACGGAGATAGATATTGATTCTATCTCTGAACAGAAGTTGGAGATAGAAATTGTTCAACCTTCGACTTCTCCTGGAAGGAGCAGAAAGAGAACTTAGCTGGGACACTGATCCACCGACTCATGGGGAACTGTCTAGCCCTCCGGCCACATAGCAATCCAAAGGGAACCACTACTTTCCCTGCGGACACGGAGGGAAGGATTATCGTCCCCCTGAGAAGGAAACGGATTAGCCGGCCCACCCTGAGGGCGCTGCCTACCAAGGGAAGGTTCGTTGGGCCATTCTTTTAGGATTTTACCAAATGAAAGAAAAGGCAGTCGAGAAGGAGAGTGCTAAGAAACAACCGGCTCAGACCCTTAGGCGGTGGAGTTGGCCGGGCCGGGGCGGTGTCCGTCCGGACTCGACCGACGCCGGGATTGCCCGGAAGAAGCCAAGGACACCAGCCCGGCGGCCCACCAGAACGACCACAGGCGGAGCCAAGAGGTCCGCTAAATCGGCTCCAGCCAAAAAGAAGACAGCAGATAAAGACTTCTACAATTTATCTGAGGTGAGTGACTCGGAGCCCGAGCCAAGGCTAACGGCATTGGCCAAGCCGGTTCAGAAGGAGGAAGCGGTCAACCAACCAGTGCAGATACAGGCCGGCTGGTTCTGGGACCTTACGCAACCACTGTTCCAACTATTTGAGACTGTTGACGAAATTAGGAGAACAGTAGGACTGGATGTGCCAAAAACAAACAAACAGTTAGCTGAGATTAAAACTCAGATAGCTCCTTTCATTCAAAGAACCACACAAAACTCTAAATGCGTCAAGGAAAGTACCAGCCTACAAACAACACGAGGCGGCCGACCTCTGCCCACTCTGGAAAGGCGATCGGGAGGGGAACAGCTAACCGTCGCCGCTCCAGGACTAAAAGTGGAGGTAGCACCCGTTCAACACGCGCCAACCCCACCGGTGGGGAACGGGCCAGCGGGAGCTCCCCTCCTCCACCACTTACAGCCTGCGGACCCCGCTTGTTTAGACTTGAGCAGCTTGACAACGAGCTGCAACGCCAATCCCTCACCACTGCTATGGAACCAGCAGCAGTGGACGCCAACCAGCCAGCCGGGGGGCCCACTGTGGCCGAGTCCACTCCCAGCGACAAACCAACCACAGGTACCGAACCCATACCCCTCGAGCCAACCGTCGTACGATCCAACGGGGGCCGTTTCGGACTGGAACCTACTAGGCCAAGACCCCTCAGAGCAATGCGCCCCTCGTCCTGCGAACGTATGAGAGGCTTGAGGATCACGGTCACCAAGGACGAGAGCGGGATCATCAGGCGAGTGGTAAATGACAACGGGCAAAACCTCTACGAGCATGTCCCAAACTAAACAGACCAGGAAGCCCGAGAGGAGAGCATTTTTCGGCGCATGGATGATAGTAGTGCGCAGAAAAATAAGGTAACTTTGCTGTGAACATGTTTTAGATAAACTGCAAAAAAAAAAAAATTAACTTTCTCAAACTATCGCTAAGGCCAAAACAAAGACAATGAAGTGGCTAGTGCTGTTCGTATTAGCTATAATAGGGGGCATTAGGGGAGTGCATAACGACTCCAGCCCACCTGAAGGGCTAGCCCCTAACGCTGAAGTGATAGCTTTAGAACAATATGGAGTAGTGTTAAAACCAGGGAAGTTAATGTCCACCGCGGATATAACACACGTCCGACAAGGCTTCCTAATCACTATTCCAAGGAGGCGCTCCTTCAACAAGGCTACCTTTGGCCAGGTCTGTCACCGATATCTACAGGGAGGAGACGCCCTTGATCGGGCCTGCTACCATATCAGGTCGCTGGTCAGTTGGATGGATCAGACGTCACAGGCGCTTAAGGGTCGGTACCGAGAAATTCTTAATGAAACCTTAAGTTCCCTAATAAAGAACACTCAACAAGACCTTCAAAATCAAGAGTCGGAGTTAAAATCTAGTGGAAGGATCAAAAGAATGAAGAAGTTACCCACTATGCTGGACGATCCAGGATGGCCGACCTTTCCGCTTCCAACCTCTTGGAATCAAGGACTGGCGGCTGATGTCAAATATAACAGAGAATTGATTAGAGTATTGCAGGAGTCTTCGAGCCAAATGATCGAAGACTTGGCTCTGATGAATGAAAAACATGACGAGGCTGTCGAAAAGGTTAACCATGTCGTGATAGGCCTACTGGACAATCTAAGATCACTAAATAAGGCACACAACACGACTCGCCGAAGGTTGAAACTCGTGCAACATAAAGTGGATTGGATGGAACTGTACCTGAATATGATACCGGTCGCTCTGGAAGACAAGTTAGGAGAGATGGTGTATCTTCAACTAATGGTAGAGCAGACTCGCGTGTTCAGGAAAGGTGTACAGCGCCTGACGCGGGGCCAGCTGACTATGGACTTGGTACCCCGCCAATATATGGTCGGAGCGGTCCAGGAAGTGAACAGATATCTGAAGGGGATCCACCCCCGGTTCCATGTCGCGTTCACAGATCCTTCCTTTTATTACGAGAACAGTCAACCTTCGTTCAAATTCAATGAAACCACTCAGGAATTTATAGTGTATGTAAGGGTGCCAGTGGTGGCTGATGAACATTTGTTCCGGGTCTACGAAGTACTAACTTTTCCTGTGCCAGTGACGGTTAGGGGACGACTTAAGAAGGACGCTCTCCAAATTGTTAATCTACCCAAAAGTGTCGCCATGTCCATGTCCCGCCAGTATTACGTACCATTGGCTAGTGGCAGTTGGTCAGGTTGTTATGGACAGACCATCACGCTCTGTAAGGACCTACCTTATATGAAAAAGATTACAGACAACACCTGCACTGCTGCGCTACTGAGGCGCGACGACCTAGCAATCCAAGAAAAATGTGAACTGGACTATTTACTGGAAGCAGACTTTGGAGAGATGGCAGTGTATCTAGACGACGGAGATATGCTGGTGGTCAGCGCCGACACCCGAGGCCAAATGATTTGCAGAAACCAGCCTGCGGTCGGTGTGAACATAGAAAATTATGCAAGGGTTCAGGTGGAATGCGACTGTGCATTCCAAACACAAGGAGCATGGATACCGTATAGCTTGCGAAATTGTGACAAGCACACCAGGATCACCACGGTTGTGTACCCACATAATGACCTGTTGGAAGCAGCAAGTCGTGTGAAGGGGTGGGACATGAATTTCACGACGTCCAAAAACGAACCCACTATGTTAGAATCAGACCCTATCCCTGAAACAATTAGGAAAGACCTGCTGGAAATCGAGGAAAGCCTGAAGGCCAAAATACCTGTAACCTCCCTGGCCAAACGAATACAAAAACACCGTAAAGACTTGGCCAAGGGTATCAAGAAAGCGACTGACCGTTATGAGGTAGAGAAACACGCCCCGTGGTTCTCTATAGGCAACTTCGGAGGCGGTTTTGGTCTCCTCACCATCTTTTGCATAGTGGTAGCTGTGACAATTATTGGTTGTGTTCTCTGGAAGTGCTGGCGGAACCACCAAGGCAAGGCTGCCCTGGCCGGACTAACCATGACTTTACCTCGGGCCATGGCCTTGGAGGCGGCGGACCCGGAGGAGCTGCTGCGCAGTGAAAAGGAACTAACTGGATGCCCGGACACGACCGCTAACCCCACTGCGGTGGCAGTACTTGCTATATTACTGGCAGTACTCGTCATCGCCATAGTGGTCCTCGTGTGGCGAAAGTGGAGAGATATTAGAGGAAAAACTGTGGATGGGTTGTACGTACAGTTTGCCAATCCACATATGATAGAAACAATCTTCCTAGGCGAACTGGCTATGCCTTCAGACCACACTTATACTGAAGGCTATGTGCTCATTAGGGATCTACTGGTGACCAGCTGTGTCTGAAGTATACTCTGACGGTAACCTGGGGGGCGCAGCTGATGGGAGCAGCAACTAGACCTGGACAGCACCCATCTAAGGTGCCACTACCCGACACCCTGAGGGTATCTAAAAAACTCGCCCGTCTGATGATGAGTAACTTAAAATACAATACCAGGGCCAGACTACTGAGATATTCCTCGGGGCTAGCCACTCCTGTACCTATGGGAGTACCTCGCCTCATCGACGCAGGGTGGTCCGATGTCGGAGCGGACTGGCCTCAACCGGTGTTGGGACAAGGAACAATGCCTAACGCTCCTCCTAGATCGACCACGCCCACCTCAACAGCGACCGGAACAGGATCTGCACGAAAGACAATAAGGCCAGGGACATCCGAAATAAATCCAGGAACGGTTTATGAAGTTATCATATGACAATGTAACGAGTGGTAAAACCTGACCTAGTACTGTACAGGTAAAATTGGTGAATTAATAACACAGAGGTACGAATACTAAAACTAAAATGTTACAGGAAGTCCGCTGGGCAATACCTGTTTGGGTAGGTAGGGTTCTGTTGACTAGCCTGAGTAATAAGGATTCACCAGTCAGGAAAAACTTAGTTCGGGTAGGCTGGTCCAACCGTCTCTCTATGGACCCATGGGTTATCTAAATTTCGCTCAAGTCGAGTGTCCCATGCCCGGTAGCCTAGCTCAACACTCTAATTATTATTGATTTGGCAACTCTTTTAAAGTAGGGAACCATTTGGAACCGATCCTAGTGTCGCAAAATTTCAGCATTTTAAAAGAAAAACTCAAAATTCTGTATAAAACCTAAGAGCGCTCAACGGGACCAATGCTCCCAACGAGCGAAGTGAACTTCCCCAAGCAAGTACCATCTACACCTGACCCCTGTGCTGTTGTTACCGCTAGGATCGGGCTGCAGTACAGGAGCCACTTGGGGAACGCCACTGTCTATTCTTTAGCATGCTTACATATATACTCTTCTCCAAGATGAGGGGGTTGCACAAGCAGCAGGAGCCTGCCCACAGGCCTGGTGTCAGTGGTGCCTGACAGGAGGCAGGACGTTGGGGTTACGCGTCACCGACGCTGCGAAGGGCACTGGGGTGGACGCCCGACCATGGCAGTCACTATGCCCCGGGTGGATTGGCTCCTGACAAGCGGTCCCTTCATCACAAAAAAAATCGACGAGTAGAAAGAAATTTACCTAAAAACTAATATATAAAACAAACCAATATTTGTGTAACTAAGAGCTCTTCCTCAGGGAATTTTGGGCAAAATATAATAAGAACGCAGAATAATTAGTAACATTCTCAGGGGGGACGCTCTGTGACAGCACACGAGAGTACCTTATACGTGGCTCGTTTGCTCCTGGCATAGACACGCTGCAGCGGCAAGGATATGTGCAAATCCTGACAAGGCGTGCTCTATTTGGGAGCTATAACGGAGGTCACAAGGAAATGTGGTTACGGGACAATGGCGAATTGGTGACATTCACAGGGTGCTCGGCTCTCTCTCACTATATTGCGACTCCCTCAGACGGGATAAGCCATCCCTGGGGGGGGAGAAGCTGTAGCGAAAACTCACAAGGCGGTGGAGCGAGGTGCTGTCCTTATTAATAGCCCCGTCGTCTTGGTTATGTGTAAATGGCCACTGGATCACCGTATGTCTTAGGTCAAAGGATCCTGACTTTAACATAAAAGTCAGGATCCAACGACAACTAGTATATGAACAACTGCCCATAATTCAAGACTAAATTATTTAGACCACTTTTAGACCAGTTTTAATCGGGACAGAGACAAAACGGCAAGAAGTCAAGTTTCGACCCGGGTAAAAAATTAGAAATAATTAAAATTAATAAAGAAAATGAGCGGCTTCAGAGCTGACCGCCGTCGAGGAAAAGAAAATAAAATAAATGAATGAAAATTAGTCTTGACCGCCGTCGTGGCGCTAAAAGTATCCAGGTCTCCGCTCAACAGTTGAGCTGAAGAGGGGGGACATGGACTACTGATTCCCTGATGAACAAGCTACAATAAACTTGGTTAACACCCAGAGCTGATAAGTTTACCCGATCTATTAGAAAGGAGATAAAAAAAAATTCTAACTCTGTCTTTAGCACTACCTATCCCTGCCCGGCATGCGCATAGTTAGGATAAGCTGGGGGCGGAGTCTTTTCAGGAGTAGTCTTGACTCTCCACAAGAGAAACGGGCATAGACCTGAACAAGAAAACGGGTTTAACCTTGTACTGTACTTCGGTAAAGGCCCGACTTACTAGGTGCTGTCTGGAAGTAAGTGATCTAAGGAGATGCATTTACACATCTCTATAATTTAAAGGGGGTGTAGGCTGCATATTATTAAAAAAAAATATATATGCAGTCTGCTCCCAATTATAACAATGGAAACTCGGTGCTGCCCGTTCTGGTCCTATGAATGGGAGGGTACCGACAAACCACATGTAACTAATGAGGACCGGGAATCCGATCAGAAGTGAACCTGAATCTGAGACCCGATCCTCTAGTGATAACAAATAAGGAACGAATAATCTCAGCCTCCTTTGTACAGTTACTACTTAATGTCCTTTAATGACATTTATACCTCACGGAATGAAAACGCTACCCCAACCGCTTGCCATGTTGGTTTTTCCCATGTGATGTAGAGTATAGGGTAGACAGTGAAATGTCACTGTTAACATAGGTATAATATCTATTCAGTGAACCGTTTGGAGTTAGTGGCGCACCCGTTTGCATTATCAGAAGGGCGCCGCTACCCAATATAAAGTGGAACTCGGTCTTCAGACCCCAGGCTGAATGTAGGGGGTGAACGCCGAGCTACCACCTGTAACTAGCAGAAAGAGAAGGAATTTTGTCGGGACATAATCATTCAATGAGAACAAACTGGGGTTTTAAAGCGGATACTTCACAAAATGGAGTCAAATATGTTAGAACAGGTGTCGCCCTTGAAGGGGGTGTTAACTTGTTTGCGTATAAATCTTTGGAGTGTGTTGGGTAATTATTCTACCACACTGTACAGAAAGAGTGTTATCAAGAGTATTGAACCTTGTGACCTCTTAAGGTAAATCACCAGGGATCCAATTCCTATCATTATTCTTATCTCCCCATGAGGTCGGTTAGGGAATCTGAGCGGGACAGTTTTGCATCACCTCTCGGGCACTCATGAAACCTTTGTAGGTGGATGTTCTTGTGACGGCTCAGTCTCGACCTGTGAGCATAGGCTCCCACTCATTCATCACAAGGATATCACTGTCTGAGATGTTTGGCAATCTCGGGCACTGATAAGCGTGGCTTCTGCGTTCAATGGAACGGCGCCTACTAAGGCCTGATCTATGAATGTACGAACTCCCACGGTGTACACACATGTATCTCTGCTTGGGACGCTTGATAATCTTTGTGGTGTTGGTGCCTTGCTAGCTCTTAAAAAGGATACCATTCCTTCTTTCATTATATTCATACAGAATCTTCATCTGGGAGTTCATTCAGTGTCTTAGAGACTTCATCTCGGTCTCCTCACAGTAGTATTTTTTCCTCTTCGAGACGACTTTGACAATAATACTCACTCTAACACTTATTCTAACACAATGACACTGACGAAGTCTTGCTGTTAGACTAAAACATGGGATGGGTATCTGTGGCCTTCGCCACTACATCTCAAACTTACCTTGGAGTCGCCAACAGCTCGTTGGACGGCTCCACCAGTGGTGTCGCCTTACGTGGCCGACACGTCAATCTTACCAGTACTCTGTAAGGGGGACAACTCATCAAAGAATTCTGTCACAGCCAATCTAATGCTGGGAAGTCTGGACCAAAATACTTGGTCACCTACTGTCACTTAAACTTACCAGGGTGAACACCCTGGGAAGCGCTTGTTACCTAGGGCACCCCATGTGAATTGTTTCCAATGTAGACATTTAAACTAATGTTCTGTACGTATAACGACTAAACAAAGAATCCTGTTACAGCAAATCTTGTGTGTACAACTCAAACCGGAATCCCTGGCCACCCATGCCTGATTATCATGTGCAGTGTCAGTCCCCAACAGTTAATAGTATCAAAAAATAACAATACGATACGGATTACCCACACTCCAGAAAACCTACTTAGATCGGTAATGTCAACAAACCGCTAGTCAGAAAACCCCCTAATATCGCCCAACCACGCGCGAAGTAAAATGCTTGATCATATTAGTCTAAACAATCCGCCCACTAAAATTATATAGCCTGACGCTTTTCAGTGCCAACCGTGTCACATTGCTTCATTTACATCACCCTAACATACCGCAGGACCTGGAAAAGATAATAAGTTTAGTACGAAAGATCCTGACTCTCGGCCCGCGCCCACCATCTTGGAACCAAAAGTAAACACTAGGTGGCCGCCCACGCTACCCGTTACTAAAATTACCAGCGAAACAGTTTCTGGTTCCGGGAGTGACATCAGCTTCCGGAATACAACCACGTGAGGGCGAGCCGAGAACCACCAAGAAGAATTTGGCCAACAATCTCCTTAAAATCTACGATTAGTAGCCTGCCTAACATGCAAAAGACAGTAAAAGAAACGAAGGTTGGACTTACCCGGTCTCGGAGCGGTCGGAGCGTGGACCAGCTCGACGAAAGAGAGACGACCCCAGCAACGGACGAAGGAGAAAAAGGCAAAGAACAGTCTGTAGTCCGTGGGTCCCATGTTAACATTCCGGCGTGGCCTCTGGAGTAAAATAATGTCCGGGGTTCCTTAAAAACAAATTAGTGTCCTGGGCCCCAACCAGGAATTGGACCTGAAGAAATTAATTGGTGAATCACTATAAATTACTATATACAAAGGTGAGTGCCGGCGGTCTATGTACTAGCCAGCGGCAAGCGGGCGACAAGACGCCCTAGGACTCGGGCCCACCGCCGAATCAGGCGGTCCGAGGGCATGTACCCGTCGACCAGCTCACGAAAATCGTTGATGGTTACCGTCCCGTCCGCGACTGCCTTGACCACGTGAAGGACGCGGCCTGTCTCTGCAGTCGGCACCCCGAACCAGTCGTTCGCGCGGCGGACTTCTCGGCTGACTTTAGGCACTACCCGGTTTATCCACTTTTGAAGGGAGCCGTCACTGTCAGTAAGTTCCCAATGGCGTGCGTCAAACCCCGAAGGGGTAGTGAAGATCAACGTAGCTGGAGCTGGGTGTGCTTGAATGTTCATAAAGGCTCGGCTCAGGGCTTCCGCGTAAAATTTGGTCACGGCGTCCACGTTAATAAAAAGCGGGATGTAGAGCCCGAGTTCCTCATCCCATGTCAGTATGTCGAGAAAGTTGCACATCACTATGAGTATGTCCTCCGGAAACATAACATGATGAGCAAACGCGTAACCCGCCAACTCGGCGGTGGTCGCGTCGAGATGAGAAAAAACTACTAAAGAATGATCAGTCCCCGCTAGAATAATGTCCGGGTGGGCCTCAATACCCTCCTCACGGTTGGAACAGAAGATGGCAACTCGCACCATGATGATATTGAAGATAAACGGAGTAAAAGACGAAGGAGTTACAAAATCCACGTCTTGACACGTTAAAATACCGCCGGCACTGATTAAAATGACGTCAAAACGAGGCTAATTTGGAAAACCCCTTTTTGATCCAAAAGATCCAAAATTCTAAAATCGGCTAGCATGATCAAAGCATCGTATAATTTCTTATAAAATCTGTGCTAAACTAAAGTTTAGGTCCCCAACCAACATAATCAAGCGCCAGAATTAATTCATATCGGCCCAAAATATCAGGTCGAACAATCAAACTTGAAAGTTTGATCGAAGCAGAAATTTGCCATCCGGGCGCTTTGCGCCCGAAGGATCCAAATCGAGGTCAAACCTTGGGGGGGAACTCCAGTCAAGCGTCCCGCTAAGTACACGTGTACTAAGTATAGCTGGCGGACGCGTGACGGGAATGGTGGTATTTTCTGGTTCCAACTGCTCGGTATTACTAAACCTGATACAGAGACCTTGTATTTATTGTAAATAATGTTGTTCTGGTTGAAATTTGATTGAAATTCGACACGCATTGTATCATGAAAGTCGTTCGTTCAAAATGTCCGAATTCTCTGAATTGACTTATGTTGTGTTAATTTGTTCTGAAATTGGATTTGATGTACACTTGTTACTCTTAGAAGGTTAAGACAACCCTACACTGTATATATGTTGAGTTCTGTTGACTTGTGTTACAAATCATAAATATCAGAAACTGTACATGCATGTACTAAGTCAAAAACAGAATTGGTCACCTTATGCACGGGTGTCGTAATCCCTAGGCCTTAATATGGGCTAACAATTCTGTGAACTCACTTTGTCACCTTATGCACGGGTGTCGCAATCTTTGAATCTTAAAATCAGCTAACAATGCTGAGAACTGACTTTAATGTACAAGGCACGTACTAAGTGAATACCTAAAAAATGACGAATACTTCATTCTCTACAGTTGACTTTGTCATTTTGTAACCATGATTATGTCATCATCTACATTGTTATCCAAATAATCATGTTATCAAATTTTAATACTTACCTTGTCATTTTATGAACGAATTCTGCTAACTTTGAGCTTCAAAATGTGGAAATCAACTCAATGAATAATTTCACTGTGAATTTGTGTTGAAACCGGATCTACAAATCTATTGATACTGTGTTGAATGTACCACGAGAGTCAAGACCACCCCACCATGGTTTAACAAATATATCCAATCATCAAAATTGGGAGTTCATTATATTCATTTGGTTTGAGCTATGTCGTCCACCTCCTTAAACTCAAACACCTGACCGCCGTCGAATGTACTAATGGCTTAGTACTTTTAATACATTGTCATAATATATAATCCAACAAGGATCAGGCTTAGCAAGTCTACTTCTAGTCTACTCCTAGGAGAAATATCTTACGCTCCTAGCGCCACCTGTTAACCAGTATAAAAGGCGCTGCAAGGTAGGGAGCGAGCAGTTAGTGAAAAGTTAGTGAGTTAGTTGGTTAGAAGAAACATGTTTAACCAAGGAGTTATACCTGGAGTAAGTACATCGACTCCATGTAACAGACTGGAGTTTACCAATATCCACTACCTCGGACATAGGATTGTGTTAGAGCTGAATGCTAGAATGGTCTAGAAGGCGTTGGAGCAACTCGTGTTCTAAATGTGGTTGATTGCTGATAGGAGATGGGAGGTGGACTGATGAAGACTTATACTTGGTGGCTTTGACTCGGGATGAGATGTTTATTGAATAAAACCCTTTCATATTAAGAAGCTCCCTCATCGTTCATTTCTTTTGAACTATTGGGAAGTGAATGGACAAACTTTAAACGCGGTCTGAATTACTCAGACATTCTGGAAAGCAACTTACGAAGACTTGGATATACACGAATCTTACGCAGTCTTAAATCAAACATTAACAATAGTTCATGGCATTTCCAGGAGTATGTAAGCCTATATGCAATTATTTATATCACACATATTATACATTCAATCGAAGTAATATACGATGTCCCGCGACCTAACCATGTGTCTGATAAAAGGGCCACCACGTAACATGCTGGCATCATACCTCTAAAGGCCTTGCCAAGGCTTTAGCTCCAAGGGGTCCTAGTCCTCGGTACCTCATGATGAAGGTGTCGTCTCGGACGTGACGTAAGAAGTAGGACACGGGGATGACGCCGGTCCGGTTACACTCGTCGATGTACTCCGGGATGCCCGGCCCCTCCAGTAGGGCCTGGGCCGCCTCCTGGCGGGTGGGCTTCGGCTTCGACGACGCGACCCCGGTAACTATGAATGTCGCTATTGGGAAAAATAAGGCACCAGGTTAAATTTTGTCAACGGAGCATGGCTAGGACTCGTATTGAAAGATCTACACTTGGGTTGAAATGATTTTCATTATGACTGATGCTTTCTACATCCAATGAAACAGATATTGAAAGACTGGTAATGGTATACATGACATTGTACTGCAGTACCTGAACCCGTTGATTGTATGCAGTAACTGCAATTTGAACAGCAGTAAAACCCACATAGGTTTTCGCTGCACAATATGAGGTCGTAATCCCACAAGAGCATGACTACAGATAAGGTTGAAATAGTTTCTTTACTCTTGCGTTGTATAAAATCTCTTAGTCTAATCCAATCACAGCTGGGGAATTTGGCAGAATGATTAAAGACAATTCCCTTATAGAGTATACCAATTATTAATTAAATGCAGACGTGTACAAAATGCGCGTAGTTCAACTTTACAAATCATTTGAATAAAATTTTGTCCTTAATCCTAAATCGTTTATACCTCCTGAAAGTATGGTCTATACTATAGGCCTGACACTCGGATCCTGCTATACCAAAGATTGACAAGAGGTACTATAGAGAGTTTTCGCTGGCTCAGTAGTGTACACTATTTCGTTGTGATAATAACCCAAAGCACTGAATTGTTGTTACCTGTTTTTTGTTTAGCACTGAGGACACTGACAGTTCGAGAGGGAGCAGCTCCCGAGGCCATGGAGAGACCGTCTTCGTCCGAGTCTCGAACCATGGTGAACTGCTTTTATTGTTTCTGAGAACAAATCCCAAGTCAACAGGATAAATTTACAAGGAAAACGAATGAGGATCATGAACAGTTTCTGAACCAAAAACTTTATAGCAGCAAGAAACGGAATGCCTAAAATTAAAGGAAACATGCAGTATTACTAGTTAGATCTAATGGTGTAAATTAGATCAGATACGGGCAATAGTTGTTAACAACATTTTCATTATGCGGCGGATAAAAGCACCAAATAACTATTGAATCTAGAAGGGGAGCCATCTTGAAATACCAAAATGAAATTTTGACAAATTTTGTATGTTTTTAGCATTTGAAATTTAAGGTGTTTAACCAAAACTTTTGGCTAGCGTCGATTAGACCTATTGTGTTGATTCAAAAGGTAAATAATTGAATTTCCTGACTTATAATCTACCAATTTGGACAATAGCAATGTGTTTCTAGGCATTTCAGAAGCTGAGATATAAGATTATTTCAATAAAAGTTGGCCATATTGGATTTTTGGCCCCTGTTTGGGTTATATTGATATTTCAAGGTGGCTCCCCTTTTAAATTCAATGAAGGGGTCCCAGGGGATCATCATACCAAATGGAATCAAGAAATCTTGGGGCGAAAGAGTAAAGTCTAAATCCTTTCTTTTGAATTATTTTGGAATCCAGAGGTCATTATCAAAGGTATCATGCTAATGAATTCAGCCATTTTAAAATGTATGGAATTGTATTGGATGAATATCATATTTATTGAGCCCTCTAGGCTATTAACAACTGATATTGGAACCATTTCCCCTGGCCTTATGCCTTAGTACCTAAAAATCATAATATTTCTCAAAATTGGTCAGCCATCTTGGACTTTGGATTTCCGCCTTGACTTGAAACATAAATAATTGAATTCCCTGACCCATAATCCCTCAGTTTTGACACCAACCATGTCTCTTTAGTCTTTTTTTAGAAGCTGAGATATAAGAATTTTTATAGGGGTAATTCGGGTATTTTCGCGCAGGTGTTTAATTCCACGCAGCATATGTCTTTGAGGCCTAACATTTTTAAAAGTGATTAAAGTCAAGATATTTCTTTTGGAAAATATGCACTGACATTCATGTGTTATAACTGATTGGTTTGTTGAATACCAGACCACTAGATAATTTTGTGTAATGGCTTGTAAGTATTTCTTTTATTCCCAGCTTTGTTTGAATACATTTAGTAACCAGACATTATTATTCTATTTAGACCGCAATATTCAAAATTGAAAAAAGAATAATTGTGATGAATTGTATATCAACAAGAAGGTGGATTGAAACCAAACCCAAAATCATAAAACATTATAGAAATTTGTGGTTACATGAATAGGTGTTCATATTGGTAACATTTTAGGCTTAATTTCACGCACATATGTGTCCTAATTTCGCGCATTAAAGGCCTATGTTAACTATGAAAATGCGCGAAATTAGACCCCAGTATGCCTAAAATAAATTATTTTTTGGTATAACTTTTATGTGAATTATATTTTAATCAGTTTGATATAATACTGTATACTTTCTCATGATGTTGTATGAACCTCTTGTACGACTGAATGTGAAAGAAAAGTTTGATGGTCCCTGTTCAAAGTTTTTAAAATTAATGCTTATTTTGTGATATTAATAATTTTTCATATTTTCTCTGCTATTTCAATCTCCAGTGGGACCAATGATTACAAATTATATGGAAGATGAGGTAGAGTAGTAAGGAATGTGCCCCCAAAAAATAGTAAAAATTGATTCATTGGTTAATTTATAATCCTTTTTCTCATTTTCATCTATTTTTGCCATTGAAATGTATAGTGCGTGAAATTACAACAGCTGCGTGAAATTAGACTTATAAAATGTTCTTATTTCGCGCAGATCAATTTAAACTGCTAAAACTAAAGGGTTATTACATTGTATGTGACCTCACCAAGAAAAATCTGCAACAATCTAAAACAATATCTGTTTTCTATAATGTTGCAGGTTTCGAAATATTGACATAACTACCTTTTCATGTTTTCTCTTTTTTTAATACTTCATACAGGAATAGACAATGTTCAATTGCATGCTCAGTCTTCTACAAGTCTAATTTCGCGCATCACCTGCGCGAAAATACCCGAATTACCCCTAGTAAAAGTTGGCCATATTGGTTTTTGGGCCCCCACATCCGTCCTATTGATATTTCAATGTGGCTCCCCTTCCAGATTTGATAGTTATGCCTCAGAGGTGCCTCATACCAAATTTGGTGCTTTTATCCGCCACGTAACGATATCTCAAAAAAATGACCTTAACATACCCCACTACAACTTCATGCAGGATGAGAAGGGGAATAATAGTACTATATAAAAGTTATGATAGACTATGAGCTTATGGTGCAAGTTCAAATCCAAGACGGAAATTGAATGGGAAAAATGGAAAAAAATTAGTTTTGTTATAACAAACGTATTTCATTTTAGGCTGTTTACAAATGATTGTCTTACGATAGGCCTACCTTAATTGCTTAATATACATACCTCTATGGATGCAGCTAGTTCTTAACGTGCAACTAAAACAATTGTGGCAAGGTAATCTATATCAATCCACGTAAACTGTCCTTAGAATTAGACTCACAACTTTAAATATTCGAATCAAAGTAACAAGATTGATAAAAAGACAAGCTGGAATGAACCAGTTTAAGAAATATAACTATTCCACGAATACAGGGTAGCTTTTACATACATCATGACGTTCATATTATAAATGTACTTGTTCGATTACCTTTTATTCCCTTTGATAACCAATCACTCACCTGTGTATAGCTGCTGATAAATCCTGTTGGATTTCCGTCACATAAACTTACTAGTTCTTAACATGGGTCATAATTTACAGTGGCATCTCTGAAGCAGGTGAACGGACATAACGAAACTCCATTTTCACATTTGTTCTTATGTGTATCCGGATGTTGGTCACTCCGAGAGAGAGCACACAGTCGGAGGAGGTTATATTGTACACACCACGAGTAGGCAGCGTGAAGGTTTGGCTGACCACTTGGCTCGGGTATAGGATTATGACGGATTATCCGAGATCTAAGATATTGTTATTATGTATATCTGCAATTGAGAGTGCACGGCTTAAATATATTTCAGCTACAGGTTTTTGTAATATCAATAATTTTCTTAGAGAAAAGCCAACAAAAATCCATCAATTTTTCATACATTCATTGAACGCTGAAAAACAAACACTACGTGCCAAAGTATATATCTTTACCTTTTATGCTTGTTATGAACTCACGATAGGTTAAAAACTGGATAATCCCTTGCCAGAAAATGAGAACGGCAGGGCGCTGTGTTCGTTATTGTACTCATATTAATTCCAAAACAATAGCTATGTTAATTCTTCTCCTTCGAATTGTTTTAGCTCTGAATCTGCCTTTATACAAAGAGTGGTGTGAATAATTACTTACAAGATCTTGATAGGAAAACGGTGTTCGCTGGATCCAATGTACCTAAATGAGATTCTGAATTCTTGCAACTAGAAAATAGTAATTGTAGGTGGTAAAAGGCATTAGGCTTAGTCACATGCCACTTGGAGAACTGCCTATGGCAAAACCAGGCCTATTGTACTTATGGGACCTGCATACGACGAATGAAACAGGCTTGATAAATTGGACATCGGTCAATTACACATAGAAAGCGTTTTGCTTTGTTGGCCCATTATAAGCACCTTTACCTTATAAATCCCTGTACTTGAGTGCGGGAAGGAACTGCTAATGCAAAGTAATAAACTTTATTATTGGCACTTCCAATTCAGAATAAAAACATACATCCGTTTAAAACCCTGAGCAAGCTCATAAGAATTTGTTTACTTCCTGTCTGTAAGTTGATATTAAGGTTAGACTACTGTGATGAGGGGCCATTTCGTTCGTCTCGCAAAAATTGTAGAATAACCTTTTTCCTTCTATCTACCTTAATATTTGTTATACATCATTAGATAAATATTGGAATAGATTATCTTATGATATAAATGATATAATTAAGGGTCATAGAATAGAAGTAAAAATTGATCGGAAATGTGAAAATAATGTTTTATACCTAACTTTTTTTGAATTGAAATATCTCGGTCAAGAATGAAGTGAACCCCAAAATATTTTGTATACATATAGATAACACTCATATGGAGGGAACCGTGTCTCAGATTTCTTATTTAAGACCTAGTTTTGATTTTATGAAATCTAGAAAATGAAGTTGTAAAAATTTACAAAAAAAGACAAAAAGTTACCCGTTTTTTGTCATAAAAACAAAACTATAGTCTAAATTGATAATCTGAGACACGGTTCCCTCCAAATGAATGTTATTGACGATAGTACCAAATTTTAAAGTTTTAAAAATAATATTGAATTAGAAATCTTTGTTAAAAAAATAAAAGTGAAAAAATGCGATTTTAATTTATGTTTTTCAAAGTCCATATTTTTCTTAAACCTGTCATATATAATGAGATACAGAAAATTACCAGCTTTCATTTGATGTATTACACATTGCAATATCATGAATAGCTACGGAGATATTGCGTTTTTCGTAAATTTACTGCTCATCACCGTAGTCTAACCTTAAAGCTTCAGGCCACAGAGGCATTTATCAATAATTATGTAGGCCTATATTGAAAAGAATACCATAAACATAAGTATATAAACATGTGGTACATTCAACAAAAGTAATGACCTTACATGCTGTTGTAGAGATTAACATTTACCAAATGCAAACTGCATGAGGTACTTCCACTAACGACCTTGTTTGTTGTTCTCCATGAAAACCAACATCTCGTATATCACAATAAAACCAGGAAACTGTGTGGATATATGGCATGAACGTCCACTTTGCCATGAATTAGATTGGCGGAATGTCCAACGAGGGCGATAGGGAGCTGTTAAAGTAGGCAAAGGGTTCCACTGATCTGAGATCGTTGGTGGTGGTGAGAGGTGTTCCGACCAGCCAGGCGATCAACCAGGCGGCCCAGCTGCTCATTTGTCCGTCGCCCTAAATTCCTGAGGCGCTCACAGTATGATTATTTGTAATGGGCCGTATCAGGCGGCCACCCACCTACATGGTGTTCCGGCAGAGGGCAGAGCTGGTAGGGCTGGACCTAAATAACGGCTTTTTATCCTGAAGGTCCTCCGCCACGTCGCACATCAAACACACTCATTACGACTCGGCCGAGCCGGGCGAGGCGACGCCCACCGCTACAGGTCTTTTTAGCAAAGCCCTGTCACCGGGCGGAACACGTTTAAAACAATAATAACGAGTAAATGTCATTCATAGTCGGCTAGAGTAAATGAGTGTTATTTATGAGACTTGCTATTATCAACTACCCATGTTGGTCCTTTTTAAATGTTTACCACGTGGAATTTTACTTTTATTTTGTTCCGTCCGCTTCCCAGTCAGCCAATGGCAATGATATTTTTCCAATTAGTGCATACCATCGCAAAACCTATATCCACTGTTAGTGTTCAGCACAATTAATCTCATTTCAATTCATTCCATGACGACATGCAGTGCTTAAATGTGACCGGCTATTGCGTCTGCCGTTGAAGTTAAATCTGACAGCAGCCGTCCGGTTTTACCTAATTAATATTTGAATTGATCTTGTGAAACATTGATGACAGTGCAGGGCTGTCGAAGCCACAGCGGAAGCCACTTGGTTGGTTGGCCTCCCCACCCCCCGACCCCCACCCCCAATTCCCCTCAAAACCCAGATAGCCATTCATCAGCCAGGCCTCTGTGCGTGGGCCGAGGCCCAGTCACTCACAATCTCTGTTTCACTGCATGGGCCAGCCTCGCCACTGGATGGGCTGCCACCAGCTCCACCAAGACAGGTTCTCGGGTAAGGTGAGAGCGGCTCGCGCCTTCCGATAGGAGGCCCTCGTGCCCGCGGGCTCCACCGGTTATTCCACTTTCCATGCGGAGGTTATAACCCTTCTGACTCCACGTAAACACACACTCAAGGCCGTAAAGTGATGGCATCGACTTCCAAGGGCGTCTCCCAGTACCCCGATCATTCACCTCAGACCTCTTTACGGGTGTCGACGGCTGAGGGCGATATACCCACAAGGGCATCTCTTACCTCTATAAACCTTTCACGTCTGACCGAGAGTTGAAAAAAGAGGCTTGGAGGAAATTCTCGGGCTTTTTAAGTGTAAGCAATTTACCTTCAGTTCAATATTGTGAGGTTGCATGCCGGGGAATGATCTCAACGACTATTTGAATTGTAAACGTTTTGGCTGATATTTTAGTCATGCACAGAGACGATACGGTCATTTTTACGGGAGAAAAATATACGGCAACAGATGAGATACGAAAACCGGTCGGGCTAGACGGTACCGGTCCTGTATAGGCTTCAATTGGAAGGGATCGCCATTGATCCTACAATATACATACATTGAGCGGGGACGGCCCAGTGGCGGTGTCCGCATGTGCCTGGTGTCGGCCCGTCTACCCACCAGTCACTCACCCACTCACTCACTCACTCCCGCCACCAGCCTCCGAGGTCCGTCGTTCCCCTCCTCCAGTAGCAACCTCCTCCTGTCTCTGCCCGGAGTAAAATAAGCCCGGGAGCAATACCCGTATACCTTGGAGATATTAACGAGCCGCAGGTCATACTCCACACCCAGCTGGTAGCCGCGGGGTCCGGGGTGAGTCGGCGGAGGGGAGTGTGAGGCTGGAGCAGTGTGGCATTAGTCAGGAGGAAGAACCCCAAACCACACACGGACACCGGAGGAACAGGAGGCACTGGAGGAACAGGTCTTGCCGCACTTTCCACGGTTTGACATGTTTCTGGATGGTCTAAAGGACCACTGGTTTTACGCTGTACAGTGATGGTAAGTAGATGTACATTTGTTTTATTGATAGAGTTGCATTAGTGGGTCATGATTAGTGTTGTTGATCTGTTCTCTCTCAATATGTCTGTTTATGGTAGCTGTAGGATGGGCTTCATACTATCAATATCACACACATATACATACACGCACTCACACGCACTCACACACATAACTATAAGTACATCGCTCTCATCAAACACATACAATTCGAGTTGAGTTTATTTTTCTAGATCTCACTACTAACGATATACATTACATTCCCCCTCAGGCGTGACGGACCTATGTATCTTTACTTTATGTTTAGTTGAACTACTAAATCATACCCCAATTGTTTTTATTGTGCATATAGTTCACTAGTCTTACATTCTATGTGAATTTTTACATCAGTTCTACCCATTCTGAGCCTAACTTAGATACTATGTACATATTTCACCGTCCCATGTCATATATTATATTCAAAATCACCGTCGAGATAGTATTTGACAGACAGATGGTTGGACCATATTTACCATACCGTTTCTCACTGCCAGAGCCTGTTCTAGATTTCTCTGCCGCACACAACGAATACTCCAAACGCATACCGCATGCTCGGAGCAGGAGGCTGTGCACGCCCAGCGCGGGGTCATGTATGCTCAACGCGAGCTGAACTTGACTGACTTCCCAGGAAGGATCCGCGTGTTACTCATATAGAACTACCCCATTGCACCCCATGACTCTAGACAGTCGTCTGGCATTCGCCTAGACCGCGGAGCTACTATTTTCTTGTTGTGAGTAAGGCAGTGACAAGTTACATCAGTTACAGGATTTATCACTGAGAGGCTGGGATGGCAGGCCGTTGGCGTTACCTGCTCAAGGGACACATTTTTACCAGTATCTAGCGAGAAGGCCATAGAATATCAGTGCATAGTTATATCGAGATAAACACACCATTTTCCTGTCAGTATCAGCCTGCAACCCATTTTTATGTCGACTCATCAGAGCAGAGACAGATATCTAATAATCTTGCCGAGACGGTTTCCATTGAAAGAAATACTTTCCTTGCAGTAGTTTCTTTTGATCGACAGTGAAATTAGTTTGAGAAGCACGTTCCACGGAATTGTAATTGCCTGAAAATTTGTCTGCAGTAGACAGATATATCCATAGGGTATTAGACATGAAAAATCTTCTGAAAGCTGCGTTATTATGCAGGCTCTGGCAAACTGTTTCAGGCTCTAGTTGAATACAAATGTTAAAAACCGACGATGGTAAAACTTATTTGGTAAACCTTTTTAATTGGCCAGCTACTATTTAAATGAGTAATGATAGCCGACGTATCCATCGCTATTTCATTATCTCATTAGTGGGAATCCATGACTTCATTTAGTATCGATGGACCAGGGTTACGTCATGTTAGAAAGAGGCTTTTGCCCATTACTTGGTTAATTAGGTTCCATTTAGTCCTGTAATTATTATTGCATAATATACCTTCATTCTCTTGTTATCTTGCACGTCGGATGATTGGTGTTGCTTTAAGTAATGGAGAGTAATAGAGATTATCTAAGACTAAAATGTAAAAGAGTGTTATTCACAGAGCTAAAGCAATAATTATCATGTATGAATATAGGTAAAACATGCAATCTAGCAAATTTGGATGATTATACAATTAATCATAAAGAAGATATCATAGATGTTACAAACATGCATCTACATACATGTGTTTATATCAGAGTAACCTACTCTGAATAATATTTAGTGCCAACAGGGCCGTTCTTCTGAAACGTGAGCCAGTAGATTCATCTATGTTGCATGAAAAGGACATATGGACACATGTAAACAAAAATACAATACCCCATAGTCCTCAAAATTACCATTTTATGGTGGACTTTGTTAAAATCAATGCTATAGTATATATATTCGATATACGTTAGATACAGCTGACATTGTGCATACATCTCCAATGCAAACTAATTATGAATCTCAAGAGTTTTAAGAACAGTAAGTTCTGAAAAGATATATTTTAAATATATAGGTCTATGTTTATGTATACCTTATTTTCATCAGAGAAATAATGCTGACTAGTTAGCTGGTTAGAGAATAAATCTCATTTCATAATCTCATGGACTATTTTTCTAGGTCTCAAAATTGCACTGATACATGGGATCAAATAATACTCGATTATACTGAACCACTTAATGGACACAATGATTCTATGATATCGGACGTTGCAAGACCTTAGGCTGCCAAAAGTAGTATCCAATAGATTAATATCTAGAGCTAGAGCTAGACACTTGCATGATGGAAAAATCATTATAAACACTATATGTATGAAATCATAATTTATTTTAACACCCAATTCTAGTCACTACGAACGAATTGGATGAAGCGTCTTGATAACGATTTCAAAGCAAATCTATTGTTTTTTCAAGTTAATGGGACCCAAAACAATAAGGAAATCTATTATACTGCTACATAGAAAGAATTAAGACAGAGATAAGACACCCATACAGTAACAATTGCTTCCATGGTAAAGTTATCCCATAAGCAAACTTGCTTGAAAAGGTGGCTCAAATTTCTGGAGAATGGCCAAGCAATTAATTCTACTATATACGTATAGTTATCCTCAAACGCCGAGCTGAGATGTTAAACAGACGTTCCCATTCTTAAAAGCCTGATGTATGCCCAGCACTATGTCATATTCAGACACCTAAGCGATAAAGTCTATAACATTTGACTAGTCTAGTACATGTAGTCATAATGCAGTCCAAAAATAGACCCCGAACAAGTCTATACAGTCTATATAGCCCTCCTGCCCATAAAGCATGTTACACGTCAGTTTCATGGGTCATCCGTACTACGGTGCATGATCCAAGACGCTGCAATGAATCAACTCTACCTTATCATGAATCAGCTGGGGTCCATGGGGGCAGCGGTGGGAGATGATCGCCTCGGCCCACGGCACACGCTCCGCCCACCACCAAGCCTCCCGAGCTGCTCGCCCTGGTCCCACTGCTAACGTAACCGCCAACCCATATGCTCACATCGACTCATCCCCACGCCATAGAAACGCATAATATTGTTAGCCCGTTTGATGTATGACCTCACGGGCCTCCCTTTCTGAATATATCCAGTTTGTTGTGTTAACATTATGGATGGGATGTATCCATCACTTACTTCTGCATGGTTCCAGTGAGGTCTTTATTGAGTAATGACTGTACACTAGTTAGTTGGCACGTTCATTGGATGCGACTACGCACTCAGTCAGGAGTCCTTTGGGAATCCCAATGCAATTAATTATCTTGGTTTGTGATTAGGCAACGCAATCGTATTAGCCTGTCTGTCAGTAATATGCCTATATGAGGACAAGGCATACCTATCAGACTACATCTACTCCGGCAATATTGCCCCTTTTTCCAACCTGTAGTGCCATATCTGACTCGAAGGTGCATCATGCACAGAAGGAGATATACATGAATACTTCATTTACAGATGGAGGGGGTCCATCCTGAAAGCCAGGATGCATCGGGCACTATTCAAGGCCGGACTAAGTAATGCTACAGGCTCGGGAGGGGTCGAACATCCTCCTGGGTCTCCTCCAGCAGGGGTAGGAACCTCTCCTATACCCAGATAGCCTGGGATCCGTCCATTTACCTGTGGCTCTTCACCAGGTCGACTGGTGGGCAAACAGTCACGAGCCAAGGAAGGATAACCCCTGTAATTTGTTTAGGAGCAATGACCCCGTTAGACAGAGTGGCTCGCCGAGCAGTTCCAGCGTCGGGGCCGAGCAGCTAGTTAGGCACGGCGTGAGGCAATATCCATTTGTGAGGGTGGCGCCGAGTCGTCCCTGCAAGGTGCTCGCCAGTAACTCCTATAGGGACTGAAAGCACCTTATACCAAATCTCATCAGCTAGGCTGAAAGGGAATTTGCTTAGGCTGAGTGCTTTACAGCTTTGCCACATTTAGGCTTGGTTTATGTTCAGGGTGAAGAGATTCATTTGAGAACTTGCTTGGGGTTTATCTGATTAGTGTGACACCGCTATCCTTGAACCTGATTTCTTATTATAACCACCCATACATTCTGCGGGTTCTGTGCGTTAAATGCATTAAGGGGTTAAACGATTACCAAGAATAACATTGGTCCTGGCTATTAGTAGTTTATCAGTCCTCTGTTATTCCAGAGGTCTGCCTGGAATTATCAGGAGCCTCTGGAGTTCTGTTCAGAGGTTGAGCCTGACCAGATTGGCTTAGTTATATAAACTACCTTCTAGTGGTCCTTGCGAGGTACCGACATTTGCGTTGCTATTGGTAACCTGTACACCACACTATACATCTTAGCCCACTAAACACGATGAAAGTTATATACCATACCTGTAGCAGATATTTAACATATATATATGTATATGCCGCTAATAAATAGATAGCGACATAATGCGTTTATAAAACAATGTCCCCTCACTGCAATTGAGTATGCCACCACAACAGTAGTTATTTATAGATACTTAATCATACGTATCACATTACACCCACTCTATTTTTTCTATCTGATCCTGGCTAATTTCAGCACTGTAATGCTAAAATGCTAAACGGTATTTTTCACCAAAATATATCTTTATATTCTAAGCATCACTCATTCACTAACATACTGATTGAAAGTATTAATGCTTTCCATAGCAACAACGTTTTTTTTCTAAAACTTTTACCATACGAATGAAGCTGGAAGAGTTAAAGAGGCCTGCATAGTTCCCATTGACTACAACAAATGCCGACCACGATAAGGGTTCCTTATCTCCCCGTCCCCGACTATGGATATTGCCTGTGTGCGTGAGCAAGTACATTACTTTCTTTTTCAGAAGTAGATCATGTGAGCGATTAGAAGGCCAAAGGCAATTTAGTCGTTTTATGTTCTGTCCTACTCAAACGAAGTGCAGTATATTCAAATGATATTTACAGTATGAAGTACGCCTTTAAGATATTCTTTTTAGGTCAGATCACTTCAGACAAAAACTGTTTAGATTAAGTTTTTCAAGATATTCCCTGATATCGTTTCCAAGAGAACGATGTATAATTTTATTATATTTATATTTGTATTCATGGAAAATGAAATTGCATTTAAGTATTTTTATGCATAGCAAACATGACATAACCAAATGAATGAAAACATAAATTCAATATCAAAAAAGGTTAAAGTGCTCGCAACAATGGAAAATATGCCAATTGACACAGAGACTTCCATAAAGCGCATCATATCACGAAGAGTGCTTTTATGCCATGACATATAATTTTGCCTGTGAAAAATGGAATGTTATCACGGTATCTATTCAAATGAAGAAACGATTGCAGCATTTGGAAAACAAAACAGCCCAGTAGGGCTGCTGCTCGGCAAGCTTAAGGAAAGTAGTCCTGAGTCTGAGTCCTTCATATGACCTGTTTGACCTTGTGAGTAGTTCAGTGAGCTGCTCGACGTCACACCGAGCTGATTGAGCCGGGGGTGATTTACAAAGCTGGCCCAGGTAGGATTGTCCAACTACCACGTGCAGAAGGCGTATTTACACGTGAGCGTTAACGAGTACAGCAATTCCCAACCCCATCGCCCCTTAAATCCATCACCCCTCACCTATACCTCCCACCCACACTCAACCGTCGATCACCCTATACGCCCACGCGCCTGCGGCTCCTAAGGGAATTCAACGCGTGACGTCATAATGACACAGGTCCGGTACCGCTTGGATATGATGTCTTAAATTGGGATTGAAGGATACACTATGGGGCCCCGGACGCGGTCGGGGTATCTGTCCGGATCGATTCTGGGGTTGCCTGCCCAGCCCAGTCTTTCTTACATAATTGGCCAGCTGCCACAGGCCCTACTACTGAGTCCAGCAATCGGATCACCCAGCAGCCCGGCGCCCACTCAGCCGACATACCTAGAGGGATAGAGCTCATTAAACCTCATATCGTATCATCTTTTTGGGTTGAAAAAGATTGTTTAAAATAGAAAGAAGACATGAAGCATGCGTCGTGTTTCTTTTGGTTAAAATCTAGAACGGATGTGGGTGATAGATCGTCGGAAGGGTTGGTTGCGACATACAGGATATATCACAAGTACCAAGTATAGATTATGTTTTAGAGTTTGCCATGAATTCCTTTTTGTGTGTCTAGGTAGGCCAGAATATTGCACAGATGTAATTTCCAGTGAATGCCCACAAAAAGGAGATTTCGCGAGAAATGGTTCTATGAGGTGTAAAGCGATAACAAGTAAGCGGAACCAAGTAGGCACTATAATACCTCACCCTTCTTAACCTGCCCACCTTGCTTATAGGAAAGCCACCGCAGCCAATCCAGCGGTTGGCTCTAATGGCTTCACCAAACAGTCTGATAACCTTGGGGCACGGGGTTTCTGCAGCAATGATAACCTATGGTAGTGAAATCTCCTCTGTTGCTCCACTTAAACACTCACGTCCTTTTTCTTGGCTCGTTAACCAACACGTCTAGTAGCTTGTTTACCAAGGGGGTGTGCCAGACCATTGCGTAATGCCCACTTGAGGGTTTCCTGGGTCTGATTACTATGGATACGAAATCTCAGCTTCGTCAAACACTTTTGCTTTCTTACGAACGTGCAGAGGTTATTTTCTAAAGCTCCACGGCTTGCCGAGTTGTCGTTTTTGAATAATTCCCATTTCATTTAAATGTTAAAGGGTCGAGCAATGGCGCAGTGCTTACAAACACCACCGGGACTTGGCTTCCTTTGATCAAAACGGTAGAATGTAGATTTATTAAATCTCAGGTGGCATATGTACGACTACAAGGATAATGATACATAAATTTAGTATTGCATTGATAAAATACATTCCATGATCATCGTCACATACCAGTAAAGACAGGCTAATAATTCCGCTATTCAAATTTACTTACTGCATGTTGCAGCTGCACAGCAGCTTTCAATATTAATGAAAATCAAACAATGTATGACACGCATGACAGTCAATATTGTTGTATAACCATGCAATGTATAAACGGCCATCCGATAATAATCAAAATCTCAAAAACAATAAACCCATCGTTTGTCCAGCAAAACGTTGTCCGTATAGTAGATATGGTAATCTGTTGATCAAAACTGTTATTGCAGGAGAATATCTTATTCCAGATGATATTGAGCCCTTGTTGTTTTCCTTGCAGATCTGCGTATCGTGCTGGGGGCGCTGGTAGTGCTGACGTCATAATTCGGCCATTAGGCGTCCCGGGGGCTTCTCTCTTGTTGTCCCTGAGGTAACCTTCTACGTGCTCTCCATGTGGCATGTGACTGTTCCACCGAATGCTCCTCCAGGATATGGTCAATAGTCATCACCAAGTGAGCACACAGGAGTTCCCACTTGTGGTGGGAAAACCTCCAGAGGGGCCAACTGTTATTAGAACTAGCCACCCCTGACAGTTATCAGCACCTCATAGAGTGAAATTAAGACCAACAGCAGACCACAGGCAGCTGCCTGAATCCGGTCAGCGTCGTGGTTTGCTATTACTTAAAAAGATCTGGAAAAATAGTATTTACAAGACCGTTCCAGTCTGGAATAACGCCGCGTAATTTCTCGTGGGTAGGCGCTATGGATTCCAGGATGTAGGGTTTATGAGGCATTCCACATGGAATTTGGAAGGGCTTTCCAATTTGCCATGGATTTGTGAGAGGGATCACGTTATATTGGACTGCATCAGACCTGCTGATACCATGTCTCGCGTGGCTCTCAGTGCAGTCATACTGACGCTGGACGTCGCTGCGATCGCCGGAAACGCCATCGTTATTTTGGCGTTCATCATGAACAGGAAGCTGCGAAAACCCAGTGGATGTTACGTCACCAACCTTGCAGCTGCCGACCTTTGCATGTCATTGGTCGGTATTCCTTTTTATGTGACGACTGTGATCCAAAACCACTGGCCCCTCGGGGATTACTTCTGCGCCGTGTGGACTGGGCTGGAGAGGGTTTGCAGCCTGGTGTCCAATTTTGCCATTGTAGCCATTTGCTTTGATCGCTATTGGCTGGTGACCAAATCATCTCACTATCTCAGTAAGCATTCCGTGAAAAACGCACGGTGGAGGATCGCTGGTATATGGATCATGGCCATTCTTCTCCGTGTGCCTTTTGTGATATATGGCACGCTGGAGACATGGGGTAAACTATCCCCTCTGTCTGTTTGTGATCCGCAATCCTCCTATGATGTGCCCTTCCAAGTGGGACTTTACGAATACGACACCATATACACTCTGATTGCCACTTTAGGTGAATTTGTGATACCTCTGATGTTAATTACGGTATGGGGAGCGCAGGTCTATATCTATTTAGAAAAGAGGGAAAAACAGAAACTCATTAAGGCCGTTGAGCGATCGAGAGCAATGAGTTTGGATTTCACTTTCCCACAGAGAGAGCTGGCCTATTTAAATGATGAGCGTCGAGGCTCCAACCAAAGTCGGTCCAGCTTCTGGTCTCGCCTGTTGGTGCCCGACGGCCCCAAAAAGACAAATGCCAATGGACTTTCGCGCAGCCGCGACACAATTGCCGGTCCCCTGTCCGATTTAGATGAGGACCCTCGCGAGGATAAATGCTGCTCTCAATACCTCAATTCGCAAATGCAGAATGGCGACGCCACTGGCTGGAACAGTGGCGATAAGTCCTCGTCAAATTCTAAAAGAGTAAATATTGTGTTAGATACCGCATCGGCAGGCAGTGATAATGGGTCCAAATTGTTTGATGATCAGATATCCAGTTCGGATAAAATTTCCAGAGCAGCGAATAAGTCAGGGTTATATGACAGGAACAAAAGTAACCTCAATACCATCGGGCGTAAATCAGTCAGTCTCAATACACTACAGGCATCGACGGAATTCCTCCAACCATTAGCCAACAACCCCAAGGCCTTCCCTACCAGCAAATCCACCCCCAGCATAATTCTCACCACATTTTGTGATGATCACAATGAAGTAAGCACCCCGGGTGTTGTCCGGAAAGGAGGTCATTTACCACTGCAAGTTTCATTTTCCCTTGAAGTAGATGAGAAGGAAAATGAAGGAGAATGTTCCGAGTGCCAAGAGCAGACCCAGCCCGACTCTAAGCTGGAGGATGGCCAAGACCAAGATAACCAAGAGGCCATCAATTTGTTACAAGTTGGGGGTACGGACAAGGCAGTGAGTTCTCCTGGCTCTAGCCCGGCGAAGAAACCTCCCCGAGTGGTGGTTCGTGACGGCTCCACCGCTTCGTCATGTGATTTTCTCGATGTGCCCCCACGCACCCATTATCGGCCACAGACCAAGGACGGTGACTCGGATACGTCACCCAACGACACCACATCATCTGACGGACCAACCAGCGGAGGCCTTGACGGCGCCTCGTTAGGAGGAGCCACTGTAGAGGCGGCAACCAATGGTAGTTCTGGGCTGCTGGATACCCGCAACTCCAGCTTTAGCTCCTGTGTTTCCGACCTACCTGACAGTGTCTCCAGTATCATAACAGTTTCGGAGCCACCCTCTCCAGGCATGCGGAGACCCTCGGCCCAGGACCTGGCCAATTCGGAGGCTATCCAAAAAGTTCTTAACTCCAGGGCTCGCCAGAGATATCGCAGCTACCGCAGGAGGGCATTGATGACCATTCTCCTCATGATCTGTGTCTTTGTTGTGTTCCAGCTTCCCTACGTCATCGCCAGCAACGTCTATTCGTTCTGTACAAGTGACTGTATTCCTGACCCCATTTATGAGTTGGTGAATTGGTGGTACTGGGCTAAAATCCTACTGAACCCTTTTCTTTATGCCTACATTAGCCCAGAATTCAGGCGATACAGCTTGGGCATACTCAGGTGCAAATCAGTTGGCAAAAGCTAACTATAAAAAACATAATCAGATTGCTAATTTGAAAAGGAAACATTGAAATTGGACATAGATGTTCTCCAGGGGTTTAGAATGTCTTGATTGTTGTTCTATTGTTAGCATAGTAAAATTATTCCATTCTTTACATACATAGGCCTATATGAAACGGCGGCCATAGTTATGTTGTAAAATACACATTATACTCCATGTCAGACAATTCATAGTTTGTCAAATTATCTTCATCAAGTTCAACCAAGATAAACAAATAAATAAAATAGTGCAAATCATGCCAATTAAATTATCTTTTCACCGTGTCCTGTCGCGATTACGAAGTTGGTGAGATTAAACTGTACTCCCGTTTAGTGTATGGCCTAAGATTCAGTTGAAAGGCAAATATAGAGATAATTATAGTTCCTTTCTTTGTCTTATAGGCCTATATCATCATGTTGTCAAATAAAAATGAATCATCAATCAGAGGCTGCTTTCATGATTAATTTTGCTTGAAAAAATGATACTTCAAAACAGCCAGCCATGTCAGTTGATACTTCAATCATCTCAATTGTATGTAATTTGGTCGTCAGCTTATGCAGGTGCGTCTTTACCTGTAGACAGGCGTCTACCTGCAGTCTGTACGTCTCAATTTTCTTAAAAACGATCAGTTCGAATTGCTTTCGCTCTATATTTACCTTGCAGATTGTTTCCAAGGATGAAGAGAACGACCGGTCATTCAAACATCTTTCAAACACTACTTATAGTCACCATAGAAACGAAACAATTATCCGTTATATTTTTATTTTTCCCAGTGGTAATTCATAGATTTGATAAACAATTCAATTACATAACCAAAAAAAGTTCAGAAATGACGTGCATAATTTTACACAACAATAGCATGGATTGGTCATGGATATCGATATAGTTTACTAGAATGTGACCATACCATAATCTAGTAAGGCTATATATGGGTATAACATTGCAAGTAGCTCCATCAATAAAGTGACCCGTGTCTCCCTACTGTGGGGACAGCCTACAAGCTGGTTAAAGGTCGCTTTGTGCGTCTATTATTGATACACAAAGTGGCAATCTCCCTAACGCCCCCTCCTGTTTATAAAGGCTGCTTTCATACAGCGGAATAAAGTGCTTGGGTTGCCTTCTGCGTCTCTTGATATCACTGTCAACATATTGTCATGGGTTCAGCTTTTCTCAATTTAGATCTCCACGGGATGTTGGATGATATTGATACGTTCGAGTCATACAAATCTAAAACGCGGAAGTATTGTGTAAGTTGTACAAATTGAAACCAGATTGAATCTGCCCGTTCTTGCGAAAAGCCTTTTGTCAGCAATCTCCTTATTTGGTGCGAGAAGGCAATTTTGCGTTTGCGCGCAGCCTGATGTAGAACGAGCCAGAAATTGCATGGTTATGGAAATACTTATTTATTCATCTATTGTTTGCTGGGCATGCTCCTGTGCATTTCTGCGCAGATGAAGAAATATGTACATTAACCACCAGGGTATTGGTCTATACGCACTTGGTATTAGTGGTCACCTTATCTCAATATAGTAGAAAAAGAATATTTTGACACAACAAAAGAAAATAATCAATGACAACAATATTGTCATTGATTAGTTTTTGTCGTTTTTTTCCCCTTGCTGTTGTGATAAGATTTATGAAAATATGTTATGTTTATTTAATTGTTGATGGTTTCAACTACAGCAGCTTTAGCGGATAACACGATCTTTTGTGATTGCAAATTTGACCTTAAAAGGAAAGGAACAATGAAAGAGAACTGAATCATAAGTTGGATGGGATCAATTACTTTTTAATCTCATATTGTTTTGCCCTGATGCGTTTAAATCAGTATAATATATATGATATGATATCATTATAATATCTTATAATCATAATTGTATCAAAAAGCTCAGCTTTAAATCTGTAGACGCAATGAGAAAATCATCAAAAGCACGGTAAGCTGGGTAAGACTCTGTACCTTTTGTTCTAAGAATTGTAGCATTCAAGATCAGGAAGTATTCACGGAAATGTGCTGCACCACCCAGCCCACCTTCCCTGAATCCGCCGATACGGCGACAAAAGCCTTGGAAAGCCTCCTGTTGGCCCTCTCGCCACCTCTCGCCGAGAACGAGAGAAGACGAGAGGCCGAGCCATCGGTCACTCTCCACGCCCAGCCACATGTAAGGCAGCTGGCAATATTACACGTGGCTCACAAATGGAAATCGATCTCTCTCGTGGATACACTCTCCAAGCATTGTAGTGTTTGCTTTGCCATTGTCCGAATAAAACAGTGCCTGCACTCAAATATGGAGGGAGCATCATATGTGGCCGGACCTAGGTAAACATGGTGACAGTTTCAATGGTGCAGCTAATGCTATTGGTCTGTCTGGGCCACTGTAGTAGGATGGTTGAATCATCTGACCTCAACCTTGACCCCATTGTCAACTATCATTGCTGTAATTGCAACACCAAGGAATTTGTAACCATCATTTAAATTTCTCTCATTTTTATTAAAAATGAAGTATTGCTCTACAGATTGTACATAGTTAATAACTCAAACATTTGAAATGAACTGTATTTATGGGTGATGTGTTGAAATGATAATTATATCAATTTTATTGTTGTAGTTACTATTAACAGTGATAATGAGAAGAAAGCACATTAGGGTTCACTTTCATGATCAATAGGATCCATCCGAAAGAATACGTTCTGCTTCTTCAGTGAAACACATCATTTAATCATGAGGGAGGTAAGTAGGTCCAAAGATCTTCTAATCACAATAAAGCGAGACCGAGTGCAATCACAATAAGTGCCTTGTCTTCCCACAGAGGGACCAGTCTGGTAGTTTCAATGAATGATTTACACCTCTGCAGGTTGAATCCAATCCATCCTGACAATGTAGCACTTCTTCTTTAGCACGAAACTGCTGACCTCAGCATTGAATTTCAACGGATGGAGGCGAACCGGGCAAATTCTGAAGGCAAAACAAGTAAATGTTACAAATCTATTCCGCCAGCAAAACAGTGTATATTTCGGAAGAATATTTGTGAGCTTGTCTTGTTACTGGGACTAGAGGGGGAGCGTCTGACGTGTCACCTATATTAGATCCCCGGGGGTCATTTGGTACGATGTGGGATATATTGGGTTTGGCCAAGCTGTGCGGATTGCTGACGGCGACTAAAAGGAAAGTGCACGTCCCTCCATCATGTCATCAGCGGGGCCGACCTCACCTTACATATACTGTCAACTCCCGACCAAATCACATCACGTCTCCCCTGACACATAGGACTAATTGAATTACGAGGCATTGTGGTGACATTGTTACTCGTAAGTGCCTTATAGATCTAGATATTGTACATTGATAACGTTTGGCAAGTGTCAGCACAAATGGCTGATGAAGGCCTGACATTTATGATAATGGTGGCAGGTAGGGGAGTGAAGCTAAGGAATGGTCGAGGGGTGGTTGTATATTAATTTTTCTGTCAACAAAAATGTAATATAGATTCGCGAATCAAATATAGATTACTCCCTCCCCTTGCAGAACATACTGCTCTGGTGACAAATTGTTGGTGCAAATTGATAAAGTTTTCTAAAGGTTCCGTTGCAAGCTTGATAGTGTAAGTGTTACTCCATTATTTATTCTAATGTGTTATCTCTCCCTTATGATATTTCAGTACTAAACAGGAATTCATAAGAATCCTTTTTATTTCTAATGACCGTTAAATGGAAAAATATAAGCTACGGAAATACATATTCCTATTGAGAGACGCAAATGTACAGACATTCAGATTTCAGAGCAAGCACTGCGAAATTTCCACGAAACTGAATAGGAAATTCTCCAAATTGTCGCTAAAATCTTTTTGCATACCTTCATAGTTGACCTGGCCGTCCCCGTCGAGATCGACTGCCTTCATAATGACGTCAAAGTCTTCTTCCGTGAGGCAAACCCCTTCTTTCTCCAGGGCTGTCTTGGCCTCCTCCTTGGAGATAAAACCGTCGCCATTCAGATCGTGCTTTCGGAACTCGGCCACCATCTGCCTCTTACACAATTTGGCGTGGCCCACGCGGGAGGCCAAACTTTGAAAGTCAGCCAGTTTGAGCTCGTCTCCCTCTGAATATTTGAATTGCAATAGTTTTTTACCAACAAATTATTACACAGCACGTACGCACTGGTAATGAAATATCCACACCTGCAGTTGTTTATGGCCTGTTATCAATTTTTGTTCTTATGTTGTATTTTTGCACTGTATAACAGTCGCCATAATTGTGCAAACTATTTTCAATTTTATAATTTTTGTAGTACTTGTTTCCTTTATGATTTCTGTTTTATCTAAGCAAATTATTACTGAACTCCCAGTAAAATAGAAAGAATCTGACATTCTGCCTATTCTGAATACAAACTGTAATTTATGCAGCCTATTGAATTATTAAAAGCGTTCTATTTGTCGTAAATATTTTATAGGATTCTGCAACAGCACACGGTAGCACGGTCACTTTAGTTCTAAACCTGCTAGGACACTGCTTTAATAAAGTGTTTCAGGGGGAAATTCAAGTAGATTCCTAAGCCTGTGGGGCAACTAGGTAACTGTTGGAATCTTAAATTTATCTCTTTTGCAGACCGAGCAAATAGGTGAAATTGCATTTTTGGAGGTGATGTCACCTAGGCAACTTTATTCATTTGAAACATATTGATCTCGCGCCCGTGACACATTCGAATTCATTCCTGGAAGACTTGCCTTGATGGTCCTGTTTATTATAAATTTATATTGAGAAGATATATCATTTCAGTCCCAGCTATAGAGCCTCTAGATCTTTTTAACACTGTAATAAATAATTGTATAGTTGTCACTGCCTTACCGTTGAAGTGATTAGATTTCATTGCCTCCTTAATCTCTTCTTTTGTCATGTCTAAATCCAGCTTTTTTAATACGTCGCCCAAGTGGCAGAGTCGAACCTTTCCGTCTTTTACAAAGGGAGCGACTGCACTTTCTACATCTAAACATAGATGATACATATTAAAGAAACATAATGATACTTCAAAGGTACACTAAATGGAAACATTAAAACGAACAACACGCGTACAGATTATACTAGGCCTTTAATACAAACTGGTGAGTCAATTCAACTAAAAAATTTGACTACGAGTTCACCATATCAATTTCTTACCATTATCACTTCTTAGTGAACAGGCAGATGGGTTAGCTTTTTCACTAAGCTCATCAGATCAGTAATTTGTATTCATATGTAAATCACTGACTATCAGTTCTTATAATGTTCTGATACTAATAATAACTGTTGAATACACGAATCATTGTTTTCAAAGTGAACATTATGTTACAGAGTTTACATTGTAGATAGCATTGGACGCTGTGAGGCTCCTGTTAGTCCTATAACCCATGCACTTGTATGTCAAACCAAGATCAATTTTGTATAGGCCTACGGTCGTTAGGCGGTCATCCCCTTCTGTGTAGCAAACAGGTAAAATACCCATTATCAGCGGTAGCCCGAATCGCCCGAGCTGCTCAACTATACATGCAGTCATTCACTCACCTGTATCGCTGAAATCCTTCATTTTGCTGCACCTGTCAAAGTCGACCTGCAAGGTGTGAACAACACAGTCTATCATAACAAAACTGCCCAGACCTGGAGCAAAGTGAGGCAAGAAAGGCATAACTTTCTATGTGAATAATTTCATAGATTATATTCTGATCCTAAGGGTTGTTTGTATGGTCAATGATTTTATCTGGTCATCATTGAAGGATAAACCTACCGTGATGTGATCCCGATGATGTCTGTATTCGAACAACGTGTCTCCAGGGCAACCCAGCATACAACCACCTGTATACACTACAGTTGGCTATGAATAATTGATTTTCGTGCAAGGCCTCAGAAATACCACCGTTGCACTCTGACACTTTGCACATAAGCGTCGGTTATTCACATAAGCGTTGGTTGAGTCCCTGTGTGTATGGACACACCCTAACCTAATGTGTTATCCACCAACGATGGAAAAAATCCTAGGCGAAATACACTATACGGACTGGAAATGATGTTGTGTATCATTTGGCTGATTTGAGTTTTTTAACTATAAAATGCGGACAGCAGGGATGTAGGGGGAAACTAATTAATTTTAATGATTGCAGTGCATATGTATATATGCTTATGGTCTTTTAAATTACAGGAGAAAATAATATATCTAAGATGTTTCTGTGCCACCTCTAACATTCTACATGTGTCTCCAGCTTAATAGGAACATAAACAAACAATTAAAACTGTAGATAACTCATGATTGCACAAGCTTTCTTTATGTGGTGTAGTTGAGGAAACATCAATCGTGTTAAATATTGATATAGGACCTCAGGCCAACCATATCAATATAATATTGCTTCAGAACACCTGCTGCTCAGGTACTTTATAACAATGATTATTATTGATTTAAGGTTTCAAATGATCGGTTAAGTAGTCATGTATTGTAAGAAGCCACGTTGTAGTACAATATAAGAGACTTAGTTGCGAGGCAGCTTGGTGGCAAATATCCAACATTTCATTGAATTTTATTTTATCTTTTCCAACGTGTGGCTAAATCATTACTATGTGCCGAGCATTATCGAATTCTACGGAGAATCTTTGCAACCATGATATTATTGTGTCTGGTAGAGAAGGGTTTGATGCTACAAAGATTGGGGGGGAGGGAAGAATTCCATGTAATTCAGCTCAGAATGCAAAATATATATCCAAATGATACTTCTAGCTACTTCAACAAGTAAACCATATATATGAACCCAATATTCATACGTCTAATGTGGGTCTTAGATGGCAAAACGATAGCTAAGGTATTAAAAGTCACTCGACTCAACCCTCGCCCACATTATAGCATGATAAATATAATGCCCAAGCCTATCTTGCTCGCGCCAGTGGGCTGTATCTGTAGTATTGCTCCCTTGGTGTTATTTTGGGCTCCTCCCCCATGCTCCCTGCATTACTAACACCATCAGACGGTTTTCATATAATATATATGTTTATCCTTATAAAGTAAGCATGTGTTTTCGTCCTGTATGGATAGCATTGGTTTGAAATAGGCTATGTTTCCAATAATATATGAAACATGAAAAACACCCATGTTTATAGTTAATCATTCTCGACCACATTGAAATAACAATTCTAAAGTCTGTATTCCACTAGGCGATTCTGCTGATTACTGGTATTTGGGCAATTTATCACTTTTTACCAGTGATATGGTAAAATGCTATGCATCCTATGCATCATTTTAAGGAGATATTCCCACTTCTGAAGGTTGAAGTTAGGAGTAAAATCAGCTAGTGGAATACAACTTTAAATCACTGATGACATTTACCTGTGGCTCTTTCCATTCGATTTCCAGCCTTTTTGCACTAGGGATGAATGAAATATGATTTATTTTCCTTCTAAAATTAGTTAATACGCCTCATCTATCAACAATCCACGCGCAAATGGCTCCAGCACTCGCCCCCAATCGCCCCACTCCTACTGCCAAATCTACGTTATTTATTGCCAGTTATCATCCGCTACACTGTGAATGTACCCACATCTTCGCGCATTCCACGTGCTACTGTTTATTTGCGATCAAATAGAAATGAAAATAAAATGTACGACACTATGATAGCTTGAAAAGTATGTTTAATCCTATAAATGCGCGGAAATTTGGTGGCACGAAAGTATACGGACAGAAATGGCGTGATATTTCATTAAATCGAATCGTGGTGTGGCTGAACCATCCGTTATTATTTCTATAGAACATAGATTCAGTTTTGTTAAAGATGGGTTTTCATATACGACAATGAAGTATAATAGTTTTTACGTCAGCTAAAGTGTGCTTCATGTGAGGGGATCTAACATAATTATACTGACAAAAATTAAGGAAAAAGAAGGAGTTTCAGCTTGATCACATTGGAATCTCCGATCACCTTTATATTTCATCTTAGTCCATATCAGTTTTATTAGGTATACAGGCAATTAGTATAAATTTAAAATCTTTAATCTATTTTTTATCGACAGGCAACAGAATTCCTGCTGGCATTGAATTCGTTGCAGGGTTTATACACTTTACATGACTGTTAGGAGAAGATAGAATATATAATATATATTATATATACTATATGTATACTCACTGGAGGTGCCTTTTACCATTAATCTATGTCTCATCCTAAATCTCCATACCCACCTATGCGATTTGGATGTTGGCAATCGTGTTTTCATCTTATCACCTGTCAGTATGTTGTATTGAAATGAGTATGCTTTATCGCCGCGAAAATCGACCGACGATTTTACCAGCGATTTTTTCAAACATAATTATTTATTTCAGTACAGAATAAAGATTGACGATTGAAGGAAAATACCATCGCCGAGGGCCAAAGTGTCTTAGTGGTTATGGGGATTTCAGATGTCATTGTCTTTTCATTACAATAAAGATCAGGGTCGATGCCGCAACTAAAAATCAGCATACCCACGGAACGATTTTGTCGGCCACCAGTGGTCGGGGGATGCTGATCAATTACAAAATCGGGGGTCTCTGTTTCTATTACGCACAACCTGGGTGAAGGGAGCCCAGTAATGACAGGATCACCTATTGAATCGCCACTCAAATCGTCGGGCATAATATCAAACTTGCTTGATATCCAAGTCACCCGACCAGTCGCCAAACAGTTTTATCGGCGATGCCGCCACTGCTTTCAGATTGCAGGTCGCCCTACTAAGTCACTCCATGGGTATGCAGCTTTACAAAGACAATATGATATAATATATACATCTGTACGTGTTTAATTTTTTTTTAGTCAAGGTGATTTTGTTATTCAAAATTTTCAAATGTCAGGTCGAGGTTGTGAAAGTATTAATCCAATAAAGTAGCAAACTACACCCTCTCGTGCTATAACCTTGAGCTTGCACTTCCTCAGACTGGGATTTCGATGACAGCCTTCCTCCAGAACCGTCCTCTAAGATCTATATGCACGTCGGGCTGCTGTCCTCCGGCGGCCTCTCCACGGCGCTGCCGGGCCCAGCCTCTAGGGCCCGCCTGGAAGAAGGCGCCCTGCAGGGGCTGCGGCGCTGGGAGCACTTGGTCCACGGCGACAGGAGTACTCAGGGAGGGCGCCTGCAGGTTGGTCTGGAAGGGGTCATCCTTGGACCGCCAGAAGAGCTTGCCGGGGTAGTTGATGACCAGGGGCTGCGTCGGTTCCACTACCGTAGCAGTGGCGACGGTGGTAGGCTGGAGCACCCTGTTTGACCAGAGCATGCCCTGCCCTGGAGTGGCATACACCTCGGCCATCTCAGAGTTGAAGTTTGGCTGCTGGGAGGAGTCAGGGTCGTTGTCCCTTCTCATACGACGACGACGACGTTGTCGTCCTCTGAGGCAGATGAGCACGGCGAGCGTGACGCCCGCCAGGAGGATTAGGCCGCTTACCACTGACCCGGCGATAGGCCCAACCAACCCGGTTACTCTGGGACGTGGGGACACAGGAGGAGTCACTGGAGTTACTGGAGTTACTGGACGAGTCACTGAAGGAGTCACCGTAGAGGTAGAAGTAGTCACTGAAATAGTTAAATACACATGTTATTCTTAGACCAAACCAGAAGTGACGCAAAGTGCCATTCTTTTGAAATACTGTTCAGTATACTGTTGCGTGTGAAATTTACATCAGAAATCGTTTCTATGTTTTTGCTGTCTGTCCTAGTGTTTAGTTGTTTTTAACAGCAGTATTCTTTGTATAGGAGATAACGGCACGGGACGAAAGAAAACATGAGAAAATTCGACCGAGATGGCTTTTAAATCACTTTTGTAAAGAGTCTGGTAAGGCCTAACGACATTGTTAAACGAGGGCGGCATTACCGATATAGATCATCAGCTTCCAACCATAGATATAAGTCTAATTATACGGATGTAATCTGAAAAACGCAGCTGTGTCATAAAATTAATGCTTGAGGTGGAGTGGACCAAGATCAAAATAAATAATAAAATCGTCATATACATCTTTTTCATTAAGGTGGCGCCCCCTGGTGGCTTCAAATTGGAACACTTTTTTTAGGGCTTTCCCATATTTAAGGTAAAGGAAGTGAAATGACATAGTTACCAAAAGCCCCAAAAGTGGACAGAGTCGGATACTACGCAGGGTCGTGGTAAAGGTGTATAAGTCTCTATTTATTTGTTCTTCAAATCTAAAATACCCTCCACTCACCTGGAGCACAGTTTCGTCCCGAGGCGGTCTGGTCATTGTCCTGGAGGCCGGCCGGACAGAGGCAGTAGTAGCCGGTCAGGTAGGGGAAGCACTGACCACCGCTGCAGTCTTCCTCCACGGTCTGATTCTGACACACCGACGGCGCTCCGGGGGGTGCATCTATAACAGATTATTATGTTTTATTTCACCATCTTATTGAAATGATTACTTGCACAAACTGCAACATGTAAGGAGTGATAATTGCAACAACAAAAATCTTCCGTGTTTTCTTGAAGGAGAGGATACAGTAACGTAAGCAAATTTAGGGAGAAGGTGATTGCTGAACTAAATTAAGTAATATTGCCCACTGCAAAAAAAAATAATTTTTGGTTCAGGTTCTTTATTTCTGACATCAGATCGAACAACAGTTTGTTCGGTTTTCATCCAATGCCAGTAATTATAGTACAGTACAGTAGAAATCATTCATATGTAACAATGAAAAAAAGGATATCGTTTAGTGCAACCGGCAATCAATACTGGCATTCTTAAACATGTGTCTATCTAATAAGATGCGGTGGAAGTTTGGTGTTACAGTGATCAAGGTTTTGCTAGATGAACTTAAGCTTAAACATGCACAGACAGTGATATACACAGGAAGGTGGGGGCGGGGGCCGTCTGAGGTGTGTGCAGAATGAAACACGAGGTTTGAGGGCGGAATTCAGGAAAAACATGAATGCTTGATACATGAAAGGCCCCCAAGTTAAGGGTGAACCTACCTAAGAAGGAACTTTGATTTGCGAGGAGGAATAGCTCGGGCTGTTGCCCGATTATCCAGTCAATGTCGAGGATGTCATTGAGCAGCTGCAGACTGGGAGGGTCAATCTGAGTCCCGATGGTCAGGTAGAGAAGGACCACATCTACCTCAAAGATAATCGACCCCACGGTCACCCTTGGAGAGCCCCGAGAGAAGAGGATCACATTCCGGCGAATCAGACTTTGGCACACCTATCGGAAATGATACAGATAGAATTGTTTGATATTCTTTATGCATCGAAATTAATTCTAGTGATATATTTCATTTCTGGATTCCGTAGGTAGGCCTATATCTCGGCAAACCATGCTTTTTTGTATCTCTTGGAAAAAAGATAAGGATGATTAGATAATATTTCATGTATTATTGGCATTCTTTTCATTTATATAGGTGATACAGATATTTTGTTTTAGTTTTGCTCACTATCGTTTTGCTGCCCAAAGTTGGCTGTTTTGTAGATGAGATCGTAGAATTATGATACATATTTACTTCAAAGATGTAGATTATTCAGACAATTTGCAAACCTGATCTATAACTGCTTCAAATAACGCTTCCAGTTCTATTGGTTTCAAGTCCGAGGGGCCATCGGCAAAATCTGTGACGATTCTGAGGGTGACCTTGTGCAGCGATCTCCAAATACGAACATTACCTACAGAGAAATAACAATATAACTCCGTGAGAATGGACAACCTAATGTTTGTTATAAGAATAAGAATACTCACATCCTTACAATATGCTAGAATATTAGGTAGGCCTATTCAAAGTCAGAAATATGACTGTGTTTTCCCTGAAATTCCGGTTTCACTACACAGGCATCCGCCTTTACCGGTAGCGCTTGTGTCTGTGACGTCGCCTCAATAAGCCCCACTGTGTACGACAATATCGTGTGTGTTAACTTAATTGTATTCACGACAATTCATAATGTTGTAAGTAGTATAAGGAAATGTGAATTTGAATACTGTCGCGTACACTGTGCAGCATATAAACGCGACGTCGCTAATAAATATGCCCCTGCCGGCGCTACCTATATATGCGCGGTATCGCCTCTCTATATATACCTATGTCACTATTTACGCGATCATTCACGTAAATTTGTCTATTTAAAATGCACTACAATGTTAGTAGTACATCAATATAGCATGATACATATATTGACGATAATCATGTGTAAAACACTGTCTACTGACACAACATCATACAAATATAAATGACTATGTACCAGTTATTGCTACACTGAAATAAGAGAGTACGACTTACCTGTCCTCCTGTCACACCCAGTTCCTGTCCATCCCTGACGGCAGCTACAGGACACAGGTGGGCCTTCAACACACATTCCTCCAGGGCCACAAAACTTACAACTGCAGGGACCTGGTGAAAATAGATAATAACAGAGATTAAAAAAAACAGCATGAAAGAGTGACGTACCTGGAAAGGGTGGGGGGACCTACTTGACTGGAACCACCTTCGGTTCTCAAAATAAAAGTGAACTATATTAAAACACCGGTTGAAATTATTCCGTTGGATTCCCCTAGGATTGGAGGATAGTCCCTTTGTTTAGATTACGTGAAATTATGATAAATGGTTACTCCCTTTTTAACCAGTGATAAAAGTATGCATTTTGAAAGTGGATAATAAACACTGCGCAATATATACTGCATAAAGAAGGCTTTTCATAAAGGTCCCTGTTTGCCTCGAATGGCATATGAGTGCACGAAAATCCTTGGTCAGCAAAGTCAGCACTGCTTTTACTAGCAGTGACCTTTTGCTAAGTAAATGCCACCCGAACACCGGGTCATGTCTATGCCTTTATTTCCCAAGGGCCTGGCGGGGAAGGTCTACAGGAGACGAAAAAAGGAGTGGCCCTTACCTTCTAGGTCGAGGCACCTGGGTCCTGTCCATGGCGGTTTGCACTCACAGGTGAACGTGCCGTTACCGTCTGCGCAGGTACCATCGAAACAGCAATGGTTGGTATCCAGGGGACAATCGTTCTCTGGGTAGTATAATAGGAAACAGGGATATAGTAATATCAGGCATATTTCTTAAAATCTTTTTTAATATGATTATAGATTTTTATATTATCCTGCTTTTATAACTGTAAAGAATGTTCAGACATAAACATATTTGTCTCAATAATCTAGCCAGATTGGTTTTGTAAAAATTAATTTTAAAATTTTTTTCTTTCTAGAACCAAAATCCGAAAAATCGTTGTAAGGGTTTATGAAAATTAATGTGGTACCATCTAATTTGATGTCAAAGAAAAAGAACGAAATATCTGTTATAATTAAGTGAAAACAATATGATATATATAATGAGCATATCTCCTTAAATGAAGATTGCAATGGTACACTTTGATAATGATTATTATGCACAGTTCAAATTAAAAAACATCTTATTCTCTAAAAATTTAGATCGTCCAAAAATGCTAGAACAGATGATTTTCCGGGTGATTTTCAGAGATTCTCTATCGGGATTTACTATACAGAATTTGGTTGTCTATAGTTACCATTCTCACTGCAGTCGTCACCAATCCATCCCGAGTAGCAGATACAGGTGTACGAGGATGTGCCTTCTTCGTTCACACACCGACCGTTACCCGAGCAAGGGTCGACCGCGGGACAATTGTCAGTATCAATAACTAGAAATATAAGAAATAATTGATTTCTAGGGAAATACATGAGTATGCAATGCCATGTGTTTAAATCATATTGTTCTGTGTGGAGGAGAAGTATTTGGGAGAATGGCAAATTAGTTGTCCGCTAATAAAAGCAAGTGGTTCTAAAAATAATCGCTGTATTGCCCTCCTAAGCCGATATGCTTGAGAGTAACGTTTGAATATATTCAAATTTGCGATTGTAGTCCACTAATTCATACATGGTTAATGGTTTTTCTATTTATATAATGCTCTATGTCCAGACAATATAATCATATTGCTAAGACAGACCACGCAAGAAAAATAATGACTTTAAAAGTATGTTATGAGAATAAGAACATCCTTACAATATGCTAGAATATTATGCACGGAAGCACAGATATGCATTTTTTCTCTGAATTCCCTATACATGCAGATACCTGGCTTTAACCTTTCAAAAGTAATTCTGAGCGTTGGCCTAATTCTCCCAACCACGGATAGCTAAAATTTTGAGTTGTAACTGCAGGTTAGCCTAAAACAGGATGCATACTGGGTATTGTGTCGACAACTCTCTAGGCTTTAGTATAGAAATTTTCATGAATTGTTTCATTATTTGCCAATCAACACAGTGAAAAACTATCTATCCTTATTTTTTAAATCAGTATCTATGTACATTAATATTTTCTGAGTTGTTTGCAAATCCATTCACTGTAGATGGATTTATAGGAATTATTTGTTTATTTTCTATAGTTCTTCAATTGATTTTGACGACAAAATCAGTCAAAATTAGCTTGCAGGTCCTTAAAATACTGTAAATCAACTATCCGTGGTAGGGAGAATTAAATAAGGTTTATAATATAATGGTATCCCGGTGCTCATTCACCTAATTCCTCTGACCTATGAATACCAATCTAATGGCTTTTAGACACCATTTGAATCTCTCTATGGGTGATAAACTTTGCTCAATTGATGATTGTAAAATGTCATTCTGCCACGGTCGGATAGTCACAGAGTTACTTCCGAGCGATCATCAGGGACTTGGGAACTACAATTTAACACTTACGGGTACAAGCGAAGCCATCACCAGTATATCCGGCGTTGCAGATGCAATCAAAACCGCCTTCTGTATTTTCACAAACGGCATTGACACTGCACATCAGAGGGAATCTCACACATTCATCTATGTCTGAATCAGAAACGTTTTAAAACACATTAATATTTTAGATTCTATGTCTGACAAAACGAAAACGGTTGTTGGTTTCTAAAGTAAGCGACAGGAAACAGTTTGCAAATATTTATAATGTGTCCAATGGGCACATGAATGATTGTAATGAGTTTCTTCTCATTTAACTATAACTATTTTATCAGGTCGATGAAAAAGAATACTTCGAAATATCTACAAACCCGTGCAGTTGACTCCATTCCCTTGGAAGCCCTCTGGGCAGCCACAGTCGTACGACCCAAACGTGTTTGTACAGTTAATCCCCTCGGCACAGTCGTCAAGCCCGTAGGCACACTCATCAAAATCTTCAGAAAAAGAAAACAAAACAGTAATCTTTTTGGGCATTATCCTGCTAGGCAGAACTAACAGTCCTATCAATTAAGTAGAATTTATTGTAAAGTGTAGTTAGCAATTGTTAGCAATTAATTGTAAATGTAGTTAGCACTGCCACTTCCATTGCATAACCCTACCGTATGCAGTAAAATAAGTGAAACGTTCAAGCAAAAAGTCAAATGTCTTATAGGCCTTGTTCTATTCAAACCTACACTTAATGAGGGTGTTTATTTCACTGTTAATTGAAATACTACATTAATATTAAAATGGCTCAAATCAAAAAAGCATTTGAATTGAAATGTCTATTTGAAATAGCAATTGCTCTGCAAGATGACGTCAAGTAATGTAACAGGCAATACTGGTCATATTCACAACGTCATTTTATAAATGCACATGGTTGTCATTATGGAAAGAGGTTTGAATCACCTTGACAGTCTTGGCCATCTCCAATGAAGCCTTCATAACAAGAACAACTGTAGGACCCGTCCACATTGTCACAGGTTGCCAGCTCATGACACGGGCTCACCGGCTCCAGGCACTCATCGTGGTCTATCAAAAAGTTGTTGAAAAAACAGTGGAGAGATATTTATTTAACTGGTATCACGTGCTTGGTATTTAGAGGGAACTTTTCAAATTTGACCATCATGTTCTGTGCTTCAGCGGAGAGTACGACTCAATGGTGGACAGGCGGTGGAATTTTAATGTGCTTCATTACATGACCTCTGACATTTTAGAGGTGTTCATAAAAATGGTGGCGTGTCTTGGTATAGAAATGTCACCATGCAGCTGCTGCCGCCGGAGAAAACATGGCTGCTGATGATTCTGATTTAAATACATTACCGTCCCTTTTATAAGGGTTTCGGCGTTGAGTTTTGACTGGTTTCTTAGTCCCGTGAGACCCCTAAATACCAAGCCATTGGGAAATTACAACGGGGAGGAAGAAAAAACTTGTCGGTCGTCCGGACTGATAATCAATTTACGAAAGTCCCGAGACCACAATAACACATTTCGTAATTAGTATTAAATAATGTTCAGCACTCACCTCGACAAGTATAGCCATCCCCATGGTAACCGTCCAGACATTCACAGACAAATGATCCAACCGTGTTCTTACATATTGCCAAGTCAGGGCAATCGTGGGTTCCTTGTGCACACTCATCATCATCTGAAAACGGCAGATTTTAGAACTATATATCTGATCATCCAACAGGATATTTTCATTTGGCTGGTATTACCGTTTTCAAACTTGCACTGTTAAAAAGACGATCTGCGCATTATGACCACGAATGCCTGGAGTTATGGTTTGCTCCTTTTCAATCTATGGATCACTGACATTGTGAGGGCAATCAAAACTTTATGTTATCTTGTCAGACACTGAGCCCTCCCACATGAGGCATTATTGACCCCCTCATCCCAAATAAATCTTTTATAAACCCGACCTGTACAGTTGAAGCCATTGCCAGTGAAGCCCTCCATACAGTCACAGAAGTAGGACCCTGCCATGTTGAAGCAGTGGGCATAGGGGGAGCAGCCTGATGTCCCTTCTGAGCAGTCCTCAGTACCATCAGCATTACATGTGCCCAGGGTTATACATTCGTCCACGTCTGGAAGGAAACAGTAAAATTGAGAAGTCAAAAAAGGCAGTTTAGCCAATAACTAGTACTAGACCTTCAAGATGGTTTTGAATGCCATGGGATGATTCGATCTTCATTCGACTGGAAAGATAGGGCTTTAACATTAAATTGAGCATTGGACTCAGAGCATCCCAAATGGATGAACGCTAACAGTATTATTTCAGCTTAGTATCCTATTTTGCTCAAGCTTTCTAAAGGAATATTACCATGGTCACCAACCATAAAATTGATTTGCCAAGATTGTATTGTGAAGGATTGGAAAAGAATGCAATCGTTTGGCCTATTCTAATCGTAATTCTATCTTAATATCATCAGACTCAAACTGGTTGGACAGACTCCCGAGTGAAATATATTTAAGTGGGTTTACTTGTAATAGAAGCAATAAATACCTTGACAACGGAAGCCATTTCCCCAGTATCCATTGTTGCATTCACACATGTATGACCCAAACAGGTTGATGCATCTGGCGTTTTGGTCACACAGTCGAATTCCTCCCAAAGTGCACTCGTTAACATCTAAAACAAAATTCAATCTGATAACAAAGACTTTTCATTTGCGGACAACGTATCTAGATTTCTTGAAGGTGCAATTGTTAGATCTACTACAATACCAGAACACTTGTATTTGATATAGGTTTTTGATAATCATACCTCTGCACGTTGTGCCGTCTCCTTCGAAGCCATTATTACATACACATTGGTAAGAACCTCTTGTGTTTACGCAATGGGATAGAGGTCCACAAAGTTCAACTCCATCCAAACACTCATCGTAATCTGCAAGGGTCATTAATAATTGTTATCTAATTTGTTACATAGAAATATCATGTATGTTCACATAACTATAATGGACATATCTACAATCTTATAATAAAATAAATCCATGATTACGAGGGCATATGAAATTACTATAGTTGTACAAATTCCAAATTACTAGGGCATGGAGAATAATAAAAGTAATTTGATGACGGTTTACTTGGTTCTCAAGCTCATAGTGTGGCTGCACTTATCAAATAAGGGGATAGGCAGTGTGACCCAATCTTTGAAACCTACCTCTACATGTGATTCCATTTGAACTGAATCCTTCACGACATTCACATTCGAATGAACCCGGTATGTTAACGCAGGAAGTTGTTTCTTTGGGGCAATCATGGGTCCCTGCCTCACACTCATCCACGTCTATTGCATCAGAGAATAATTAAGTTAATGAATTAAACATTGCTTTTGACAGGCAATTTTGAAAATGTGTATGATTGATGGAGCAGCGGTACATAAATTAATTAAATGTTAGATATCTACACGGTTGCCGTCAAAGGGGAAAAGACCTTTTCGTCTTCACATAGATGTTAAATATTAATGCCGGGCGAATTACGAGTGCAATTTCCGGTATTAACGTATCTAAAAGACATGTAGGCCTTTAATAGATGTGTAGAACATTATAACTTACCTTTGCAAAGTCCACCCCATCCACTGTATCCAGCTTTACAGGTACAGGAATAACTCCCATCAACATTTGTGCAATGTGCATTAACATCACACTTGTATATTCCCAGCTCATCTAGACGTGAATAAAAGTATCATGGTTAGCTGATAAAAAGTTCAAACTTATTCAGATGTGCTCTACCTATGCTCCTTTCAAGAAACTATTACAACCCATACATAATTTTTATATTTAAAATAAGGTAAACTCTTAACAACGATGTCATCATCACCAGGCCTTTCAGACGTCCTTTTAAAATCTAGACTAGCATATTTTAATGTAATAAGTGTATTTTGCTGCTGTACTCAATTAATATAAACAACCAGCCTTGATCAATCACTTACTTTCCATTGGTAGGCCTACACCAAGATCCATATCCAAGATTGGCATTTTGAAGCCATCAATACACTCATCAACATCTGCAAGAAATAATTCTATGGAATTAGTAAATGAACTATTATTAGTAATTTATAAATGAATTACACCGCGTAATCAAAGTAACATTCAGTGATATCTAGGTTCTCCCTACACTTACGGATCACGAACTGCCCTAGCACAGAGTTCAGGATTTAAGAAAACAAAAAATGGGTAAAAAGCCAACCTATACAATTTCGTAATTCTAGGGGACAAGTCCCCCTCAAACCTCTCTTTGATCCAGAAGACGGCAGTGCCGTCTCGTTTCCTGAATTTACTCTGGGTCAGTGCTCCCATCTACTGGGAGTGAGGTGGTACATAATAAAAGTGCCTCCGGTACTTGCATTTCAAAATGTGACAAAGTCCAGACTTGTAATACATTTTCCAATGTCATTTAATTTGTTAAATATGAAAATACCAAAACGTCAAAAAAAATCTATCATATGTCCATGCTTGTGAGGACTCTGAAGATTAATGTGTACATAATTATGACATTGTATGTAGTGGTTCGTCTGTATAGTGCATAATGTCTACAAAGTGTGATCACAAAGAGTACCACAACAAACATCACTGAAGCTTCTAACATGTTATCAATCTGACATCCTATTACTAAATCTGATATCACAATAGCCTCTTTAATATGGTTGATGCATTCTGTCCATAGGTAACACCAACTCTAGGTAATAACTCATTATTTAATTGCATGAACGTTATGTTATTAGCTTTGCCTTAAATAATGATAAACAACAATTCGTCATACGGTATGAAATATGCTAAAGAAATACATGTTTGATACTCAGTTGTAACGAATATTGTTGTTTTAATATTAAGACTAATGGAAGCTACACAAACCTTCACAGTTGAAACCATTTCCTTGGTAACCCTCACTGCAGCGACACATGTAGGCGCCGTATGTATTGGTACAGTTTGCATGAATATTGCATAGATTTAGGCCCGAGCACTCATCAACATCTGTAAAAAATATATAATCGGTGATATCAAAATGAACATGATGGTAGTAATTCGTCCAATTTTGCAAACTAATATATAAAGCCATATATATGGCATCAGATTGGACAAATTATCTAGCTATGATATTTGCACATGGTGGTCTGACCACTCGTCAATTGATAAGTTTAATACTAATTCGATCTGCTTGCACCATGCACTATATCACAATTATTCACAACTAATACTGCTTATATCTTCAGCTCACTGTGCGGCTATACTGTTGTACTCATCACTTGTTTGCATGACTTTTTGCATAAACAATACTTTTATGAACAAAAGAAGCCAATAAAGGCAAGAATGACTTACCTTGACACATGCCTCCCACTTCGGTGAAGCCTGCCCTACAGCGACACTCGTAGGACCCGTAGTTGTTAACACACAGTTTCAGAGGACCACAACCAGGGAAATTAGGGCTGGTACATTCATCTATGTCTAAAGCAAGAAAATCAATTACTAAAAACGCAACTGGCATTTCGGGCTCTTATTGATTAAACTCGTTGATCTATGATACCATAAGGGACAGTTACAACGATAATCCAAGAAAAGTGGGATAGAATGAATGCTTTATGATTATATATATGATTAATCTTTGCTGTCCCACTTTATGCTGACATAAGTATGAAAGTTTATGACTTAGTAATTGTAACAATACAAACCGAAGCATTCTCCGTTCACCATGTAGAATCCCTCCTCGCAGGTGCAGGTGTAGGTCCCCGGGACGTTCTCGCAGGTGGCCGTCGACCCACAGCGATGGGTGCCCAGTGCACACTCATCGACATCTACAACCACAGGATGGTACACACATATCTTATACAAGCTTACTTTAAGGAGACAAGATTAAAGAATGTGTTGGGACTTAGGTCTTATAAATTATTAACATAAAAATTGGTTTTATTCAATGTTCCTATCTAACTTAACAGGAGAATGCATTCATATGCATGTTTTAGGTTACTTTACCATACCTTTAAAACAAAGGCCATCCCAGCTTACTCCAAAACCACCGGCAATATCAAAGTTTACTATAACATATTACTATCATTGCTGGTTTATTCCCAAAGACAGTATACATAGAGTAAGACCAAAGGAACCATTACAAATCGATTGACAAAATGCTCCTGAAGTTGGTTAAATGAACCAAAATGAAACAGCCTTATGTCCATCGGAACCAACGCTGATACCTTTCATCCCAACCCATTATGTCCAATAATTCATTGCCTTGACATAATGCACTTTGATTGGCTGGAAAGCTTGTAAATCTGTCAAATGATCAAATTTAAGAAGTCTTGATGCTTAAGCAGTGCTTGGTGAAATAGAAAAAACTTTGTTAGACCTGAAATGGCTCGTATGGTTGTATTTGTCCAACACATGTCCAACCCACAGGTTATACAATATGGGATGGGTTAATTCTGTTACCTTCACAAATCAATCCTTCGCCTGTGTAGCCCCTGTGACACTCACAATCATAAGACCCATCTATGTTGACACATAGTGAATTTTCCGGGCATTCATTTCCAACGATGCACTCATCAATATCTTGCAAAATAAAAGGCAATATGTTTCAGACCACATAACATTGGACTATATTACCTTAGGGCACACGGCACACAGATCATCGACAGCAAAAGTGAACTTGGACCTTGAAAAACCTCGGTTCACACTTGATTGCTTGTGCTCCCGGGACATTCTGTTCTTAGTACCCTAAAATTCGCTTGCAATAGTTATAAAGATACATTATAACATTAAAAATTGTAAGATATATTCTCAAGTATTATCGTACGGTAATTTGAATATACCCACAAACCAACCTCCCAAATCAAGAAATTAACCCTTTTCCTTTAAATCCGACAGTATGGCTCAGAACTTCGAACATACTAACCAATACTGTACTGCTTTGGAAAGTAATGGCATTGCAAGCATCACATGCTTCATGATACTATTTCCATCAGATATAATAATCTCCAAGTTAAAAGAAACCAAAATAAATCCGATTGAGCACTTACCTACACACTGATTGCCAATAGCCTCAAACCCAGAGAGGCAGGCACAGGCCACCCCTCCAAATGTATTATAACACTCGGAACCAGGAGGACAAACAACATCATCAGTGGCGCATTCATCTACATCTGAGAATTGAAAAAAAAATTCATATGTACATGGTATGATTACCTATAAGACTATATTCTACTTACGCTTTTTTCAAGATATTATTGCATGATGCAGCTGCAGATGACAGCTATTTTTACTTTATGGTGTTTGTAATTTGCATGCATGGTATCTCTTAAGGTAAGTAACTCCCACTGATCAGATTTTGCTTGTTTTCACAGTAACAGTGACAAAGTTTCTGCCTTTTGACAGTATTATTTTTGACAACATAAATTTTGGTGTTGTCATTTGTGATCCTTGTGAATCACCTGAAAATTCATTGTCCATACTTAACCATACTGACCCATTCCCACCGCTGTTGACCTATACCAACCCATATTGGATGATATGACCCACACTGATTGGTTTGAGGCATTGGGTCAGTTTGTGGGACATCAGATGTTTGTGGGATAGTGTCTATATGGGACTGCTATCCCACAAACCAGTTTGAAGGATAGCATCTGTTTGTGGGATAGTGTCTTGATGTGAATGATATCCCACAAATACTGAATATTTGTTGGATAGCATCTGTTCGTGGGATAGCGTCCTAACAAACGGTCTTTGAAGACAGAAACGCAAACGAAAAGATTTTAACCAAATAGGTGTTTCTTACCTATACATTCTGTTTTATTGTTCCAAATTAGGCCGTCAGAACATGTACACACGTCGCCATCAAAAATACCATCGCGTCCACATCCGCAAAATCCTACCAATTCAAAAATCTAACTTTCAGACAGCGACACAAATATTTCAATTGAAAAGGAAAGGGCAGTGAAAGAAATTGCAAATCTCTTCTCTTTTTTTTTTATCTAAAATTTCTTTTACAAACAGTCATAAGCAATTCAATTTTAGAATTGATTGACATCAGACATATGTGTAGCTCAAAATTCCTCGTTTGAAAACACGTACCTTCAATTTCAGTTTTGGCGTCTACCTGGAAGAGCCACTGACTGGGGCAGCCAATATTGGATGTATTGGAAAGAAGGGCGTAGGGCAGAAATGTGGTGGGATTATCCCCTATTAATGCCTCATCAGTCAGGGCGATGGCGGCACTTGCCTGGAGGTAAAAATAACACTGGTCATTGTAATTCAGTAACTAGTGGATTAATGATGGTTATGTTGGACTGAAATTCATCTTTAATTAATGTACGTTGATATTGAGGTGTACTTACTTGGCCAAACAGGAGGGAACTTGTTGAGGACGCATAATTATATATACCGAAGGTGTTCGTCCCATCCGATACCATAGCGTATTGGAAGGATACAAACTGCAAACGAAGCATAATGAAGTGAACTAAAGCATGTAAAGGGTAGTGTATATGTGTGTCGTAACGTAGCGCTGTCTACATGAAAACGACATTATCTTTTATTCACCAACCATTAGTTATAAATACTTAGGTGTTTGGTTGGATGACGAGCTGTCACTAACTAAACATCTAAATTATGGCTAAAAACTTGCACATACAAACAGTAACAGAAGAAGTTACGTAGATTTATGACTGTAAATAGAGCACTTCTCGCATACAGACAGACAGTATTGCCATATCTAGTGTATTGTGATTTCTTGATTGTGTGATGAATGTCCATTCATCAGTGTCAGAGTCAGGTATTGAAAAGTAATGGAATAATAGATTAAAAGTATATTTTATAAAGGGCCCGAAAGCCCGAAAACCCGAAAACCCGAAACCCGAAAACAATGTAAACCGGATATGACGTCAGTATGATCACGTGACTTGAGATGGCCAATCAGAGCCGAGTAGTAGGGTATAAAAAGGGGTGGTGAGGCCCGAAATAAACAGTTCCTTCTTGGTACTCCTTGTGTTCACATGTGTCTTCTTCCATTAGAATAGCCCTCGAAGGGGTTATTTAAAGCCCATAAGATGATCAAGTAACACATAGTTCCCTAGGGAAGTGAAGTAATTAAGGTAAAGTTCACAAGTAATTGGAAGAAAAAGGAAACCAGGGTCCGAGAGCCCAAAGGACCGAGACATGGTACGACAGCCTGAAACGAACCGTGAGGTGTCCCATGACCGTGGTTATGAAGGCGCGACCAGCTCAGCCCCATGCTACCACCCCTTAGGCGAGTGTCGGCCTGACACCCCACGGGAGATTAGAAGTCTATCCCCATCCTCCGGAGCAGTGAAGAATTCATCCGGTACTCGCGGGCCCACCCCCACCACTTTTCCATCCCCCTCCCGGTCTACCCGGTCTAAGGGGAAGTTGGACTCAGAAGAAATAGGGGTAGAAACCAGGGATGAACTTGGACAAGTGTGAATGGGGACAAAACGACCAGAAACACGTGTTCAGACCACCACCGACGTTAGGGATGAGAACATGGGAGATCGGCCTACAGACTACCATCCAGAATTGTGAAACACGGCTGCTAGACGTCTTGCATGAAACCCCGAGCCCAAGCCCGAATTGAACCACAACACCCGCCCTTGCTCTGACCCATCCAGGACCAAAGACCCCGGTGACCCTTGAAAAGTAATCTGGAACCCTACGACCACTCGCCCACCTCGCCCTCTGCGGCATTGCAGCGAACCCGTTAGAGTACTTGGTGACTCCTCCTCCTCGTGCTCTCAAGATATTGAGCACGACCGGGCTGAGATCCGTCAAGAGTAGGAATATAATAAGCAGGGAACTATGGAAGAGCCACTCGCTCGTCCCGGCTCCTAATCTTCCCCTAGAATATCACAATTGATTGTTATCCCAAGCAAAAATTGGATAAACTAGAAAAACTACAATATCTAGGCCTCAGGATAGTGTATAATGTACAAGATCTTCTGAAACTATCTAACCTAAGAAAGTTGAAAATTAGAAGGATGTGTCATCTGCTTAATCTCATGTATGAATTTAGACAGAGAGGGATTTGGTTAAAAACTAAAAAAAAAAAAGAAAAAAAAAGAGAACAACAAAAAACTTGAAACTATATTTTACAACAATTCTTTGTGAAAAAGAGACCTCAGACAGAATTAGCCAAAAAGTCACCTTACTATAGAAGTGCCGTGCTTTGGTTGAAACTACAAGAGTAAGCATACCATAACAGTATATGTTTTCAATCAGATTTTCAGATCAGGGGGCCTATTTAGGGACATTTAATTACGTAAAATTCGTATTTCAAAATCATCAAATAAAAAGCAAATTCTTCAACCAGGGAAAATTTACGAAGAAAAAAATCGTATTTTTTATGATTCGTAAATTTTACTAAGACCACAAAATTCTTAGTAAATGTTAAAATATACGAATATGAAATTCGGGTTCGTACATTTTTTGCAGTCAAAATTAGACATTGTTATGTTACCAATTGTCAAGATAAGTACTTTATTAATCACTCACATAACTATAATTATGTAAACTATGGGTGTCTTCAAGTATAATGTATATCTCATTATTATTTCCCATAAACAAAACCTTTATCATCTACATTAGTTTAGGGATTGTATTAGTTGATACAGAGTTATCAGTAGTTATGATATCAATTAAGTACTATAACCAAACATATATATTATACAAGGATCGCACCTTTGACAGATTGAGTATAGTACTAATATGATGGGAGCCCACGTACCATATTATGTAATAGACCACGAGGTACATACAAGTCACTGGATTCATGTATATACAAGACGACCCGCTGCCACTAGGCAGTGGTGAATAAACAGCCTACCATACAACATCGTTGAGATTATGTTTCTCTGTAGCCACTCTAAATAATTACAGATAGGAGACATAACAACATGGAAACTCTTCCAAAATTATAGAAAGATATAGTTGTGCTCATTTTGCAAATGTCCATCAAAGATTACGATGCTAAAACTGATTTTTTTTATCTTTTCAAAGTCACAAATTATGATTCGTATTTTTACAAAACATTTACAAAGCATTTTTTTTTGCCTCTTTACGAATTATTTCATTCGTATATGTGAAATACTAAGCATTTCGTAAATAGTCCCTAAATTGGCCTCCTGATCAGATCAGATTTTCATTCAGATAATTATATCAGAAGTATAGTAATGTTGGGTACTTCGACATGACTAGCCGGGGTATCTGCCTATTCAAGAAATCATAAACTATGATATGTTATTGGGAGGGATCCCATATGACTCATCCAATCACCTATTCATAATTCCATAGTATAAATACAAGTCACACTAATGTGAATATCTGTAATATCTAGAAGAGCAGATTCATCTGAAGATATTCAATAAGAATATTTAAAACAAAAAAAATGACCCAAAGAAAATTTGAATGATAATTATCATCAATTTTTTAAAGCATGTTAACCGGAGAAACTCTAAACATACACGATGCTATCTAAATGTGTATTATCATTACAATATGACTACTATCTCATTTGCCTTTTGTACATCCTCGTTGGTTATTTGGATTAGTACAAGCCTAATTCAACTGTTCAATAAAGCTTTAGATGATGGATGAAATCTTGAAACAAAAGTATAAATTAGGAAACTGTTGATCATTGATTGCATCTTTATAGTAAATAGCATATCTTCGCGATTTGTGTTTTCATTGAAAAAATCTGAAGTTTGTGAGCCAACTGACTTATGAAATCAATACCGTATACGCAAACCTTGTTGCGATCTGGGATATCAGGAACATTTTTTTCATATTCAACATAATATTATTTCTTTATTATATTATTAAAGAGGTATTGATGTATATTGTTATAAAATCCAGCTCAACCTGATGATTTATCATAAGAAGATTTCTCATAAGAAAATTCGCATGCAGCAACACAGGCTTACCTCTTGAGCTAAAGTGCTGTTGCACCAGGTTGCAGTGAAACCAGTAGTCGGTACAAATGTTTGTCTGGAAGGATAGACCTTGTTGACTAGACTGCCCACATTGGCTACTATCTCATCAGTGAGTGTAGGACGGACATAAAAGTTTCCTTGGATAGGGTCACCGGTTGCCGGTTCAAACAGCACCATACTCGCCGTATTATCGGATGCATCGCCATACACCAAATCAACCGTACCTTTTTCAAAGTTGATCTATAAACATGAAATATGAATATGTATCGTATAAATTTAAAACACAGTGCATGTCGATGTGAAATTAAACTATAATCTTTCCTATATAAGAACATGCATGTAGATGATCGCACGTAATAACTTTTATCTATGTTTTTTTAGGGGATATACTGATAGAAAAGAGTGCATCTGGATATTACTGAATAAGGTATTTCCGCAGAGGAAGTTTATTCCCGCTGGAGAGAATAAAAGAGAAATTTGTTTAATACTACCCACTACCCATAACTTTCCACAGGAATGGAATGCTTATTCTGCACGGAGTGAATTATAAAAGCATGCATGGGTTGAATCTGCGTTAATAATGATTGTATCATTAGACTATTTATGTATGTTAAATGTCCATTAAATAGGAAAAAAAGTATAAAAAAAAGTAAAGAAATGAAGAAATATTTACACTGGCTTGAGATAGTCTCACTTCATTTCCTAATGCGTCGGTCGATATAGGTAAGGGTATTTGGGTAACTGGGAAATCAATTGTTGTTACTGTTCTGTCAGTTTGTGTACCAGCATCCAAAAAGTAATCTGGAACTTTCTCACACTGTGCTGTACAACCTAAAAGTCAGGAGATCATTATTGAATAACGAAATCAAGTTAATATTATTTCATTTGATGCAAGAAATGACACAATAATATTAAAAAGTTTCAAGATGTTGCTTTAAATGTTATCTTTAGTTTGGTATTTTGCTACAAAAGCCATCGGTCTTTTGGCCTTTTCAGAATTGATAAATTCTAACATAAATAATCCTATATTTCGTGAAGCCGCATACTTACCATATAATAAACCAAGGACTAAAATCGATGTGAGGGAAGCCCTCGGGAGGAGGTTCATCAGTCTTCCTCCCATCCCACAATGTAACAGAATCATCTTGGATATGAGCAATTCCGTCCTACATGATTTCCAGCTACCTACGCATTGAAGTATAGGGTACGGTTTTACTAATATGAAAAGAACATATGACAACAAAAATACAAGTGAAGTTGGTATGAAAACCTTATAATTACATAGGCCGCCCTATTATCATACTGAATATGATTTGACAACCGTGATTTATCGCTGGTAATTTACTTTGTAAGTCGGCTACATGTTTTCCCTGCTTTTTGCTTATTTATCACCTTGCAAAAGAAACAATAACCACGTCGTATCCCTTAACGGTAATGAAGACCGCCCCCCTTGACCAAACCCTCCTTTAAAATTGTGACTTATATGGTAGCTACAAATAACAAAAATACATATTTTAAGCCAACATTCAAAAAACGACCCTCCTCCCCGCTCTGAAGAAATAACTGTTAGCCAAAAAATGAACCCCCCTCTCAAAAAAGCTGGCTACGGGCGTGATGTTTGTCTGTCATAATAATTATACTCATGTTACAAATCTGAGGGGTTCAGTGTACATTGGAGCAGGTGTTAAGTGAATTTAAAGAGGTTATCATAAAGTCTGACGGGGTTCCATGCAGGTGATAACAAGAAAATGGTTTAGAAATTTGCCATATTTATTGTTCTATGACCATAACCTTTTACAATCTAAGGGGATTCCGTACACCCTCACAACCCTCCTGTGTACGGCACTACAAACGTATACCATACCAAGCAATCAGCAAATAAACATGTATAGGCCTAAAGCAACTGAAAATTAGGGAATTTCATTCCACTTGGAGGGATAGGGTCTGCGTCAGCCATAGTTCCATTCTACGTAAACAGCCATGCAGATCTCATGCCCTTCATAGTTATCAGTCCGTAACTGCATGAGGGTGTGCATATTAAAACTTATTATCTCTATTCTAAACGCAGGCGCATGCTATCGGCGCAGACTGTTCTCATTACAACAAGACATTATCACTCATGATAATAGGTTGCATTCTCAAAGGTTTACATTAATACATACTCTGAAAATGTAAAACATTGAAACACTTTATGTACTGACATCAACGTACATCAACAAACTTACTGTTTTTGTTCAGAAACTATACAGGGTTTGTTTCCTTTCTTTTATATCTTAGACGTATCAATCAACACGGGTAAATTGAGTGTCATTAAGGTTAGACTACGGTGATGAACAGTCAATTTACAAAAAAATCAATATCTCCTCAGCTATTTATGATATCGTAACGTGTAATACATCAAATGAAAGCTGATAATTTTCTTTATCTCATTATATATGAAAGATTTAGGAAAGATATGCATTTGGAAAAACATATATTAAAATCGCATTTTTTCACATTTATTTTTTGAACAAAGATTTCTAATTTAATATTATTTTTACAGCTTTGAAATTTGGTACTATTGTCAATAACATTCATTTGGAGGGAACCGTGTCTCAGATTATCAATTTAGGCTCTAGTTTTGTTTTTATGACAAAAAACGGGTTACTTTTTGTAAACTTTTGTAAATTTTTACAACTTCATTTTCTAGATTTCATAACATTTTAACTAGGTCTTGAATAAAAAATCTGAGACACGGTTCCCTCCATGTGAGTGTTATGTACATGCACATGAAATATTATGGGGTTCACTTCATTCTTGACCGAGATATTTCAATTTTAAAAAAGTTAGGTGTAAACACTATTTTCACATTTCCAATCAACTTTTACTTCTATTCTATTACCCTTAATTATATCATTTGTATCATAAGGTAATGTATTCCAACATTTATTTAATGATATAAAACAAATATTAAGATAGATAGTTAGAAAAAAGTATTCTACAATTTTTGCGAGACCAGCGACATAGCCCCTCATCACAGTAGTCTAACCTTAATTGAATCAGTAGTTACTAATACACTGTCGCATTTTCCACGTGTTGTGGACTCGATTAGAATCACTTACACTTAAATATACTGTATATTAGTAGTAACTGTGCAACTGAGGTCAAGAGACGCAATAGGCCTATTGAAAAAGATGTTCATCTACCCCATTAACCTGAGTCTATATCAGAATTGATCACACATTGCTATCCTTATTTTCCTGTTGTATGAGAAATATGCTTTGCTTCTACATACTAAAAGGTTTTCGCGAATTCTGATGAACGCAGCTCAATGTCGAAACATTCCCAAGCTTCTAACCTAGAAAATGATCAACAACAAGAGTCTGGCAAGCTAGTCATTGAGTTTGTTTTAATGATTGAAACAACCACGTTTATACTCAGAAGTAGTAGACAAATACAACATGTGGGTTGAACACTTGCAGACATTGATTCTGTTCTACAGAGGAAGTTGGCTAATTACATTCAGAGGTCAAATTTGAGGCACCATGATTTAGGAATGGTAGGAAACTAAAATGTCGAACACTGGAGGAAAATAGAGGCAATAATGTTGTAACCTACCTTGCACGGTAATAGTCTCTCGGACTGCTAAAACAGTATGCGCAGCAAGCTTGTGAAAACTGTGTGTATGTTTGTGAATTTGTATAATTATGTTTCAATATGCTAGCATGGAAGGTTGGGCTACTTCCCCCAAGGAATCAGGGCGTACCAAATTTAGGATTCACTCTAGCATTACCGTAACCACCCTCTTTGCGCTCGGCTTGAGTTGCCCCACTGACTATATATATACAAGTTAAATACTTTTGAAATACCTCTATATGAATGTGTGCGTGATAGCTCTTGGCGTTTTCAATAAATTAATAGATGCAGGCTGTATAATAAGAAACGTAAGGCAAATTAGACCATAAATTTAAGAATAATGACTGTATTGTCTTATGTTGCCTTGTGCTTTGAAAAGTTTAGAGTATATTCTAAGGCTGTTGTTCAGATGGTCAACGTCCTCTAGCGAAAGGCATTTAGATAATATCAAGATTCCAATTTCAAAGCGCCACATATGAAGGTACCAGCTGATTCCAATAAATCTAATTTCACTAATGCCGATTCTATCAGCGGTAATAAAAGCTCTAGATTTAAGGATCATTCCACTATATAAACAACAAGAGAACCATCTTTGCTTACAAAACGAAATAAACAAAGTTTTGAATGAATCTATTCAGCTTTGTCAGGGAGACGAAATGGGATGTCGAACCATCGTATAATGACTGCGGGCTGTTGCAAGATTTTAATGATAGAAGTAATAACTAAATACCTTAACACAGGTGTGAATACGGCACCAATAAGGACGACCTCGTTTGTTCTCAGCCAATCAGGTGCCTGTTGTACAGCAGAGTTTTTCGAGGTACATGACTTCCTCCTCCCTTGTATCTTCATGTTTCACGACATACTAAACTGATAGGTGTGCTGTATTTGTAACATAGTATAGAAGGATAATTCTGCTATGTTATATGGAAATTGTATTGATATGGGTAGATGACGGGGGTTATGTAAGGTAAATGTCTCGCAGGTTCATATCGGATCTTAAAATTTAATGTTTCAAGAGGAAAAGCAGATGAATAGGATTTTGCAAGACGCCGATATACTTTGATTTAATGGAATCTTATTCTAGAGCCATTAAATTTTGTGCCATTTATTTTATGTAAAGAAATCTATTGACTCTATTTTCTTGTGCCCGAATATTTGAAATGATATAGAAATAATAGGAATACGTCATGTTTTATATCTTAAACCTTTAGAATCTTTCATTTGAATAGCATAACTCAATTTCGTAATCTGCAAGGATAAACAACATTGGTGAAAAATACTTTTAGCGATACCAAATAACAAATTACTAGATCATGCCTAGACTTGCTCCTAATGTACTAGACACAGTTTTGATAATGTGTTAAATAGTTATTCTTTCTATTGTCACTTCGAATTCTTATGGGGCAAAATGGCCATCTTCAGGTGGCACTACATTTTAATTACTGACATGCATATTCATATGTGGGTGGGATGGTGCAAAGGGAAGTGTCCCCAACTTGCATGGGAGAGATTTGGGTTCAAGCCTGTGCTGGGCCTGGTACACCACCTTACCTTACCAGCTGCAGCTTTAAACTTCAACACATCATCATGCATGTTCAGAAGTTATGTTCTATAAAACAACTAGAATTCTGAAAATAACGTTCTATGGTAAAAACGATATTAAATTGTGTAGCGATACCTAAGCAATTTATTTATTTCGGAGTAGGCGTGACGTCATCGCCCTCCATTTACATCGCTACGGAGATTGTTGTACCTCGACTATATAAATCGCCCGAGCTTGACCGTTGGTCATTCTCGTTCCAACCACCAGAGATTCATCATCGCAGCAGAATTTTAAAGCCATTTTAGGCGATTATTTGAATTATTTCATTGATCTTAAGGGGTTTAGATCGATTAATCTCCGGAAAATAATTAATTGAAGCTTACCGGAATGACGAAGAAGAAGAATTTCTGCAAGAAATGCCAAGCCAGGCACATAGCCCCAACGGGTAAGAAATGCAATCGTCTCGACGATTCTGCAACAGGAGAGTTGGATGACTTTTCTGGAGATGATGGTGGTGGAATGGAGATGGGGAAGAGCCCTTCGGGCAATTTCCCGGGGGCGATCCAATCGCCTCCGAAAGCAGCCGAAAGTCAAGTTCTCAACCAGCAGATGGGGGCGATGGAGAAGAATATTTCAAGGCTGGTAGGCGCCGTCAACCGTTTAGCTGAGAAGGATGCTGGTCCTAAGGTACATCCAGGCGACGATTCCGACGACGACAGCGATGGATGGGTACAGGTATCGCCCAGAAAGTCCAGGCCTAAGACGAAGAGGAGAGGGAAAGTGCAGTCATCGCCCAAGCCGGCCAGCCCCGTCGTCGAGTCGTCGAGCGATGAATCAGGCCAATCCAGCGATCGGTCCTCTTCTCCTGCAAAAGATAAAGGTAAAACAAAGAAATTTGCCCAAAAGAACTATTGCAAAAGTGGCGATAAGCCTAAAAATGTCGAGGAGGTTCTGTTAGTTGGCCTGAAGACCATTGAGAAGCTAATTTATGATAAAAAAGATCCTCTACCCGCTGTCAAACATGTAAAATTATTGACAGAGAAGGCCTCTAAGCGATTGTACACGTTTGAAACATTCAACCAGTATGATATTTCTGTTAGGGAGAGGGCTGGCAGGGCAGGACACGAAGAATTTGGCAATTTTGACCAAGAAGATATAATGTCATCGTTCTCTTTCGATAACACTTTCAAGGCTAATGTCAATTCCAAGTCGGGAGGAGGTTACAAAGGTAAACAAACCCAGAATAGTGGCAGAGGTTACTCGGAAAAGATATGCTTTCGCTTTAATTCTGAGAATGGATGCTATGGCAAATGTAATCTGAACCACGCCTGTATTGTGTGTGAGAAGAAGGGACATAGCAAGAAGGACTGTCTTCGTGTAAGCAATGACAAAAAATAGGATATCGTTTTAAAATCTGAGAAGATTCCAGGCGTTAAACACTTATCTGACAGTGACGTCACAGGTACATGCGGGTTTTCTCAGTCGTGTCCGAGCTCGCCAGCTCAAAATGTGAAAATATTTAGTAATTCCAGGAGTTCTGGGCGTAAGGGTGGATTCCTCCGTGTTCTAGAGGTAGAAAGTAATAATCCAGCCATTGGGGAAGATGAAATGTGTTGTATTTCAAATATTATGTCCGATTTTGGTACGATCGGTACGCGCCGGTACTTCTCGGCGCCGGGGTCAAGCCCGGGTCAAAGCACCGATACCGCTGACGTCACGGGTTTCCGTGTCGAAAGTACACAAGCGGTGTCGGAGGAGAAGGATGAAAATGTCAATCGACAAGGTAACTTTGCTCAAAATATGGAATATCTAGCCGATAGTTCTGGGTCATCGGTCGATAGGGAGGGAGTTAAGGTCCTTGCCGATAGCTGTCCCAAATTTGAAGAAAATCTATCGGGTAGTTCCAGAGATATTAAATATTTTGAAAATAATCTTCTTATGTCGGCGCGCTCGCCGAGTGGAAACACTGTCAATGTATTTGAAAAATGCGCCCGTGGGGAATGCACTTGCGAATTCTATATCAATGGCGCATTGGCCCAATTAAGGCCTTGTAGATTTGAATATCTTCTGTCTCTGGGGTCAGATGAATGTAAAAATAGGTTTAGATCCATGGTAGATGGAATCACAGATGGTTTCAAAATTGTTGATGATACGGTGCCAAGCGAGGGTCTAAGTTATGATTGCAGAAATTATAATTCACTTTTTGAGGGTGATAACCGTGTAAAAATGGATAAAAAAATTGGCAAGGAGTTAGCTGAGGGTTATCTTAAAATAGTAGAAGAAAAACCAGCATGTATTCACTCTATGGGGGCAGTCCCGAAACCAGATGGTAACATAAGGCCAATAACGGATTGCAGTATGCCTGAAAAAATCTCAATTAATAATTATTGTGATAATATTATTGAGGAGTTCAAGTATAAGAGTGTGGACCATGTGGTAGCATTGTTAAATTCAGGGGACTATATGGCTGTTGTTGATATTAAATCTGCCTATAGAGCTGTACCTATATACTATATCAAAAATATTTAGGTAGTAGATGGGAAATTAATGGAAAAGAGGAATATTTACAAGACTCTCGCTTGGCATTTGGTCTTAGACTAGGACCAATGTATTTCAATGAGATATCTGAATTTATATATCACATTTTATCTGATATTTATGGGATCCAAACAGTAAATTACTAAGATGATTTTATTGTCATTGGTTCAACCCTTGAGGAGGCTACCTGGGCCCAACAGGTGGCAATAAGAATCCTGAGATACATAGGCTTTCATATAAGTTGGGGTAAAGTGACCCCACCATCTCAGGTATGTACCTACCTGGGTCTTGAAATTGATTCAATTAAAATGGAAATCAGACTTCCAAAAGAAAAGTTAGAAAAACAAAAAAATTTAGTGGGAAAATACAGTAAAAAAGCTACTATTGGTAGGAAGGAGTTAGAGAGCCTAGGAGGCCTTCTGTCTCACTGTGCTCATGTAGTGGATGGTGGCAGAGTGTATTGTCGTAGGGTTTATAACCTGTATAAAGTCCTTTTAAATAATAATTTAAAGGCTATTAAAATTGGCCAAGCCTGTAGGGACGACTTAAATTGGTGGGAAAATTTTTTGGTAAATTTTAATGGTAAAAAACAGATAGAATATAAAGAGTTTCCTTACCCAATGGTATCTGATTCGTCTATGAAAGGCTTTGCAGTGTATATGGGTAATGACTGGAGAGCAGGGAGTTGGGACAATAGCATTATTTTATCAGAGTCTGAATGCAAACATATCATACCGGCCCCTTCTGATATTGTATATAATAAGGAAAATATAAATGAATTGGAATTATTTCCAATCATGCGTGGCTTGCAGGAATGGCTGAGCCAACTTGTGGGCCATAGCATTAATATTTATACCGATAATACACAGGTTTTCCATATGATCAGAAAGGGCATTAGTTGTAATCCAACATGTATGAGTTGGCTCAGGGAAATATTTTGGATCTGCAAAATCTATAGAATAAGACTGGTCCCTCACTACATTAACACAAAAAATAATTTAGTGGCTGACACTTTATCACGCCTTTTATATTTTAAAAGTGAGGACGCAGTTAAAAAATGTATCCTAGGGGCGAATTTGTGTTGTACTAACGCCATTTTTAAATTTTGCAGAGAAAATCAAGCTGAAAAAGCGTGTTATAGCGTTGAAAAAATCCGCCGTAGGGAAGTCAACTCAAAAACTGCGGAGGATGCAGTGGAAATGCTATAAAAAGGTATGTGATAAATTTAATTGGGCCCCTTATAAATGTAACTCTAATCAAGGGTGCCAGTACATTTCCTATTTGTCTAAACTTATGAAAGCATCCTCCGTTATTAACTATTACCAGGCGGTAATTTACTATCACAATGTAAAGGCCAAGCCAGTCGCAGGCTGGTCAGATGTAAATATAAAAATGGTTGTGAAAGGAATAAAAAATTCCAGTAATGTTAAAGTGGATAGTAAAGAACCACTACAAGAGAAGCGTCTAGAAATGTTGTATAGGAAGGTAGATTGGTCCGACCAGTTAGGGATATTGATATATATTGTAATGGTATTTTTGTTTAGGACGCTACTTAGAGTAGGACATGTTGTGAGGTCGGATCACATGATTCTGAGAAAAAATGTAAAATTTTATAAGTGGGGATGCGTGGAAAATCAGCCATCCTCAAAGACAAAAAAGCCAGGCAGTTTACATGAAATTCCAGTAAATAGATTGGAAAATAAAAGGGTCTGTGCTGTGTATTTACTAGAGAAATTGTATAAAATTCATCCAAAGTCCAGGGATGATCCATTGTTCTCCACAAGTAAAGTTAGTTATTTATCCTACACTGTGGTTAACAAACTATTTAAACAAATGTTAGTAAATTCAAAAATCCAGGGTAACTTTTCAACCCATTCTCTAAGGAGGGGAGGCACCACAGACTTGTATAACAAGGGTGCTTCTTTAACATATATTAAAGAGAGGGGCCAGTGAAATTTTAATTTTGTAAAATTCTCATCTTATACAGTAGATATGATGCTTATATATCAGTACAAAACAACTTTATATCTATAAATTGATATATATTCAAAGAAATATGTGTCTGTAGATCAGATCACACATTGAATCCCCTGCACACCTAACAAAGGACGTCTGTGTGTGACGTCACACAAATGACAGTTATATTCAAATTTCAAATTTCAAAATTCCTTAAAAATTATATTTTTCACGTATTCTTTTCTAAATCAATTTATTTGGTAAATTGAAATACTTTTAGGCTTGTAAAGAACATTTATATAAATCATATATTGATTTTTTTCAGTTTTATAATTTTTTAACTGTGAACTATTGTTAATGTTGATTTTAGACTGCGTGATGTTTGTGTATATCTAAGTCTCCATGAGTCGTTTGTCCAGAATGTCTGAGTCAATCAGACTGCGTTTAGCGTTTGCACATTCACTTCCCAATAGTTCAAAAGAAATGAACGATGAGGGAGCTTCTTAATATGAAAGGGTTTTTATTCAATAAACATCTCATCCCGAGTCAAAGCCACCATGTATAAGTCTTCATCAGTCCACCTCCCATCTCCTATCAGCAATCAACCACATTTAGAACACGAGTTGCTCCAACACCTTCTAGACCATTCTAGTGCTCAGCCCTATCACAATCCTATGTCCGAGGTAGTTGGTATAGGTAAACTCCAGTCCGTTACACGGGAGCCGATGTACTTACTCCAGGTAACTCCTTGGCTAAACTTACTTAGCTGATGTTCTCACTAAAACTAACTGACTACTAACTCCTCGCTCCCTACCTTGCAGCGCCTTTTATACTGGTTAACAGGTGGCGCTGGGAGCGTAAGATATTTCTTCTAGGAGTAGACTAGACGTAGACTTGCTAAGCCTGATCCTTGATAGATTATATAACATGAGGATATATTAAAAGTGCTAAGCTATTAGTACAACTGTTCTGCTTGTGACGTCACCTACAGATAAATGATCTGTGCAGGCAGTGTCAGATGCAGGCAGGGAAACTCAGTTTCATACAGACAAACCAGTATAAAACAAAAACTATTAGAGATAACAGTATAAAATTTGGTATGGTTATTCCCTGGATGGTAAGGATTGCGGCAGTATACTGACTTATGGTCACTGGCCCCTCCCTTTAAGGAGAGAGGCCAGTGGTCATCTGATTGTATTTACAAATATATCAGGCCTTCTATCTCCGATAAAATTAATTATGATAAATTTTTATCACTACATTAGGTAATTGATTTGGAGGAATTGGATTAAAATAAATGTAATTTATTATATGTCCAAATCAATTTACCTTGTTTGTTGTCCTGTATTTATTCTAAGTTGTTCTAGCCGCGACGTAAATGATATTAAATTGTGTAGCGATACCTAAGCAATTTATTTATTTCGGAGTAGGCGTGACGTCATCGCCCTCCGTTTCCATCGCTACGGAGATTGTTGTACCTCGACTATATAAATCGCCCGAGCTTGACCGTTGGTCATTCTCGTTCCAACCACCAGAGATTCATCATCGCAGCAGAATTTTAAACTTTAGAATTATTGTTACAGGGAGGATTAAAATAAATGTAATTTATTATATGTCCAAATCAATTTACCTTGTTTGTTGTCCTGTATTTATTCTAAGTTGTTCTAGCCGCGACGTAAATATAATATTATTATTTGGTTATTTCACGGCTAGCTGATGATATAGTAAATAGGATAATAACAATAACGATTATTATTAATAACAAGTAACAAGTGTGGTTGATTTGGACGATATAAATATATTAAATATTTATTAAAACATCCTCCTATTTACAATCAGCTAAAAATTAAAATTGAGTTGTTGTCTGAGCGATGGTAGGCGAGCAACTGGTTCGAAATCGTTGGCTCGGCGATTTTTATAGTCAGGTGACAACAGATCGCCGTTGCTATGGCGATGGGGGGTGATGACGTCATCGCGCTCCCGGAAATTACATTTTGTAGGTATCGCTACACAAATTATATTTTCACGGCTAGCTGATGATATAGTAAATAGGATAATAACAATAACGATTATTATTAATAACAAGTAACAAGTGTGGTTGATTTGGACGATATAAATATATTAAATATTTATTAAAACATCCAAAATACTCCAAACCAACCACCTAACGTAGTGTAAAATTTCTAACATTTAACTTATCCTCCAGGGAGGGCTTAATATATGAATATACACAGTCTGATAGCCATTGACCCCTGTCTTTAATATAATCAATTGGATAGCCTAAGGCAGCTAAATGTGTAGTACCACCCCTTCTAAGGGAATGTGTCGAAAAGTTGCCGATAACATTTGACTTTTTCACTAATTTTTTAAATTTTTTGTTAAACTCCGGGTATGTTAAACCCGGGCAGCCCTTTGTTGAAAACAAGCAGGAGTCCCTAGACATTGGGAACCTTTTAAATAATTTTTCTAACATCAGCACATGGCACAAAATCTTATTCTCACTATAACTGATAGGAATCTCATGGACTTGACCAAATTGTTTGGTCTTAGAGGAGTGAATTTTTACTAATGCACCCCATTTTTTAAATACAACATCACCTCTCTTGAGCGTATGGGAGGACAATATTACATGCCCTACCCTTAACAATGTACTGAATAAAAACAGTATCATAGACCACAATAAAAATTGGCTTTCCTTAGCCTTGTTTACCTGCCTATACATGCAAGCTAGGTGGTCTTCCCTTAATGGGTCCTTAGCATCCTTTGACGCTTTCTGAGAATTTCTAATACCTCTACAGGTCTGTGAGAGAGTCTTATCTGACCATTCTGCCACTGGAACTCCTTTTAAATTATGGAAGAAGATTACTGCCTGATAATAATTTTGAATGCTCGAAAATTTCATTTTCTGAGCTAAAAATGTAACATATTTACATGCTTGGGCCGAATTACAGGCGTATGTCTTCCAATTAAATTTTTTACAAATTTTAACGTAGCATTTCCATTGCTTTTTCCTAGTTTTCATAGTGCTCATACTCACAGACGCTGCTTGATACATTTTGGCCTGCCTTTCCAGGTCCTTCTCGGCTGCAAAATTCAAAAATTTTATTTAGGCAACATAAATTTGACCCTGTTAGGCACTTTTCAATATCAGACCTATTTTTAAAATACAGTAGTCGAGATAGGCTATCTGCTACAAGATTGTTTTTTGTATTAATGTAATATGGCACTAATCTGATTTTATGAATTTTACAAACCCAGAACAATTCTCTTAGCCATGCCATACATGTCTTGTTACTGCTGACGCCTTTTCTTATCATGTGAAACACTTGTGTGTTGTCAGTGAAAATTTTTACAGTGTATCCGGCAAGATCTGACAACCAACACTTTACCCCGACAACAATTGGCCAAAGTTCTAATTCATTGATGTTACTTTTGTCATATAAATCCATACTTGGACTTTCTACTATGTGAACACATTTTCCTGAATTTAATTCAATTTTTTCACCCCATGTACCTGCTAGCCAGTCACTGCCTTTGTATATTGCAAACCCCCTACCTGAAGAGTCTGATACCAAAGCCTGATGGTATTCTGGGTAAACAAATTTTCTTTTGCCATTGAAATCCTTACATAAATTTTTCCACCATGACAAGTCATTTTTTGCTGCCTTTCCAATTTTAATTGCCCTGAGGTCATGTTTTAAAATCACCTTATACAAGTCATAGAACCTCCTACTGTGAGTTCGACCCCCGTCTACAACATGAGAACAATGGGATAGAAGACCACCCAATTTTTCTAATTCTTTTTTAGAAATTGTTGATTTATTGTAAAATTTATCAACCATGAGTATTAGATTTTCTAACTTGTCCTTTGGAAGCCTAAGTTCCATTTCGATTGAATCTATGTCTAAACCCAAATACCTACAGATCTGAGCCGGGGGGGTAACCTTGCCCCAGGATATATGGAATCCTAAGTATCTCAATAGTTTTATGACGATTCTTTGAGCGTTTTCTGCCTCCTGATAATCGCTTCCAATGACGATAAAATCGTCCAGGTAATTAACTGCTTGTATATTGAATACATCCCTTAAGACACAAAAAATGAAATCAGATATTCTGTTGAAGTACATAGGCCCGACTCTTAGTCCGAAAGCTAACCTACCATCCTTTAGGAACACTTCTTCACCCCCTATGTCCCATCGAAGGCCTAAAAAATCTCTATGAGGTGGGTATATAGGAATTGCCCTGTAGGCTGACTTTATATCAACTACAGCCATGTAATCGTAGCGATTCAAAATTGCTAGGACATCGTCCACTGACTTATATTTGAAGTCCTCTAATATATCCTCACAAAAATTATTAACAGATTTTCTCTCAGGCATACTACAGTCTGTTATTGGTCTTATACCACCATCAGGCTTTGGCACCGCCCCCAAACTATGAACACAATCTGGTTTTTCATCGACAACCTTTAAGAAACCCTCAGCGATTTCTTTACTAATGATATCATCCATTTTTACTTTGTTTTCGCCCTCATAAACCGATTTGTAATTTTTACAATCGTAGGCTAGGCATATCTTCTCTCCAGAAGCGTCGACAATTTTTATACCATCCGTAATATCATTAAGAAGCGGACTAAACTTTTGTTTTCCCTCCTCAGTACATCTAGACAGTAAATAAGCCATTCTACAAGGTTTTAATTGGGTTATTTCGCCTGCGATTCTGTGGATGCAATCGCAACAGCCCCCGGCACAGGTATCGTAAACATTAATTTTGACCCCTTCCGCAGAAGCGTCCGCGGCGAACAAGAATTTTTTACCAGAATATTCGTCAAAATTACAATTATCAACGTACGATCTTGGGGGAACGTCCTCTGTTACCACAGGAATGCCCTCTACACAGCTACCGTAATGATTCTTACCGTAGTTAGGATTTTCCGTGTCTAAAACCGTAAAATCCACTTTGCATTTTGCTATTTCATCCTCCTCCTCCGACACGGCGTGTGTACTTTGAGCACACGTCTCCGTGACGTCATCAGAAACAGTACCGGCGATGGCGCCGGATTCTTCAGAGATAGGGAGGTGACTATCGCTTTTGAGAGCGCCCAAAATGGAATTAATCTGAGGATTACACGTATCAACTTCTGCCTGGACATCATTTAATACCCCAGGATTGTCCCTAGCCACCGGATTAACATCGACATTATGTATTTGCAAGCCTTTTCGCGAAAAGTTATGGCTGAAATTCCCGGCCCCACAACACGACTGGACTGCTGGCGATGAGCCAACATTGACGTCATCGTCAGATGAGTACTCTATTATTTTCAAACGCAGCCCAGATTTACTTTCCTCATCCTATTTGCTTTTCTTCGTACAATCTTTCTTTGAGTGACCCTTTGTCTCGCAAATTAAACATGCATGTAACATGAAACACTTGCCCTGGCACCCATTTTCCGTATTGAAGCGAAAGCATATCTTCTCATCGCCATTCTGGCGACGATTTTGGTTATTTCCCTTGTACTTTGGGAAATTCTTTCCTCCACCCCCAGCTTTGAAAGTGTTTTCGAATGAAAAATGGCTAAACATTTCCTCTTGGTCCACAATTCCAAATTGTTGAACCCCTAGCCTGTCCGCCCTATCCCTTACCGAGATGTCATACTTGTTCACCGCCTCGAATGTATAAATCTTCTTTGCAATCTTCTCGGAAATTAATTTTACATGCTTGGCGATAGGCGCAACAGAAATCTTATCAGAAATGGCCTTCTCGATAGTTTTCATACCAATGACAATGATATCTTCAACGCACTTAGGTTTTTCGCCTTTCAACATATATTTCTTTTGAGCAAAAGACTTTGTTTTACCGTTCGCTGTTTCAGATTCATCGCTGGAGCCCTCGGACGATGTCGAGTCGTCGCACGGAGGCGATGGGGAGGCCTGACGATTCTTGTTCTTCTTGCACTTGGTCTTACGCTTGGCCCTGGACAATTTCACTTCTTGCCACCCTTCATCTCCGGATGAATCGCTGGGATCTGATGCCCTAGCCCTGGCCTGGGCCAACACGACTTTCGCCATACGATCAACAGTGGATTCCAGCCTGCCCAGCTTATCGCCCATCATCTTCATGCTTCTGTCTTCAGCCCCGACTGCCTTTGAGGGCGATTGGATCGCCCCCTGGACAAATTCATCTCTGAATTTGCCCTGCTGCCCTTCAGTTGACCTACCATCAGGTAAAGTCTGCTTTAAAATGCTCTCCCTGTCCCCAGGACCAGGGCACTTCTTGCCAACAGGCGCCTCGTGACGCCTGTTGCACTTCCAACAGTGGTTGTGGTGTTTTGACATCTCCAAAAAATTAGGAAAATGTCAGAAAATCGCCGATCGAAGGCCGATTTTCTCCGGAATCGTAGGAAAATTATGTTGAGCCCTTCAGAAATCGTTGCAAAGGCATTCCCTAACGATTGCAGACACCCTAAAGCCCTGACAAATTAAAATTGAGTTGTTGTCTGAGCGATGGTAGGCGAGCAACTGGTTCGAAATCGTTGGCTCGGCGATTTTTATAGTCAGGTGACAACAGATCGCCGTTGCTATGGCGATGGGGGGCGATGACGTCATCGCGCTCCCGGAAATTACATTTTGTAGGTATCGCTACACAAATTATATATTCCCTGCCCCACTCTACCCTACCTATAGGCCTATGATATCTGTAATCTTTTTGAGTGCCTTGACGTCACAATTTATTTTATTTTCTCTCCTGTTTTTAAATTTTTCAGAGGTAGGGGTGCCAACTCTTGTTTTGTCTTGGGTGTACTCGGGTTGGCAGGTGCTCTTATCTGATAATTATAAGATGCTCAGTTCTGTTCCAGGACCTCTCCTCAGGTATCAATTATCGTCATTGGATATTTATACGGTGGTATGAGTTGCTCGAGGCAGCCACATCATTTGGGATACTCAACGCCAACCATCTTTTAGTCATTTTCATGAGCGTTTATATTTTGTGTTATTTGACATATTCAAGTATTCTCGAGGACCTATCTCTCTTCATGTTATTTGCAATTTCAAGTATTTTTGAGTACTTCCCGTAATAATTTCTCAAATTATTATATTGGTTAAATGTTTTTTAAATGTAAATTCAGCAGTTAGGGTCTTAATCACGTGATTAATGGCTGTTCTATTGGTATAATTTGAACATTATAATATAATTATATTGTCATTTTCCATTAGCTGTATGCACCGTTTCAAACACTTCTTTTGAAAAACCTTAACATCAGGTTTTTATCCATTTGTATTATTACTTCCCATTTCACTCCACAGTTACATTATCGCTCTCACTTGTATATCTACTCTATTTCTGAAAGCGTACCACTATAACCATGAAGGTGTACTCAATAAGGGAAGAGAAGAACCGGCATCCGATAGAGCAATATTACAATCTTGTGTGAACTTATAGTGAAAAAGCGTTCTCTGTGAAATTGTCAAACCATATGAGTGAAGGTAAAATGTCACATAAAAGTATACTGTATTTCATTCTTTCACGATCATAATATTTGGTTAATATCATGCGACAATATAATTTAGCCTTATGGTACTGTGAAAAAATTATCATTTTAGATTTTGATACGGAACAAAATTGTACCTATTATTGATCAATCCGGAAGTACGACCTGGACACTCCATATCCATCAATATTTTAGTAGCCTTCGACCTGTCACCAAAAAGGAAGCTGTGTTAGAATTGCACTTCTAAGAACAGCTGACCTACGTATTTAAAGGCCTTGGATACAAACGTAAGCACTGGCTGCTAACTACAATATTAACGAGCACTATCGATCGGTTGATCGCATTGCCATTTTAACAAGCCTACTACCCCTGGACGGACAGCAATACAAGAGGGAAATCCAGCTTTCCAGAATGACCAGTCTTCATAGGAACTACTCGTCATAGGACTCACTTACTACAACGAGGGTAACTCGTATTGGTGAGTCAATGAAATATTATAATCCCCGGCATCTTACATGTTCTGGGTTTATTTCGAAAAGTCGGAGCCGCACACAAGTATGAAGATTTGTAAATAGCAAAGGTGTTGCACATAGAGCAGGTATTATTCCCCATGGATGGCAGATGGCCCGAAGCTGTAAGGCTGACAATTAAGGGTTACCACCCTTAGTAAATTATTTTATATCAACAACTATATCAAGCTGTACGGAACCTAGTATTTTCCACCAAGATGCTAGATATAAGTAATATATTACATTACTTTATTAAATAAGAAAAAGAGGGATTTTGTATATTTATTTGTTAAAACGCTAGTTTTGAATCGTTAACTCTGGCTTTGAACCAACTAACGTTTCATACATATTGCAGCTGTATGCCTAGATTACAAGTGCATCTATCACAATAACACTTTTTATTTCGCTATTTCCAGTGATTCTCCCGGCCAAATTCTATAGAGAACCACATCAACCTCGCCAAAATTCTCTAGGCTAGAGACACATCTAGGATACATTTATTTTTGTATTTGGAGGTAGCCCTTGAAAGTATGGGTTCGGAAGGCAGCAAAACTCCTGATAGTGGCAATAAAAGTCCTGACGGTAATAAAAGTCCTGATAACTGTGAAAGTCCTGAACCCAAGTCAGAGCGAAGACCTACATCGCAGAAAGGCCAGGAAAAGTGCTCCGACAAAGTGGAAATTTTGAACAGAGAGGCTATGGTAACCACACCTGCACCCACTAAAGGCTGGACAGTCAGTACCAAAGGGGACAACAAGAGCAAAAAGCCTAATAAGCCTACAAGAGTACAATCTGCAGATGACTTGGTTATTGAAGATGATCTAAATGAAGACTTTTAACGCAAAAGGACAGCATTATGAGGCAATAATGTGATACTGCAATATTAAAGCAAAACGGTTATGTAGATTGGTGTTACATTGTATTATTTATGCGAGTACTTTGTGATGACAATATTGATGTAAATGCAGTCATGTAGATGAGTAACAGTATCTAGATCATAGAAAATTTATAGTTTTCCTTTGTAAATGCACTAGCTATTATTGGCCTCATATCCGTACAATACATTTTGCCTGGGATCCCTGCTACATATTCATGACCCATAAGTTTCATGTGAAATATTTGTAACTAGACAGGGTCCCTACTCGAAATTCATTTTTAAATTCCCTGTGTTTTATCCTAATTCAAAAGCCATCAAGTGCAGACAAAATTAAATTTTGGATAACCCAAAAAACAAAAAGGCAAATCCTTAATATTTTGAGAATTGGGAATTTCAGAGCCAAATGAAATTCCATGTGTTTTGGCAAAATTTGCAAATTCCCTGTGTTTTCCCTGTCAAGAGTTTTTTTTAAAAGCATTTTCCCTGTTTTCCGTTTCCCGAGTGCTTTTGAGACCCTGCACGTACCCTCCGGGTGTCTTATCCTTTCTTTTTGCCTAGCCTTTTTAGGATTTGCCTTTACGTGTTGTGTACACTCGGTTACATCCACAAATTTCCCCGTTGCAATTTTTCGTTGGTACACCAATGATGCGTATATATATATGTAGTTACAACGTCAACTTCTTTCAACAGAACCGATAAGCTATAATAAAGCATGCCTACCAAAGACAACTGAATAAGGTACGGGGACTAGAAGTGAAGGAAACATACGTATTCGTTTATATATTGGTTTATCAGCGGAAAACCTCAATTATAATTGAGGTTTTCATAATATTAATATGACATCACGAGAACTCCTTTTCGAAAATCTCTTTGTCCATAAAAGAGAATCGCTCACTCCCAGAAGCGACTTGTTAGTATAATGAGAAATAAACTATATGATAGAGATTAAGGTTTATAATGTATTATCTATTATATTTACGTCTACAATAATTAGATTCAGTTCAAGTCATACATATTGGTTATGCCCTCAAAACGGAATACTCATTTTTCTGAAGTCACAAGGGGACTTTTGAAGAAATTCAAATATCAAAACCTTACCAAAACTATGGTTCTTTCCAGTGTGATTCAGTAATGTACACAAATTCCTGATGGTTTCATTTGAGGCACATTGCTATATCAAAATGAAATAAAGTAGGCCTACACGAAGCCAGCTTATCATAAAGCCAATTGCTATTAAACTATCAATGGTAATTATTAGAGACAATGAATTCTATCTTGGAATATAGTTTGCTTACATTAATTGATTTTACTCTCATCTTTTATTTTTATACCAATTTCTTTACAAAACTACCATGTTACGGTCATACCTAAAGCTATGTGATGCTGGCGCATTTCTAATCGACTGGTCAGCAACACAAAAACTACCATGCCTTTATAATTTATCGACTATTATCTGACAAGTCACTTGTCCTGAGCCATACGCCGATATCCAGGTGCCATCTAGTGTTTACCTTCTGACTACGTGTGACACAAAGCGTTTTCTACTGACAAAGAGTGCCAACTGGTGGCGTTTGACAAAAGCTAGTATCCATAAATTGAAAAATCTATTGGATATTCCTTTTACTCTATTGAACTATAAAAGCCAGGGAAGGGATTCTAATATAGTATAGGTCGACATTCTCTGTATTCTGTTATAATTCAGAAGATTTGAAATTCCATGGAGTAATTTAATAATTAACTAATGATTTGTCTAAATCTAAACTAATTCCAAACATCAACATTGGAATCTATACCTTGAATGCCAACTGGCAGTCCATCGTTAAGAGTGTCCATAGTTAAGATTACTTTTTTTTCAAATTATTCAGCAAATACCTATTTTCATAAAATCCATATTTGATTTTTGATGTACTGTTATTTTCATAGTACTTCATTATACTTATTCCAAACTAAATAATTTTTAGCACATGTGCAGTATTCCTTACACACTATATTCAAGAGATTCATTATGATATATGACGCTGGGACACACTGCTTATTACGACAATGTCCTTCCATGTGGGCATGCCATTTCAGTGTAAACACCACACTTTAGTTATTTCATTTGGGTATGAGGAACCATACCATTACCGGTAGGCGAGGCTTTTAAGCGTATATTTATATATCTGCTACATAACCAGGAGGCTGGCCATTCTTAATAAATCATAATTTGTCAGTATTGGACCAATTGCACACAGAATCGTGTAATCTGATTAGTGACTAGTTTGCCATATCAGCAGAAGGGCTGTTCTCAATTCTCTTCCAATATAGAATAACTCTAATAATTTCTACCATTCTTATCTCATTGTAATTCATTTAAATCATATGTTTATGTACATATTATCATATATGAAAAAAGCAACTAAGAAAATGTTACTAAATGATGCTAATTGAATTATTGAATCGTCTGTAGGCCTACTGTCTGGAAGATCATATCTATCTGAAGACAGAAAATAAAACTTATTAAAAAGAATGCGTATATAATTATACGTTTCCTTGATCTTAGCCTGGAACGTTAAAAAGTGACATATCAAAACTAGAAAGACAAAGTCCGTTTGGAAAAAGAAACATTTATTTGTTGAAATCCACAGATAACACTCGCCGGGTGTATTGCTGTACACCTGCGTTCCCTTTAATTATGTCTGCGGCCACGCCCTCTATTGGGCAAACATAAAAACAGTTCTTTCACAACTCTAGGTTTCCACACACACTCTGATTCTTGCATAGTATGGAGGGACACATTCAATCCAAAATAAATAATAAGGCCACATTGTACAGAGAAACTATTTACACTTTCATACAATTACACTTGACTCGTTATTAGATTGTTTGGTTCACTTAATTACCATATACTGTATGTGATTATCTCTGTAACAATGAACTATAGTCCTGCGTGACGGCTTGAGTCGGGGTATGATGTGAGTTAATAGAAGTGTGTCTTTGCTAGCTAGCTAGGATTATAGGTCCGTCTAAAAAAATGCCTGACTAGGAAGGCAGAAGCGCTCCTAGCGGGTGAGATCGATATTAAGGTGATTTGGAGAGTTTCCGCGAGGGGGAGCCCAGGTAGGGAGAGACCGGTCGTCGTGAAATGCCGTGGCAGGAGGTAGCACCTGAAAAATACCAAGGTGAAAGTTCCATAAGAAAAAGTGCGACCAAATGTGTGAAATACGTTTTTAGATTATGGCATTTCAGCAGTCCTGTTAATGGCATTTTCACATTATCTAACAAATCAAGGATGCTTTGAAATTCAATAAACTTAGCATGTCTTACTGACAATAATACAATTTATTGGTTAAGAAATGATGCAAATATTTCAATCGATGCTAAAGACTATAACAATCAAAACAATATTACTCCGTTTCACTAAACGTCCAAATAGTTTGCTTTGTTGCTTATGGTTCAAGTCGTTTCAACTATAGGCCTAGTGGTTACGATGTTGGATACGGAAATACCAAGGGGTATATCAATACATGGTAAAGATAAGAGCGACAATACTTGGTACCATTGACATTTACTAATATTCTAATGAGGGTATCTGTATACTCAATCAGAATGTTGGATTCTCACCTTTAAATAACTGGCCGTGGAGGAGATTGTCAGCCCTCTAGCGGCCATATCCGGAGGTAAAGCCAGGAGCAGTTTCAGGAGTTTTACCCTGGAGGAACAATGATAATCCATCCCTCCCTAAACTCCTCCCGTCAGCAGTTTGGGTACGACCTTCAAATGACACTGGCCTCAACTCCTCCTGCAGTGAAGGTCGCAAGGTGCAGGGAGAAAGGGGATGTTGGTTGGATGAAGCGCCTAGCCTTGTAAAAATAGTTTCTTTAGGATAACATTATTACAAATCCACTGATCTTACTGGCATAGATCTATTTATACTCGAAGACGGTCTATCCATGGAATGCTCCGTCCTATGTCTGAAGTGAACCGAGATTATTGTGCAAGACAAAGCCATTATCTGTTTTATATAGGCCTACATTTATCGATAATAATTATTGGTGTATCCTTCTATTGTTAACGGGACGTCGGTGGTCGCCTATGTCGTATACAGATATAATATACATGTGTGCGTGGGTGAATCCAGTCATCCCCTATAGCAGCACAGAGGAGCAAGCCGTACATAAATATTGGTATATCATTTATGTTTTTATACAATTTGTACAGGTTTTGTATAATAATAATGATGCGATCAGTAGATGATTTAAAGAAAATTGTCAATAGTGACAGACTAGCATACCATCGTAAATGATCACATTATGATTAGGTTTCCGAAGCCCTACACGCGTATTGGCAGACAGGGCAAGGTCAACTCCAAGGTCATTAAATGACCTTCACCTTATTAACAGATATCCTTGACCTTTCATAGCACTCAAACGTCAATAAACAACCATCTACACTGAACAGCCCGATAGTCAGACTTAAACACAGGTACCTAATTGATAAACACATCAAATATGAACCAATTATTGAAAACAGCATAAGAGAAAGGAATCATCCAGGAAGAAACTGACATTGTATACAAAAAAATGAAACTTTGGTGTAATGCAAACTAACCATTGTCCTCATTTCAGCATATTCACTCTCACGATTCTAACTATCACTTTCAGCAACATCTTGATAACACTTTTGATTTCCAACCATGTTCTATCACACACGGTTTTCGCTAAATTGTCTTAGTAATTAATGATGTGATATCATGTGATGGGGCGCCTTAGGTCACTCTGGTGCTTAATGATGGTCCTGTCAATCACCGACGAAAAACTTAGGTCACGAAATTAGATTCCCAAAACGAATCCTTTGTGCATCGGGCTGCATGCAACAGTAATTGCACTATGTCATCCACATATCCTTTTGGCACAAACCCTTTGTTTTAAATGGAAAATGGATCTGTGCAAATCCTCTCCTTGAATACCCTGCATACACGTACAACTTAATTTCTTAATGAAGTATAGATTATGCTTTTTTGGTACGTGATGGAAACTTTATCTTGAGTCTTGATGAACTACCCTTCCGTCGATATTTTCTCCACTTGCTTATCATTATGTTTCTTTGTCGTCCAGCAATAAACCGTCCTCTTGTACAACAACATTCAGCAACCAATGAGAAATGAGTATGATGAGACCAGGCAGGTGAGGTGACGACGTGGTCATACCACACTTCCCTCGTCCCAGGAGTTACTTATCGTCATGTGGGGGTTATTGGGGTCGGGATAGGCCTCGGGCTCCTCGGGGATAGTGTCTGGACCAATGTTGGCCCCAAAGTTCCGGTGCCCCCCGTAGGTACCTGAGTAGGAGTTCATTTGCACCTTGCGCGGATTCTTGAAAGAATCCAAGCTGAGGTCGGCATTATTATCCTCGTCCCCCTCATTAAAACGGACTTTTCGCCCGTCTTGTAGTTGTTGTGGCGGTGGTGGATATTGCTGCTGTTGTTGTTGTTGCTGATGTTGTTGTTGCAACGGGTGCGCTATGATGTTCTGTGGTTGCTGCTGTGGGTGTTGCTGCTGTAGCTGCTGTGGGTGTTGCTGGAGCGGGTGGTGTTGTGGCGGGTGTTGCTGGGTGTTGGGGGACCGGTTGAGGTCGTTCACCCGGTACACATGGCCGCTCTGCTTCAGGTTCTGACTCTCCGAGTTGAGCCAGTCGGAGAAGCTCGACTGGCGGTTCGGGGGCCGCCGGTGGCCCGACGGGTGGTAGCACTTCAGCTTCAAGATAGAGCCAGGCACTCCTGAAAAACATGAATAGGAAAACCAATGTTAGAAAATGTAAAATATGTTCATGTTGGTAACAAAGCAAAATACTGATATTTATCTAATACCCTTTACGGCCCAGCTTCAAAATGTGGTTTAATGACAGTTTAAAGAAGGCGTAATGACCATTTTGGGGCGAGCCTCTAACGCCGTTAGTATACTTTGTACGACTTCTGAAATCCCATTGCTCTCCAAATATTACAATTATTGTTCTTTGATTGTCGGGCGTGTTTGATTTTCTCCCCGAGTTATGCTTCTTTCTAGGTATTCCCCGTGCCCTGTCCATGTGCATCGGCAAAATAAATAAATGAGTGAAGGATGAGGACTGCGTATGCCAAAAGAACAATTACACAGATAGAAAAAAAACGACCGCTTTTTGAAAAGAAAAAGTTATCAGATGTAGGATTAAAACTAACGTCAACTAAGAAATAGGTGGATGAAACTTTGCAATTTCCTTCTGATGCCAGGAGATGGACCAAAACCTTTTTACTTGGGAAAAAGCACATTCCACATATGGTAAAACGAACTGACGCCAGATAGATTTCACAGGAAGCAATTACCTGCAGTAAAAGTTATTTCCTTTTTGCCATTGATAAAATTAACGGTGGTTTTTGTTCACGAATACGCACTGAGCTACGATCTTTTCAGTTAGTAATTAATCATTTTGTATGCTTATAATTGTTGCTTGACCATAAAAGGAACAAACATAGCTATTTTAAAATGTTCTAATGCCATAGTTATCAATCACCGGTATAGAGGCCTATATAATATTATATTGCTGGTAATGATTTCCTATAATACTACCCTAAAATAATTTTGGAGAGACTGTAGCATTGTTTTTCTAGGAGTACCTTAATTTACTCGTGCTGAAATAAAGCATCTTGATAGAATGTGATATGTATCGTGACCAACTGGTAACTTTCAAATAATCAAATTTAGTGTCACTTTCGGTAACGATGGGTAATGATTACTGAAAAAGTAAAAATCTGCTATGATCTCAAATGGATAAACCATTAACCAAACTTTCTATATTAGAAAAAGCTCCTATCACGGTTTAAGAAAGTATGAGGTGTCTGTATGTGGACAGCATAATTATAGATAACCTACCTTGGGCCTGTATGTGGTTGGCCAGACGGTGCCCTTCGGCGTCCTCGCCACAATGCTCGTGGTTCGACATGTCCGCGCAACATCCGCTGTCCGTGTCCTTGTCATTGCACGGACTCTGCACTTCCGGAGGGCCCTGTGAACGAAGCAGACGACATTTTCCATCAGACAAAAGCGCGGGATATCAAGAGGATGCGAGAAAACAATGAAATATCCTGCTTTGGTAAGGGTAAGACTTCACTGGCGAACTTCCAAATGGTTGCTTCCCACGGAAAATGTACGTGACCGAAAGAATAGCGTTTATCAATACAGAATATGGTATGTTTTTGGTTCAGGCTCAATTTGGATAATAGCAATTCGGGATAAAATTTCGAATGTATTAAATATGATACTTCAATTTGTACTGACGTTAAACAATCTGCTTATAGTTTTGCTTTCCCTGAAACGGACATAACACTTCATTTTAAACTCAGTTTGAATCACTATAACTGAAAGAATTCCAGAAATGATATTATATACTGCTCAATTGTACAATGAACAATGTGAACAGACGGTATAATTATAACAGCGAAGAGGACCATGACATCGAAAGTGGCACTGACCTGGAGCAAGCTGATAATCTAAATTAATATATGTCTAGTTCTCATAATCAAGGTACGTCTACCTATTTTTATGGCAACAATTTCATTCCCGTATATATCAAGTCTTATGACAATTTTCTAACCAAAGTGGGATTACATCTCAGTATATTTCCATCTGGTTATTATAAAATCAGATCACCGAATACATTTGATATGAAAACCGTGATGATATGGTTTGATTAGACCAAGCTCAAATTAAAAAAGACTAAAATCAATAATATTAATCATAGAAATAAATGTGTGCGACGTCTAACGAGTAGGAAGTTTCCCATTGGAGAGTATAAATAGCAAACACTAGGCGTCACCACCAACTCTCTGCAGGCGTTAGGATTCAACCCCGAATTGGAACGATGACGCTTACCCAAATATCACTATTAAATTATTTCCTCATATTGCAATTTTCTTTCATTTTCTTTTCATCATTTTCTCATCAATAATGCAACTTTAGGTCCGCATCCTTAATGACTAAACAATAGAGGTCACATAATTCACGCAGTGCTTCAAACATTAACGTATTAGGAGTGCGTTCATTTAAGAGGACCTTTCTTCACCCGAAGAAAATAAAAGCACACACGTTAGCATCACACCCAGACGCAACTGATGTTAATCAGTCCGAATTAGGGAATTATGGATTAATCATTTCAGGCAAACATTACTTTGATTCGTTATGCCCATTATAAAATCATAATATCGTGTTACTAAATCTATAAAACTTCAGTGGTTTTCTTATTTCGTACTGAATCATTGATAATGAATTAACATTTTGCTTTCCTACATTTCCAACAGTACAAAAATATGTGTTGATCATTGAAGCAAAATCCATTTAGATGGTCGGCTGAATTAAGAACCACCGACCTAACTGCATGAACTTATTCACATTTGGTAAGGCAGGAAATGAACCAACGGTCGGCTACGTTCTTATTGGTAATGGTAACGTTACAATAGTCAGCATGCAAGTTGCCATGGCGACACAGCGACGCCAGTCTGTCTGCGCGCCAGGCAAGGGACGAACAATACGATATTCAGAAAATAGCAGACGGAGGTATAACTTCATTACTTAAATGCATAAGATAATCATAGTTGTGGATCGACACAATAATAATTTGCTACTTTTTCACAGGTACATCGAAGTCCAGGGTAAAACCTAGTAGGACTTATATTATGTATTTGGTATGACATGCATGCAACTAAAGGGAAGGACCAGTATACTGCAGAGAATATACCTACCATGAGGAGCCAGCGATGTTCCTGCCATAGCAAAAATAACAGCCAGACACATCAGCCTATGCAGACCGTATCGTTAACTTAAACCTAAGCATCTTTACTCATTAACTCTGATTAACTAATTGACATCAAACAAGGGAAGGCCTACTTTTATCTAGCACTGCACTACACTTAATACATCATTTCCAATCTATACATAATGACAGGAGGCTGGCCTGGGAGATTTCTAATCATTACACGGGAATTAAACTAAAACAAAGGCAAGGTTTACCGCTCTGAAAGCCCTATTGTTTCACATAACAACTCGTTAGGAACCTGAATATTAATTATAACTCTCAGACTCTTCGAGAGCTTTCCACTTCAATTTGTTGATTACATCTCTTGGCAGTCTATTTTGTTTGATAACAAAAAAGAGGCGGATCTTCTAAGTCAATCCCATTCATAGAAAGCAATTGATTAGAATACAGCAAACATGAAGCGCATCGGTGAATCCAGTGAAACAGTACGAACCGCTTGCTGTTTTTATGCCCCGGGAACATTTTGTGTGAAAGCTAACATGCTTTTTCCTATAGGGATGGATGTCATTTGCAGTTGTGCTTGGCTAAGGTAAATAAAAAATGAACTGGGTATTTGAAGGGATGGGTTGTTTAATGTTTTCTCCTTTCTGTGGAGTTAGCCGTTTTTGAAAATGCAATTATCAGTGTTCCTGCCCGCTCTTCGCGTGGGGTGGTCCAGTTTTACATCAGGGGCATGTCTCTCCTGGCTACTCTCGGCTGTATTGCTATTGCAATTTTCTCAGTCATCCTTGCGTGTATTCTTCGCTTTTCCACATTTCTGTCAGACGCATTGAAATAGTATGCGCAATGCATTCAAATGTAACTAGAATGAATCTCCCACTTTTTGTTGCAGGGATATTCGTTATGAGAATGGCTATTGGTATATCCTTAAAGTTGCTATTTGTATACTATGGTAAGCACCATGGTGAGCCTTGCAATGGTCTACCCTATGCCTGCACGATCTCTACCTCTTGTTCGTAATACAAAGCACGCCTATGCACGTCCAAAACGCGTTGAGTGGGTGCCTGGACTTCCCCCTCCCCCACCCTCAACATCAGAAGTCTGGCTCCTGATGTACATGGACAAGTCGCCATCCATTTTGCATGACATGCCAGGCAAGCGTGTAGACCGCCGGTCGAGGGCATGGGACTGCACACACGACAGGAGGCTCAACCAATATGTCTCCACTCAGCAGGAGAAAGGGTGGTCCAACAAGATAAAATGGGAGTGAAGGTCTAGAGGGTTTGTCAGGGAAAGAAGTGTACTGAGAATGAAAGAGAGAGGAATGTGAGAAAGGTGAAAATGAGAAAGAAAGGAGCAGTGAAAAGAGAATGAGAATAGAGAGAGCACTCGCGTATTGAAGAAATGAGATTAGTACTGGATGAAAAGTATGTAAAAGTATGAAAGTTATTAAGACATGATAATGAGCAAGGGTTGGTAGAAGAGGTAGAGGCAAAGATAAAAGCAAAGATAACAGTAAATGGCGACATAGAGATTGACGAGAGGACCATGATGGGGAATATAATGATATGGTCTACGCTGTATAGGATGGGATTATAATGACATGGTCTTGGTATATAGGATTAGAGAGAGAAGACCAGTCCAGAGATGGCCACACACCAGTGGTCACCATGCCCTTGACGGATGGCCTCCCTCTCTATCTCACTCCCTCTTCTGCCTGCTGTCTTAGCCCGAGCTGCTCATCTATAATATAGACCCCTGAGCAGCTCGGGTTACCCGCACGTGGTAATGGGCCGGGGGACTTGGCGCTCACAGTACACACGAGACGGGCGCTGAGTCCATCTATGTGTGTTGATCCGCAGGTAGGTACCCACCAGTAGTGATGGCTCAGCGATCGGCCCTACCTCCTACCTGTGTGGCCTGTGTTAACACGATCTACCTGTCTGCTTGCTGTAGTCAAACAATATTTAGGGAAGACTTATCTAATAGTTATCTAATTGCATACACTATGAACTACAGTGGAAGGTCACTCAAGAAAGTTATTGAGAAACTTATTAGACGCAGTCATTTTTAATTGTGAAAGGTTAGAGTGCTTCTATGTTGACCTTCATATCTGCCTGTGGTTATTCAGAGATAACAATCCGTTTTTCATTGCTGCGGCTGTGTTTTCATGATGAACTGGACTAAAGCATGAAAGGTCACCTTATCAATCTTGATACAGAGTTGAATATCTTATCTAAAGTAATGATATGGCCATACTAGACATTGCAAGGTTTATTCCTAAAAAAATCACACCTACCCGGAAGATATATTCAAGGCAGAAGTGTGTTCTTAGGTATCATGCATATATGGTAAGAGTTATCCCTGTGATTATAGAATGCTAATGGGCTCTCAAGGGTGGTCTAATGGTGTGCTTAGGCAGGCTGTATATTCCCGTGGCATACAGCTGCTGGCAGCTTATATACTTAGCTGGCCCAGACAGTGACTGGCGCCCCCTAGTGCTCCGTTTGGCGAGCTCCGGTAACGCAGTTACCTGCCTAAGTCCCTCCATCATATCTACATTCATGCATGTTTGGACTGCCTGATCGGCCTTTGGAGCCAGAGCACACAGAGAGGGCCAGGCCTTTCACATGGCTTCCTTCTAGTACAGTCTCGCGCCATTCACCACTGGCTTCCCATGTGGCTTCCCGGAGTGTGCAGCGTGCAGTGACATAACATGCACGCATCTACAACTGTATGCATGTAGTTATAGAGACCTCAGATTTACTTGCCCATAACTGTTGGGGTCAGCAAATCCTGTTTGGTCATAATGCTCTCGTGCAAGGCCTGCTCCCACCCCTGCCCCCTCACTCCTTTCACTTTGACATCAAAGGCTTTGTGACCCTATTTACCAAATCATGTAGTTCGTGTTGTGTCGGTTTTCTTCCTTGACAAGCTTGAAGTGTGTGTAAATTGAATCCAGGGTCTTATATTCCATAGGCTTTGTGCCCATTTCCACCTCTGCTGGGCTTGAGGCTTTCCATCGGGAGGGGAGGGCTGCTCGCTTCGGATTTGTCCTCCAGTGTTGGTCCTCCAGCGGGCAACTTGTTGTGATATGATTTGGGTGGGCGGAAAAGTGGTCTTTTAGCGGGCCGGTATCAAGTGGATTTAACCCGGCGGTATCAGGCGGCCGGCCGACCGGCCAGGGCCCGGGGGCCAATTGTCGCAGTTTGGCCAATTTCTACACATCACACAAACGCACTTTTGGCGCGGCTGATATTAGACACAAGTGGTATTGAATCAGACCCGGGGCTGGGTGGTGGACGGGGTGCGAGCTGCTCACCAGATCTCGGTCAGCTCACCAATCAGCTCCCAGATCAATGGCCGTGATGATAAAATCTCATTGTCGCCCTGGGAGGACAGGGGCTGACTGTGGCTTTAAGAAAGGAAGGGAGAAAGGGAGAGAAAAAGTACAATCTGTAGACCACTACCATTACTGCTCCTTTGGTGCATAGCTGGTCACGGCTAGAACAATTCCTGCACACTGTGCAAGTGCAGTGGGCATCCTCATTAGGGGCCTGGCATCCGCCATGCAAATTAGCTTCATAACTCAAAGCTCATTTCCACCCTGGGCCTTATCATCATTGAAACGCTCGAGACCCAAATCATCATTAGCAGGTCCCTGGCCGCAAAGACAGTGGACCCAGTTGTGCTCAGTCCTAAGATCCTCCTTTTCCCTGGTCTTTGGGGACCTTGGTGGGCCTACCAACCCATGTCCCTACTGATGCTAATCGTTCGGTTTAGGCTTTTTAGGGTGGTACACGCCCCAGTAACCCACACCGTGCCTGTGTCTGTTGTGAAATAGATTGGCTCATTATTAGATCAGACGGGGCTGAGGCAACAAATGAAGGGAAATTTAATCAGTGCCACCATGCAATGCCTTAACCATTTTAACTCTAATCTGTAGGATACCTTATATGGCACTATGATAAGGAGGGGAAGATATATTGGACAATTTTAATAACCCTCATCAGGAGTAATCTGTATAGTAGACAATACTGATGAACATCTCATGTGTCTCCTTTTGTGGGATCATCTTTTGTCATATCAAAAATCCACCCTATGAAGATTGATTAAATCAAGTGAAGGGGCGGTGGTCTGTCAACGGCAGCGTCAGGAGGTGGTGGGTGCTGTGCAGTTATGTGTTTGGGCAGAGTTTGATGAATATTAATAGAGATAATTAAATAGAGCGGCCCTTCACATTAGGTCGGGCCGTGACGCGGTGTGTTTGGTCTGATTGGTCTGTCTTGGACTGCGGCCTTTACATTAACCATTAGGGCCAGGGATGCGTCCTTGTCAGATCTTCAGAATTACCAGGCCTAAACAAACACGTTCTTGGGCCGGCCCGGCGCGCTAATGCCAAAATGCAATTTCCATTACCCCGTGTGCTGGGATCTATTCAATCAACATCCGTCATCATTGCGGCCATAAAGTTTGGCACATGATTTTCATACCCGACATAGCGGGCCCCCACCGAGGCGGCGGGGGTGGGGCGGCGGCGGGCCGCTGGCAGGTGTATTAAACGGCAGCGTCGCGGGGGCGCCCGCCATCGGACGGCCCGCGTGAGGCCCTTCCATGCCATCCTCCAGTTTGTCTTCGGAGCAAGACGTCGCGTCGGCCAGCCAAGGCAATCAGGAAGATACACGGAGCCGGGCCCCGGCCGCGTCCGGGTCAGCCTCTCCCGCCCGCTGACAGCTTAATGTTTTAATGATAAGAATGAATACAAATGGCGCCGCGTGGCACGGCGTGGGTTTTAATCCATCGGGGGAAAAGGAGATGGCCTGTCCATCTCTGCCAGCCACTTACATTAAAGCCCCATCCCGCCTGGACATTATGAATCGCCACTTAGCTTTTGACATTGTCTGGGGGCTGCATTGTTCACCCATGTCTCCAGCCCTCCCCCCTGGAGCTTCCAGGGCGGTCATTCATCTTGCATACATACAGCTGGTGCTGGAGTGCGGAAGGGGGCCGGCATTGTGTATACCTGGCTAAAGACCTGCCTTTCATAAATATGATCAGCCGACGGACAAAAGACACACTGCCCATGCATATACGTCATCCCGGGTTTTAAATACACCCGCATATCCATCACATGGAGGCTATGCCATCATCACTCCATCATAGAGGTCCAAGCAAAGCAGACCCTGCAAAACACGTCGGCTAGGAAAAAGACCAGCTCGTTTCAAAACCAGCCCCCCCCCCCCATCCCACCCACACCACCTCCGTTAATATGCGGAGGTTGGTGGCGCATGTTCAAGGACAAAGAGAGAAGCTGCCCCACTCAATACGCCTTGTGAGGCAAAACAGATTCTCGCCAATTCAGCATTGTTGAATTCGACATTGTCCTCCGCTGACTGGGTATTGGCGGGGGCCCTGGAGGAGCGGAATGTGTTCATTGCGATGCGCGGGCGATCGGCAGGCTTGGCCAAACACGGCCGGCCCGTGCAGGTGGATCTCATCTCCCGTACAACAACACCAAGGCACGCCCGCAGCCCAAACCAATCTGCTCCAATGCTATTATTTCTGTTGGCTTTCTTTGAGAGCCATTCATGTATCCTAGCAAATAATAACGCAATGGCTTCAGACTCCACCCGTTATGGATGTAACGTGTGAACCGCTGTCTAAGTAGTATAGGGGAAGGGGTGTTTAACCCTGGACATATAGATGTGCATTGGTCCACACTGAAATGCAAAAGAGGTATGTTTATGCTTGCCTGATAACACATATCAAAGCATTCAGTAGCTCTTCGTTGTTTCAGACAGATTCACTCTGATGTCTAAACATACATGTAAGGTATACACACTTTGTGATGTGGGATGCTCTAGACCAACGGAGGAGTCATTATGACAAATTAATCGCTTCCAAAACGACGGCTTTGCAACGTTGCCAAACCAGCCGGCTGGTTTCCTTCAACTGATCTGCCTACACAGGAGTCAAATGTCTCTAATTAGCGGCCAGTAAGGCGCGGGCGGACGTCAGTGTAGGGCTGGATTTATGCGGGGCGGCGCGGGCGTTCCCATAGCAAAAGTATTGAGCACTTCCACTTGGCGTGGACAAAAGAAAGCTTGCATGAGTGCGCCTCGTAAATGAGGGCCAGTGTTTTAATGACTTATCTGACAAATACACGCCAACCCCCCAGTCCGACTGACTGTTCAATCTAGCAACCCAATCCGCTCGCCGTCCGCTTCCGCCGGGCCGACTACATGCTTCTGCACTTTCTGCTTGGGCACGGGTCGACTTTGACAACAAATACAGTTATTGTCGGCCCCGTGGACAAGCTCCATTGGAGGCTTTGTTTATTACGGCTGGCAGCCCGAGTTGTAGGCGACTTTTTGCCTGGCCGACGCTGCCTTTTCTGGCACATTGAGATTGATCAACAACGATACATGAGCTGACAGGTAACGCCAAACCGGGTTGGGTGGAGCGGGAGAGAGGTGCTTCCAATGGAGTTTGACCGGCCAGTGGGTTACAGAATTACCACCGCTCAGTTTTTACCTAACAAGAAGGATGGATTAGTTTGAACTATTTTACAGAGCCTGTGCGCGGCAGACATGCTGGCCGATATTGGTGTCACATGTTGTAATTAATTGGGGAATCAACCCAGGCCAGATGCCAAGAGCACTCCGAAGAGATTAACTGCTCACTCCAGCAGAGTGCCTGAGATTTTATATAACATAATTTATCATATTTTATAGAGCGCACTGCAAACATGTTGATGTGAGCAAGATAAATTCAATTTACTGCAACTCAGTTCCCTGCCTCATGAGGAAGAATTTGCAAACAGCCTTATAAGCGTTGACCTCAGTACATTTGTCTATAACCTTGTACCCAGTGTCCTTCCTGCAGCAGAGTGTCAGGAGACACTGAACCACGATTGACCTTAACAGATTTGCGCCTGTTTGCTATGCCTTCACGCAGAGAATATAATCCACGCAGGCGCAATGGAGACATAATCGTTGTTTCCGGCTGGCATTTCCGGTTGCTGTAGCGGCTCTGATTGGTTGATCCAGGTTGAGTGCGTTGAGGCCCATCTGATCCTGGCTGGGCCCGCCCTATCGCTGTTGCATGTGAGGCACTGCCTCTCCCTGCCCGCCCCTTCTTCGCGGCTAAGTCTTATAAGATAGGACGTCGGGAAGGAAATTAATATGGCGATCGGTTGGCCTGGTGGGATGGCCTGTCTACAGCTGCACGCAGGCAGTGGCTACTTGCCTATGTAGGGGCTCGCATGCTGCATGCCATGGGCGGGGGAGGGAGGCGAGATCAGCCTCTGATCGATCAACCGGAGCAAGGCAGAAAGGACAACCTAAGTGGGCACACGCCTACCTAGCCAGCTTCCCAGCCCGACAATTACATCCCGGCCCGACTAATTAAAAGATACATGGAGGCCGCCAGCGTCCCTTAATACCCGATCACAGTCAGAGTAGTCCAGTCCTAATGAACTGAAATGGCTTGAAGCCATCGACGACTTGGTGGGATTATTACTCATTAATCCCGTTTTTGTGAGATGGATTTATTGTAGACAGTAACCGTTTATAGCCTCTTTCCTTACGGCCCTTTAAACCCATTGACAGGATACGAGTGTGGATTGTATGGCCACAAGTTGTAGCCCATTGTCCGTACAAGTGGTCAGCTCGGCATGGGTCATCCCTATACACCCTACACCCTCGTGGTCAAGCCTCAGGGGCAGGTAGCTGGACAAAGTGGACAAAGGGCCCAGACAATGTCCTCTTCCAGCTGACCTCAGGTGTCAACCGATGAAGCCCACCGCTGCGGTTCGTCCCACCCCTCCGACCCCTACTCCTCCTGTCCCAGAGCCACCTTCTGTTGTGTTCCAATTGATAATTAATCTTGGTCTCGAGGCTGCGGCAGTTCTACCCACCCCAGCTGTAATTACCCAAAACACGGCGGTGGAGGGGAAATGAGGCGGAACGCCCAGCGCCCGAGGGCATGGAGTCGGCAAAGGATGAGGGAGTCGGCGGCAGGGGATGTGGGGGCTTAAAGTAGTGATTAACTCTCGACGGGGCCGCGCACTCAGGCGTACACGCGCGCGCGGGCTGTCCCAAACGCCGCGCGGTGGTGGCCACGTGTTGCTAGTGACCGGTGCCCAGAAAGCGGCCTTTGTTTTCCAGATTTATCACCGCCCCAAGCCATGCATAACTCCATCGATGACCAAGGCTGGCGAGCAGACATTGATCCCAGGGCGCAGGGGTCGATAGTCGCTTGTTCTCCTTCTCTCACTTTCTGGGTCACTTGCACCCTGAAGTGATATTTCAAAGCCAACCCCATAACCGCCCTCTTTCATCCCAATGAGTGCCCATCGCGCATATTTTTACGCCATCTTTAGGTTTTTTAAGCAAGTCGCTGAGAGCTATCGATTTGGCAAGAGATCTAACCTGCACTTTTACCACTGCAGGAGTGGAAAAAGTGAGAAAGGGAAAAAGCAATACTTGGTTTGGAGGGTTCTGCATTGGTCCCCAGACAGAAGTAGCAGCTTGAGGTTAATTAAATATCAGGTCGGCGATCGCCAGAGGGCCTTAAGAGATGGAACCTGCGCGGCGTACCCTGTGAGGGGGCCATCTTGGGCGACCCTATTGGCCCTTCATAAAAGTGGCTCGCGGCGCCACCTGGCGAGTAAAGATGGCCGCCAAATAAAGCGTCGGGAGCATGATGGGTGTCGAAGGGCCGCTTCTGTCAATGATCAACACGCCCTCGGGGGGCAGTTGGGGGCAGGGGCGGTGTCGGCCGCTCTGATGGATGTGCCAGGCGCTGCCATTACACCTGCGAGTCAACTGCCCCCTCTGGATGCCCCACCTCCCCCCACCCTTACCTTTAGCCCATGGATCAGGGCGGCTAGCCGCCCTCACACAATCTCATACACACATGCTTATATCGACGCACAGTCTTAGCACACGCAGAAGCACATTATCGCCTTGCCAGGGTATATCGATTCTTTTGGTAGCGATTAATCTTGCACAATGACAGCACAGTTGTTATACACCCTCCCCCATTGACTTCAATGGCGCCGTGGACATTATGGTGAAGGTTATGGAGAAAGCTAGAATATTATAGCGAGCACCCGATGATGGCACGGGTACTTACGTGAAATGCACAGAGATGCAAAAAGCATTAGCAGATGATCCGAGCAACAAAAGCTTTTGGCTTTCTGCCGGATCGAAATGTGAAGTAACCAACCCCCCTTTCACCACATAAAAGTAGAAACTATGAGAGGGCTGGTGCTCAGGTGCTTGGAACAGTTGGCATTCAATGGCGCGTATAGATGATATATGTATACATAGCGGTGAGGCGTAGCCCAAATTGGGGTTTGTACATGTTTTTGTAAATACTGCTGTGATGCTGTGGTAGCATGGCAAGCATTCCACGAGCGTGGTTACAGGAGAAATGCTTGGATGCTGTTACGAATGCATTGAAGCCTGGAGGCCGCGTGACGGAGAGAGTGAAACCATAAGAAGCTCTTACAGGAGCGCCCCCCTCCCCCATTGAATGGTGACCAGCCAACCCGGGTTAGTGTTAAAAACCAGGAACTGGTGGAGAACCCTTACCGCGGTATCAACATCTTCTTCCTCTGACTCCTCGTCACTCTAACATAAAATATAACAAAACATCTCATAAATCAAAGACTGGTGATTAATTCTCGTTATTTGGTTACATACATTAACGTCAACAAAACATCTAATAGCTGTCACAACCACTGTCTTTGGGATTTCTCGTTGGAAAAGTTAAATGATATTAAAGAAGGCGGCAACTGAATTACACGAGTGTTTTGGGACATGTGTCTTTTGGAAAACTTTAAACAGCTTAATTGCTTTTCTCTCAGGAAACCGCTGAGTTTACTAATTTGTCAATGACTTTGAAACAATGAAAAGTAACCTTTTAATTATATTTCTTTTGAATACAGTGGGATTCAGTTATCTATTGTTTGCTGGCCGTATGGGACGAAAGAGCATTCAAGCCCAAGGTCGAAGACGGTTATGTGGTTGGAGGAAAGGACAAACATAATGGCCTGTTTCTAGAACGAGGTCTTTTAGTAAGGAGTATTTGGTATAGGAACCTTAACTTCTGATGTACCTGGTACTTTGTGCTATGCAGTCACATAGAGTCACGCAAACGATACAAAAGAGGTAACTGGAAGCTCGGGAGGATGGACGTGCCGCACGGTCAGGTAGACAGGATTGGAAATACAAGGGTAATGTAGGTAGAAATATGGAGTATGTGAGATTTTCTATAGGCATTGGCAAAAGACATGGTGTCTTTTTTTCCTTTTATTCCCTAGAGTTTCCGACTTACCTGCGGAGCCGCCTGGCCGCAGTACCATCCATACTGCAGCCATGAGAGGAAAGCAAATAAGAACAGAAAGGGCACAAGGATTATTAGTGGACAGTCATCGGCTGGTAGAAATCGGGTGCATGTTTTGTGACTGGCAATAGTCAAGGCCCCTAGAATATAAAACGAGTGGCGGAGAGGGAGAGGCTGAGGGGGAAAGGAAAGGCCAGGGCCTGGTGATAAGCCGCGGGGTCTTGCCATTCGCACTCTAAGCACGTACAATGCAACCTACAATAGCAAATATTGGGTCTTGATCGATTCGTGCAGAACAAAGTTTCAATGAATTACAGAGCGCGCCGACCTTTTATTGACAGCTCGCGCCGGCTTTCATGTGTGCCCGGCGCCGGGACTGCGTGCGTCCTTCAGCGGGGGGCAGTCCATTATTTTTCAAGGGCATGGCGTCCAGATAAAAGACCGAGACCAATTGGCAGAGGAAGGCTTTGCCCTAATGACTCTGACATAAATCGGACACCCCGCTGCCCCATAGTCTATGACATAACTGGAGTCAAAATTGCTATTTTCAGAGGACTAAATCATAATTGTGGCATGGTCAATGAAGCTTGGCCGCCTTGGGACCACGGCTTGTCAGTCAAACGTCCCTAGCCCACAATAACAGCGCACAGGAAGCGTGTACAAACTTATCAATCATGGCCGGCATAAAAGCCATGATAGATGTGTGTTGATAAGCAATTTCCAGCCACGGGAGTAAATATCTCAGCGTCATCAAAGGCCCTATTTGTACCATACATCAGTACGGCTATGCTGCCAAACGCCACGGCTTTTAATAAAGCAGAACCCGCTGAGGGCACTAGGCATAAGAGTACATTGACGCTAATTCAAATCGATTAAGTGCATGTACGTGATTAAAGCGCATTAACATGCCCGCTGTTTGATTTCTTTACTAAGTGAGGAAAAAGGAAAGGAAACACATGAAACCATACTATAGTGATTTATTATAACAACACTTTTGCCGACTTTGCCCTTTAACCATAATTAATGAATCTGTCCTTCGGTATGAATATAGGGCCTAGTGAATAAACAATTTTAGAATTGCATGGACAAAACAGTTTAATAATGCTCACTCTCACCGTGTTTGCCTTCATTGTTTATACCTGAATCCATTTAGGGAGAGCATTATCGTTCGAATACTAGTTAATTCGTTCAGGTCATTTAAAAAAAAAATGGTTGTACAAATACAAGAACGATGTGTAATGGTTAACTACAAACCTTGATATTTGACAACTCGGTGAGAGCAGGGAGAGTAAAGTTAAAACTTTACTCTCTCTGATGAAAGCAAGCAATTTGAAATTGTATGCGTTTAATGTTTTCTGTTGTACAAATGGGCCCACGAGTGCCACATTTAGATGATGTAACTGAAGAAAAGAACTAACAGCTAGGGTTGGGCTTTAAGTTATACTAGGCCCGCCATGTTGCATGCATGCTATACTTCCCCGCTCCCATTAACGACTCTCTCAGGTGTTCCCCCAGATCATCTTTACTGGAGAAGTCTGGGACAGTGGCTGAATAAAACATAGGAATTCTAGACGTTAATTGCCTGAAAAAGTGCCAGAATCCCCGCCTCGCGCGAAAGAAGACGAAGGCTGGCGTTTCCGAGTCCGATAAACGCTTAAAGAGTCAGGGCTCATTTGCAATGTTCAGGGTCCGCACTTTGCATGTGTTAATTCTGGACACCCGGTTCAACAGTATCAAGTTCCCTTCCTGCCATCTGTGAGTTTAATGGGTGTCTGGGATGGACTTTCAGCATTAACATTTCCCCGGAGGTACATGTACTTCTGTTGATAGCATCCCAGCATAAAGAGGCACCACCAGACGGAATCAGAAGTTTTCGTCTTAGATACTGATTGATCCCTTAAAAGCTAGATTTTAACCTGCTGGCCCCAATCAGCATTATTTCCACTGTAGGTGCATTCTCTCATGGCCCCATCAGAGGACTTCTCCTTTAAGGAGTCTAGATCCAAGGCAGAGCAGATTCTATTTCATCTTGGGTATTGCTCCTTGACCCGTATGATAATTACGGTATAGGGGGGAGAAAACAATGCCGCTGCTTTCCCCTGTGGACCGTCCCATTAGAGCTAAGCGCGCAAACAGCACACTCATATTGGTATGAAATGATGGCGTTAACAATCAATAAGGCCCTGAATTAGGACTCCATTTGGCCTATGGGTTCCGTCCCACTGGGTCGGAAGCTCCTCCATGGCGACGCGGGCAACGGTAGCTTTGATCTTACTCTTTGAAGATTGGGCCACAATTAGATTGGCGTCTTAGAGTCCCCACAATACGAGCCGACACCAGTCTGCCTGCTCCCCACGTGAGTAGCTCCATGGCAGCGGCCAACCCCGTCTCTGGGTGTTGAGCTGCTTACAGGTGCAGGTCACTTTCCTATTCCGTCCCCATTGATAGGGCACTTGCCGTCTATTATTACAGGCAGACAGACAGGTTAGAAACCAAAATAGAATTGGTCCCATCAAAGATCATGTGAAACATATATACATATAATTACTGCAGTATCTCATGAAAAGTACTGGCTTTAGCGCCTACTACTTATCACAAAGCTTAAACACGAATACCTTTTTCTAGTTTCATAATTTCTTTTTTTTATCATGCTGTATTATATAGAGCCCACAAGAATACAGATCGAGCACCACTAGTCCAAACAGCTGCCAAGTTGTGACTTGAATGCAAAGCTTACGGTAACTCAACGTGCAGAGAGTGAATGGGTTGCTCCCTAATGTCGATACATTTACCAATGCTTCTCTCCACCAGGCATCACACGTAAGAAGTCCCATTCTCAAAACTGTGTCGCATTGCCTCCATGTGGAATGAGGCAGCACTATTCGTGCGCAATAAACGAAAATCAATCCACATCCAGCCTCTTATTTAATTATGGAAAATTGGTGAGACTGGGTCAGTGCAAATTGTCAAAATGGTGCATTGTTCCACACGCAATAAACCGAATTTGATGTAGATTCTAAAAGACACCTTAAAGGGGGCGTCCATAGGACCGTAAAATCTTCTATAATTCCCCAGGTACCAAGCTGTGACGTTCTCCAGTACGGCTGCGAGGAAAGAATACATGGTACAAAGCCCTTGATCTTTGCTTTTTAGTCTGTTTATAATATTCCTTTGACTTTTTATGTTTTCTCAGAAAACTTGTATAGCTCCGAGACTTCATTGGCTTTCATTGCTATAACGCTTCTGACGTTTGCTATGAAAGTGAGGCAAGGCGTTTCATCCCCTTTTTATGGACTTCATTTTACTTCATTTGATGAAAAAAGAATCTGAAGACTTCATATATATACTTGAGGGAGTCGGCAACCGGGGTGGTTGGATTACGGCCCGCCTGGCGCCGGCGCTCACTTTAAAGTGCCTTCAACCCCAGGCGCGTGAGACAAAGAGAATCCTTGAGTATCGAACCCAATCAGAGACTTCGTTACACCCTGATTAAAGACCCGAAGATGATGCGTCTTGGCAGAACCCACCGAATTATCTGTCCCTCTTACTAATTGCTGGCGACTTGCCTGCGAGGCGACTCTCCATGCATGGTTACTGAGGCGCTCTCTATACCGTGGAGGTATAGGCACGGAAGGGGGCCGCTCTAACTGGGTGTCCCTGGGATGGCGGATACATTTTTAGCCTTGATGGGAGCAGCTGGTGAGCAGAACGCACGTGGACTCACTCCAAGACTCTCTCCATTGCCATGAATAAACCATTGGGCCTGTCGGGTCAGCGACCCCTTTGGGGGTAGGTGGGCAAGGACTAGAACGGGCGGGGAAAGCGGTATTTTGTGGCAAATGTGAGCCGTGAGCGTTTTGCGCCATCTTTTGCTGTCTTAAATATATTCGTCGACTACGTTGACGCCTCTCTCCACGGTGGGAGTCGGGCTGGCGCTTGAAGACGCCTCCAGGAGCCATAATACCTGCCTCGCTCCCCTAACTCCTCCCATTTCCTGTGGCGCGCTTTGCTACATTTTTGATGACCAATGAAGAGACCAGCTTTTATACATTATTCTGTCTGACTCAGACCTACCCAGACGGAGAGAGGCGCGAGGGGCCTCCTGGTTTTTTTTATCCACTGTATGATATGACATCTCCTTCAAAGAACCTCAGCCTGCAGGGCGGGTTTATCGGGATAGAAACATATTGTGATAGAGAATGACAAAGGAGACACATACGTCAAGATATCCTTTAATAATGCATTATATTTGATGTAGTTTCCCACATTTATAATTGCTGGCGTAAGCGTTATGTAGGTTTGGGGTATTTTCATAAAGCACATTTGATATATATTGACAATAAAAGAAGAGAAGCTAAGCCTTTAAAACCATCAATCCCAACAACTATATATGTATATACCCATACGCTGCGTGTCTTCGTATAAAGCCTATATTTGGAGGTATGGAGTTATGCAAGCTTTTGGTTTCTGTTGCCTATCAGAAGAATACGTACAACACTGCTCATATCTATCTTTATGTGTTGTACAAACATGCATATAGAGCCGAGTATTTATCAAACGGTCTTAGTGAGTCGAACACCTCTGAGGCATAGATCCAGCGGCATCTGACCCGTCATACGATAACCTAAATGTACACCTCCTTTGACATATCACCTGTGGCCATTCCGAGCTACTGAACACGAGCTGTAGCACAGAAACTCGAGCACAAAACACAAACGCAAGGCATTCTTAAAGAACTCGCCCCGTATACAAACCCCCTTGCCTCAATTGAAAAACGTGCAACAACAACTTGGACTTTCTAAGAATGCATTGTTCACGCCTGGGATCTCGTGCAGATGTCAAATGGAGGATCTGGAGGATCTCTGATATGCTGGCGACAAAGCCTCCACCCGACACCCGTTTCTTTCCTCCAGGGAGTGTACTCACGGTTGACTGGGGGCGAGGCACAGGGATCCACCTCCCCCGACTTGACGATTCGCGTGACACAATGCCTTTTGTTCCGGGCCAAGGACGGCAAGGCTAGAAATGTGGTCTATTGATGTCACAAGTCTATGAGTTACTCCTCATACAACTGAGGATTACATACGAGCATATTTGTATGACTCATATCGTTGTGCGACCCCCATAACCCAAAATAAACACTTCAATACTGATCTCAAGCCCTTGTAACGTTAAAACCGTTTCTTTGGAATAATTATGGATTTAGTGCTTCTTGAGTACTATCTCGTTATAGCTTTATATCTGAGGCGAACCCCGACCAGAGAAATACAGTTTTTGTATTGTGTGTCCTTCAGTATGAACACTTTCCATGATGATACGCATGCAATTCCAAGGACAATAAAAAAATGTTCTTTCAATTTTTGTCAGTTATCAGTTTCGCGATGATCAGTGTCTGTGGTTCTCGGTTCTAGCATCGACCAAAAGGCGTTTTCTGGCTGTTCTCCAGCAATGGGCGGGCGTGGGTGCGGTGAGCATAAAAATGAGGCGCCCTTATAGAGTTAACCGGTCCACTCCTCACATAAATAGTCATTAGGTGATGAGGGGCTCGTCTTCTGACATGTGTAGTTAGGTGGGACATCCCTTGTAGCGAGGGGGCGGGCCTGAGGTCCAACCTCAAACCACCCCTGCCCCACCCACAACCCAGCCCCGCCCGTTATGACCCGCATAGACTTATTCATTTAAGCCCCTTTGCACCCACTGCTGCATATAGCCCCTGGAGCAGTTGCCCTCCAAGGGCATCCAGGTGGACGTAAAACGTCCTAAAATGAAAATAAAATGCCAATAAATTGTCCGGAGCAATTTCTTGTATCCCCAAACTCTATCCGCTTTTACTACTCTACTGACCTTTCTTCATATTCACCTAGTAAATGGAGACAATATAGGAAAAACCTTTTCATTTTCACATAGGACATTTGGATCATATGCAGTGAATGATATAATTGTAAAGCGACTAAAGATGTAACATGTAGGGGAATTGTCTTGACCTTCTATTGATGTCCATGTAGGCCAAAGCCTCACCGTGATGTGAATTGGAAAATCACAGGAGAAGGAAACTGGAAGCTGACGCCCTTTACACAGGTGTTGATATATGGAGTCTGAAGAAACTAATTTTGACGTAGGTGTTTCTCTGTGTCTCTTGGTTTTCTATGCATTGACCCATCGCCCACACACTACGGAATACACTAGAAAAACAAATTCACTACAGCCCATGTGATACTTGTATACGTGTAACAAAGGTCAATGCACTTGCCTCACACGACATTACCTTTTTTCTATTTCAGTCGGTCCCATACAAGCTAAACTGTAATGAGGTTATTCCGAGGAGTGATGGCTGTCGGCCGGGGCCGATCGACTCGTGCCCTTTCCCCCCATTGTAGGTCGCCGTGCGCAGATGATGGAGTTTACCCATTATTTTCTGTAAAACGCCAAGAAGCAGCGTGGCCATATTTCGCTTGTTTGGCGGACCCCGTGGACCCATAACTCTGCCGACTGTCACCCATACGCGCCCATCGGTCTCCTGTTGGCGGTGCTAAGTTCACGCATTATTTCCCCAGTCGCACAGCAAACATCTTCATTTTTCACCCACAAGTCAATATGCCTTCATAGGTCTTCTTGCCCTGGACCAAAACTCCATTCCCGCTCTAAAAACAGTCATGTCTTTCTAATGGAATTGTTATAAAGATGTATTAACAGAACACCTTTGATTGCATAGTAATCTGACTATGCGTTCAGAGATATCTAATTAAAATTTGAACATTAGGTGTTGAAAGATGAGGTAAGGGAATGTGGCCTATACAATTATGATTACTTAGGTGGTTCGTTGCACTAATTCAGGTATGCCTTGGTGCATTAGTGTGAGCAGGCTCTCTTAAGAAAGATATTCCTATTCACTCAAAAAGTATAGCATCACCTGACCTAAACGCACGTTACCCATACAGTGATACATAACGAAACCTGGACCCAGAGAACCCTGACTGAAGGTGTTACATATACAGGGGTGTCCGATGGGACCTTCAGGTCGAGCTTCTCAGTGAAGGGGGTCAGAGGAGCCAGTGAGCAGCTCTCACAGCCCTCTTTTAACTCACCAGCAAAGCTTTGGGGAAGACTGCCTTCACCTGAAGAATCAATCTCATCGCAGAGCGCGGGGCGCCGCAAGAGGAGGAGTAGCAAGTCGGGGACCAATAAATGTCAGAAGTTTGTGTCGGTGAAGTACTGGACCATTGTCGACAGCGCTGATAGGACCGCGAAGACCCACTGGGCCTGATTTATTGGTCAGACTGCCGGCAAAGTGCTTTATAGCGTCCGCACAAAACATTCATAGTCGACATGTCCCCCCGCCGACTGTTGTCTGCGGCACAAAGCATCGCAGAGGCATCCATTTTTCATTTGTATCTTTGGAATTTATTCAGGAGATTTACGCTCGCTGGTAGTGAAATAGTGCTTCCGGCGTGAGTATATATCAAAAGGGCTTTGTCTATGAATGTGACAGACGGTCGATCGTGTTGCGTTGGCTCGCCGTGCATGCATGTGTATTGGGTTGTGGATCGGTGCTGTTTTGAGGATAGGGGTGAGGGTGTGGGTTGTGGATTGGTGCTGTTTTGAGGGTAGGGGGTGAGGGTCGGCCGTAGGGAGTAGGCAATGAATCTATAGGGTCAGGAAGGGGGTTGCAGGGGACGGGATTTAATCCCTGGATGAATAACCGCTGTCTTCCACGGTGACTGACGTGGTTTTCATGTACCCTTTCCACAAGCCATAAAAACTGCAGCATTCTGTGCAAGGCGCCGACGAATAAAGCAATCATTTTGTGAGGTAAGCTGCCATTGTTGTTGTGCACTGACTAAATACGTGTCGTCGCCCATCACTGGGTGGAGTCAATAAGATCGAGCCAACACCCAGTGCCCCTTAACCTCTCCTTATTTATATGATATACACCCTATTGCTCACACTAACTGTCTGAATAGCATGCATGAGTGTATACTGATATTGAGATTGGGCGTGGGTCTATATATGCTACATTTTGACACGACCCTCTTTCTAGCCTCACTATTAAGGTGTCATCGTTACCTCTGAAGCGCAAAAGGTGTATGGATAATTTAGCCTTTACTTAAAGGTTATTTGCTCGCTATAAGCCCTATCAAAGTAAAAATGGGTATGGCATTCCCACTTTTCCTACCGTTTCGTCACTCAGACGGAGCATCACCACCACAAACATATATGATTTTTCTAATAAGTCCAAATTATATATCAGCATTTCAGATGGGCATATTCTTTGGGTGGGGTAGAATTTGCATTTCTATACTCTATTTTTAGGAGGCCTTTTCAATAGGCGACATCATAAATGGTCCATCATGGATCTGTGCTATTGTTCTGGGGGTTGCCTGGTGCCCACTGCCCCCCGCTCCTTAGCCGTTAAGGGGGTGGCCGGCCGGGGGGACATGAATGATGATCACTTCACGATCCCTCACACCTCGCCTTTTATCACACCCAACCGCTGCAGGAGGCACCTCCCTAATACACCTTTACAATTTCGGTTGTTCTCCCGCCATAAAGAAACATTCCCCCCAGGCTGGAGAGAATGGGGCCCACAGGGGGTCGGCAATCATATGCTCACCCGTTGGGGAACGGGTGGGCATTTGCTTGAGTAGACGGCTGGCTAAATGAATGACTTTTGGGAGGAGAGGGGAGGGGGAGGGGCAGGCAGGAGGGAGGAGGCCATGAGTAAATGGGTGAGTGAATAATTGTGACTGGTTGGATATGGTTACAAGACGCATGTACTTATGTAAATGTGGGTTTATGGGTGCGGATGGGTAAACGAGAATTGGGCTAGGTCACGGGATCTAAACATGCTTAGAGCTATAGGTTAGCTTGTAGGACAAATCGATGGACAGGGCAGTAATAATTATGGAAATAACTCAGTATGTGGGTGGTGTGGTGGGTTGATTATAGAAGTAACATGTAAAACGATTGGGTATGATTAAGAATGCAACCCATTTTCTATGCGGGGGCAATGGTAAGTAATGGCTGGGTGGGGTGATTGGTTGAACGGGTTAGGGTGCACAGTGATGAGGTAAAAAGGTCCCATGCGTGATTCATACAGGGACTGTTTTGGGCCCCTACCCAGGAGGCAGGGGGCAGGAGGCAGACTCCCCATGGCGCCGCCCAGAGCAATACACACCCCAGTGGTAAACAGGTTCGGTTTGATCGGCCCTCCCTGAGCAATATCAGAGGAAATTATCGGCCCTTGTCGTTGACCTCATCAAAATTCAATTTATGACCTTTGACCGGCGGGGTTGGGGGCAAGGGCGCTATCGGTATGGCAATTGCTGGTGGCCTAGAGGCGAGGGGGGGAGGCCCGATCACCGGCCGTGGATCAAGGCGAGGGCTAACTAATGCTGGGTGGAATGAGCACGTTTGCAGACTAGCAGCTTTCCCCATGCCATCTTATCTTCCAGTTCCAGAGCGCCCCCATTGCCTCTCTTGGTGACGACCTTGCATTGGTTTTTGGCACGCCGTTGGGTTTGTGCGTTTATGTGTGTGTTGTGCACGTGACTTGGAGGTTTTGTGGGGTGAGGGAGGGTGCATCAGTAAGGGATGGGTTAGCGGGGAGGGTGGTTGAAGGTTAAACTGAGCAGAGGGCGGAGGGGTAAGGCCATAGGATGAAGGCTCTTGTGAGGGAGAAGGAGGAGGGTAAGCTGTCCAAAATGTGCCATGCTTCATGTCACTATCCCTGTCTGTCAGCCAAACCATGGCCAGACGCCAGGCTAAGATTGCCCGATCCCCCCAATGTAATCCTCAATGCCATGACCCAGAGACCGGGGATGCTGGCAAGGATGGCGAGAGGATATTCGGGACAAAAACCACGACAATGTTGAGCAAGCTAAGTCTCTGGCAGCATAAAACCCAAAGCAATGGCAAGAATAGGGCCGCGCCAAGTCTTGAGTCGTCCAGAGAAGGGAGCCGCTTTCATGTGGTTTTATCACCCTACTGTAATGACCACCCCAGCAATGGACATCAAAGGACGGCCGTATTGACCAATAGAGGTCATTACTCCTTTTTTTCTTCATGTGGTCACTGTCCAAAGTCAATGTAGTGCCACTGCAGCTCTAGCCCGCCTCTCGCCCACTCTATCCCACCTCACCCTGACACCCTCCCGAGTGCCAGAATATTGGAAACAGATACGTGAAACTGCAGCTGTTATTTTAGCAATGCTCTGTGTGTTTTAACCACGTTCTCAAATGCACTCAATAAACCCCCTTAAAAAACAAACACAGGATTACATCTCTCAAACCAAATCCACCAAATGCCATGATCCCTTAAATCATACGGATAAGAAATTAACATAATGCGGGCCTGTATTTTGGACGCGGAAAAAATCACACTCGCAAATGGATACTCTTTTGTGGAGCAGGAAGGGATCCGTCGTTTGTCTTTAAGCCTCTCTCTTGTAATCATTGCGTTTTCCGCTCCCCGCAATTAAGCAATTATCTAGCACAGCCGGCGACTGGGATGAAAGCTTTTGGGGGAAGGGGGACGTCTTCTCTCATAGGTCATCAACATGGTCTGTAATGAAAGCATGTGGTTTTTACAGGGAACATGTCATGTCGCCTTCATTTGATGTGACCCTTCGCTTGCTCCTGGCCTCATTTGGCCATACATTATTCAATCGGCTCCGCTTCCAGATCATTTGCACCCGAATAATTCCAATCTTTTTAATTCCAGTTCATTTGGTCATAAATAATTCGGGCCCCTGTGCCGCCGTAATTGAGACCAGGCCACGGGGAGTCTGTGGGGCGGGAATGGGAGGGGGGGGGGGGGGTTATATCATGGAAGGGCTACCTAGCCAAAGCACCTGTGACAATGAATTTAGTCGCTTGACAAAGGCTTTGATTGCTGTAATGAACCAAACCTACCCAGAGCAGGTGTCGCCTTGCTTTTAGACCCCCTGCACACAAAACCTGCTGACCAGAAGATGGGGTGATTCTGATCAACCCCTTGGAAGGTAACCAGGTGCATTTAAGTACCCCCACGCGTGGGCGCCCACAGCGTGGAGGGGGTGGGATCCAGCAGTGGGGGAGGAGCTCTATACAGAACCCTCCTCGGGGTGCCTGGAGCCTCGAGGACGATTACCAAGCCCAGCCAAGGGTAACCACCAAATGAAGATACCCAGCCACAATGGTGGTTCCCGAACCTGGTAAGTGGGGAACCGCGGATGTAGGTTTTGTAATGGTTGTTGACACCAAGGTGAATAGGTTGAAGGACGTCCGTCACCTCAAAGATCCACATCAAAAACACAGGGCGCGCCAACCTTGATGGGTGCAAGGGCCTCCCAACCACTCGGTTGTTTTCCAGCCCACAAAGCGACTTTTTTTCGGCACTAGAACAAAGTCAGAGGAAGCCCAAAATCAAAGATGACTCAGTGTTCACGCTTCACTGAGCAGGTTCAATGAACTCCTTGGGAAATATGAAAATGCCCTGAAAAACCTTGGGGACGTAACGGGACTCCCTCCAGCGGTCCACTTCAGTGAGGCCCAGAAGGAGCAGCTTCGTACTTTGATCACTGGTGCATCGATTCACAAGCGATTCTAGGCACTACTAATCGCTGTAATTTGAGACCAATTTCAGGCATTTTAATCAAGTTGAATGAGTTTAAATTTGAAAGCGGATTCTGTACCGGACTCGATAAGAAGAATCTCGTGAACATCGATGCTAGAATTTTCATTCTAATGACAGAAGCATTAATCACTCTGTAGTTACTGGCCTTTCAAGAATATTTAACAGCGGATTTTTTTACCCCACGGAAAGCCAGGCAAGCGCCTAGGGCCGAACATTGAGACAACCACAGAAACCACGTTGTTCTAGTTTTTCCCTGGGCTCATTCCCCGCAAACAACAGAAATATCAATGTGAAACATCCGCAGTAAATGGGCATCAATGCACCTATACCAAAAGGTGCTAGATATTGTTCTCCGTTGATGACTTCCGCCTACTCTTTTGTCCGAATTACTGCTGGGCGGACTTTGTTTATAGGAGGCCCTTGGAATTTGGATCGGGTCAACATATCCGGACAGCGCAAAACGACTGGTTGGCCGGCCGTTTTGGTGCTTTATAATGCATTATACATCCCCTGCTCGTGCAGCTTTATTGCCTTCTCACATGGTATTCGCCGATTGCGGATGGGCCTGAGCGGAAATGACGAGCTGGTTGGGCTACAGCGGGGCAACGTATGGGCCATGATGGGGGGCCGGGAATGTAGGACGGCACTGGGAACGTGCGCCGCAGGAAAGTGCGGGGACACGGGGAAATCTGAGGGCTAGGGGGAAGATGGTAAGGAGACAGCAGGATTAAGGAGAAATTAATGGGGGCTGTAAGTTGTTTTTTTAGAAATTTATAAAAATGTCTAGTTGTGGTTCAGTGGTTTTCATAAATGTTATGGACAATTTGAACCTTGATCTATTCAAGAAGAGGCATGTTTAATCACAATTTCAACAAATCAGAAAAGCAAAACAGACGGCTATTAGTAGATAAGAACTCTAACCTGTAATTACTGTTTGAAATTGCACGATAAGTAAGGTTCCTAGTATGATGAATCCCATCGATGAGTCAAACGGTCTCAGTTATAAATAAGGAATTAGGGCTATTTATAGACATAGGTATCAAGTATCAAATTCATTAAACTTTTATAAGCAAGAAAGTAATTTCAGTAGTAATAAGATGACACAAGCAACGGAACCGCTTTAGCTAATTGCGGATAAGAATGAGTCATAAATAGTTACAAGTAAATTAGCTAAACCGTGGCAAAATGAGACTAAAACGGGGGGGGGGGGGGGCAAAAACAACTGCCGAAGAGGGAGAGAATGAAAAGGGAACTAGCTGGAGGAGCTAGAGGAGCGGGAAACGGTATGGGCAACGGCCTTGAGAATGGAGAGGGGCAGTTCTGCTGACCTGAGAGTTATTGGCCTGATCCAGCCATTGGCGAACTCTGAACAACGCCTCTAAGGTAATCATGTTTACAGAACTCCCGGGACTGGACCAGGCTGCGGCCGCTCCGGTCCGGCCTGAAAACCAGGCCCCGCGGTCCCTCAGAGATCCGTCGTAGATCTTTCATCTCTTGCCCGGAATAAGCACATCCTTAGGGAAGGGCTTCGACTTGCCTTCGCCCACACGTCCCTGGATATTTTATCAGAATTTCGCTTGATCAGTTTTTGCTCAATTATCAAAGAAAACATCTGTGCGTGTTTTTTTAATTCCCTAATACGGTTTTTATGCCTCAAAGGGTCACGCCCCATTTTAATTACATTTCGTTACCGAACCATCGCAAAAGGGATAGAATTGTTAGACTGGAATTAATCATCTTCTTGGGGGAAAATAAAGGAGCGGGAAAAAAGTGTTGGCTGGTTTTTGCAAGTCCACTGCGTGAGATGGAGTACGGGCCCGCCATAGCCTGATCAAATAAGGCCCATATTTGGTATGTGACCAGATCCCCTGCCCCCTCTGCCCTTTGAACCTCTAATGAACAATCAATTCAGTGTATGCTAGACACCATGACTATCACTTAGTGGCATAACACCCCTTATATTACGCATCCCTTTATGGGTCTTCAAGGAATTCCTGTGTACCAAGACTTTACAGGATTTGCCTCGTCTTCCTTAGACCCTATATTACACTATATAGTCTGTGCCAATAGCTACAGTGTTTTACTTGATCTATCTACTATTGAATACCATAGAAATAATCATTATAGAATTCCTATAATCGTACTACATTAAGAATAATTATGCATTCTTAAAATCTTAACCCTGGTTCAGATTTTGAGTTCAAATATTACATGATTATAGTTATTGCATTATACGTTTTCTTGAGTTCCTATGTAAGAAATATGGAACAAATAGTGCAATATTTATATAAGTACAGCACAATGTGGCATTACTTACATAAAACAACATGCGCCACATACTGAATGGACTTTAGACACACCCTTTGTGGAGCACTAACCGTATTAGGTTAGTCGGTCCATTTTGGCATGGTACCAGCACACACACATCAGACAGCCACGTGATACATGACCATGGTCAGTAGCCTGCAGCTAGCCACAAATGGCCCAGTCACATGCTGCCATCTTAGCACAACCTGCACTCCTAGAGCCTCAGCCGGTCCACAAGTGTTTGCACCTACATCAATCCTCTCTGCACCATTTTCCCATTCCAGTAGTGCACGTGCAATCCTAAAGGGATTCTACTCTAAAAGTATGCTGTTGATATCGAACCAGGTAGACTGGATTTGATATTTTTGTTGGATCTGGTGATTGAGTGTTTGGAGTAGTTTTGTTGGGGTAAAAAAACCAAAGCCCGATGGGCTTGGAGTACTATGGCCACGCGACACCTGTTACGCATGCGTAGAACCTCTTCGCGCCGCCAGAGGGCGCGTGACCCGCGGGGTCAGACAGGTACGCCGGAAGCTGTGAAAGCGTCCAGTTCGCATCCCACCTGTGGCCACTTAATAGTGGCCCTCGGCGTGTCAACTCGGGCCTTGTCCGAGCCCGACAAACACAGATATGGATGACCAAGGCCTGACTCGTGGCATGGGGCAAAACAGTGTAGTGTTTGGGGAAAGCAGCATCTCATACATCACCGCAGGCCTGTGGCACGCGGCTGGAGGGAGGTGATGCCTGAAACGGGACCCCCACCCCACCGCCCTGCACGCAGGACTCTAAAACATCTATGCTACACAATTCACAGCCAGAAATATACAAGAAAAAGATCAGAACCTCCATCCATCTCAAACCGCAAAAAAATAAATTGGCATCGGATCCAAGTTTTTAATAGATGTAATGCAATGCCGTCGGTGGTGTTTTAGTTTTTTCCCCATGTGGTACCTTTTTGAATTCCACTATCGTACATAGACGATTCTTTCCCCTTTTCGGAATCCCGCATGCGCTGGTAGATATCCATCATAAAACTTTAAGGCACTACATAAGACTCCCTCTCTCTGAGCCCCTACAAACATAGTGCGAGTATCCCATTGAGGCATGATATTATGTATAAGTGATGAGCTGCTAATGTTTCCTTCTGGCGAATTAATTAAATGAAGCCTCCGGAAAAAATAGCTGCCCGTCTCTACTGACTATAGTGGGGTCTGTTAAGGCCATTTTTTTGAGAAATCGTTACGCGGCGGATAAAAGCACCAAATTTGGTATGAGGCACCTCTGAGGCATAACTATCAAATCTGGAAGGGGAGCCACGTTGAAATATCAATAGGACGGATGTGGGGGCCCGAAAACCAATATGGCCGACATTCACTATAAAAATTCTTATATCTCAGCTTCTAAAAAGACTAAAGAGACATGGTTGGTGTCAAAATTGAGGGATTGTGGGTCAGGGAATTCAATTATTTATGTTTTAAGTTAATGCGGAAATCCAAAATTCAAGATGGCTGACCAATTTTGAGAAATGTTATGATTTTTAGCTACTAAGGCATAAGGCCAGGGGAAATGGCTCCAATATCAGTTGTCAATAGCCTAGAGGGCTCAATAAATATGATATTCATCCAATACAATACCATAAATTTCAAAATGGCTGAATTCATTAGCATGATACCTTTGATAATGACTGCTGCATTCCAAAATAATGCAAAATAAAGGATATAGACTTAACTCTTTTGCCACAAGATTTCTTGATTCCATTTGGTATGATGATTCCCTGGGACCCCTTCATTGAATTTAAAAGGGGAGCCACCTTGAAATATCAATATAACCCGGACGGGGGCCAATAATCCAATATGGCCAACTTTTATTGAAATAATCTTATATCTCAGCTTCTGAAATGCCTAGAAACACATTGCTATTGTCCAAATTGGTAGATTATAGGACAGGGAATTCAATTATTTATCTTTCAAATCTATACAATAGGTCTAATCGAAGCTAATCAAAAGTTTTGGTCAAATACCTTAGATTTCAAATGCTAAAAACATACAAAATTTGTCAAAATTTCATTTTGGTATTTCAAGATGGCTCCCCTTCTAGATTCAATAGTTATGCCTCAGAGGTGCCTCATGCAAAATTTGGTGCTTTTATCCGCCGCGTAACGAAAATGTTGTTAACAGACCCCACTACTACAGTAATAACCAGTTGAGCCGTTTGGGAGTTCCTCGAGTTAAAGGGGTGGAAAGATGAGTGGTAGAAGAAAAACACATTGAAAAAGAAGGCTGATAGCACTTTGGCTATAACTATACATGTATTGTCATACAAACACATGTTGCACGGCCAATATTTTTGCCTGTTATTAGAACGCCCCTTGCTTACTTGTTATTCAGTCAGAAAACCTGGTGGCCTATTTCAATTAGGTGTAATTTATGTTTATTGTAGGGGTAATACGTGAAGCGAGTGGCCGTGTGAATGCGGCGGCAGACATACCGGTCGGGGCGGCGGTCATATTTTCCCCTCGTAATTGGTTGCTCGTAAGGCCCAATGAATGGCGTCGCCGTCTTCAACTGGGCCCGTAAATAAGCGCGCCGATGGGACTTTATCGCTAATAACAAAGGAGTCGGTGGGCGGCGGTGCGATGATCGCCCGGCGATTTACTGGGCCTACCAGATGCTCTGCTGGCACTCATGGCCCATCTTGGGCCGATCCCCCCACCCGATCCCCGACCCCGTGAATTTCTCAATCTAATCTGGGCCCCTGGCAGCTGGGGTATTGGAGGGGGGGAGGGGGTAGTGCCATTGGAAACACAGCATATGGTTGATGCACCTCTTTCCCCTCCCTCCTCCTGTCCCAAAGGCCCCACCCATGTACTGCTAGGTCTTACCCAGCCTTCCTCCAGTGTGGACCGCCGTACCACACATTAGAAGAGAGAATGGACCCATTGACCTAATGATTGACTTGGTCGGGGGCACGGGGGTGGGCGGGATCGTTGGCCAATTAGCCTAATACAGGACCCGTTCCCGTCGGGACCTCACCCTTTGAACTGGCGAAAGGCCAATGGGATACAGACGCCAGTGGAGGCAGAGGGGTGAGACACAAGGGGTATCCCCTAAAGAGGCATGGAGCGTAATAATAGTTATTACTAAATTCCCCACTTAACCAAATTACTGCACTATAATAACGACCACATCTCAATCTACAGATATGTATATTTAAACTTTCCGAAACAGCATCACTATTGAGACTTCCTAAAAATTCACTATCACCTGGAGCGTTTCGCCATGCTTTTGCACTAGCTTGAAGGGTTATTTTTATGGCGACTTCAGACACTTATTTATCAATAATGCCTCCGTGGGTTCGATAACGCTACACATGAGTGGTTTCCAATGGGTATTTCCCGAGCACTTCAATCATGTGGCCAGTCAATACGAGACTACAAGTCAGGTCAAACCCAGCCGTTACCAACATACACACACATGCCCTCTTTGGCAACCATCTGAGAGGCCATTAAAGAACACAATAATACAGCAGTATTACATTCCCTTGCCAACCTCAGAATGTAAACAGGCCCGCCGATTTCTATGTTTGAATCCTATTGACACGGGTTGAAAGGGGTTACGCTAATGTCAACGGAGTTGGAAGAAAATCACAATATATGAGACGGTTCTTCCGTTTCTGTATGTCCTGTGACTGCCGCCCGGTTCAAAGATTGATCTTGCTATGGGGGTTTCTTATTGTCAGGACTCAGCTGAAACCAGCCAAGCAGAAGACAAGTGGTCAACGGGGGCCAACGGAGCAGACGCACTCCGACTCGACCGAATGAGCAGAAACGAGCAATAAAAAACTACAGGCTGTAACATCACAAAGGGAGTGCACTCTACAAAAGCCTTTCTGCCGCCAGCTTAAGCGGGGCCATAACGTTAAATGTTTTCTCCCTCGATATATTTTGACAGTTGCCCGGTCCGCCAACTAGGAATCAATGGGCAATAATATTACTTTGTCAAGTTTTTTTCTCCTTTTTATCCCAACATCAATAGCGTTATATTGCCGGAAACAAAGGCGAGTAGGTCTCAAGCCCAGCTGTGTTAGTGTAACAGAAGTAATGTTTCCCTTGCATTTCTGAGTGTTTCATTTTTTTCAAGTGTAAAACATCTGTATTTCATCATAATAGGTATACTTTATTGGCTAGGCGGGACAAAGAAAACTAAAAATAGAATCGTTTATCTCTTGAGTACGTGTAAAGCTTCGTCATTGGATTGGGAACTTATTAAACATGATAGCTTCTAACGTCTGCCTGGCTTATTTATGAAGCTGCTTTATTAACATGCGACGGGTCACAACACGCTGACATTAAGTTCTATGTTATCAAAGAATCACTGTCACAATTCAACTCAAGTAAGTGCCTGCTGTTTCTCAAAGTTGCCATTTCTCGTGCAGTGAAAAAAAGTGGAGCGTTTATTCTTTGAACAGTAAACTGAATGAATACATTACAGTAATAACAGTCGACAGGTCTAGGCAACGCGACGTAACACAATGCCTAGTTGTCAGGGGGTTTTACGTGCGCACCAAATTACCACTTGATTAGCGGGCTGTGTGGGAAAATAGGTAGGCCAGCTTTGCAATTGTGTACATGTGTATCGCCGCCTGAGAGATTTGGCTTTTTTTTCTCTTTTTACTGCCACGCTCTATCCGTTAAACGCACATATTAAAGTCAGATGCAAACACAGCAGGGTGATGTTCTTAGGATATGCAAATGACAAATGCTGACAAAAAGATGCCAAGAAGGTGTACAGTTTACACGCGCTATCACGTTAACCTAAAGGGTGGGAGTAGAGTGATTGGAAGTCTTGGGAACTTCTTTCCTCTGCCCCCAATACAGACACAGGTAAGAATCTCAAGAAACAGAAAAGTGAACCCGCCCAAAGATTCAAAAGTTGCTGGATCCCCATAGCGCCAGAGGACAAGTACGTTGGAGATCAGCTGTGTGTTTTGTTTGGGTACTGGAGGCAGCGCTATTCAACCTCTGTGAGGTCGCACTTTGGTATACCACCCTGGAGGGCACAGTTGACGGTACAAGGGGCGGGGCTGAGAGGGGTGACACAGGAGCCAAAGGCTTGGAGGGGAGAGGGGAGGCTCAGGTGGTTCACAACAAGGGCCATTGTACCTGTACTAACCAGGTGAGAGAGACGAATAAATAATCCTAAATTTATCGAGTTGCTCTGTCAGTAATTGAATCAATTAGCTTATAGATAATCTTCTCTAAGGCGTTTGTAACTAATTTCATTATCATGTCTAAGTAGCTCTTTGATATTTAATCGTTTCATTGAATTAGTCAACTTCAGTATTGCCCTATTCTGCTCACGAAAGAGAAAGATGTCTTTGCAGTTAGCTTCTATACGTTAATAGAATTTTGTCTATACGTTATTCTAGTTCTCGTGTGTTTATCTGTTAGATAGAGGGATATACTTTTAACACATAAATAGGCCTAACATAGAATCTCAACATTCACTACATCAGTCAGTATCACTAAACTAACGTTTCTTTTCTAAATACATAACAAATATACTGCATACAAGAGACGTTTTATAAAAATATACACTAAAGCTAACAGGCAAAACCAAGAGACAAAAAAACTAGACTGGTCCTTGAAATACAGTATATACACATATACATAATGCAATATGCAATTACATTCAGCAAATCTATTAAAGCTGAATGTGTAAAAGGGGGGTGCGGTGTTGAAGAATGCTCAGATCAGTGTGCTTACCTTGCCCTGGTCGGCGTGCACGTTGGCCATAGGGTCGTCATCGTCCTCCTGTGGCACTGCTGGCTTCATGGTCAAGGTATTGGCCTCCGACCCTGGAGGAGACGTCCTGACGACTAGAGAGTCGCCCTCCCCTCCGTTGGGCAGTTGGGTCTGCGGCCGTAGCCCCACCCCACCGCCGCCACTGCAGTTGTCGGCCTTGGGCTCGTCGGGCATGGTAAACTTGACCTCGGTTTTCTGCGCGTACTTCTGGTTGTTGTTCTTCTGGTCGCGTCGCTTGAGCGCGACAATGGCGACCACGAGCAGTGTGGCGACGACGGCCGAGCCGAGCACGACGCACACGATGATGATGAGGTGCATGTCGGAGATGCCGTGCCCGCCTGTGGACGGGGACGACCCCCGCACCATGGGGATGTAGGGCACGGACGAGTTGACCACTACGAAGAGAGTGGCCACCGAGATGCGCTGGGGGATGCCGTGGTCCTTGACCATCACCACCAGCTTGAACGTCTTGTAGTCGAACACCGCGAACTGGTCGTTGACGAAGATCTCGCCAGTTTTAGGCCCGATGACAAACTCGCCGTTCTCGTTCCCCTCCGAGATGAAATAGGTCATGCGCGCGTTCCTGTCGCTGTCAAAGTCGTGCGCCAGGATGCGCGTGATGGCGTAGCCCATGGGCACCTTGTTGGACACCTGCACCGTGCGGTTGTCCTCGGTGGGGAAGTCGATGATGGGCGCGTTGTCGTTGACGTCCTTCACGTTGATCACCACCCGGGCAGAGTCGCTCGGGTGGATGGGGTTTTTACTCTTGACGAAAACGTTCATGATGTACATAGGCTGCTGCTCCCTGTCCAGCGATTGTTTGGTCCTGATCAGCCCCGTTTCGGGCTCGATAGAAAACAGCCTGGATAAGGGGTCCGTGTCGTCCAGGTTGTAGGAAAACTCGCTGTGAGAGGGCAGGTCGGCGTCTGTGGCCGTCACCCGCCCCACGTCGGTCGGGGCCGGCGCGTTCTCGTCTATGTCAAACTCGAACTCCTCCTCGACGAACTGAGGCCGTTCGTCGTCCTCGTCCAGGATGGTCACCAGTATGGTGGTCGTCCCCGTCCGACTGGGCTTACCCTTGTCGGTAGCGAACACCTGGAACTCCAGGTCCTGGATCAACTCGCGGTCAAAGTTCATGTTGGTCCTCAGCACCCCTTTGTAGGGGTCGATCTTAAAGGCGTTACGAGCGTTGACCTCCAGCTCGTAGGTGATCTCCCCGTTAAGCCCCTCGTCCTTGTCCCGCGCCGACACCTGCAGGATGTAGGCGTTAGGCGGGTTGTTCTCGTTGATGGTGGCGTAGTACATGTCCAGGACGAACTTGGGGGTGTTGTCGTTCATGTCTGTGACGTGTACAGGGAGGTGCGAGATGGCCACCTGGGCCGGGGTCCCCTGGTCCTTACAGATAATGCGCACGTCGTGCATGGCCTGCATCTCCCGGTCCAGCTCGGCTACGGCCATCACTTTGAACTCGGTGTCATACAGCTGGACCAGTCTGAACAAGGGGTCATTGAGGGAGCAGTTGAACTTGCCGTTGTTGCCGCCGTCGGGGTCGTACACCGAAATATGGGCGATGAAGTAAGGTACCTCCGAGTGCTCTGGGATCTCGGCGTGGCCAGAGCCAGTGAGGGCGTTGATGGTGATTTGCGGCACGTGGTCGTTGATGTCAATCACGTGCACCACCACCTTAGTGGGCGTGGGCAGAGAGTCGGTGCCCTGGTCCTGAGCAGTTACGGCCAGGGTGTACTGGCTGAGCCGCTCATAATCCAGGGCCTTCTTCAAGTAGATCTGACCGGAGCGCGGGTTAATGCCAAACGTTTCTCCGTGAGCTCGTAACGTGCGGCTCGTAAAGCCGTAGAGGATCTCCCCGTTCGAGCCCGCGTCGGGGTCGTCGGCATGCACCCTCACTACGGTAGTATTTACTGGCGTGTCCTCTCGTATCTCCACCGCGTAGCTAAGGTTGGTGAACCTAGGGCTGTTGTCGTTGATATCCACCACTGTTATGTCTATGTTGATCGAACCTGTGTTCTCTCCGTCAGTGGCGATCACCCTCATTTGATAGCTCTGCTCAGACTCACGATCCAAGTCCTCTCGAAGGATAAGATGCAAGTCGACAGTCCCATCAGTGTTGTTTTTAATTTTCAACCCAAACTTATTGGTATAAGAATCAAAGGTGTATGACTTGACCCCATACCTTGGACTGTCCTTGTCCGTGGCGGAAGGTATGGGGAATAGGATCCCAGGGGAGGTGGCCTCCGATAGGGAGGACGCCATGTTCTCCTGGGGGAACTTGGGGGCATTGTCATTGAGGTCAAGTACTCTCACAACCACTTTGACGGCAAGGAAATACTCCACGGGGCGCACTGCTACATCCATTTTGATATCACAGACCGACATTTCTGGGCAGATCTTATCACGGTCCACCCGTGCTGCTGTCCTCAGGTCCGACGTGTGCTCGTCCAGAGAGAAGAGGGAGGCGTGTTCGCTCTGGGTGAGGAAGGTAAACTGCAGTTTACGTTGCACAGTCCGGTTATAGAAGCGCCGTAGGTTGGCCTCGTCGAAGATGTTGCCTATGGTGGTGCCCCACTGCACCTCCTCCTGAATCTCATACTGGAGAGGGGCCTCGTTGTTCACGCCATAGCCCCAGGAGGGCGTCAGCACCTGGAGGAGAACCACTAGTGTGATCAACCCCCAAGAGAGTGACCAAGAGTCCCTCCTCCTGTGGCTTCTGGTGGCAACAGCAGTTGTAGTAATCGTTGGAAAGGTGCCTGCTGACCCCTCCATGGTCCTGCTCCAACTCCTCCTGGGTTTGACCCCTCGCCGGGCGGAGGAACATTCCCTACAGCCACCCATAGTCCTACTGGATAAGGCCCTCGTCAGCACATGCAAAGCGCCAGGTGAGTGTTTGACCCTGGAGGAGGACAGTGCCCCTGGTAGTAGGAGCTGGCAATGCGTCGTCGCTTAGTGAGGCGGTGGCTCTCTACACCTTTGCTGCCCACTCTCGTCGCAGGTAGGCTACAAGCAATAATGGTAATCGGAGCGGTGTGCGTCAACACGGAGAGACGTCACTGCCCACACAACCACCACAACCACAGGCCTTCCCCTAGGAGCTCCTCCTCCTCCTCCTGGTGATGTTCATAATCCTACTGTGGCGTGCGTCAGGCTGTCAGCGGAGTAGATGGGCGGATCAGGCCCCTACTAATACTACTACTGCCTCCAGCACACGGCCACATGAGCAGTGTACCTCTGCCAAACGATCACACCTGTTCCTCAGGTACATATATATAAAGGTGCACGCCTATAGCCGTGGGGTATTATCCTTATGCGTTTGACTTTGCACCTATACAATAAGAAGCCTCTGTATTTGACACAATGTAGGGGGGTTATGTGCTTATATATTCATCTACAGTATAGTGAGAATCGCAGTATGAACAATGTGTCCACAGGTGGTGCGTCTAGCGTGCTGGTCCTTTGTTGTGGTGTTGGGTGACGGGATCTTTTATAGGGGCTGTATTAGTATCTCCGGTTAGTACTGCCTCAACTGAACACGTCTCATCACGTTTGCCTCCAATCCACTATTATATATCCGGCCTCAGTCTCATCAAGATCTGCAACAATGAAAAATACAATCCATTAACGATTTGTAAAAGCAGATAATGCAAACAGAATTAAAGATACATTGAACCATAAATCACTTTAACGAATCAGAGCATAATGCATTTGTTATACGCGTCTGTAGGTTTTTATGGCACCAGTATAGACTTATATCACAGACCAGCATACAAAAGTAATTTCAGTTCAGTCTCAGCGGGGCCCCTATACAATAACCACGTTAATTCAAAGCAGACCCATGTCTGTGCTACTCAATGTGTCTTTGCCAGCTAGGACAACTGTAGTACTATGCAATATCAAAGTAAACAGAAGACACAATGGATTAGCTATACATAAAAAATGCCTACACTCCTTTCTGACTACCTTATAATATATCGAATTGATTTTACACAGATGTATGGCAAACACCGACCAATGTCGATTAGACACCTCTATACGTATATCACCATATTATACACACATGCCACTTAGAGGTGTTCGTGCTAACCCCCGGTACGCCCTATGTCAGCAGGTTCACGGCTCGCAGAACCAGGTTCTTTTTTGTCTGGGAAGCTTTTAATAGTGTTCCCCCAGACAGACAGGATCCATGCCGGCCCGTCGGGTTGCCCTCTGTCGCCGCCCCTGCCCGCAGTAGGTCTGGTAGGCCGTGATGCGTGCGGCCAGGCTTGTCAAGTCCTCGGCCTATTGTCCTGCACCGGGGGCCGGAGGGGAGTGGGCGGGGGACGGCGAGGGGCAGGCGGCAGGAGGCAGCAGCAGCCCCCGTGGGTAAGCCCGAGGCATCGATCAGACCGCCCACTACTACTAAACCCACTGACTCCCTCCTCCCAGGTCCTGGTGCACGCTACACGCTACACGTGTGCGTGGTGGTCAACTCCAATGCGCGGCGGCGCGCGTACAACGTACCACGCGCGGTCTGTCAGGATTGCATGCTGTGACTGCGGGCGACCTGACTGGCAGCGCACGTGGCGGTGACCGCCCCCACTAACCACCAACCGGACGACTGACCACTCAGCCCGAGTTTGGTTTCAGCGCGCTGAGTCCCATCAACCACCCAGCCCCGCCCCCCAGCGTGGGATCACTCCCTCCCCTCCCACCCCCTACACGCCCCCATTTACCCCCACCCACCCTCCTCTCCTCCATCCCCTCCCACCCACACACACACCCATCACAACCCCTGCACCCATCCACCTACTTCACTCCAGGTTCATCTGAACTCCACGGCCTGTGCACTTAAGCCCTAGCCGATCCATAACCCCTGAACAGCGGCAGCCACCCATGGCAGCAGCAATAGCCATGCACTGGCAAACCGGCCGGGAGGAGCTCGCCCACTGCCCGACTGGCCGGCCTCAACCCCCAACTGGCCAGCCTTGTTTGGGTGAAAACCTCCCATGTGTGGTCATCGATCTGTGGGCTTTGGTCGCCACACTCTACTGAGAGCTTCGGTCCGGATCCTGTCCGGGCATGTAACAGCATTCAGACGCTGTCCTCCTCCTCCTGGTGATTAGTCTGGATTTACTCCACGGTATTAAAGCGTCGGTTATATATAAGTCCTGTTATTGTCACATTTAAGTTTTAAGGGTTTTTCCCTTAATGAAACAGCTCAATTGTTATATTACAAGACGATCCGTCTATTGGTAACTTTAACTACAAAAATGGGTGAAAATTGAGAAATGTCACTGCCTTTTTGAAGCATCTTAACTGACAATTTATCCAATATCTATCAATCTATCCCATACTGAAGTTTGATACCTTTCTCCGCAAGCCAATAAAGTCACGAGGTTTTTAGGTAGGTTTTAGTAATTCATATCACATGTGCCTACTTATGACCATCCAAGTATTTCACATCGTATCTGTTAGTAGATGCATTTTGACCTGTGATTTTATAATCATGTTATTACTACTACCATATACATGCCACCTCATAACGCCCAGTAGCCTATAAATCAGTAGCCTATACAGCATATATGAGTACTTTTTACTGCCAGCTATCAGGGTTTATCTGGAATATCAAGTACCCATTTTCAACATATCAGTAGTCAGTGCGGCATGCTCTCCAACCAGTCCGGGCAGGGTGTTCGTCGCAGATCAAGTTCGAGTTGTTTTTAAGGTATACTTTATCGACCAAAAAATCAGAATATGTTAACCCATACCAAACAGACGAATTGAAATCGATCCGACTGGTAGCACTGTAGACCTTCATTTCTCAACATTAAAAGCTTTGGATTTGATGATTCATGTAAAATCTGTAGTGAAATATTATATGATATTATACTGTCATATATGACAAACGCATCACTATTTACTCTAATTATTTATCAGAATCTGCATTTGACCCAAAGCTCCTTGATGATTATATTCAGCTACGAACCGGAGAACAGCGCCGGTGTACATAAATCCATCTCATGTTGGTGCCAGCCGGGTAGAGACGGAGGTGAAGGCACTTATAAAGTTTGTGTGTGAGATTGCTACTATGTCTAATGGCACGGAAAGATGGACAATTCTGATATGTGGCGCAAATATCGAATATAAGAATGACTACCTTTCGAGATATCTGCGCCTCTTCCAAACATGCAACACATAGGTACAAGATACAGAGTTCCCACATGAAGATGCCATGATCATGGTATGATCTATAGAGATACAGAAGTTGCCAGATGCAAATTCACCAAGTAGTACAGGATGTGTTTTCGTGGTTCATATTTCCCATATGCCACCCACAATAGGATGGTGTCGGCGTTACTATGACGCCTACTCGGTGGAGATCTGATGGAGCTGGGAGTGGGATTATTGTGACAAGCGGTCACTCTAATTAGTTTTTATCTGGTCTAGCAGATGGCGAGTGGCCGCTAGCCATGCAGGTGGGCCGGCCCGCGACATTTGTCCACCACTTGTACCGGGCCCACGAGCCGTGCCCTGCAACCTGATACGCCTACAACCTAGCCAACACTTCACTTCACAGGCTGGGTACACGGAACAGTCTCCCCACACCTCCCATTTACACGTGTTTGACAATGAATGTCCATATTCTAACAACCCCCTTCCCCACATTCACACCCCATAAGATGCATCCCAACTATGCCGTCAACATATAGGCACAATGCCCAGGTATGCACCCAAAGTGACATCTCAGGCCGTGTTGAGGAAGGCTTAACATATTGACACATAAATGTTTAGGGAGGACATACCTTTTCCTGCAAAAGGAAATAATTCCGTGTGTATGAATGTATCCCTTGCCATTTGCTCCCTCTTTCCCTGTGTCTGCTTTGCGTCAATAGTACAACGCGGGCGGTGTGGAAAGGTAAAGGTTGGGGTTGGGGTATTGAGGGCAATACTTGTAGGGGGTGGGAGGGTGTGTTCTATCAGACTGTGTCGGCACACTTGTAATGCATGTCAGAGCACAGACGTCAAAATGTCAGCCAAGAAGCTGAGTAAACAGACAAGCAGCTGAGGGAATGCAGGGGTTCAGTTGTGATAAAAGGTAACATGGTCTCCCTATCAGCCTCAGCACTGTCTGCTCCCCCACATCTCCTAAAGTTAACCATTGGCACACATTATCGTCATCAAACACACACATGTAGCACTCACTCTACCCCTGAACTCACACATACAGGTGATTGCATTGGCCGATGATTCATTGTTAAAATAACCCATTTCCTGAGAGCGCGGCCTCGCCGCCAACATCTGTTCGCAGACACTGGTTGACAGTGACGGCGCATGCTGGGGTCGCCGTCAATAATATAACCGGAGGGTCGGGCGCCCGGCCTCCTCCCTCCCCAGGGCGGGCAGCACATGGCCCGGCCTGTGCGCCAATAACTGTAAATGTTACATAAGACTTTGTGAGGGCCATCAGGGCGCCAGTTGTCAAATAGTTTGCCTTCTGGCTAGAACTTGACGCGACTTTAATGACGCAATGGCCGGTGGAATACTCACTCGGTTGTTTCATATTGCTGGTGCGGCCGGGGTACGTTCCTAATCCGGCTCCCTATAGGTTTGTTTGGGGTGACGGCTGGTGCTTGTGTTCTATATGGGTGGGATTGGCGGCAATTGAAGGCGCGAACGTCGAGTGGTCCCATAGAGCACTTGGAGTGCTGGTGACGGCTGCAGACTGATAGGCACACACCCCTAACGGACCGAGGGCCAGTCAGGACTAAAGGGCCACCCTGCTTTAATGAGGGCCAGTGTTGTACCACTTTGCTGGGTTCTGGAGACAAAAGCTGGATACGCTCCGGGATTGGACGAGATCGTACAACGCAACACACACATACACACAACAGTGGCAAATGCATTCCACAATGATGACAATCGGCCAGCCGGCCTGGCTGCCTCCCTGGTTGCCGACGTTCTAATTGCCCGTAATGCATGTCCACATCCAGGCTTATTTGCAGTTAATTTCCCGCGCCCTCCAGTAGTCCTTTTGAAGCCTATTCCGCCCGCGGGCTGGTGCCATATTGCTGAGGCAACGCGGCCTCCTCCAGGGTAAAGGTATTGCCATCAGGGCCCTGCGAACACCAAATATTGCCTTCTGCCATAGGTGCGACCTGCTGCCTGTTTGTGTCCCTGGTTGGTTGGCGGCACGGGGCGAACGCGTGGCCTGCGTCTACTGCAGACTCTCAGACCGCTGCTTGTGGTGCTGGAGGTGGTTCAGTGGTAGAAACCAGCCAGGTAGTTCACCTCACCTACCGGGTTACCATGGTTACTGGGGAAACTGAGTAATTATTGCTTGTTTAGGCGGCAGCGGTGAAGCGTGCCGCCAGGTGTGCTTTGTGGGGTGGTGGTGGTAGTGGTGATGGTTGAGGTCGGGAGACGCTGCGCTCAGGTGAGGGGGAGGGGGACGGTGAGGGGAGGTTGGTTTTGATGGTGATTGTGGGGTGGGTGATGTGGTGCTGAATTACCTTAGTCATGCTTGGCGTGACAGGCCCAAACCTCTCCCCATCACCACCCCACTCTACCACCCCCAATTCCCCTACTTTTTCACCATGCTAGTTCCCCGCCCCTACCCCATGCCCCCCATTTCATCCCGTGCCCTCATAAATAGCCTAAGTCAGCCCAGGACAGGCACTTATAATTACCACTCCCGACTACTGCAACATAAACACCCCCAGCCTCCAGCTTGCAGTGTGCAACATGTAAATGTAAAACACTCGGCAGCTGTTTCCATGTCATTCTATGTCGATATTGTCTAGGCTCGGCCACTTGTATCAAGCCATTGTGTTCGTGATTGCCACATTCGCATGCATTAAGTATGAGTTGAAACACTTTTTATGTGAGCGACAATTTTTTGTGTGTATCCCAGACCCATTGGAAGCCTCTGACCCCTAAAGATTGGCGTGGAACATTGTCTGGCTGGCCACGAGGCGAAGGTAGCAATTGCAATCGTGACCCAACCTCCAGCAACAACGGTGATTTTGACGCTTAAGAACAAAAGCCAACGGTTCACCTGTTTCCCATAACAAAGCTAATGCAATACAAGTAACTATAAGTCTCGTCATATCAGTGTCAGTCCTGGGAACCCCCTCGTAAAAATCAAGCAAGTATTATTACTAGCCGGGGGTGGACAGGTGGTAATTTCTACCCATTTTCACACACTCCAAGCTTCTCCTTATGAGAAATTATCTCAGCTTGACAGCTTAAGATACAGGATCCTATTGATTAACGGGGCATTGATTATCAATTGACTTCTACGTTCCAACGTGTAATATTGGTACAAACAGAACAAAGCTGTGGATCAATCGGACATCAGCAGGGGGGAAAAGTAGGATCACTAAAAGCCGGGTTTCCCCTGACGTCCATAAAAGGTGGCCTGAGGGCAGGGAGGAGAGATTATCAATTAGATGCATGCGAAAAGAGAATGGCGCATTTGGAATCCTCCGCATTTATTATTAGGTAGGGTATAGAAATCCCCTAGGCGTACGACGAAAGCCGATTTAGTATGTTTATTTTATCAAGTTCATGATATATAGAAATATCCGAAGCCGAACGATGCACAGCATTAGTTACCAATGTGTCTACAGAGATTTCTACTTTCCTTAGACATTACTTAAAAAGAAACCGGTCCACTGGGATGGTATAAGAATACATTAAAAGTCCACATTGGAAATCTGATATAATATTTGCGCAGATTATGTTAATGGGCAGGATTCTTTTGTAGGGATAAAAGTATTTGTATAGGTCACTGTATTATGTATAGATATCCTGATAACAATGGGCCGGATGTAGAGTAATCCTTGTTTCGTTATACTTTTCATCAAACTACGACTTGAAAGTACGTGTATACAACTCAAGTATCTCATTTCTCCCCTCCTATGACACAAAGTTCGTACTACTATAAGACGGTAATATGAAACAGGTGTGTTAGGCATATGCCTAATTTGGTTCGTGATTACTTCTACGAAAAATATTTTTTCGTCTGGAAACCATCTAGGCTCTAATGTAATTCACTTAATTTCTGCTACAAACTGTCTGCCATGGCACATGATGTAATTTCAGCATTGCAACTTTCATAATTGTTTGATTGGTAATCAAGATATGATATAATTTGGAAATATGTTTATACATAAGATTTACAAATATTTCACTTTAATAAGGTTTAGTAAATCTTAATTCAATTGTTTACTCAAAGAATGGCTCACTATTAGATGGATGACAGAAAATTAACTTTATAAAGAAACAAGTATGCTAAAATACTTATTACAGATTCTGACAGATGTCTGTTGTTGTATAACTATGTATTCTCAGTTTGTTTGAAGTGTTCATGGCTCGTTAGACATGTGTTGCGTCAGCTGTAATTATTATATGCGCATGTTTTTACTCAAATCTGTAAGACAAATCCCCGTCCTTCCGCGACGATTTTGAAGGATCCTGTTGGCACGAGATCACGAAGACAATACGTATCTTACATTCAAATATTATATCATTGGAAGATTTTCCTTCACGAGAAGTCTGCTTTTCTTTCGATATTCTTATTGGCACCTATGCTAAGTTATTGAGTATGATTGTGCAGCTCAAAGACGGAAATGCTAATTCCATGCAACTCGTCATGTAGAGGATTTGTTATCCCCATCAAATACTCATATTTGATTAACGACACGTGATGGAAGAAAATCAAACTCATCTTTTCACCCACATACAGTCACACCATCCATATCGCACGGAGGTCACCATGTAATATGAGTGTATGTAAATTGTCCCCTGACTGAGTGGCCACATGTGGAATCCCCCACGGGAATGTCCCAAGGTGTGGCCACCTACTTCCATATATATAAACGTCTGGCAGGCTACATACAGTCAAGGTAATCGCTGTGTCAGGTAATCACCTCCACGTGGTGCCGTAATCATGATCATTATGATCATTACCTTGACAGCTGGTTTGGGTGGACGGCCTACCTGTGCCGGCCCAGGCACGTGTGGGTGTCGTCTTGAGTGGGACTATAATGACCAAAGGCACGCGCGCCACACGTGGCAAGCTTCATACTCACGCCTTGAGAAGGACGGGTCTGCCGGTGAAAAAACACCAAGTAGCCCATCGCATGGTCAAATGTCAAGCAGGTGTCTCAAGAGGCGATCGCTGCAAATGACATTTTATACGCCGTCTCATATCATGCAAACATTGTCCGAAAACAGGTGTCTTAGGCCTACTTGTTGAATTGAATTTTTATTACCTGTCTCCACCTCCCGGCTTCACCTCCAGACTTTCAGAAACACACAATGAGAAGAAGTATGATTATGTCTTCAGTTTAAAACTAACATTTGCATTACAATAATAAGACGTAGGCCTATGATTACGTTTTATCTTAAAACTTACATTTGCATTTGCACTAAAGTTGGGAAAACCATGGGGGTGGCGTGGGCAACACATTGCGTGGGGACCTGTACCTATTAAGATCTTTCAATTGAGAAACTGAAGCTGGGGTCGGTAGAAGGTCAAGCCCGTGCGCAGACAATGCGTTTGAGAGATTAATAATAACAGACGGGATGGCATATAAGACCCCCCTAATGTTGACACGACTTGTTCTGTAATAACCGATGTCATCAATTTCCCCGACTATGGGATTTTAATCATGACACAGGGTCCCCGCGCGGGCGGTAAAAGAAAACCCTATACATTACCAATTAATCCCAGTCAGTGTTAATATTTCAAAGGCTAGCGGGTGGCTGACGACCATACGCTTTGCTACCTGATCCATATTTGCCTTGGCTGTAACATAACTCGTGTTTTATGGCTCCGACCGCGGAACGTTCGCGTCTGGAGCCGGAGGGAAGGCCAGACCGGCGGGGAGTGGAAAGGGAAAGGAGGGGAAAGGGAGAAATAACAAGGTCGCTTTCCCATTGCCTCTGGCCCCACGAGGCAATTGGTGGCTGTTTATTTGTAAATTACTGGGAGGGGTTGTCACTCTGGCTGACAACTCGAACCTAACCTGCCTGTCTTTACATCGACCAAACATCATGTGTACACGCAGGTATATTTTCATACACACCCCGGCGCTCCCCTACAAAGGATCTATATATACAGCAATGCCCGTGTCAGCGAATCTGTATCGGAGGCGGGAGACCAAACACTGAAACAGGCGAATTCTGCTCCCGAGATTCTGCTTCAGGATCTGACCTTCTCCCCTCGTCATGCTGTGGTCGCTACACGTGCTCGTGGTTTTAATCCAACAGATGGGGGCGTTATTCTACTGGATGATTGCTCGACTCGATGTTTGATGAACTGACTGGCCGAGTTGAAATGTGGCGGTACGCGGCGGTTCGACTTCTACCGGCATGCACACGCACAGGCAGCCTTCTGTTCATCCCAGGTCATGATAGAAATCAATGCATGCTGTGTGGAAAACCGGTCACCGTACTCACCATCTGGAGCTATTATAAACTAAGGGTCGTAATGGCATGATTGGAGTAAATTAGTGGTGGCAGAGGACCCTGGGCAAATAGCGTGGGTTTGGTAAGGCTATGGGGTGGAAGATGGCTATAATAGTCTATGGTTGTGGTAGGAGCTTAGATGTAACACATAGATTCTTTAATGCAACAAGTTATTGTTAGTTTTTTCAAATTGGGATAAATAAGTTACATGAATAGTTTACCAATTGATTTTCAAGTTGTATATGTTTGGATAAAGGCAGTGTTCATTAAATTAAACGTATAAACCAATGCTTTAGATGACATTAATATTAGCTAAACGGGCTAATATGCATGTGTAACCTTTCGAACTTGCCAATCAATGTTACTGAAGGAGGACTGCCTGTGAAGTTCTTCAGGCTAAAGTAATGGGCGTTGCCCAATCTATTACGAAGCACAGTGCCAAACGAGTCCTATCAACAGTCTGTGGGGTGTGATTTGTTGATTCTAAATACTTGATGTTTCTCTTGTTGAGTCAGATATGTATGAATGCATACCTATAGCTAGTTTATATATACCCCTTTTCAAATGAATGTAGCAGAACCGATGACGATTAAGGGTAGATTTGAAATAATAAGCTTATCGTATATCATACAACCGGTAGGCCTATCTGCTTCAATGGGTTCAAACAGCAACTGAATTGTACTGGTATATGACATACTTAGCTTTCTCACCAGCCAGACGTTCTGGAATGCAATTTTATCACAAATGCTCAGAAAATGGGAGTTTCACATGTTCTTCCAAAATCTATTTTGCGATTGTAAGAGTAAAATTGTCAGGTAAAATGGTAAAACTTTTTCAACGTGACAGAGTCGGTTATATGTTGGAAGTGAGCTTTTGATAAACATTTAAAGGGCCTAGATATTTTCAAATATAGAGAAAGGAGTGAAATAATTATAGGCCCATAATGTAATCAAGAAAAGACTAAATAAAACAGGATGTAGATTAAACATATTTTGCTCCCAAGGGCTGCGGTTAAGGCCCACTGTCCGCCGCTGCCTAGAGAACCAAAAAGGCAGTGGAGAGGGTTTGACCAAGGGCAGAGACGGACGGCGGCCAGGAGGAGAAGTGACAGATCAAGTTGCCACCGTCGTCGTGACGTAGTACGCATGGAGAGTGGCGCTGACAACGTCATCAATTTCCGAGCAGCGCACGGCGAGTGGACAGTCGGTGGCGAACGGAACGCTGATTGGTGCAAATTGGGTCGTCGATGGTCGGAGCTGTTCGGCAGGAGACTGCAAAGTGTTCACAATTGATTCTCGCTAAGGGAGCATAATGTTGTAGTGCTGGTTGGCCAAAGGAGGTAAGGAAAGTTGTAAAGGTGAGAGGGTAAAGGGAGGTGGGCCTCGCTATCTGGTTTATGAATCGCCGCGCAAGCTTACACAAGCCATGATCTATAATCGACCTTAGTCAAGCGAATAAACAAAGGGCTGGTACAGCGGCAGGCGTTCTCAAACCACGCGTCTTAAGCCAAGCCTTAGCACACGTCGGACGCGTGGCGTCACTGCGCGTCACGTCACGTCATCTGACGTCAGAGTCACGTGCAAGGGCCTAGCGTGGCCCCAAGTCAGCTGGGACCCATTAATATAGCCGCTATGGGTCCCCCGGCGAACCCTGCTATCACATGGCACCTATTGACTCTATCTTGGGGTGCTGGGGCCCTTGTTTCTTCCAGCATCCTAACGTTTTTATGTGATCGTTTGTCATCATCACCATACCATTGCTTTCCAGTGAGGGGTCAGAAGCACTCTGACAGGCTTAGGTTCGTCAGCCGCTAACTCCCTCCGCCCCAATCCCTTCCCCATTTCATGGAAGCAATCCATGAGGCAGAAAGCTTCCTTATTCGGCCGAAAAAAGTTCCTCTTACCAAAGGCCACGTCATAAAACCCACTGCAGGGACAATGGTGCATTTAAAGTTCTTAATCCAAAAAGAGGGAAGCTGTGTCCAAAAGAATGCCATGTAAATGGATTAAAACAGTGACACGTTTCAGAAAACACTCGCGGCACACACTCGTACACACTCAAGCTGCACTCAATTGTGTGTTACCCCCGGTCATTATGGGTGGGGCTTAACGCGGTAAGCACCGCCTTCAAAGCGAAGGTACCCAGCTGAAAAACCAATTACAGGTGGATTAATTAATTAGCCAGGGATAACGGTAATTATACAGGTCAGCCACCAGGTGGCCTTGACTGCTCTCCAAGCTCAGGGAGTCTAGAAAGAGGTCTGGAGAGGCTTGATTCCGGCTGAGTGCAAAAAGCGGCGGCGACTGTAGACACCGCTTAGCGCGTGTCTCCTTCCCCTGAAAGGCTATATAGCTTTCCCAAGAAGGTCGGCAAGGTTGCTTTTGATGCCCTTCGGTCCTCCTGGTGACTGCGATGCTCTGATAAAATCCCTCAGTGCTCCGGGCTCGATGTCAGAGGGCCCCCGGTCCCTGGAGGCCTCCTCCAGCTGCCAGATCACTCCCGAGGAGCAGTGAATACCCCCCGAACAGATGGAAATAAGCTGGCAATAGACGGCGAGGGCCTGTTGATGACTGCAAAGCCAGCAAAGCCCCCTATGGAGTAGGGGCACTGAATAGGACCCCGCCGAGCCGTTATGTACTATTACATTTCATACAGGCCGGAGGCGACTGGCAGCCAATGGCCTGACCAATGGCAGCACATATATGTGCCACCACTCCATATATTACGGTGGCACTTTAAGAAAGGGCACCCCTGCCACCAGCCTTATAGAGAAGAATAGACAGCCGCTGAATACATAGTAGAATTACTGAAATACTCACAGAGAGCAGTCATGTGTATTCCACTTTTGTGTCGTGTATGCACTCGTATCAATGGCTTGTCTATCAAGGCTTATTTATAAGCATGTGCATGCATATAATAGTGTAATATTGTAGCTCTCCTGCATATGCCAATGATAAACTTGAAAATGTATTATAACTTTTGAAGTTATTTTGAGTACAGGCTCGCAAGTCTACCTCAAAGTCAGAATCCAATCATACGACCCTTATCCACTACGCACATGGCGCCAGGCTGAGTCATGTGGTGATGGATGATCAGGAGCTAATCTGGTCACTCTACCAACATCAAGTTCATCATGAAAGTTCAGAGGGGACGGATGAAAATAGACCCGCATACCACTGGTGACTAAAGCAAATATGGTCGACTAGAATTATGACATAAACATCCACACACACGGCCTACTTTATATTATTAGTGGGCGCATGATGGTTATTTCAGATTTTAGATTGCATCCTGCAAGTCTACTTGGCTGTTACCCTTCCTAGTCCTCTACTTTCTAGTTGCTGCCCACTTCTCCACCCCCGTTACCCTCAGGGGCAGCAGCACCTCCCGCCCAGTCACCCAGCCACCCACACGGGCGCGCTAACTCACTCAGTTACTCCTCTATTATTGAGTGGTGTGTTTCAAACCGGCCACCAAATGGACAGAGCCGACCGACAGCTGGTACGGGGCCCATTGGCCCTCAGCGTGGTAAGCCTGCCAACACCCGGCGTGTTAAAACAAAAGGCAATGTGTATGGAGCTTGTGTGCAGGTCCATTCAGTGGCCGGTCAGCGTGGTCAGTTTCTCACCCCCAGCTGGTGACGTTTTACATGTATTATGCCGTTAACAGCAAAGTGCTGCTGCAACAGCATAATCTTACTTACTTAAAATTCCAGACTACTATCTTCATGTATGTTATGTAAGGTCTGCACACTGCTTTAAATGACATACAAACTCCATTGTAAAGACCCCCCATCGTCCCGACGACTTAATTGGTGTTATTTTAATTAATCACGAAGGGAAACCAATGTAATTGGGTCAGGATACTTAAAGGCTTGATGTGTTCTTTGCGTGCATGTCATCTAAACATGGATCGACGTATTAGTAGCCTATCTAATTACAATTACTATCCCCGTTGCTTTATGTACATATCTGCTTCCCTGAGATTGAGCCAATGATACATAACACCAACATCAAAACAGTGTACCCTCTTTTTACCACATGAAGGAGAAAAATCACTTATTCTGAAAACCTCACTTCTCTATTGATCGTCACAGTAGAGGGACACCTTTACCTATCTCACTCCAGGCGGCCCAAATTCCAGGTCCTTCAGACCAGCCACATCTCGGTAATAAACCCTGGCGACGGCCATCGACGTCTGATTGCCTGGGTCCGTCTCCAGCACCCTCCTCCAGGCCCAGACCGACTGGCTCCCATCTCATCGCCGCGCAATGGGTAGTAGTATAGGCAAAGTACACGTTGGGGCAGGTCCCCGACCGGTTAGGTCCGGGACGGCGGAGTTGACAAAAACATTACACACAGCGATCGTTTTGATGGCTGCCCGGTGGGTCCGTGTGTAATGTAAGCAGGCAGGGGCACGTATATAACACGTTTGGCAGGCCTACATGTTACAAACCACTTGCTTCCCTAATGCTGTATTAGAATATTAATTGAGGCCACCACTCGGGCAAGGCCATTGTATACATGGTTCATATCGTAGGCCAGGATGATGGATTTCCTATGTAAATTGACTACAAAAATAATAACCCTGCCACACGCGCCGACCCGCAGATGTTTGCATTGTTTAGCATTAATGTCAGTGTATATATGCTTTTTATATTGTACCCTACATACATACGGGTCTGATTATATCAATAACTACGTATACGGTCGTATACACATGCATATGGCGACACTACAACTAGAGAATTTAATGTAGGCGTTGTTGCAAATGAAACGCTGAGCCTATCTAGGATAAACTTGAAAAAAAAGTATTATTGACCCAAATGATGACTCGCTGGAGGAGTCTCTCTAGGATTTGGTTCCTCCTGCCCAGCTTCATTCTGCAGTGGAAAGGGTGCCGGGATTCCGAGCACGTCTGACCGTGTGCTGTTGTATCCTAGGCGGGGCTGGCGGCCATTGTTGACTGTTCATGTTACCGAGGTGGCAATGGCCGCTTGGCGTTAGCAGCAGAGGGGTGCGACCGGCCCGGGGGCCACTTTGGGCAAACAACTGCCTCACAATGTCCATCGGACCACTCTCCCGATCCCGCCGCTCGCTCTCCAACGCCCGGAGGCTATTGAAGGGATGATCTCAAGCCTGGACCACCAACACCTCCAACTCACCACCCCTGCCTCCACTCCCTGCCCCCTCACACCACCCACACCCTTCCCCCTATAGACCCAGGGACCCAGGCAGCAATGGGGACAATACGTACCGGCGGCTGGAAGCTATTGGTCGGCGCCGACCGGTGTTTGTTGACCAAATGACCAACACTGTGTGGACGTACACAGGTAGGGTGAGGGGTGGCCGCCGGCTGCCAGGATCCGACCGACTTCTGGCCGCCTTTTACACCTCGAATGCCCCCAAAGAGCCTGAATGGACCTTGACCACGCACCCCTACTACCCCGCTCCAACACCTCCACCAAAAGGCTGCCTTCTCAGTCATCAGAAAGACCGCAGTCTATTTCTGTCCCAGACCGAAAATAAAACACTGGGAAACTTATTGCTTAAAGATTGGGCAAAATGTTTTGCTACCCAAGATAAATATTCCATCGTTCAATTTCCATTGTGATTGATCATTCCGTGACTTTTAAGAAGTTTGAGTAAAAATAAGAAATGTTTGTTCCTTAGATTGAATTAGAATTGGTTGGTGTTGCTGTCTCGTCTGTTTCAGCATTAAAATTATTTTAAATCATGATCAAGATGATAATAAACAAGTCCAAATTAGTTAGGGGTCAGTATTGCTTTCTGAGAGTATCAAAAGATACAAAATGAGGCGATGAATTTTATGCCTTTGTTTAGGGTAGGTGTAAACTGATAGAATAGGCCTAGATATGTCTTAGATTTTGAATCAGATATTTTGATGGTAGGTCTGGAAAAAATATTTATTGTGGTAGGTCTGAACTGACACTATAGTGACAATCTGAAAAAATATTTACTTTTAAGCCTATAGGTTAGAAATTGACTCAGACCTAAGGCTTAGGAGGTCTGCATGTACATCGTATACAAATCAGATTTAATATTTTGATGGTAGGTCTGAAAAAATGACACTATAGTGACAATTTCACAAATAATTTAATCTTTGAATCATTTAAATCTTAAATCTGTGTGACACTGACAGTACCGGAGAACTTATTGACAGTGTGACGCCTATGTTTTAACATTGAATGGGAATGATTCAGACACTGACAGTGACTTAGGCCTAGACATATTAAAGTTCAGATTGAATATTTTGATGGTAGGTATGAAAATGTGACACTATAGTGACAATTCAACAAATAATTTAATCTTTTGATCATAAATAATTGCTTTCGGAGCCGCCATAATACATTGACAGTGTCGGAGGTCGGGCTTAGGCCTATCTGAGTCCAGTCATTTTTTCATACCATCTGCAAAATATTATTGCAAGCGTTTCCAGGCCTAAAATATCAATCTATATTATAATATATAGGACCCTGAGATATATGGGAACATAGATATCTATATCACTTTAATTTTGGTAGGGGTAATAAGGCCTAAAATAATTATTTTTCACATTGTCAGTGTCCGACCAATGCGCTTTAGGCCTCCAGCCGAGTTTAGGCCTAGATTTCAACGGTATAATTTCAAATGCTGGAAAAAAGATATTAACTAACCTTCCTGGAGTCCTCAATGCGTTTCAATGCGTATATCCTCCACAATTAATGCGTTTAATGTCATCCTGGCTTCGATGCAGGCGTGATGGGGAGAGAACCCGGCGAAGGGTTGACGGCGCCATGTTGACAGTGACAGTGCCTCCACGTGTCCGATCGATCCAATGTTTTGCCTTCGATACGAACGCATGGTTCCCGCATGAGTTTTCAATGCGTTGTATGCATTTAAGGTAATCCAGACTCCAAAATATATATATTGAAAGCATCAGAAACCGCTGTAATCCAGGCGGAGAAGGCGCAACCTCCCGCCAACACGTCCGACCGGCACGCTTGCACCGGCCGGTCTGAAGGGGAACCCCCGTCCAAACGTCCAACCCGGGCGCGGAAAATGGCGCGATGTATTTGCGCAAATTGTCGCGTTATTTCACAATCTATGAATTTCTGGACAATGAGATACCTATCTATGGGTCGAAATCTATCTATTGGTATCAATAACTCAAGTTAGATCGACCGTTTTCATGGTGAAATAGGTCTGCAAACTTTGACCCAGATACCTTCTTCACCGATGAAAGCGAGGTCAGTTTAAAGTTCAAAGCACCTAACATCCCTTTGTCTTCGCAATAGACTCGTCCGGGTATATCTTTATAGTGGACAGGTCCATTATAGTAGGGGTGTTCAATCTCTGCCACAAGCCGTTGGCCCAGCCGAGGTCGCTGCGATAAATCGTCGTTCCGAAACTAACAAATCGTAGACCGCTTTCTAAGTATATGAATTCGCCGATGGCGGTTTTAAGGCCTTAACGAGGTCTAAAGCCTAAAAAGTTGCATAATGCCATCGCCTCATAATTATATTACGTTTTGATCATATATTTCATTCTGTGATATGTTTATGCAAGTACATGCACTACAAAGCTGCATTCCATTCGCTCAGATTATCTTGTACAATGAGAAGAATCATTTCTATTTATGACTTGGGATCAAGTGTTACCTACATCCCTATTCTCCGCGCGTACATACTCTTCCTAAGATGAGGTTTTGCTTGAGAACCCATTCCCAATGAGACGTTTTTCATTAGCAGCAACCACCGACGCCCATCATTTTGGCAGGCAATGGACATAGGAGGCACTGCTTCCTGGAGGTTATCCCCCAGGCCCCTAAGTTACCTTACTGTTCACCTAGCATGAACCTAGGCGGGCAGCACCAAAACACCATCAGTCAATCTTTCCTCTGCCCCTTCGATTACATCTGATTTACATTTATTGGAAATAATTGCGGAACACGATCTGCAATGCCATCATGGTCCCGTTTTTGCTCCCGTTTCCAATCTCACCACTACGGCGGGTGTCTGCCAGATTTTACAGAGGGGACGAGATGGGAGGGGATGGGTTTGATGAACAGAAAAAAATGGGAAAGGGAAAAATGGGAGAGCAGGCGACGGGAAAAAACGTAATGAGGTAGTGGCAGTTGGATGTTGGATAGTGAGGCGGTGGGCCGTGTTCTTCCACATAGGGGACCGGGATCCGCCCAGGAATCAAGCGCTTCCTATTTCCCATGCCTTATACACTGCCTGCGCCAAGAAGCTTATCCTTCTCATTAGGACCACCTACAGCCCAGCTTTAAGGTGTCATTTGCACAGGAGAAAGGGGCCGAGAGGCTAGCCATGAAAGGGGAATAATGGGCATAGTATCCGGTATACCCTGATGACAGCGCAGGAAAAATGGACCCGGCGCCATCCGTCTTGGTCTTTCACGGCCCAGCCAATAACAATGGACCGAGCTTATTTCAACCCTCAATCATACACTACATCACTCACACGCGGCCTTCATTATGAATTCTTTTTGTGTTAGCAAACTGAGGAAAAAAGGACCCACCATAATTCACCCTCTTGTCGCAGGCTAAAGTTCCTCTAGAAGGGAATTCTTCCCAGCCTCCCGCCTACGCAAAAAGTAGACATTCTATTTTATAGGTGCTAGCCGATTTATTTCTTAGTCTGGTGTTTTGGTAGTAGGAAAAGGAGGCGAGGATAGCCCTGGGGGTCAGAGTGAAATGGCCCTATTTGAGGTAATAATGTCTTAAACATCAATCGCGGCATTGGGTACAATGGATAGAAGGCGGAACTTACTGGTGTAGTGGTGCGCGATGAAAGCCTTACATGTGGAGGCGAGGAGAGAGCAGGCTGTTAGGTATACATCTGCCATACAAGGCCACCGTATGTGTGCATAATATATACATCAAAAAGGGCTTGTCCTTTGGGTGAAGGGGCCGCAGGTCGGCCTCCATGTTGACTCTTTCACAAGGCCGCAGCGATACGTCTCAATTGGTCTCAATCAGCCATTTCCCAAGCTGATTCATAAATCTGGAATACATCATGTCTGCCCGCCGCCCGCCGCCTTCTACCGGAAGTCGGCGTTTGGCGCATGCGCGGGCAATGACACTATAAAAGCAGCGCGGCCTAGCGGCAGATGGCCGGCGGCGGGGGCCGCTTGCGGCGCCATAAAGGGCATGCGGAAGGCGCCATTGCCGACTTGATTGAGGACATTGTGGCGACGGAGATGGCCCCCGACAGAACCTTACATATCCCCGACAAGATCCCCGCCGCGACCTGGGGGCAGGCGGCCAGTGGGCTGGCAGTGGGGCCGGTCCCGGGCTGTGGGGCGTCGGGCCTGTCGTCCACCACCCCACAGCCCGACGACCCACTGACTCGTGCCGGGCCATCTAGACCGTATAGCGAGGGTGGGGCTCCCCCCTCCCCTCCTATAACCCTGACCCTGGCGGCCTGATGGATTGAGCCCCGTCCGTGGGGCGCAGTCCGCCGTCCGATGACAGGGTCCTCCCGCTGACGACCCCCCCTAGCCCGGACTCCATCAAGACCCTCCGAACGCCCAGTCCCTCATATCTTCGCCCTGAATCTCCCAAAGTAGAATCTATGGGCGGCCAACGGTCGGCCCTCTCGGGCGCCGGGAGTGTGCCCTGTCACCAATCATCCCTCTAAAAGATCTACAGATTGGGACAAATTCCAAGCAGGGGTTTGCGTCTTATTGCCCCGGCCGCGTGATAAACCGGGACGATAGAGCCACAAAGTCTGACCATCAGTTGGGGACTGTATGTGTAATTCATAAGTCCTGCCCCGGCTTGTCAGAAATAACGAGAGAGTTATATAGCTCGGCCAGAGCACAGTAGAGTTTAGATTGTATTCATCAGAAGGAATATCATCTGCAACGGAGGCAAACAATGACAAGAGAGGAATGGGACAGCTAGTAGAAACCAGGCGGTTCCAGCCCATGATTTGAAAGCTTTGGCTTTGTATTTCTGGCCACCACCCCAGTCCCTCTCACCCACACAGTCACAGTAATGCTGTGATCAAGAACTCTAGCTGGGAGAGAGGGAGCTGAGTCAGTGCAAGTCTTCAGTATCATAAAGTTGGCATCACGACTTCATTCATCATTGGCAATTTCTAGTGTGTCGCATGGTGTAAAATGAAAGAGTGATTCCTAGCTACTCTGTCACAGATGGGACAATGGAGGGGGAAAAGGCCCGTTGTAGCGATCGGATTTCACCTTTCAATCACGCCAAGGATCCATCACAGTACGGACGGTGGATCGTGGCCGACATAATTACTGCTTCAACTGGTTACGATTCAGAGTAGTCGGCTCTTGACTATCATCTGAGAAGTGAACTATGTTGCTTGTATACAACAATTTGTTTTTGCTACCATAATTTTAAAAATTTAATATGATTTTTGCAATTATAAAGTAGGATTATTCTCCTTGTAACTGTGCATGTCAAACAATATCATATACATTGATATTAATGTGTACCTGAAATGCAGAGACGATTATTACAAAATAGGATTTTCAGTTTTGAGATATTTACTGCTTCAACAAGATTTTTATCCATCCACGCTGTGAAATTTCGCAAAGACAACCGTAATTCTGACCATATGATTTTACCCATTGTCCATGAACAAACTGGCCGATCACAAATTAAATGATTTCAGATCTTCGTATGAGTTAAATGTCGATTTCTGATACGGTTATTTACATCTTGTTTTTTTTACCAAAAAAGAAATAGGCGCGATGTGTTTCTGCAGAATGTTTGCATGAAAAGTCTGGTGTTAAAACCATTGAACCATGAGACGTTTATATAAAGTTAGGACAACCTTCTACGTATTTAATTGAGAAGTGGGCGTATGTTTGTGCTTAGAAAAGCAATGTGATACAGTCTAAGAAATTTCAATAGAAATGTTATATGATACAATAAAAAGTGAGTAGAATAGATCATCATTCAAAGCACAACTCCGGTCCTTTCTGTTAAACATAAAGGATTTGATATAGCTGGCCTGGATGTTGTTTTTTAACGCCATTGTTTTCATTTGTTTATATCTACCTAGATATCACAAGGAGAGCTTGTTCTGTTTCATAGAATAGACACTGCCTCTTTCTTATATGTTCCTGATACTATACTGAATAAATGATAATGTTTTTTTGTTACCTCTATTCTGTCGTCCGTTCGGGTATTGTGTCTTGCGAGACTGTCGACGGACGTGAGAATTGTTCTAGCGTCTTGCTCTAGACAATCTCAGACATGTTCTAAGCTAGAAAGGGCATGGAAAGCTGCCTTTAAATCTGAAGTAATTTCTTTCCATTAAAAGAATCCTTTTATGCTTTAACCAGATTTAAGCAATCGTAATACAATTCCTAACTGAGAACAGTCTGCTTGTTGAAAACTTTGCGATTTGTCGGCAAACAGTTGTCGAGGGGATTAAAACAAGGCATATTTTACCCTATTCGGTATTGTTTAAACACACTGATTACATTTGGCTCATCATCACTCTCTTCAAATTTGTATCTTCCATGTATTTCCCAGAAAATGAACTAAGCAATTGCAATCACATTGTTCCGGATTGTAGCTCGTGATGGCATGTACTCGTCTGTTCATTGTGCAGTGGCGTAGACACGCACATGTAGACGGCCGAATATAGGCTAACCGTACTACACGGCTAATCTTTGAGCGTTTGGCAGACGGGGGGCAGGGAAACCCGTTCCCGTAGAACTGGATGTCAATCATTTTGGTGGAAAGGAGGCGGCCGTCATGGCCCTGTGTAGGTATCGTTCTCCTGCTGACCGGCACCACGAGACTCCAGGGACACATCCATCAACCAATCAGACACCGTGTTCCAACCTGAAGGTCAGGGCCCAGACGAGAATGGAACGGTCGACATCATTGGTCCCTCCGATAACTGTCTTCAATGGGGGAATGGCGACCGGGGTTAGTTGTTTTGTGGCGGAAGAACTGGGTGGTTCAGATTTAACCCACACTAACCCATGCGCGGCCATGACACGAGCGCATTGAATGCACGCTGGGGAATAAATGTTTCAAAACTGTCATTTGTCATGATTGACAAACCAATTTGTGCCAATGATGATTCAGCTTTCCTAATCCATTGTAATCTGACCAGAAGATGGGCCTTTTATTCCGTCCCTGCCATTGAACTTTTTTTCAATTCAAGATAAAAGTTAAAACTGATGGCTCTCCATCCAACACATCCCTGGACGGCCAGTCACCTTTTAACCCTCTCTGTGCCCTTGCCAAAAACATACATGGACACCATTACAGCACACTGACATTATAAACCTTTACCACCATCAAAATGCACATATCTGAGCCACTAATACATCGCCTGTTGTGCGTGAGATGTGATGTGATATGATACATAGTAAATGGTGGTATCCCCACCCTCTCTCATACCGATCAGGTGTGTATAACGCCCGTGTATATAATGACGTGTCAGTCCTAGTCGACTGCTGCACGATCTGTCATGCCACGGTCGATGGGATTACCCAAATCATACGTTTTGGGCAGGTCCCTGCATGGCAGTCAGAGTGATAATGTGAGGGATTTCCCCGCCCTCAGCATCGCTCCATCGTGTCGATACCATACCTGTTCACCATCTCGTGCAAAACAGCGCGGTTTCTATATGTCGTTAATCACTAAGACATGCAACAGTGTATGTATTGAAGATACTTAAATATATTTGATTTAAGGCACATACGCGGAGAATCCATTAATCAATAACACATCGAATGCTTACCCATTGTCGACAATTCATAATACATTATGCTTTTCCATTCAGATTTAATATGTGATAGCAAGAAACTGCATTGCTTCTGATCCAATAAATAGGTACGCTGTTCTACCTAATTCTATTCCATATGTCTGTGCGTTGTATATAGTTGTCATAAACAATCTCCGTCTTTATCAATCACCCCTGGTCGGTAATGGGACGTCACGAAGAGATCTTTATTATGATAAATCCTCCCAATCCCCTACAGACAGATCCATATCTACTACGTATAAGTATAGATCACTGCAGGATGAAGCCCTACCATCTGGGGCCATATGAAGTAAGTGTAATAGATTTACCACACTGGTCTTAAAGATGATCTTCTTTTGGGGGTATACTTTGGCACCTACATGAATAAATAACGTATCTGTCTCGGTTTTGAATCTTCTCCGCTCATCCCTCCCTGTCGGTAGACGATCATCATGATGCCCCCAGCCGAGGCTAGCCCTATCAATAACTAATGTCAGGATCTGAGTGATCCAATTCCCCCCACTCCCACTCCCACTACCGATCGCTCTTCAACCACGCAAGGTACCCGTAGGGAATCGACGTATAATAGTATAAGCCGTGTATATAATGCAACAGCCTACTAAAGTCTAAGCTTACCTTTTCTATTGCTTAGCAAGTCCCCCAAAGCGGTTGTGCGCACCCGCTGGCTGCCGTACATGAATGGTATACTCCAAAAGCCTGTGTACATGTGTGTGAAGTTGCAAACATCCTGGCGCTGGTGCTTACATCCTGACCCGCCGCTATAGGTTTTGACAATGGCACAGCTGGTCCCCACTACCACCACCACTACCGCCACAACCACCGCCACCACCGCCGCTGCTGCCGCTGCTGACACGGCGGCCACTGTTGCCACTGCTGACACTACCAGCAGTTGTAGTACAGGTGATGCGGGCGTCCTCCTGCTCCTCCTCCAGCAGGTACCAGGAGGCACCACTACACAGCACGCCAAGTCTTCACTGACCTGTGGTACCGCCGCAGCAGAGACAGGTGCCGACAGAAAGGTTACCAGCAGTTGATCGGCGTACCAGTAGTATTCCCCTCCTCGTCATCCATGGAGTTGGGGCCGGGATGTGTGGTAGTAAGGCCTGGAGGTGTGGGAGTAATAGTAGTGAGGGGGCGTAGAAGAAAGTATGGATGAGCAATAGTATGGGGGTAGGTTGGACGCCACACCCATAGCCGACGCCCTGGCTCCTCCAGGCGTAGCTGTGATGGAACAAAGTTCTAGCGTCAGTGACTGAATCACTGGGTCAACAACACAGGCAGAGTTGAGGCACATTGTATCCAGTTCCCATGGCCTAAGAGTTGCGTGTTTACAGGGGGAGATATGCCGGGGGGCTCTTATGTACCACCCCTCTTCCTGTCAATATAAAAATACTATAACTAACATCCGTAAGGGCCATCTATGGGAGGTAGGGTATCCTCTGTCGTCCTCCCCTCACCCACTGCCTGTGCCTCCAGTACCTCGCCGCCAGTGCCACGCTCCAGGAGAGACTGACTGTCGGCGCTCCGCCCGCCGACTCCGCCTGCTCCAGTAGCCTACTTGCGTGTACTACTGACTGAGTCCTCGTGGCGAGGCGGCGCCAGCTTCCCCTCTCCCCGCTTACTCCACACCCTCCCTCCTACCGCCTACTCCTCCTGCACCACCAGTCGTAACTCCTGGCGCTCCTGCCGTTCCTCCTGTGACCTCCACCGGAGAGATACACTTATAGGGGGTGTTGGTCCGTACGTGGGTGGGGTGTGCGTCGGGGACCGGGCTCTGGAATGTACCCTGCTGGTCCCATGGGGTATATTTAGAAATGGGAAGCATCCGATGGATAGTCCCAGGTGGCTGTATGTTCTAGGGGTTGCGCGATATCAAAATGTACGACCACATAACGAGAATTTACTAAGCTTTCCCCTACCAGCCCTGTTCTAGGAAAATATACTCAAAGTTACCATCGAGCAGTTGATATGAATGTGCTTTTTATGTGAGTTCTCTGGTCCAAACGATGACAAGGGCACAACATTTATGAAGGTTACCGTCAATCTTACATATAGATAAGTGAAAAACTACCAAATCTTAAGGCAGCTCAACTTCTCCTGATTTACATTTAGAAAAATAGCATATCGAAGAAATGCAGCGCAGGTGTGGGTGCATAGCATATAGAGTAAAATATATTTGTCTGGGCAATCAGTGAATAATTCCAAAAGAGAAACCCTACTGTGTTTTATAAATATTCATTTAACTATTTCTTACAAGCGGGATGGTAGTGTTTATGAGAGCAAATATATAGTGCTGGGTGGTGTTGTTGACAACTCTGATTCATCTCCCTAAGAGGAGCAGGTGATGGAAGGCGGTAGGCGCCCGAACGGGATGTCATACTCCATAGTGCTTCCCTTGACCTTCCGGTACGGACTGTGGTAAGATTGTAAAGGCTGGGGCTATAAGACCCCATCTGCATGAGCTTCACCTGGCACAAGGTCCACACGAGAAGAGCTGCTCACGCCAGCTGAATGCGGCTTCCATCAACTCACCTCCACATACTCTCAATCACTCGATACACTATTTCTGTATATTTCTCCATCTCTGTGTGCCGTATGTATGTGAGTTATGTCCCCATTGCTGTCAGATTATTTACTCTGACTTCCTGTCAACTTCATAAGTCGATCTACTACGTTTTGGCCTCCTTTGACTTCTTTTGTATGTGGATGCACGCATTAGGGCGCGCCTGTATTTGTCAATGAAGGGTTGGCACAAAGATACAATAGTCAACCCTAGAGCCTTCTGCTAGTGTTCTCTGCCTGGCTGCCCGACTGGCATAGTGATCTGCAGGAAACAATTTGGCTGAACATACACCTGTCTTGTTCTGCTAAAGAACGGTCTCGGCCAGAGGCAAAATTACTTAGAGCCTGCCTTTAATACCCCCACCTCTTCTCTATCCGCCACATCTGATCTGATTGTTCCACAACAAAAATTGTGAGATGGAATTGGATGATTCCAACTGTGTTTATACTCTGATGAAAAAATCTTGAGAAATTTTGTGAATAGCGGTTTTGCGCATCTGCTCTGCTTCGATACGCATAGCAATGCCGAACGCCATCACTTCCATCATCAAAAGTGTAACCTTTTCACAACAGTAATTATAATGCGATTGATTGCAATTCATTATATATGAAACAAACGAGGGCCATCCCCTTTCTGTTCATTGAGGCCAATACAAAAGACACATGGCGGGATATGGCTGGGAACTCGTGTGTACAAAACAGCTACCACTCTGTATTATTATTTTAGAAGAGCTATATTGTGGTCAACATAGTGGTTGACTGCCTCCTGCCCGAGGCATGTGGGCAGCCCCCGCCGCAGGCAGGGTGGAGAAACAATAGGTAGCGGGCAGCAATCTATGGCTCTACAGACAGGTAGTGTCTTTGATGAATAGCAGTTTGCCAAGATTAAAGGTGTCGGACTGGGGAATAACAGAGCCAGTCGGGGCTGGCCATATAGTCAGCTTCCCCGCCCACCTGCAGTGAGCCGTAGGGAGTGGGTGTGGGTGTACAGATCAGGGCATTCTCCCCCGAGGTTTCCGCCAATACAAGCACCCAGCGTGCGCCTTTTCATCTATAATAGTCGTATATCAGGTTTTTCTTGAAGTACTCTGTACCTATGAATGGGTTTCATTAAAGGAATAAACATCCAGACTGCGTAAAAGATGTTGAATGTTTACTTGCCCCAATGGTCTAGGCTGGCGCTAGTGATGTAGTAATGTTTGTATGGGATGTGAATAAAAAGGCTGAAAAATAATGCAATATCCAAAATAAATAGAAAGCTCTACAGTAAGTAGCATCATGGGACAGAGAACAAACGCCAAGAAGTCTGAAAGCCTCTCAAAGAAGGCACAGACAAAAAGGTCTCTGTATAAAAGCAGTTCTTGGAATTTTCTCCGTACAGAGATATCTCCCAACATACAGAGCCACATGGGTGCTATTTTAAGGTTTGTCCCACCTAGTCCAGATCAGATATGGGCAAACAACTACCTCGGCCACCACACCCAAGCTGCTCTGAGGATCAAACGTACGTCAGTCGTCCACAGTTTATAATCCTCTTAGGCTAAATTGCCTTTTCTTTTACCACAGTCCCTCGTCCGCACTGCGTCAGGCTAAAAAGATTGGTTCGCTCAGAGGCGTGGGTAATTATATTGTACAGAAGATTGCTGGCTTGGCAGTACAACACTCCCACTTCCCGTGTTCATATCATACAGAAGGGAAATATTGGATTTGCTAATTTAAAAATCTGCCATACAATGTAGGTGAATGGCAGCTTGGGCGATTACCGCAAAAGACAAAGGGACAACAATGATAATACTTAAAACCTATTTTGCAATCCTGCATAGACGTGAACAGTTTAGTGCCATCGTTGTGAAAATCTTGTTATCTGTGTTGTTATGTAGGTGGAACAGTTGAATGTGTAGGAGATGAGTTCCCCTTATTCCTCCCACTCCCACATGCCCAGATGTGCAGATGTTCGCGATACCCGACAGGTGTCCGTCGCGGTAATAGCAATACTACTGGAGGGGGGGAGGGGGGGGGGGGGAGTAAAAGCCCCCTACTCACCCACACCCCGTGGCAGCATGGAAAACCTCCGTCACGCACCAAATGACACACCCATGTCCATTCAGCCGCCGTGACCAAATATACCCGCCCCGCCCCTGTCTCCTCCCGAAGCTTTGAAACATGGGAACCCCTACGGCCTCGGGTTGATTAAAACAAAGGTGTCCTGGGAGGCAACAAATCAGTCGCTCTGATGTCCCGTAGCGCCGTGCTGAGGGTCATCCACAGGCCGGCCATTGTTCACAACACATGCAGTGACCACCACTTCAAAAGCCAACTGTCGACTTGACGCCGCATCATGTGATCATGAATATAACGCAAACATCATTAATATCTCGACCATGTGTCGTGACTGTCGACGTGTCAAAGCTACACCGTAATTAATTTACGACCACATGTGAAATATTGACGGACGCTGAAGAAGGTACTTACGTGGGGTTCTCTATACAGAAATGAGAATAGTTATCGAGAAATGTTACAGATGGAAGTCCTTCGCTGAATGGTAAAACAGCAACGCTATGTACGTCTGGGATTGACTTCATTAAGATTAGCCGTTTGATGCCTTATAAAGTACAGACGCCAGAAAATGTAAAAACTCACCCTTGACGCGAGACGTCGTCTTTACATAGCCGGTAATTCCTGAAAGAAAAGAGAAAAAAATGCCTTTAGAGTGGCTATATTATATAGAGAGATGCCGGTATATAAAAAAGAACTGGCTTTGCTAATTGTTGGTTTAGCGATGAAAAGGATATGTCTACGTACTGATTTAGCAAAAAGGGAGGTGAAGTTACCATATAAAACAGGTCCTTTTTACTCGAAAGGCAATGTTGGACCTAAAAGCACTTCATCATACGTTTTGAGAGGCTCAGACTTTATTATATATGTAGATGGGGATGTTTTGAATGTAGCAAAAAGGCGGCAGGCTGATAGTCATCATATTACCGTGTATGATGTTTTATTAACCGACCTGTCATTAGGTTACATGTTAATGTCATGGTTGCATGCTGCCTCTCGTTTACACGAGTTCCCATCATAAATGACAAGTGGTAGGCATTCAGTGGCGAAAATCAGACCATTAATCAACCCTCAAATTTAGCCCGACGCAACTGACCCCTCCATCGATTGGCAGAGTGGAGGTGTATAGTCTAACCGTTATGTAATGCACTGTGTTTTTATCGCATGTGTCCACCCTTTATGGAGTAATAAATCCAGCGGGCTGCAGCACGATAACCGCTCCATCAGAGTCGTCGGGAGCTACATGCAGGCTGCAGTATCTCCGAGTTCCTTATATGTAGCAACAGCACATCGGTTTTTATTACCGCTCCCGACGATGGCAGATTTCTCTCGGGCGACTACAGCCTGGTCTGTTTCCATGAATGATGCACGCGGTAGGCCATGTCCCACCCACTGTCCTCCACCCCCGGACTATGGGTCTTTTCTCTAACTGTGACCGGCAGATAAGGTGGGGAGAGGCCGGCCGGGGGGAGGTGGGCGCCGGGTTACAATGCCAGCGGGCGCCGCCGTCTTGCGCCGGGTTATCATGGCATCCAGCGCCTCGTTAATGAAATGGGTTTAGCTATCAGATTTATGGACTAACCAGGCCCGGCCATTGTGGCTTACGCTACGTTAACAGTATCCACCCCTCTGCTCTTACCCCTCAACCCCTCCTGGTCCCTTCTTACACCCTCCCCTTCCTCCACGGTCCCCCCTCCCTCCCCACCCTATTGTATATGCACCCATTGAGCCTGCCAGAGGCTTCCGCCCTGGAGATGGCCTCAGCATTGTGACGGCGCATTCTTTAGTATCTGACTCTCTGGATGCGAGCGGCTCAGCCAGAGCTGCTCGCCCCTATGGGAATATCTAGGTCAGAACATCCCGACGTCGAGGCCATTCATTCGCCAGGAGGTAGGGGCCAGGCCCACAAAAATATTTCAGGGATGGACTATGGGCAAAGAGGTAAAAAAACGGGGCATGATATGCAGTGATGGTTTGGACCGTCTGAAATGGCGTCTAGAAACGAATACTTCAAATGTTCCTCACCTTACATTTTGTTATCTTGAGCGTTTTGAATTATGAATATTGTATAGTACATGGTATTTTCTAAGAAGGGAAGGACATAGGGTGTATAATAAAATATGAGCAAAACATGAAGACAATATGGGTGCTATTCAAAGCATACCGATCTTTAAAACGGGTTACAAAAACAAGAAACACTGCAGTTTTTCTCATCAGACTAGAGCAAATCGAGCAAAGCGCATTCAACCGGCTTCTTCCCGTCCATGACATGGCTGTTAATGTGTATGCCTATATAGCATTCGCGCGTTCACTTAATAGCACTGGGATGGCCCTTTGCCATATTAATACAGCACGGAGCAGATTAACTCAGGGTAAGACCCCGAATGAATGGATTAACACCTTTAGAGAGTCCCTCCTCCCCTTAATCCGCATCTAAAAGGCTCTCTCTCTGACGGCCATAATCGCACTGGATCTACCCCGGGTAGAGACTTACGTGACATAGATATGATAATTCTGCGGGGGAAACTATTGTTCGGCAGCACTTAACATTTGATGTCCTACTCCGCGTTCCCATGGGGATTCTATGATACAGCGCAATGCGACCTTAAATGGTTTAAATTTCCGCAACACGCCCATACTCAAAGATCTTATATACACGTTCATATTTTCTTGCATAGCTGTACCATTGCATTCAACCCTCAATACCAGAATGAAGAATGGCATGCAGTCAACCATTTCAGCCATACGGCACGGCAATTGCATCGCAGTCCTATTTCTTACCGTGAAATATAAGTGGCATGGAACCACTCGGTATTCCAGGCGTGGCGGCCGAGGTGGGGCGACTTGTTGGTCGGGGAGGAACGGCTGTCAATGGGGACTGTCTGTTTAGGGATTGCTCAGTATGCCTCGGGACCTGGAGTCTGCAGACGGCCTCCGCAGGCCCTATGGAGGCCTAACGCTAAACATGGGAACCTCCAGGGGCTCCCCTCCTATACTGATGTGTATTGCAGGGGGCAGGCAACGCCCAGATGACATGCAGAGCGATGTAAGTCTACATCTTAGTTGAGTCTGAGCCTGGCTTGCAGGAGTCACACAATACAGACGGAGATGAAAGGTGACATATAGGTAATGTATGCGTACGTGTACTTCCGGCCTGTTGGCGCCACACCTATAATAGTGGAACAACAATACGGGAGCAGCTCAGCCCTATGGCAGGCCTGAATACGCCTATCACCCCGCAGGGCGTCCATCATTGCCGCCCTGAAAAGAACTCCAATATAGTATAGGATGGGTGGAAATAATCGGCCTTGTTAAAGCGCCATCATTGACCTTTGCCTACAAGTCAATGGGGTCTGATTGTGTCTGGGTAGCAGCCGGGGGGAAAACCGATAATGTGTCATGCTTTGGTAATTCGGCCGGAATGGATGGCCCGGCTTGCGACTTGCTGATCATATTCATCAGACAAACGTAGTCACATTAGCGAATAATACACGGGCGACGCGTGGCTGATATGGCATTGTGTGTCCTTTTTTGTTCAAATGCGCAGGGTGAGTCTGTGGTAAAAAGTAAACTTTGTTAATGGCCCATGTCTCAATACCCGCCGCTGTAATGTCATTTACAGATAACAACTCCTCCTCCATGTTTGTCAGCGCCGCCCCTCCCAGCGCTAATTCTGGAACCAATCTAATAGCTTGGCGGTATTTTTTCCTTCTCAGCGCCCGTTATTCAATTTCAATAACCTAATACACCCTAGTGCTGGTATTTTCCTGGTGCTCCTATGATTTCAACGTGGTAATGAATGGCACAAAACACGGGCGCTGCCAGAACTCAGACATCTTGAGAGGCAGGAGAGAGGCTTGAGGTACTGATAAGCGGCTAGGAGATAGCGCTTGATATATAGTTCTTATCTGCAGTGTGTTCAAAGACAAAAAGGGCGGTGTAAATGTTAAAAGGTGCGACGTGCGAACATCGTCGTTGTCAAGTATTCTTTTTAGCCTTTGATACAAAAGTCCTTGTCTTGGAGTCAGCAGTTGCATTGTTCACAGTGAATTTATATCTCTTCATTAATTCAATGGCATTATCCCTCGCGCCTCACAGGAAATATTTTCAGAAACTTTCTTTTCTCCAATGAAGCGTAATTAACAGTAGCTGAGACTCAACCTCAAGACGGAAATTCCGTCTTTTTGAGACTCTCATTTTAACTCTTATAGAAGTCGGCAAGTCCGCCCCCTTAATTCCTACAGTTTGTTCCTTACAAAGCCACATTTCATGCCAACTCATAATTAAAAGGTCAATCAGCATTCTATCTTCGCGGATCAACGTCAATTAATCGGAGAGTACAACTCATTCAAATTAGGATCCTGATAGGGTTAACCGCTGAGGTACTTTTATATGACGACAGATTAAACTGCTGAGAAAGGAATATTTCTCTGCCGGTCAAGCCAGCGAAAGCCCCGTGAAAAGTACATTAAAAATAGCCAATGCTCATACTTTGCATACACTAAGGGGTATCATGTGGATCCCCAATATCAATTGACTATAGCATATGGTAAGCTCTTAAGGCTCGTGATGTATAACATAACCAATTACAGGAATGTTGTGCGATGGCGAGGTACACGACCTCTGTCTCCTATTGCCTATCTCCCACTGAAGTTGATGGGAAGGCTTTGGTCGGTTATTGAGTCAGGTTCAATTAAGACAATGGAGGAGGGATGGCCAAAGAAGACCTAGAAAACCGCAAGGCTTTTAGGTCTTCTCCGCCCTTGGGCCCACTCGGCCAATGACAGAGCACCTCGGAGGGGCTCAGGCCCTTAATCCCCTGAAACAAGAGCATGAATAAAACACACTAATGTATACCACAAAGTGATTGTATACGTGTTTTATATTAATGCGTGGGTGGGTGTGATAAAGGGTCGTTAATAAGGGACCACGGTAGCAGGTTTCATAAAATGCGCCTCGGGTGATTAATACACTTACTAGGTATCACCCAGCCGGCATCTGTCAAGTCTAATTACTGATGTACGTCCCCTAAAACCGTTCCCATGTTGACTTGACCTTTTAGCAACCTGAGGATGTGCATTACATGCACGAATACGGGGCAGAACATTACCAGGCGTGAACACTAGCCACGTGGATGTGAGCATAATATATGAGAAGGCCATTTGTCAGAAGTGAAAATTGATTATGGCAATATCTAAAGAATCCAAATAATGGTTATTGTGAGCCCTTAATTATAGTTTTTAGTATTGTAGCTTATGGGAAGGGCTCACTCAATCAGTCATGTCTTTTGTAGGTATTTGGGCTTTGATCTGATTGCCCGGTTACACAATCTTACATACAAGTAGCTACAGGCCTTTGTCCACCGGCATGCATTTGTAAGCAGGACAATTAGTGTGCATCAAGTGTAATTTAGTGGGCAGGCCTCTCCCTTGCACCCTCCCCCACCCCTACTGGGAGGGTGCAGTTTGAGAAGCCAGAAGTGGGTTACATAACCAGTACTTGAGCCACAGTCACCTGCAGTCCACTCAACATAGTGGGGGGGGGGGGGGGTGGCAGTCAGTGTATGCAAGGCCGGGTAGGGGGAGGAGGAGAGGGGGGGGGGGTCATGGTTGCTTGGGCGCATGGACAGTGATATAGGAGGGAGTCCTATTGGTCAATCAGGTTGACCAATGAGTGTACAGCTGCCCGGGACAGCTGCACTGCCCAATGGACACTACTGGGACCCCCCCCCCACCCACCTCTATGATGAGATTTCTGATTTCTAGTTAAGGGCGAACATCGATCGTTCCAACGATCGGAACTTTGATAGTCATTTGCTTCTTGTATGATATATACGGAAATAACCATTTCAGTTGCACACTATGTTAGCCACATACTTAAAGGATATTACCCCATTAGATTATTGTATTAGGTGTGCGTTCATGCCCATAACCACCAGCAGAGGAATGTAATTGCATAACGTCATGTGGTCCGGCTGGCTTCTGTCATGCAGCCAATCATTTAAGATGGAGTGAACAGTGGGGTCTTGCCCAGTAGCATTCATTGTGTGGCTTGGGCTAAGGGACAGGCAGCATACATAGATAATGTGGGCGCTCACCAGTGAACAGAATCACCAGAGCAGGAGGTCAAGCCGGCGAAAGGTGCCACTCAGTGCAATCAGCCGTACTGGTGCGCCCACCAATAAATCCACTGCCTCCATAGCCGCCGTCCCAGGATGACGGCGTGGGGGGGGGGGGTTGAGGAGATTGGGGAGCTACATTGGTTGGGTATGGAGGTGTGGGGTTCGGGAGAACAGGGTTTAAGAGTGATGAGGGGGGCTGGGGGTTCACTGTAGAGGCTACAGGTGATAGGTGGTACTGGATGGGGTTCATTGGGGAACCGGGTTGTTTTCGAATAGGGCGTAGTTGGCTGGTTCGGGGGTTTGCTGGGGTTCGGAAAAGGGTGGGCATGTGGTAGTCCAATTAAAAGAATCTGGCATGAACTTACATGAATTTTACGAATAGGCTGTGTTAGGTAGATAGGGGTAAACTATATACAGGTCAGCAGCCACTGAGGTAGGGCAAAGTGTACATGTAGCCATGGGGATCAGATGACCCTGGCATCAGAACGAGCGGTATTAAAGGAGCAGCGGGAACAGGAGGAAGGGTGGGGTCAAGTCTGACGAAAACCTAAAGGTTAGCACTGACCAGTATAGCAGCATTTATCTGCCACCCACGTAAAGTGCATGTATACGAAATACGAAAGTCGGCGCAAGTATGGGGAAAATGTGGCGGGCGGGGTGAGTCTGTGGATGCGGCCTGGCGGTGGCCAATCATGGGCACGGTGGGCGGCGGTGATGACCAGGACGTGCGTGTCATGGCAGATGATCGGGGCGCCCCCTGACGACGCCCTACCGGTCAGCGGGCAGCGCCCTACCGGCCAGCAGGGACAGTTACTATAGGCCCCGACATTGGGTAACCTGCCAACCGCGCACGGCGGTCACTCGGGTCGGTTGGAAGCGCTGCCAGTCACCATGGTCGAATTTATTACATTGCTTTTGCTGTCGACTTTGGTGGGCCACAACGATGTCTCCGTCACGGAATGGTGATTGACATGTTGGCAAGGGGTGAACATTACACCGAGGGAGGCTTAAGAGGACGAGGGAAATACTATCAGATACGAGGTACAAAACAAATTGGGGGAGGGCTGGTATGAAATAACAGTGAAATACCTTTGGAGTGGTACACCTAAATTATAGTTGGCTTGAACATTCATACGACAACATCTTAGCTTTCTCCCCAAAGCAGCGATTGAAACCAACAGTATTTATATTATATGCACCGCAGAAATCGAATGGATGGACGTCCACCCTGAAGATTCAATTACATTTTGACATGAGGCGAGCATGACTCATACAGTGTTTTAGTGTGGGTACATGGGGGCAGACCAGCCCATGCCTGCCGTGTAGGGAGCCCATAACTGAGCTCAGACCAGCCCTACACGATCACTTCTATTTGACGAGCACCAATCATGAAGTCATTTTCCACTCTCTTGTGAATTCAGAAAAAAATCCTGAATCGGCATTCCAGCAGCATATTTTTAGTTAAAGAGGATAGAGAGGATGGTCGGCAGGTTGGCATAAGGACTTTCACTTTAACTTCACCATACGAAGGGGTTCTACAGTCTGTTGACCAAGGATTTGCTACAACATCAAGCACGTGAATCTTCTTTTATTGCCCTTTTATGCCAAGCTAAATGCAGACCAATACCCGGATCACTTCAGTTAATCTGCAGATTTCATCAAACTTTCATTGGCAGGATTCGGTGCCAATTTCCAACGTGAGACGACAAGAGATGGATCCCTGCAATGGGCAAAAATGTAGAAGCCGGAATTGCAAAAATGACTTGGGCATTTTTACCGTATCACAATTCCAACCGATGACAGCCAACGGTGACTGAATGTGTGACTACTTTATGCAAACATCAATGAAAATAATGATGCATCGTCTGGGAAAAATCCATTAAGTCTTGACTATGTCGGTAAATCAGGTCTTTCATGTGCTATTGGTGTCCAGAGCGATTGATGCGTGTTTCTTGAGGATGTTTCATGTCGTTATGATGCTATGCTACCGATTAATTAGTCCTGCAAAAGGCAGGAATATCGTGACAAATATTATTCCAGTGGCTCTCCCCTCAGATGGCCTATAAATAATCCGTGAGGAAGGGAAAAGCATGCATTTAAGAGGATGTGTAAAAATGCTCTTTTCGGAAACCAAAACCCTAAATCACGGGGGAAGGGCAATTAAATCTTTTCCTTTTCAACAGTGGTCTTCGTGTAGATGGGTTAAGAACGTCTTTCAGGGGGTGGCTCCATGCACAGGGTGTTTTAGGGCCTTACCCATGGCTGGGTACAAAACCTCGCCGCCTCCCACACAAAGGACCTTCGTCCCCCAGCAATCTTCGACTCCCCGCCTGATCCGCCTAATGAGCACTAATTGTCAGCCAAATGGTCATTTCACTGACAGCCAGTGGATTGTGCGCATGACAGAAGTGACGTCATGAAGGGGAGGTCCCACTTCTCCAGATGACAGAGTAGGGTAGTTTTGTGGGACATTCGGTTAAAAACTCCCCCACGTTATGGCCCCACTGGAGGCTGGCTGGGCAAAGGGTGTTGGTCGTGAGCGGTGGGCGCGGAGGGTTCAAGGGCAGATAGAGGTTAGTTCGGCTGGCATGGGGACGTAATGATAAGACACGTAATCTTGAAGGACACCACAGGTTTATCTTGGACCGTTTCTTTTTTTTCCCTGTTCTATTTCGGTCAGACTATTCAATACCATATTTCTTGTGTTATCATCTTTCTACCATTATGTACATTTATCTGCAATTGCAATATGTACACGGGCATAGAGTGGCCATTTAGTCTTGATGGACCAGTGGTGATGCGGTTACATTGAGCTTTATACTCTACCTGCTGTACGGTTTTCAAACCTGCACCTTATGCATATGATTAGGTTGCTTTAATGTGAATGCAACATGATAGTGCAGCATTGTCTCTCATTTTCCTCAAACAAAATGCTTGATTGGGAAGTATTTATACAAATGATGTCACCTTTCAGCCGTTCGTGAAATTCAATCTTTAATTGACTCTTTCCTTCCGTCACTGCAACAGGATGTCCATAGTTCTTTCCCCGTGCAATGAATGTCCTTTTGAGTACATGTATTTTGTTTCAATGCCGGCTTACTATGACAATTGGACACTAAAATATCTTGCCTTTACATTTAAATCAATTATTGAAGAAAGAAAGGTCAGCGGCAAAAGCCAAAGGGGAGACTATTCCTTCACAATTTGATAAAAACATGGATAGTTTTATTTTTGCACCCAATTAGTTGTAAGCAATAATTAAAATGGGACTGCGCTTCAAAGCGATGTAGTACAATCCAGCCAGTTTGTGCTTTTTCCTCTTTCCTATGTGAATCCATTATAAATGCTCGTTTGCGTCATCAGTCAGCAGAGAAGAATAGATTGGAATTTCAACTGTATCTGACGTCAACGACCGCCGCACACTGTGCAACGGTCCGAACATGCGGCTCATGATATCGAGTTATCCTGAATCAAATCGGACACCGCACAAATTAAATACACGCACCCTGCATCCGGCCCCAGCGGGCGGCCGGGGTGGCGGCCGGGTTTCTGTTGACCGTGCTAGGGCCCGAAAGGCTGGACGGAATGGCCAGATTTTGATTAAGAAGCTTCTGGCCGCATTTGGTAGGGCGGTCACGTCTGGCCGCCTAGTCAACATGGGTGGCACCTACAGAAATTGGCCGTTGGTTGTAATAAAACACCCTATTTCTGCGGCTTCCACTGGTCAGAGGTGCTGACAAGGGGCCGGCGACTGAATATCAACGGGGCTGATGGAGAAGACGGGGGATGAGGGGGGAAAGGTGCCCTTCTCGATTCCCCTGCAGCTTCCCCTACCTCCAGTACCCGCCTATAGACGGGCAGACGGACGAGGGGCCGCCAACCTCTCCCTCCGGCAGGGTCCCCTTCGGCGCCGGTGGTATCGGTGGTGGCTTCCTCTAGGGGATGGCATGAGGGCCGTAGACACCATAACGAGATAACGATGACAAAACAAGGTCCAGGCTCAAGTGGGGCGAGCCGGTCATAAAGTGGACATCAGGTGCGACCAGGGCGGGCGGCGTCCAGCCCGGAGGACGCGCCTCCTACATACAGGTGGTGGTAGATCAGCACGCCCTGGAGGAGCTTCCTGCAGTGGCAGCTCGCAACTGCACAACCGTCTTCCATTATGCTGATTGATGCTATTAATCCTGCCGAGACATGCCCTGTTCGTTTGACAAAAAAGTTACCGAAAAAAGGAAAACTTCCTGAAGACTGGTCTTAAATAACAATCTGCGATGTTTTATGAGTTGTAAATTGAGCTGAAAGAGCTGGAAGTTCTCAGCTGGAATTTCCCCGACCAACCTATTTATGAGAGGGGGAACATGATAACTGACCCGTTGGTCATGGCTGGACATTACGGGTTTTTCCCACCTTAACCCCCCAGGCCTGGAAATTCGGCCAGGCATCAGTCGAGGGACAAGAGGTAGGCGGAGGAAGAGGGGGCCCGATGCAGGTCTTGGTCAGCCCTATCAATCACCGGGTATTCAGCAGAAGGAGCAACTCGGGAGCTGCTGGGGAGCTGCTGTGAGCAGGAGGGCGCTGTTTTGATTGCTGATGACCAATGACTGCCTCTCGAGTTGTGCGAGGCAATCAAGTGTCCAGCGGTCCCGCACAAGCCAGTCGACCTGCTGGAAGGATGGCCTGCATTGCAATGATATTGGCGGCCTCCTCGGCCCTGTGCCACCCGATGGCCAACAGATGGCGCCCCGCGGCCCCATTAGACCACCCGGGTCTCGGCGAGCTGCTCACCAAAGCAGGTCACATACACCCACCGCCCTCCCACCGTCAACCTTTTTCACACCTTCGCCTAATAGCGTGCCAATTAATAAAGCCACAAATGGAGAATTTGGCTAATTCCTATTCCGGCGCCCCGTTATAATACCGCACCCCCCACCCCCGTCTCAGAAAGTAGAAAGGGCAATTTTCCACAAGGCAAACAAACAGTTGCAGGCGAAGGAATATTGCATAAAATGGAGTTGCCGTGCACGTCAAATTAATGCACCCTGACCAAAACTTTCAGGTATCGCCTACTCTATTTATTGATGTTCACCTGAAGTTTTCACAGTAGGATCGTGTTACTGTAACCACAGACTGAAAGGGCGCATTTCACATTTGCCATAATACACTAATACTGCCCACCGTGTAGGTGTTGGTAGCGATCATATTGCATGACTCATCTTTAGCCGGATTTTGTGAAAGTAAAGGAAGGATAAAAACCAACAATAGGCTTCCTTGCTTATATTGAAGAACCGCTTCGATATAAAGAATAGTAACTGGAAACCCACAGCACTCCGATACACGCTGCATTATGTGCCTACACAAACCACCGTCAGTAATTACCCAATAAAGTACAAACCTTTTAAAGGCATGGAACTAATAAGCTAGCGCTCCATCAAAACATCTCCTATTGAACAAAAGTCACCCGTTCTTATGAGAGCCAATAACAATGTCATGTTATATTGAACTAGAAAAAAGAAATGCAGGTGTCACAAAAAATCCAAATATGCCTCATACATCATAACAAGCTTTGATAATCATAAGAATGTCTCTGCATTTAATTTCCAGTATTGTTACTTCTGAAATACAAGACTTCATTAGGTTTATGTTGAATTGCTTATGTCCTCAAGCAAATATAAAAATTTTAAATAAATATATTTCATAGATACGTGTTCAATCCGCAGTTTATTTCTAAAACACAACATTGTCATGAAACCCAATAATGATATTGCTAAAAGCCCAATAATTATTTTCATGTTATTTTTGTATTCTTATGAACCCATTCAAATTATGAGTGGCAGGGCTGAACCAAACCTTTAAACGCTTCGGGCGACGTGGAATGTCTTCATTGGGTTAACCTAAGTGCAGGCGGCAATGCCTGTGCCTCTTGACTCCTGACCTACAGCTGACCCCTCGGACACCCCAGTTATCTGACCACTCCGAGTCCTAATTCCCTCCTGAAAAGAGACGAACCTATCATGGTACAACACCAATTCTACCCGCCATTTATCCCAAGCCTAAACAGATTTAGGGGTGCCACATGTGGACACCTCAACGGTCAGGAGGGAGCAGCCCCCTCCCCTGATGTGCTTTTATTTCATTCCTTATCATAAAGGGTGAAACCAGGCGCATATGGCCTGCTCCTATCGCTAGTGACCGACACTCGCCAAGATTCTGACCGCCCTAATACTATAAAACCGGCCAGCGACAGATTCCCATTTCCCTGCCCTACTAGGGCGCCAGCACAAGCCGACGCGCGGCTACAGTGTAGTAATCCCAGAATGGAGGGGGTTAGCAGATGTCTACCCGACCTTTGTAGCCTAGACCTCTCCCTTTGCTAGCCATTAGCCTGATTATCATGATATCTTGCATATCATGCTCATGGAATATTGTGCATTATATTCGCAGCCAACGGTTTGCAGTGACCCATTTTCCAATGACGGACGCTAGAGGAAAAAAACACCTGTGTCAACCCAGTTTGGCTAGACATTGTGGCTGCTATAGGCACATTCATCTTGCTGGGACCCAATTGAGCATGTCTCTGTGACCATATAGAGTCTGACGCCGGAGCCTGACCGCTTGTTACAAACGGGCTGCCATCCCTGCTGGCTGACCAGGTCACCCGGGGAGGCCCACACGCAACCACACAATTGAATAACTCGTGTATAGGTCGCCAGGCAGCGATGTTATCCGAGAAGCAATTGCTGAAGATCTGGCTGCCATCGGGGCGGCATGCAAGAGGCCGGAGACATGGTGTCCAGCCGCTGTTAGAATCGACAGATAGAGTAAGCTGCCTTATGTCTCTTTTTGTTTATATAGCTTAAGGAAAACGACCCTTTTCTATACAGTCTCTGGACTAGTATGGATCAGACTAATCAAATGTCATATACAAACTGGTGATATATTTTCATTCAGCGATTTAGGATATTTATATTGTGCACATATCACTCTTGACATTTTACTTACGATATGGGAGAGTCTGGTTGCTCTCAGGTGTATTTAGGTTTTGTGGCATTATTATTCATATGCCACAATTATATTGCTATCGAAACACGTGTTTTGTTTTATTTTTGTATCTTATATCAATAATAAGTCCACAACTGAACGAAAGTATGAGTCATGCCCCTTGTTATCAGACTCTTTGGTTTAATCCCCTTCCCTGGTGTTTAAGACATTAGAGCTGGTGCCATCGATCAGACTGGAAAGGTTTAGTGCGTGTAAACCCCCTGAATGGGGCACCAACCCCCCAGTTAAAGGAGGCGCCTCAAATCACTCAAGCTTCAGCCGTCATGATATCTGATCAGTGCCAACCGGTCAGCGATCCCCATTTGTCTTTTGATGGCCATTTCCACGTACAACTGCGCTCTTTTTCGCCTTACCTCGAGAGTGCCTGATCTGTCCGAATGTGCCTGGTAATGGGCGTGAGGCCTAGCCCTAATTGAGGATGTACTCCAATCTATCAGCGCGACGACGTCTCCGTCCCCTCTGCCCGGCCCCCGCCGCCGCATACTAACCGACCAACACCTCCAGACCGGCCCCTATTGGTCAGTGCTTACACTGGTCAACGACCGCTACTGACTGCCATGCTGGACACTATACCCACTCTCTGGGTGGACGTGTACGTTAAAAAACTCGCTAAGTACGGGCCGTCTGACCTTCACATCGCCCACACACCTACCTGTACACGCACACAGTGCTGGTCATCGGCCCTAAGCTGAGGGAGCCGCTGCACGTGATGTTACGGTACTGGTCAACAGGGCCTTAATGGACAACTACCCAGACAGGATTAAGAGACTCTAGAGATGTTTAAGTTTTTGGTGATAATGCGTTATGAAAAAGAAATAGAAAGAAAGAATTACTCCGTTAATTTGTACATTCATAAGAAATATAACTTAGAAAAGCACTTATTTATTCATGGACTTCTACACATTTATCTATTTTTTGTCATCGAGCATTATAGTCATAAGGTTGTCGAGCCCGTACCACGACCGCAGCAAGAAATACAAAGCCTTTGCCGGGCGCCACTGGCCAGCTGCTGACCAATGCCCGACTCGGTGACCGCGGAGGTCCTTGGAGGCCGGGATAATGTCCGAGCTGTTCCTTCAGCGCCCTAATTGCCCCGCCGGGATGGCCGGCACACCACTGACCCCACCAATAATAGATGGCCGCTAATTTAGCCCAATCTTCGCCGCCTAATCACCGGCCCCGGAAGCAGTGGCGCTGCCCCTCTTAAAGCAATAATATTAGAGTTAATCCGCCCTGCGTCTGCCCCGACGTGTGAAGGGAAGGCTGGCGAAATCAACGGCTAATTCCGCCGTCCTCCAGGGTCATTATGGCCCTCAGGTGGGGCTAATTTTACCTGTGGGGGGCTGCCCCACCCCCCGCAGACGGCCAGACTCCGGGGGAGGTAAGTGGTGCTAATCGCGGGATCTGGCTGCATGAAGATCAATGGCGATGGAAACCTACCGCGGGCCCTGGGACATTTGACTCAGTTTGCTCAGTTGGGGTCGATGGCGTGAGTATATATTTGCCAAGCTTTCCACCTGGGCGCCCGACAGAGACATCGAGGTATATATACGTAGTGATGTATATATGTCATGCTTGGCACCCGGTCACACCTGTTGCCACAGGTAACTATAACAGTGATTGTTCTCAACCTCACCACCTCCCCTGAAACGTATGACTAAACCTTGACGCACCTGGGGCGACTCACTTTCTGAATCATCTACATAAAACTTATTTGATTTTTCTAAGAACAACTCAATGGCCAAGAGATTGTTTTTTTCCCAGGCGTCTGGTCCTTTTCGCTTCACCTGCCTGCCGACCTACAGTTCAGCAGGTGGGAAAGGCCTGTTGCACCTGTTGCCAAATTACCCCGACCACGCAGTAATATTTCTCTAGTATTTGATATGCAAAAAATTGCCTCTCTCACATAACGACAAAATCTGCAGCATTTAAGGGTACAAAATTCACTTGAACACATATGAAGAGCACAGGTGTCCAATCGGAATGGGGCCATCTTTGTTTGACGCACATGCACCGGCACGCACAGTTTGAGATTAAAACACGGGTTGGACAAATGAAGTTGTCCCCTAGTTTGCTCAAACGTTCCTATCAATACACTCACAGGCGCCTGCAGGCTGCAGGCTAGCAGTGCAACTCGCATTCATGAATGAGGGACCCGCACTGGTTCTAGGACACATAACCTACAAAACCCCAAAACAATATGTGCAGCACTATACCGTTTCAAATTACCCGATGCAAAATGCCTATAATGATGGCGCGTGCTAACATAATTGCAATACGTTTGAACCGATCCCCTCAGGTAAAAGGTTTAAGGCTGAGATTAGGAAAACGTGGTATTCTTCATTTTTATATCCATTTTGTCATCTGTTTTGGAAATTCGTCATGTCATGGCTTCGTATTTCTATGAACCATTCTAGAATACTCTATCACGGATCTGTTATAAAACACAACATAAACACGGCAGACTGGTATCGTACACCGCTGAGCATCAGACTCATTTTTTCATATTGACTACGTTTGCCTCTTCGTGTGTGTAGCCGAGGGCCATGCAGGAGATTGAGTTTATTTTGGCGCTCTTGGATCTGCCATCGCTTCGCCTTGCCGAGGAGCAAAGGAGAAACAGAGAAGCAGGGTGAGACGAAAGTCCCCAGGAGGACGGGCGGGCGGGAGGTAAGGTGGTGGGTGGTGCAGGTGGTGGTCAGAGGTGGTGCAGCCCAGGGGGGGAGGGGACCACTTTCTCATAGTGGTGCCGGTGGTGATACCAGGCCCTGGGAGTGGCGGCATCTGCCAAATGATTTCCTATGAGAGATGAGCATCTGGGTTGTTGGGTCAGTTAGGATTGTGAGCTGGTGAGCAGCTCGGCGGCGTGCCTCCGCTGATAATTAGCTCACCATCAGGCGGCATTAGCCCCCGCGCCGACGTTTCCTGGCCGGCCGCACCACCTGCATACTAACACCCCGCTCACACCGACATGAGACAAAACACCTGTGGAGCCCGAACCGCACCAACCTGGCCATGTTCGCCTCATATCCCCAATTGACCAAATTTCATTTTTTTCAAAGGCCTACTGAAAAAATGTTTTTGCGTTGCGTTCATTGAACCAACGGCTTGCAGAGTGGTCTTATGCCACCAGGGTACGTTCTGGTATGCCGGTTATGTAATAGTCCCACGCCTGTTTTGAAGAATGTTCAGTTGGATTTAAACTATTTTTGTACCAACATTATTTCCATTATTGCTTTTCAGTTAATCACATTGCATTAATGGCGGCATTTGCATTAACATTCAAAGGGACGCTTGCTATTTCCGAATGTATAAACATTCCGTGACTTTGAGCTGGTCCCACTGGGTTTCGTGATCACACTCCCAAATTAAGTATCCTAATTACTGACTTTAACGAACGACAGACGGGACAATCCATGCAGTTTACCTTACTACAAACTCGTTACAAAGTGCGCCGACTGAGCTCGCTTCATGTCATCTTTGATCCAAATAGAGAAGCATTTCCATGTGGTACAGTAATGATCAATGAGCTAAGGGTGCACAGGCCTCTATCAAAGCAACAACAAATTCGAAGACGTATTGAAGACAATCGCCTCTCTAGAATCTGGAGGTTGTAATAGTTGCATGGTAGACCTACCATTAGCATTAGTAGTATACAGGAAAGGGGATTTGGCAATGGCAAAGACATCAGGCTGGCTGGCGGGCGGGCAGGTAAGAGGCCGCCCTGATCAAATTGCTATTACACGATCCCATCTCATGCAATGCGTCAGGTAATGACGGTCAGATGAGACTTGAGCTTTTTCTAATTTAAAAGCCTCGGGCATGTCTTCAGTTCAGGTGGCCGTGTCAGGAAATACACCGGTTGTTGACCAGCGCAAGGCGCCGGCGACCTTTGGGCCGCGTTAATTCGGGCCACTCCCGCAGGCGGCCATTTCTATACCTCATCCACATGCTTCTATAAATATTCACCAATAATTATCTCCCTGTTATAAATCTTCAACACGTTCTACCTTACAGATAAACAGCACATGTGACAATGCCGAGGTGCAAAAAATTGAGACTGATAAGTTATTTAGTTTAAATAGATAACATTTAAAAGAGGCCATTGTAATTGCCATGGCCATGGCAAACCTGGCAGCTTAATTGGGTAACCACCGGTTCATTTGACTAAAATATCAACCTTATCGTAAATATTTCAACGCCCTTCATTGGATACATTGACCGTTCTATCAATCACTGATAACAATCAGTGATAGGCTTCTAGTTCAGGAACTAGAATTAAGCCTCCTACCAAGGCAACAGGTAGCCAAATATCAGACGAGTAAATATAGCGCTGTGGTAAAAGGCAGGGTCATGCAGCAGTGGCAGGGGTAGTTGGTGAGCTGCTCCTGTGATAAGCAGCTCTCAACAGCTCTAACCTAATCTGTATGGTTTATCAGACATGAGTTGGACGGCTTCCACCTGTGTAGCCGCCTGCCTGGTGCCAGGGGAGGGCTGGGAGGGTCGTCGCACGTCTCCAGTATGTGGGGGGGGGGGGCGTAGATGGTGACACGAACGTACCATTAGGCCTGCGGGTCCTCCTGCTGCATGTATACCGAACAGGCGTGTTCCGCCAGCTGCGTTATTGCAACTCATGTTCATACTTTAAAGAAGGATTTTCATATGCTATCCCTACGCATACAGTTCTTCACAGACAGATTATTCACGTGTGTTAATTTTGCATTCGAACTCAATGTGTAGACAGCAAAATTTAGGATGGCTTTGCTCAAACTTCTGGTGGCGCTCATTGGTTATCTTCAGACTTAAAGAACACAATTATATGGCTTCACAACATATCATTTGCCCGCATCCTCAAACTGCACATATCGGTATTGCTCATGTAATATTGTTTTGACCTTTTTGAACAGTGCATAAAGGATGTTTTGTAACGGCAAATGGAAAACCTGTTTCTTCGAGGTCTGTTTCTGAAAAAGACGGTTGCATGCCAAATATCACGACCTTTTGCTCGTCCCCTTCAGTGTACATGTGCTGTACCATCGGCTTTCTTTTTCTGCAGTGTCCGATGTCCTACAAGGAGTCGATATATATATATATATATATATATATATATATATATATATATATATATATATACAGAAACTCTCTTTTATTACAGTCATCCCGCTTCCCCATCTGATCTTTGTGTGCATGCAAAATAAACAGGGAACGTCCCAAGTCTACCTCAGTAGACTTGGACAACACAGTGGCTAAACAGGAGTGTATATACATATTTTCATTGCTGCTTGTAGTTTTGCTTGGATGATCAGAATGTATTTAGAAATAAATGCTGACGTCCTTAAGGGGCAGCGTTTCTTGTGTTATTGCATTGAAGTACGTGGTGATGACAGTGACTTGGACAATATGCACTGGACAGTTAATACGCCTTAATACAGAGATGGATTTACAAGAGCCACGTCACCAATGGCTGCATGTAGGCCGAGAAGGAACAGCTCCACAAAGAGCGATAAAAGTATCAAATGGCAATTCACAACCGCCTCCATAAGGTCAACTAGAAAAATGCCTAGTTATATTGGTTTTAGTATTTTCTGAGCGTCTCGCACAGTATGGACAGTATGGGAGCCGACCAGGATGAATGCTAAGATTTATTTTGCATTTTAGATATAAATAATAGAAATTGTATGGTTGTTTTATCATGTGAGAAGGCATTATCAGGTTTTGTCATATTCTAAATTCTAAATGCGGTGCCCTGACCAACTTTCTTCGAACGTTCACTGGAATCATTGATGTATACTGTATATGAATTGTATGCCTTGACCTTTAACACAGAAGTATAGCTACATACAGTCCTAAGCACATATATGCACTGCTAAGCCGCAGCAACCTTTGCATTTACCGATGTTCAAAACCCTCCAAACGGTGACTCCAGCTTTAATATCTTTCTTGCCAGGTACATGTATTATGATTTTCGACGTCCAATCAAAATATATAACTACCTCAATACAAAGGCCTACATCGGCGCTCATAACTGGTGATTTGTTTCTCAAGAGTTGCTACAAGTTTGCAGGATGAAAGCTGCACTTTTGGATTGTGTTCCGATAGCCTGTCGTTGGATACAATATATATGTATATATATGGGCTCGGTAGTTGGGTGGGACGGGTTAGAGGTACATAGGGGAGGTGTAGGCATAGTGGTGAGAGGATCAGGTGGTGAGAGGGATATGTGGGGGTATATAAATCGGTATAGTGGGGGCAGGCTCAGGTGGGGTGTGCAGCAAGACGGACCTGCAGCAATAAGTCAACCCTGCCCTGTAGTTTAGTAATTTGATAGAGCCATGGGGACTTGCAGCAACCTCGACACATCTTTTCACGTAAACGTAGCGTGTCGTTTATCTCAGCCATCGGATATTTTCATAGCAATTTAGTAGTAATTTAAAGTAGAGTGGAGGTAATTATTGAATAACAGTCAGATTTTGTTGTCCACTGACAGTTAAGGAAATACAGTTTGGGGTCCGTCTGAGTAGCTAAACGTTTCTCACATACCTCTGATATTTTGGGTATACGTATATACTAGTATTATCAAAATACTTTCAGATCAAATGATTAGATGTTATTTGTTTGTTTCTTTTTCTATAGAGGTTTCACCGTAGAGAAAGCAATTTCAGAACACGTACAGTCTCAACAAAAATATTCCCCTCGTTTCATCGCATTAGTTCAACAAACAGTATAGCACACTTACACAACATCTGAACTACATCAGTCTATCTACAGCATAAAAAAGATATTCCGAACACATTTCTTTAATTAGAAATAGATTATGTCTGGCTCGGGAGGGATATCCGAGAAATCTGATATCTAGTCGGAGCAAATAACTAGACCAGAATTGTGTGTAATGTAAAGGCTTACAAAAAGGGCCATACATTGCAAACGTTCATAATTATACCCATACATTCAGTAAAGCTTAATATTCAAGTAACCAAAGTAGCATGCTAACTTACATTGCTGTCCAGTTGATACTCCGTCCAGTTGATTCCTTTTCTGCAAGATAAACAGAGACACACATTTTAGTACCTTTATTTCAATTTGAATACAACGTTTGCGAACTACTGCTGGCTTAGAGCCAGTAACATAATATGCTAATAGGAGATGGTAAAACACTACTCGGAGAAAGAAAGAGGACGCAATGGCAAACCAATCCGTGGAGACGGTGGTGATATTCAGCCCCGGCTCCCCAGCTTCATTGAGATGCGAGCCTTTCAACCTGTACAAACCTGCCCGGCCGGGGAGCTATGCAAGCAACAGTTTCATTCCATTATCTTGAGGCAGGAAAACAAACGCAAACACTGGGCGGGACTGACCAATGCCTCAAGCCTCACTTAAGCACCTCCCTGATGCGCCGCAATATACGCTCTTCTACCCTCCCAACACACACGCATATACCCCTGTTGCAAAACCCATTTTCTATGCTTCATACAGACCTTCGCTTTGCCATCTAACCTAGATCGGGCACCCAGATTGGGTCCTAGGAGTGGATTGGTGTATGAGAGAGACCCTGGAGAACTCTGAGGGCTGGGGACCCTTCAGAGAATGGGGGCCGTCCTAGATTGTCCTCCTCTAGTCGGTGATCATGTCTAAGTCGGCCACTGTTTGCCCATGCACAACTCATCAGTGGCTTGGTTTGTCAAGTGAAGCCGTCAACTTTCTGACCAAATAGCGTCAGAATTACCCGCCGCCCTTAATTGGCTCTAAGTCATGCTCACCCGACTGCATCATGAAATGAAGCCACCCGTCCGCTGACCGAGCTGCTTTCGTTTAACGCTGTTCTGCTGGGCCCTTCCTGCAAGCTGCTCCCCCTTAAACCCCTACACTGCCAGGCAGTTCGCACTTAACCCTCTATTGCTCACATACAGGAATAATCAGCTACGTTATTTGTGCATCACAAGCCATATTTAAAGTGTGATATTCAAAGGAAGGACTGCTTTTGTAGCCGTCTTCTTTTTGCACTTCTTTTTACTTGAATTTAGAATTGCATTATTCTTTGACTTTTTTCATTGAAAGTTTAGCTTCTTGGAAGAGCTTCAATGGTAACGACCCCGGCAGTGTACCCTTGGTCCCTGGTTGGATGGCCGACCCTTGATTATTGTTCGTTCATCTAAATCTTGAGAAATTTCATCGATTTGACCTTTCAACAACTGCAAAAGGGTTAAAATATACTGTCGTAATTAGACAAACACCCTTTTTATAATGGGCTTTAATGGTATGCTAGTAATTAAAAATGTCAGCACTGGCACATCCCATCAATTCGAAGTAGCTCGGGAAAAGTAAAACCGTCGGAGACTGAATGTTTATTTTTGTTGGGCATACTTTCACGGTGCTTTGGTCGCGATGGCATATTGTCAGGCATAACTCGTGCATGCAGGTACTAATGGCCTATTAATAATGGCAATTAGCAAAACCTCGGACACGCTAATGAACAAATTGCCTGTTCTAGATCACTAGCATTGCCCACCTGCATGCACGACTGATTCAGCGAGTGGGAAGAGCAAAGGGAAAGGCCAAACGAAGCATAATGACCCAAGAGTGGGCAAGCACTAGACCTATTATTATACATGAAGACCTGGCGAAAGTGGGAGGTAGTCCTGAGCATCCATGATGACCTACTTACCGCAACATGCGTCATACATGTTATCACACGATCTAAACATTACCTCCGTTTCATCCTCAAAAGCCATTCTCCTAATGAAACCACCTACATGTTATTCATATCTAATCACATTTAATAGGCCTACTGGTAGGCCTACTTACCCTGCGCAGCTTCTGTAAAAAGCCCTCGGGCTATAAGAGGCGTTGTTGGCTAAAGAAGTACAAGACTCATGGCCATTGACATGGTTTATGTACTCACTGGTCAACGGACTCTATTGACCTGAGCTTTACGAACATATACGTTACCTACTTCACAATACCCGTAAGGCACTCCGAGCCCCCTGTGGGGCGTTGAGAGTACCCTGGGAGAGTTGCTTATGCAGCAGCACTGCTAGAAACAAATCTCAATATACATCTAGAGTGGCCGTTTAGCGCCCGGCGCAGCTGAGCAGCATGGGGTATGCCTGCACTGATTACCCTACCAGCTCCGGCCATTCCTATGCCTGTCCCGACTTGCATGGAGGAACAGCTCTCAAAGGATGGAGCAGCTCTCGACCCGCAGGCTGAGCTGTTTGCTGTAGCTCTTGTATAAACCCATACAGAGGGGGGCTAGAGGTTCAGTGCTTGGGGCTGGGGGGGATCGGGGGTCTCCACCATTGGGAGGGACCATACAGAAAAGGACGCGGGAGTTAAAAGTAGAATAAGGTTGAGTCGGGAATTCTAAGTTCATATTTGATCATGCCGCTTCTGGGAACTGCTCATACTAACCCGATTCCTTCCTGTGCTGATGCACACACACACGGCCCTCCGCCTTCCTTTCGCATTGTCTTGGTCATACATTAATGCATCATTTCCTCCCCCACCAGGGTCTCCTTTTCCTCATCCTCCTCCAAGCACCAGCAAAAGGCGGTCACAAGATTGCCCCGCCACTAGCGGCTAACGCCTCGTTTACATGCGCGCGCACCATTCACACCTGGCTCAGCCAATCATATGCGAGCATTGATGTCAGCTGACACGCACGGAACCGGAAATACCCGGCTTCTCCGTGCTGAGAATGGCGCGCGCGGAGGATGAGGAGGAGTGGGGAAAGGAAAAGGAGGCAGGAAGAGGCGAGTGGTGGTGGGTGAGGGGTATAGGAAAGGGATGAAGTGGCGCAGTGATCGAGACGGGGATGGATTCTCGACGTTTTCACTCGACTATGATGCAATCGGAACGCGTTGTGGAGTCGATACGCCATTGTTATTTTGGGCCCACGTATACATGGCCCGGGGCGATCTGGGCGGGCCGGTAGTAAGTGGTAAAATAGCCGGGCTGTGTAGGGGACTAGGTGCGGGGTTTGTTGACGGAATGACTGAGTGGTTACCGTGGGACAAAGGGCTGAATAATTTACACGGCAGGAGGGGGGTCATGGGCCGCCCAGCGCCCGCGGAGGCTCATGCAACATAAAGCATGCGTTATGGGAGTTTACCACAGGAGGCCGCGGTCTTCCCTCCCACCTGCCCATCCCTCCCTCCCACCCCATTCGCTTGTAGTTCTGTTTTAACGTCCATGGAAAACACACCGGCCACTTGACATCAATACTAAAATCACGCAGGCTCGACAGATTTAATCACAGACATTTCATTTTATGACTAACTCACACTTTCAAACCATCATTCAAACAGCATTAAATTTCGAATAGCTTAGCTGTGGATTACTTTTTTTCTCACCCATGGCTCTTAAGCATTTTGTGACAGGGGATAAAGTGTTTGCATTTATGATAAAAATAGAGAGATATTGTCCTGAAGTCATGCAATATCCCTGCTATGCGATCACCTGGTGTACAGATGTATCCAACTGTGCTCAGATTTAACTCAACTTTAAAACACTATATATTAAAATTGTTTAGAAATGCTTAGTATGCTCAGATTTAGCCATATATAGATCTTGTGGTTAAAGTCACAGTCCAAAAGCGCGGCATTAATTACTTTAAAAAAATACTTACGTCGACATAAGAGAAAAACTATTTTGTCCCTCATTGAATTAGAACCTCCTCTTCGGAATACACCCTACGGCAAAGAACCTACAATCTCCGTTTGCAGTTCACTAATTACGACTTGTATTACCGTCTAATGCAATCTTGTATCTGCGGAGATAGAGTAAGTCATCATTGGGTATAGATGGGTGGAAGTGCTGGGCGGACATACACTCCTGAGGCGTCTTTACATATTGAGGACTTCTAAGTTAGCACCCTAGGGCTTCAAGAGATGGGAGTAATTCGCCTAAGTAATGAAACTGTCAGCCTAAGCGGGGCGCTATATATCACCCGCCTATATTTGTTTACCTGCAAGACATGATCTTCAATAATTGTAAGACACTGAAATTCAAAATAGTCCTAAAGCCGTGTAATGAAAAAGAAAGAGTAAGACCTATTAGTATGAGCTGTATTACCCACAGGCAGAATCTTATTACATGCACTTTGGGGGTGCGGTAGGAGAATATAAATTCATAGTCTCGTGAAAACATGTTCAAAGCTGTTATCGAGTCATATTGCTCTTGGCGAAATGAAATAAGAGATCCAATTTACAGGTAGGAGTTACTTCGAATAAATCCTATAAGCAGGAATGCAAAGCAAGGTTTCAGTTCTTTTTTCAATATTGAATAAAGGCAGCTAATGCTGTAATTGAAATGATTCAATATTTTATAATCGTCTCAAGCGACATTGAAATATGAATGCATATTAATGATGCCGGAAGGCAACACACGTGATCTACAATGGGATTTACACTGAAACCTTATATAAAACTTGTATAAGCAGAGGATGGTCTACTAGCCCAAAGGTCCCCGGTTCGAAATGGGGTCATGTGGGATATCAACCAAAGATAATCAACATGAAGCTCCCTCCCATCTATTTTAAAAGCATTATTTATGTAGTGAAAACTAGATCAGTGTCTATCAATGTCTAAGGACTGCAGCTTGAAACGGAGTCGGGATTATATTACTGAAGGCTGCTGAAAGCAAAAGCCACCAACCCAAATAAATTTACGAAATCTATGTCCGTTTAAAAAGAAAGGGGGTGCTGAACCGGTAGGTCAGGAAAATATAGGTCAGGCCAAGGCCGATAAAGATTGCCTGACGTGGGAAAGGGACTGGGCCCGACCCGGGCTTCCCCCGCCTGGAGACGGATCAGTAAGCCCAAAAAGGGCTTTAGAAGGCCCCACCTTGGGCTTGTAGGTCTTTGTCACGGGGTCGTAGGGAAAGCATTGATTTCATGTCAACCTGACGTCAGGGGTGGGCTCCATCGCCTTAATGGCTCACTTATTGCATTAATGGTGATATCTAGGGCAGCCATGGGCGTACGTGGAGGAGCAGGGCGTCCCCCTGACAGGGATCAGCCTTTGTCACATGCCCCCAATACTTTACCTCCAGGACCTCAACGTCCACCTCCACTCCACCCTTAGGGATAACTCGGGATCTTTACCAATGTCCTGGAGTCGGACTGAGCCGGGCCCTTTTCCTAAATCCCCACTAACCCAACCCCCTTGCCTCCCCCACCCTTTTCCCTGAAGGCTCGTTGCTCCTACAACCCAGAAGGGCATTGGATCCTTCCCTCAATTGATGGCTTCTTTTGAGGGGGGAAAATAAAACAATTTCCTACAGGAGGAGATTCCCACATTAAGAAAAGATGGTTCGGATTAAGAGACATCCTTTTTAGGCCGAGGTATTACAGGATTGCCTTTGTAGCCTCTTGTGGTATTTGTACCCGCCTCTGGCCTGCTTGTCAAGTAGGAAGGATCCCTCTCTCACTTAAAGCCTCTATCATCCTGTCTTCCCAGCTCTCGAATGGCTGGGTTGAAGCTTGCTCATCTGTTACTCTGGGAATTGGCACCATATTGCGGCCCCTATCACGCCGTGGGGCACGCATGTTCATGCATGTTAAAGATAGGAAATCAGCGGGATTAGGTTGCAGATTATCATGCATTTCTCCGCAGCAGCTGGGTGGATTGGTCAGTTCTGATTTTGACCCATGCCGGCATCATCCGTCTAGGAATGGTTTGAGTTTGATCAGGGCTGATCGTTTATCAATAAATCTTAATGAAGTCGGCTCCCTGGGGGCAATCTAAGGCTGACCTGTCCCAAACCCTGCTTCCCCGCCTTAAGGCCTGCCGGGACCCTCTGGTTAAAACCGTGGAGGTTTGGGGGTCAGGAGGCGTGGCCCGGCCTGACCCGACCTGTCAGGTCCACCGCAGCAATCAAAGCAATGGGAAGCGAGGAATATACGACATGGCGAGGATGTTATCTCTTGTCAGAATGGAAAGTCGCCAGGACAGCCGTTCTTGGGGCTGACGGATGCTCTAAAAGGACCCTTGTCGTGATGCACAGCGCCGTGACACTCTGGAGGAGGGGGTAGGAGGAATGGCTAAAGGGGCCGTGAGGACAAGAGGACCATAAAACCAGCACGCCCCCTGCTAGTCATCACTTGAGGCAATCCTACATAGCGACAGCACTGGTTGATTCATGTCGTTTGTAGGCGCATTGCCTTGACGTTGTCCAAGCCGCGCCATCCCTACTCCCATCAAGCCGCATCGCCCCCACCCCCTCCACAAGCCCTTCTCGGGCATGGCCGCCTGTCACGGGGTCGGGCGAATTAACAGCGGCTTCCGGACGCCTTTGCCGCCGACGGACCTTGTTAATCTCACCTCGAGCTGCCCGCCGGCCAAAGCTTTCAGGCCGTAATCCGCGCCCCACATTCGCCAATTACACCCTGGCGCTAACAAATATTTAACGTGCGCCTGTCAACAATATGCCATCGTGACTGCAAACAGCACACTTATTAACGCCGGCTAGCATGAGAGACGCCCCATCATCACAAGGGCTTTCCGACGTTGACCCAACACCCAGTCATGCTTTGCTACCCACCCCTTCCTCAAACGCTGCTGATTCCCAATAGGCCCCCGGCCAACGTCGCAACAAGGCCCCATCGCTGGGTTCTAATCCAAGCCCCCACGGGCTAACTGATTTCGCCGACCTCAGAGGGAGCTGGCGATTATCGCCAGTTTGATTGTTCGGGAACAGGCTTTTGTCTGACGGCTGGACAGGAAGTTCTTCCCTTAAATGAGTTGCTCTGAGTCACAAGTTGAGCGGAACCTGAGTCACCAAAAACAAATTCCAGAAGTGACCACCCTTTTCACTTTGCACTTTGCATATTTACACTTGGCAACATTCATAAAGAAAACCCTTTTTGTTCTGTGCAATGTTTGGGCATCTATGGCAATACTAGTTTCAGAGCACTATAGACAGGACTACATTAGAAGGGTTCTTTATTTCCCACTTCTTTCTGTTCATAACCTCGAGGCGGATGGGGTATCACATGAACAGCCTACAACTAGCGGAAAATTAAGTTTGTTGTAATGCGAAATGATAGAAGGGTGTTTACACAAAGCTTGAGCGGGGATAACAAACAGAGGCCGGAATTGAATCGGCACTCTCGGGATGCCATAAAGCCGGAACGGTTGCCATTGCCGCCGCCCCGCCTTACCATCATCGCTCCTTTCAGAAGTCCTAACGCCTTTGGTCCGATGGAGATTTGTGTCTGGCCCTGTCATACGGCCCTGTTATATGCCGGCGATGGACGACCAACCGCTTCTAAATTAGAGCAAACTGCCGCTCTGTGTCGCGAAAAGTCGGCATTACTGGGGTAAACAAATGGCGAAACTTGACAGAGGTTAACAAGCTCTGGCTTGGCCCTGGCCCCTATGAGCAGGTCAGAGGGAGCTGCTCGGAGAGGCGCGCCTCCCACGGGGCCCTGAGCTGCTCGGCCCCGCCCTACACCAGGGCGGCCTCCAGGAAGATCACGGCTGTCCGCACTACAATAACTCGCTGACCGCTGGACCTATTTCAATACACCCATATGTTTGGGCTGCATGTGTGTATTGATTTTATATACGCAATTCTAAACCACTGATTCTAAAATAATTTCTGATAATTACTATGCTCGATTGCCCAAATGAATTCAATAAATGCGAGTGTCAGTCTACTAGTGATCCAACAAAACTCCCTTTAGAGCTATGAGTGAAAGCCTTTACATGGAGGATTTATTATATCAGGAAAAAAATATGCTTGATTCAGTATAGTGCAAGGTTTGAATGTCCAAGAACCAGTGACGTCGACCAAGCAGAAAAAACACGGGCTTCCAATAGATAGTAACAGACAAATACATCCCCAGGTACCCCAGAGCCAATATAGATCTCTCTGCCTTCAATTAATATCCGGACATACAGAGCTTTTTCCCAGTAGAAATACCCAGTTTGGATTTCAATTAGCCGTTCCCTGGGCATGTCCTGGTTCTGGTTATGCCGGGAGGTTGGGGAAATGATGGATTCCCAATGTCACTACGTGTAGGGCAGTGCTGGCCGTGGAGCCATCAGTCAGGGCCCAGCTTCCCATTCTACCCACGCCTACAACCGGACCATTACCGGGCTCCGATTGTATGCAAATACTCCATGGCTAGGGCTATAAATGGATCGGCAAACATGCAGAGAGCAAAGACCGTGAACCCGTACATGTGGTTGTCCACGCCTGTCATTATCCTTATCAGACCGCTTCGCTTAATGAGCACTTTGCCTCCTGCAAAGTTACGCTCGGAAAAGTGAGTTAATATGGGGTTCTTTACAGCTACATGATTTGGAGTCGGCCACAGCATCTTTATTTCAGATTTAAGTGCAGTTGTACTGGAAGAGAAATGTGCACATTTATGAGCCAGTCCTTCCATAATACAACGTTGTTTCATTTTCTAAAACTTGTATAAAAAGAAAGTGCTTTTCATCTACAAGCATTCTGCTTCCGGCAAGATGTAAGGGCATAGTGCACTGTTAGGAGTTTTAATGAAGATTGGTTTATAGGAGATTTTAGAGGCGCTGGATACGTTTCTGTAAAAAGGTAATACACTTATTTGTTGTACACATATACACATGCCCACTGCTGGGCAATTACTCTTCTGTTGAAGCAGCGACTGATATTTAAGTCTTTTAATGCCTTAATGGAGATTTTCTCATGCTTCACCCATTGTGCAACGTAGGCAGATGTCAAAGTACTTCAAAATCTCATGGAGACCTGGGAATCGCTTTCTATTGTGCTATGGGGAAGCAGGTGAAAAGTACTTACACCTGCTATCGGAATAAATTATCTCAATTCCATTCAGATCGTGTGGAAACGAAGATCCTGGCTAAGTAGAGCATGCAAACAGCTGCAGTGGGCCATGTATCTTTGGTAACGCTGCATAGGTTTCAAATACAGTGTAGTCAACTCTGTCACTTTTCACTGGAGGAAGAAAAATCTGAGTAACAAGCTAACATTGCCCAATAAACACATTTACAAACTGAAAAGGTGTCGACAAAAAACAGAGAGAATGTTCTGTTTATTCTCAGGACTGGAGTTTTCAGGATCAGAAGATTTGTTGTACATTTCTTGTTGTTATTGTTTTGCATATTTACCAATATATGGCCACTTTCGTCTCATCTTGCAAAGAACCATAAAAACATTACTTTGATGGATTGACACATTAATATAATTATAACCTTTTATTTTCTCACGATTTTCCAACCTATAATGACTTCATGAAATCGCACATATACACAACAAATATATGTACATATATAGATCGACCTATATTTCTGTGAAGTTTGGAAACTAAGTAAAATAAAACATATAGTTATATTTATCATGCTCTAGCATACCAGGTTGTAATAGTCGTAGGCCTTGTGCTCACTATGTATCCTGACACATTCACGAGTTAAATGCAGCTCAAAACGCCACCTGTTACCGAAAACTGTCTTCTACACTTTTCTGCTCTGACGGTTCGTGAGATTTATCTAACACCTAATAGGGTGACATGAGGTGTCCGCGCTATCTTCTTAACTTTTATATTAGTGGTATTGCTAATGCAGCGTGACGGCAGGTAATAATATTTCAATTGAAGCTCTATAGACTTGTTTAAGTCATGCCGGAATAATAATATATTGTGATAGGGATATCTTATTGGTACGTTTGATTCCTAGATTCAAGTAAATGTAATTGGAGACAAAATTCAGAAAATAAACTTTCCAAAATGGATTACGTCGAAAAGTAATCCGTACTTTATACACATTGGCCTTCAAGAAGACGACATCTTTTCTATCAGTAATTGTTGTCTATTTCTTAACCACACTTTTTACAGCAACAATCGACCTACCAGCCAAGGTTGTCCAACATTTGCTACAAGCCAAAGGTTGAGTAGGGTTATTGAATGGCAGCCCCACTCTGATCAGACACCAGCTGATCACCACTGGGGGTCCTGTCAAATCGGGAGCTGGGGAGGCAAGGTCTCCAGGTACAGCCCAAGGTTGGCCATTCACTCATCACTGAGAAGACCCCACCCAATATCCGACTATGGCCAGGGTGCACAGGGCCAAAGTCTAATCAACTTAAAACCTCGTTAACTTCTGGCAGTGTAGACCCTCGCTGGAAAGATCGGGGGAAGCCAGAAAGAAATCCCATTTGTACATCGTCTATACCAAAGTTTTTTGAAAGTCTTATTTTAAATGAATTTTTAACGTTGTACTATTTTCTCATTTGATGTATGAAAAAACTTGAGCCCCTATATGTGTTGATACATACCCTTTTTGTTGGGAATAGAGGCATTATTGCTTCCTTTTGTTGAGGTTTTCTGAAATCCAGGTTAAATCTATTTATCCTGCCACAATACACATCAAGCCATCCCTCACGAACGCACTAGAACACACTTTAATGGTTACATAGACCTCTGTCTGTGTCACGGAGTACTGGAGGAAGGAGTAGGAAAAACTACAATTAATTATATCCCTAAACCACGGGATGCACTTTTTACTGCTTAATGTGCCGCATACTAAGGCACCTAGGATTATCGTTGTTGATTTATTCTATCTTTTTTATCATGTTTCCGGCCGGACGTGGTTACCACAAAAGCCAAGACCAATGTAGTATGATAATAGGTAAAGTCATGTTGACCTAGAATACATGTGGTGCATTAAAACAGAATAATTGTAGAGGTGTTATTTTTTTCACGCCATGTAAACATCTACAGTGTTTATATCGACTGATATATCTTGTGAGCGTGCCAAATTGGAGGAAAAAGGTAATAACAGTACAAAACTAACATCTATTTGTTAAAGTAATTGTCCTTGTCTTTAAATGAAGGCTATGGAAGGAAAGAGGACTTGGACCAGTGCCTGCTACAGGACGTCTTGGTGGAGCCGGGAAGGTCTTTCTTTTCAAAATGACATTCTCCTTCATTTGGCAGCGGTTCATTCGACCATTCGTGATTACATTAGTCCTTAGCCACCTTAGCAGCTATTGCCAACTGCCAAGGAGCTGCCAACTGCTTTAGTTGCCTTCTTTCGCAACAAATTGCACTGGCCGGTCATGCAGCTGACCACCAAGGGTTTGCTCGCCGTGCCGTGTTTGTTTAGACTGTCTGCCCCACAGCGCTAACAACCAACATTAAATCTTTAGCAACCAGTCCGGGGTGCCAGGTCGGGAGTAGAAAGAGCCCAATGTAACATCCTATAGACCCTGCCACCAACCCCACTCCATCTCCACCCCTATTGAGCGACAGACTGGGTCGGTCGGGGGAGGTGGCAAAATGTACATCACCATAAGGACAAAAGACCTCGTAATCACCATTAATTTGCGGCCGTCCTGATTGGAAGCCTCACAGACTGCAAACCAATGAAGCCAAATGGTAGCTACTAGATCGGCGAGCGACTTAAATCAATTAGTTCTACTTAGCCGCCCCGCTTGTGATTGCAACAGGCAGCGTTTGGTGCTATACAAAGGTTAGGGCAGAAATGCAACCCTTCGGGCGTTAACTGCACGTACTCAAAGAGCAAGCATACTATAAACGTCCTTCAATCTCCTCATAGGGTGCAAATGTTGCTTGCAATACAATATTGTTTCACCAATTGATCTCATACAGACATACAAAATATAGTTGTCATAAGAACAAGACATAAAAGCATATCTTTTCAAGTTCTGAAAAACAGATCAATAATGTGAACTCAGCGTCTTTTATATACAACTGTGCATCGATTATGCTGTCCTTTTATGAAAACTGAGAGGGGAGCATAAAGTATACCTTTACAAAACTGTACATTCGTAGCACCGCTACACCGTAAAATATATGTGATCCCAGCTCAACTCTATAATTATATATATTTTCCATCTAGTCGTAATTTAACAAAATAACGTGCCTAGATTCTGACGCACATCCACATTCCATGTCACCAAGTGCAAAAGGCTACCTTTGCCTTGATCCCCGCAGTGTCAACAACCATCAGTGAGCGTTGTCAGAGATAGAGCCTCAAACGACAATGGGACAACGGAATGTGTAGTGTTTGCAACTTCTACAGTTACCGCTCCTATGGTGTATCGCCAAATACTACTTTCCTCTGAAAAAGTCTAAAGGAAATGGCTATTTGTGAGTGTCACCCAAAGTTGAACTCGGATTTTCGTGGCTTACAATGCTGGAGTAGATGCTTGTCATTATAGACTTAAAACTTGAAGCAGAATTCCCTGCTTTGAAATGTTGGCTTCAAACGATTTCGTTATAGTACAAGCAAAACGCAGATCATTTTCAAAAGAAAAAATAAGCCAAAGAATTTATGAGATTTCATATGAACAGAGTTTCTTTCATCATAATTCGAGTGTTATTTATTATATACATCATCGCCTAATTACCAGTACATCACTCAAAATAACTCAATAATGACCCTTTTCATTAAAAACTTGATAATTTTTTTACACGATTCACATGTTTTGCTGTATTACCTCGGTATTTATGCAGCGACACCCAATCATGGCTCTTGGCACTGTTAATCAGGTTTGATGTACGCACGGCAGGTTGTTTTAAAGAGACCAGACACTGTCTCATTAAACTATAATCCCCCCCCTCCCCCGATCCCCGGTGGTATAGGGGAACTCCCTCTCCCCGCCCCCTCTGCCCTGTTAGCCTTCCTGGGGGTCAAATCCTAGCCGCGAAGGTTTACCTGTTTACAATGTGAACACAATGAATACATCCTATCAGATAGTTCCCAGTTTGTCAACTTTCATATACCTGATATACGTATATAGGCGCATCTGAGCACAAATACAATTGGATTAATATGAGTTTGCACAACAGGAGGTACGCCTACGTACGCTTCCTGGAAAACCGTATACAGAATTACACACTGACATAGAAGGGCACATATCTATTGGAGATGGAAACCAAAAGTGAAAATGTATTGTTTATTTCACATATACAAATTTAAATTTATAAGGAAAACATGATATTGATTTGAATCCTAATGATACATACAAGTAAAACAGACACTAGGATGAGTCTCTTACTCATTTTTTCATAAAGAGTGACGGAAAGTCATGGCTCAGAGGGTAATGGAAGCATCTTAAAGAAACAGAGCTCCGACGTCAAAGTAACTTTCTTTCTCTGTGTACAATGGACAAAACCTGTCCCAAGAGGCGTATCGCATCCTGTCTCTGAGACATTGCCTCAGCGATTGCTCTTTTGTAGAAGTCATAGTGTGGCTTGCACTGAAGCGTCTTAATGCACTTCCGACGGTTTCAATGATTGATAGGAATCTCTCCTAATATGGCTTGATAACAATTAAGAGTCCCCCAAAGTCCATGCTGACATGGCGTTACATCGCTGACTCTATCCCTCCGCTGGCACTGGCTTGCATTATTATCCCAGAAAGAAATGGTTCAAACGTTTAAATGCAATATAAAATAATTCCATTGATTTATAACTCTTAAAAGAGGGTTAAGTGACGTGAGCTAATGAACTCCAAGATCAATAAGAATACAATGCAAATTATTACCTGAGTCGAAGAGATTATAAGATGAAGAAAATAAATCTAAGTGTAAAGTTACCTTGGATCGCTTTATTTACCAATTATGACCTTACACTCATGATATCATATGTGAGCTTAGCTTGATATATATCAGAAGTGTGTGGATAAAGGCATGCTATCTGGCATAAAGGCATTCTTAGTTTGAATTTAAACAGTATCATTCGATGCAGATCTAGACGTTGGGGCTTTACCGACTCTGAAAGGGAGGTAATTAGGTTGTAACTCTATATGAGTTCCCTTGCCCCAAAAGGTTTAATACTACCTCAGTGAACTGGAGAATAATAAGGGAAGTTCTTCTGGATGTGACAATGAGCCGCTGGAGCCAGGTAATTTAAATTCCTTCCTTCTGAAGTCAACTCGTTAACTGTTTAATGGTGTAATCACTTGGCTGGCTTTTTTCTACGTGTCCGGACTGTCACCTGATAAAGCTAGCTGTACCTGCCCTACAATCAGCCTAATGGCTGTTAAGGTGTTCAATGACTTGGACAACGGGAAGCCTGACCCTTTTAACCTCTATTTATACACCTGACCACGGGCTATACACGCCACACGCGCCCCTGCTAGGTTCAAATGAGCTGGGTCTATTGTAAGGGGAAGCGCTATGACGTCTCAATTTAGAATACCAGTATGAACCATTCATATAGTCGGAATTACACATTTTTGAAGCAGACTTAAATATCATACTGGTTTTATGAAAGACTATGATGAAAATGCATAAACTACAGTCTAGTTAGAAATTCAGAAAAAGGGTATGAACAGTGGATAATGAAGGTATTTTCTTTTCCCCTCCTCCATTTTCTAGGCAATTAAAGCACCTCTATTGGTATACACAACCTTTGATCCCACCCATATCTAAAATGGGGTTGGGGGAGGGGAAGCCATGCCTTATACAACATACAGGGGGTGGGACCAACTAGTCTGCCGCAGGCCAGATAGCTTTGCCTTGACAACCTACTGACCCGACCCTTAAATCATTTCCGGCATAAACACAGGGTCCTAAGACGCTAAATATCTCTTTTCATAGTGAAGTGAACTTATATCCAGAAATTCACATGTTTCACTGCAACATGAAACGCAGGTTAGAAACCAAAAACCTATAGTTAACAACTTCGGTATCTCTTGTACTGATTGAACTATCATGTTCAACAAACACATGTATGTATGGTCGACATCCTGAAGTAATAATATACAGAGAAATAGGGCTTTAGTCAGAAGATTGGCAAGATGGGGGTATGATTGCGCTTTAAGTGAACCAAGGGCAATTTTCTATCAAGTTATTATGACACTGTTTCAAACTACAATGATTTGGGAATGCATTCCAGGAGCTGAATAATGCCTATATTGTAGTCTAAACCATGATAACTGCAATAGCATTCCTTAAAAACGTATTTCTCGCTCAATTAAAGTAAACCTTACTACTGATCATAATTAGATATGTTTATAAAATAATCTTAGTTTACAAAATATTGCTAATTATATTAGGTCCATTTATTAACTGAGAACGATTATCTGTGCAGCATCTGGGCAAACACCTGAGCAGAATGGTAGTGAGAGACATACAACTTTCACAGTCGGTGACACAGCAAGATGTATAGGCTACAGGGCGGCGTCACTAGTACTGAAAGAAATGGTTGCTCAATGAGTGGACCAACAAGAGAACATGGACTCCCTTTCCCCCAGCTGATAGGTGAGGACTCACCGTGGGAAAGCTTTTGAAATAGTGTGTACCTCATTTGAAATGGCCCTAGATAGATTACAATGAACGACGACTGGGGGAAAGCTAGATTACTCAACGGGAACAGGTGTTAGTGAGTCCAAGCAATAATGACTGCTTTGGTGAGGGGGGAAACACCCCTGGATAAAAGCCTCATACACTACACGCAAACGAGTGACTAATTCTTCAGATTGCCGTAATGAGATAAAAACTCCTTGGATAGTTCATAGGGGAAAACGTTGCGGTGAGCGTAAAAAAAGAGCTGAGAGGTGAGTAGGGGGAAAGGGGGAAGGCATTATGTGGAGTGGGTTGGTAATGGCGGGCCGTCCCATGTAATGTTCATGTCGTGTGTGTAATGCCATGATGGGCCCCAAGCTACATACAAGCCGCGGGGCTTTGGCCGGGCAAAGAGAAGCTCTGTAGTTAGAAAGCCCGCCAACACCACAGCTACAATTACCAGCCTGCGTGCGGTTACTCTATCTTGTACTACGGGTTGGGGAATTAACCTACTAAAGCACCCGGATAAGCGTCCCACTGTTGACTGGTCCCCTGTCTCTTCTTCTCCAGTTGTTAAGATCACCATCGTACACCCAGACCAACGGACGTCACAGGCGGACGAACCTCAATGTCAGCACTTTTCAACGGTTAAAGGGGGGCGTCGGCCGTATCTCATGATGTAAATCAACCCGATCGATTTCATATAAGTGAATAACAATCCCCCGGTTTGATATACAAACTGAAATTCAAAGTGGCCTTATACAAATGAGCAAACGTGACGGCTCATATAGCATATGTATATATTTGGTTACCAATAACAGCGGCAGGCAATATATCTGGTCTGTTAGTCCACGCTTGGGACAAACAAATGTGAAGGGTCTGCCCACATTTGGGGCTGTGCTATAACTGTTATCAACATCTAAGAGCGTGGGAAGGTTCTGGCAGGGAGCCTCTACCTTGCATGCTACTTCCTCCTATTGCACCCCATAAGGCCTCTCCCCTCTACCTACCTGCCATTCCCATAGTCCCTGCTCGCATGTCGCCTTGAATATTAACATTGTTCTTTAATTAAGCCGTCCACCGGTGCTCCTAATTAATTACACGTTTATCTTGTAATAAATCAGAGTCCTTTGCCAATGGACCTGGTTGTTTGCTGCTCGCCAACGATCATGATTCTTGAACTTTTCGCGCCTCCGACTGTGAACTTTTTGCAAAGTTGTTATAAATGGATCGGGCTTTAAGATAGCATGTACTGCCAAAGTGAGTGATAGCTCGGCCCAGAGTATCTTTTAGGCTCGCGGGCATCAAGAAAAGGATGTCAATGTGAAATAGTAAAACGCTAATTAACCCTGATGACTTAATGCAGGCTTCACAATCGCCAATCATGACATGTCATCCCCCTAAATATAGCGATCGATTATTTTTCAAAACCCATTTGGGGACGCAAGATTTTTGAAAGTATTTCAGAAAATGACTATGTCGTGATGGCGAGCCTGTTGCAACATGAATTATAACACTTTTCCGAGAATGGTGTCTTTGCGTGAATGCACCTCATTGTTCTCGGCCTCTCTCCCCTCATCCTCCCCCAAGCAACTTAGCCAGACTCCCTTATGCCCCCTGGTGACCGAGCGCCGAACCAAACTACCTGCAAACCACTCTCTTTGAAGTAAGGCAAAACTTGAACGTTTTTTAAAGAAGCCTTTCCCATGAAAGCTGTATTCACACAGTGCACTAAAAAAACATTGACGCGCTGCTATGATGGAGCATGGTTTCCGGAAACAGATAACAACAGTCGACATATGCTGGAGGGCCAAGTTAAATAGCCCCTTGTCTGGCACTCACACTCACAGATGTTCCTACAATGCCAAAGAGTACAAAGGCTCTTTTCATGGCCACTTAACCAGACAGATAGCATAACTATATGAATTACATATGTCTCTGAAGGAGATTATCATTTCAAAATAAATAGGCCCCTGAATCAGCAGTGCTGACATACGCTGCACTAAGACCAATCTTGCACAAATAATTGATAAAAGATTGGTTAACAACATTATTCTTAGGTTTCTTGTACTTTTTAGGTAGAAAAAAGCTTGCTTGTTTTTGCAATTGGGAATTCAACGGGACCACAGCTCTCAAATGCGCAGTACTGATAGTAGATAGGAAATGGATTAAACACTGAAAAGTCCCATTGGAAGTTTGGCTAGACCTACGTAATCAGGGTTGTCCCCCCGGGCAAGGCATACGCTGATTGGTGCAACTTCTAATTGGTCTCGCTTCCAGCCAGGAAACTATCACAGACAATCGGACCGTGGAGAGACGGCCGCAGCAGAAGGGGTAGATAAGGTCTAGATCCTCCAGGAGTGCTCCATGGATCAGTGCCCTGGAATAATCACTGACGCTTGATACCTGACACTGATGAGGAAGAGGTTAAATGAGATTACAGCTTTGTTATTACACCATGACAAATTAGTTAAGGTGAAAGCACCCTGTGACTTCATGGTCCAGATGGCCTTTAATAAGCATATTTTAAATGGATATCATTAAATCCTATTGTGAAGGCCTATTTCTGACGACAAGAAAATTGCCCCTGTCAAGAAACCGAAAGCTATTATGATGAGGGCTTTTCTCGAGGAGTACACCTAATCCTCTGAATATATGATATGAAATTAGTTGGACATACGACAGGAAGATTTGAGCGGCTACGTTTTTTGTAAGATATGATGAGCTGTGCTGTTTCCATGACAATATGAATAGACAGATTACACAAAATTCTCATATTGTTTGATGTGGATTTGAGTGAATTGGGTGAGTGTACACCATTGTCTCCTGTCACATAGAAACAGCCGGGAGAACACACCCCTGCTGATTATAACAGAAGGGTAGACGTCTAAGATAACCATGTAAAGCAAACATACAAGATCCATAAGTAAATTCATATACCGCCTATATCCCAGAGCAGTGCAACACACAGACAATGCGTCCTGCCAATAATGTCGTAGTGTGATCGTCAAACAAGGGGGCATTCCGACACCCCTTGAGAACCAAGCGCCACTTCACACCACTACAAAGGACTGGAAATAAAAAAAGATATTTTTACAGAGGTCGTCCACGACACGGTGTAAACTGTAGGCAGGCGCCCAACACACACACCACATGTCGATGATGACAATGGCATGGTTTGACGACAGAGCGGATGAAAAGGGGAGAGGTTAGACAAAAAACACATGGAAAACTCTTAAGGTGTGGACATTGTGAAAGGTTACAAGGGACACAATGCAGATGAGAAGTGCTCCCTGCTCTGCCCCCGCGTGAACGAGGGCAGCGAAGTGAGATCGTTTAGCACGTCCTGCTACCAAGGAGCGCCGGCAGAATTATCGGACGTGTCAATGCAGCAATGTCAATATTGTCTCAGCAATGGTGACAATGCCACCCAGAGAGGAACAGACAACACCCACATCTGCGGTTCGCGCGCCCTGCAAATTTGGCTTCTCAGTAGAGCGGCCGCTCAGGGCCACAGAGCAGGAGGGGGAGGGGTTGGGGGGTGCCTGCAGACTGTTTCTTGTTAAATCGTAATCCGGTCTGGGGTTCGCATCTGGCAATCGTCGACATTGTTTTCTGTTATCACTGCCACCCAGGATCCGAATCGGGATTCCCCCAGACATAACCTGCGGGGACGGCGGTGGCGAGGGCGGCGGATGCAGGGTGCCCCCAGTGCGTTGCGTGCAGCCACCAAGGCCACCAGAGGGCGGTAGTGGGGGACAGGCAGTGGCAGTGGGGCTGGGGCAGTTTAGCCGTCTTTTGTGCACCGTGATGGAAAGGTTATTTCTAACTGTGGACACCTGTTTTGTGTGTCATCTTAATCCGACTTCTCCAACAAAGTCCTCTGTATCTGTCCAACTCCAGGACCACTTGAACAAAGACCAAAGGGGATGAGCCATCACCTCGAGGGTCAACTTGATAGTAATCATTTTTTTTATCGCAACACTTTTTCAGAGAGGGTTTATTCAATTTCCCCTTGTTGTCAATGCCACCGCTTTAGCCCACAGCTGAATGGGGTGGGGGAAGGTGGTCTTTCTCCCACTAAGCTGATTGAGACGGATTGAAAAATATGTTTTTCCTTCGCTGTGTCACCTATTGATATAGGATCCTTAGAGCCTTCTCCTATTCCTGTCCTTGGGATAGTTTATGGCTATTAACCGTATGTATACTTTGCATTAGTTCTATTCACCAAGAAGAATTATAGGTCTATAGGTCTTTTTTATGCTCTTAAAATGATTTAAAAACTGGAATATAATATACTAATGCATTGTAATATGAAAATGAAGCCTCTCCCAAAACCAACCATATGTGGTTTGCAAATTTTATACTGCGAATTAATAATGAATGACGGGGAGAGTATCGTGATAGGCGTACGTGTGGCGTGTCTGATGCCCCCTGCAGTGTATGACTGCATGGTTTAGCCCGTTAGCCCATGGGTGGATCATGAAAACGCCTTGCGTGATTATAGCTCCCGACCTTTGTCACAAGCCGTGAATTATACAATGAGGCCCACATTCACACTCACGTACGGCCGGTCCAGTTCCACAGGCATTAAAGGATTTCAGGGGAAATTCACCACCCGTTCCATTATGACATTTGCTAAAAATCGGACTGAAAAAGCGCTGGCAGGTAACTTGATTTCGGAACCCTGATCTTCCAATAAACTTCACAATGCCAACATCGTGGTTCAATTAAAGCTGAGGATGCCAGAGGGCCCCAGCCCTGGATGTCTGCTTCTTATTGATTCCTGAAGGTGGCGGTGTTTTAACTGCATTGCTGTTTCCCTCCTTCAATGTGGTGACGGAGATTGAGATGTTTGGACTGGTGCTGGGGATGGGGCGGATTTAGAGGGATTTTCACACCCTTTAAACACTGTATTGTGTAGGGGAGGGGATCAAGCCAACCGCCTCTGGCCCGTATTTAATCCTAAAATTAACCGGCCTTGACGCACGTGTCCAGGTTTTACTATTGAACGCGCCTAAATTTAAAAATAGAAAACTGAATATTCTACATTCCCACCTGACAGCATTTGCGTTTATGCCACGCTAAACAACCCTAGCTAATAATCATAATTCTGGTATGCTTTTTGTATCCAATTCGCCCCTATTTGGGGGAAGGACTATATTTTATTTAGGTAATTACCCCTGATGCACTGTGATAATGGGGCACTCAGTTGATACTGGGCCCGCAATAATTACCCCTTTAAACGACCCACTTCCATCTAACTGGGCAGCTGATCTACATGGCTTTTGTCCTTGGTAATGTTTACCTGCCAGAGCCCAGAGAATACATTGGGATCCCGGGGCGATCCCAGCTGACCCACTTATAGACGTTTTTAACTGACGCCCCCCCCCCCCCCCCATCATCATCATCCCCCCTAACACACCCCAACCCCTGACCAGCCGTCACCCCTCCTGTGACCTTCCCCTGACCCTACTAGTAGATGGGTCTGCGGACAGGGGGCACTACTGGCGGCTCCCAGAAGGCAACGATCGCTTACACGCGCCAAGGTGTTTGCCGGACGTGAGTCAGACCGCCGAGCCAGGTTGACAATATTTGAGATCCGGATCAGGAGATTTTCCTGGCTTATGTTACAGTCTTTGGGATCACCCCAGGGAATCCCGACTGGGATCCAGAGGCCGCACTCCCTAGAGATGGGAGGGGAGTGGGTGGTGTGGATCACAACCTGTCCCACATCGGCGGTTCGCGTCCGTTTCCCTACCTCGACTCACCTCTGTGAGGGTTGGCCCCATACGCCCGAGCTTTTCGGGGCGCTTCCTACGCGCACTCCTTTCGGTTCGTAGCCCGCCGCCACAACATAGTTCTTAGTTTGTTTGGGTTAAACTACTTATAACTAATAATTTATATATAAATGGCCACACAGAATTTGTATATAGTAGTTTATAATGTACGAAAAGTCATAGTTTTGTAAAACTGTTCATATTTTCACATCAATTGTTTTGAAAAAGATCGTTGCTGCCGGATCTATTTCCTAGATTTGAACAACTGTCAAAGTCTTTCTCTGTGATTCTGAGAGTGTCATCTCGTAAATACAATTCAGAATAATTCATTTTAGGCTAATGATGCTTTGTATAATGTTGATTAAATTGTCAGATCATCTTATTTTGTAAAACCCAACCTGTCAATTTATCATAACATACCGCCGCCATTACGCTCCCAGAAACTGACCCATGCAGTGATGATTCGGACGGAATCGGAGCTGGCATTGCAGTTTGGTGTGGATCACTATGGCTCCGGGGGATGTGTGGAGGGAGGATGGCAGGGAGGGGTTGGGGGTTGAGGTAGCTAGGGGAGTTGGTGAAGTGGAGTATCAATATTTATTGCTCTGTTGTATAACTCGGTTGCATCACAGACATATATGGGCTGGGGCTGTTCGGAGCTGCTCGCGGCCCAGGAGGGCGGTGGTCAGGAGCAGCTCATATCTGCTCGTTACATCACGTCAACACTGCTCATGAACCCGGCTCCGGCAGGCATGGAATTAAATCCGTCATCCCTTCCCCGTCTGGTCTGGCTCTGATTGCCTGCCACGAATAAATACTGCCACACGATCTCGTCAGCCCATGTTCTCGTGATCATTATGGCAATTATGCAATGTAATGCTCATAACCGTGTTATACTGGTAGGGTGAGGTAACCCAACTGGTAATACAACGAGCTTGCTGAGACCGGCCAGTTAGCTGGGGTGATTTACTTCAACTCAACAACCAGTCTGCAAGAAAACTGTCATATACAGACTTCCCATGTGGTCGTGAAAACCACTGTTTCGTGGGAAATATCCATGATATCATTAGCCAAAGAAATAGTAAGGTACCAGGTAGTTACAACCACTTAACCACAGAAAGACAGAGCTTTAAAATAAGCAAGTGGACATTATCCTTATGCCCTGTTTTTACGCTGAACGAGCTGTCAGTATACTCTTACAAATATCAGTTTTATCTGAAACTATCTATCTCTGAAGTTGAGTACACTACAACAGGGTATATATATGCATGGATTGTCACGATCAACCCTAATCTATCGCATTTCTTTCATTCTGACAAACTTTAACGTACTTAGATGTCCCTACGCTGTAAAAACAAGTGTTTAGCACCTAAACACTTTCTTAAACACTTTGTTGTCACCAGTTTGACAACATGTTTAGACCCTAAACATGTTTAGAAATTTATGATGTTTAGGTTCAAGTGTTTAGATATTCAACATGTTTAGGTTCAAGTGTTTAGATATTCAACATGTTTAGGTGTTTAATGTTTAGGTTTTAAACACGTGGGATCCCATGTGTTTAGATAATAAACATCTGTAATCCAAAACATGTTTAGAAAATACAAGTGTTTAGGCTTTAAACATGTTTAGACCCTAAACATGTTTAATTTCTAAACACCTTTTTAACAGTGTATGTCTCTAGCACAAGCTGTTCTGTTACACACGGTTGAATGGTGCTGGCAAACCAGGCTAGCGCATGCATACAACCCTGTAGCCGTATTGCCGCAATAAACGTGTTCCTGTTTGTTCTTTGGTTTCCAACATGGCTATATCGCTTCTTATTTCCATAACAATGGCCATTGTTCATTTTTTTGTTTATCATATCTAATATTACGATCGCTGCCTATGTGGAGGAGGTCGGGTTAATGCTTCATTGTAAAATCAGTTTTCTTCCTGCAGTAGGCCTACTAAGTGCTTATTCAATACAACCAATTTTCATATAAGATTTTAACATCGTAGGCCTACTAAGTGCTTATTCAATACAACCAATTTTCATATAAGATTTTAACATCTACTGACCATAATGGACGACATAATGATTACGTGAATAGCTTTTGTAACAGGAAACATGAGAAAATATCAATAACTCCATGTAGACTTACCTTCTTAGATAACCTCTAGCTTGACTCTACATCCAAGTTGGAAGTCTATACGGCTTTATGTGTGTCAGGTATCCATAACAATAACCAGGTGAGGTGCAAGTCCTCCTTGGGTCGACAGTAATGACCTGACTAGGGGGAGAACCCATTATAAGGTACAAGACAGCGCCAGAGGGCCCATCGACCACTGAGTAAAGCTGAAGACTCTCTGAAACCCACGTTACGGCAGCCGTGTCCAATATCTCACCCACTTGGTGGAGTTCTAAAGCATTGCTGCCAAATAAAAAGGTTGACTCTGGCCACCAACAGGCGGGTCGTGTCCCGTCTGTAAAGACTGTTCATGCTATTAAAGGAGTCCTTTGTCGTGATCACTTTGTATAATCATCGGGGGAGGTAACTGAAGACGTGTAGAACCTTGTGCCTTCTCAGGCTACTTCTACTGTCTGTTGTGTGACTGAGTAAGGCAGTGTGCTGGCTGTATGGGGAGAAGAGGAGGGCCAGCTGACTGTGACTGGCTACAGCTGAGTATGACTGGCTACAGCTGCACGGAGAGAACCATGTACAGTCTACAGCCCCCCAGTTGAACACAGCCCCAAGTCGCAACAAATGCCTTCATTATATGAAGCGCCTTAAATGAAACGGAGCCGTCACGCCCTATGACCATGCCCAGGGCACCACCAGCCAGGTAGCCTCCAGCGACCACATGGCCCTTTCCACCACTATATCGCAAGCAGCACCATTGCCACACCTCCCCCTCCCTTTGCCCCCAGCCTACTTTCCTTCCTTCCGTCCGTCCTTCCTGTGATTTGAGCCTAGTTTAGAAACAATTTCTATTTTTTTCGCTGAGCCTTTCAACCAAGCGTCAGTCCCCTTCCCACGTGCCCTTGGCTACCTCCGCCTCCGCCGGGTGAATGTTTTCTCTGAGTTTTTTTTAAATCCATGTTCGCCTTTCAGCTAACCCTACCAGTCGCAATGTTTTGGCGCGGAACTTTCCCACGTAAAACGCACAGAGACCTATACCTAACCTTCCCTAGGTTCACGCCGACGCCTTCTGGCGTCCCCTCAAACACGGATACAGACATGCCATTTAAAAAATGTCTTATGAAAAAGAAACCAGGGCAGGTCATGCTTAAGTTTTTGTGTGTGAGCTTTTTAAATAAAAGTGCATAAGATGTGTACTTACCGTGGTAGTAAATATGTCTTCCCTCGGAGTCAGCAGTTCAGTAAGTCATACCCTGCGGAGGTGGTGGCGGGACTGTGTCTGAAAAAGATCCAACAGACACCCATATTAGATGTGTGAAAGACTTGTTGGGTTTCGTGGGAGGAGGAGCTGTGTGCTAGTACATATACAATCATAATGGTGTGTGTATGCTCCGAGGGCTCCTCTTGTATGTATACATGCATGAATCACACTGCTGTTGACATGATGTGTGTGTTGGGGGGGCGGGGTAGGAGAGCCCTAGGAGGTATGGAGGGGTGGAACCTTGTGGCAGCTCAGTCATGGGAGGTGGTGGGTGGGGGAGGGTGGTCAAGCATGTCCACTTCTAGGTGGTGCCAGGCCACAATCCACAATGCTCTCTGTCCACCTGCCAGGAAACGCAACCGGGAGGGACGGGAAGAAAAGAGAGTAGGGATCACAGGTCTATAAGAGACTACCTACATAGGGTGGGACGTCGATCCCGCCGCACCTTTCATGTATCAGATCGTGGCCAGGTGTAGTCAGCCTAGCGTGAGGCCCGTAGTTCCCGAGGCACGCCAAAACCAGTCAGGTTCCCACAAGAGCAGAAGGTCGCGCGCCCGGAGCATCCGCCTTGTCTCTGCCGGAAGGATTTATCTAACGTGGCCTCCTGATCCCCCCGCCTTGTATTCTACTCCAGTAGGTCTAGGCGGCGCATGCAGTTCAAACACACCGTGTGGATTATCTCCGGGCTAAGATGGCAGAATATCCCGTTGCTGTTTTTATCCTCCGTGGTTGCGTTTCTCCCCGGGCGCCCTGAGTGCCTGGTTCACCCCTCTGTACACACAATACTGTGGCAGTCAGAGTCTATTCCCGCGCCAACCCAGGGACCCCTGTGGTCCCCGGCTTAACTGTGCATGTGAAGTAAACGCCCTAGGTTTTATTATCTTTTTTTCGATCTGTCAACTTGTCGCTGACGATCCTCGCCCGTCGGTGTATATGCTGTATACTGGCCTACCTGGCCGCCTGGGTCGGCCGCCGGGAGCGTGTGAATGATGTCACAGACTTCGATGTTGACAGGGACGGCTGCGCCTGAGTGACACCAGCCGTTAGGGTTCACTTCCTTCCAGCCCCGCCCCCTGCTCCTCTGCCCGCCGGATTACCACACTGAGGGTCACAGCCTCTACACCCTCTGTCAGCAGACCCTGGAGTAAGGTTGCTGACCGTGGAGCCACTGGGGTCCCTGCCCGACCTGCCTGTAGGTTGGCATTGTGGGCCCAGTGTTTGCGGCCCCCGCTGACGAGTATTGGATTATTAATAAGTGTTTGCTTGCAGGGCTGTGTGACAAAAGCCGGCCGGTCGATGGCGTTTAAGAGCGGCGCCATGTGCTGCTTTAATTGGTGTTTTCCCAAAGTGGCGTTGGTAGCGGTAGTGAGGAGGGAATGGGTGGGAATGGGAGGGGCTAAGGGTGCAGCATGGGATTTTGGTGGTCGTTTTGTGAGGGTGGGCACATATGGGATAATTATGTTGGGGCAGTGGGAGCGGGGTAGTGTTTATGTGAAGGGACAGCAGTGCATTTAGAAAACCCGCGCATGGGGAGTGGCTGATCCCCCTTGAGCAGAAGGAGGACATCGGACGCCGCCTATGGGAGCAGCTCGGAGGTACTCAACCGGCCTCGTCAAGTGTGAATCACTGGACCAACAATGATTAACCCGGCCGTGTCAACAGGATTAGCCCAGCAGAAGGGTGGAGAAGCAACTTCATTAACGCACAAATTATGATTTGATTTCCCAGCATTGTTTCCATCCCATAAAGGATGGATTCAAGGCATATCCCTCTCTCCGGTCCACTCTGAATATTAAATTACTCAGGCTTGCCTGTGAATATAAATTTCTGAACTACTTCATTTTTTGGGTTCAAAAATAGCGTGAGTCGTTCAAAACAAAACCGATAAAAATCAATATATCTGATCGATTATGTAGGCTAACAAGGCAGTTACCCCCCGGGCTCTTTTCCACTTTCTCACACACTAACAGGTAGGTCTCGTAAATTGGCCCGAATAAAGCTCTATTCTGGAGGGGGTGACGTGACAAATCTGCTTCTCGTGGTTGTTACCCTGATAATTGTTCTTCTGCTGGTACTGAGCCATTTATATGTGGCCCAAATTTCCTATACGCACTTAGTGACTCAGGTCTGTTACATGTATACATGTCTATATCCCTGACTAAGCTTTACCATGTGTCACTTCTACATTGAAAAAAGTATCTAGGTAGATGGCACTAAATCGTCGCGCATACTTATAAAGTCGGGTACGTGAGGTAATAATTGTGATTATATAATTATCCAAAACGCTACAGTACATGCAAAAAGATAGGCAAATTTAAGTCCCAAATTGTTAAATTACGTCTTCGTACAATATAAGGCTTTCACACAAATAGCTACAAACAAAATCCATTTTAGCGTTTTGTATCAAAACTATCAAGGAGGGCATTACCTTAAATGCCAACACATATGAGGTCATACATACATGTTGTGCCAACCCGTGAAAACTCACATGTATGAGTAATCTTGCCATTCAATAAAAGGACTCCGACTTAGTGCCAAAAATATCTGAGTTATCTCAGGGCAGATACATGTATACATGATAAAGCGTTTGTATTGTGAAAAGCTCCCTCCACCGCAAAACCTCTCGTTTCAAGATATTCTGATATATATAAAACAAAGTAGTTTAAGCCGCAAGTATCATTTATATGAATATAGGTCTCTGTTTTGTGTTGCTGTGTTTTCCCGTGCTCCAGGAACATTGGGCCCATGTCCAACTCTAAGTATACGCATGATTACAGAAAATAATCAACAACTGGTGTTACCGCCCTGTTGCTAATGGGAAATATCCTGGCTATTAGCATTTGTACAGTAGTAAATGAACAATATGAACTCATATCTATACACGTTTGTCCCCGCCAACATTTTCAGTATAACCAATTCCTTTTGGGGTCAAAACGTACTTTAGAAATGATCTAGCTATAGAAACACAGAAATGTGAGTTTTTTTAATTTCTCGCAAAATAAACGTCAAGTCGTTAATGCCTAGTTGATTTAAAGACCACAAACTGACAAGAAGAGCTCAATAGACCTTGTGCAGACGTGGTCACATGATTACTTTTGGTGATCACCATGTGCTCATTACAAACACGTGACTACTAGATTATTCTAGAATTAATGAACTAAAAAAAAAAGGCTAATTATGATTTTATGAGATAACTTATGGTAAATTTGGCATGGATATGTGTAAACTTTAGATATTTTTGAATAGTGAATATTAAGGATTTTAGATTGATCACCAATATGGCGGCCGGCCCTTGTCTGGGTAATGTGACGTCATATGGACAACGTCTATAGTAGGCCTACGTTCAAGGCGATCAATAGAGTAAATACAATCTCACTTTTATTTTATCTGCATGCTTAAAAACTACCCATATATATATTATCAAATTTTATATACATGCAGACATATAGAGTGATATGGTCTCTGGGTTTTATTAGTATACATTCTGTATGTAAACGTGGGGGGTAAATCTCGGCTTACTTTATAGAGAGACGGGTATAGGCAAGAGTCTGGCCGTGAGAAATCCTCTCCTAGAGGCGGCTCCCAGCACGAAGCAATTTCCTCGTGTAGACAATCATTTCCCTGTCTCCCCACACGTCCTTCAACGGTTTATCACGCTCAATATTAGCGCGACAGGGTATACAGTGGGTATTATGGATCTGCGATCAATTGAGTGTGAAATGTCTGGGCTGTCTCCCCAAAACATGGGCAGCAGTGCATCCGTCCAGATGGAATAAAGGCGAGGATAGGGATCATCTAGATCCCTCCCCCGGCAATGTATTGAATGCTTGTCTATGGCCACAGTTATGTTTGTTCTTACTGGAGTAGAATGAAAACGTTTATACATATGAATGCAGACTAACTTGGCGGTTTTATTGTTCGTATAAAATAGTAGCCATAAAACATTTCGGTAGACCGCATACATGAATGCATGCCATTCCGAGATGACAAGGAGAACATAGAATAAACGCTTCTGAAACGCAAACTAGCGTATTTTCTGAAGTTTAGGGGATTCAGGCAAGTTCCTTCAAGCCACCCTCCCATGCAAGCACGTTCATGATTCATGATTGAAGACCTACTGGATTCTGCTAAATAATGAACGTCTACAAATGAAGGGGCATGTTGGGGCTCCACAGATTGCATGCCATACGTTTAATGAACAATGATAAACGGCGCTCCATTCTGTCACATAAAATAACCGCCCTCTTCTCAAGCAATGTGAATTTTTCTTTCCCCTTGCCTTACATTATTCCATGGACTGCATGGCAGAACAGGTCGTTAAGCTATGGGCATCCGGGCCAATGCCTATTAACGTCTTCATAATCCTTGCCTAAGCTGACCTATATATTATCTGGGAGGGGTTTGAATTGCCTTTTTCCTATTACATTTTTCCCTTCCACTCTAATCATTTAATCATTCCCCTCTTGCTTTATGACATCATTTGTCTAACGGAAAAGAACGTCAGACAAGGCAGGCCTACTTAAAGAGAATAGCTGGAACTGCTGTCATCAAGGACTTCTCATGTCCGGGGATTTTACTAATTAGATTTGATATCACGTATCAAACTCTAGACACCGGATATCCCATTTACGTCCGAGTCTGATACCGACATAATTTACCCGTCGTAAGAATGACACTAATACTTTAGCTTACTTAACTATAAACTTTTCGATTCTGATTTTTTCCCCAGCAGGCTTACAAAGTCAACAGCTATGATACATTTGATACTACTTTGCATTGTTGTAGATGGATTAAAATTGTAAATTCTTTGTGGAGTAAGACAGTCATATAATTATATCGTGACTGTTTCACCCCGTCCGAACTTTAATTAATTAGGGGCATAATTCCAATGCTGCATAGAAGACAGGTTACATGTGAGGTTCGCCTATATAATTAATGATAAAAGAATATTTTGCAACCACAGTAAGGCTCACTCGGAACTTTTGATATCCTCAAACATGCAATTGATAATAATCACTAGCAATCGCAGTAACTTAAATCAAAGCTGAAGAGCTGTAAGCGGCCAATAGGTTCAGTGGCACAGTCTTTCTTTGAAGTGTGTTTTAACCATGCATGCGGACCTGCCACAGACAGACGGGCAGTGCAGCGCCGGAGGGTCCAACGCCTTGTAAACTACCAACCTCTCCGTTTGCAGGCTTGTTATCGCCTAGGTTATAAAGACATGTCTTCCTTTTATATCTAACTATTGAGCAGCAACTTCCCTGAAGTCTCTCAAAGTGAAAGAGAATCAATGGAAACCTGATATTTATAACACAGCTAGCCGGACCATAGAGATGGCCTTCATTTATCTCATGCACCCCGTCTGAATCATTCGTCTTGAAGGTGTATGTAAAAGTCACTATGCATATATATATAATATTATGATCAATTACATGTATCCTTATTTCCACTTAGCTATCTATTGTCTTTCATCTGGTTGCAGTTTTGCCATTTGAACTCACAAAGCTTCTATTCAGAGTAAAGTATGGTGCGGGATAAATATTGACAACAAGAAAGGAAAAGGCATTCCTGAACAGAACCTGATACTATTGAATTATTCTAATTATCGCAGATGGAGTTAGTTTAAATGTGCTTTGTTGGTTTGTGTACATTTGCCTGGAAGAAACCACGATGAACATTACCGGTTGAATTCGATTAATTTGATACAAAATATGGAAATAGAAACTGCTTGCTTTAGGAATAGGAAAAACTGAAAAAAGGATACCATTTTTGGTGTTGGGCTATCATGAGTTATTGATTCTGAATCTATACACCTGATGGATAATATGGTAAAGGGGTAATCTCATTATCTGCCAAGTCACAGGTGCACAATCTGTAAAAGTAAACTGAAAAACATCAGCAAATCCATTGTGTTATCCGTGACTTTACAGTATTTCCTGTTAGCCTTATTCCTTTAGGGTATATTTTTTCACATAAGAGCAAACTTATTTTGAGAATTGAGCTCACCATGGGTGTTACTTTAAGCAAGCATCTGATTCAGTCTAAACGTGGTCCCATGGGTTACTATGACGATCTCCGGTCACCATTACTATTCAGTGGAACCCCGGTAAATGGATATCGGACATTCAATCGCCGATCAAGCTTCACTGGACACGTGGCGAACCGCCGCTCTTTGCTGGCACCTTCCGGAATTATACATGCACATGTATTTCACGCCCAACTCTTTACTGGACCAGACTCATGTTCATGTTTCTTTCATCACCAAGAGGTGACCAAAAGCGGATATATACCCTATGCTATTTTGCACCTGGCGGAAACAGAATGCAATAAATCTGAACTGATAAAAGGACTGTATATGAGTCATTTTCTCTTATATGTTTAGGTGACTTTATATATGTTTGTATGGATACATGTATGTATGCATCTGTGCACGTACGAATGTATGTACATACACACACGTTAGATATAAGGTGAGCAGGTGACTCATTTTCTCCAATAACATAGGGTGTGTATCGTATTGCTATCCATAATCCTTAGCTTCTAATCATTTCTAAACATACAATATACTAAATCTTGTATTACATATTACGCTTCTTGTTTTTGCACACGTCCGACATCTATATCAAATACACCACAATGCACGGGCTTAGTATTACTGTAGATTGATAATGGCAAACTATAAATACAATCTCCTGCAGGCCTACAGACTGTATATAAACTCAGTATTTAAGTAATAATCATTGTCTTAATGAGCACCAACTCGCTCCCTCTCACCATTGAGCTCTGTAAAATCGTGTGTCAATTCAAGCATTTTTAGTCGCTCCGCCAAATAGATAATGGGATTGGTAACATATTGATAGACATAGACCAATGTCAAGGCTTATGTATTAAAGCATGAGGCGACACAATGGTAAAAGGGAATCGATGGGATCCACCCACCCCCTCCTGTCTGTTACCTCCGTCTCTGTGTATATGCATATAGGCATTGAGCGCACATTAGTAAGTAGAATGCCTCACCTGGCCCGTTTGATTTGGCAGGCGGGTCGTGCTCAATGCTCGCAGTGAAATAATCATGATCTGCTCGGCCCCTACCCAACGAGCAGCTCACCGATTGAGCAGATTAGAAAGTGAGTCCGGGCGGTATTCATCAGCTGCTCGCCGGTTGGGCCTATGCTCGTCATAACGCTGTGCTGTTTTGCCCGGCACAGAATCAATAAAGAAATGCAATCGGCTTTATTGGCCACTGGCTATGCTGTTATGCAGATGCATAATGGTAATCTAATGACCATCTGGCGGAGATGGACTATCATATTTCGTCGGCTCTCTACCATATGCATTCAGCGACGATGATGACTTTATAAAACATGTAATACATCGTATAGATCATTGCAGACCTCCTTTTTAATTCGATTTATGTCATCCCATTGTTCTCAGAAGGGCGTAACTGTCATTAGATGCACTCGCTTAACAATGAACCAATAAAGTGTAGTAGGTAGTAAATAAGTATTTTATAATAGCGTACAGATGGTGCACGGCGAAGCTGAAAGGTGCATTGTCAGCCTGTTGACTTTAATCACCACCGACGCCCGCTGACCTTTATACTATGGCACCTTCTATCAGTAAGGACCTTTACCATTTATTATAGATTTTCATACCACCACGCAATATAGGTCTATTATCAATGGAGTACACGCAGACACTCTTGGAAGAATACAATATGACATAATTATAAGGCAAACATTATGTGATCCTTTCTGACCAAAATGAAACGAAGTATCATCCTGTAAACCATCCAGTGAAGAGGGATATTTATACACATTACCTTTTTAAAGTAAACTGAATCAGATACAGGGTGACCTTCGTAATTCAGGCAGTAGAGCAGGGGATGTTTGAAAGCTGTTTTCCTTTGGGTAAGTCAAGACCAAGGGTCAATATCACCTTGCACTGGAGATAGCGCATGGTCTCGTGCCTCTCCTAAGACATAGAGGAAGACGACGGGGGCGTTCATGCCGTGTTGTGACATACAAAGACATGGGAGGGGTTCAAGATGCCTAACCAAAAACTGCTAAAACCCAGCATCCAACCCACACGCACTTTGCATTACAGTGCTTCTCAACCCTTCTATGTTTTTACACCGATATACCATATGGATCGATTCAGTTTACGTAACTAACAGTGTGCCTCTCTGTCTTCTTTTTTACACTATGTATCCGTTTTCACCTTACCTTTACATAGCATAACCCCTTCCCTTTTACCTATATTACAATGTATTCTCCAGTCGGTCTTTTGTTTGTATTATGTCAGAGTCTCTCTAATGTCTTTCTTCTCAAACCCCCAAGTCTCATTTTCCTTCTGTTTCCTTTCTCCTACCCTCTATATACTCACTAACCCTCCTCTCCCTCCCCAGACCCCCTGGCGCCCTGCTACACGTGCTTCGCGGAGCGGTTCCACCCCACCTGCGTTCTCTCCCAGGCTCAGGGACTTAACTCCTAGTGTCCCTCTCCGTCGATACCGCCAAGGTTTCAGCAAATAGCTCGGGACTAATTCTTATGTCTACACCATAGAAATCGATTGCTTTGATAAAACCCTTCTCTAAGCCAGCTATTCTCTTTGTATAGGCGAGTTCCTCTGTTGCCGCCATGTGCTTTTTCTTTGCCTTTCACTGCTTTGAATTCGCCTAGCACATTCACATCTTTGAAAGGAGAATTGGAATCTGGGTGTACCAATGAACGTAGTGCGTTTTATAGTTTATAGCTGGATACGCCCCTTGATTTAAATGGATTAAGATTGGATGTATTACTCTTGCTTGTGGGCGGAAGAAATGCCTTTATCGGTAAGACAACGTGTGGGAAGACTGAACATTAATGTCCTTTTACGGGGAGTTCTGTTAATGTTATATTCCTATCGTCAGCAATGGCTTAATTAGAAAACAGAAACACCTGCAAAACTCCCAACCCTCTTTGGATCAATACGACCAACCTTACACGTTGTCGCTAGTCCCTATGTCAATTTACACGCGGCATTTGTATATCAATAAGGGCTCACCATAATAGCTACATGTATACTTTAGCCGCAGGATCCAAGCACACGCTCAGTCCTTACCCAACCTAGGAACCCCACCCGCCTTCCCCTGGCGTCCCCCTCTAAAAGAAGCATGCCGCGTGGCATAATATCCAGCACGCGTGTCTGTCGTCGTGAGAGGATCGACTTGTGCGGTGGTGCTGTTTACACCTGTTGTTTACTGAAGTAAACAGATGACTGAGGCTGGCGAGAGCCCCCTGCCTACCTCTGCTCCCTGATGTGGTCAGTGTGTAGTAACTTTCATGTGCAAAGAAAAGCCTCCCCCGGCATGCCAATAATAAGAGGCCTGGCCCGGCGTGTGGCGGGACTGATTCACTTCTTTATTACGTCGACTCCTGGGCGGGGCCAACCTAAAAAACCCACGCTCTCCTTTATTCAAGTCGTGACTGCCTTCTTATCCGCGGCCATCAAAGGGAATCTTTCAGTGCTTGGGAAAAATCCCCCTGATTCACCAGTTGTTGACCAGGGCCACTCAATTTATTAAAAGTTTTATGAACAAATAATTCTCCTGGCGATTACTGATTGAACTTTTCCTGTTTTTGAAGAAGTAATAGAAGTGTAATCACAATGCATCAAACAATTTCTGCAAGAGTTTATTAATCTTGAGTTTAGAAATGCAAACACTGTGCTTAAATTATTACTAACTGTAGTTCTATTTATAACTCTATACAATAAGCAGAATCTTAAATACGGTACCTCGCTAAGATAGCGTATTATCCTTGTACTCAAATAAGGACAGAGCGAGTAACTACATGTAACTAAAATACGAACAGACCGGTATAATGGGAGAGAACCTAATTAATCAACTTCAGATAAATGTGAGATCGTTGACCCTCCAACCTGCGCCCTGAGGACTACTTTCTAAACAGAATGCACCTTTGAAATAACATCAACGTGTAGCTCAGTTGGATACAGTTTTAGCGTGGCCCATAGGGAATTGTGACACACCAACGAAGCGCCATGAGTAAAGTGAGTTGCTCAGGGGAGCTGCTCCCGGTTCTACTGTGTGCAGCTCGGACCAGGTCGGCCGATATCCCCCAGGTGGGTCGGCCCTGATGAGATCATCCTGCGGGAACCTTCACCCGACACCGCCCTGATCCCCTCACCACCTAATGCCGCCCTCCCCTGGAGCACTTTGAGGTGGCCTGGAGATGCTTACTCCCAACTGTCCACTGGTCGGATCCCACCCGCCATCCACTTTGATGTTTGTTTTCTGTGGTCCTCACCTCCGACGCCGCCTGTTTTCCTAGACCATGGAGGAGGCAGTGTCATGTTCAGTGGTTCCTCCCGCACCCACAGGTGGCCGGGCAGGTACCTTATTACTGGAGGTATCTTGAAAGCACCCACTGTTTTCTCTATGGGACTGTCAAAATACGCATTGGTATAAACTCGTCCATCTAGGATTTCCTGGATGTTTAAGGTGATGGTTGTTGCGCAATGTACCCAACAAATTATCTAATGCATCTATACTAGTAAGCTTTTGAATGCGTTTTTCCTATCGTATGCGGCATCATGGAAATAAAGAAATCTAAACATATAATACTAACATGCCAGCAACTCGAAAGTTTATTCTGTCTGAACCCCTTCTCCTAAGAAAACTGACCCAACAGGTGCACCTAGACAAATATTTAGATATATAATAATTATAAATGTTTCAACAATAGCAAAATCTGGCGGCTCTCAGGAATTGGGACATTCATATCAATAACTAAAATACTGGATCCCAGCCATCTGTGGCCCAGTATCGTTCATGCAATTGTGATGAATCGAAGGCCATTCCATGATTCTAGGCATGAAAATAAGAAGGTTAAACGTTGGCCATAATTATTTGTAAAAGATGTAGAATGAATCCCTATGATCAAATTGTTGAATGATATAGTGAATTACCTGGTAGGAATGAAATAACATGTCGATACAAAACTGAGCATGAAAGCACGAAAATGTAAAGAAAGCATGAAACTGGAAATGACCTCTGTAAGGGTCAACTAGGTCAAGTGATTGTAACTGACCCATAGGAAGCCACTTGAGGCCATATAAAGCATGAATTTGCATGAAATAAACAGTTCCTTTATGGTACTTACGGTATTTACATCTCTTTCTTCTGGGAACGAACAGCCTCTAGATTTAGACAGTTAAGGACTATGGTGTACGATGCACAAATAGCAGAATTAGGACCAAGTTAGGGTTAAAGGACTTATAGGAAAATAGGCAGCATGAGGCATGAGAATGGGAACCCAGGGGCACAAAAACGGGAACAAAAGAAGGGCGACTATGGGGAATGTCACGGGCAGCTGGCCAACATGCTACCACCCCTTTATCTTTGGTGACAACCCGACCATCATCCCCCAGCGTGTGCCCTTGAAGAACTAGTAGCACGATAACACATGATCTGGCAGCAACCCCCCCCCCCCCCATAACAACCCAGAACCAGAGAACTGTGCCGGGCCCACCCACAAACTATCCCAAGTTCCATCCACCCTCATGCGCAAGGCACAACTCTGAGACACACGGCCCCTTGCCAAACTCCTTGTACCTGGCCTGCAATCCTGCAACCCAGCCCGGAATTCAAGCGAGAGCCCGTAACAACTCTTGTACAGCAGGGAAAGGTTGGACCATGACTAGAGGTCGACCCCGAAAATGGAGAAGAAAACCCAAACCCCATTTCCCATTACAAAATGTTGAAAAGAAACTCCGAAATTCACTCTACCACCGGGTGATGTACAACAAAAGGGTATACACTATTGACTGAATAATCGAATGCGCTGATAAGTGGCAATGTTTACTTCTTTGGGCCTTTGAAAATAGCAAATCAATAATCAATGCAATTACAAAGAATCTCTGAATCTATAATTGAGCTCATACATTATGGCACTGTTGGGTTGGAGCTAGATTAGCCCAGCATCTCCTAAAGTAGACCATTCATCGACCTCATTTACCTCGATTTCCTTGGTTTAATTAAGCTTAATTAATACCCCATAGTAACCGGCATGGTTTTATCTTGATTTAAACTTGATACATTACAGGAGGCGCCACGTTGCCTTTTTGTTATTGTTGTACTAGTGTCAGTGGGCTCAGAATAGGGTAGGAAGACAAGTGAAGGGCTATAGAGAATGGAGTAGTGTTTGGAGTACTCCAGGGTTGATGAATTCCCTGCCAAGCCCGTCTAAGTGAGCATGCGCACTGGCCCACCTGTGGTCAGTTACTATGGCAACGAGGTAACGTGACTGGTCAGTTCGGGGCACGGGCAATGTGGTCAGTCTAAGGAAGGGAGGGATTGGGAGGAGAAGGGCACCTATAACACCTGGGGCCCTCCGACGTGGGATACGTTACCTCACTCAATTAGGATGGGATAACTGTGGGCGGGCCCCGGGCGAACACTTCTACCAAGGGACAGCCCATGGGACAGTTCTTTTCCCACTGATGAGAGAAAGGGAAAAAAAGAAATTTTGAATGAAGTCAAAGCTGCGGGTTGTCTTCCTACCACAGCCATCTTATCGGCTACAAAGGGAAAGCATTGGGCGACGCTCGTTAAGAGAATAATTGGAAATATTCAACACCCCGCTGCTGAATATTCCACTCTTCGTGCTAAGGCAGCTTAAGTGTTCCCCGCTAAAAGATGTTAACCTTCAATAATTCACACGTCTGTATCTAACTGCCACCCTTGTCTTTCCTACCAAGAACTCAGTTTTTATCCCTGACTGCCTGCAGCAGATACCAAAGTTAGTACGGGAGGTAGGCAAGTTGTTCCCATAATTAACAGCGATAACATAGGGTCTAAAAAGTACCCCTACTTTTTACAGTGTGAAGACACAGCATAGAAGATAGCAGTAATCAATAAACTAATAATGAGTAAATAACGCATCTAGCCCTTGGGAGTTGTGAGCCGTCAAGTAGAGCCTTATCAGTACAATCCCAATCCCTAAGGTTTTATTCGAGAGACATTTGTTTTATCTAAATGTACCTTTTTTGATTGTGCATTAGCACGTGTGTTCATTGCGTTCTTCCATCACATGAACTCAACTAGGTTTATGGTGAGGATCTGGCATTTTTGGCACCATCCTGAAGGAATCACGATTAGTGAGAAAAGTAATCATTGAACCTCTATGTGGCTTCCCTGATTATAGACTTTTATCCCGGGATCTTTTATTCTAAAGCTGAATACTAATAGAGATGAGAGGTATTTATCAATTTCGAAAATAAACATGGTAAATATATATTTACCGTTACAAGCCATATCAACCTGATTAGAGATCTATGCTCAAACTTGTATGGGTTCATATACCATGAGGCATTCTACCTAGTATATACCCAGCCAAGGTGCGACGTAATGGTCACAATATGCAACCATTATTTTTTGGGTTTGTCTATTCCGTACTAAACTGTCACATTATTTTACATTACTGTGACCATCTTATTAGGTTAGGCGTCAGCCTAACCTTTGAAAACAGAATGTTATTGTGACATCCTGATTAAAGGAGGTCTCAACCACACCTAAACAAAATGTTATTGTGACATTCTTATTAAGTTAGGTCATAATATTAGCCTAATGAATAACATTACAAGAAGGTTATCAGAATATCACAATGTAACATTGCAGCAGTTGGTTGCAGCGGCGTTATTGGGTGTCATCAAAAGAATGTCACTGCAACCTAACAGTGTAACATAACAAGAATCAATCCAGAATGTTGCTGCAACGTTATTAGAATGTCATATCCTTGGCTGGGATACCATTAGTATCTAGGCCATAGGCAGGTCCATACGTTGGCATTGGACAATGACAGCGATATATAAATATAAAACCAGCTGAACTTTAAAAAGTGAACGTGCAATATAAATGCGAGTAGGCAGAGAAGTGTCTGTAAAAATGGGGTACTGAAAAACAGAAGAAAATTTGCGTGCTTTCCCCAAATACAGCCAATAGCACGAAGGCTTCACTCCACTGATTTCCCCAAAGGTTGCAGCACGCAGGAAGAGGATGTGAAACATTGACGCTGTCCTGTGCCTTCCTGTTTGTAAGCAGGCAGGTTTTGTCGCTGAATTATTCAGTAGGAGAGTGGCGAAAAACGCACACCTAGGCCCCAGGGGACGTACAATATAAATAGCAAATTAAGTAAAAGCTACAGTTGTCGGTTAGGCTAATTAAGCTGAGTAATGTGAACTCATTTCTCAAGTGATAATAGAGATGGGTGGGCCTGGCCTCGAAAGGTAAGCTGCCGTCTACCCCTGGCACCCTGGGAGTGGGACACTTCGCCTGGTGCCAGGTGTCGATCAAATTAACCTGATTGATGAGAGAACGGCCCCGTCACAAATCCTGTCGTAATCAGCCTTAACCTCATGGGGTCCGATAATTGTGTTTAGAGCTATACCACCACCATATTTTACATGTAAATAGGCCTTGCCATGTGTACATAAAATATCCTGTTTTTTTCGGAAACGGATGGGTGTGTGTATTCAATATTCAATACAAATATAGAAAGGTAGAGCGCCATGTGCAAAAAACCACTCCATATGGTAGGAATACACAATATATGAAATATTAATATATCCAATGATTGTCACTCTGATAACATTATAACGTAGGCCTACATACTAGCATGCACTTACAATGCTACTGCTCCTCGCTTATACAGAATGCTAGAGGACATATTTAGCATGCATGAAGTACCCCATTTGTGAAGGCACGACGCGTTTGGACAAAGCATGCATGTATAATATACCAATTGTGCGGGTGTGAGTTTGGACCAGCCCCAGGCTCAATGTAAAACCGAGTAATTGTTGATCCCTGCCTTGCAGGCTGCGACATGACCAGCACAACAAGGGCCAGGCGCAAAGCCCCCATTCACTCTACTACTGACAGCCAGCGGCCAGTCGGCAGGGGCTAAAACGACCAACGCCGTCGAGCATTCAGTCCCAGGAACAATTCCATCAGGCCCCCCTTCTTTCAGATTAACATCCACTGGGGATTATGTGAGGGTGGGTCGGTAAGGGGGTTGGTTGGAGGAGTGGTTGGTAAGAGGGGTCTGTGTGTACGAAAAGCCCTGGCGCAGGCAAGGCTGACTGGTCTTCGGCCTAATGGTCCAAATGGTGCAGGTCCAGTCGAATCTGTCAGCTACCAGCGGAAGCTTTCCATTAGATGTTTCGAAGCATGCACATGCTGGAAATAATTGCCCATCAAGTCGTGGAGGGTCCTGGATGCAAGGGCAGCATGCAAGGTAGCAGTGGTCAGTTGCTGCACTCATTCAGTTCGGACACTGTATAACAAAACCTCATACACCTTTTAATCGCTTTCCATGAAATGTTGAAATGTTTGGGAGTTTCTGTGCAAAGTGTGTCCAGGAAAAGGGCAACCACAGTCAATTCCAATAACCTTTCAGCACGCGATCTTCGGCATCATACTCATATTATTCGCTAAGATGGCATAAACAAAAGAAAGTTCCGTGAAAAACGAATGGGGACAGATTGTACATAGACAGATGAACGGAAAAATACCTCCATGTAGAGAGAAAGTAATTGACTGATAAAATGTCTAACTCGCATAATCGACAAAAATGTAAACGACAGAGATAAAAGGGTCATGAACGACCTCTCTGATTTCCTCAGTCGTCTATGGTATCAGGCATGTAGTCAGGCAATGAGGTACAAAGTCATAAATATATGTACTTGTTGTCCTGCGGGTTCCCAACCTCACGAGAAATGGCTACAATTCTAGTCAATTAACCTTATCCTTTGGGCGCCAATATGTTTAAATTAACTAGATAAGTAGAAAGGATTATGAAACACGCATTTTGGATTTAAGCAATACGTCGGTATAGACCATTATATGATATGAAAATACAAGGTGAACCTATGTCATTTAAAAGCATGGAAGAAAGCATAAAGAATGTTAGAAGATATATAGCATCAAAGCACTTAAATGCCAGGATCTAAGTCAACCTCTCACACTACTGCCTCAGCATTCCTAACCTTCCCTTAGGAAAAGCTGAGATCAAAAGCCAATAGAAATGGAGTAGGACTTAATAGAGCAGCGGCTAACAATCATATGTCAGTTGGGATCAACCCAGATTATAGGGCCTGATGTCTTCCTTCATCCTCCACGAGACTCCCCCAAGGCAGAGGCTGTCAGGACGTCGTCTTGACTGTGAGAGCGGGGAGAGCCCAGGCAGGGATCAAGTGCTCCCAGTATATACGGCCAGATCCACCGCAGAGCTCCTCCTGCTTGGGCCCAGGGTATAGTGTGCGGAATAATCCGGTTTTCGGGGTGACATGATGTCAGATTAATTCCTCTTCAATCTATATCACGTTAGTCCAGGTGTAAAAGAGAAGACCCTAAATGGTGGGTGTGCGGCGGGGCAGGATTGGAAAAGGGGTGGTGTGGCCTGAGATTGGGAGTAGGGAAGGGCTGCACCCTGCACCCGGAGAGCTGACGTCAATGAAGACGGAACTGTGTGCGCCCCGCCGAGCATAAGGGGGAGAGCGGGGCAAATCTCATGCCATGTGACGAGAGGGCTAAGGGCCTAGGAAAAGGACAACATGCTGGTGGTAATAGTAGTAAGATGGTTGAGACTGTTTAGTATCGAACCAGTACTGTTCGGACTATGAGAATGTCTTGTACTGCCAGCCCCTAACCCCCCTGTCATCCTCCCAAGGCGGTCAAAAACCGGTCATAAAAGTGAAGCCCTTTACCCGGGCTTGGGGATCAAACCCACCTGGATCCGCGGCCAGGCTTCGGCCATTACTCGGCTAATGGAGTAGTCGCTCGGCAAGCAGGTCGACCGGCTTCCCTCATGCTCCCCGAAAAAAAGATTACCTGCCGGAGAGGAATAATGCAATTACCGCTGTCTTTATCAGCTGGCGTAAGAAACCACGGCTACTGCGGGCTTCGGGCGGCCGGCTGACGTCAACTGTCAGCGCACCTCATATTGTCTGCACGCATTAACCAGTGAAATCTTTACTCAAGTTACAACAGACGGGGTTATTGGAATTAATAAGTCTCTCCACTGCGCCAAAAAAAAAGACCCACACGTATCATATTGAAAATGTCAAATGAGATAAGGAATAATAGCGTATTTACCTGGGTTTTCATTTCAAAAGAGTAGTAATAACAGCATTTCTATAGAGACCCATGCAGCTATAGGACCATTTGAAATATCAAGTTACTTAATCTTTGTTACATCAACGCTTTCACAGTAATGTGTTGTATTAATATGATACTGGGAAATCCATGTATCTAAAAAAGATAACGTCTGGTATTTCAACATGAAAGCCTCTTATTAGTCAATAACTTATGCTCCCAGATGTAGATATTAAAAGTCACATATGTAGTATCGCAAAACTGATTTCGATTGTTAACAATGAATGAAATATCGACTTGGTTTCCATTTCAAAAAACGGTTAACTTGTAAATCAAAAAGGGCAAATTGCATAACAAAATACAATTGGATGATTAAGTCCACATAAAATACGTGTATATAGAAAGAGAAGTTATCCGGGAATTCAATCCACATATTTAGTCAACAAATTAAAACGGGTCTATGGAAAACTCCTTCAACTAGAGTAATGAGGAAGTGACGTCAAATGTGCACCAAAAAAGGCCCCTTCTACTCTTAACCAGCAAAGGCCGAAAGAGACCAAACCTCTATCTTCATCTTGGCTCTGCCCACAGATCTCCCAACCTAGCCCCTCTTTCTGCCCCCCCTTCAAGACGTATCCATCATTAATATGCCTCTTTGTCAGCCGACCAGGCCTTTCAGCAGTCAACCTGTCTCCTCTTTGAAATGAAACATCATCCAGATGAAACTGCGTCGTCGGAAAGACAATTTCAGTGGGAGGGCTTGAGGAGAAGTCCTCCTTCCCCCGCGCCATCTTAGAAGTCTGTCTGCTGGTGGCCGGCTTGTTTTCCTTGATCACTGATCAGAATCGAGTCGTCAGCCTTTGGTCGGACGGGAACCAGCAAGGGGCCGGCGACATACGAGCCGACTATAAATACCGGGACTTGGACGGTTTTACGACACCGGAGAAGGCAGGCAAACATTTTCTCTGGATTAGCCGGGTGTAGGAACTGTCTATTGCGGTTGATAAGCCATTGACGCGGGCTCCATTTGGCGGGCTTTGATTCTAACCCAGGAACTACTCGATACAAATCCTCCCCGGCAATTGCTCAATGGGTAAAGCCGAGCTGCTCGCCGACAATGGCGGGCTCGCTCCGTCTCCGATTGCCATTACGGTAAATGACAACGTAAATCTACGTCTAATATAAAACATTAACCCCCCTCAAGGACACGAGGCAGGTGATAGGGCTTGGAACAGACATGAGGGTCACCGTGTGGAGAAATGTTCTTTAAAAAATGTCTTCGCACGTCAATGTCGAAAGTTCCACTTAGGCCATTATAGTTAATTGTCATCAACGTTAACAAAGGCGGCACTGCTAAGCGGGGCCCTAAAAACAATGAGAGCAATTACAACCTAAAGCACTTAATATTCTAATTAAGGCAAGTTTGAAGGCGGTGCGGCGCACACGACAGGGGCGCTGGGGGATGTTGAGTCCTTCTGACAACGGCAGCCAGTGCCAAGTGAGAAGTTGTTTGGCGCCTTCAGTGCCTGACCCCTGTCGTCTACACCCTGTCACCGACAGTAAATGGCGCTGTCAGTCGCCCAACCCTATCATGTCGACCCACGTCGAGGCACCCATGACGTATGCATAATGGCCGACGCTTTAATCCCCACCCTAGCAACAGCCGCTGGTGGGCGCCACCGAAAGAGTGGGACTGAAAGGGCCCTAAAATCCAGGAAATTATAGGAAAATATCCCTAGCAACGGAGTGGTATCTCCTAGAAGCCAGAGCATCTGGCTTGTATCGCTACCCTCAGCCAGCGTCCATCAAACTCCGCGGGCATGTCTTTTTACCCGCTACTCTCTAGGGGGTCGGCTTGATCACTGCCAGGGATTTGGCAGCACTCCCAATATGACGTTCCTGAACAGTGGTCAGGGGAAACTTCTTCGTGACTAGCCTAGAAAGAGCTGTTAAGCTTGTCGGTAACGCGTCTCTGTCAACTCTAAACCCTGCCTGCCCTAAGCCTGTGGCTACCCAACCCTAACCCATGCTACCCTACATCTCGTGGTACCACCGTCCCCGACACTGACCTCACGGACGTGCCGGTCTGCACAACTCGTTCTTCATAACGCACACGCAGCAGTTTATCGTGCTGCGTGCGTGTTTCTCTTTGCGTTTCCTTGTCTTGTGTGACATTCGAGGATAAAGCCCTCAGGTGTGTACGTACACGCATGTAACCTTTTGAAAGAGGGAGGACACAGCAATGGCCTATTGGTCCAATACAATACAGCGAAGCAGCGATGAAAAGGATGGTTCAAATAAAACATACACATAGTATATATATTTGAATTAGCAATCAATGTTAGATTATATACATATTATTATCATGGTCGCCTCATATATAAACAGGCCCAAAGAAAGGTTAGACACTGTTAACATTTCAGTTTCCCCCTGGGTATGAGCGTGGAGTGGGAGCAGCTCACAGGCTCTCTACGTGTGGCTCGGAGCTGCTCGGAGCGGGCGTGAACCCGTTGACAGAGCCGCTGATTCTGCGCGACACGCTAAGGCCGTTTAATGGTGAAGTCGTCCTGTCGGCGGTAACCAGTACAAAGCCGGGCTCCAGCTTCCCCTATCGACCCTGACAGCCCCCTGCTGGAGCCAAGAAGGCGCCCGGAGCACACTGGCCACAGCCATTCTGTCGCCAGTCACAGCCAACTTACTCCAGTGCCCTCCCGGATTTTACGTCTCCAGGCCAGGCCGTGGTCACAATGCCTTCCATCCTTGGCTTTGCTACATTTGAAGGCTTTAATATTAGCACTGTCTTAAAATTATTTCTATTTGACTGTACATCTGGGCACGTACTCGAAGTTCAAATTGACTTCGTCTTGATAGTCTCTCGGTCCTTATATCAACCAAAAGAATCTCAAGAAATTTAAATGCACACTAACTAGCCTACAGGAAGCTTGATCAGTGAATCCTGTGTGTCTGGAACTTCCTTTGATTTCACAAAAAAGAACTGAAATACTAAATATCTTTGAACGACCTATTGGAACTCCCCTGGAATCCCCTTTCACCTGACAGCTTGGTACACCCCCGTTAAGATGCCCAACAGCTACTCGCCCCTTTCTCCCTACTCTAATTATTTTAACGGAAAATGCGTGCAATTTTATGATAAATGACAGTGCATAGTGCATCAATTTTGCTTTACAGTTGAAGGCCTATGATCCTCTTGATTTGATATGTGGTTGTCGATGGGCGTGGCTTTCTGTTGAGGGACAGCGTAAGGGGTTCTAACTACAATTCTATTTCCCCCCTATATTCCTATTGGTATGGCCTTTTTCTCAGTTTTCTCTATTGGAGCACTGTGCTATACACTTTATAACAGTAAACTTGCCCCTTAGTGCCTTTTTACCAGAATATGTTACTCGGTATCTGACTTGAATATGTGCCTGTTCAAAAACAGAAACATTCTACAAGTAAACCTTATATTATTCTACTTGTCAGGCAAACAACCACGCTTTTTGTAATGTAAACATTTCGTGTGTAACCTAGGGCATCATCCTTGGTCTTCAAGGCCGGGACAAATAAAGCTCTTTGTCAATAGATGTGCATGCTGGCATGCAGATTGAAAGCAAAAGCGGGTATATTGAAACGCAAGCTACGGCTTTTTCATAATCATCTGTAACTCCAAGCCTCAAGTTAACAACCGTGACTTAGAAATACACACGTAACGTTATGCAGGCAACAAATAATTGATTTTGAAACGATATGATACAAAATGAATAACCCATACCTTAACACAAAGATTGCCCAAATCGATTAGATGCAACCTAACATGACCCGAACAGTATACTACCATATATGGTGAAATGTTGTGTCCTTATCGTAGCTCGATTCTGATCATCTTACCTGTATTTCATGTCAGCAAGAAATTATGTAGGATTTTACACAGTGAATGTTATTTGTATTAGGTATCTCATCTAACGTGCTGGGTGTTATTATATTACATGCTGAAATGTATCCTTATGATAACTCGAAACTAACGATTTTTTGTCAACTTGAAGTAGTATATGGTTTCCCACATTATATGTTTCTTTAAAAGTAGCTTATTTACCGCCCCCATCCTCCTTGCTGCAATACCTGATTAGAAAAAAAGAACTAACGATCAACTGATCAAAAGAGACACTTTCCCGGTGAACCACTCCTGTGGCCTCGATGGGTAGGGAGGAGCCTCCTAGCGGAGAGAACGGTTATCATTAGACACGTGACAGCCCTAAGGACTCTCTGCCCGCCCTTCAGGGGGCGTTGCACCCTACACAGGCGGTGGCGACACACAGTGGGAGGCTGAGGAGTCTTTTGCAAGCCAGGCCTACCTGAGGATTCCCACATTACCTGTTTGTAAACAGACCTCAGGGGTGGTTGTTAATCGGGCCACCTGTGCATGTTTAGATGGCCTGCTCCTACTCCTCCTCTTCCTCCTCCAAATAACGGGCACAATACTGTATATCTCCTAGTCTCTGTTTCTCTAATCCCATATTCAGTATAATGTTACACGGCCATATTCTAGTTTGATAATGATGCAATCGAAACGCAATAAATAGAATGTGATAAACCCATATCCCTGTTTTTGCAACATAGTTATTGAAGAAGAAAAGAGAACATTGCCATGTATGCATTATGTCCAATGTGATCACATTTCCCCTGTTTCTTGGCACACGTATCCCAATTGTCAATTAGCTGCAGAACAAGCCTATCATTTTAAATTGGATATCATGTAAATCATGCTTCAGCACTGAACATGTCGTGACAGGGGCGCGTCATGTCATTGCAACCCGGAAACAACATCCCAACGAACCCTAAACATGGGAGAAATGGGCGTGGACCCTTTTTTGAAGGTTTGCAGGAACTGATCAAACATGGAACACGCTTTTAATCAGGCTTGACACGATGCAGGCGGCGGATTTCGCAGGGGATGGCCTCCTTCGTTGAACCTGCTTTAACAAGGTCTTGGGCCAGAGCTGGCAGTGGATCAATACCAGGAGAAGTGCTATCTATTTTATCTAACACGGCTGACACTCCGGGCTCCTCCTGTACACTGCCAGGGGTAGGTCGTACTTTGACTAATAGTGGAAAGCAAGGACGTAGATAAGCAATAAGACGGCAGGAATTTTTATTTAAAAAATTAGTCTAGATGTACAAGTGGATTCAATTGATGTTTTACCTAATACATCATAACTTCATCCTCATTTTAAGGATTACTTTGAAACCGCAGGCGAGGGTTAGGACCGTTCTGCGGGAGTACTATTTATATTCACGTGCTGGTCGATCTCCTAGGGCTCTTTTAGATTAAAAGGGGACATTTATGTTCCCCTTGCTTACGTATATGTCTGGCGCTTAGTGATCAATAGCACTATACTGATATAACTAGCTGATGTAGTTCGCATACTACCCAGGCAATATACTATATACGAGATACCAGCTTGATAGATGTTTTCAACTCACATCCACCTAGTTTATACGAGCTATATTGGCAAAGACATATCATTATGACAACCCCTGTACAGTAACCCGGGGAACACGATACCTGGCGATATAATTCCCCCATTTATCCAAGCGAGCCCAGAGCAATAATCAATAATGTGCCTCTACGAAGTTGGTATAGCAGCGAAGTGAAGGTATATAATATGTAAATCTACATTACTTAAACTCAACTTGCCTGGACTGTGGAATATGTATGTACGTGTAGCAGTGGCCTCATTTCTTCAGCTTAGATCGACAGATGATGGTGGGAAACTCTCCTCCTCTCTCTCTCCAGCAGCACGGTGTCAGTGAGTGTAAAATCCCGGGCTTGGATCCACTCGGTACAGGTGTGTTAATCCGTTGATTATTATACAGTGGGAGAACAAAGCCTGGCCGTGTATGGTGCTGGTGGTGGTGGAGTCACGGCCTCAGGTGTTCCCGCTAGGTGGGCCGTCACCCCGACACCCTGCCCCCAGCAGCCAGCTGGTATTCCCGATGAATATACACGTAGACTAGTCTAAAAGGGTGCAAGGTCCAACTGACCCCTGTGATTCCTCCACATCAACGCGCACCTGAGGCCCATACAGAACAGGTAAATTTGTGCGATTTGAGGAATGTGGGCAGCTTATGTATAAAGTCAGTGACGATGGTCAGGGGAGCGGTTGTTATTGGGGAAAACTTGTGTGGGCCTGTGTCCCTGTATATAGGTTTGAGAGCGAGGGATGAAGTTGTAGGCTGGGGAGAGTGTTAGTAGTTCCCATCGGTCACCCCTGGCCTCTGTTTCCCCGCTCTGACCACCTCGCCGAACACCATGACAGCCCAGTGTGTGTGTCCAGGCTGACCACTGACTGTGTCCACTCGGGCCCCAGCCATCCCCTTAACCCCCTCTCCCCGTAGCCTCCTCAGCCCCACGTCCAGTTTGTCTTTGGGTTTAGTTACCTGGCGGGTGCTAGAAGCCCATTGACTCGGGATCATGCCGCATCCTGTGGGGGTTCTCGGCCCACCTTGAGTGGCCGCATCTGACACCAGTGTTTGGGCGTTAAGCCCGAGTCAAGGCTACACGCACACAGACAAGCAGACCGCGGCCCCGGTTATGCATGCGTGAAGGGGACCCTCTCGGGTGTCCTTCAAAGACATCCCATTGTGAGCCGACACTGAATCTCACCACTGGTATCCATGATACAGTCGGACTGAAGGGGACAAAGATGCTTAACACCCGCTGCTTACTCAGGCCTGACTAATCCAAATGCATTACCTCAGCTGTCGGTTCGATTCTTCCACCCTGGGTCTGTACTCAACAAAAGCACTGTGAGACTTGTTTATCGACTGCAACTATAAACTGAGTTCTATTTTTAATTAAGGATTAAGAAAATTAATGGGCTGGCCTCTTTGAGCATAATGTGGGCCTGTTGGTGCATTTCATTAGTGTTCACTTCCCCGGGCTAGTCACCTGTCCGGCTAATTACCGAGGATTAATTAGCCACCCCGCCCACTTTCACTGTTTATCCACCACTACTTATCCCCCCACCCTAAAACCTCGGCCTCCCCTAAGCCCACTCAGGAGGCCTCAACGACAATACAACCCGGCCCGAGCAACCCCATCTTATGACCTTTTAGGCCCTTCTGTTTCTCGTACGGGTAATTAGAATGCATCCCACACATTCCAACCTTCTCCAGCCTCCCCGCCCGACTCCCACTCCCACACCTCTACTTACCCACTCCCCATCCCCCGCTAAGCCACCAACCTCTCGGATAGTGATATCAAATGCCAGCCAGTCGCTAAGCGCCCCCTCTTTACCCACTATTTACCCGTATCATCAACCCCTGCAACAGTTACCTAATTCCCAGGGACCATGCCGCCCCACGCTATCTTTCCACTCGAGGGCTCGGTTTCAGTCAGATCTGAGAAATCTTGTATTAATCCCAAGTGATTTCTGCACTGCCATTGTTGTCCATTGTTGACTAGCAGGTCGGACAGACCATGAACAGACTGGGCCTCCTTTGGTCCCATATGTGATGTCCATGTGCCCTTGCGGCCATTTGATGTTTGGTGCCCTAAGGCCCTAAGGGGTCAGGTTCTTTTGTGTCCAGCTCGTTGGTCAGTCTCTGACCACATGCCCCAATGGAGAGACCGTAGCCTATCAATCTAATTGAAAACCATTAGATTCGTAACACTCAGCAAATCCGGGGTCCCGAGGGAGGGGCTGGCAAGTCGGGCCAACCCCGCCCCACCAGACCCGATAATTTGGCGCACTAACAATAGCAGAACCAAGCCACCATTTTCTAATTATCCCATAATTTCAGACATTGAGCAATGAAATATTGAATAAGTGGAGTGACGATAATAATCAAAAGTCCTGATTAATGGTGATTCGGAGTCAGTTTATCTCTTTAATCTCTAGATAGATTAGAGCAATTCCCGCCTGAAACACGGCATATTTATGAGTTTGAAGCGTGTTTTTATGACACGGAACACAATATCATTGGACTCTAAAGGAGGTCGTTGGAAGCAGGCTGGATTGAGTGGATAATACCCAAAGGGTTTCTTTTCGAAGAGGACGTCTTGAGACCAACTTGTGCTGGCCTTTATACCGACAGGCTGGGTTTCTCTGACAAAGGTCCCCCGCTGGGGATGGCGTGGTGAGGTCTCAGAATGGAGTCAAGGGGCCCCTTGGTGTGAAGGGCAATAGAGACACTGCTGTCACCCATCACCTCTGTCACCCCCGCAGAGTGACACCCTGAACAGTTACAAGGCAGATTACACACCTCTCTGCGTCACAATAACTACTTTTACACTGTCCAGGCGTATGTAATCTCTTCGAGTGGAAAACAAATCTATATGCCCCCTAAGGGTCTCATAGTCGGAGAGGTTAAATGTGAACATTTATTCTTAACGTTCGGCAAATGTATAATATACGTCCGTATAATAACAATAATCTAAAATGTTGAGTCCGATTTCGGTCAGCCATTGGCCCTTGTTGGCCCTTCCTTGCATACGCCAAACTTCCAAGTAATACCATGCTATTTGGAATAATAATTTCTTTACCTGGATATGGGAATTTGGAATTGATATGCTTCACTTTTGATCTGAAAAGGCTTCCAACAAGTCCCCGTAGGCACTTGGGAATAATAAAGACCGGTCGCTTCAACCTCCCCTAAGAGTGCCAAATATAGAAATGCTATTGCTGTAAATGTGAGTTAGTGGCTGACTGGTTGGCCGTAGATGGCCTGACTGGTACCAGGCACGTGGGTTTTCTCCACCAAAGTGAATTAGTGAGACATCTAATCAATTATATTTCGTCGAGCCCTGTCGATTGCACTCCAACTGGGCTCATCAATATTCAAATACGGCTTTCCCTGCCGTGCCCTATTTGTGTCACACAACCGTATCTAAAGGTCGCCATGGGAACTACTTTGCTTTGATCACCAACCTAGAATTAGTTTTTTAATACCAAATGTCTAGAATAGGCATGATCGCATGCTAGAAACTGTTGATGGGCAATATTGCAAGTGAATTCCAATAGCTATTAAGTATCACATGAGAGTCAATGGCTTATTAGGGATGCCTTGAGCGCTAATTCTACCCTTCTGATCGTAGTGACCAGACTGTTGTTTTCATTTTCAAGCTAGCGCCTTATGAATGGTTAGCATCTAAAAGGTCATTTCATTTAATGCCTGTCACGCTCCTGTCGGTCATAACCTGAAGGCATAGCCAATAATCCCATAGATCTTGTACCAGTGTTCTGATTGGATGGCTGATGCTGCGATAGCAAAACGTACAACTGAATAAACTATGCTATACACACGGTATAGGCCTCTATGAGGTAGTTGGGGTACAGTGCGAGAAGATTGGGAAATGGATGCGAAATTAATGTAATATTTCTGGAGCGTGGAGTTGTCAATCATGAATAATGTTAAGGCAAAAGACAAGCCACTTAAAAGGGTAACGAAATAGAAGGCGGTGCAGAAATATAGACGTTGGCCCGGGAATTGGCAGTTATAGGGAGGTGAAAAAACAGTGCTGTTAGGTCGCGAATCGAGTATGTGTTCAAGGTTGTGTAATATATCACAAGTTCCTTTGACTATCGGGCCAGGAGCGGCCCACAACACCTGCTAGGCCTATAGGCCCCACATTGGGGGACTGCAACCAATGGCAGCCATAATGAGATAACTACCAAAGCCAGAGAGTCGTAAAAAGGTAAGAAATGCTTTCTCCTTTCCTCCCCCCAGTATGGAGATGAGCTCTAATCTGCCCACCCGCTTTGACTATCAGCGTATTCAGGCCCTAAGATGTCATTTCTCTGCCGGCAGACTTTGGGTAATTATCATTTATCCTGATCACTTTCTTTTGTTCTAGTACTGCATGATTCATTCTCACGTAGAAAGCCCATCTGCTACCCGACTTATGGTGCTAGCTTACGGGGGCTGTGAGAATCACCTGTCATTGCCACAGTTGCTCACCATTTTTACAATGCAGTAGGACCTCTAGGATCGGTTTCATAGAATGTCTTGGATCGATTTATGGGTCTTTATAGCTAGCAGCTTATAGATTAATGACATGTTATTGTTTGGCGTCTGCTCCGCGTCTATACCATCCGGCCAGAAGAAACACCAAGTGTTTCATACTGAGCTGCTCAAGCATAAGAACGGAGCTGATCGCAAATAATATATCTATATTGGGGCTCTGAATAAAGCCCTTTGGGCTGGAGCCTGCAAGGGCCTTTTGGCTGGCGGTGAAGGATCTGAGTCGGTGCGAGCGGCAGCAGCGAGCAGGTGGTTGGTGCGAGCAGCTCGCTACCTATTTAACACGGGAGGCCGGGCGAAGAAAGACCCTCCCGGTAACGTCGTACGGTGCATCGCCTCCCACCCAGGAGCTTGTCACTTTCTGGTTTCACGCCCCATTACAAGACTCGGATGCCCCTGTCTGATTCCCTCTTTTTTGTCAGAAGATTATCTCCATGCTCATCGATTTGTGGCGCTCTGAAGAGATTCCAAGGAGCGCCGTAGGCTTCTCTTTTTTACATCGCTTGTGTATGGGGAAGTAGTAGTATTGTCTCAACCACGGTGGTCCTTGGCTGGCCTTGCAAACCTAATCACTCTTTTTTTACGACAAATCTTCCCAAAGAAAACTTGAGGTGTGCTATTACACAGAATCTTGCATTTGAAAAGGATTCTTTTTAAATAGTTATCATCAATTACGATGGCATGTTATACCCTGTTTAGCCATTGCTGATAATATTTTATTATCTAGACCTAGAAAGTTAAACCCCAGGTTACATAATGCAGGTAAATACCTCTTCCCCATTTTAACCAAACCTTCTGAGAGTTTAGGCTCGGTTGTGCTGATCAAAGAGTTCAGAGTACTACTTTTCAAATAGCCCTTGGATATGGACGATCGAAAAGTTCCGAAGAGACAATTGTATTGGCATGACGTCAAAATGTAATTCAAACATTACCGGTTTAACTCTACACATAGGAATAGTGGCACGCTAACGATGCATTTTACAATACACGCAGCAATCTACATAGTGTATCAAATCTGTCCATATGTCAAACTAATGCTATTTGTATTTATATGCCAGAATCATAATGAGTATAGTGTTTTTGTTTGCAATGCTAGTTTATAGCTGTATGTTCTCTATCCTAGAGATCATCTGTCCTAAATAGTTTCTAGCACTGTCACCTATATAGCTATACCGCACGACACCTTACCTAGTGTAAACACTCCTTTAGTTCAAACCCTAAGCCGCCATTTCCTGGGCAACAGGCAGGTCTGCTGCGTATCCGGAACAACTTAATGCAGCCTCCCCGATAGGGCCATAGTTGCAAGCCACCTTGTTTATTCTCTACGACTGAGTCGTCATAATACCCCTGGCGCGGTTGTGCTACCTTATCACGCTTATCGAGTCTTGGAGCAAATGAAAAGACCGAAAAAAGGCAAAGCAGGGAGAATTGGCAATTTCAGGGGCGGTGCAAAGACGAACATCCAGGCTATTGTTTATGGTTTACGCATTCCCCGACAATACTGAGAGAAGAAACTTTCCAAATGTGTTTTGTAAATTGTGAACATATTGTAGCAAGCCTTGACATAATATGAAAGGGAATTGTGTGGGAGATCTTTGTGAATAAATCAAAAGTTTGTAGTTATGATATAACGCCTTATCAAAGATGGAGGAAGTGGATACAAAATTCTGGGCGAGTATCAGTTTATTTCCTCTACTCTCAAAAGACCTAGTTAACTGATTAAGTATAATGCAATGATGTGAAGGGGTTAGAACATTGACTGGTTTCGCTTATTCCTACGTTTATTAATGCGATAGGAAGTCAATGACCCTTTTCTATCTTATCTAAATTTAGGCATAAGGAAATCCAATTTTTAGTGACTCGAAATCAGCTGGCGCAGTGAAATGTAATAGGATACGATTTTTCAGTTCCGAAATGGATTTCGAATCAAATTAGCTGATTTGGAGCGTGCTGTTATGTTCCGATAAAACAGGCAGCTAAAAGAGATTCAATTCACACCGGCCTTAGCGTGGCTCGCCTCATATTCCCCTCTAAAAGATGCATAAGGCAGATTCCACTTTATTTTAAATGTGTCCAAAAACAAGAGAACTGAACTCATCGCTAAAACTTCTTCAGCTTTTAATTTGCTGCTCTAGGGAAAAGGAGGACCATTACTACCGTTCTGAGGTTGACAGTGCTGGGAGGGGACCTGCTGACCACTTCCACCTGTTCCCCTGTATCAGGTGACCAGTGGTCAGTCCCGACTGACCAGGGGGACCCGGCACCACACCCTGGGGAAATGTCCACCAGTCTCAATTAGACGCGCGCTTCATTACTGCAGTGGTCAGTGGCTAAAAACAATGAGGATTGGGAGGAGGGGTAATCACCCCCTAAGGTCCTAGAAGTCCATTGAACTCTTTTTTTCCAGCCACGGGCTACTCCCTTTAACAATTCATAGCCTCTGCTATTAGCGGGCTTAGAGCGGTCAGAGTTAATCCATTTGGAAGGGCAGTATGGGCATATTTTGGTCGGCGTGAAGGCAACATGGCCCTTATGGTTATAGGCTGTGAAAATATGTACGCTTTAGGAAAGCCATACTGGCCCAAACCTCTCTGAAGGAATAGTACATTGCAAGTCTTGATGGTGTTAGCTGCCGAATTATACATAGGCACTGCTATGCATGATGCTAGTATGATAGGTTAGTGAGCAGCTAGCTGTCTCAAGAAGTAGATGGGAACTGGGTAGGAAGTTTTCCTTGGAATGTAAAAGAAACTAGAATCGCGTGCAGCATATTACAAAGTGTGCAAGAACAGTTAACTGTCAGTATTGTCATCTGGCCTTCTCTCTCACCCTCCCACTCTCTCCCAGTCTCTCCTCTCCAACCCAGCTGCTCCCTTCCTCTCCTACTTCCCCTACTCAGCACACCCTCAATCCCCGTCCCCACCTCCTTCTGTCCCTCCACTTACATCACCGTCCAATGAGTTACGCCCTAAAACCACCAGATTTGACATCATCATCCCGAGCCCAGCGTGCAAACAGAGAAGGCCCGACGGCCCAGTGATGTAATCTTTTTGGTGGTAACCAGCCATTTGGCGCGCGGATTCCTTTTCGGTAAATATTTGCACGGGGTTTTCGTCACGCCAGCGACTCCGTTCGAGAGGTGCGGAGTCATTATTGTAGCCAAATGTCAAAACAGTTCTTACCTACTCCCCTCCGCGACTCGACAAACATTCTGAAGTGTGGGTGTCTAACTCATGGCTGACACAGGTATATAACTTAAGAGAGGCCAATATTAGTTGAAGTTGGCATTCCTGTTAAGAATCGATTTATCATCTTTTCACATTTTTGCAATATCAATTAAAGACAGAAGCTTTTAGAATCCTTTAGCCTAATGCATAGGATTTTCTGAAAATGATGAGTGTAGTATCTTATTATTTCTTTCATTAGAAACATTAAAATGTAACCATCGTTTTCTGTTCCTCCACTATACATGCATTCTTACACATTGGAGCAAACACTTGTCGTACCTAGAATGGCGTCTTTATCTTTTGAACACCTTGGTCATCAGTTGGAGCCAAAGTCATCAGGGAGTTTACCTATCCGCAGAAAATGTCATACAAAACAAGTGTTGTTTTTTCTTTGTACTGTACATAAAACATACCATGAAGGTTATGTTATTTTACGAGGGTGTGCACATTGAATGTTGCATGACGCTGCATAGGTTTGCTGAAAAGAGATATGATTAGTCCTGCAGAACAATCAAATCACATTAATTCAGGGTACCTTTGATATATCAAATACCTAGTAGTAATGCTAAACGTACTGTTTATTCCATTATAGCACATGCCATTCTAACAAATTAAGCCCGCATGCAGCTAAAGATGTAACAATCTAATTTTATCGAAACAATGGGAATACCATTCTCATGCGCAGCCAATGTCGCGTGCCCTACAAAAAGTGTCTCTGTGAGTTGTTTTCTTTTATAACCCATAAACTATCAAAGATTCAAAATACAACTCAGTGACACAAATATCCCGTATGGTCGGTTGCTGAATAAGACGGTGAGCCATTTTAATGCGAAGTATAAATCAAAGTGCTCTCATTAGCGACAAAATTAATTGTATTGCATGTTCAAGTAATCTTAAACTTTAGTCCATGTTCGGAACATACCACAGCCACATACTGTAAGATTAAAAAAAAAAATTATAGCAGATTAATTTGGATCTATCATCCTTCCCCTTCTGCATAAAACACAAAGTATAAAGCGTTAAACAGTTAAACACGTTTTTATACATTACACCCTGTTAAGACGCTATCCTACATACAGATGCTATCCAACAAAATCCAGTATCTGTCACTTAGCAGCAGTATAAAAATGCTATCCTACATACAGACGCTATCCAACAAAGCATTTTGTTGGATAGCATCTGCCACCTGCTGCTATCCTACATACAGATGCTAACCCATAAAGGAGAGGTGGTGTGGGCCGTATACCAGGTTGGCATTACATAACATGTCCTGGGGTCTGCAGCCCACCCTTATCTCGAGGGCCATTTGCCCACTTTCTGTATGCATACACAGGGTCTTCTTCACAGTCAGCCAATCAGAAGCCTGCATTTTATTTGGATATTTTTATACACACTCAATCGCAATATTATAGTTCCAGGGTATGGTTACTGTAGACCTAGGGTATGGAAAAGGTATGCAAAATAGGATAGGGTATAGGGCTCAGAGAATACCCAGGGTACAGAGTATGGGTGGTATAGAATACCCAGGGTACAGAAGTGGTATATGGGGTATAGAATACCCAGGGTACACAGGGGGTATAAGGGGTAGTATACCCAGGGCATGGATGGGTTTTTTTTTACGAGGGTAGTGTACCCAGGGTATGGAGGGGGTTTTAGGGGGGGTAGTTTACCCTGGGTATGGAGGGGGTTTTAGGGGGGGGTAGTGTACCCAGGGTATGGAGGGGGTTTTAGGGGGGTAGTGTACCCAGGGTATGGAGGGGTTTTAGGGGGAGTAGTGTACCCAGGGTATGGAGGGGGTTTTAGGGGGGGTAGTGTACCCAGCGTATGGAGGGGGTTTTAGGGGGGTAGTGTACCTAGGGTATGGAGGGGTTTTTATGGGGGTAGTGTACCCAGGGTATGGGGTTTTAGGATGTAGCAGGGTGGAACCTCGCGTGCCTGGCTTGAGCTACAGTACCCTGGGTCTCCACAGACCATACCCTAGGTCTAAAGTTGCAATTTATCTAGACCCAGGGTCTTTGGTGACAATAGCCTGGGTCTATTTTAAAATATTGAGCCTTATTCCCTTGTCCTTGTCTGGGTCTCCTTATGCAGACAAATTGGTACCCACTCCATACCCCTGGATACACTACCTCTCCATACCCTGCAGCTGGGTACACTACCTCTCCATACCCTCCCCCTCCCCTTCCCCAAAGGTTTTGTCACTTAGCATCTCTTTGTGGCTTAGCATATGCAGTGGATGCTAAGTGACAATTGTTATGTCACTTAGCAGCAATTTTGTCGCTTAGCAGCTTGTGCAGCTGCTATCCTACAAAAAGATGCTAAGTGACAAAATTTTGTTGGATAGCATCTGTATGTAGGATAGCGTCTTAACACACCCCCCTATATATTCGTTCATAAACTCGCGGGTTTTGGACCGTAGAATCCTATAGGGACCTGTCAGAGAGAGGCTTGTCATGCGAAAGGGCCTTAGGGTGTACATGCATGCATGGAAAGATACCTGGAAAAGCTGTCAGCCTATGTACATTATCTATAGTACATCTTGCCACGTCTCCGATCACGCATGTGATCTGTCGGATCTATGACTTGATGTACCTCCTTTAAGGTGAAAAGCAATGGATTCTTCTCAGTTGACACATTGTATTTCAGGCCTGCCATAGTGTCTGGCACTATTGTAAAAAGGTGTTAGAGACTCACCATCTATGAAGAGGCGTTCCTTTCGAGGTTCAATGAAGTGCATGGAACTGTTACTTCTTTGAGTGGTACTGCAATGTCTCGTATCTAGAACAGATCGAAAGAAAGCATTCAGAAACACGGAGGGAAAGAGAACAACTTCTTTACGTATAAACTAAAGAAAGAAGCCAATATCATTGTAAATTCCTTATGAGAAAGTTAAATAAAAAGCTTGATATGTAATAGGTGGTTCGATCCAAGCTGTTTGAGTGAGATGGAAATTTCCAAATAGATTGCAATAGCCAATATGCTAACTTACTTAAATTTAGACTTATAATTGCTTGACTCTATGAATTTAGACGACTGTAATACCACTAAGGTCCTGACCATCGTGCTCAGAGGCGATAAGGAAACGACAAAAAGGGACCCTCTTCATTCTCAGTAAATACCCTTTCCCAGAAAAGCCAAGGAAACCCTGCAAAAGTCCCTATAGTATTATTTGCGTGCAGGGCTGCATCGGAATGATAAGGACATCATGAAGACAAGACTGTTTCTCCGTTGGATACCTTAAGCCCGACATTAAACTTTCAATTCAAGCTCCTTCTGGCCTTTTTATCCAGAAAGGTACTGTGCATGGGTTGCATGCGCAACAACAGCTTAAACCCTTCCCCACCAGCGATTATGTCACTTCAGTGATTACATAGGGTGGTTTAACAAAATGCATTTACATATCACCTTTTTAACCAACACCTTAGAACAGGTACAAGCTCATATCTTGTTATGTATTTTTTCAAGCATCCTGTTGCAGAAACATGTAAGCCTGAAGTGACAGGCATATATGCAAAGTGACAAGTAATCTAATGCTTCATTGGCAGATTTAATTCCCTGAATGGACGCAAACCACATCCATAAACTCATAAGGATGTAGGGACTTCAAGACAGATTAGTTCGCCTCATTGCGCTGAAAATGTTTGGCCCCAAATAAAAAGGCGAGGATTATCCACACTCTAGCGACACTTAAAGCCTGTCAGTCAGATTATGGGCTCAGGTGTCAGACAACAGTAAATACCCAAATGCTTCCCTAGGGGCACAACCATAATCGCAATCCACAGAAAGGAAGGCAAAACCATTGTAAAAGTCAAGTATATTTGACTCAATACCAAAGCGTTAAATATTAATAAATTCTACCACTTGTAGACTAAGTATTTCCTTTATTAACCCTTTATGAATTTCATAACGAAAAAGCAATATTAATCATGAGTAATATAACCCTTTACCTTGGATCTTTAGAAGACGGAATGGTGTTTAAAGTTCTCCAACCCACCTGATATCTTTATGATCAATCGGAAGGTACCATGAAAGGACATATCTTTTTTATCATTGGGAGACGTGGATGATTACGAAGTGGATATAGGAGTCATTACCGCATATGAGGGGCTTGAGGCTTTGTTTGGTGAAAGGGACCATGGCATTAATTTGCCTGTTAACCCTTTCCTGACGCTACATTGTTAATGCAATTATGAAAAGGATGTTTTTTGATTTTATACATTCTGTTTTTAATAAAGTATTAATGAATTTTGCAGCAAGGGTCATGAAAAAACTGATCACCCTTAGACCATGCTATATACATTCTACCAGTTCTCAATACTGGTAAACTGCACACAAACCAATGAGCAAAATAGTATTCATGATTATCATTTTCTCCAAAATATTATTATCTGAATCAATTATGCATGGAATTCCTTCACTAAGCACGTGCACTACGGGGTGCACTAGTAATAAGGAAAGCACCTTCCTGATGGGTTGATGTCATTGTCTTTAATTGTTCTCATTCTACGGTGGTCATTATGCACATCAGGACTTCAAAGAAGTGGACAGTCTGGTGCCACTAATGCTCATTAGGACCCATCATTAGGCAGATTTAATCAGATAGATCATTATCTGTCGACAGGATCTCCCTTCGTTTTCGGCCGCTTGTAAAAGCTGATAGGGTATGCGTCTTCCCCTGTTGGATTGGAGAAAAGAAATAGAACCCAAGATTGAAGATATTAGTGGATCAGATTACGACTTTTGTGCATGAATATCTTATCTTTTCTCGCCCAAGTGCACTGCGTAATCCCATCATTCTCCAATCTCATGAACTTTATGGGGCTTCTCCAAGCGGGCTGGAGAGGATCTCTGTGGACTGTGAGACTGTACTGGGAATGGGCTCAAAAATGTCCCTCTTGAATTGCAATTCAATATTGAGAAACTACCTGAGTGGTAATTTGCGATTAAAAATACGTTTCTTGAATAGGAACTGTATTCCATATCTACATGTACTAGAAATAACTCTGCTTAGTAAGGTCTAAGTGCTCTCGTGTTATCCTCAGCAATGGCCTAAGCTTGGTTCACCATGTGGAATGCCCTCCAACCCTCTCTCCCCGTTGCCCACTACCAACACTAACCCACTTCCCCCCTTCCTCCCCCACTTGTATCACCCCTGCCCCTCCAACCACTCGACCCCAGCAATCCTCCTTCACTATCACGGTCAGCAGCAGTGCCAACCTTCGTGTCTATTGATGTCGTCTTCCCCGCGATTAGCAATGCCTTGCCCAGACTTCCTTGCCCTTCCCATCTTCCCTCCCTACGTACCCAACCAAACTGGATAAGCCTCCCTTCTATTCCCCGTTCTAATGGTTATCTGATAAACCGAACTAACTAACTATTCTTTCTTATTTTGGAAATATGCCCTCTAATCACCCTGTTCTTACCCTACATCCTCCTGCTACCTTCCTCTATTCCCAACGATTAAATATCCTAGGCCCGGTGTGTCACCTTAAAGGGTACGTTATGGAGCTCAGTCACCCTCCCTCCGGTCGTCCTTCTCCTCCACCCCACCCCTAGCACCAGCCACCTAGTGACGGCGCCGCGACTTGACCAAATAATACTCCTCCCCCTCCTGCCAATCGACACGCGGACCACCCTATTGCCTCGCCATCCATTCCCACTTACCAATATCCAGGCAATTTCCCTGCTCTTATACTCTCTTTGGGCGCTAAATGTGGACAAGTCTGTTATGGCTTCTTTCAAATGAGGGCGGTCAGGAGTTATGCCCCCACCTCCTGCACCCACTCACGTGGTGTATAGTGAGTGGTCATCGGCTGGAGGAGGTGAGGGGGAGGAGGTGGCCGGTGGGCCTCACCGGCTGACCTGGGCGTCATCGACCGGCAGAGAGGAGGGGAGGCGGGCACCAAACAGGCAGAAAATCACGTTTTGCCCAACAAGTGCGCTAACCACAACCTCATTGGGCTCCAGGCAGATGGCTCAATGTGGCCCGCGCTCAATGGACAAAATCACGTCTACTGCCGCTACCTGGCGCCGGTCGAAAAGCCCGCCATTTTTCTGGGTCCTTTTTCTCACCAAGCCCCGTGCAGCCTTTAAGCCGAGTCCACAAACCCGGCATTGACCGACAGGGTAAGCGCCAGGCTCGGCCCGGAGAAAAGGAAGGAGCAAACCCCTATGGCCCGCCCGGCGCTAACAAAGTTGGCAGAGTTTTCATACATCTCCGATGACCAATCTGATTCCGCCGACCCGTTTGGGCGGCCCGGCCGGCCTGGTATCGGATTGATGTGCCAATCTTTGCCTGCCGATCGGCGCGCCATCTACACGCGGCTGCCGCAACGACGCCCGCCAATCTGTTTAATTTTCTGAGAGGGTAGCCGCGACTCAAGGTCGATTAGACTGATATTGTGACTGTGTACTCTCCTCCAATGGATCCTAATGCCGGCGTGTAAGGATAAATATGGGGCACGTACAAAATATAAAAAGCAACTGGCGCCCTACTACTGCCACACAATAGGGCAACTTCCTGAACAGTTATAACTGCTGGCTTCTGAGCCTGTGAGGTCGAAAAAGCATGCTTCCGCCGCTATATCCGTCCTGAGATGGCTAGAACAATTGCCACTAGCTTTGCACGAACTAAAGACTATTGATTTCCCGTTTAATAACCTCTAAAGGCATATTGTTATCTCTCCAACTTAATAGCCTAGATTAACAAAACTAGGGATTGTCTGGGAGTATTCTATTACATAATCAGTCTTGTAACACATTTTACCTGATGTGACGTGATAACCAGGTTCGAAAAGGTTAATGTCAGGTTGGGAATGCTCAGATGACTATTCCCAACTGTATCCTCCAATTGCAAATGGTAAAGTCTGGCCTGCTTTTCCCCATTAGCGCTAATTACGTTGCAGAGCTTGTATTCGTGTTTGGGGGCCAACAACTGGTACACATGCATTATGTTATGGAGTTCCTATACCTTGCAAACTGTTAGATGAGAGCATGAGCCATAGGCTCTGCCTATGACCCTGTGCGCCTCTCAAAATATTAGCCTTCATTTCCTGATGTTACTGGTTATGTTAAGTGCGATAGCTAAACTATAGCTGTAGTTTTTTTCTTTCATTAAGGAGGGTCTCCAGCACCCTAACTAAATCTAGGCTGAGGTTGAGCACATTAACTTAATGCAGTTTTAAAACAACCAAAGCCAAACGAAGTCTGTAAGTTCTAGAAATTGTGATCATTCTCGGTAATTGCTGCGGCTGTATTTAAGCTTAGACACGAAATGGTAAGTGAAAAAAGCAAATCTATCAGAAAGTTTCACTGTGAAGAGATGCTATCGCCAGATTCGATTTCTAGTGGATATTAGTCCCCTCATATCTAGATAGAAAGTTACCGATGTCTTCCTATAATTCGAAGCTATAGACGCATTCGAGCTAGGCAGATCGAGAAAAAGACAGAATAGGGGCGTAGACCTATTACTTCTGTATGTTTTATGCTTTGAGTGACATAACTATTTGATATATGAACAGCAAGGTGAACAACATATAACAATTCCGAAAGGATTCATAATAACGACGTCAGAATTACCTTTTTGTGTTTGTAGAGAGGCACTTTGAGACCTGCTTGAATCAATGCAACTCTCAGCTATGTAATTCCCCGCTAAATCGGTTTACCTTTTTAAAGCAATAGCTAACAGACGTCCCATCTCTATAAATAATTCTGCTGAATCAGCCTCAACTAGGCTTCACGTCACCAGTCATTAGCAATTAGCAGAGGGGTGAAAAATAGTATACATGGTGCTCAGTGGGTAAAAAGGCGAAGAGTTAATAACGCCAGTGGCGACATCCCCGGGTAATCAAGACGTCTGGGGACAGTGACATGACAGTCGCGTGACCGCCATGTTTGTTTTGATTCAGCCCTTCCAGGAAGCCTTCTTTTGCTCAATTAACTGGTGAGCTGCTCGGAGCTGCTCGGAGCCCGAGCGCGAGTGACAGCTCCTTCCCCAAGGTCCGTCTTACAGACGCCCGCTTTGACGCCGTCGTTCTGTTTCCATCGCCCTTCTCAACCCTCCCATCTCCCCAGACGCCCTCCGACTAATCCCAGTTTCTGACAGTGTCACGCTGTACACGCCGCACGATCTGCACACACTTAGAAAATAAAACAAAAAGCTCACACTTTACCCTTTTTATTAAGAGGGTAAAGCATAGCAGATGTGCATATCCACCTTATATCCACCTTCCATCTATATTGGTCTATTCTAATTCGTTATTAATAGCCGTGACATGATGGCTCGATTTACTGAATACATATGTGAAACGTTGCTGGATATTGGATTTCAGTCCAATATGCGCATGATTTTATCTCCTCTGGTTGTTCTGCTTCAATATGCATTAAAATGATTGATCTCTATACTGTATGCTTTCGTAAAGCAATTAGTCATTTGTCTCATATAGCCTAATTCATTGAGACAAGAACCTGGACTACATTTGATGATAGCAATATGAATAATCACATACGAGGGAAAGTGATGGTAGGCTTTGCACTGTGCACATAGAATAGGTTTTCGCCGTCACTAATAAACATTTTTAAGCACTGCTACAGTGTCGACAATCATCGCGAAATTGCAACCAGGTATTACTTCTAATAGTTGTTTCATTGTTTCAAGTCTCATGCTTTTTGTAGATCCATTTGTGAATTAACACAATATAACATTGGGCATGTTATACAAAAACTTTTTCAATAATATAATTATAACACAAACCTTTAAACCTTACCAGGTTCTTTCAGCGGTATCGAAATATATTTCATTAACATGTTGGCCTGTACGTCAAGGTTATTGTTTGCTTACATGAAATTGCTTCGTTTGCGGCCGCAACATACGTGCACTTTAAATATAGAATCTTGTACATATTTCTCAGTGTAAATGTTTAACGGCCATTTGTATACTTGAACATAGCACGGACCACTTCCCAACAAATAGCCTCATGGTATAGCTGGAGTGTGACCCTTTCACAAGTCAAGGCCCTTACCGCCACTGTCGCTCTACTGGTGGACTGGAGGGAAGCCCCGGTCAGGAGGATGGAGTGTGGATGTCCCTGGCTGAACGAATACGCCAGGAGGAAGGAGAGTGGGGGCGAGGATAGGGGGGAGGGGGCTGTGCCATGATGGATGCCGAAGCCCTGGAGGAGGCATCAAATGGGTTTGACAACGTGGAATTCATCTGGCGTTCCTTCCAAACAATGGCGCAACGTGTCGCCTCTGCGATCAGATAAATGTCGGAGGTGCCATTACCGCCGGCCAAAATGATATGTATAATGCCCCCGTGGGGCCGTGGAGGGCTCCCACCTTATCGCTGGCCGATAAGACAGAGGCAGACAGGGGACCGGGATCGTAAATGCAAACACCACACCTCTTGACACGGACAAATTCATTGTGTCCCCCGCCCAAATCTATCGCAGGCATAATCATCTCTGAGGGGCCACCGGTTGACAGGTCCAGAAAGGAGGAAAGATCACTGCCCTGCAACCTCGGAGAGGCCAGCCTGAACAGAGACAGGCCAAAGGTCAAGAAGGAATGGGGATGGCGGATAGAGCCGTTGGACATTGTCAAAGAATAAAAGGAAACGTGGGGAAATGGATGATAAAATACAGACAGGCGAAGGAGGGCCTATCTACAAGTGGGAGATGTGGGCAGGACCATTGGAGGAAAAGGCAAATGGCATGCACATGAACTTCATAAAAATGAGACAGGGAATTGTTGGGGAGGGGTGAAATGGCGTGAAAGTGTATCTGTACAAGGCACCGCCTACTGGCAATAAAATTCCGCAATCTGGGCTATGTAAGGCCTCAAGGATACACAATGTAATAAGATACAGATGAGTTTGACAGTTGCAAGAAGTACTGGAGATAAATTGTACAGTTGTGGGATGATAAAGGTAGAAAGTCATAGGCGACAAGATATATGATTGACCTATATACGTATGTAGGGATATGGTTATCCTTTATGGGAAACAGGATAAATAGTTATGGTGCAAATAAGACTAAAACATGATTGTATATAGATGGCAATAATCATCGCCAAATGAGGAAACTTTCAGAAGTCATTCGATTCCACAGCAGGGGAGAAGAGAACTTATCTGCAAAGAAAGGAAAGTCCAGTAAGAAGTATTGGTGGTGAGGTGAGGTGGGGAGCAGGGGCGGAGCGGGTCAGGTACAAGGCGGGGGCACACGAGGGCAACTGGTGCCAGAATGGAGAAGGGCCCGATAAGATGCTGAGCACAGATGACCCCGGCGACAGGCCCCGTCTGCCCGCTGGCCTTCATTAGGGGGGCCGCCCGGCGAGCTGTCCTGACGAGGCCCTGGCCTGGCGCCGCCACAACGGCCCCTACAACAGGTCTGAGCGGGGTGGGGGAAGGGTAGGCCTGCCTGCCCCACCACCCAGCTCCAAGGAGAACTGCTGTTCAAATGGGACTTATTATCTTATATCCTCAGAGAAAACATAGGAACAAAATGTAGTAGAATAATAACTTTGATGACTGTTTGTTGAATTATCGTGTGTGGCACAGTATACGGGGAGGTATATACCAGATGCTTATTTCGTTACAGTCATACTTTTTCATAAAAACATTAATTCTATGCTCAGCGACAATTACCTCAATTCCAAGTTATAATCAAGCTACTTTTCCCGTTAAGTTTCCGTCTGGAAACTTTCCTCATAAGAAGACTTTAAAGACTATTTTCCCGGTAGAGTAATGAAAGCTGCTAAGCACAGCAAGGCAGATGCGAGCAAGACAGAGAGAGGGAAAAGAAATCAAGCCTGTTATAACATTCAGATGAGAGAAGGCAGTGGCTAGTCATTACCTAGGTATGTTGCAAATCTACATCATTACTTTCTTTTCATATGACAACGCCTTGGGCATGGAAGTCAAAGTTGTCAGTATGACTCTCGTCTTCCGCCTATGCTAAAAGAAGTTCACCCTAGTACATCTGCTTCAACACAACTCTTTCAATGATGTTGTGTCTACTCTGAGAGAGTCATGATCAAATGGCATGTGGATTTTTGCTGTTGATCTTAAGGGCCAACAAAAACACAGTCGGCCATCTGAAGCAGCTGTAATATCTACTAGTTAGCACAGGGTACAGTAGATAAACTTGCACGGGAAAACACGCAAGTAGTATATGGAAAAAGGTATAAAAACCAGGCTTTTCAGTTGGAGTCACAAGCGATATTTTAGGTCTAGTATTTTGAACATTGAATTCATACATTATACTAAGAAATAATACAAAATTTGCCTCATAAACAACACTCGGTCTTCTCTATCCAGAAAATACTTCAAGATCTACTGTTGGTGTAACAAGTTTGTTCGTCTGTTTTCTTTCTGGGAATGTTTTACATAGCAAACTTCATGTACTTGGCTCAGGCTTGCTTTGAGACACTCTGGAGGCTCAGCTGGTAATATATTCCTGCCAGGTCAGCTGCCACGACCTGACACAATGTCATGGCGACCGCCACCCCATCTAGATGTGGCTCATCCCGCAGATCCCCACCAGGTTTAGAGGGGGTCTAGACCCGACGGCGCATCAATAAAACACTATATTCCCCTAGCAATAGTTCGGTAGGGTTGTGTTTCAGCCAAGTATGTCAGATGCAAATGACCCGCCGATGTATATTCAGAGGAGGGCTTTTCCCCTGTCGGCCTGCCGCGGCCTGGGCTTTGGTTCCGGCCGGCTACGCGACGTCCGCTCCCCTGCCGAGCGCCTTTCGAAAATGGAGTTGATCTTAGAGGTCTTTTGATACTCTCATCTGGGAGAGAGTATGTTGGGAGGCTGGTCGGAAGGGGAAGGTGGGTGAGAGAAGGGCAGGTGGGCGGGAGGGACCCTTGCCGCTAGGTATTCCGCGGGAGGCCCCTGTCCCGAGCCCTTTGCCACGGGGCTGCCCTCGGGCCGTCAGCGTCCCTGCCAGTGCCGGAAGTGCGCGGAGAACCACTGCGCATCGTCAAGTAGCCCCTGGCGGAGGCGGGGAATGCAGGACCGACCGGCGTACCTTGTTACATAAGCGGAGGCGCACCTGGTCCGGCCATTTCTGGAGCATGCTTGATTTCCTTTGTTGTTGCCGCCACCGCTAGAGAGTGGATCGACCGTGGGCTTTCCACATGGGGAAGAATGTGTGCCGACCAACTGTAGCCCGAGGCACCAGCCTATGGGTGTGAACGGGGTTGTCTACAGTGTGCCTACAGACGTCACACTGAATGAACTGGAAGTATTTGTATTTTTCTGATTTTGCAGATACATTATGTGTAGCCAAAGCTTCCAACTAACAGAGTGGTAAATAGGCCACAATAAATGAAAAGAATACCGCGTAACCGTCACTAACGTGTTAATAGCAGTGGCTAGAAATTCCGAGCACTGCAAAGCTACCGTAGGGGTTTGGGGGTTGGTGGACGTCCATACCTATCACGATGAATAAAACATATGTGGAACGTCAAAACCATTTTGAATGGTCACAGGAGGGAAACGTATAATCGGAGAGAAACGAAACAGACAATGGCAGACGCACACGCTTTATGTCAGAGAAAATTAGAGCACTAAAGCCTGGCTTTATTAATCCATTCCTACCTGCCAATTGTAGCCCGGCCTCTCGTGGGCCCCTCAGGTCCGAATTGGGCCAGGTATAAAACCATTGGCGAAATACCCAATTTATACCAGCAGTATCGCATAAAAATCGTATTAATCAGGGGAACGGAGGGAGGACGGCAGGCCCCGTGGAGGGCCCTGTTAGAGTCGCGGAAAACGGTTTGGGGCGGGAGAAGGGGCCCTAAGAACAGAGCTGATGAATGCACAATGTGCTTTATATTGATTGTCGAGGGGAGGGGATCCAAGGACCAGGCGGCCAGCGTGTGAATGTTTCATGGTGGGTTGTAAAGGCTGCAGCATTACAGGCGATATAAAATGAGCATTGACGCGCCCCACCCGCTGCTGCTGAGGACGAGTCTACGTTGAAACGTGCCGGGCAGACCAACGCAGCCACCTACTGTGTTCAATCATCTCACTATCTTGATGTTATATCCATTACCTGGGGGTCTTCATGGGGGAAGCCCTCTCAATAAAGAAAGACCCAGGTCTTGGATTCCAAGGAAGCCCGTGTTAATGACACCTAAAGGCAGCCACAAATTTAGTGCAATGGGGGTGCCGAGACAGGCTGGCGTAGCCGAAGCCTTCCTACTGAGCTTTCCCGTTTCAATTATGAAGGAAAGTCCCATCTTAGTAGCACTAGTCTGTATTCCAGAAAGATAATGGACCTCTTCGGCTCTGGGTTGACTTTTGCACAGTGGGTGATTCTTACCTCACATCAGTATGCCTGCTCCATAGCATTGTCGGCGTCATAATGATGGCCAGTTGGTTTAGTTGGCTAGTGGCATCCCTCCGAGAGGAAGGAACAATAGATTGGGCCATGTGGCTTCCAAAATGGCTTCCAACAATGGCTACATTGCATACAAATGGGCGATTCGAAATACGGCCGTCGAGTGGTGCGACAGGCCGCAGCAATTTTCATTGGGGCAATGCTATTGCGTTGAAAGTCGAACGCACCGTTCCAGCCTCGCCGCGAGTTTAGTGCTGGTGAATATAAAACCCAATATCAGACTGGTGAGGCCGCACTTAAAAGATATGGGAAAGTGGAGGGTAGGCTGCAGTCAGTCCATTCACCCTGCCAACCACCTGATACTCCCCCGAGATGTGCCGACTGGGAGATGTACGCTGGTGGGACAAATGAAGGCATGTCTAACGGGGGGCCAACATGCAGGCAAAAGTTTCCTGGGCCGTGTCTAAACGCCCCTAGCCCTAGCTGCACTGTTTGCACCGAGACTGGTAAATACCGTCTACCAGGCTCGTCCTATGCAAACGTCAATATGGGGAAGTTATTAACCGCTCAGAATCGAAGCAAGTTATACCACTGCTCATCGAGGCAATATTCCAGACGGGGTTTTATGGAAACCAAAATCAATTCCGTGTGTGTTTTTTATGAGACCACCGAGCGCCGCCATGTGAATCCGAATATTGCATCATCAACCGACATAAAATAATAGATAGACGTTTTTTCTTCCTTTTACATCAGTCGTTTTTTTCTCAGCAGAAGCAGAATAATGTGGTCCTGACTAATGGGATGGCATGCTAGCTACTCCTTTTAAAACTAGCGAGGTACTTAATATTAAACTGGGGCCAGGTGTTCTTCAGAGTGGTCTGTCGTATGAGTAGGTAGTTGGGCCAGGGCAAAGGGGTGTTAAAATCGACCATAAACCTTCCGGGTTTTTTTCTCTGATTCAGAGGATATTCTTCATATCATTTCTATTTTATTTGACCCATAATGGCGCCCTCTCGGGCAACGACAAATATTCAAATGAGATCTACAATGTCTTTTGGGAACCGTTAACCATTGCTTTACTATCGTTCGGATAACGCACTACTTTGACACAAATTTTAGATATATTATTTGAACTATCATATATAGGTGACCAGACACTAACTCTTGATAATGATATTGCCCTTTTGTATTATTGGTTTCTTTAAATAGGCCTAGATGTGGTTTTGCCCTTAATGTCTATGTGGCGCGCCTTTAGTTCAATGCCTCGCAGTGAGAATGGCGGCATGACGTAAAATATCTTGCTAACACTCAGCTTTGGTCAATGCAGTCCATGGAAAGACGGTGTAGGTTTGTATATACACCTTTGTTACAACGATCCCTCCCCTTCTATTGATGTCTTAAAGACAGACTATTTTGAGCATTAATCTCTGTAAATAAATCAGAAATACGTCTATGGGAAATGACAGCCTATCCTTGCTAGCTTTGCTGGCTGGCCTTCTTAATAACCATGATTAAGAGGCCTTAGATTACATGACAAGTTGGAGACATCTGACAGGCCATAATGTTACCAGATGGAGGAGGCGAGGATCCAAAACGGATCCAAACAGGATCTCGAGCTCTCATCATTGCCTGCTTGGGATTTTACCAAGGACCACCCTGCCAGACAACTACACCTGCCATCGTTCCCTCTAAGTGCAATCATTTGTCAATCCTGCCTATCGTTTCTCAACTCCAGCTTGCTCTTTTTTATTTTCTCTCTTCCTTTAACTGGCCATTTTGGGAGGACGCGGACGATTCTTTTGTCCCCACTCACAACCCTCTGGAGGAGTCTCATTTTCCTCCGGGTGGAATTCGTGACGTTTCCTGAGGAGTCACTCACTAAAAACACAACCTCTCCTGACTTAACTCCCGATATCGACGGAACTGTCAGTCTCCCTCCTTCTCCGTTTTTGGACGAACTTCTTCAGGATTAGTTTTTGAGGGCCTGGAGAAGAAGACCCCATTCACTTTTTAACAGGAGAAGGAGTCTACTCTGCCTGTAACTGATCTTGTTCATTTACTGGTGCGCTCCTGGCAAATTAAAAATCGGATCAAAGAGAGCAGTGCTTCTTGTGTTTTTCTCATTACACATGTTTTGTCAATTATGTCTATTGCATAAGGTTTTTACCGAGCCTTCCTCAGAATCGCACCAGAATTAAAATTTCATGAAATTCCTCTACATGAGAGAGTGTTCAGGTATTTATAGATTAACACAGTCCTTATTCATTTCTTACACGATGAGACAACTTTACCCTAGCTTACGATATTGAAAATATTTTGTGATATTGAATATATTTCTACACCAACAATGTGAAGTGGAATTACTTGTTATAAGACGTATGCGAAGATTGCTCATGAAATTATATGATGTTGTAAATAGAGAGGGGAATATGAATGCACAAGACAAGACTGATAGAACGTTGAGGAGTGATGATGGGAAGAAAATTTGTGTTTAAATGAACCTGGTTTAGAAATGAATAGAAAAAATTGGATGTATTTACGTAACAATATTCAAATTACAGAATCGAAATTACAATTTCAACGTAGTTTAACTACAGAATTATTAAGTATTATATGGAAGAACATTTACGAGCCAGATATAACCTGATATAACTGAGAGACATGTATTTTTTTCTGAAATATGTCACAGTGTATGGTAACTATATTTAATTGTAAATATTTAATTTACCAAAAATGTAGTGACGTCGTGAAAAGCACATGATTGCGATGGATGATGTTGAATTCAATAAAAGAAAGAAGAAGAAAAGGCAACAAACGGAAAAATGGAAAATTCTTATGTTTGTCATGCGGCTATGGTATAGCAGAAGATGTACAATTATCCCTAGTAATAAACCTTATTACCCCGCTTCAATGTGAGACGCGCAATGTGCAGACCCAATTACCTTAAGAAGAAACAGATATTCCTTCTATCCGAGTCAAGGATATCCTGAGCAAGATGATTATGACCTTGTCGTGGCAGTACAGAACGCACTGCATCGTATATCTTTATGTCTATTTGGTAATGTATGTATTTACATTGTTGGACATACATCTCCCTGAGTGTATCATAAGAATACATATTTCAGATTTCAAGGTTCTAATAGTATGTCTAAAAGTGATTCAGACACCCACGATCAAATATCACTTATGACGAATCGATTTCTTTTCTAATGGCCACTGATAAAATCATTCAACTTTTATTTCACATCCAATTTCTTCATATCAATAGGGAACACCCATAATAAAGGTTACATATGAATATATAGTTTTTGCATATTTAAAGCTGAAGGCCCCAGAGCAATTAGGTTTATAAAATATACTGAATCACTGTACATATGGAGCTGTATGTCCCGAATGTAGGCCTATGAATGCAAATGCCATTCATTTTAATATTTGCTTTCGCTCCTCTATTTTTTTTTATAACATTGGAAGGTGTTCCTACCTGTACACTCTGGGTGAGATCAGGAGCGATGTCGATGCAGTCTTCCCCTTTAAAGCTGTCTCCTACAAAAGAATGGAAAGAATTCTGATTAAATCTAAAATTATAGCACCTGTGTCTACGAAAACTACCCAGCCTACAAAGCACTTTGTACTAGTATAATTATCACCTATATTAATGCTAACGAGTAGGTATTATCGGAGACAATAACGGTTAAGTTGACACGTAACTGCTGCATCACAAACGAGGTGAGGGGCCCAGGAAACAAGCTGGGAAGCATGGCCATGTTGCAAGCAGTGATTAACGCATTCACAGTGGCCTTTTGTTTTATCATTAACAGGCAGCATGGAGAATGCAGAGGTATTTACATGGCGGATACGGCTACCCCTGGAACCCCCGGGGGGCTTCTGCAAGCCTGGCTTAATGACTCGTGGCCGCTTTGTTTCACAATTAAAGGTCCCCCACTGCCGGGATGGGCAAAACGTGTTAAGCGGACATGGACTAATTAATGATATGGATTCCTTTGATCTCATCGAACGACGCGACACCCAGCGGAGAATGATGAAACTACGATCTGCAATGAATGCCATCGGCGAACCGTGCAATGATTTTCAATCACTTATTATTCAGCAATAGCAAAGAATTGCTCTTTCCTGCTAATTAATGGTCCAAATTAAATCCAATGCAACGTATTTTACTTGTTGTCTCCCTGGTCTAGATGCAATAGACCCACATACATCTAATCGACCTGGAATGGGGACTGTGTGTTGACACAGCAGATTAGACATGCTTTAAAGACAGGTGATCTGTAGCTGGGGGCTGTGTGTACAAGCCGAAACCATCGAGCACCAGGTGAATCTAGGATGGCCGGGTCACGCTCACTTCCACAGACCTCCTGCGGAGACTGAAAACGTCTCCAACTTCCCGACTCCCCACCTATACCCGCAAGCACACCTTTATTACCTGTCCCAGAGGCAAGCCCTTAAAGGTGTGCAGGGAGTATGTCCCCATCCAGGGGGATCACAGGTGGCCTGCCTGTGAATTGAAAGACACGCCTGGAAGAAGAAGTAAGTAAAGATGCCTCTGTATAGGGGCTGCCCTTGGGGTCTGCTGTCAAAGGTTAAGTGACTTATTCGATACCGAGACGGCCCTACTGTGTCATGCAGACGGGCCATACCTTTGTAAAATAAATCACAGACGTGTCAGCTTGATCAAAGATCTATCTACACAAACGACATCGTGTTTTTCTTAGGTGCGAAGGACATAATGGCTTTATTGACCAAAGAAGGTTGGATTACAAAGTGAATTTGTTTTCAACAGAAAGGAGGTTTGGCAGATAGACCATGCTTGTACGTTAAAAGACTAAATATATTGTGAAGCCTTTCGTAACTTGTTGTTTATCTAAACTAAAGGATACACGTGTAGAGGGGCTACAAAGGCATGAAACATTGCTGTATTTGATATACAAGCGAATATCAATGAATTGATCTCGCCTCTTTTATCTGTACGTTACGCCAAAGTGGGGCAAAATTCCTCATTTGTACTGATCTCATCATAATTTCTTAAGTACAACGAACATAGATTGTATAAAAAATAAATATTTGCATTTTCTTGTAGCATCATCTTTTCAGATATGACACATACACATGCATATATGTGTGCCCATTTTGTCTTTCTTATGAGCACCAATGCTGATTCTGCTGAGATGGATAGAGGTAACCTGGGCAGATTGTTTCTGCACATCAGGTATACTTTAAACTAATCTGTGAATCTGCATAAATCGATTCATACAGAATGGAAATAAGACAGTTGAGTCCTGGTAACATGATCTACCAATACGTTTCTGTTTCGATTTTCTTTACTGTGTGGCCTTGGAAATTGTCATTAAGGTGTAACATTAGATCCCCTGTAGATAATGTTGTGACCTAAACAAAGTATAACATATCATCCAAGATAAAAGGACATCACTTCCGATCAATTGACTTTTTAACCGATGTCACCTGTACCACATCTGGTATCTACCCAGGAAGAAAGATAAAACAATTATATACATAAAACAGAACCTACTGTTTCCCCACAAATAGTAACTGCGCATGCAAGAAAAGACAAACTGGTAAGATCAACAAGAACATCCCCAAGTATTCCTGGTTCACTGGGCCTGGTAATTAGGAGTACTATGGGCCGCCAAGACGATTTTCCCGTGGAGTACACCCTGTGAGGCTGGAGCAGGCCGCCCTGGATGTACACAGGTGAATCTGATTTCACCCCTCGCCACCTCCCACCAGGTCGGAGAACAATGATTCATTAAGCAATCATCACACCTGTGGGGCACCTGGCGGCGGTGCCCTTTGAAGGTGGGTCGGCGCCAAGCCCAACAAACCGCCCTCTGCTTGTACAACGAGTTACATAAGCAAGGCGTGTCCATTCCCCGTCTTACGTAAACAGGGCTCAGCGGATCGATGGTCAGTCGATACGTCCAGCAATGTTGGACATGATAAACATGGAGGCTGACGTATTAATAAGCAACCTTGGGGGTATACTTGTGTGACAGGTAGGCCATGTAGAGGGGTAAGGATTATTGTTTTACGAGGTGAAATAAATACTATCTGGGCCTTGGTACAATGGGTCAATGATTGTATTTGTAATAGCCAAGACCTTTGGAAGAATGAATATTCCATTCGTTTGAAAACGTTGACCCGCGTGTTGTTAGGATTAAAATATCACAATGAATGTCAAGACCATAACTATCATCACTGAAGTACATCATATGTTCCATCACACACCACATACTATAACGCATATCTTCATAGTCGACGTCTTGTGTTATTGATAAATTGCGTTTGGAGAAAATGTCTAGCTTAATTAGCTGCATATAGTGATTTAGTTAACGCAACGGCGCACCTTGTCATACTTAATTTAAATACAAGGCAGTGTGACAAGCCAATTAAGAATTATGTTCCGTGACAAAAAGTGGTGGCAATATTAAAAAGGAGATAAAGGTGACAAGTAAATGACAACATCAGAAAACTCTTACAGACACGCTCTCTGCGTCACTTAATATGCAGCCAAACAAGACCTGTTTACTACACCCGTCCTGATTTTGTTAAAACTGTGACATTTTGCCGCTTAGTGTTACAACGTCATTATTTACACGAGTTAATTATTTAATTACAGGGCCTAATTGACGCTTGTCCCCAACAGGCAGCAAATGTCGTGGGGACCGAACATGCTGCTAGGAGTACTAATGCCACGACGACAGGCAGACGCTGGGCAAAGACGATTTCCCCCTGGTACCCTTCAATTTCCCACCAGCAGTGACAACTAAGGCCGATTCCAAGACTCAATAACACTTAGCTATGTGTACAAAGAGCAGGTGCACCCATTCCCAGCCGTTAGGAGTCCATGCAACAACACTTTCCCCCTCGCCCCTTTTTGCCCTTTGCGCCCATGTCCGCCATTACATGCAGCGCCCCCATCCGGCAAGCTCAGTGACCACGGTTCCTTCCCAGAATTCCTCTTCTTCTTATGCTTCCGGATCTGCTTGGCCCCGACCCCAGAATAACAAAGCGCCTCGTTCTTCCTGCAGTCGGACCTGCCGACAGAGGCGCTGCCAGTTCTCGTACAGCCCTCTGCCATGTCCATTTTCCCGGAATGGCCCCTGTTTTACTGTCATAATACACGTTTGTGTAGTGCTGCAACTGCTCGGCAATAATCTATAAATCCATATGGCCAAATGGTGTTTCGCTAAATCTACTCGAATACATTTGGCGACCAAAAGGAGAGTTGCACAGGCTATAACCAGCCTCCATCCGAAGGCCCATCCCTCTAGGGAGCCATTGAAAAGTCAGTACTCAACCCGCTGGTTGGATGTTCTGAATATTCCTTTCAGGATGGCTTTAGTGATTAAAAGGAGGCATTCACACTGTAGTTCTATAGATGTGCGCGAACCGTCCCAACGAGTTCTGATCAACTGTTGGCGCTCCAGCTAACCTCTTAAAGCCCAGTGTATAACGCAGGTTGTTATAACGTTATGTCTGTATAAAGCACGTCAATAGAACAGTTTATGGAAACCGTTTGAAACGTGCACATGGGGGAGGTTCGGTTGAAGCGCAGTCAAGTATGCAAACACATGTTGGGAAGAGCTCCGGATTATAGTGGTAGGCCTGTGGAGGGCCGCCGCCTAGACTCATCTACAAACCCTTGCACCACTGTCACCTGAACCGGCTGACAATTTCGCAATCTGCAATCGCTGGTTTGTGAAGAGCAAGCCTCAAATGGATGACGCAGCGCTCAGATGACATCTCCTCTAAATCTACCCCTCCCTTTTGTGAGGGATCGCCTTAATGTGTTTTGCCACGTTTAACTCTTTCATAGAATGAGCTAACCGACACAAGTTGTTGAAGTCTAAGACTATCTGTTAAAAAACCCTCACGAGTGAGGTACTTTTAAAAGAAAATACCATAAATATCATATTATAATATAACGATAGAGGACAATAATTATTTAGAATCGTGTTGTCTAAAAGGCCCGGTTAATAATGGACCATTCCCGGAAACTGTCAGTTTTGTATTGCCATGGATCTACAATAAAGCAGGGAAGCTTTTCTATTGCTTCATCCGCATCCGGAAATAAGCAATACTCCATGAAAGCAGGCCATGCCAAATATGACATCAATATTATCAGTGATGTGTCCTTTACAGCCATGCAAACCTAGAATTAGGTCGTCTCTGCCAGCTTCGAACCACAAGGGTAGTTGTCTGTACTACATAGTTCAAATTGGCATGTTTCCCGGAATTAAAATGAACCACGGTGCCTTCTATTTCTCCATCCCCTTCCTGGAAGTTCGCTGCGGTTTAAACCTGCCTTAACCAAATTAATTCAATTTCCTCAATTGGTGCTTAATTGGATTGATAAGCTTAATGCTATTTTCAATTTGCCATTCATGGTGATAGGCTGGAGGGATTTGCAACTGGTAGGCATAGTAGATTTATTATAGAATCAGGACGAATATTCGTCTGAAAAGGGCAAATGCATTAAACATTAATTTTGGGATTAAATGAGATTTTATAAGAATGTAACATATACATATAACGATCTCCTATCTCCAACGAAGAAATACGATTAGAATAATTCATTACAGGTATTGACTTAAGCCAGCACTGCATAAGATTGATATCTTTACGCTATAGTCCTGAGACAGTATGAAGAGATTAGAGTCTGCCGCCTCTGCTAATGCCAGTATTCAGGTAGAAAGATTTATTTCCAGGTTAGCAATGTTCTTTAAGAAACGCATTAAGGTAGTAGGGTCACTTGACTATAGTGTAGTGTCTTGATATATGAGGAGAAATCTCTTGGCTGAATAAACAGCGGACCTAAGCAGACTGACGTCTTCCCACCATCCTGCGCCTACAGGAGGGACTACCCTGGAGAAAACGTCCTCTTGATTTGGCTAACGCCTGTCAACGGACGACCGCTAAGAGAAGAGGGCTTTTGGCACAATGAAGTAAATCTATATTTTCTTTAACCGTGGCCATGGAGCAGATCTATATTTCCTTGGTGTATGTGTATGAGTAGCTAGGTTCAACCCTGTCACTTTACAAATCGATAGAGACATTTGTCATTTTCATGTGTGATATAATAAGGACACGCTGATCATTCGAAGTATACATATATATACCTGCCCCACCTCTTAAAGCTCTTCAGGACCTGTATATTTCCGACTGACATCAATCTGAGCGCTTTGACATTAATTTAAGCATTTGTATACATATTGACGTTGAGACAGACTAGAATATACAGCCAATAACCGTAGATAAAGGTCTATGTCCTATACTGCTGACACATTCCTGTGTCAGCAGTATAACCTTATTGGGTGACCTGGGTATAACCTTATTGGGTGATTGAACACTACAAGAACATTATCAATTGTCTGATATTGGAAGGTTCAGCAAAGAAGACGAGTTAAGAATTTGAACATGTTATTTAGGGTTTTCTTTCTCTATTAAAAACACAATCATATACATAAAAGAGGAATGAAGCAACCACCGTATCACTCACACATTTCACTATACCCACAGAAGGCCCCCTATTAGAATTATACTTTTGGAATTAATCAATCATAATTTTGAAAGTTTGCTCACAAAATCAATGACTTGAAATTATGACAATAAACTGTTTTAAGAGCACCCATCAGCACAAGTATCAGTCAGACAGGTAGATGTGTATTTTAGCAAATGACACTAAGGGGACACCATTCAGTCCCATCTATATTCATGTGGTGAAGAAAGAAGGACGAATCAGGCAGGGTAGACAGTGAGGGACCCCTGTTTTCAAACGGATGATGGAGAAAACACACAGTGCAAATAGAGTGGAGCCAGCCCCACACGCAAACGCCCACTTGCATCTGGCACTGACACAGTGGCCGAATAGTCGACGGCATTCAGCCGGGGTCATTACCATTAATGTCCTGGGTTCTCCTCTCATTTTAGCTGGACATGCAAACTAGTTAGGGCCATGTTAGGCATGGCGACAGGCGAGTCCAATCGAGCACGTTACAGATCCTTTGGGGATGTCCACGTAGATTCTGCACCCGATGGGCAATGATGTATTAATTTGTGAGACATAAGCATGAACGTAATTTGTTCATGGTTAGGTTTATCTTAAGACAGGTCAAGGGTTGTTAAGTAGTATTCGGGGAAGACTCATATTTTCTACCAAAACCTACTGATTTTGTCACACATCACATAATCAAGCAAAGCGCTTTGGAGAAATTCTTTGATATGAATTTCTTTTCAGTTTTGTTTTGAAAAAGGCGGTCAATATCTGGTCTTTGGAACAAAGGGTTCACAACAGCAATTCTTCATGGCAGCTGTTTTTGGTTCAGCGGGACAAAAAGGAAGTTCATAATGATTAGGACTGAGAAAGAACAAATGACAACAGAAATGCCCCTAACATTAACGTCAGTTTTGTTGCACAACACCCATTAATACACAAACGAAAACCGAAAACCAACAAGGGCTCCAACATAATGCTTGCAGCTGATTCTATGCAATACAACCCGAAAGACAACAAAGGGTTGGAACAACAATTGTTAGCCTAATAGAAAAATATGGGCCTGATTAGGATAACTCAACGACTTTAAATACTGGAAGCAAATTGCTTAAAAAAAGAATGCAAACCCTCGGTAAAGTCCAAAAGTATAAAATGGATGAAAAAATAAATTGCTTTTCAGTCAAAACTTTGGGAGATTTAATCCCAAATCACCCTTGATGCCTGAGCGCACAAACGGTTAATTGCGCCTGCATTAAAGAGACAAGAACCTTAATCATTTTCGATCCGTCCTTCTTTAATTACTGTAAGGGCTAATGCGTTGTCTCTATTAGAAGCGACACCTAAAACGGACACCACTGAATGGTTTAATGTTTTGCCCCGCCGTCCTTTGTCTATCCTTTGCAGCCCGCCAACTCAGTTGGAATACTTGAACTATTAAAAGCTGCCGAGGAGGAAGGAGGTACTTAAATTCCAACCATGTCTAATCCCTAAAAACAACGATAAGCTTTGGTAATGCGTCACTGGTAAGTCGGCTGAAACATCTACCTGTTCTCGTTCTTCAACCTTGATTCAGGCTAATACCATATTTATCATAATTCAGATGAAAGCCTGGGTAACACAGCTTCAAAGAATGATGAATTTTTGAATTCACATGTTTGGCATCGATCATAATCTACGTAAATAGATTTCTTTAGAAGGCTGCACATCAAGGATGGAATCCACAATGAAACCGTTTTATACTAAAAGAGTCTTTATATACGAGTGATCATATTTACAAAAGTCATTTATAAATATATAGAAGAACCTTGACAGTTGTTGTAAAGTAAGGAGATATAGAATGAAAGCGAACATTGCAGCAATACAATTCAGATCTGAATGGCACTAATCCATGGTGATAGCCAGACTATAATCAATGCAGCCGATGAAACCATAAGTGCTCGAGGACAGGTTGAGGAGAATAAAGGAGACAAATGATGGTGGTGTATGAAAGTCCACCTGAGATAAGAAAAGGAAGGTGTATCGGTTGATAAGAATGACCATGAGAGCGAAAATCAAAATATAGAAGATAAATTTATGCTATCAGATGGTTGAATAGGGAAGAAATATAAAGGAAAATAGGAGGTTGGAAAAAATGTACTTGTAGATGGTATCAAGTACAGGAGCATTGGAGTATCTTGTGGGAGACGATATGGAGCGGATAAAGGAATAGACGAAGTAGACCTCCTCCAGTAGGTAGATAGCTCACACCTCCAGGTCGGCTCTCAGGAGACATAAGAAGGCCGTGATTGGCTGTGACGCGTCCTTTCCTACGGCACACACCTGGCGCCCGCCCGCCGACTAGGGTTCTTCTCTAAATAGTAGCCATTTGTTCAAATTACCCGCGCCACTGTGACAGCTCCCCCAGCCTGCGTGTGCCTTGACATCGCTCTACTCACTTTAGTTTATCCGACCTGGGCTGCAAATAAGTTTTGCGATGTAGAAACTAGAATCAGTTTCTGATAATATTTTGTTCAGCAAGGCATCCCTTGTTTCATGATTACATGATCATGGGCACATGTTCAGATAGTCTAACTTAGTTAGGGAGATTATAAAGATAATGGTAAAAAGAAACCCTCGCAGTGTATATAAGCTCTTAAGAGTTTAGGGTCAACTTGCCAGAGGGTTATACATTATGATAATAGCACTGAAAAGTAATAGTCTCATAGGGTATGCCAAACATGTTATGAGGTTGTCGGACTCGGATATTGATGTTGGTTTCTATACTCATGTTTTGCAAAAGTTTTGCTTCACCCCGCCCACTCGAGCCTAAGGGTCTACCCAAAGGAGCTAACCGTCTCTGCTCAACCTATTCAACAGGCCTTTTTGCTTAAAGCATCAGTTGATCTACGTTCTTGAATCAGGCAAAAGATCCATTTGGCTGTGGGGAAACGGGTGTAATTTGTAGTCTATTGAGCTTCATCCAGACGCATATTGCTCCACTCAAGACCGGCACACGCCTTCATTATGTCTGGCAGGGGGAAAACGTTACTGCGTTAAAAATATTAATGCTACACAGTCTACAAAACTTTATCCATAAATAGTATACCTGTGTAGCTGTATATTTTATGTCCGGACATGATAGTTATCGCGTTTCATTCAAATGAAACCAATTACTTGTTCGAATGTCTGAATTATTAACACCATCCCGATCGGATTACAGACACAGATTATACCTTGGGAATGTTAACAGTGTAATATATGATCTAGAAATGTCATATTTCAGCTCATAAGCTAATATTGACACAGTAGTTCTAGCAATAGCGCATGTTAATAAAAATGGACACTACTTCCATTTTGTGAGACGTTTACCAAAATACGAAAATTCACATATATATTTAAATCTGATTGATTTCGTCTTCAACATAATAACCTAGAAGCGGCCACTGGAGTAAGAGGCTATTTATTATTTCTGACAGTCACAGATACAGACTGCCATTCTTTTTACCCTTGGCTGCTCGCGGAAGAAACGTGCTGGCAGGCGTGAGGACAGCCAATCGCTATTTTATCGTGCGGCTTACCGGGCATTACATAAAGATGACACGAGGATATGACAGTGGAACGGTCAAGAAATGAGCAGTGGGCCCGAGTCGACGGTGGGGCATGAGGGGGTTTACTCCCAGGCAATGTGCTAGCCGCGTCTTAATCAACTTAAGAAGGCTGCCTGCCGACAGCTCCCACATAAATAACTGTCAGTGGCGCGGTGGCCATCCTCTGCCGCGGCCGGCGACACGCACCAAGTGGCCGGCGACAGCGCCCGCCGCTGCCAATAGCGGAAGTCACCATTGCAATTTATGGTACATCGTCGGCGGCTCGCAGCAAAGCAGCCATGACCAGTGCACCCGCGCGGCCCCGACCCCTGGGGGTCACATAAATCGCCCCCACCAGGGCCGCCATGGAGGAAAGGGGGGTGAGGAGAGGGAGGGAAAACCCGGGAGGGAGCGGATGGCTTCTGAAGACGGATCGGCTCACTTAGTGACCGCCGCGCCGCCGGAGTCCCCGGCCTCATCCATTTAATGCTGCAACTACACAGCACTGGAGCAGCTCGCCGACTGGGTCTGCGCCGAGCAGCTCAGCTGGATTATGACCTTCTTAATCCAGGCGGCGGCAGGCGGCGGCGGCGGCGGAGGCAGCGCTGGTCAGCCGTAAAGGCCACTTGTGGCATCATGTCGGGCCAGGTCAAAAGGGCAGCCGGCGCCAGATACCATCAGCGGAACTGGGGCCGCGTCGGGAGTGGCGCGCCGGGGGAGTGGGGAGAGGAAGTGAGTAGGGAGTGGGGGCGGCCGGCCCACTGGCCGGATGTCATCGCTGAGGTCAGGCTGTCGGAGCGGCGCGCGGGACAACGCCATGACATGAGCCGTTGGCATCGTCGTCGGCACGATAGCGCGGCGGCGGCGGCGGCGGGGGACGGGGGATGGAAGCAGGGGAGGGAGCAGGGGCTCTACAGGGGACAAAGAGGGGCCGCACGGGACGCAGAGATAGCCAAATGAGGGAGTGGCCGCAAGTCCCATCGGGGGCCCAGGTGATCGCCGACATAATAACGTTTGTGATGCTTGGCTGCTGAGGCTTGATCCTGATAGGCAATGGTCTCTGGGGAGAAGTGGGGCACTACTGGTATCCAGGCCACTCGTACCCCCGTCCCACCCCATCAACCACCCCCAAAAACACCCCACCCACCTCATCCCAACAACCAAACGGCGGTCGGCAAGGGAGGCAGAGGGAGAGGCTCTAAGGTCAGTGCTCAATAAACGTACAGGGCATTGGCCACATTACCATTGAACCTGGTGGTAAACCCCCTCGACGGACCCTTGAAAGACCAGCCTGCATATCATTACCCTGTCAGGCCCAGTCCTGTGCCGTCACCTTAAGTGTCCAAGGCATTCAGACACTGAGATATTCAAACACGCCCTTGTCCGACATAAAACCAGTTCGTGGTCAATACGACAGGACGTTTCTTTTGCGGCACATTGCTCTTAATTGGCGCCCGCCATGAAAGGATCCCCTCTCCAGCGGGCTTTGAACCAGGTCCATTATATGTACTTTACTGTGCTCCCCCGACACGAACTCACTCCACATATACAATGACCCCTTCACAAGTGCAGGGCATTCGTCCTGAAGGAACAAGACGCTCCTACCCCACCCTCAAAGCCGTGTTTACCTGGTTAGCAGTTTAGCAAATGGGCGATATCGTCAAATAGGGCTTGCATTTGAACTGTACATAATATCTGTAGGACCTATATGAACCATCATTGATATTCATGTTTATGTATGGTATAGTTTTCCTTTTTGTTTTCAGTGCAGTTGTTTACGTTTGTTAATCTCTTGATGACATTTGAAATTCGTATACTATGGTTTAGGGGGTCATCCAAATAAAATACGAAATTTCGTACAGGTGTTTTTACCTTTTTTCGTGGCCACGATAGAAGAATCTCCCAGAAAAAGTGTACGAACATTTCGTGGACATTAAAATTCAGTGAAAAATCATACTAAAGTCATGCATAATATATATATTCACCTAAAATACTTTCTATTGTGTTTTTGAAATACATTGGAACACTTTGAGATTGTATAATTTTGAAAAAAAAGGGGGGGGGGGGGAAATCCACGAAAATTGTTTGTTTTTAAAATCCCACGATAGGTCAATGGCCCTATTATGGGTTTTATAACTTTTTTTTTTTTTTGTGGTACCCCCAGCTGGCAGATAAACAGAAGTGGAACATAGAGATGACAGCATATAATATAACGAAGGGCGAGGGCAGGAGATGTCCAACTGACATGTGGTCAGTAATGCCAGCAGGCAATTCGGATGGACTCAAATCAACAAAAGTGCCATGACCTTTGAAGCCGGCTGACCGGCTGACCAGCAGGCTATCCATCCTCCATCTTGGTTGCCATAATGGCACCTTGGGGGAGCAAAATAATAAGGACACAACCACAATACCAATTCTGTGCTCCAGCAGTCACGATTCTGTCCCTTTGCATAACCAGAAAGCTGACTTAAGGCCTAAATGGAAGACAGGGAAAAAATACTTACACGATTCAATAAAAATATGACCACGTTTGAAAGAAAAAAGTTAAATGTCACGAGAGAAAGTTAACAAAGCACCAAGATAAACAGAATTGAGAGGAAAGTCTTGGATTGATTTAGGAAAAAATACGATCGTAATGACCTTTGAAGTAGAAATACTATTAAGGGACAGCAAAATAGTAATGTGAATGGAAATTTAGTCTCATTATTTTCGAGGATTTCTGCTGAGTAAGTAATTTTGGCTGAGGATCAATTTGTCAGCGAATGGGATTGCATTGTCAAGGACACAGGCCAGCTTAAAATGTTTCTTTTCTGTGTCTTGTCTAAGGTTTCTACTTTGATAAGAGCCTCTTAAGATGAAAACGGCCCAGCCTTCCTAGTGTTTGGTTGACTTTTAAAAACACACAAAAAACACAGCAAGTTGTGAAGAGGACAAAACTGACCTCTTCATCTGGTTACATTTGCAATGACGAATACTATTCACCCATCTAGGCCGAATGGTTTAAGTTTCACGGGCTATTTGATCCAATTGCATCCCCAAAGGACATTATGGGTGGAGTTGGACAACATTCGGGGGCGGTTTTAGCCATTCTGGACCCAGTGAAGCTTCATAGAGATAACTCCCACCAGCTGAACGGGTCACAATGCCTTCAAAAGGATGAGTAATTTGTGCATCATGGATGAGGCAGAAAAGAAGCAGACTGTCCCTGCTTCCATGCGCTACCCAATATTTAGGATAATTCTGATGAAAGAGACAGCCCTGTTTTGGGCCTGATTATTCTCGCGGGAGGATGCCCTATTATAGCTCTCCAGATAGGAGCAGAGCGCCAAGAAATCCCTAATAAATGCTGAAATAGAGATAAGGCTTTATCAGTTCACTGGTCTATGATCCGGCCCAATATAACAAGTAGGAGAATGGGATTGGGTGCAGCAGAAAGGCTTCAGAGACGGCGCAATCTGCAGATTAAAGTCTCAGTTGTAGACGGCGGCTGAGGCACATTATCGGTTTCCCGGGGCGGTGCTTGCCGCCCCTACCAGACTAGACGAGCCATTCACAAATCAAACTGGTCGACGTTCTCTTGCTTAAAACCTAATTTCCAACACGACTGGGGCGCAAATCACGACCAGCTATCCATTCGCCAAATGTACGCGGCTTCCAAACTCCTATAGCTATTATACGACAGCTGAGCGTCGTTTGGAAAGGGTGGGGTCGAAGTGAAGTTAGGCAGTATACATAATGGGTAGGGTCGTTGGCATCAGTTGGTAGAAAAGGTAGAATGACCTTATATTATAAACGTAATGCAGGTTAACTCTGTACATGATCAAACTTTCCGAGTTAACTGTATCCCTATTCGCCGTTGTGCTCAAGATTGGAAGGAGAGCAATATGGTCCCATGTATAATGATGTCTTGAATTTGCCTAATGCCTGGTACTAGTTACCTTACCAATATACTGCCGGTCTATGTACTACACGTGGGCCCCTGTCGTTCCTAGCGTTAATCTGCTAGAAGTAGCAGAGGTCAACACTAAGGTTTCAATAATGGTGACGTCTAGAGATCATCCGAGCCTCTATAGGTCGGACCGACCTTGGCTGAAGGCTGACCCCAAGGCGTCAAGGGTAAAGGGCCTTAGATGGGATGAGGACGAGGCGCACAGACCCGACCCTGCCTTTGTTGTCGGCCCTATCGTCCAGACAAGGCCGACAGCTTGCGGGTCTGGCCTTCATATCAAACCACTGAGTCACACGGGGGCCTCAGAGGAGATATTCGCTTTATGTTATTACTTCTCGTAAAGAATAGGAAGCTCGTCAGTCACTGTCAGGGCACATGAAGGGGCACTGTTAGGGCCGGCAAGGGTTCCCGGGAGAGAAAGAAAATCACAACCATTCATTTCTGATTGTTCACTGATTGTTGCTTTACTCGGTATAAAGCATCCCTTACGGATGACTGAGAATCAGGTTTGTCGAGTGTTAACTGATCAGAGGGAGGCTAACAAGAGTTTCGACATGGGATTGAAATATAGATAGAAAATGTATAATAATAAAATCATAAGGATAAAACGGGATATAAATGTTGATAGGACATCCTAGAATATTAGTGGCAAAGACATGTTTGATATACATGGTTTCAATATAGTCACCGTATAATAATGTATTCTATGTGTATTTCATTTCATAACAGTTCATTGTATGTTTCAGTTTTCACATTCAACATCCGTTATGATTCTTGAAAGTAAGTTGGACCATTAAGCTGCGCAGCGCAGGTCTGTTAAGTGAAGTATGGAAGCAGCTCGAGGTAGGGAACGTTCTGTGGGGAGAATAGAGCAACTTTGGAAAAGATGGAAACTCTGGATGAGGATAGGGTGCAAAAAGGAACAGATTCCGGTCGCCACAAGGCTCGGCGGCAAAGAATCGACGGGCGTGTGATTGCATTAGCGACCAATGCGGGGCGAGGTTTTGTCCCAGCCGCCGCCTGGACTATACATCAACGGGGACCGGGCAGCTGGAAGACCTCAACCCGGGGCACCAGAGATCCAGATCCAAATGCCCTTTGGCAGGTCCTCGTGCCCCGATGAGCAGCCCCGGTGCCGCCCCTCAGATATCTGGGCAATACCAAACTTCATTAGGTGGGCAGCTACAGTGGGGAGATACGTGGTAGAACTCCCGGGACTAAATAGGTAAAATAGTCGGGGTAGGATACAGATACAGAAGGCTTATTGTTAGTATAGGAGGAATGTTATTAGGATGGAATGACTATTGTATGTTACTCCTATAATCATTTGCAGTTGAATAAAACATAGGTGAGAGGGGGCTGCGTGAGGTGGGAGTAAATAGTAGGGTAGTTCTATAGGGGTGGTCTTTAGAGTCGTAGACCTGTTTTTAAGGGGCTAAGAAGGTAGGGCTGGGTATATGACACCTGAAAGAGTCGTGTAGACGTGGAAGGGGCCTGGGTGGATCTGGTTGATAAGGTGTAGGAGACGCAGGCAAAACGATTGGGGGAGACGGTGGGGTATGGCGGTGGTTGGGGCCCTAAACAGGTGTTAATGTGGCCGGCCGGACAATGGACCCCTGGGACTATCTATGATCTAAATGAAGCCCTCAGCCGCTGGGGGCTATCATCCTCAGGTAGGCCTCCAGCTCGGGAGATTCAATGGTTGGCCCCTCGGGGACCGGACCTTTAATGAAGAAGGTGTGAGCGCGGCCATGATCTTATCTCAAAGGAGGCCTGCCGGTACTTAGGGGCACTTGACCGGTCGCCGGCGTTCGCGGCGCTCGTTTATATTGTCGGCAAGTGGCGGGCTGGGAGCGGGCGGGCGGCCTGGCCGACTGGACACCGGCCGGCGGATGACCGATCACGGGGCCGTTAAGTGGCCCTCTCCAAGGACCAATCTGGTGGCTTCCCAAGGCTCCGGCGGGTTGATTAGTGCTGTTCTGGCCGATCACTCCAGGGCCTTTTCCCTCGACTGCTACTACCGGGTGAAAAAAGGCCAACAGAAGAGGAAGGAGTGGGGGCCGCTGACCATCGGCGGCTGACACGCTGAGGGAGAGGGAGTCCACCCATCACTGTCCGAGTGGTCAGTGGTCAAGGGCTGCCGTGCCCGGGTCCACCTGCCCACACCCACGCCCTTACCTGAAAACAAATGGACCCAATTACGCGCACTTAGTACTAACCCCGGCCCCACCCGACGCCCGCAATCAGCCCACTCAACCACGCCCCAGTGACGACGAATGCGGCTCACATACATCATTTAGGGGGTAGGCGGTGCAGGGTCTTCTCGGGCTCAGACTCAAACGTAGCGTTTCATTGCATTTAGAAAAAATAGACAGTTAACTGGATAAAACGTTCAATTACCAGCGTTTGATGTGGCTGAATTATAGTCCCCATGTGAAGTTTCTGAAAATTGCAACAGATGGGTTTATGCTGGCCTTGGTATATTTTTCTCATTGGAATCTTGTATTTACTACTCGCTTGGCGCGATACCTAAATCACAACTATGCCAAGCAGCCTGTGATTATCCTTCTGACAAATAGAAGCTTAACCGATCTGGGACTGAGCCTTGCTTTTTTCCGAGTGCCTCTGGTCTAATTGTTAGCGGAATGCTGATGAATGTGACGGGCGAACGGCCACTAAAATATGCAAAGGATTTCGTGCGCAGATAGGAGGAAGTCTAATTCTCAGCCATAGAAGGCGTTCCCTAGAGTTTGCAGCTGGAGAGAAAGATCCCTCGTGCAGATATGAAGATTTGCGGCATTAATCTTGCATCAGACTGATCCTATCCGCGTTCTTCTAATGATCTTAGATCCAACTCAATGCCATGACAACCCCTCTTTTCTCTATCAGGAAAAATGACAGCGCTGCCTTGGCCCATTCTAGTTAACGATGTGAGTGGTGAATGTTGTGTCACCATGCCCACCATTCAACCCCTAATGATCAATTTAACTATCGATTATTGGAGATTTTTTCTCCTATTTCACAGGGCTTTCCGTGTGGCTTGTGAAAGCCTTGCTTCTTTCTGGCCCGCCTTCAGAGTAGCATCTGATGGAATATACTACCACTTCGCATACCACTCTCCCCTTAATCCCAACCAGTCTCAAACTTTAGAAGCTGCTGCCAATCCCTCTCTGGTAAATAAAGTCAATCACGGGGGCCGACCTTTCAGGAAACGGACACAAAAAAAGTTGGCTAAAAATCAACCAATGAAAATAAGAGATTACCTATATGTCCGAGATAGTCGTCAAACCAATCGATTACCATCTATCATGACTAATTACTCGAGTAGAGTTTAGCCGGGCCCTGAACGTTAGATGAAGATTTCGCATGTTGCACAGAAAAGTCCTGACAACAGTACGGGTCTAACACGCAGGGGGTCCGGCTGGAGCTGCCTTATTCCTCATCCAGCGGGGCTGTACTTGGCTGTTCCTTGACTGCAGGGACGACATCCCTTATTACCGCTACCATTATTCTACCCGCCCATGAAGACCACCAGCTCGTGCTGCACACTTTCACGTCATCTTTGGTTTGCTATTGTGAAGAAGTGGGGGAAGGGACGAATGCCTTCCAGGAACTCATCGCCGATATTTAATGCTGAAGCACAGCTTCTCTGTTCACTATATGAACTGATGCGGGGAGATTATAAAGCTTTTATTAAATGCCCCCGATACTAAATGTTCTTTATGAAAGGAATACGTAGGGTGTATTTCACAGAGAAACTAAAGGACGAAAAACAAGAATGAAACTAGCGAAAGAGTCAAAGTTTATTTATTAACCAGAACCTTAATTCAATTAACTAGTTAATTCATTCTTTCGACCTTTAGAGATTCTAATTCTGATCTCATATAAGCCTTATATTAAAAGATCATCCCCATAATGTACGCATCCTTTAGTTCCTGGGTGCCCTGCCTTTATGTCCTGCAGCAGATTAGTCTCATTGCCTCATTGCTGGTGCTTCTTTTGTCTGATGTCGCCATTTGGTCATGCATAAAACCAATAAAGCACGGTAGGTGCTTCCTGGGCATAATTATTCTTCAAAGGCACTTGCCAAATTCACTAAAAGGTTGAAAGGTGATTCTCTACAGGCTATACGGCCCTATTAGGCTTTCAGAATATGGCTTTAACAAACTAAACAGAGTATTTCACATGAGCATTATATACATGTCAAGTTTTCTGCACTTTCCTGTATTCTGTTTATTTACCGAATTAAGAAAGGTGAACAACCTATTATATTGTTTTTGTTTCCAACTTCCATCCTGAACTATGTATTTAATATTTCTAGTAACATAATCAATAAGATTAATATCACGGCCTGAGTATGTACACTCATTTATGATTATAGCTGATAGCCAAGTCCTGAATGAGAGGTATTCATACACTCATTGACACTTAGATCTATTTTCTGATGTGTTTCAATAAGAAACAATACACATATAGAATACTTAACCCCTAGATCTACCAATATTACAATCTACTCACCACAGCAGACGTTATGGTTTAGCCTTCGATCTGAAGTATGCCACTCACCTAAAAGGCAAATAATATAAAACAGTTACTTGGCTGACAAAATAGACGTTGTTGGTTTATACAATTATTACAAAAATAGGTAACATCAGTTACAAAAGGCTTGAATGACATTTTACATCACAACATCCGTCGGACCATTGATTGTAATACTACTTAGTGTGAGATACATGGAATATGTCATATTTTCTAGCTTATGGGGCTTGGGGTAGCGGATCTGTCCCGTCTATATTTATCCCTCGTGGAGCTGCTCCGGTTAATCAGCTACTCAACCAAGACAGATATGGATTATTTGATTGTCAGATCAATATGCTGTACAACCGTCCGACTATTACAACTGTCATGTTTAACGGGCCTAGGGTTACTAAACCAATTAAATTACGACCTTATTAATTATTGCAATCTGATCCAATTCAGATGTCAACATCTTTTTTCCTTAAAATATTTTTGGCCGTGGTAAATACCCAATAGATGCCATATGACAACATTAACATTATGATTTCAAATCGTAATTATATCAGCTTCTTTAGTTGCTAAATTAATTAAGTATTGTATTCATATTTGATGGAGGTATTTAATTTGTAATCCAAACACTAACAATAACGCGTCTCAGCGTGGGAAACAAGCCGTAACAATCAACAATGCTTTTGTTGCTATACAACTATTGCAATATTAAACAGACCATTATTCTGAACGAGAACGGTTCAGAGATTGGAAAACAGATAAAATGGGTGTCTATTGAGACACGTTTGCCATTGTATTCAAGTCTTCTGTTCTCAAACAGGCACACGCAGTACAGACTACCTATCTTAACAATTAACATGGGCTCGAGCTTTAGCAAATGGAAACTAACTTGACCAGCACTTCATTGTCTTACCCCCCAAGACCTAACTACCCCCTCTGCCCCGCCCCCTCCGCCTGCATTCCCTGTGTCTGTTATTCTATAAGGCTACCGAGTCATCCTTTTCCATCCATCATTGTCGAAGCCCTTTGTGACTGCACCTTAGCGCCGTAAATCTCCGTAAAGGAGCTAAACTATAACACATCTGGTTGTGGATATCCTGCTGCAATATATAGGCCTATAGCACAAAGGCTGCATACAAAATCATCTCGGGCAGTTCTCTATTGAGGAATCTAATTAACAGGATGTATTGTAATTTCTTCCATATGAATAAATAAATGTGTCTATTCGGTCGTTTTATAAACCATAACAGACACGTGACCAACTGAGGACGCTGTATGGAATTTACTACGCTGAAGAGAGTATTTCTCATCTTAGAAATCAACTATCCCGATTTTATATTACCTTGATTTCTGTTCGCATAATTATATTTTTGAAGCATTATTTGCGTAATGATTACAAACTCCAAGCACACATGCAGGAGACAATTCAATTCGGTTTTAAATAGAATCAAATAATCCATAGAAACGTATGGGGCGACCACAAGAGCAGATGGCCTACATTCTGTTCCCGTTTATATTCAGGTGAGATGAAGTCCGGATCCATCTATATTCGGTCGGGGCACGGGTAACGGCTGGGAGGTAGGGCCGGTTTACGGTAATACGGCCGTCTCATGGAGACCGTTATCTACTACAGAACTACGGGGTGGTCCCGACGCTGATCACGGCCCCTCTCCAGTGTTATCGGTCGGCCAGAGTGATGCTGATAGATTACATGCAGGTCCAACGCTGACCTCCCCGGCTTATCATAATCACCATACTCAGACCCTCCTGGTAGGGCTGGAGGGGTTGGGGAGGTGAGTAGGACAGGTAGCACTAGTGGGTCCATCAATGGGTTTTCTGGGTACTCCAGGGTGTAGTGGGCGAGGGTTATAGGGTTTTAGACCTATGCCCATCGAAATAACCATGCCACATTAAGATGTCAGGGGATGCTTCTTGCTTAAGGTTCAACGGCTCCCTTGGGTGGCATTCCTAGGCGTGGAGGAGCATCTCCGCACCTCCAGGTGATGCTATATTTGGGGTGTGTTTTCTCGTTGCCAAGGCAGCCTGGGCACAAACAGATGCACATGCTGCCATTTCCTCCCCCAACTCCCCCTTCTCCTCCTGCCACCGGCGCGGATCACAAAAGGATTCATCATAAGATCGTCGATGAATTATGAATGGCGGGGTGCATCGCGCCTTCCCCATGTGTGCTAAGTGGTCCAGAAACATCATCAACTGGTTTGTTTATGAAATCTCCACTACTACTAATACTTCTGCTGCTGCTCCGGGCGCCCGGCAATCAATCCAGGGCCTCCACGTGGAAGGTCAAGCCAGCTTGAGCCCAGGGTTTTAATGCGCACCCGACGGATTTATAATAACATGAAGATTGATAAGGAACAGATCCCCAGCCGAGTTGGGATCGGGGAGGTGAACCAATGCAGGGATCAGCGCACCCTGGCGATAAATCTCCGCCGATTTCCATAAATTATTCTGAGTTTTACTGAGGGCCCCTCAATAATCAAAAACTCCCCGTAGGGCCGCTGGAGGCAGATAGCATATTCATCATGGGAATAACTAGATTAACATTTCACCTTAAGCCATGTTTATCAAGTCCCATTACTATAGCAACGGCTCCAATTACTGGCTAATAGATGGCGCCCGTGTAGGTCGTAATGAATGATCATTTTAGGAGGTGACGCAAAAGCAAACGAGTTCAATAGATCTCAGTCAACTGCCTAAAGTTGAATGCCTCCCCCGGGACGGTCCGCTAAAAGTGGGCGAGTGTTATATTTCATCAACAAAGCTCTATTTGCCCTCGATTTGCAAATAAAAAGGGGAACGTGGCCACAGAAAGTGTTTCAAATATTCACAGCCGCAATGGCGCCTTGTAAATTATTCAGGTATTGACTGCCGCTTTTGTATAGGGTCTGAGCAAGGCATTGTGACGAAGGCTTATTAAGTCAATCATTCCAATCAGAAGTGAAAAGTTACATTATCGATTCCCGTCATATGGAACCCCAATGGGGTAAGGAGAACACAAACTTTTTGTCGATTGGAATGTCAAGTTGATGGCTCGTATACAAACAATTGTCAGTTAAAATGTACCATTGTTGACAGTAATGAAAAAGAAATGTGACACGGACTTCAAATGTAGAAATTTCCATCGGGGTATTTTTCCCAGGAACAGCGAAATTCTTTTTACCTGTGGACGGCAATTCACGTTACTGTTGCCCATGTTGATCTATTGAATAATAAGCTCAATTTTGAAGGAAAACACGCAATAACTGAGTTTCAGTTTGTCCGAAAATAATTGTGTATATTCCACAGTATGTGAGCGGTCCATGCTAAATATACTTATACAAAACATCGAAAGAGGGAAGCTTATGACCACCTGAAAAACACATATACTGAGACTTGATGCAACGGCGTTAAACACATGATACAATAATTTAATCAGGGTTGCCTGTTTACACGTCAATTTTAACGCTAAACCCAGGAGGACTAATATAGACTATTTAGGTTCAAGAGACTGGTGATGCTCCAATAAAACAGTGTGTCTAAGCCGGGTGACGACAGCTACCAGTTGGTGGCGAGGTTAGGCCAGGCTTTGATATCAGATGAGCGCTATTCGATAACCTGAGACACGCCCAACAAACAGCTACCCCTATATCCGTGCCCCTTCCGGCTTTACTCGTGCTTAAACCTAAATTAGACCAACGCCCTTGTCCTGGCTTTTCTCGGTCCCTCAGATACGCCTTTGGTATTAGAAGGAGCAGTGTAACCTTGTCCCAGCCATATCTACCACACTATTATCATGGGAGCATTTTAATTGTACTTTTGAATTAATTCATCACCAAACAAAAGCTTATTGAAAGAATTACCAAACTAGGCACCATATCATAGTGTAGTTAAGAGAAATTTAAGAGGTTGTACTCACGGCGACCTTTTTACACTTGTCCACTGATACTGTAAAGCTGATGTATCTCATTAACAATGCCTGTACACTGCCACATTAGGTGCATTTTACCTTGGCTGACCCTCTCAGTTGCCTACACTCCTCTCCAGGCTGCACAAAGGTCGGTCTACATGTTCAAAGGCTATCGTCACATCGTGCCCCACTCCCCAGGACGCCTGCTGGAGTAGCTGTATCAAAGCGTCTCAACCGGAAGACGGGGGTAATAGTGCACGGCCCTTATTAAAAGCCTCCCACCACTTCCCCATCGGCCACAGACTACCCGAGTTGGTAAAAGCATGTGGTGGGGACGGAGGCTCCTAGTGGACTAGTACAGTATTACAGGAAATGGACTGCAACAGAAGGCAACCATTTGAACCGGTTCTGATCTATCGTTTCAGCAGTTATTTTATCAGTAGTTGTGCTTATTGTGAGGCAGATATGCATCTGATAGATGGGACTTCTAACAAAGGATTCGGAAGGTGGTATTGTTACCTTACTTTTTGTTTATTCACTGGTTTCCGTAAATCATGGTGGCTATGAAGCGAATGTGATAGGATAGTATTATTTTAGTTTATGCCTCTGGCATTAGAATTGAGAAAAATATCAAAACTGATTTAGTTATGACATGGTAGAGGCTTCCTTTTTCTTAAAGAAATGTACTGCTTAGCGGGGACTGTATTATCTGCACCTTATCGGGAAGGAAATTAGATTGAAATGAAAAGGCGAGCAGCAGTTCATATAACGCCCCGACGCGGTGGGGAGCTGGGTCGACCAGATACATAGTCATCTGTCAGACAAACTTTCATCACAAAGTACGCCACATCCCAATCCCTCCTGGGCCGTTATCGGATTTCTCTGCTGGTTTTACATTTACACCCTAAGGAGAACTCCATCACAGGGAGCCTCGTCGTCCGGTCGCCAACAGCAGGCCGCCTTGAACGAGGTCACTGCCCCGAGCGCCTGCGAAAAAGCCCCAACTAATCCCCAGTCTACTACTTAGCATTAGATCTATATACCGCCGGCTTCAGTTCTGTCTAGCATTAAAGTTCCAGGATTACTTCCTGTTACCCCCACAAACCCTCCTGCTCCCCCTCTCCCATTTCTGACCTTTTCGGCTGATAGGGGCCGCAGTACATTTCACGTCCTATATTGGCTGTGCGTTTATGTCCATGGCAAGCATTCCTGCTCAATTTCAAGTCCAATTTTGCTCTCCTCCAAAAACCTTGAAGAGTTGCCAGCGATTGGTACAAACCCTGCGATTTGTCCCTGCTCGAGCATTTTGTACTAGTGATCAATATTTAAATAAAAAAGGCCCATCTACTTCAACTTCCTCCGCCCCCTTTTTTGTGTCCTGTGAAAAGGGTCGATCTAAACCGGCGACAGTCACTGCACTAATAGCCTGGGATGCCATTACTCTTCCCCATCATCAATGTCACACACACCAGGCCCCATTATATCGCGTATGTAGCACAAGCCCTGACGGCGTAGGCATATGTTACGTCTAAAAGGGCCGTCTGTATACATAGATGTACTTGTTCTACAAGCTTATTTGTATGATAGAAAAATTAGGTAATTGATTAATAACTAATAAAACAATGTTCCTTTAGTTAAGTATTATAATATGGTGATATCCAATTAAATAGAAACGAGAATGTTACTGTACCGATAGTGCTTGCTTCTGTGCCATATAGTAATTTCTTATCAGATCAGGTTGGTTCCCTTTATTCTCAGGGCAATTCATCATGGTAATTTGATACAGGCAACAGCTGTGACCCTGGGCCTGGAAAGGACATTGTAATTTCTGAGCGTAACCGTCAGTGTAGCTCCTTGCACCAAGTGTCGCTCCCATCAAGTAGATGATAAAGATTGTTGATGTAAGTCATATCGGGGGAGCCATGTCAACCTTTCCGCGCGATTGTATTAGCCTTGTCGACGTGGGAGGACATCGTCTTGGTGAACAAGGCACATATTAGCACCCATAAGCACTTGCCCCTTCGCCGGGAGGTCACGCGAACGGCGCATAAAAGCAGAGGAGAACACGGCTTGTTTATCACGTAGCCTCACACCTAATGCTGGCGGCAGTAAGACCAGTCTGTTAGTAACAGGCTGGTCTAACTGCCTCTTTCGTGGTTAACATAATGGGACAGAGAGCCCTGGGAGATGGCATACTACCAAACGCTTACTGATTGTAATAAGTCCCCCTAAAAGGTCTAATAATTGCCATAATATTGTCTAAAATTAAGAATCAACACCTTCGAGTCCCCGTGTTTGGCTCAGCATGTATTATTTTTCTGCACTAATCATGGTGTCTTCAATTACTGTTATTCATACGTCATACTGATTTCCCATGGCTTCTTTCCATACTTTAATATTTTTTCCTGGTAAATGTAAGACGAAGCCTTCCGAGCGTGAGCCAGAAGTCATCCGACGCTTGGCACAAGTTAGAAGTTCCATGTAAGGAATACATGTGGTATCAACGCCCACATACCTTCTCAGCCTTGCACATGTATATTGTTGCATTTGGTGATGTGGCTTCTAGTTATTGCTATTACGTCTGAATTTTCATATAGTAAAACTAGCCTAAGGCCCTCAATAAAAGTCTCGGAAATTCAGCGTGCTAAACGGTAACAAAAACTCTTGGCGATTAGTGGATGTGGGACTGCATTGGAAACATCTTTTAAAAACGTATGCTTTAACGTTTGGTCCCCTCATCCCTAACCGTGTCTATACAAAAAAGGTGCTTTATGCCGCGCAGGGCGAACTCATTCGATTAGGGCGCTTTGATCACTGCCGCTGACAAGCAGTAGACTAGATACTCTAATTAACAAATCAGACGGGCTTGTTTTAGCCCTCTTTGTTGTCATTAATTTGTGCACACACCGGACGCTTTGCTTCATCTGATTTCGTTTACATCGCTGCGATGCAATTACCTTTGTTTAATGGTGATCATCGGGCGAGGACTGGGCTCATCAGCCCGCCCCGACCAGAAACCAGCGATAGGAGCTGCTCATTGATTGGTTGTTGTCCTTGCTCACGCAGCGCCCTCACCGATCGATGGCCGAACTACCCTTACCTAGTCCGACCGGTGCTAATCCTTCCCGCCGTGGAGGGCGCGGCGGTATGGTGTTTGGGGTGATTTAAGGCTGGAGGACCATTGTGCAGGGCCACAGGAGGAAAAGGCAGAACGTTTGGCGCTGCTGTCCCCACCAGTAGGGCTGAGTTATAAGCAGGCTGGAGCCAGTGGCAAAGTGCTCACAAGGCCACTCTATATACCGTCGTGCGCACCTAATTGATCACTTTTCGGGCCATGTTCGGGGCGGCTGGCGAGCACAAGACAAACATGGCCAAAGCCAGGAGGGGCGGTGATTTGTCTTTGCCTTGGACCGCCCTGTGCCGCCCCGCGCCGCCCAGTACCGCGCCGCGCCGCCGTGTCAACGCGCGGGGCTGACGGTGTACGGATCGACGCGGCACCACGCGCTCAGACACACGGAGCGGCGCGCCTTGATTCTGCACCCGATGTCCTCTCTTCCTATAAGTGAAATACGGTCAGGCTTTATCGTGTTTGACGACCACTTTTCCATAGTATCACCTCGACCTGGTTGATGATGCTCAGCAGTGCGGGATCAAATTTGTACTAATCATTGGCCTGGGTCTGGTCCCTGGGGAAGGGCCTTGCCGCCGGGCTGACGGCCGCCAGGGGGCCGTCCTGTGGCTGCCTTGTGTCCTAACAAATGACGCGCCGTCGCCCCGCCCCTCCTACTTCCCTCTTTTGCCTTACGCGTTATGGCCGGCCGTTTAGGCGCGTCACTGGGTCTGAAATGACAGCTCCCTCGACAGGGGGTATATCTTAATGCCCTACCAGCGGCCAGAGCTAATCACACGCCATAGGGGATAGACTTGGGGCCCTCCAGGGAATTGGGGAGAGGTTGTATGGGTACCCAGAGAGAAGGCATGCGTGAACGTAGTGAGAAACGGCAGAGTGGGTAAGTGGGCGGACTGAACTTTAATGTGCAGAAACTTGGAATGTGGGGGACGAATTAAATGATGGGTGGTAGAGTAATATGAGGGTAGAGGAACGCAAGGGCATATTTAAAACTGGAACGCACTTTGTTTTAAGTGCTGGCGACTGTGACGTGAATCTGTAGCCAAATGGTATTGGAAGGGGGATGTTTGGAAGGACTTTTGGGTTACACTTAAAGCCAATGGGCGTGGTGGAATTGGGACAGGGGTGGGGAGGGAGCTGGCAGTGCTTTTTACGTTGTGGTACGCTAGGTCCCTGGGGCTGGCGTCGCTGGATCGCAACGAGCGATCGCCCAGGACAACAATATGTGATCGGGACACGATAAGCAAATAATTGCTACAGAGATCGATGCTCCCCGCGCAGCCGGCCAAGTGTCCCATGAGTCAGTGCGGCTTGGGGTGGGGGCACTTCCGGCCCGGGAGGAGTTATTAGCCAACAGATGGCGCCACCTTACGGTCCCCCTAAATCAATCTTCCCCGACAAGGCGACGGTCGACCTACCACTTTTTGTGCGATTTCTATGCGTTATTTCAGCGATATTATCTGTCGCGTCGTTCTGGGATAAGAAAATAATTATGTCGGCGATAACCTTTGAGTCTGTCGCTTCGTATGCAACAGGGATTCCCATGAATGACATTTATACACAATGTCTGTCAGCTGCGGCAACATGTGGAGGTGGAATGACATTCGCTAATACCGAGACATAAAGCTACTTGCTCTATAGTTCTTTCGCTTAAAAACCGTTACTCATTAAGCAATTAGAATGTGTCTGGCAATGTGACACGTTAACGTCGGTTCTTTAAACAGATGATCCTACGTCTGACTTTAGATGGGTCTAGTCTTACAAGGAAACCGATTTGATATTCAATTCCATCTAGCAAACTGTCATGGCAGCGACTGGAGCTCGTGTTAGTTTATCCCTCACCCAATCTTGATGGCATACATTTGTCTGGCTCGAGTGTCAGACTTCATGACGCAGGGCAGCCATTCGTCAGGGCCCGCAGGTAGTTCCAGTGTTTATCACAGATCCATCTGCGTTACCCCAATTATGGGCGGGTAATCAATGTAGCCTCTGCCTTCTGCACACTCCCTTAGCCCATACCCCTTTGGCCTGCCGAAGCAGTGGGCGCTGGACGGCCGACCGATGCCTGTCCAATCAGAAATGAATGATTAGTCTATTTGTTTTACTTCCTGCTACATGAGCGGGTGCACAACGAGCAGCTCACAGGTCCCGTCTGAGCGACTCACCCTAACTGCTCACGTTAGAGGTCTCTGTTTTTGTGAAGTGCGGAGTAATTAAGAGAGACCCAGGGAGGAGACAGCCCTGGCCCCTGGAGGAGGGGATCGCCCGGAGAAGCAGTTAAGGTTCAGGCGGGGGAGCAGTAAATGTGGGGCAGAAGAGGCGAGTAGAAGAAGGAGGTCGGCGGGAAATAAGGGCCGATGTTTGGGGTTAAAAGTAGGATCGGCGCGCGCCTGACAGATCTTTTTTGGGTCCATTACGGAGTGATTGATCCGGAAACGGCGCGGGTCGGCTGAATAATCCGATGTTGACAAGGACAAACAAGTCCGGGACGCTACCGACCGGAGATGTCCCGGGCGGAAGTAGCTGACGATGGCGGCAGGCGGGACGCAGGAGGAGGAGGAGGGGGTGGGGACGATCACGGGAGGGGACGCCCCGCCCCACGCGTCCTCCAGGAGAGGCGGGGTGAGTCACACAGGGTTCGGCCACATCCTGGACCAGGATCAAGTGATCAGGCGGACAGCTGCTACCATACCGGCCCTTCGTTAGGGTCCACTCCATGTCTGCAGACGTTGACAAGGTCCACCCTGCTTTATACGGGTGAAGTTGGCAATCACCGCCCAACCCTTAAAGATGCTCACTTGCAGTTTTCTACATATAGCCTATTTTGCCACTGTCCCTACACTCCACGGAAGAGAAAGAATCGAGACATTGAATGCCTACTATGTGTACAGCGTTATGGAAGAGAAAGAATCGAGACATTGAATGCCTACTATGTGTACAGCGTTATCAGACTACAAGCGAGAAGCGCCATCTATAGAGGGACAATTGACAGCCATTGTGTGATATCAGGGGCGTGTTTGAATAACCCTGTTTGTTCGATGGACCGAACAATTAAAAGCGTTGCGTTATGGCATTGCTATGGCAACAGAACCAAGGGTTTCCAAGGCGACATATTTGACAAGCGCAAACTATTCATTGAGCATGGTTATTGATATGTGTGAAGCCTTTCCTTGGAATGACGATGAAATAAGACAGAAGATAGTCGCAGTGAGTTATGTATATATGCGTATGTACAATATTACTTACATTGGGATATGCGTGAAATAACACGTTGACTGAAAATTGATTTTATAACAACTAACAGTGTGCCCGTGTGTGTGCACCGTTACTCTTAATCCGATTTATCCGTTTAGGATCTCATGCTCACAGATGTGCCTGGCCATGAAATGATCAGACGGCGGCATTCGGGAATCCTTTTTACGACCACTAGCTTGTCAATTCTTTGATTATCCAATGTTTGACCTCTGAGACGAAGGCTTTTGATCTTAATTAGGCGAAAGCGTTTTTAAGAAAAATCTACTCTCGATTGGTGTCCGACAGGGACCGTTCCCCAACAGTCACCAATCTACTTGGCCAAGACGCCTGCAATAACCGCCTTCCCAATGTCCGCACCCAGTTTTTTTCAAGTCGGAACTGGTGCCATCCACGTCCCTGTTAATTGGAAAAGCTGGAAGCATGAAGAAGTTTTCCAAGATCAGGCTAATTGTTGCTGAAGAGGCGTCGCCTTCCTTACGCAATGAAAGGAATGCAAATTGGGAGGTGCTGTATGAGGATGCTCAGCACCTCTTTTGGCCGAATTGATGGGCTTGTCCAGTTATAATAAACTGATAAAACCGTAAATTGCTTTGTTTATTTCTTATATCTATATACTTCTTTTTATGATTTAACCATCACACACTAACCTCTAAATTAAGTTCATGTACCTTCCTATTTCATATAGGCCGCGAAAATATATACATCTGGAAACATCGACGTTCACAGTGTGCTCGATTAATATAGGCTATTTTAGTGATTACCGCATAAATAGACATCATTGCTTATGAAAACGCACTAAAAAGAATATGATTACTCAGAGAACATTGGCCTCGAACGATTTTGTGATGACCTTGGTCCAATTCTATAGCCGTCCGATAACTACAGTCAACAATGGGAGCCTTTCTGTTCCAATTACGAACAAATCCCGAGTGCCATTTTACTCAGCAGCTTGTTCAGACCGTTGCAATCAACTTAAAAAGATCCGATAAGAATTACGCTGGGAATGATTATTTGCAGCTTTTAATATGCCAGGGTACGACCTTCAATTGCAAACTGATTAACTTTCCAGCTTGTTCGTGACAATCTGAAGACAATGTAGGAAGCCCTCGCCACCCCTACCGTCACGATCGTTGCCCCTCTTCCTAAAGCCCAACTTCACTCTAACCACACACACACCCTCCTCATTCTCCGTGGGCACTGAGTTTTTTTTCTAGTCATGGCCGTTTTTTCCAGCACACGTGAAATCACGACATCATCCCACCTGATTAGAAAAACGGGAGGACATGAAAACTGATCCCTGACTGGCGTTTTCGAAGCATAGTGATGCACTTCAGAATGGGTAATTGGGCGTGGTTTGGCTTTTAAGGCGAGGAGAGCGGCTGTAGCCTGTTATAAATATATCGACGTTCACTGGTACAGCCCTACCCGCCCATCCCAGACGATGAGCATACTCTTATTGAAAAGTTTACAAAAACAGTCACCAAAACTATGTAGTGAAAAAAAAACTAATTCAAATCGAATGTGGATACCCTCTTTACCTTCCTCTTTGGTATACCATATCCCACACTCCCCTCAAATTAATTGAGCACGACCACCTGAACTGGGTCATGAAGTCGTCCATCAAGATTAAAATCAGATTGCAAGCGTGAGGCTAGTTATATTTGTAGATTACACTATGTGGTTCATTAAAGTCCTTCAGGTTGGGGAGGAAATTGATAGGACCTTGGGTCGCGAGAACCTATCTTGTCATCGACTCGGCCGTGATAGGGTTGAGAGGGTGAAATTGATATGTAGGTATTGTCCCTTGTCCCCGTGCCATCCTAACCTGGATTTCATCCATTCATCCAATGGTTATTAGTCTAAAAGATTGGACCATGGGCCCTGCCTGGCCATGGAGTGCCCGGGAAATGAACTTGATGAAATACTTCCCATTGCAAGCAAGTAATACCGCAAGCGGACATGGGAGAACGGTCATGGCGTCTGTAAAGAATTGCCCCTGCTGCTCACAACCAGACAGGTTTCCATTCCTCCCCCACAACCCCGCCCACAAAGTTGCGCTGCTAATAAAGAGGCGGGCGAGGAGCAGTAAGGCCATGGCCTAGTTACCTGTATATCAAAGCGGGAGCAGTTCGCGAGCAGCTCAGGAGCACCGGCAAAGACTCACTCGGTCAGAGGAGAGGACGACCGTCTGTGGTGGCGGTCGACGTCCGACAATTAATCAGATGGTGTTTCCCCCTAGCGGCGGGCATGTTGCCTCATCACCAAGACAACCACTCACGTCTCAGGTGGTCGCCTTGGAGGCGGGGCGGGGTCAGGGTCAGGGGTCAAGCCAAGGTCGTCAGGATGGATGAATACACTTTGCTGCCTGCCGCATTGCCAAGTCAAGTAAAGCACGGTCAGAGAGGACGCTGCAGGGGAAGTCAAGCCAGTGGTAGTAGTGTATGGAGAATATGTATTGACGCAGGCTTGTGGTGCCGACTTCCAACGACATCTGGGGCTTGGCCCCAGTCGGTATTCAAAAACACCACTTTAATGACTTGCCTTAGACGCATTTCTGAATGTCAGTGACATTTCATGTCTGCCATTAGGAATGCGATACACCAAACATGAAATAAATGAGACCAAAGATAGTTGCCCTTTTATAAATAAAACCTTAACAAACAAACGAACTGTAAAGTTTGCTTACGCTGTAGGTTTCGTTTGGAGCACATCTGGTCATTAAAGGTACACCACCTTTCCCTTGCCATTGTGATGAACGGCTATTCATCCAAAATACATAGAGGTCAAAATAATAGAAATAAGGTAATAGTAGAAATATATGTAAGAGAACGAAATATATGTAAGAGAACGAAATAGATGTAAAGGAACGAATATGTAATAATGAACGAAAGTATAGAAAGCCTGAAAAAGAGGCACGAATATGTAAAAGAACGAATATGTAAAGAACGAATATGTAAGGAACGAATATGTAAAGAACGAAAATGTAAAGGAACGAAACCCGGAAATATGTAAACCGGAAGTGAAATGTAAACCGGAAACGGAAAATATAAACCGGAAGTGACGTCAGTTGTAGGTCACGTGACCGAAAGCAGCCAATCAGGGCTGACCTCTATAGTATATAAAGGGGCGGTGAGGCCCGAATAAACAGAGTTCTTTAACAGTTCTCCTGGTGTCCAGACGTGTCCTCTTTCCTGAAACAACTGCTAAAGATGAGCCGATTAGAGTAATTAACCAGAAGTTAGGACAAAACAGTCGAAGCTCGAGATAGGTAGTAGGAACACAGGGTAAGGGGCCCGACGGCCCGAAGAACGAGGAACGAGGGAACGGAGTAAGGCACGAAGGCCCGAAGTAGTCCCGGAAACCGAGGTGTAGTATGGCACGAAGACATGGGGAACGGAACGAAGGAACGAAGTCCGCGGGGACGAGGGCGCGGCATGCTCGGCCCCACGCTACCAAACAATAGGCGACCGTCGGCCCGTCGCCCCCGCGGACCGGAACTGAGGGGTGGACCGCCCGGTCGGGGTGAATGCTGGTCTGGGAGATAGAGCGAGACGAACCCCGGCCGACCCGTACCCCTACCATAATTTCCCTTCCCCGCAGTCCTCCGTTGACATCGAGTGCCGATTCCCGACCGATTCGCTCAGCCCCCCCCTCGTGCGCGAGGCACGACTCTAGAAACACATCTCGGTTCTTGGCCCGGATTCCCCGTCCGCCCCGAGACCCGAACAACCCCCACGTTCCTCTGTTGTAAGAATCGGCAACCCCGACTTACCAGAGAACGTCACACCATCATCAGAATCAACGACCATACGATATTTCCCCTCACAGATATAGCAGCTATCTCACATATGGCCCAATCGTGTTCTTATCAGTGGTCCTTTTAGTGGATCTCTGATCAACCCTATACTCTATGACTCACAGCCCGAACTTGGTATGGGAAATATGCATATCTCTACTGAAATTATTCACACCGCACAACTTATTTCCTCCATATCACAACTGATATTGCCGGTTTAGTTTAACTATCTCGCATACCGCCTCTCATATTTGAATTGACAACATAACCATTATATATGTGTTCCTCTTTCGTGCATTTGTTTCACCTTTCGTGTTAGACGGTAGCATGGGATGCTTTGGATTTTCAAATACAAGACCTCCTGAATAGGATTTTAGAGTAGGTTAGCATAAGAACGAACTATAGGCAATCTTCTCCCGATTTTTATGAAATTTAAAGTGGCATGATAACATGCGCGCGTTCCAGTGCAGTCTCCACCCGCTACATATCTCTCTATTTATCCAGACATTCAGAAACACGTTACCTGCATTGTTAACCATTCGGCATTACCATTTCACATGAGAAAAGGGGGGTCAGTTTGACCCTGGAGGAGATATTGTGGGCACATCACCTCTTCCAACGTTCCGCCTTGAGTGAGACGTTGATGGCTTCAATAGGGAGGGGGGCCTCCAGCGAGTTAGAGGGTCGGCCAGCGTGATCTATCCTCTACCCTGGAGCGGGTAGGGCGAGTAAGGGGGCTGGACAAAGGCCCATAGAGGATTGGAGAGACACAGGCATGTGGGAACTTGACAACAGAAACCAAGGGCCCTACGGCCAAAGACCACAACGGAAAATGGTACTCCTTCTGGTCTTGTAATATACACTTCCATTTAGACTCCTTTCCCAAATCTTCCAGGGAAAAAATGATCTCAGATGGAATTAGGTACAAGTTGTTTTGGAAGAAGCATCATGAATGTTAGTCTTGTGGGTTTCCCCTCATAGTTATTCGTCATTCCTATGACTGCTTTCTTAGTCATATACACGAGGGATATTTTGAGATCCGTTTCTATTGATTATGTCAAAACATCTTCGTCAGTAAGCAAATTATCCGTGCAGTTTCTCCCATGGAATGACTTAATTGATCGGTCCACTGGGCAAACCCATAAGGCTAGGGGCAGAGGGAGATCCCCTTCTAGTGCTTGTGGTCTGAGTCCACATATAGGTGAGAGTGATACACATCAGACTCCATCAACAGTATCCTGCCAATAAGACAAATAGTCTTCAGACTCTGTTCATGACACCCACCCACCACCACCCCATCTTCCCCAGCCCACCCACCTATCCCCGCCCTTTTCTCCTCCAGCCAGGCGCCATTGTGTTTGCCCATAGATCCTTGGTATAGATCCCCCTCGCCCCGGGACGGGTCGGGGCGCACCCGCCGGGCCGCTCCATTGATCCTATATAGGCGGGTATCTGACGTCATGCCTTCCTCCACGGTGACGGATGGAGGCATTGTTACAGCACACCCCTTTTTCCTCCAGTCCCCCCAGCCTCCCACTTCCACCTCCAGCCGCCAACAGCCCCAGAGCCGCGGCAGGAGGCGACCCGACATTCCCATCAACCTGTAGGCTTTTTCCTCCATCCAGCGCGCGACTAGCTCAGCAGTGGAATCAGAAACCCCTCACTCGGGGAGCCGGCGCCGGGGCCAAGGTCTTTAATTACTGTATCATCAAATTTTGATCGTTAATGGAGGGTAATACTAGATAATGGGGAAAATGTTGGATGTAAACTAAGCCTGGGCTGTCAAGCCGCCCAAGCCGGGGCCTAACAGGTGACGCCCAAATAAGCCGAGGCCGCACACCTCGGCGCGACTTAATGCACTTATAAACAGTACATTATGGCATTAAGGTAGAGGCAGCATCGCGGAGCCAGCCAATCTTTTCACCTGTGCAGCGTAAGCGTTGCCAGGCGCTGAACCGAGTAAGGAGGTAGGTGGTGGTTGTGGCGGCTCCGGGAGGGAGAGGGGGACATCAGGGTAATGAGAATCACCGCTTGGTGGTGGTGGGGGGGATGGTGCAGGGAAGGAAGAGAAGCGGGAGGGGGCAGAAAGAATGGCATTGTCGGATGATGAAAAAACCGCCCCCAGTTTTACCACTAAGAGTCTTGAGCGCGCGCCCAATACAGAGAGAAGGGGAGAAGGGCGGGGGTAGACAACTCGGCTCCAGGTCGGGTAAGTAGCTCGCCAGACAATGGCGCACCTGGAGAGGAGCACAGAAGTCCTCCTCCAGCGTATCGATCGGCGTGAGTCATTTGCAGGGGCGCTGCAGGAGGGCCCTTGGTCCTCTCTCTGCGCCCCTCCCGGTTCTCTCCCCTCCCTTTCCAGCACCCTTCTCCCCTACCGCTCGCTCCTTTTCCTCTCCTCGCCCCCTCCTCCCGGAGCACACTACACAACCCGACGACCTCACGTACCCCATAAAGCTTGTGAATTTTTAATCCCAACTCGCAAAGAACCCTCTCCCCCAGCGTTGTCTAATTACGGAAACACAGGAGATGGGGCTGCTACGTGCGCCCCCTGTCCCCCTCCAGTACCCCCCGTGCCCACCCCTTGGCCGACGGCCGCGACTTCTGAGAGGTCTCCCGTTTCAATCAATGTTTGCGCCGTCAAAATTTAACTCCATGGCGGCGGGATGAGCCAGCAGTTAAAGGGAGAGGCCGGCCGGGCGTCACGTGCCGGGTTCACCAAGGTGTCGGCCTTGTTTGCCGACGACGCGCCCCTCCGCGACGTCGGCGACGAAGATGACACGAAGGGAAGGGCGCCATGAAAATTACTCCCGCCCGTAAACAAAAGGTGGTGGATGGCTTGATGGCTTTGGGGTGAGCAGGGAGAGGAGAGTAATTGTTATGTGGCGGTGGTGGAGGTGAGTGGGTGGGGAAAGGGAAGGGGTAGGAGTGCAGGGTGTGGTTAGGGGTAGAGAGGATGGGGTAACTCGCAGCACCTCCGCAGGTTATTTTTGGGTAAAGGAATGAGGATGGGCGTGGGAAGGTGCAGAGTATAGACCCTTTCGCCCGTTTCTACGCCCATGGCCTGGCACCCCCCCCCCCCCCCACCCCTAAACACCCTCACCCGTTCCTCACCTCACACCCAACCCTCGGCCGGTGGCTTACAATGAGGCATCCTCTGACGACGACACGGGCAGACAGGCGCTTTTCTGCGTCAGAAAAGCAATCAAGGTGTCCCCGTGAGAAAAAACTAATATTGACTTTCTCAATCCATCACGAAAGGCTCATTTGAGTGGCACCAAGAACATTCCGAGGGTTATCATCAGCGTCCCAGTAGTGTGGAGGCCGGCGCCTTCTTTTCCTCCTCCAACAATAAACGCGGTTTCAGAACTATTTCAGCTATGCCCATGCTGTTCGTTATTTTTAACGAAGCGCTTCATTAGTGAGTATTCTACACACCTATAAAGTCCATACGTATCTGCTCCAGAGAGGTTCACAGGAGGTGGAGGAGGCAGCAGCCTTTGTTGTCCCTCTGATTGACCTTTCTGGCAGCCACAGTGCCATGGCACGTTTGATATGAAAGATAAAGTGCCTAAATTTAAGCTCGCCTCTATAATTGCCTCTTCATCCAGGAATTCCATGGGGGCTTTTTCCCTGGGCTAATTTCTATAAAGTAATAAGACGACCGCTTCCGAGCCAGTTAACCCTTGACATATGGCGGCATAAATACAGTGACACGAGTGGCCTCGCCGGTCGCAAATCGCCGAGAACAGAGGCGCTCTGCGGTATGCCTCTGCTTTATTTTTCTTGACTCCTGAGCTGCTCCCTATCGCTCACGTGACTATTTTAGTTGGGCTAATAGCCTGCAGGTAAGTCAACACTCAGGGATGTTATTTGGCGAGGAATGCTGGCCATTGGCAAGGCACAGGCCGCCAATTCAGGCCATTCATTGGGTGCATCCTGGGGCCTTTTTGGGCGCCTGCCAGGCCACTGGGTCACTGTGTCTCACCTGCTTCAATTCCCCAAGTCCGTATGCTACTCACCGCCACCCCTCTAGCTGGGCTATAATACGGTAAGAGCTCCTCCGGGCTACAACAGGAGGCAGCCGACCAGGAGGAGTGACTCCTTTTTACCGCTCGCCACATACCATCACTCTCCTCACCCCTGAGTCCCCTGCCCCGCTTTACCATATGGCAGGCGTCGTATCCCTCCCTGGAGGGACTTATAATCCCATTGCTCCACACCTAATGTGGCTTGGACTCAAAATCCTTCACGCCTAAACATGCCGGCTGCGAAGACAACAATCTAAAACTGACTCAAATACCTGAACCTCCGCAAATCAATCATTCTAGATAACCCATTTGCCGGGTTCGTGTTAACTGCTGCGTGTTTGTCCACCGATGGCCCCAGCCGGCCTTCTTAGTCAACCCTGGTCGGGTTCCGCATCAGGTTCAGCTCGGGTAATTAGAATCAAACCAAAACGCCATCTCATATTGATTTGATTTCTTAAAGAAATGAAAATTGGCCTTCACAAGAAAGATAGTGTTTAACTTTACTGTTTGATCAGGCTGCATGACCACTTGTTCGTCTCATGGGGAGTGGGGTAGAAGGAGGTGGAGGGTTTGGGATACGGTAAGCAGAACATTACAAGAAACCCCTTGTGAAGATGTGCAGGCTTGGAACTTGAACCAAGAAAGATGCCAGTTAATACGGATAGAAAGACTACACAAATATCCAAACATTTCTCACACTAACAGAAAAGGCTGGAATAGACAGCTATCATGTTACCAAGTTCTGAACTGAAGTATCGATGATAATTTATTTTTGGATTATCTCAACGGTATTAACATCACAATCTTAATTAACTTGGAAATTAACATAGTCTCAAGTGAGCTGGGGAGATTTTCATTTGTCCAATCCTCTCAAGCCACACAAATACCTCGGGTATTTTTATTGGAACGTCCAGCTTAAGTTAAACCCAATTGTCGCTCTTTAATGAGTACCCAATACCATCCTTCTATACATACTCCCCCTCACAGTACATCTGACGATTTAAAGGTTGTTTACACTAGCCGATTTTGACCACAGGTAATTTAGTTATCTACAAACTTCCATGAGTAATATAGCAACAACAAAAATACTACATATGACTTGAAAGAGAATTGCAAACCCTTTTTAATGATGTATAATATGGCAATGGTAATATTTCATATGCCGATTTTTGATATCGGGAGTAAAATCGGCTAGTGGAAACACAGCCCTAAGCTTATTGACATGACGAGTAGTCAGATATCATGCCATTTAAGACATATCCGAAATATCATATCAAAGGGAGACGTCATCAATTTGACTATCCTTCAAATAATCTGAGGTTTTTGCCCTTGCTTACCTCGCTGCTATGCCACATACCCTCAATATCATTAACGAGAGTGCCATTTACCCGATGAAAATTGCTTACTGTACATTTCAAACATTTGGGTGGCATCACTTATTTTGATACCTTCAATACAAGGAAAATATACATCGAAGGAAAACTTTAGCTGGTTATTCAGGTTACATAATGTTATAAGTTTATTACTTAAATTTCCTATCAACTGATCAAACCATTTTGTCCCAAAATCCAATGATGAAGGCATTTTAGTGATGTACAATACAAAATGTCAACAGACCCCTATGGATATACGATCTAATCAATACAATATCATACGTATGCAAGGCGTATAATTTTCAGATGGCCTTGCGCCCCCCACGCATGAGTCGCACTTGGCGCCTTTCCGGTTTGGCAGAGGACAGGGAGACGCTACCGGAAGCGTCCTCGATCAATCCGTGCTTGGCATGGGGCCGCCACCCACGGTCCCTCGTCGTTCAGTTTCTTTTCTGATCTTTTGGACATCTGTTTGCATGAAGTGTGGTCAATAATGTACCCAGGAGGCAGCCGGAGGGAGTGGGAGTATAGCAAAAGGAAGAAGAGAAGGAGATGGGGAGGGGAGAGGAAGGTGGGTACCGCCACCGGTCTAGAGAGGGGGAAACGAGACGGAGTGTGTGGTTCAAACAGATGCTCGGGGGAAAAGTCTTTGGTGTGATCTCCCCCGTAATGCAGACTGCCATGTGGACGTATTTACAGGCCTGAGCTGCTCCATCTCTGCCTCTGAGCAAATGTCGTCACCCAACATGGTTCACTATATTCAAACATCCTGTCTTGCATCATCCTGTTACGACCCTTTCATTAGTGAATAACTGTGGGTCATACAGGCCCATCACGTTATTTTTAAAGGTCATTCACTTAATGTTCAACTATGAGAATGAGCATCGTAAAGCACACACAGTAAGTGTTTGTTATACTCATTGATTGCGTCTTTACCAAGGGTTATTGTGCGATAAACTCCGGCATAGAGTATCGCAATATAAAGGCAATATTATTATTAGTGTTTCTCCGCGTGCAATAATACCACTAAGCCCTTTCTTCTACAAGACCCGACTGGGGACAGGCAGGAAGTTACTACGAACACGGGAACCGCGGGAGGGCTGATATGGCGCAAGCCAGCAACCATGTCATTTCTCTATTGTCACAAATCTGACTTCAAAGGCAGCGGCCGTGCAGATCAAAGGCACCGCTTGGATCCCATTGTCATGGCAGGGGCCTCTGAAGGTGGCGTACAGTTACTCTGCCCGAGCACTGACTATCTCCTCCACAACCTCTCCTTGCCTCCCCACCACCCCCCGCCCCTACCCGCTTCCTCATCCTCCATATAGGAGAAAAATCATCACACAAGCACTTCCTCTTTCTTCTGACAACTGCCAGATTATGTCAAGCTAATTCCGCCGGGTGTTGGTGTGCAGTGTGAACGAGGCGGAGTAAGTGGGCGGAGGTGTTTGAGTAGTAAGGCGGCTACGGGGATGTAAGCTTTACAATATGTGGTATTTTCAGGTACATGTACTGTACGCATGTATGTTCTATCTGCGCCATTTCCAAGAATGAAATAGGCTTTCCATTTGAATACTGTGTGTTTATGATATAAGGCTCTCGCATAGATACAAACGGTGTTTTCAAATTAAGTAAGATGAATCACTACAGTTACATAAAATGTCCATTCTTTTATTTGACAGTGTGTTTCTCATCATGATCACAACAGTCTTAAATATCGAAGGTTAATATACTTTTGCCTCTTGCTTAACAATGGTAGGTTTCATTCGCGGTTTATTGCTCTCCCATCTCATATTTTTGGAAATATCAGTACAGTGCCTTCAGGCACATTACAGTCCACTGGGAGAATATTGTGTAATATCTCAGTAAGCAGTAGAATATTACGTTATATGAAGTAGACCTAGGTCACTTTTCTGGAATCCTCTTTCTTATATCAGTGGTGCCTGGAGACTTGGAAGGCACTGAGAATCGATGGCAGAAGTAGTGCAATCATCTGATCCGGACGTCATAGGTCAGGCCGTCCAGTCGTTACCAGTTGGCGCCTGCTGACGACAATGCCTCGGCGTGACTGTGGTGCCTATAGATCATCTGTTAAAAGATGCCCGACTCTGAGATTGGCCAGGCATCGATCACTCGGCCACGGATCTCCCTACCACAGGCCGCACCACAAATCAGCAGGCTCCCTATCCTCTCTGTACACCCCCACACAAACATCCCATCGGCCACCACCACCACCCACCAGGCCCTCCCCTCCCCCAAACCATCCCTCAGTGCCCCTCATAAAAACCAGCACTGCCTTCACCAAGCTACCCTGTACCCCAACGCACATCCCTGGCCAAATCAATAAGCACCGAAATGATCCATGACCTCTTACCCCGCCCTGCATAAAAAAGGCCGGGGCTTTATCTTTGTAGCCAACTCCCCGAGCCCTATCCTCCCCCGTCACCCGGCCCTCTCCTTCCCTACTGCCTCACTCCCGATATAACTCAATTGTTCTCCTTTTTCGGCCGTCCACTATACCTATCCATTTCGCCGTGTGTTTTCCATCATCTTGTCCCTGTGATATTTCTCTCTGCTTATGTCACTGGTCAGTATTTGTTCTCTGACCACGGTTAATGATCGTTCATGTACTGAATCCAATATCTATATAAACACTCGGAATGGGGCATTTTTATGCTTCATTACATAACCCAACTTAACATAGAGAAGGCCGAATATCAGAATTGACTTTAAAGGCCGTATTCCACATACCGATTGTGCGCCGCCGATTTGACGCCGATACACTTTCTGCGGCGCCGATAAAAAGTTGTCGTGCCGCCCGCCGACATCGGTGTGTGGAATACAGCGCATCGGTGCCGATGCAGCCCGCTGATATCTGCACCGCCGCCGAAAGTGCGGCCGATAAATTTACCAACATGTCCGTATTTTTTGTCGCAGCGGCGAGCGATACGGAGCCGCGCGCGTCGGCAGCGGTCGCTTTCGCCGTGTGGAATACAGCCATTTCGGCAGCCGAAGCACCGGTAACCGGCGCAGCTTGCGATCGTGACGTCACGGGGGCCTCTGGCCAATCAGGTGGCAGCATTTCAGTCACGTGGTGAAAGATATTCCCGCGCGGGGACACGTGCCGGCCAGAGAGCGGGCGGACAGCGGCGTGTGCAAACGTAGAAAGACTTCGACACAACAATGCCACCCAAAACCAGGCACGGGCGCTACCCTTGGACAGACGAACTAGAAGATGACCTGATAGAGTGCTGGGAGGCGTGCGACATTTTGTATGACATGGCCCATCCCAACTATTCCAACAGGGATAAGAAACAGAGGGCACTAACGCGGATCTCAAAGCGGCTGGCGGTGCCTAGTAAGTATGTCTTTCATGATGCCGATTATCTTCGTCGGTATTACTCGATAAATGCAAATAGAATTGAGAAATCATGTGAGAGGTAATGATGGTAGGGTAGATGGGCATAGTCTAGTATACATTTTCGAAGTTTTGAGATCCTATATTGATGTAAAACATGCTGCTTTAGAGGCCGATGCCCGGTCACCCGCTCGGCGAAAAAAACAAGATGGCGTCGGCATAATGAAATAGCAAAACAAGAAAGTAGGTCACGCTACATCGGGGCCCGAATGCGGAAAGTGTATGCCTGCCGGTCACAAATCTGGTATTCTTTCGTACAGTTGATGCGGTTGAGGTCCACCTGAAAACACTGAGGACCAACTTTAGCAAGCTCTTGAAGTTGAAGCCGAGCGGTAGTGCGGCCAAAGAACTCTCCTCACGGAAGAAATATATGTTGCACCGGCTGCAGTTCCTGATGCCTCATATGAGGACGAGGCAAACCCGGTCGTCATACGGCTATCACGTAAGCATGATATTTCTTTATCTGTGCATGTAGCCGATTGGCGTTATGATTAGATGACAACAGATGGGGTGGGGGGGATCCCAGTACAAGGAATGCGATGTGCGGGTAGATCCATGTGATCAGAGTTCATAAGAAACAGAGGAGATGTATCCCCGGGGTGTTCCATAACTTTTCTGTCTGAAACTGTATCGGAAAATGTGCAGAAAGGAATTAAACATTAAACATTGACTGTACAGAGGTGCTTCCTTGGGAATGTCCGTTTCAGGTATTAGATAATAGTTTGGAGAAAATAATCATACGTAGATTTTTTATTAAACTGCAGTTTCCTTGACAGATTGGTTAGATTTAAGTTATTGCTGTAACTTTCTGCAGCAGCAGAGTGCCATATTTCATTTTCTGCAGAAGAGGCAAATGTAAAAAAGTAATTATCTCTTTGGTTGATGATGTTTATGTCTTGTGAACCATTTCTTACAACTGTCTTCCAGATTTGGGCTACAGCCTGGAGTAAGTTAAATGTTGTAGTGGTGGTGGTTAGTGTCCAATATCTGCTAATACCCTGTAAATAACCTCACCTTGGCTAAAAAATGCATGCACTTGTGTCTAGGTATCCGCACCATCTGCTACTGACGTATTGGCTTTGCCTCATAATCATGACATAATGCCAGAGAAATCATTGTGTAATGTCTCCAGCTCCCTATTAGCACCTCATCCTTGTAAATCGGTGTAGCTACAGATTAGGATAATGTTTCTTCAGCTTCAGCTTTCCTATTGAAGTTATTTTAGATCTGTATTGCCAGCATGTGCATCTGTATGGTTTGGTGGTCTGCTTAGTGGAAGCAGGAAAAAAAAACATTCATTTCCTTTCATCTGCCGATGAAGTGTGTGCTTAGTCAGCAGTGTGACTGCAATTTCGTGACCTCTGATGTCTGAGTGGTATAAAAGAGATGGGTGAATCTGCATTGTCTGATATCTTCACTTGAAGAGCACAAACTTTAGCTTGCACTGATCTGTTATCAATCAACTTAAATCTTTCTGCTCAGAACACTGATTTCTTGACAAACGTGAACAGATGCCATGGTACTGATATAAACTTCTGAAGATCAACTTACAAAACATCCAAAGTTTCCCAGATACAGATTAATCTCAAAATTTGAAATCATATAAATATATGTGTAGATACTGTCATCAACCAAGTAACTATCATCTGAGCAGTTCAAATTTGGAATCAACAGAGGCCTCAGTGTCCCAGGCCGATGGTGACCGATTTTGGATCAGTGCCTGTTGAAAAGATAGGTTAACTTTGAAAGTAAACCATCACAATATGTCTGCCAGCAAGGTTTGATATCACGAAATAAGAGTGATTTTCAATTGGTCTATTCAATTGTCTGTTGAGCCTGGTGATAATATAAAACTTTGTACTTCCCATTACACAGTTAAAGAGAAAACTTTTAACAGCGATTTTGATATGAGTACAGGTCCCGGTCAATTCAGTTATCGAATCCCATACATATCTTTTTCAATGGATCTTTTTCTTTATCGTCGCACATCTGTAATATACATATTTCTATATCTTTTTCATGTTTGGTCAGAGTTCAATAGTAAAAATAGTAAAAGCTGACAGACACCAGAGGGAGTTCAAGTTAATAAAAGATTTCTATAAAAGTAACAGGCCGATATGACCTGATATCACTGAGAGTTAAAGATTTCATATCGCCACAAGTCTATGTGGGTGAAAGGGTATGGTGTCCGTCTGCCATGTTAGCGATCTGGGTTCGATTCCCAGACCCGGTGAAGCTTTGTCTTTTCATTTTCGTCAACCGCATATCGCTAGCTTATCGAATTTGTCTTTTCATTTTCCCCAAACCTGCCTGCCAGGTTTGCTTTAACTCCCACTCATTTCTTTTTCATTTTCGCCAAATGCCCCACGATTCTATACAGCTATATCATATGGAATCGTGGGGCGGTTGACAAATATGAAAAAGACATCCCGCCAGAATCAAACCCAGATGGCTCACATGGGAATACAACCAGCGCAAAGACCAGAGGGAGTCCAAGTTTTCTGTTCTTAACTGATTCTCCGTGGCGCAGTCGGTTAGACAGTGAACTGCTGCCTCAGAAAATCAGTTATCGGATCCCACTCATATCTTTTCTTTTTCGTCAAACGCAGAGGGGCGCGGGCGGCCGGGGTTCAATTCCCGATGAGGATATCTTCTCTTTTTCGTCGTGCTACATATGCCATTAGCTTTGTCTTTTCTTTTTCGCCAAATCTGCTATCGGTTTGACAGTGAAAGTGAAAAACAAGCGGTCACCGCTGGGAAATTGAGATACACATATCACAGGGAGTTCAAGTTATTTCTTCTTAACTGCTGCCAAATAAATGTCATCTCCATAGGGAACGCACGCATGAAGTGCGCCGGGTCTGGGATTCGATAACTGAATCCGCCGACAGTGTTGCTTCTGCCGACGAAAATATTGCGAGATGGGGGTGGGGTAAACGCCAAGTCGGGCCAGTGGCAGTTAAAGATTTGATGTAGGTACAGGTCTCCGTGGCCGGATGAACTGCTGCCTCAGAAAATCAGTTATCGAATCCTGATCAGTGCGTTAGCGGTCTGGGTTTGATTCCCCGCCCCGGCGATGATATTTTCTCTTTTTCATTGTGCTACATATCCTGGCTTGCGTCGACCAGCAGATCAGAACTCCCTATGGTCTGTCTATTGATCACAGTTCAATTGTAATAATAAAAGCAATAGGCAGGTATCACTGTAGATCACTGGAACTGAAAGATTTGATATAAGTACAGGTCTCTGTGGTCGAGTGGATAAGGTGTGCGCCTCCCATGTGAACGATCTGGGTTCAATTCCCCAACCCGGTCAAGCTTTGTCTTTTCATTTTTCGTATCATATGAGGTTTGCGCCGATATGCTTTTAAGCCCCATACCCACTCTTGCTACTATAAGATTTCAAAAGCAATAGACAGTTTTCTGTTTTTAACTGAGTCTCCGTCAGATGCGTTGGTTTGTGTCGACATATCTTTTCATTTTTGTCGCGCCTCTGTGGACGCATCGTCAAGGCAGTTACCCATGGTGTGCGCCTGCCATGTTAGCGGTCTGGGTTCGATTCCCCGGCCCGGTGAAGCTTTGTCTTTTCATTTTGGCTGGAGAATTGAACCCAGGTTGCTGGCATGAGAATACAAATACAGCACAGACCAGAGGGAGTTACACCCGATCGCATCTCCATAAGGGAACGCAAGCACTGTCCTGACGAAAAATGAGTTAAAAAGAGAAGATATCTTCACCGGGTCGGGGAATTGAACCCCGGCCGCCCGCGCCCCTCTGCGTTCGCCGAAAAAGAAAAGATATGAGTGGGATTCGATAACTGTTTCAACGTGGCAGCAGTGCAAGGTCTAACCGACTGCGCCACGGAGACTCAGTTAAAAAGAGGAAACTTTAACTACCTCTGATCTGTACTGAAGTCCCTATTCGCCTAACAGGTGCAAATGCAAATGCAAATCTTGATAGGAACCAGAGGGAGTTCAACTTTTCTGTGTAAGGTAATGTCACTGTCCCAATGCGTATCGGCACAAACCAGATATGCAGGTGACGAAAATGAAAAGACAAAGCTTCACCGGGCCGGGGAATCGAACCCAGACCGCTAACATGGCAGGCGGACACCCTACCCATTCACCCACAGAGACTTGTGATGATATCAAATCTTTCACTTTCTGCGATCTCAGGTCATATCAGCCTGTTGCTTTTATAAAAATATTTTACAGGAATAGGCCAGACAATAGATTAAAACACCCCCGAAGTCGAGGAATTAGACCCTGGTTGCCGTTGAATTTAGAAAGAGAAAACTCCGCCTGGTCTGTGGGTTCAGTTATTGAATCCCATCAATATATTTTTTCAATATCGCGTCAGTAGATATTCGATAAGCTAGCGATATGCGGTTGACGAAAATGAAGACAAAGCTTCACCGGGTATGGGAATTGAAATATTTTATTAACATGAACTCCCTCTGGTCTCTGTCACTGCACAGACCAGAGGGAGTTCAAGTATTCTCTTTTTAATTGAATCACCGTGGCCCAGTCGGTTAGACATTGAACTGCTGCCGCGTTGATTCAGTTATCGAATCCCCTCCCTGACTTATATCTTTTCTTTTTCGTCAAACTCGTATCGGCAATCTGTATGTGCCAACGCGTATCGGCTCAAACCAGCCGGGGGCGCTGGACGAAAATGAAAGAGAATGACAAGCGGTTAGACGTCACCTCGTCGGGGAATTGAACCCCGGCCGCCCGTGACGAAAAAGAAAAGATGTGAATAGGGTATGGAGGGGATTCGATAACTGAATCAGTGTGGCAGCAGTGCAACGTCTAACCGACTGCGCCACAGGGACTCAGTTAAAAAAGAGGAAAGTTGAACTCCATCTGATCTGTATTTGAGTCCCGGCGCGGACCGTCACAGGTGTCTGTGGCCGAATGGATAAGGTTTGCGCCTTGAATGTGAGCGATCTGGGTTCGATTCCCTGGCCCGGTGAAGCTTTCTCTTTTCCTTTTGCGTCACCTGCATGTCGCTGGGTTATCGAGTCCCACTAATTTCTTCTTTTTTTTCGTCAAACGCCCCATGATTCTATACAGCTATATCATATGGAATCGTGGGGCGGTTGACGAAAATGAAAAGTATATTGATGGGATTCGATAACTGAAATCGCCGGGACCAAGTTCACAGAGGCGCGACGAAAAATGACGAAAATGAAAAAGATATGAGTGGGATTCGATAACTAATTTCCCGTGGCAGCAGTGCAATGTCTACCCGACTGCGCCATGGGGAAACAGTTAAAAAGAGATAGCTTGAACTCCCTCTCGTATCTGCTGATGTACATCCCAGTGTGCACACCCCCGTTGAATAAACGCTGCATTTTAGCTGCATTTTCTGCAGCGTTGCTTAGGCTCACTGCAGCCAAAATGCAGCTGTCAGGTACCAGCTTACCGCTGCTAGTGTGCAAAAGTTTTAAAATATACAATACGATAAACATGTAAAATCCTTCTGCAATTCAGATGTATATACAAATTATTTTGAGTAGTAATTGACACAAGTGGAAAATTTAAATAATTTAAAGAAAATGAAAATGCTGCTAATAAACAACTAGTAATTGCTGCTTAGCCACTACTTGATTCACACTGGATCTGGACTGATATGGAACAAGTGAGAGAGAAAACTAAATTCTACTAAGAATGTGATATATATTCCTAATTCCCTGACTAATCCTACTTGTATTCATAGACAAAAATGTCTAGACTTAGATTACGCCCATGAAAGAATGAACAAAAGTTTTAAGACCCCGGACCTATGCATTTAGGCACAGATTATGATTAAGCCTATATGCACAGACTTTGACGGGTATCCTCGTACACATGATATTTCTACACACAGGAGTATAGTCTCCACATAAGCACACTTAAGGCTATCTGGACCGGATTCATTTTTATCTCATTTATATGCCGCTGGACAGTGGCTTGTTTGTTTGTTGGGGTGGTTTAACGTCCGGCCGACCCTTATGGGTTCTTTCTAGACTGGACAGTGGCTAAATGCAACTGGTAATAAGCCAAATCACCGCCGTAGATACAAGGTGGCAGCACTGACTATACAGCTTATTTTTTTTATAGATCAATATAATTTATGTACGTAGGCCTATATTAAAATCATTAAACGTAAATTTGTGTTAAGTATTTCCTTGTATGGTAGTTTACATAAAATCCAGCAAGCGAGATTATGGCAGTATGACTTAGTCAGAGACACAATATTGAGTTGGCCTAAAGTCAGGAAAACTCAATGACATGCATACTTGGGACAGTTGAAAGAACCACTCATAAGGAAGCAGAAAATTACTTCACTGATTTGACTGAACATTTCTAAAATACTGTGGTCATGTTTTCAGGCTTACAAAAATCGGGACACATTATCTACAACAAGCCAAACAATAACAGTTTAACTTATAAGCTACATAGGCCTATACGAAATTAACTCTTCTAGCATTAATGAAAAACTGTCAATACATTTTAATAGAATTGGGACGGATACACATTACCCTTTTCCCAATTTTGGACTCTGGACAGGAGCCTAAAATCAGGATTAGATTGTCCTGACCAAAACGGGGCATAAAGCAGGTATCATTGTATGCAATTATGATGATCATAAATCGGGAGGTTTTAATTCATGAATTGATACGTTCTTAAGGATATATAAACAAGTATTGCTAGCTGGAAAACCAGGAAAATGGGGAGATCTCTGGAATTTAGGAAATGCCCGCATACATAAAGATATCTGTATGCTCTAACTGGTAGTAGGAAAACGAGGTGCCTGTTGAATGTATAACCACCCCTGGGTGGTTGGGGGTGGTTGCGTGCCTCTGCTACCCAGCCGAGAGCCACTCTGCTGCATCGACACCTCGTACCGAGAGTTATCTCATCTAACAAACTATCATGGTGTGGAAAGTGATTCGCTGCAGAGTGCCCAGGAGCGTGTAGCCGGGTGGTTGTGCCTATATTTAGCCTTACTGAGTCACTGTCCAACGACTCCCGCCCTTCCACCGGACATAGGTAATTAATGCTGTAACGGCCACAACCGACGCTGTTCAGACAAAGGGCGGCGCATTTAGGCGGGAAGAGTATACAGAACAAGACTGACCAGGCATGGAGAAGGATGTTGGATGTATTTCACGGGTAAGATATTCTGGATAAATAACGTTTTGTTCATATTGAAATTAGTGTTAATAACGTCATAGATGATTCATAGATGAGTCTAATCAAATAGACTTGGTTATATTGACTTTGTTACACATTATTTCTATTTTAGGAAAAGGCAGTGAAATAGAGGATTCAGCATACGAGAGAATTAAAGAAAATAGTCGCCTCGATAAACAGTCCCAGAAAAGGTATGTACATGGATATGATGTTATCATGTAGTCATATTATACGTTGTTCTTTCTTTACAACAGATCCGTTTTAAAATTGTCATATTTTATCAGTATGTTGTTAAACTACATACCTGAAGCTGAATGATACGTATATCTAATTTGAGATTATATCCCTGTCAAATGATTATTATTTGAAAATGGTACTAAAACTGATTTTCATTAGAAGCAGATTGTTTTCCACTCATTTACTTGATGTTACACAACGTCTTACACTATGAACATAACTATTGTCTTTGCAGATACTCAAGACATGAAGCATTCACCAGTATGGGGAGTCAACATCCTGGGGATCTGATTGGGTCTAAATGATGAATATGAGGAAATAAAGAATAAATAAAAAAAACTGCAGCAGCTAACCCCCACTGCTAATGCAGCACTTGGTATCTGCTACAAATGCAACCCCTATTATTCACTACAACTACAGTGTTTAATATCCACTGCCAACGCAGCACTTATCATCCACTCCAAAGGCAGCACTTTTTATCTGCTAATAATGCAGCATCTTTTATCCACTGATGATGCAGCATCTGTTACCCACTGATATTGCAGGACTTATTATCCACTTATAATGCAGCAATTATTATCCACTGATAATGCAGCACTGCTTTAGACTTTTTTTTTGCCTGGTCAATAAACGTTTATGCAGCAATTTACTGCAGCAGTGAATAAACGTTTATTAGGTGGTTTGGTGCACACTGGGATGGGGCGCGCGGGCGGCGGGGGAAGCTTTTATATTTCAAATCTTGTAGTAGCAAACTGATTGACCAGTAAATATGAAATATCGTCACTTAGCAGGGATGCCAACTATTTTTTCCTGGTCTGTGTCTTGATCTGAGTTCAATAGTGGCCAAATATACAATTATTTATCTAAAATATAAATCTATATATATTATCTATAAACGCAATAGGCCGATATGACCTGAGAGAATTGAACCCCGGCCGCCCGCGCAGCCCCACGGTTGACGAAAATAGAAAGTATATTGATTCAGTTAAAAAGATAAAACTTGAACTCCCTCTGATCTGTGTGGTGGTTGGTCCAGAGATCAGAAGTGGTATCTGCCTGTTGCTATATAGATGCAGCCCTTGGCTGGAGCATTAAACCCCAAATTTTGTACTAAATGTAATCCCTTTTATTAGTTAGATATTGACCCGGTGAAGCTTTGTCTTTTCATTTTCCCTAAATCTGCTGTTTTGCGCCGATACACCCGCGCCCCTCTGCGTTCGACGAAAAAAAAAAAGATACGAGTTCAAGTGTCTGAAACTTTATCAGAAAATGTGCAGAAATCTTTCACTTTCACTGATCTGAGGTCATATCGGCCTGTTACAAGCGTAGGATAGAAAATATATTAATGAGAACACCCCCAAGGTCGAGGAATTAAACCCTGGTCGCCGGTGAATTTAGAAAGAGAAAACTTGAACTCCACCTGATCTGTGGGTTCAGTTATCGAATCCCATCAATAGTTTTTTTCATTTTCGTCAACCGGGTACAGATTGATATGTGTTGGGAAATTGACATTGACATTCAAAGCAACAGCTCCATACAACCACCAAGCGGAGTTCAATTTTTATCTGTTTACCTATGTATCCCTGTCGGTTAGACTTTATTGTCAGTTATATATATACCTTGATACAATAACAATAATCTGAAATCGAAAGTATAATGTCTTATTTCTGTCCGCCTTTTGAATACTTCATACAGTTTGGTCGTTTCTTTTCCAGGAGAGCTCCGATGACGATGCCGGTCCTGGCCTGCCCGGTTTTGTACCCGGAAATATCCCCCCGCAGGAACCAGCCCCCGCTCTTCAAGCCGATCCGCCGGCGGTGGTGGTACAAGCTCCAGAAATGCAACAAGCGGCAGAAGCCGACGAACCGGTCGTCGCAAATGGCGTCGCTAACGGGGTCGCTAACGGGGTCGACGCAGTTCATGCTGACGGTGTCCCTGCTGCAGATGCGAACGTCGCCGCTCAGCCTCAGGCGGTAGCTGAAAACGTCGACGGACAAGACAACGGCGTACTGCCCGACATAGGAAACGAAGGAGCTGTTGCGCCACCGGCCCCAGCTCTACAACCGATAGCCGTGGTCGGCCAAGGCGAGGCCATTGATCTAGCGCTGGCGTTGGACATTAACGTCAACATGGAGAACGAGGCGCTGGCATCATTGGCCGACAACGAAGAGCAGGAGGTGGTCGAAGCAGCGGTAGCCGCAGCAGCGGTGGCCGCAGCGGTTGCTGCATCGCCAGCCAATGAAGAACAGCAAGCCCAGGTCCCGGTACCTGTTCCGACGCCACGCGCGACGGTCCCCAAGTTCGCCCCACCGCCAAAGGCAGGTAAAGTTATGCCGGCACCTGCGACGCCTGGACCTTCGGGCGTTGGGAAGACGCCGAAGAAGCGCATGGCAGATTTGTTTTCCTCCTGGTCCGACGACTCCGACGACGACAACGACGAGACTACGCGGATCCTGAAATCCGCCAGCAGAAACACGTTTGAACCCAAGGCGGCACAGAAACCGAAAAAACAATCGGCTGCCGATGCAGCTGCCGCAGCGGCGGCCAAAGTAGAGATGCAGCGCAACGAAGTTCTGCTCGCCCTCGCAAACTCAATGAAACCGGATCAACCCTCCGCCTCCGCCGTAGTGGCAGCAGCAACTCCGGCGCGCGATGAGCACGACCTGTGGGGAGAACTGCTTGTGGGCAAAGTGCGGGCGATAAAGGACCCCGAGATTAGAGAGGACTTCAAAGAACACGTGAACATCATCGCGCTCAGCGCGCAACGCGGACGATGGCAGTGGCCGGGACAAGGTGTCGCCTACACGCAGCAGGTGATCGCTTCACCTAACTTGAACAGCCTCTTTTCCATGTCGCCCGGGCATCGGTACCCGATGCCGAACGTCGGGCCGCCTCCACAACAGCAGGCCCGCATGGTAGCGCACCCACAAGTTTCATCGGCATCTGGAATCGGACCGGAAGGACCTTCGGCTCAACCTGTTGACCAATGGGCCGGGATGTATTATGGGGGCCTGCGGCCTCTCGATAGACAGTAGTGTCATTGTTAATTCAAATTTCGGGCGGCCTATGATCCGTCGGTAGAGTTTTTTTGCAAAGTTTTTCACAGTTTCATAGATACTCGTTCAGATTAAGATGTTGTATTCCCGTTTCAACTATCAGACTTGTACACGTTTCGGCCGCGAAAGTAATGAAAGATAAATTTTCAGCAACACGCTCTTTATTGTTACCGGGAGTAGCCCGAGTGTAGATGTTTCAGAAAATTATGTATCACATTAGGTGCATGCAAGAATTTCGGTAGAAGAAAAGCATTTACGCCGACAGGGTGATGGTAAATAATTACTGGTTGAATGCATGCTAGACGTTTGTTTCAACTGCAGGCGATTCAGTAACAAAAATTTTAAAGTATCTGGAAATATTCATAAAGACAGGTAACAGTAGTGTATGTTTCAGCACGAAATCGGCAAAAGTGAGGATGTAAACTTCATCATCGCTAAACTTTGTGAATGATATCTGACAAAAAGTTAGAACTGTCATACTTCTCAAATCTTTGCGTTTCACAAGCTACAGATATTTACAGAATCAGGTAGCAGCTACGTAATCGGTGGACATTGGGTGGAATACTTCACCATCTCTAGAGAGAATTTTTATTACATAACATCTAATATAGTTTGCAGTTACAGAAATGTAGGCCTGCGTAAAAGATTATAAATACGACCAGTCTATTCGTCGATTGCGCGTTGCTGCCACGACACGCGTCCTGTGGTCGTCTGGAAGAAATCCGCAAGCGTTTCGCGTGACCGCCGGCCGATGTTGTTTGGCTTCCTGCCGACAGCGGGGTAAATTGACGGCAGTTCATTGTTTCTTCTCCATTCCCCCGGGATGAAGTAGTGCTGACTGTCCTCGCTGTCGACGGCGCCCTCCGGGATGTAATTTCGGCCACACCGCTGCCGGAGCATGTTGTGCAAAAGACAACACGCCATCACAACAGCGGTGGCAGCGTCGGGATTCAGGACCATCTTGTTGAGCAGGCAGCCGAATCGGTTAGCAAGGATGCCGAACGCGTTCTCCGTCACTCGCCTGGCCCTGCTGAGGCGGTAGTTGAACACCGCCTCTCTGTCGCTTAACCCGCGCCTGGAGAACGGCTTGAGCAGATGCTCGTCGATCGAAAAGGCGTCGTCGCCGACAATGACATACGGCGCCTGCAGGTCGGTCCCGGGGAGAGCAGATGGAAGCGGTAACCCGGCTGTGTCGTTGTCGATGGCTTTCTTCAACGCACACTTTCGCCAGACACCGCCGTCGGCGACACGACCTTCCGCTCCGACATCTATCCAGCGAAAGAGGTAGTTCGCGTCTACAAGTGCCATCAGGACTATGGAGAACTGGCCCTTGTAGTTGAAGTACAAGGAGCCGGAGTTGATTGGCGTCCGAACTTTAATATGTTTACCGTCCAACCCCCCCAGACAGTGTGGAAAGTTCCACCGCTGCCAGAAAAGGTTGGCGATCTTCTGCCAGTCCTCCGGCTCCTTGGGCGTCTGAAAGAAAAGAAAATATATAGTTGCATTTGGCACTAATATAACGTGCGCAGAAAAGAAAATGATTTTTTGGTACTTCTGACAGGGCCGATACGGAATTGTAAAAGATGTGAAAGATTGATAGAAAACAAACGGTAATATCTTCATAGAATCTTTCTTTCGGTAGAAACGAACATTTATCTGGCACGCACTTGAAAATAGATAACGTGTATCTGTTGCTGTGCCGGTAAAGTATTTTCCCCATCACACCGTAAAACTTATCTTACCTCAAAATACTCCTCATGGAGGCAGTCGATTATCGCCTCGCACGTGTCACGGAGGATTACGCCCACTCTTGGTTGGCTTACCCGATAGTCCCGCTTAATATCGGTCTGGAAGTGTCCTTGAGGAAGAAAAACATAGAGAATGATTATTGTCCATGCCGTCCTGGGTTACGTATTGGAATGTATCTGCTAAAAAAAAAAATTGCAAAAGCTGACGAAGCTAAGAGACAGATTTTTTAAATTCCGCCGATTTGTACAAGGCCACTTGGTTTATTATCTCCTATATGTTTTGTTCGTTGCACTTTCTGTTCTTTGTCAACGATATTTTAGATATTGGAAATTTTAGATAGGGGTATCAATCAGTACCACCGAATGTAAAAATGTTAATGCTATCATGTTTAATTAATCGTTCAAACTATATTGTATTGCTGCCGATATCATCTATAAAACCAGATTATGTTATCCGTAGAAAAGAAGAAAACAAATTCTGATTGAGCGAACACACCTGTAGCCAAATACCGCAGTGTGACTGAAAGCCTTTGGTCTGCGGGGATGGCTTTCCGCCAAGTTGTATCTTGTTTCGCTATCTTGTGGCGAATTTTACCGAGGAGGAACTGATACGTGTCCTCGTCCATACGTAAGAGCTGCCGGTATTCCGTGTAATTTTCTTCCTGTGCCGAGAAAATAAAGAAATCTTTTTACCGTTTAATGAATCGTTTTTTCTCTATCTGTTGCAGATTACAAAGACCGCATTCCACACACTGAAAGTACAAATATTAGTGCGCTTTACTTAACTTATTATGAAAAAAAAACAATAAAAACGAGAACTAACCGAGACCAGGAAAATAAATAACTATCTAGATATAAATACTTGTACAATAATCGATATACCTTTACCTAACATTAAGAATATCTACAGATTAATAGAAAAAGAAAACGTGCCTTACGGACGCTTTGTTATTCTGCTTAGCAGACGATAACTTACTCGCAAAAGCTCTTTCTGGAGGGTAAACAGCGTGTCCGTGTCGGAATCATTTCGTCGACCTAACCACGGCTTCACCCAGACGCTGTGCACCCTTTTCTTCTTTTTTTTCTTCGGCGGCTCCCAAATCCAGTCCGCAGAGAGGATAATTAACGCGGCGAACTTGCGCTTCCGCGCGACCGACACCGCCATCTTGCGTCTCTACCTCGCGAAATCTCGCCTCTCGTGAGAGCACTTTCGGGCACGCGTTGAATCGGTGAGCTCTAAATCGGTGAGTGGAATACAGCGCCGAAAGTGCACCGAAAGTGAGCGGCGCCGAAAGCAGCGGCACCGAAAGTGTCGCGGAGACGTTCCATCTATCGGCAGCGCACACTTTCGGTCACTTTCGGTATGTGGAATACGGCCTTAAACCTTTCCTGCTGGTTTCCGTGGCGCTGCCCTGTGTGAAATGGTGGTGGTCATCCTGATACTCAGTCCCAATTCTGTATCAAAGTCTACACCAAGGACCAAGCCCAGGTGGATAAAATACCTTTGACATTTTCTACTCAGAGGGATATAGATTAAAGGGCAGGTGGTCGGTTTAGACACTTTATCCAGCGAATATGTCATCCAGGTATGTGCTAAAACATCTTTCTCAAATCTGAGTGTTTTTCAGTCCGTCAATTTAAATTTGAGCTATCCCTTTTGGAAGTCAGGCTCTCACGTTTAATATTGATATTGTGCTATTTTGCTGCTGGTGAAATCGAAATATGGCTTTAGTGCATGGTTATATTTAGGCACAAGTCATCATTTATAAGCCTGCTTTATCAAAAGACGAGTAAAGATTCATCAGTTCCCAAAGGCTGGTTTCTTAGTGCAATCTTTAATGGGATTTCTTGGCAATTCAAGTTTTGCTAATACCACTACTTCGCCTCTATATTTACACCCATATTTTTGCAGGATCACATGACTTCAGAACTAATTATGATAGAGAGTGCAGTAAAACCTATTTTGACTAGTCGACATATCCCCAAAAATGTACACTGTACATTGGTGTATACTTGTATTTTCTTGCTGAGTTCATCCTCGAGCTGTCCTTTTGCCATTGGCGCAATCGTACTGCTGTCTTTCACCCTTTTCACTGTAAAGATGTTCCTCTTGTTTTATGGAAGGAGATTTACAGAGTAATTTGGGACAGAATGTGGAAGTAATCACAAGAAAGAGACGATCATGTAATAGCGAGTGGTGGCACATCTTGAACCATTGAACTCAAATTATATAAAAAGAGATTAAAAAAGACTATACCATAGCTGACATCCTCAACAGGTTTTATGTCCATTATAGACGTTTTCTGCCATTACAAAATCAGAAGCAAACTTGCTAAGAGTTAAGATGCATTTTCTGAGCAAATAATCTTTGAATATTGCCATGAAAATGGCTGATACATGGATTGATGCCCTGCCTCATCCTTCATATAGTACACAGTATGGTACTAATGGGTCGTTTACACTATGCGATATTGGTGCGAAGAAGTCACACATATAGGAGAGAAAGGTCTTTGCTATACATGTAAATACTCTAAATTGACATTTTCAACCAATTCTATTGCCCCTGTATGTGAATTGTCTGTGATATCCTTATATTGCAGCTCAAGTCGCATAGGTATAAAAGGGCCAAACAGGACTAGGCCTGCACGTGGTCCGCTGGGTGGCTGGCAGGGTGCGGACCTCGCTATAGGCACGGCAGGCTGGTACCTCGGGGCACGTTGGGTGGGGGCCAACTCTAGGATGAGTTGTCGATGGATGGACGAAGATAAAAGGCCCAAAAAGTGAGACTGGTTAGAGAACAAATGGAGGGAGAAATAACATTGAGTGACCTGAGTAATGCCACCTGCCCCCCACTTGGTCAATAAAAGGAAAACTAGCAAGGGTTTATAAATTGTCGTATCCACAACCATATCTTTATCATTTGGAATTCTCTCTGAAAGAACACGCTTGTATGTGTTTCTTTTCTCTTTGGATTTAGAGCACAACCCATGTATATTTTATATATATATATATATATATATATATATATATATATATTTCCATTTATATCCAACCACAGAAGACAATGAACAGTCCCCCGGGACCTAAGGGGTGGTAAGTCATTGTCCCTATTAGAAAAGCCAACCCGAACGACTAAGAAGTGACATCACTTAGCCACACTCCCCCTTTGCAAGCCAGTATTTAGCTCTGGGGCTTTGAGTTACATGAAAGTAAATGCCTCTTGGGTCTGAAAGGTGAAATGATGGATCTGACTCTAAACTACACACCTCCGCACTCTAAGCACTCAAGGCAGGGACTCCTACGTATTGCGAACGTTTCTTTCACCGCCAGGCAGGATTCTCATGTCAGCATATAGCTTGCAATTGCCTGGAGCGACCTTTAGAAGAGATATCTGACACTCCCTGCTTTAGGTGGGGCGTCCCCCATATATGGCCTATTTAGTTTTTGACATTCTGACTTGGACATGCTGTTCATGTGGCCTCGCTCTCCTGTCCAATTTTACACCAAAACAAAATATTCTAAAGGAATTACAGGAATTTGTTTCCTCGAGGTCAACACGGTAACATGTGACGACATTGTTTCATTCCTTAGACATCCATAAGCATATCCCAGTTTTCGTTAAAATCAAATTAACCACGAACCATAACCTATTAACCATAACCTATTACAATTGCATCCTAGTTGATTCTTCAAAGACAATACAATAACACCTAAATGCACACAGTCCACTTATTTCCCAGTATGGTCGCTAACTTGCAGAACATTGTTCAAATTCTCTCCGGCTCAGCCTATTCGGCAGCGCATTCCTGGGGCTGATGAGACATTCCAGGTGAGAGGTGGCTTGCCCCTGGGTAATGAGACCCTGGTAAGGTGAGCCTCTGCTTGTTACAATACCTGCAGGCTGGTTACAGGTGAACGTCTCAGGGATATCATCTCATGCAACCTAGAAACGCGTATCTACTAGTCTAAGGTAGACCGAAGGTTTATAAGTTACATGCGATATTTCATCGACATTTATAGCATGGGACATAGTATCTTACAATCGTTTTGTATTTAGAGTCATTAATTTTGGAAAATATGTCAATACTTAACCAATGAGATAATATATATCATTTCATTTCACCTATATGAAAAACTAGTTCTTTCTGTATAGATATACCATTTTTCTCAATAATCTTTAGTCGGCCGATTTCGTTGTTCGTATAAGACATGTTGTAAACACTCGCCCATTTTATTTTATTCATCGTCAAATCTTAGATTTTCTTTATCACAATGATTTTGGTTTGACTTGTGGAAAACCTTATATTTTACAAATATGGTATACATATTGCATATAAACTACTTTATAACCAACTAGAATGTTATGTGCTAAGTTTTCTTGTTCAGATGTGGGATTTCAAATTAGATTGTGTTGGAGCTACGAATTATATATTCAACTGTCCAAAGACATATCTTTGATATGACTCGCGCTACCACTTACCTGTCTCTTTCAGGGAACTGTGGTAAAGGTAGCACTCACCTGGAAGAAAAGACAGAAATAGATTAGACCCTGGATCACGTATAGTGTATCTGATGATTGTATAAGAATCACTTGTCTTGCCAAGATCTGGACAGATTTAATTTGATAGTTGAAAGGATAACAAGATTTGAATACAGCTGAAGATAAACACACAAAAATACTACCAAGTATAAATGGTATTTCTTAAGTCATACAAAGCCAGAGGCATTGAATGCATGCAAGGCTAACAGAGCATGCAAACTGAAGCAGCTGGTGACGAATGACAGATCAAATATTGCAAGAAAAAACAATATTTATGTGGCGTCTTAAGCCAGATGATATCTGTTGCATTTGTTTTTCTCAGTGTAATCCTAGGCAGCGGAGCGTGGAGAAAGCCGTCTGTCACCGACCCCCCTGTTGTCTTCTCCCCGGGTTGACAGTCAGTGGGGGGTGACACTTGCAGGTGTCACATAGAGTCGGACAGGGTTGACAGCACTCGCGTGCCGCAGCACCTGTCTGCAGCCCCTCCAGCACCTGGGTAACTCACCTGGGCCGACACGCTATGGCGCCGCTCCCAGCCCCAGCCGTCCTTCAGGTGACAGCCCCCATCATGTCCCTCCCACTCACAAGCTCCTTACAAGAAAGCCATCTGCAAATATTTGCGGCGGCAATCATCCACTTTGGGGCAATCATAAAGTGACCGTGCAAGTAGGCGTCACCGTCATCATCATCAAGAGGGTATACATGTGACGAGGCGTGCCGGTCGATTATTCTGTCGGTAGGTTGGTGGGGGTCATAAACGGCCTCTGAGACTTCTGCTGGTTTGTCTTTGTGGCGTTTTGGGGTCGTAAAACCTCCATATGGCGGACATAAAATATAGAAACAAGTGACATGATCGATTGGAGGGGAAAGGGAATCAATGGGTTCGTGTTCAAGGGAACGCCTGTCCTTATCTGGTCTTCGGAGGTTGCATGTCAATACACACGGTATGAATGGTAAGTTTTCTGATGTGGCCAGATGTAGCAACATGTTTTGTTACATGTTTCATGTCGTCAGACATGTCATAAATACAGGCCACCCCATCCCTTGTCTCATCTCCTTTATACACTATTTACAATCCCCCTGTGGTTAAACTGAGAACCGTTGATATGGTTCTTTAAAGACTTTCAGCTATCTTGGTGGTGTGTTCCCAACATGAGAGACTGCGGCTTCATTTCAACATCCGATGCCACAAAAAGGGACAAAAAGAAATCCACCTGTGCCCAAATGTTGACATCAACCCTGGAAAGCCTTTCAGTGAGCAGTTGAGGCGGCTGCAAAGCAAGCCATGAAAATCATGAATTATTCACAGCTCGGACACAGTTTCGCTTCTGTAAGCAACACAGGCAGTGGACAAAATGCTCCGAGTCCCGAACAAATAGCCCATCGCGTTGTCTTTCAGCTCGCCTTTTATTTACCTTTGCTGGGAATTTTCTTAGCGCAACTTGCAAAGCCGTCCTCTCCTCCAAAAATCCCTGCCCCAAACCAAGGGCCACACTTTAAAGAAGGGAGGCCTGGTGGCGGTTGCCTAAGGCCAAGACTGTCACATGCTTCCAGCCGCCCGGCCAGGCCGGCCCAAGGCGGCCCACAGCCAAAGCCGGATTTTACATGGTCACCAAAGAAAGGGTTCCCCCTCTGAATGCCGTGCACTAAAATAAACAACCGTACTCAAGAGTTTAAGGACGGAAATAGGTCCACATCACTACAGATATGAATACAACCGATTCTATTCTGAATGTGGACGGCGAGTGGCACAGGTTCTGATGGCAAACCAATCTACTATTAGATTCAATCGCACGTACAAAAAAAAGCAGACGCACTGGCATAAAATGGAAGTGATGAATGCATTTGACCGATTTTCGAAATTGCAAGCCTCGTTGTTTTCAATCGGAAAATACAGTACCGCATTGAACCATTTATCAAAGGCATATACAGACAGACAATTATATCGGTATTGTTTTGCTGGTGGCATGTCTAACAAAGCGAACGAGTAAGGCCATTTCTTATATTGTGGTTGGCTGGGAAAACACCTCTCGCATAAATCGAACAGTAAAGTGATTCTGACAGACAGGCGTTCTCATATTCATAATACCACACATCCATTTATAAATACAATAGAAGCAGCCCAATGAATTGGGTATTGTAGCCAAAGGTAGTCATATCTCAACGACATTAATGCAACCGAAGGAAACAAAAAGACCAGATTCCATCAGCTGAATGTGCACTCAGAAATACCTACCGTTGGTATTCATGATATTTGATTTTGATTTCATAACTCAGCCAAAACATTTACGATGGAACTTTAGGACAATAACATATTTTTTTTATATGTATTGGGAATAGATATTGGGTTAATATGGTGGTGCTGTTGCCCAAACAATAATTTACTAGATGACTGACGTCAGACTTTAAGGTGAGTACTTACTCCGAGACTATTGACTGATTATGAGTGTGGTTTCTCTGACCTCAAGGATGAAATGATTAAAGCTACGAATTAGAAAGTTATATACTATTGATCATTGGTATTTCTAATAGCTAACGCAAGCTATTGGTGGAAGACCGATGATGGCATTTACTTTTACATATCAACTTTGAGCAGGTGTGATACATAATTTACTTCCCATCGAAGGCACTCTGAAAGTTCCAAGGCACTGTGGCTACCTCTCCTAACTTAAACACATACAGGTGTTGGGGAGGATTACGATGGCCTCTCGCCTAGTTGGCATGTTAACGACACCAGACAGATTCCAAGACACTGAGGCCAAGCAATCAGCTCGGTGTAGGCGCTACTAATGGTATCTGTCCACCAAGGTGGCGCTGCGTGTGATAGTGGTGAACCCCGGCCCTCCCTGACAGGTCCCTAGGGGCCCGGTTTACCTGGGCAGGTGTGTGGTAGGACAGGTAATTAGCACGGGCCGACAGGTGAGAGCCGAACCCTGCATGACACGTGCCCTTCGCAGCCAGGCCAGTAATGACGGCAATTTCTATGGCCTGGTTCTATGGAAGGACGTCCAAATGCACAGCGAGGGAGATATGGTCATATTGCACGCTATATACCCAGTGTTGTAGGTAACTGGGTGGTACATGACCACAGCCAATCGCCTGACGGTGCAATAATTCCGTTCTTCTATTTACAGAGTGATCAACTGCAATTCTGAAGCCCATAGAATATGCTGAGGTCGGTCTTGGTATGACTATAAATAGGTCACTGTTTTTCATTTGAATTTAATCAAAAGTGAATGTACTATATTTCCACCTGCACACATGTTGTAATGAGATTTGCACCAACTGCTAACAAGGTGATGATGAGTTGATGCCCACCAGCATGCGGTGATATGAATCATGGAGAGTGAGTGGGTGATTTCAACCATTAACCTACTTGTGGCTAATTAACTGACAAAAAGTTGGACCAGGCAGCTGTCCGTTACACTGACCCAGGGGACTGGATGCTCTACGGCAGACTTCTCAGGCATAGCATACATCTCCGAGGGGACTATGACTGAAGGAAGAACCCCCAGACACAAAGCAATCTAATCACATCCTATCAGAGACAAGGCTCCCTAAGTGGGGTGAGCAAAAAGGGGTCATCCCGGCTATATTCCACTGCGGTGTATAAACACCGACAAAGGGGGCAGTCAGTACCAGCTTTGTCTCCCGTAATGCAATCATCACCGCCGACGGACCACTGCACTTATATTGATAAGGGGCTATTTCCATGGTTATTCATCCAAACCAATTTCATTGCTGTCTACCCAGATATTTCTTTTTTTGTATGGCACAATGGCCGACATGTTATGAGCGCTCGCTCCAGTTCTATTGTGGGGCCAGTGTATTGCAGGACTGCTGGTGGTGGGTGGACTCTTTCAGTAAAGGCTGCTACCATGAGCTGCTCAAATTGCGAGTTGCTCAAACTGGGTCTATGGTAGATGAGCAGCTCAGGGGTGGGCAGGCAGCTGACATTAATATAGGACACCAGGCAATGAGCTATCACCAGGGGTGTAGCAGCCTGGTATAAATCACAGCAATCTTTGGTCTCCCGCCACCTCGGGCCTGGCAACAATGCATATTAGCTACAGCCGAAATACCAACTTTCAGAGACTATCAATAATTCAATACGGCCATGGTGAGTGGGTGCAGGCAGACTAACCCTGAGATGCGCCTACACATACATCTGCTAGTGGCTTGAAGTCTGTAGAGACAGAAGGCAACATCAGGTCACCCCTTTTATCTTTCCTTAACGGCTAACTATAAAACATTCCTATAAACACTAGTGATACCCTGTTGAGGGTATGATAACATGGAACCAATGTTTATTAAGGGCACTGGAATTCCATTTTATCAATTTTATTTACGTTACGTTATTGCCCTATACCAAGTTGAATCATGCAAATCCCATCCACAAAAAGACCTTCCTTACTTCTAGCTTTCTCAAGGAATCGGTTGCATTGCAATTCCAAGATTGTTTCCGTTAACTAATGCATTCACTTGCTGTGAAATAGGAGCGAGGAGTTATCAACACAGCTCCCTCATAGAAGAATCAAATGAAGTTCTTCCTGACCAGTGGCGGTCGATGAGATCGGATGGCGCCACTGAGTGATAGCTCACTGTGTCTATCCCTGTCATTTGATTTCGAGGAGTCCCTCTGGGGAAGGATATGACGCGGCAGATTCGCGGATTATCCTCCGGCTGAGCGGGTCCATGGATGGCATTATCACACCTTGGTTAACAATGGCTCTACTGCAGGAGACAAATGGCCATATAAGAGAAGCAGTGGGTCCCCTGGGGAGGGAGGGGCTTCCAGCATCATGTGGGACACCTAGCCCTTGTACTACAAGGGGCTTAATACCTTTCTTCCTCCTGAAATATTCAGCGACAGGGTTTACACTGTTTGCACTACTGAGACAGCATGAATAATTGATCAAACCAGTCACCTGTTAGGGTCGGGCCTTGCAGGTAGACTTATAGGTGTGATTCCATATTACTTGGACCAATCCCAGGCGCCCAACAATTCATAATGACAGCCCCATTAGGGCTCTAATCAACCTTTTCACTTTGAACGCCAACCCAATTAGCAAAAGCTTCTAAGGGGAGTAAATTATTAAAATCCTATTCTCACGAGTAGCAAATGTAAGGCGTCAAATAAAAATAATCAGTTTGATAAATATCAACGTGGCTTCTGATATCTGTGTTATCACTTATATTGTGTTTCTTTTTACAGACCACACATTTCAAAATGTAGATAAAATGATTGTTACAGGAGGGATGTCAAATCTAACTCGATTCGTGCTTTATTCATTGATAAGTGCACCCTATTAATTAAAGTGGTAGATGATGTGTATTTCCTATCACTGAAATAGATAAGGTTGGAAATTACAACAGTCATGATTTCCTTTTGAGTCCATAGCTCTGTACCAAACAATAAACAAATTATTTAGTTTCAATGTCCTGTTTGTATTGTTCTAGTCATACTATTCGTAAATATGTATACAGTAATTACGGTAAAGGGTTTTACAGGAGAACTCTTCACTCTATAAGGACTAATTGCAGTCACGCAGAATAATCTGAGTTTCAAACTATTAACAATCTTTTGGTCTATTGTTTAGACTCAAGTTTCTGAACGAATCTGCAAATAATAGACATTCTAGAATAACAAAGTCAATCAGCGCACTGGCCCTAGAGACATTGTGAGTATTTAAAATCATTATGTTAAAATCTAGATCATCAAATGTAGATAAATCACTTAACCCCCTTCTAACGCTAATTACTGATTTAAACTTCTTAGCTGCTACTGGGCTTTCAGGCAACCTTCCATATCCGGAAATTAATTAATGGAGAGTCAAATTGAGTGGGCAATTAAAGGCCCTCCTCATTATATGCCTAAAATACGAAAGTGACTAATATTCCTGCCATATGGCACTACATGGTTGATAGGCAATATTCGCCTCCTGTTATGAACTACTGTTCAATGGTAATTGGAATTTTTCCTGTTTGAAAGTGATTATATACTACCATATAAAAATACGTATATGAATATATATGAATATATATGCATGTTTATGTAAACATTTATACTGTAATATGTTTACTTGAAAAGACAAAAATAACTACATAACTACATGGTCTTCCTATTCGGACAAATGATATGTTTATGATGATCTGAATGTTATGATAATATATGATTTATAATAGTCATGATTTGTATTATATAATGTCTGTGCCAATGTGAACATCAATTGCATATATTAGAGCACGGCATTTTGAGATTCAAACGCTTAATATGAGTGGATGCTTTACTCACAAAATTAGGTATTCTATATGTTACTTATGTGGTGTAGGCAAACATGCATATTATGTTCTTTTATACTGGGTAGGCTCTACTAGTGTCCTTTAACATAGATTGTAAATGCTAGAAAAAAAACTGTGATTTCATCTGCCATACCACTTTATTTTCTTATGTCACCCGCCAATGTTTCTTCAAAGGCTGTAGAAAAACCAACTTTGCACCTTAGATTTCAATACAAAGAGGCCGGCCAAGAATATTAACCTTTCTATCGGTTTGCTATGCACAGTCAGCAAGATTCATGCACGCATGGTACATGCATGTACGACATTGGTGCCCGTAATCTGATCCACCATGGTTAGAGGAAAGACTATGAAGAGCCTTAGATGCAGCAAAACGGAAATGTTGTACATGAGAGAGGCTAATGCACGCAGGTCAGGATAGGAAACGTTCGGTAACCAAAACTAAATAATCTTATAAATGCTTAACATCCTTGAAATTAAATTCACTGCAAATGGTCCTTTTCCGGGCATTGCCACAGAATGTTGTTGAATCCGCATCCCCTGGTAAGTCTTTTTCCAGAGCCATTTCCCAGTTTACTATGGGTTTTACTATTGGTACCACACCTGAATGCTGAGCGCTGTAGAGTGACCCAGATCTTCGACCTTCTAATGTGTAACAAAGTGGATCGTTCAAGGTCAGACCAAACAGGTTCTCGCCTGGTAGGATAACAATACCTGATGCCAGGTGGTCATGACTAAGCCAGCCCCGCCACCCCCCAAAGAGGCGAATAATCACGTCTAGACAGAGTTCCGCAAATAACCACTAAAAGCCGGGCTGATAAATCATACAACTCAGACAGGGTTTCCTGCAATAATGATAACCACAGCGTGATTTAGCCAACACCTGGGAAATGACTTCACCCTGTGTGAAACCTTCGTCTGGTCACGCGCTGTTGAAGCGTTACACCTTCCAGGTTTAGTGTGTGTGGGAAGGGGGAGGGGGGATACTGGTATTAATAGATGGAGATGTTCATGGCATTCTCAATTAAAATCTCTTACAGGCTAGGCTAGGCCAGGAATCATCCCATTTCTTCACGAACTAGCCGCAGGGTCTCCCCGATCAGAATGTGCAGACGGGTGTGTGGTGGGGTCCTCCTCACCTCCCCCAGGTTGCTGATCCATAATATCGATCGGGGGCGCCTCTGTTTGTGAACCCCCGTGTTGTGGCTGAGGTGATGCATTTTAAAATCAATGCCATCCTTCTTCCGCGCCCATATCGTCCCGCCTGGAAATATGACCATGGGAGATGACTACCTGTACCTGCGCGTCCTCCTGTTACTCCATCATCAGCTCCTCACCCAGGAGGTATTTACCCCCCTCTCCGCCCTTTTTCCACCGCCGCTGATGGCAGCGCCACCCTGCGCCACTGGCCGTAAATACGGCCCTGGGGCGCTCAGATTACCTTTTACCGCCAATCTCCATGGTTAAAATTCCACCCTGCCTCACTCTAAGGGAAAAAGTGCCTTATACTTCCATTATACCCTCTCCTCTGTATTAACCATGCGTGTGGGAAGCAAAAAAACCTTTCTCTTATACCTTTAACCCTCTGAAATACGTCTATGGATAACATAGAGGTCGGACAAAAAGGTTGATTAGATTGATATCAGTGTTAATAAGACTTGAATAAGTAACTCTTAAAAGTCAGGTTTGTGTGAACTGCAATGCTGCCATGCATAGGATGGAAATAATACACAGAACGTCTAAAAAAGAGCTATGTATCTTTTTTTTTCGACGGACCTATTCTACTCACTCCTATAAGTTCACTTATATGCTACAGACACACCCAGACATAAACCATACCATCAAAGGCCTAATCTAGTTCTAGGGGGAAGTGATCTAGCAAGTGGCTCGAACGACCATGAGCGTCTGCCTCTGGTGAGATGAGACATCTCACCCCTATATCAGCACACCTGCCCTTTGACTGTGTATACTATCTGAGACCTGTACCAAAGCACAGACCCGCAGGCCTCAGGCCCGTAGCCAGAACTTTTCATGGGAGGGTGACCATCACCTAAAAGTGGACCTTTTTCCTTGGGCAGCTCAGGGCCCATATCTTCGTAACTAATTTTCCTAGTCGGGGAAATTTTTATTAGCGTCTCATGATTAGTAATGCTGTCTGTCATGAACAAATTCTGCACTTATTTGTCCCTCTTTGAGATTATTTTGCAATACCACTGTCTATTTTGGTAAAAGACAAAATTGCTGATCTTGAGACCCTAGTCAAAATTTACCTGATTAGCGAAATTATTTACGAAGATATGAGGCCAGGAAGTTCAGGAATCAGGAAAGCTAGTATAATTGAAATAGCAAATGTTTTTTAAAGAAATCATCAATGTATTTTTCTAATGTTTGGGGGGGGGGGTAAAAGTTTTAAGAAATGTAAATACTTTTATGAGGCCAAAGTAAAACATATAGTTGATACTTGTTGTTATCTTTATTTTGTTATCTCTCCTTTTATTAACTTTCATGGTAGACTATAATGGTGTTCAAAATTAACAGAGACGCCATTTTTTCTTCTTTTTCCAGATTTCCGGAAATATTTGTTACCAGTCAGTAGATAGAGTTACACAGGAGATAAAAACATCAAATTTGGTATGAGAAACCTCTAAGGCATAACTATCAAATCTGGAAGGGGAGCCACTTTGAAATATCAATACGAGGGATGTGGGGACCAAAAAACCAATATGGCCGACTTTTGCTATAAACAATCTTATATGTCAGCTTCTAAAATGACTAAAGAGACATGGTTGATGTCAAAATTGGGAGATTATAGGTCAGAGAAGTCAATTATTTACATTTGAAGTCAATGCGGAAATCCAAAATCCAAGATGGCTGACCACTTTTGAGAAATAATATTTTCAGCTTGTAAATTATCTAGACAAGTGGAAATGGTTCCAATATCAGTTATTTATAACCTCAATAGATATAATGTTCATCCAATACAATACTACAAATTTCAAAATGGCTGAATTTATTAGCATGATACCTTCAACAATGACCGCTGGATTCCAAAATAATTCAAAAGAAAAGATAATAGACTTTACTCTTTTGCCACACGATTTCTTTATTTCATTTGGTCTGATGATCCCCTAGGACCCCTTCATTGAATTTAGAAAGGGAGCCACCTTGAAATATCAACATAACCCTGACAGGGACCAAAAGTCCAAAATGACAGACTTTCAGTGAAATAATCTTATATGTTAGTGTCAAAATTGGGAGATTAAGGGACAGGGAATCCAATCATCTGCCTTTGGAATCTACACAAGAGATCTAATCTAAGATAGCCAATAAATTCAGTTAAATACCTTGAATATCAAATGCTAGCAGCATAGAAATTTACAAAATTTCAATTTGATATTTCAAGGTGGCTCCCCTTCCAGATTTAATTGTTATGCCTCAGAGGTGCCTCATACCAAATTTGGTACTTTTATCTGCTCTGTAGCGAAAATTTTGTTAACAGCCCCACTAGTATATCAGAGTTGATTTTTAAAGTCAGAATATATATACAATGATATTTTCTTAAATCTTAAATCTTCTTGCTTAAAATCTGTAATGTTGGTTTAACAAATTTCCGGATTATTATTTTATAGAGTGGCATCTCTGAAGTAAGAATGTCCTTGGTCCTAGTTATTCTTGATTATCATAAAAATTCGATATTAACAGGAATTAGAATAAATATTAAGGATAATGCCCACTAACTAAACGAAACATGGAAATGCTTTGTAATTTGGTACAATTTATCCCCAGGTGATGCAAAGCAAATATAATATACGAGAAGAAAAGTGGGGGTCCCGGGGCTAATTTAAGAGTTATTAGATGACATCTATGGTACAATATTTAAATGTTATTAATATTTCTTGCATGAAATGCATCAAGGAGGTCCTACAGAATTATTTTGTGTCAAAATATTACATTTGATATATATCTTATTTTACAAAAAAAGTGTCAGATGTCTGAGGAGGCTCTTTTTGAAGCCCTTCTTTTGCCTAAAACCTGCTATGAAAAAAAATCTAAACATGGAACTTTTCTAAAAGTCACTATACATATATATACTTACATAATTATGTTGTAAACATAAAACTAAAAAAAATCAGCATAGGTCCCGGGGTGATCTACTGAGTTAGGTGAAGAAACATGTATGACAAATAGAAAAAACATTACACATTTTTGGCATGTTTTACACTGCAGAGAAAAGAAGTGAAGCAAAATAAATAAATCAAGTAATTTTCAAAGCAGCTAAACTTGTTAACACATTAGAACATCAGTTTCCTTTTTATGTAATGGCTGGCCGGAGCAGCGGTGCTTATTGGGCTGTTCGAACGTAATTACGCCCCGCTGCGCCCGAGGTAAAATTCTCCCGTTTATACGCACCAGAGCGCACCAGACCACGTGACCCTGGTTGCCATGGTAATAGCCAATCAACGTAGAGAATTATGTAAACAAACATGTGGGCCGCGATGTGGGCCGCGATGTGGGCTGCGATGTGGGCCGCGATGTTTCCAATAAATTGATGATTTTCAGTGTTTAAGCCATCACATAAAATAAAGAAGACACACTTATGTCGTATTCGGTCTGATATATTTACCTCTGGGTCCATTTAGGCCCTTGCCCTACGGGCGCGGGCCTAAATGGACCCAGAGGTAAATATATCCGACCTCATACTCCATAATAGTGTCTTCTTATTATAATATCCTCAGCAATTAGCTTGTAAGGAGGAAATTTGTGAAAAAATGTGTTTAGTGACCAAACACCACTTTGCACAACAGGGATTAGTAAGGCAAAAGGTAAATTCCCTTAATGAATCAAATTTTGGTTTAAGGTTCCAAAACATACCTCTTAGATTATGAATAACATTTTAGATCAAGTTAGACCGCCAATGGAGCAAGTTAATATCTACAGGAAGAAACAGTACAGTATCTAAATAGTAACCTAACCTTTAAAGGATATTAAACCTCTATAGTTCAGTACCATAGGGTGGACAGAGGTACCACAGGGAGACAGAGGTACCATAGGGCGGACAGAAGTAAGACAAGTTAGACAGAGTGACCAGAATGGCTATAGACCCCTAAAATCGACAGGGCAACATGGCCTTTTCTTAAATTTGACATGTGTCATCAGGATTAGTGACATGAAGAAAAAATAAGCGTCAGGGGTAGCAGAGGGCAGACAGGGGTACCAGAGTACCAGAGGGCAGACAGGGGTACCACAGGGCAGACAAGGGTCCCAGGGGGCAGACAGGGCTACCAGAGGGCGGACAGAAATACCAGCAGGTGACAGGATACCATATAGGAAGTGTAGGGTACCACAGTGCAAAAACAACTGTCACATAGAGGGGACAGATACTCAGACGGAGGGGACCACAGGGAAGACAGAGAAACCACAGGGTGGACGGACAGAGCGATAATAGGATAGACAGGGATGTGATAGGATAGACAGAGATCTCCGGATAATACTTTTTTCATTTTGGAAAAAGTGGACCTGGCCCAGCTTGGGGGGGTGACGGGTACCCCAGGTATCCCCCCCTGGCTACGGGCCTGCGGCCTGTCATCACCACCAGGACTCCAGATCAACTGCTTTGTATCGATCCGGCTATTTGATCAGGGACAGATATTCGGTCTGAGCCTGCAGTGAAGCCGTGATATTTTTGTGCCTGTTGTATGAGGTATAGATAAACGTCGGAAGATAAGGGAGGTTAACATTATGGAGAAACGCGAGTTAACCTTTTATGTGAATGGGTCCCCAGGCCCTAATATCTGCCTCGAGATGTGTAAGATATGTTTCTGAGAGATGGCACGGCAACCTCTAGACAGTAACTTTCCCAGAACAGGGCTGTTGGACTGTTCCTAGCACGGAGACATGGTTGTATAGTATAAAAGAAATTGTATTCAACAGCAACGCATTTCATTTGGTTCACTGTTGTTAGAATAACAGTCATGCATTTAAAACCAATATATTTTTTTAAAAGCAAGTTAATAGAAAATAAAGATTCAGAAAATACTATTGCCATTTTCCTATTTCTGTAGAATTGGCTCTATTGCCTAGAGCTGTTGTCATAAAACATGTTATTTGCCTCTTAGACTACATGTAGCATTAGTTTTATAAAATGGGCTTCCTCATTATACCAACACCCCTTTGCAAATATTAAATCTACCAAATATCTCTTTTTTTTACTGTCTGCCGTGCACAACGTAGCACAGAACATTTATCCATTTCCTCAGGCAGAGAAGAAAGTCCTGCGCATTAATGCATAATCCGAGACATTATAGCCTTCTCCACTTAAAAAGCAGAGGAAAAAAGAGCCCATTATTAGTTCTCTTATGACGTGATAGGACTTGTGAGGGTAGCTGAAGGGGTATGTTCCGTGCCTACTCATCAGTCCCCATATGATCCCGGCGCCTAACGATACACACGCCACTTCCACGCGACCTAGTTTGTTTTTACCTGGTAATCAAGTTCCATTTGACAGGCTTTGTGAACTAACTTGATTAGGCGAACAGCGACTACGTCGGATTCCATTTCTGTTCTCGAGATCTCTCTGTGGCAGAATTTTTGGTCTTTGTGTCTCGAATTGAAAAAGAGGGACTGAATTAGGAATGCCGTGCCCACCATTTGCTGGTAATGCCAGTTGATTTCTCTAAAGTTGAAAGTTTGCTTTTCTCTGGTTCTTGTTGCATCACAAGCTAATGCAAAGAATTCGAAACCGAGCTCGAATGGCTGTTTAGAATCAAATCTCAGTATATACATCGTGTAATAAAAAGCTAATATGAAAGTGTATAGGCCTATTTAGGCCTATTCAAATGCACTGCAGACTTTCGGTAACAATATTGTACTGTCCAACGCTATAGGTTCAGGAAATGGCTTTAGATTTCTGTATAAAATGGAAATTTAAATTTATTCATGCCCTGGGTATCTAGGATCCTGTCCGACTCTAGCCTGTCGATTGGTATGCAAATCTGAAATTCCCACTGAACGGAATCTCTTGAGACATATAAAAACAACAATGAAAGATTAATGAAATCAAACTTGACAAGCATAGTTTAAAGAAATGTGAACGGCCGAGTAAATAATTAAGCTCATTAGTAGTCCGCAAAACACTTTGTTTAGAGGCACCAGGTGGGGCCCACCGCACAAAGACTTCAATTAGTGTCAACTCAGCATCTTGGGACTATCGGAGCATATATAATGGAGCAAACTTAGAGCCTCGTTGAAGTAAAATGAGCATCGTTCACTGAGAAGTGCAAATGGACCTGGGATGATTAGACGCCTTAATAAAAGGGCCAAATGCGTGACGACCGAAGGGGCACCTGGGTTCCCGAGCACCTGTCTGAGGTTAGATGTTTTATCTGTGTCTAATACGGTCTAATCTAGAGCGGATCTGTTCTGTACTGCAGGGTAAACAGCGGGAACGATTTCACTTCTGAGAACGGCAAAGTTAATGACTTCATACACATCACTGACAGGAGGAGATGTCCCTGCTTCAATATCATAGTTGATATAGAGGTCTGGATCTCTAGATACTTTATGACAAAATAGAACACGCAATTTAATGCTCCTATTCAGCTCTCTCTATTGTTTAGAGTGCACGCAATTCAACTTGCTTTACGTGCCAACAGAATGGCAAAGGGCGTCTATAGACTCAGGTAAGCCTTCCCTACTTGTCAGATGTCGTTCATCTTTAACTTCCTACTCACTCCATCAGTCGATGGTATTATCCGAAGGTGACGCAAAAAGGACACCACTCTGGGCTCTTAGGGTTTCTGTCGGACTCACCATTGATTCGCCCAGATCCATAATCCCGGATCAAAGACGGGCTCTGAAGTTTTAGACCGACACCTTGCAGAGATAAGGGGGCGCAGAATCATTTCACTTTTCACCTGTGTGCGTGTGTACCTTCAAAGGAGGAATTAGGGAGGGTTTCAACACCTGGAGTATACCTGTTGTTCCCACAGGAGGACTAGCATGGTCTTCAATATAAGCTTAATTCCTGCTCTAATCATAGAACCAATGGTATTTCATATAGGCCCATACCATTCGCTTTATGAAATAGTTTCGGTCCTTTTCCTCCTGATGCAAAACCGTTTGTAAACACGTTTATATATTGCTTTGGAGTTCTCTTCCTAGTAGAGGGAGTATTTTATTTTATTTTCAAGTGGTGAACTATATACATTGACGCGTATTTATTTTCTCATTTGTCAAGATTTTGAGACATCTTACGCTTCCTACGTACAATACAAATTGATGATTGCCTTTAGTGTACGTATATCGTATATAAAATACCTGAGGTGTGTTATAAAAAAATATTGTCAAATGAGAAAATAAATATACGAACATGTTTTATTCATGATTCTTTTCTCTGTGAAACCATCATTGATAAAACCCTTTATATAACCCCCTTTTACAGTAAAAGGTGCATGGGTCCGTCAAATAGTAATCAAAGTGCACGCCCTGTGATCTATGTGTTAGCCGTTACAACAGGAATTATTTCAATAGTGGTATTATTCTCAACTGTCCTTTAACAAGTTAATTCTGGTGTGTGGGTAGACCTTTGAAGTGGGGGCATGGCGATGTGGTTCACTGCATACGAATGCCTCTCATCAAAAAGCAGCTGTCGGAACAGGGGTGAGTTCGCAGGTCACAACAGGGGAATACCTCTGTGAATTAGGTCAGTATTGCCCCAAATACTCCCCTGGGGGTCTACTTCCTGGGAAAGTCAAAAATCGTAGGAGGTTCTCAGAAGTAGGCATATAGGCCTACCTAAGGGAAAAGGTTGGTTCCCACATGAATCAGGTGGGTGTGGTGCAAGTAAACAGGTGTCTTATGTTTCTGCTATATCATATTTCATAAGTTACACGTAGAACTATTGGCTTGCACGTAAAAGCAATCGTTGAACAATTTATCATAACACATTGACGCAGACCGAAGTTACATGGCACAACGGAAACGTTTTTTTTCCTTTCAGTAGTTAAGCCATGGATTACCATGTTTCAAATCCCAAGTGCACAATACATTTTTTAAACTGAAAGCTAACCTATTTAAAATGGATTTTACTCGGAAGTTTATCTGTCCCGTGTGGCCTTATGCTAAACACCATCAGGATAAAAAGTTAAATATTGCAAATCCAAAATCCATGTATTAAAAAAACGAAGCCGTGATTCCCCCACAGGGTGCAAGGGGTTAAAGGTGGTGCGTGGGACCTCTAGCCAGGATGCAGTAAACATTACATTAGAGAATGGACCCGGAATCAGGTTATTGTAATCTCATTAAGTTAAAAGGGCAATCATGTCACGGTGACCGCCCGAGATGGGATCAACCTCTGGAGTCTGGATCCCTGCAGGCCTGTAGAGGAGGATCCCAGCACCCTTCTATACTCCAGCCGGGTGTCCTGCCTCACAACCCCACCACCTCCTCCCACTATAACGGCCCCGCCACCACAAGCATCACCATGGGGCGTAACTTTTAACCCTTTCAACCCCTCCCAAATCCCAGTCAATCGGAACCTGATGTCTTTCAGTTACAGACAAAAACTGAATTAAAACAATTAGATTTCAATGGAATGCACCTGTACAGGCGATTAGGACAGGAACAGGGAGCTTCTCTAATAACTATGTTTTATTCAGCAGAGTGCCGTACATTCAAGCAAAAACTGTCATCAATCACGCCAAGCTGACGTGGAGTGAATTGCCTTTTAGATAGTAGACTTCACACGCTAGCATCAGTTCAACACTGACATCATTATCTCCTACTTCTAAGCAACTCTTCAAAGCAATGACTCGTTTACAAACGCAAGCGAAAGCAACATACTACTCAACATTAATAAATTATCAATGAAATACACATTCTGCCAGCGTTCTATTTTCAGCCAGTGATAAATATGAGGTTCAACAGTTCGGGAACGTTCAATGTATGCTGTCAGCTCACAATGTTGGTGGCAGGGGAAACCGTGGAATACTGGAGGAGGGTTAAGGAGTCTAGGCGTCACTGTGGACGGTTGGGGAATCAAGCGGTAGTTTGGCCACATGAGAAGTGCATTAATTCGCACTGTGAATCACTGGAGTGTCCAGGCGGACCGGCCCGGTAACGACCAGCCGACAGCCCCTGCCGCCCCCTCCTGTACACCGGGCCGAGAACACTGGGGGTCATCAAGGCATTGATTCTTCCATCACCTCCACCAACATACTGGAGGTGCCCGTTGGAGGCAGCTCTCATCGAAAGCCAGGTGGAGGACAGGACCTGCATGTTAAAACCTTGCAACGATGAGGCAATCGCTGGCAATCAATGTTTTCTGAAGCGCTTTAATTTTCATCATACAGCTTTATATTTAGAAATATCAACATAGACCTATGATTATAACATTTCATAAACGCCTTAGAATAAGGGAAGAGCCGGTACCGGCAACATGTATCAAACCGGTTGCACAGCGGTACCCTAAGTATGCCATGCCCTTTATCAATATATAGGCCTCCCCAACGGACCCATCAACCCTGGCCTTGACCCAGCTCTCAGCGCCGGACTGCGGGGATCCAGACACACGCAGACCCCCTGGAAACACAAAGTAATTGGAGCAAGGAGCTACACGGATACCTTCCATGCCCAGGAGGGCATTTGCCTCTTCGCCCGAGGCGCCTCCACTCGGCGGCGGTGTGAAGGAAGGAGCATGACCGGCCAAGTAGGGAATTAACCCAGCTGGGCAAATGGGTGAGAGGTTGGGGTGCTGGGGCTGGGCGCCGGGGACGTCTGGACAGTGTTGGGCGGCGACAATGCCAAGCGGTCAGTGGAAGGGCACAGCTAAGGGAAAGAAAAAGCTGTATGGGACGGCCGGGGTCCGGCGTGATGATGGCTGATTATCCCTGGCCGGCGGCGCCCAGCGAATAACCAAGATTGGATCCTTCCAGGCGACAGCACACATTGAGCAGGGTGAGCCTCGCCTGCCTCCATCCACTCCCCTCACCGCCGCCCCCACTCTCTTATACCCGCCCCATCTCCCATACCGCATATCCCTTATAGCCAATGTGGTGAGCTACTCCTCCAAATGGGCTACATACAGTGAGCAGCTCCCTCGGTATTGCATGGAGGGTCTCTTGCTGGTTCATGCCGGTGAATCGATAAGAAATGCACTGAATCTCCTGATGATAAGCGTTGTAGTCCACAGGCATCAGGCGTGCCTGTAATAGGAGGATCCAAATTACCCCCAGCTGCCTGTTGGGGATGGGTCTGCGCTATGGATATATGTAATATTGAGAGAGGCATATAATGCCAGTTGTCCGTGGGGCTGGAGACGGACGGATGGGGCAGGTTTCTCCGATAGGCCTTGTATTATGACAGTCGGCGTAACGCTGCTTGCTCATTAGCAGCTGAGCTGGCTGAGCAGTTGGTAATGGTCCCCCCAGGAGAAGAGCTGCTCCATTGGCTCGCCACTGCTGCAGGACCTGGCCAAGCTAGACCAGACTCTCTCCCTCCCCTAGCCAACCACCCTCCCCCTCTTACATCCTCCCACCTCCAACTGTCTCCAACCTCTCCCCACCCCCTGCCAAGACACCCAGCAGTTGCTTGTGACAAGTAAGTGTTCCGGCAACAACAAGGAAAACAGCAAGCTGAGAAGCACTGCACATGATGCTTGCAGGCATGGGAAGAATGGTTTTGTGTGAAGTAACTGTAGTACAGCGTCCTCGGTCCTATTTTTAACAGAAACAAAAGGCGGTTCTTTTTGCCAGCACAACAACCTTCCGTCACACACCATTTCTTAAGTTTCCTAAGGGGAAATGCACGGGCAGTGATGTCCGGGGTGGGCCAATCACTGCAAAAAGCACCTTTATTATGGGAAAATCAACCGTTTTCACCCCCAAAGACGCTGGTTGTTGAAGCTGTCCCTGCATTAAGCATGTTAGTGGGGTGGAATGAGCTTGGGACTAATGGGATTGATAGTTTCTCTTTGTGATATTGTTGTGTGAATTTCAAAACGCCAATTATAGATTATCTATGTGGAACTTGAAATCATGACTATTGTTTCTATATCTATAAGAACCTATGAAAGTGAGTAAATTAATGAAACTTGGAACAGCAGGCTTTGGACGGTAACATTTTACACACATCACAGTAAATGGAAAATAAATGTTGTCAAAAGGGACCCCCTACGGCCATTTGCATTTATGTAACAGAGTCCTTTGGGTAGGGGTGAAAACCCGTTGTGTGGCATCAAGTAATTCCTGTTTGATTTATTGCAATTAAATATATGACACTCCAGATTATAAAGCAATGAATAATGTCCCTTCGACATCAATGCTATTTTATCTGCCGGCTGGTGAATTACATTATAGGCCTTATCTACAGAGGCTATCACACTATACACCAGGCTCCGCTAGATGGTCAATGCGCTGGAATATATACATGTATAATATTCCATTAAAGCAAAAGGTGGAGGTATTTTCCCTTGGCAGTTTTTGTTTGGAGGGGGTTGGGGTCTTACAAGTTGTGTACATAACCGTCTGGTCTTTCGCACCCACTGCTGTATTGGGCCAGTACACAGAAGCCAGTTGACATATACGCGGACACAGCAAACGTAATTACCCCTTCCTCTTGCAGGGAGGGGCGGATTCTGGCCGAGGTCCAGGGCGGCGTCGGAGGACGAGAGGGCCACTCCAGAGGATAAATTCTGCCAACTCCAGGTCGGGATGTCTGCATCACTTATAGCGGACAGAGGCAAGGAGCGGAGGCCAAGGTTGGGGCCGGCAGGGACACAGGACTTAAATCAAATCAGGGAGGGGGCTGCGGCTTGGGTTTACCCTTACACAGCAGGCACCATGAAAATTTAATCATTCTGCAGACATGGCAGTGAGCCCTTGCTAAGGCCATTCGGGCTGACCAAGCTATAGTCGTGGGCGGGGGCTGTATGTTTCTAGATCTATCAGGTATGTCGGGGGTAACAAGGTTACGCCGACTGGAATAATGCGCTACCAATTTATAGCCTAGAGGTGTGTCCTCTTCACGGGTTTAGCTCCGTCTACGGTGGATGCCCTATACTGGCCCTTTGCCAGCTTAGAGGAAAGTCACGAATTGACCAGCTGTTGAAGATATAAACTTTCACTGTCTTTTGCTAACAGAACGTCCGAATAAACAATGAACTAAATAGTCACAATTACTATCTATATGGGGTAGTATTAAATATATTAGTAATCATCATATTACTCCTATTAAAATATCTTTATAGAGATTTATATCAACCTATATTTTAAGGCTGTGACCATAACGACAGGTGATATATAATTTAGTACATCATGTAGGCTATTATTGCCTGTAAATAATTGCATCTATTGCAACGTCACATTTGAGTGTCTCTCCCAGACAGCGTCTAATCATCCTCTTCTCTCAACAACTCATCTTTCAGATATAATGAATACATGAAATTGTGTATTTTCATGTTTAAGGACAGCACGTCTGTATTATGGATTGAATACAAAAATGTCTCCACAGTATGGAGCAAATAATCGGGCTATCCTATCCTCGAGACTTAGGCAAAGATCTAATCCCTGACAGAATACTTCCGTACAATAGCCTGTATCCCGTTTACATGTATAAAAAAGAATGTATATATGTGTCCTAGATAGAACAGGATGAAATCTCATCATTCTAAACTACAGGAAAGGTAACCTTTCTGTCCTTGTATCATTATTCAAGTCAGAAAACATCACATTGTGCTTTCTGTATGGTGTTATCTGAGTTGAATTAATCTGACAAGCTATTCTGTATTTATTTGTATTATCCCCGCTTTCATTTTCATTCAAGTCAGAGGGTTCTAGAGCTGAACCTGTAACATCACTCTTTACAACAACAAAAAAGCATATTGCAAGTTTTTGAATTTTCAAAGGTTGAATCATTATAGAAGACATTTTTGTATGAACAAGGGCTCTTTGAAACCATTTTACTCTGAGAGCTTTCATATCACATTATAGTATTAATAAGCTTAGCTTAGCTTAGTTTAAGAATGCCGTTAGCCAATGGTTCGGGGCCTTTGTCTGTGTATCTCTACTGGTTGAGACCCCTCGAGAGCTAGCAACCCACCTCTTGTCCTGTCTCCTCCAGGGTGGTTTGGGCCAATATTACCTGAGGGCCCGCACCTAGAGTCCCCCTGCCTCTCCATCCGTTGACTGTCAGCCCTGGAGTTTGGAGGGACATGTCCTCCTCTGCATGTTTGCCTTGTTGCTAATAGCCTAAATGCATTAGGTGGCAGGCCGGCGCTGTTGGAACTGACACCTGGGTGATATGACAGTCTGCAGCCCCCTCAGTATAGGAAGCCTCTCTGTAGGGGCTGCCCCCAGACTTTTCTTACTTCTTCTGCAAAGTCTGTGTGTGTTATGCAGACAGTGACGTTTATGGTGCTTCAGGTTATAAAAGGACATACCGCACGCCCACTCCCACAGTAACCTTTCTATGAGACGGTAGGACGCAATGATGAAGATGGCGACATAAAAGGTAATGACTGCATCTTAGTGTAGCACCTACCACAATAAGCATGCATAATACATCAGATACGTCTTTATTCTTCATTAGGCTACTTCCTCGGGATGTTTTAAAACCCCTTATATGAATGTATGGGAATTTACTGCACTGCTAGAACTAGCATTGAACGCAAAGTGCTGCAAGGTACAGACGAATGCGTCGATAAATTGGTTCGTCTCTCCCTAGTCTACACCTCACTTTGAAGCATAATCAATCAGTTGTCAGTCTGTGGGGAAACTGCCTGCGAGAAAATTAGGACAAATTGTAACAATTCTGCCCTCCTCCCCCTTCCCCTAAGAGTTGGTCACCGTGGAAGGCTGGGGACTGGCAGAGGGTGTGGTCCTGGGGGCAGAGCTTGATTGATAGAAGGGGAACTGGGCTTGGATCACAAGCATCCCACTTGATGGAGAAGTGAAGCATTTATAGGCCGCAGTGATGGATATACGATGACCGCGGGAATAAATGATTGTAGCTGTATAGACCCTCTGGTGGGACCGGTCTGGTCCCAAAGGGTCCTACCTACCGGCCAGTATGGCCCATTCCGATTCCGACGAGGCACATAAAATTAAAAGGAGTTCTCTAAAACGTACCTAATCGCAACGGTAAACAGAAACACGGACTCCGTTTGTTCTTTCATGTACAGGCGAGTAATATCAAGCATAAACCAAGAAAGTACCATAACCAAGCTCGCATTTAAACTACAAGAAGCGCACCATCTGCTTGCCGGCTCAAGGTTAAGTGGAGAAGAAATAAATCAAATTTGCATGATAGTCAACGAAATGATGCGACGCGATTAACGGTCTATTCTCGAGGACATTTCAGGGCAGGCAATTTAGGAAGACAGTTGACTCTATTTGCCTTAATTCGCCGGCGTCATAAGGTGGCTTTGTATGATGTCATGAATTTCCCCGACGCTATTTCCTGAAATGGCGAGATAATGCGGCTTAATGAGCCCAGTAGCACTTGTGCGCTGCCCGTGCACACCCATATATCAGTGGGCCCGGCCGCCGCCTGGTCCGCCGCCGCCGCCTCATCCCCGTTTCCCTACACTACTTACGCCTCCTCCTGGTGAAGTGACAGGGAGGGTCTGTTGCCGGCCGCCCCGGTATCCGGCCGGCTGACGCTCTCCAGGCGGGACCCTGCGTCATGTCACACTGCCGGCATGTCACGCTATGATCACGTTAACCCAGCATGTCCCATCAAACCCAATTAACCTTCAACGACCGCCGTGTGTACGTCTTGGCAGCGAGGGCTTGCTGCACAACTAACCTGTTGCCGTAAGAAATAGGCCACTTGGGAGAGATCATGCTTCAATATTATGACTATTTGGGGTGTGCTGCATGGGGTAGGCGGCGGGGTGGTGATATTAGTTTCTTTTATTGTGTGAGCGGGTCCAATATAGAAGCGATTAATAAAATATGACCCATAATCATGCTATGGCCAGGACATGAGATATGAGAGGGTTAATGAAGATTTCCGTTCTTCCACCACATCCCCCAGCTCCAGATCCATGGTAGCTCAATACGATTTGTGTAATCCAGAGGTGGGGATCCGGGTGGGTTTGAGGCTTGCTATGGGGGTAGAGCCTGAGAAAGCCGGATCCCATGGGGATCCCCCCTACCTCTGATCAATGCTCTGCCGCCCGGGCCGGCCTCTCTGAGTTAGTGGCCTCTGCTGCTCGCCCCTTGTGAGCTGCTCCTGCACTCAAACAGCAACAAAAGCCATTCAGCACCACCTGACCATTGCCACCCCTCCACATCCGAGTCCAGCTGACACCTCGCACATACACACGGGCCTGGCTCCTTATGTAACATGCTATAACATACTCCTAATCCCCACCCGGGGATAAGCAAGTCAATGGACGTTATTCCCATAAATGCGTATAATCAGCAGAACAATTGGTGATTGTTAATCCCAAATTATCACCGATTAGGCGATCATTACAGTATTTTGGACACACCAACTGGCAGGCCTACTTCTAGTCGCATGGTTCCAGGTAAGAGTTGTAAATGAGGGGAGTGGTGCACGGGGTATTAAAAACGAGAACATTTATTACGGGGCGCGTACGCTGACATTATATTGCGCCATAAATTATTACCACGTGAGGAAAAAAGCATTACAGAAAGATTAATATTGGCTTATGAATTAGGTCTAGTGTGTGTGGGCAATTTCATAATGGTGCCGCTTCGTTCCATGCTCCCCACTGAATCTCCCATCCCGACACAAATAAAACGTCTGCGAAGTAGACAGGGCTTCAATCGCTCTGCAATATCATATCATCTATTTTCCTAATGTCATACATTCACAACATGAATTTTTGATTAGCTCCACTGATGAAACCCGGAGCGCGGAGAATTTATGTGAATTTTATTACCACCCCAGTGTACTTCAGTTTTAAAGGCATATCACGCGGTCTGCCAGATGCCGAAATGATTTCCTCTCCCCTAAATAACACCTTGGCATAATAACTATTCATCATACCCTGCCTCTACCTTTTTACCTTTACCCTTCCCGGCTTAACAGCAACACACTCGCTCCATAAAATAGACCAGTCTAAGCGCCGGAGAATACGGTCTCCGACCCACTTTTGCCTCAATACTTTAGTAAATTTGCTGGAATCAATTGGCAAATCTGTGTGCAGTAAGGAGCCAAATGTCTCACGGCTCGCAGCGGTTTGGAGTGTGTTTTTGTTTGGGGACTGAGGTTGAAAAATCGATACCCTATAAGCTTTGGTCTGAATATCAGAGGCTTCAATGCAACGCTAGGAAATTGTCGGCAGAGTGTTTTAGTCGCTGTTGTGTGAGCTAGGAGCCGGTCTGGTCGATATCATAAGGATGATATTGAATAAGGATCAAAGCCAATGAAGGCTAATTTGTAACAGAAATCAATGGGATTTAAACTCTCTTCTTGCTCGCCGCAATTCACCGGCGCCACTTTCAAAAACCGAGGCGTCGGCGAAACCATTCAAACCATCCAGCCCAACTGAGACGTCACTGAAGTGGTGTGAAAGCACTAAAGGAGATGGGTAATGTGCGCCGTCTGAAAGAAACATTAAATATTGGTTCGCTGTTCTCGTTCTTTGCCATATGGTGGTTTTTGTGAGTTTCCTCATGCCCGGCCGTGTGGAGTGAGAGAGCGCATACGGGGGTAAATGCCTTAAGACCGAGGCGCTCTTGTTTTATTACATTTGGCGGCTGTCCCGGGAGCGGAGTGGTATCGGCGGGACTGGCGGGAATCCCACGCTGGGGACTAGGTATCATACAAGTGTTGTAAAAGATAAATGCAACGCGTCAAACGCCTGTCGTATACGATCGCCCGTACCATCAAACAAGGGGGGCCGTACCAGCTGGGGCAGGGAGGCCGGGGTAGGCTGGGTACATGGGGGTGAATGGGGAGAGGGGGGTGCGGTTGGGTGGGTGGGTCAGGATGTGGTTGGGTGGGTGGGTAAAATGGATAGGAGGGTTTACTGCTGTAATGGGGTATGTTAGCCAAGAGAGGATAGATTCTCCAACAACTTATATTCTAGATGCCGTCCCATACAGGGACCACTTAAAGGACTAGGGTCCAAAGTGTATTGTCTGAGGCCTAAATTGTCAGCAACTGACAGATTCCCCTGCATCTATTTAGACGCACTAAATTGGGTCAATGGAGTTTCCACATTAGCCCCAACAGTATCAGCCACATATCGCTGAGGCCCTATCCTGGGACCTTGCGTTGAGAAGAGCAGTATACGCCGCTAGCATCCAATGCCCCCTGTGGACTGGAGGTTAAGCCGTGAGGGATGGTGGCCCAGGTAGTGTGCAGGCCATATGCAGGCCTTGGAAATCATCTGTTTTCCGAGCCGTGTGCTCCGACGCCCTACAAATGCCCTCAGTGTTTTCTTTCACCCCATTTGCAGGGACGACCGAAGGGCTCGGAGTTGACATTGTGCAACCTGGACCTCCAGCCGCTGGGTGGACACTCCTCTTTTCAGTGTACAACAGAAACAACACCACCTCGGGAATCAGTCAAAACCCATTCAAGCCCGTTTTGAACGGCCCCTGTTCTCTTCTTCATTCGGTTTATTTATTTAGCCCTTTTTCAAGCCGTAGCTTTTGCAGGGACTGGATTTTCATTAGATAATGGTCCCGCTTGGCGAAATGAATTTCAGATTCTGGCTTCCGGACGGGATTTGCCATCTTTCACGGGACGTTAAATCACGATTTAGATTAGATTGATTCGAATGGCGAGCCATGGGGGAACAAATGAGCTCGATAAATTACTGAATAATGCGTCATTGAAAACAATAAACTACCTATTTAACTCATGTCGAGCCTGCCCGTGAAGGGATGGCATGGCTAATTGCCTCCATTGAATACCAACCTCACCACAATGATCTGTTGTCCAAAGATTCATCATTGCATCAGGCATCGATTTCTTTTTCTATTTGTTTATCTAACATTTTTGCACAATTCCTCAGTTCCTACTCTTGATATCGATCGTGGTTATTTTGTCTATTGTGGGTCACATTAAGTGACTCCCATAGCTTTTTAAATGTTAAAAGGTTCCTTGAAAAGTATTAAAAGAAACGTCTCTGTGGGCTGGGGTGAGCTGAGGACATTTGAGTGTAAAATATGCCATGTACAATGGTTAACGAGGACACAAAAATGTTGGGACCTTGGAACCTGAATATTCATGAGTGTATCCACTCAAGCGCCATCTTGCAATTACATTGATCACCGGCAGATGCAAAAGTACGTTTTTTCCGCCTGTTTACTAGTAAAGCAGCTATTTTTCTATCTGTCTTGGTTACCATGGGGATACTGGGGTCGGCACTTCCGTATATAATTACGGATGGCCTCTGAATACTTCAATTAATTCATTACCCTCTGCGCATATGATTACAAAATTCATTTCCTCTATGCACGAACAAAGGTCCATTGTAGTGATTATGGTGTCTGCTTTTAAATAATGAGAAAGCTCGAATACATAAGGTCCTTTTTTAGAATTTATACTTAATTAAAATCCCAGAACCATAAGCGTGTTCAAGAGCATTTGCCGAATAATTAGCATTAATGGTATGCGTTAACGAGTGTGCAAAAGGTCGTTTGAACGTAATAGGCTGCAAGTACGTTGACGACATTTCCTAACGTTTATGGATAGCTGGCCATTTTTGTGTCATGAATGTTCAACCTTAAAGAAGGGAGTGAGTAAGCTCAGTCTGTAAAGCCCTACCCAGTAGCAGCCGTTTCCCACCGGTTAGGGATTATTGCTTAAGCTTGAGGCAGCTAGTGTTTCAGCCCTAATTCGTTACAACTATATGATGTCCGATGCAGCTTTAATAGTCCACCTTGGTCAAAGATCGGAATTATTTTGTTTTCTGTCTCCACAAATATGGCTTCTCCAATAAAAAGAAAATGTGTATTGCAGAAACAGACAAGAGTGTGGGTGGATTATGAGTATGGGACCACTAAAAGGTTGGCCTTTTAAACAGTCTGATACTGTGATGAATAGCAATAAGATTTATTAAGTCATCCCCGTCATCTAGGCCTCCGGCTACTCCTTAAACCACTTCTTCTCGTTTCTCTCCATCTTTTGCCTCGGAGAACGCCCACACAGTTCCTTCCCCTTTATGCCACCCCTGCCCGTCCCCCTGCCGACCCCATCTCCCGAGGCCCGGCCACAATTACCACCGTTGCCGGTGTTCTCGTGTCTCCCTATACCATCACAGGGTCTAAAACAATCAGCAATTACCTGGGCTAATGTGATAGAGAGGGGCCCGACCCCGGCCGCTGTGCGCCCCACCCGGCCGGGCCCCAATCGACCCTTGCAGGCAGCCCGCCATATATCTTGCGTGCGTAGACATAGGGTAAAACAATAACAGGCGGCCACCTAGCGGCCCCATGCAAATTGCCTGATTGGGGGGCTTATCGCGAACCAAAAAAACATCTGTCAGCAGGGGCAGGCCGATTTATCCGGGCAATAGCCATCGTATGTGCCAGCCATTCGTAAGCAACTGCTATATGTGCGGTGGTGCTCTTGTTCTTTCTTTTCTTTTCTGCACTGGCTGCGAGCTGTTCGATGTTTGGTATATGCATAGGGTCGAGTAAGCAGGCAGCTAAGCTGCAGCTGGGAACTTTACTCCAAGTATATATCATTATGCAGTTCGAGTATATATAATTTTGTAGCTCAAGTATTTATCATCATGCAGAGTAAGTATAATATTACATCATCAGCAATTCATAGTAAATTTAAGCAATTGTCTATATCTTTAAAACAAAATACATTCGATAACCGTATTCATATCATTGATCATTTTCAAATAATGAATACAAGTTTGTGCAGTAAAATATGAATCTTAAAAGCATTTTTGAAATTTGACTTAAGTATCCGTATGTGTATTTGAATCAACTGGCATTTTATGCTGTGGCCGGGACTGTTATCAACCTTGGGGTCAAGAATACCTTTTTACAATGAAAGTTATTTGACTGAGCCGGCTGTTCGATGGAAGTTTGATTTCAAAAAATGATTAATACCGCATGAGACTTCTCCTTCAATTGCCATTTAGCCAGGTTTTTTTCCATTTCTTTTAAAAGCAAACGGTCTTTTTGTGTAACAAAAACAAAATAATACTTCTCCTTAAAAGGAACTGAATGAAAACTCTTCTAAAAACATCCTCGTCCATTGTAAACACTTTAATATGTAATACAGCCTTCCTATTTGTGAAGTATGTATGGCGGCCAGTATGTATATTACATAGGCCTACATAGATACACAAATAGACACTTTCTTGATCTGTATCACATTGTGATTCTGTAGTTGCACAGGATACTAGCATTTTAAGAATGTGTAATATGCCATTGCTTCTTAAAGAAAGCAACTTTGTTTAAAAACGTTTTGATACACTAATTACAGTGTAACAGTGTGTAACCTTCTCAGGAAAGACATGCCTTTCAAGCCAGCATGCCCTTTGTCAATCCATGGTAAGTAGTGTAATGCACCCAACACTGCAGTCTGTCTCCATGGGACTATCTATGTGTTCTTTCAACGACCACTAAAGGAAATTCACTTTGCAGATTGCCGAGGCTTTGAAATACAATGCTGGAGAGAATTGGCTAGGTATTCTTCCGGCAGTGAAATTTTAGGAATTGCTTTCAATTACAAGACGATGTGACTTAACAGTAATGCAATTCAAAAGAATGTAGAGGACTTTCATTGTGGTGCACAAAGTAATTAGTTTAAGTGAATATGTCCTTTTGTGGAATTAGCAATTCTGCTGGATGTTGTGCTCCATGTTGAGGAATAGTTTAACACTGAAACAGTTGCTAGTGTTTGATTTAGTATTCTAATTATTCAAATAGATTCCTATACCATGCAAATACTGCATTTCATAATGTATTTCACACATACATATATTTTACACATACATTCATATATATTTATATAAAATGTATATTTTTCTAATACTTCATAATAATACACGATTGCAATAAGTAGTAACAGCCTCATAAAATGCAATTTAGACACAGATTTTCATGAACACGTTTTGACTATGTAGGTTACTCAGTATGAGGAAAAGTATCAAGAACCCTTACACTGTTCGTGTAGTGGGGTGTACATATATGCTGATGTTGTTACAGCGGTACGCCTGCTTAAAACTTCCTATTGCTTATACTACTCATAGGCGGTATGCGCGGCTACCCAGTTCTGCTACTCTACTCCACTCAACAGCCGACGGGGGTGGGCGCTCAGGTGGAGGAAGCGGGATTATATGGGTCAATACATGGAGTCGCATTACCACAGCAGTACTGGTAGAAGGAGGGAGCGGGTGCGCTGCATCCAGGGCCTGAGGGAACAAATGAGAATACACCTGGAGTGGTAGGAGCCTAAGGTGGAAGTCGGGCTTCATCTTACCTCTAGATCCATAAGCACGACAGCCTCGTAAGGTTTCTGCTACTACTCGGCCTGGGCCCCCACCTCCCTCCCTCCAATCCCGCTACTTCCTCCCGTGACTTCCTCCAGGGCTGTGGTGAATATAAACAGCCTGGGCAGGCTTTCCTGGGGGTCTTTCCTTGTGCCAGCGTCTGCGTGTGTCATAGCAGGCGTCCTTCTGTGTCAACGATACCACCCATACTCCCTACTCTCCTACCTCTCTCCTCCACTCGACTATTCCCCCACCCACCCTCCTGCCCTGGTCGCATGAGTCAGAGGGAAACTGATAGCAGTATCTCTGGTCAGGGCCGAGCCGGCTTGACACAACCCTTGGCGGCATCTGGTGCCCGTTAACTTGCCGAGCTATAACCAGATTCAGTGAAATGCGATTCCCCTCATTACCCACTTCCTGGTTGCAGAGGCCCTGCACGGCCTATGTTAAACGAAACCCACTGCTAATCATCCAGATCCCAGCCCCTCCCCCATCCCCCCTAGGGTTAATAATGGGTTATGTTAAAAACTTGACCCGTGCTCCCCCAAGAGTCGTCTACATGGCGGGCAGCCAAGGCACATGAGACTGAATGGGGGCAGTTGTAATAGTAGCCATATGGAAATGTTGCAACAATGCATGCACACTGCCCTTGGGAAGAAACTTAATCGCTGTAAAAGGCCTTTATTTCACAAAGCTCTGACTCAACTCATTAGGCCATGCTGCATTTGTATGCCCAAGGAAATTGAGGGTATTACAGGGACATTGAAAAACAATAGAACCGTCTTTCTATGGAAAGTCTCGGAGTTGCCTTTAATTATCTTCAAAATCCGACCTTGTGTTCCTGAAGTCGGCCGTAAACCGTCACCACTATAGTCTGCGTGATGAAATATAGGAGCTGACAGCCGAATGTAATATACCGAATCCCGGATTAAGCATGCGGGAGGTCCCCTGAGCCACAGACCCCGACCCGACCCGTATTCAGGAGCGGCGGAATGGCTTTATTTCAGACGCGATCAATAGGATTACCTACTAATCACAATTGATCCAGATGGGACATATTTCCGCGTGTATCAAAGTGAAGATCGATGCTATCCGGGCTAGTGAGGTACCGTATAGAGATAGACCCGTGCATCCTCCTCCAATCACCACTTGTCCGGCGACCAGACCATCAGCGACCCTTACTTCTATTCGCGTGCCAGCCGTGCACCTACATTATTAATGCCTACCTTTATTATGGAGACAATGCCTAACAACCGTTCGCGGCCGTGGAGTGATGAGAGGCGGAGAGGCCACGACCGGTGAGAATGGCAGGTGAGGAGGGGGAGGGGGCGGGACGTGTTCACTAAGGGCAGACGTGCCAGCTTACCTGTTCGGCCGGAGTGGGGTGTCTGGGGGTGACGCAGGGTAAGGTCCTGGAGCCAGGTGAGGGACGGCCCGCATGGGTGCAGCCTACCGCCTTAATCCAGAACGTGCGAGTAGCTCAACAAGGCTGGGGTCGGCGCGAGCTGCTCGGAGCAGCTCCGGTGAGCGACTCAGGACTGAGGTGTTGACCTACAAGGCCTTGGGCAGCAGGGGGAGGAATGACTCCAGCGCCTCTCCACGACATGTGGGACGGTGGTGGTGAAGGGGTTGGGGCCACTTGCTCACAGTTTGCTGGGTCCCATCACGATGTCTTGCTGTACCAGGACACCAGTCCGTTTCTGGCGCTGAGGCTAGACACGTTGTAGTCTATATACATGGGGAAAGAAGCGTTCTGTTGTCTGAACACACTGTTTTCAATCAGCACTCTTTTTCTTGTCACTTCAATCTGTATCCTCCGCTCTCGCTCCTGGGTGTTTTCTTATAATAAAACACTGCAAATGAACGAAGAACGGCCTGCCAACGCCGTCACTGCTGCTGCAGCCGCGGCCGTCGCCTGCCAAGTACTTCTACAGCCTGTTGTGAGAGGGGAGAGACCTCGCGCCGCTGATACTGCTGAGAGAGTGGGCGCGTGGTCGTCACACCACTGACACTCAACTGACCGGTCCGCTGCTGGTCAGTGTGGTGGTGGTGGTCACTCCCACCCGCCCGCTAGGTCGTCCACTACTCCAGGGTTGTGTCTCCTGTTGTTGTTTGATCATGCTTCCCCCGTGCGTCGGGGCAGGGCTGATCCCGCGTTCTCCTCGCTCTACTCCCGCCGCCGCCGTCCGTCGCCGCCACCAGTCCGCGGTAGTAGTAGAAGTAGTAGCAGTGGCACAGAGAGGTGGGGGTGAGGCCTGCTGGTAACACAACAACAGCGCACCACGCGGCACACCCGCACACGTGCCTTGTGTGGACAGGCCCCCAGCCCGCCTCAGTTCGTCAGCCGCCGCCAGGGTGCGCGCCGGGAGCGGCTGGAGCTATTGATCAGGGCCCCGTGGTGTTGTTACATACAGCTCCCTGCCCTACACTAAGTACTGCCGAGTACATCTGTTAATGCATGTCTGCACTGCATATATGCTATAAATCCAGTTTGCTATACGTATAAGCGAATTTTATATTCTTGAACTTACACTTTACATAGTGTCCCCTAGCAATGTGTATCTTTGCTAATTATTGGTCCACTTCCTATTTTTCACAGCTAATATTTAGGTACTGCCTATTAATGGTACATATATACAATCATCTCTATGGGCCACTACAGAAATTATGAAAGTGTATTGAAATGTCTTTCTCGGGAAGATCAGGTTTGTACTTGCCCCTTTACAAATAATTTGACAACCGGCATTTTTCATGTTAAATCAAACATCCTGCCCAACCTTATTTTTCTTCTATATTTCATTCTAAGGTACGAAACGTGGATTAATGCACCTGCTTCAAAATTGTTTCCCTACTATTTCAGCTTTAATACTTACAAAAATTGGTCTGATGCGGATAGAAAGCTATTCTATTCTGTTATTTGGTACCAGAAAGGCATATACTTGGATTGTCAGATGATTTTGTAAGCGCTATAAATGTCGTTTATCAACAGCGTTACGGATAACGACACTCAAAACATGCCAGTCACCAGCGGCCGTTTTGAGACTGATGGCGCGCCCCCTTCAGGAAGAACTCGGCATTAACGCCCCACCGACCACTTGGTGTCCCACCTACCACCTGCTTCTTCTCGGCCCTTAAATTGGCCCTACCCCCGACTAACCCCTACTAATTTACTGATAGCTGTACCCCCCTGCTTAACACTACCCAAGCTTGGGCCATGCAATTGTCCCCTTCCACGCCATTTCTATTCCTGTCTACGAAGCCTTCGCCAGCCTTCAAAGATTAAGTGCCTGGCGTTTCAAAACTTCTCTCTCTGAAGATAAGGTGTCCGCTTAACCGAGCACGACCCGCACAAACTATGGAAATTAAGTCCACTTTTGTTGGGTTTTGAGATCAGGATCTTACTGCAGCGTCGGCAGGGGTGGTGAAGCCTGTGTCATATGGAGAGAAATGGGTGAAGGGGATTGGGTTAATAAAGGTGGGGCGTGCTGAGTGGGGGGTGGTAGGTGGTGGACGGGTAGATTGAGGGAGGTTGTTGTAGCAGTGTACTCCGGGTGGGGAGGACAGAGACAAGACAGCCAGTGGCTGGTCCGGCACTCTGCACTCCACTCGGGCGTGAAGGAACAACATGGTGGACAAAGCCCCCTCTTTCGATTGACGCCCGGCCCTGTCCTGCCGATCAAGTAGGCGCGCCGAGGGGGGTCAGAACACATCGCCACCACCACCAAGATGACCCCACTGGTCAGGGGCACGCCTGGGTCATTGTGGTCAGTGAGGGGGCAAAATGCCCCAGCAGGGGACACAATAGGGGGCGCGGGGCAGCATCCAAGCGCCACTCTGTCTAATAGTGGGGCTCAATTGCACCCTTTGCCAACCTCATCCCACTCTGCCATACACACACCCAAATCCATATCCCACTGAGCGGTAGTGGCTAGATGATATTTTGCACGGCGCGGCCGACAAAGCTAACGACCGCCTTGGCCTTTCACCCGATAGCGGCGAGCAGAGCAGGGTGTTATTTACCACAGTAAACAATATCGTCCGTCATCTGACCTCTCTTTTACCTGCTCTCCAAAGGCTACCATTAAAGGTCCTCCCACGCCGTGCCCCCTCTTCCATATACTACTTACACGAGACACAGGGGTCCTTATAATATCAGCAACAGCGCCCAACCCACAGGGCGTCTTGGCTTGGCGACTTCTAAGTGGGCCCCCTTGCGCATCTACTTTAGGCTCGCGTGGCCGTATCATCTCACTTTAAATCCTTCCTTGTGTTTTAATACGACAATGGTCCGTTCTGCAGATTACATGTTGGCCGGCCATAAATTCCCGCCTCTTCACTAATGCGGCCGAGGTCTTCTACATAGCGTACATGCAGAAATACAATTTCAAATATGAGCCTAATTGATCAACATCATAACTTTAAAGGGGGCGGCGAATGGATTTAGACATGCAGTTGTTGTTTTGGATCATGCTGCCTGGAGGTTTAATGGATTCCACCTCGGCCACCACTTGGCAGCCTCTCCCTAATCCATATTTGGAATATGTACAAGCAGTTTATCTTGTGAGGCTTCTGAGGAGATGGGGCACTGATGTATGCCAATCTGATTTATTTTATTTTCAAATGTAAAGATAATGTGAATATGCCAAGTATCCATATCATAAAACCGTTTACAATGTGTTGCGAAATATTCAGAGTTATTACAATATAAATTGTTTTCAGCATCATTAGTTTTACAAACCTCCTGATTTAAAAAAAGTAAAGGTTAATCAAGAAATGTACCAGATTGCATTCATGATTGCGTTGACTTTTTTCAATGTCATGACCTGTACATGTATGCCAATAAAACATTTTTTCATCAAAAGGCTTCAAATTCTAACATGTTCTTCCAGGCATTATTACAATGTTGATAACTCATGCTCAACAACCAGTTCTGAAGAAATGAGATGGAATAGACAGAATTTTCCAAATGTTCTACAATAATCGGTTCTTCAATATCTCACCATTTGCCAAGGCCAGACCAGGGACATGAAATCCTCTGGAGTGTCTCGATTATTTTCTGTAATTTCTTTTTGAATTAATTGAACTGAGACCTATTAGGAAAACTTGCACTGATTTTGATATATTTTCAGTCAGATTTTCTGAACTTCTCAGTTTAATCTTTATCTTGCTTTTCCTATAAATTGCCAAGCCATTCAAGCTTATATCTACAACTTTTTTTTGTACAGACTGAATATCAAATATATTCAATCTGTCAAATTATGTTTTCAACTTATATCTACATTCGCTCTCAACCATTAAACTGCAAAAGTGGTGATACAGCGTTCTTGGATCTATATAAATAGTAATTTAGTTAGCATCGATGGATGGGTAAATCTTTGAGGAAGTGAACAGGAGAGAGTTAAGCAAAGGTAACCTAGGCGAGGAGAAAAGGCTAGTGATTGGTCGAGAGTTGACCAGTAGGATTGATGGAAACATGAAGAACTGGTCGAGTCCTGGTAGGCCCAGACTGGTGAACTATTCAAATAGTAATAATTGGCATCGATGGATGGGTAAATCTGGAGGAAGTGAACAGGAGAGAGTTAAGCAAAAGGTAACCTAGGCGAGGAGAAAAGGCTAGTGATTAGCGCAGAGTTGACCAGTAAGACTGGTGGAAACATGAAGAAGTGGTAGAGTCCAGGTAGGCCCAGAGTGAATCCATTCTCAGTGGTATAGTTAGAAGAGGATAAGCCTCCTTCTCTCTGCACTAATGATCAGTATTGGCGAGGGACTGCTTATGTTACCTTATTGAAAATAAACACCTATTTTCTTTGTTTTACTTATCCCTGCAATTAAGGAAGTATTCAAAGGACAACTTGTAGTTCTTATCAGTTACCTCCCACTTATTTACGGAAAATAATCAATACGGATAAAACTTTATCCAAAGTTTCTCCTTCTGCTAACCAGTGACATTTGTAGTACGGTCACCTTGAATATCGTAGCTTTTTTGTCCCCTAAAATACTGTCCAGTTCCAGTGGCCTTAGATTCCGGCGTCACGTGAAGCAGTAGGGAAAAAAGAGGAGGCCCTAGAGACGGAACGCCCTTGGCCAGAGACCGACCACGTGATAGCGGTCGTAGGTCGGCGACTCGGGCGCCCCCAACGGGCGGTGCCCTCACTAAACACAGGACCACCATCAAAAAGTGTAGAGCACTTCCATTTGGGCCGGCCCGCATCAAGAGTATCTGACCGCCCATCCCGACCTGCCCGCCCTTCCGCCCGAAGTCTGACAGATGCCCCCGTGCATAATTACCAGCCTGGGCCCGTGCACTTGAGATGTTCTGCCTCATGAAAAGGCGGTAATTGAAACAATGCAACCGAAGCTGAAATCGGTAAATCTAATATTGGAGTTGTCAGGGCGGGGCCGGCTCTGGGGCCCGTCCCTAACCGCGGGACTGACAGGCAATCTGCCCGACATGTCAGCATTAAAGGTGCTTCGGCCAGCCACACAGGACAAGCAAAATTACTTGGTTGCCATGAGGGAGTCTTTGGGGGGTATTTGTTTGGCTATCATTACGTCTTTGAAAAGGCCCGGCTAAGAAATGCTTCATATTCACTGTTGTACCCGCGCCGCTGCAAAGGTCGTTTTATGCCGGGTATTGTTGGTAATTATTGCACAGTAACTCAATCCGACTGCTTATGAAGACGGTCTTAGAAGTCCAATGTTGTTTGCTTACTTCCGAGCAAATCTCTGTATGAGAGAGAGAAAAGAGCAGTGCTTACATAGGGAGCAGAAATAGGGGACGTTCTATAAAGAGAAGTGTCTGTTATGGATTATGACGGGCACATTATTCACGGAGGGTAGCAGATCATTTGAGGTCGTTAAGCTGAAGATTTATCTGACATCCCAGATAAATTATATTCGCTGAGTAAGCCTACGATATGAAGTACAACTCCTTTATGCTCTGCCTATTACTAAGAAAACGCGTTTATCTCTGGTGTTATAAAGGTTTTCATTGAATGGTGTGAAAAGGCCAAGATACAGACACATAACTCGATATATGTTCATAAACACAACCAAGGTAAGAAAACTGTAATACACCCAGGTTCAAAACTATAACGAAAGAAAGGATATAGGTGGGAGAAAACACATACACATTGACAGTAAAAATATACGGAAGAAGCTGAACGCGAAGGAAAAAGAACTCTGTCAGAGTGGAGAATCTACTTTAAGAGACGTACGCAGCCACCGTCGGCTAAATGACGAACCTGCCATTTTCACTGCTTCCTAGACTAACCTTTGAACAGGCCACAAACACCCAAAGGGTAGCAGTCTTTGCTCTGGAAAAAACGGCGGGTGGCCGGAGGCTGCGGCCTTCTTTCATGCCCATCGAACTCATCTTGATGTCCTGCCAGCAGCGCTGATTCGGCATAGACTCAGAACCAGCAGTGAGCATGCGCACATGCAATGACATTTAGATGGGTATTATGACTGGTTTAGCATAATGGTGACGGAAGAATTAGAAGGGCTAGGCCTAATGATAGCCTCAGAAATGTTAATCGGAGAAAGGAAGAAGAGTATGATTAAGGAGTGGCCATGGTCAGTAAATAGGAGATATTAGTCTGTCATCTGTTTGCAGTTTATTCTATACAGTAACTTAAAACATTCTCATGTTGCCGTCTGATGATACTTTTATGTCGCTGACATTTACTAGCCCTTTCAAGAAGATAATGAAATTAATCGTATACACGCATGTGGCATTGCAGCCGTTTTCAAATGTAATGAAAAAGGTATGTTAGATGTCTGTAATTCTGTATAGAGCAAACCAAGCATTTAGTTATTCGATGTTTTCTTGGCTGTTTGTTCCTCAGTGGGGGAGGGCGGTTGCTATAGATCTCGGAACCAGACGGAAACTGGTGTGCTCAACTGACTCTTTGAAGCACGGCCGTATGCCTGCAGCGAAATTCGCTCTGCCTGTGACATTCATTGCCTTTCATTTAGCTTATGAAATAGGTGGACTTCTGAGGTTCTCTTTGAGTCTACAGTGAAGTAAATTTCTAAAAGCCATGTCTGTAGTGTAGTGCTGTGGCGTGGATCACAGCAACGTCTCCCTGTTATTACTGTGACAGAGGCTTTGTATTAGCAACATAATTATTATTGGTGGTTAATTTAGATTTGTATCCGAGTGATTTTCAGATTTACTACGCATGCAGCTTTGTTATCTATAGACGAACGGGCATATATAACAACTAAGACAAAAAACAGAGTAGGAATGATCCAATTCAAAGTGTGTTAGCCACTTATGCGATACATACCTAACTTAGAAATAATTCTTAAAAGGCATAATGTAACAACTGAAATAAGGACATAATTTTAGAAAGTGTGTCTGGACTCTCATAAGACGGTCAGAAATCTTAGGAGAACTGTACAGTCACTGTCTTAAGGCATACACTCAGCGTTACCAAAAGAAGAGTATATATGCACGAGGATATGAAATACGGGAAAAGATTAAAGGTTCCAGCGAATCCCACGCCGCCTCTCTAATGAATATTTCCTCCCCTAGGCGATCACGAATGACAAAATGTTGGACTGGAAGCAGCTAAATGATAAGGATTTGTATGAAGGAAATAATAGTGTTCTACAATGTACAAATGCGTAGTTGAAGTGTTTTCTTTCTCTATATGAAAGAAATTACTATGACTAGGAATGAAAAATGCAACACAACCACCTGAGACATTCGCCCATTAACATAGATTTAGCTCATGTATGCGAGGATAAAAAGGGAGAGATTATTAGGTGGGAGAGAGAGCAGAAAGCAAAATGAGCTGAATCTTTCATTACCGTTGGATGGTAAGGCATGTGGGCAGCAAATGGTACAGGGATGTTATACCAGTGTAAAAACAATAGAGGCTACGGATAAAACGCTCCTTAGTGAGGATTAGTTGTGACATATTTGTACTGTCCAAGATATACACCGCTTTTCCTCTGCTCATCGATATTTGATGCCATCGCACGATTGGGCGCGAGCAATGGCAAAAATGTGTGAATTATAAATGCAGTTTGCTGCGCAGCGCCTTCAACACAAATTAGAAAAGATGCAACGATTGTGGAGCGTTATATATATCATTCAGAAAGCTCCTTCAGAACGACTGCAGGAGGCGAATTAAATGTATGGGATCTAAAAGTCTTTAATAGCGTGTGTTACAAATGTCCCCATTCTCTGACGGGCTCTCTTTGAATATGACAGGCCGAAGTCGTAGATGTGGTAGGAATAGAAACTGGCTGGCTCATCTCCTTTCCGTCTCGACTGGGAACCACGCTTAAACTGTAACAGCATGGTGCCAAACGTGAACAGGAGAACTTTACCATTGCGGTTGTTTTCAAGACAAATTCATTGTAGAAATAAAATATCATTAGTACGCAGTTTGAGTGCTTAGTTGTTCAGGCCAATATTGTATTACTGTCAAGTTACTAGATATGGATACATGATAAATATTCACCTTTACAGACGGGTATTTGAGACGCATATTATCAGATGTGGAGAAAGATGGAATGCACATCTACATACGAACAGGTGTTTGTTTCGATGCAGAAAACAGAATGAATTGACTTTGTTAACATTTGGCATTCTTTACAATAATGAGTACTGCCGAGCAAACGATAGGGCGTGAGGATGCTAGTGCTCAAAAGCAAGAATCCACTCCCTATTTCTGTTCAAACCGCTGAATATTTCATGATCTCGATCCATCAGCTCTTCAAAACACTTGGGATATTTGACGCAAGAAACATTTGAGGAAGAATTAGGCAATCACCGTGGTGCACGACTTGAGTTTCTTGGCCATATTAGGCGCTGGGACGGCGAGAAGAACGATGACTGATGGCCTTTGGATGGGAGTGAAGGACAAAAATACAGCATCGTACGCGTCTGGTACAAGGTTTTCGGCTGCGATTGCATAGTTCTTTTCATGTAGTTTACACGATCATTTCTATTTCAACTGCTATCAATATAATCATATCCACACTCCTGCTTATATTTTGACTTACTACGCAGACTCATTAAAATCTTTGAGATGAAATTTGAAATTAAGTAATCTAATTTTTTATGATAATCAAAAATGATGAATGAAAGGGTAAAGAGGCATTGGAGTGATATTAGAATCAGATATGATATTTTGATGAGTATCCGGTGAAAGAGCTACTATAAAAGGTATTCATGTCATCATGTCACTTGCTTCACCTGCACATGATGCTGACAGTGCTAAGCAATAATTTTACCGAAGTATACGTCCACAATTATAGGCAACAACACTGTATACGTTCACAAATATACATATGAAGGACTACAGTCACACAACATCGATTAGAATCCCCTCTGTCACAATGCTTTTCTCTCCATCACTGTTATAGCACACCCAGCCAATGCAAGGTCTAGCTAAAAGGTAGTGAGGAAACCCTACCCAAAGCACTGCCATTACTATAGTAGTGTATTGCATTGAGCGAGGTCAGCTCTCCAGCCAACGTGTGTAGAGGGGATTTTGTTCCCAACACTTTGGCAGGTGACAAAGGAGAACCCTGGCTGACTATGGGCTTGCTTACAATACAGGTGTTTTCTGCAAGCCCCAGTAATTCTCCTTTCGCCAAGATGGTTATGAGCAGATGAGGTCACCACCTCTCAATGATTCTGTCAATTTTGTGTAATTATCTATATTGGTTTTATGCCAAACATTAATTTTCCAGTTGCATTTTCCATTGATCACACACAATTTACATACTCAGATATAACCAAACGTGTAAAACATAGACAGTGGATCACGTGGTGTATTGATAGATTGTTTTTAATATTGATACTTTTTATTTATACTGAAGGCCGACACAGTCCTCAAATTTTCCGTCTGAAGGTCATAGATCATGATATGGATCCGCTGTGCAATGTATTTAATCGGATCTCAGAAAATATACAGTGCCCACGTATTTATCCTAGGCTTCACGCTCACATAAATTAAGGATGTCTATGTATAATACATTGCGTGCTGTTTTAGCATACACTAAAAATAATATCCCATACGTAGTAGATGATCCTATTAATAACGAATGCGGTGTGAAAAAAGAGACCTCCGCAATGGCTATTTTTGTTGATGACCGTCATTTACTTCCAGGCCTGTAGTATTTTCCTATCAGGGCCGCCCTTGTTGGCCTAAGTGAGGCCGAAGCCGCTGCACAATGGCTTTAATTTCAACATAGAAATGCAATCAGAGCTGAAGGGAGAAATTATCCCCCAACTTGTCATTACATCCATCTGTGGGCCTTTCACCCACCATTTGACTCAGGGTTAACCCCCCGGCCAACTAGGCTGCCGTCTGCCCCCACCACACACAGCCCCCGGGCCCTCTACCTCCTCCAGCCCTTGGCACGCGACGGTGTGCCGACTGACCACTGGTCAGTGAATTGACCATCGGCAGGAACCCCCGCCGGTTCTGTCGTTCCCACACACACCCTGCTTTCTTTTATTATCGGCAGCTGGACCAGGGTGGCCCGTCGTAAAACCCCCCATAGAAACCCCTTTTCCTTTCACCCTTCAGCTATACACCTTTCACTGCCCCTTTCCTCACCAGTTTCCTCGAATTGCCGCCACGTTTGCCTCCGCCACCCAACGACTCTCCCTTTCCTGACTCCCCCTCCCTGTTCGCTGACTACCCTGCCCACACAATTAGAACCAATCACTGATATCCAGAGACCAGTTGGGCACCAAGCCATCCGTAAGACCCTTTCCTGGAGGCTGTTGGTCGGGTCAAATGAAAAAAAGACCTGCCCAGACTGCGCTGGGTAATGTGCCTAGTCCATATAAAAAAGGTATATTATATAATATCTACCTCGAGGCTGTGTATACTACACGAAAAAATGACGTTTGAAGTGTTTTTTATTTCAAATCTAAAGAAAGTTACAAAAAAAAGTAAATTTAAAAAAAAAGAAAATTGATATCTATCTAAACCGTTGGACACGATTTGCGATAGAGCGGAAAGTTTAGACAGATGTGATGCATTTTATTGTTAGCCTCAAAGGCTTGTGAGTATGTGCTGGGAATAAAATGTACATAATGGCACCTCTCAAAAGGCCTACATGCATGTGTGCACGCAGGTTCGATTTGGTCAGCTGAACTCCTATTGCAAAGGTTTGCAAAGAAAGGGGTACGCGCGAGGCATCTACGTACAACGAACACGATTTGCACGCCCTTATCAAAAGTCGTCATCCCACGCCCACATTAAAATCCCACGAGTTTCTGCTAATAGCACAAAAGGTGTGATGGGATGTCGAGGGACACGGGGTCAATTAGCTGTCTGGGACAGGTGTAATAATGGCCGAGTGTGACTTTCGTTACTACAGGCCTTTACGATGCCAATACCCCATCAGAAAATAATTCATAAAATACTCGCCAAAAAGGTGACGTTGCTGGGCGAACCTGGAAATCCCCTGATGGAGGGGCCGGGCTTAATTAGAGATTTAATAAGGATGGAAGTTGCATGCTAGTCAGGGACTACTGGGACCCTGTGGTGAATATTTAAAGATAAATGATCCGGGCGCACGAGATCAAAACCAAATCAATTTAGTTTGAATCATGTTCTCTTCCCATCTTCAAAGGCACCAGATGAGGACAACATGGAAGGTAATGACGAGTCAGCAGAGCCCCGCCTGGTCCAGGGCGAAAATTCAATGAATGATGTTCAGAGATGGTCTCTCTTCAAATAATGGCCAAATCCCCCAAATCAAAAAGGAAATTCCAATAATTGATGCCACGAAATAAAGCTAATCCTACGGCTAGGATAAGAAATATAAAAGTTAATGGAGGTTTGAGGACCATCGATCGAGGTCATAGCAGAGCGGGTGAAAAATTATTTATTAGTGGTTTCCCAATAATCGAAGAACTTTCTTTCATGGTCCATTACTCCCACTTTGATTCAGTGGAAATCGGTTTGTCCTAGTTCGTTTATATCAGTTTTAACTGCAGAGCAGCCCATTATCTATAGCGACGAAAGATTTCAGTGATAACAAAGGCCCTTTCTAACAATAGTGGTACAAATGTAAAACCATCCAAAATTCTAGTGAGCATGCAACAATAAGGGCCATCGTAAATATTTACCAGCCATTACTTCGATCTGGCCGATATTTCGCAGAACCATCATTTCGAGAGGTTATTTGTTATTCAAAACATTTCACAATAAAATTCAATAAGGCCGTTCCAGTTCCAGAGTGAGCAGGTTGAGCAAACGAATTTATATCTACTCTTACCATAACGCTTGCGTCTGCAAGTGTAACTCTAACTTTATGTCAACTAGCATAAGATGGAACTAGCAATGTTAATATAGGAGAACAGTTCTTATAAATTACATAATATGCAAAATTGTGATAGCTGGAATTAGAGATGTGATATGTTAAGGTATGGGTGTAATGTCTAACGGATGTAAAAAAAAATCTACCTGAAATTATTGGCATTCTAGACTTTCTATTGACTAGAGAAAAACAGTATGAGACTGATAGCATTAGTCATGTGTTCCAACAAGAGAATGAAGTGATTTTGTGGCCAAAATATAAAAGATGCAATGTTCCATAGTTGAGTAGATTATAATCAACGACAACTGCATTAGTCGCCTTACACATTAGGCACAATTGGTATGATAATCTCCTAAATACTATTACCAAGGATCTATAATGTTAAGAAAAGTGTCACCGAAGACATACTACTTCCATCTAGGACATCGTCTGTATAAATTGAACAGACCGGGGACAACAATCAGAGCCTAATCTAGCTAATGCATACACAAGACCTGGAGCCAATGCATGACAATATGAAAAATGTATTCAAAGTGACAATGCAACATGTCTTTAGTCAGCCATCGCAGTTAACGGGCAGGGGGTAAAAGGTGGGTAGAGAGTGGGTGTGGGATGGATTGGGTGGGAGGAGAATGGACCCTAGGAGGGTGGGACCCCATAAAATCATTGCTGCATTAACGCATTATTGCTATTTCAAAGCATCCTTTTGGTAATTACCATGGTGACGAGGGCATGTCGTCCGTGGCATGCAGGCTGTGAAATCTGGGTCGTGTCTGTTATCCCGGGTGGCGACCATTGCTCTGACATGCTCCGGGACATCGCTGGGGAATGGCCTTAATCTAGTCGGGATACATGTTTTTTGTGACGCCTCCATCCAATGACCTCCCCCTGGCATCCAGATTGCTCGCCCCTTCTGACCCCTCGCCCCCCGCGACCACGCCCCGCCCATATGCCGCCCCCCGCCTCAAGCCTAAGCCGCACACTAAACAGCTCTCATGCTGGCTAATTCAAGCATTTTTTCTCTCCATCTAACGCCTCTTTTTTACCCATTTGTTTGTACTTCTTATGATCTAATTAAAGTGCTTTTTTGATTGCATCTTAATTAGAAATTTTCAGCGCAGCAGAGCAATAAAGCTCTTAGATCTTATCATATTTATTGCACTCCAATGTTTGCTACTCTGTTTAATCTTCCTGAATAAATATCACAGATCACTTTGTTTGTGTCCCACTGGTTTCAGTGCATGATGAACTTCATTACAATTTCTTTAAAAATAATGAAGACATACTTGTAATGACGATCACAATCAGATAACCATGATTGACTTACTGTGCTTATAACACAAGTTAATATAAACCAATCACATAAAATTATGACCTTATTAAGTATAAGCTGGACGAAAAACAGAATGGAATTATTGGCTAACGATCTTTACAATGACCATGAGTAATACTGGAGCACCATTGAGATGGTTGCCATGGAGATTCCTACCCCTGGCCCCCGCCCTCCAGCCCGGTACCCCAGTGGCACTTGGCTCAGGGCGTCCGTCCAGGACAAGTCATTGTCCCACACTTAGCAGGGTGATTATCACCCAATCGAGTGCTTGGTCAGGCGGGGGTAATGCCCTCTACCCTGGGGGTGACAACCCTTAACCAGGTCAACACAAACAGCCCATCAAAACGCCAGAATATGCCTTAAGAATCTTAAAAAAAGCTCACATAAATATTTATTTTTCCATTTTGCTGTAAAAAAAATCCAGATGGGGTCACCCTCTCGAGGGGTTCCAAGGTTGGTTGGGGGATTGTGGAGAAGAAAGAAAAATCCTCGCGGTTCCATAAAAGGGCCTGACATTGAGGAATTAAAAAGGATTATCTCACCCCTGAGATTATTTGGATCCGGATTAGCTGTTCATTGTCTGGGATCCGCTACAAAGTGGGTAACGGGGACAATGCGATCCGGAAAGGGTATTAGGCAGCAGGAGAGATGGGGGAGAGGCCTTGCCAGGAGAGACAATGCATGACCAAGAAGGCCCTCATACAAGTCGTGCATTCGTCCTCCACCCAACGTCTCCTCATTGTTTCCATTGTCCTTTTTTTACAGGTTTAGCAAACCTCCTAGGAGCAAAGCTGGGCCGATATTGTTTCGAGAGGCAATTTCTGGGCCAGCTGCGATTGCAAAAGCAGCGGAAATACATGACCAAGCATTTACCGTCTAACAGAATTTGGGAGAAAAAGAGGACAGCTAAAAGGCTTAAAGACGTGAGATTGAAATGCTTTTCATTTCAAGTATCCAGGGCTTGCAGTTAAAACGGGATGGTCTCATTGTCAACTCCATCGCCATTTCTGGTGATTCAATCACACTCGTTTTTTTGTTCCTCTCACTCAATCTATTTCCACAATTTGGGCTGGTTTTTTTTTCGGCCCGATCGTTTAACTAGGTGGGCTTTCTGCCGCTGTCTATTTTGAACGCGACCGCCCGTACTGCCACAACCGCCAACATTCAGGCGAATTAAAGCATGTGGCGAGTAGTAGCGGCAGTTGGGAGTTTGGTGCTGGCCGCGCTGGGACAATGTGATTGTGACGGGCGGGCGGCAGCTGGAGGCCGATTCCGTGCCAGGAGGCTTCTCCTGGGCCGCGCCATGGAGTGCCATGCCAGGGGTGGTGGGCCCCGGTACTGACAGAAACCACTGTGTCCCCAAATGTCCAGGTCAGGCATGCCGTGGTCCCAATCTGGAGATGTTAACTTTGGTTATTGGGTTCGCCACCTGCATGGAGGGGAAGGGCAATACCCGGTCTTTGAATACATGTACTTCTTAATAAATTACTGTTGTTTACTACTCTTAGCCTCTTAAGTAAATTGTCTAAGGAAATGGTATGGTACAAGTGTTTGGTACAAATATGATACATACATGATGAGCAAAGACAATAGCATGAGACAAGGGGGCGGGTGTTGGACATGGCTGGGGCTACTTATTTTCTATGAATACGCAGTTAGCTGGCGATTGCCAAAGCAAAAAGGAACACGCAACCAGGTATGGCTAATATACATCTTCAGCGGCCTTAAGTGAGATGATGGCATCCCGCATGCATCCTAAGTGATTTATGCACCCCTCGGGCCCTCCGTCTTCTTCGCTCTGCTGGCCGGCAAATTGTAGCGGCTATTATGGCTGTTTTTCACCCTGCTTAGCGACGTCCCACTGATGGCCGCCACGCGTCGCTCGTGACGTCAACGACGCATGTCCTCAAGTCCACGTGACCTACCAGATGTGACGTCACAGCCACGTGGCCTCAACTCGACGTTGGTCTGGTACTAAAACCGATTCGGGTAGAATGTCAACAGAAGCCAATGAAATATGACCACAGCTATGACGTGGCTGGCTGGTCGCGCTCATTTACAAGCTCTCCAAGAGGTCCCTGTTTGCTCCTCCGGCCCCTGTCGTGTCCCTCTCTGATGGAGTTATGATGGATGGAATACAAATTAACGTATCGGTCGGCCCGGCGGCCGCGGGAGGCGCTGCGGGGGCGTTTGGGGAGGACGGGGAGGGGTGGCGGGGAGGTGGAAGGCGGGCCGCCATGCACTCTTAGCCACGACTCTCCAGCGATTCATTAATCGCAAGGGGAAAGACAGTTGTAGCCATCATCATGGGGCAGGGGTAGTAATTAAATACAACCAATTTCCGGGGGCCGGGACCGGGCCCTTGAGTGCCTTGGTCGGGCCGGGAGACTAGTGGTGGGCGTGGGACATGGGTGCAGGGTATAAAGAAGGCAGAGTAGGCGGGGGGGGGGGGGGGGGGGGCGTGGAGGCACTGGTGCCGCCCCACCCCCGTCCCCTACTGTGTAGTGTTCTCATCAAACCGCAGCTTGGCACACGGACAATGCCAATCGTGAGCTGCTCGGGCCGCCATGACGAGGCACTCCAGCCCAAGACACACCCAGGTGCATCTCTAATCTGACATTAATTTCCATCGCCTCGCACCCTGAAAAGACGCTGAAGAGGCTGCATGGTGCCCTGCATGGAAGATGGACCCAGCACAATAGTCTCAATGCAGAGTAATACAGGCTGAAGAAGGTTCTTATTGAGGTTACATGCCGAGCGAGCCATGTCTAATTTTTTCCTCATTTGCATGTGTTGTCGAATAATTACGTCAAATTTACTTAATTCCCAGCAATTACTGCCACGATGGAAATGGTCGATTGGACGGGTTTCAGGCATTATATCCACATCGCTGCCAATCTGCTAGCATTTGATTATTCCTGATTAAAATTAATAGACCCAATGAAAAAATTAATCTACTCTGTGCCAGAAATGAATCTGACTCACCTCGATGTTTGCGAACACTTTCCACGTTATCGGTTATTCCCTTTTGGCCGCCGACGCCCAGGAAAAAGCGCCCGCTGACACACGCACGGTCTTCCTTTTAATCCCTGGAAATTATGAAATCCCAGTCCTGCCGTTGTAGTCAGTCAGGCGTGAGCACTGTCACAACTGAGATGCATCAGTATGACGGCAGTATCCTGTAGCCTTGATGTAGGGTGCCCATGCACTGTGACGGCGTGTGACCTTGCCAGGTTCTCCCGTTTAGGCCCAGTTTGACGCCAGGGCTGTTTCACTACGGGCAGGGATAGGGGCTCCGGGCGTGGGGCTCGTGTCGGGATTCTGACCCTCGGGGACTCATTTGCATATCGCGCCTTCCACTCTCCAATGAGACGCGCCCGTCGCGCCTCAGTGGCCCCACGTGGCCGGTTCAGTGGACTGTGAACGCGCGCCCGGCAGGTGACCGATCAGCGGCAGCACTGGTGGGGGCTGGAGGACGCGTGCGCGTGAGCATGCGCGTGTGAGGCGACGCGCCGTTGTGACCTTTCCCTGACCTCACCGATCTCGTCTTCAGCCAGGCTCGACGTTTTGACACGCAAACTACGCCAAACACCGTGAAATCACAAATTTGCTTTTCTTATCGGGGCCCTTTGACAAAGCGGAGGGCGCGGGGCACACTCCCGAGCGGCCAATAAGATACGTCAATCGTTGTGTCGCCCCTCTCTGTCCGTGCCAAAGACCACGCTCTGCCCACGCACAATGCCCCACTGAGGTAAGGCCACGGAGCAAAGCTTAATATTCAAATCATCCCCCTCAGTAGAGAGGCATTGCATTAGCAAGGTGGCACTGTGATAATGGTCAGCCTGTGCCGACATAGCCCCCAGCTGTACCAATCCAGTGGTTTTCTTACAGGTGAACTACTTGTGGTCTCCATTATGGAGCAAGATAAACATTTGTTTAATATCTGCTATAAAAAAAGTATCGCGTCGTGTTTGCAGGTGAATGCGTCATCCACCTGTCGACCGATTTGGCTAATCTTCTCAAGCAAAGTACACAATGAGTACAAGTGAAAAGATGGGACCTTTGTGAGAAACCAGTCCAGGAGACTGTCTGGGAGACTTTAGAGTTGAGCCCATTGTATATTATGCAAACGGGCCTATTCAAGCAACTATAAGCTCGAATAGGATGACGAAGGTTTAATCTTATATGTCATCTGTGTTATTATAAAGAGTTTATGATAAGCTTTTAGCATACTAAGTATTCCCAGAATAGCTTACCCATTTGACTGCAGTATCTGATATTGCAACCCCAATGTAAGACCTGTGTAAATTCAATAAATTCCTTATGATTTTCACTTCTACTTTTACGAGCTTTATAATACGTCTTAATTCTCCGTCTTGGCTGTAAAAATCGCACTTAATCCACTACAGTAGGATGCTTTGAGAGAAGCACCTGTCGCAGGGCTTTGTTGGGCTGAAGTGACGTTGTGGTAGTTTTGTACTCTCTCTTTGTATTTCAGGAGTGTGGTGGCGGTAGTGAACATCTCTCTGGGCTAATCTCATCCATCACTGTCCACCGTCTCCATGAAATATGAAGGAGCGTAGCACCCGAATAGGAGAGCAACTCATAAGCGTGCAGGGCGTCTCCCCTCACCTCCCTATAATACTCATAATAGTTTCTAATAGAGGCATCTTCCAGATATGATTAAGACGTAAATGCAATGTGTCCTTTACAATGACTGTCACCTATTACTCTGGTCTTTTATAAAAGTCGAATAGCAGATGCGCGGGATGCCTTCTAAGAATACTTTGGGACTGAACGTTGTTACGAGATTCTCAACACATCACATTCAGATTGTAGGAGCGGTTTATAAAATGTAATACTAGTTAATATATCTTATCGCATTATTTCTTCCTAACATCTGTTAGTGAAAGCAGGGAAAAATTGATTCTTGTCATGCAATAGGCTTTTCTGACACTAGATTCCACCACCAAGACTAAACTTGAATGTCCGTTATGATTTTATGAAACCAAAGATACAGCCTCGTCACCATAAATCAGTGCAAGGACAAACACCATGGTGGTATGCAGAGCTGTAACAAGCGCACAATATGGCGACAGATTTTTGAGTAATAAAACAGAGTTTCCAACACGATCAATCATGAACTTGTTGTGCCTCTTGGTAGTAAAACCAGCATGGAGCTGTGTGGCTGGTGAGGGGTCTGACAGGGCATGATCAATATGCCTGTAGGGAGTCACCTGTCCACACCATGATCAACGACCAACATGTCCCCCCACCGATAAGGAACAGTTGCACCGAGTTGGCATGGACTTTTGTATTGAATGGCTCCTACTCTCGCATTTTCTCTATGTCTTACATGGTTATTATCTAGGGTGAAATATAATAGTTCTATAAGTTTGCTGTATTTCTCATTGGCAATATAATATCAATTTGATTTCAAGGTTATTCAGATTGTAATTTAGGACGAAGTTATGACATTTTTATTCATATTTATCGATAAACTAGGTATCTTTGACATGTTACCGGGAAGGTTGATCACATATGATAAATCAAGATGACTACTTTCTCTGAAATTATTAAGTCCATCTGCTGCAGAGATTCATGGTTAAGTTTTGAGAAAAATAGATTTTCAGTTTTTATACAAATCGACTGGTTGTTCTCTATAGTTGGCACGCGATTTATACCATTGAATACATTTATTCTCAACTCTCCAAATTTTCTACTTCATTATACAGTGTGGAATTGAATGTCACTTTGCCACATACAGTGACCGGTTCTTTTTTTGTACACAATTCCACTGGCCCTTCATATTGATACACAGCACAAACAGACGGCAAAAATTGAAGGAAAAGTTGCTTTAACTATGTAAATACTTTCCGAGCCAGAGCTGATGTTTTCCTACGATATCAATTTCAAAAATACCCGGAGAGAAGGGGCGCCCCCTGGACACGCTGCTGATCTACAGCTGCATTAATACAATTGATGAGTCTTGGCTGAGGCTGACCTGAAGGGCCCTCCCAGATAAACAACTGTTACAGCAGGCAGCAGACACAGAAAGACCCAATATCCAAGCCAATCGCCCTGGGGATGCAACAACTGATAACAACTATAGGGAAGGCGCCCTCCGGGACCTCCGGCGCTGGCTGGAATCATACGAGGAAATAGTAAAGCGATGTGAAGGGATATGTCAACGTCAGGGGGGTAGTAAGAGATGAGGGTGCTCGGGGAGAGACGACAGGCGGAATGGAGGACAGGATGAAAAGAATTAGCCAAGGAGGCAACAATTATTATTGTTCAGGATGATGCATAGGGGTATTCTGTGTGATGGAAAATGTCTGTAGGTGTCAGTGTACATGTTTTCCTAATGGAGGTAAGGGGGTCGGGCATTTGTTATGTTAAGCAGGCAGTTTTTGTTTGGATAAAACGAATTTGAGGTTTTATTAGCACATTATAGGTTTTGAGTACAATGTCATCTTCCACAAAGACTTGCATAATTCAACAACAGGCTTCATATTATTTCCAAACGCATTATAGTTCACCAAAGACTCTTCTTCCTTCTCAAATTACTATTTTCCTGCCTGTTGTTGGAGGCTTCTTATTTTCCGCTTGTGAATAAAACATTGGTTATGAATGGTGTAATTACCATAAGGCTTCCACTTAATGCACCATACTGGAGTAGAGCTTGTTTTAAATGCATTAAAAGAGATCCGAGTGGTGAAGGATTTTGCATTCCTCCTGTATCTGAAGAGTTCGAGTGTAGTGTTTCGTTCAGCTAAATGTCCTCCCGGCAGCCGCCACCCAGGGCCATAATGGTCGTGCTTAGGATACAATAATCTAATGAAATCCGACTGCAATCCCCTCGGTCTGGGAAGACAATATGATAAATCCGCCCAACTGTTTGTCAGTCTTCCTGACTCGCTACAGGTTATCAATTCACATCGGCGTCACAATGCCAGATTCAGCCTTCCAGTTCAAACCGTCCCCGACAGTCCCCTTCTTCTCTGTCGATGCTACATACACCACACTGAGAGTAAACAAGAGTCGTGAGTTTCGTGGAAATGTGTATTGTAGTGTTGGAGCCTCATCAGTTGGTATTGTGAGCAGTCGTGTACTGAGAGAAATCCTTTAGATGAGTCACTGCGGTTGGGCAGCTGAAATGTAGTGCTATCCTATACTTAGAATTTTTTTTTTTTTTTTTTTAAACAAGTTTATTTACCCTGGAGGGGGATTGGATTGCTCCAGTATTCCTCCCCCGCCAGCCATAACTTAATCTACTACAATAGGTCCAGCGTTGTTAACAAATGGATTAATTCTGTTGTTTACAGGAATGACATCACATGATATACTTATTTACTTGGGTGAGATTAGACTAGTACATATTATTTTATGACAAATGATTTGTAACAAAATGATGGGTGTAATGAGATGAGATGATGATGATATCAACAGAGGTGTTACAACAAGGGACATTCTACATATTCAGCATATTAATGTCTTCACCTAGTCTGATTACCTCAGATTCTACATATTCTCTCCTTAGCCAATCTTTTACGACATTCTTAAAGAGCTCCTTGTCTCCTATCGCTCTTGTGTTAACATCTAATTTATTCCACAAGCTCCGCGCTACAAATACCGGTGACTTTGAAATTGTTTCATTCAAAGGGACAGTTTGTTTTACAATTGGTGCTTGGGTTGTTCGGGTTTCTCTTAAAGGGATTGTTATAGATATCCCTTCTGTGGCAATTAGTCTATACATAGTATTTAAAAGAAAATATTTACGTCTATATTCAAGGGAAAACAGGTTTGCCTTTGTATACAGTTCCAGTTTGTGCATATCTGTTGGATTTCTAACTCGATACACATTTCTCAACGCATCATTCAATATCACATCCAACTTTTCTCTTTCAGCTCTCGTTCTTGTAGTGAAATACATATTGCCCATATCTAAATATGGGAGAATCATAGTCTTGACTATACTTAATGCCGTAAACTCATCAGTGAATTCTCGGACCCGTCGCAACATTATTAGTTTGTGAGACGCTAGCCGATATGTTTCATTGAATTGGTATTGGTATGTCAGAGCTTGGTCTAAATTTATTCCTAGATACTTATAGGTAGTTACATTCTCTAACTTTTTATCCTTCAATAAAATATTTCCTGTTATCTCTTTAACATTTATTTTACTCTTTGTAGAAAAAAACATAGCTTTAGTTTTACTTATGTTAATGGTCAGCTGGTGCATGTCACACCATGCTTTAATCACTTTCAATTCATATTCCATTTTTGTGAATAGCTGTTGCGATATCGGGCCAGAGACATAGACCACTGAGTCGTCAGCATAGAGTAATACATTGGTATTCACAATTTTTGGCAAGTCATTTATATATAGATTGCACTTATGAGTTCCTTGGCCCAGGATTCACGTATTTCTTCTGTAAGATGTATTCCATCTTCTGCAAGGCGGTTGTAGTAGTGTTTGAAACGGTGGTTCCGCCAGGTGTGTACTCGGACTGCAAGGTATGGCATACGATAATTTCTCCTTTTGTTTACAGACAATATGTTCATTCACTGTAATCACGGCATTTGTGAAAACCTCCTGGAGTTCACCATTTACGTTTGGGATGTGGGGAATGTATTTGTCTACTTGCACCCCGACAATGGGACATATTATGAACTTAGAATTTGGGTAGTGCTCGTGTACGATGCGGTCAATTTCATCTATGATCTGACACACATGCCTAACCAAGTTACTTTCATTTTGATGCGGGAATGATATTTCTTTAGTTATTGGATTTTTGTAAGTGAAGTCACAAATGCCACCAGCGATGTATATCACATGTTCAGGGAAGCAGTCGGCAAATTCCATTGCATTCCATGCCAGCTCACGGAGCCCTGCCCCTCGGAACGTATGCACTATTATACCATTTTGGATACCATTCACATTAGCAGGTTGTATAAAGTCTTGTAGCTCTGCACCCCGAGAGTCCGCAATTATAGCACTATCCCTAGGCATTTTGAATGGGAATTTGTGTACTTATCTTGTTTGGGTGAATTCCTTTGCCCTCGGGTTTAATGTCGGAATTTTCGGTTTGTCTTTTATGGGTGCTGGTAACCTGTAATCCAGTGGTATACCTCTGTCCTTGTCCGTGTCAGATTTTGCGTTTGATATATCGTTCGCTCGTGCCGGCTGTTGTGGTTGACATTCGTACAGAATAGATGTATTTAAAAACTAGCAGACATGATATTTGTTTTATATGACACTGGAGACATTTTGAAAAGTGTAATCCCCAAAAGCTTATTTGTTTTGTGGAAATCAGATATTGATGGCCAACTAGATAGCATAGACAAAGTGTTCCAACATAGAAAATACCAATTTCAGCAGTTTTTGAAAAAGTTCACCAGAGCAAGCCCAGACGCTGTTTGGAGAGACATCGCCCAGACCACAGCCAGTACTCCGCCAACTAAAAGTGGCCTCCTAAAAGGCAGACGCCCGCAAAAGCCTATTGGGGGAAGCCAGACAGGAAGAAGCCCCCGCCCCAGTTCCATCAAATGTGGGGCAATTAACGCAGTGCCACCTTGGCTTAGCCTCACTCTCCTCACCCTAGTCAAAATTAATGATAGTCTAACACAATTAATGGTGCCGACCAAGGCGGGTATTAAGGAGAAACTGTGAGCTGCTCGGCTTCTTCTATGAGGTGCTCGTACCTGCGGTCTTTGAGCAGCTCACCATCGTTGGCCCTCACCTCATATGGGCGCGTGAAGAACTACAAGCACCTAGTCAGCTTTTTGTCTGTCGATCTTAGATTAAGTCTACTAAATCAAAGCCCTGGGAGGACGATGGGCCCCCTACGCCAGCTTACAGCGTCGGGTCGTTCACCCGCAAAACTTTATAAATCAATGCAGCTGGGAGTATGCTCCAAACACCCGCGGTCATCATGCATCTTGTTCCCAGCCAAGACACCACAAGGAACTTCCAACAGAGACGCTAAGTCTCATGATAACCCCCACCTCCTCCCTCGTTGATCTTTCCCTTTTTTTCATCCGACCCGTTATGTTGCATTGCTTTGTGCCTTTCTCTGTATTGAAGGCGAATAAATATTCGCATGACCATCCGTAACTTTCAAAATCTAAAGAACAGACAAATCACATCTATCATGTACTGATAAAATCACTAATCCAATACATCTTTTTTCGACCGCAGTAGATGTCAATGGTTAATTCATTTTTTTCAATCATCCAACTGAAGTAGTTTTTACAAGACCTAATTTGTCTCGCAATGAATTTATATTAAGATTGAATCGATGATAAAACTAGAATAAGGGCCAGATATGATAACACATGATGTATGTTCTCACAGGGCTGGATCTTAAAGAATAGAGAATGGGGTACTACAACAATAATCGATTCCCATATATACAGAAAAGGGGCTTTTTCTGCCCGAAGCTTGAGGAGATTTTACGTTGGCAAAGATGGAAACATGTTTGCGATGCATACATAGTGATTGCAATGAAGATGTACATGTCTTATTGATCAAAAACGTCAATTTATAATGGAGGAAGGCCAATTTGTGTTATTCTATCCGATTGTTTCATATAGGATTAATCGATGGGGAGGGACAACAATAAACATACAGACGCTCAAACCACTTCAAAACGCTACAATCCAACCTTGGTCATCAAAATGTGTCAAACCAACTTAACATGCACATTATCTTGAATAATGAATTAAGAGAAGCGCTTCCTTGTTGTTGAGAATAGCCAACTGTTGCCATCTTCCTCGCGAACCTTTGGCAAGATTCAAGACTTCCTTAATGATACTGTTAGCGTTTGTTGGCAGGCAAAAAACCATCTGCATGCTGACTGCGAAACTGGTGTCAGATTCAATCGACGTGCTTATTTATCAAAAAGGGGCCTGGGTTCCAGTGGGCGTTTCCCTAACAATCCCCAATGCTTCGTAACGGCCCATGGTGTGACTGTGGGTCACACCAAGTGACAAGGCGCCGCCGGAACATCATGCAAAACACGCCGCCACCAAGTGGCCATGATGGGTACTGTTTGAGCTGTAACTGCCCTTCCTTAAAGACGGTAGAAAGAGCCATTATCGTTATTACTCGATCACGTGTATTAGTTTACAATTTGTGTCTAAGGAATCGGCATGATACGCTGGAATCATATTTTATGTATTTCTATGGTAGGATTGAGGTTGCACATATGTATTTGGTTCGCAAAAAGTAGGAGGGTAGTTAGGTGAGATGCTAGTAATATACGATTTGGGATCTGCCGGATGATCAGTTATAAAGCATAATAAGCACAATGGTTTTAATTGAGTGCATTAATTCCATGCGCACAATATTTTGTCTCCGCGTTAATGTCCTATTCATCATATTCAGAGGCTTCAGGGAACGTGCAAAAGAAATGGGGTAAGGGGATTCCAGGTAACCTGAGTGGGTCAATTAGTTTAAAAGAGGACCATGGGATGGGAAGTCGAGAGATTAATGGCTACCGTGAGCATTGGTTAATGTGGTACCCGATGACAGGTTTCTTATGTGATTCTGCGAAATAATGCATATGGCAATTCACGCGAAATACATAAGTAACTTGCGAATCATGTTGGTCAATTAGATAATTATAGATAATGGTGAACGAAAAACATATGTCATGCAACAGTTTTAATATTTTGTCTGTTATTTCATTTGTTAAATTTACCATTAAATGATCATTTCAATTTCCGGAAAAGATAAGAAAGAATGTTTAAAAAAGCACACGGGCTAAGAAATCAAGTATCTCAACAATCTGCTTACAAATTGAAGGGGGGGAACCTATTGGGCGACTCAAATAAATTCTAGTTGTTTCAACCAGTTCTGGTCGCTCAGTTCTGGTCGTTTCCATCCAGAATAGGTGTTCCCATTGAACGATTCAACCAGAAATCTACTTGAAAAAGGCAAATCGCTTGGGAAATATATGGTCCATTCTCACGAAACGTGCCCAATTCACGACAAAATAGGGGGGAAAAAATTTTTTTTTTCAGAATGAAATAATTTTTGGTCAATATATTCTTAGTGTATTGGAGTATCTATATATGTAATTGGGAACGTTAATATTAATTATTTTTTAATTTATGCACATATAAATATCAGGACCCCCACGGACGATGACAACGCCCCCATGGACGATGACAAGCCCCCACGGACGATGACAACGCCCCCACGGACTATGACAATGCCCCCACGGACTATGACAATGCCCCCACGGACTATGACAATGCCCCCACGGACTATGACAATGCCCCCACGGACTATGACAGCCCCCACGGACTATGACAGACTATAAAACACTAAGAGATGTCAATATGTAATAAGATTAGGCTAAATCTTTATGATCAAAAGCAAAATATGTATTCCATATTTAATCAGTATAATAATTCAACATCTACTACCAAATTTTTTGTATAGGACTATGAAATATATGCCCCCACGGACTATGACAATGCCCCCACGGACTATGACAGCCCCCACGGACTATGACAGACTATTAAACACTAAGAGATGTCAATATGTAATAAGATTAGTCTAAATCTTTATGATCAAAAGCAAAATATGTAGCCTTCCATATTTAATCAGTATAATAATTCAACATTATCTACTACCAAATTTTTTGTATAGGACTATGAAATATATGCCCCCACGGACTATGACAATGCCCCCACGGACTATGACAGCCCCCACGGACTATGACAGACTATTAAACACTAAGAGATGTCAATATGTAATAAGATTAGGCTAAATCTTTATGATCAAAAGCAAAATATGTAGCCTTCCATATTTAATCAGTATAATAATTCAACATTATCTACTACCAAATTTTTTGTATAGGACTATGAAATATATGCCCCCACGGACTATGACAATGCCCCCACGGACTATGACAGCCCCCACGAACTATGACAGTCTATTAAAACACTAAAATATGTCAATATGTAATAAGATTAGGCTAAATCTTTATGATCAATTGCAAAGTATGTATCCTTCCGTATTTAATCAGTATAATAATTCAGCATTATCTACTACCAAACTTTTTGTATAACACTATAAAATATATGCCCCCACGAACTATGACAGTGCCCCCACGAACTATGACAGCCCCCACGGATTATGACAGGTCAATAAATATCCCAATAACATCAGAAAACATAGCCTAATATTTATTTATTTTCAACCAGAAATGTACACATTAATACGTACTAACCTATGGTAAAATATAATTAAGTGACACCTAAAAAGTTTTGAAATATAGCCCTAAGATCTAATACACAAAAAGTACACCACATCATAATTACTCAATTTTTCATATTTTTCAACATATTTCTTTAAATTTTGAGAGACTATGTGCAAAAGGGATGTCCATAATGCAGATATTGTATGTACGGATGGATATACACCAAAAAAAATGAAATAATATTTACATTTCTTTCTGATATAGCTCAATAACATGAAATCCGCCAATTGGGCACGTTTCGTGAGAATCGACCATATAACAATGTTAGATGTTGGTGCCTAGCGATCTTTTGACCAGAATTTAGATCGCATCGCTCAATGGGTACCCCCCTTCAAGAGTGCAAAACTCAGTTTCGTCTATAAGATCCTCTCATACAAGGTTAGTTGGCAAAAGAAATATCCCTAAAACCATGAAAAACAATGGGACATTTATCTAGTTGCTATTTGTAAAAACGGCTTTCAAAAGTATGAATTCAAAATAGCACATACATGCCCCCTGCTACTAATTATGTGTCTCCAGTCGTATGTTTCGCTGAGTGTGAGGGATAAGCAATGAACCAACAGGAAACCTGCTACAGAAGGATGGGTGTAAAGGAGTCCCCAGATAACCCTTCTATGACAAGTACGTCCATCTGTGGATGACAATGGATATCATCGGTTGTTGGTGTGGGTAGACTTACATGGTCAGTGACGACCACTGGTGTGGATTCTGACAATACGGGTTAGTAGGGATGTGGGTGGGGTTTTTCCGGAGCAGGTGGTGATGGCTCGGGCCATGGGAAGGTTACATGTGTACCCTGGTGTCGTGACAGATCCCCGCCACAGGCCGCCGGGCAAAGTGGTGTCAGAAGTGGTGAACCGCGACTGACCCTTCCCTGAGCAGATCCGAGCGGTTCGCCGAGCAGCTCTCGTGTAGGCGAGTGGTTATCGATACTCTGACCAGTCTGCTTTGTTGCCCCATTAGTGTTCGACTATTGACAGGAAAAGCCTGAAAGGGGCCAGCTTGACCCAATTTGTCTCAACAGCCGTGACCCTGTGATGCTCTCAAATAGACCAACCGCCGAAACCAAACCAATGACCTTTCTATTAACACCGTATTGCATCCGAGACAGTAAAGCAAACATGACTCCCCTTGCATAGGCCTACATGTTTCCACATCACCATACACTCAGAACATAAGGACACCTCAGGTCATAAAGAAACCATAATTCCGGTTCATGTATATATTCCTCAAAAACCATGACACACCATATTTCTCTTCCAACAAAATTCTGTTAGCTCTAACTCTTCTGCATTATCTTTTTTGTATTATTCTATTGCCGTTCTCAATGAGGAAAAGCCACGGGGGCGAAATTGAATTTGAAATCTGCAGACAGCCGTTTCCCCCCGCGGCCGTCCCTGCCCAAGTGTCACATTCATCACTTCCGGTGCGGGCCGAAACAGTTGGCGGCCAATGTCCTCTTTAGAAGCATTTCGCCGCTACCGCCGACTTGTAAATATGACCGTCAGGCCCTGCCGACCGGCAAATATCAGCGCGATTTGCATGGCAGTAAGGGCGAGCATCAATAGTCTTCGCGAAATTTGCGCTGCTGAAATATAGGAAGGTTGCGGCAAGGGCAAGGGATGGACCCGGACGCCCGCACCGCCCCCTGTCGGGCCCTCACTGTTGTATTGTGCCAACAATTGATTCTTACTAGGAAAAGAGGGAATCCTAACCCACCAACCGGCCCGACATTGATTTCTTCCCCCACCCACCCTGCCATCCCTGGCCCTACCCCCTTTGCTCCACCCCCACTCTCCAGCACCACCAGTGTGCCGAGATACCAAAAAATACAACAGAAGGAAGTCTTCCGTTTTTTACAAGGGGATGGCTAATTAATTTGTTGGGGGGTAAAGCAGATAAAAATGGTAGCTATTTTCCCAGGAGATTTCCGTTCTCTGCTGCCACTGACAGCTTTCAAGGAGGGATTTGTCACAGGTTGCCATGCTGGACCTGAGGAATCTTATAAGATACATGGCTCTTTTTTTGTTCCACAGCCCCATAGATCTACAATGCATGTATGTTACCACCCGCCATGCCATTGGGTCTTCGCATTCCTAGCAAGAGTTTTTGTTTCTGTGATGGAAATAACAAAGGACCCTCTCTCTATGCATGCTCTGGGAAATACGTCACAGCACTTAACAAAACCGGCTGCCCTGCAATATAGCAATAAGTACATGTTTATTCACATATAGGCCTAATATAGGCTTCATTCTGCAAGTACTTTTATGAAGCAGACTGAAATATAGTAAACGACTCTCTTGGTCCCTAAACAATTTCCCTCTCCATAGCCATGGAATTAATTCATATTCAGACTAATATAGGGCCATAGTGAAAATCAATATTCAATTACCTATTCTACTACATCTGCGGCAAAAAACTATTCTACACGGGTAATACAATCAACTGTGTCACCTGCGCATGCGCGGCGGCAGTCCTCCAGGTTATAATGAACATTCACATGCTAATTTGATCAGATAATTAGCCCCTGAGAGGATCTTTTCAGATCAAAGCCGTGAGATTTCAGGGGGAAGTAACTCATAATTGGCCCTGTATTGGGCCGATCCCACCCCCTATGTACTCGATCCTAACGGGGTCGTGTGGTTGGAAGGGCAACACTACCTGCGTGTTGAAAGCCTAGTAAAGGAGGAAATAGAGAGGGGCCTACGATAAGTAGCGAAAGAAACACGTTCAGTTTGAAATAATTCACTTGTCTAGTTTGTTATAGTGGTTAACTCGAGTACGGCTGCTTATAGTATAATGTGGTCAGACAGAAAACTCCTTGTCGGGTCTGTCATTGAGGACCCGTTGGGGAGTTAAATTCAATAATCTGGCGACAGAAAAACAACAATGCCCACACACTTCAGGCCTTTCTTCTTGAAGGTTTGGTAATGTCCGATTCAAACTTGAAAAAGACCAACACCCGCGTTTGTTTGTCAAATATAGAAAGAAACATCGGATTGGTTATTCAAAAAGGAGGCTTTATCCACCTGGGAGAGTTCTAAATGACCAGGGATAAACCGATTACACCTAGATGTTTGTGTGGCAGCTGTTACTGGGATGTGCTAAACTCATGCTTAACCCAAATATAGACAGCTGATAGAAGGGTGTGTGGGTTGTTTGTGAGCAATAACATCTACCAGAAAATTCTAGAGTCTTGTCATGGAAAGTATTTGGTGTTTTTTTTAATCATAGTGAAGTCACAAGTAGAAAGATTTCCCAATCACGGTATGAGAAGTTGTTTTTATCTCGATTAATCAAAGCACACCATGGGTATGGAAAGTCTCTGTCATATGTAAGCAGAGTAACCACGGGATGCAGGGAAACCCATTTGATGTACAATAATGTCGCCTCCTATATGTCAGATTAAAAGGTTTTATGCCAACTCTATGAAGTCGGTTGGCCTTCTTTCATTTCCAATTAAGAAACATGATACCACTGACACCATCAACAAGAGCTTATACGAAATGAACTACCAAAGGAGCATCCTTTTGCTTGAGGCCTATGGTCTATTTAATAAGATGGCCTCAGATTCCTTATCTACAAATGTACATGTATGTGACGGTCTCCTTGGAAAACCTATGCTCCAAGGGGTGAGGAGGGGACATGGGTAGGCAATGGGTAATCTTTTTTCCTGACACAATGCTTGACGCCAATTCCTGAATATGCCCTCTGCAGCATCGTAGCCATGTTTAAACCAGATTCGGGTGTCCTCTGAAGGCCATCAAGGGATGTGTCGATATATTGCAGCAAGCATCTTCCCACTGTTTTCCCCACTACGGTGGGCCCGTACCACGGCAAACTATGCTTCTTTTTTCTTGAAGCCTGACTGAGGCGGCACCCCTGTTCCTGACACGGGAAGTCCAGTCTTACAAGACTTCTTATTATCACTGCGCTGAGGCAAGACAATGGGATTCCCTATAAAGCTCTACTAAAAGCTGAAACTGCATGGTGGCAGCAAGTGTCTCCCGGGTCAGGGTCACACATTTAGCTGTGTGCGTGACAAGATTGGAAAAGGGTTGTGCCCGGAGGAGGCACAGGAGAGAAGGCAGGGGGATTAGGGGAGTTGAGGGGACGCTGGGAACGAAGGAGAAGAAAAGAAAACTGAAGCTTACATGTAAGAAGGGAGGGATACACGGAGGGCCAAGATTTCATACTGCAAGATGCAATAGAAAGTGATGGAAGAAAGAAGGGGGAAAAAGTGGGAATGAAAATGGCTTGGACTGCAAAGATAGTACCTTCTATCCGAAATAGCGAGGGAGGGAAAAGGGGGAAAACTTCCCTTTAATGACTTCAATAGAATGTAGACTGGATTTCTTTATTCGGCGAGAATAACAAAGTATGCCTGTTTTTCAATCATTTCAAATCCATTATGTGCATTAAATATTCCTATACGTCTAAGCTATATTCGTTCTGAAGTTTAAATTCCATGGAAGGGTTAAGCATTACCAGCTTTAGAAAATAAAGTGATTGAGTTGGATTGGATTTTTTTAGACAAATTTAAAGGTCAAACATTGTGTTTAAATGAATGATGCTTTTCTATGGTAACAGAATTGGGAAGGCTATTGTGTCAGCATCTATACAATGTATACCGCATTGCCCGCCAAGTCGGATTTAGAGAGCCATTAAACCCCTGACTGTGCAGATCCATACATCACGATTATCTCATCACCCGTCAGGCCATTCTACAGGGTGCTTCCATAACAGCATATTAAAAGAGACCTATCCTGGACCATGGCATAGAGAAAATGATAGCTATTACTATCCCGCGAAGATAGTCATCTAACGGCTGTTGACATTTTAAAATGCTATGATGCCTTATATCTTTATCTTGTGGCGCCACTGCCTGTACATCGCTGGCTCCCATGCCTGTGGCACGTGCTGTGAGAAAATAGCCAAATTAGGACCACGCTGACTACTCCCATTGCCTCCCTCTTCCTAAACTACACCGCATCTCTACACCGCCTCCAAAGTTGGAGTTACGAATCCGTTTATTAATTTGCAGGCATGACGACGGCGCCGACTCCATGGGAGGCAAACTGGTAACAAAAGCAATTCCATCGAGTGCCTCTGTCACCCATCGTGTGTCTAGTCAAGGCTTTGTCCGCCGGTCTGTGGCTTTGATGGCTCTGTGGGAGGCTTGATGGACAAGCATCCCTCCCCTGGTGACTTTGAAAAAAGCAAGGTTTGATTGACAGTTCTGAGTGTCCATACAATAAACGATAAATATCATAATCCTGCTGCTGTCTAATGGCACCGAATTCAGGCATGCCGACGACTGAAACAGCTTTTTTGGGGTGTCATTCATTGGAGGTAGAGGGAGTGTGTGTGGAATAACCAAGTGAGCCTTGCCGTATGAAAGACTCACCCACTTTACGCTGTGGCAAAACCCCTTCATATTCTATAATCAACCACGAAAGTTCGTGTCCCTTTTAGATACATCTTCGTGGTTTTACACGAAAAACAGGTTTGTAAAAGTCATTGATTTGTATTAAAACCTTCTAACAGTTAGCAGTGCCCAGTACGTTAGAACTAGACTCGTCTTATAAAGTTTAAAGGGCAAGATGAACATCTGCTTTATGTTTTTTCTGATTGGCTTTCTTCATAATTATTCATTTTTTCTGTCTTTCTTTAAGAGTTTCTAATCACGTTCTTTTGCTTATATAATTATTGAATGTGTGTAATGACCACCAACTTTGAAGACTCGTGTATGTTATATTCCCACCAAGCTACATGATTTGATGCCTGCAGTAACTTTTATACGGCAGTCGGTGGTGGCTAACATGTCCGATAATCAATGATGAATCAGAATTTTAATTGGACCAGCAGCCTCTGGTCCATTCAGCGGCCTGCATACACGGCCTGCAGTGTTAAAATAGGCGAGCACTTCAGACGACTGGCATGCCGTTTGTAGGGGGGCTAATGGTGCCCGTGGCGTGCCAGCTATTCGTGTATGGACGCTACAGTATTTTCTGGCCTTTTCGAAGCTACAAGACTTGTAATATCGTGTCTAATTTGACAAATGGCTAGCCCGTGTTACCATGATTGACTCTGTAGAGTGCCTGTCAGCGTTTCCATGCAACAATTTACCCAAACCAAAAGGAGGCAACTTTAAGTCTTCTCAACACTTTCTTTTACGAGATATCCCCGGATGGTTCCAATGAATACTAGTGCGAACTCGGAACAATTCAATCCCTTTCTTTTGTATTCCTTTCTATGAAGAGGTTGACTCCTATTCACCACAGGAGTCCAATGGATTGAGATGTTTAGTAACCTTCAAAGGCGTTGTTATTCTATGCAGTTAATTTTGTTAGTGTTCTAATCCATTAAGATTGGCTTAAAATGAAATTGTATTAATTGTATATTTTTTTTATCTGTGGCAGTTTGATATCGTTATCACTCTTTACATTCAAATTTGACAATTTATATCAACGAGTACAAACCTGTAAGATAATACTCATTGCAGACCAATAAAAATAGTTTCTCTTCTTTCTTCTTTCAAACCTTAAAGGGTTTTCTCACCGTGCACGATTCCTAAAAAAAGGTCAGACTAAAAACCAAACATTCTTCTGCGTTTTCCACGCCAGTGCCATATTAAGTTGACCCAACCTTCTTTCTGGCGAGCGTGTGACTGGAGCATTAAAACGTTAAAAGTCAACATTTTTTTTACTTAATTTAAAACTGAACGTGTTTGTGTTGGTTTAAACAGTGTGCATCGCGCCACTGGCCAAAGTCTAAACAAACTCGATAATAGAAGTGCTATGAAAATAGGGGCAAGATCAATTTCCATTTCAAACATTATTGGAAAACTAAGTGTATGAACATGTCAAAGAATTAATATGTCTTGAGATTGAATTGGCGGTGCCGTATAGATCCGCCGCTCTCTGCCCCAACTTGAGGCAACAATGATAATCTACAGACACACTGTTTCAATTACCCACATAGTCAGACCGGCGACTGCCATAATACTCCCAAAGCCAGTTTTAAAGGCATTGGGTGTTGGGCGGGAAGAACTGTCAATCAGAAAACAAAAAGCCGCTGTTACTTGGGAGGAAAAGCGAGCTTTTCGCTCGCCGGAAGAAAATCCCTTATTTGTTGCAATCGGTATTTTAAGTTCAACCAGCTTGTGGGGGGAGTTGGGGGTTGAATCAGGCCTCTCGACTTAATTCTGTCCCGGTGCCTGACATTGCGAAGAGTTTAAGTCATCAAATACCAATTGCCCAGGCCAGTTTTAATCATTACGCGCTACACCTACTAAGGTACTATCAACTCCCCGATTGCTTCTCAGGAAAAATCAGTCGGGTTTTTACTGTTTTAAGGACGGGTCATGAAAAGACACCCCGACTCATAAAAAATGATTTCTATTCGTAAAAAGAAAGACAAGACTTCAGCTTCACTTTGAAGGAATCCTGCTTCCCAGCCATTTAGTTTTCTCTTCTTTTTCTGTCTTTTTCTACAATGACGACGCGTGTGATTTCAAATAAAAAATCTTCTTATCCAGTAGACAGTGCTGGGAAAAGATCAAGCAATTGATGACACTTCTCTCATAATATCTTGAATTGAAAGAAAGTCAGAAGTGCGTAACTGCTACTGCGGCAATGCAAAAACGGGTAATTCCCGGATAGGACCCTCAAATTAGGTTTTTATGTGCTTATGAAATACCATATCAACATGAATATATATACACGATAGGTATATATGCATTATGTGCCCAGCTATAATATTGGGAAAGTGTTTCATTTGCTGAAGCATAAGCCTGCAAGCTTAAGACGTTTTTTCAATATTAGTTTGAATTAATGGGTAACAAAATACCAATGATGCCTATTTCTATGAGAAACGTGGGAGGGAAAATTGGATCGCCATATATGAATCATTAGCTGAAACGAATCCTCTCCTCTGTCAACAAGTGACGCAAATACACGCGTAATTGACAATGACAGTGGTTCCAAACACATTGTTCACAGAACTCAGTCTCTATTGAAGGCGTCATTTTAGTTCAAGACTGATGTTTTTGTCGGTCATTCCTGGTATGCGGATGCCAGCACGTCTGACTTTGATATGCTGTTAATTGCCTTTGACCTTTGGTGGCTGCATTAACTCACAGGCGTTCCCCACTTGCTAGATGCAATGCAATTTGCAAAATATGTAGAGACGGACTTTTAACTTGTATTCGAGGCTGCTATGCTATTAACGTTTCCATTTCTGCCCAGACAATAATTTAAAGCTCTTTTGTGCCTTTGCCAAGACTCGTTGCACATAGAGGCATCATTGGGAAAATATTTTAAAAAGTGCACCACTCGGCAAATAAATCAAACGTTGCTGCTGAAAGCAATGGGAATCCAAATGGTCAGTTCCCAAATGCACGATGGGTAATGGCAAGCGCTTCCAGAAAGCCGCGAACAGAAGAAAACGCCATTTGGCACCCACCCGATCTATGGTCCACCTTTTATGCCTTGGGCGAAAAGAACTGCCAAAGGTCAGCAAAGATTAAACATGTGCAGTCTTCACAGTGCCCTGAGAGCACCACTAGCCCTGACTTGGCTAAAATGAGGCGAATTATGGTTTGCAGGTCCTCCTGAAAAATAGTTGTGTTGTCATTCTCTTAATTGTCTCCTTCTGTAAATCCAACTTCCGTAATAATTATTATGAGCAGCCATATGGATTAAGAAAGGTTACTCATTTACTTGGGTTAAGAGATCCAAACTGATATTTATTTGAAAACAGAAAATCTTGCAACAGACATATACTGCATGACTACTCAGTGATAGTACCTTCATCACATGCATACGAAAATACTCAATGATATCCTCTTCATATTCCGACGCCTAATAAACTACCCATATACACAATCATTTGCAGAGTATATATCTAAATATTTGCTTTTCGCTCTTCGTAACTGGATATGATTGGGAACTGTCACATGAGTATAGCCTCTGTGTAAGTAACCGGCAATGGCATTTAGAGTCTCGTTTCAATGAAAGGCTGCAATGATTGCATCCAGCAACGAGAATATTGGCCTAGGCGTAGAGCACAAATGGGAATTACGGATGATGGTGTATGACTCGAATTCTAGGTGACAGGATGTGGGGTATCCAGGTGTGCACTAGTACCCCCGCACTGGAGGGACTGCCAGGTAAATACCCCCTAATATATTTCACCTGGCTACTCAACTCACAACCAATGAAACGGAAATAAGAAAGGAGTTTTGTATTTGATCTATGAACTGTTCAAGAATCTCAAGGGGATTATTTGATCCAGGCATGATACATCATATTACGAGTCTTACTTATTCTTTGTAAGCAGTGTGTTAAAGTCCTTTGTAAAACTAATATATTTGTACTAATTATAACTTATTCCCTCTCAAGCCAAAGTACCTCAAGCACTAGAATTTATATGAGCTTATATATAACTCTCAGGATTAGGTATGGAGGGTGCTAGGAAAATTAGGTATCTTTGGGTAAATGACAAAGGTTATTTCATGGACTCTGTCACAGGGAGCAATTTATCTTCTTTTCTGATGGTCACTAGATAATTACTGCAATCTGCAAAGGCATCTTAAAGATCACAAGAAGAGCCATTTAATTCGTTTAATTAGCCTCCTGTCAACTCTGAGTCTATTTTGAAACAACCAGGCGGATAGGAGAAGTCGCATGGCGCCATGTGCGGGACATAACTTTCCTCTTCCACCCACTCTCAATGTTTACCCCTCTTAGGAGTTCCAAAAATATCTCGGCTGGTTTGAGCCCTGCTGTCAATCCGTCTTCATTCCCTTTCCTACTGCAGCTTCTGAGGCACAGTCTCTTTTCTGAGAAAGAGCGAGTCTGAGCAAGGGAAAAAAGGGGAAATCTCTTTGGAATTAAGTCTTCATAATTATGCCGGGACAGGTTGAGATGGAGTGGGAAAACATAGAAGGCCGTCTGTCCTCTGGAAAAGGTGTGTTTTACTCCGAAAGAAAGAGTAAAGCCTAGGCCCAGAGCAATGTTGAGTGAAGGCCATGGCCCCAGCCCTGGGCCCGTCACTACGTATCTGGGCGCCTCTGGGGGGAGAGAGGCACATCTGAGGACGTCCAATCAGGTGAGAACACTCTCCCCCAGAGGCTAGACTCAGAACCCCGCCAGGGTGTCAATGCATTATGACGGGCGCAGACCTGGACAGCATCACATATTTGAATGCTTAGAATTTCGACTTACAGAAAGCAGAGAAGCGGGTAAAGGGCAATAGGCGTATCCTGTATGTGTTGGCATGGATTTTTAACGAAACTGACGCGCGGCCCCTACTGCCGGCTTAAAGGGAAGCTCTCTTAGTGGCTACCGGGAAAACCTCCCAGTTATTTGCAAGAAAAGATAATGGAGCCTCTGTTTGATGGCACAAAATAATAACGCGATCGTAATTACAAAAATAGCAAACTTTCATTTCACCGGACGATTTCAATTTTCACATGACATTTGCCAATGAGTTCTTTCCACCTTTCCCATTTCTACTTTTAATACAAAGTCATTTTAGGACGAATTCCTAATGGTAAATTTAACGCGACTGAAGTTTCCTATTTGACAGACGTATTGACCTGGTGACCATCATTTCTATGTTGAGAGAGATTTACAGAAAACAAGGATGGTGGTTACTGAATGTTACGTATGATTTGAGTGAATGAAAAGAGCTCTATATTTATATCAGTAAGACTCTACGTTGAACCACCACAAGTGCCATGATAGAGAGAAAGACCGCAAAGCAGATGACGCACGACAGGGGAAATTAACAAACCTCCTTATAGGTGACACCAGACGAAGGACTTGTTACTCAGAGACGGCTAGGTGGATCCCTCCGCATCTCCTGATCTTCTTCCTCCTCAACCGATACACCTGCTTCCAGAGAACTAGACGCTGTGGATGCAGATTCACTCCAGGCCCTGGAAACTTCCTCCTGGTTCTGTTGGACCTGCTGCATGGATCATCCCGTATACTCCCTTCCGTCCGTCCGTCCGGATTTTAACGCGGGTTGCCATATGTCTATTCCGCCAGACGATGTCAAAAACTTTCCTTTTCATTGCATGCCTGACTTGATTTTCCCATCATCCAAAGAATAACACGATGAGTAGAACCAGCGGCAGGAGGTGGGAGCAGGTGTATGTGTTTGTCTTATACTATACTCCTCCTGGGGGCAGACCCTGGAGCAGTGCAGGGGGGTGGTGTAGGGAGAGGGTACGGCCCAAACCGGCTCAGACCAACACGCACCCTTGTACTACTTCACACTTCACGCCCTCCACCCCGTCAGTTCACGAAGGCAATGAGGTTTGACAAGGCATACCCTCTGCCTGACACCATGGGCGAAAACCTCACAAATATCCCGTTTTACGAGAAAAACCTCACTAGAATAACAAGGACATAATCCCTGACCTTTCGCCTCGAATTCTGACGTTTGATTTTTTCATATATGAAGCATGGTAGGTTGGAAACTGTGGCATTTGGGTAGTTAACGTAACAGCAAAGATATGCTGAGCAGTCGATGACAGAAATTGTCAGACTGTGTTAGGATTCACCGTCTCAAGGGTCATGGCTGATCCTATGGAGCTGTCATCTTGATCTACTGATATGTCACTGAAGGGTGGGCATATTCTGGGAAGGGTTCAAAGCAGACTGAAAAAAAAACCTTCACAAACTATCCTTCTCTTCGTAGACTCTCAGAATGTTTGTGGCAAGTCTCACTAATTCCACAAACAGTAGAGGATTCAGTAAGCTATAAGAACAATCTGTGCATGTATATTTTTCTTTGGATTATTTTCCAAGAACAAACATGAGCCGGCTTTGTTTATAGTGTAGAAAACATGGATGTCTTTGGGAGGTAGAAACACAGCACCCGCTCTCCCAAGTTGGCAGTGTGAAGGTTCGAAGCATGTGGGGTCCATGTGGTGATTGCAGTGGACAAGTACTGAGGTGAAGGGTGGAAGAGCTCCCTGCAGTTGGTCAGCATGTCACACCAATTTTGACGGATCCTGCGGCTATACAACCTGACCCCCATCATACTTCCGAATTAGGAACGTGAGCTGCTTTAATCGTGTTAATTTACATAAAGTATCCTCTCTCGTGTCACTGGACCGACCGGAAGAAGAGATATGAAATTGTATATGCTCGATATTTGAGACGTTCGTGCTTTCATAATGTCCTGTAAATTATGGGTTTTTTCTAATAACTTTGTTCGTAGAAGTCATCTATACAGTATCTCTTACACATTGGATAAATGATATCTTAGGTTCATTGATAAGGAAAAATGACATATTTCAATCAATATTTTTCATTATCTTTTTCAAATAATTTCCCAAGTGATTAAACCGTCTTGCTGATGACGCATTTCAAAATCATTGCATTACTGCAGCAGTGTAACAAAACTCGGTCATATCTTTATTTCCGAGAAGCTAACTCAGTCTCAATTCGTTCACCATCTGTCCAAAAGTCACTAATCCTGTTCTCTTGTTCAAAAAAAGTGTTACCAAAATGACTTTACCATAGGCAGGTATTGCAAAATAATCAACCTATCCCATATCCACCAACACCCACTTTTTCCTTGCAGGCCCCCTGCGGCGAGAACCTGTTGAGAATGCGGGCCGGTAACGGAGGGTGGCGACCCACACACCTCGGCTGGGAGGCACGGGGTTAAAAGCCGTGAAGTCCTGGCCTTTTATCACACCTCCCCGGTTACAACTGGCCCGCGTCAGTCAGGGGACCGCTGCCCCGTGCACCTATGTGAACCATATGGGAAAGTCGAGGGGAGGCAAGACACCTACTGGGGGTCAGATTTGTACAAGAGAGAGGTGGTGGGAGAAAAGTAAAGAAATGGCCATGGGAGGGGGAGGGAAGAGGATGGGTGAGTTCTGGGTGAGCAGGTGAAAATAGAAAGGAAAGACAGGTGGGGTAAACTTTGGGATGACGCAGGTCATATGCGGCGGAGAAAGCTGAAAAACGTGTTGATCGTGGTGGATGACTTGAAGATGACACATTGTCAGAGTGAAAAAAATAATAAGACTTCGTCAAGTTGGTATGGAAATTGTTCATATAATTATAATAATGGCAACACATAAGGACATTGAAACTGACCTCTAAATACATCTGTGGTATATCATTCCTTGAATATACAGTACATTGTAATTATTTATAACAAGCTATTTCACTTTTGTGCAATCTGTATAACTTGGAATTTGGAATGACAACATTTATTCCCAATATACAAGTTGAACAAAGTATTTTGACCTGTAACTAGTTACCATTTAAAACGTATCTATAAAATAGGGGGCTAACACAGCTTTCATCATTTTGGGTAGCAGGTAGACGTGCTGGTTATTTCAAAACCCCAGGCAGTATACAGGAAATCCTCAGCACACAGTAGGACCCTGTGAACGTAGGAGGAACATGCAAACGGACAAATAAAGCCCAGGATTGGCAGACAATCCCCAGCGGTCGGCAGCTCCAATCCAATTTGACAGACACTGACAACGTTTCCAGCACGCTGATTAATGGCCATGTCAAGGAGTACACCGCCGCCAAGAAAGTTGAGACCTCTCCTCCCTCCCAACCTACAATAACCCAAACGTTATTCAGACTACATGGTGCTCGTGGTGGCGCTATAGTTGGGGCCGGTGCACAGGGATGGTAGCCGGGGTTGTTTTTGAAACACGTCGGTTTGATCCCAGGCCAGGTGAGCTTGTCGGAGCCATTCGCACCGAATAACGCCGAGCTTAAAGGTTTGCCTTTACCTTTCTTCGGGTCTCTGATCTCAAACCCATTCTTTTACAGAGAGAAACCCTACTAGAAATCTGGCTTTTCCTGTGGAATGTAATGTTGAAATGTCGAGGAATAATTGTAATCGTCTTGTTAACATCCCTACCTTTGATTCAATGTCATATAGGACTTGATAATCCTGCAATATACATGTAGTCGCAATCATTAAACACACGTATAGTAGTCCTCCGTTCATTTGTGTTAGGATACACTGTACATAACTTGATTTTATCAAATTTCATGCAGAGGGTTGCTATATTACTTACTTGTGTCTCTCTGGGAAAATGTGTACCTGAAAAGGTAAAGGAAAAAATGATTAGAATGGAATGTTTTAAATACTTTCAATAGTGTAACAAACTACACCTACGTTGCAAATAAATCATTAATTGACCCAGTCTAAGTTTGCAGTATCCTTACCTCATCCATATATAAGATCAATATACAGGCCGCAGGTAACACTTGAATATGTGAAGGTATTAGCGGGCTGGGAACTTCCTATCGATTTATGGTAATGGCAGGAATATTAGTAGGCCACAGGCAAAATAGCGTTTCAGTCTGTCTTCAGTTACCCGACGGCTTGCGAAATGTACCTTTAAGGTTGGCTCAAATTATCTATGAACAATATCAAATTATCAATATTAAAGTTGCTTTCAGTATGAAAACCTTTCCTTGATAACAATTTAGTTTGAAGGGTTCTGATGTAACACAAAAAGCATCGAAAATAAGGGCAATTTGTTATTCGTACATCAAGTGATCCTTTCAAATTGACAATCACCTGAAAATGTATCTTTCTTTGTCTGGTTTGATACACTGATTTATTTCCTACTCTTGGTAAACAGTTACAGGACTTCAAGTCTTATCATTTTGATGATACACTATTGCGGTCTCTTTTTGTCTGAGAGTGAGCTTCAAACTGCTGACCAGTTAGAAAGATGAACCCTGACATAGAATTAACACGTCCCTGTTCCTTGTCCTTTCGAATCAATGCCTCTTACTTACTTTCTACAGACTATGTCTGACTGCGGATTGGGGGAGGAGAGGTAACAGAAAGGGAATGTTCTTTCACAGATGGGTCTCTTGATGTTCATTGTGAAAACTGCTCTGCCAAATACTGTGGGAATACGTCTGTTTCTGCTTTTACGTCCAAACCCCATCCTCCTTTGCTTCCCTCCTCTGCCTTACACCTACGCCCCATGCGTAGTTCATTTAAACCCTGCTAATCTCCCAGAAAGTGACGGAGAAACTGCTGCGCAGGCGTACAGGCAGGAAGGACGCCCGTATTGTTACGATGGATCATTGATGACTGTCGGAAATCAAAGGGTCCAGACGTCCTGGCTTCTCGAATGGCTTCTACAGTGGCTTCAGCAATGGTGGCTTCCCCGCCGTTGGCTTGACTGAAGTTGGACTGCTTAGGGGGGCGCCAAGGAAATAAGACACTTCAATCGTCTGTGATGCTACCTACATAAAACTGTAAGGGTTTTAGAACTGAATGGGCAACCCTTTTACAATACTTTAAAAATATAGGTGTCTTTGCAAGATAGAGGGGAGGGGGTTCTTTTGAACTGCGAGTAGTACCGATTGGAAATAATGAGTATTAGAGGACAAATACTTTATTTGGAGAAGAATATGCGACTGGGTGTTACTATAACAGCCGTATACGTCCAAATAACAACCGTCACAGATGTCATTATAGGCTACTTACACAATTTATGTTTATGCTGACGGATCCAAATGGCGAAAACCCCATCACAATATCTCCAACACATACCCTTAACGACGGGTTAATTTGGGTAATTGAAACCTTTTTTCCATGCGGTCTGCCGCGGTCTGCCTCTTGAATCATATCCTGACCTTCCCACAGCCCCCCTCCTGGGCCCCCTCCCCCCTCGATGCCGTAGGGGGTTCAATTGGTTTAATTAGCCTTTACCTTTGAAGTGGCCGCCCGACCTTGACCCCTTTAACCTTTGTCGGGTGGGTCGACCTCGGCTGAACCTGCCAATCGCATTGCCCAATTACACAGTTCACACTTCCCAACGAATAAGGTTAGCTTTCCCCAGCCGGTTAAATGGTGCTTCAAATAGCATGTGAACTTTGAAAATCTGATATTCCTTTTTTTTTTTTAGAAATTGACCGAGCTCAAATTCAGTTAATTTGGTATGAATCGACAATTATTGGATTAAATGGATTTTGTAATATGATTCGAGCTTCATATGACATCGCTGACAGAATGCTTTTCTCGTTACCGTTTTAAGTGTTACCGTTTTATGTGAGTGACGCAAATTTGACTTTTTGCAACACTGAGACAAAAAAGTTGGAGTGAGAAGTAGAGACTATGGGAGAACTCCTCCAAATCTATTGCTTAAAGTACGTTTTTTTAAAGATTACAAACAGGGTTGATTAGAGCCCGTATTCCTCCAAAGCAAATATTTCACAATGGCCACAATCTTCTTTTTTTTTAATCGAAAGAAACACATTGTAGAGGATGGTGCACTTAGAATCAGATCATCATCAGACCCAATGTCTTGATAGAAAAAAACTAAAAACATGAAGACTTAACAAATCGCTTATTCGCACCTTTCTACCACCTGTATTGGTAGGGTTGATATTGTACGAGCTATAAGCTCACAACGGGAGGCCCGGTAGGGTTTACAACTGATTTATGATGCTGGGAAAATTGGGCAGGAGGGTGCCGGGTGTGCGGACTTGAGAGGGGAAGTGAGAGCAGGCGGAGATCTCCCACCCCCTGATGGATGGCCCCCCCTCCCTGACGCACCCCTCCGCCATGCACCCCTCGATGGGCATACGCCCACCCACCCCTGATCAGCAACCACCAAGGTGGGAGGGGGGCTGACTTGGCACAAGAGGAAGGGGAGGGTGTCCAAGTCAAACCAAGCCGTTTGAACATCCATCAAGATTCCAAACGCTGTCAGACAAAATACCTGACACGTAGAGGGTGATCGCCGCCGTCCGATCGTACATGCCATTTTGGACGGCTCCCACCGTCCCCACGGAATTGCAATGAAGTTCTACATCCGCCCACACCGACGAGATCTGCTTTGTCAAAATGGTGACCCTGCTATGAGGCCTAGAGAAAACTGAATGCATGATCAGAATATACTTTTTTGGTCATAATCTCTAGGGATTTTCATATTCTTTAACCACAGGTGTAGTGCATCAAAATGATTCAATCCTTGGCATGCGCAGCGGAGGTCGTTCCAAGGCTGCTATGTCTTTTCATCAACAGCAGTGCTGCCCGCATTTTTGCACCACGTCATGTAGATTTATCATTTTGATGACTCCAAGTGTTCATGGTTTTAGGTTCCTTTCAATGCTTGCTTTGCATAATGTATACAAGGCAAGATGCAGCTCCCTTGTATATCATAGACCTATTAATACATTTCAATTTTAGAATCCTGAAGAAGGACACGTTATAAAAGATTATCCAGTATCCTCCAGCCCCCTCAATCATTGACTGCATGTGCTGTTTATGAAGACCATTTGCGGGTTTGGAACGCAAACAGAACTGGCTCTGTGGAGAAGTCTTGATCAAGGGCCCGGTGCATTTTTTTCACTTAACAACGTCCAATATTCCCAGTGTGGTCCTCTTGGGGTGCCACCCGATTAGCCTTATCATACCTCTACACGACAAACATGGGACTGGCTTATCAGGCTGCCGTATTTTAACACTGGGCTTTGACCGAGTTTAACTGTGTTTTCTTTGCTCTTTGAGCGCATTGTTGTCCTCTCCGGAGACCAGTCTCCTTGGTTTATTCAGCACTGCCTCTCCGCAGAATACCAACTGCCTGCCCGGTTGGAATGTCAATAAAAATTCATTAAAAAGTAGATCTGGAGTCAAGGCAGTAATCAGATCTGCCGTGTCCTCCTGCGCGCTGTTAGCCCTCTGGTGGCGAACATGGGCGGAAATCCCAACCAATCCATGTTGGTGATTTCACAGAATTTGCTGAGATTACTGAAAATTTAAGTTTGGGAATGCGACGGATTTGTGCAATCATGTGTGGCATGAATACGGCCGAGTGGCTTCACAATCCTGAGTGGCATGGCCGTGTTAAATACTTTAAGTGTTGAGGCTGTGGATATTAATTATTGAGAGTCAGTATTAATTGTTGAGTAAGCCCAGTGGTTCTATTTCGCGTTAAGTTTTCACTGCACAAGACCCTCATTTATTCTGTTTACAACTCTGTGAGCACAAAAGGTCCTTTCCCACCTGATGTCATTCACAACTAAATTTTCTAAATTCACAACTCTAGACCTGTTACTGAAGGACAGATTATGTATCTGCCTTTCTTCTAACTTGGAGACAAGTGTGAGATACACTAGAGCAATTGTAAGATTAACCCTCTTTGCCCCAGTGCCCCTTCCTTTCCGTTCACTCTCTCTATAGCTTCCCTTCCCTTTCAACCCAAGGGCGGTAGCAATATATCAGTTTGCGTGTATTCTTCCGTCTACAGAGTGAAACAAAAGTCGGGGGAAGGAGTAATTAGGCCCACTGACTCATTAATGACCCCCTGCAATCAGGAAGAGGATTTCTGACAGGCAGACAGGTGTTCCCGGCCTGTCGTCCTTTTGTTTTAGTCATGTTCATTAGACTCTAGCCCTACGCAACCAGCGGCACGTGCCGTCCAGGCCATTCCTCACAATGACGTCACGAAACCACGTGACAGGGACGCAGGCGCATGCGCACTCCGCTTCTCTGCGGGGGACCCATCATAAACAAGTCAACAGGGCATTACTATGCACCCCCAACCCCCTCAACCCTTAACCCCCTCCCGTAAATACAAGGGAACAGGTGTTTCCTTAACAGCATTTCGCACATTACACACTTGGATCTCTCTACTTATTAAAGTGCTAAGAGGCATCTTATGAGATCGAGATATGCCATGAACTGAGATGACTATAAAACATTTTACATTGGAATTAATCGATCATTATCCACTCGGTGAAGCAACCCGATAATACTTTTGCCGCAAAGAGTTAACTTCTGAAATAGTATTGCGATAACGAAAGCCCACGGAGTCTGGGGTTGAAAGCGGGAAAATCAATCAGTGTAATTAATTGAGGATCATTTAGACTGTCCCAAACTGTGCTCATTAGTTAGTAGAGGAATGTATGGCCACGTGCTGGGCCGGTAATTGTGTGAAAACCGAGAGGAGGACCTGCTAAAAGAAATATTATTCCACCCCCTTGCCGGGCACCCTTAGATGTTTTATGAACGCCACATACGGTCTTTCACCGCGTGGAGATCCATTTTTAGAACTGTTCCAAAACAAAATGCGTAGCTCTCATTCATGACGCTAGTTATGTTCACTTTTTTTAACCGTTACTGTGCATGCTTATTTACAATAACAACGATCCATAGGAATCAGGTAAATAACATGTGGCCACATCTTTGATGAAGAATTAAGAACCTTTACGACTTTTTATTATGCATTTGGGGAATAATATCTCGTCTATGTAACATTACCATATATAAAGTAGATGCACTTGATGAAAAGTGCAAAAATGAGTTTGACTATCAAAATGGGATACAATGAGTAGTTGCTTTATCAGAACATATCGTATCGGACAATACCTTGAATATTTGGAACTCTCTACCAATAGCTTTGCAATTTACCCCTGCCGTCAAAACATCATGTTCGATTTGTTTTCCCTTCAGCCAAGACATCAGCTCAGTGCTCCCCCGATGGGACCTCAATCCGCTTTCCCCTTCTTGACTGTCTTCTATACCAGCAGAAAAAATAGTCCCCTCCATGCAATTTCCACTGTCAGCAGCCTCCCCCTCGGCGGCCGGTACGGTGTAATGGGAAAGCAGATCAGACGGGGGTCGTATATTGGCAGGTAATATTTAAATGTCATGGGGGGCACGTGTTCGAGGAAAGGGGATATCATGAGCGTGACCGATTCCAAGAGTATGGAAAAACCGATATACGTTATACTGAAGGAGCATGATTAGAATACGACATATCAATGGAGTTATATAGTTTATTTCTTAATGAACACTTTAAGGTCAGAGGCAAATTATCTAACAAATAGAAAACAACTTACCATTGCTAATAACATTAAATCAGGAACTAAATTACTAACTCACGGAGTACCCCAAGGTTCTGTACTAGGACCACTGCTTTTTCTTATGTATATTAACGATCTACATATTGAAATCAAAAACTCAGAAGTATATCTTTTTGCAGATGACACTGTAATCTGTACACGACAGACACAATCAAATATCCACCCTTATTATCTCCAGACAGACCTCAATCATTTATCTGAGTGGTGCAATATTAATCATGTTACAATAAATGTTAAAAAGACCAAAAACATGTATTTTGGTAGCAGACAAGGTATCAAGGGTTTAGGAGATAATCTACCTGAAATGTATATCAACAACAATATTTTGTCAAATACACACTCATATAAGTATTTGGGAATAACCCTGGATCCTTACTTAACCTATAATCAACACACAGATAATTTAATTAAAACACTGAATTATAGACTGTCGATATTTTATAAAATCCGATACCTATTACCTGCTGAAACTAGATATACCATATATAAATCATATATATTACCACATATAGATTATGGAGATATATTTTACTATGGGGTCAATAAAACTAAAACTCAAATTATTCAAAATAAACAAAACAAATTTTTGAGGCACTGTTCAAACAACTATAGAATAAAAGATGAAAAGCAAATACATATTGCTGCAAGACTGAATCCCTTGGAAGATAGGATGACATGTCATATGCTTAGCATTATGTATAAAAGAAAATGCAATGGTGAAAATCTGGATCAAAGGGAACTACCTATTAGAGCCTTTCAAGCACCATTATTTGATATTAAGATTCCAAACACTACTACTTATCAGCATAGTGTTATCTATCGTGGATCATGTTATTGGAATGCATTACCAGTTCAGAAAGAAATATCCAATCACTTGCATGTTTCAATTATACACAAAAAACTAAGATGCGCAATAAACTAAATCAATAATTAAGTGTGTTTTTTTAATGACAAGCATTAAGTCATCCTCATGTTGATTGTCTCTTCCTTCTACAATGATGTAATCTGAACTGCATAATCATATTCATCATATGTCCATTATGTAAAACAAATATTGTAATCATTGCATTAGTTATACATCAAGAATCAAATATATGTATAGGCTGGGTCAATCTTGAAAACCAGTCTTTTCAGACTGAAGCATACCCCGGGTTAACAATTTTGAAAAAAAAAAAAAAAAAAAAAGATAACAATATTGGTATGTAGAGTTGGTTGATCTTTTTTTTTCGGATTTTCGTATACCCATATTCAATGAAGTCTTAGCACATGTAGATGCAGGCCCAAAGCACTTTTGGGGGTAACATTATTACTTTTCATCCAGTGAGTATAGATGTGAATGGAGGGAGTATATATAAACCCGGTTTACATATTACGATAGGTCCTGTTACGACGCCGTTAATACTGAATACAGCCCTTGTTATAATGCCGAGCCAGCCTTGAGATAGAATTTCAAGTAATATTATGTAGACACTAACAAAAACATAATTATAGTGTTAGAAAGTTTGTCGAGAGGCTGTAAGAAGTGATTTGACACTATGTGACACAGTGTAGACCCCCTTAAGGACATGCATAACATGTCAGTATACTAGAATCATACTAATACCCCGGTTTCATTATTATACCATTACATTGAAAAAAGGGTCTTTTTAAGCATACGTATTTCTTATTTGGTCTGCTGACCATTTATTGTGTTACGTATGAAATCGACTTTGAATTGATAAGTTACAGACAAACACTAACATTAAACTATCGCGTCCAAATGCTCTCCCTTTCATGATGATTTATTATGTTCAATTATTGTCTTAGTCTAAACAACGAACCCTCCCTTTCACACTCTTGTTAACGTTGTGTGTCCGTGTGCAACGCCAAACTTTATTTCTCTCTCATCTTCAAATGACCTTGAAAACTTCCAGGGTGGTATTTCTCCACTGAAACGTCAACAAGACTATCGCTTTCATAACGCAGAAGTCATTTGAAACTTGAGCTCTGTGACGAGATCATCGCAGTTCTATGAGAAAGAAAGTGCACTGATTATTAGAAAACAAAACCTTGTATACAATTATGTATATACATATCTATGTGCATGTATGTGTGTGTGTTTGTGTGTGTATCAGTGGGTGTGTTTGCAGGTCTGTGCGTTCATGTTATTTATTATACCTTAGGGTGATACAAGTTTAGTAGTGATACAAGCTTAGTTAGAGTTTAACACAGGGCGATAAAACTTGGGTGATAACCAGCCTTGTATCACCCTGCAGGGCGATATGGAAACTTTTTATTTTTCTAAAATTCATTAAAAAAATGAAATCATTAAGAAATAAAAAATCTATCATATGCATTATCTGCACAATGTTCCTAGCTACATTTTACTTGCTTACGGTTTGTGGATTTGATGGATATCAAAAGAGTTATATGAAAAAACATTAAAAAATGTGCCGCATCACAGCCCCACCATCACTGATTGCTGTGCACCCTTCCTTGGGAGCTTAGATCTAACAGAAAAGGAATAATAAATCCATAACCAACCTCGAAGGGAGTACTCGGGTGGTTATAACCCCTCGCCGGGACCCCGATATTAGCCCTCGGCTGGCCCTTCAGGCCCTGGCCTCAGGCTGATATCGGGGTCCCCGCTTGGGGTGATAACTGGCCTCGTACTCCCTTCTCGGTTAGTTGTATGTATATACATTAGATCTACCCCTGCTGGAAATTTTACAACGGTATCAATTGTTGGTTTTAATTTGTTCTAATGTTTAAAAAGAATATAGTGACATTTAGGTAATCTTGATTGGCAATTGTGAGAGAAGTCTAAGTAAAACAAGTTATTTGCACAATCATCGTTGTGTGCCAGTAGTGAAATTATAACATTTACTTAAAAAAAATTGATAGTAATGCTTGCTATTCATTTTCATTGAAATGCCTATTCAATTACTTGTATACTGCAAACGTAAATCAAAAGAAGTAAATCAACCTAAGAAATCACAACTAAATGAAATGAACGGCCCCAAAAGTAATTTTCGAGATTAGAAAGAGACAATTGGTGCTGGAAAACCAATTACCATTTCCGGACGCCCTTTGGCACTGTGGGTCGACGTTTTGGATGTGCCCCATGGGTCAAGGTCAGGTCAATGTCAAGGAAGGCGAGGTTGGGCCCCTTCATGAGAAATGTGACATGGATTGAACATCAGCATAGTCTGGACGTCCTTTCAATTTGAACTAAGTGCAGGAACAGCAAATGGACTTGCCTTTGCAAGGGCTTTGATGAAATAACAACGCCTAGGTCAGACCCAATTTACAGATCCCCATCCTGTTCTACAAAGACCTCCGATACACTACAATGTGGTATAAAGGCGCAACGATAGGGAATGAAACCTGTCACAGAAGACGTACATGCAATGGGAAGTCCCCACCCCTTTCCCTTTTTCACCCACAGATGTCCTTTTCAACATTTGACACACATTAAGTAGCTCCAGAAAAAAAACGTGGGGAATTCGAGACCCCAATGAAGCAAGGTTACGAATGTCATGCAGACCAAGCCGACCTTACAGGTATGAGCGGAGACCACTTGCTGAGGTTTTGTGGGGTCACAGTGTGTGTAGAGATCAAGTTGAAACCTTCTGTTCGGATTCGACATACACAAAAACGAAGTTATCAAAGGGAACATGCATAGAGCGTGCCTTTCAAGATGGGATGCGTGCGCTTGGGGTTGAACTGTGGCATATATGTGGGTCAGGGGAATGCTAATGCCGCTGTTGCCATGATGATGACCGCTTGAAGAAGGGTGTATCTGGGCTGGGCTGATCAGTAGTCAGTGCGCACACCCCTGCTCACTTAACATTGGCATTCCAAGCGGTGCGTGTAAAATGACAAAGGAAACCCGCAGTGACCAGCCATAGGGGCATGCTCCTGCCTGAACGGGGCCGACTAGTGCCTATAATGTATCTCGTCACAACCGCCTCCACCCTGGAGAACCCCCTAGAGAGGCAGACAATGATACCTCCAGGGGAACACGCTGGAGAATCGCTTTCAATGCCCGGACTCTTCCCTGACTGGCCTCGGGTGACCCTCCCCACCCAAACTGGATACCCCAAAGATACTCAACACCAACTTCGTGCCTCGATACTGGGATGAAACCCGTTTACTTAGGCCAGAGTCGTATAAACTGAGTAGGAATAGAAGTATTATCGCCATGTCGACAGTGCATGCGTATGGGCCTACTGAGATCGATTCGAGAAATATGAATGTGGATTTGTATTTCCAACAGGACAACATGGAAAGCCACTTTCGGCATTCTACCAGTCTGCATTGCAAGCTGAAATCTGGGGCAGAACGAAATAATTTGTGGTCTTTTTCCGTTAGATTTTTATGCATAGTAAAAGACTTCTTTCCTGTTTCCTCTGGCTGCAATTTTTACTAATTACAAAATGGAACCGGAAGTTTGATTTGCTGGAAAAGCATTAAGGCTCGCCCACCTCGTTTTTCCATTTGGAGATCCCATTTTAAATTTCCAACAAATCTAAATAAATGTCTTTGGCGTAACGCTCACACTAAATCACAGCATTGATGTCCCTTTCGTCCCTGTTTAACAAGAGAAGCTCTTCTGGACTCAAGTGAGGAACTCTAATTGCTCCATTGTTTCGGATAAATGGTCAAAGGGACAGATTTCAAGCACGTCCCTTTTCAATTTTGACGCGAGAGCGAAAACCCGTAAAACAATCCCTAACTAAAACCATTAAGCTTTTGAAACAAACCAGACTGCAAAATTGTGTGGCAAATACGAACTTTTCCGTATTGTCTTGACCTACAGGACCTAAAGTGGAACATGTGAGTAACTCATGTACTGGCAGTGGCACGTTGCTTGGAGCTGCTCTCATCTGTCAATGTCCCTGCTGTTTACCCCTGTCACTGTCTAAACACGATAAGCCCTGGACAAGGCGATGTGAAGCGGAATACTTAATCCCCGTATACATTACCAAATGTACCAACTCTGTAGAGCCTTTGCAACTGTCCACTTCTATAGGTCCATTAGAGATTTAAAAGAAAAATATCATTGCCGTGACTAGAAAAATAGTTTTCGAATCTATTTTTGTCAGATGTACTTGAAGATAGACTAAAAACTATTGGATAATAGAATCGATTACAATTATCTATTCTCGGGAATAAAACTGCATTTTCACGGTGAATGTTTACTAATAATGTTTCTTATAAGGCAGGATTAGTCATATTCTATAAATATGTATTCATCTATTTTTAAAACTGCAGTAATGGAGTATTTTCAAAACGGTCAGCAGTTCAGCCTTATCTGATATCTAGAATTCCTAGTGTTCTATGGGACGGACCATATTCCCCATAAGTAACCGTGGTACATGCATTGGGAAGAGAACTTGATAAAACCGGACCTTGCCCAGACTGTACCCTCTCATCACCCAACGAAGGGCCCTCACACCCTCTTTTGCCTCGCTCACAGCCTGGGATAGCTCCGCTGACAGAGAGAAGTGTTGCGGAGGGACTCCAGTTTCTCCCAACTCGAGTTTGACACCCTTCTATCACTCCTGAGCTATGTTCATGGCCACAGGCTGTTTGACGGACAGCATTGGAATCTACCAATCGTTTTCAGACCTCGGTGAGCTAGCCTATATTCAGCCCGTATGGTACATGTATATATCTGAAATCGCCACTTGCAATAGAACCTTATTGAAGCCGCGTGTTTCCTTTGCCTGCAAGCCTCGACCACCCTGGATGGGGTGAAGGATGTATAGGGTGTAAGTTGTTTTACAAGCCGCGCCAAAGGTGATGACGGTGGTGGTCGGGGCGTTAAGGGCGTGAGACTTCAAAACCCTTCTAGCCGCGAGCCTAAAAACACAGCCGTATATCTACACCAGACTTGGCGAGCAGAAAGATTTATACGTGTTTAAGAGAAATGTCACGTGCGGCCTATTATCCTGCCGCAGGCGGGATTCTCCAGGGTGCCTCCAGGGCCTGGGTACTGCTGTAAGGTACTTACCGGTACATGTATATATGTACCACCTTCTCCAGCGAACTATACACTGCTGAAGGCGAGGTTTGGGAGGGACGCTATCTGTACGTTTGGAGCTCATGACAACCAATTTTTCAAAACACCGAGAACGACTTCCTAAGGATGCAATGCATACTACTGTATAAGGAAGCTAAAAGGTCATCCAAGGAATCTCATAGGTATACAATGCTTAAATGTCACCTGAAGGCACGCAGGCTATAAGAAAGGATTCAATATTTTGCATGGAAAGTGTGGCCTTCAATGAGATGCATAGGTAGTGTTGAAAGTGACTGCTGATAAATTACACCTAACTGTAAACGAATTATTATTACGAATAAAATTGAGCTCTCTGATGCCTTGGATATATATGTTTGGACTTTGTAAAAGAAAAAAATGAATAAAATAGGGTGATAATATTTACCCCAAACTTCCTAAATTATCTGTAATTCCCGACATTATCATAAAGAGAGTAAAATAGGCCTAAAAAGCATTGTGAGAGTTTCCAGAACATGATGTGCTATACCTGATTATGATAATGCATTGTTGGTAGAAAATAAATCACCGTTGGTCTGAATTAATGCATTCATGCTGAAAAATGAGTTGAGGAAAATGCAGAAGACGTTCCTGAATTTATGAAACTCCAGGTGAGAATCGAACACTGGCCAAGGGCTTACCCCTACACTACTGAAGGAGCGGTTTGGTAAGGCGCACTCAGTTGTATTGACCCTTCGAGACAAACTGTCTAGAACGCCATACAGAACAGCACTGTAAAACAGTGACAAACAGTTTACTTTCCTTGTAATCTCCAGGTATCTTATGTACAGAGGAATTATAAATGTCAATCTATATTAAAAACGAAAGCCGATTGAACATTGCCTTTGCAGCGGCCTTATTTGCCCATACAGTTAACATTCTAAAGTGCTCGTTTGAAGTTTTAAAGGGCGAATAAGTCTACTGTGTACATGCAATCTTTTGTGATCTGAACGAAATTTTCTAAGATTAAACGATAGGCTTTACGTAGCATATGGTTATTTACCTTACTTGGTTGACCATGGAGGTAATGGTTTGGAAATGTTGCAATAATATTCCATGCTTATCCTTTAGTCCAACTCATGATTGATTCTGCAGGGATTGCTAAGCCTTTCCTTCAATTTGATTAATTTTATTTTGAGATCAGAGTTAGGTGATCCCTGATGAAGCCTTTCAACACGGATACCCCTGACCTTTGAATAATCTCTATCTCTTGCCAGCCTTTCAGCAACCGGAATGATAAGCTGATAATGTAGTAGTCATGGCGACATGGTCAGTCACCAGGGCGGTATGTTAACCACCTGCAAGCCCCTCTGGCCAGTGCGAAACTCCGGTATCAAAGCGGCACTCCTAATGGCGATTTTATCAAATCAGGATCACCTGAACGCTCTGAAAAAATGTGGGATCTAAAGGATCCCATTTGGTGAACCATGCCGGAATGCCCATCTGCAAATTTGGGTTTTACTGATATTTCATCTCCCTCATTTCTCTCAAACATCTTGAATCGGAGTCTCAGATGTGTTTTTAATATGGCATTGCTTGTCGTCGAGTGAGGTAAGGCCTAAACGGCATTAAAATTAAATGGCGTTATAATAAAAGGTATAGGCAAAAGCTATCTATATAGCAGTATCCCTAATTATAGTTTGCTCCAGACATTACTGCCGCTCATCATTGATGAACGACACTTAATTACACCCAGCCGATTAGAGCTGATGGAGGATTTAATTAAATCACTGCTATAAATATTACCTATTCTAAATATAATTATGTCACTTTATATCTGGGTGGGATCTAGTGCTCAGAGGTTAGAGTGGGGCTGGAGGCTGAGGTGTTGGTGGGCAAGGGTTAATCTGTGGGGCTCTGTTCTCTTTTTATTGGGCAGAAAACGTGGGCGTTTATTTGGGAAAGTTTGCTGAAAAATGAGTTGAGGAAAATGCAGAAGACGTTCCTGAGGTGTTGGTGGGCAAGGGTTAATCTGTGGGGCTCTGTTCTCTTTTTATTGGGCAGAAAACGTGGGCGTTTATTTGGGAAAGTAGACATTCTGTGCGTGCGTGAGAGGCACGTTAAAACGTATACATCTCGGGTAGAAAAAGAGAACCAGGTAAGTCCTCCGCAATCAAAATGCTCTCCAGCCGAAAAAAAGTCAACCTCTCTGCAAGTCGGAAACTCCCTTTCTTCGAGCTAGTTCTGGCATGAACCCAACCCTCCTAGCCTAATGACCAGGAGCATGTGAGTCGAGGAGAAAACATTTAAACCCGGCCTAATGGAGGTAGAGAAATGACTTCAAACATGGGAGGTACCGATTGATTGGATCCTGCTTTGATCATCCGTATATCGGAGCCAACAGCCAGCCCCCACTCTCCCTTCACTCTAGATCTCCTCCTTTCTCAGATCCTTATCAGCCTCAGGGTTATTTTTAGATAGACTAACTTGGTTCAACAACATTTCAGTTTAAATGAGGTTACCTCTTCCATTAAATGATACATCATATATGTGTTCAATGTGTTGCCTTCCGAGCACCTTTCAGGAATTTGATTCATATGTTTGTCATTACAAATCATCCTTTGGATTCATGGGCTCGAAAGTCTAATATTGTGACTGTCATCGAACTAATTGAATTTGAAGAACGCACTTCCAGCCTTTTAGTCATAGAACTATTAATGCTCTACAACTGAAATTGCATTTGGGACCGTCAGTTGTTTCCTGTTCAAATTATATTTTTGAAACGTTGCTAAATTACCCCCAGCGACGACACTCTAGATAACGACGCCCCTGTGTGCAAAGTGATCAAATCCTGAATCATCCTATCCAAGTTACACATTTAATCATAGGAAAATGTGGAAAAAGTGCCATCAAGACCGGAATATAAACCAGGCGTAAGAATGGTGTTAGAACTGTGGTGATGGATGTTATTCACCCATTTCAAACACTAGGAGGGGCCTATCATTGCCTAATTCACCCTATCCGACAAAAGACACTGAGAACACTCTGTCTGCTAGTTTTCCCTCTGTAAGGATATTCTTTTTTGCAAAGATATGCCTTCAAATAAGACACCCCTGGCTTACGTTTTACTCCGTCCTTCACTAGCAGGGCGCCGCCATGCCCTCCCCCCAGGGTCTCAGTCCCAAGAGGTTCGGAGTGATTCCACTAAGCAAGCAACAAACATGTAACTGGATCCTGAGCAGCTCGCATCACAGCTTCTAAAAGCTCACAGTTGGTGCTCACAAAGAGAGGGAGGAGACGGCGGAGGCGGAGGCCAGGGAATGTGTGAAACACTGCGGTATACAATATCCCATTGGAGCCTTGTTGTGGCCGTTAGCAGTGCGCAACATGCAACCCTCCCATTTAGACTATTGACATGGCCTCGCCTCCGCTCTTTCCGCCCCCCTCCAGGAGGGTCTCCAGGAGCGAGATCCCACACCCTACAACCAACATCAGTCATGCTACCTCTTGTGTCCGTGTCCAACGTGTCGAACAAGAGGGGAGAACCAACCTGGGGCCTTTTTAGAGGACCCTTTGACACTGTGGCCTCCACCTAACGATCGCCACCCTCAACTAGCCGTATCCTGCGACCCCCACCTGCAACCATTCATTTACCTGTGTATATCTGTGTACATAGAGTAACTACCCACATTATTTTACGAACCATCATCACCCCGTCAAGACAGACAACGACCAGCTATCCTAAATAACCATCAACCGTTCATCACTATTTCTCCAGGGACGTGCATAGAGCTATCTCAGAATAATGTTTGTTATGTTGAGGGCACGATGCAATGTGCGAAAATGAAGGCAGCAATTCAGGAACACGAGATATGTTTTAACGCTTAACATACCAATCTACCCTACAGCTTCCTCCCCTTAAAACTATCCTGGCTCAACACACATTTTTGTCAACGCCATCCATCCCATATCCCAATTATAACTTGCCCATCTCTGAACAACAGGTCCATTACACCACTCACCTGCATGGATCAAATTACACATGACACTTTAGTACGTACCCAAAGAAATTCCATATCAAATTTGTAATTGCAACTGACGCTTTAAATAAAAAAAGGTTATCTGATCTGTGCAATTTTTGTAATTAATACCTCACATACGTGAGTGGCAGAGAGGCTTCCGATGGGGTTGTTTACATTTGACTTTGTCGTTTAGGAGAAACTTTTAGTCTCAGACACATCAGGAGAGGCGGCCTGGTGGAAAAGAATGATGAGTATTTGGTGTCGCATCTCCGTGTTCATTGTTTGGAGTCCTGTATTTACGTTAATACAGCGCCCCAGCCGCCGCTTTGTCGTCAAAGGAATAGTTGGAATATTGATTGTCTTTCAGACTTTTAAGTTTTAAACTCCAAATGTTATGCAAATTATAACCCTCGATCATCTTCCAGCTTAATCCATACACGTTGTAAAATTCAAGATTCTTTAGAAGACACTGCAGAGTGTTTAGATGAAGATAAGAATGTATCATTATTATTGCATCAAATGGAGAGAGGGAATTAGCTCTGCAGTTTCCTTCGGACAAAAAGACAACTTTGAGTGTCTGTTAACTCCTTCCCATCTCGTTTTAGAGTAATGCATTCTGAAGTTTGCGTTGAATAGGACCATAATTGACTATGGTTCTGTGAAGCGTATTCTTGTTTCTATGGTCCAAAGTACGTTCGTACTTGAAACCGGTCATCCAACCAGATGTATTGTTACCATATTTATATATCCTAAACGTTTGGATTTACAAGAAAAATGTAGTGCATCCAGTCACTATTGTGTAAGTAACTTTCAAAAATAGATTTTCGGGAACAGTAATCAGCATATCACCCTCTACTTTCTAGCCATTGGAAGTTTATTTGGTGTGATAATTGATACAGAATTACAGAATTTGGCACCGTACATGAGGTTATGATAAAGATAGAAAGATCATAACACCGTCAAAGTTGAAAAGATTATGATATCAGAAGATTAAACAGTTGGGTTATAAGGAATTGCCATGCTCCTTCAAATCTTTGGTGAATATGAAACAACCCATTATTGTATATTTATGAATATCATTTCGTTTTATTTCTTTTTCAACAATTATTTTGCATAAATACAGTATAATTCCCTCAATACGACAAAAAAAATGGGTTACACATTGAGCAGCTAAATTCTGGTCGTTTCGACTAGTTTTGGTTGCTTAGTTCTGGTCAAAAACGACTGAATGGGAACACCATTTCTGGTCATTTTTGACCTGTTCTGGTCGTTTTCGACCGGAACTTAGCAACCAGAACTGGTTGAAACGACCGGAAGTTTGTTTAGTCACGTACTCAATGGGTACCTCCCTATACTCGGTAACCTTTCAAGCTTATTTCTCTTCCACGAGGGGAATTCCCACCTGGTGCTATTATTTCGATCCAGCCTCAAGGTACCCTTCTGGTAATAGTACACTGCATCATACTTGACCTAGTAGACGCCAACCAGTCCTTTTGGAATATTACTCAGCTCTAGTCTGGCTGCCACTGCTAACAAACAGCTTAATTCCCATCGAACCATTTGTGGAAGGCGATGCCTTGATAACACTGCATTGTACAATACGATTCAAATATCATTTTTAAAGCGATATACTTAAAATCAGGGGAAACCCAACAAAAATTTAAAAACAAATGAAAAGCAACAAACTTCCGGACGTTCTCGAGCTAGTCTAGTTAATTCTCAAAAACGTGGTTCGTTTAAGTGTCATTACCATGAAATAAATATATTCACCATCAAATGCTTTTGATAAAGTTTACACAAAATGATGGATGGTCTACAGATTATTAATTTCAAAGATCAATTTTATGTCGATAATTGAATAAAGGGTATCGTCTACAAGTTATCTACATTTTAGGACCGTTTCCCAATTTATTGCTTTTGAAAATTCTGCAGTTTCAGGTGAGAACTCTGGTTATGAACCGCTATGATACGCTATGCTCACTGAAATTTTTATTATGACTTTTTCAATCAATGCTATGATAAGTTATTCAGTTGCTATTCAATGGTATGGTATTCAAAACAGCGTACCGAGGGAAACGTAGGTAATAATAGCGGACAGCGGGGAGAAGCTGTGAAGGCTGACGGTGGTGCCCCCTTCGTTTGAAACTGGCATTTGTTGAATTTCAAACTTACAAAGTCTTGAGAGGCGCTAAGAACATGCAAATAGTATCCATTCTTTTGTTACTAAACGGGCTCACACTAGGCATTTCATCTTCAGGGATGATTTTATGTTTTAACACTGAGAAATGTGAAACATCACAGCAACAGGTTAGATAACATTTATGCCCTATATTTTTGTATCTTAGAGCGTGCGCACAATTAGATCTATATCATAGTATAATTTACCAAAAATAACAATTAACAGTTCTACACTCAATGGACAATCTAATACAACCAAAGTGGTGACCATTTCTCGTGGAAGACGATTGTGTAGGAGGATAATATGACAAAGGGAATGATTGATTACAGGCTGGAGACTTGTTTCAGCAGGCTATACAAAAGGACCATTACCCTACTATTTACCCTACTATTCACTTCATTTAATTATCCTCATTGTTTAGAGTCATCCCACCATGACAACCAAACTGGTTCTTGGTCGGAGGCACTTCCTGCTCCAGACCCTGTGCTGATGACACAGGAAAACACCCTTTGTCACTCATATCAGAATGAATCACTGAAATTTATATTGGTTCTGGATGTTTTGTCCTCCTAAAAAACCATTTGGAGATCGCCTATCTTGTGGGCGCCATTATGAGCGTGCGTCCCTTTAACGGTGTGGTCACCGGGGCGCCCGTAGCAACACGTGCTCGCGGAATGAACTCCAATTGTAGTTATTATGTTTTCTGATGCCTATCAACAGGCCTATCAACAGGCGAGGGCAAATGTTAGGGGAGCCGTTCCGCCCGCATTTGACACAAGCAGGCGCACGGCTTTTTGGATGTCCAACTCATATTTAATTCAGGCAGGGCATAACTCAGGCCGACCAACGGAGCTTTAGAAAACCACTCACCACACTGATAATATTGTCGAAATAGTGACTCGAAAGCTGTACGGCGGTACAACCCGAAATTTTCAACATGAATGCAACCGGAATCTAGCTGATTAAAACACTGTGGACTGTTTGGTACCTTTTGGTTTACGTTTATTTTGAAATGGCCAGGCAATTGTGATCTTTCAGTTGTGTCCTGTATTCCTTTATCTGAAGCGTCACGCGCTCGGAGGGGTTAGTCACTCCCTAGGGGAGAAGGTCAGAGTCCACAAGGGAGGGTAGACTGACATAAATAATAGTATGCACTCCTCCTGAGGGATGAGCAGCCTTACCTCCAGTTGATGCCCGGAGAACAATGGCAAGCCAGCCGGCAAACACACTCATGTTTGCACCTGGGACCATGACAAGGCCTCCAGGCTTCAACCCCACCTCCTCCTCCTCTTTGCCCTTCCCGTTTCCTCCCATACCCCCAGGCAGGAGAAGTCCTTTTCAGTATGAGGCACAGCAATCGCATAATATCATACGAACCTCAGCCTACCAGTGCTCAGTCGTGATCTATGAAGTATTGTACACACAATCTACCATACGCATCTGACGAAATACTGCACGCGAACCCAGAACATATATATGCATGAGAGTTATGTCTGATGAAATATATGGCATTATGATAAATAGTCACTGCACCAATGGAACCCTTTATCAGTTTGAAAGGTTCCATCGTAATCGCCATACAGATCGGCCGTGCTTTTTAAGGTGTCTGAATACAGCAGCTTTGCATATTTTTACATCATGTATTTCTAAGTAGCTGATTTAGAGCGAAACACTGCACAAGTGGAGATCTTCATCTTTTGCCATAAAATATTTGTATCACCGTAGCCGCTTAGGCAACTGGCACCCTCGCACAATTCACGAAATGGTTTGCAATTGCAACTTACTTGAAAGAAAATGTTCAGCTGGCAGCAGCCTTTTGTGAAACTACTAAATATATAAAAGGAATAGCACAAATACATATGCTTGTATAGAATTTGTTAATCTCAAAATAAAGCTGTACTAATTATTGATTTCTACATAATGCTACCACTATTCAGCAGTTTGCTTTGTCAAAGCGAACACATTCCCTAACTACTGCTAACATGGAAGTCATGTGGGAAGGTTTCATAGTGACTTTATTAGTCACAACGGTACCATGACTCTAGATGCCATGTGGGTGTGTGTTTTTTAACAATTTATTTACCTTGGTCATATATTGGATTGTTCCAATATTCTTCAATTCACAGCCATACCTTGTTTTATGTAACTATACTTCGAAGCAGAGTTTTTTTCTAATAACGCGTGAGTTAGTGCAATGATATCAACAGAGTTATAATTATTAAGAGGTATGTTGTATTTCAAACTAATTTACCCTCTTAAAGGTGTACTAGGGTACATATTTTGGCATAGTGGACCCTCCCATATTATGGATCTTATTTTCAGTTAGTTGGAACTATACGTGGTTGTTGTACATGACTGGGATGACCCTGGCCATTCCTGTGCCATGTGCCAATGGAAGCACACTGTATCACATGTATGCAACACTCTAAAGAACTTGCACCTTCTCGACTCTGCATGTCGAAAGGTTCCCACGTACATCACGGGTATCATCACAGACCAAAGAATTATGTTTCTACTAATCTACAAGCTTGTTGACTTGCCTTTACTATTCTGTTGAGTAATGAGTCAGTGAAAGGCCTAACAATATAAACCTTCCAAGAACTTACTCTTATACTAACTAAACCAACGCCTGTTCAGCAACATAAAATTACGCCGATTGACTTGCACCTTTGTACTAGATTCAGAATAAAACCAGCACTATTTTCTTATATCAATATTCTACTATCACTTTTCAAAGGACCAGTTAGTCAGGCCAGACATCCTTTAATCATACCCAGGTAGAGACGTAGAAAACTGCAAAGACAAAGAGATAGAGGCACCATCTCATGGTTGATTAAGGTCACACTTATGTCCGTGGGCCGAGCTGTAAGCAGCCACTACAGGCAGATCAGCCGCGACTTAGTATCTTTACCTGATTAACCCTTTGATGTCACCCCTTTTTCCAGACTACAATATAATTAACCATCTATCCGACCTTCCTCTCTCCTTACCTGCACTGCTGAACCCTTGGCACAAGTCCCAGGCAGTACATCCTAATGTTATTATCTTTTTTTACAATACCCACGTTAGACGTCCGACTATAAACTGATAGATGATGCCTTTAACTTGATGCCTTTAACTTGACGAATTTTAGTAATTTGAGATATGCTGATAAACGTGCGCACAGCAAATGTCCACTGGATGGAGAGAGCCAGTGGGTTCAACTAAATATTAAGGCATGCTCAGCGCTTGTTTGTACAGACGAACTCATATTCCTGTATCATCCATCATGTATATCTAAACACTAGGCCATGGGTCATAATTCTCGGGAGATGAACCTTATGAGGTATCTTTTTTTTTCGTGACATGATTATGCAATACAGATTTCCTAATATTCGTACATGTATTCGTATACACTGACCCATTTTCCAATAACTGACGGGTTAACTGATTGGCAATTGAAAATCCGACAGTGTTGGCCAATCAAACAAACCCTCTCTGTGAAAGCATTTTCTCCGTCCTTCGATCGCAACCCATATGCCGCTAATCAGGTTTTTTATTGTCCACTTTCTAATCAAGTCGGAATTGCATCTACACATGGAAAATACACCATTAATCGTTTAGCAATAGCTTTTAATTCAGATGTATCATCTATAATCTAAAGTCTCATACATAGCAGAAGAAGAATTATGTGGAAGTTTTTTCAATCTTGAGTCTTATAATGAAAATTTGATGACGTGTTTTCCTTGGATAAAAAAGCGACGCATACCAATCTATCAAGGTATAGTGCATACATGCACAATAAGAGATGAAATTATATTAGGGATGAACTGAAACGTTAAAGTCTCATATCAACTGTCAGCGTACCACTAAGATATCAAATTTAATAACATATTAAATGTCAAAGTATTCATACAAGAAAAGTAATTCTATAACCGGGCGTCACATAAATATCATTGGCGTTAGATAATATCCTATGCATCAGCTCATATACTTAGTCCTGAGTCTAAAGTTGTATACTGTGTCTACATAGAACATGCCCTCAGTTCTGTCGAATGGTTATGTATTGAAAGTTTATGTCTTTTTCTCCTAAGAGAGTGATCAGAGCTATTACAGTGGACAGGTTCTGAAAAGCATCAGAATGAACGATAGTTTATGAAGCTGGCATAACTCGTAAAACTTGTACTGATATGTTAAAGAGGAGGGGAGGGGCATTGAAGGCCGACCAAAAGGTAGTTCTTTGGTAAACAGCTGTACGTGTCAAAAAGTTATTGATATCGACCAGTTACAAAAGACGAGGTATGCATATTGGATCAGGGTGCGATGTGTTAGTGGGTGCTCATAGGAGGTGGGGATAGGGGGCGGGAGGGTGCACAGGGAAGGTGGGGGCCGGTCAATGATTTCTGGGCGAGTCATTATGGCCGGGCGGCTCGCGAGCAAATTTGATTTGCTTGGCGAGGCGGTGACACCGATCCTTCATGGTTGGAGGCGTTTTGTGGCCGCTACTTGACAAACACCTGCCATTTGGCCGGGGATGATCCCTGGGTGAGGCGCTTTGATCATTTGGATCCCGATCATTGGATCCCCTGCCACTTATACATGTCAGATGTGACTAATTCGCGCCCTGCCTGCATGGCCGATGAGCCACTCACTACTCCTTATAGGAGCCATAAATAAAATCATGTCAGCCGGGGCGCCCGACGGCCGGCGAGCATATGTGTTACTGCCCGGGCGAGGGCCAAGATGGACAGGGTCAGCTTCACACCATCAATCCCCAGTGGACCGATAAACCCCGGCTGACCAGCGGTCATCACGACTTTGTTATCCAATATTGGCCGCGTGGTTCTGTCATAAATGGCGTTTTACTCAGTCCGCTTCCCGGTCTTGACACTCATTGAGATCAATGCGTTTACATGGAATATTCGCAGATCCAGTGCCAAAGAACCACGGGGCCATTGCCACTTCTATTGTACATGTGTCAGAGCCTTCCATAGCAACAGCACATTTCTCTGCTAGTTGAAAATGTCATAAAAATGTTGCTGACTTGGTCATGGTGTTAACATTTATTTCCCGGATTCGAAGTTAACAGAAACGCAAACAAAAAATGTCATCGAATGACAGATCACAATGGCGAAAAGAGGTGTAGTAAGAACAGATCAAGTAATTTGGTCTTTTCTATTATCAATTTCACAATTAAAGCGCTCCTTCGTTTCGCGTTTTTACCACAACGTAACAGTATCAAAAGACCCTGCTATGAGCACCATACATGTAGGTATACTTCAATGGCGTTCCCTACCGCCCCACCCAACCCCCTTACCAATAGCTATCGGCGGTGTGGAGAATGAGTAGTGTATAGCAATGCCCCACATCGCCAGGCTCGTCAGCCAATCTAACGGCCGCGCCGCGCCATCGGGACCCATGCCAATCTATGTCCTTAAATTGTTGTCTGGGGTTCGCCCTATAATAACAGCCTTGCGGGCTATTTGATGTCATTTCGCAAAAAAACATGCAGGGCAAATTAAGACCGCGCAACCCCTGTCATACATCCAATTAGACTACATTATACCCCTGTGTAAAACGCATTCCCATTAGGTTTAATCGATTTTAAGGACATCAGAGGGAAGTTTCATTTCGCTCTATACTGGTTTCCGTGGTCGTTTCTATGATATAGACGTCCATTTTTCTACTGTGCGGCCACTGTTTGGCTTCTGATATCAGCCACATGAGCATAATATTATTCTGACGTCAGAGGCCGTAAGGGGGGCACCCATGTGACCCTTTCTGTGACAGCGCCCCCCTCAGGGGGTATGTGGCACCAGGACACGTGACAGAAGCGGGTCAGGTCTAATGAAGGATAGAATGAGGAGTTTCCAGGGTCACCACTAGGGGTTAATTCCCGGATGTGTTCCAATGCTTCGGAAATATGGACGGTCTTTTCCAGGGCTGATCCTCAATGTCAGAAATGAATTTGTTTTGTCGGGAATAGAAAATAAGCCTGCCAAGCACATCACGCCTTAGACGTGGACGGAGCGGATTTCTGAATACAGAAAGCTCTGTATTTAGTCCTTCTATTTAACGTTGGAACAATATAAAATGCAAAATTACCAACATCGGCAGTGCAGCATGATATCTATAGTTTGTTGTGAATTGTTTTTTTAAACATATTTCATCCATTATAAATACCTAATTTGGAGCAGCATTTATATATATGTGTGTGTGTTCATGTTTTTCTTTACCCTTTTATGACTAATTAGTAGTTTTCTCAACGTAATGTGCCTACATGTATATTGTATGGGAAGATGGGTGGCTGCTGGAAATTGTGATGGTGCTGGTAGGTCAGTGGACTGGCATAGACCTTCCAATACGACACGTCTGATATTATTCACGCCAAGCATACTCATGTGTGCCCTCTATAATACGAACGTTCACTCATTCCTCAGTGTGCTCATGAAATATTTAGCCCGTTCTTCTATGATATCCGCGTTTACAGGCATTCAGGCAGTTTTTCGCGTATGTGAAGCAGCTACATATAGCAATGGGAATAAAGGTACACTGCTATTCATGGTAAACCTAGGCCTCCAGGGGCGGGACAGGGAGGAGTGAGCGGAGCCGTGTAGAACACGGGATTTTGAATTCATGAATACACGTGTGCCCATCTCCTTTTTCCATTTCTTTACTGTACTGATAAATCCCCGAACAACGCTCGCCAACCACACAAGCGCTTTAAAATTGTTTACAGTTCTCCTATTGTACTTGCGATTCGCCAGTATACATAATGCATGACTTCAAGTTCCACGATTATTAAAAACATATTATGTATGCCTATACTTTCAAGGTTATCTGGTTATACATACCCAATTGGAACCCAAAGGCATGATTAACTACAGCATTGAAAGCTAACATATAATGTGTTGCCCTTATAAAGATTAAATTCTCCTGTCTTCGCCTAGTTCAGTTCCAATGAGATGGCGCGTTGTTTATTAAAAGATCGCAATCAAGGCCGTGGGAGAAAAGTTTTTTCAACATGTAATATACCTGATATAGAAGAGAATTCATGAAGCGTGGGTGGAGTGCGCAATCTCTCTGTTCTTAATCATTAACATACCCTGGCGTGATAAAGGTTCAGTAGTTTAATGCAGCTGTGAGACAGGGAGAGTGATAACCAAAGCATATATTACAGAAAGTAGTTCAGGCAGCAGACACTAGTTCCCCTATAGAGAGTATATAACTATATAAACTATCTGTCTATATGTAGTTCATTAGTGTAAGCTTAATAAGTTTGCTTCAGTGTTTTGCTCTAGGATAATTATTATACCAACCAGTGTGGGGTCCTTTATGGGTTTATCAATTGTTGGTGTGTCAGAGATATAATAAACGTCTTACATATACTCTGTCATATCGTACGTTTCTAAAGGTGTAAACGTCAAAAAGTTTAACTTTTTAGCACTCTGTTTAACAACGTTGACTTTGAATTGTGATTGATTGATGAGGGTCTAAGAAGAAAAAAGATAACTGATTCATTGCGAGTTATCATATTAACAAGTGAGAATTGTATCTTCTGGTGGTAATATTAGTTTGAACGGAAATAATCGTTAGTACCGCTGTTTGACTATATAGCCACCACTGATATCATTAAAAACCCGTAAATTACTCACGTTATGTCTGTAGCGAGCACACACAAACACCCGCATTCACACGAAGAAAAATCGCGACCTTACACGCTATATCTGTGCGTGCACTGACATAATGTTTTGCATGTTCTGTGTACTAATATCCCTGCCTCTATCCTATAAACCACCACTGAAATTACACTTTAGCCCGAAACTACTGTTAATGAGTTACCCTTAAGCCCTTATTACAGGCAGATGTGACGGCGGTGATTCCGTATGGCCTGCTGTCGTGGTTGTGCTGGTTATACCATTGCGGCCAATTGCAAACACAAAACGCTGGAACCACAGCAAGCTGGGTAACATCTGCCCTTGTCGTGCGGTGTAACAAATACAAAATTTGCCCTAATACTTCAATTAGCCTGCAGAAATATGCAAAATGTGCCTTGGTTATATACTAGATGTGCGGTAATAGTTTTGATACCACGTCAACTGGAGGCAATCCGTAGACACCGCCCTACAAACGCCATTTTATCAAGCACTCTGCATCAGAGTGAATACATTATGAGGTTTCTCTAATTGAACAAATCGTATCCCTTTCACGTCCATATATTACCAATGGATGGGATTGCCCACAGGAAAGACGGAGAACGATGTGAACTCATAAAAAAAGAAGGAATTACAGAATAATGTAAAACCTTGCAATGACAATAAATGAATAACTATGAAATAATAATAAGACAAAATCGGAAAACAAATAGTCTTACAGCTCCCCGCTAGTGGGAGGACTGCAAAACAAATTAAACAAGAAAAATTCTCAACAATGGTCGCATCTGAATCGTTATTGTAGAAGCTTATCTTAAATCAACATAAAATAAATATGTTCACGTCTACAGATAGATTGTAAGTTGGATTTATGTGTGGTATACATGCATGCATTACTCGATAGTTGCTGTTCAGGCCTGACCGAGCAGGCGGATAGAGATGTAAAGATACACATGCCTTTAAATCCTATTGAATTATACATGTAAATCATGTTATATTTAATGGTTTTGATTCACTTTGCTACCAAATAAAAACGGATAATATAACTTTAACAGCCATCGGTAGCAGTAATGTGAATAGTTAGACAAATCATATCATGAATCCCTGTCTTCCCCAAATGTTTTCCATAGATGCCCCCTAACTATCTACCACCCATTCCCCACTGATGCGACCTAGAATGCTGCTATCAATGTGGACCACGACCAAAGAGCCATGCGCTGCCGCATCTGTCATGCAAAACATGTCAGTCGCCTCTGACATGCACGTTCGATCAATTATCCATGCCTCGGCCTAACTTTTCTTGTCAATCATGTTGAATCGAGAGGGGCTGGTGCGATAAAATCAAGCATGAATAATATAGGTTGCTCCCCACGAAGAGTGGATCGATGTGTTCTTCGCTCTACCTCCTCCAGGCGGTTTTTGTGCGCTGGTATTGGAAAGCTGTCGAAGTGTCATCATTTGTTAAAACGTGGGCGAATGTAATGCAGTTAATCCGCCCCCAAATACTACTTAAACGGGTTGACTGTCGACGTGCAACAGACCGTGCTTTTACCGTTTGGTTACCATATCAGGGGGTCCTATGCATCTAGGGTATAATCTAATGAATATGTATATATATTGTACACGCATGGCAACATCTGCCCTGCAAGTGCATGCACATGCTCCGTATGACCGATGTATAATGGTCCTAGTACGTACTGCCCATAAAACGTTTAAAAAAATGTGTAAAACTTTTCCCATTAAAACTGACTACCATGGGCTACAAAATAATATGTATATGCATTCGAGGAATACAAAATATAACTTGTATATAATATATCATAGATATGTATTTTCAGCAGGAATAGCAGGAACAGGAAAAGTCATTAAATTCTCCCATGTTATTTCCTTGTTTTTCTGACCCTTGTTCGTACTGGACGTGGCCACGCGGTTTCTCATGATACCGTAAGGTGCATGCAGTTAGCGTCTTATATTATCTAAATGCACTAGTGGAAAATTTCCGTTTAGAAACTTAGGCCTACACCGTCCAAATACGGTTAGCAAGGAGTGATTGACCGATGGCTCATTGCATGTGTGATGAACGGCTATTCAGCCAAAATACATAGAGGTTAAAATAATAGAAATAAGATAATAATGGAAATATGTAAAGAACGAATAACGAATATGTAAAGAACGAAGAACGAAATAGATGTAAAGAACGAATATGTAAAGAACGAATAACGAATATGTAAAGAACGAATAACGAAAACGTAATGGAACGAAACCCGGAAATATGTAAACCGGAAGTGAAATGTAAACCGGAAACGGAATATATAAACCGGAAGTGACGTCAATTGTAGGTCACGTGACCGAAGGCAGCCAATCAGGGCTGACCTCTCTAGTATATAAAGGGGCGGTGAGGCCCGAATAAACAGAGTTCTTCAACAGTTCTCCTGGTGTCCAGACGTGTCCTCTTTCCTGAAACAACCACTAAAGATGAGCCGAATAGAGTAATTAAGTCGAAGTTAGGACAAAACAGTCGAAGTCCGAGATAGGTAGTCGAAACATAGGGTAAGGGGCCCGAAGGCCCGAAGAACGAGGAACGAGGGAACGAAGTAGGGCACGAAGGCCCGAAGTAGTACCGGAAACCGAGACGTAGTATGGTACGAAGACATGGGGAGCGGAACGAGAGAGCGAAGTCCGCGGGGACGAGGGCGCGGCGTGCTCGGCCCCACGCTACCAAACAATAGGCGACCGTCGGCCCGTCGCCCCCGCGGACCGGAACTCAGGGGTGGACCGTTCCCCGGCCGACCCGTACCCCTACCATAATTTCCCTCCCCCGCAGTCCTCCGTCGACATCGAGTGCCGATCGATTCGCTCAGCCCCCCCTCGTGCGCGAGGCACGACTCTAGAAACACACCTCGGTTCTTGGCCCGGATTCCCCGTCCGCCCCGAGACCCGAACAACCCCCACGTTCCTCTGTCGTAAGAATCGGCAACCCCGACTTACCAGAGAACGTCACACATGTATACAACACATGAATACTCAAATTAAAATAATGTTAAGGGAAGGTCTTTTTCAAGCAGATGAATGTACATTGATTCTTTTTATACACATAGACATAAGTGTAATGCAGTATCCATTACCATTTGATTATTTGTTTTTATTTTCGAAGTGATGTTTTTGTTGCACTGAGAACGTCTGGACTGTCTGCAGTTTCATTCTGTCCTTTTTCTTCTGATAATAAAAAGTTATATGTGCTGTTTTACAGGGCAGCGAAATGCATTCGAGGCATACAAAATACAAAGTTTGTCATTTCTTTTCAAACTTTTGCTATTAGTCTTGATGACATTAACTAGTAAACATAAAACATAGCGATTGAATATGAATTTTGCCTTCAATTTTGTATAGAAAAGTTAACATGTTATGTAAATATGTGCAAACTTAATTATATAATGGTTATGATAGGCAGTATAGAAACATTTGAGCATCCTTTCCCCTTGGTTGGTAACACGTGGGAGGGGAGCAACAAACTTGAGATAACAAGATAGGGTAGGGCTAAGGCTCAACTGCCCTCCTTATCCATGCCTGAAACTGGTGTCAAAACTAATTGATTTGTAGACTAAATGAACATTTTTGTTTTCAAGTAGGCCTATAATTATAGTGGGGTCTGTTAACAACATTTTCGTTATGGAGCGGATAAAAGCACCAAATTTTGCATGAGGCACCTTTGAGGCATAACCATTAAATCTAGAAGGGGAGCCACCTTGAAATACCAAAATGAAATTTTGACAAATTTTGTACGTTTTTAGCATTGAAATTTTAGGTATGTAACCATATATATTGACTACCTTGAATCAGATCTTTCATATAGATTCCAAAAGCAAATAATTGAATTCCCTGACCATTAATCTACTAATTTTGACACTAACAATGTGTTTCTAGGCATTTCAGGAGCTGAGATATAAGATTATTTCAATAAAAGTCGGCCATATTGGAATTTTGGCCCCCACTGGGCTTCTGTTGATATTTCAATGTGGCTTCCCTTTGAAATTCAATGAAGGGGTCCTGTGGGATCATCATACCAAAGGAAATCATGAAATCTTGTTGCGAAAGAGTAAAGTCTATATCCTTTCTTTTGAATTATTTGGAAATCCAACGGTCATTGTCAAAGATTTTGAAATCTGTGATATTGTATTCCATGAATTTTATATCTATTGATCCCTCTAGGTTATAATCAACTGATATTGGAACCATTTCCACTTGTCTAGATAATTTAGCAGCTGAAAATTATGTTATTTCTCAATATTGGTCAGCCATCTTGGATTTAGGATTTCCGCATTGATTTAAAATGGAAATAATTGAATTCCCTGACCCATAATCTCCAAATTTTGACACCAACCATGTCTCTTTAGTCATTTTAGAAGCTGAGATATAAGATAGTTTATAGCAAAAGTCGGCCATATTGGTTTTTTGGCCCCCACATCTGTCCTATCAATATTTCAAGGTGGCTCCCCTTCCAGGTTTGATAGTTATGCCTCAGAGGTGTCTCATACCAAATTTGATGCTTTTATCCACCGCGTAACGATTTCACTAAAAAATGACCTTAACAGACCCAACTAATATATATGCTTTTCTATAGATCATAAAAAAAATCAGTTATTCAAAAATACCCATAGGTTTTTACCTAGACATTTTTTTAAATTCAAATCTCTGTGTAAATGACATTGGGCAATTTTGTCTAATCAAAATTGCCCCCATAGCCCTGAAAATTCTCAATTTTTTCAAGATTTTGCAAGTTATATAATATTCCTATGTAAAAGATCATATTCAGGAAACACAGACCATTCATTTTTCACTCACGAAAAATAATCAATATTGTGAGGTAAAACATGCCGTCACACAACTCTGGACATCCCCCCCCCCCTATTATTTTCAGGCAGTTTCACACTGTTAAACCTACCCACCCACCCCCTGCGTGTGACGTCATTCATGGACGGCCCCTGATGGGTGGTTAAAAGAAAGTAATGAGAAATTCTGAACAATGCATGGCAGTGTACTATGTGGCATCTCAAGCTTCCCCGTGGCATGATATGTAGGATCAATCGAATTGCTTAAATCGATAGGTACCTTGAATTACGGTTTAATTTTAGTTGCTATTATCTTCTGTTACAACCCCAAGAAGATATGATAATGTGAATGGTAAGGCCCCCGTGTTTGCCATTTGTAAGAATATGAAAAAGCACACCAATTGCTATTGCCTTACCCCGCAATTATTACAATGTTCTTGGGAATTATTCAGGTTCTCATTCTGCGACAGACCGAGGGCCCGGGGCTCTCACGATCTAGACTCGAGTCAAGAGCGGCGGGAGTCCGTCCATTATCGGCTAAGATTGCAGAGAGTTCCTCATCAAAGCACTGGCGAGCTGGACATCAAAATATAGGGTTGTCATAAGGGTGAGGAATGAGCCGCTCGCCTTCTGCTCCCGTCTGAAAATAAACCCGAGTGATACCGGGCCGAGAGTGGTTCGCCGCGTCACGACCGAGCCGCTACTGCTCCGGGAATGGGGTTCATTCAATTTTTCTATTAAAAGAGGGGAAGTCACATTAACCCCAAAATAGAAGATCAATGGCCATTTTTATTGTCAATCCTGAAAATGTTGACTGTATTTTTGAAATGTTGGGTTAATAAAGTGTTTTGAACCCCTTATACCACGACAGTCTTTGTGAAGTTTCACCTAAAGAATATCAAATAACCAATAACACATACAATACTGACCGGGTATGGTACTGCTGTATGTCTTATTCATTTGATTGTTTTCCTTTTCGCTTCATCTTCATAAATTTATTCCTAAACACGCAGATTGTGGGAGGAATGTCATGGTTTCTTGCAATATTTTTTTCATGGGAAAAGTTGGGCATCAGCATGGTAGAGTGTTACATGGCCACATCGTTGTAATGTCAACATCTGGGGTCGGCCGAGGCAAGGACCCATTCCTAATGCTCTATGATTTGCTCGATGTACTGCTGACGATAGGGGGCTGACTGTACAATATTTGCAAATGCTCTCATTACATACAGACCCTTGCCCATATACGTTATGTCTGTATGCCCTCCCTCCCCCTTTTCTCGGGTCAGCACTGCTACCTGGACGTCGGGCTTGGCAGGCAAATTTATAGCCAAGACTGATGCATAGGACCCTAATTACTGGCGCTGCTTGCTATATCGATCCCCTATTGTGGAATGCTGTGATAGATGCCCGAGCGATCCGGCCATCCAGCTGCATGCTTCCTGTGTGATCTAATCTCGAGCCGGCAGGGCAGCCAGTGTTAAATTACTGTCATTATTTGTTGAGAAGTTTGAGTCCTGTCAATGGGTTGGTCCCACTCTGCTCTACCCCCTTCGTGAGCTTACATGGCTCGGCAAGATTTATCTTTCGGGCGAGACCGTACATAACTAGGCGTAATGTCCGCCCACCCACACTGAACACGGCAGGGTCGACCAATACATGGCCAAAGTCATTTAACTTTATATTTATGTGATATGGGTGGGTTTCATCATTCTGAATATGTTCATCTGGTTCAAATTGTATGCATTGTTTATGATACAAGTTATTTGTTCCAACTTCCAATTCTATTTCATGTTTTAATAGAACTGTATCTTCCAGTTTATGCTGACAGTTTAAAACCAAAAATGACTGTATTATATGAATTTTTGATCTGGGAAAGAGACCAAATGATAGGGATCTGCTCGGATGAAGAAAAAGTGTGTATTTGTGTACAGACCTTTCATAACACGAGACTTTAGATTCTGCCTTTGTTGGAGATGATTTTACTATTGGTTGGCACCTTGAGGCCATCGACCATAATAAGTTATATCGTAACTTAGTTTAGTGTATGAAGTCATCAAAATTAATGATGCTAGGGCATGTTAGCAAGTTTCTGGATGACTGAGGGGTGATAAACTCAGGAGACAGAGCATTCTAGAATATTTAGAATGTGAGTTTATGAGCCGATGAACCTCATGTTAGAGCGCAATAGTAAGATGGATGGAGTGACTCTCAACCAATGTCATATCTGAACACACAAATGTGAAAAATGGAGATTGTTCCTATTAATGATTAAATATCATGCCGACAATCAGTATGACAATGGCGTTCTCTTTAATTGTTCACAGGGGGATCTATGCAGAACTCTATTGTAGAGACGTCAGAGTTATCGTCGATTTTCGAAATACAAGCACTTTTATAGGAGAACCCGATATGAGCAAATCTCATTCTACGTAAACATTCCAACATCTGGACTGACACAGACTGTTTTTCACATTTTCCCTTCTTATCCTTGTTAAGGATTCTCCCAAGTTATGTAAATCATAGAACTGCTGTTTTTTTACACCTGATCTTCGTAACCTGTTCTGTGCCAACAAGAGAGGCTTGGGGAGAAACAAATGTTTTTTTTAGTTATTGTTTTTATTTGGGTTAACATGTCTGTTGTCTGTGCCGGATTATGTATTAGGTTCCTGGTATGAGAGCCAGATGTGCAACCTCCATTGAGTTCAGGTTCCGTTCTTGTCAGACAAATAAGAGTAAAACGCCTCAATTGGTAAACCATCTCAGGGAGCTGGGAATATATGGAGGGCCTACAGCCCTTCACACACTCCGCGATGTATTATGCGATTGTATATTTTCAGATTCTCCCCTCCAAAGAGTGCATGGAGGGTGCAGAATCGCAAAAAAATTGCACAGTGTGTGACCACTTGTTATACCTTCAAGCATGATTGATTTCGGGGACCATTGTCCCTGTACTTTTGGGGAAAATTGAGTAATACCCTATTGCAATGGTGTATAATCGCATACTGTGCAAACCAGATAGTAAAAATCGCAGACGTTTTTCTATACATTCACTATGATAATAACTTTGATAATGGATTGGAACCTCTTAATGTTCTGTGTGATTGCTCAGAACACAAGTAATGTCACTAGGCCTATCTCTAGTAAATTATTTAAATTAGTTACATAGATAGCAAACATTTTGTGCGTTTGTGTACGTAACGTGTGTACCTCTAAACCCTCCCACCAACCCCGTTTGACGCCTGTGATTAGGACCACCACATGGTACTGAATCTCAACTTCAAATCGTGCAGTGTGTGACATTCAAAACATAACGCATCGTACAATGGGTGTGGCAAACTCCTTTGAGACTCAGATAAGCGTGAATAGATAGTTGCCGGACTAAATACCCAGGATTAAAAACAAATATGATTCGCATATCTAGAAACTGATACGCTATGATATAATAGTCCCATGTATTATAAATTCATTCTGGCGATGACATCTAATATTCATTATTTATTCCCTGAAATGTCCTATAATGGCGAAATTCCATTAACTGGAAGTAATCATTTCATGATAGATTACCCTAAAATGACTATAGAGGAAGTGTCCTGTAGGGTAACTGATAACGTGCCTGAATGAGGAGAGTTGGAATCACCACCTACCTGCCAAAGAAAGGGAAAATAGCATTCAATAACACTCCCGTTGAATTCCTTTTTATCTTTTCACCATTGTTAATTTTAATCAATCATTAGTAAAATAGCAAATTGACCTTCCGTCATTCCTATCAATTATCATTCTTTGCCAATCAAGAGCCAATCTTCGCAAGCGAGAAAAATCGACCGTTATCAAGAATAGGACGCCTTGTGCTTGCGCTTTCCATTTCTGAGGTACCTCCTAGATGGTTTCTCATAGTAGGGGAGCGATTAGTTTTTCATCTTCATAATTAACACCAAGACCAACTCATGCCTTCTTACCTTCTCAATGTCAATGGCCAATTTTCCTTGCTGGTGGCCCGTTATATAACATAAAGAACTGGGCTGAGATTGGTTTCGTTATACTTGGGGCACAATACCTTCGGCAATTAGAATGGGGAAGGAAGATGTTCAGACCGGCAACTGTCAGACCTGGAGTACTGACTGCATTATAAAACCTTACTGCGGATAACAGCTGATAAGGACGACCGCCGTGAGATACTCAGAGATGCTCGAGAGCAGCTCACTGGCGAGCAGCTTTTAATTGTCCCGCCTATCAATCAAAGCAGCTAACTATGGGCTGTCAGGTGAGCGGAGTCGTTTTGCCATTTTAATTGTCTGTTTTTGTGCCTGGCAATGCAAGATGTTGGCAACTTACGTCCATTCCTTTCAGTGTGATGCTTTGCGCATCTCTGTCCGTGATATTCAAAGTATGTAAGCAATTTAGAGGTTTTGTGGCATAATTATGGCAAAAGAATCAGCGTAGGGACAGGTTGTCTAGAAAGACGGTTTAAAATCAATGAGTCAATCTACTTGCATCCTCCTAGTGGTATAATCTGTTCAAGTGTGCTCTAGCTTTGCAATCATCCCGAAAGCATGCATGTGAACCATCCAAATACCCTAAATGACATGATGCTAGAATCGTGACATCATTGAATTGTCTTTCAGTGGACGTTTCATGTTGTGAACTTGCATTCCCACGCACCATCGAACATCACCAAGCCTATTGAAGTGCATTCCAAGTCCCTGAAAACTATGTGCACTCCATTTGATTTTTTCACTTCTAACGTATGTTAACTTTTTAAATGGGAGAAAAAGTTCACTTGGCAGAACCATTCTACTATAAATCAGGGGGAATTTCCCAGGGCAGGATTGGACGGGATCAGAAGACCTTGGAGTGACGCATCCGACGTATCCAGGTCACTGTCAATGTTAGGATCGTGAATAGGATCTACAGTCGGATCCAAAGGCATACGTCAGATATCAAAGGGCCTTACTCAGGCCCTGTGGATCCTCTCAGGGCTGATAAATCTATCAGGGGAGGGAATGGCTTGTCAACTTTCATAATTGGTATTTATGGAGGCCTAGTCGCTAAGACAGAGGGGAATTGTTGGGTTGACTGACAGCTCGATTGGCCGTCGGGTACGCACCTCTCTGTGGTCTACTAAAAACTTCCTTCGTTTGAAACAGATCATGAGATACAGCAAGGCTTTATCGGCATCTAAATTTTAATGAGGTTATGAGCCAGATAAAGTTAAAACCGTCTCTAATGTATGTGCATGATCGCGATATCCAGATGTCATTTCATTTTAAAGAATAATTATGAAGATTAATACCAGAACGCAAATAGGACCAAGATAAAACTGTTAACAAGTTTGGAAACTTTAAATTTGGGTATTCAAACAAAAAAGAAGTGGAAAGAGGTTTGCAATTCTCAATGACAAAGAGGAAGGAAGTATGGACTTTAAATTGCAGATTTGACCAGTGTTATCCACTGGGGTGCAATATACGGGGGAATACCTTGATACTGAACCACTTTTCTTAGAAAAATTGATGTAGATTAGTAACAATAAACATTGAAATGGACCGCAGTCGCTCTCAGGACACTGCTCTGCGTCTCATCGCTCAGAGAAATAAAACCGTTCAATATGATTGGTTGAATGGTTTTTGATTATTCATGAGTAACTGTCTATGAAGGAAAAATCTTTTTGTATTCCCATTCTGACGAGAAACCACCACTATAAGGCCCTACACTTTGAGACTACTATTTAGCCCACTGATTTCTAACTTCTAAGTACAAAGAACATCCTTCCCTCCATATATTCTGTGGGGGGACCCACTTGTCAGAGATTGTGATGTAAAACCAACCGCGAGCTAGATCTAGAGAGAGTGGAGAAGGAAATGAAATCAAACATTAAAGTCGAACGTCTGCAATGGGGAAGGAAGGAGGTCAAGAAAAAGGAAGGAAGGAACATTGTCGATTGCACGGCGAATGGCTAGATTAAAAACAGAATTGAATATAATGAAAAAAGAATAGATAATATTGGGCTAATAGGATTGGGTCGAGGTGGTAATGTTCGGCGGGCAGATACCCTACAAACCCACAAATAGCTTAGATATCTGCGGTCTCGCAATTTCAGGTGGCAGTAATAAATCGCGCAGTGTATGATGGGCCTAATCAAACGTTAAGCCTGTGTACTAATGGCTTAGTACTTTTAATACATTGTTATGATATATAATCCAACACGGATCAGGCTTAGCAAGTCTACTTCTAGTCTACTCTTAGAGGAGACATTTTACGCTCCTAGCGCCACCTGTTAACCAGTATAAAAGGCGTTGCAAGGTAGGGAGCGAGCAGTTAGTGAGCAGCTTGTGAGTTAGTTGGTTAGAAGAAACATGTCTAACCAAGGAGTTATACCTGGAGTAAATACATCGACTCCGTGTAACAGATTGGAGTTTACCATTATCCACTACCTCGGACATAGGATTGTGTTAGAGCTGAATACCAGAATGGTCTAGAAGGTGTTGGAGCAACTCGTGTTCTAAATGTGGTTGATTGCTTATAGGAGACGGGAGGTGGACTGATGAAGACTTATACATGGTGGCTTTGACTCGGGATGAGATGTTTATTGAATAAAAACCCTTTCATATTACGAAACTCCCTCATCGTTCATTTCTTTTGAACTATTGGGAAATGAATGGACAAACTTTAAACGCAGTCTGAATTACTCAGACATTCTGGAAAGCAACTCATGAAGACTTGGATATACACGAATCTTACGCAGTCTTAAATCAAACATTAACAATAGTTCATTTGGTGGAGAACCCGGGTAAAAATTAGAAATAATTAAAATTAATAAAGGAAATGAACGGCTTCAGAGCTGACCGCCGTCGAGGAAAAGAAAATAAAATAAATAAATGAAAATTAGTCTTGACCGCCGTCGTGGCGCTAAAAGTATCCAGGTCTCCGCTCAACAGTTGAGCTGAAGAGGGGGGACATGGATTACTGATTCCCTGATGAACAAGCTACAATAAACTTGGTTGACACCCAAAGCTAATAAGATTACCCAATCTATTAGAAAGGAGATAAGTAATTCTAACTCTGTCTTTAGCACTACCTATCCCTGCCCGGCATGCGCATAGTTAGGATAAGCTGGGGGCGGAGTCTTTTCAGGAGTAGTCTTGACTCTCCACAAGAGAAACGGGCATAGACCTGAACAAGAAAACGGGTTTAACCTGGTACTGTACTTCGGTAAAGGCCCGACTTACTAGGTGCTGTCTGAAAGTAAGTGATCTCAGGAGATGCATTTACACATCTCTATAATTTAAAGGGGGTGTAGGCTGCATATTTAAAAAAAAAAAAAATATATATGCAGTCTGCTCCCAATTATAGCAATGGAAACTCGGTGCTACCCATTCTGGTCCTACGAATGGGAAAGTACCGACAAACCACGTGTAACTAATAAGGACCGGGAATCAGATCAGAAATGAACCTGAATCTGAGACCCGATCCTCTAGTGATAACTAAGCAAGGAACGAATAATCTCGACCTCCCTTGTACAGTTAATACTTAATGTCCTTTAATGACATTTATACCTCACGGAATGAAAACGCTACCCCACCGCTAGTCATGTGGTTTTTCCATATAGTGTAGTGTATACGGTAGACAATGAGATGTTACTGGTAACATAGGTATAATAATTATTCAGTGAACTGTTTGGAGTTGGTGGCGCACCCGTTTGCATTATCAGAAAGGCGCCGCTACCCAATATAAAGTGGAACTCGGTCTTCAGACCCCAGGCTGAATGTAGGGGGGTGAACACCGAGCTACCACCTATAACTAGCAGAAAGAGAAGGGATTTTGTCGTAACAAAATCAATCAATAAGAACAAAACTGGGTTTTTAAAGCGGATACTTCACAAAATGGAGTCAAATATGTTAGAACAGGTGTCGCCCTTGAAGGGGGTGTTAACTTGTTTGCGTATAAATCTTTGGAGTGTGTTGGGTAATTATTCTACCACACTGTACAGAAAGAGTGTTATCAAGAGTATTGAACCTTGTGACCTCTTAAGGTAAATCACCAGGGATCCAATTCCTATCATTATTCTTGTCTTTCCATGTGGTCGTTTGGGGAATCTGAGCGGGACGGTTTTGCCTCACATCTCGGGCATTCATGAAACCTTTGTAGGTGGATGTTCTTGTGATGGCTCAACTCCAACCTGTGGGTACAGGCTTTCACGCATTCATCGCAAAGATATCACTATCTGAGGTGTTTGGAAACCTCAGGCGCTGATAGGCGTGGTTCTGTATTCAGTGGAACGGTGCCCACATGGGCCCGATCTATGAACGCACGAGCTGCCGCAGTGTACACACATGTATCTCTGCAAGGGACGCTTGATAATCTTTGTGATGTTGGTGCCTTTCTAACTCTTAATAAGGATACCATTCCTTCTTTCATTACATTCATACAGAATCTTCATCTGAGAATTCATTCAGTGTCTTAGAGACTTCATCTCGGACTCCTCACAGTAGTATTTTTTCCTCTTCGAGACGACTTTGATAATAATACTCACTCTAACACTTATTCTAACACAATGACACTGACGAAGTCTTGCTGTTAGACTAAAACATGGGATGGGTATCTGTGGCCTTCGCCACTACATCTCAAACTTACCTTGGAGTCGCCAACAGCTCGTTGGACGGCTCCACCTGTGGTGTCGCCTTACGTGGCCGACACGTCAATCTTACCAGTACTCTGTAAGGGGGACGACTCATCAAAGAATTCTGTCACAGCCAATCTAATGTTGGGAAGTCTGGACCAAAATACTTGGTCAGCCACTACACCTAAAACTTACCAGGGTGAACACCCTGGGAAGCGCTTGTTACCTAGGGCACCCCATGTGAATTGTTTCCAATGTAGACATTTACACTAATGTTCTGTACGTATAACGACTAAACAAAGAATCCTGTTACAGCAAATCTTATGTTGTAACTCTCAGACCAGAATCTCTAGCCACCCATACCTGATTATCATGTGCAGTGTCAGTCCCCAACAGTTAATAGTATCAAATAATAACAATACGATACGAATTACCCACACTCCAGAAAACCTACTTAGATCGGTAATGTCAACAAACCGCTAGTCAGAAAACCCCCTAATATCGCCCAACCACGCGCGAAGTAAAATGCTTGATCATATTAGTCTAAACAATCCGCCCATTAAAATTATATAGCCTGACGCTCTTCAGTGCCAACCGTGTCACATTGCTTCATTTACATCACCCTAACATACCGCGGGACCTGGAAAAGATAATAAGTTTAGTACGCAAGATCCTAGTTCTCAGCCCGCGTCCACCATCTTGGAACCAAAAGTAAACACTAGGTGGCCACCCACGCTACCCGTTACTAAAATTACCAGCGAAACACAGTTTCTGGTTCCGGGAGTGACATCAGCTTCCGGAATTCAACCACGTGAGGGCGAGCTGAGAAAACTACTGACTAACTCCTGACCAACAATCTCCTTAAAACTACGATTAGTAGCCTGCCTAACATGCAAGAAACGGTGGGAAAAGGAAGACTGAACTTACCCGGTCTCGGAGCGGTCGGGGCTTGGACCAACTCGACGAGGGGAAGGCACCCGGTGGCGGGCGAGGAGACGAGGGGGACGACGCCCGGCAACGGCAGGAGAAACCCCAAACGGCTCCGACGAGTCGCCCCGAACAGTCCGGCAAAAACAGCCACAAAGAAAATACATCTAGTCATTGGTGGTCCGATCACTGGCCGGGAATTGGATCCGATGAACACTTGATGATTGTTAAAAATAATGTTTATGGTTCAATCACTAACCGGGAATTAAGACCCACTAATCACCGCAGGAAATCGGTATGTACAGGGGAGAAGGGGGTGGTCTAGAGGGGAGCCATTGGGAGCTGGCGAAGGAGCCGGCCCAGGGCGCGCGCCCACCGTCGAAGCTGTCGGTGGGTCGGCATGAAACCGTCCACGAACTCTCGGTAGTCGTGGACGGTGAAGGCCCCGTCTGCAGTCTGACGCGTGGTGTGGAGGCGATGACCCAGGTCGGCTGTTGGTACGCCGAACCAGCGGTTGGCGTGGCGAACCTCCCGGTTGATCCGGGGCACCAGGTGGTTCATCCATCGTTGGAAATGCGCGTCCTCGCACGTCAAATCCCAAGACTCCGTGTTGATGCCCGTCACGGTGGTAAACATCACGGTGGCGGGGGCTGGGTGGCTACGCAGGTTGAGAAAGGCTCTGTTAAGCGTTTCACCGTAAAAGGTAACCGCGGCCGTGGTGGAGGAGAAGAGGGGAATGTATAACTCCAGCTCCGCGTCCCATCGTAAAATGTCCAGGAGATTGACCACGACCACTAACAGGTCGTCAGGCCACACGCTGTGGTGCGCGAAAGCCGCCCCGGCTAAATCGGCTGTCCCGGCGTCGACGCACTCCACCACGGTCACACTGTGGGCTGTATCCCCGATGATCAGGTCGTTGTAATCCTCGATCCCGCTCTCCCTTTGACTGCAGAAAACTGCGACCCGGGCCATTGTTAAAAGAGAGTGAAAAAGATAAAAGGGCGAGACAAAGTGAAAAAGTACGTCCTCTCCGACCAAAAAGATGAGCGACACTGATTAAAATGACGTCAAAACGAGGCTAATTTGGAAAACCCCTTTTTGATCCAAAAGATCCAAATTCTGAAATCGGCTAGCATGATCAAAGCATCGAATAATTTCCTATAAAATCTATGCTAAACTAAAGTTTAGGTCCCCAACCAACGTAATCAAGCGCCAGAATTAATTCATATCGGCCCAAAATATCAGGTCGAACAATCAAACTTGAAAGTTTGATCGAAGCAGAAATTTGCCATCCGGGCGCTTTGCGCCCGAAGGATCCAAATCGAGGTCAAACCTTGGGGGGGAACTCCAGTCAAGCGTCCCGCTAAGTACACGTGTACTAAGTATAGCTGGCGGACGCGTGACGGGAATGGTGGTATTTTCTGGTTCCAACTGCTCGGTATTACTAAACCTGATACAGAGACCTTGTATTTATTGTAAATAATGTTGTTCTGGTTGAAGTTTGATTGAAATTCAACACGCATTGTATCATGAAAGTCGTTCGTTCAAAATGTCCGAATTCTCTGAATTGACTTATGTTGTGTTAATTTGTTCTGAAAATTGGATTTGATGTACACTTGTTACTATTAGAAGTTTAAGACAACCCTACACTGTATATATGTTGAGTTCTGTTGACTTGTGTTACAAATCATAAATATCAGAAACTGTACACGCGCGTACTAAGTCAAAACTGAATTTGTCACCTTATGCACGGGTGTCGCAATCTTTGAATCTTAAAATCAGCTAACAATGCTGAGAACTGACTTTAATGTACAAGGCATGTACTAAGTGAATACCTAAAGATGACGAATACTTCATCCTCTAAAGTTGACTTTGTCATTTTGTAACCATGATTATGTCATCATCTACGTTGTTATCCAACTAATCATGTTATCAATTTTTAACAATTACCTTGTCATTTTATGAACAAGTTCTGCTAACTTGGAGCTTCAAAATGTGGACATCAACTCAATGAATAATTTCACTGTGAATTTGTGTTGAAACCGGATCTACAAATCTATTGATACTGTGTTGAATGTACCACGAGAGTCAAGGCCACCCCACCATGGTTTAACAAATATATCCAATCATCAAAATTGGGAGCTCATTATATTCATTTGGTTTGAGCTATGTCGTCCACCTCCTTAAACTCAAACACCTGACCGCCGTCGAATGTACTAATGGCTTAGTACTTTTAATACATTGTTATGATATATAATCCAACACGGATCAGGCTTAGCAAGTCTACTTCTAGTCTACTCTTAGAGGAGACATTTTACGCTCCTAGCGCCACCTGTTAACCAGTATAAAAGGCGTTGCAAGGTAGGGAGCGAGCAGTTAGTGAGCAGCTTGTGAGTTAGTTGGTTAGAAGAAACATGTCTAACCAAGGAGTTATACCTGGAGTAAATACATCGACTCCGTGTAACAGATTGGAGTTTACCATTATCCACTACCTCGGACATAGGATTGTGTTAGAGCTGAATACCAGAATGGTCTAGAAGGTGTTGGAGCAACTCGTGTTCTAAATGTGGTTGATTGCTTATAGGAGACGGGAGGTGGACTGATGAAGACTTATACATGGTGGCTTTGACTCGGGATGAGATGTTTATTGAATAAAAACCCTTTCATATTACGAAACTCCCTCATCGTTCATTTCTTTTGAACTATTGGGAAATGAATGGACAAACTTTAAACGCAGTCTGAATTACTCAGACATTCTGGAAAGCAACTCATGAAGACTTGGATATACACGAATCTTACGCAGTCTTAAATCAAACATTAACAATAGTTCACCTGAATAATACGTTATAATACATGTAAACTACGTGGTTGAAAAAAATGTGTGGCGTCAACTATGCGATTCACTATGCGTTTCTTTATTTCAATGACCTGACAATTTTGATACTTGTAAACACAAAAAATATTACGTATCACAATATTTTAAACTTAAAAAGAATTTCAAACGACCTAAGATGCGTGATATAGGCCTAATTCATATCGAAAGCTTTGGTCGCATGGTAGTACCCCCAGTGGGCACGTGTTGAAACTAGACTCCCGGTCTGGCCTATATGTGTTTATATGCTGGTGTGTGGTAATTGACCGTTCGATGAAAGTTTTACGAGTACCAAGTTGTATAGGACGATGCATGTAAATATCAAAAGACGGTTCGTCCTACAAAAAGATGTCCTTCCTGACAGAGACAAACAAACAGTTTTCTAAGGACACCACAAACTAGGTCCGAGCCATGTTTTCGACACCTGACATAATGTATTATAGTGCATAACGCCACTAACAAAGTACATAACCCCACTGTAAACTATTTAGTGCCTGCTCTCACACACTGTCAGGGTTGCCACATACCAGAGACGTCGGAATTCCCTGACATTTCCCTGACTTTTCCCTGACAAATTTCATTTTCCCTGACTAATAAGATAAGAAAATCCTTTCAATAAACAGCCTTGAAATACCCATAGACAGTGCTTTCCACCAATTTAGGCTGGAACCTTCAAAACACGATACCTCAATTTTTTCTTGGCAACTCTTGTAGCCGTGGCTCCTGGCTCGCATTAACATCCCTTAAAATTCCAACATACCTATCAGGAGGCCACAATTTACAAAACGTTATTGTTATTTTTCATGACAACCAGAAATACACAGATTTTGAGTGTGTCAAAGTTGGCCAGCTGTTCACTCATGGGTTTGAAAATTCCACTATTCCCTGATCAGGGTCAATTTTCCCTGACCTTTTTAAAATTCCACTTTTCCGTGACCAATTCCAAAATTCCCTGACTTTTCCCTGACCTTGAAAAAAAAACTTGTCCCTGACTTTTCCTTGATCAGTGGCAACCCTGACTGTACTACTTTTACACTCATTAGATCAGATGTACAGACATACCTCTGTATATAATGTAGGTCAGGAAAAAGGAAACGAAATATAGGTCCTACACCTCTGTTGTATCTATTAATCATATCTACGCCCCCCCCTACCCTTCCTATCCACATGCTCAGGTGTAATGTTATATGACATCAATTCTATTCTTCCAAGTCTTGACAGCAATCCATGTGGTTGTGATACTACTGTTGTCTAGTCTGATAAGACAATTTTCAATAGGTATTAGTAAAAGTAGGACAATGTAGTGTACAAACGAAATGGTATATCAGTACACCTGGGACCCAGCGCTCGTCCCCATCTTCGATTTCCTAAAAAGAAAGTGTAGCTTTCATATTGGACTACGATATCTCGAGTTGAAAATAATCGCCAGAAATCCAACACAGCATCCCAGGGATGCATATTTTCCTTACTGTTTACACCTGACTCGACCTTCTTGCGTAAGCCAATACATTAGGCCTACAAGTCAACACAGAATAAAATAGATTACCCAATCCTTTTGTTATTCATCATATCTCCCAGAAAAAAACGAAATGTTTTAACGTTATATTCCCTGGTTGTGATGGAATATACCAGTGTGTATACGCCTCCATTACTAGACAGTGTAAATAATAGAAAAGCACCACAGGGGGGGATACACTTGCGTCCGAGAAGAAAGGGGTCTGGTGGTTAGCTCCGTGCAGTTAGCATCACTAGCATGACATGTCTGAAAATGTGGGGTTATGATGAACTGCGGCTAGAGCCGTTTTCTGACGATTACGAGCTATTCTCTCCCACTCAGTGCGTCCATCCATCCTGGCCAGTTAGAGCGGATAGTCAGCATGGTGCCAGACAGATAGGTACTTGGCAAAATACCGGCGCTGTGTATGTCATCTTAACCAGGTGCCCGGCTCTTCTCGCCTGTCCGGCAGGCCCTGCCCCCCTGCTACACCTGTTATCACTTTGAGGCCCTCCCCACAAGTAGCAGGGGTCAGCCAGGTGTGATAACAGCACATAGGGTTTCAGTCAGAGGTCGCCGCTTACCTGAAACCTGAGCAGTCGTCAGTCGGCGTGTAGCTCTGTCCCTCCCAGCAGGAGCTGCTCGCGTACTGCTAGCGAGCAGCTCCTCTGTTGCCCCTACTTCTAGGGAAACATTTGGACTGGGCCTGAAGGAAGAACCCATCCTACAATACGCATAAGCTTCATGTGCTAAAATAACATTTGAAATTTATAAATATTGAGCTTGGGCTTGGAGACTCTTGGTATATTGATATCCATTGTGTCCAGGCAACCACAGTAGGCCTATAGTTCAAAAAGATACAGATTTGGAGATGCCAAATCAATTTTATTCAAGAAGAGAACAGGAGAACCAACACCCACAGTCCTTATAGTCAATTATATGTATTCTCAATCTGACAATAATGATGTTTCCAGGACGTTTGAGAAATGCAATTATTCCCCGGCAGTAACGACACGGTTGGCATCTTTTTATGTACTCTCTGGAATGAGGGAAATATGAATGTGTCTGTCGAGTCTATCAGGCACAAAATATTTCACTTGCTACACCCTTAAAATCTAACGTATTGCAATGTGTCACAGGACGCAGCAACACAGGTGCAAACCCTTAAACGTCTTTATTGCCCATGCATATGTTACTGACCCGTGATTATTGCCAGAACACTTTTTATCTATGTTTTTATTTCATACGTTCACACTCCCTCTGATCTGCTCGTGGAATGTTAAAGTATTTTTCTTGGCCTGACATGGAATAGGGAGAGAGCAAGTAAGACTCGGAGCGGCTGGTAGAGGTTTCAAGGAATAGAAAGGGCCAGGTTGGAAGAGGGTGGGGGTAGCTCCATCACTCTTACCTCGTCAAACTCTCATCACCCGATAATGCTAACTAGGGGCACATGGAGCCCCTCCGCCCCCTCCTCCTGCACCCCCTGTACTAACACGGCCTCGGGGCCTCACCTGGGTCTCAGAAGAAGTACAGCCGTAGTACGCCTACCTCACGTTTAACTCACCACCTTAAAGGTGACGTAATGATAATGAATTGCCTCTTGCAAGGTGTGCCCCAGACGTGTGCTTGAAGGAGTGTCTATACGTATACGTCCAAATCTATATATTTTTATTCGAGTAAAATGAAATGTGATATCTGAAAAGATGTTTTTGATGTATGTGCTTTGTCCCAGGAGTCCCATTGTCATAAAAGAAATCATTTCAATACCCCGGAAGAACACCGCCACATCCAAGTTTAACATAGGTTACTTATTGAATATGTTTATAATGATGGTAAAAGGCTTGGATACTTATCAAAATCGTGGTATTAAAAAAGGTTCCTCCACTGCTACATGCACATGTATAGAGCCGCAACTAGCAGAGTTTTCACACATAAAAACTCAAAGAAAGCAGTTAATTTTTGATAGACAAAATACCTTGCCTTGAATTAAAGCTATGCCTGCTCTCCTTGTACATGTTCAAGCTTAAAAAAAACATCCATGAAAATGAAATGTGCGTATCCCTGGGCCCTACTGCGGCCCCTCAGCCCTGCATTGCTGATCAGACTGCTGTATAGGCTGCCTGAGTGCGTGGAGCCCTGGGTGCACCGCGGTGGCCGAGTCATCACACAGGAGGAGGTGTGTTTGGTCTACCGTCACCTGCAGCGGCATCCTCCAGGGTCTATGTCCTGTTTACATGCCCACCATACACCAGCCCCACATATATACACAAACCCCTGCAAGATCGGCGACTGGGGATTGTATAGAATGGTATAGAGAAGGATTTTAGAGGAGGGGGACACATTAGATGGTTTAGCTATATGGTCTATCCTAATTCCACGTATTGCTTAGAAGCTCTGGCACAGAGAAAACATTATTCTTGCATTTAGATGCGGTCGATGATGAATTTGTAAGGAAAAAAAACTTATATTGTAGGGATAGTATTTCATGTCAATATTTATACATTGAGCCATCATTTACTTTAGCCTGCTTCATGTATTAAGATGTTGATAATGGTATAGGAAAAAGAGGGTAGTGCTTTATTACACCAACTCTAAATGATGGATAAGATAAATATTGCTTAACCGAACCTCAGCCATAATACTCATAAAAAGAAAATCAGTACGATAGGGTGTCTCAATATATAATTTGTGATAGATGCACAATATAAAAAGACCAATAAACCCATGCAGGTAATACCAAAGGGTGCATAGCCAACGAATGAACAAGCACAGTTCTTTTTACAGTTTTTATCTAATATTGTTCTGTGCTAACAGGGAAAACAATCGCGGACAGTTACTATATCTCATATTTAGGTTTGATGACAGCGCTGATAACAGATATGGTCAGACAATATTGGAGAGACGTGATCAAGTTCTGAATGGACTAGTTGAATACCCCGATGCCGATGCCGGAGACGGGAGCTGCTCGTCCCCTCATGCCGCAGCTGGTCGGGCTGAACGCCAAGCGTCCCTGAAAGTTGAGCTGCTCGCCTGTCTCTATGTAGCGCCTAGCAACATTTAACAGAAGGAAACCCGCACCAGCACCCATCCTCCTTACCCATGCTTGTATTCACAATTTTAATCTGAGACTAGAATAAGACACTCTTTATTGAGCTCTTATATTCATCTGCTCTATATAAGAAGCGTGCATGTCTCCCCACCTGTCCTTTCCAAATAGCCATTTGTTTGCATCCTCTGCTATTTATCGTGTCTAGCTTGCCGGTTACCCTTCCTGAGGTGGCAGATGAACTTTAGACTCCACATGATTCATCTGACCGTACACGCTCCACATCTGCTCGCACTTTCCCTCCTTACACAACGCCGACCCATCTCAGATACTTCGGAGTGCACATGCCCATGACCGTGAAGATATATCTGTGCATTAGCTGATATGAGAGCAGATGTTTATGGAGACGATGTGAGACAAGTAGGTTCTGAGAGGTTATACGGGCAGCCCATTGAATTGATAGAATTATGCTGATCCCAATTCTGTTTGCGTTTTCCATCACTTGCCGATAGTGGGATTACATATTAGGGCAAGTCAAAAGCCAAATCGTGGGTCTTGACACCCATTCACCATTACTTACTTAAAATTTGATATCACGCCACGCAGGAACTCGAATGTCGTGTAAACGTCGATTTTTTCTTTATAACATAGATGTCAAAATGGCAGTATCAACATTTTTTCGGTGTTTTTTAACAGCCTTCGTCAGGATGCCATCTCATTTGTTTGACTTTCAAATGACCATCCCTTTTACGTTTGTCCTAAGACCATCATATCGTGTTTCAATTCTTGTTGATATATTCATATACATATTTCATCATTATTGTTTTATTGCACAATATCGTTCATACAGTATACATGGCAGGATAGATAAATATGACTAATATAAACTACACTAGCAAAAATGTTATAAGTAACTTATTGACAAAAACAATATTGCATTGCCATACTCAACAGGCTTTGTTAGAATGAATAAATATGAGAAAATACCAGTAAAAAAAAATCAGTCACACCAATCCTTTCTTTGCATAAGGAATTTGCCGTATATAGAAAAGACATGACTACATTTGTAATATCAGTATTAGCACCAATAATGAGTTCACAAATATCTGTTCAGGGTTGAAAGACACTACATGTATGTGATTTTTTATATGTTGAAATGTTTCCTTACATAGTTCCTCATACAATGGACAAACCAGCATAAAAATTTAATGTTGTTCTATCTATGGTTGTAAGTAAAATATTTCATCAATCCTTTTATCTGGTCGTATACTTGGATTACAATACCTCCCTCTTTTTTTGGAGACAAAGAAACCTTTGGAGGTCTAGCAGGTTCTAAATTTACTATAAATGCTTATCATGCTGTATTTGATGGGAATCATAGTAGAGTTCGACATGCATTATGCTTTTTACCTCTCTATAAGTTTGTCAACACAGTTACTTGTTCGTTTACAACAGCTATTAGAGGATTATTCCATACTTCATCATACTTGAGAATTCTTAGAGGCTGAGCCACAAAGGTAGCCCAGGAACTCCAACCTCCAAAGGCACTCTTCAGGAGTCTGTCATCAGAACTGGTTACAATTTTTTTTCCAGAACCTATATACTGCAGTGAATGTTAGGCTTGCTCACAAACAATAGCTAGGCTAATCTAATATTCTAAAATCTACTTGCAGATGTGTCACAAAGAAACCCCTCGAGCGTCTTTCAACCATATTGCACGTGCGATAGAGAAAAATATTTTGACTTTCCAAGTAGTCTTCTCCTACTTAGGCTTAAAGGTCAATGGGAGTGGGAACCAGAGACGACAACTATGGGTGTATGGACAATACGGCCTACCACCGAGGGCTCTGCCCTACCCAACCTAACGGGCTCATTTTCCCAACAGGTGTCCCACCATACTTGAAGCCACCCTCCGCACTTGACTGACATTTCAGGTATTTCAGTTTCACGACCTCGGCCGACTACACGGGATTCCCATCAGGGACGTGGCGGTGCCGCCGGTCATAACGCTGACCCCCCAATGACCAGAGTAGAGGGGCGGGCTTCCTCCTATTTCACAACTGACATGACGCCGGCGCCCCAACCCGTCCATTAGGGACGCTCCGCCGTTTCAAAACACACAGCCATGTGGGTTGTCTATGGGCGCCCTGCCCCTCCTTCACTGAGCAGCTCGCGAGCCCCTCATGAGTAACTCAGTATCCTGTACCGAGAGAGGCAGACGCCGATTGAGACGCTGGGGTCCATTGCTGGCGTCTCCATAAACACTGTCACTTTGATATTAGCCGCAGAGAAACCCCAAGGAATCAACTCCACCAGTCTATGTTTCAAAACAAAGCGCTCCCCTTGTAATTGTCTCCAAAGTGCTGGCATGTCAATTGGTTTTGGCATAGTTCATGGAAAGAGGATCTACGTCAGGGATTGGGGATCTGTACTCACGTCACTTATTCCAAAAAGAAACAGCCATGGGGAACCCCCTTCACTTGAAGAGAATTGTTTATTTTTACTTCTGAACAAGTACACTATAGGTCTCAATTGATACATCAAATGTCTCGTTCCAACTGTAGAAACAGAAATTCAATGTCCTAAAATACTAATCTCGCACTGAAATAGGTCCTTACTCCCATTCATAGGAAAAATTACTCAACATTTATGTTGAATAGTATTACAGTTTAAGCTTAGATAATCATGTGTCTGAGCTAGTCTACGTTTTGGCAGACGTCAAATCCAGTTCGGCGCCAAACATTCCTCCTCTTTGGTCTGCATTGTCGGCGCGCGCACGCTACACCAATCATTGTCATGACAGTGCAATGATGTCGCCCAGGAAGCCGTCACCATGGCGACAATGCATTGTCGAGACGTCGTCTACATATGCCCTGCCCATCATGTGCCATTAGTGGTGGGAGAAGGGGTGCGTTTACCCCGACTAATTATCTTATATAGGTGTTACCACTGTGGCCCTGCTGGCGAAGGTGCGGCCTTCATCCATCATTTTGCCCGCAGCCACCTTGGTCCAAGGTGACAGCCCCACTGTCATCTTGATCCTCCCCGGGGAGTTCTATACCGTGGCCGTGTCATACACCACTCCCTCCCTTCTACAAGCTCTAACAGATTAGTCCCTGTCTCAGTGTCAGTTAGGGTAATGTTCTATTAGCTTCCACATCGTCAACGTTAGGGAAATGACTCGGATGGCTGAGCCAATTCCTGTCGCATTTCCTTTGGGATTCTCTTACCTTTGTCGCTTCCTATGAAAGAATCCTGAATTGAATTCACAATGTGTTCTTCGAATTCCGATCTGTGTGTCTATAATGAGATTAGTGCTTAATCTGGTTACCTTGAAGAAAACTGTATTCCCGAACCTAGCAAATATTAACCACAGAGAGGTCCACATGAATGCTGGTCTCTTTAACTGGCATGTTCAAAATAAGCGAACACATAACACGAATTAGTTTTAGGCACACGAGTCACAGTGAAAGATGTTTGAAAATTCCTTAGTGGGATCATAATGGGTATCATTCATTCCATACGCAAACGTTAATGTCTTTTTGCATTCTACAGTAGTGACATGCTGTCCCTGTGTCACACCTTATTTAATCACCCATCGGTATCTTTTCAGCCAAGTTCAGTTTCTTTTCCTGCCTTAATAATCTTTAATAAAGCGGTTTCATAATGCTTTATTTCCATCGCGAGCTCTCATGTATTTACGCAACATTTTGTTGACGGAGGACCTATGGACGCAATGTAACCAATGTAGTCCGACTTCATCATAAAATAATGATGGCACGTCGGGCGATAGAGCCATCAGCGTCGTCGAGCCTACTTGTTCATTTCATTCAGAAGAGCAGTTCAGAAATGCTTTTGGTTGAAAAACATAAGCCGCACCTGGTCCACATCTAACATGTATAGGAACGGCGAGAGGCTATCCATTTACTGGGCCAACGAAATGAGCAGCACCTAGGAAATGGCTGCATGGAACATGGTGGTTGTTTCAACAGTGCACAGAGCAGAGGTAGAGAACATTCCTAGGCAAGATGCGACGTAACGGTGACTGCCTGTGTCACCGTACTTTTTAGCCAGTCTGTTCCTCACCATAATGTAACAATAGTCACATAATTCAGTGACGAAGTCTTGACACAACCTACAGGTAGTACTTTTGTAAAAGACGAGGTCAAGACCAAACCTAAACAGAAGGTTATTGTTTCACTCTTATTACGTAAGGTGAAGACTAAAATAAAAAACTGAAGTACACCATTATTTTTTACGGCGAGGGCCCCTTCCACCCGATAAGGCCATATTTGGCCACCACATGGCTGTTACCCATAAATTGGAACCTAATGTTATGGTTATTTTCTAATTGCAAAATGAGTATTTCACCTACAGTCAAAAGGTAAATATCAAAATATTCCTGATGCTCCAAGGAATCTTCAGCTTTTTATATTATCATTCAAAGATAATTAGTTCTTTTAGAACGGATATTTAAGTACAGGACAACCTGCCCAATTTAGGGCAAATATGGCAAAACGTCGAAATCACCTTCTCAATTGCAATAATTAAGGAATTATATGGAAAAAACATATTTCATATGTAATTTTGTGTGAAAACTTGACTTATATGAAAATTTACAGAGAATTTAATGACATTTACAGAAATAACCAAATTTTCCTGAATGAGGCATTATGGGAAATTTGCAATGGAATGATTTTTCTGGGAAATTCTACGTTTAAGAAAGGTCGTTATGTTACCATGGTTACAGAAAAAATAATATTGAGGGTCAATGGAACATTTGTCATGGATAATGTAGAAAATATCTTTGTTCACCTAATACTTCAAACAGGTAGAGAAATAACCTTCTGAATCAAAAGTTATTGGATTTCTATCATTTTCTATAATTAGATATGCCTTCTTTTCCTTACTAAATATGGTTAAGTTCAAGTTGCCGTAACATGGAAAGTAATATGATAATCAGGACTGGGGTGTTTCTATTATACAAGAGGTAGGGCACTTCATACAACCATATCTTAGCTTCTAAAAGGAATATCTTAAAGAGGTTTGCAGCATTTGAAAGCTTAATTTCTCTTATTTACAGATATTTTCTACCTCATGTTCTCAGGAATAGAGGGTTGAAGGGGTTAAACCAAGCATCAACAGAACATCACGTAAGCTATTTGAAAGTAGTGATATGCCACCACATGCACATAATCATGCCGTAAGAACATCACAGTTTGATGTTGCAGTGTTTGGTTGCGCTGATCATTTGAGGGAACAATCAAAATTACGAAACCAGAATTTACATGAAAACTTAATCTTATATACATATGCACAACGCATGGAACTATATCCACAAAAAGCAAGCTTGAACAATTAATCGAGCTGTTGAATTGATAACTCATTAGAAATAGAATCGGGTCCCTCCCCTAGTTTGATGTAAAGTTTGATTTCGGAAACTAGCATGATAGCGTTTCCTGTTCCACATTTTTCGTAGAAAGCCATTTTCAATCTAGTCGTTTGAAGTGTTTCTCGACACGTTAGATAGGTAACAAAAATCAATTTGTCTTTTGTTCAACTCTCAGAAATCGACAATATACGGGACGACAAAAAGAGAGTCAGCCAATTTTACACTTTGTTGCGATCGAGCTAGTTGAATAATTGACAAAATGCCCTCGGGTTATAATGATATAGGTAACATGCTACCATAGCACCCAGTAGTTGCACGTTAATGCATAATGCGAATGGACTGTATGATGTTTTGGTAGGCCTACCTACCAAGATAATTAGCCCACTATGCTGGCGTTACACAGGCCGTGGAAAAGACCACCCGCATGGAGCACACTTCACCATAACCGTGGTCACGGTACAAGGTGCGTGCCTTAGTCACAGTATTTGAAATCTAAATGTATACTTATAATGCTAAATCTTATTGTAACCTACATGGAAGAGCATTTTGTAATGAATTCGGTTCAATAGATAAAAAAAAACTATAGGCCTAGTTAGTACTCCTATTACACACTAGCCTACTGAGGAGAAATAGTCCACTGATGTAAAATTGAAAACCGTTACCAGACCTCAAAGCAGGGATCATGAAAATAAAGGTCCCTTTAAAGGGCAATAATTTGAAAAATAAAGGTCGGATAAGAAAAAAAAGGTCAGTGAAAAAAATAATGTCATGATGAAATGAGACCGAAACCATATGTTTCGCTGTTTCTTTATGCTTTGGTGCTACTACCTATAAAAGATTCAAAGTTAATTTCACTTTGGGATTGAAATCAACATCCTTTCTAAGGCTGTATAGGCAGGGGTGGGTCATTATGGTTGTTGATCAACTTTTTGTTGGTTTGAATAACACCTTATATATACAAAATAAATTTTGTAGGTAGACTTCTCTTTTCTTGAACCAGATCAGCAATAATTCTTCATTTCAAAACCTCTATTTCTCAGAAACTCCACTTATGCTTTTCAAAAATGCTATCTCAGATGATTAAGTCAGATTTTTTGGAATGCAAAAATGGCATGCTCATTATGCATTTAAATGAGCCATAATCACCAATGAAATGCATCATTTTTCATAGATTCACAAAGATTTCCAGGGTTCAGTCCAGATTCTTCATGAATTATTTGATGTACTTTTTACTAATGTTTATACTTATTGGTCACTTAAAATGAAAAGAAAAAAGGATTTCAAAGGTTACCGAGAGGAAAATAAAGGTGTTAAAGGTCCCAGATGAAAAAAAAGGTTCCATAGGTTTTAAAGGTCCTGCTTTAAGGCCTACGTTACCATTCTCTCTTGCACCTACAGAAACTATCTGGTACATGTAATATAAATTCTCTGACGCTGAGAGTGAACATAGAAATGTTTTCAAGCAGCATACTGTGACCACCAGCAGCAACATTTGTGTACTCACAATGCCATGTTTACATTTGTGTACTACAAAGACTTTGTACATTCTCAACGAGAAACCTGTTTCCCAAATATATGTGTAGAAACTCAGTGAGTGATATACGAGGTGTCATGTCCTTAATAGTTGAAAAACGGAGGATGAAGATTGCCATGATTAGAAGAGACTTTATCACGACAAGAATGCATCATGTCAGCGAAGGCACTTTACCCCACGGAGAGGGGCCCTAGCTCCCGGCACCGCCAGCAGAGGGCAGTATCAGTTCCATCAGATCCTTGCTGTATCCCCATTCCCCACCACTGATTCCCAACAGGTCTGATAGGGGGTCCGCAATGACATCACAGGGACCGATCCTATCTTGACGATAACCTGCAATTGCTGGGGGGTAACCAAAGTTCTCGATGCTATCGGTGCTTTATAATTTGGCGATTGGCTTCCCAAGTTGCCGCCCCTTGACCGTGGAGGAGCTGATGCTGATAAGAATCCCCATGTTTTAGAGATGAATGTGCTTCCCGGGAGCATGGCCACATGTGTTGATGGCCTTACAGTGGTGACCGATCCGCGGGAGCTTAGGACCTTCATTGACCTTGCGATAGTGGACCTACTGCGTCCGTGCTGAGGCTATCAGCCTTATCTGGAACCCAACTTAAGCAGGCCAGCCCCAATCGCCTCGTCAATGTGTGATGTCCAGGAATCAATGCTAGGTCAAGAGAGGGACCTTCCTGACAGAACACTACATCTCCATGGTATTCTCAATGCCCCTGTGGATGTGAAAACTGAAGTATTCGAGAGCGATAACTTTTCAGATATCCATTTCCATTCTGGAAAATGAGGTATTGGTGAAGTACATATGCATTCACTATGCAGTATGCATGATGTGAGCATATAAAACATGTCTATGTTGATGTCAATGTTCAACTCGGTGAAAGCAAATAAATACATCTGTCACAGCAATGATGAATATGCGTTTTATAAGGTATTGATGAACTTAACACCATGTGGAAGAGACAACATGGCCAGCAGCATGGTCAAGAATAATTAGGTATAACACCTCAGGAATAGGTCTATCGTCAAAGACGTTCTTCTCTAAATCACAATTTGAAGCCCTTCGAGAACAATCAATTCTTGTTGTCAACGCTTTTAACATGATAAGCCTCTCAAACTGGAATAAAGTAATACATTATTGATCTTTGATCGCAGCACTTCGTCATGTTATTACAATCCCCTTGACCTTCAGCGGAATGAGGATGCATCTGACCAGTAACAAGAAAGGACAGAAATCTTTAAACATAATCTGATTCATGAGGAAAGTCGTGAACCCAATTCTTGTTGAAATTCGAATGGAAATTTAGATTGTCATGGATTAGTTTTGTCCCCTTTTCCAGTGAGGAGGGGGAAACTGAATTTATCTTACTAATGCGCTTCTGGCATTAAGCATAGATGCCATATTGGTTGGGATTCAGCAAATTATTATTAGCTTTTTCTGGTATATTAGGTAACAATTTAACCAATAAACTGCACCTTCATACACTCAATCTTTATGCAGACCTTTGGACATATCTGCAGACAAATACCTTTAAACTATATCCTGTATTATATGTGCCTATCAAAATTGGGCTGATTACGAATCTAGCAATCTACACTTTCTCAAGGTGCATCTTGGAGCTATTCTACTTTTTAATCTCAGTATATTAATGTTTATGCATCAAGAATGCATCCTACTAGTTATTTCCAGACTCAATCATCATAGTGGACCCAGATGCCTCGAACAAAGACTTCCGATGACACCGTGTCTAGACATGATAATACATCCTTTTCACACAAGGCCAGGAGCTCTTGGTGCGTCCGTTTGCCTTTCGCCGATGGAGCCAGGTTGCTTTCATCACTGGGCCTGGTAGGATGGTCAACTGACCAATCTGATGGCGCCCCCTGACCAGTTCCATTTGATCTTGGTAAAGATGTGGCTGGGGTCAGTGAGAGGATGCAGACGCCAAACAAATCTTGTAGTCATGCCCCTTCCATTGGGCATATCCATTTCCTGGCGTTTGGCTAGATATCTACGCGTATAGCGAATGAATAACATTGCTATAAAGTGTGATGTTAAGGGAAATTGTTATAAAAACACCTAACAAGAAGACAATTATGGCTTATATAATTAAAGTTTGATTACATCCGCGTTCAAAACTGATATCGATAGATAGAAGAGCGTACAGCCAAATAAAAACACGAGCATTCACAGCATGCTGCGCTGCGCCATAATAATACTACATTATTACAATGTATCCAAAACTTTGTATAAAGTTTCCGGGCCTAAAATGTGTTATTATCTATGATAATATCTGATGTGCCCTTAGGCCCAGTCTGATCTCATCACTTGTACCTGATGTCTTATTAAAAAATGACAGCGGGTGGCGGAGCGCCGGGAGCGATTTCTTTCACGTCAAGAAGCTAATCTATGCATCGACCGCAATTCGGGGAAATAGCGCTCCTCTTACTTATCTATAATTAGTGGGGAATGTTTGTGTCCTTTCCTACACCATTTTCTACTGTCAAGGTAAGAAATCAAACTTTATCTCAGGGGACGTTTTCCTCTCACGTGACATCTTCCCGCCAAATTACCTGGTGAAGGGTATCTGGCCTAAGACATGGGAACCCGACCCCACCCTGGGTATTACTTCACCGAGATAATGCCATATAGCACTAGGAGTTGTATCTAATCTTGGCAGGCAGGTGTAGATTACCCTGGATTGAGCGCGTGAGCGTATTATCTGGCCGCCATTAGGCAGATGGGTGACAGAATGACGTGGTCTGGTGTCCTTATACTGTTTCCTATGTGGTAGAGCACAAGCCGTCTTCCGCAGCATATATATATAAGTCCACTGCGCCAAAGTCCATATTATGTACACTGTATCTGATCATACATCGAAATGAGCTGCGCAGGCACCAACCTTTCGTTGGAACCTGAGGTGCCATTAGCCCAGAGGTGTTATGTAATCTATATGGGAAGCAGCATTATAAGCTCACTCCTCATGTTTTCTCGTGGAAACTTTTCAAGTTAATTTGGCTACACAAGTGCATGGACGTTACATTAATTGCTTTGTAAAAATCACTTGCCATGGACATCTTTCCGTATGGACGTGATTTGATGACAATTTCAAAATAATAATCATGAAGTGGCTGTTAGTATTATTGGAATTAAACTCTTAGAAGCTATGATTGGTCAGTCTTTTTAGTCAGTGAAATGTCAAACTGCTTCATATTAAAAATCAGCTCTCATTCATAAATGATAATACTCAATGAAACCATTTTCCAACAGACAAGCCCATTTATCGCTACTTTATTCTCCCTTTTCCGATACATTAAACTGTCGTCGAGATTCAAAACCGAAATATTCTCTGAGTCACCCTTTAACAAGTCTCCGAAAAGAAACGCTCCGTCTTAAAAGATCCGCATCAAACCGCTAAGGATTATGTGTGAAATAAGACTTTTTCACCGATGACAAACAGGAATCAGTAACAGTTCTGCCCTGATATTTTCTCTGCTTTTCTGTTATTCTTAGCTCCCCTTGTGTTACGATGCGGGTGTCTGGGGTCACCTCTAGCTTCTCCCAACACTAACTCGCCGTGTCGAGCTTTCATCAGCCTCTCGGAACGAGCAGCTCTGTGAAATCTGTTACGGCTCATCACATGAGTCTGCCGCACACCTTGAGAGCTCATGCTCCGCCCTCTGATTATACACTCTCTACCTGCTCTTGGGAGCGTACCTTCCTAAAACCAAGATGTGTATGCATATCAAGCTGCATAGTTACATCATGTGCTGTGTTATATAGCAATCAAAATTGTACTGTGTACAGACAATACCCTATGTATGTTCTTTTAGTTCGTTTCTCTCAAGCATGTGTCAGATATATGAATAATTTATGGTGCAAAGGTTTTGAAGCGCGGATATATGTATTAATAGTTAACTCCTCCAGTGAGCACACCGCTGGGTTATCCCACCAGGGTGTTCCCCATGCCCACCGCATCCTGGAGGAGGATTTAAGTAGTGGGCGGCGCCAGCCCTTCGGACTCTGCCCACCCATCAAATACATCATGGTCAGTCACCAACTGCAGGCTGCCAGTCAGCGATCTGTCGGCAATAGATCACGACCTGCTCGTGCGAGCTGCTCCATGTCCGACTTGTATGTTGGTACCTCAGCCAGGGTCACAAAGTAACTCAAGGAACAAGACCCTTTTTGCCTCCAGAAAAAAGGGAGGCGGTCTAAAATTGAGGGTAACGACAAATCTTCTGTAAAAAGCTCAGACAGATTCTTATTTGTCAAGTGTATATTTGTGTCGTAAGATCAGGGACATTCTTATTTATCGAGAATGTATTTGTGTTTTATAAGTCTGTCAACGTAAATCAACTTATTGGTAAGTTTACGAGTGATGAAATAAGAAAGAAATGAATAAGGCCGAAATACAGACCTATATTGTGATAAATGAACTGTGAAATTGTCTGGGTTTCACTCCATCAATATGAATATTAAAATCCATTATTTTCCTGACATCAAAGCACAGGAAGCCGGATACATAACACTCACTAACGTTTATGAAATAAGCGCCAGCCGCAGACCTGAACACCTGTCCACTGTTTATCAACTTCAACTGCCAAAAGGAGTACCTGCTTAACGCCTACTTTCTGAAAATATTTTTGTTTTGCTTATCGACATCAATCACTGTAAGTAGTTGAATGGTCTATAACGTGTACCCTGGAATGGCGCCAGAAAAAAGAACCGTCCATTTAACACGACAGTATATTGGAAATGGATACACGAGGGCAGGCAGATACTGATAAAGAAATGGGTATCACTGTTAAGGATTTTTTTTTGTAATATGAGGAGAAAAATGTTCAAGAAAAAGCGCACCGCAAGAAAAGTACGTTTCGGTCTTTGTTTTCTCTTCTTTTTTTGGCTTCATTGATAAGAAAAATAACGTGCCTTCTCTTTTATCCAAGATAGTGAATGGCATTTCAATTGGACTTGAAAAACTAACTTCATCGCATGTCTGTTAGCGAATCGTTAGAATCGCTGCTTGTAACCAAATCCGACAGGTTTGTTTCGACTTTTCCTTGAGACCACACTGCTTGGTTATTTATAGTCAGGGTCAAGCCGAAGGTGGACACACAAAGTTCAGCCTCAGTTTCCTTGCGGGTCCTGTCTCCACAGTCAGGACTCTGATATGGAAATGTGAACTAACCATCCAACTGATTATCCTGGTCCTTTAAGAAATTGCCCGAATCCCTTGTGCGGTTCACCTTCTCCATAAATAATTGCCATGGGCTGCGTTTACTTCGCATGGGTATAACTATTCAAATAAATGGATGGTTTAATATTTTCTCACATATGCAGCCCAGTTCAAAAGCCGTCGTCTCGTCGCCCTGTGACCCACATGCCCACATGACCATGCCCTGTGTCTACCTACAGGGGTCAGAGCTAACCCACCCTCATGAACTTGTCTGATTGCCTTCTCTACCCTGAAACCAACCTCCTAGCCGTCACAGACAATAAGCTGCCGAGCAGCTCACACATACCCGTCTGGTTTGGGTTTGGGCTGCTCGTGGGGTCTGCGAGCTGCTCCTGGAGGTCTTTGATGGTCAGCAATGATTTAACTGCCGGAACCTCGGCGCCAGCTCACGTCAGGCATTAGTGAGTGTGGACGTCTTACGTTTATCACGTACGTCCCACAGAATCCTGGTTTCATATCGCTTTTCAAATTGGTTTGAATTGGCCATAGCTGAGATTCGGTCTATCATCAAAGCGATGTTAGCAGGATGACCACTCCGCATATCTTAGGGATACGTCATTCAATTTGCGTTTGGGAAATCGATTCAGAATCCATGATGGAACTGAGCTTACCGGAGTCCTGAAAAAGTTTACCGTTTCAATTATTTCCCGTAATGCCATATCACTCGATAGGGAATATCAATTCGAAGTCACGAACTAGTGAGCTCTGGGATATAACTGAAATCCATTGGAATCCATCATGTCACGAGCATGGGTGCCAGAGCGGCCACCCAGGTCTGAACTCCAGTTTTACTGACCTTTAGTCAACAGCCTGTCTAGACCTAGATGGACCCTGATTTATTAATGCCCTGGGGTCTATCTTCCCTGTCAGAGACTATATACTTTATGATGGTCCTCAAAGAGATAGTAACGTGTCAAGTGTAAAGCTGTCGATGCTGTAGGTCTGCCGATGTTTGGTCTAACCACAGAGCTGTTGTTCTAACTTGTCATAACAGACCAGGTATAAAACATCCGCAGGTATAAACGAATGTCTTCTCCAACCTTAACTACAATCACTTATGGGATGGAAGCCGGGTTGGTAGGTACTAAATGGGTGGGTACTGTACCTATAGAGGACTCGGGGATCGTGGCTTTAGAAAAAAAATAGGGGGGGAAATGGAAGCGTAGTAAATTAATTATGTAAAAATGATAAACGGTGCTCTGCAGTTAGACTGCAACCGCACTAATAATTATGTGTAAGTATTTCTAATATGCTGGTCCAGAAAAGTACGAGCGTTAAGGTTGTAGCACTGTAGCGTATGAAAAGTTTAGTTGTTTGAAGTTGCCTATCAGGCTTAACTTGTTTTCTTCTTTTTTTTTATTTCATTCACACCATCGAATATGATTTAGATGTTCACATTTGATGTGACAAGCAATTCCAGACTTATTTTCACGTGATGCATAGGATTCTAGAGTGAAAGTACTATGTTATATTATTGTTAGTAAGGCTGTGACACATTTGACTACATCACAAGCAACCGGCACGATCTGTCTTCTTCAGATCGCATTAATCATAAACAATATGAAATCCATTACATGTCTATCGGCCAGATAACTGTTAGAGTGTCCTGGAATAGGGTATGCGGAATTGGTTTTTCTTTTCTCGTTGCTCTTGTAGGCTGCAAGAATTACATTGTATTTTCAACTGGCCCGACCCTGTTTTCACTGTCTTAGGCGCACCAGAGGTTAATATTACAGACTTGGAAGAGCAATTATAAACTTAGAATTGACCGATAATTATGGTGCGTATGGTAATAAAATACAAAATACATCATGTTGCTTTTTTTTAAATTATGTTGCATTCATGTTAATTAGTAATACTATAATGCAGACAAAGCCGAATAAAAAGCTAACATTAACACCTTCACACAAATTCATGCTACACAGTCAATATATCGCAGTACCACCTAAACGGTTTGATAAACACAGATATCGACCCCAAATCCACGCTTATGAACATACGGATATCACAAAAAGTGTGTAGCTTTCATTGCAAACACTCTTGTGTTTATCTGACCCATTTATTAATATATTTCTGTCTCTGTTGATTTGTAGTTTATGGCACTGAAAAATGTCACTTAATGCAGGATTGGCTGGAGATTTGCTGTAATGGGATCATGTAATATGGTTATCTGGCTTCTGTCAGAAGGAACTGATTGCTCCATGTGTACAGTGTAAAGAGTGAGAAGATAAGGAGTCCGGTTTCAATCCGCAAGAGCGACATCGCCAACTTATCATAGGGCTCCCGCGTCTCGGGGTCACGCGCCTTTCGCTCCTCCAGGTGCACTCGCTCCAGGGGGGAACCCACGGAGCAAACAGGTATAAAAACACTCCAATGTCCCATCTCTCCTGCCTGTATCTTATTCCCTCCTATTTTCCCCCTTCTGCACGCACGGGCACGCCTACACACTTGATCCCGCCCCTCCTGGCCAATCCATTCCACGCCTGGCACACCTCCGGTTTCACCTGGAGGAGCAATTTAATCGAATATTAAAAAGATGTACGACTCACCTTTGTCTGAGGGATAAAACAGGTACAGGTGGGTGGCAAGGTGGGTTGAGAGTCCGGAATTGAAAGGTGGAAGGACAGAGGGCCGCGTAGATGGAGGGCGCGTGCCGGCTTCTCTCCTGGGTCCTCTGGGAGAGACAATTATCACAGATTAGGGTGCGCCTGAGGGAGCTAATCCAGTGTGAGGGGAGAGTCCGTGAGCCTCTCTGAGCTGCTCTGAGTCGCTACCATAGCCTCCAGGGACGAGAGGGGTGCTTCCTCGGCTGAGTTGCTCAAGGACCAGACCAAGTGCTCTACTGGTACTGGGAGCTTAGGGGCGGGTCCAACGGTCAGGGAGCAGAGTGAGTGACAGGTGCACGCGTGGGGAAGGGTTTGGGTAGAAGGGGGGAAGGGTAAGCATGTGGTATGGGGTCAAATTTAGCCAGAATCTCAGGATTTCTTTTGAAGCTCATAGAGTGTTTGTGAACAACCAAAAGAAAAACAAATAAAAAGGCAGACCGGCTGGAAATATAGCATCTGACCGATGTGTGTATTCTGCGAGATTATTAGATGAAGGATGTGATAGAGCGATTGTGATGGAGTGCCTGTGATCGCGTTAGGCATCGAGTGAGGGATGGAACCTCCAAGAAGGGGTGGGTGAGTGAGCGGGTCTGTGCCCGGGCACGGACACTGTGAGATGTATGGCCCCACTCCCTGACTCTGATGTCGTTTGGGACGGACCCAGTCCTCTTGGTGAAAGGTACTGCTACCTCCAAAGGCAAGAGAGAAAAATAAATAAAAAAGTCAAGCGACTTTTGGGGCTCAGCGAAATAGACGCACACAGCAGACCAAAGAACGGTGTGTATTTGACACACACAAGACTAGATTCGGAATAAAAGTCGTGCATTAACAGAACTTAAACCTATACTCTCGTCCATAATCGAACTGTTCTCATATCTTTTGTGAGTACCAGCTATAGTACATTCACAAGAAGTATGCTCCGAGATAATACAATATTGATATGCATTGTTAAAAGCTAACTAACATCCGAGTAACTGCCTAGGGGTAGACTATGGGTCTGAGTTGGACCACTCACTCCGACAGCGCAACCTCCCTCTCCTTCTTTCTCCTGGCCCTCTCCCGGGTTAGAACTCGTTCCCATCCCTATTTTCTATCTTTTGTATATACAAAAGTGTTTCCCGTTTGTCAAGTTCCCATCTTAGTGTTCCTAATACCACGTAATTGTTCATATAAAAAAAGAACGCAGGATCCAAGCCCCTCACAGATCTCACCAGAGTACCCAGAGCGGGACCCAGAGGTTTCCTCTATGAGATGCATGCGCACGCCCAGGATAGATCCGGGTTGGGTAACACTGGCTCCTAAAGGGGCAATACGGGGGGCAGACAGTTGGGGCACAACATTAATCCAGCAATAACTTTTCAAGATGCAATTCTGGCTGCCCCTATGCTTTAGATATTCGTATAAGGTTCATATAGATAGTCATCTGCAATATTCTTACTGTTGGTTTTACCTAATACGTATTTTAAAAGGTGACCATGGATGGTCCTCTTCGTTCATCTGGATCCTTGTATCCAGAGGCACATCACTAGTTGTCTTTATCTTCACGCCTCACTAATTGACAATCGGTTAAATTAGTACATTCACCGCACTGGTGTTTCATTTCCCAATGTACTTAGTTCAGATTTGCATTACGCTTTTATTCATAATCTATGTATTGTTATTGATTACTAGAATCAACATATATAACATTTCTATCTATTTCCAACCATATCAGCTACCTTTCACAATATAATTTCTTTTGGGGGTTATCCTCATTGGTACCTCTCAACATGACCCTATGTTTCAAACATCCACTCTAAATTGCATATTAGCTTAAATAAACAGCCTAAATGCATTACTCAAGTAACATTGTGACAAAAGCAATCACAACCCAGTTACAGAGACGCATTTCCGACGATCGACAGACCAGCTGGCTCTGTGACAACTGACACGCATGATTAGGAACAGGCCGTCCGTTGGAGAGGTATGGCCTGACCTAAGCTTGACCGAAAATGGCAGGGTCAGGGATCATGGGAAGCATGTTTACAGCATGAGAACCGTGTTTTCCCTGTGAAAGGTATACTCATACTCTGTCTTATCTTACTGGAAAAGTGTTACTTGGCAAGGAGAACACTTGCACGCGCATGTCAAGTTTCTTTTGTTGTTCGGATTCCTCAAGTGTTAAACTATTTCACTGATATCAATATCCAACCTCAAATTACTCTTTAAGTTTATACGGCTCGCAAAAAAACAAACATTTTAACCGAATAAGATTTATTGTGTTTGTCTTTATTACACTTCTATCAACTATATATATGTATGCCTATGATTTTGTGAGCTATCCTAATGCTACTTTTTGCGTTATGGTAATTCTGTATCCAACCAGAATCGGAAAAAATAGTATGACAGCCAGAACAGTCTGTGCTTTATGTTTAGATGTTTGTATTTTGTTGTTGCGCGGCTGTCATCTTAGTCTCCTTTCGTTCGGCTGAACGCCAACTTAGGCTATCAACAAGGGTATTGTCTGAGCATCATTGGTTGATAGGGTATAATGTAGAATGCACAGGGTTGCGTCCAAGAGATGATGATTGAGTATTTTACCCTGTATACGGAAACCCCCTTGTCGAAATCCTGGATCCGCCCTGCATCCCTGCCATGTATACAATAAAAGGTTTTTCTTTGACCAATTTGTGGGGGTGGGGGCTATGAGGAGGGGTAGCTTCGTATTCAAAAGGTCAATCCCGAATGTAATGGAAACAAAAAGAGCATTGAAGTATCTTTTGCCAAGTCCAAAATTGGTAGATTACCTTTAAAAAATCGTGTCATTAAAAATGTGAATATGAATAGTTGCATATCCTTTTGACCATTTTTTTTCACCCTGAAAACAAAAATTCTAGCCATTAGTTCCTACATTACAAAGTATTCGCACGCAACCCTTAATAATCCATGTATGAACCCTGAACCTCTGTTACTGGTATTCCTCTTCCCTTGAGGCAATAACCGTGATTGTGACTTGTCCCTCATCCCTCTAACGTAAATCCCGGATATGCCATGCCAGCAACAAGTTATGATTGTTCTGATTGCAGCAGCAAACCGCGCCAGTAATTGACAGTTTTATGCCCGCGGTGGGGGCGGGCAGGGAATGGAGGGGAGAGGGGTTGGGGGACCTGCTGCTCAGTCTGATGCACTAAACCCTTAGTTAGCATGGCATTCCTGACGGTTAGTGACGTAGAATCAGCCTCTTCTGATGGTAAATACCTCTTTCTTTGTGAGGGCCCACCCTTCATTGCAGCAAGAAAATAAAGTTTGAACTCGCCATAACCTTGCCAGGGGTCACCGTTAACATCTTGATGCTCCATGATTAAAGTCCCTGTCAACTGGGTCCGTCGGTTTCAAGCGAACCCCTCAGAGCTGGGCGTTCTGTCAAAAGGGGAAACAAACAATGGGTATCATTTATCAGTGATGTATTCTCCGGCGGAGGAAGCAGTGATACATTTATGTTCACCCTTCCGAGCAGGAATTACGGAGCTCCACCATTTGTTCTTCGTTTCCATGCCATTCGTGCTTCCGATGTTGCCAATAGATGGCGCGTCGGGCGGGTCCACCAGAGGGGGCTGCGAGGTGACCCGTGACCCCTGCGCAGTCGGGGTTGGGGCAGGGGGGAGGTTGTAGGAGACTGGGTAGGGGGCAGGGGAGAAGGACGATGGAGGCGTCACGTGCAGGCTACAGGAAGCTGTCCCTCCCGGTCGTGGTGCGCCCCTTTTCTAGGCTGGTTAATGAACTCGCAGAGGTCAATTCATTGCCGAGCAGCTCTGAGCGGCGGTTGGCCCCCAGGACCGACCACGTGACATGCGCGCGTCGGACGTCACAACGTCCCTGACACCCGGAACATGAATCATGCCCCGCGCGTGCGCACTGCCAACAATCCGACAGATGCTCAATTATCCGACAGACAGTGTATCCTGAAGTTACCTTATTTCACCTTCGCTTATGTCCATACTCAAATCTCCTGGTATATTTGCTTAAATTTCCCATTTCCCTAACCTCGTTACCTTTCCTCATTTTCTATAGTCTTCGATTGCACATCTTTCTGTCTTATTACTTATTTTTTTCAGCGTTATCTAAGAATAATGCAAGGCGGCTGGGGAACTTTTTATTCTTCCCAGAAGTCATCACACCCTAATATATATACCAGGGTACCAACCAAAACTCCATTTTCAGATTCCCTGTGTTTTCCCTGAGATTTCACTGTCCCACGGCAATTTTTCCCTGTGTCATATCCATCAAGATTTTCAAAATTAAAAGCCTCAACGTGCAGAAAAAATTTGGACAACCCAACAACAAAAAGTCAAATCCCTTATATCTTATATCTTGAGAATCAGGAATTTTAGAACCTGGCCAAATGAAATTCCCTGTGTTTTCCCTGTGTTTTGGCAAAATTTCAAAATTTCCTGTGTTTTCCCTGTCAGGGAATTTTTTTTGACATTTTCCCTGTTTTCCCTGTGTGGTTGGTACCCTGATATACACAATATTATGACTGTTTGGGTAAGAATCAATAGGCGTGACCATGCAGTCAGTGGTTGGTATAAACCGATTACTGGCCCTTATGAGCATTTAGGCCTATAACATGTTTTAGAGTCCCTTCTAATTCATAAGCTGTTTTATCCTTCTTTAGAACATACTTATAATATACATGTGCACACTTTACCGATGTTATGTCTTGATTCTCTAGTCCTCTTATCTCATCCCCTACCCTCACCGATGATGCTGTTCGTCCTTATGTGCGTCTTATGCTCAGTAAATCGTTAAACGTTGCTTTTGTCACAGTCGACACAAAAATAGCCTCAAGGAGGCTCTCATTACAAGTGACTGAGGACCGATACCCAACCCGCAAAATAACTGAAATACAATAGGGCCGATCTGTTTGTCGAAGGTAATACACATCGGCCTGCAAGAGTCGGACATTAGACTATCTTAATCCCCAAGTGACCGTTCGGTTTTGCCATTTCTCATTTCTTCACAAAACCCTGATCACCCCAATGCCCTCTAGTCCGACACCAAAAGCCGCCCATCCAGAATACAGATTATTGATGCAGGTGATATGAGCATGGCCGTGTACAACTTCAATAACAGTTGTCAAGCAGACTTGAACCAGTGAAATATTATTATCATTTTGTCATCTTGGCTATGTGAAGGTTTTTGCCAAAGGTGCAAGTACATGCACCTCCATAATATGGGAGTCCTCCCAATTTACAAAAAATAATTGACTGAATATCCAACTATTTAGTTAATCATCTACTCTTGAACTCTGTGTTTTTTTTGTAATGCACCAGACAATAGTTTTTTTTTCTTTCCGTTTCAACATGAAAGTGATATGGCTATTCTTCCTTCAACACAATTATAGATCAAGCATAATTATGCACACATAATAATAATTATATACATTCAACGCGTGTTTAATAAAACACATACCATTGTCTCTTGTGGAAAATGTTTTGCTGAGGTATCCGTATGCATTTCGATTTAAGTGTGCTGTAACACAAACAAATTCTAGAGAGAGAAATCAAATCTGAGTAAATGAAAGCGGAGAGGAATGAGTCGCTCATATTCAGTAATATTTTGCAGGTTGCCTCCAGAGGCACTCGCGTAAACAAAGCCGCGGGAAGGAGGTTGGTTGAATTTCATCTGACACCCAGCACTGAAATATTTACACCGCCGACCAGAGTTACAGAATAAAATGAAATAAAGAGTTGCAGTGGGGGAATACCAATGTCAACTTGATTGCGAGAGATGGTACAAGCAAGAGCGGTGAGACAAGACGCGCGAAATTCGCTTCACATGAGGCCTACCTCCCAGGGTGAGAATTCTGGGCGTAATGTGACTGTGGGGAGATGCCACCTAACAATAGTCACCGCCTGAGTAATGACGGCAAGGTGCGGTTTTCACCCCCTGACGCCTGTATCATAATACTTGGATGATAGCGCCATGCCGTCATATCAGAAACAAGGCAATGTGGCACTTAAGGGGGTATTCCACTACACGACATGGGCTACGATATCAGTGTGATATGACAATATTACAGACAAATACGCATATGGGCATAATAAAATGATTAAAAATAGGCAATTTGGAGCATGTACTGTATGTTTAATACAGAATTGTATCTGTATTATGTGCAATTTCCTTGCGACATCGTCATATCGCAGCCCATGTCGTGTAGTGGAATACCCCCTTGAGGAGCAGGCATAGTGATGTGTTGGCCGGGTCTGGTGTGCTCCGCCGGGTGTACCGACATACAGTACAAGCCATACCTCTACTATATCTACTGTCCATATTATGTCTTCTTCCCATCTATGTTTGCTAGGTTATTATACTTTGTGAACGGGTTTACCGTTTCTCTTCAAATGGCAGACCTAGGTATAATGCAGTGGCGGATTTATATTGGGCGCAGGGGGCACGCCCCTAATATTTTTGGCTAAATAATAACTTTTTTCATATAAAATTCTCTGATTGGAGGGTCAGGGCGAAATTTTTACAAAAGCAACCCCCCCCCCCTTGAGAATTCTGGATCCCCTGAATAGATTGGTGAAATGTATCATGAATGAGACCAAGCAAAAGGCTACAAAATAATTGCATTGATTATTCAAATATAGTCGTCCGTGATTCTGTCGTATATACTGCGAATCTGCTAAAAATAAAAAAAATAAAAAAAAATAGCTGTCAATATCGAACCCGCATACTGCAAAAGTATGATATAAAAGTATGATTCGCATCTTCATATGGAAGCTGTTAAACTTAAACTTCTAGCATGGGGTCAGCGCTACCTCTTCTCGTTCGGAAAATGGACGCAGAAAAAACTATCGCATAAATCACCAATCTCCCCTCCCCATCCCCCTGACCTATGATCACGGGCCATAACATATTGATAACGCTCTCTAAACGACTGGCCTGGCAGTATTTCGGCCAGCTCGAACCCTGCAGGGCGCCGCGCCCGCTGATGACTTCCGCTTCTCGTTCCGTCCCAACATTCCCTGCGTCATTATGCGAACAGGAAGTCCAGTTGCAGCTCTAGCCGCCATTAGCAAGCGCTGGCTTAATCCCATGTAGAATAGCATTCACCTTCGGGAAGGAGACTAGGGCTTCAGAGCAAAGGGCCACCTTGTAAAATATTATCCTGATATAAGTATCGAGGAAACTATACGAGAAAAATCGATAAGTTCGATATCTTATCAATCGTTTCTGAATAAGTCTAAGAGTTTATGTACTTATATAGATAAATTGCACATATCGCAACATTTTGTCCGATTCTACTAGGAGATGCATACATGCAATATAACTTTTGATATTCCCTGTCCAGGGTTGTGGTGGAGTAGACCCAAGATCTAGCTTGAGTGACTCAGCTGCTGTTGGTGGGTCTATGAACGACTCGCGAAGGTGAACGCTCCATCATTCCTATTGCCTTCATCCATAACATTTCTTCTTTGGCCTTGGAACTCCGATGGCAGAGACTTTTACAACACCCAAGGCTTGAGCACCATGGTCACTTCGGTGGCAAGCGTAACATAACGCGCTTGGGGATTCATAAGGTCATTTGAGTTAAACTCATATATGATATATATTTAATACCCACAGGCTTAATATATCAATATAAAATCATCTTGATACATCAAGCAGGCGTCTTGTTTTCTAGATTACCGTGCGGGGGGCATATAGGCCTATCTGTCCACCACCTGGTAATTTAGAACATTTGGAGAGAACAATGGATCTGAGCAGGACAAACGGTGTATGTTTGAAAATTGTCTCTTGTGACAATTTCACACACTTTCGATGTTTAAACCTACGTTCGCTTGTGGAATACCTTTTACAGGATTCATGGAAGTGAAGTGAAAGGAAAACTTCCAAATACAGTTCATCTCTCCAGTTTACCCTGGAGGAACGTAGAAACAAAGGGATGCTTGGGATTTTTGCTTCTTTCTTTTCTCTTTCACAATTGGGAGAAAAATCTGTGCCCAGAGTGATGACCTTTTGCCGAGCATCACCTGTGTGGAGCGGCTCACGGTCGGTTCGCACGTGCCCTCCAGTACCCGAGCAGTTGGTGGGGCTGTCCCCCGCAGGCGCCCGTCCCTCGGCTGACACCTGCCACAGGTGCGCCACCTGGGCCGGTCTCCAGCAGGGGACGTGCCTGGTGCAGGCCATGAATAAGCGACAAAGGTAAGAAGTCTTGACTCACACCGCCAGTCCCCTCTTCTGCTCTCAGCTTCGCAAGCAATTGTCACGAGCGGGAACCGAAACGTACACATTGATACCTGGACGTTAGCTCCGTGAGGGAAGGGTGCTAAGACTAGTAACAGGGGTGGGTGTCTAGCTATCCTTTTGTAGGTGCTAGAATGTACACTTGCACAATCAGCGATTCCAGATTCCAATTAAGTTTATCAAATAAATCAACTTAAAAAAACTCCTTGTTTCATTTACTTGATTCGTGGTAAAAGTAACTTATTTTTGATGACACAATACTACGTGTATACTTTTCATTATATGAGACCGTCATTCTGTGGAATCTGAAATCTGGTGAATCACCTGCCCTACAAAACTAAATAAGGAATAAAACAGAAAAATGTAATCACGACAAATAGACGGACATTTAGAGGGCTATAAAATAAGATGATTAGGTATTATGGTATTTATTTTCGCTGAAGCAATGACGGGAACAATGGGTGATTAGTTGTTCACCTGATAGTTTGTCATCCGGCCACCAAGGGCAGGGGCTTAGAAGGAGAACACGTGATCGGGTTTCAACCAATCAATCATCAGACCAAGTCGAGTCACCTCCTCTCCCCCTCCTCCAACCTACCTTCCACGATTCAGGGATAGCGTCAGCCATGCCCCTTGTTTAAGGAGGTTTTATGGCCTACCAGTTCTCATTAAGTGTCTCATAAAGCTTTATCCGATTAAATTTGGAAAAGTCTGCAGGTCAATTTGGCAGCAGGCCCAAAAATGGCTGACGCACTGCATTTAGATCCAAACATTGATACTGAAGGTTTACACTCATGCATTGATGGCAATTATGATTCCCATCCACTTGTGTGTTACAATGTTACATTTACATGGAAAAAACATGGAATTGTCCAATTAGCAGATTTTGACAACAGTCTTGACGCATAAATGCTTTCTTTCCGTTTATCTAAACATACACGAGTACGACCTACATTCTACACAGTATGCAACAGTATAGGATTGCCCTCTGCCACCTTAATTGTTTTTTTGTTTCCCCAGCTAATTAACATGCGTCAAACATGATGTATTGGGCATGTTTGCGTGTAAGGGTGCTCATTAGCCCATACCCGGGATGAGGAGATGAACACACCACTGACTGCTCCCAGATGGTTCTCGGCACACTGGGAGCATTGGGTCGTTTTTAAATTGAATCAAACACGTTTGGGTGTTTACTTTCATGAATATATCATCAAAATCTTGAGCTATATATTTGATTGTGAGGGCGAAGAGGGACTGATTACCTTCTTATATCAAAACGCTACTTCTTCCAATCTGCTTCCTGTTCGATACTAGCTACCATTGGCACAGAGTGAGTTAGGGCCAGAGGCAGGGTGCCAGTTGAGATAAATGCTGGTAATAATGTACAAAATCTGAGGGTCTCCTATAAGGAAGCAGATTTTCCATAAGATTTTAGAAAATGTGTTGGCTAGGGAGGGGTCCAAGGAAACATAGAAAGTGTAATTTTTATTCATGCAAGCTGCCAGAATTTATACTAACCTTTGGACTAGATTTAGTATCGTGGTGGCCAATTAGCTGTTTTTGGCGTTTCGCACATAAAATGTGTTGTGATACTCTAGGTAGTGATATCCTAAGCAATGTTTCTCATGGTCGAGAAAAAACGGGTTGATGTTCTGAGATGTTCATCGAGATACATATAAACACCTTGAAATTGGATGGCGCACCATGGAATTGTGTGCAACCAATGCACGGCTACGCGCATCGGATCCACATGTCATAATTGTAACCTTACTATGACCTCCAGATGTCAACGACCTTTGACCAAGAGATTTGGGGCCTGGGCCAACGGCCAGCAGACCTGGTTTATTTAGCGCTGGATGATCGATGGGGGCTACACTTAAATCAAATATTCTCTCACAAGAGTGTCCATAATGTAAAGGATAACACAATTTTGTAATGAGTCCGGACAAAATGCACATCATCATGCCAAAAATGGGACATGATAAATAGAAACACATAAAATGTGGATCACAACTTCACTACAAATAAACGACAAACAAAGTTCCATAAAACATTCCGAAAACACACAAGAACTTGTAAATGAAAGCGATGGATATTAATTTTTCAATGATTTATCTCATAAGAAGTTCCTCTCATCCATTGGTTCAAAACAATCATTAATCCGAATGCGGCCTCGTTATTAGTGCTTAATAAGGAGATGCTGCAATATTAATTCTAACATCCAGGCACTTTGATCAGTGTTGACTGATCGTCTTCCCGAATCATTTGCGTAAGGAGTGAATTCAAGGTAACCCAACGCGCCCTTTATCTCTAATTAAGGAAATCGGGAGTTCTGGACTGTGCAAGATGTACCTGTTTTCCTTGTATTGTTCGTCTAACGACAGAGTTTCCTTTAGTCAAAGTAGCTGTTTAAAGAAGGCCGTAGGTCTAGACGCAAACGACAGGCTGTGCACTCTTAATTGAGATATTTTTTAGGATACTGATTGACAGTTTGGAAATTGGAATCTATTTTGAATATCTCTCTTATTACCTCTTAATTGCTGAGTTATACACATGCATGGTTCTGAAGTTCAATCACCTGTTATCTTAGACATTGTTCATTCAACTAACTCTCTGCTCACAACGGTTGCCCTGGGTAAAGCGTTTGCCTATTTTATAATTTACGGAAATGATTAAGGCAAATTCACTTTGTGAATCTCAATAACTCTGTCAGCAATTAGATCCAAATACATCACTGTATAATACACTATTAAGGATGAAAGGTTACTAGTTATTAAAATCATGCTCAAGGTGTGGTAATTCAGCTTTGAATTAACCAACACATTTAATTGCATTTTCCAAGAGGACAACTCGATTATTACTAGGTTGGTGAGCACTGTTGGGAAATTTAATTTGTCTCCCATCTTTTTAACACGGGGATATCGTGATGGGTTCTTCCGCAGTTCCAGTTTTGTATATTGCTATTGAGGGTCGACAGGTGCAGCCAATTCTTTTGATGGGGCATTTCATTTTTTAGCTTTGATCTTATTGTCTGAGAGGCTCGAGGCGGCCTGAAATTTTAATGCTATTGACGTCTCTTCCCCGTTACCCCGGCTCCTTGAGTATAAGCATTCCTTGATGAAGGTTTGTTAGCATGTTTGACGGGTGAATGACTGATTACCATTTCAAAACAGGGCGAGAATCATTATGTGACCTGGGGCTGGAAATGCGTGGGAAATAGTGCAGCTTGATTGGCCAACGGACATGCCTTTTGTCTGGAGTCCAACCCTGAACTTCCTCTATGGTTTGTGCATTTCGCATTTCCACTGAATAACTATTTGCCTTCATCTACTTTAACATATTGCCTACTTAACAATCTGTATCACCGATTTGTTCTTGATATTAAAAAAGTGATAATGGAAAGTTGGCAGGATTATAAAACATAATGTCATGTCCCTCATCATAACGTGTGAATTAAAAAGAACCTCGCCTGGTAACATGGGTATATTAAAGTCCCACTTCATTTTCATTTAGCAGTTCGGCCAGAAGTAACGTGCTTGTAATCTAATGTCCCTGTTCAATGATTACATCAGATAAAACATTGTTGGGTAAGTCGCTATCACTGCAGGCATCTATGGATAGCTACTGCTGATCATATACACAGACTAATTAATTACTCGGCGGGCAGCCAAAGCAATTAAATCAGTCCCCACTTTCCCCGAGGTGCCAAAGTTGCCTATAGATTCATGGTTGGGAGGCGCCTGCGGTCAAGTTTTTCAGATTAGTAGAGATGCTATGTTCATGGCAAAATCAATGAATGTTAGTTACGGGTAGGCGTTAAGAGGGAAACCGTCCTTCATTATTATCACCTTGTCATTCTCGTGTCAGTGTCTCACCGCCCAATACCGAAGTGAAGGTCATCTTAGATTGTGTATCGAATATTGCACAGTGCACGTAATGAAGTATATCAGTCAAGATGTTCGATGGAAACTAATTTTAAAAAGACGATTCAATGAGGTATGGTTTTGATGTCGCTATTTCATTTGCAAAGCGATCAGATCCCTTCCCTCGTTAAAACTTATTGCAATACTTATACTACATGAATGTATATCTGATACGACTTTTATTATCAGATCCTCAGCTGTACTAAAACAAACGAGGACCAGAATACAGTTCTTAGACCCTTTTTGTTTATTACATCCCATCGATAGCCATAAAGTTTTTTTATGGATCTAATGATAGTAAGCCTGAAAAAAGGAAACCAACGATCTGAAATATAGATCATCTCTAATGATTATATTATCCTTATCTTAAGTACTCTCAACTCAATCAAGATTTGTGTCCCTTTCACAGTTCTTCCTACTGCCTGTTATAAATAACTATATTTTGCCAGGCTGGCCAGACACAGTCATAAAAGATACTATTGAAGCTTTAATATCATACGGTTCTTGGTAAGTTCGTGATCCCTGCTTCATACAGTCATAGGCTTATGGGGTTAAATTTTGTACCCACGACTGCAGGTTCCTTAAGGCTGGGTCACTCAAATGAATAATGAAAGTTCCTGACGGTACCAAAGGCTACGACTGGCTTTATCCCCAAGTATAGAACCACCACCTGACCATTGGTTACGACTTAACCGCTACAGAATTAATCATTTAGATAAAAGGTAGCATACCCCCTAAACTGTCAATCCACGCATCTTCAATTTCTTGAGTGCTGAACTCGAAAGTTATGGGTAACGTTATTTAACTGCATATGTAGCCCCTTGCCACATAATAGGACTGAGTCAAACTCAACCAACTGCCACAGTTACCAACTCAACTCAACTAGACTGTCGTAGCTCAAACTGGCGCCACAACCTACAGCTGTACAGAGTCGCAGAGAAAATATGTGGCCTGGCCACTGGTTAAGACTCGACTGTCACAGCTTTGACCAATATATGATATATACAAATCTACTGTGCGCCCCCCTATGACCCGATGATCCAGTTGTACATCTTCATCTTCTCAACCTGTACGACTCAACTCAACTGTCACAGGTTGAGCTACGACTCCCCCAGCCACACTCTACAACTGACACCAACTCAACTCTACCTGGACCAAACGGCAGTGCATACTTCCTAAATCAGTGAATATGTCTAAAATATTTAAATGAGCTACTGAAATGTTACTGATTATATACTGATTTCACACCCTAGCTAATTTAAATATTTCAGACATACTGATTTCCCACTGTATTCACAATGATTTTCCCTGATTTACTACTGAAAAGCTACTGCAAGCTCACACTGATTCTCCACTCAGTAGACACTGAGTTCCCACTGCATTTTGGTCCAGGTATTGATGTTTGTATTGTACTTGTAATTTTGTTTCTCTTATCATTCCTGGTTTGTTTGTTTTTTGTGTTTTTTTTATATAATATTTTTATTTTCGCCTTCAAACATATTCTGATCTTCCAGACATTACAATTAATAGAAATTCTATTGTTGTGACAACTTGATTCAATATAATCTTTAATATATACAAAAATATGATAAATGTGAGGCTAAAATAATAATGATGATTGGTATGAAACATTGTTTACAATATTTCTAGTAAGTAGTTTGCAAGAATCGAACCAGCGCTCAGATGTGAAAACAAAACAAATCTGCCTAGATCAAGAACATCATCCATAGGAGAGTCATGTTTATTGCTGTTATTGTAAACACTTGATATTTTCTATTCCACTTAAATTGTATATACACTCTCAAGTATCATCTGGAAGACCAGGGGGTTACCGTGAGGAAGACTTTTTGAATAAAAAAAAAAAGAAAAAACTCTACAAAATATTAGCAAAAAAGGATGTTGGGTCTCAATCACCCCAAACAAACGGCAGTGTATACTTCCTGAATCAGTATGTCCAAAATATTTAAATGAGCTACTGATATGCTACTGATTGCACACTGATTCTACACCTTATCTCATTTAAATATTTCAGACATACTGATTGACCTATGCTGAGCCACTGTATACTCCCACTGATTTCCAATGATCCACCACCGAAAAGCTACTGCAAGCTCACACTGATTCTGCCCTCAGTAGAAACTTATTTCCAACTGCGTTTTGTTCTGGGCAGATTTAAAAGAGTGTCAGTCAAGCTTCATAGTGTCCCGGGTGACTTAGGGTGGAGGTAATGAAAACAGGAGGAACAGGGAATGCTTTGGCACTTGGCAAGTCAATTAAAAGAACTCAAAACTCAGATCGATCAACCTCAATTCTACTAGATCATGGAGCAGCTGCAATTGCCTATAGGCAACCACAAAAGTTTAGGGGTCTACATGTATACACAGTATTGATATAATTGAGAAAGAAGTTCTGTATAGATAGTGTAAAGCCCCGGCTCCACTGCCCGGCAGTCGAGTTGAGTTGAGTTGAATTGGGCTCAGTCCCAGGCTCAGTCTCATAGTGGAGCCAGCATTATGACTGAAATTGTAGGTATTTGCTACGACTGATCCATCGGGTCTTACATGTCAAGTTGTTGAAGATGTACGACCTGATCGTCGGATCTTAGGGGCCATAATAGTAGATAAATGCATCATATAGCCTTGGTAGTATGACAGTTGAGTCTCACTCTATGGCATGGTAGAGTTTTTTTGCTAAGACAATTGTGGCTGCTGCTGGGGTGCTGCTGCCATAAAGAACTGTGACATTCGAGTTGAGTTCAGTTGGTCAGTGGAGCCGGGGCTTAACATTTTTTTCATATCCATGGTTGGGCGTCATATTGGTTAACAGTTTATCAATTGGTGAATTAGAATTTATAAATAATTGATTTATCATCATCATTCAATAGGTCTATATATCCTGGAGAGAAAAGAATCTGAGCTGGTGAATACTTGAAAATTCTTGAATATCTATTGGAATTCAACCTCTGTATTGTTGGATTAGGTTGAATTTCCTTGGACATAGTAGAGAGCTTGGATTTCAAGAAAATACGAGTTATTTCAAATCCATATAAATCCTAATGTTCTTGGAATAGGTTGAACTCTAGATATCTGTATTATCATGAAGTCCAAGAAGCTTCACAAACTTGGATTTGTGATTTGAGAAATAGTTAGTGTTCTTGAATTAACTTGGACCTTCTCAAACATGCACATTTCAATATACTGTACTAACAGGTGATCATAAGAATCGGCCGATTCTCCCAGTCGCCCGTCACCAGTTGCCGGTACAATCGCCTAGTGGGTACGAGGCTTAACATACATGGTACCCAGCACATAATTAGACTGATTTAGGTTCATCATTATCCATATCAGCTGTATTTAATATTCTTACACTCTCAATATACATGAATATTCTTGGATATACAGGCAGCTAGAAAATCAGAGAAATTTCATGAATCTCTTGAATTTTCCTAAACTTTCAAGTGGCCAATACCAGCAACTTATTTCAAGGAAATCCAACCTATCATGGAACTGCAAGAAAATTCAAGCAAATCTAAGCTGTGCCTTCCATGGGTTGAATTTTCATGAATATCCTTAAGTATTTAACTAAATTCAAAAAGTTGAATTTTCTTGAATATTCCTGAACATTCAAGCGGCCAATACCAGCAAGTTTATTGAAGAGAATCCAAGAGACCTTGAATTATGTTGAATATGCAAGAATATCTAAGGTATAAAAAGCTTGGAATTTTATGTCCTGCTTTCCCTCGGGAAGTGTAGGATCGGTGTGTAATTAGCGAATAGAAGTGTATCAAACATTATAATCATTATCGTGATATTTTATTCTTCCGAGCTTTATACTGTTCAGCATTAACCGCATAGGCTTGATTCTATACTAATTGGTATCCTGTACAAGAAATAGCCAGCAGCAAACGCGCATGCAGACTAAATCAGATTTGCAATGAACAAGGTTTGAAGTGCATGTGTAGATTTACACGCCTGTCATCGTTTGAACTGAATACTAAATATATTTGCCACTACAATAATAGCTACGCCCGGAAAGAACCAAAACCATTGAATTAGCATGTTTCCTCTATGAAGTTACAATAATGACCGGACAACCCCAGCGCCTGCAAATCATGGAACCATCCAGACTGGACGTCATGACTGACGTTTTTCATTTGCTTGGGCCCCCCACATTGGCCCGCACCATGGAATAAGCCACGAAATAAGCCCGTCTCTATGGACGAACTGACAAAATTCTTCTGTCTCGACACGATATTCCAATGAATAGATAATTAAGCCGGCCTCCCCGAAACATGCTATTTGTTTTATTTATGGCTCGGGCCCAACAACTCTAATCTGTAATTGTTTCATCAGTGACGTGGCGTTCAGCAAAGGGAAACGTAATGCACGCCAAGGTTGCACAGTTGAGATGCAAAGCTATTCTTATTTAGTATTTGCATAGGATGCTGTAGATCGTTTTAGAAATTAAGTTTTCCTTTATGATTTTTGTTAGTTTTTCCCTATAAATGTTACCCAATTGATTTGATTTTCTATATGCAAAATTCACAAAGTCCTCACATGTGGAAAACAATCCAAAAATCAAGTTGATTTTATCAACGAGAAATCCTTGCCTGTACAAAACGAACGCAATTAATGAATGGTTGTTGCACATCCCTTCGAAATTGTCAGTTCTTAAAAACGTCAAATGGAACGCACTATGGATGGCCGCTTTATACCCTCACCCCCTCGACGGCCTCCTCAGTCACAGCTTGTACAATGATTTGATATTTTTAGAAAGTATCTTATTGGCAATAAATGTCCTTTTCTTTTAGGTTTTTTTGAATACTTAATTTACAAATCGGGGGCTGTGCCCCTGAACCCCCCTTTTCATTTCTTGTTTTTTTCCTTTTTTTAAAACCTTTCTATAAAATCGTTCTATAAATACTGATCCAATGGCAGAGTCATTTACCCCAACCATTATATCAACAATGGCGATCTTACTCCATACATCCGCGTTGACTACTGAGGAGATGGCGCTTAAACCGTTTCCTTTCACAACAAGTACCAATTTCAAGCAACAATATCAAGCAACAACCCCCAGGTGGCCAGGTGATCTGCTGTGTCTGGTTGAGCACCTCATGGCTGAGCAGGTCGTGCCTACAGATTAATGACTGCGGATGTGACTGTGTAAGCACTTCACGGAATGAGTCACCCACGGGGCTGGTCTGAAGACCACAGAAAAAAGCTTAAGTCTAGCCATGTTGTTAGAGGTGGCATGATTTCTCAATGTTGGCACTTGTTGCCAGACGCCTCGGCGTGGTGGGCAACTGACATGCAAAATTCGTACGTCTGAAATGCTAAGGATGAATATACAGTATTATAATTTGCGAAGAACCCATCTTCAGCTACATGCATGTTGATGGCACATGGATTTAAAATTATATATAGGCATTGGCGTCAGGGTAAACCTTTCTGTGTCAGCTTGAATGGTTCATGAACTGTAACATGTTCAGACTTTTAGAAGATATTCCTGATAGTTTATGAACTATGGATCCACACATATATTATTGAAGAAAATGTTGGGTTTGCCCTAAGGTTAAAAGTGTTCAAATAGGTTTAATAAGCAAAACAAAATTTTAAATTCACTAAAATGTCTACATTGTAAATTCCTTGCCTTTCTTAAATAATGATTAAAAACAGTAATATTCCCTAATTGAAATATTTGACAGAACCAATGGAGGCGCTTCGTGAAGCAAACAGCGGTTTTCCTGTACAATCAAATGAGCCCCATGTTGTATACTAATCCATATATATTCATATTGATCACTCAATAGAGTATGCATGTTTTACTACAATTATCCGTCTCCGGTCCCATTCCTTTTTTCAAGTTAAATCAGATATAAAAGAAAGTCCGAATTTCTCTCTCAGACACACAGAGGTCCTGTGGCAAGTTGTGATCATTAGAATATTCATGTGACGGATGTTCAGAATATATCTCATGATCAGTTCTGGGATGCATGGTCCATTTTGCACCTGCGTTATCATACTTTCATATTTGCTAGAAATGCGGTTCTATCTCTTATATAGCAGGGCAGTCTCCCAATAGTCTGTTCCATTTTTACATGAAATATTGCCGCAAGACCTTATATCGGGACAATTTAGAAGAAATCTGAGAATTAGCTTTCGAAGAGGCGTCACGGTGTTGTTACGTGTCTCTTGCTCTGCAGCGGTCTCCCACCTCCTGCCAATTATTGACTTCTCCTTTTCTTTCATTAGGAACAGATGAAAAATTGTGGTCATGAATTTTAATGTTGTGTATTCTAGGACACTTGAGCTTGTGCAATATCGGGGTTCGTTTCAAGGTTGGGGGAAAACCGTGTCATTGAATATCAGTCATGTGTTATGCTTTTCAGTCTAATACATAGGTCTCTGATACATTGTTTCTAATGTAAGGCATTAGATTTGAAGGATAAGTAGATTGATTAATCAAATGATCAAAATGAGAAATTAAACTAGAACTCTTCCCATAATTTCAGCCTAATTTCATAAGGACAAACGTTATTTCCTCTAGAAGGAAGTGTCACGCGAGCCCAAGTCCAAGTATTGGCTTCCCAATATTCCCCCATTTTCCTGAGTTTGTTTTGCACAAACAAAAAGCATTCAACTCAATTCGTAATGCTGCCCATGCTGACTCATCGTTGGTTCACCTATCAGAATGGCCCTGTGCAGAAATGCTTTACATTGTCAAGTCAAACTTCCGCAGAATTAAATCATGCATGTTTGACCAGATAACGAAATCCTCAAATGCCCCATGTCATTCCCATTCTGATTTCCAGTATTATTTATTGTGAACGTTTTTTTCATGGTTATACAGTATAGAACAAAATGTTATAATGTAACCATGCTGCCACAAATTGCTGGCATAATTGTTATGAGAGTTAAATGAAACCATTTATTTTTTGTCACCTCATCACAAGTCCATACATATACACTGTACCAACAAATGTACATTAGAATTGCCCGGAAGCCCAGTGAAGCTTTATGTTATACTTAATCTCAGGTCCATTCGTAGTTAGGCTAAAGAGGTGTCTTATGAGTATCCTTTGTTTACAGCTGAATAGGCCTATTATGTGCATATTTTCGTTTTATTGTTTGCTGGACATTAATTTTGTTATAGGCCTATGCATCCCCCTATGTAGTAACCCGTATTGAATAACCATGACTAATTTGCATGGGTGGATCCACGGGGTCATGCCCCCCCCCCCCTCCCATTCGTGGGATCTTAAACTTGACAAAGAGAAAAAACATCAATTAGCGGCCTATAGGCCTAGGTCTAGGTGGACTCCCCCCCCCCCCCCCCCCCCCAACCCCTTTTTTTTCTGAAATCCAGCATCTACACCCATATTATGATATTGAATGAAAACATATCCATTCATTCTATTCACTTGTCAGTGAAAAAGGAACCATTTCCTTCACTTTTGTGCACACACACCCGAGCATGTTCAGACCACATTGACCCCGAACCAACAGAAATATTCTCATATTGAGTAGCTTTACCAAAATGATCACTCTTCGCACACAAAAAAACAGTTCCTTTTATTTCATTTAAAGTATTGCTTAGCTATTCGATGAAGTCTATGCACTAGCAGATAGAATAAACCAATGCCACTCAGCAGCTGTCAATGCATTGGGGATGCATGTCACCTGAAACTACTTGAAATGCGTTTCCTCTATATTGATACCGTCTATTCTGGTCCCCCTCAGGGAAGCCGATTTTCAATTCTGATCATTTATCCCATTATATTTTCCAGCACTAAGCCTACTGTTTGTTCAACCTGCTGCAATTCTGCCACTATTGAACCCAGCCTCCGATTACCAGCCTGCTGCAAATGGACGCCCTATTGTCCGGACTACGTCTCCTCCGGATCTGGCCACCGCGTGGCACTGCAGTTGCTACTCGCGGGCGCTTTCACCCCCAGCGGCGCGCCATTGAAAAGGCACGAAATTCTAACAATCCGGCTTAAAATGCATGAATTCGAATGGCTTTGAACAGAGGGCGGGGGAAAGAGCCGGGGGTGGGGAGTGGTACCCCCCTGAGGGCAGGAATCGACACCGCGGGTGACCTCGTGCAAAACTAGGCGGAAACGAGCGGTGCCTGGTGCCCTGGCGCAAGCGCAACCGGACGTCCTCCTGCGCCACGTCAGACGCAGGGGTACCCACTAAAGAGAAGGAGAGGAGTAGGACTAATTCGTCCTGATACCGAGAGGTGGACAGATGGGATGGGCACCTGGTCAGGTGACACAGTGTGAGGCCAGGCGGCTCCTTAATGAGCCAATGGTCACAACAAAAGTGATCAGGGGCAAAATAGAGATATCAAGGTGTGCCATAACCCAGCGGGAGGCTGCGGGTGCCAGTTGTCTATCGGCAATTGCAATAAACAATGGGTCTGGTAATGTAGCAATTGCTCCTAAAACTATGTTGGAGCCTTTACCCGAATTTCAAGTTTCCACTAACCTCTGATTCGTCACCACTTGGTATAATACCACTTTATTGTTCAATTGAGCCTAGATTACACTCTGAATACCTAAATACCCAACTGTCCATATGGCATGACCTTGCACCTCGATTTTTTCTTTAATTGATCATGGCCTCTCAGTTCTGTAGTTATTCCATAGATTGTAAAGATACATGTGGCTTACCGTCACGTAGGGAAAATAATCTGTAACAAAACAAGTAGCCCAATTAAGTTCAGTCAAGGTTCCTAGAATTCTAGAATGGACAAAAAAGGGGATGGGGGATCGGAATCCAATTAGGGCTATGTAGATTTTTTTTTTCTTGTCAAATAATGCAGTTGAATTCCTTCAGTTCATACATTGTAAATCGTTCTCATATATACAGTGATGTAATATAATACGAAATTCTCAAGTTCGTGTTAAAAAGTAGCAATTCTGATTTGAGATTAAGCCTATATTAACATGATATAGGCCTCAGCCTACAGGTCCGTTCGCAGCAGTGCCTGGTGCCAGAAATGAGAATTAAAACTTTCACGAGAATTAAATCATAGATATGAGAATATTTCTCACCTTAATTAAAATCTATAGGATGAGGCGGGGTCTATGGGTCTGGACCACTAAATTCGACACGGCGACATGGGCATTTCTTAAAATCGACATGCGACATGAGGGCTTAACGACATGACATGGGGCTATAAATGATAGTGACATGCGACATGGCCATTAGTGACATTCGACATGGGCTTTTCTTAAATTCGACACGGCGACATAGCCACTTCTTAAATTCGACATGCGACATCGGCAACCCCCCACCCCATCAAGGGCCCCAGGTCTTGTTATTTTCATAATCTTGATTTTCAAAAAACATCTAAATAGAGTCAACAATAGCGTCCGATTGGGCTTATACTTAAAAACAATCTGAATCAGTTTTCTCACTGTCACATGAACACAAAAGATTATTTACCTATCCTATGAAATTAAATTGTAAATCCTAATGTCCTAAAAACTTAGGATAGTTCAGTCATATCCTGTGTACCCTCACCCCGTACGTTCATGTCTGTGCCCCCCCCCCCCTCCAGCAATTTCTGGATCCGCCCCTGATGATTTGCTTAAAAGGCTTAGCTTTAACTTAAAATGCTATAGAGGCCGATAGGGAAAATATCCCAAATATAGGCCTATGCAGGTTCATCGGAACAAGAGCCCAAAGTGAAACATGGAGATGCACTTGCCCATCATACCGGGCCATCATACCACCCTTCCACTCCCGGGGGGGGGGGGGGGGGGCACTCGGTCCGAAAATGGGTACCAACTGCGGTCGGAAGCTCTCGGGGCTGTAGCTGTGAATGCCCAATTTGGCAAAAAAAGAGGGGCTGTCAAATAATCAAAGCATCTTTTAGGGGGGCTATCAATGATGTATTATATTTTATACTGTATTAAGAGTATATTGTATGGTTGGTTGGTTGGTTATTGGTTGCTTTACGCCCTAATTAACAGCCAGGGTCATATCAAGGGCGGTGATGGTGATCGAATCTATGAGAAGGTAGAGACCATACCCCTACACTTTTACCGAGGCAGGTGTTCTTTAATGTGCATGGTCCCATAGACAGGGCCACACACACAACAGCCGGTGGTCTACTAGACTTTCGGCCAGAGACGTATATTGTATGTAATTCATTTACTTCATAATGCTTCTAAACAAATTATTGAGTTTAGAAATCAAATAATGACTGCAAACTTTGTCCTTGATATACCCTGAAAAGGGGGGGTTGTCAGATTTTTCCCCTCCCCCCCCCCCCGGGCTTCCACTACACGGCACTCAGATACCACACACATCTGCTGCATAAATTATGATAATGCATGGAGCGGCGGGCTGAGTCACGCACTGGTGACCCGTTCGGTGGTAGGGGCCGGCCCGGGCCGCCGGTAGTACCGGGAAGTATACATGCAGGGACGGCTCCCCCGTCACTCCGGCTCGGTGGCCAAGTGGTAAGGCGTCGGTCTCGTAAACCGAAGATCCGGGGTTCGATCCCCCGCCGGGCCTCTGTTTGCTCCAGGTTATGAGAAAAGTTTGTGGTTTATAAGTTGAACCCCTCTTTCACCTGGAGGAATAATTAACGCTAAGAATTGAATTCCCCCATCCCCAACGTTGAACGTAATTTCATGATTGTAAACCAGTTCCAAATTACGTTTCTATGAGAATATAATATATAATGAAACAATAGCTAGGCCTAGGCCCCTACTCATTATTTTTTCTTGGTCATCTAAAATTGTAGTTTGTGAATTAATTAAGTGCCTCAAATTTTCAAAGAAGCATCCTTTGCAATTCACTGGAAGTTTGCTTCATATCATAGGCCTATTTTTTCAGAGGGCATTCCACTTTTCAGTAATTTCTAGTTATTGCAATTATGTCCACACACTGGTTATTAGGCCTGTGTACCACGTGAACTGTGCCTCTAGTTAAATTCATAGTAAGTTGGCAAAGATAAAAGAACGGAAATATTATCATGATAATCAGATTTATGTTAAACACAAATTACGAATTGTAAGTTCTTTCCTCAACTCAGCCGGCCGTTTAGCTCAGTTGGTTAGAGCGTCGTGCTAATAACGCGAATGTCGTGGGTTCGAGCCCCATAATGGCCAACGTTTTGTTGTTGTTGCTACATACTTTTTAAATAGGCCTAGCTATTTCTTCCAGGTCAGAATCTGTATTGTCCCAATGTCGGCCAATAGTACTATTACAGGTACATTCCATTCGGCTATTTACTGTTTTCTGTAGATCTATAGGCCGCTTGTCTCACAATAGATGCAATAATCTACTTATTAGGTGAAACTTCAAAATAATTAGGCCTACCTTCTTTTTCTCTGGTGGGCCACTTACCTTACAATTTGGATAGAAAAGTTTACCCCTGAGCTTTAACGTTGTCATTTTCGCGGATAAACGGGTCCTTTCCACAAGGTTCACATGTAAAACTTTTGAATCCTATAAGGAAATGTAAGGACAGTTAAAGAATAATTATTGGGAAATATAATTAAATAGGAAACAGGGCAGCCATGAAAGAGATGTTAGTAATAGCAATCCTAATAAAACCTATCCCAGGTAGCAGCATGACGTCTAAAAGACGTCAGCAAATGGTAGGATGACATCGGCAAGTGGTCAGTAATTTGGTCGGCAGCACATCCTGAGGACGTTGGCTGTCCATTCAAATGACGTCTTTTCGTCCAAAAGATATCTTAGAAAAATCATTAATCGATAGAAATTGCATAGTTTGGGCCAGTTTGAGGGCAACCTTTTTTGACATTTTCATAAAATTATGCTAGTGTTAAAGATAGCTTTAAAAGAGCAAAAAAATAAGATTTTACATAGATATAGGGCCTACATGTAACTGCATATTATTATGGAAAACTTTCTATAAATTTTCCAAGTGAATTACGTTCCCTTTCACTGCCAGATAATTAAGGGAAATTATGTCTATTCAAGGTGTCTACATATCAGATGTACTACTAAGTTATGTGCAAGTTTTAGAGGTCCACAGCTTAGAGTCTTAGAAAGCATTGAAGGTGGTTTTCATTTTCCTTAAGGATTTGGGAAATCCTTGGAATTTGGTTGCCATGGTAACCAAGTTGCCAATTTGAACAGATATTCGCTAATTTTTGCTTATTTTTGCATCATTTTCCATTGGTTTGCTGATATACGTTGCAAAATGAACTAAATTGTAAGAACGAGTAAGCAGACATCCTATTCAAGGCAAATAAACAAATGGAAATCAATGTAAATCTGTCAAATATGCCCAAAGTCAGTGTTCATAGGCATTTCCCACTGTATTTCTACTCATTTGCCTCATGGTCTATTCTCAAAATATGTCATAATGTCTTCAAATAATTAGATTTATTCAATTATAATACACATATATATGTTCTCATTGAATGAGAAACACTGTAATGATAAAATAGTTTAATTTGTTCTAAGTTTCACTTTTGAAGCAATCTAGAAGACGTTTTGAAATTAAAAGAAGGAAATTTGGGTTTCCAGGGGATTCCCCAGGGATTCCCTGTTGCTATTCTTAGATTTGGGGGGTTTCCCGTTTTGGCCACTATAGCGGCCTCTGGCAGTGAAAGGGTTAAACATTTCTTTATATGCAATACTTTTATAAACATCCCTAACAAGATATTATATATTTTCTATGATATATCTTTAGTAGGCCTATATACCAAAAAAATCATACATATACAGGCCTATACCTACACCCGGTACCTACTATACTGGGTATGCGGATCTGAAAAGAGGGCATCTTGCACCGAAAATTCTGGGAGATGGCAATCGGTAGTTGGTGGTGCTTTTAACCTATAGGAGCCTATAGGAGAAAACAGGTTATTTTGCTTTTACTTTTTAAATATTGGTCCAATCTTCATACAGTAAGCGCGAAAAAGTTTTGAATTGATCCAAGGCATGCTATGCAATCTTTATATTTTCTCCAATATGTCAGTTTTTCGCACAATCGCATAATTCGCGTTTTCCCTTAGGCACCAATGTTAAACATGCAGGGTGACTTCTGGCACCGCCCAATATTCCACCGTGTGATGCCGGAAATGCAGATTTGTGCTCAAACCACAAACCTGTTTGTTCCGTATAGGCCTACACTAAGCTGGGACTGTACACTGGCCTATAGTGGGTGTAGCAAGCGGTACATCCATTCAGACACAGCACATATATAACCCATCAGTGTTCTCTTTAGAAAAAAATAACCCCGTCTCACAAACTTTTGACCAGAAAGGCACCCCTATTTATTCAAAATAACTGATTTTTTTAGATGTTTATTATAATTAAATCATACCCTTTCTCTGAAAGCACTGATCTCATTTTCCCCTCAGAAAAAAGAAGCTAGGCCTATATCTGTAGGTCTAATGCTATAACTTTGAAATCGGATATAGGTCTCAAAGGTTTATCAAAATAAATGTCAATAAGTTATGATCTTCAACAAATTGTAATAATCTTCGTAAACGTATCGGTTCTGAACCAACAGGCAGTAGAAATAGGTCTTCGCACATTAGAGCCTCTTTCTTCCCAGCCATGTTTGCCCCAATTTGTGACTTGGCCACAAACTGCATTAAGCCCTACCGGATGGATCTAGATGGAGCGACCACCTGACGACTCCAATCGATGTGGGCTTTTGTACGCAGCTGAATATGCGTCTGATCAGGCAGGCATACAGGCCCTTGCCCGACCACCCCCTCATTACTACCCCGTCATTAAATGATTTCGTCCCGGAAAAATTGCAGGTCCCTTTTAAAATGTGGGCCGCGCAGAACCATTGTGAGTCCTGAAAATCGGCAGGCGTTTTCCAAGAAGGGTCGCTGTTGAATAACAGGCAAAAAGCATGACATGTCGAGCCTCAATTATTACCCGTTATGGTGCTTTACCAAAAGTTTTGCAAGCCTTCTTGAGTCCGACCTTGGGTCCAGGTCGATTCAGGTCAAATCAATCGAGTTAATTCTGCCCCCACCCCTCTTTCCCACATCACTTATAGAGACTGAAAGGGAGGGGAAGGGTTCGTGTTTGGGGAGGGAAAGGGTTGGGGTTTGTTATGGGCTGTGAAATTATTTGAAAATTATGTTTTCATTAAAAGTAGTTTCATGCACCGTCTAACATTGAGGAAAAGCGTGATTTTAATATGATTATAAATACAGATTGGCGAATTTTATTTTAAAAGGATAAGATTCCAAGTTTCATAAACATCACTTAATGAAAACCACCCAAATGAAAAGGTCGCATTGCATGCAATTTCAACTCAACGGTTTATTGTCTATATAATTATGTATTATCTATTCATCATATATATATTTGAGAAACGATAAGAATCAAAAGAATCACTGAGTAGCGACGATGTACAACTATAGTTAATAAAGCCTCCGTAACAATTTTTCTAGGCTAAAGCCTGTCAATAGGCCCCCTACATGTAATTAGAGCTTGAAAGCGTAGGGAAAAGATTTGCCTCTCTGTCGCAAAATTTCATTAACATTCAAAAGATGTGGGAATGTTGAATAATAGATGGTGTTTAGCTGTGTTTTTTCCTTATCAGGGCTATAATTTTCCACTTTGCCCAAAGCTGATCGATCGGCTGTTAAAGTTTACTGGGTTAGTGGGAGCTGCGCCAAATGAGGAAAGTTGAAGGTTGCAATAGAACCGTGCGTCTCAGGTTGTGACTCTGAATTTAGCATTTTAATTCATTTATATGTAAAATCGTACCAAAAGGGATAATCCTAGACCCTCTACGCATAAAATGTGTGTACTGGTTTTGCCGTGAGGGGTCAATACATATCCATATTTAGACCAATATTTTCTCTTTTAAAAAAAACTCTGGGGTTGTGATTTACAAACCCGAGAAATGTTAGTCAATTTGGCCCTTTGAAACATTTTATCAATGTCTAGGGTCAGTGGGGATGAAAGTTTACTTACTGTTGGACCGTATTGCATATAGCGAGTGGGCGGGACCCGCGGCTGCATGGACGAGATGGTAAACACCGCATTAGCCAGGAACACCGTGCGAATCGTCCCATTCCTCTTCCTCAACCAATATTGAAATCTATAACAAAATTCAAGACGGGGTGCAGTGAACTATAACGCAACAAATAGCATGCAGCTATTCGATCTCTCTTTAATTAAAAGAAAATAAAAGAATAGGGTTCGAGTTTATTGTCACGGTAATCAGAGAGTACGCGGTATAAAGGGGACATGTTTTGGAGGATGAGGGTAGTAAAACGTGCCCTGGGGGGTTCTAATGTGAGCCATTGTCTATGACAGGTAGTGATCTTCAACCTGGGAGGGTGTGGCACTACCCGAGGCCATGGAAACACCAGCCGTCGGCCCTAAGCGGCGCCTCGGACACGGCCTATTAGGCCAATCAGAGCATTAAGGCTCATCAATAGCGGCAAGGACGGTGTGATTAGGCCCGACAATCACAGACAACAGGTATGTGATTAGAAGTAGTGGATGAACTCCTGAAATTAAGACAGGCTGACAGTTGGCTTAATTGAGCCTGCAGGGGATGTGAATACATGCAGAACATGAGGGCATGGTCGCGCTAGTTGAATTTCACTCTGTGTTAATGAAGGGATTTAAGTGTATTAAAAATTAAGCTTTTTTTACTCAGTCATGAAATTGCCAAATTAATACCTCCACCCACTTTATCTGATGTTCCTACTGTAACCTGACTAAATAATTATTCCACTATCGGAGTATATCGGCAAAATATTATATGACGAAATTGCTCATAGTCTGGGGTACCTTCATCCATCTTATCATCTACTTTATATAACCAGCAAAACTAACTTTATAAGAAAAATAACCCAAAGTAGCAGGGAAAATGTGGACGACTATATTCCCTCTGTAGACACAATTCTCGAGATCTCCAAAAGGATTAAATTTCTTGATGCCTTGTCACATTCCCATTGGGCCCTCCCATGCCATGTGTCCGTTCTAACACACAATTAGGTTTTATTGTTCTCAAACGTGATCAATGTCTATCAATTATGTGGCCTTTTTTTGGGGACGACCCCATAGTTAAAGTCGTAAGTTGATTAACCCCCGCCGTGAGAAACAAGTAGCAGACCTTAATCCAATTACATTTCATGGGCTAAAACACTAATGGATGTTTTACAAAAAGGAGCAAATAAACATATCCTGAAATACATGCACTGAACTATTGTTAATGTTTGTTTTAATACTGCGCGATGAGTATATAACTAAGTATCCATGAGTCGTTTGTCCAGAATGTCTGAGTCAATCAGACTGCGTTTAAAGTTAGCTCATTCACTTCCCAATAGTTCAAAAGAAATGAACGATGAGGGAGCTCTTAATATGAAAGGGTTTTTATTCAGTAAACATCTCATCCCGAGTCAAAGCCACTGTGTATAAGTCTCCATCAGTCCACCTCCCATCTCCTATCAGCAATCAACCACATTTAGAATACAAGTTGTTCCAGCACATTCTAGACCGCTCTAGTGCTTAGCCCTATCACAATCCTATGCCCGAGGTAGTTGGTATAGGTAAACTCCAGTCTGCTACGCGGGAGCCGATGTACTTACTCCAAGTAGCTCCTTTGCTAAACTCACTCAGCTGACATTCTCACTAAACTGCTTGCTCCTCACTTTGCAACACCTTTTATACTGGTTAACAGGTGGCGCTAGGAGCGTAAGATATTTCTTTCTAGAAGTAGACTTGACATAGACTTGCTAAGCCTGATCCTTGTTAGATTATACAACATGATGATATATTAAAAGTGCTAAGCTATTAGTACATTCGACGGCGGTCAGGTGTTTGAGTTTAAGGAGGTGGACGACATAGCTCAAACCAAATGAAGATTTTCAATCAAATGCGATAGGTTCCCAATTTTGATGATTGGGTATATTTGTTATTATTGTTATTTAATATAGAGAAACCAATGTGGGGTGGCTTTGACTCTCGTGGTACATTCAGCACAGTGTCAGTGGATTTGTAGATTCTGTTTCAACACAAGTTCATGAATGAAATTAGTTATCGAGTTGGTTTTCCACATCTTGAAGCTCAAGGCTAGCGGAATCCGTTCATAAAGTGACAAAGTAAGTGTTGAAGAATGATAACATGATCATTTGTATGATAAAGTAAATGGTGACATAATCATGGTGACAAAGTCAGTTTTAGAGAATGAAGAAGTGTTCATTATTTTTTTTTTGGTATTTACTTAGTACATACTTGTACATTAAGGTAAGTTCATAGCATTATTAGCCCATATCAAGGCTTAAGGATGACGGCACCCGTGCATAAGGTGGCAAGGTAAGTTCAATGTGTTATTAGCTCAGATTATGGTTTAAGGATAGTGACACCCGTGCATAAGGTGACAAATTCAGTTTTGACTTAGTACATACCTGTACAGTTTTTGATTTATACGATTTGGAACACAAGTCAACAAAACTCAACATTCATACAATATAAAGTTGTCTTAACCTTCTAAGAGTAACAAACACACAATAAATCCAATTTCAGAACGAGCCAACACAATAAGAATCAATACGGAGAATTTGGACATTTTAAACGAACGAGTTTCATTGTACAATGCGTGTCAAATTTCAACCAAATTTCAACTAAAACAACGTTGTTTACAATAGTTACAAGGTTCATGCATATGTCCTGGCAACATTAAGCAGTTTGATTCAGAAAATATTACCATCCACGTCGCGCGCCCACCAGTCATGCTTAGTACACGTGTACTTAGCGGGACGCTTGACTGGAGTTCCCCTCCAGGGTTTGACCTCGATTTGATTCCTCCAGGCGCAAAGCGCCCGGATGGCAAATTTCTGCTTCGAACAAATTTGGCGAATTTGCAGGCCCGACCTGACATTTTGGGCCGAGATTAATTAATTTTATCGCCTGATTACGTTGGTTGGGGGCCTAAGCTTTAGTTTAGCGCAGATTTTGTAAGAAATTATACGATGGTTTGATCATGCTAGCCGATTTCAAAATTTGGATCCCTCGGATCAAAAAGGGGTTTCCCAAATTAGCCTCGTTTTGACGTCATTTTAATCAGTGCCGGCGGTAATTTCAACGTGTCAAGACGTGTTTTCTAGTTAGCTCCTTTTCTTTATCGTTTTTCTCAACCTCATTCACCATGGTGCGAGTAGCCATTTTTTGTACAGAACGGGAGGTTGGCGTACAGGATTATCCCGACCTGATCCAGAACCACACGGACCATATCTTTGTAGTTTTCCCGAGTGAGGAGGCCACGACGGCGGAGCTGGCGGGCTTTGCTTTTGCCCACCATATGTTATATCCTGATGACGTCCTGGTTGTGATTACGAACTTACTCGACATCCTGACCTGGGACCCAGAACTACGCTTGTATCTTCCCTTGTTTATCAGCCCGGACGCCGTCGTTAATTTCTACGCGGAATTATTCAACCGGGCATTCTGGAACATACAGGCCCACCCCGCTCCAGCCACCCTCCTCCTAGCGACCCCCTCGGGTTTTGATGCCCGTGTGTGGTCGCGCACAGACAGTGATGGATCTCTACAGAGGTGGATCAACCGCATCATTCCCCGGATTAGTCGCGAGGTCAAAAGGGCGAATGACTGGTACGGTGTGCCAACGGTCAACACTGGTCATGCCCTCCACCTCTCAAAGGTAGTGGCTGACGGTGTTATGACCGTTAATGACTTCCGCGAGCTGGAAGACGGATACATGCCGTCCGCCCGGGTGTTGCGCCGCTGGGCCCGGGCCTTGGGCCGGGCCTTCGTTCGGTTGCCCCTTGCACAATAGGCCGCCGGCACTCCCCCGTGTACATATTTTAATTCCGGAGTGATTTCCACCAATCAATTTTTTAGTCCAATTCCCGGCCTGTGATTAGGACACTTAAGTTTTATTATCCAAGAGGCGCAGCCAGAACGTTCTTACGGGAGCTCCAGATAGCAGGATTGTTAACATGGGAGGACTTAGATGTTTCACCGCCCTTGCTCGTCGTCGGACACCGCCCTCCCTTCTGTTCAGCCGGACCTTCACCTCGACCGCCCCCACGCCTGGTAAGTATTGTTCCTGGTTTTCCCTATTATTCGCACGTTAGGTAGGCTACTAACCCGTAGATTTTAAGGAGATTGTTGGTCAGGAGTTAGTCAGCAGTTTTCTCAGGTCGCCTTCACGTGGTTGAATTCCGGAAGCTGATGTCATTCCCGGAACCAGAAACTGTGTTTCGCTGGTGATTTTTGTAACAGGTAGCGTGGGCGGCCACCTGGTGTTTACTTTTGGTTCCAAGATGGTGGACGCGGGCTGAGATTTAGGACCTTGTGTACTAAACTTATTATCTTTTCCAGGTCCTGTGGTTACTGATGATAATATGAACGGCATAAGGTGGTAGTATTGGGCACTGGGAGACGTCAGGCTTTATGATTTTAGTGGGAGGAGATGTCTAGGCGAACACGATCAAACATTTTATCTAGCGTGTGGTTGAGCGATAATAGGGGGTTTTTCTGACTAGAGGTTTGTTGACATTACCGATTCAAGCAGGCTCTCAATGTGTGGGTAGACTGTGCCGCGTTGGCCTGAGAGTGTTATTTTATTACTATTAACTACTAGTTGACTGACACTGCACCAATGGAGTTGTGTGGATGACCAGGGATTCCGGTCTGGGTTGTACAGCACTAGATTTGCTGTAACAGAATTCTTTGTTTTGACGTTCCCCGTACAAGGTAATGGAAACACTATTTGGTGACTATAAAGCGTAAGCGCTTCATGTGGTCACCCCAGGTAGAGTCGTCCGACTGACCGTCGGCGACTCCGTGGTAAGTTTTGAGGAACTGCAGGTGACCAGGTACTTTGGTCCAGACTGCACAGCTTTAGATTGGCTGTGGCAGAATTCTTTGATGAGTTGTCCCCCTTACAGGATAATGGAAACATTCACGTGGTGACCACATGAGGAGACACCACAGGTGGAGCCGTCCGACTAGCCGTCGGCGGCTCCTAGGTAAGTTTGAGAGGGAGTGGCAAGGGCCACAATTATCCATCCCGTGTTGATTCTAACAACAAGACTGTGTCAGTGTCATGGTGTTAGAATAAGTTTGATAGTGAGTATTATTGTGCAATGTCGTCCAGGTGGGGAGATAAGAATGATGGTAAGAGCTGGGTCTATTGTGGTTTAATTAAGAGACTACTTTGGTTTTCTAAGAGCCAATACTTGAACGGTATATTCAGTTGTCATTCTGACTTACCTCATATTTATGTCCATTGTGTTAGAATAATTTACCAACACACTTCAATGGTTAATGTTAAGATAAACCTCTTCCCTTCTTTTGTTAGTTACAGGTGGTAGCTCGGCGTCCAACCCCTATATTCACTCTGGGTTTGAATACCGAGTTCCACTGTTATACTGGGTAGTTGGCGCCCTCCTACCGCATCAGGCAGGTGCGCCCCTAACACCAAACAGTTCCATAAATAGATATTATACATATTTTAACAGTAATAATTCACCGTCTTATTTTGTACAACACACAACATGGGGAAAACAGACATGAAAAGTTATGGGGTAGTTTTCATTCCGTAAAAGTGTAGGTGTCATGAAAGACATTAAATATTAACTGTACAAAGGGGTTTGAGATTATTCGTTACTCATTAGTTATCACTAGAGGATCGGGTCTCAGATTCAGGTTCATTTCTGATCTGATTCCCGGTCCTCATTAGTTACACGTGGTTTGTCGGTACCCCCCATCCATAGAACCAGAATGGGCAGCACCGAATTTCCCATTGTTATAATCGGGAGCAGACTGCATATATTTTTTTTTTTAATATGCAGCCTACACCCCCTTTAAATTATAGAGATGTGTAAATGCATCTCTTCAGATCACTCACTTCCAGACAGCACCTAGTAAGTCGGGCTTTTACCGAAGTACAGTACAAGGTTAAACCCGTCCTTTGTTCAGGTCTATGCCCGTTTTTCTTGTGGAGAGTCAAGACTACTCCTGAAAAGACTCCGCCCCCAGCCTATCCTAACTATGCGCACGCGGGGCAGGAATATCTATTAATGTTATAGACAGTTTTAGTAATTTAATTCTTTCCTAATAGAAAGGGTAGACTATTAGCTAGGGGTTTTCAACTAAGTTTTTGCAGCCGTTCGTTAGGGAATTAGTAGACCGTGTCCCCCCTCTTCAGCTCAACTGTTGAGCGGAGACCCGGTTACTTTTTAGCGCCACGACGGCGGTCAAGACTAGCATTTCATTTGTTTTTGTTTTTTTTTTCTCTCGACGGCGGTCAGCTCTGAAGCCGCACGTCTTCTTTATTAATTTTGATTATTTCTAATTTACCCGGGTTCTCCACCAAATGAACTATTGTTAATGTTTGTTTTAATACTGCGCGATGAGTATATAACTAAGTATCCATGAGTCGTTTGTCCAGAATGTCTGAGTCAATCAGACTGCGTTTAAAGTTAGCTCATTCACTTCCCAATAGTTCAAAAGAAATGAACGATGAGGGAGCTCTTAATATGAAAGGGTTTTTATTCAGTTAACATCTCATCCCGAGTCAAAGCCACTGTGTATAAGTCTCCATCAGTCCACCTCCCATCTCCTATCAGCAATCAACCACATTTAGAATACAAGTTGTTCCAGCACATTCTAGACCGCTCTAGTGCTTAGCCCTATCACAATCCTATGCCCGAGGTAGTTGGTATAGGTAAACTCCAGTCTGCTACGCGGGAGCCGATGTACTTACTCCAAGTAGCTCCTTTGCTAAACTCACTCAGCTGACATTCTCACTAAACTGCTTGCTCCTCACTTTGCAACACCTTTTATACTGGTTAACAGGTGGCGCTAGGAGCGTAAGATATTTCTTTCTAGAAGTAGACTTGACATAGACTTGCTAAGCCTGATCCTTGTTAGATTATACAACATGATGATATATTAAAAGTGCTAAGCTATTAGTACAGCACATTATATAGGATGAGTATAGTATAGGACAACATTGTTTTTAATAGCATAGCATTTCAAAAAAATTAAACAGGCTATTCTTACATCATTCTTTTTTGATCAACAGAACTTAGAAAAAAATTCAAACTGTCGCCTGAATTAATAAACGAGTGAAAATATTACTTCTGCCGTTGCTCAGAGATATGAAGTGACCGAATGCACGAAAAAAAGTACATCTGCGTATATATGTATTCTACATGAAAAGCATGAGAACATGGTGCAAATTGTTGCCACTTCAACAGGCCCCTGTATTGCATAGAAATGCTGTGCAGCACTTCAGGCGTCCATTATACATTCACATGTTTAACGTAACTCAATTTTCCCTGCACTTTTGGGTGGCTATTTGCATGCGTGCATTTTCACTTTACTCCTTGGACAAAAAAACTGGGTTCCTAGAAGGCTCAAGTGCGCTGAGAGAGTGTTTGCAAAATACCACAATTCTATTGTTCCCACGCACCGTTCGCGTTCCCGAGGGCGGGGCGGGAAGATACAAAGCATTGTGGCATCTTTTTAATAAAAACAAGGCCCGCCGCCCACTGTGTGAGAGTTCGTGCATCTTTCATGTTTTAATCAAGTTACGGTGTTTGAGTGAGCCCGGCGGAGGCCCGCGGGCACGACACCGGGACACCCAGGCCTGTTAGCAGGGGGCCCTCCCGGCGCGCCTGGCCCTTACCCCCGCACGCGATCACTCCAGGGCTGCACTGCTCCTGCCAAGCCTTCCCACCCTCACAGACACCCCTTAAACTATATCGTTTACCTGTAAATAATGCCCCCAGTCTCACATACCTGGTAGAGGAGTATAACAAATAGTAAAGAATGTGTTAAGAAAAAGTATGGCTCGATAACGCGCGAAAATCAAATTGAATGTAAGTCCAATTGCACACACAAAAAACGAGCCATTTTTTTCTCTGGTTATTTTTGCACGATGAAATTGCATTAAGATTATCAGGGGATTCCATTGCTAATATATTTATAAGAAAGATAGGCTTTGTTGATTTTGACTCCAATTTAACTTCCAAAACAAAACCAGTGAACAAAGTTACTCTTCTCAAAGTTTTGAATGTAAGACCATACTCATCATTCACATTCTTTATGTGTGTAGGAATTGTTTCACCAAAAGCATTTATGCCGCTAAACTTTTAACTTTATAAATAATGGATAAAAACATCTGTTATCAGCATCCCGAGGCGGCACCAAACTCATATTTCAAACTGGTAAAATGTAGAAAATCGTTAAAAAAAAAGACTATTTACGGGAACATGGGAATGAAATGAAGAACGGCCTCCTGTCCGAGGTGATGTACCTTGTAAATAGCCAGGCCCGTACCCAGGGTCTGCCGTGGGGGATGGGGGGTGGCGAGGTTTCAAAAGTGTAACTTTTGTCTATATTTTCAATAACTTGAACTTGAAAAGGTGGGTGGCGAGCAGTAAAAAGTGGAACTTTTCAATATTTTCCAACTAATTTTAGGGGCTTTTACATTTTATTTTGGAAGGGAGGGTGGAACTTTTGGAAAAAGTTCCTTTATGGAGGGGGGGGGGGGGGTGTCCTAGAAAGTTGACCATAAACTGCACTAGGTGGCAGTTTACATAATCTCAGAGATTGGTTCTCATATTAACCACCAGAGGACTCCCTTGGTTTAGAGGATAGGAACTGAGTCGGGGGGTTGGGTGGGGGACGACTACCCAAAACATTATAGGGCCTATGTAAAATTTAGACTTTTCTCTAGTACGATCATATGATATGAATAAAGCTGAAATAGAACTGAAAACAATATGATGTGTTTATTCAACCCAACCTACCCTAAGTTTTTGACCCTACTCTAACTTATTTTTATAGAAACTTGTTTTTAGAAGAAACTTTTGAATTGGGAAATATTTGAAGGGGAAATGTATCTAAAATGCAAGAAATTGTTGTAAAGGTCGTTCGGTGTATTTTGATCATTTTAACATCCCTAAGTCAAAGCGCAGTAAGTGAACAAAGATAAAAATCGACCTACCTTCCCTGTTTGTTTCGACTGATTTTACTCAACCGCAACATTTTTTGTTTAATATTGCGTAACAGCTGCAACTTTTGCCTGAAAAGAAGGGTTTTTCGTGTTAGTTACGTTCTATTTGCAGTGGTGGATGTAGAAGGGGGCGGGGACACCCCCTCCCCCTCCTTTTTTTTCTTTTTTCTTTTTCCAAATTTAGATGTTTTTTATTGTGAAATTCGGCCCGAAAGTAGTTTAGGAATTTTTCCCAAAACCTCCGCCCCCCCCCCCCCCAACCTTTTCAAAACTACAATGTACAGATCTGTAATTTTCTTTACTGACTCAATACAGGGTCTGGAAAACACGTACGTGTTATCTGCCGGGGGCGGGGCCCAAGGAGCTTTCTCTTAATCCGTCCCTGGGATACAATACATCAAGAAATGGCGAAAATATCCGTCGCTAATTATATATATTTAACTAGAAATTATTAAAAATACACTATTTCAAAAATAAAGAATTTGTAAAGTAAAGTTTCACACCAAAAAAAATGAAAATTGAAAAATGCTCCAAAATCATATATCAGATGCATAGGGATGTAGGCTACCATATCAAATGAATAAAATGGGGGGTCATCCTGCTAACTTGGTCACAAGAGCTGAATATTCATTTCAAAAGCCAAAAATAGGTAGAGTCTATTTATTTGATTTTCCATAAAATCCATAATATATTTAGATCTACTTAAAAGTATTTTGCTAATCCCGAGATCCTCACAATGATTTGGATTCATAAGTTACATTTATACAACCCAGGCCTAGAGGAGACAGGAGAAAATGTAGCTTTTATTGCTAAAATAATTTGTCAATTATCAATTTTCCACATATATCTAGATATACATCTAGTCATGTTTCATCGTTTTTATTTCTCAAACTATGCATTTGGGCCAATTTTCTCTTTTCCGAAAAAAGCGTATGATAATGGGTATTTCTGCAAAATATGAAAAAGATTGAAGAACTTTCATTTTTGGGATATTGGGAAAATGGCGCGATTGTCCTTACGGCGTTGTAAGGGGGCCTTGTAAGCTAGGCCTTTTTAACTTAATTTAGTCTAATTGGTTAATTGAGATCAAGATATCATCATATATGTTTCCAGGGCTGTGAGCAATAGTTATTGTCCAATAAACAACTTAAGATTCCTCCCAAATAAAACAGGCAAAACATTGCCTTACAATGAATAGGGCCTAATCAGGGGCGGACCAAGGATTTTGAAAAAAAAAAAAGGGGGGGGGGGGGCGTGCTGTAGCAAAATTTAGGGGGGGGGTGTTGGCAATCTATGCTGCCATCTGTGGTCAAATCTAGAACTAACCTCATTATCATAAATTAACATAACAGGTACCTCCATCTGCTGGAATTGACTTGTACTACTAAGAGATAACTTGACAGTAAACTTATAAGAAGTTCTCCTCCTCAATTCTTCATCTTGTCTACTCATTTTTACATCTGAACCCATAACTAATCAACATGGTGGCAGCTGGGCACCTAGGGAACGCCTAGGAACCGAAAATTTCTGAAGAAGGGGAGGAATCTACTGAAAAATCCAAGTTTTCTCATGCCAGAAAAACTGCAAGTCATCTACTCCACAGAGGCTGACATCAGACAGCTAAGTGCACAAACAAGTTTGACCTACTTTTCAAGAGACTCTCTCACTCACTGTCAATAGTTTGCTCTGTAGCATCTGGCTGAACTGTAATTCTACTACTGATGCTAATGTGTCTCTGTGTGTATCTCAAGGCTTGAACTTTAGTGCTATATGTGTCTAACTATCAAAAAGGAGTCTTCAGTGCTAAATATCTACAACTCCAAGTTATTTCTAGAACTGAACTATGGCTGCTGCATGTGTTTTCCCACCACCTGGTCATTTGAACATTACTACTGGGAATGTGGCTGAAAATTTCAAGTTGTGGAAAAGACAGTTTGAGATCTATCTGAAAGCCAGTAAAAATGACACAGATGAGGTAGATGGAGCGACTAAAGTAGCTATCCTCTTAGCTTGTGCTGGTCCTGATGTGATCAAGGTTTTTGACCAAATTCAGTTTACTCAAGCTGCTCACAAAACTGATGTAACAAGGGTACTGGAGTACTTAGGACGTTACTGCTCACCTCTGAAAAATGAAGTTGTGGCATCTCACAAGTTTTGGTCTCTGGAGTACTATGGGCCATTTGACAAGTTTCTTACTGACTTAAGGGTGCTTGCAGCCGAGTGTAATTTTGGTGCATTTACTGATCGGCTCATTAGAGACAAGTTAGTTTTCGTAACTAAAGGCCGTCTGCAAACTAGGTTGCTTAGGGAAGCAGATCTTAACCTAGAAAAAGCCATAAACATCTGTCGCGCTGACGAAATGGCTGAGCAGCACGGTAAGGAGTTTGAGAAGCAGCGCAGTGTTGACAAGGTGAAAGTCAAACCTGCCAAACCACCTTCTAAGCCTTCTAAACCTCCTAAGAAGCAAGCTACATCTACTCCGATGCTCAAGTACGACTGCAAATTCTGTGGTCGGAAACATCTCGCGGCTAAGGAGAGTTGTCCTGCTTATGGGTCTCAGTGCCATAAGTGCGGGCAGGAGAACCACTTCTCGAAGTTCTGTCCGAAGAAGAAGAAGGTGCACAGTCTCAACCATCAGGAAGCTGACTCTGACTACTCTGAAGCTTCTGACAGTGAGGAGGCATGGCTCGGAGCTGTGCAAAGCAATGGACGCTCTACTATTTGTGCGAAAATGGTTGTGAATGACTGTGATGTAAACTTTGAAATTGATAGTGGTGCTGAGGTCAACATTATCAAGAAAAAGTATGTTCTTAAAAGCCAAGTTGAGCCTGCCAAACTCAGTCTTACGATGTGGAACCACTCATCGGAGAAACCACTTGGGGAAGCGTGTCTAGACGTGACTAACCCTAAGACTGGGAAAACCACTAAGGCAAACTTCATTGTTGTGTCTAACAAGTTCAACAATCTTCTAGGAGTTAATTCTGTACAACGGATGGACTTAATAACGGTAAACAAGGACAAGTTTAACGTGGGACAAGTCTCAGTCTCAGGTCTTGGTGATCTGGGAGAAGTACACCTCTACACGGACAGTACTGTTCAACCACGTGCTCTACCTTGTAGGACTGTACCCATTGCTTTACGTGACCGTGTGAAGCAGGAACTCGACCGTATGGTATCGATTGGAGTGATGGAACCCGTCGACAAGCCTACGGAGTGGGTCAGTCAGATGGCGATCGTCGAAAAGCCTAACGGATCTCTCAGGATCTGTGTAGATCCGCAACCTCTCAACATCGCATTAAATAGGGAACACTTTAAACTTCCTACATTTGACGATATTGTTCCTCGACTCACCAATGCCAAAATCTTCAGTCGTCTGGACGTGGAGAGTGCGTTTTGGCATGTGAAACTGGATGAACAATCAAGCTATCTCACTACTATGACTACCCCTTTTGGACGGTATCGCTGGAAGAGACTACCTTTTGGTCTCAAGGTCTCGAGTGAGATATTCCAGAAGCGACTTCTACAGGCCTTGGAGGGTCTTAACGGTGTCTTGTGTGTAGCTGACGACATTGTGGTTGTTGGTCAGGGTGACGACCTGGTAACTGCAAAACGCGACCACAATAACAATCTACTGAATCTCCAGAAAAGATGCCGAGACAGGAACATCAAACTCTGGCAGCAACTATCAACAGTGGTTGGCCAGAGAAGGTTGAGGACGTTGACAGCTGTGTTAAAGTATATTTTGACGTACGCGACACACTTACAACCTGTGATGGACTCATCTTGAAGGGGGAAAGACTGGTTATACCTAAAGCTATGCGACCAGTAGTGAAGAAGAGACTACACTCAGCTCACTTAGGTTACGATAGTATGATGAGAAGAGCTCGTGAACTGGTATTTTGGCCTGGTATGACAAGGGAGATCAGACAGCTCGCGGACAGTTGTGAAACATGTCTGGAGATGAAGCCAAGGAACCAGAAGGAGCCACTCATTCAACATATCCCGAGCAATGAACCTTGGGAGAAACTGGGTATGGACTTATTTACCATCGAAAACCGGAACTACCTTGTGACTGTGGATTACTACAGTAACTTCTGGGAAGTGGATCATCTACCTTCAACAACCAGCAAAGTAGTGATCAAGAAACTGAAAGGACACTTCTCACGTTATGGAATCCCAAAGGAGATCATCTCCGATAACGGTCCTCAGTTTTCGTCAGTCGAGTTCAAGGAGTTCGCGACTGAGTATGGTATTAACCACCACACATCTTCTCCAGGACATCCCAGATCTAATGGGAAAGCCGAGGCGGCAGTGAAAGCTGCCAAAACACTCATCAAGAAGACGAAGGACAACACCGACCCATACATAGCTCTGCTGGAACTGAGGAACACACCCCTGCAGAGCCATGGAAAGAGCCCTGCGCAGTTACTGTTCAACCGTCGTACTCGTACACTGCTTCCATCTACAAAGGCAGTGTTAAAGCAGACTCGTCCCCACAACATCACCAGGAAAAGGGACACCAGGAACAAGTCTGTAAAGGAGCACTACGACAAAACCGCTAGGGTTATGAAACCTCTCACTCCAGGACACGAGGTCTGGATGTATCCTATCGACGGTGGACGTACCTGGAAAAAGGGTACAGTGACTGATTGTGTCGACGAGCGCTCAGGAGAAAGACAGTGACCATCTATATCGTCGTAACCGGGTTCACCTGAGACCTGGTGGTGAACAGGATGGTACACAGGAGGAACTAGTACCAACAGACACTGTGCCTGAGCCTACCCCTGTGGCACCGGTGCCTGTTGTGGAACGTCGTAGCTCTCGTGAGAGAAGAGCCCCTACCTGGATGAAGGATTTTGTTGCTAAATGACTTTGACTTTTGTATTTGATGTATTGCTGACTTGATATGTTTTGTTTTCAGACAAACCAAAGACTGAAAAGACTCAAAGAGACTGATATAATATATTTCATATATCTAGCTTAACTAAAGTCATAAGTTGGATTCGTGCTAGTATTGATATGACTACATATCTAGTTCATTCTTACTTATCCGAGTAGTAGTCAAAAGGACTAGAGACTAAAAGACTTTTATTCTAAAAAAAAGGGGATGTTGGCAATCTATGCTGCCATCTGTGGTCAAATCTAGAACTAACCTCATTATCATAAATTAACATAACAGGTACCTCCATCTGCTGGAATTGACTTGTACTACTAAGAGATAACTTGACAGTAAACTTATAAGAAGTTCTCCTCCTCAATTCTTCATCTTGTCTACTCATTTTTACATCTGAACCCATAACTAATCAACAGGGGGGCAGGAATTTTACATTAAACAAGAAATGCGTAGTGTCCGCGGAAAAAAAGCGATCCGTCGCCGCGGTGACGTCCATCGCGTCGCCATGGCGACGTCCGTCGCCGTGGCGACGTCTGTGACGACTTTTAACCAATCAGAGTTCAGATAAGAACAGGAGTTGGGGAATCTGTTCTCTACTGATAGCTGCAATAACTTTAAACCAATCAGAATTCAGATAACAACTTGATTTGGGTGAATTTGTTCTATGCTGATAGCTGAAACTCAAACTGCAACACTAAAGGCCTTCACCAGAATGAGGCTCTCTCTATTGTGAGACCTAATTAAATGTTGTCATAAAACTAATGAAACTATCAATAACTAATCTTCACAATTATTTAGAAAAAACACTCTAAGCTGCAAATATATTTTACAATTATGATCAGTTGAAGAATGCCCTGTATTAATGATGCATTTGCTTTTTTCAAACACAAACTGTAACTTTATGTTGTGAGACCTGAAGATTTGCCTTGCCCATGAATTTTGGACAGGGGGTAAAGCGATCACGTCGCTACGCTCCGTGGCGGCTTCGCCGCGGATCGCTTTAAAAAAATTAATATTTGGTCAAAAATAGGGGGGGGGGGGGGGGCGCATGCCTGCCCCCCCCCCCGATCCGCGCCTGAATAAGGAGCAATTAGGTAATCAATTGCCCTTCTTATCCGTGACCTAAATATCGGCAGGTGCGCGGAGCAGGTGCCCGAATCTGTAACTCGACCCGGTTTTATCATGAAATAAGACTATTTTACTTCGTCGGTTCTAAATAACAGTTTGCCGTCAGGGAATAGTGAGCATAAGCCTACCTTTTGTGCCAATTGAGTATCATATCATGCATTACGAATTCAATTTACAACAAAACAATAATGTTACAAACCGTTTCATTTTGTCGTCTGCTGCGCTTCTGCCACCACGCCCCCTTTCGTCATCAAGTGGAACTACAGGCTGAACTAAGGGTCACGTGGTTTGCTTTCTAGGTCAAACTCGGGGACCACTTCCGCAAGTTCGCAAGGAAGTTGTCAACAGTTCAAGAAAAGTTGGTTTTAGAGGTGATTCGGCGACACAGATTTATGTTTCTGTCTTCTGAAGTGAGTATGATTACATGTGATTGGTGCTTTAGTAGTTGGTAGGCTAAACGTACTCTGTTAGCCGTAGTTTCAACCACTTTGAAAAGTCTTGATTACTTTAGGCAAGTTGAAGTTTTGGCCAGACACTTGATCTACTGACTGCAGAGATAGTCATAGACCCTGTGCCAGTTCCCTTTTGCTGCGGGCCGATTCCTGACATCCGCCCTATGCTACAGCATTGGAGGTTGTAGAAAATATTGGTTTTCTTAATTATTTCTCCTTAATTAATTCTGATTTTCTTATATTTCATAGATGAAGGCCATAGCTAGCCAATACTGTCAAGATTTTTTCTAGGAAATGATGCTAAGAGGAGCAGGGAGCCATAAACTGATCCTTAAGCATTGCATCTATGGGCCGGAACTCCGAAATTCGCCATCAATTCCGCGCGTATTATAGGGGTGGACGCGCGACTGGCACGGGGTCTATAGTGTCAGATACCGTGATAGTTCAGTTCAAATTAAGCCTTAAGGTTCTTGAATTGAAATCAGACCACATGCATCTTGTCAATGTGCCAGCATGATGATATTGACAGTATGAACCTCATCTGTCCTTAGCCTTAGGCTTAACATTCTTTGGTGCAGCTGCCTGCAGATGACAATTTCATGACGGTAGAATTAGACTAGATAGACTCTACGGTAACTGGAGAACTCGGTCCACAGGAGAACTCGGTCCTGGAGAACTCGGTCCGCTGGAGAACTCGGTCCTTAGGATATTTTGACAGTTTGCCACCCACAGACTAGGAGTAGGGACGAGTTAGCCGTTTAGGTATGAATCCCAGAGACCTATTAGAAGAGAGGGATATATATCTAGTTTGTTTGCCATTGCAAAGACCAGCGGACCGAGTTCTCCTGCGGACCGAGTTCTCCAGGACCGAGTTCTCCTGCAGACCGAGTTCTCCAGTATTCGACTCTACGCACCCAGGTATGTCCTGAAAACTGCATGAAGATGTGTAGATCAAATTCAAAATCAAAATAATAATCAAACATATATATATATATGAAATTCTATAGATACGCGACATGTTAGCATAGTCAGAGATCTAGATATATAGTCTTAGACTTTAAATCTAATAGATCTACCATATTCTTATGAATTATAATTATGTGCCCTGAAAAATCTGCACATCAAATTCAAAATCATATAATAACAATCATACATAAAATATCTGTACGACATAAGTGATTGAGTGATGGATGTTTTACGCCATACCGACAGCCAGGGTCATTTTCATGGAGAACACAAGTTTTTTCAGACAAATGTTTTCACTTGATCAGTCTTTAGTGATCATATCAAATGAGATGAGGGTGACAGGGCGTGCAAACAGCAGGGGATCAAAACCTGGAAATCATTTTTGCTGTAGATCTACCTCATCCCTTATAGTGAACCCAGACACCAACTGGGAATCAAACCCAATAAACCATTTGGTCAGTGCTGGGTCCCCGCTGTCATGGCCTTTTACGATCAGCAGGGGCTACTGGGGGCCTATATTCTTCCCAGGAGCAGAAGCCCCACCCCGGTACCCCCACAGGCCAGGGCTACTCAACATGATAGCATAGTCATAGATCTAGATACAGTCTTAGACACTAAATATGATAGATCTACCTGTATTTTCGATAAACTTATTCTCATTCCAATCACTCCACATAATAGATATAGATCTTTTTTTATATGGATCTATGATGAGATCTAGATAGAATTGAACTATTGTTAATGTTTGATTTAAGACTGCGTGATGTGTATAATTGATTTATCCATGAGTCGTTCATCCAAGTTATCGAGCCAATCAGACTGCGCTCAAAGTTAATTCATCCATCCCCCAATAGTTCGAAAGAAATGGACGATGAGGGAGCTCTTAAAGTGAAAGGATTTTATTCAAGTAAACATCTCATCCCGAGTCAAAGCCACAGTGAATAAGTCTCAATCTGTCCACCTTCCCATCTCCTACTCAGTGATCAACCACATTAGAATATAAGTTGTTCCAGCACATCCTAGACCACCCTAGCGCTTAGCTCTATCACAATCCTTTGTCCGAGGTAGTTGGTATAGGTAAACTCCAGGATATTACGCAGGAGCTGGTAGGCATAGCTCCGAGCAGCTCAGCTAACGCTGCTGGCTTTCTACTAGTTACTAACTCCAAACTAAACTGACTCGCTCCCTACCTTGCAACACCTTTTATACTGGTTAACAGGTGGCGCTAGGAGCGTAAAACTTCTCTTCTCAGAAGTAGTATGGTTAGGCCTGATCCTAACTAAATTATAAAGTATGATAATATATTAAAAGTACTAGGCTATTAGTACAGAATGTCTACTTTGGAGTCTAAAGATACTGTCATTTATACTTTTCATTAGCCTATTTATATTCTTTTTTTATTTATTAATTGAACCATCTCCATTGTTACCATGATCTTTAATAATAATGTAGATCGAAAAAAGGCCATTTGGTTTTTGTGACATTGAAATGATAACATTACTTTCTAAATTATATGGTATATCTCGTGTGTACAAAGTACGTTATGGATCACCCCGTGTTCTGGATCGGGATATAACATCTTGTATCCTACTTATTATTGAGCTATCTTTACCTGTATAAAGGAGACATATTTTATACCATGATATGAACTAACAATAATTCAATAGAAAGAGCGGTCTATCAACCGTTTACGATTGTTTTCCTTTTTAGCAGCTGTTATGCTTATAGATCTATTTTATTACTTGTGTATTTTAGGCCAACAAAAAATATTGTTGTCAGGCTGTCCTTAAAAATGATTCTGTTTCCGGTCGACCGGCCGGGTGGCTGTTTTAGGGCCAGATAGAAGGGGTTTTTTTCAGTTATAAAAACTTTTTTTTTCAAAATTTTCGTATACTCTTACCAACGGGAAAAAACAAATTCCGGCCTCCCGGCTTGTCTTTACTTACACCACCCGCTGGACAGGAAACAGAATCTTTTTTCAGACAGCCTGAGTTCGGGTAAGGGTCAGTAGGTCAGGATTCAATTTTCTTTAGCTGCAATTAGTCTGGGTGCTCATTTTAGTCACAATTTAATGAATTTCCCCTATATTTTCTTTTGAAGACTTTAGGGTCAGGGCTAAAAATATCAGTCGGGAAACCTGAACACAACTATGTGTGGCCCATGCTACCTGAACGCAACTATTTTTTTCCTTGGCCTAACCGAGAAACATTTGCCGCTATTAATACATTTAGGGTGCACCCTGCATCCGAGGTGCATGATTCTGAGGCAGGGTGCATGATTTTCAAATGTATGCTTCCTGGTGTCAGACGATGCATGTCTTTTTTTACCATTTTACATAGCTTTTCATAGTAATGTACACACAGTAATGTATTTTAGAACCTCTGCACATGGCGCGTGCATGAAATAAAACCTAAATTTCGGACGTTACTTAGTAAACAATTGTCCGTTAATAAAACTGCCTTATCTAAAGATGTGGTGTTCGTTATGTTTGGTCTTATATGACCACTATTTACTAAATCCATTCCATGTCTTAATGGTGTGTATTTCTCTTTTCTTTTTAGGTGATGCCCAACTCATAGCAGACATGGAGTCGTGGCTCAGGGGTCTCCATCTGGAGCAGTACGCTGTCAAACTCTGTGCGGCTGGCTTCATTTCTCTGGATGACTGCTCGAGGATCACAGAACCCGACCTCATCAATCTGGACATTTTGCCGGGCCACCGAAAACGAATCTTAATGAACATTCCAGTTCCAGCCCCAGCCCCAGCCCCAAAGGATGAATCTGACGACGACGCAGTGTATGAAAATGTCGTCCATAGACGAGAGAGTGAGAGGTCATCAGGGAGCGATGTGTATGTACCTCCTGATAATGGGTTTATGACCTACGGCATTAATTATGACATACCCAGTCCCTTGACAAAGCAAGTAGTCTCTGATGATGTGTACGACGTCCCCAAACCACTTCCAAGAAAAAATACAAGTCTGTCTAAAATGGAGGAGGAGAGCGACGATGAGGATTACTATGTGAACGTACACGATTTGAACCTAACCAAAAAGTCCCAGGAGCCCTCCCCGCCGCCCATCCTCCCACCCAAGATGAACTCGGTAAAGCGTCAGAGTGTGGATGAGATGTTGGGGATGGTGCCAACGGTTGACAGCACTGGGAAGAGACCCGTGCCTGCCCCAAGAAAAACGGTCAAGTCTGGCGGCATTAAAAACATGCCTCTCGGGATGTCGGTCGATTCTGCCTTGAGTGAAATGCAACAGCCGGACCAGGGTACCCCTTCTCCTAAACCAACTCCCAAACCGCGCCTGCGGAAGAATGTTTCTGTTTCCTCAGTCGCTGCTGCCTCCAAGGATTCCCCTGACACAAGTAGCCTCTCCCTGGAGGCTAGTAGTGTCTCCCTGGAGGTTAACGAAGACGTGGAGTCAGCCATTGGTGTCTTAGACGAGGTTCTGGAGTCGGTAGAGGAGAAAGAGCCACAGGAAGAAGAGAGCATTGGATTAAGTCAAGAGGGGTACGAGGTGCCGCTGCCACACCCTCCTCTTACCAAAGTACTCTCTCCCGATGAGGGTATTTCTTCGGGGTTTGAGGACGATATCTATGAGCCGTTCGAAACGCCCACAACCATGGACCAACCGGCCATAAGGTACGACCCGGGGGCTGGACATATTGATGAGGATAGCACTAGGAAGCCGCTTACGAACAAGGACTCTGTGTCATCAGAGAAGGAGGGGAGTAACCTACTTATGCCGATGACCCCGTCTTTGAGCGAACCTGGGTACCACCCTGTGTGGGTTTCGTCCTCCGGCATGTCGTTTGATGGGGTTAAACCTCCAGCGGAAGAACCCAAAGAGGATAAAAAGGAACCAGAAGTTAATGGTAACTTAGCGGGGCCAGACAAACCCAAACTCCAGCTGAAACTGCCTGAGAACACCAAGCCCTTCCCTGGGGTGATCAGCCCAGATAACGTCCTGTTGAACCAGTTCTCCCCAGATAGTCGCCAGTCGATCATCTCCTTCTGCCAACCCCCACCGAGCTTTACCCCTCCCCCCTTACCCCCTGGTGTCCAACCCATAGACTTTACCCAGTCCCCTACTGCCAAACCTGCGCCCGGCCCACCAATGATGAAGCCGCTATCGCGACCCTCCTCCGCCTCCCCACCGGTCATACCACCGAGGCCAAAGAACTATCTCCCAAAGACAGAGTCCCCTAAAACTGAGGAGCCCGTTACTAAGCCCAGGAGTAACAGCAGTGGTTCCCTTCACCCTAAAAGTCCCAGGACGGTGGTGTCTGCCATTCCTGAGGAGGAAATTCCTCCAAACCCAGCCCCAGTTCTGTACGACACACCAGCTGATGCTAACGGCCCCCTGGTCTACACCCAAACCAGCAACAGTAACGAGTACTCGGAGCTGAGTACCTTCAAAGGAGGCAGTCACTCACGCACCTCCACTGGCTCCTTCACCGACCTCGCCAGTCAGAGGGCGGAAATGGTCAGCCCTTCCAAGGGAGCATGCGCACACCCATTTCCGCCGGAACCGGAAAAGTCCCACCAGCCTCCGACCCCGGAGAGGTCAGCGCCACAGCATTATGAGGAGAATATTTACGTTGATGAACCAATCCGAAGATCATCACCTTCCATGCCCCCAGTGCCCCCTCCAAGAGGACCCAAGCCATTCCCTAATTTGTGTGAACCTACAACGGGGGAGTACGACTCTTCTTTGGCGCAACAGTCAAGTAAGTGCATAACTCTACCCATATTAATTATTTGAATTATCCATCCCCATGTACTAAGATAATGATTGTATTGTAACCTTGCTCATTAGTTTTCAAATACCAACAGTACCTTGCTACTTCTAAATGCATTGAAAGGATAGACAAATAGTTTACTCGGTGTTCACTCAATGTTTATCGTAACTTTCACAAATGTTTGTCAACAGCATTCTGAAAAAACTGAGGATAATTTTGGGCTGTGCCTGTCTAATATCATATGGTTTAGGAAAAGGTAATACAGTATTTTTTGTAGACAACCTAATAATTATTATTAATTCATCTTTAATGTTTTTATGTGACCCTTTCACAATAGTCTGTAGTTGCCTACAGGGCTGAGTTTCCATCTTTTTCCATCCCTGGCAGTATTATGGTATCTGAGGTTAAGACTCTGAGAGGCACTACTTAGCCACGTTGGACATATGATAGTATTTAATGGCAATGTTCAGATAATAATTTGGTTAATAATATCTTTTGTCTCCAACGTCTGATATTAGATACTTTTCTTAACGTGCTATAGTGAACACTTTAATAATAGAAATGTCTATATTAGTTCTTGAAATAACGCATTGTCCAATATCGATTGGTTTAGATAAATGTTATCTTTTATAAGTTACTGGTTATATCAGTTTTCTACACAGTAAATGACCGAGGATGTGTTTTTATTCATTAAACCGAAAGCTTCATGATAGATACCGGAAAGACCATCGATAATGGTCTCATACCAGATGTAGGGGAGATGAAATATTGAACTGCACACATAAAATGTTAAGTAGGATGTTCCATTGTATTAATGATATAGCCCCCATATGATAACATGATACCATCATGCTTACGTACGCATAAGTGATGATACGGATTACAAAACACACATTTGATTAGTTCCGAAGGAAACGTGAGCCAGGGGATGAAGCAGAGAGTAGTATAGATGTCGACATATTGATTATAAATACTCTCTAAAAGTCATACACACACGCCCTCCCCCTCGCGTGTGAAATTCGCTACTGTACATGTCAACCAATTTCCCTCTTTTTGCAATGTAACGGTGTAGCAATAACAGATTTTTTTTATGCAGAACGACAACAAAGTATGAAGTGTTGTTTCCTAATCGCTATTTCGGTATACTTCAGTACAATTGTGAGTTTATTAGTAGTACTTATACTTGCTCTTGTTTATCTGGGTTAAATTACAAATCACAGATAGAGGAAGTTTAGTCCTGTTGTCCATACACTACCCTGTATCAGGAAGTGTACCAACCATCATGATCATACTGTTTATTTTGTGACAATGATGTAGAGGAAAATCGACCATGAATCAATAAGTTTGATTGCCCTATATTATCCTAATAGGATGATCCCTACCCACTGTTTCTCTAGATTACATTCATTAATACAAATGTACTTTTTGAAATGCTCTGGTAGCGAACTGGAACAGTGATAAATAATAAACGCTTAAGAAAATAAATTCAAAAGTTATAGTCGGATATGTAATATTATAGTTGAGAATTATAGGAAAATGTTGTTGCATTGTTAGATTTGTCTTGCCATTTAGTTATGACCTACTTTTTGTTCAGGGTTGCTGTACTAATAGCTTAGTACTTTTAATATATTATCATCTTGTATAATATAGCTAGGATCAGACCTAGCAAGTCTACCTCTACGCAGAGATATTTTACGCTCCCAGCGCCACCTGTTAACCAGTATAAAAGGTGTTGCAAAGGTAGGGAGCGAGTTAGTTAGGAGTTAGAGTTTAACCATAGAAATAGAAGAACTGCTCGGAGTAATACCTGCGGCTCCTGCGCAGTATACTGGAGTTTACCACTACCAACAGCTTCGGACAAAGGATTGTGATAGAGCTAAGCACTAGGGCGGTCTAGGATGTGTTGGAACAACTTGTATTCTAAATGTGGTTGATTGCTGATAGGAAATGGGAAGGTGGACTGATGGAGACTTATTCACTGTGGCTTTGACTCGGGATGAGATGTTAATTGAATAAAAGACCTTTCACTTTACCAGCTCCCTCATCGTCCATTTCTTTTGAACTATTGGGGAATGGATGTATTAACTTTTAACGCAGGCTGATCGGATCGATAACCTGGATGAACAACTCACGGATTAATTAGTTATACACATCACGCAGTATTAAATCAAACACTAACAATAGTTCATTGCCACAGGTCAGAGAAAAGTTTTTTTTTTCAAGGCCAGGGAAAAGTCAGGGGATTTTGGAATTGGTCAAGGAAAAGTGGAATTCTAAACAAAATTCAAGGAAAATTGACTTGTCAAGGAAAAATGGAATTTCCAAATCCACAAATGAAGAGTCACAAGAATCTGGTGTGTCAAAAACTATTTTGTGAATTGTTGTCCCATGACATGCATGTTGTGATTTTAAGGTACCCTACTGCAATCCAGCAGTATTGCCTTGGTTACAGGAGTTGTTAAGAAAAATTGTAAGGTAATGTGTATTTTGCAAGTCCCAGACTAAATAGGAGGAAAGGACAGTTTCAGGGGTGGTTCAAGGCTGGTTTATGAAAGGATTTTCTTATCTTATTTGTCAGGGGAAAATGAAATTGGTCAGGGAAAAGTCAAGGAATTTTGATATCTCTGGTCTGTGGCAACTCTGTTGTTATAAAATAGGCCAATCTTTTCTTTCTTAGTTCTAAGTTCTATTCTTTTAGTATAACTTATTTTTATTCATGTCGGACATCATTCAAAACACGAGTTTGTGGGATAGTGTCTCATACATATGTACACATATGGCTTCAAGTTTTTTCCAAGAAACGAACTAATACATTTTTTTTTTTTTTGCGGCAGTACTGCATACTTTATTAACCAAGAGAACCCCACAGCACGCGCGCTGTACCCACTCCATGAATTCTTCATGGCGATCTGTTCGAGGGTTTGGATTTATGTCTTGAATGAGTCAGTGCGGTGCCATGTGACAGGCAGGTCAAATCTCTTGTTTTGTGGTCTCCATGACGATACCACATCGTGACCACCATTTTCTTTGGATGACTGTTAAGCATCACGAGCCCCATTTTTATAGGCCAGGGTTGTTCCAACCAAACTCTGTGACACCCAATAACCTCCATATGGGATCCACATTGAGTTCACCAAAAGGATGTGACTCAGTGGCTACCCTTTTCCAGGGTGACTGAAGAACAGATGCAAATAGAGATAGCAACCAAATTAAGGGATAGTCGACATCATTAATGGTTTATCGGTATTGTTCCTGGAAAGGTTTATAGATAGTCCCTTGCTCAGTCCAATTATTCAGCAGTCCTACGGAATATCGTTTGTTTTTGTTTTTGTTATGAACAAGGGACATCTAAAGTTTTGTTCAGTGCTTGCGAATGAGTCTTTCTTTCCTTGGTGAAATGCCGATTGTATCTACAGAGCCGTACTTAGAATTAGAATTAGATATAGATCTCTAAACAGCCTGATTAAAAAAGACTTCGGGAATTATGATATAACGAAAAGAATTATGTTTATCGTGAGTCTTGAAAGTAAAATTGTCGTGTCATGCTCCGTTTTTAGTATGAGTATGATGTAATATCATATGCCGTAAATTTAATATGACCTTTTGTTATAACCCGTCTGAACTGCATTTCAATCGCCTGGAGTGAACGGGTTAATTACTTTCTGCACATAAAAGTGTACACAGTCCTATATATCGGAGCGGAGGTGGTTCCCCTTAAATATTAAGCAGACTGCAACTGGGACAGATCTAGAACTTGAAACTGACATGTATAACACATTAATTTGAGCTTAGAATCACTAAGATGAATTATAACTGAAGGAAAGAGGATCTTATATGTCATATGACAATCATGAATCAAATTAATTGATATGAGATGCGAGATTCTGTGTCTTCCTCTAATGCTTGACAAAGAATCAATTGGTTGGACTACTACCGTATGTCATTCAACAACAAAAAGTTTTTGCTACCGCTATAAATAAGTTTATTAAAGGAAAAGCTAGTGATCTCTGCCTCATGTCAAATGTCATGTTAATGAGAATTTTCTATTTTGTGATATTTTTTTTTAGATAACTGACAACTTCAAGAAATCCAATGCTTACCCCCTAATTTTGACCAAATATCGAATATTGTTTACTTTTGAATTAGATGTAAAACTCGCGCCTGAATTTTTTACATCTTATTATCAACTATTTATAAATAGTCCTATATTTTGTTAAGAGTGGAAGATTTGGCAGTCCTGATGAAAGACCGTAACTGGTACGAAACTGACTACTGACATTTTATGCAAATAAAAAAACATTAACCAAAATGTATTTGTCTAGTGGTGAATATGGGTGTTTAGTAGCGCATGTCTAATTGTTTTTACGGTAGCCCTGTACGAGATCGATGCCAATCCCTTTCAGATAGATGCTGACGTTGTGTTACTGGGGAACCCCGTAATTTGTTCAGAAAACAAAGTTCGTCAGCAAAATTATGTTTTTTTCAGTCATTGATCTCTAAAATTGAATAAAATTTTAGGTTAAAATTATCTTTATTTCCTTACTGGATATCCCACAAAGAAGCATTCATTCTGAGATAAATAATTATAACGATAGATTTAGGTACCTCTGAGTAAATCCGGAACACATACATGTAAATATAGAAACAGGGAGGACGATCCCGGACACGTGATGTCAGAAATAAGAGCTGGGTTAGGTTCTCCTCCCGTGATGGGTTAGATAGACTTGGGTTTCAGGAAGATAAAGCAGCTTTCTCCACATCTTCTGACAAAATACCCTTCAAAATCAACAGTAGTGTAAGGCTCCGTATACAGGGAATAAGCACAGCCATCATAATATATTCCACAAATGGATAGAGTAACCGAAAACCTAAAGGATTCTACGCACTTAAAACCCTGAGCTCGATGAAAAGTACCATGTTGGTGCCCCACTTGGAGGTCATAGCAGAGGAGCTCAGTGGAGATGTTTTTGTACTTAAAGAGAACTTTGCCGAGTTGGAGAGTGATGATACGCTCAGCGATGGCGGCGAGTTCTTGGAGTCGGAGCTGCGACACCTCCGGCCGTCGGTGCTGCAAACCTCCATCCCCATCGTGCCGGCCACTCCGGTAAGATGTACACCTGTTTACTCCAGTAACACACTATCTCTTAGTTTTACAAGTATTAATACAAGCACGCATTATGTTTGACCTCATTTGCATAAAATTGTACGTAAAATCATGGTACACTTCATATGTCACAACTATGCCCTCGGTCTCCCAGAGATCCACATTAATTTTATGTTAAACCATAGAGATACATAAGATATATATGTCTATGGTTAAACCTAATCGTATATCATTAGCACTTAAGATGACTAGCTCGTGTGCCTAGATGTAAAAAAAAAGTACAATGCAAGCCACCCATACTCTTCCGGTTCGCAAAGTAAACCTTTTTGTGATACTAGCGGTCGGTCAGACTTTCTTAAGTTCCCCGTGTATATTAGTGCTGACCTACACTTGAAGCAGTACTCCAATATCTGCCCTTTTCCTTATAAATTGACATAAGAAAAAAGTATGCCATTAAAAGATAAATTGTGCGGCTTCATCTGTTCCTGAAGTCGTCGTGAATTATTCTAAAAGGTTAAAAGAATATACGTATTAAGATTACGTTCCTCGAATCCGCCAATGTCTTGTTAGCTCTATAGCTTAATCAGTATTCAATATTTCCTTCATCTGTGTTTGAGAAACAAAATAAAAACTTTAATGAAGTTTTTCCTCGCCCATGTCTGATACTAGCTTCTTAATTTCTTTTTAGAACTCTATTAAGGAGAGAAGAGGATACCTATACAAATTACCCAGGTAAGAAATCATTTATTGGACCAAACGAATCTAAAACTAGTTTTGGTTCTTATTCGAAACCATTGAACTGGGTCGCGGATATCCTGTCCCAGTTCCTTTGACGTGTATTACCAAAGAACCAGGAACATTATCGAAATTAACTCGACGCATAACTACAATAGGCTTTGAATAGTCACATAGGATTCTCCCAGGGTGGGCATAAAGTAAAATATATTGATTAATTGACTTATCACTACTATCGTTTTACAGTCAGGAAGTAAAAGCTAAGTGTAAACGTTTCGGTACATGGTTGCATCGACCACCCTAGGAATTTATGGAAGCTATATGTACAATAAGAACACTCACGACCCAGTGTATAGCATCGAGTAATATATCATGTGCAAATAGGCTTGGACATGTGTTTGTCATCCTGATTTCCTGTGCCCATTCTATGAATAGGGCATTAGTATTCACGGAATAACTGTTGAAGAGAAATTCCTTGTTTGCATCTATAAAAGGTTGTTGTATATTCCCTTGTATTTATGATCATGGCACAATTCAGTTTTCGAAATTAAGTTTGTACTCTGCACCCCAGGTGCATGATCCTGCTGCTGGGTGCAAACATTTCTAGGATTGTGTACCTTGATATGCACGGAATTTTTTAGCATCAGCTGTCTTACACAAGAGGGGGTGCACACTTTCTTGGACTGTGCTGTGTGCACCCAATATATGCATAGAGAAATTCAAACATTACATATTAATAATTGTCGATTATTCATGAAAAATGCAGGTGTCTAAATGCGAAATAATGCACGTTGTAATGAACTTGTACTGTTTACCCGGGCTCGCTGTATTATCCAGTCATCTTCGAAATATGATCGATCAAATCGAATCTCGCCCGGGTATATTGACTTGAACATTTAGGCGGGAAACGCCATTGAACGATACCAGCACCAGCGGAAACAAGATCGCAAATTTAGACCTACATCCGGTTGTAATGCTGTGCCTATGGAAAGTCTACGCTGGAGTTTGACCATTGACAAAGCATTAGCCGAGATCGGGTAGGAGATTGACAGAGGTCAAACTGTATAACATCGACGTCTCAGCATTCAAAGGCCTATAGCGTGCTGGATGCCGTGTAGTATTATTATGTTAATGAGGGTGATGACGGCGAACATGGCGGCCCCCGGCCTCTGATCGGAAAGTCAGCCGGGTTTGCTCGCCTGTTTCGACTATTTCGCGCGCATTTCAGTCGACTTAACGCGTTATATAGGTCTATGCCGATCTTTTATTGATGATGCCGATGTGTTGGGAAGCTATATGTCGATATAAACCCAGAAAATTGCATTTCTTTCCAGACTAGATTTCATGCGCAATCCCTTCCGGGCGAAGCGCTTCTCGCGTAGTCACACTGTCAAACCACAGGCCTATTGCATCAGACGCCCAAGATGGCGCGACCCGGTGAGGACACGTGTTGGTTTTCTCCGCGAGTTTCCGCCTTTTACGCCTTAAATCGGCATCGTCCAGCAAAATGGAGTATATACTATGGATTACTAATATCAGGAGCTGGTCTGGGTCGATATATCATGAAGAATTATGTCGATATGACCGATCGGCATCGAAGAAAAGGTTAGTGTTCTCCGCGTGTTGGTGAACGATAATAGAGGACAATGGCGGACGGCTTCACTCGCGCTGGCATTTGCATCTTTTTGTTTAAAATCAATCGATAATTCGCTCGATATTTCGTATTCCTAGCCCCATAATTATGTCTTCAAGCATTCTACTATCATATATAGAAAAAGAGTCGATAACCCGGGTTTCTTCGGTTTTGTAACCGATATTTTTCTTCCATCCCTCAGCCTGTGTCCTTGTTGTTTAACTTATAGTCGTCGCAGTCAAAAAAGAGTGGGCTGGAGAAAGCGGTGGGTAACGTTCGACGGCGAAGAACTGATGTACTTTTCTGATGAAAAGGTAAGAAAGTTTCAAATATTCAAAGTAAATGCGTACATACATCACTGACAGGCAGTTAGAACTATAAGTGTGAAAGTAGGCCTAGCACTGGGAACTGAATCGTAAGAGAAGGTAAAAAGATGTGCGTAAACCTGTCGTCCCAAAAGATGGGTTATGTATTAAAATGTTGAAATGCAATTGTACACATTCAGTGTAAAGAAAAAGCTATAACCTTGGTTTCGCACCGAGTGATGATATCCAGAGGAAAAGCGAAGAGAATTTGTATAGACCCCATCCTCAGAAATGTAAATGTCTTTTTGTTAGGGACAAAGATTCTGCTATTGACCCTTTATGAATACAGTTGACAGATGGATAATACACGTTTTCATTTTCTTTCCTCAAGTCTATCATCTCCAAGAGGATAATCCCGCTCAACACAATAGTCAACGTTGAGCAGCAAATCAAAGTAAGTTTATCGATTGCGAATAACGAACAACGTATATCTATTGTTAAAGTCTAGATACATCATACTTAGGGGAACCCGATCAATCTTTACTAATCGGAAGTAAATAGAGATTTAAGGATGTCATATTCTGAGAAATTATTAACGCAATGATTCATAAGTTCATACTTGATTTGCGTAAACACTTACTATATTAGGGCTTAGAATATAGTTTGTACCATTCATTGTTGTGTTCCAGGGAGGTTCATCTGTTCTGAAGAGAGTTTCTGAGGTGCAGTATAGATACCATGATAGGTTCCTAACTTTCATTATAAGCCATGCGCCATTTTTAAGCTTCGCTGTCCTAGCATAAGGGACATCCAATCCACGTTTTTAAACCAAAATCTTGGTGGACAATTGGTTTAGCAACTATGCTCTTCTTGACAAAGCCAATAATATATAAGTTTTGTAATTTTGATATCTAACTTTTAAAAAAATTGTGGCATTATGGTATGCTATTCAAAGCTATGAAATCTTGTGATAAATATCGTATTTTTCTGTTTTTACCAAGTCAGTATTACAATATCTTTTCTTTTATACCCAAAACCTTCGCCATATCGGAAACTTTTTGGTATTTTAAATGCTCTCGTATCATTTGCTAGTTTTGCAAACAAAATAGAGAAGGCATCCCTCTACTTTAGATTAACAAACTGCAAAAATGTGAAGTTCGTAGGACTTTGCTCTACATCAGTATACAGCATAGATTCTGATTACAATAGATCAATGTCATGCAGTAAGAGCACGCATAAAATCATGCACTTAGGAAAAACACCGTTGTATAAAACCACCAAATTCTGCACGTGTCTATATATCAACATATTCAAAAAAGGAATTGAATGGAAAAAACAAATTTGCTTTGGTAGCAAGCCTCAAAAGTAATTGGTCAGGATAACACATCTGGATAATTTCATACCGTCGTTTTGTTCAGATAAGAATACTGTAAAATGCTATCCATTATCATTGATTGTTGTAGACCGAAACGTTAACTATCGTTTGTAGATTTAACAATATAAAAGGAGACTTAGATTTGTCAAAATTATGTTAGTTGTGTTTTTCTGACAATATATGGCTCCAGGACAGTGTACCTTTCACCTTTAACCACCTACTGTGGGAAGATTTACATAGTTACACTGTTTTCTAACCAGGTCTTTTTACCACTTGTTTATAAACTAAAATGTACATGTTCCGCATTGGCGACCTCCCCTTCCCTACGAGGCCATTAGTGTGACTAGTGGCTAACCCCAAAACTCCATGATATGGGGAATAATTAGTGTGTAATATTTTGAATATTTTAGTCATACATTGTATACTTGCGTCTAGATGGTTGAATGAATTACAGTTACCACCAAGGGTAGAGGAATTCGATGTTATAAGAATTAGTTTAAGAATAAAATGCTAAATATTATTTTTAAGGTACAAGTATTCTAAGAAAGCTTATGTTGATGGTTTTCCTCGGCAGGTGACCGTAATGACAGACCCTTGTAAAGATCTGTTTGAATTATGGTGTATTTATTTGTATCATTATACTTATCTATATAATATAATAAATACTGTATTTCTTTCAGAGCATCTATTCAGTTCAATATTTGCTCATAGCCAATAAATAAAAACCGGCTGTTTTTTATTGTTCTTAATAGATTATAGCCGTGTATAGAAGTCCATCTATTTTGTGGATTACCTGTTTATGCTAATTGTAAGAAAAGACATATTTATGCAGATTCTTTTTACGTCTATTTTTTCTTAGTTTTTTTTTTCCAAAAATAGTTTTAGTTATTTACTAGGATAACCTGTTACTTTGATTTACAGATGGGTGATATGCATCCCTATGAATTCCGTTTGACTACCATTGACCGAGTCTATCGGTTTGCTGCCGATGATGGAGGTGAGGGAAAGCTTAAAGATAGAGACTGACAAACGATAGTTCATGAATTCCATATTCTTTATAATTCTGCATTTGTTTTCCGTGATCTAAGTATAAATAGTATGTCCTGTGTGTCAGAATTAAAAAAAAAAAAGATATTTAAAATATAGTACAAACGTTGAATTGTAGCTGAACGGTCAATCCTGAACATAGTAAGAAAGTTTCAGTATCTTACTATTAGTTGACTGTATCACTATGTTGGTTATCATGCGGCAAATAACATTATTTCTGTGTTATTGTTTTTCGCAGATGATCTTGCCTTGTGGACAAGCATCCTTATGCGGGCCATCATTGACTCCAAAGTAAGCTAATGTTTCATCCTACACATTTTAAACAATGTCTGTACATACGTATATTTGTGCATCTCTTGGTCTGGAAATTTGAATTGTGAAAATAAAAAAATAAAAATGCGTAACTTATTTTGCAGCCCGAGAAATTCGAGGAAGGTGGAAGCATGGCTCGCCCAGACAGGGAGGTGAGTATGGGTGCATGGCATCACCTCAGTAGTCAAGGTGTTGGTGGAGGATAATGTCCTGTTTGTGTTAGGTCGGTCATTATTTATGGAGCGATTTATAATCAAACACTTGGGGGGGGAAACAACAGAAAGTTGAGTGTGGGGGACACAGCCCCCAAGTTCTTAGACAATATTTACATCTAATATTGAATAATAACAGTATACGTGTCCGAGCAGTAAATGAAATTCTTTTATACCCTCTGACCGGCACTGCCACCTCTGACCATGTTCCTTAGGTGGTGTGGTCGGGTGAACAGAAAATGGCCACAGATATATAGGATTATCTTTGTTTGATTGGTACCCTGCGTCAAGCAGGGCTTCAAAAATTGTCTTATAGACTCATTCAGTGTTCCTCCCCACGGAAATCTTTAGTAAAAGGCGAAAGATTTATGCGTGGTTTTGAAGAGAAACCAGAGTAATGAACAAGGGCAATGGAATGAGTGCTGTGTATTGGCTTTTTGGTACAAACGGGTGTTTTGGAGTTAACATGTCTTCTTCATCTGTATTTCCGAACATACCATACAGTTTTAGTCCCTGTTTCTAAAAATATTCATAAGAATAAATATTTTGATGCATTGTGTGCGTAAATGAGTTCGGTGATTCTTGGATTAAATGAGGTATTTCGTATTTTCTGACATACGATTATCAATTTGTACAGTTGCGCCACCAACGTCGGCTGTATGAACTAGGTCGCGTCATGGTTGTTCTAAAAATAGAACATCTGGGGCACCTGCACTGTGACCAGCCTGACCTTTTGGTCGTTACCACAAAGCCCTAACATAAAGCGATTACCAACATGTTAAGATCGGTTATACCGTAAATATGTGTATGTTTCCCGGGAGCAAATATCTACTTAATATATATGTCTGTGATAAAACAAAGTTGTCGTTGGTGGCTGACATATATTTTTATTTAATGTGCAAGAATTATGATTACGAATTCTTGATATTTCTTTTTTTATGTTTCTATAGGGTTTCGTTCGAATGGAAGGTTTGAAAGGTCGTCAATACCTTGTCATTAAAAAAGACAAGTTTTGTTACTACAACACCTTCAGCGTAAGTTTTTCAAGCTAGTATTGTTACATGAACTATGGTAACCACCGATTAAATTGTTATATATTTTCCATGTGCGCAAACATTCATTTTCTCTGATAGCGTACATGTATGTCCTCAGTTTCTAAACTCTAAAATTTGTGAAGAAAAGTTTCTACTAATTCAGGACTCACTAATTCACGCAGAAGGGCAGAAATGATAGGCTGAATTATAAACCAGCGACATAGTCTAAGCCCACAACATATGCTATTTCGCTGGGTTTTTTCCCTGTAATGTCAGCCCGTGCTCGAGAACAACGCAAACATAGTCGTTTACAGTTTGATTAGGATTTTAAAAAAAAGTTATGACTTGTACAAAATAAATACCATTAAAAACTCATTGAAACTAAACGTCCCTCCTCGGATTTTCTCTAGGACTACAAAGTGGGCACACCGATACACAGGGTGGACCTGCAGTTGGCGTCGGTGAAAGACGCGGGGAAGGGGAAATTGCTGCTTACAACACCAAGGGTTTCGTTTGGGTAGGTTATTTAGTTAAATACTAAAAACAAAACCCTATATATAAAAAATTTCCTGTCACATTTTCAACTGTTTGCTTCTCATTTGCTAGAGACGAACTTCTGCTAATTTTAGGAGATAATATAATGTCTATGCACCAGATTTATGATCTAGTAAATGATAATATACGTAAAGAGTGCTGTACATTATTTTCCACTCCATGCACATTTTCTGAGGTACCTTTCCCATCAACTCTCCGAAAATGTTCGAATAGTGATTAATCCTGCACACACTATGTGCTTTTCCTTTTCTTTCTTTTTCATATAATAATTATGTTTGTTATTATTTCGCTTTGTAGGTTGATTTGTGAGAGTGATTCAGAATTGGCCAGTTGGAAAGAAGCTTTCGAAGAGGGTATAGCTGAAGGACTTGGGGACGACACGGTATTTAGCATAATTTTCTGCATGTATCCAAACCACCGTGGAAGCATTGGGTGATTTACTGTATTATAACTGAAACCCAGCCTTCCCATAACGTCATGGTAGCACTAAAAACAGCGATTATGAAGGTCTCAGGTATCGTCAGGTCATATTTCAGCTATTACATCACAAATCTAACAGCATCTCACATGCGCCGTTCCTAAGTAAAATACACTGTGAGAACATTACTAAAACCAAAAATAACATCGTGCAAATTAATTTAGTTGATGTTTTCTGATACAGCTCGATCACTCAAAGAAGTTTGATTCAGAGAAGGTTAGTTAAGCAAAAGAGGCATTCAGTACAGTTTGAGAAAAATTTTGCAAGAAATGTTGATTACCTTGATTCAGGTTGCCACAGAATTATAGAATCACTATAATATATTAATCAAACTGTTTTTGTTATCATTCCACATTTATTAAGATAAGCGGCTAACGGCACACTTTCAATTGACCCCTTATTCGGATAAATTAGCTAGGTAATATACTGAAAATGTTAACCTTAGTGAATCATTGTAGGAAAATGTAAAATAAAAAAAACGCTGTCATACCTGATTTTATGATCATGTGTTCAATCAATTTGAGTCAGAAAAGAATATGATATAGATGTAAGATGAGGTTGAAAGAGGCACCCAATCAATAAGTGAACTTCTGGAGATAAGTCACATGTTAAGAACGGGATCTCTCCTTACAGTGGGAGTTGCACACGATCGTGACCATTTTTTTGTACATTAAATTGTAAAGATTGATAACGGAAGTGGTTGATATCAATTTTTTGAATGATAAGTAAATTTGAATGTGTATAATTAAAGAGAGACAAAATATTATAGGCGTCGTGTATGAATAAATATAACAGGGTGCTCACGCAGGTCTTATAATGTCTTGAAAGAACTTATATTGGTGTTTCCATTTAGACTATTGGAAGGTTTATTTTATAAACAGAGGTCTTATTTAAGGGCCAGCTGAAGTTTCAGAATAGTGAATTGCTTTTCTATCCAACAATTTTTTTTTTTTTTTTTTTTTTTTTTTTGACTTACATCCCTGTACACCCCTTTTCCCTTTTTGGGAACTTTACTCCATCAGAAGTGACCTGACAATAGCCACTTCTTTTAGACTTGTCTTCATCAGGACTTACCACCATGGGGTCCTTCTCCCTGTGGGTTTTTAAGTTTACTAAACTTTAAGAACCTGCCCTAACACTAGTTAGGTACCGTGTTTTAAGATGCCTGAAGAGATACAATTCGAAACCGCTTTTGGCATTGGTCAACCGAGACCTTTCCACCCACTCTGCTCCCTCCAGAGTTTCCCTTCTCTGGGACACAAAGAGGTAGCAGGGTTACAGACCACCAGGGACCCAGGGACCTCCCCTTGGGAGTGTTTCAACTGGGACTCTCAGTGTTTTCTCGGGGTAGCCCTGGGAATTCCATACTTCTTAAGATTTTGTGTAGTCACACCCTACAAATTTTTTTTTTCCATACACAATTTCTTTTCTAAAATTTTGACAAATGGTGGTCTTGTTCCTTCCTAGGAACATTTTCTGGTTACAGAGAATCATTTTTATGACCATTTCTGGTAACCATGGAGACCTTGACAAGTCACTATAAATATCCGGTTCCCCAAGGGCACCGGCCACTTTCGCGGTAGCATCATCACATGTGGGCTCTCCAGCCACGTTTCACTCCCTTTTCTATCCAACAAGAAGTTGTGGGTCCTTTCGCTAGTAGTTGACCTATATTTAACTTGAAAATAGTAGTATCCTGGGCAGGTAAAAACACATAACCAATTTGATTCAGTCATTTCGTAAAGCAAATCCAAAGATCTTATTTTTGACAAAACAGGAGTTAAAATGTCTTAATTTCATTTCTGAAAAAGCGCGGGCACCCTGTAAAAACGTCCCTCACACTACTCACCAATCTGCACAGTATTCATCGAGCGTACGAACAAATATAAAATTTCTGCATAATTTTGCGTGTTTAGCACAGGTTGCACGGCTCTCCTACAAAAAGATTCAAGTTTATGTATATATTTCTGCCACACAGTTCATCGGTGGTGTAAGTCCTTTGTGTAATTGCCAAACAACATAATATCTGCTTATCAAGCACTTTTCGCTGCCGTCAGCAAATAAATATACTTCTTTGTGTCGGCCGCTATAACAATGATACAACAAATCTAAAAGTACCTTATATGTTATAGCTCAAGATAATGATATCGTAATACAGAGACTTTATTTCAAAAAAACGCATATTGATACCGAAATCTTCATTTATTTTGTAACTGAATCTCCATTTCACTAATCTTTTAGGAGAAGTAACTTATCATTTTCAGTAATGTATACCGTAGATAGTTTAGCAGAATGCAGTTTCCTATATTCTGCCATGTGAATACAGTACCGGTACGTGATAAACGTAAAATTCCGTCTGAAAAACACTTTTACCTGTTGGGTTGCAGCTTGAAGTGCTATGGGAACAAGGAAGTGCACGAAGTATTGAATACAAATAAATGATAAAAGATAGATAAAAACAATAAACAAAAAATAAACAAATCATTAAAATTGTGTATGCTCACAAATGCAGTAACTTTACTGGTCCATTTATTTACAAGTTCATAGGAATAATGTCACTTTTATTTTCATGTACAACTACATTGCATTATACATGTATATTGAATTATCATTTTGTATCGAAATACCAAAACCAAATTGTTTTATAGATGGAGTCGCGCTTAGAAATATACAATCTAAGCAGTTTATGTATGCAACTCACGCATAAGATATTCTGTGTGCTTTCTCCTTTATGAAAAAAATAGGTATTGAAAGAAGTTTATGAAAACCACAGCAACCGATACTGTGCTGACTGTGGTGCTCCAGGTTGGTCTACTTACCCTCACTCACGATATGTTGTCAAAACGAATCATTGTGATTCTAATAATAATACTTATGAAAAAGTATCTACCAGTAGTCTTTGGGTACATGTATGTGGTTTAGACTATTTTAGCACATTTACTGTAATAAGATCAATAAGATGTACTTTTATTTTATATTTTGAGCAACGAAAAATCCAATGCAGATTGTTTTCTCTAGCCGTGGTGTATATAAACTTGTTTGATGTGATAGTATGTTATGCACTTCCTACCACTAAATACACTCAATCTGTTCAATAGATCCACACTGGGCTTCTGTTAATCTCGGTATCACTGTGTGCAAGCAGTGCGCAGGTGAGGAATATCATAATTACTGAGATTGAGAATTAGAAATGGATATAAAGCTTTAGTAATAGTCTATGGAATTTGAAAGGAATATGTTTAATAATTTATTCTGTAAATATCACAATTTTACCTTAGCCTTGTTGTGTTTTGTGATACATCTGTGCTTTGTTTTTCATCTCATTTTATACAGGTATTCATCGAATGATCAGTATCCCCTTGTCAAAGGTCCGGTCGTTAAGGATGGACTTCCGGGTGTGGACACCCACGTTAATTCAGGTGAGTGAGCAACTCCCAGCCCGCACACTTGACATATAGTTACCTCATAGCTATTACAAACAATAAAAACACCAAGCTACTCGCAAAATATGAATGTTCCTTGCTTGAATGTCTTTATTGATAAATCTATAACGCATGTAAAACCAGTTATTACCAAAAACATTTATTGTTGTATGTCATCAGTATTGATAACGACATGATAACAATAACTCTCATTGAGTTGCCTTGTAAGGATGAAGGATGTATGCAAAACGTGGCTAATGTGATCAAAAGAATCGTTGTATAGATGAAGGTTGAATCGAATAAACGGAAACATTTCTAATTACGATATATCTAGATGCTGAAAAAAATTGGCAACGATAACTCCAACAACTTCTGGGAATGGAACGCAACCGACAATGACCAGATAGATTCAGATGCAGACATGTAAGTTAAAATTACATATAATTTTATTTTACATCTAGTAACTTGCGCCCCTTGGATCTCATAACGGAATTTTGGAGAAAGAACCCTGATTTTCCTTTCCCAATCACGCTTTAGTTTACAATCTACCATTGCCCTTCCCAGTTTCATGAGATGGGTCATACTTCCTCTGTTGTCACAATGACAACTAGAAAAAAAAAAAAAATTCTTAGAATTATAGATGCTTAGTCGGGTAGTTTCTTCTATAAGTATGTTTTTTTCTGATTTTGTTGAGTTCTGGTTTAATAGGAGCAGCAGGCAAGATTATGTTTTATCAAAGTACAGAGAAAAACGGTTCTGCCGTCTTCACCCGCTGAAGGCCGACGTTCAAGCACTCAACGAGGTCAGTCCATACTTTAAGCCTGTACAGCTGTCACCGTCCATCGTCCTTCCTTTTAACTGTTCCTATTTGTTGTGCCCAGACAAGTCAGAGTACTGTTTGGTATGCATTTTGAACCCGTAAATCGAGAGAAAATCCATGCAAAAGAAGCAATATTTCTTTTATATCTGACTGTTATAATATAATTTATATGAGAGGATTAGCAGTTGTTCTGTGATATTAAATGTAATGTAGTTCAATTAGGTCTTTATCTCATCCAAATTATGATTGTAAAAAGATAGCTATGACAACATCTGTTCGGTCATTAGATTCCAAAGAGAAATCATAACAAACAATGCAAAGAAAACATAGCCATAAATACTCAAACGTTGAGTAGCCAATAAACATAAACACCACTGATTAAGTTCAACTGTATGGAGGACAAATTTGATTAATAGCCGCACAACTAAAACCATATTTTAATGCATGTGATAAATATACCAGAACTGAATGGCTGCAGAGCATTGTAAACTTTAATCTGAAACGTAAAAATGCTTGGTTCCTTTCTTTGAATTAGTCTGTCCAATGTATGGAATATTTCCTCTGTTACCAGGCTTTGTGCAAGTCAGTGCAGTATGGAGACGTATTGGAGACGTTACAAGTTCTCTTCAGTGGGGCAGATGTAAGTTTTGATTAAATTTGTAGCAGAACATTTCAAAATATTGATCCAACAATTTAGGTCGAGGCAGTTGCTCAATACTTCTTGTAAAGAAGTTTTAAATACGTAAACATCAAAGTTATGTATATTGGTGAAATAAACTATTCGTTCAGATCAGTTAATATAGTCATCACCTACAACGGCCAAAGGTTTATTTAACTACCACTGATATGTAGCCTATCGAAATAATATTATGTGTTTTCCAGATACTTTGTACCAGTAGTGCTTACGGAGGTCAACATGAGTCACGTAAGTTTCGAACTCGTCAAAAATAAAATATCAAATACAGAAATAAATTAAAAAAGTAGAGAGAAGTTATAAGTGATTTACATCAGCCATTGGATTTGGCTGAAACTAAACCTGAGACCAAACCAAATTATTTTTTTGGTTTCAACTCAGATAACCCTAACTTATTGTCTGGTATGGGTCTTATGACGGGTCTTATGACTGCTAAGTAATTGATTCTCTTTTTAGCTTGAACCAATCACATGATGTACAAAGAGATATTGTTCTGTCCAATGTTCTGTATTCTAAATTTTAAAATTTCAGCTCTACAACTAGCTCGAAAGGCAAAACAGACATTGCAAACGGTAAGAATTCTCTACTTCATATGGCTATTTTTCTAAAAGAAATAATTTGTGATTAATTTAATTAAGAAAAATTGATATGTTGTATTCAAAACTATTATAATGTTGTCATTCCAGGAGTTTCTCTATCAAAATGGTGCAGAAGGGTCGGGCCAATGGCCTGTCAGCCAACCCATATCAGGGGTAAGTGGAACCAATTTTAATCAGTAATAGGGAAGATTACTTTCCTCGTATTTTGCGTTGTTAACATGTAGCTTATGAGTGCTGTTTCTAAATGAATAGTAGGCTCGTCAAAGAAAGTAAGTGTTCTTGTAATTTAGCACGTCTAATGAATTATTATGATCCTACCTTCTATCATTTGTTTTTTAACATGGGGTTATACCAGAAAAAAATTGTCTTGCCAACTTGTCAAATCTATCACAGTGACAGTTGGACTAAGCCGGGCATGATTCTGTGTTTTCTCTCAAGTGGTGCCTCACTGGGTTTCTATTGTGTGATAACGTCTCTGTATTCCGGCAGGTGGCAGCAGCGGCCAGCTCCCACCTTCAGTCTGTCATGATGAAGGGGCACCTCTTCAAGCTACAGAGCAACCAGAAAGAGTACAACAGACGCTGGTTTGTCTTGGAGCGTGGCATTCTCTCCTATTTTGACAACGACAAGGTGAGTACACGTCTGTGTATTCATTTTTTATTGTTGCGGTCACAATTGAGCTTTGTACCCCACTGAGTTGTCATATAAAATACTGAGGAGGAAGGAGAGGGTCATAAGGAAGGAGCCCTCCGATCTAAGCCCTCTTATTGCGTACTATGGAGAAATGATGTTTGCGTTGAGTTGAATGCCCACCACATATCCTTGTTATGACCTTTCATCAGTTACAACTGTGCAAGGAAAGTAGCTCGAGAATAACTTCGTAGTTGCATATAGATGATAGATACTATTAACGACTATCTGTATTAAAGATGTCAATATATTTGTTTTAAAAGCATGTTTTTCATTTCGTTGTGCATAAAGAAGATCTTGAATTATATTTCAGAGTACCGTGGCAAAGGAGAGTGTAGAACGTAAGGAAATAATGAGTGTGGCAGCTACTTCAGACGACAAGTGAGTTTCCCTCATGTTCATGAATCAGATTATTGCAGACACGGAGATGCCTTGTGTAGCTTCATGACTCATCCTCATCCATATAATCCTGAGTCAGTTCACATTGAGCAGCTACCATGTCCACTCTGTCGATATTTCCATGGAAGTAGAGCAAAATAGAGAAATAGGAAAAACCGATTTTGCTGTATAGTGTGAACACTACATGACCTAATGAATAAATTACTAAATTAAAATATCTTTCCTCACCGACAAATATTTCTGGAAAAACTAACATCTATTTGCAAATATTGTCAAGTTAGCTTTCTATTTCCTATGTTGCATACTTGGTGTAGTGACGAGTTTTCTCTTCTGCTCTGATAAAGGTTCGAGTACGGGTTTGAGATCTCGACGACAAAGGCAGGAGGCCGTAACTTCACAATGGCCAGTGATACAGAGGAGGAGAGACACCAGTGGATCGTCAAGATTGCAAAGGTAAATATCAGGTCCAGGGATTGGGAATTTTCATCAGTGCTAAACAATTATTGGGAAATTATGGTAAGTTCACCCGGGTGGCTCATAATTCTTTTTGCAAATGAGTGGACTTAACTTAAAAAGTTATGTCAGATCGGTTGGGTGATAAGGGCAAAAATATCCAATCCGGCGGTCACTCGTTTCGAAGGGGAAAATATCCAATCCTACTGACACTCTTTTCGAAGGGAAAAAATATTCGATCCTGCTGCCACTCGTTTGGATAATAGTAAACTGTTAATGATGGGGCATTTTCCTTCTTGGATAATCAAAACCCTTTTTGATCATAAGTGTACCTTCATACATATTACACTGGTTTTGCTAAACAGAATTATCCGAAATAAAATTGTATAAATATTAAGTAACAGTAAGAAGAATTATCCAGTTTCATTTGATAGCTAATGCACGTGTTCGTGTTTTTAATCTAGAGTTTTGCACCACTTCCAACGGAAGCTCTCGATCAGATCAAAGATCTTGATCGGGGCGGTTTAATCTTTCTCAGGGAGGGAGCCACAACGGTAAGAATGACAGATTTTTGTTTATTGATAATACTTCATTGCAGTTCATTTATGTTGATATTATAAAATTCAGTACTGTGTTTCCTATTAGATTTCATGAAAATAACTTGTAAAATAAAAGCCGTATAGGATATTTGCAGTAAACTAATCTGTTCTCATTTTGTTTGAAAAATAGGACTGGCAAACGACGTGGATGCACTTAAAAAAGAAGAATTTGTACATATATAAGAAGGTAAGGTAATCATTTTCATAGTACCGGTATGTTGTCAAAGAGTGATTTCTTAACTTTTCTGATTTCAATTGTGGGTCAATCTGATGGTGCTCGGTCCCGCTGAAATAACGAATCGCAAAACTTGAATTGATTATCTACAATATATTAAGTAATTAACATGGTGCCAGGAAGTAAAGTATCAAAATATACATTTCATGAATTTGTAATAAATAACTTTTTTCTGTTTGTAGGATGAGCAGAAGTTTGACGAGATCGATCTGCGGAAAGTGACGGGCGTCAGTAAGTTCACACAGTGTAGCACTCGTAAGTAAAACGCCTTCTCCCCACGTTCTATGCATGGAGCAAGTTCAGTGCCTCACGCCGCCACCTCACAGACCAACCAAAATACGGGAGGCCCGTTCACATTAGCCGCCCACTCACAATTTAATTACAGTTAGCTACATTCATTTTGATTTAGATTCAAGTTGTCCACGTGGGTCTTTCAATGTTATATGAGGTTTCCTGTTTAAGTCCCTTGTTAAGGTGTTGTTTTAGGTCTAACTAAAGTCCACATTGTTTGAGAGAGAATATCTTTGCCCAATCAAATTTACCCAGAACCAAAAGCAGTGGAGATACAGTGTATACTGAGTACATAATCAGTGCCAGCTTGCAGTAAAATTTAGTGGAAAATCAGTGGAAATACAGTGGCTGAATAGTGGGAAATTACATGTAGTATGTCCGAAATATTTAAATGAGTCGTATTTTAGTAGCCAGTTAAAAAATTGCGGACATACTGATTTAGGAAGTGTCCACTGCCGTTTGTTCTGGTTCAACATTCCGTCCTGGTTAGGTAAATGTTGATAAATATTGCTGCGTCAAATAAATATAGGCGTGAAAAGGCAGGGTTAGGTGTCGTCATGTTCATCTAACATTACATGGTCGCTATAAAACCAGAAGGAAATCCGCCCCTAATGTGAACCGGCTGGGGGTTTATCTTCGGCCTGTGGTTTCTCAAAAAGAAATCTCTACAACAGGCCCTAGTCTTGATTACAGCAAAAAAATACATATGCTTATCCTTGCATTTAGATATAAGCTTTTGGATTTCTAATCTGGTACTAAGAAACTGGTACTAAGCAGCGACTCTTTCTTTTATCTAAGTATTCGTACGCTATGGACTTCGTAAGAGCTTTTCAAACCTTTTCACCCATAATCGAATGCGTGTTTGAAATTTGAGAATCTGGATGCAAACGACTTAAAACTTGGTTTGGGAGGAATATTAAGTTGGCTGAAAAAGGATGATCGCATGACCGATGATAAGAATAAGGTTTAGCTAAAATTATAGTCTAAGAAATTGAATTAAGACAGTGAACATTCATTAGAAACATGTACGCTTACAGATTGACTCTGGTGGTTTGCTCATTCCTCATTCGGACGAAGACAGATCCCTGTTAGTAGTGTCATATTTCCCAAATCAGTAAAAGTGCTTCCAGCTTGGATGAGTTTTATAGTCACAAATCAGATACCATAGCTGCATGAACAATTTCATTTCTGTGATTTGCCTTTCACATCATAGAAGAATGCATGTAGGAGTATGTTCCCTATATACTAAGAGTGCTAGTTCGTTTTTCACCCAATTCAATATCAAATTCACAAGACATATCCTCAGTTTGCCTCCTCCAGTTCTGACCCAAGCCTACTCCATAGGTACATAATTTTACAGTATACACATTTTGTCAACGTAGACTTCATACTGAAAATTTACATTAAATATCAGATGTAAAACAAGGCTCGAGAAAGTTAATTTGGCTGTGATACCATTTAGAACAGTGGATGACTCTGCAGCATTAGTTATCAATACAATAACCATAGTCATCGATATTTTATAGATAAGGTAAAAACAATGCTCCATCATTAAACTCAAAGGAGAAGGTGTTTTACAGCAGCAAAACAGACAATTATTTGACTGATAACAGTATTTGAACAAGTGCCAGCTCACGAATGATGTAGTATTTCTTCTTGACTGAAGTAGGAAACAATGTTCAAAGTGATCTAAGACAATTCCTAATGATTAATCTCGTTTTGTAGATGCAATCAAAGTTGCATGAGACCTTTAAACACATTGCAATTTTTCAAGAGAAAAGAAATTGTATCTTTACTCGAAATATCTTTACTTTGCATTATAATTGACCCATCTATTACAGAGGTATCATGGTTATAAGCATATCTAATACATTCTTTCCTTATATATTTATCTTTGACAGAAACCTTACAGAGAACTGACTTATGCCTGGAGTCTTTTGATGATGGTCCCCCATTTGTCATAGACCTACCCAATAGGTAATGCAGCAGGTTTAAGTAGATCCACACATCTCTTTTCATCAAAAGATTTATCAAACTAATGTAGTGAAGTAGCTCTATTTCAGGATGTATTAGTTGTATATCATAACAAAACGTGCAGTAATGCAATATTTGTCACCTGGTGTGATTAGTAACTGAGTCAGTCTTGAACTACAGAGCACTGCCAAGATATGGAACAAACGACATTACAAGTAGTAAGCTGGTTAAAAACCAAAGTTTTATGATTTTATTGATTATTCCTTCCACAGAGCACTATACATCCAAGGGGATACCAGGGCAGAAACGGAATCTTGGTGCAAACTGGTAGAAAAGGTGTCAACGGTAGGTTAATAAGGGTCTTTTACTTCTGTATACCACCAAGTGAAAATGTCAGACCTAGGATGCGTTTTTAGCCAGTAAATATTTAGCTGTTTTTACACGTTGTATATTCAGTTCTGTAAAACACAAAAATAAATGTATACCTTTACATACAGCATAGAATACAGAAGGAAACTTTAACTGTAATGGCCTTTTTTGTCTGCAGATTGAGAAGCCCTTGTAACTGATTCGATGAATTGTCAAAAGAAATAACATAAAAACTCGATTTTCTAGTTAGATTCTTTGGTTTTCAGGAGGGGAGTAATTACCTTGTGGACATGCAGCTTACTGCGGACAACGTGCCTGTTATTGTCGACAAGAGCGTCAACTTCATCTCTGCCCATGGTAAATCACACCTTATTTACACTTTGTTATAGCAAATTGTCCCTCGCCATCATAAGTATATTTGATTCCATGATAATATCAAATTATTTGATCGACTGAATTTCCCACCATGGGATAAAAAGAAAACTAGGTGATAATAGAATCTAACAGAATTTTATGGACAACCGTGCAGTCCCAATTTTTATCATCTTAGGTAGTGATACTTTACCCCAAAGAATATCATATATTCGCTTCTACAAGATATCTAACATTGGTTCCTTAGGTATGCGGATGGAGGGATTGTACCGATTAAATGGTCAACACTCTAAGGTTGGCCTGCTCCTAGAGGAGTTCAAGACAAGTAAGTTGTAAAACAAGATCTTGCCCTATCTTTTTGATGCTAGACCATAACAGTATCTGCTACCTCTGAACTGTTATGAGGTTGAACAAATTCCCTTTTCTTGTCATCAATAGAAACAATCCCAATACAAAATTTAAGTTTTAAGCTGGAGATTCCTTCTAAATGTTAATATATTAATGTAATTGTTTGGGTTGGGAATTATGTGTATATATATTATAAAATGTTAAAAGGGTAATTAATTGGTGTGTTTTGCCTGCAGATGCTCAGAACGTGTTCCTCAGTCTTGACTTGTACCAAGTGCATGACGTGGCCACGGCCCTGAAGCGACTGTTCCGAACACTGGAAGAACCTCTTCTCACCTCTGCCTTATTCAACAAGTGGATAGAGACATCAAGTAAGTGATTCTGCTCTTATATTGTCCCCCGTGAAGGTATTCTGTTTAGAATCCCCCGAAAGATAATGGATTCTGCCACCCAAGGCGAATAATTTACAAATTGTGTTTGTCTTTTCATTAAGTGTTAATGATATTCTTTCAGTGTGTAATTTATTACATGAAAATATTCTTTATAATCACTGGTTCATCATTTTCGGATACCTATCGATAGCCCCCTTGAATTATAATTATTGTGACGGTTGACTTATTATTCCAATTCTTCTTTCATTTAGATATGCATGAGAATGGCCCTAAGATGCAGTGGTATAAGTATCTTCTTGGAGAACTCCCCACTGTTCATTACGCTACACTCAAACGACTAATGATCCACCTTGCCAGGTAACCTCGGTTTTCAACCTCGTTGCTCATACAAACTTATATATTACAGCCAATACGTAGTGTATCATACGATGATGCGTCAATGTGTTCACACACCTAATGTGATATTTCGTTATCTGAGCATTTCATGTAGTGTCCATAACTTATTTTACCTACGTTTATTTGCAGAGTGTCATCGTTTGAAATTGAGAACAAAATGTCAGAGACAAACCTTGCTGCCATATTTGGTCCTATTCTCATGAAGGTCGACAAGGTAAATATTTTACTTTTGTATACATATGTGACTTTCATTTGAGCAAGTATGAGTCCGATGGACTCAATGGAATAGCAATCTAATTTTCTTGTCATGCAAAACTCACTATGACTAGGAAAAGGTTGATGATTTAAGAATCACTGCACTCTATAGTATACTTAAATTTATGTATATTCAACTTGTCTATTTTGGGATGAACCGTTATATTTCGGGATGAATTTGCGAAGAAATGTATAGCTATAGTTCACAAAACAGGTCATTTGGTTGGATAGGATGAATACTACATGCATGTAATAATAATATTGTTGAATCGTCCTGTCGCGTGGTCATAGGATACGAGTACCACGTCTAGCGGCTATGGAAGCACAACACAAGAAATTTCAGTCATACTCGACCTCATCGCAAACCATAAATGGCTCTTTGAAGTACGTATTCCCAACTCTCTCGCTTCTAAAATACCTTTGGCCATTAATGTAGGGAACTATTATTAGATAGTAGATCTTAGTGCATACGGCCTAATACTTACACCGTTGCTTTGCTTTTGATCACTGATAACTTATGTAAATACCATCCTCACATTAAAACAAGACAGTGTACTCCCATTTACATGAGTTTTGATTTGACATTTTCTGGGTATAAATACCTTTGTTTTATTCAGTTTTGAATTGTCTATAATATATTAATTGTTGACAAGTATTAATTTTGATTTGGCAAAGCATTTTCAGTTCTTTTACATTTTTGTCATACGTTAGATAAAGGATGATGAGCTAGAACACGAGAGGAAAATCCAAGAAGCAGTTGAGAAAATCGAGCGTGCCAGCCGCGAAAATCAGGTAAGGTCATTTTGGATTTACTCTGATTGTGTTTCAGCTTTCAAAACCCAAGCATAGTGCGCACTGTGTGCATACACATGCTGATATTTCTAGATTAGTTGCTCAAAAAACAACTACTTTAACTATGCCTGCCTCGCAAGTTATTTGACAATTTTCCTTTGTCTTCATTTTGGAGATTGTAAAAAAAAACCATGGAAACTTGGACACACAGACGAAGTCGATATAGAAAGTAGATTCCTTTGTCGTATCATTCGTAGCCAGATGATAGTATATCTATTTACGTTGTATTTACTTTGTAACACTGTAAACAGTACTGATCGCATAGTTCTGTGTGTACGAATTATCAGAAAATGCGGGAGAGCCTTATCAATACTACGGTGAGCATTGACCACTACCCTAATTTTTCTCTTATATTAACCATCTCTAGCTATCTGTTGTTTAGCTAGTAAAGCCTGTCACTGGGACCAGTCCCTGAATGAAACTAAACAGCCGCACTCTAATAAATGTTTTCAACAAACTAGCGTTGTATCATTATGACCTCAGTGGTTCTAATGTAAAATACAGTTTTGACTTAAAAATTCCTCTTAATAATAAGACATATATAGCGTGTTCTTCGGAAAAAACAAAGTGCTTTGATATCAATAAACTTGTTCAAATTGTCAAAGAATCAAATATTTTGTGCAGTTACTTAATAGAAGCAATTCTATTCATAACGTGTATCTGTCATAAACATTTCTCAGCGTTTGTAAAAGAAGAATTATCAATCAGTCCCCATCATTTGAATCTTTACGCCATCCATTGAGAGTGAATAAAATTAGTATCGATTTTAGGCACTAGTGATAAAAATGTGTCAAAGATGAAATGTACACTCGGTCAGTCTTCTTTCATCCTCGACGTAATTTGCATTTCTGGTTGGAAAGATAATGATATGATTAGAGGTTACTTTTAGAAAATACTTTTATTTTTTCATTTTAAATGTGCTGATATATACTTATCATAATCGATTCGGTTGTTATTTGTTTTGTGTTATATTTTGCATTTTGTGGCTAATATAGATAAAATATGCTTTGCTGACAAAAGTACTTTTGGATATTTACTATTATAGGTTAGAAATACAGAGATTTCTTTCAGAAATGCAACTAGGATACATTAATTTGTTTCTGCTGGGAATTAGCCAGTCAAATGGTAGTTCTTGGGTTAAAGGTTGTTATTTTTCATTTACAGGGAAATGTTATAGAGGTACCTTTAATCACATATTGACTAGATTTCTAACATCTCTCACGTTTAAAATTTATTTTTGCTATACGTTCTGCTAATAGTCTCTGTGTGCAGTAATAGTTTTGTTTATCCGTGTTAGTTAACTACGATAAATTCTGTGCTAGTCATTACAATGCATATGCCAACGGTGCATGCCGTGTCTCACTAAAATCAAGCAGCAAGAATAAATTTTGGATTCTTCACCATGGTTTTTGTGTTGCACTTTTTTCTGAGTCACGATGTTTTGCTCTTGTATATATACTTGTAAAATTCTCACTTAAAGTTAGTATTGCCAAGTAATGAACTTTCACTAATGTTATGTAAAATCTACCAGGTCCTCTTCAGTAGTCAGTTTTCTCTGTTAGACTTTTGTATAGAAACGTCTTTGGTCCTAAACTATGTGTGCTTACTATATAATGTTTATGGATGGAGAATAATAGCTAGGGCTAAGAAACTTGATAAATAAACTGACGAATTTTAGATTCGATATTTACTGTTTAGCTGATAACGATAGCATGGATATCAATTAGATAGAACAACGTTATAAAATGCATAGTTAGTCATAGTAAAAGACAAGTGATTAAAAAACAAGTAAAATTATGCTTTGCTCATTGTCAAAGTTTTCTATTAAAGCTTGTGAAACTCTGGCATGTTTAATCAATAAGAAACTAACCCCATACATTTTTTTATTCATACACATTATAATTATAATCCATTGACAGAGATTTATATGAATGATTATTTATTATTTGGAGCTTTTTATAGTACCAACGATGAGTACATGAGTTATGTTTATTCTTATGTCTTGAAAGATAATTACAACATGTCCCAATTTCTTGATGAAGTCTGTATCTGAACTAATCTTTCTTTTATCAAGGATATGCGTGTGCTGCAGATAATTAAAGGGATAACGTACTGTTCACAGCTGTGCCCCCTGGTGGGAAAATTTTAGAATCATCAAATCTTAAAATTTCACAACCTACATTGATGATAGTAGGCCTATGATAAGAAATTAAGAAAATCAGAAACTTGGAATAATAATTAAAAGGGTATTTAACCTTATGTAGATCAGGCACACATGCGCCCCCTAGTGGCAAAAATGAAGTGCCTCAAAATTTGGAAATCTCTCTTTAGACATGAGCAGGGGTTGAATTTGAAATAAAATAAATAAAAACTGGTTGTTAAAACTGAAAATCTAGGGGCATAGAAAAGAAAGCATTATAAAGGATTATAAAGTAATAATCACCAACTAAAGTTTTATCAGCCTCCAGCCCTTTAATATCATCGGTGACCCCTATATTTTTTTGCCTTAAAATCTTGCTACAGACCTAAGGTACATATTCCTAGGACTTGGTAAAGCTGTAATGGATTTTGAAGATTCTAGGATCAGTTGAATATCACTAAGTATATTTTCTCCATAGACTTCTATAGTTAAGGACATTGTCTTTCATAACTTCTCACTCAGAAATAAGCATGGTGACATATCTATTTTTTTGCTTTTATGTGACCTTCTTATATAGGTCTGATATTTAGTTCTAGTTTTGGGAGCCTGTAATGGATTTATAATTGTGGTCAAACAGTCCGTTATCCCTTTAATACAGCATTACACCTTTTTCATTAGGGTGTGGTGCCCCCTGGTGAATTAAATTGAAACAGGTTTTTAGGTCTTTTCCTATAGTTGACCTATATGAAGTGAATGCTATAGGTTAACTATGGGAAATCACCCAAAACTTAGTTTCAATTTAATTCACCAGGGGGCACCACACTCTTAATGAAAAAGGTGTATACAAGGTCTTCAGAGCAGTATTGGTAACTGAAGTAAAGAGATGTTGCTAAGCTGTCGAACCATTTTTTTTCCAGCAACAGGCAGGGGACCTCCTCATCGGCATCTACGTCAACAGCAGAGAGGGAGATGTCATTACCCTCAAGGTACGCAGCGTGAAAACTATTCTTCTGTTAGTTTGTTTCTGTAATTTGCAGCTGTCTTATTTTCTTTTCATTAGTAAATACTTTATGAGCATGACCAGACTCCAGTGTTTCTTCAATACGTCGGACATGTCCGAGGCTTGGATATGTCTGATGTTCACCTATTAATCATTAAATTCGAGACGTTCGGCAAAGTACTGGATGTTGGACAATGTCCGACATGGGAAACAGTTGTTAATCTAGGCTTGTGGCTCAAATGGTATGTTTAGCTCTGAAAGACAGTACCGCCTTGTCTATATTTTCCACGCTATTTTAAAACCCTCAACGAACAACCTTCCAACCAATCTAGGGCTTTAAATGACAAAGAAACCCGTTGTTGCTTCAGGTGCCGGCGACGATGACCACACAGGAGGTGCTGCAGTTCGTGGAGAGTAAGGCCGGTCTCGACCCCACCATACACTGGGGCATTTACGAAGTCATCTGTCAGAACCAGCTCGGTAAGGGTCAGGCCTGAGGCAGGAAAAGGCAGGATAGATGTGCCCTAAAAATCACCCCCAATAATGCTCACATCCAATATTTTGATTGAGCGAAAATACATGTATCGTATATAATATATACAGTCGTGGATGCAACTTTTTGAAAAGGTGGGGGCGCGCTAATAGAAAGGGAGCGCCCCCGCCCCCCACCCCATCTCCAGAATTTTACATTAAAAAGAAAACTGCCACACACACAAAAAAAAGGGGGGGGTACCCCCTGCATCCCCCTCTTAATGAATCCGCCACTAATATTGTAAAGGGCGCGTCACCTTTCACTTATAAGAATCAATAGTATTTTGGTTTTGTAAATGCAACTATCCATGGCATTATGTTAGTACAAACTTGATCAAAACGCTGTTTCATTACTAGTTCTAGTGTTATTGTTAAAGAAAACGAGCCTTTGGAAATATCCAGCCACTTGTTTTTGCGTGCATATTCTCACGATTCCTAAATGTTGGTTGGATTTTTTATTACACTGTCTCTTTCATTTAAGAAATGTAGACAGAACAGCCTATTTAATTGCAGAGCGCCCACTACACTACTTGGAGCGTGTGCTGGACGTGAACCTGCGGTGGTCCGAGTGGTCAGAGGACTACTCCCGGGACAACTACCTCGTGGTCAAACCCAACGTGGTCATAGACAAAGTCAAACTAGTGGTAAGAAAACACTTATTTGTATGCTGTGAAGAATAGGTTTCGCAGTGTTTGTGGTTCTGTGGAGGGAGCTTTTGATGTAGCTTCACAAAAGAACAGAGTGTTGTAATTTGTTATGGTGAAGTTAACAAATAATCCAATGATCACTCAGTGGATAAGTAAGAAGTGAACTTGATAATAGGTACATGCATTATTCTCCTAATATCTTCATTCCTTGTACTTTAAAAGCATGAACCTAAATTAGTGTGGCATTAACAATTTTCTCGTTTCATTAATGATACGTGCATACGTTTGTCACTATTTCATTATGTCTTTTTTTTATTCCAGTTTGATCCTCACTTCTCTTTGTTCAACGAGTTCAAGTTCAGTGATAAGAAAGGGTTTAAGAAGTACTACTTCGAGTTTAGCAAGTACAAACTGAGCTACCAGAAGGATACAAGGGTATGTGCGATTACAGTTTAAACTTTGATAACGCAAAGACATAGATATAACGTCAGCGTATATCCGTAGTTTAAAAACCTTTTTTCTTAATGTTAACAACAACTGTGTAAGTAGTGCATACTTATATGATAGTTTGTACAGTATAAAAGTTTAAATGTATTCCCGCATATTTATTTGTATAGCTCTCTCTTGGATTTGATGCTCTCCTTTCTCGAGGAAATCTGGTAAACTTTACTTTAAAATAATGTCACGTTAATGTCTAATATCTGTTAACGTTGAAAGAACGTTTCTCGTAGTTGTAAATATGCGCGAATGGCTTTCGAAGGTCGTTTAAAATTAAGATAAAACACATGACGCTTTTAATGGAATTAGTATGCAGTTGGGGTAATGGAAGGTGGACAACATAATATTTCCTCGCTAGTCGTCAGGTGGTTTGTGTTCGTTAACTTTGTGCACTGTGAGTGATGGAAATTAATGCCTCGGATCAAGGTCTTCGTTCATTTGTATTGGGGCATGAGGGCCTGATGAAACTGTAGATTTGTCTTGCGGTTCTCTGTGAATTCAATATAGAATTGTTCGCAATGAGGCGAAGTAACAATGTTCAGTTGATTGTGTAACCATTTACTTAGGAAGGTCAAGGAAAACTGTTAGACAAGGGGCCCGGCGTGTGATTCACTGAGCATATACTTTTTAAATTAATGATTTGAATGAATTCGATTAAAGCGTTACACATAAAATGAAACTGACATACATCAACTCTTGAGCCACCGACAGGCTACCTCAAACATATTTTGCAAGAATCAGAGGCTGGGTGCAGTGGGGTATAAAATGTGAATGTTATCAAAAAGCGTTTGTGTGAGGTTTATGACGATAACTGAAATGTAAAGAAGATGAAAATTAGCTGAAATATAATACGGTAAGAATGAATATGTAGTTTTCATTATTATTTTTTAGCATGGAAAGCTCATTTGCTATTAGATAAGGACATTAGAAAATGTCCAATAACATACAATAGTTATTGAGATTTCAATGTCCAACATCAAGAGAGGAAATAAATCTTTTAGATTAATAGTTTCCATAATTTTTGGCTGCTACATTTATAGATTTATCGTCACACAGGAAAAAAAATGACTTTCATACGATTTTAATGTGATATTGTAAGGTCCTGAGCTTTGAGACCTATAGCTGTGAATTCATGTGCCTAAACACAGCGTTATGCTCTCGAGACCCCTTATCCTTATTGATTTAAATTCCTAATGAAATGATAACTTTACAACAAGTTACACGCAAGAAACTATAAATAGTAGACATTCGTATATTGTAAAGAGTATCTCTTGATTATCTGTTTAGATAAGTCATGTGGTAGGCTAGTACCTGCTACAACGTTGATTTTTAGGATACGCTTATAAATAGAGCAAAGATTGATTTTGCACACCATTCACTTGTAGGCGACAAATCCCATAGCTTCATGGAACATTGAAGAATTGATACTCTACACCGGGATTGAACAGAAACGTAATCCCCCCACAAAGTAAGTTTTTTTTTAATCTTTTCTGTATGATTATATTCAAATAAAATATGGTGTTGAATGATATGATTCCTAACAGTATTAAATGCGTAGCTTCCATTTAGCCAAATACAGATCACGTTCCTGATTGTTTGATATTCCTTGCTATTTCAGGTGGGGACTCACATTCATTTCAAATTCAGAAAAAGTAGTGAAGTAAGTAATTTATTGTCATTTACAAATTAACATCAACAGTTTTGTAATATTTAATGGCCAGAAAAAGGCGTCACATTTCAGCTACTTTTTTTAATATTAAAGTAAAAATGAAACACTCCAACAAGTAACCTCAATCAAAATCAACTTTATCATCAACATTTTCTTTTTTAATCTGCGATGATATCGGTCATTCCAAATACTTGATTCAGTGTACTACTTATAAGCCTAACTCTTTAAAGAAACCATTGTAACTTAAAATTAATACAATAAATACTTGCTTTTCAGATCCAAGGACACTCCATACTTTGGCCATAGTATAAGTTGTGTCTCAGAAGAAGAAATGTACAGATGGCTAGCAGCAATGTTGCATGCGCAGGTACGACAACATTAAGAATTGCTCTTTTCCTAGCATAGGGGCATTTTACAGTTACTGAACTAAATATGGGTGAATTAGAACCAATGTAAGGTCTGTATTTTACATGCCGACTTTGCTGCCGATTTAAAAACAATCTGCACTGGGAATTATGGTTAAATATGGTTTTGCAAATCTTTGCTGAAGGGTATATAGGATCTACATGTACATGCCATATTCTCAGAGAAAATCAAACAAAATATCGAATCGCCAGCATCAAAATCGGCGTGTGGAATACAGGCTCAAATGTCCCTTACCACCCCTATATTGATCAGGTCGTTTAAAACTAACAGTGAGCACGGTCTTATGCAGATCTTATAATCCGTCTCTCCTCATTTTTGCTTTGCTGGTTGAAGTTTTTCAGCCTGTTTGCTGTAGAGATTTGTGGCAGCACTGAGGGAAGAAGTTAAAGTCTTTTGTTTTGGAAATGAGAGGTTTTGTATCCATGTTGTATGGAGTTCAATGGGAGGTAGACCCACAAGTTCTAGCCACAAGTTCTAGCCTGTCGGCGCACGCCTTGCTTTTGGTCAGATATTCAAGATCAAATATGTCAAAATATTTTCCAGCATCCCGGCGGGCTGGTACCAGAGGGCATGAAACTCAACCAGGCAGTGATGAATGATCCGCCTTTACCGATTGCAGTGAGTAGAGGATATTGTTTTAAGATATCATTAAAGACATGATTCAAAAAGGCTTGTACTAACAAAGGAATCCGTGAATGCGCTGCCTGTGTAGAAGTGGCTGAAATAAAATGTATGGGAACTAATCGCCGTCTAGAATTAGTATCAAAAGGTAGAATTGAATTATGTATTTTGTCAACATTCTATTTTGAAATCAAATGTTATAGGATCAGGGTGCTTACCCAGGTAATATAACCCTTAAAATGTTTTAAATTGATTCTTCTTAAACGCCTTTATATTATCTAACACTTATAGTAGGCAATAGTAGGGTTGGAGATTATACGAAAATTCAGAGATGATTTGTCGGAGGAATACTTCAGTTTTGTTTGATATAGTCTTGAATGACAAATCCAAAATGTGTAGTCACCCTGACAACTCCTTAGCCTCGCACAGAGAACTTTTATTAATGAATGTTCTTGTGTTCTTTATCAACGGCAAATTCACCTATTCTCCTACTCATTTCCATTGTTCAATGCAGATCCATAGTGATATAATCAATATCTGTGAACATCTATCCCCTACGTAAAATGAAAATGAAAATAGATCAACGAAATAACGCTTATTCAGTATCGAATTATCGTTCTTATCTGTATATGTATTATAAATTGGTATATCGTCAGTCTCTGAAATAAATTTTATGTGGATCTTGCAACTATTTTTTCGTATTTGGCAAACTACATTAAGAGATTTGTTAGGGGCATTGAACAGACATCCATGGAAGAAATATTTTTCAGTGCGGTTTGGTGTCTTAATATGTATTCCAGAGACCTTCCTCGGCCAGAAAATTTCCTTGGAAGAAAAGGTACAATGAGTCCAAGCCTTTGGCCAATGTAGTTTGGTATCGTGATATCACCGCAAGTTCGATTTTGTATTTTGTGCTTTAAACTGATTAACTTTCGTCGAAGCACATACTAAACGAAATCCCAAGCAGCTCCGTGGGGTCTATAAGAACCGATTTGGTATCATGATGAGATGTTGAAATTTATATTGCATTACCTCTAAATTATCTGTAAAGTTTTGTAGAAATTATAAGAAGCCCCTCACATTGTACTGATAAGGTGAAATCCATCATCCACTCACTGGGGTCTGGCTGATCTAGTTGTATCTACATATAAACAGTTGACCCATGTCATCTTGGTTGCTTGGAATTCCGTAAAAAAATCAATGCACGTTTACTCAGCTCAATTAATACATAACTGCTTTTCTACCTCTTTTCAATTGAATCCCGATTATAATATTTGTGATTTACATATTATTCGCTAAGAAATTAACCCCTTTTATGATGGGTTTTTTTTTCAATTCAGTAGATCAACCAATACCTACTAATAATTTCAACTAAATAATTAATCTCCTGCATATTCATTTTTATGAGTTACTTTGAAACATTAGTGATCACATAATCGAAATGTTTTCTATATTTCGAACTTCAGCAGAGTAAAATAACCCATAATTTAAAGCCAGTGTATCGTCCGTGTGGTGGACGTAATTTGCTACGTTGCAACTCCCTTACAGCTGCGCCAAATTCGTGAGGAGACCAATAACGTCACTAGGGTAAAGGGTGGAGCCCCTATTCTTCACAAACCACGGACGATACTCTGGCTTTAACTATATTCAACCGTCGTTTAACCCCCCACCGTTCTAAATAGATGCTTCTATATTCAAAACACGACCCAAGGATTCAAATTCTCTTTCAAGACATCCGAACGGTCTTTCGATGTTTCATTAATAAGCGTTTATTAACAAATCACCAATTAGACGGTTAATGTTATAGTGAAATAACCAAATAGCATCACGGTAAGTCACTCTAGTCGTATGGTAGGTGAACAGGAGTGAAAATTTACGTGGTAAGGTGTCATTCTACTGTCCAAGAGATATCATCTTCTATCTCTATCTTGGAATGCAAAATGCTTATGGATCATACCTATTTAAGATAATGCGTATGAGTATAGATTACTTTCAGCCTTTCAGAATTATGCATCAATAGGACTCCAACAATTTGATATTTAAAAAGAAAATAGTATTCTCATGAAGTTTGACAACTGTTCATAAAATATTTTTAAGTGGGAATCGAAATTCAATTTAATCTGATGTATAAATATATATTTACTTTTGTAAGCAGTTTACCGTTTCGGCCTTAACAGACAAGCCAAAGTTGATTCGGGCAATATTGAACGGGATGGATGCCTGAGTCGAGCAATAATGGCGAATCTTCTGGCACTAAAGTGATATTAAATTGCATAGTTAGTTACATTAGTTGTCAATAAAGGACCTAGTTCACGGACTAATGTTTTTGTAATTTTCGTAATTTTGTAGAGGAAAAGACCCTATAAATGTAATGTATTGACTCTGAAGCTCTGAATACAATAAATATTTGTGTATCCATCACTGAACCTATACTAGTTGCACATCCTCTTTCCTCTTTTAAGATAGACTTTGATTTTCGTATATTGTTTGATTAACAGGTAGAAGACTCGGCACGGGCGGATCCTTCAAGACCAACAAAAAAATCGTCTTTTTTCCAAAAGTTCAGTCGCCGGTAGTGAACGATCTTCCAAATGGCTTCGTGCCAGACCAGACAACGTCTAAGATGAGTAACCGCTGGACGAGTCACTGGGAGATCATAGCGCAGAATCCAAGCATACGTGATAGGGGTTTAGAGAGCATAGAGGGAATGTTTAGTAGGAGCAAACGTAGGAACGAAAGGGAACACGCGGCAAGCACTTATAGGATAGAGACGTAGAATGGTTTGTAAATAAAATGAATAAATAATGTAGTCTTTAATTAATCAGTAGAGGTTCTGTCATGACACAAGCTATCCAGTTCAAGTAACCTCGATTACTGTGATCTAACTTTAATAGTTTCCCACAAGTGCACATACTGGTTGATTGTACGCACGTTTTTATTGAGGCGTGTATCTTTTTGGTGGGCACAAATACAAACTTTTTTTTGAAGTGTTGAGGCGCCATTAGGTACGATGACAGTCAACTTTTGCCTAACTGATTCGCATCACAGTGTTCAACTTGCCTATCTAGAAAACTATCCATTCCAGACCTATGCTGATACCATTTGTTCAAAGAATATTATAGCGGGTTTTTTTAGCAGCAGATCAAGTTTATCAGTTCTATGGAACAGGCTTTAGATCAAACAGATTCATGTTTTTACTTGTAGACATATTTTGTACAAGCTAGCTGTCAATGTCAACTTGCTTAAACTCCACATGCCTTGTATGAAATGAGATAAGTAACATGGTGCTGAATATTTATCATTTCTATATTGTGTGGTTTATTAAGAACACTCATAAGGTTGAGACCCTGAGTATATACTTTAAAAATATCCCTTGAAGATATTGAGAACTAAGAATTTGAACAAACGGAATTTTGTGACAGGGAAACAAGGGCATTTACGTACACCTATTTAGATAATGATTCCCGAGCCTAGGTGAATTACTAACTTTCATTCGAAAGATCTATTGTGTATATAGTTTGTGGCAATCAAAGATTTGAAAGGAAACACAGAATGTGATGGGAACAAAGAAAAAGTCCCGTTATGAAATGTTTTGATTTGTACTTGAAATAAAATGGGCTGCTGATTAACACTACATTTATTATAGACGATACCACATTATATTGTCTTACTCATACAGTTGAACATAAGCTTTTTTATGATTTTTATCTCGCTATGAATATATATTTAAACAAAAAAGCAAATTGTAAACAAAAAAGTACCCTATGAAATGAATACAATTTACCGAAAGAATAATTACTGGCCTGTACATGTATTTACAAACTGAATTGATCAGAACGCTTTCCTAAATATTTTGTCTGTATATTTTTGTACAAATACAAAATTAATATTAAATAAGTTATCCAAAGCAAACCCCACTTTTCCTTGAGTAATTCCCACCGTTCAGCACCTGCATTTCCAGGATTGTATTTAAGGTGTATTTTTACACTAAATTATAGATATGCCCTGGAAAAATGTTATAATAAATTGACATTGTAAAAATAAAAACTCTTGTGTTCTCTACATGCCTGTTCCTTTGCTCTGTGCATGGCCATTTAGATCGTGACATGTGCAATAAGGAGTTTCATAAAGCATAACGCATCTCGTATCTATCGTCAGACTTGGGATTCAATATGCCAACTGATTAGGGGTCCAAATAACCAAAAGGTAGAGGGTCGGGCCCCTAGTTTGTCCGTCATGCTTAACCAGCTCCTAGAAATTTAATGTCATGATACTGAAAAATATGCCATCTAGTGTTTCTTTTTACTTAATTTGGGCCTAAACTGCCAGTTATACTACAACGAATATTAATTCGTTGAAGTGTTTGATTTTAGTATTTACAATAGAATTCTTAGATTTCAGTGAGGGCTTGTGGGGCTTAAAATACAGGCTGAGATAGACTACATCATGCTTTAGGTTTTTATTGTGTAGACAAGACAAGGCTAAAAATAAGTTTGATGCAATAACTAGCTCTGGCGTTTGAAAAGTCTATACATCAGGGTACCCGCGTAAGTTGGGAAAGGTTTTTGACTTAATTAAGTTAAATGTAATGCCTTCAATAGGTCGTAAGTTAATGGAATTACTGGCTGGTGAAAGTGCCGTCTGGATGACAAAAGAACTTTTTCTTGTGGGAACAAAGTGAAAAGATTTGTTATCAACCTCAAGACAAATGAAAGAATATTAATGTTTACACCCCACTTCAGGGATTCTAAAAAAGGGCACGTCAGCGCTACATGGCGAGATAAAGAAGACCTATTAATAATAATCTTAAAAAAATATATTTTCAGCAGTAATATATGCTTAACTCGAGAAAGTTTTTTTAAACAAAAAACTATGCACTTATTAACATACAGCACCTCGATCGTGCAAGTCGCTATATATATGCAATGTCATTGGATCAGAAAACTCGTTCTCAGAAAATCTGTGATATCCCCCCCAAAAAAACTTCACATTTCGGCGCCAACAATTTTGTTTTTTTTATGGCGCTACCAATCAATCGAGGTCTTGGAATGACAACACTAACAATACTTTTCCTTTTCTTTTTTTTTATTTGTTGCCACCTAATAACCAAATTTATGCGATGAATTCGTACTTGATGGGTCTGATCACCTCTGGGGCGTTACTCAGGGTCTTAACGAAATGTGCAGGCCGTGGTCCCTTGGGCTGGAAAAGGAGGAAAGGTGTCGAATTGTAAAAAAAGTTTACAAACTACATATTGGAAACTCCCAAAAGTTGTTTCAAATTTAATTCACCAGGGCGGCGCCACTTTATTGAACAAAAATATATTTCTTTTTTTGCTGGGTTACCAGTGAAGGGTAACCGCTCAATTTTTCAATTGTTGATGCCACATTCATGTTTTTTCTGGGTGGTTCCTTTCCCGTGGTATATTTTCCGTGATTGTGAAGTTACTCATTCTCCACGGTATTACGATACTGCATATAATATCACTGGGACACGGATTATAATACGTTGACCACCAGAGAATGACTTTTAGCAAATTTACCGTCGTTATCAAGTGTTGAAAATAGATGCATCTCCGTCCAGATTGTCTTTCCCAGTGATACAATTGTCACTATGCAATTTCTTTAATACAATACATGATGTAAGACTCACCATACGCTTTGTGTGTACTTGGACGTTGGTCTTCTTGCCTTCGGTCTTCTTGGCCTCGTTAGCCTTGACACGGTTCAAGAACTCAAGACGGCAGTTGGAGTGCTTCACGTGCTCGATACGCACGTTAATGCGCTTGGCAAGAACCTGGCCCCTGAAGAACATAAGTAACATTAGTTTTCTTCAAGCAACACATTACAAAAACTACCAGTATTAAAGTCTAGTCTATGTGAAATGGCACATTCAATTTTGCCAATCATTAGTACTGTTTATTAGAAACCAATATTACATAATCCTGCTTAACCTAAATTGACCATGAGAATTCATCAAAATATCAAACTTGTTTTCGCCTGAGGGAACTAGAATTCCTACCCCTGTAATATGCAGTTGACTTACTTCACGCGCTTGTTGACGATGACACCAACGGCGTGTTGTGTGACGTTGAAGACGCGTCCAGTGCGGCCGTGGTAGGCCTTGTAGGGCATACCCTTCTGGATGGCACCATCACCCTGGAGAATGAAAATGAACAGCATGTTAAAAGTGTGGGAAGTATGCGTTTGTTTTTTCAAATAATCTTGAAGTTAATGTAATGAAGTATCATTCATTGAAGGTCAATACTTTTTGGGAGCTACGGCATTAAAAAAAATGTAAATGCTGTGGCTGTCAATGTCAGGAAAATATTTAAAGGGACGTTCTCGTCCTGCTGTCGTTAAGCTAACGTCCGCCGAAGTTAGCCTAACGACATGACGGCCGGCAACGTGTTTTGTGACGTTAGAAGGTAATCCAGCGATGTGATTGGTCACGTCACGAAATTGGCGCGGGAGTAAGGAGGTTACAACTTGACAAATAACGACGTCCTTACGGACGAGAACGTCCCTTTAAGTTATTTGGATACATTTTAAATTCAGTGACCTCTTCAAGTTCGGAATTTTGCACCCAGATTTTGATATACTAGTAAACATTATGTTGTGACCCTATGTACATTGACACGTTCCAAGGTACTATTTTCGCCCTAACAACTCGGAGACCCATTGTTTTTTATTAACAATTTATTGTACATAACTTAATTCATACCGTGATCAATCAGAGTGTGTAACAAAACTGTCAGGTCACCACAAAGGGACAGTACAGCTAAGTATGCTGTCATCATGCTGATCATTTTATGAAAAATCTTCGACTCTTTAAGTAGGGGACACAAAAGATCTCCAACATGAAAAATATATCAATGCAAAATCCAAATCTTCAATATCCTTTTTCACTCCAATTTTAAAAACGAGAAATATTTTCAAGACTAAGTATCAGTCACAGGCAAATATCATCTACAAGGATATTCCTAGGCATGCGGGATCAAGATTCCCATATCAGGAATTTAATTCCCGCACTCGGTTGACTTGGAGCGGGTCATTCCTGCATTGAAAACCACAGAAACTTTATAAAAAGAAATTCAAAAAGCCCATGATTTCTCAGAAACGCTCCCCTTGCCCCACCCCCTAGGTACGGGCTTTTGATGCTCCGGTTCTTTTTCTAAAATCCATGTCACTAAATTAAAATGTTGCCAACTTGGCTTCCAGGATAAACATGTAAAATTGAAAATCTACATGTTTATTTATCATCTGGACATCAGCATTATACGAGACCCAAATAAGCTTGATATTTATCAGCGAAGCATTTATGGACATGTAAAACGCAAAACCAAGAGAATTAAGGAGATTAAGAGTATAAATTGGCGATAATGTTGACAATAGACCACAATATTCTAGTCACCAATATCTGAGTTCACAACCTTCATAACACATTAGATATAATATCATGTTCAAAAGGTTTGATAGAAATATAAAGCTATGCGATGATACACTCATGAACGTCAGACGTAATGTTTTAACATGTACTGATGGTGATCAGATATAAAATGTATGATGGCAAAAACTGTCCAACCTCAAATAATATTCAGAACAAGTTGGAAATACTGCCAGACAAGGTCTAGGGCTGAGACAACCACATCAATGCGGTAGCTTAACGACTTTTTAGTATTGAAAATTCTGATCCAAATGAATAAATTCAATGTTTAACAGGGTGATCAGTCCAAGCTTTCGCTCTCCCGCGGCAAAGATGCAAAATTGTCCATGCATCAGTGTTTTTATAATTTGTTCCAATTTGAAGGGTTCAATTGTTGAGAAAAAAAAGGAAAATCGCTTGATAATCATAAATGGATAAATGTCTCACATTTTGGGGATCAGGAATTCCATAACCTAGTTAGACAAAATTCCCTTTTGGTTGGTAGAATCTCCTATTTTCTTAGCGTATTTTGTTGCGGTTGCAACAACCCAATATTTCATATTTTTACTGTAGTGGCCACTCTGGTTTAATTTCCAAGTAGTAGACCAATCAGCTTGCAAACTTAAAGCAAAAGTTTGCTGGAAATCCTTACCTTAATATCAACGATATCTCCACGCTTGTAGACCTTCAAGTAAGTGGACAGCTTAGTAACTCCATGATGGCGGAAAGGCCTGGAGAACATGTACCGTGTACCACGGCGGTAACCTTTGGTGTTCGTCATGGTGGCAACTGAAATAGAGGAAAACAGTGTTACAAATTCTGGAAGATATGCGTAGAGCACGCAAGGAAGACGTGGGTCAAATTGGTGTCAGCCACCTGCAGAACATCAGGCATGTAAAGTCTAGTCCTAGTCCCAGGCTAGGCCCAGGGCAAGGCTAGTATCCTATGTTTGTTTACATTTCTAAAGTAAAGGTCGAGACTAGATTTTAAGGATCTCTTGCTATATCTATTAAATTGCGGTTTTATTTGCGCAACTACAGACAATAACATGTCAAATATGACAGAAGACGATCCATTTATTCTAAATTAAATTACACTGATTCAGTCAGTGGGACTAATGAAGTGACAACACGTCAACATTCAAGACCTAAAATTTGTATTTATGTGAAACTGGGTGTCTGAATTAAAAATTGTCTATTTTATTTTGAGTTATTGCAGCCCAAATGAACTGAATTTTCTGAACTTCCTCACGCAGTCACAGCAACTTGTTTTGAGCAAGATTCGGACTTGCGTTTAAACTGACAGCCAGTGACAGTGGCTTCATTGCCTTAAACGACACCCCCTTACCCAAAATTTTAAATGTTTCATTATAAAATAGAGCCCAAAGATCGCATCAATTAACAGCAAAAGATCATGATGCCATTCAGCCATTGTAAAGCACTCAGTGTCAGTAAAAATGTTCACGTTGACAGTTGCACTGACAGCAGTAGTGTGTCGGCAAGCAACATGTGCTCGGTTTCCGTATGAGCCATGTGACATTGAAAACAGCATTATTTCTCTTGTTTCTACGAAGATTGAAACTCAAAAACTATGAAATCATGAGAGTATTACTAATCTTATCTACTAGCGCGTCGTTCATTACCTATAAATCAACAGAAAACTATAAATTCAGCCCACAGTTTGGCTGAGTTTAACAAAATTCTATCCGTACCTTTCAAAGATGTCTGCCGGAAAGGCCCGAAATCCCGCAGTCACGTGACTCGTGACAAACTTTTATTTCAATCAATATATATATCGTCCATCATAACTTATTTTGATATATTTTTCGTTTCAATAATGTATACATTTGACAAGCTATGAAATAGTTTTATAAATAAAATAAAAACAAACTTCCCATAAACCTCCGTCATGTTTATGTCAGGGAGCATGGCGGACAGACGGGATCGGTGACTGAAAGCGATGAAAATGGTTTGTCGTTTTACCCATTACATATCTTTGCGTTCATAGTTTAAGCCCGTTACATATATATAGTAAGTTTTCATATGCTCACCGAATTAGATGATGATTGCATATGCTGTTTATAAGCCATTATTATGTTATGTTTTGACAAGTTTCTGGGAGACAGGAAGGTCAGTAGGTGTTGGCTTCAGCCAGAATTGACACATACATTCTGCCGGCGAAGCTACTTCGTCTCCGAATTTGGGATAGATTTTAGTCGTTTTATGTACCAACTTTCCGGTAGCATTTTCTAGTTATGTCATACACAACATTATTCCTTTTAAAACGGCATGTAGGCGAATAAAAGTCACTGTCAATGGAGTAAACCTTGACTATATAAACTACTAGCGGGCTAGGCCCAGGGGCAGGGGCGAGGCCCACCCCCGCCAAACCATCCTTGATTCTTGACCGGTGATGTGTCATCATGTCTAAAGTAACTTATAGAACTGTCAAGAATGTTATTGAATCGCACTAGGTTTAAAATAATTCTTTGCTGGCTATTGATAGAACAAATTAGTCTTGCAATATCAATATCGTCTTGCGCAAAACCTGGCAGTGGCACTGGTGCTGGGACCAGTGACAGTTCCAGTTGGAGTTTGCTGGTTTGTTGTTGTTATTAATCTTATTTTTATCACGACCAATTCTTACAATGTAAGGTCTTCCATGGTACAGTAAACATGTTAATAGCAGTGGTGGACATAAGTCTAAAAATCCAGGGGCCCCCAGCTTTCCAAATCTAGGGGCCCTCATCAAAATCTAGGGACCCTCACATATAGATCTATAGTCAGATTGTCTTTAAAAACACTATGTTTATTGTAAAATATATAGAAATTCAGGATTTTCTAGGGTCACTATAGAAAATCTAGGGGCCCGACCTGCCCCCCCTGGGCCCGTGGTTATGTCCACCCCTGTAACAGTGAGGTAACAAATCTTATTGCTAATGAGATGAGGTGAACATTACTCAAATTGGCAATAATAGATATTAATAACGTTCACTCTTTAATGAAATATTTTTTATTGCACTTTTAGAAATATTTTTTATTGCACTTTTAGAAATATTTTGTATTGCACTTTTTAATTTAGTATTTGATGTTAATCGCTGTATTTCTTTTGGTAATAGCTGCCAGAGACGTTCTTCTCAGTATAATTGGCTCATTTGTACTCTAGTTAAGGATAGACAACACCTCAGAGTATCTTCATTTGCGAGAATGAAGATTCTGTAGTAGCCAGGAATGCTAAAGCAGCATAGTAGATATCAAATGAAAGACCATATTTTTCTCTATCCTTTGGAACACATATTTTAATCAAAATTTTAAAATTATAGAAATCATCTGAAATAAACTAATTTTTTCACTTTTAATTTTTGAACATGAATATCTCGGTAACCACTCGATGGATTCTAATGAAAATTCGTGGGCCCCTTCATAATGATCTCTTGGAGGGAAGTGTGTCTCAGATTTCTGATTTAGGGCCTAGTTTTCATTTTATGACCAAAAACGTGAAGATTTTGGTTATTTTTTTCAACATTATTTTCTATATTTTATAAAACAAAAAATAAAACCTTAATCAAAATTCTGAGACACGCTTCCCTCTAAATGAATGTTTTCTACATGTACAAGAAATTTCATGTATTTATATGCAGTAGTTACTGAGATATCCTTGTTAAAAAAATTAAAGTGAAAAATGCATTTTTTCACTTTCCGGTCTAACTACATAGGTGCACTTTTTCACATCCTAATACAACTTAAACCATTAGATAGGGGTTTGCATTGGCTTTTGAAATATATATGTGATATTTGGATGCCCTGAACAGTGAACAATTAATTTCAAAAGAAAAGGAGCACTGCGCATTGGCCGCTGAGAGGTGTTGTCTATCCTTAACTTGGCTATATCATATATGGTACTATAAAATTCAATTTTTCTTTACGTCTAGTGACAGCACCAGTAGATTTCTCATTCATTACAATATCATCACTAGGCTTGTTACTCTATAAAAACAATATATTCAACAGGGATCTCTGCCGTCGTACATCAATGTTATATTGTACTTGGATATCTTTGGTATCAACCCTCGTGTTGCGAATATCATAGGCGATCAGTCACTTAGCTCTAATCATATCATAAACCGAAATTACAGTTACAAGACTATAAAAAGTCAACGGGATGTGGACATTAGACAAGATATGTTCAGTCTCTGCAAAGGTTCCTGCACGACCACGAAAATCAGGAAATTGAAAATGGTAATCGAAAAGTCATGGAATTTGAGGAAAAAAGTTATGGATTTTTTTCAGGAGTCATTGAATTTACTGTTTTTTCTCAAAAATCTACTGGTTTTTGGTGTTATTCTTTAGAAATGACAATTTGCGTGGAGTTAAGTACCGTTACTGGGAAAGTTCCGAACCAATAAAATGTACCAGGAAAATTGTATTCGGTCATAGAAAAGCCATAGAAAAATATTTGTTAAAGTCCATGGAAACACTGTCTAAATGATATTCATTCATGTAGATATAATCAATTAAGGCCAGAAAAGAATAATTGTGTTCAGGTAGTATTTATAGGTCGTAAAAAATTAGGGGTAGATCCGTCAATTTATTTTATTTTTTTAAATCTACACGGATATATACTCGGTACTAAACAAAACAAAAAATCTGAAATCACACCCTCCATAACATATTCCAATATCTAAAGTAGATCTATTGATCAAATAATTATATGATATGCCATTTCCTGTCAATTAGAAATGGTTATTGAATGTTGCTTTCGTTAGAATATGTTCATCCAAAAAGTTTAGGTTAAGTCAAAATATTATTGTTTTAAGACCTAAGATAAATAAGGTTATTTTTTCAAAATTTCATGTGGGTCATCAATAATTAGATTTATACAGGGCGAGCAGGTTTGGGGTTTGAGAGGAAATCTCTAGCATTTCCAGCATCACACAGTAGCGCCTACTGATCGTAAAAGGTGATGATAGGAGGGACCCAGCACTGACCAAGTGGTTCATTGGGTTTGATTCCCGGTTGGTGTTCCAGTTCACTAAGGAAGTAAGAACATGTGTCTGAAATGTCAGAATTTGTCCTAACTTGTTTTTGCTGTGAAAATGACCCTGGCTGTCGGTACAGCGTAAAACATCCATCACTCACTCACACAGTGTAAACTGGGCTCCATTTGTCACCTTCTTTAGCATTGGCACCTGTGGGTAAAAGGGGAATTTTCGCGATGTTGGGAAGACTTGATGAATTAGCAATATTTGAAGCCTTGTTTGGCATGTATTGGTTAAATTCCAATCTTTTTCTTGCTTACTGTATGACAATTGGACCACAGTTAGAATGGAAAAAACTCACTTTCTTCCATAGGACTCCATGTTAAATGCACCACCATCCACTGCATACTCCCCCGTCGCTTCGGATTCCACATGTAATACTCGCTCCGACTATAGCCTTTTTTCGTCATGCACTTTTACTGTAGTACTACGCGACCGCATCACGCGAGTGGCCCTCCGCGAAAAAGTAGCTCTTAGAGAAGCTGTTATGTCAGGCTGGTCACAAGCACCAGCGAAAAGTAGTCCCGGCACATCCCAGAATGCTATAGTCGGAGCGATGATTACACGGGAATCTGAAGCGAGAAAGGAGTTTGCATCCACTGATCACGATTTACCCGAAAAGTCGGTGCGCGATGCCCTGTTTTGATACCCGATACTGGGTATATAGGTTGTAGGTCACATTCACACTCACCCAACTCCTCCGGACTCCGACATACACCTTCATTCAATGCAGTATGAATTCAGAGCTCTTTACCCATCTTGCTGAAATAAAATAGTTCCCATGTTTCCTTATGGGAAAAATGCGCAAGTGGAAAACATTAATTATTTACCATAACATTTTTTGCCTTTCTTAAATTGAAGGATTTTTCATGTATTTTGGGCCTTGTCTTTCAAATATTACCTCAAATATGTTCTAAATCCGTGATACCTACAAGTATTGATATTCGGACAACATAAATGAAGTATCTCAGAGTGTTCTAGATTCTTTTTTAACATGTGGAAGGAGGAAGGTGAACGTAAGGAAATATTCAAAAGGATGGGACTGAAGGTAATCATGGTCGTGGCTTAAAAGTTAAAAAAGTAAATAAAATAATATTCATTTGAACTATTATGTATTGTTGTCTCTAGTGAGGAGTCAGGAAAGAAAGATGACTAATTATTTACCAAATACTGTGGGAGTTCAGTAGAAAATAACGGGGTCAGTTGAGAATCATTAGCTCAAAAGAAAACCGCTGGTGGAAGTGAGCCGATTGTAGTTGGATGCCACCTAGAAATACGAGCTTAGGGTGCCCCATTTTGCAAATCTCGTCACGTAGTCAGTCATGAAGCTGATTATTCTCAACAACATTTGATTACATTGTAAAATTGACAATGAATACCAAAATCAAATAAATTGCATCGTTTTTCCAAAAACGATTGGCTTTCAACTTTCAATTCATGCGTATCGACTTTTATTTTTTGTGTAATAATCAAGGAACAATAATATTTTGGTGTTACCGTTACTTGCAAAATCGTGTCTTTTGAATATTTTGATGTTGGTGATAACCTGGTCCTATAAGGAGTAAGCGGGTTAGCGGTATACTCGCCATTTCCGACATCGCGCGGTGAAATTTTTGGCTCTGTATGCTGGCTACTTATTCTCCGGGTTCGCTGTCTCGATCCCTTCGGGATCGGTCAGCCCCGGAGTGTTGACTTGGTCATTTAGGCTGATGTCCCTATAGACATACAGTGAAACTCTCAGGTACCAGATTCAGATTCTGGACCTGTTGGCAGAGCCAAACCAAATATACGGTGAAGATTGTAGTTTTAACATAGGACTCCTATGATATATAGGTCGCCAAGTCATCAGTTCGGAGATTGACACATGTCCATATATGGACATATGTGGAGCCCCGGGTCTTGGAGCCCCGGGTCTTGGAGCCCGGGTCGTGGAGCCCCGGGTCGTGGAGCCCCGGGTCGTGGAGCCCCGGGTCGTGGAGCCCCGGGTCGTGGAGCCCCGGGTCGTGGAGGCACGGGTCGTGGAGGTCCGGGTCGTGGAGGCACGGGTCGTGGAGGCCCGGGTCGTGGAGCCCGGGTCGTGGTCGTTTACATATGAAATGCATTACGTTTCCTTCACCCTACTTTCCTTGTGTCTTACCACTAGGCTATGGGAAACTCTTAGAGTAAATTGTTTTTGTTGAAAGCCTTGTGTGGACAGGGGAAGGTGTGTGTGGGTTAGGTCGGGGATGTGAGTGGGGTGTGGGTGGGGGGGTGTCAGAAGACGGGGTGAGGAGGGAGGTAGAATGGTAGGTGGGGGTCCCCAAGGGGCCCACAATGTATCTGGAACATCTTCAAAATATGTTTCTTGTTGTTTAATTCGATCAATAATTCGCTCAATAATTCATATTCATATCGGCTTATCTCATCAACAATTATTTTAATATATAGAAAAAGAAGACGAATAACCCGGAGTTTTTCGGTTTTGTAACCGATATTTTTCTTCCATACTTCCACCTGTGACCTTGACATTGGGGCCTATGGGGAAAACGCGAATTTTCGCGATTATGCGAAAACTTGACAAAATGCGAAAATTTGAAGGCATGTATCGCATGCCTGGCATTAATTCAAAACTTTTTCTCATTTACTGTTTGAAGATTGGAGTTATGTTTAAAAAGTTACAGCGAAATAACCTGTTTTCTCCCATAGGATCCTATGTTAAACGTCCACCCAACCTCCGTTCGCAATTTCCGCGAAATTTCGCAGCACGATGCCGTAATTGTAGACCCGCATACTGCGTATAGCGAAGTCATACTACGTTTTACTTAAGTTAAAACTCTAGTGCTATTCAAAAAGGCAACATTCCAAAGGTTGTGGTTGATGATCATATTAGTTTTTAAAGGCTGCCCTACTTCTATTATGTACAAAAAAATAACAGGTCATGGTTCGTATGTTGTTTAAAAAAAAAAAAAAGTTTTCCTAACCGAGGTGTCTCTGTAGCAAGCTAGGTCACGATGAATAAGTACACCTACACTGTACCGGGAAATAATTTGACATGGTGCCAACTACCGCATAGCAAGTGTTTTTGCTACATTTCATTAATCAAACCATTTCCTTCTACTTTTTAAACAATAGGGAGCCAACGCCTCGCAGTTGGAGAAAGAAATAGGCTCTGATCAGTTCCCAGCTAATGAACACTACTTCGGGCTTGTAAATGTAAGTATTTTAGTGTATTGTATAATTTAATAAGCCGACCTCTTTATTTTGTACTTGAGGTTAAGTTGATGTTTTTACAAAAACGGTGCTGACCGAGTTATGCTTCCTTGTTCAGTTTCTCTCATTTAATGAAACGATGAATTCAATGAAGTGATGACTGCTACCTTTTCTACCTGTTGTTGTCAGGTGGAGTGGGGTAATGATAAGAGTTTCCTTTACCTAGTATTCCGTTGTTCAGTCGTGTATTCGATAATGTTCAGGATAAACTAAAGCATGGGTACTGCCCTTAGATAACTTAGATAGGTGGTTGATTTTTCTAATTTCTTTCTATTACAGTTTGGCAACACATGCTATTGCAACTCAGTACTACAGGCATTATACTTCTGTCGACCTTTCCGGGAGAAGGTGTTGGCCTATAAGCAGCAACAGAAGAACGTCAAGAAGGAAACTTTATTAACATGTCTTGGGGACCTATTCCATTCAATTGCAACGCAAAAGAAGAAAGTTGGAACCATAGCACCAAAGAAGTTCATCCAAAGACTCAGGAAAGAAAATGGTATGACATCTCACCCGAACAATTGATTATGAAGACACGTGTGAATTATCTGATGGTCAAAGAAAAATATATGCAATCGTTACATGTTGGTAAATTTCCCTCTCTGGTTTGGAGTTTTTTGGGGCGAGGATATTTTACTGTATACACGATCAGTGATTTCTGCATTGAGAAGCCAAAGCCACGTACAGGGGGACTTTTCTATCCATGTCATTGGTACTATAATTGCTTTAAGAAACATTATTTCATGAAAAATGCTACTCGATGGGAATTGTGGATACTGTCCGTTATCATTTTCGCAAGTCTCATTCTTATAATACATAAACATTTCCTTTGCAGAGCTATTTGACAACTACATGCAGCAAGATGCACACGAATTTCTTAATTATCTGTTAAATACAGTTGCCGATCTATTACAAGGTAAGGGATTCAATAAATGCCTACTATCAAATATAATTAAGATAGTTGCATCTAACTGCAGTGTTATATGTGCAGTATACACAAATGCTATTTGTTTTGTCATCTCGTATTCAAATATAAGATAAAAATACATAGTATTTCCAGAAGAACACTATCTGACCGGACGTTTATCCCCAAAATAAGCCTACGCTCCGTGCCATGTAAATAATGGTCCAACAGGTTACACTTTATCATTTCTTCGATAGTCACAGTTTCATTTGGCATGTTATTGGGAAGAGGTAATCTAAAGACCATTGACACTTCGTTCAAAATGATTTTCCGTAATAAAAGTTTCATGTCTTCGTCTTCTGATTTTCAAACAAAAAGAAGGATACATTTACAATTTAGCGGCGGTAACTGAGCTTTAAACAATATCATCTGCTATGTGAATATTTCTATCAAAAGTGAACCAGTAGTTTCATCTTTTGCAATCATAATTATATTTAATCTAATTTTGAGCTAGTATTTAAGTTGGAACTGTGTAATTGTGTAATCATACTTAACTTTTCGTTACAGCAGAGAAGCAACAGCCCGGTAAATCAAAGGGTGCCATTCAAAATGGACCAACCAAACCTGACCTCACATGGGTGCATGACATCTTTCAAGGCACCTTGACCAATGAAACAAGATGTCTAAACTGTGAAACGGTAAGTCTGTGCAAATCTATTGAATAACTAAGCGATTGGAGATCATTGAATGAATACATTTTTTTATGTATTTTTTGTGAAACATCTTCAAGGTTCCCCTTGGTTTTCAGCGATATTAACATTTTAAAGTAGAAATATATATACCGACAGGTATCACTAATTCGTTATATCACCTTCCATGATATTTCAGGTGTCTAATAAGATTTTAATGTGCATGAAAAAAATGGCCAGCAACACCCTATGCTTTTGATGAAGTAGAATGGACATTTATCATTGTTTTTGTTATATAGGTAAGCAGTAAAGATGAGGATTTCCTAGATCTTTCTGTTGACGTGGAACAGAACACGTCGATTACACACTGTTTGAGAGGCTTCAGTAGCACAGAGACGCTCTGCTCAGAGTACAAGTATTACTGCGAAGTTTGCTGCAGCAAACAAGAGGCACAGAAGAGGTAAGCGGTTGATTTCTTTACATCAAAGAGATTTCTTTACATCCAAGTCAATGAAAGTAAAAGTTTTGATCTGGGATATTTGTTCAGAAATTTAATTTGAAATTAAGTCCCTGTATTTTTCAGCATCCGTAAGAATAAAAACAGTATGTAGAGGAATAAAATATTTACTTACTAAATTTTGTGATTTGTTGCCAAATTAGTTTTCAGTTCCTCAAATTGTTATTTTTTCAGAAAAAAAAAATGACAAACATAAATTTATTGTGTGAGTTTCAACTGATGCGCCTTTGTATATTTCTTTAAAGAATGCGAGTAAAGAAGTTGCCGCACATCCTGGCTCTACATTTAAAGCGATTCAAATACATGGAACAATTGAATCGATACACAAAATTATCCTACAGGGTTGTCTTCCCTTTAGAACTCAGACTCTTCAACACAGTAAGTGAAAGCTTGCGTTTTATTAATATATTGTAACAAGAACATTAGAATTATCAACAATTCTTGTTCATGAATGCTCGATGTCTATTGAGTTGTTGAAACGAAACATAGATACGTAACCTTCTCCATCATACATAAAGCATATTTTGTAAATTAAGATATCCTGTCAATATTTAATTTGATTTGGACAAGAAAAACACAAGGTATTCCATCCCAATAAAATTAATTAGTAAAAAGAAGAGAGGATATAAGCATAACACTTGTTGACCTTGTGCGGTTCTTGTTCCCCAGTCTGATGATGCGTGCAACCCGGAGCGGATGTACGACCTTATCGCAGTGGTCATCCACTGTGGGAGCGGCCCCAACCGGGGTCACTACATCAGCATTGTTAAGAGTCACGGGTTCTGGTTGCTCTTTGATGATGACATTGTAGATGTAAGTACCGTTTGTCTTATGGAAACCTACCATGCATTTCCTTAGTCTAATCATTCGCTTATGGACTACTGCTTGGCTGTGCCAATACGTATTGGCTGAACCAACGAAATGCCGTGCGTAAATAACTCTGAACTGTACTCATGTATATATATATTCATTTCTCGTACACATTTTTACTTTCTTTTAACTATTACATTATCGCTTGATCAACTGGATGCGCGATTTTAAAAAAGTCAAACAAAAGATAGTATAAAATATTAAGTTTCTTTTTACCACACTGTGATAACATTTGCCCTTATGATATAATGTTTTGATCTGGCTAATATCACCATTCTGCCTGAGTACTTCAGCAAAGTATCCCAATAGTATACTGTTCATTTGATTTATTCTATATCTAATTTGCCTTCTTTTATTTCAGAAAATTGATGCGTCAGCAATAGAGGACTTTTATGGGTTAACATCAGACCTACAGAAGAACTCGGAGTCAGGATACATTCTCTTCTACCAGTCGCGGGAGTGAACTGTTCACAATTCAAAGTACTTTCAGAGCTTGTCTGAGCTCATTGAAGCTTGTCAGCAGCGGTCAGGACCAGTCGGCAGAATGTTCAGGCGCTGCTCCTAAGATTGTAATTATAAGGTCGTCGCCGTCGTCAATGGACTTTGTTATAGCAGGTCGCGAGTTGAAGCAAAACGAGAAAAACCTACGTGGAAACATCCAGTACAACAACTACCACTGCCGCCTGCCGTCAAATTGACGGCGCCACCAACAGAGACTACACCTATGATTTATCAGGGTTAATTGACCGTGGACAAAAGCCAGGTCATTGGAAAATAAGTAAGTTGTTAAAGTGCGATATCCCAGCCTTGGGTTCTTATGCACATTTGGTTATCGGTATTATCCTACCAAAATATTATATTCTGAACCAATATGATTGTAAAGTTTCAAATACCACCCTCAATATGCCTTTTAGTTTACTTAAACTTTGGTTATATGACAGAACAAAATATATCAAAATACATTCACTAATTCCATAGAATGTTACTTTGCAGCAAGACGAAAAGGGGGGATACCTTTTTTGAGTTCTGTATAAAAAAGAAGTAGGTATTGTCTTTTGGTTAGGGTTTTTCAAGCTGTATTAAACTTAAAGTGTCATTTCTTAGTCCTTTCCTATGGGTCCTCTGAACGAAGCAGAATGACAATATTGTTCTATTCTGTAAATCAGACTGCAAATCAAAATATGTTATTGTATACAAACAACTAACACAAATTTAAAACTGGAAATCAGAGGATTAGCTTTTTTTAACTTGTAAAGTACGGATAGACATGACCATTGTTGTTTTGTCCTAAGCATGGTTTGTGGTGTCGAATATTGGGACATCATACAGGACATCAAAATGAAAGGTTTATGATTTAAGGTACATGCACGATATTTGCATTGCGGTAGGCGGTAGGGTGACTTCAAATAAGTCGGTCTAAATAAAGTAGGGGTGTGATAGATCATCAGTCAGGTAAGAAAGTTTTAATCGGCGGCGGCCAGTCAATACCGAGTGTCACTCAAGGGTAGCAAGACCGGTCTCTCATTTCTATATGTCAAACTATATTGAATTGTGCTGTTTAATTTGATGCGATTGAATCAACGTAGAAGAGAATAAATTAATGAGGAAAAACAAAAGTCGACGGGTCGAGAAAGGACATGTTGATCATGTGAGACCCCAACCGATTTGTCCAGGACATTTTATTGTATGTACATGTACGCTGTGTGGAATATGACCTCTCGCAGAATGTTAGCGCAGTCAAGGATTACAATTGTTGAGAGATAGACATTGTATATAAAACGAAATGAAATGTCATTTCAAGTTTGCCAGCAGGAATCTAGATGTAAAATCAAATAGAATTGGAGTAGGAAGCCTGGCATATGCCGAGCCAGAACGGATTCCTTCCTTACATTTCATTTTATTACATATTCAACTGTTTATTAGTACATACGTTATGTTTATGTATGGACATCTACAGGCAGATGACCGTGTGTATGCACAGTATGTCATTTTTATAGAGTTAAGGTTTCATAAGTTCATTTCACGATTTCAATTTGTTCTCTTCAAACAAAGATATAACTTTGGTAAGTATCTTTTGCTATTAGTTTGGGGAATTATGGTCGACTTCGGCATTCATCATCATAATATATTACTGTCATGTACATCCTTTAAGAATTTTGTTCTCACAATAGGTGCTCGACAGAAATGGGAAAGGACGGGGACATTTATGTTTTGGGATTTGACATGAATCTGTTAATAGCCACTGATTAGTGGTAATGTTTGAATTCTTTGTTGAAATTGTTGTTAGTCATACGTCAAAAGGGATCAACAAAGTAAACGAGAACATTCATGTTGACTTCAGCTAAGTTCCTTTACCGTGGGGCTTTTTCTAGTGTGTAAAACTTATATTTTTCCACTTCTATCTGGAAATTCTGAATAGATTCCAGACTGATTCAACTATTCTGTAGAACACAACGTCGGGTAAGCTGGTTTGGGTAAAACCAATTTCAACGAACTGATTTTGGTAACTTAGCCCACAACTATTTTCCATATTTTTAGATATTTCTAATCCGTCATTTTGATCATGAAACATATCCACAGTTTAAAGTATTTGGTATAACTGTTATTTTTAGGTGAGCAGTGCTTAACTGTATTGTTATTTGTGTGCAATTCCGCCTTCGAGAGGATGGCTTTTCATCTTTATCCATTGTGGCAAATTATGTGGGTTTCATTGATCATGAATTTTAAATGACAAATTGTCCTTGAATGAGGGAAATCGACGAAGATATGTTAAGAGACATTCAAATTATTTATCCTGTGAAAATTGCGAACCAAAGGTATGCTCGTTTAGCAAAATCTACTCTATTCAGGAAGAAACATTCAGAATGCTTAAATCTGTTGTGCAGGGCACACTAGTAGCAATATTTATTACACGTTGGTACTTGCCTACACAAATATGTCCCTCAATTCAAAAGCGTCTCTAGATGAATTCTCAAGTCTGGGTATAGTGCGTAGGGTATAAAGCTTCTAGTATCACATTTCAACATTTGGATTTACTGATAATAAATGTATTAAGAGAATGTACCCGGAGGGGGTACTTCAGGTTTTTTAACATCCGTAACAAGAAAGAACTGTTCTGTTTTCCATCATAATGTTTTCTTACATCTCAAAAAATTATTCTGAATGTTCATTGTCATTACATATCAGCGGCTTCACTTGTATTTCCATTCTAGTGTTTTCTTGCAGTCATGTTCATCTTTGCCTTTTCAGCTTTAGTGATATGTATGTCTGTAGCAAAGGAGATTATTCAAACTCGAAGAATCGCAAGAGTTATGAAAACAGTTCTCAGGATTTAGAACCCCCAACAAAAATCTGAAATATGAATTTTCCAACTATAAGGCAAGATGATTTGAAAATGATACAGTTCTCAAAAGCATAACAATCAGATTGCTTCATTGTCATCTTCAACAACTTCGATTATTAATAAGAATTGTTTAATGGAACAGGATAGGAATTCCCAGGACCTTAAACCATACCATCCTCTAATAATGTTTCAGATTACTCTTGTCAAAGATTTTTTCTCTTAGTGATTATCCTTGATTATGGTAATTGTTCAATGTCCGGTAGTGAGTGTTAGGAGTAATTGAAGTACAGAAAGAATGGCTGTAGTCGAAAGTTTTTCGACCTGTTAAACATTGAAGGATGCCGATTAAATATGGCATGTTGTTTTCGTGTTTCATAAACATTAGAATGGACCAAAAGTTATACTGTCGGTCAATTAGCAAATGTATTTCAGGATGTCAACTATGTATTACTTAAGCATACTCAGTATAATCATGTTGATATCGGTAAACATGAAATAATACAGAGTCCGACAATTTTGAGTAATGATTCATATAACATCCTATACGTGTATATAAACAAGAAACGGAGAGGGGTCATACTTTACCTATTCTTTTACATAAAGAAAGATTTTTAAAAATCAATCAGATTTTCCATTTTCAAGGTAACTAATCAATTAACAGAAAGGGCTTCGAGTAAAAAACGAGTTGCCTGTATTTGAACAATGCTTAAAAACGTCACGAGCGCGCTTGTTTTCTACCTATAACGTGCACGCCTAATAACATCTTCCTAACGTGAATATCCTATATTTTTTTCCTTTGTTTTATGAAAGATCATGTATCAATTCTTTGCAGCTTATTGTTTTGGATGTTAAATTTGAAATATCCATGTTCAAATGATTTAAAACAGTCACCGACAAATAATGTGTTATTGCGATAATTCTTACCCTTGAACTTTTTCATAATTAGCAATAATGTGCACACCCTGTCGGAATCAGAGTAACCATTGCCAGTCAAATTTTAATAATCATGCTGTCTGATCATTGCTGAGTTGCTTGCTAATTGCACTGTCGTTTGGCCAGATATATATTATGTCGACCCTGACTTAGCCACGTTGTATCATAGAGCACGCTTGTAAGGTGGGTTTCTGTGTGGACTCTGCTGTGATACGTCCAACCCATGGCCAGGCTGGATGGCGCTTAAACTGTCAATCACAAACACCAATCGATTTGTTCTCCAGGCAGGAGCCTGTATATGTAAACGAAGGTCAGAAAAAAAAGTAGGTAAACCGCATTTAGAGTGTGGTGTAGGACCTCTTGGAGTTTGCCCCTTTCCGAAGTCGGTGCATCTCACGAGGTCTGATGTTGAGTAATGCGGAAGATATATGTGCGAAATTCACTTTGCCTTCTTGTAAATGCGCAAAGCTGATAACCATGGCTGGCCGACAAACTGGTAGGACCGTGGAGTGGATTTGCATACCTTCCGAGATGTATATTTTGTGTATTTATGTAGTTGTACAGAATAGTAACTGATCACAGAAACTTGAATTCTGTGACTTTTCATGCTAACATGGCATACTTGTAAAATTACACTCATCTCGTAATAAACACGATTGCTAATATTTTATCCAGTTTTGATTTCAGAGTACTTTCTTCTATTCATAGAAGAGTTAAAATGACGAATTATAGAACATTTGCTGACAGTTCCAGCCCATATTTCTTTTGACTTGCTCAGAACATTTATTTGGAAGTTTAACTTTCAATAGATTCACAGGAGGCTGTCAAAAATATTGATTACCAAGGATTTTTCTCACAAAAATTATAACCGTACCAATGTATTAACACTACCAGATCAAAATGAAATTCACAATAAAAGTAGTTATTCAGTGTTGAAAGAGTACGGGCCTCATAGCGGGACCTTTGACACTTTTTTCCATCTCTGGGACCTTTAAAACATTTATTTTCTTCTCAGTGACCTCCAGAACCTTTTTTCTTTTCTATTTCAAGTGACTGATAAATGTAACAATTTGTAGAAAGGACAAGAAATTCACGAAAAATCTGGACTGAATACAGGATATTGTTGTGAATATGAAAAATGATGCATAACATTGGTGATATGGCTCATTTAAACGTATAATGAGTTGTTTTTGCATTCCAAAAAATTCTGACAAAACCATAAGGGATAGCATTCTTGAAAAACACAAGTGGAGTTAGTGAGAAATTAAAGGTTTGAAATGCAGGCTTATTGCTGATCTGATTTGGGAAAAAAGAGGGGTCATTTTCTAGGGCCTATCCATAATTCTAAACACGAGGTGCTGTTCATACCAACAGAGAGTTGTTAAGACAACCGTACTAACCCACCCCAGCCTTCAGCCTTGGACAGGATGTCATTTATTTCAATCCAACAGTGAAATTATCATTAAATCCTTTAAAGGTAATAGCACCAAGCATAAAGGAATAATTCTATATATCACAACCCCCAAGAGCATTCAATCTATCTCGACCCAAAAAAATGTTTACCTTTTACGATTGAGAACTTCTGTTAGGCAAGGGAAAGAGAAAGACTTCAGTTTTTGCAGAATTTTCCGATTCCCTGTTAGTGGGTCACGCTAAAAACTAGGAGACATTAGTGATGCACTATCATGACTATGTGTAGTCAAAATTAAATCTTTATTGTTTGATGAGTATTAACTTCTATTTACTATTTAATCAGATACACATAATGTATGGATATGTTTGAATGTGAAATCGCCAAGCATGTATCGTAATGTGATGTATGCATTTTGTAATTGTTCATGGTCCATTGGCAAGACCATGCAATACATTGTACAGCAGTAAATTGTGTTTATGGTCATACACGTTTACAGGGAAATGGACAAATGTATCCAGATTCAGAAAGAGATGTGAATTTGGATTGTTTTTTTTTTTGCATGAGAGAAATAGCGATGGTTTGTGAAGGAAGCAAAAGGAAAAATGTAATGTACACAAGGCCTTAACAAAAATTGTGTGTTCAGGTTACCCAACCTACCCTGTTTTTTGGGCCCTATCCTAAAAAAATTTGACAATTATTTTCATAAAACATATCAAATGACCTAGATGACAGGGAATAGCATAGGCCTATATTTGATCAAAAGATGTATTTTAGTAGTTACAATGTACTAATAGCTTAGTACTTTTAATATATTATCATCTTGTATAATATAGCTAGGGTCAGGCCCAGCAAGTCTACCTCTAGACAGAGATATTTTACGCTCCCAGCGCCACCTGTTAACCAGTATAAAAGGTGTTGCAAGGGTAGGGAGCGAGTTAGTTAGGAGTTAGAGTTTAACCATAGAAATAGAAGAACTGCTCGGAGTAATACCTGCGGCTCCTGCGCAGTATACTGGAGTTTACCACTAACAACAGCTTCGGACAAAGGATTGTGATAGAGCTAAGCACTAGGGCGGTCTAGAATGTGTTGGAACAACTTGTATTCTAAATGTGGTTGATTGCTGATAGGAGATGGGAAGGTGGACTGATGGAGACTTATTCACTGTGGCTTTGACTCGGGATGAGATGTTAATTGAATAAAAGACCTTTCACTTTACCAGCTCCCTCATCGTCCATTTCTTTTGAACTATTGGGGAATGGATGTATTAACTTTTAACCCAGGCTGATCGGATCGATAACCTGGATGAACAACTCATGGATTAATTAGTTATACACATCACACAGTATTAAATCAAACACTAACAATAGTTCATTTGGTGGAGATTACCCGAAACATGACTTTTGTTGTTTTGCTCATCCTTGATGTCAGCCACCGGTGAATTTGAGGCTTCTTCTAACGCCCAGCCTCAATCTTTGCGGCCCGCAGGACACGATGTGTCAACATCATATACAGGAAATGTGGAAAACCGCCACCAGGTAGGTGATTCCTTAGACGGGGAGGCACAGAGACAGGGGGTTTCAGCCAGACCCAAGCAGCTCTGCCCCGAAGGTATTCATAATTACCAAACCCGTGGCAGAGGTAAACCATTTTCCTGGCACCTAGGGTCCAAAGATAGGCCGGTTCTTGACGAAGGACTTGAAACCCTAACACACTCGGGACGAGTTGAAGGGTGGAACCGTCTTAAAGACTACCAGCAATATTGGAATCCGGGGTATGTACCACCTACGGGCCACGAACCTGGTGCTAGCTCTCACTCTACTTATGGACCCGATGCGAACAATCCGTGGTGTAGTCAAGGAGTTCCCTATCGTTTACTACCTGCAGCAGGAGGACAAAGTGAACAGGAAACTTTCGATGAGGATTACTTATTTCCCATAAAGGACAAAAAAAATCGACAAAACACCGCAGATAACTCCAGCCCATCAGGGGGAGACGCCCCGCAAATCCGGTAATTCAACCTGATGGGAATTCTCTCACCTATCCACATCCCCAACGATTTGAGTCTATCAGTCACCCGCTGGTAACACCGACTCACCCCAACCCGGGGGCGTCCATTCCTTATTCCACGTAGGAGAAGGGGACATTGCAGTCCTTGAGCCGTATGATAAATACGAGAGCGAAGACGAGGAAGGAGTTAGTGAGACAGAACAAGCTGTCGCAAATGTCAGAGAAGGTAATCCTAATAGAAAATTACCTAGAGGAGAGAGATCACGCTCGTCATCATTTGAGCTTATTACCGAGGATGTTTTGGGCGCAGGTAAGAAAGACAAACCAGTAAGCGAGGACGAGATTAGTGTAGAGGAAATCCCTGTGAGAGAACAGTGGGACAATCACGATATACAAAACCTCCACGAAGATAATATGGCGGAGGGAGGTGAACCATTGGTAAATCTATTAGGAGAAGAGCGTGACCAAAACCCTGGGGAACTTCAGCAACCCGGTGAAGGGGGAGCTTGGGGTGTGAATCCGGGGGCATTACAACCCAATCTTGGGATAAACCCTGGGGAACTTCAGCAACCTGGTGAAGGGGAAGCTAGGGGTGTGAATCCAGGAATACAGCAACCTAATCTTGGGGTAAACCCTGGGGGACTGCAGCAAAATGATGGGGGTGGCCAACCAGGCCAACAGCCTGGCCGAGCTGTGCCAGCAGGAGGTGGGATTGAGCAAAACATGTGGTTCCCTTACCTACTGCAGGTGATGGCGATCGGAGCCAATCTTAACGCAGGCCGAGGAAGAGCGGGTAACCAACAGGGTCAGCAAGCTCCGGCAGGCCAGAATAATCAGGCGAACCCACCAGGACCCAATAACCCTCCTCCAAACCAGCCCAACAACCCTTTTCTAAACCAACTTAATAACCCTCCTCCGAACCAGCCCAACAATCCTCTGCTAAACCAACTTAATAACCCTCCCCCGAACCAGCCCAACAATCCTCTGCTAAACCAACTTAATAACCCTCCCCCGAACCAGCCCAACAACCCTCTTCTGAACCAACCTAATCAACCAAACCCGCCAGGACCGCCAGGTCCGCCCAACCCGCCAGGACCGCCAGGTCCGCCGGGCCCACCAGGACAGAACAACCCTCCAAATCCTCCAGGTCCGCCGGGCCCACCAGGACAGAACAATCCTCCAAACCCGCCAAATCAACCAAATATTTGGGATATTCTACCACAGCTAGGTTTGGCACTGGGTCAAGTACCAGCGCCAGGGCGTGAAACGACCCACAATGGTCACCAAAGGGGACCGAACATTAGGTTACCGTGGTTTAGTGGAAAGGAAGACGAGCAGATAGAAAAGTATTTCAGGGAATTGAAGCGACTGAAAGCTATCTATGACTGGTCGAACGCCCATCTCCTGAATATGGCGCTGTTAGGCCTAAAGGGAAGGGCAGACGATTGGGCAGGAGCGTTAGCTGAAAGTGAGAAAGACACATTTGAGAAACTAGAAGCCCAGATGACAAAGATCTTCGGTGATCGAAGAGCTAAGTGGCAGAAACACGCAGAGTTCTGTGCCCTTAAACAAGGAAAGGACCAGAGCGTGATCGAATTTGCAGGTGTACTGAAACAAAAGCAGGTTAAGGCAGAAGCAAGCGAAAGCATGATGTTAGCCGTGTTTTTAGAAGGATTAAAACAGGGCGTAGCCAGACAGGTAGCTATACTGGACCCTAAGTCGTTCACCGAAGCGGTGGATTGTGCAACGAGACTAGAATCGTTGGACAAAGGCAAAGGGGGAACTAAAATATCCAATGCAGTGAGCGAGCTGGCTGGAAGCCAAGCGTCAGAGGAGACCACAGCTCTCAACTCCATCTCTGAACAGTTTGGAGTGGTGTTGGCCCGACTGGAGGCCGCCCCATGGTTTCAGAAACCAAAACCGGGGCAAAGTGGATCTCCCCAGAGCAGTGGTGGTTATAAACAGCAAGGTTATGAAAGAAAAGATAGGTATGAAGGTCAGAAAGGCGAAAGGAACTTGGACCAGAAGGCCAAAACTAATAACGCCCCGAGCAGAGAAGTAGACAAAGGAAAGAATGGGCCAACTCAGCAGAAAGGAGAGAGGCCTCGGTTACCGTTCGATGAAAGTAAGTTCTGTATCATTCACCAACAACATGGCCACTCGACTGAGGCGTGCCTGTGGTTGAAGAATAGATTGAGAGAAAAACCACCACGTATGTATAAAGATGGAAAACCTGGTGGTAACGAGCAAAAGAGCCAGGGAAACTAGAGGATAGGTCCGTTCATTCCACGATAGAATTAGGCGCAGTGGACGGACCGGCTAGAAGGGAGATAGGAGACGAAGCATTTTTCTTAACGCTAAGATTTAATGATCAGAAAGAGGTTAAATCTTTGGTAGACACCGGGACGAGCGATTGTTTCATGTCTACCCTTTGTAAACAGCAGATCCCTAAACAATGCATTTTAGATGAGTGGAAAGTATCGAAAGGAAACATCAGTTTGGCAGACAATTCGTCTCAAGTAATACTAGAACAGATTAGGTGTAAGTTTTCAATCCAGGGATCAGTGGTTTGCTATGATTTCAACATAGTGGACGATCTATGCCACTCCATAGTGTACTAATAGCTTAGCACTTTTAATATATCCTCATGTTATATAATCTATCAAGGATCAGGCTTAGCAAGTCTACGTCTAGTCTACTTCTAGAAGAAATATCTTACGCTCCCAGCGCCACCTGTTAACCAGTATAAAAGGCGTTGCAAGGTAGGGAGCGAGGCAGTTAGTAGAGTTTTAGTGAGAATGTCAGCTGAGTGAGTTTAGCAAAGGAGCTACTCGGAGTAAGTACATCGGCTCCCGCGTAGCAGACTGGAGTTTACCTATACCAACTACCTCGGACATAGGATTGTGATAGAGCTAAGCGCGAGAGCGGTCTAGAACGTGCTGGAACAACTTGTATTCTAAATGTGGTTGATTGCTGATAGGAGATGGGAGGTGGACTGATGGAGACTTATACACAGTGGCTTTGACTCGGGATGAGATGTTTACTGAATAAAAACCCTTTCATATTAAGAGCTCCCTCATCGTTCATTTCTTTTGAACTATTGGGAAGTGAATGAGCTAACTTTAAACGCAGTCTGATTGACTCAGACATTCTGGACAAACGACTCATGGATACTTAGTTATATACTCATTGCGCAGTATTAAAACAAACATTAACAATAGTTCAATAGTAATCGGTAGAAACTTATTAACAGTGCTTCGTTCAGATTTATCTCTACCAGGCGCAAAGATAGAAGTGTTTTGTGGAAACCCTATAGTTAGCAAAGAAACAGTGAAAATTCCACCGGGAAATGAATGCATCATACCGGTTACCACCCGAGAGCCGCTGGGGTTAGACTCACCAGTAGCTTACTGCGCACCGGCAGTAACCGCACCTGTCCTAGTGGAGGGGTGCGTGAATACGGTGGGAAGTCAGTGGTGGATCAAAGTCATGAATCCGCTAGACGAAATGCAAGAAATCACTCCACATGAAGTGTTAGCTTTTGCAGAAGAATGCGCAGTGCCTGAGGTAAACCAAGATCAGATAGAAGAGTTCCTAGACTTGTGTTATCTAACTAAAACAGAGACCCCAATGTCCATCTGTAGGATTTCTGTAGAGGTAATGAAAGACGCAGTGCAAATGGAAAGTAAATCCTCTGAGGAGAAACCCCGCGGTGAGATGGATGAGAATGTAAGCAAAATAAACCTAACCGAGTCGTGCTTAGATGAAGAACAAAAGGTAAGGTTTAGACAAATGCTTAATAACAACAGAGATGCGCTAGCGTTCTCGATGGAAGAGTTAGGTCACTGTGAAATAGCGCCGATGAGAATCATTGTGGATGAGTCGCAGGGAGTAATAAGTTCTAGACCGTACCGATACTCTCCACAGAAAATGGATATCATCGATGAACAAGTTAGGCAACTCATAGATATAGGTGTCATAGAACCCAGCGAATCGGCTTGGCGAAGCCCGCTGGTGGTAGTGCAGAAGAAAGACGGCAAACCTAGGCTCTGTACAGACTTTCGCATGCTTAATCAAGTCACTTTCAAAGATAAATTCCCAATGCCTACAGCTCGATCACTTTTCTTATATATGGCTTACAAGAAGCCCACTATGTGGACAGCTTTAGATCTGTTGAGCGGCTATCATCAATGTGTAATCGAAAAAGACAGTAGAAAATACACTGCCTTCGAAACCCCAATGGGTGTATATCAGTATAAGCGTGTACCCTTCGGCTTAGTTGGCGCGCCTTGGCAGTTTACCAAGGTGATGGCCATTGCGCTAAAAGGCTTGATTCCTAGAACATGCTTAGCATATTTAGACGACGTAATCGTCTACGACACTACCTTTGACGAACACCTGGCGAGCGTTGAGGTGGTTCTCCAAGCTTTAGCGAGAGCCAACCTCAAACTGAAACCGTCTAAGTGTGAGTGGTGCCGCAGTGAGATTAATTTCCTCGGCCACGTAGTAAACGCCGAAGGGGTGGCTACACAAAAGGTTACCACAGAAAAGATCACAGCATTTAACCGCCCGCATAATGTGAAAACTATTAAATCCTTTCTAGGGTTATGTAACTACTACCGACCGTTTGTCCCAAATTTCGCTGATCTAGCAAAGCCTTTAAACCGGCTGCTAAAGAAAGAAGTCTCTTTTGAATGGACAGAGGCCTGCGAGGAGGCGTTTCAACAGTTAAAGAAACTGCTGACCTCGCCACCCTTACTAATCCATCCGGATATAGGAGGGCATTTCTATTTATTAACTGATGCATCAGACGCAGCGTGCGGTGCAGCGGTTTGTCACAAACTAGATGAAATCTACCGTCCGGTTGCTTTCTGGGGGTGTACCCTCCGTGACGCCGAATTAAATTATTCGGTAACAGAGAAAGAGGCTCTGGCAGTAATTAAAGGTATTAAGAACTATGAGGACATGTTGCAGGGAGCTAAAATCACAATAGTGACCGATCACAAACCGTTGATCCCCCTGCTGCAAAGTGCCTACAAAGCCCCGTCAGCTCGGCTGAGACGGTGGGCTTTAGCGCTATCAGATTTTGATTTTGAAATCATTTATGAGCCAGGAGCGACTCACTTTCTACCGGACTATTTGTCTAGGGTCTATCATGAACATGTCCCAGGTGAAGAATATGAGCCCGCTGTGGGATGTGAATTATTTGAGGCCGAAATTCAGGATGAAGAGCTTTCTGTGGCTACGATAATAAACGCACAACTCCAAGATGCAGAGTGCATGCAACTGATAGATTATCTACAGGACGGAGACCTACCGACAGATCCTCTCGAAGCTAGGCGAATAATGGATCAAGCCGACTTTGTGGGAATGATAGCACCAGGAGTGCTCTGTAGGTTCAACGTCAAAAGGTATAGCAAACACCAAGACCAACTGGTAAGACTAAAACCCCGCATGATAGTTCCAGGAAGGTTAATTCCCAAAGTCCTGAGACTGTTACATAATGACATCTTAGCTGGGGGACATGTAGGGATCAGTAACCTTACTACCAAAATCTCTGAGAGATTCTACTGGCGGAACATGAATGCCGATATAGTAGACTATGTGAAAGCTTGTGAGACCTGTTCTCTGAGGAGGCGGGCCCCACATTTCAAGGCCTTAGCTAAGTCTTGGGAGAGACCAACCCGTCCTTTTGAGGTGGTTCAGTGTGATTTTATCGGGCCACTAAAGAGGGCTAGGGATGGGTCAAAATATATCATGACCTTCATAGACTTATTGACCGGTTGGCCAGAGGCTTTCACCACGAAAGATTCCACCGCGCAGACCGCGGCCAACTGTTTCCTAACCGGAATAGTGTGTCGGTATGGACGGGTAAACCGCCTGCATACCGACCGAGGAGCAGCCTTCCTCTCGGGGCTATTCTGGGAAATCACCACACGACTAGCGTGCAAACAAACGTTCACCACCGGGCGAATGCCGACAGGCAACGCCCGAGTGGAAAGATTACACAAAACAATCGAGAACCTGATCGCATATTATATTCCTGATGACCACTGTAATTGGACTGACCTGCTTCCCATAGCGCTATGGACGGTTCGGTCCACGATCAGTGTGCGGTCGGGATACAGTCCTCACACCCTACTGTTTGGCAGAGATCCAATCAGTATGGGGATGCCTGGGCAGGGAACAATCCCTGAAACGCTAAATGACTGTGAATTCTTCATGCAAACAAAGGACAACATTGCTATGTTTAGGAATATGGCAGAAAGGGTAGTTCAAAACTATGAAAAAGATCTGAGAGTAAGAATTGATGAGCGGGCGCGGCCTACTCAGATGTATGAAGGTGACATGGTATACATGTACGACCCTTTAGCTAGTGAAAATAAAGCGTCTAAGTTCTCAAACAGGTACACTGGGCCCTACCGGGTGATTGAAACTAAAGGGGATCATCTCGTTAGACTAGTGTCGCTGAAAACTGGGAAACAAATACCACATTTAGTGAATATTTCAAAGCTTAAGCCTGCGCATGGACCTTGGTCCCCAGCTGTCCCTCATATCATTCCCAAACTGGTGAGAGAAGCAGTAACAACTAACTCAAAAGGGGCAGATCCTGACCGAAACCCTGAATTGCATCACACCCCGTCGGGTGAAATTGCCAAAAAGGAAGGCAAAACTAGGGGTGCTGAGACTGAAAACTCATCGGGAACGACCGGTCCCCGTGAGCATGATGCAATTCCAATGGCCGGGGAGGTACCTACTCAAAAACCTGGTCCAAGTCCCACTGATTTAGCAGAGTCAGATGGGCAATTCACTGATGGTCAGGGCGCCAGTGCGGACACCGCACTGTTACCAAACTTATCCTTTGTTCCTAACAAAGCCGCCTGTGGACGGGGAGCAGCTGGCGCTAATGGACAAAGGAAACGCAAACGAGCTAAACGAAGGGGCAAAAGCCAGCCGCTGGTGGGGAGATCCCCTCCAGGCAATAAGAAGCCCATAAAACTGCCCTGCGGTGATGTACCGATCTCGGATACATCGGTACAGAGCCCAGGAAAAACAGAAGAGGACCATGTCCCGACGAAAGGTGGCTATAACCTGCGTCGGAACCGTCGGCCTAACTACGCCGCTCTGTTCAGCGACGGGGAAAGCGACGACATGGATGATTAATGCAGGAAACCATGCCGCCCTGTGAAAATAAAAGCTCGGCGGAGCGGCACCGTTAGCATCAACGCTAATGGAACAGGTGGCCTACCTCACGGCCACCTCGCCGCGCCCAGGGGCGTGGCAGAAGGGGAGGGTGCGCACACCGAGGGAGATGCCAGTGGTTGGCGTCATCTCCTGGGACCGGATACAAGCGTTCCCCACCTGAAACAAAATACAGCTCCAAATATGGAGGCGACATGGGCAGGCGGATCAGTTATAATTTCGTGGGATCCGCGCCGATCTACCAGTCGGCCCGCAACTCTGAACCTGTACAGTCACTTCAGGTGATTGCCTTGCCTAGCCCAACTACTGGAGGAAACGGAGATAGACATTGATTCTATCCTCGGGCAAAAGTTGGAGATTGACAATTTTCAATTCCCAACTTCTCCTAGGGCAGATAGGCGGAACTTCAAGCCGGAATACAAATCCCTCCGACTCATGGGGAACTGCCTGGCCCTCCAGCCCCATAGTACTCCAAAGGGAACCACGACTTTCCCTGAGGATCCGGAGGGAAGGATCATAGTCCCTCTGAGAAGGAAACGAGTTAACCGTCCATACTGGAGGGCGGTGCCCGCTCGTGGGATGTTTGTAGGACCTTTCTTCTAAAGCACGCCCGATGAAAGAAAAGGCAACCGAGAAAGAAGGTACCAAGAAGCGTCCACCCCAGAATCTTAGGCGGTGGGGCTGGCCAGGCCGGGGCGGTGTCCGCCCGGACTCTACCGATACCGGAGTTGCCCGAAAGAAACCGAGGACGCCGGCTCGACGGCCCAGCAGGGCAGCCACCGGAGGATCCAAGAAAGCTACCGGATCAACAGCAGCCAAAAAGAAGGCGGCGAACAAAGACTCTTACTGCCTATCTGAGGTGAGTGACTCGGAGCCCGAGCCAAAGCTGACTGTGGTGGCAAGGCCGGCCCAAAAGGGAGACGTTGCCGCCAGGCCGGTACAAATCCAGACCGGGTGGTTTTGGGATCTGACTCAACCACTGTTCAAATTATTTGAGACTGTTGACGAGATTAGACGAACAGTGGGGCTGGAAGTGCCTAAGTTGGACAGACAGTTAGCTGAGGTTAAGGCCCAGGTCGCTCCATTTATACAAACTCCTAGTCAAACTTCTAAATGCGTCGGGGAAGACACCGGACGGCGGGCAACCAGAAGCGGCCAACCTCTGCCCACACAGGAAAAGCAAGTGGGGCAAGAACACTTGGCCGCCGTCGTGCCGGGAGCAAGGGTGGAGTCAGCGCACGAGCAACACGCACCAACCCCACCGGTGGGAGTCGAGCCGACAAAGACTCCCCTCCTCCACCACTTGCAAGCCGCGGACCCCGCCTGTTTAGACTTGAGCAGCTTGACGCCGAGCTGCAACGTCAGTCCGTCGCCACTGCTATGGAATCAACAGCAGTGGGCGCCAACCAACCCACCGGGGGGACCCCTGTGGCCGAACCAGCCTCAGACAACAAATCCCCCACAGGTACCGCAACTGTTCCCACTAAGTCAGCCGTCGTTCGAACCAACGGGGGCCGCCCAGGATTGGAGCCTGCTGGCCCAAAACCCCTCAGAGCAATGCGCGCTTCGTCCTGCGAACGTATGAGGAATCTAATGATCACAGTTACGAAGGACGAGACTGGAACCATCAAGCGCGTTGTAAATGCCAACGGGCGGAGCCTTTATGAACATGTCCCGAACTAAGCGGATTAAAAGACTTACCAGGGAGGCGTCCTTTGGCGCGTGGTTAATAATTGTGCGAAGAAGAACGGTGAAAACTTAATTGTGGTAGTGTTCCTGGGTGAGTTACAAACTTTGGCTTCATCGGGGGTATACTATAAACAGTGACAATGAGGTTGTTAATACTCTTCGCCTTGGTCATCGTGAAAGTCATTGGGGGGCTACGAAATGACTCCAGCCCAAATGACGGGCTAGCCCCTAACGCTGAAGTTATAGCCTTAGAACGATATGGAGTGGTACTAAAACCAGGAAAGTTAATGTCCACAGCAGATATCACCCACGTCCGACAGGGTTTTCTGATCACCATTCCCCAGAAGCGCTCCTTCATCAAGGCTACCTTTGGCCAGGTCTGTCATCGGTACCTAAAGGGAGGAGACGCTCTCGACCGAGCCTGTTACCATGTCAGGTCACTGGTGAATTGGATGGACCAGACATCGCAGGCGCTCAAAGGTCGGTATAGGGAAATTCTCAATGAAACCTTAAGCTCCCTAATTAAGAACACCCGGCAGAAGCCTCAGGCCCAAGGGCCAGAACCAGGTCCGGGCGGAAGGGTTAAAAGGATGAAGAAGCTACCCCTCATGATAGACGATCCGGGATGGCCATCCTTCCCAATACCAACCTCGTGGAACAGGGGGCTCTCCGCTGACGTAAAATACAATAGGGAACTGATTAGGGTGCTACAGGAGTCCTCTGACCAGATGATCGAAGACCTGGCACTAATGAACGATAAGCATGACGAGGCAGTAGAAAAGGTTAACCACGTCGTGATAGGTCTATTGGATAATCTGAGGTCGCTAAATAAGGCACATAATACCACTCGCCGAAGAATGAGACTCGTCCAACATAAGGTGGACTGGATGGAATTATACCTGAACATGATACCTGTAGCTCTGGAAGACAAACTAGGAGAAATGGTCTATCTCCAATTGGTAATCGAGCAAACGCGCGTGTTCAGGAAAGGTGTGCAACACCTGACACGGGGTCAACTGACCATGGATTTGGTACCTCGCCAATATATGGTGGGAGCGGTCCTGGAAGTCAACAGGTATCTGAAGGGAATCCACCCCAGGTTCCATGTGGCGTTCGCGGACCCCTCTTTCTATTATGAAAACAGTCAGCCCTCATTTGAATTTGATGAAACTACCCAGGAACTAATAGTGTATGTACGGGTGCCGGTTGTGGCCGACGAACACTTGTTTAGGGTCTACGAGGTACTGACCTTCCCTGTGCCGGTACCGGTTAAAGGACGACAAAAGAAGGACGCTCTCCAAATTGTTAATCTGCCTAAAAGTGTGGCTATGTCTATGTCCCGCCAGTACTATGTACCGTTGGCTAGCGGCAGTTGGTCAGGCTGTTATGGGCAGACCATCACGCTTTGCAAAGACCTGCCCTACATGAAAAAGATCACGGACAATACCTGCACTGCCGCACTGTTGAGGCGGGATGATGTCGCTAAACAGGAAAAGTGTAAACTGGACTACCTATTGGAAGCAGATTTTGGGGAAATGGCGGTGTATCTAGATGATGGGGACATGCTAGTGGTCAGCGCCGACACACGGGGTCAAATGATCTGCAGGAATCAGCCCGCCGTGGAGGTGAATATAGAGAACTATGCGCGTGTCCAGGTGGAATGTGACTGTGCCTTTCAGACTCAGGGGTCGTGGATCCCGTATAGTCTGAGAAACTGTGACCGACACACTAGGATCACGACGGTCGTGTATCCCCATAACGACCTACTGGAAGCGGCGCGTCGTGTGAAGGGATGGGACACGAACTTTACCAAGTCCGAGCATGAACCTACTATGCTAGAGTCAGACCCTATCCCTGAAAAGATTAGAAAGGAACTGTTAGAGATCGAGGAGAATCTGAAGGTTAGGATACCTGTGCCCTCTCTGGCGAAGCGAATCCAGAAGCACCGGAAGGACTTGGCTAAGGGTATTAAGAAGGCTACTGACCGGTATGAAGTGAACAAGGAAGCCCCATGGTTCTCCATAGGGAACTTTGGGGGCGGTTTCGGTCTCCTCACGATCTTTTGCATAGTAGTGGCAGTAACAATAATTGGGTGTATCCTCTGGAAGTGCTGGAGGAGACACCAAGGTAAAGCTGCTCTCGCTGGACTGGCCATGACTTTGCCTCGGGCCGTGGCCCTGGAGGCAGCCAACCCAAAGGAGTTGTTAACCCAGGAGAGAACACTCACTGGATGTCCGGACACTACAGCCAATCCTACCGCGGTGGCCGTACTAGCTATACTGCTGGCTATACTGGTCATCGCCATTGTGGTCCTCGTATGGCGTAAGTGGAAGCGCATTAGGCGGAAGACCGTGGATGGGTTGTATGTACAGTTCGTAAATCCACACTTAATGGAGACAATCTTTCTGGGAGAATTAGCCATGCCTGCCGATCATACATACACCGAGGGCTATGTGCTAATCAAGGACGTGCTGGTTAACCAACTGTGCCTAAAGTTCACTCTTACCGTGACTTGGGGAGCGCAGTTGATGGGAGCGGCGACCAGACCGGGACAACGACCATCTAATGTGCCACTACCAGATACCTTGAGAGTGTCCAAGAAATTTGCCCGCTTAATGATGAGTAACTTGAAGTATAACACTAGGGCCAGACTCTTAAGGTATTCGTCAGGACTAGCCACTCCGGTGCCCATGGGAGTGCCACGCCTCGTCGACGCTGGTTGGTCCGATGTCGGAGCGGACTGGCCTCAACAAGTGCTGAGACATAGCGCGGTCCCAAACGCCCCTCCTAGATCAACTCCATCTACCTCCACTGCAACTGGACCGGGCACTACTCAAAGAACTGTGAGACCAGGAGCACCTGAAAAGGACCCAGGGACAGTCTATGAAGTTATAATATGAACAAAAGTAACAAGTGTTAGCGCTGATCTAAGGTCTGTGAGAAAAAGGTAACAGGAAGATCTAAGAATCATTGTTATGAACACTGAACTGGGTTGTATTGGGGAACTCGACGGAGTCATGTCAGCATGAAAAGACAGGACCCTTTCAATTAACTCATTCAATACTAAGCCACTAATCAGGAAATCCTGGGCCGGGTAGGCTGGTCCGACCATCTTCTATGGACCCATGGGTTATCTAAATTTCTCTCAGATTGAGTGTCCCATGCCCGGTAGCCTAGCTCAATACTCTTATTACAACTTTGGCAACTCTATTAAAGTAGGGATCCATTCGGAAACGATCCTAGTAACTCAAAATTTTAGCATAAAAGAAAAAAATCACAAAATTCTATAAAAAACCTATGTGCGCTCAACAGGACCAACGCTTCCAACGAGCGATGTGGATTTCCCCAGGTAAGTACCATCTATACTTGGCCCCTGTGCTGTTGTCACCGCTAGGATCGGGCTGCGGTGCAGGAGTCACTTGGGGAATACCACAACCTATTCTTTTAATATATATATATGTACTCTTCTCAAAGATGGGAGAGCTGCGCAAATGGCAGGAGCCCGCCCACATGCCTGGTGTCGGTGGTGCCTAGCAAGAGGCAGGTCGTGTGGGGCTACGCGCCACCGACGCTCTGGGAGGCACTGGGGTCGACGCTCGAACATGGCAGTCACTATGCCCCGGGTGGGACGGCTCCTGACAGCGGTTCTCTCATCACAAAAAAATAATAGTATCAAAAGTCTAGAAAGGAACTGACACAAAAACTAATATATAAAGCAGCCCAATATTTATTTAACTAAGAGCCCTCCCTCAGGGAACTCTGGGCAAGTTGTAGTAAGAACATAAGAACGCAGCATATGTAGTAACATTCAAAGGTGGGACGCTCCGTGACAGCGCACGAGAGTACACTATAAGTGGCTCGTTTGCTTCTGATACAGGCATGCTATGATGAGCAGTGACGTTACCACTCCTGCCCGAGGCATGTTACACTCAGAAAGTATAACGGAGGTCACAAGGAAAAGAAGGTTACGGGACGGATGCGGTGAACTGGCGACATTCACAGGGTGCTAACTCCCTTCTTCATAAAGGCGACTTCTCCCTGTGGGGGGGAGCAGTAGCTAAAACCCACAGGATGATGGGACGAGGCGCTGTACAAAATGTGTAGTCCCATCATCTTGGTTATGTGTAATGGTCGCTGGGTCACAACATCTCCCAGTCGTGGGATCCTTTGATTTTACTGTAAATCAGGGTCCAGCGAAAAATGTAAGATGGAAAACAACTGCCCAAAGGTACGAGACTAAGCTATTTAGGCCATATTTAGACCAGATTTAACCGGGACTGAGGCAAAACAACAAGTCAAGTTTCGACCCGGGTAAAATTAGTAATAACAAAATTAATAAAAGAGACGTGCGGCTTCAGAGTTGACCGCCGTCGAGAAAAAAAAAACGAAGAAGAAAAGAAACATTAGTCTCGACCGCCGTAGTGGCGCATAAAGTAACCAGGTCCCCGCTCAACAGTTGAGCTGAGGAGGGGGGACACGGACTACTAAATTCCCTGATGAATGGCTGCAAAAACTTGGTTAAACCCTTAGCAGATAGTCTACCCGTCCTATTAGTAAAGTCAAAATTCTAAAACTGTCTTTAGCACAAAAAAAATTCCTGCCCCTCGTGCGCATAGTTAAAGATAGGCTGGGGGCGGAGTCCTTTCTGGAGTAGTCTTGGCTCTCCATAACAAAAACGGGCAAAGACCTGAACAGAATACGGGTTTAACCTGGATCTACACATTGGGAAAAGAGGCCCGACTAATTAGGTGCTGTCTTTCTGGAGAAGTGCATTCACACCTCTCTTAGTTGTAAAAAGGGGTAGTATGTATATTAAAGGTAATATACATGCTGCTTCTGATTGTAACAAATGTGGGACTCGGCACTCGACCCCTTTAGTTTACAAAACAGGGGAGGGTGCCGACGACCACGTGTTGCTGATTAGGTTGGTGTTCGGACCGGTAATAGACCCGGGTCCGAGCCCCGATCCTCTCAGGTGATAATTAAGTAACTTGTAACCAACCTACTTCCATGTACAGTTAATACTCGACGCCAGTGTAAAGGGCACGTAGACTTGCGGAATGAAGACTCACCCCAAACCCCCATACTGTGTGTTGTACAAATCAAAATATTAAGTTATTACTGTGCATGTAGACAAAATATCTGTATGAAAATATCAGGAATACACCCATTACCTAGAAGCGGGGTGTTAACTGACTAATGTAGACAGTGGAGCTGACGTTCAGTCCCAGTACAAAATTATGAGGACGAACGCCAAGCTACCACTCTGTAATTCAAAATATATACCGAGCATATTTATAAAAAAAAAAAAACAATATATATATGTATAAAATAGCAATAATAGGACATACCGGTCAAGCATTGGCTCTTCATGAACTCAAGAGTAGTTTCTCTACAAATAATAATAAACCAGTCCGAACAACCATTATTTCTCCCCCTCCCATCTGGGCGACACTGCACAAAATATTATCTACAACACTTATTCTAACACAATGACACTGACGCAGTCTTGCTGTTAGACTAAAACGGGATGGTATTTGTAGCCTTTTGCTACGCCCTCTCAACTTACCTTGGAGTCGCCGACGGCCAGTCGGACGGCTCCACCTGTGGTGTCTCCTCATGTGGTCACCACGTGAATATTTCCATTACCCTGTAAGGGGGACAACTAATCAAAGAATTCTGCCACAGCCAATCTAATGCTGCGCAGTCTGGACCAAAGTACTTGGTCACCTGCAGTTCCTTAAACTTACCAGGGTTAACCCCATGAAGCGCTTACACCTTATGGCGCCGCCAAGTGGATTGTTTCCATTATCCTGTACGGGGAACGTCGAAACAAAGAATTATGTCACAGCAAATCTGGTGCTGTGCAGTCCGGACCAGAATGTTTGGTCACACATACCCTCCCATTGGTGCAGTGTCAGTCAACTAGTAGGCAATAATCAGAAAATAATACTATAAGGCCAATACGGCATACCTTACCCACCCACTGAGAGCCTGCTTGAACCGGTAATGTCAACAAACTAAGAAAACCCTCTATTATCGCCCAACCACGCGCGAGATAAATAACGCTTGATCATGTTCGCCTAGCAAACCTTCCACTAAAATGTACAGCCTGACGTTCCTCAGTGCCCAATACTACCGTCTTACACCATTCATGTTATTATAAACCAACCACAGGACCTGAAAGAAACAATAAGTTAGTACAGAAAGCTCTAGTTTCCGGCCCGCATCCACCATCTTGAAACCAAAGTAAACACCAGGTGGCCGCCCGCGCTACCCGTTACAAAAATCACCAGCGAAATACAATCTCTGGTTCCGGGAGTAACGTCAGCTTCCGGAATTTAACCACGTGAAGGCGAGCCGAAGACTGCTGACAAAATTCTGGACCAACAATCTCCTTAAAATTAACGGGTTAGTAGCCTACCTAGCGTGCAGATGACAGTTAAGAAAGAAGGCTGGACTTACCCGGTCTCGGAGTGGTCGGGGTGTGGACCTGGCTCAACGAAAGGAGGGCGACTCCCGGCAACAGACGAGGGAAAACAACATCTAAAGTCCCGTAGAAACAGTCTTGTGATCTTCGCGTCCCATGAAAACAGACTGGCTGATGCCTCCTGGATATATATATTAGTGAACTGGGTGCTAATCAGGAATTGAATCACAAGAATCAGTTGATGGGAATTAATCCAAAATTATTATTTACAAAAAAGGGGGCCGAGTGCCGACGGCCTAGCGTGTCACCAAAGGCAGGCGGGTAATCAGACGCCCTAGTACCCGCGCCCAGCGTCGGACCACTCTGTCGGAGGGCCGGTATCCATCTTCAAGTTCCCTGAAATCGTTGACGGTTATGTTTCCGTCAGCGACCGTCCGGACAGCGTGGAGTACTCGCCCCGTATCCGCGGTGGGCACCCCGAACCACTCGTTGGCCCGGCGCACCTCCCGACTGACCTTGGGCACCAGCCGGTTAACCCATTTCTGCAGGGAACCGTCACTATCCGTCAGGGCCCATCGTCGCACGTCAAAGCCGGAGGGGGTGGTCATAACTAAAGTGGATGGAGCCGGGTGAGATTTCACGTTAAGGAAGGCCCGATTCAGGGTCTCCGCATAAAACTTAGCAGCGGCGTCCGAGCTAGTGTACAGCGGGATGTAGAGTTCCAATTCCTGATCCCATGTTAGGACGTCTAATAAGTTACAGACGACTACTAAGATATCGTCCGGCCACATAACGTGGTGCGCGAAGGCATACCCTGAGAGTTCTGCTGTCGTCGCATCCTGACAGGAGAAAACGATGCAGGTGTGCTCCGTGCCCGCCAGTAAAAGGTCAGGGTATTCCTCGATTCCGCCTTCTCGGTCCGAGCAGAAAACTGCGACGTGGACCATGGTAGATGATAAGAAAAGGTTGACGAAGAAGAACTAGGAAAAAACACGTCTTAGTACTCCAAAAGACCGCCGGCACTGATTAAAATGACGTCATATCGAGGCTATTTTGGGAAACCCCTTTTTGATCCGAGGGATCCAAATTTTGAAATTGGCTAGCATGATCAAACCATCGTATAATTTCTTACAAAATCGGCGCTAAACTAAAGATTAGGTCCCAAACCAACATAATCAGGCGATAAATCTTAGTTAGCAAGGCATAATAATTCATATCGAGCGTGCAAACTCGCCGAATTCATTCGAAACAGAAAATGCCATCCGGGCACTTAACGCCTGGAGGAAGCCAGACCGAGGTCGGGCCCTGGATGGGAACTCCAGTCAAGCGTCCCGCTAAGTACACGTGTACTAAGGGTGACTGATGGGCGCGCGCTAGGTATGATGATTTATAGGTGTCAAACTGTTTAATGTTGACCGGCCCGTTGCCCGGACCTTGAATTTATTGTAAATAATGTCGTTTTAGTTGAAAATTGGTTGAAAGTAGACATACATTGTACAATGCCGCCCGATCATTTAAAATGTCCGGCTTCTCCGAAGTCAATTATTATTGTGTTAACTCGTTCTAGAAGTGAATTTGCTGTGTATTTGTTACTCTTAGAAGGTTAAGACAACTTCACACTGTATATATGTTGAATTGTGTTGACTTTTGTTGCAAACCGCATAGAACGAAAATCTGTACATGTATGTACTAAGTTAGTGCGGGACATAGTGTTGAGAACACCGCCCAAACTTACCTGTTTTCCTCTGTGTTTTCCTGAACCGTCAAGTAACAGACCTGACACTCAGAACAATGAGTAATGCCACAGCAGGCAGAACCATCTCCTTTACCTTGAGGATCATTTCACAATCCTCTGAACTTTCCTTATCAAGAGTTTGCATGACGGCTCCCATCACCTCGAGGATCATTTCACAATCCTCTGGACTTACCTTGTCACTGGATGCATGACAATTACCTTCACTTTAAGGGTTATTTCACGAACCTTTGAACTTACTTTGTCATCTTATGCACGGGTCCCGCAATCCTTAAGCCTTAACACGGGACTGATAATACTATGAACTTACCTTGTTACTTTATGAACGTGTTCGCGATCCTTGAGCTCGGTACGGGGCTTATACCATAATGTATTTATGTGGTAAATAATTCCGTTCATGAAATTGTACCTTGAGTCACATTTCTGAATGACCAGAAATGGAATCTATGATTATATCAACACTGTGCTGAATGTACCACGAGAGTCAAAGCCACCCAACATCAGTTTGTTCTAATAATAATAAAATATGTCCAATAATCCAAATTGGGGACGTATCACATTTGACTGAATAATTTTATTAGGTTTGAGCTATGTCGTCCACCTCCTCAAACTCAAACATCTGACCGCCGTCGAATGTACTAATAGCTTAGTACTTTTAATATATTATCATCTTGTATAATATAGCTAGGGTCAGGCCTAGCAAGTCTACCTCTAGACAGAGATATTTTACGCTCCCAGTGCCACCTGTTAACCAGTATAAAAGGTGTTGCAAGGGTAGGGAGCGAGTTAGTTAGGAGTTAGAGTTTAACCATAGAAATAGAAGAACTGCTCGGAGTAATACCTGCGGCTCCTGCGCAGTATACTGGAGTTTACCACTAACAACAGCTTCGGACAAAGGATTGTGATAGAGCTAAGCACTAGGGCGGTCTAGAATGTGTTGGAACAACTTGTATTCTAAATGTGGTTGATTGCTGATAGGAGATGGGAAGGTAGACTGATGGAGACTTATTCACTGTGGCTTTGACTCGGGATGAGATGTTAATTGAATAAAAGACCTTTCACTTTACCAGCTCCCTCATCGTCCATTTCTTTTGAACTATTGGGGAATGGATGTATTAACTTTTAACGCAGGCTGATCGGATCGATAACCTGGATGAACAACTCATGGATCAATTAGTTATACACATCACGCAGTATTAAATCAAACACTAACAATAGTTCAACAAATCGTTGTGGAGGGTGTCTGGTATAATTTCTGAATGCTCAAGAATGCCAGTCTATCTGGGTAGGTAAACAAGAAAATGGAAAAACAAATTATATCGACCTACCTACCCTAATTTTTTCCACCTATTTTGCTTGTGTTTATGGTCATACACGTTTACAGGGAAATGGACAAACTTTTCTTTTTTGGCCAACTACTTAGATTCATCATTATATGAGCAGGGCAATGTTTAAAAGTATGATATCCAATATGACATCGCATGATATCCAAGGACTTGACATTAGCATTCTGCAAAAACTCTTCTTTTGACGTCTTTGCAATAGAGTCTTTTCCCGACCTTGCGCCTCCGTCACGCTTCAGTGAAGGCTGGACAAACAAACACACGTGGTGGGAGTTGCGCGACACCTGATTGGAGGGGAGTGATAACATAATGCTGATAAGGCCTCTGGGGACCCTTCCCATTGGCTACTGATTATATCAAAACTTTTAATCTTGCAAAATGTTTTTAAAATACAAGATAACCTTACAGAATCATGATTTATATATCAAAAAACAGATGAAGTTTTACACTATGGGTTCATTGTTATGTCATTATTCTACCTTGTGTGTCTAAAAAGTTATGGGTGGTTGAATATGATCAATTTACACACGCTCAAAGAGGAAATAACCCCAAGCTTGTCTGGGTAACAGTTCATGGCCTTTATCCCACACTAGGTGGCGTGGTCTGGAAAATCATTTTATGAAATTTCATTTACAATCCGCACTAGATTGTTCATCCTAAGTTTTACCAACTGGTCCAACCCCCCTCCCCGCGACAGACAACAACTCTATCATTAAATGCGACGTTTGCAAGTACGCTAGTTTTAATATCTCATAAGACGGATATAAAAGAGGTAGGTGCCCTAAAATTACTGAACGCCACCTGGTGGCAGTGTTTGTCCCCTCCCCCACCTCTACAGTGTTCGGAGTTGCTTTACGTATAAGACTTTATTCTTTTTGCTAATTCTATCATTACTATTCAATACATATAATACAGTCTGTTATTAGTGTTTGTTATTTTCTTTATTTCTTTCCACACATACATAAACTTCGTTTTTCAGATCTTAGTAATGTGTCAAAATATTAAGTCGCTGGGATTCTTATTTCTGATTCAAAATGTCTTAGTGGTAGCGGACATGTTCTCTCATTGCCAACAATTGAAGAAAAACGAATAGAATAACAAATATATCCATGTTTAACCTCGTTGAAAGTAAACGTCTCACACACCCACACTTGTAACGGTCAGATGGTAAATATCATTGCTCTTTCTTTCACTTTTACTTTTGCTGAACTAGAACACTAGTTTATGAGTACAACATAAAACACAGAGATGCAGACACCAACTTTGAACACAAACCAGTTACAAATCTAAAGATTCAGAGGACAGCAAACATGAAATAGTTATTAGAAGTTATATTGGACCTCGTTCTTTGAAAATCTGTTAATCAGTAGGTATGCCCAAGATACATGAAATGGTTGATCAGACTTAAAATCAAACTATTGTGAGTAAATAACATCCATAAATTCTAGCCATAAGTATGAATCTGGTAAGCTTAGATTGCTGCAATTACAAGCACCATACTTTGTAGGTTAGGATGATAATACGCTTCAAGTTAACACTGGCTTTTTTTTCCTTTCAATGGTACAATATGCTAGTAACATAAGAAAGAAACTACATTTAATACTTTTAAGTCTTAACGAAAAGTGTCACACTATGTATTAATGGGTAAGAGTTGTCTTGTATGAGTTATAAATGACATTCAATTTATGTTTCTCGGGGAATGATAGAGAGCGTTTCTATTTCCACGTTGACTTCGTATCATATTTATATCTTGACGTTGTAATGTATAAAAAGGTGGTCACTTCGGAGAATGGTCACAATGGAGACTACAATGATGAATGGACAATTACAATTTCTCGTGTTTCATGAAGGAATAGCATGAGTGTTTTACTTATATCAAACGATTAACCAGTGATAAAAGAAAATGACAGTTTTCATTTGTTGATGATATCTAAGAATTCAATGACTGAATTTATTAGAATCGCGTTGTGGTATATTCTTCTGGGAATTCAAAAGCATGTGATCCGGACCCTCCAATTTTCGGCAATGTTCCAGCATTTGGTATGACATTCCAAGACAGAGAAAGTGTAATGTTCTTGTTGCTCCTGAAAAGAGAAGAATAGTACAAAAAAAATCATTAGGTAGGCTACCTATTTGATATTGCATACACCCCTTCATTTGTATCTTACGATAGAGGGTATTATAATCTTATTTTGTCTTTTTGTGGGTTTTTTTTGTGTGCACTTAAATATATTGGGCTGAACGTATTTTATTTGTTAGAAATTCCCTATTTACTTTCCATAAAATATTGTATTTCATTTTCAATATTGATTATATTCTAAAAATCATACACGCGAGATTAAATGAAAGTAAGGTTATACTAAATGTTAAGACCATGTACCACTGGTGGTTAGAATGAGAATAAATGGTAAAATTAGTTGACTTAGGTAGGATGGTAAACGGCCGTCAAAAGTATATAGATTATGATTATATTGTCTGAAGAACATACCTCAATCCATTGCCATCGTCCCAGAAATAGTATTTCGTGTTCATACTGCGGTAATCAAGTTTCGCATTGTCGCCACGTTTGATAATCTTATCCCATAATACAACTTGGTTGACAACCTAAAAGAACAAAATAATTGGTTATGCGCATGAGTAGAGGACTTACCAAGGACTGTCTGTAGGACTGAATGATAAAATACTGTAAAATGGAGGTTTGGTTTTATTGAACTATCATAACAGAGCAAAGACGGTAGATGTACACTGTATTTGAAGATAAAAGAGGTAAAAGACTGACTTACATTGTTTGTTGTCGTATATTCTGCGGTTAGGTACAAGAACAGCTGTTTGACATTCCAGTTGAAGATCGGTGTTAAATGTGAGAAAGTCAAGGAATTCAATCGATATAAACATAACAGCCACCTTGGGCAGATAATTCGAATATATAAAACCCTGTAACAAGCTGAGAGGGGGACAACTCAGTGTTAGGAATCAAGTCTATTCAATTTAATATAGAGATTATGCAACACCATTCATACAGGACTCACTTGCAGCGATGAACAATAAAGTTAAGGCTTTAATCACACAAGCTCATAACGTTAATTACCTTTATCATTATAGAGCACATTGATACCGTTATAATATAACGAGAACTTCGCCTATTCACGTGATTTACCAAAAATAGTTCTTGCATCACGCTGAAAGTACTATTTACATGTAATACTTATAACAAGTTCGCATTTGTTTAAAAAACAAAAGAACACCACTGATTAATGTGATTAAGTGCACAATTAAGTGCACGTTAATTACTAATAAAATAAGTTTATTTAGTTTTAATCTAAAATTGATGCTGATATAAGAAAAAGAAAAATTGTATACTTTGCATGAAAATGAAAAACCTAAAGTCTGCTTCAAACAAATGAATAATGTTAGATGGGCATAAGAAAACATAACAATATATATAAATGTTATGAAATATTTAAAAGAAAAAGTCTTAACATCTGCTTGGAGAGTAACTGTCATAAAATCTGCTTGGAGAGTGTACAGCTTAAAATCTGCTTAGAGAGTGATGAAAACCTTTTCGGAAATTACCAGCAGTCAAAACATATAAACTTGATGGAAAAATAAAAATTGAAACTGAAATATCAGCTTGGAGAGTGTAAACCCTAAAATCTTCTTGGAGAGTGCCAGCGATCAAAGCATATAATCTTGATGCAAAAATACAAATTTGATACTGAACATCTGCTTGAAGAGTGTACACCCTAAAAATCAGCTTGGAGAGTGATGCAAACCTATTCTGAGATAACCAGTACTGAAAACATATAAGCTTGATTCAACAATAAAGATTTGAAAACGAAACATTTGCTTGGAGAGTGTGAACCCTAAAATCTGCTTCAAGATTGATAAAAACCTGTTTGGCGATTACCAACACTCAAAACATTTCAACTTGATGCAAAAAAAATAAAAATTTAAAACTGAACATCTGCTTGGAGAGTATAAACCTAAAATCTGCTTGGAGAGTGATAAAAACCAGTTTAGAGATTACCAGCAGTCAAGACATTTACACTTGATGCAAAAATAAAAATTTAGACTGAATATCTGCTTGGAGAGTGTAAACCTAAAATCTGCTTGGAGAGTGATGAGAACCTATTCGTAGATTACTAGCAATGAAAACATCTAAACTTGATGCAAAAATAAAAACTTGAAAACGAAACATCTGCTTGGAGAGTGTACACCTTAAAGTCTGCTTGGAGAGTGATAAAAACCGGTTTGGAGATTACCATCAGTCAAAACATTTAAAGTTGATGCTAAAAAATAAAAAATAAAAACTGAACATCTGCTTGGAGAGTGTAAACCTAAAATCTGCTTGGAGAGTGATAAAAACCTGTTTAGAGATTAACAGCACTCAAAACATTTCAACTTGATGCAAACAAATAACAATTTAAAACTGAATATCTGCTTGGAGAGTGTAAACCTAAAATCTGCTTGGAGAGTGATGAGAACCCATTTGTAGATTACTAGCAATGAAAACATCTAAACTTGATGCAAAAATAAAAACTTGAAAACGAAACATCTGCTTGGAGAGTGTACACCTTAAAGTCTGCTTGGAGAGTGATAAAAACCGGTTTGGAGATTACCATCAGTCAAAACATTTAAAGTTGATGCTAAAAAATAAAAAATAAAAACTGAACATCTGCTTGGAGAGTGTAAATCTAAAATCTGCTTGGAGAGTGATAAAAACCTGTTTAGAGATTAACAGCACTCAAAACATTTCAACTTGATGCAAACAAATAACAATTTAAAACTGAATATCTGCTTGGAGAGTGTAAACCTAAAATCTGCTTGGAGAGTGATGAGAACCCATTTGTAGATTACTAGCAATGAAAACATCTAAACTTGATGCAAAAATAAAAACTTGAAAACGAAACATCTGCCTGGAGAGTGTAAACCTAAAATCTGCTTGGAGAGTGATAAAAACCTGTTTAGAGATTAACAGCAGTCAAAACATTTAAACTTAATGGAAAAAGAAGATTTTTAAAACCAAACATCTGCTTGGAGAGTGTAAGCCTTAAAATCTGCTTGGAGAGTGATGAGAACCTATTTGTAGATTACTAGCAATGAAAACATCTAAACTTGATGCAAAAATAAAAACTTGAATACAAAACACCTGCTTGGAGAGTGTACACCTTAAAGTCTGCTTGGAGAGTGATTAAAACCTCTTTAGACATTACCAGCAGTCAAAACATTAAAACTTGACAAGAAAAGAAAATTTTGAAAATCAAACATCTGCTTGGAGAGTGTAAGCCTCAAAGTATGCTTGGAGAGTGATGCCCATACAGGATATTTCTAATCATAGCCCAGGCATCCACCATGGCTGTAGTCATTCCTGGCCACAGGTTCCACCTGGTTCCACATGGCTGCATGCACTGCTGGTCACTCAGTAATCCACTTGTTTACCTGATGCCAAGGACACTCTCACCTGTCATGGTAGACTTGCCTAGTACATATACCTATACCTACTTACACTAGGCCAACCGTAATCACTAACACTTGGGTAAAACTAAAATATAAAAGGGACCTTCACAATTCTAGTAAACAGGATGTGAGGTGGTCTGAGGTCAACTTTGAGGTCACCTGTCATTGAAACCAATGGTACACTCAGGCCAACTCCATATCTGAGCATAACCTTGATGACCTTTGTACCCTTTAACCCTGCTCAGAATAAACTGACTTCTTTAATCTAATTTTAGTGTCATAATATATCAAGTTTGAAGTAAGGTGGTTCACTATGTTCTGTCAAATTGTCTATAAAAAGAGCCAAACTCTGCCCACTTATATCCAAATGATTATCTAGGAAACTGTTTCATTCTTAAAAGGATATCAGACTGCAAGTCGAAGGTGATGAAACCTAAGTCATTCTTTTCTCTCGAGGCACTGAAGTCGGGTACGTTTTTCCTGTGTAAAACAAGCAAATCATTAGTACGTTACATTATTTCGATCACACCTAAATCTGAAAACGTACAAACGTCTACTCGTAGTCATACAATATTGGAGCCATATCATTTCAATGAGCAGTTTGCTTTGATGTTCCCATCTGTATCAACATGGGTAATTCTAATGGTGTACACAACAGTCCCTGGTGGTTTCAATATGCTCATAATTATAACCATATAGAAATGATTTGGGGAGAAGGGATCAGTATAGCACTCCATGCTATTGACCATTGGTACTCCTAGGTTGACATCTTTGCATAAAATAATTAATATGATCCTCCGGCTCATCCATCAGAGAGCAAATTGAATGCCAAGCTACCGATTTTTGAGGAAATCCTTCTGCTAACTTAAGTTTGAAACCCAACTGAAAGGGGCTGAAAAATAGCACTAAATATTGTACAAAATGCCAGCCAGACTCTATTTTATAGATGAAATATAGCAAGATTACATTCGGATGTTATCTGTTTATAGATAAATGTATAAATGATTGCAGGTCTGTCAGGTTACTAGTGGTGGTACAGAGGAACCAGAGCCCCCCAAGGATTTTGAATAACTTGACAAAAATGATTATATCAACTCAAAAATAAAAAATCTGATGTATATAACCACCCAGGATTATGATATATTTATTCTTAAAAAAAAACTTAAGATGTTGAGCAAAACTAAGCAGTACTTTCAGAGAAAAGTCTACTCATCCAAAATGGTCGAGTGGGCAGACTAGGAATGATAGAAGATCACCCTGTCTGTCAGTAGGAACGTACAGACGGTCAGGGCCTCTCGGTTTAGTAGATCTAATCCTTATTGTGACTACCCTGGTCCTAAGAGTAAGACGATCATATGTTATGTCTTATAACAAATATGGTAGCACAACTATGCTCATGTTATCTATGATCATATCATGGTGCCTATGTCATAGCTACTCATACTCTCATATATACTCATTATGATACTGCTCTCATATATACTCATTATGATACTGGGCAACATACTGTGACAGAAAACCCTGTGTCAGTGGTCACAGTGTATTCTGTAACTAACTGTACATAGAGTCTAATGTGGCGGACCGCGATCGGGTCGAGCTGTGACGGTCGGCGACGGGCGGTGCCCGGGGCTTGCTGCAGCCTGGCCTGTCAACACGCGGACCGCGCGGCCCGTCTCGGAGGCTTACTCCGGCCCGTGCTCGGCGACCGGACGGACGGTCTGAACAAGCCAATCACAGTGCTCCCTTTCTGACCAATGGGAGGCCTGCTCTCCCTCCTTGACTGACCAATCAGAGCACAGCATTGTTTACTCCAGGGGAGCTCCAGGGGAGTGGATTTGGGGCACTGGAGAGTCTGGAGTAGGGTGCTCTCTCTGAGGTCTGTGCTTTCAGTGCCCAGGCTAGATAAGGGGGGCTCTCCTGGGGCTCTGCTGACTCTGTGTTTTGTTGCTGTAGGGTTCAGACCTTGGTAGGTAACCCTGACTTGTGAGACTTAGAAGGCCTGTTTGGCTCTAGGGGACTGTTACTGGCATAGCCTAGTTTTAGGCTGGTTTTTGTTATACTTTGTGGTGGTTGTTTTGCCTATGTCTGTTAGACTAGGTTGTTTTATTAACTTTTAGTTAATGGTTTTGCCCCACAAGTATATTTTGACTTAACAGTTTTCCCCTAAAGTTTCAGACTTGCTTAGTTTGGCCTGTTCTAGATTAAGACTTTGCTTATTTGGGCCTGTTTTCCAAATTACAGATTTTGTTTATATTTTGTATTTTTCTAAGTACAGACTTTGTTTACCTTTTTGTGAAAAGGGTATTTGTGGAACCTTTATTTGTGTAACTTATTTTTGGAAACCTTATTTGTAACTTTGTGTTACTGTTGGTACATTCTGGCTTTGTACTTTACTTTGTAAATATCTAGAGAGATTGTTTTAATAAACTTTGTTCAACTTAAGTTACTGTTGTTTGGTCATTTGTCACACTTCCAATCCTAGTGATCAACCTGGTTTAAATTGACTCCCCGGGCCTAACCTGACCCAGGGAGCGCTACACTAACACTAGTCAAAGTAGCTAGATCAACGTATAATCGTATTAGTTGAGTCATTATCTTTGTAATCGAAATGTGTAAAGTCTTAAACCCTCAGAGATTGTTTTTTGATTACACTAATACTGTAACAACAAATTTAGTGAACTTCATTAATAACGTCAAAATAACAAAAGCCGGCAACTTACACGATGGCTTTTGCTGTGTTGATTACCACCTGTGCACTGTGATCGTTAAACGCAGTCGTTAGAAAGCATCCAAATGTGAGTGCCGCCATAACACTCAATGTGAAGGCGAAAATTGTATTTGCCCGTGATAGGAAAGTATTCATCTTCGGGCTTATTACAACGATACAGACGTAAATTTAATGACGAAGCTGCATCAACAGCGTCAACACCGCTGGACCGGAAGCTGCGTGGCAAAATGGCAAAATTTAGCCCCAGCTGAATTTCCCCAACAATCGGCATATGGTTTACCGGAATTTTATGAGTGCTGATGTGAAAGGAGCATTATGCTCAATGTTCCTAATGCAACTTTGAGTCTTTACAATATGACACGCTACTTAACATATAAACTTGCGATTTTCAAGTAGTACAAAGCAGATAATATTGTTTGTAACGGGTATCATAAGCTTACGTCTACAGTCACGTGACCTGTTTGATCATGTGACCGTACAAAATGGAGTCCCACCTGAGCAGACGGATGGTTTCCCGAACTTGTGGAACTTTAATTTTCTTTTGTGTTGTCTTTTCGCCCGTTGTTAGTATACGTTATCGGAAGACTGAAGCCTCTTTGGATCGGGCAATATCGAATACTAAATTTGACTACCGAACACTTGAATTTGAGGTCCCCGTAAGTATTTAACCATTTGACCAAAGGCAAAGTGAAATTTTTAGTCAACAGCTAAAACTAAAAGTAAACTTTGAACAACAAACCTTTGCCCTTGGAAGTCAGAAGCAAAGCAGTTGGGTATCCAGCTAATGTAGATCTAACGGATTTGGTTCCCCGAAACCTCTATTGTATGATCCTGTTTCCATCCTTTTGGTGGGGCCTTTTGTTGAGGACTCGGGTATGGGTAAAGGGGCCCATGATGGTCCCAAATCAATGTCGCATGCCATAACGGCATAAGGAAAGGGTTTGTCAACTGTCACTTAATTCCCCATGTCCCATGTTGCCTCTTTAGAAGATATCCTCATGTCCCATGTCGAATTTAAGAAATAGGCTATGTCATGTCTTCTTTTTTTTCCTTCATGTCCCTAAGCTCTATGTCGCATGTCGATTTTAAGAAATGATGCTGTCGCTGTGTCGAATTGAGGGGCTAGGGCCATCCTAAAATCGACAGGGTGACATAGGCTTTTTTGGGACCCCACATCTACACCCTCTCAAGTCTCAACTGCCCTGGCTGTTTAATAATTTTCGGAAATAGCTGAGTTGGTTGGTTTGACACAAATGACAGACTAAATACACATTGTTAGGGTTACTCCATATCATCACTCCTCCAGTAGATCATTGGCACTCTATTTTTTTTACAATTCCCCCAGTGGGTTTCATTTCAAAATATTAAATATAATTCTTTCTTTTTTTGCCAAATCATTTTCATTTTGTCTAAAATCTGTGCCCCCGAGGGTTGTTCCTCAGATTTATACATAAGGGCGCCCCCATTTGTGAAATCTCTAAATCCACCTCTGGTTATCATACGGCCTAAAATTATAACTGTCGTGTTCAGGTAATCCGACCTACCATAATTTTTTGGCCCTACCCTATCTTTTTCTCAGGATCGCCCCCCCCCCCCCCCCAATAAAAAAAAAAAACTAAAATCCAATAGAATTGATCAAAACAAAAGAATGGATATTGACCCTTAAAATCGAAGGGCGACATGGCCATTTCTTGAATTCGACATGCGACAGGAGCCTTAATGATACGAAGAAAAAAATAACCAACATGACATAGGGCATTTCTTAAATTTGACATGCAACATGGAAGGTTCTTATAATCAACACATAAATCCAAAATATAGTGACAGACGACATGACCATTTCTTAAATTAGACATACGACATAGGGACACCACATCTACACCCCTAAAAAACCAAAGGATAGCATAAACAGTGGCGGATCCAGGGGGGGGGGGGGGGGGGCAAAAGGGGCAATTGCCCCCCCCCCCCCCCCCCCCCCCCCCCCGACCAAAAATGGACTCTTGTAGTTTTGACAAATCTGAGGAGACATTTTGCAAGCTAAATCATGGGGGGGGGGGGGGGGCAGATATAATGCCCCCCCCCCCCTAGAAGACAGACTCTGGATCCGCCCCTGATAAAGATGCTCAGGATTATGTATTTTTGGGAGGTGGGCCTTAGGCAGCCGACCTCCTCTAGACTCCTTCTACACCAGGTTGTGTCAATGCATTTCAATGGAGCTCAAAACAGTTGTTACAATTTTGTGACCAATTTTGCGTTCCACTTTTCTCAGTAATGCCAGCATGATAATTTTCAAACTATATGTATTTCTGTAGTTCTGTTTCCAGTATATGGTGGTTTGGTTCTAAAAATCTGAAATATTTGGTTCTTTTCTTGTAATTTGGAGACAATCCATAAGTTTTTTGTCACAAAATTGAAATAGGAATTTCCTATAGTAAAGAAAGTAGGTCATCACTCTCCAGACACAGCAAATCTTTTCCCCATAGGGATACATGGAGATTGACAAAGAATGTTTCACTGTCAAATTCCTCACACTCTCCAGGCACAGGTTTAGTGTTGAAATGATAACTTGTTATAATTATTGCGCAATCATTGAAAGTCAATGTCTTGCCTTGATTTCTCCGCAAATTCGCAATTTCCTGTTATTTTGGCCCACCGCCCGCCTCCTTCGGTACGACAGTACCCGAAAATCTAGTAGATGTTTGGAAGTGTTTTACAAGGTAGTTTGGAGTACTCTTTTTATTTTCAACACTTCCTGGTTCCATGTTTTTTTGTTTTTTTAAAGCAACCAAAATAAAAAATTTAAAAAATTGACCTAGTCACCTACCTACTCTAATTTTTTCGAGCTATGTTACCTGAACACAACTTTTTTTCCGAACTAAATAACTTCTAACTAAATAGTTTTTATTTGCTCATCTAGGTTGACCATTTTAGCTTTGCTAACCAAGATACATTCAAGCTGCGATATCTGGTAGCCGACCAGTTTTGGGACCACAACAATGGACCTGTTTTCTTCTACACAGGCAATGAGGGTGACATCACTTGGTTCTGCAACAATACAGTAAGTATTGGTTAACTGTAAAATGTGCTTCTCTATCGTATTAACTAATAAAAGCGTTTTCCTAAAGTAGGTATTACCGGGTATCAAAATTAACTTTGATATAATAAGTGAGGTTTTGTTCTATGTTATAAAATGTGTCGTATTGTGTGTAGTGTTAATTCAACTGTGTTAAGGGAGAACATACGTTGTTTACATATTGGCTACCAATGGCATCACCTGTCACATGATTCACACTTTTTTAATGTCTACAGGGCTTCATGTGGGATATCGCTCCAGAATTTAAGGCGATGTTGGTATTCGCTGAGCACAGATATTATGGTACATCCATGCCATACGGGAAAGACTCGTACAAGGTATACAGTCATTTGTTTTTGTCATAATAATCTTCGTCCCTCATACACGACTCATTCTTATGTACCTTTAGTGAGTGATGGCCGTTACAGCAACGTTAAAATTATGCACATCAAATCTTCAGGAACATATTACCATGCAGTACCTTTTCCAGTTTCATAGTTATTTCCCTGGTATTTATGCTTATTTTCGTAACTAGTAATACCTATCATCGGTAAATTTTATGTGTTGTGTTTTACAGGACCCAGAGCACTTGGGTTACCTGACCTCTGAACAAGCACTGGCAGACTTCGTGTCACTCATTACCTACATGAAGAAGACCACGGCAGGTCTGGGTCAAGCTCCTTTCATTGCATTCGGGGGTTCCTATGGCGGTATGTTGGCCGCTTGGATCCGTATGAAATATCCCCACGCTATTCAAGGGTACGTGTGCAAACGGGCATTAAGAGTAACGGGCCTTGAAATACTTGTTTACTATAGAGTATAGCGTCTAGAAAATAGGTTTACGTTAGTCTGTTAGATAGGACATTTCTTATTCTTGTGTATACAACTGAATAATGCTCTCAAAAATTGGAACTAAATTATAGACAATCTAATAAATTGTGTAATGAACATTCCAGCCAGGACACTTACATTTAAGTTTTATTCAAAATAAAGAACCAACGTTTCGGACATCCTTATCCTTCTTCAGTGATGACGATCGGAAGCCAACTGCTCCCCAACGTTAGTCTCTAGGTTTGATCAGAGAGAATTATACTATTATAATTTTCACTGGTTTGATGTTCATTTCAACACCTTGGAACAATTCAGCTCACTTCATTCCATCATAAAAGAAGATCTTACAAACTAATCCAAGAACAACTAACCACTGTTAACTGTACACTTCAATCTGCACACTTTATAATATTATATTATTTCTAAATGCACAGGTCTCTGGCAGCCTCTGCCCCCGTCTGGTATTTCGGCGACCTCACACCCTGTGATTCATTCTATCGTATCACCACCAATGACTTTAGTCGGGAATCGTCAACCTGTGTCCTGAATATCAAAGCTTCATGGTCTGTAATAACCGATATGGGAAAAACAGGTAAGACATAGAGTAGTACGATATAAATATTGATAGATATCAACTATCACAGATTATGCATTCCCAAAATATTCTTGAACCACTTAAGTTCAGTAATAGCTTTATTGTCTAAATCGTGTATTCTGGTATAAAACAGTAATTCAATAATGATCAGCTTATTTGATATATTTACGCATTTCAGACTCCGGACGAAGCACTTTAACCAAACAGTTCAAACTATGCAAGCCGCTAAAAACAGTGGAAGATGTGTCAACTTTAAAGGGCTGGTTGTCTGAGACATACGGCAATATGGCCATGGTGGACTATCCTTACGAAGCAAGTTTCCTTGAGCCTCTTCCTGCTTGGCCAATCAAGGTTTGTGCTACACTGACACATTTCTAGACATTTGGAACATATTATTATTACTCAGATGGACAAAAATGGTATTACTTTTTCCCAAATATACGTTAACATCTACTGACGCTTGGCGTAGTGATACTTCTAGAGGTTGAGGCTTACAGTTAAGGATGGCTTATGGTTAAGGATCTTTTCTCTTAAAATGAATGTAATCAATGAGCCATTTAAGGAGGTCATATTTCGTAACAAATCAAAATATAGAAAAGTACATTAATTAAACGCCTTTTCTATATAAGATTGTGTCAGCGCGTGATTCGACACTCCTACCCTCGTTATCTTTTTTGATAAGTTTCTGTTCTTGAGTGACCACTGTCTGGTTAACTCATGTGACAAAATAATTTTACACATTTACAAATATATTATTTTTCTTCCAGGAAGCCTGTAAGTACTTGAACACAGGCATGAAAGGCGAAGACCTTATATCGGGTCTCTCCAAGGCTGTTGGTGTGTACTACAATTTCACAGGTAATGCCGAGTGCTACAACACGACACAACAAGCCAGTGCAAGTCTGGGTGACTTGGGCTGGAGTTTCCAGGTAATAAACCTAGCGTGATATTTTTTTTTTCATTGTCACTTCCAACAATACAACAGGTCCTGTAGTGGTTGAACATATTAAAAGGCGATCCTCCGGGAGCCTTTTACTGGGCCTTAAGTCACTTGCAACAGTTGTGATGTCACAAAAGACCTTTTTGGACAGTGGTTTTCCTATAGTATTGGCTGTCTGTAATGTCATTTTGTCACCAAATTCGGAGGTAAAGTTTACTGTACAATTTTATTGAAAACATAAAAGCACTATTGGAAAACACTTCAACGTTTGAACTTGGGCATACTGAAACAAACTATTTTCTCAAAGCATGATAAATGAGCCTTTTTTGTTAGTGAATTTAAATGTTCTTGCTGCTTTTATGTTAGCATTTCCAGGTTTCAGTAGATCAAAGGCCCAGACTGTTTATCAACAATTAGGAAGGCATGTGTGTTAATTGATCTAGCACATGATGCCCTTGGGGGCAATTGATCTGGCACATGTTGCCCCTGGGGCATGGGTGTTTTACTGATGCTTACACTGTTTATCTTATACAAACAATTACCCTAGTGAATCTAGCACATGTTGCCCTCTGGGCATGGGTGTTTTACTGATGCTTACACTGTTTATCTTATACAAACAATGACCCTAGTGAATGGTCTTTTGGTAAACATGTATACTGAAAATAACTTAGATGAAACAACCAAATCAACCAATACAGTTTACTTATCTAACTACTTTGCATGGTTTTGACATGTGAAATTTGTTGGTTTGTTTCTACTTTTTCATAAGCCCAAGCACCCAGAAAATTATCACAATTTTTTAAATCCCCTAACTTTAATTGGTAACCCAGGAAAATTAAATAGAGTTATTTTAAAGTTACATGAATTGATCCACAAAAGAATTAATCTGTGATCTTGTAAATATGCAAAGTGTTAGACCTTGAGGTCAGTAAGAACTACCAAAAAAAAAATCACCTATCCTTTTTGTTTGCCCAGGAAAATTTTCAAAATTTTGTATTGATTTAAAATTATGATAAAAAATTGAGTCCAAACCCTAGATACAGGGATCGCCGATTGGGTAGCTAGGCTATTAGATGGCCGGGCTCGTGCTTCTTGTATTTATCAATACCAGTATTTAATTTGGCTGATCAGGGAAAATTTGATTAGGGTCCCATGATCAGCAATTTTGCCTTTTACCAAAATAATTATATAGTATTATCGCAAAATAGTGTCAAAGAGGCATTATTAGGTTAAAATTTATTCATGATAGACAGCATCTCTAATCGTGAGACACTGATCAAGATTTCCCTGATCAGCCAAATTAGTTACGAAGATATGGGCCCAGGTTCTGTAGTGGTTGGACATATATTTATTAATACCAGTAAAGTAATGTAGGAGTACTTACTATACAGGGTTTTACAACGTAGATACAGTTCTTAAATTTTGATTAATCAAATTTATGTAATAAAATATGAATTTGAATAGAAAAAATGGAATCACATACATCCATCAACATTGTAACAGTAGTATTCAGAGAAACTAGTTTACAGCACTAAAAGTTGCATCAAGAGTAGCTGACTTTTACATCAAATAATCTGTTAGACAACATAATCTATATTCTTCTATGGAAATGTTGAATGTAAGGAGGTGCAGGTATAGAGTTTCTTATTTTTTATTTCAGGCATGCACAGAGATGGTGATGCCCATGTGTTCCAATGGAAAAACAGACATGTTTGAGTCAAACCCATGGAACCTTACCGCTTATAGTATAGGATGTAAGGCACAATGGGGAGTGGTGCCACGGCCTAATGCAGCTCTTATTGAGTATGGAGGGAGGAACATAACGGCTGCCAGCAACATTATATTTAGGTAACGATATTACATTATTCGTATTTTACATAATATATTTAATTTGTTCCTTTTTTATGTGAGATCGTTAAATTGTTTTGTGGGTTTTTTCCGCAAAACCGATCAATTCACATTATCGAACAAAATAATTCAATATTTAATTTTAGTGGTTATTTCCCTCCCCTATTTCCCCTTTCTGTAGAAATGGAGAAATAGCCATTGGTTTTTATTGGGATGGATAAAAAGTTTTACATTGAATATTGAATTTAAATCATGAGTTTCACAAATTGTGGTAATATACTACTACATTTTCCCTTACAGCAACGGTAAGCTGGATCCATGGAGCGGTGCAGGAGTGCTGACATCCTTGTCCAAGTCCTTAGTCGCCATACAGATAGAGGAGGGAGCGCATCACCTCGACCTGCGCAGCTCTAACCCCAAAGACCCTCAGAGTGTGATCGCCGCAAGAAACCAGGAGAAGGATATCATCCGTCAGTGGATAACACAATATGCAGAGGTCAGCAGATTTCTATTTTAATGTTATTCCATAGGGTTTTGGGCTGTTCTCCAAGGTTTGTTTAGGATGTTATATCCTTTTTTCCCTTTTGAACTTGGGGTATATCCCCAGGGGTATATCCAGGTGGATCATGTAAACGCACACGAATTTGTAATGGTAGATAGGAATGAGGAGGAGAACTACTTTTCTTGGCCTTTGGGTACCAGCAATAGATTATCAGAGTACCGCGCCAGGAACTTCTTTACCACTGGTTCTCAGCAAGGTACACTAAGAACTAATGGCTGATAGCCAGAAAGGTTGTTCTCCTCCTCATTCAGAACTAATCATGTATTGTATAGAAGAGTTTGACCGTGAAAACGAATTATTGCATCGATGTTTTACTTTTTATTTTCTTTGCATATTTTAGGAGCAGGCGAAAGGTCGGAGTGCAGGAGAGTATAGCGGAAAGATATTTGTCAATATCGCTCACAGTACGTTTCTTTCCCAGTTTACTAATACTTCTTTTGAAATAACGCGGTTATGCTACCCTAACAGTGATAGCATTCAAGGTGATAGTTGAATATCCCGAATTTTATACAAGATAAGATGTGCCCTTGGTGACATAATTGCAACAAACATGATATGAATCCAGCTAATGACTTGTGGCATCATCAATGTTGATGGCTTTCAGCAGTTGTACAACTCTAAGAAAGGTTAAGCCGTATGTTTTTCATTCATAGACATTTTCAAGCTTAAGTTAGATCTTTCTGTGTAAGGTTTTCTTTAAAAGATAGTTTACACAATTGAATATCACTAACACTTGTCGGTTGTATTCTGTTTTAGTAAACCCAGATTTCTATGTCTACCAGTAGTCCATTTCGACACTTTAATTTTACCGTTTTAATAAATTATTTCAGGTGCCTTTTTTACGCATACATGTATGCCCTATTTATCAAAACAGTATTTGATTACCAACGTTATGTTGTTTTTAGAGGTGACAGACTTTTCCAAATTTAAAAACTAAAGAAATACGTTCCAAGAGCCTCAGTATGTGGCTTAACAATTAAAAACTAGCGGTTTAGAATGCCATCAAAGTGACGATAACCATATTTCTTTGTAAACAAAGTGGATTTTATTTAGGCCTATATTAATTGAAGTGAACATAGATCAAAAGTATTTCAATGATGATTCATCTAGCTCACAGTTGGAATTTTTACCAAAGTCCTAGTTAGGCTCATAGAATCTATTTCCTATAGTATAAACATTGGGGAAAATGTTTTCATTTTTGAGGACTATATTGCTTTTGGCAACGATTGATCTATTATTTCTTTATCCCATACACTTACAGCTACTTCGAGAACACATGGAGCAGTATTCGGTATATTTGCCTTAGTTGTTCTGGCCGTGGTGGCTCTCGTCTTCATGAAGATACGCAATCCTCCCAAAGTCAAGTTGGTCCAGTGCAGTGCTGCCCCCTTATGGACGGACATCGACACTACCTCGGGCTCACAATACCCGTCCACAGAGAGTCTCAAACACTCAGAGAAAAGTCCCCTCCTGAAGTAAATCATGTGTGAACCATTTCCTGTAAACAGGATTTAATTTTTCTCGGAACAAATGATACAGTATAATTATAGATTTTTGTCCTTACTATCTTTTTTTCTTAATTTGTTTTTTGCATTTTGTATGTGCAAGATATGTATATATACAGTAATTCGATCTATATTGCTCAATTTACACTCTTTATATGTGGCACCAATAATCGTTTTTCAAATGTTGTACGTTGACAAATTGTCAAAAGAACCCGGTCTATGTAAAATTGTCAGTTTACTGACGGTTAGAAACTTTGAAGACATAATCAACTAATCAACTTACATGGTGCTTCACCTATGCCTTATTATAGATGTTCCTGTGATTTGAAGTTTTCGATTGCAAATTGATGTTTGGATGATTTAAAAATCACGTTTTCAAGATCAATCATCTGAATAACATTGTAGTGATATATCTTTCATGAATATATAGTTTGTCACTAAAATGCCAGATACTAAAATGCGAGAAAAAAGATGTGTTGCTTATGTGGCCGACATAGACATTTTTGTAAGTCTTCCTCAGCTCAAGAACAGATGCAGCAGAATCCAATCTTATTGGAAAGAAACAGAAGCTTACATAGTAATAGTAGAATGCCATGTATTAACGTTACAAAATGTAATTTGTAAATTTGCCATCAAACATTCCCCAAAAGAAGGTTGCAAAAATGTAAAATTTCTTATTATGCAGGAAGCCCTTCGAGTTTTAGAAATCAAGAGTTCATAAAAGATATAATGAAGTAATTTGAAAATCCTAAGCGTCACATATATTGCAAAATATTTCAATAACATGCAATATAGTTGAATGATTTTTCTTTCGAGATGGGTATTCCTCCCTTACAACTGATATAAACGGCGTTCTTCCGTTGACTTTGTAATTTTACACGTCACCCTAAATATTGTTGAAACATTTATCACATATGTTTTGTGATTTTTCAAGCGTAAACTTATAAATTAAAATGAATGTAACTTGTATAGACATTTTCAAAATATGGTGGCGACTATGTTTCTCTCAGCCATGAAAAGAATCTAATTGCAAATGCGCCCATGACATACATAATACATTAGCACAAAATCTGTCTTTTTAGCTGTCTAAAATGTCACTCATGTACACTTTTGCATGGCTGAGGTATCGCCGCAAGTTGGTTTATACCGATACTTAGTTTTGAGTATATGGGCGCACTATAACATTATGCACCAGGTGTGGCGAAACTGCCATGATTTTCTAAACATTATAGTTTCGCTTTCCTAGTATATTACTTTTGCACTAAAATAATTCAGACTTCACAGAAAAAGAACCACGTCGAGGCAATTGTTTGAAAACGGATTTCATTCTAGAATTCGTACCAAAGACCGAATTATAAGGCTGCAGATACATTTACAAGTTTTTGAGCTACGAATTCAGGCTGTAAGCCAGTGTTCTGACGCATTTCTAACATGAGATGACCATGTCGATGTTACTTTGGTTCTTTTTGTTGTGTAGTCTGACTTGAGCATTAGATGCACAGTTCTGTGATTATGCACAATATGCTGTTGTTGAATCCAAGATTCTAACTTAGTTTGTACGATTTGGACCGTGAAACGAAATAACGTGTCTAGCATTCCATACCATGATGCCATTCCATGATGTCATCGTTGGATCTCAATAAAGGAATAAGACATGATTATGAATCAACTAAAAAGAGATACTATTTTATTTGTCTTTTTCGTTAATATGTAAGGTCCTCTATATACTGGGTATTAAAAACGTTGATGTCTAATATTTGATGTACACAGTACTGAAAATCATACAATACATGAGTAAAGATACGGTACTTCAGTTGAGTTTTATGAGTGCGGAAGAAGAAAAATAGCTTCAATTTATAGATTGCACAAGTTAATGAACTCCCGCCGATTGGTCATAAGCGCTCCATATGCTGGTCCTCTCCCCGTTCTGCTCCAATCTGATTTGTTGCTAATATAGAGACCCTTTCCAAACTAGACCAACCGGTGGAATGAGCGCCCAAATCTCACTCCACAAATTAGACCCTTTATGACAAAGTATCTAAATGTATACCCCCAGCAACGACTTACGAGGCTGGAGCTACAGTGATGAGAGCTTTGCCAGATAAGGCATTGATAAGGTTTTGTAAGAACCCTCAACTGCTTTGAATATAAAAGGAAAAAATCTGGGTTTTGGGATCGGTTCGATTTTCAATGCCATATACAGCAGAAAAACAATTGTAATAACAGAGCGCTCTGAAGGGTAGCCTAGTATAAAGTTCTCTACTGAAGGCCTGAGTAGTTTATTATTGGCCCACCAGATGGTACCACCAATTATGTCGGGGACTGACGTGCAAATTTGCATTCAAATATTGTCTTTAATTGTTTTTGGTTATCTATAAGAAACAAATTTTATAGTAGTTATTCATAAAGGGAAGATCATTGTATGTGAAATGAGAATGGTTAATGAAAAAAAGAGATTTTAAATGTCTTTTTTTTTTATATACAAACGACTGGCTTCTTTCATTCAGATTTAACGTCACGTTGTTTATTTTCAATTTAACATGCCCTATTTTACGAAGTAATAAAATATGGTATACATGTATATATTTACTTGCATGCAAACCCTATAATCGACAAGACTATCCCTTCCCTCATGGTGAATAGAAAGCGAGTTTATGTGATTCACAGATTGTGGTTGAAGCTCACGCGCGTCAAACCATTGTTAATGCAGTAGAGACAAAATGGGGTCATGACCACAAACCTTAAAATAGACAGTATTCAAGAATTCAAATAGCTAAAGGGTCCGAAATGACTCATTGAACCAACTAGGTATATGATAATAGTACTCTTTGTGCGCTTTTGTCTGGAACAAGTTAGTCTGTGACTCATCTTCACCAGGTACTGTACCGTAAATTGCCCAAAGATCTGGACGACTTGGAAAAAACAGCCCGTTTTTTTTTTTCCTTGCCATGCCCCATTAACAGAACGCGAAAACAATTTAAAGGGAAGCAAAAACAATGTACGGTCAACTTATACAACTTCAGCTAATTAAATGGGTAAATTCCATTAGTCTAACAAAGGTCTATGGTAAAATTTAGACCATGGAAAATAATGACCTTCATTGAAATACGTTTATTCTCTACCTTTGTCAGTTATGGAGGATCACCAAAAAGTTATTTGTTTACAAACATCGCTTCATGACGTTACTCTTATGGAATTATAATGGGGTCTGAGGCTTTTTTTATTGATGTGACACAATGCTAGCAGTTAGGATATGGATCCGTATGGGCTCAGCCTTAAAGAGTTGGGATCAATGCGTCTGTGTAAGGCTCAGTGCGCAGACTCGTGAAAAAGGTGTACAAATTATTTATACCAATTATCTATACTTTACTGATAAATAAACTCAGATGCTTAAAACATATTTTAGTTACTTGGCTCTGCAAAAGCTATTGTCACTTAAACTGGGTATTGTTGTTGGTTCCCTTTACTTAAAAAAGCACGAAGATCATTATGTTCAGCTAGAAGTCCTACTTTTAAGTGCTGGTACACGCAATTGCAATCATGTTAATCAAACATGTGATCACGGTTGTCTTGTCATACGTTAAAGGCCCGGCCACAATCGCCTCTCGAGTAAAAACTGGCTACCCAAACAAAAAGATACAAAGTAAACCATTTTTTAAGAACAGCATGTTTGAACAAATGGAAAAACCGGGGCGTCTCAAGTATAGGTTTGTGAACACTGGCACACTGAACTAAATTTAGGGACCATGACTACCTCTTTAACCTGTAGTTCAAAGAGTTATAAACGCAAAGTAACTTCTACTCAATATCCAGTATGTGTTTGCTATCATTTTATAAGAGCATCTCTACTAATTGCAACTCCAAACATAATGTTTTATATAATTTATTAATTATCCACCCAACACAATCATTTAGTCAAAGCCCAGACAATATCCACCCACCAGTTATCCACATTTAATAAATTAACGTCTTTTTATCACGGTAACCTCAGTTCACCTGTGCCCTGTCAAGCGCACCGTTTCCCTATGTGAACCGCAAAACAAGTTACTCCTGGAGGGGCCGACGGGCACTTTTTGTACGTCTGACGTGGGGGTCGGTCTCAGATATGTGCAATGTCGATTTGCCGGGCGGCGGATACCTGGCAGTAGAGTAGCCTGCCAAGTCTCTATTCGGGGGTTGGCCCAGTGCACATAGCGGGAGAAGGACGTATTACGTGAGGAGGGCTTTTTGCATGGATGCTGGGGCCTAGACTGACTGCTATTCAAAGCTGCTGTACACGTGTCTTTAGCCCGGATAACACCCAGAACACCTGGACGGTTTAATAACCCGGGTTCAAAAGACCCCCTTCTGAACCCTACGGGCAATCTGTTCAGGAGTCTGGACGTCTAGACCCATTACGTAATTAGGGCCCAGACGTAATTAGCTACTTGCTCCCCGCAGGATCCAGTAGACAACGGTAGGTGAATCTATTCTTACTTGGTTGTTAACAAGATTTCATGCCTTCATGACTTAAGTTACTCGGCATATGCAGAGTTTGTAACCTTGGAAGTTAAATGATTTAGGAACTTTTTTTATACACAATTTCCACTTTGATTCACTGATAGAAACATTGTGTTCTTTTTTGATACTTTAATTGCAAAAAAAATATATATTTGTAACTCAAAAAGTGTCCCGTGCATGAGTATAACATTACTTTGGATACTTTGTTTATTGGATGGGGGGAATTGAACATGTACAATAACTTACCTTCACTAATTCTCAACATAAAAATTCATGCAAATTATCATTTTGAAGATTGCAATTCAAATCATACACATCGCAAATTGAGGAGGATTTCTTTTTTGTTTAAAACTTATGTGATTTCACGTTTAACATATCTTTATTAGAGAATTAAATACAATTCAGTGATCTTTATAATTATGTATGTTCTATATAAGTTATCATTTCTAATGCCAATACTACCCTCTTCTGTTTGGCAAACGTTCCACCGTTCACCTCAATCTGGGCGGTTGGCCCCAGCTGACTGGGGCATCGATGTGAACGTGAGGTGAAAGCCAAGCCGGCTTGTATAGACGCGTTTATTATCCCCGCCACAGAAATGTGGGTGACCGGGGCCAGGACCCAGTCTGAAAATATGCCGGTAGCGGGAGTGTGTTAGGAAAATAGATCAGGTCTTCAAAGTGTGTCAGGCGTCTCCCCGAACCGGTCGGATGGGTCGGGGGATTAGAGACACGGGAGCCGAGTCTACCTGGCCGACCGCAGCCGTCGGGGGTAGTCAGGCGTTATGGGGGTCAGTGAGACTGGGTCATCAAGCCGGCGGGGACCCATGAGGTGGGCTAAGGTCCACTCACCTGTAGAATGAGATGTCCTTAAGCATAATTACCCCCGGGTCTTTTCATGAGACCCTACCGGCCGGCGGGAATCGTATTTGTAAAGATTAATGCCACTGCTCATTTAAAACTAAAAGTTTAAAACTCATTAAGGTCATTAATGAGAAGGTCCAAGTAGCAATTTAATTTGGCTTCTCATATTGCCCGCTTTTCAGATGTTTAAGTTCAAGTCCATGCAAAATGTTTTATTTGATAGTAATAACACCTGACTATTCGATATGAAATAACATTTTTCTTATTGTTCTTTCTCCTTAGATGATCTTTGTTAGAATTGTGTCATTTATAATAATGAGCCAGAGATTAAATGATTATGATAGTCATTGTTCGGGTAAGATGCTTTTAGTGAAGCTCTTGTGGTTTAGTGCGTCCGACACTGAATTGAAAAAGGCTATATCTATACTATATGGGTATTACAAGAGGGCCTTTAAGGATCCCCCTAGTCACTAACGGGGATCTTATTTTCATCCAGGGTATTTAAGGGCTGGTTGATCCCTGCAAGTGTGATATATTTTTACAGTGACATGCATACATCATACATAATATACCTGGTATAATGAACAGAATTGAAAATGCATGACACACCATTTACCAACATATTTTACGGCCCTAATTCCGAATTCTTTTTATTAAATTTCAGGGAAAATGCGGCCACTTCAGGCCATCATATTTTTCTGCCTATTTGGGCAAGTGGTTTTAGTGCCACTCTCTGCCGCCGCTGAACAGGTCCAGAGAGAGGAAGCAAGCAATCAAGTAAAATCTGATGACTCAGTAAAGCCTACAACAGAACAGGCACAAGAAACCGCCCAAAATGTTCATGATGAGACCCAACAGAAGTATGTAGAGCCAGAAAACGTACATGCCGAGACTAAAGAGCAGGTTCAAGAGAGCCAGATAAAACAGGAGCCGGTTTACACTGAGAACACTGGGGAGAAAAGACAAGAGCACACTGACCAGCAACAGGATTCAGGGCAGCAACAGCAACATAATCCCGATGACAATTACCAAACAGGTAATGTGCAACAACAAGACCAGGGGGTTGACAACGCGTGGAAAGAAGAAACAGTCAAACAAGAAAATTTTCAAGATGCGCAACCAGTGGAAAACCAAGATGTAGAACAGCAAGATCAGAAACAAAGCGATGAACAATGGGATTCCCAAGAAAAACCTGTCGGTGAATATGCAGAAAATGTGGAAGAGCCCCGAAGAGATGATACTCAATATGTGGCTGAGCAGCAACACGAAGATTATAATAAACCTCAAGATCAAGAATACAAAACAGACACACAATACCAACAACAGGAGGTCCAGGATGATTATAAACAACAGCATAATACACAAGGTCAGGAAAATGAGTGGCAGGACAGACAAACACACCAGGAATATAGGGAGGAAGATCAGGGCAGGCACCAGGAATATAGAGAGGAAGACCAGGACAGGAATTACCAGCAACAAGGAAACCAAGAAGACACTCAACAGCAGCAGGATACTAAATGGGAAGAGCCACAACAGCAACAAGAACCTGAAAGAACGTATGAACAGGAGCCCGCACAAGGACAATATAATGATCAACAAGAATATGTAGAAACAGATCGGGCACAAACACAACAAGGGGAGTATGTTCAGGAAGACACTCAACAGTACGATGACAGGCAACACGAGCAGCAGCAATACGAGGACAAACAAGAATATGTGGAACCTGAAAAGCACACAGAGTACAACCAAGAGCCACAAGATGACTTTATCCAACAGAAAGAACAGTGGGACACCCATGATCAAGATGCACAGTACCAGGATGATACTCAATATCAAGGTGGACAACAGCAGGAATATGAACCCGACGGCAGTAAATTACATCCTGCCGGGACAGATTCTCCCGTGTATGAACAACAAGGGGAGGAGCAATATGTGGATCAAGTGGAGCCTCAAGTTGTTGAAGCAGTTGAGGTTCTGTCTCCTCTACCCTCGCAGCCTAACATTGTCATCCTCCTGGCTGATGGAGTACGAGAAGACGACCTTGGTTACCATGACAATAAGATAACCACAACCCCCAATATTGATAACATTGCAACAAAAGGAGTGGTCTTATCTCACCACATCGCAGGAGGACTGACTGACGCCTCCTCCAGAGCTGCTTTTATGACCGGGAGACTGTCACTGCGTTTCGGTAGGTGTAGTTTGATAATTCACCTACGTATTGAAACTGGGATACGTTTACATTAAAGTTATAGAAAGTATATATATATTAAGTTTGGAAACAGATTTACATGATGATACTTCAAACTAACTCATCAATTGAGTTTTAGGAAATCTAACAGTTTTTCGATTTCCTTTGGTAAAGGTAATGACTATATCAAACAGTAGTAAAGTACTCTTGTTGAGAAACCGTTTAGTCATCACGAGAAATTTTGCCTGGTTAACGATATCAAATTACACTTTCGCTTTAACAGTAACCTATTCTCATCAATGATGACATGATAAACTCTTGAGCGCCATACCCACCAGGTGGTTTACTGACGGCCGACGCCGACAGCTGTCAGCATAAAATTATCAAACACGTTTAATATGGATTGGCAGGGCAGTCGGCAGTGCCGTCGGTGGTAGGCACCACCAACGGCACCGCCGATTGTGTGTGGGTATGGCTTGTCAAGTCAGTCTGCCAACATAGGAGCCGATGTCAGCGCAGATTCTTCCCAAATCGGGTAGTGGGTAAGGGGCTTTAAGGCATTAGTAATACTAAAATATTTGTTTTAGGTATGTCACCAATTGGAGATTCTGATGAAATCCCGACACTTGCAAGCCAGTCTGGTCTACCTCCAAATGAAACCACATTTGCAAGCCTACTACAAAATGCTGGCTACACTACTGGTTTCGTAGGTAAGTAAGCTTGGCTTCTCAAAAGACATTATTATAAATACATCCGTTAAGTGAATGATGAAGATATATTTTCTGGATTTCATTTAAATAATACATCCAGGTAGAATGCACTTGCGTGTAAGGTAATCGTAATTTAACGCTCGTGCATATAAAATACATGATTCATTCACTTTCACATTCTGCTGTGATTTCTAATGGAATTCTTGTTCTTTTTAACGGTAACTTTTTTCTTTAAGGTAAATGGAACCTAGGAATGAGTTGTGCAACGTCCGATGACCTGTGCCATCACCCAAACAGGCATGGATTTGACACCTACTTCGGCATGCCTCTCATGAACCGTTTTACCATCGCAGCGTCGACCACCCAAGACGACGTGCTGAGGAAACCCTTCCTAATCATGTGTATCGTCATGTTTTTGTCTATCATGTTAAGGAAAATTCTGGGAAATTTCGCAGTATTTGTCATGGTGGTTGCTATTCTGGCTCTTCTTGGATGGTCATGGTTTTGCCTGAACAACCCCCATATTTGGTCAAACGCACTCATGCGTAACGAGGATATTGTAGAGCAGCCTGTGGACTTTGAAGACATCACGGAGAGAATGGTCAAAGAAGGGGCTCGTTTTCTGAGGAAAGTGAAGGAAGATAATAAGCCCTTCCTACTGGTGATGTCTTGGCTTCAGGTCAATTCCGACCTCAAGGCGTCTAAGGCTTTCCAAGGTGAGTCAAACTGAGAAAACATTTTATCATTAAATGAAATTGATCAATTATCAAATGTTATCGATGACTTTCATGGAAAGTCCGAAAATCTTAGTGCACACAAAAGAACACGATATGAATATATAAAATTAACATAAATACCAGACTTCACAAATTTACAAATTATCCCCGAGTTGCTGTGCTATAACAGGAATACCAGTACCAATGCCCAAGGGAGAGAATTGGAACTTTTACAACCCTGTAAAACACCCGTATAAGTAAACATGATAAACTTGTACAAATTATTTTCACAGGGACAACTGAGCGTGAAGCTAAGATTAAAGAGCTGGATTGGGGAGTTGGGGAGGTCGTGCGTGCTCTCCGTGTCCTGGGTCTCGACTCTAACACCTTGATCTACTTCACATCAGCGGGCCAATCACCCAAAGCCGGGGGTAGGTACCCTTCTACTCGATAATTCACATTGCACACATGTCTATCTATTATAGCAAACAGCAGGAAACACTACTTAGTAGTGCCTACCATTACGCAATCGGAAAAGAACTAATGAATTAAAACCAATTTTAACAGTGGACATGATATCTATCGACATGACAAATAACTGCTGCAATTTTAGTTAATCCAGAAAATCTCAATAGTCTATTTATGGAAGTACAATGAGCAAAACCTAGGTTTAATGTTTTAAACAAAAGGTATGAGTGGAACATGCTTGGAGAGCTGAGAAAAGAGTTGTATGGATGATCATGTAATTGACGACCACCGTTTTCAGGGGAGGACCAGGAGGTGACCCATGCTTCCATCCCAGGCGTCATACAGTGGTCAGGAGTGCTCCCACAGGCCCTCATCTTCAGTGAGCCCACGTCCCAGCTGGACGTTACCCCCACCCTGGTGAGGGTGGCTGGAGGAGACCTACCCTCTGACCGGCTGTACGACGGTCAGGACCTCCTGCCCCAGCTGAGGAGTCCCGGTCAGGGGGTCAGGACCCGCTTCATGTACCACTACTGCGGGGGAGACCTGCACGCCGTCAGGTACACAACTGAGACCGGTAAGCCCAGCCTTCTCCAATTTTAAATTTGTCTGAATAAAAAAATATCTGACCAGTTCTCCAGGGTCCAGTGTCATAAATATTTTCATTTGGTGCCTTTAAATTGCCTTACTTTTTGATTACTAATTAACTTGTTTGGCCACAACAGTAGTCATTTGGTCACTTCCTGGGTTACAGAGAGAAAATCGCAATTCAGACAAAAATATGAAAACTTATATCCCTGTTTATCGAGGGTGAAGTAGGATTCTATTTTACCGTCCATCGGGAGACTGAGGGAATAATATTAGAAATGAAATTCCCAGTAGTCTGGCGCAATGAAAAAACTGCCTGGTAACCGACACAACTGTCTGAATTGTAATATGGGCCAGCACTACATTTCCCTCTCGTCTTGCCTCATTTATACTGAGCAAGAGCTCGGCAAGCATCTGACACATTACAATTGCCCACTTGACAAAGGTTAATAAAGCTCTGAACCTTAAAATCCGCCACTATCTCAGCGACTTTCTTACATTCATTAAACCTGTGATTTGACTTCAGGTCGGGTATACGCTGGCTACCTATTCTCGGGCATACTGGAAGGAGACCCTTTCTACTGTAGCCGGGCCAGCTCTTCCTCCCGTATCCCAACCGCCCAACAAGACCCACTGTCCATCTTCGACCTAGGCACAGACAACGATCAAAGTACGCCCATTCTACCACCCCATCAACTGCATGACGAATTACAAGAAACACTTCAAACTGCCATCGACAAACACAAGGTCGATATCTCAACCGGTGAAAACCAATTTACGTGGTACAAACAGAGTTGGCACGCTTACCTTCAACCGAAATGTGCCTCTCAGGGATACACATGTAAAGATGAAAATAATGCTTTGAACGACCCTGACTTTTAGTTTTACTGTAATAATTCGGTGCATGATCACTTAGTATTATTATGTATAAAAGTTTGAAATAATAAACAGCTAGGGTGAGTGGGTGCTCTAACATATACTTACATGTACTTGCCGGCAGGGATGTTTTTGAAATTAAGTTAAACTATTTCCATCTATAATTGTTCGCTTTAAAGTGAGGGAGGGGCAAACAAAAAGCAAACTGATGCCATCCATAATTGTTCACGTTTAGGGAGGGGGGGGGGGGTTAATTGAGAAGTATGTGAGGTGGTGATCGGGAAGTGTGTGGTTAATGTACATCATGTCCAAATGTAGACTGATGAAATAATCAATTTCAGGTTTAATATATACGTCTACATAACAGCAAAATTGTAGGGGAGGTTAGGGAACACCATAAAAAGATAGCATTCCAACTATCGGGGTGTGTTATCTCTTATCATGTTTGCTTAGATAGGCTAAAGCAGAGATTTTATAGATTATTAACTAGTGTTCCACTGATGGATATCCAAAAACATGGTGTTGACCCAATGAAAACGTTCGTCTTTCATGATTACTTCTAAGGTTACCAAATCTGATTATGCACTTTTGTGCAATTGTTGTGTATTCTCTATATCAATTTCATTATTGAATACCTGATATTTATATAATGTTATTGTTGGCTTCAATTTGAAATAGCATTATAGGCGAAAAAAAAGACGTATACACTAAGATTAGGTAAACATATATGTAAATATCAAGAAAATCGTATATACATATTTAGTGTAGTCTGGCGGGAGGTGGTATGAGACCCTTACGATTACTATTGCTGCATTGGCCCTGATATGAGATGGTTACTCCTCCTCCCACATTGGTCTATATAAAAACTGCCTATATTCAGGGAAGGTGCACCTTCAGTTGCAGTTCAGTAGAAGGGCTTTCAGAACATGACGACCATAACAACGAATCCAGCTTCTAACAACCTACACACCGCGGTGCTTAGATACAATAGAAGTTTAACCTCATTTGAGTGTCCAAACAAACCTTAAACGGATGTGTCCTCAATGATAGTGAATTACTGAAAGTAGTTCATTAACCGAATAAAAGCGTTAAAAATATACTACTTGAGTTTCTATCTATTGTCTCTATTGTGTATTGCCCAATCTACTGTCTGGTATACGTGTCCTTGCCGCTAATAAAATCTCTTACATAAGTAAAACGTTAAATACGAAAGTACAGAAGGGCAGTTTATTCACCTTGTTAACTGATATAACGTTCACCTGTTTTAGCCCATATATCATAATTTTGTGGAATACTGGTACGGTTAATATAACATTCCAAGAATCGGTTATTTGTGGAAATACATTTAAAAACTTTCAAATCCACCTAACACAATTGGATCTAGGCATTAACCACAATTAATATGTTATGTGTGGTAAATAATAATTAATTTGTACAGTTGAACATGTCCGACATGTTTTGAACGATGTCCGACGTGCTTACGTAAATATTAAAGTACTGATAAATGTCCGACGTGGGTCAAACACACATTTGACATTGGGAAAAGACGTTTTTTTAAAAAAAAAAAAATCATTTATTTACCCTGGTTGGGATAAGGAATTAATCCTTGTCTGCCCCCCAATCCAGCTATAACACATTTACAATTGGTTCATAATATCATATCCTTTACATAGTAATTAGTGAAATTATACAGTAATATACATTCATCTTCAACATAGTATTATTCAATATATCGTCAGGTTCAATATTATGAACCTTTTTGTCCACAACTATTTGTGTACCATATTTCACTACTATTCATGTTATCTTGATCAATAAGCTGATGGGATGAGATGAGATGGGGTATGCTTAACCTTTCAGGTGAGATGGGGTGAAATCACACTACTCATTTAGTGTTACAAAGGGAAATAGATAGTAACCCTATATTTCAACCGCAATAAATCTTTTACATTTCTTTTAAATTTATCCTTATCATCTAAATTTCGTAAGTTAGCATCTAATTCATTCCACATCCTACCAATCATATATATTGGTGACTTCATTAATGTGGTATTTCTAGGGGTAAACAATTCTATTCTAGGTGTTTGAGCCGCTCTTGTTCTCTCTACCTCCTGCTCCACCAATGGTATAGCATTACCTCATACAAGTCTCATTGCTGCTGTTAACATGAAATATTCTCTTCTATATTGTAGTGGTAGCACTTTTGATTTTTCAAACAATTCAAAATTATGAACATCCTGTGGTCTCTTTACTGTATAAACAGTTCTTAGTGCTGCAGTTTGTATAGTTTCCAAGGTTGCAATGTCCTTCTTTGGGATATTTGTAAAGAATATATTTCCAATGTCTAAGTAAGGTTGGATCATTGTTTTGTACAACATCAAAGCACAAAATTCAGGCATCATATAACGTATTTTCCTAATAGGTTCAACTTATAATTAGCATTTTTATATGTGTCCTGTGTGACGTTGGGACACACTGGGAACCCTAGGTTACTTGGTAAATCAGAGGGGATTGTATCCTAGGTTACTTGTTAAACAGAGGGGATTGTCAATTATTTCTCATATTGAAATATCATGTTCTTCGGACGCATGATAACAGCAGATAAGAGGATGAACACATCAGCAATGAACCACAGGGCAGGGTAAATACTTCAATAACAAATAGCATTATATACAATAATTACAATTCAACTTTCTTAAGTTAAATTAAGTACGTTATTCAATCAATTTCAAAGCACTTTAATTCATCATAGCTTACCTTACCCAGCTGCCAAAGTTCATATACAAATCATTAGACTTGAGGTTATAGTTATACGCATGTGAAGCAGAATGGCTTGTCACATTTGCCTGGCCCGTGACACATCGTAGACGAAGAAAAGGTCCGACTACTACTTCTGGAACTCAGCAGTGGCTGCTCGTCGTCAGAAGAGTCACTCTCAATTGAGTCGTCCTCATGGGTTAGGAGCGACTCCGTTTCATTTGAGGGATTCTCAACTACGGGGGAATCCTCGTCGTTTGAAGGGTTCAGTTTTCTTGAGTGGCCCCTATCACCCATACTGTACTTTAGGTTTTCAGTAGATCTATAGGTGGGAGCAGTTCTGGGTTTTGCAACCGAGGGTCCACTGCAATCAGAATCAGAGCTATCTTTGAGTTCGTACACGTCAGGAACCTGTTTGTTTAGCTTGTCTACATTGACGTGGTTCAGGCTCCAGTTCCAGTGCCCGTCTCCACTCTCCTCCTGCACCTTGGCAGTTGGGCTCTGGGACGTTTTTGGGGATGACTTTGCCGAGTAGAGCTGTCTCAGGGATTTCGGTCGGTTGATTTTTGTTTGCTTCTGCCTAGCATTGGAGCTAGATGGGCTTTGTATTTGCCTGTGGTTGGGGGAGAAAAACCTGTATGATTTAGGTGCGGTGTGGGCCTGGGCTGCTGTTGGAATGTCAGAATCATCACTTGATGAATCGTCAGAGTTCAATCCGCGATACCTGCTACTCGGTGTGTGCCGTCTACTTTTACCTGTCGAACTCGTCCCACCGTGTGTAGAATACCTCCCGCTACGTCCCTTCTGTCCAGATCCGGACACTGCAACTTTAGCCAAGGGAGAAGTGTGCCTTTTACCGGGTGAGCTGCTCTGTATTTGCTCATACCGGGCGCCCTTTTTGTCAGAACTGGGTCTGGATATTGTTGGGTGTGGTCGAGGGTAGGTTGTAGATTTGGTGGTCTTGGCGTAAGGGGACGGAGCTGATTCTACAGTGAAAGTCTCGTCACCGTCACTGGACGTATCAGACACGGACACCACTGTCATGTCCGTATCCTGGGTTCTGGGGTTGGGTTTGGCATGACTGGTCATCGAGTCTGAGTCCGTCGTTTGGTCACACATCATGGTCTCCTGAACAACTCCTGGAGTTACTTTCACCTCACAGGGAATCGAGTCTGGGTTTCTTGGAGTTTCTCGGCTCATTATTTGATTTCTACTGGGGTCTTGGGTGTCTTTCGGGGCGTTTATAGCTGTGGGGATACAGCTGATGTCCAGAGCCATTGGTATGGGTTTGCTCCGCTTTGTCGGGGTGCTGGTTGTAGCTGCTGGTACAGGGGGGACGTTTCCTTGTGGGGGTACCGGCGGGGAAGGATCGGACTGTGGGGCAGTGCACCGAACGTCTGAAGTCGTATCGGGAAGTCTTTTCCGACTTCTCGACGCACAGTTCTCAGTACCTTTATTTGACGGTGACTGCTTTGCTGTAAGTGGCACGGCAAATTTATCGAACACATTCCTGTCTCCTGCACAGTGATGTTTTACTTTGTTGTCCTGTTTGAGTTTCATCATTTTGAAAAAGGCAACTGGTGAAGTGATGGAATTTAGCTGGGTTTTCTGCACGCTGCCCAGCCGACCATGGCTTGGGCTGCCGCCTATGTTATCCTCGACGGTCAGGGGTAGGCCTACGTTTTGTTTTTCTGTGTGTGGGTTGTCTAACTTAGTGGTGCGCGGGAGAGATACAGGACTTCTTGGACATTCCTTGCCCCGTCTATTTACTGAGCAGTCATCAGAGAGGGCCTCCAAATCCTCTGAACTTCCCTCACCAAGAAACAGGTCCCGATTTAGGGGTTTCTCTTTTCGATACACGTTCCTTTTGAACCCACTGAAGTCCCAGTCGTGTCCGTCTCTGTTATTTCCTAATCCATTTGAGGCACTTTCGACGTTATTCTCAGCCTTCAATTCCCACTGTCCTTGCACTTTTACTGTGTGGGTCCGGTGAACCTTACTAGAAATGTCCAACTTATCAAACTCGGTCCTCATTTGTGCCTCACAGACTACAGGTTTCAAACATCTAATTGTCTCTTTTTCTTTCTCTTCATTACCCCCTTTCGGAAAGAATACATTTTCTCGGTTCTCTCCGAAAGGACTCCTGTCAGCCTTTTCTTTCCTACGATTTCTTGAGAGGTCAAGAGGTTCGTCTGCCATCAAACGCCCAGTTAATGAATTATCTTCGAAAAGTGCGTTTCTTTCCCGCAGCGTCAGACGATTGAGGGTCTTACAGGCGGCAGTCTGGGGACTATCCTGGACATTTCCAACTTTGATGGTTCTGGGTTCCAACACGTTCGGCGTTGGTGCAGTTGGTTCAGGAGAAATCTTGGAGGTGATCATTGAAGGAACAATGCGCCGCTTCTCCTTCTGGGATGACCACTTTTTACTTTTTTCTGTTTTTATTTCTTCTGGTGGATCTGGATGATACTTGACACCAACTCCTGTCCTAAGTTGGTTGTCACTTAGGAAAGCTACTTGAGCTTTTTCTGTAACTCCAAAGGGTGAACCTTCTCCCATGTCGGCCTCCTGGTCATACTCATCCGAGAATGTCTCAGCCAAGAGTTTCTCCTTCGCTCCATCACCCTTGGGTCCATTTGCAAAGTCAAATTTCTCCGGCATTGTTGGAGATATGAAAAATTTGGCCATATGCTTGGCGGAGCTCCAAATTTCAGAAGGTACTTTTGCAAAACCGAATCCATGTCTGGATTTAACACAAGGACCATCGTTCTTTCTCACAGTTCTGGCTGGGCTCCACTTTTCATCCAGTTTACTTTTGCTCTTGATTTCTTTTATGCATGATTTAGCCGCAGTAGGATACCGCCATTTCTCCGCACTAGTGGTGCTGTTTACTTTGGGTGATACGTAACCTGGACTCCCTGCGATGAGTTGCCTATCTGAGGGGAACTTCCACAAGTTGTGTTCGTCACCAGAAGAACTGTAGCTAGACTCGGAGTCGAGTCGGTCGGACAGGGAACATTCGTCGGACGAACTCTCACTCGAAGAGCTGGATATGGATTCAATGTCGCCAACATCAGAGCTACACAAGGTGTCTGGGTTCACATCTGAAAGTAAAATGTAAATTAAAGGAATACGGTGTAAGTGTGATTAATCAACAAACATGATTAACTGACAAAACGCACATAACTAATTTAGAAAAATAAAAATTGTAGCTAAGAAACATTAGGTCAGAGGATGCTACCCTAGAGATAACAAATAAGGAAAAGTAGGAGGACCTCTCCTGCTGTTTGTGGTGGCTGAGAAATACATTTAAGGATTTACAGATTAGATTTAATTTGTATACGCCCTAGCATTCAGAAACATTGTATTCGAGTCAGTGCATGTCTTCCCACCTTATTAGAGAAAATATGACGACACATGCCAGTGTATGACGCGTTTGAACCTAAAGATTTTACGATTCAAAAACTTTAACAAAGGATAGCACCGTTGAGCTCTCCTGCTGTTTGTGGTGGCTGAGAAATACATTTAAGGATTTACAGATTAGATTTAATTTGTATACGCCCTAGCATTCAGAAACATTGTATTCGAGTCAGTGCATGTCTTCCCACCTTATTAGAGAAAATATGACGACACATGCCAGTGTATGACGTGTTTGAACCTAAAGATTTTACGATTCAAAAACTTTAACAAAGGATAGCACCGTTGACCTGTTCTGTAACTTGAGTATAGGTTGCTTCTTCACTATGGGGATGTTGTGGAAGGCCATTCAAGTGGTGGCTGTATTGAAAATAGACCTCACCTTCTGAGTGTTCCCTGGTGGCCTGTTTCGCTGCTGATGTTGTTAAGGCTTTCACGATGTACGTTCGATTGAACGCATCGTGACCATCTTCTTCCTGCGAACGAGAAACCTACTCTAGATTACTTTTCTGTCTCTGGTTTTATTCCCGGTAAAAGTTATCGTAAATAATAAGCTGCTTATGTAAAATAACACATCTTACAGTTAAACATTACAAATAAGTCTTGAAAATATCAATTTCAGTATTACAAGTACAACCAGTTGATACCAGTAAGTACGAGAGAGACATGAGTTGCAAAGCTGGTCTATTTTGTCTATTTACTATATTTCAGAATACAGTTAAACCGTGAAGACTGCCATAAAGTGGCAGTAATTGCATGTTTCTTCAAACATGAAACATGCGATATTCTGTCCAATACCCATATAGAATATTAGCTATAACATCCATAATTAAGATTCACCATTACCTGAAACGGATCGTCGGCGAAATCCGGCATATCAATGAAGGCTTCAGGGTCTCTCATAAAGTCTTCATATTCCTTTTTATCAAGCTTTCTATCTGCAATATCAGATAATACGGCATGAAACTCTTGAAAATGAATCTGGTTTTCGCACGAATCGACATTCGTGAAAACTTATAACCAGTTCTTTATTGCTTTATGTGTTACTTCTATTTATTTTCTTCAAATTTCAACTGTTTCCTGTGGTTACAAGATCTTCCAACAGTATCATACGTATACAAAATATAATCAGTATCGAACAGACAGTTCAGTATGATCGGTATCAATATAGAATGTATTGAACAGATAACTGAACATATGTACAATAAAGTTATCATATATCTTAGACAACATAAAAGTATAGTACGTTATCACAGCCTTAAAACAAGTTTAGGCTTAAGTACCCATAGTAATATTACCGTATTTAGACAACATATGGTATTTTCTCACCGCCCTTGTTAAGTTGGGCCTACATACAAAAATATACTTAGGTATAAGTTTTTATCACTCGTTTGAAAACAAAGAAATAAATCTAAAACTATTACCTGTATCTCTCTTTGAGATAGCAAGCTGGCTATATCCAAACTTATGTGGTTCAGCAATATCTGCAACAGCCCCTAAAATTTAGAGAAAAAAACAAATGAGTTTTAGACATAATTATGATAATGAAAGAATAATCAAACCCTTTCCAATATGAAGGTGCATGTAGTAAATTGTATTTCGTGGTTAATACCCTATATAAGTTCTTGTATAAACCATTTAATTCTATTCAACTATTTAATTGAACAAATTACTTTCTATTTATTTCTTAGTTCTTAATAGGAAGCAATTCGTTCTTGCTCAAGGTTTCAATAAATGTATTTTCATTTGCAATTAAAAGTATATGCCTTTATATATATATAGATCATTTATAAATTCTACTAGGAAAAAGTTGTACAGATTCTTACCATTGTTTTCTATCACTTGCATGGTCTCGAGGTCCACGATGTCTGAGACATAATTTTCATCCGTATACTATAAGGAAAAAAATACATAGCGTCATGATTAGAGGTGGATATCTTTGAATTACTTAATTCATTATAGTTTTTATTCTACATTAAAAAACCTCTATGATGTGATTATTACCTTTCTTATAGTAAAACTGGGCGAATTATCGATCGAATTAAACAATACCTATGTGATTGCCTTTATAGAAAGATTGAACGAAAATTTCGTCAACCTCCTAGTTCTCACGGTCACCATAAAAATTTATTTTAAACACATATGCTGTCCTTTTTTTAATGTTTATTCTAAACACTAAAGCAGACACCATAATCAACTGAAGCCACAATTAACAAGGTCCCAGGAGGATCTTATGAGATTTAGGTCGGTTTGAAAACCGAAAAACTCCGGGTTATTCGTCTTTATTTTCTATATATGATAGTAAACAGATTGATCAAATATGAACTTAGGAATACGAATTATTGGGCGAATTATCGATCGAATTAAACAATACCTATGTGATTGCCTTTATAGAAAGATTGAACGAAAATTTCGTCAATCGTAATTATTGGAAGTTAGTTAATACAGTTTAGCTTAAAAGGTAATTAATCTTTATGTGGCAGCCCAACCTATGGAGCAAAGCCTTAATTTAATGTTTTACTAATCTAATCTAAAAATATCTCTAATATATAAATATGTAGCTAAAAAAAGTGATTTTTACAGATGTGAGGGATCCAAACTGGCACTGTAGTGACAATCTTAAAAAAAAATTTCATTGGCAAGCCTGGACACTGACAGCAGCAGAGAATTTGTTAACAGGGTGACGTCTATCTTTCAACATTGGGGAGGTAATGATTCAGCCACTGACAGCGACTTGGGCCTAGATATATTCAATCTTAAAACATTTGGAATATTTTGATGGTAGGTCTCCAGAACTGACACTTTATTGACAAATTTACAAATCATTTGATATCTCAATCATTTTTTATCTTAAACCTGTAAAACATAGTCTCTGAAAATATATCTATTTAAATTGCAAATGTAACCAGGCCTAGCTCAGTTGATAACAACCATATAGACTGATATCTAGGCCTAAATAAATTCCTAAAAGTTGTCAAGAACCTAAAATGTGTGTAGACCCCTAATGTTGTAGTCAAAATTGTAAATCAGACACAGAAATAATTGATCAAAGATAAGCAGACCCAGGCAGCAACAGCCAACCTGTGTAAAATTGGCCTAAACCAGTGTTATACTTATAGGCCTAAAAACAACAGGTGACTGGGCTCATCACAGGTGCTTGGGTGCTGGTACTTAGGCTGATGTCCCCCTGACCTAGTTCCTACTCTGAATTTGATATGACCAAATATGGACATGCATCAATCTCCTAGCTGATGACTTGGCGACCTAGATATCATAGAAAGCCTATGTTAAACCTACAATCTTCACCGTATATTTGGGTTGGCTCTGCCAACAGGTCCAGAATCTGAATCTGGTACCTGAGATTTCCACTATATGTCTATGGGGACATCAGCCTAAATGACCAAGTTAACACTCCGGGTCTGACCGATCCCGAAGGGATCGAGACAGCGAGCCCGGAGAACTAGAAGCAGCAGAACTGGAGTTATTCACAAAAGTTTGCTTTGTTCATGACATTAAATTTTCATGAATTCCTAGGGGCCAGTTAGGCCGCAGTTCCGAAAATCTATAGTCCAGGAGCCAAATCCTGAAATCTGTCAAAATAAGGATTTACCCTCCGCGGTGAGCCCCCTGGATTTTCTTGATTTTTTTCAAATTATAGCATCCTAGGGACCATGAATCAAGACGGTTCCGAAGAATTTAGGTATGCGAACACTCTGTAAATACGCGATTTGTGGTTAATTAGCAAAAATTGAAAAACGCGTTATTTCTTAATTTCTCTGGAACTATGTAAGATATGATAACATGCTATATGCCATCTGAAAGGTAATTTTTTTCCTGATTTTTTGGTATATTGTTTGCTATTGTCATTAATCATGGCAATGAGTAATTAAAGAAAAACTGTTGTTTTAGTCAAAATCATTAGAACTTAAGGATCCAAGGTTAAAATTTGGAATTGATTAACCAAGTCCTAGGTATACTTAGAGGGGATCTTTGGGCAGTTTTAAAAAAAAGTTGCATCTGATTTCATTAGAAATATAATGTAGAAATCATTTTTTGCTGATTAAATTCTAACCGACTACTGGTTCATTTTGCACTTATATTCTAAAAGGAGAGATGATATCATGAAAACAATACAATGTATCCAAAAGAGATGGGAAAAGAATAATCATTGTCTCCCTAAGCTGGTATTTCAGTGCTTTCTGAGCTATTTGGTCCATTGTAGACAACATTGGAGCTGTAAAATAAGTTTACATAAGCAAGAAATATTTGTCAATGTAATTTGCAGCCAAGCTCATTTTTGTTGCCTGATCAATTAGGATAGTCATTGATTTATTTACTCAAAAGGGTATGGATGGCTCCTTATATTGCCAAAGATTCACAAATTGACATAACAATGTGCTGCAAACTTCTATTTACATATCCCTGTACCCACTCATCATTAAACCCTATTCCTATAGGGAGGGTGGGAGTTGTAGGCCATAATACTTTTAAATCCCCCCCTTGCTGGCCCCAGTGTCCAATGTTTACCTCATACCTGGGAACAGATAAGGCTTGGAAAGACAGAGGAATGATAAAGATGGCAGACTAGGGTTCTTATCTCCCTGTTGTGTGAGTTAACCCATTGATAAGACACTGTGTGCACAACCTAATAAAGGATCCCTCAGAGGGTGGGGCAGGCTTAAACTTTGGCTACTTATTACCGTCTTATTATTCCATTTTATCGCATAATTCCAAAAGGAGCATGGGATTCATCACTGCAACTGGTGAAGTAAAATGATAACTCTAACTGTTTAGACAATGCTGCCTTATAGCAGTGAAATGAAGGTAGTGGATCTTTAGAAACTTATCAGTGGTGGAGAGGTATAGCCTTTCCCCAGAGTGACCTGCACTGAGGGTTAAGGGGAGCCCCCATGGTACAACACACTACAGACCTATATAGTGTGTTGTAAATTGTGGGATTGCTGACCACCTGCTGTACTTTTGTTAACATCCTCCCACCAATCTACCTAATTAAACTTCGTCATCCTTTTGCTTCTACTTGAGAGCAGATCCAGGCTGTATGGGTTCAGTGCTCAGTTAGCTTTATACCCTTTTGTATCAAAGACTAAGTATTCAGTATTGGGTTATTGGAACTGATCATAGATTAAAAGATTATTTATGTATTTGAGTAATCACTCCCTTAGTTCTTGGTCTCTGAGTATTTACCATGATTGACCTTTCCCGTAGTACCTATAAACTGTGTCTTGCTGTAGGTTAAGGAAATTGGATCCTTGTTCATAGCAGTTTAGAAATGAAAATGGTTATATTTTGATAAGGGAATAATGTTGTTTCTGGGGCTTAAAGAACTGAAAGTTTGAGGCAACAACCAGAATCACAGTGATTTGTTGCTCTTGTATAATCTTGAGAATATTGGGAAACCAGTAATGGCCATACCAAGAAACTTGTAATTTTGAAATAGAAAGCTATATCAGGTACTTCTGTATTGTTTCAGGGCTTGATATTTGTTTGAGGACTTGCCAATGATATTAATATGTATATACACACACAGAGGTCTCAGTCCCCCTGGTACACCTCCTGATAAAATTAGATATATATGGCAGAATCCTATTAGTTGGTAGGATGAATCTGAGTGAAGCATGATCATAGGCTGGTCATAATTTGATATAAAATTACTAATACCAGTAACCCATAAAATATAAGATATCCATTTTGTGTAGGGTTAAGCCAAGCTACTCATTTATATAAGCACATGGGTCTAGAATCCTAGAGTTTAAAGAACAATCTAGTAATTTGTTAAAACCAACAATTTGAAAGAGGTAGCACACCTATCAAGTTTAACAAATAGCATTCCTGGTCTTTTTGCAATTGGCGTACTGATACAAGGACTGTTTTTTTAAATTCAGAACCCTTGATATATGACAAGAGTCTCTTTGGGACTCATCTCTTCTTTAAAGTAATACTTGGAGGCTCCCCATATATATACCCTGAGAAACATGGCTTGGGGTCAGGTAATGGGTGAGTCTACTATTGGCTCTTCTTTTCTTTTTGTCAGCATGAAATAGAGAGAACTATATGGGGCCTTCTATTTAGTAAGTACACACATTTTCAAAAATCTCAGACCCCCACCCCCTTTGGGCAAAAGTATGCATTAGATTTGTACTATAAAGTATGCACATTTTCAAAAGTTTCATACCTCCTTCCCCCCCTTCATGCATACATACTTAATGCAAGGCCCCTAATAAGATGGTTTGTAATAAAACTGAGACATGATCATGGTATTTTACTGAGGAAAGAAATCTTACTCAAACTATAGTTTTATTGTGACACATCTCTCACTGTGAGCCAAAATGCTCTCCAAACAGCCACTATATTACATGCATGTGCCCAAATGACTCAGAAAGCACTGAAATACCAGCTTAAGGAGATAGTGATTATCATTTCCACCTCACTTTAGGATATATTGTGTTGTTTTCATGATATCATCTCTCCTTTTAGAATATAAGTGCAAAATGACCAGTAGTCGGTTAGAATTTAATCAGCAAAAAATGATTTCTACATTATATTTCTAATGAAATCAGATGCAACTTTTTTTAAAAACTGCCCAAAGATCCCCTCTAAGTATACCTAGGACTTGGTTTATCAATTCCAAATTTTAACCTTGGATCCTTAAGTTCTAATGATTTTGACTAAAACAGCAGTTTTTCTTTAATTACTCATTGCCATGATTAATGACAATAGCAAACAATATACAAAAAAATCAGGAAAAAAATTACCTTTCAGATGACATATAGCATGTTATCATATCTTACATAGTTCCAGAGAAATTAAGAAATAACGCATTTTTCAATTTTTGCTAATTAACCACAAATCGCGTAATTACAGAGTGTTCGCATACCTAAATTCTTCGGAACCGTCTTGATTCATGGTCCCTAGGATGCTATAATTTGAAAAAAATCAAGAAAATCCAGGGGGCTCACCGCGGAGGGTAAATCAAGATTTTCAGGTTTGGCTCCTGGACTACTAAGGGCCCGACCTTTTTTTCAAGGCCAACAGGTCCCCGGGCGCATGGTTATGTCCACCCTTGTACATTGCAAAACAGGCTGGGCTAGGGGTACGAGGAACTTACTCTATGACTGTGATGGCATAACTCTTGTTTATTTTTTGTCGATCAACAAGAGATACAGCTGAAAAAGTAAACAATGCATAATTCTTAAGAAAATAAAAAAACTTTTCAGTGACGGTCTTGTAAACGACATTGCTTAGTTTGGGATTAGAACACGACCCACTGATGTCAGGACTCTGAAAGAGGTCGTGAGTAAGAATCTGACTCTGATGATACTGATTTCACAGGACGCCTCATTTTAAAGAAAATTCAGGAAACCAGTATTTATAAATGAAACGCATTAAAAAGTAGAACATATGAACTTCAATATGATAGAATTGAATCAGTTTGAATTTTCCTTTTTTGGGCTCTCTTCAAAATGCAGCACTCGATGTGGATTAGACTATTCTAAGTATGTTAACGAGGAATGTTGGATCTAGACTACGTGTTTATTGGTAAACATAAGGCTAGGTACAGGTGTTCGCCAGGAACAAGAAAATTACACTTGGAGCACCATCTACAGAAGAGTTCGCCAGGCAACATACCGGGGTTTGCCGCCATACACTCGGACACCACAAAGAAGTTTCACAGTTACCTAATAGTAAGGCTAAGCTGCGTGTGGTCTGTGTTTAGTTCGAATAAACTGCGTTTTAGTTTTGGGGCCAGAATTCCAAGTCCAATTTGAAAGTCTAGATTAAAGCAGCACAATGAAAAATTTCACAGTTCAGATAACCTATTATTCTATTGCTCTCTTTAAATACGCATCAATATATCCCATGGTGAGCATTTACCTAGACAATGAAACAAAAAGGTAAAGGACTTTGACAGATAGTTCGAAGCTAAACTAACACCTCATTAGTGAATTTACAGAAGCAAGCCTGGACAAAGCTGGTGGCACCATGTGTGCGATTCGCTATTGATTTCACAGGACGTCTCTTTCTGTTCATTATTTCACCCTTTTTTTTTTTCTTTTTTTTTTTTTTTTGGGGGGGGGGGGGGGGGGGGGGCGGGCTCCTAACCAACCTCATCAGTATTTCTTGTGACCTTGTTGCCATACCTAAAAAAAGGGTAGGACATATTCCTTATCTTTCAAATCTAATAAATAATATTATGAAAAATGGGAACCCTCATGAAATACACTTCATGAAATAATCGAACATAGATTCATATAAACAGACCCCCAGACTCGCATGCTCCGTATAGGCCCTATATGTTTTTATGAAACAGGGCTACACTATAGTATTATGTACGGTTTTGACGTAAGTGCAGGTGGGCCAGGGCTCTGTTAACCCACCTCTATTCTTTTGCCTTATTCTTGACATGGAAACTGCTCCCTACAATGTTACATGCACTTCTCCCAACTGACCCAACCTATAGATCTACCAGGTAGTTATACTAATAATACATATACTACAGAGTCCAGGCCCAGGGCCTTTGTAATATTGAACTATTGTTAATGTTTGATTTAATACTGCGTAATGTTCGTGTGTATCCAAGTCTTCATGAGTCGTTTATCCAGAATGCCTGAGTAATTCAGACTGCGTTTAAAGTTTGTCCGTCCACTTCCCAATAGTTCAAAAGAAATGAACGATGAGGGAGCTTCTTAATATGAAAGGGTTTTTATTCAATAAACATCTCATCCCGAGTCAAAGCCACCATATGTAAGTCTTCATCAGTCCACCTCCCATCTCCTATCAGCAATCAACCACATTTAGAACACGAGTTGTTCCAACACCTTCTAGACCATTCCAGTGCTCAGTTCTATCACAATCCTATGTCCGAAGTAGTTGGTATAGATATAAACTCCAGTCTGCTACGCAGGAGCCGATATGTTTTACTCCAGGTAGTTCCTTTGCTTAGCTGATGTTCTCACTAAGACTCTACTATGCTAGCTTCTAACTAACTCTTACTAACTGTTCACTAACTGACTGCTCCTGACTTTGCAACACCTTTTATACTAGTTAGCAGGTGGCGCTAGGAGCGTAAAGTCTAGAGTAGACTAGAAGTAGACTTGCTAAGCCTGATCCTTGATGGATTATACAACATGATGAAATATTAAAAGTACTAAGCTATTAGTACATTCGACGGCGGTCAGGTGTTTGAGTTTAAGGAGGTGGACGACATAGCTCAAACCAAGTGAAGATTATATTTTTTTTTTTTTTTTTTTTTTTAATCAAATATAATGAATTCCCAATTTTGATGATTGGATATTATTGGTTAAACCAATGTGGGGTGGCCTCGACTCTCGTGGTACATTCAGCACAGTGTGGAGATAATCAAGGTTCTTTTGTTCATTCAAGGGTTGTAAACAAAGATACATTCATATGATCAGTTTTACTTAATACATAAGTACATTTCCAGTAGTCTATGTTAAGACTTGAGATCAGTGAAAATGTTCATGAACATGAAGGTTTTTAGGAAGAGTTCCTATCATTGTCTGCTCATATTAAGGCTTAAGAGTTGTGTCACCCGTGCATAAGATGACCAGATAAAGTAATGATGATCAGCCCAGATTAAGGCCCAAGAATAGTGACACCGCGCATAAGGTGACGAGGTAAGTGTTAATGAACCATGATCATTTTATGGTAAGTAAATGATGACATAATCATGTTGACAGACAGAAAAATCAGTTTTAGAGGATGAAGAAATATCATTATCAGTCTGTATTAAGACTTAAGAATTGTGACACCCGTGCATAAGGCGACAAAGTAAGTTTTTGACTTAGTACATACATGTACAGTTTCTGATATTTATGATTTGTAACACAAGTCAACAGAACTCAACATATATACAGTGTAAAGTTGTCTTAACTTTCCAAGAGTAACAAGCACACATCAAATCCAATTTCAGAACAAATTAACACGACATAAGTCAATACAGAGAATTCGGACATTTTGAACGAACGAATTTTCATGATACAATGCGTGTCAAATTTCAATCAAACTTCAACAAGAACAACATTATTTACAATAAATACAAGGTCCCTGCATCTAATCTAGCAACATTATGCAGTTAGGTCTAGTAAATATTACCATCCGCGTCGCGCGCCCACCAGTCATGCTTAGTACATGTGTACTTAGCGGGACGCTTGACTAGAGTTCCCCTCCAGGATTTGACCTCGATTTGATTCCTCCAGGCGCGAAGCGCCCGGATGGCAAATTTCTGTTTCGAACAAATTTGCAAGTTTGATGGTTCGACCTGATATTTTGGGCCGATATGAATTAATTCTGTCGCTTGATTATGTTGGTTGGGGACCTAAACTTTAGTTTAGCACAGATTTTGTAAGAAATTATACGATGGTTTGATCATGCTAGCCGATTTCAAAATTTGGATCTTTTGGATCAAAAAGGGGTTTCCCAAATTAGCCTCGTTTTGACGTCATTTTAATCAGTGCCGGCGGTATTTTTAACGTGTCAAGACGTGTTTTTTCTTAGTCTTCAGTGTTATCTCTTATCTCTTCGCAACATCACCCAGCATGGTTCGCGTTGCCATTTTTTGCACCGAACGTGAGGCGGGCGTACAGGATTATCCTGATCTGATACAAAACCACACGGAGCACATCTACGTGTTTTTTCCGAGCGAAGAGGCCACGGCGGCAGAGCTGGCGGGCTTCGCGTTTGCTCACCACATGATGTACCCTGATGACATTTTAATAGTGATTACGAATTTACTTGACATTCTAACCTGGGACCCGGATCTACGATTATATCTTCCTTTGTTTATTAACCCGGACGCCGTTGTCAACTTCTACGCTGAACTTTTTAATCGCGTCTTCATGAACCTACAGGCCCACCCTGCTCCAGCGACCCTCATCCTCGCGACCCCCTCGGGCTTCGATGCCCGTAGGTGGGCGCGCACGGACAGCGATGGATCCCTGCAACGATGGATTAACCGCATCATTCCCCGGATTAGCCGCGAAGTCAAAAGGGCGAACGACTGGTTCGACGTGCCGACGGTCAACACCGGTCATGCCCTCCATCTCTCCAAGGTAGTGGCTGACAGTGTTATGACCGTCAATGATTTTCGCGAACTGGAAGACGGGTACATGCCGTCCACCCGGGTGTTGCGCCGTTAGGCCCGAGCCCTGGGCCGGGTCTTTGTACGGTTGCCAGTTTTTCACTAAACCGCCGGCACTCCCCCCCCCCCTTGTACATAGTTTTAATTCCGGGGTGATTCCCACCAAGTAATTTGTGAGTCCAATTCCCGGCCTGTGATTAGGACACTTAATTTCCGGGTTGGTTCCGCCAAGTGATTCTGCCGATCCAATTCCCGGCCAGTGATTAGTACACCTAAGTTTATATATCCAAGAGGAGCAGCCACACATTCTGCCGGAGCTCCAGACAACAGGATTGTTCCCATGGGAGTAACGGAGTAGCGGGTTCAACAGACTGTTTCTTTTCCTTATCGTCCGTTGCCGGGCGGCGCCCCTCCTCGTCCCCTCGCCTGCTGTTGGAGCGCCTTCCTCGTCGAGACGGTCCAGCGCCCCGACCTCTCCGAGCCCGGGTAAGTTCAGTCTTCCTTCTACTGTTTGTGGCATGTTAGGTAGGCTACTAACCCGTAGGATTTTAAGGAGATTGTTGGTTAGGAGTTAGTCAGCAGTTCTCTCAGCTCGCCTTCACGTGGTTGAATTCCGGAAGCTGACGTCATTCCCGGAACTAGAAACTGTGTTTCGCTGGTGATTTTTGTAACGGGTAGCGTTGGCGGCCACCTGGTGTTTACTTTTGGTTCCAAGATGGTGGACGCGGGCTGAGAGCTAGGACCTTGTGTACCAAACCTATTATCTTTTCCAGGTCCTGCGGTATGTTAGGGTGATGTAAATGAAGCAATGTGACACGGTTGGCACTGAAAAGCGTCAGGCTATATGATTTTAGTGGGAGGGATTGTTTAGGCGAACATGATCAAGCATTTTACCTTGCGCGTGGTTGGGCGATAATAGAAGGTTTTCCTGACTAGAGGTTTGTTGACATTACCGATCTAAGTAGGCTTTTTGGAGTGTGGGTGATTTGTACCGTATTGGTATTATGGTATTTTTTGATACTATTAACTGTTGGGGACTGACACTGCACAGGTGGATTCAGGTATGGGTGACCAGGGATTCCGGTCTGAGTTGTACAACACTAGATTTGCTGTAACAGAATTCTTTGTTTAGTCGTTCTCCGTACAGGACATTAATGTAAATGTCTACATTGGAAACAATTCACATGGGGCGCCCTAGGGAATAAGCACTTCCTAGGGTGTTCACCCTGGTAAGTTTAGAGTAACTGTAGGTGACCAAGTATTTTGGTCCAGATTGCCCAGCATTAGATTGGCTGTGACAGAATTCTTTGATGAGTTGTCCCCCTTACAGAGTACTGGAAAGATTGCCGTGTCGGCCACGTGAGGCGACACCACAGGTGGAGCCGTCCAACAAGCTGTTGGCGACTCCAAGGTAAGTTTGAGAGGGAGTGGCAAGAGCCACCAATACCCGTCCCATATTGAGTCTAACGACAAGACTTCGTCAGTGTCATGGTGTTAGAATAAGTTTTATAGTGAGTATTATTGTGTTGGGTTGTCCAGATGAGGAGACAATACTACTGCAAGGAAACCAGAACGAAGCCTTCAAGACACTGAATGAGCTCCCAGACAGAGATTCGGTGTTGTCGTTGTCAAGAAAGGAATGGTGTTCTCGTTAAAGAAAACTAGAAAGGCACCAAAATCCACAGCAAAGATTACCAAACATCCCAAACAGCGATATATTTGCGAGTTAGGTGGGAACAGTTACACACATCGTTCTGGGCTCAATTGCCATGAAAATGTGCATTTTCAGGATCTCACGAGTGTCCGAAATGTGATGCAAAACTCACACGTTTGGACTCTCTTACAGACCACATGAGGGGATAAGAATAATGATAGGAACTGGGTCTATTGTGGTTTACTTAAGAAGCTACTTTGGTTTTCCAAGAGTCAATACTCTTGACAACACACTTTATGTACATTGTCATAGAATAATTTTCCAATACACTCCAAGGGTTTATATGTAAACAAGTTAACACCCCCCCCAAGGGTGACAACTGTTCTAACATATCTGACTTCATTTTTGTGAAGTGCAACTTCAACCAGAGTTTGTTCTCATTGAATGGTTATGTTAAGACAAAATCCCTTCCCCCCTTTGTCAGTTACAGGTGGTAGCCCGGCGTTCACCCCCTATATTCAATCTGGGGTTTGAAGACCGAGTTCCACTTTATATTGGGTAGTGGCGCCCTCTTAACGAGATAAACAGGTGCGCCCCTAACTCCAAACGGTTCACTGAATAGATATTATACCTATGTTAACAGTAACACCTTACTGTCTACCCTATACTCTACCTTACATGGGGAAAACCAACATGACAAGCGGTGGGGGTAGCGTTTCATTCCGTAAAAGTATAAATGTCATTAAAGGACATTAAGTATTAACCATACAAAGGAGGGCGAGATTATTCGTTACTTGAAAAGTTATCACTAGAGGGTCGGGTCTCAGATTCAGGTTCATTTCTGATCTGATTCCCGGTCCTCATTAGTTACACGTGGTTTGTCGGTACCCCCCATCCATAGAACCAGAATGGGCAGCACCGAGTTTCCCATTGTTATAGTCGGGAGCAGACTGCATATATTTTTTTTTTTTTTTTTTTAATATGCAGCCTACACCCCCTTTAAATTATAGAGATGTGTAAATGCATCTCCTCAGATCACTCACTTCCAGACAGCACCTAGTAAGTCGGGCCTTTACCGAAGTACAGTACAAGGTTAAACCCGTCCTTTGTTCAGGTCTATGCCCGTTTTTCTTGTGGAGAGTCAAGACTACTCCTGAAAAGACTCCGCCCCCAGCTTATCCTAACTATGCGCACGCGGGGCAGGAATATGTTAGTACTAAAGACAACTTTAGGATTTTAGTTTCTTTCTAATAGACTGGGTAGACTATTAGCTATGGGTGTCAACTAAGTTTTTGCAGCCGTTCGTTAGGGAATTAGTAGACCGTGTCCCCCCTCTTCAGCTCAACTGTTGAGCGGAGACCCGGTTACTTTTTTAGCGCCACGACGGCGGTCAAGACTAGTATTTCATTTTTTTTTTTTTTTTCTCGACGGCGGTCAGCTCTGAAGCCGCACGTCTTCTTTATTAATTTTAATTATTTCTAATTTACCCGGGTCGAAACTTGACTTCTTGCCGTTTTGCCTCAGACCCGGTTAAAACTGGTCTAAACATGCCTAAATAACTTAGTCTTGTACCTTTGGGCAGTTGTTCATTATTTTCTTTCTTTTTGATACTGTTCTCGTTGGATCCTGACTTTTTTATGGTAAAGTCAGGATCCCTCGACTTAAGACATACGATGATCCGGCGGCCATTTACACATAACCAAGACGATGGGGCTATTAATAAGGACAGCACCTCGCTCCACCGCCTTGTGGGTTTTCGCTACGGCTTCTCCCGCCCCAGGGATGGCTTGTCCAGTCTGAGGGAGTCGCGATATGGTAAGAGAGAGAGCCGAGCACCCTGTGAATGTCACCAGTTCGCCGTTGTCCCGTAACTACCTTTCCTTGTGACCTCCGTTATAATTTCTGAATATAGCACGTCTTGGTAGGAATTGTACACATCCTTGCCCGTCGTAGCGTGCCCATACCAGAAGCAAACGAGCCACGTATAAGGTACTCTCGTGTGCTGTCACGGAGCGTTCCCCCTGAGAATGTTACTAACTATTCTGCGTTCATATGTTCTTATCACAACTTGCCCAGAATTCCCTGAGGAAGGGCTCTTAGTTAAATAAATATTGGGTTGCTTTATATATATTAGGTTTTTAGGTAAATTTCTTTCTATTCGTCGATTTTTTTTGTGATGAAGAGACCGCTGTCAGGAGCCAATCCACCCGGGGCATAGTGACTGCCATGGTCGGGCGTCCACCCCAGTGCCCTTCGCAGCGTCAGTGACGCGTAACCCCAACGTCCTGCCTCCTGTCAGGCACCACTGACACCAGGCATGTGGGCAGGCTCCCGCTGCTTGTGCAGCCCCCTCATCTTTTGAGAAGATTATATATGTAAGCATGCTGAAGAATAGACAGTGGCGTTCCCCAAGTGACTCCTGTACTGCAGCCCGATCCTAGCGGTAACAACAGCACAGGGGTCAGGTGTAGATGGTACTTGCTTGGGGAAGTTCACTTCGCTCGTTGGGAGCATTGGTCCCGTTGAGCGCTTCTAGTTTTTATACAGAATTTCGAGTATCCTCTTTTTTTTTTTTAAATGCTAAAATTTCGCGACACTAGGATCGGTTCCAAATGGTTCCCTACTTTAAAAGAGTTGCCAAATCGATAACAATGAGAGTGTTGAGCTAGGCTACCGGGCATGGGACACTCGACTTGAGAGAAATTTAGATAACCCATGGGTCCATAGAGAGACGGTTGGACCAGCCTACCCGACCCAGGTTTCCCTGGTTGGTGAATCCTTATTGATCAGGTTAGTCAACAGAACCCTACCTACCCAAACAGGTATTGCCCAGCGAACTTCCTGTAACATTTCAGTTTTAGTACTCGTACCTTTGTGTTATTAATTCACCAATTTTACCTGTACAGCCCTAGGCCAGGTCTTAACACTCGTTACATTGTCATATGATAACTTCATAAACCGTTCCTGGATCTTTTTCGGATGTCCCTGGCCTTACTGTCTTTCGGGCAGATCCCGTTCCGGTCGCTGTTGAGGTGGGCGTGGTCGATCTAGGAGGAGCGTTAGGCATTGTTCCATGTCCCATCACCGGTTGAGGCCAGTCCGCTCCGACATCGGACCAGCCTGCGTCGATGAGGCGCGGTACTCCCATGGGTACAGGAGTGGCTAGCCCTGAGGAATATCTCAGTAGTCTGGCCCTGGTATTGTATTTTAAATTACTCATCATTAGACGGGCTAGTTTCTTAGATACCCTCAGGGTGTCTGGTAGTGGTACCCTAGATGGATGTTGTCCAGGTCTAGTCGCTGCTCCCATCAGCTGCGCCCCCCAGGTAACTGTCAGAGTATATTTCAGACACAGCTGGGTCACCAGTAGATCCCTAATGAGCACATAACCTTCCGTATAAGTGTGGTCAGAAGGCATGGCCAGTTCACCTAGAAATATTGTTTCTATCATATGTGGATTGGCAAACTGTACGTATAGTCCATCTACAGTCTTCCTTCTAATATATCTCCACTTTCGCCACACGAGGACCACTATGGCGATGACTAGTACTGCCAATAATATAGCAAGTACTGCCACCGCAGTGGGGTTGGCGGTCGTGTCCGGGCATCCAGTTAGTTCCCTTTCACCGCGCAGCAGCTCCTCCGGGTCCGCCGCTTCCAAGGCCATGGCCCGAGGTAAAGTCATGGTTAGTCCGGCCAGGGCAGCCTTGCCTTGGTGGTTCCGCCAGCACTTCCAGAGGATACACCCAATAATGGTTACTGCCACCACTATACAGAAGATTGTGAGGAGGCCAAAGCCGCCCCCAAAGTTACCTATAGAAAACCATGGGGCGTGTTTGTCCACCTCGTAGCGGTCAGTTGCTTTCTTGATGCCTTTAGCCAAGTCTTTCCTGTGTTTTTGGATTCGCTTGGCCAGAGAGGATACAGGTATTCTGACCTTTAGGCTTTCCTCGATTTCCAGTAGCTCTTTCCTAATCGTTTCAGGGATAGGATCTGATTCTAACATAGTGGGTTCATTCTCGGGCCTCGTGAAATTAGCGTTCCATCCTTTCACACGACTCGCTGCTCCCAACAGGTCGTTAGGTGGATACACGACCGTGGTGATCCTGGTGCGTCGGTCACAGTTCCGTAAACTATACGGTATCCATGATCCCTGCGTCTGGAAGGCACAATCGCATTCCACCTGAACTCGCGCATAGTTTTCTATGTTCACCTCCACCGCGGGTTGATTTCTGCAAATCATCTGGCCCCGGGTGTCAGCGCTGACCACAAGCATATCTCCGTCGTCCAGATACACTGCCATTTCTCCAAAGTCTGCTTCCAAAAGATAGTCCAGTTCACATTTCTCTCGTATGGCCATGTCATCGCGTCTCAACAGGGCGGCAGTGCAGGTGTTATCCGTAATCTTTTTCATGTAGGGCAAGTCCTTACAAAGCGTGATGGTCTGCCCATAACAGCCTGACCAACTGCCGCTAGCCAGTGGTACGTAGTACTGACGGGACATGGACATAGCCACACTTTTTGGTAGATTAACAATTTGGAGAGCGTCCTTCTTTTGCCTTCCTCTAACTGGTACTGGCACAGGAAAAGTCAGTACTTCGTAGACTCTAAACAGATGTTCGTCGGCCACAACTGGTACCCTTACATACACGATAAGTTCCTGGGTGGTTTCATTAAATTTAAATGAGGGTTGACTGTTCTCATAATAGAAGGAGGGATCTGAAAACGCTACATGGAACCTGGGATGGATTCCTTTCAGATACCTGTTGACTTCCAGGACCGCTCCGACCATATACTGGCGTGGCACCAAATCCATGGTTAGTTGGCCCCGTGTCAGGTGTTGTACACCTTTCCTGAACACGCGCGTTTGCTCCACTACCAATTGAAGATACACCATTTCGCCTAGTTTGTCTTCCAGAGCTACAGGTATCATGTTCAGGTACAGTTCCATCCAGTCCACCTTATGTTGGACAAGTTTCATTCTCCGGCGAGTGGTATTATGCGCCTTATTTAGTGACCTTAAATTATCCAATAGACCTATCACGACGTGGTTAACCCTTTCTACTGCCTCGTCGTGTTTCTCGTTCATCAGCGCCAGGTCTTCGATCATCTGGTCAGAGGACTCTTGTAACACCTTAATTAGTTCCCTGTTATACTTGACATCAGCTGAAAGCCCCTTGTTCCATGATGTTGGAATAGGAAAGGTCGGCCATCCTGGGTCGTCCAGCATGATGGGGAGTTTCTTCATTCTTTTAATCCTTCCGCCTGAGTCTGATTCTGACCCTTGATTTTGAGGTCGCTGTTGGTTGTTTTTAATTAGCGAGCTTAAGGTTTCATTGAGAATTTCCCTATACCGACCTTTGATCCATCCAATTCACTAGCGACCTGACGTGGTAACATGCTCGGTCGAGAGCGTCTCCTCCCTTTAGGTACCGATGACAGACCTGGCCAAAGGTAGCCTTGATGAAGGAGCGCCTTTGGGGAATAGTGATCAGGAAACCTTGTCGGACGTGAGTAATATCTGCGGTGGACATTAATTTCCCTGGTTTCAGTACCACCCCATATTGTTCCAAGGCTATAACTTCAGCATTAGGGGCTAGCCCTTCACGTGGGCTGGAGTCATTCCGCAACCCCTTAATGCCTCCTATCATGGCGAAAACGAACAGCACCGACCACTTCATTGTCATTGGTTTTAGCGCTAGTTAGTGAGAGTCAAGTTTATAGTTTAACTAAAACATGTTCACAACAAAGTAACCTTCATTCTTCTGCGCACCACTATCATCCATGCGCCAAAGTATGCCCTCCTCTCGGGCCCCCTGGTCCACTTAGTTTGGGACATGCTCATAGAGATTTTGCCCATTGTCATTCACCACTCGCCTGATGATTCCGCTCTCGTCCTTGGTGACCGTGATCCTCAAGCCTCTCATACGTTCGCAGGACGAGGGGCGCATTGCTCTGAGGGGTCTTGGCCTAGTAGGTTCCAGTCCGAAACGGCCCCCGTTGGATCGTACGACGGTTGGCTCGAGGGGTACGGGTTCGGCACCTGCGGTGGGTTTGTCGTTGGGAGTGGGCTCGGCCACAGTGGGCCCCCCGGCTGGCTGGTTGGCGTCCACTGCTGCTGGTTCCATAGCAGTGGTGAGGGATTGGCGCTGCAGCTCGTTGTCAAGCTGCTCAAGTCCAAACAAGCGGGGTCCGCAGGCTGCAAGTGGTGGAGGAGGGGAGCTCCCGCTGGCCCGTTCCCCACCGGTGGGGTTGGCGCGTGTTGAACGGGTGCTACCTCCACTTTTAGTCCTGGAGCGGCGACGGTTAGCTGTTCCCCTCCCGATCGCCTTTCCAGAGTGGGCAGAGGTTGGCCGCCTCGTGTTGTTTGTTGTCTGGTACCTTCCCTGACGCATTTAGAGTTTTGTGTGGTCCTTTGAATGAAAGGAGCTACCTGAGTTTTAATCTCAGCTAACTGTTTGTTCGATTTTGGCACATCCAGTCCCACTGTCCTTCTAATTTCGTCAACAGTCTCAAATAGTTGGAACAGTGGTTGCGTAAGGTCCCAGAACCAGCCGGCCTGGATCTGCACCGGTCGGTTGGCCGCTTCCCCCTTCTGAACCGGCTTGGCCAACGCCGTTAGCCTTGGCTCGGGCTCCGAGTCACTCACCTCAGATAAATTGTAAAAGTCTTTATCTGCTGTCTTCTTTTTGGCTGGAACCGATTTAGCGGACCTCTTGGCTCCGCCTGCGGTCGTTCTGGTGGGCCGCCGGGCTGGTGTCCTTGGTTTCTTCCGGGCAATCCCGGCGTCGGTTGAGTCCGGACGGACACCGCCCCGGCCCGGCCAACTCCACCGCCTAAGGGTCTGAGCCGGTCGTTTCTTAGTACTCTCCTTCTCGACTGCCTTTTCTTTCATTTGGTGAAATCCTAAAAGAATGGCCCAACGAACATTCCCTTGGTAGGTAGCGCCCTCTGGTGGGGGCGGCTAATCCGTTTCCTTCTCAGGGGGACGATGATCCTTCCCTCCGTGTCCGCAGGGAAAGTAGTGGTTCCCTTTGGATTGCTATGTGGCCGGAGGGCTAGGCAGTTCCCCATGAGTCGGTGGATCAGTGTCCAAGCTAAGTTCTCTTTCCGCTCCTTCCAGGAGAAGTCGAAAGTTGAACAATTTCTATCTCCAACTTTCGTTCAGAGATAGAATCAATGTCTATCTCCGTTTCCTCCCGGGCTGGGTTATGCGTACAATCACCTGCAGCAGAGGTGACCGCCTAGGAGCAGAGTTGCGGACCGACTGGTGGATCGGCGCGGATGCCACGAAATTATAACCGATCCGCTTGTCCATGCCGTCTCCATATTTGGAGCTGTATCTTGTTTCAGGTGGGGGGAACGCTTGCATCCGGTCCCAGGAGATGACGCCAAACCACTGGCATCTCTCTTGGTGTGCGCACCCTCCCTTTCTGCCACGCCCCTGGGCGCGGCGAGGTGGCCGTGAGGTAGGCCACCTGTTCCATTAGCGTTGATGCTAACGGTGCCGCTCCGCCGAACCTTTATTTTCACAGGGCGGCAAGATTTCCTGTATTAATCATCCATGTCGTCGCTTTCCCGGCCGTTGAACAGAGCGGCGTAGTTAGGCCGACGGTTCCGACGCAGGTTATAGCCACCTTTCGTCGGGACATGGTCCTCTTCTGTTTTTTCTGGGCTCTGTTCCGATGTATCCGAGATCGGTACATCACCGCAGGGCAGTTTTATGGGCTTGTTGTTGCCTGGAGGGGATCTCCCTTCCAACGGCTGGCTTTTGCCCCTTCGTTTAGCTCGTTTGCGTTTCCTCTGTCCATTAGCGCCAGCTGTTCCCCGTTCACAGGCGGCTTTATTAGGAACAAAGGATAAGTTTGGTGACAGCGCGGTGTCCGCACTGGCGCCCTGACCATCAGTGATTTGCCCATCCGTTTCTGCTAAATCAGTGGGACTTGGACCAGGTTTTTGTGTAGGTACCTTCCTGGCCATAGGAACTGCATCATGCTCACGGGGACCGGTCGTTCCCGTTGAGTTTTCAGTCTCAGCACCCCTTATTTCGCCATCTTCCTCAGCGATTTCACCCGTCGGAGTGTGATGCAATTCAGGGTTTCGGTCAGGATCTGCCCCTTTTGAGTTAGTGATTTTCGCTTCTCTCACCATTTTGGGAATGTTATGAGGGACGGCGGGAGACCAAGGCCCATGTGCAGGTTTGAGTTTCGAAATGTTTACTAGATGTGGTACCTGTTTCCCAGTTTTTAAGGACACTAGTCTAACAAGATGGTCCCCTTTTGTTTCAATTACCCTGAATGGCCCAGTATACCTGTTTGAGAACTTAGACGCTTTATTCTCGCTAGCTAAAGGGTCGTACATGTATACCATATCACCCTCATACATTTGAGTAGGCCGTGCCCGTTCATCGATTCGCAACCTCAGATCTTTTTCATAGTTTTGAACTACCCTTTCTGCCATATTCCTAAACATAGCAATATTATCCTTGGTTTGCATGAAGAACTCACAGTCGTTCAGCGTTTCAGGAATTGTTCCCTGCTCAGGCATTCCCATGCTAATTGGATCTCTGCCAAACAGCAAGGTATGCGGGCTGTATCCCGACCGTACACTGATCGTGGATCTAACTGTCCATAATGCAATGGGAAGTAGATCGATCCAGTTACAGTGGTCGTCAGGGATATAATAAGCAATCAGGTTTTCAATGGTTTTATGTAGTCTTTCTACCCGAGCGTTGCCAGTCGGCATTCGCCCGGTAGTGAATGTTTGTTTGCACGCTAGTCGGGTAGTAATCTCCCGGAACAGTCCTGATAGGAAGGCCGCCCCCCGGTCCGTGTGCAGACGGTTTACCCGCCCATACTGACACACTATCCCGGTTAGGAAGCAGTTGGCCGCGGTTTGCGCAGTGGAGTCTTTAGTGGTGAAAGCCTCCGGCCAACCTGTTAGTAGGTCTATGAAGGTCATGATATATTTTGACCCATCCCTAGCCCTCTTTAGTGGCCCGATAAAATCACACTGTACCACCTCAAAGGGCCGAGTCGGCCTTTCCCAAGACTTAGCCAAAGCCTTGAAATGTGGGGCCCGCCTCCTCAGAGAGCAGGTCTCACAAGCTTTCACATAGTCCACTATGTCGGCGTTCATGTTTCGCCAATAGAATTTATCAGAGATTTTGGTAGTAAGGTTACTGATCCCGACATGTCCCCCAGCCAAGATGTCATTATGTAATAGTCTCAGGACTTTGGGAATTAACCTACCTGGAACTATCATGCGGGGTTTTAGTCTGACCAGTTGGTCTTGGTGTTTGTTATACCTTTTGACGTTGAACCTACAGAGCACCCCCGGTGCTACCATTCCCACAAAATCGGCTTGGTCCATTATTCGCCTAGCTTCAAGGGGATCTGTTGGTAGGTCTCCGTCCTGAAGGTAGTCTATCAATTGCGCGCACTCTGCATCTTGGAGTTGCGCGTTTATTACCGTAGCCACAGAAAGCTCTTCATCCTGAACCTCGGCCTCAAATAACTCACATCCCACAGCGGGCTCATATTCTTCACCTGGGACATGTTCATGATAGACTCTAGACAAATAGTCCGGTAGAAAATGAGTCGCTCCTGGCTCATATATGATTTCAAAATCAAAATCTGATAGCGCTAAAGCCCACCGTCTCAGCCGGGCTGACGGGGCTTTGTAGGCACTTTGTAGCAGGGGGATCAACGGTTTGTGATCAGTCACTATTGTGATCTTAGCTCCCTGCAACATGTCCTCATAGTTCTTAATGCCTTTAATTACTGCCAGAGCCTCTTTTTCTGTTACCGAATAATTTAATTCGGCGTCACGGAGGGTACACCCCCAGAAAGCAACCGGACGGTAGATTTCATCTAGTTTATGACAAACCGCTGCACCGCACGCGGCGTCTGATGCATCAGTTAGTAGATAGAAATGCCCTCCTATATCTGGATGAATTAGTAAGGGCGGCGAGGTCAGCAGTTTCTTTAACTGTTGAAACGCTTCCTCGCAGGCCTCTGTCCACTCGAAATAGACTTCTTTCTTTAACAGCCGGTTTAACGGTTTGGCTAAATCAGCAAAATTTGGGACAAACTGACGGTAGTAGTTACACAGTCCCAGAAAGGATTTAATAGTTTTCACATTATGTGGACGGTTAAAGGCTGTAATCTTTTCTGTGGTTACCCTTTGTGTAGCCACTCCTTCCGCGTTTACTACGTGGCCGAGGAAATTGATTTCACTGCGGCACCACTCACACTTTGACGGTTTCAGTTTGAGATTAGCTCTCGCCAAAGCTTGGAGAACCACCTCAACGCTCGCCAGGTGTTCTTCAAATGTAGTGTCGTAGACGATTACGTCGTCTAAATATGCTAAGCATGTTCTAGGAATCAATCCCTTTAGCGCAATGGCCATCACCTTGGTAAACTGCCAAGGCGCGCCAACCAAGCCGAACGGTACACGCTTATACTGATATACACCCATTGGGGTTTCAAAGGCAGTATATTTTCTACTGTCTTCTTCGATTACACACTGATGATAGCCGCTCAACAGATCTAAAGCTGTCCACATAGTGGGTTTCTTGTAAGCCATATATAAGAAAAGTGATCGCGCTGTAGGCATTGGGAATTTATCTTTGAAAGTGACCTGATTAAGCATGCGAAAGTCTGTACAGAGCCTAGGTTTGCCGTCTTTCTTCTGCACTACCACCAGCGGACTTCGCCAAGCCGATTCGCTGGGCTCTATGACACCTATATCTATGAGTTGCCTAACCTGTTCATCGATGATGTCCATTTTCTGTGGAGAGTATCGGTACGGTCTAGAACTTATTACTCCCTGCGACTCATCCACAATGATTCTCATCGGCGCTATTTCACAGTGACCTAACTCTTCCATTGAGAACGCTAGTGCATTCCTGTTGTTATTAAGCATTTGTCTAAACCTTACCTGTTGTTCTTCGTTTAAGCACGACTCGGTTAGATCTATTTTACTCACATTTTCATCCATTTTACCTCGGGATTTCTCCTCAGAGGTTTGGCTTTCCATTTGCACTGCGTCTTTCATTACTTCTACAGAAATCCTACAGATGGACATTGGGGTTTCTGTTTTAGTTAGATAACACAAGTCTAGGAACTCTTCTATCTGATCTTGGTTTACCTCAGGCACTGCGCATTCTTCTGCAAAAGCTAACACTTCCTGTGGAGTGATTTCTTGCATTTCATCTAGCGGATTCATGACTTTGATCCACCACTGACTTCCCACCGTATTCACGCACCCCTCCACTAGGACCGGGGCAGTGACTGCTGGTGCGCAGTAAGCTACTGGTGAGTCTAATCCCAGCGGCTCTCGGGTGGTAACCGGTATGATGCATTCATTTCCCGGTGGAATTTTCACTGTTTCTTTGCTGACTATAGGGTTTCCACAAAACACTTCTATCTTTGCGCCTGGTAGAGATAAATCTGATCGAAGCACTGTTAATAAGTTCCTACCGATTACTATTAGGTGGCATAGATCGTCCACTATGTTGAAATCATAGCAGACCACCGATCCCTGGATTGAAAACTTACATCTAATTTGTTCTAGTATTACATGAGACGAGTTGTCTGCCAGACTGATGTTTCCCTTCGATACCTTCCATTCATCTAAAATGCATTGTTTAGGGATCTGCTGTTTACAATGGGTGGACATGAAGCAATCGCTCGCTCCTGTGTCTACTAAAGATCTAACCTCCTTCTGATCATTAAATCTTATCGTTAAGAAAAATGCTTCGTCTCCTATCTCTCTCCTAGCCGGTCCGTCCACTGCGCCTAATTCTATCGTGGAATGAACGGACCCCTCCTCTAGTTTCCCTGACTCTTTTGTTCTGTGCCACTGGCTTTACTATCTTTGTACATCCGCGGGGTTTTTTCCCTCAACCTATTCTTTAGCCACAAGCACGCTTCTGTAGAGTGACCATGTTGTTGGTGAATGATACAAAACTTACTTTCATCGAAAGGCAACCTGGGTCTCTCCACTTTCTGCTGAGTTGGCGGATTCTTTCCTTTGTCTGCCTCTCTGTTCGGGGCATTATTAGATTTAGCCTTCTGATCTGGATTCCTTTCACCTTTCTGATTTTCGTATCGATCTTTTCTTTCATAACCCTGCTGTTTATAGTTACCACTACTCTGGGGAGCTCCGCTTTGCCCGGGTTTTGGTTTCTGAAACCATGGAGCGGCCTCCAGTCGGGCCAGCACCACTCCAAACCGTTCGGAGATGGAGTTTAGGGCCGCGGTCTCCTCTGATTCTTGGCTTCCAGCCAGTTCGCTCACTGCATTGGATATTTTAGTTCCCCCTTTGCCTTTGTCCAACGACTCTAGTCTCGTTGCACAATCCACCGCTTCGGCGAACGACTTAGGGTCCAATATAGCTACTTGTCTGGCCACACCCTGTTTTAATCCCTCTAAAAACACAGCTAACATCATACTTTCGCTTGCTTCTGCTTTAACCTGTTTTTGTTTCAGGATACCTGCAAATTCGATCACGCTCTGGTCTTTTCCTTGTTTAAGGCCACAGAACTCTGCGTGTTTCTGCCACTTAGCTCTTCGATCGCCGAAGATCTTTGTCATTTGAGTTTCTAATTTCTCAAATGTATTTTTCTCGCTTTCAGCTAAGGCTCCTGCCCAGTCATCTGCCCGTCCCTTCAGGCCTAATAGCGCCATATTCAGGAGATGGGCGTCCGACCAATCATAGATAGCTTTCAGTCGCTTCAGTTCCCTGAAATACTTTTCTATCTGCTCATCCTCCTTCCCACTAAACCATGGTAATCTAATATTTGGTCCCCTTTGATGACCATTGTGGGACGTTTCCCGCACTGGCGGGGGTACTTGGCCCCATGCCATTCTTAGCTGTGGAAAAAGATCCCAGATATTTGGCTGGTTCGGCGGGTTTGGAGGATTGTTCTGACCTGGTGGGCCCGGCGGACCTGGCGGTCCCGGTGGGCCGGGCGGTGGAGGATTCGGCGGATTCGGGGGGTTGTTCTGACCTGGCGGTCCCGGTGGACCGGGCGGTGGAGGATTCGGCGGATTCGGGGGGTTGTTCTGGCCTTGTGGGCCCGGCGGGTTGGGTTGATTCGGAGGGGGATTATTAAGAAGGTTTTGAGGAGGGTTGTTGAGTTGGTTTTGAAGTTGGTTATTAAGAAGGTTTTGAGGAGGGTTGTTGAGAAGGTTTTGAGGAGGGTTAGGCCCTTGTGGGTTGGCCTGATTATCCTGGCCTCCCTGAACCTGCTGATTAAGAGGAGGAATAAGTCCTTGAGGGTTGGCCTGATCGTTCTGGCCCCCTTGAACTTGTTGATTAAGGGGAGGGTTAGCCCCCTGAGGGTTGGCCTGAATATCTTGGCCTCCTTGGGCCTGTTGACCCTGTTGGTTTCCCCCTCCTCCTTGACCTGCCTGTATAGGGGCTCCCATTGCCTGCCTTATGAAAGGGTACAACATATTTTGTTGTATGGGCCCAAGGTCTATCCCGCCTCCTGCCGGCGCACCTCGGCCCGGCTGCTGGATTAGGATCTGGCCATTCCCATTGTTTTGTTGAGGTCCCCCAGGGTCCATCCCACGGTTAGGATGCCATGCCCCCAGATCTACACCCCCAGCTCCCCCTTCACCGGGTTGCTGGCGTTGATCTCTATCCTCTCTTTCTTCTACTAGATCCATCAAAGGAACGCCTCCTTCCGCCATATTATTTTCGTGGCGGTTTTGTATATCGTGGTCGTCCCACTGTTCTTTCACAGGTATTTCTTCTACACTAATTTCGTCCTCACTTTCTGGTTTAGTTTCCTGATCTATACTTGGAATACTTTCGGCAATAAGTTCGTATGAAGACGAGGTTGATTTATCTCCTCTAGCTAATTTTCTATCAGGACTACCCCCTCTGACATCTGCGGCTGCTTGTTCTGTCTCGCTATTTTCTTCCTCGTACTCGTCCTCGTATTCTTCATACGATTCATGAGTTAGAGTGTTGAAACCTTGTGCTTTAAGCGTTACATTTTCTTCACTATCCTGATCGCTTAGCCTCTCTAAATCTATGTGCTTTTCGGGGCCTGAGTCTGCCCACTGCTTTAATATTTCGGCTGGATCAAAGGCCCGAGCTTCCGCTCTTTTACCAGCTTGGTCTAAGTTCTTTTCTACACCGTAAGTTAATCGATAGGGTTGTAAATTGCCTACTTTCTCGCTATTTCCCTCTGCTTCCCTTCCCGCTCCCCTATCCCCTCCTCCTGTAGTTACAGTGGGATAAGGAATGGACGCCCCCGGGTTGGGGTGAGTCGGTGTTACCAGTGGGTGACTGATAGACTCAAGTCGTTGGGGTAATGGATAGGTGAGAGAGCTTCCATCAGGTAGGATTACCGGATTTTCGGGGCGTTTTCCCCCTGATGGGCTGGAGTTATCCGCGGTGTTTTGTCGTTGTTTTAGGTTTCCTGAAGAAAATAGGTTATCTTCATTGGAAACTTCCTGTTCGCTTTCACCTCCCGCTGCGGGTAGTAAACGATAAGGAACACCTTGGTTACACCACGGATTGTTCACATCGGATTCACAGGTGGAGCGAGAGCTAGTACCAGTTTCGTGGTCCGTAGGTGGTACGTACCCTGGGTTCCAATATTGCTGATATTCTTTGAGACGGTTCTTCCCTTCAACTCGTCCCGAGTGTGTTAGGGTTTCAAGTCCTTCGTCAAGAACCGGCCTATCTTTGGACCCTAGGTGCCAGGGAAATGGTTTACCTTTGCCACGGGTTTGGTAATTTTGTGCACCTTCGGGGCAGAGCTGCTTGGGTCTGGCTGCGACCTCCTGTCTCTGTGCTTCCCCGTCTAAGGGATTACCTACCAGGTGGCGGTTTTCCACATTCCCTGTATATGATGTTGACACATCGTGTCCTGCGGGCCGCAAAGATTGAGGCTTGGGGTTAGAGGAAGCCTCAAAGTCACCGGTGGCTGACATCAAGGATGAGCAAAACGGCACAAGTCATGTTTCGGGTAATCTCCACCAAATGAACTATTGTTAATGTTTGATTTAATACTGCGTAATGTTCGTGTGTATCCAAGTCTTCATGAGTCGTTTATCCAGAATGCCTGAGTAATTCAGACTGCGTTTAAAGTTTGTCCGTCCACTTCCCAATAGTTCAAAAGAAATGAACGATGAGGGAGCTTCTTAATATGAAAGGGTTTTTATTCAATAAACATCTCATCCCGAGTCAAAGCCACCATATGTAAGTCTTCATCAGTCCACCTCCCATCTCCTATCAGCAATCAACCACATTTAGAACACGAGTTGTTCCAACACCTTCTAGACCATTCCAGTGCTCAGTTCTATCACAATCCTATGTCCGAAGTAGTTGGTATAGATATAAACTCCAGTCTGCTACGCAGGAGCCGATATGTTTTACTCCAGGTAGTTCCTTTGCTTAGCTGATGTTCTCACTAAGACTCTACTATGCTAGCTTCTAACTAACTCTTACTAACTGTTCACTAACTGACTGCTCCTGACTTTGCAACACCTTTTATACTAGTTAGCAGGTGGCGCTAGGAGCGTAAAGTCTAGAGTAGACTAGAAGTAGACTTGCTAAGCCTGATCCTTGATGGATTATACAACATGATGAAATATTAAAAGTACTAAGCTATTAGTACAATATGAGTAATTCCAGATGTTGGGATTTGGGTACCCTGGTTGCCGGGGCCGACCGCTAGCACTTAGTGGCCCCTGGTATCGTGTAATCGTTGCATCGGTTTCCGCGCGCTCCAGAGCACACCCTTTCCGCGTTGCAACGGCGTCCGCGCACACAAGCGCACACTAATTTGGACATTCTGTTCCGGCTCACTCGATTTCACGCGACGCGGGGTGTTCCGGTAGAAAACGCCGCGCGGAACATTCTGTACCAGCTCACTCGATTTACAGTGACGCGGGGCGCTCTGGTAGATAACGCCGCGCGCTATCCGCGCTGTTTCCATTACGTGATACCTGGCCCAGTACTCGCCCTCCCGCGAGTGGGCCGGCAACCAGGCTAGGATTTGGGTAGGTATGTTACATTCCGCTAGGGGGAGCAACTGAAAAACATACCGTCTTCCTTAAACAAGGCGGCTCTGTCCCCAGGACTGGGAGGCGAACCCAGGACCGTTCACGTCACACTCCAGGCAGACCCTCTATCCCTACCTTACCACTGGCATGACTCAGTAGACGCCCTCAGTGTGGGTAGGGGAGTCAATATCAATAAAAAATGTCTAACTTGAGAACCAATGCAAATAGAGACAAACTTCAACAAGAAGCAAAAGAGCTACAAAGTTTCGCTCATGCATGAGCGATGGTCGTCCCTCAGTAAACTGAAGGCCGTTCTACTACCTGAAGGCTATGTGTAATATGGGCTATAATAGCTCTGTGGATCATTCTCTCACGGGCCCCGTGGGGTCCGGGTAAGAATAGGCCCTCAGCAGCCCCTGCTGATCGTACGAGGCGACGATAGGGGGGACCCTGCACTGACCAAGTGGTTTTTGGGTTCAATTCCCGGTCAGTGCTTGGTTCACTAAGGGATGAGGTACAGCAAAAATGATCGCTGGGTTTTGATCCCCTGCTGTTTGCCCGCCCTGTCACCTTCATCTAATAGATCGATCACCAAAGACAGAATTCGTCCCAACTGGTTTTCGCCGTGAAAATGACCCTGGCTGTCGGTACGGCGTAAAACACCCAACACTCACTCACTCACTCCTTCTCTCATGGCAAGCTAGTATACAAGGTTAGTAGTAGCCGAATGATCGACTCTCTACTCCTAACTTCGTACACAGCTTGCCGTGATAGAAGGATCCACAGAGCTAGGTTAGGAGTAGAGAGTTGATCATTTGATTTGGCTATAGCTCTGTGGATCCTTCTGTCACGGCAAAGCAGTGTACGAAGGCTCTGAAGCTACCCTTGGGTTTTTGAGTAGACCCCATAAACAATTAATCATACGAAATTGATATTTCATGGTAAACATATTTGCATTGCTTTTTCATACAATGAATATCTTATTTACGTTCCTACCTCACGGAAAACATCAGATGGTGCATTTGATGCTCATTTGAGAGACATTTGCGTTGAAAGTTTGATGTTCTGACAGTCGTAACGGGTATGGCGGGCAACGTCTTTGACGTTTTCCTTGATCTCGGACGTGTGAGAACTAAATCAAATGTTTCTTTTTCAAGTTTATGCCTATTCATTAGTAATTTTATGTTGTTACATAAGACATAAGTACCTCGAAAATTAAAAAGATTGCATTCTTTTTTGTTTTTATTAGTTGACATAAGTATGCGCATGCGCATTGGTGCATTAATGGCGACGTCCTGGGTCAATTTTAGGTGAAATACCCACTAAAAGTGTCATTTTCTTTTTATATTTGACAGCCACACGAAAGAAAGTAGTGCCTAAACGGAAAGACCATATGTATTTATCTAGGTATATATTTAGATTTTCCCAAACTGGTGGTCTAACAAATTTATCAATGATTTTATTCTCAGCATTATAGATAGCTTTTCGACTCTCATACGAGGTAAGGAGTAGAGAGTCGATCATTCGGCTAATTTGGCTAGGGCTATAGGTGCTGACCACCACAACTCCTGCTGTCACACACAGCTCAGGTATACTTTTTATATTTTTGGAACAATAATTATTCAAACCAATAATTTGGGAAATTTGTCCAACTGTCCGAAAATAGGTGTATGCCCGAAAATTGGTGAACCCCCGTAAGTGAGTTGACAAGATTCAAGAGTAAAGTCTGAAGTCAAGAGAAGAGGCTTCTTCTTGGTTCGGAATTGCTCGTATTGCATGATTAAGAGACAATTTACAGGCATGATTTATCTCTGTGCAGCATCAATAACATGAATTTTATTTAATCCAAAACTTACCTTCTCTATAATATGCTTCAAGTTCTTGCAAAATCTGTAAACACTTTGATTTTCCTGATGAATGCGACTTTCAAAACTTTCCGCCATTTTCACACGTCCCGGATTTCGCTGGTTCGTCCAGGTGACAATAAAGGCTAATAACAAAAACACCGGCATCAGCGGAGGATTTTTACGACATTTTATTTGTTAGTTCTATGTTAATATATTTTAAAATATCATAGATATCATACTGAAGTAAGTATTTAGTATTGTTCATGTAATTCTTTTGGGGAATAAAATGTCTAGGAAACATAAACAACTTTGCAGCAACCGTTGAGATACGTCCTTGACCTTGGCCAGTGACCCCTGACCCGACATTTCAGACATGGCGTCCCTTGGCAGACTACTGACCCGACGAAGTAAGTACTTTACGTCCTGTCATTACATTCAGAGCATGGTTTAAGATTTTTCTTTACAGCGAAAAGGCCAGTAACGTAAAGTTCCACATTGACTGGGTTCTAAATGATTCTACGGCAGTGTTAGAACAGCATTAGAGTTTGGAGGTTCCCCTCCCACTACGGAGGCAGAGCCTGGCAAAAGCTAAACAAAACATGTCGAGGTCCACGTTTGATTACAAAACAGACACTCGCCCATTTATTGATGCGTTCCTCAACGTGACAGACTCTTATACTATTAGGCATTTTACTCTGCATATAACCGTCTTTATTACTATCATTTAGGTCTCCCGAGACGGAGTTGAAATGTTTGAACTGATATGATGTTGAGAGTGGTACATTTATTTTTAAAGGAAAGTGGTTGCGTAAGCCATACCTTTTGCTATGCCTATGGCACCTGTTAATATGTGTTATATGTGTGATAATGATTACGATTTATTAGGCACACGTGAATGAGCCTTAATTTTTGTGCCATGACATTTGGTTCACGTCTCTTTTAATGATGAAACAAACATCGATTTCTTGATTTGGTCCTAGATCATCTATGAGTATGATACTATGAAAAGAAAACCAGGAAAACAAAAGTTTTTTTTCTTTTTCACTTCGGTTATTAATTACGCTTGCTCGCTTTTAAATTCAAGTTATATGCCCTATGTGTGGTAGAAAGGAAATATTTTTTCACTTTTTATTCTTTAAGTTTAGGTCGTAGCTTTTGGTAACGACTTAAAAGTCCAAGAAATAACTTCACCAAATTATCACATTTCATGCAGCTTGCTAGTTTTGCTAATAACTGAGTCTGAGCTTGGGTAGCACCAAGAAAGAAGGTTTTCGAATTTAGAATGAAAAGCTTTGCTAGTTATCCTCCACAAAATAAATACATATCGAATAGTTAAAGATAAAATATAAACTTTTAAGTTTTATAAATGTAATTATGTCATATAATATACCCTTACTAGTGAATATGCAATAACAATAAAATCGAATGAAGCCACCCTACGGCCACGATTTTGTCTAACCTTAAATGATGATTAGGCCTCTATGTCTGGACGTTTTGTAAATCAAGAAATTAGGTTAAACTTAACGTTATTACTGTTTGCAGCTGGGTCGATTCTTCGTCTCACACAGCTTGCTCCAAGATGCTACTCAACGGAAGTTCCCAAAATTACCACACATTACACAATTGTTCCACGAGAAACAGATCCAAGATGGGAAGGTAAGAGCCATCTCTTATCTTCAGCGGACATAATGAACAAGTGTGGGGGTTTACTTTAAAAATTGTCATATGAAGGTCTTAAATAAACTGAAAGTCCATTTACCAGTAGTCTGTTGTGCTCATCATAATCATAGTGTTCTTAATGATCTCGTAAAAGTAAGTGGTTATCGTAAAAGTAAGTGGTTAACTTCTAATATCATATCAGTTGATATGTATATATGTTAGGGTAGAGTTCTCCCCATCTAGGTAGTTCAGATCTAAATGAAGACACTCGTTTGCAGAGGTACAATGTATTTTATTGTGTATCAAGTCCATAAATGCTGAAGAGTACAATTTTCGCTATGTACATAGCTGGTCTGATGAACACTGCTAGTAAACCAACATTGTAATCGGACAAACATGAAGTCATTTTTTTGTCCATTTGGCTTGCCAAGGAGTGGAGATGGAACGTTACACAGACGAAGCCGATGTTGTGATTGTCGGAGGAGGACCATCTGGACTTGCCGCAGCCTGTCGCCTAAAGCAACTTGCCAATGAACAAGAAAAAGAAGTACGGGTTTGTGTCGTGGAAAAGGCGCCAGAAGTTGGTGAGTCTCAATTGAAATTATGTAATGGAATATTATTATCTCTTTTCAGTATTGTCGTGACAGTCTTGAATAAATTCATTGCTAGTGGAAAAGTGAAGTGTGTGTGCTTCTTTACACGTTTGGGACAAAAGCAAGACTATTTTGGTTCATTAAATACGAAAATTAGACTTATACAAAATGCAAATAACTTCCTATAAACTTAGCTGGGGCAATCTGACGCTTTTCCTTCTTATCTACTGTCAAAGAAATCACGTTTATCTATCGTTAATATTTACTTACTTATGTATACCTTTTACAGGACGTCATATATTATCGGGAGCATGTTTAGAAGCAGGACCATTATTAGAACTGTTCCCAGATGCTATGGAAAAAGGGGTGTGTACAAGTATTTAATTCTTTTCAATCGATGTCTTTTTATGGCCTTACTGGTTCATGTAGTATAATCAGATTAATTTTAGTATCCCGCATATGTCACTCACGATCGTCTGTCTGTAAGTAGACTAATTGTTGGTATATGTAACCCGCATGAAAGGAAGAACAATCATAGCACCGAGAAGGGTAATAAATAGTTTTTGTTATATGTAGGTGGAATGCGGGTTTAAGCGCTGCTGGTAGTGTGGGCATTTTAAGCAATGTAAGCCTGTGGTCTTATATCTATTATGGTAACCTAGACAATATATTTTTTTTTAATTTCAAACAATTTATTTGAGAGGGACGAATAATTTTGATCTTAACAGAAGAATTAATCTTCATTTTAACAATTTAACGAATGTTTTGCTTGATAGAGTTAACTTGAATCATTTAAAATTAAGTTTGGAATTAAATATGTATGTTTAAAGCATGCAGCCCAATATATAATTAATACAATTCTTTTTTTCAGGCACCGTTGCATACGCCAGTGACAGAAGACAAATTTTCCCTCCTCACGAAGAATTCGAGAATACCTGTCCCGATTTTTAAAGGTAACTGCAGAAAGTGTTTTTGCACAACAGTAAAGTTAAACATTCCGATGACATAATTCTTCCATTGATAAAATCCTATCGTTTATGTTATTACAGTTTACTGTCCAGTCTTTGAATTCCCCTAACAAATTCTCGATATTTTTTTTCAGGCATGCCAATGTATAATCACGGGAACTATATTGTGCGTCTTGGAAATGTCACAGCATGGTTGGGCGAGCAAGCAGAAGAACTTGGAGTAGAAATCTACCCTGGTTATGCTGGAAGTGAGGTTAGTTATTTCATAGTTGACGTGTAATATTGCAGGGAGAGTGTAGATCCTTTGGTGCTCGGAGTGTACGAGAGGAATCTATAAAATTCAATTAGTCATAAAAAGGGTCATCTACGAGCACATATTTTTAAACAAACGAGGTATTGTCCAGATTAGCAATTTTAATGAACGAATATATTTCAATACTGTTAAATTCTAGCTTCACCATGATTTTTGCATTTTCTTTGTAGATCCTTTATCATGAAGATGGCAGTGTTAAGGGCGTAGCTACGAATGATGTCGGAATTCAAAAGGATGGTGCACCAAAAGTAAGTGATAGGGTATATAACTTTATAAGGAGAACTCTTTAATATAATTGAAATGAATTTCACGATAACCAAATAATTATGTTTTACCCTAAAAAGTAGATCTGGCTTAAAAAAAACAAGAAGACAGAATCAAGACTAGTGTATTTTGTTTTATAGGACTCATTTGAGCGAGGAATGGAACTTCATGCAAAGATGACGATATTTGCCGAGGGTTGCCACGGCCATCTAACTAAACAGGTCAAAAGGAATTTCAACTTGAGTGAAGGCAAGGAGACGATGAGTTATGGAATCGGACTGAAGGAGATTTGGGAGGTCGACCCAGCGAAACACCATCCTGGCCGTGTAGAGCATACTGTAGGGTGGCCAATGGTAATGTTCGATTTCAAAATCCAAAAGTACATTGCTGATATAACATTACGTTTTGTTAATCAATAAAGAACAGAACTAGATAGGAATAGTAAGGCTGTATTTCTAGAAAAGTGAGTATCAGAAATTGTATTTGCATTTAAATTTGAATTTCCGTAAGACATTTTGTTGCGTCTGAATCTAAAAACTATTTTTAATTTTGTCTAAATGTTACGTATGTTTTTCAAACATATAGGATAGGAATACGTATGGTGGCTCCTTCATCTATCACTTGGGAGAAGGCGACGCTCCCCTAGTAGCTGTAGGTTTTGTGGTAAGTAAATTTTCGAGGGAGGTTGTGGGATTTATCCCTGGCCAAGTCACACCAAAGACTAACAGTAACAATGACAGTGCTTCCCTGGCACTCGCTGTGAAGTAAGAACCATGAAACATGATTGGTTGGCCTGGTGTCAGTATAATGTGACTGGATGGGGTATCATTAGTCCGCGAGGCCCTGACTGTCAGTTCCCACCGTAGTGTAGACGGAGGGCAGGGTTTCTCAGTCTAGAGTATCATGTGGACCTATGACATATATATTTGTGTGAGCGTAAAGCCCCGTACCCACTACCGGTAGGCGATTTTACTGGCGACAGGGGACAAGCAACTGGCAGAATAGCTGGTAAAATCGTTACCTATTCAGATCACCTGTTAGAATGTAACATTCAATATTACATACTAACAGGTGATCTGAATAGGTAACGATTTTACCAGCTATTCTGCCAGTTGCCTGTCCCCAGTTGCCGGTAAAATGGGGCTTTACTGTTCAATATTGAACCAAAACGTAGTATAAAGCTACTATGCAAAAGTATTGATTTTCTCTATTTGATTATTATCACGTAACCCCATAAAACCTGATAATCTAACTGACAATTTATTTCCTTGTTAGTGTAAATTTGCGTGTGTGTCATAAAATTAGCTACTTGTACTTTCAATCATTGTACTCCAGTATCCATAATTAAGTAAGCTTTAGATTTCTGAATTATATTTGTTGATATCTTTAACTTCCAGGTGGCGTTAGATTACCAGAACCCCTACCTGAGCCCCTTCCAGGAGTTCCAGCGCTACAAGCACCACCCGTACATTGCAGACTTACTCCAGGGAGGTAAGAGGATTGGGTACGGTGCTCGGGCACTCAACGAAGGCGGAGTTCAGGTTAGCTACAATCTCAATATGATTATTTACATAATAATTAAAATAAACACATACAAATGTTACTGCTCTTTTCTTAAACAACTTTTATCATACAGAACTTATCGTCAAACTACAATAGTCTGGTCTCCCAGTCCACTCAGTGCTGAGTATTGGTACGATCATAGTTGTAAGGAAGTTTAACAAATAATTACCAAAAGATAGATGATAAACACAAATGAGATGAAATAATGATCTCTGATTCTGAAAATTGTGTCTTTCATTTAAGCTTTAATGTCCAGATAAAGGAACAAAGCAAAATGTGGTAAAGGTTGCATGTTTATATTTATAGCGTTTTTTTCTGTAACTAACAAATAGTGCATCCCTAAGCTGACCTTCCCTGGTGGCTGTCTCATCGGCTGTGGCGCTGGTTTCCTGAACGTACCCAAGGTTAAGGGTACCCACAACGCCATGAAGAGTGGCATGATCGCTGCAGAATCTGTGTTCGAAACAATGTTCGATGAAAACTTGAATTCCCCTACCATAGGTCAGTACACTCGTCAATGCTCATTATATTATATATAGTACATTTTCTGCGTTAGATACATTTATTGGGTAAAAAGCTAATTGGCTGATCAACAGTATTGAAAAACGAGAAATCTCGAACATGTTATATATACGTAAACAAAGTATGGGTACCAGCTTTCTTCAATAAACTATGACCATGAATATAACATTGCTTATGTTCTTTGTCATGGTAATTAAAAAAAATTTGTGGGAGTTTCCTGAATCATCGGGTTTAACCTCAGTTCCCCTGATCTATTTTAATATTTCTTTTCCACATATCTACTGATATAGCTCCCGAACCTGCCGTTTATGAAGAACGCTTAAAGAACAGCTCAGTCTGGAAAGAGCTCCACGCTGCTCGTAACGTTCGTCCGTCTTTCAACACCCGCTTGGGCATGTACGGTGGCATTGCCTACACGGGGATCTTCTATGTCTTCCTCCGAGGAATGGAGCCATGGACATTCTCTCATCACGGTATGTTCTGGTGCAGTTTAGCCTTTCATAGATATGGAGTCAATTGTGATACACTTTGTCAAGTTTAATGAGATTAGTCTGGCGGATAGTTGCTGATTCCACTACATGCCGCTTTTTTAGATTTGCTCTTTTGTAACATGAATTGCACTGGGACTTCTACATTGTGTACCATTCAAAAAGCTTTAATAGTTACTTGAATTAAATTTCATACAACAAAGGTGAATTGTATATTGCTATCAGCTATAATGCAAGATTGTTACTCATCATAATACTTAATAATGCATAAATGTTTGATACTTATCGGCTGTTTTGCTTCTCTTTTCAGGTGGCAGTAAGTATGATTAACCTCTTCAAAATTTGTATGAATAATGCAAGGTTATTTAAACAAAATAGTAGCAAGTTACTGCGGTATAAGTGTCCTAAGTCAAGATTTTCTTGTTAAAGTTACGATTTCTGGATATTTTTTCTGTTTACGTCTTTGTTCTTTGTGGGTGTTTTCCCCATTTCTGTTAACAGTTAATAGTTTATTCGCCTGCAGTTGATTCTAGATGTCTTTGTTCAATCATGTGCAGATAATTGTTGCCTATTGACTCTCTTATTCTTGGAAAAGATCTCTTAATCATCAACAAATCAGGAAAACTGGTAATCTTTTCTGGCACCTCTGCTGTTCACACGTGACGTAAAAGAAATCAACAAGTTAAATCCTGCAGATATGGGAACTTAGATAACAAAAATAGCAAGCCCTATAACATATAGGTCCATTAACAAGCAAAGATAACGCATTCAGATATTCGACCGAAATAAACGTGAATTGTCGTTGTACGGCAGACTCTAACCTTTCATCTTTCCCACAGAGGGAGGCGACCACACTTCTCTCAAGCCGGCGGCCGAGTGCACGCCCATCGAATACCCCAAGCCGGACGGAGTGCTCAGCTTTGACCTGCTCAGCTCGGTGGCTCTGACGGGGACCAACCACGACCACGACCAGCCGGCCCACCTGACCCTGAAGGACGACAGTGTGCCCGTTAACCACAACCTGGCCATCTACGACGGACCCGAGCAGAGGTTCTGTCCCGCCGGTGAGTAGGGAATAGGAGTAGGTGAAACGTAGTGGTAGTCTTTTCAATAGTATATTTATTTAGATAAGCATCACACATCATCAAATAGGTTTGGCATAAATAGGATCAATTACCATGCTATTGTTTTACATTGTAATAGGTTTAGGTCACCAATAGATCGCCAGGTGGCAGTACCAGTTAAAACTGCATTCTGAGCTAGATCATAAAAAATTGTAATTCTGTATATTGATGTAGCCTATACTCACTTAACACCTTGTGTTCTTACCTAGCTCATTGAAATGATAAAATCCATATTTTTATCAAGGTCTCCCTTTAGATTGAGAAATTGCAGTTACAACTATTTCATAGCATACTCCAGTCTGTAGGGGGTTTCCCAGTTTCACTTTCAGGGGTCATGGTAACTAGGCAAAACAGTGGGCCAAATCATTCTCACACAGGGAGATTTGAAATGTTAATTGATTCAATCTTTACTAAGTTTGCATATTCTACAACTAAAGATCATATTAATCAATGATCTGCAAATTGTCATTCATCAGATTACATTAAACTAGTTTTTGCAAGCTGTCAACAGAACCAATACTAGTGAAACTATTGGGATTCCCCTCCTTTAGAGGCACCTTGAGATTCAGTTTGAAAGTTTGAAAGTTTATACCTGGAGACCAAAACTCCACTCACTCATCAAAACCAAATTATTGACAAAATGAGAAATAGTTCAAATTTTATTCATTATGTGTTAGATAGAACTGACAGAAATGTATCTAATTCCATAGAATGTAGAAAAACTTCAGATTTTAAAAGGAAACGAGTTCAGAATGCAGCTTTAATTGTGGTTCTGATACCAGTCAGCTAGTCGCTGGGCTCTCAATACTTAGAATTCAGAATTGACCGTGTGACCACCAGCACGTAGGCAGACATCAGTGTTCTTTTCAAGTTCGGAATTCATCTGTATATGTAATGTTCACGCAATTCCATAATTCTATTATTTCCCAGCATTCTCTTAGTGACTCGGGAATATCATTTCGTTCAGGTCTGAATTTAAATCAGCTAAACACGGTTTTGAAAAACTTACCCATATAAAACTTTCAAAAGTAGGTAAATGAAATGCATTATCTATCTAACGTAACGTTATTTGAATATCTTAACATGAATAAATAATCTTTATCTCTTTTTGATTGAACATGTTAATCTTTAAGCTGGTATAACAATCTCAAGCGGTCTTATTTTGGTACACAACAAGGTATTATAAAAGTCTTATTTTGATTTCGAAAAAAACTTGAGCATCCTGAAACAGGCATTTGTAAACAATGTGCACTAATTCACATTAAAAGGTTAGAGATGCATACTTTGCTAAGTGAACCTTTGTAATTTGGAGAAAAACTTACAGCAGTAACCAAACAATATTTGCATTAGTTCCCGATACCAGTAACTGTGTTAAGGTAAAACCTGCATTGACAAATTTATATGTATCAATTTTCATTTTCTCCTTGTTTTCTAGGGGTTTACGAGTACGTAGAACATGAGGCTGGAGGCAAGCGTCTACAGATCAACGCCCAGAACTGCATCCACTGTAAGACGTGCGACATCAAGGACCCCAGTCAGAACATTAACTGGGTGTGTCCGCAGGGCGGAGAGGGGCCCTGCTACGAGGGCATGTGAGCCAACATCACAGTATTAGATAATATCTAGGTAACCGATCAATGCAATATACTTGGAGATTATTAACTCCCAAAATTATTTAATCTACAGCAAGATTGTTCATAAATATACTGTAAATTATGTGTATATGGATGAACATGTTGAATGAGGTGTTAGACGTAGAGTATGCAACAGCGATGTATGATTGATTTTCATTGAATGTTACACTGTGCCATTGGCATTATGGAGACACACCATTTGAACACTACGATTCGGCTGGGTTCTTTCTAATTTTGCTTTAGATATGTATTTTTACTTAGAGAGGGCTATTATATTTTATATTCTTTAACAAATCTATACTTAACCAAACCATATGGAGCAAAGCTGAATTTACCTCCCTATTGTGTTTCATTGGAATTCAATCTTTGTCAAAGGTATTAGACTCTTTATTTAGATGAAATGGTTTCAATGTGTAATTCCTATGCACAATAAATCGATATTGAAATGATTATTATACCGCAAGTTTGATGTATCTTTGTGTCTTTGGAATACATATTAAGATTCGAGATATGTACCTCTAGTGGGACCTCAGTTACGAAATTAGAATTTCATTATTGCATCCTTACAGGTGATGCTAAGTATTCGCTCAGTTTTAACCTACCCGAGCTACAATAAACAAGTATGGTATCTATAACTTTAGAGTACCGCCAGATACCTTTCATTTACACAGGATATTGATAACAATAACCAGGTAAACTCACATTTTTCCAGTGTTAAAGGATGAATAGAAGTTCGTAATTTAGATTCAGGATATTTTCAGTAAGCCTGACATCAAAATTATACCCTATGAGAAAAATGTAAATAGAATAAACAAAAAAAAACCAAAAAATGTATATTTGGACGGGGCAGCGGCTTAAGACACTATCTTTGATTTGCTGTGTTTCCACATATATAACAAAACTGATACAATAGAATGTTATAATCAATCCCTTTAAAAGGGGAACTAATCCTTCAACACAAATACCCAGAGGGTGTGTGAAACTTCCTGTCTCTGCTCTCCCACGACCCTAAATGACCCATGCCTGCTCAATCAATTGATTGTGTGGCTGGACAGGTTATCGTACATATGAGGAATGGACCCTACGCCGTTTGCCGTTTCCCATACTCTCCTGTGGCCTGGAGAGCTGGTCAAATATCGCCCCAATCCGAATACTTAGTTTTCAAACTGGTATGGAGCGAATTATGAACTATTGTTTATTTAAGAAGTCGTGTGTAAGTGATGAAGGAACAATGAGGTCTTTTATTAGATTAAAAAAAAAGAACATACAAAGTTTCACTGATTTTCCATTAATAGGTTAGAGTCAGTTTCAACAGTGAGAAGCAAACTCCTTTCTAGCTTCAGATTCCCATGTGATCATCGCTCCGACTATAGCATTCTGGGAAGTGCGGGGACGACTTTTTGCTGGGACTTGTTACCTGCCTGACTTAACACTTTCTCTAAGAACTACATTTTCGTGGAGGGCCACGTGTGTGATGCGGTCGTGCAGTACTACAATAAAATTGCTGAATGAAAAAAGGCTATAGTCAGAGCGAGTATTACATGTGGAATCCGACGCGACTAAGGAGTATGCAGTGAGAAGTGGGGATGGAGAAGTCTGAGAATCACTCCCTGCATAAATCTATCAGGCCAATAACTTTTTACTACATCTGCCCATTTTATCCTGAAAAAAAAGAACTCCCTTGTAAAAATAAATTAGTTTCATTTTACAAACTTCACATTAATATTTTACCTGGGTATATTTGGAACCTTTTATGTTTTCCAATGTGATATTGATATCAAAACAATGGATTGGAGCTCACATATATGTACCTGGAATCATTAACAATTAGACGTTAGACTTTCCAGCTTAATTCTCCCAGACGCGGTTCCCTGGTTACCGGTAGTAGTATTTTGGGCTACCTGCAGGCTAAATCAAGGCACATTGTGGGAAATATGTTGACAAGTCCATTTCCTGTTATAAGCCTTTAACGTATCATAGTTATTCAACTATAACATTTTCCTTTGTTTGAGATTATAAAAAAATGAATTGGGTGCATTTTCTTTTTGTTACTGTATGTACTTCAATATCTGAAGTTCTTATATTGCTCTTGGTTTTCCAATGTTTTTTTCCCAATGTTTTGTCTACAAAATATGCCGAAATTAGCCTGCAGGTGCATAAAGTACAGGAAAACTTGGAACTGCGTCTGCTTGAATTCTACATACATGGAGGTGTTGGTGATTTCCTTGCCGTTTCAGCTTGGTTAACGATTCGGAACCTATGTTCTGCGAACTAAATCATCTTGAATAGGAAAAAAAGTGTTTGGTCTGTACAGGGACGGATATAGGATTTACTAAGGCGGGCGGGTCAGTATAAAGGCTAAGTACTAAAACTGCGTGCATTTGCGCTTACGCACACATTTTCCCCTCTTTTTGTAGTTTAGGGGTCCACCAAAAGCAGGGTTGGGGTCAGGACCCCCTTGACCCCGCATCCTGGATCCACCCCATGCAGCTATACAGCGTTATGACAAACACAAATTTACCATTAGGTCTGCTGTACCTTCAGGTTAAAATGCTTGAACATGTATGCAATACATGAATATCTATTTAATAAACATGTGTTGTATGAAACTTGTATAGATTAATGCAAAATTAACTAAACCAGATAGCCTCCATCGGCTACCTTTTGTGTATTCGGTATATAAAGGGTGGTGACGATTCTTCCTAGAGAGAATTATGCTTTGATATAATTATATCTGTTTATCAAACCATAGAGATGTATGTACCATATATCTCCCTAACCGAATAAAATATAAATTCATCCCAGTCGTACAGTTGGCAACCGTTAGTTAATCGGACTTTTGATGGCTAAGATATTAAAGAAAAAGCATTCAATCATGGCCATGATATCAGACGTCTGATATTCCAGCGCGAGCTGCTGCGTGGCATTGCAACCCCTTACATTTCTGAGCATCACAATACACGGATTCGGCACTGTACAGCCTAGTCCCAGTTTTGAGCTCATTCTTAAGGGAAGGACACACGCCCGCTCGCCCACGCTCAAATGTCATAATAATAAAGAAATTCTGTATATCTCAAGGTTAGGCCTAGTATGGCAAGTATAACTTAGCAGGATAAATAGTCGTGGTTGATGATATTTCTAATAATTCTATTTTATGAAATGTATACCTTTTACGTCATTCCATATACTTTGACGCAACCAGCTTACAGAACATCTTATTCTGTCTTGAAAGGATGCTTAAGTTTTTTCTTAGACCTCGTCCCTTCAGTTGATGTGCGAAGGATTCTTCAGGTTACCGGATAGTGATATGATATCAGTGTTTCTCAACATCAGGGATAATTCGTAATACATGTCCGCTTCCGTAATGGCAGATAGATCACACCCCTTGTACCAGGAAATAGATTCACGTGCATACCACTGGATTGAAAAATCTATTGCTAAGAAAAGCATAAAAAAAGAACTTCATAAGGCATTTGAAATATTTTCCTAAAATAGCAAAGTTGCATTCGAAGAAGTTCAGAAAACGATTCAATTCTAAAAGGCAACATCATAACATCTTCTCGTGCCGTATACATTTAATTCAACGATTCTAGATGGAATATGTCTAATACATTAGAACCATTCCAGTAAGCGCGCCATATCTTTGTTAATCTCTTAGATCCAACATTGGCAGCAATATCATATATATGTAGTCTAATTTTTAAAATATACGAATTAGAGTCTCGTCGACACCTGAAATAACTAAGATATTTGAAAAGAATCATTATGCCTTCATTCATAATTATGAACATGTTTAACATAGGCCCATTCTCCGAAAACCTACCTATTTTCTAAACATATTACATCCTAAAACGAAATGCGCAATTCCTGTGTGCGTCATTGATCAAATTGTTCTTCTGTTTATGTGCGCAATATTGATGTCGATACAGGATTCATTGCTTCTTGAAAACACATTCTAGTGTCGTCAAAGGTATCAAGTCATATGTTTATGACTTACATGTGATCCTAGTTAAGGGAAAAGCAAATACAATTAATCGATAACAGGCATGCATTGACCTGTCACCAACGTTTAGGTCTATTCTATATCCGCCTGCGAGGGACCTAGGCATGCATGGACCTGTCACGCAGAAATAAGTGTGCGCATGATATTATGGAAAATGTTAAAAGTGTAAACACATTGGCCATTAACAGATTAGAATGCATTCGTGCAACTTTATCAACGATAACAAATATTAAAACAGAATTTACTACCTACATACATGAACATAAGACTGACACCTAAGTCCAGACATTATTAATGGAGCACATGACGTGCGCTTTCCCTAAAACGAGTCGCACGTCATATTTGCGACCTATCATTGAAGAACTTAATGTTGATCTAGCGCGAAAATAAGCCTAATTTTCCTAATTTCCGGTAGCAAATCTGATCTTTTAGGTAGTGATGACATTTAAGGATAATGCATTTAGAATATGAGATATTTAGTTGTATCATGGAAGTTTAAAATGATATAACTTTTAAATGTCATATAGCCATTTTACCCTTATCTTGGATGTTCCGATAGAGAGCACCTTTCTAAGAGAAATCAATATTGATAATACTGATAAATTCTGGTTTACATAAGTCATCAACAGTGAATGACACTTTGATATTCATTTGTTGAACATTTTTCGTCTGCAAAACAACGCATTCAATGATTCAATAAATTCCTGAAAATGCCAAGAGGTGCGTAAAGGTGTAAAGTGACATGAGAGGTAGATACAGCTGCATTTACTTTTCTCTCACAAACAGGTAATTAAATAAACTTTCACATTCAACCATGGAATTTATTGCGGCTACAAAACAAATAATTGATTCAGCAAATTTTTTAACATCTCGAGAGCTCCATAAAGGCAATGAGAGGTACACCCAGCTGAGTTAATTTACGTCTCAAAAAAAAGTGATTGGCAAAAATCTGACTGGACAAGAGTGCATAGTTATCATGATATATGCCACGTGTTTGTCTGGCTTTTGTCTGGCGTTTTGGTTGCACAAGTACAATACCTAGTTATGCCTTCACCATCCCAAATTCCAATGTTTGAATGACCATAGAGCTTCATTCATTAGGGTTAATGCAATTATTTATTAATTTGTATGGCATAATATCAACATTTTATCCCTTGAAAAAGCGGGAATGCCTTGTTTGCTATTAACATTGAATCCAACAGAACTCTGTAAATAATAATACTGGTTAAAGGACATGATGAGGTATTGTAAATTTCAACCCATAACCATATGGTTTTAATCGAATTTGAAGGGATGGGTATAAATGACCTGAAACACGGTGCCTTAAATTTTGTTCCATGTTCTTTCTTATGTCTTAGCCCACATATTGCCTTTTGTTAGTCACAATAGAGTATACACATATATTTTGTGATTGATACATTCGTTCAAGTGTTTGGAGTAGTAAAACGGAATTAGAGGTTATATAATGTTTTCACATCTATAGGAGTGGGCGTGCATATTATTTGACAAACGGCGAATCTATTGATAATACCCCTAAATGCAACAGACATAACTATGGTATCTTAACGATATACGTGCCAATAAATAAATATAAATGGTGTATTAGTCATTTAATTTATCCATTGTTTCCAGTTCTATTTTCCTCTGCATGAAGAAAAATTGTGCGAAGGAAATAAAGTGGAAAGATATGGCTCTCCGAGTAGTGAGTGTTTATGCATTGCTCGGAGGTTTTTTATTGTTTCCGGCTTTTTAACATGATCCGGGATTCATCACACAATGGTGAGTGTTTGGTTTCACTTCCGAGCAAAACACTTCACAGACGTCATAAGGGAGGGTGTGGTAGGCTGACCAATAGCCAATAGGTGTGCCCTGTGGTTAGGGGGCCTTTATAAGGTGAGCCCTAAGAGACCTTCGCCATCAGAAGACCACAGCCTCCCTGACTGAAAAGCAAGCTATTTCTCCAAGCGCAACAGATCAAACCTGCCTTTCAGACGGCCCAACGCCAACTCAGTGAGTAGCTCTAGGTTTGTTTTACTTATACGTTTAGGTTGAAGTCTACGCAGTAGTTATATACGCGTTAGGCTTTTGTTTCTAGAGTTCAATTCTATTGTAGGCCTGTGTTGATAAGCTATATAATAATATCATACTCATTTTGATTAATTCATAAAAGGCATAAATAGAAAGATTGTAATATAATTGTGTAATCATAATTGTGATTTTATTTCCCTTGCTACAAAACCGAACAATTGCATTTAAATTTACCTGACGAAGGGTATTTTACATAGGGGCATTCAGGTATTGAATGTAATATTAATATCCTATAACTGCTGGTTACCTTGATAACAACAATGCAATGAAGAACTTTTTCTAAAGCTGAACTTTTTGAACACTCACATAATCTTTATTAGTATTTTACTCTATGTCCATCCCGAGCACATGAAACATTACTCAAAGGATAATTCAAAATATGTTGCATTCATATTGGATTCTCATTACTACGATATAATCTATAAACAGGTTTTCACGGGAATGGTAACACGGGCGAGCCCCGCCGTGCGAGTCTTGCCCACATTGTGATTCATTAGGCGAAATGCCTATATAATACATATTTGGCTATATATATTCCCTTCTGTGACAGTCACACACATAATTTAGTACCTTGGACGCAGACGACTTTAATCAAAAAGTTGTCAAATATTCCAAAAAATTCCCAGAGCAGCAAATTCGTATCAGGGGCGTATAGTTGTGGACCACTTTCATATAGGACTTAAGGTTAAAGAATTAATGATACTATTTTTGCCATATAAAGGCTTATATCATTAGCAATTGAACAACCATCAAATGAGGCATGACCCACAGACTTTGTCTCGAACTTTAATTCATCCCCAAGAACCTGTCCTCCATTTGGCACATCTTCCCGTTTCAGTTTGCTAATAGGCCCATGATGTTATTTTCATCTGTATTGGCGATGATTGGATACTAATCTATTGTTCCCTCCATTTCAGAACCATGAATCTCCCAATCCCGATATTGGTTGTGGCCTTTTGTGGCTTGGTATCATCCCAGGAGGGATTGCCAAATAGTGCTGATACAGAAGATAATCCCTTTCAGGTAGGTTGTTTGTTTCACTTTGTACAATTGATTATTATGAAAGCGAACGTCTGTCTAATAGTTTAAAGAACCATATAATTATATGGATAGACATTTTAGTATTATTGTAAAAAAATCTCTCCCACAAACGATTTAGTTATATAAGTAATAATTATACGCAATAGTCGCTGTATAACACATCATTTGCTCTAATAATACCCTTTTATGTAAACCTTCCAGGTTGAGGGATGCATGCAAAATGACCAATGCGTTTGCAAAGTATCCAGCAACTGGTCATCACTGGGTGACTACTACGAGCTGCAGCGGGTAAAGCGTGAAATGGCCACCCTAAAGCTGACCATCGGCTCATTAGACGTACAGAGAATTCTCAGCAGAATGGAGAACATCACTTCCAGATTGAACACACTAGAGAGCAGTATAGACCGGCAGTCCATAGGAGTCACTCTGCGAGAAATTCAAGGTATGGATAGATTATGTACAAATCATTATTATGTACATTTACTGTTATTCCTTGAACATAGATATATCAATCAATATGAATTAACAACAGAATGTATTTCAAAGTAAACTCTACTACAATTGTTTTTTTTTTTCAGAACTGAAGAAAAGTGTAGATATTCTGGTTGGAATGGTCGAGCAGCTCAGAGCCTCAGGGCAGACAAATGAGGAACTTGCTCAGCTTTTGACACAGCTTGAAGCTCTCTCTGAAACTGTGGATGAACTGTGGCAGAGGAACCCTAACGGCCAGAATGACGAACTCCACGAAGAGGTACAGTATAATTACATGATACTGTTTAAAAAAAAATATATATATACCTTTGTTTTTGCGAGAAAACTCATATTATGGTTACGGAAAACTGTAATAAGCAAAAATAGCAAATATGACCAAATTCAATAATAACAAATGAGTCTTCTTTTTTCTTAAAACAATGAAATAGGAAAACACTTATTTCTACACTTACAAGAACGGATTTTATAATACAAAATTTATACTTCAGTTGGATGCTCTTCGGAAACGCCTTGCTGAATGCCACGACAAGGTCGACTGGACAGCTTTCATCGGGGACACACTTCCCATAAATGAAAAATATGATGGTAAGGACATCTAACATATAGAATGAACATAGAAGGACTGAACTAGAAATATATATTTTGACAATGGCAGTTTGTTGCAGAAACATATTATGCTTTTGGACTATTGCTCATCAAATATGTACAATTCGATTGTTCTACCCAATAAAAAGTCCTTCAAAAGCGAGATCAATAATGTAGACTATGCAAATTAGCCTGGTTACTATTCTCCGGGGGCTACTTACAGTGCTTAAGTTTCAGCACTGTTATAATGATCTCTTTTTTTTATAAAGTAGAAAATATTATTCATAACGCACTAACTCTCCTTTAATTGTTATATTTAGACTGGTGTGACACACATGACCTTGAGGCTGTGGGTGACTCCTACACACATCGCTGGATGCCTAATGAACATGGAGCATGGTTCAAGGACCCTGTCCCACTATCCAATGCCAACAAAACCCAGATCTTTGTCAGGCAATATGGTGGCAATATCTGGGTTCAGCGCTATGAGAATTACACTGACTTCATCGGAAATAGGAACCCCAGCAATGTTGCACTTATCAATGCCTATGGTGTAGGATATGTTGTCTACAACCAGTCCATCTACTGGTCATATTCAAACAATATTTACAGGTAGGCCTTAATGTACAATGTGGATCATTTTCTTAGATGTGATGTCCATAACCATAGATAATTTCATACGTGATTGATGAAATATTCTATCAAAGTTAATGTCATATTATTTTTCAACAATACGACACAGACAAAGATGTGATTGTAATATAATTGAGAATGACTTGAATAATTAGTTCTTTACACTATAATGCATTACCTTGTTAAATCTTAAACTTTTTATGATTTTATACTATTTTGCTTTACTTAAAGGTACGACATTCAACATGGAACAAGACAGCAACAGAGTATTGTTAAAAGCAACATCAACTACAACTCGCAAGCGTTGAATTCATTTGTTGATATTAAGGTAAATGACTTTTTACATAGGATTTTGATACAAGATTATATATTTTACTTCCAGTTTACCTTTTCAATGAAGTTAAACGAATTTAATATGCATTCAGCAAATATGATCTTTATGACATAAATGGCAATTATTGAACAAAATACATTAGATGTACTTCTCATTAAACTCATACAACTATATCTGTATTTCTAGGTTGATGAGTATGGTCTTTGGCTGATCGTAGCAACAAGTGCAAATGCCAACAAACTTGTCGTCAGTAAGTTGGACCCCATCACATTGAAGACAGGACCTCCGTTTTTGACAAACCAAGCCAAAGTGGCAACCTGTGCCTCATTCATGGTTTGTGGTAAGTTGAATCACCGATGAACCTTTTATACAATAACTGAGTTTATTTTAACATACATACAAGTAAAATTTAATGTTTATAAGCAACTGAGCTTTCTCACTAAATGTATCAAAGGACTAGTCAATATATACGGTCAGGGTATGGTCCGGCCAACCCTTTAATTCACCTGTTTCTTTTTCCAAATAACCAATAATGGTCCACTATCACCCATTTGCAATTCCTCATTCTACAAAATTATATATTTCGTATTTTTATGAGAATACAGGAATGTGGTCATTTTCTGCCCCCCTTTAGCCTATTCCTGGTTATAACATTTTTTTTTTTTTTTTTTACAAAATTGAGAAAACGGAAAACGGTTTGCAAAATGCAAAGCTACCTACGTCTTCCCTTCTCCATTTTCCCTTTTCCTTATCCTACTCACAAAATCACGCCCCCTATCTCATTAGTATGACTACTGGCTGAAATTAATTGACTCATTAAGCACCCAGGTGATTAGGGGGCGGGCCTATGATAATTAGGGGGCGTGACTAAATGGTGGGAGGAATCATGTGAAAAGAGAAAATTGAAAAAAAGGAATAGGTCAAAATTTGAAAAAATACAAAAAAAGGAAAAGGGAAAACGAACCAAATGGTATAACACTTAAAAAGCGAAAAAGGAATAGGGTGGTAGATTGGGCAACTTGACTATGACATGATAAGGGAAAACGGCTTAGGGTATGACCATGTAAGGATGAAATAGTGTAATAAGGAACAGGGAGGTAAGAAAAAAAATAAGAAAAAAGGGAAAAGGGAAAAGGGAGAAGGTAAAATATGTATACAAAAAAGGGGTGGACACTCTATACCCTCATCATATACATTCAATCAATGGTTTACTTCTGAAACGAGAAACTGTAATAAAATACTATTTCCTGATCTTATTCTATATGCGAGATATAATACCTTACCATATAAAATAAGATTCCCCAATGATTTTCTTTGATAAGCTGATACACATATACATGGTTTATTTTCCAAACAGGAAAGCTATACACCTTGGACAGCTGTACCAGTCGTCTTCCCCTTGGTCCCCATCAGAAACAATATGTATATGATACTAGGGCAGCAGCTGGAACACCCAAAGAATCCTACATACAGCTGCATGTGACCAGCAAGTATGGCCACATCTACTCCCTGAATTACAACCCCAGGGAACGCACCCTCTTTGGATGGGATGGACGTCACCTCGTCACCTACCCTATTAGCTGGAAGACCAAAACAGCTGCTTAAATTTAGCAACAGGAACAGGAAATTCAGATGAATTTCTTCAAAAGTATTTAAAGTAATATAGCTTAATATCAAATTGACCGCTATTTCCAGGATCTTCTCTTTGGTGATAAGGGATCATAGAGTTATAATGGCATACTGTTGATAATTCTAAGCTGAACTGTGATGAATATGATATCAGTCATTAAATTGACTTACACCTTCTTAAATGATGTGATGTTCAAGTATATCTATGATATTCATTCTTAATATATATGTTTCTCTTAGGAGTGAAGTAATATTCATGATAAACACCTCGGTAGTCACATTCGGGAAAGTCTTTCTAGTCCCTATAATTATTTTGCAGAAACCTAAATAAACATCCAAACCAATCATAGGCTTTGTTCAATTGCTCTAGTAGAAAACACCTAATGAAAATGTCTGATATTGATGTGTACAGGCATCTATATTTAGAAGATTTATGTTTGATAAAACGTCATAAAATCTACTAAAGTCCATATACAAACGTCTACTACATGCCCCAATGAACACGTTACGGTCTTAAGTGTTGGAGTAAATAGTCTTTAACAGATAACACAACTATTTAGAAAAAAGTACTTGTATCACTTCTGGAAACTATTATCATATATTCGACCTTTTGTCATCATGAGTCAGGCCTCATGCTTCTAAAACTACAACATGACGAATTACTATAAAAGGACACACATTAGAGCATGGAATGGTGATGAATTGTAGACCACTCCGTGATTATAGGCATGAAAATGAGAAGGCTAGAAGTTGGCCATAATTATTGGTAAAAAATGTAGAATTAATCCCTATGATCGAATTGTTGAACGGTATAGCCAATTGCCTTGTAGAAATGAAATAACATGTCGGTACGAAATTGAGAAAGAAAGCACAAGTATGTAAAAAAAAAAGCATATAATCGGAAATGACCTCTGTAAGGGTCAATGAAGTCATGTGATTGTAACTGACCAATTAGAAGCCGCTTAAGGCCATATAAAGCGTGGAGTTACATGAAATAAACAGTTCCTTTATGGTACTCACTGTGTTCACACCTCTTTCTTCCGGGAATGAACCACCTCTAGACTTAGACGATTAAGAACCATTGGTGCACGAGGCACAAATAGCTGAATTAGGACCAAGTTAGGGTCAACGGACTTAGAAGAAAATAGGCAGTATAAGGCATGGCAATGGGAACCCAGGGGCACGAGAATGGGAGCATGAGTAGGGCAACCATGGGGAACGATGCAACGGGCAGTGGGCCAGCATGCTACCACCCCTTCATTTTTTGCGACGACCTAACCATCATCCCCCAGCGTAGGGCCCTGAGTAGCCAGTAGCACGATAGCATGAAACCTAGCAGCACTCCCTCCCCTGTGACTGAGAAGGCCCCGGCACCAAACCCCCCCTCGTTGCGACCCAGAACTAGAGAACTTGTGCCAGGCACACCTTAGAGCTATCCCGAGTTCCGTCCACCCTCATGCGCGAAGCACGACTCTGAGACATACAGTCCCTCGCCCGACGGCCCGAGCCTGGCTCCAGCCCTGTGACCTGACCTGGAATTTGAGCGAGAGCCCATACTGACTATCCAATCTGTTTTCTCATACTGCAGAGAATGGTAGGACCATGCTAGAGGCCGGACCTGAAAACAGAAAAGTTACCAAAACCCCATTTCCCATCACAGAATTATACCATGAAAGATAAAGCACAAACTATGAATATTACAGTTAAAAAAAAGGTGGTTTTTACATAGTTTTAGATTAGGTTTATGAGTATACCTTATCTTGACTACATGTTTAATAAAACAGGCAAGGCAACTCACTTGTAGTTTTGTCTTTATTGAATGAGGACTTAATTGATATATAAGAGGTGTTCAAACATACAGAGTATGGAACGAGTAGATTGTTTAGAGTGCAACATATATGTGCTACTGGGATGATCCCCTCATGTTTACTTTAGGATGATCGACTGTCTGCCCTCCCCTGGGTGGAGGCCATTGATGTCGGATCCAAAAGTTGCATGTTGAATTTAAGAATATATACATAATGAATTTAGAAATATATAATGAATTTAAGATTATATCTAGTTTCTTCCCCAGTACGAACTGTGGAATAGGAACAAGTTAGCCTTTTAGGTATGAATCCTACAGATCTATCAGAAGAGAGGGATATATATTTAGTTTCCTCCCCAGTACAAACTGTGGAATAGGGACGAGTTAGCCTTTTAGGTATGAAACCTAAAGATCTATCAGAAGAGAGGGATATAATATTTAGTTTCCTCCCCAGTACAGACTGGTAGGGGGACCAGGCGGGACCCTTCCCCCTTCAAGGGCCCCAATTAGGATGGGGGGCCAACGACCCATTGGTTCAAAGCACTGAAACAGCAGGATTCAAATTAGCCCGAAGTCGTTAACTTAATTCAATGGATGATTATATTTGCACGTTGCGACTCCAACCACAAAGGACATTCAAAACTGCTTTACGTTAGGTGACTGCTTTTTCTCTCATTGATAATTATGCAAAATAGAACAACGAATTAAATATGACTATTTTACCATATATGTAGATAAATTAGTATGTTACTTTACAAAGGTATGTTAATTTAGGCAAGGAAACCAGGTGTCCTTTTATCACTTTAGAATTTGTTTTGATAATAAAAAGCATACCTGAATTAACGTTGACAGAGGCTTTTGCGAAAATTAGCTCTGCCTATATGCCATGATGTACTCCAGCTGACTGATGTTTCATGTAACGATAATTCTAATGCTTTTTGCTCATATTTTTTAGATATTCATTGTACCACACAACAGTATGCAAATAAATTGTAGCCAGGAACCTTGTGGGGTTAATTCGTGTGTCAAATATCTGATTCCTAGAAGTTTTCTTTTTTTTTATGATTCATGACCTTTTAAGCAGTCAAAGGGAGCTACGAATGATTGGTGGAGTATATATGCGGGGGTCTTCTTTAGTTGGCGAAAGTGTGTAGAACTGATAGATCTATAAAGTAATGTTGCTGTAATAGAACTGGCTATGGTTGAAATAATAATGGAATAACCAGAAGAACAGGGAAAATAAATTGATAAAAGACGTTTTTACTATACCGGTGCTACAAAATGGAATGAGTTACTGTCAATGATACAAAAAGGCACCTTAGAAAAGTACCCCCATAAAGTCACAAAGTACATTAAAATACGATGAAAACAGCCATACAAATCAACTAGACAGAAAGTACAAAGTCAGTGAGTTACATCTCCAAAAGAATCTAAGGTATGTTACCCTGGGAGGAATTGTGACAGGAATTTGGCCACTGCCATATTGTGGGTCATTAGGACCTTCCTTGGAACTGTGATGAATGCCTATTCATCCAAATACGTAAAGAGACCAAATAAGAGAAAATAAGGTAATATGACAAAAAGTATATATGTTAATAAAAGGAACGAAAGTGTAAAGGAACGAAAGTGTAAAGGAACGAAAGTGTAAAGGAACGAAACCCGGAAAGATGTAAACCGGAAGTGATATGTAAACCGGAAACGAGAATGTAAACCGGAAGTGACGTCAGTAGTAAAAACGAAGATCGAGTTCAACTCGTGGCGCGAAAATGCGCACATTAGGCGCTTGCGCATTTTCGCGCCAACGAGTTGAACTCAATCTTCGTTTTTTCTAGCTCACGAACTAGTGGTCTAGGCTCTATAATAGCGTGTGCCAATAGTAACTTCATTTCATATTCGAAATCAGAATTGTATAATAGTTTCAATAGTCGTGAAAATGTGCATATTAGGCGTTTGCGCATTTTCGCGCCAACGAGTTGAACTCAATCTTCGTTTTTCCTAGCTCACGAAATAATGGTCTAGGTATATGTTTATGCATAATACCAACGCGTGTGCCAATAGTAACTTCATTTCATATTCGAAATCAGAATTGTATAATAGTTTCAATAGCCGTGACTTAAGTCTATGTATATAATTCAATCAACATCTATTTCAGTATACGAGTTTCATTTCTATAGTAAAGTCTATGTATATAATTCAAGCAATATCTAAATCAGTAGACGAGTTTAATTTTTTATAGAAAAGAAACAAAATAAATGTGGTTAATGCTTTTTATTACAGTATACGTTCACATTTCAATCTTCTTGGGTTTTGTTGGTGGATTTTCTTACAAACGCATATGACAGATGGTGAACCATTTTTCACTCGATAGAAATGATAAGATCTATTGAATAAATTCTCCTCATTCAAGATACACATCTCTTGCGAGTATGAAAGCATATTAACCATTTTTGACTTATGTTCTAAAGCTAACTAAACCAATAAAGCGCTGGTAAAACACTTTTCACTCTATCTAACTAAACAAATAAGCACTGGAAAAATACATTTTCACTCATTAGAAATAATGACATAAATTGAATAAATTCAACTCTCGCATGATACATATCTCTTCTGAGTGTGAAAGCATAATAACCAATTTTAATTCGCGTTTTAAAGTTAACTAAACCAAAAGCATTGGTTAAAAACATTTTCACTCGTGGTAACTAAACCAATAAAGCAATGGAAAAACACATCTATAAGTATTGACTAAAATCGCTTCAATCAAGATACACATCTCTTCCGAGTCAAGAAGCATAATAACCTTTTAACTTATGTTTTATTAAACCTAACTAAACCAATAAAGTTAACACAACCTCAGCTGAACTCGTATACATTTTCATAAAACTTCCTTGATGTACATTAAGAAAGTAACAAATTTAAATAAGCAGGGAAAACAACATGATAGGTTAGTAACAGTCAAGACCTTGATGTACATTAAGAAAGTAACAAATTTAAATATGCAGGAAAGACAGCATGATCAGGATAGTAACAGTCAAGAGTAAACAACTAAGTTAATAAAATGAGGGGAGCATATTCAGTCGGGTCTCATCTTACAGTGTTACAATTGTGCTCTTTAAAGAGCGTCAATCATGCTCGATCTTCTTAACACAACTTCTTGGAGAACATTCTTCTCTTAGACTCGTCTCCAGGAGCTCGTGTTTCCCAGCAGTAGATCAACGCCGAGCTCGAACTTATTAACATAACTTCGCAGAGGACATCCTTCACTTATACCGGTCTTCAGGAGCTCGTTTTTCCCAGTAGTAGCTCTATGTCAGTGTCACGTACGACCTCTTCTACTCGATGGTGCCAGCTCGAACTGAGTATCTTCCTAGCGGAATCACGTGAAGGTTTATTTCTTCCAGTCGAGCACCTGCGGTTACTTCTTCGAGTAGATTGTCTAGAGTCGTCTTTGTAGTATAATAACGCTTCTCCACCGGATTGTCTTCATTATATAATTCGTAACAATGAAAATATATTCAAGATCATAATACACGTTAAAATCTTGAAAGAAAGGAAACATGTTACTTTTATAATACGAGACAGAAAGAAAAAAGAAAGCTTGAAAATAAATATTAGAAACATTGTGACAATTTGCAAACTTCCTTCTGAAGCTTAGTTCTATACTAAACAAACCATCAAATTGAATTCAATTTCTATAACTGAACTTAACTTGTGATTTGCATACAAATTGTCAGCTTTCTTTAAACTTTGTCCTGAATGTGAAGCTTAGCTCCATAGTGTATAAACATCGAGCTTACTTACAAATATAGGGATTACAATAAACTGGTGCAAATCAACGCTCTACTTAGATGATGCGTTAATTGTTACATCAAATTATTATTCCCTAATGAAAAATAACTTAATATCTCTTGACTATTACATACAATGGTAATATCGGTTTCCTAACCAAAGTTATTCTTTATCCTATGTCACAAAACTCGCATTCATCATTTCTCTTTAAATATATACATGGTAAACAGCTGAGGAAATGTTAACTTCTACTCAAGGAGAAATTTAAGGAAGGTCATCTTGAATAGTATAATTGTATAAACTTCGCGCACTGGCTTGAGCAGTATAGTTGGTTGAACTTAAACGTTTTTTTGAAAAAGTAATATGTTTATCATTATCTGATTTAAGTAACTTCTGTTGATTTTCGTTAAAATCTTTATCAATAACTGGCTGGAATAGTCTTTGATCATTTTCACATCTAAAAAAATACCTCTTCACTTTTTTGTCTCTTCCTACCCCGTTCAGGAGGCAACTAAAATAATAGTCACGAGGTGAAGTAGATGACATGCTTGGCTTCTTAAATTCTAAGCCGATGACAATAAGGCTTATAAATAATGTTACATATAAACCGCCTATACTAAGCTTTGTAGGTGTAGGTTTTATAACATCCATGTTTCATATTACAATGTATTCGAACTTAATACAAACACAATTAACATTTCAGTTCGCGCAGCTTTTCTTAAGGTAGTTTTCTTTAGATAATACATCATGCATAGACTTGGAATACTGCGATCTTAATATTGGGGTAAAATGTACAACCCCTCTGCCCTTTTTTCTAGAATGAATTCGTTTAACCTTTCTTAATTTTTTCACATAATTGGTTACCAACTCATCATTCTTTACAGTATTGCTTGAAAAAGCGGAAAGTATCTGAGTTGAAGACTTTCCTTTACATTTCTCTAAAACATAATATATAGTGTATTGTCCGCACAATGTGGAAAATAAATTTTGAATAGTCTTAGAAGAATATCTGAATTCAGATTTTTTGCTCTGTTTCAAAAAATCAATAAAACCTTTTTTCAAAGGAGGGAGTCCAAAAGAATCAAAATACTCTGGTAGAGCTGCTCTCGACTTAAAGAAAAACGCAACCCAGTGTTCACCAGGTTTTCGACTTTCATGAGTATTTGCAATGAAAGCGGCAGGGTAATGTTGATTTGTTAATTTAGGTAAATTGTTACTTGAAAATATACCCTGGAAAATATTAGAAGATGCACTCTGTGACAAAAGAACTTCTTGAATCTCAGAACCATACATTTTAAATAGTTCTTACGACTTCAGGTAAATTGGTATCTCCAATTGCTAGCATGCTATCATATTCTAAATAAAATATCATAACAACTCCATGATCCAGAGGAGCTCTCAAGGTAGCTATTACATTAATAGTTCCGCTCTCACTTAATTCGAAAGTGGGCGAATTTGGACTATTTTTACTCAAATCAAAGCAATATAGGGTAAAACCATTCCTGAACTCAATAGGATTTATAGCAAGTGAATTACTGGCGAAAAGCCTTCCAGTGCCGTATATAAGAGAAAGGTAAGCTTCATAGTACTTTGAAGTAGTAAAATCTACTTTCATCTCATAAAAAGGAGAAATCTCATTATCCCTTTGTATTTTCAACGCCAAAATTTTGAAAATTGAATGGATTGAAATTATGGGTACCATCAAAAGCACGAGAATCTAGTAAACCGACTATAATTCTCTTAGGTGTTTCAGTATTTGAAACCAAACGTTGTTCCTGTAAAACTGATTTATTCGGTCCGTGAGTAGAATAAGCCATTCCTATCCGTTTAAAAGGAAATTTCAAAAATTTGCTTGGTAAACGCGCTTTCTCCATTTCATTCACAAAAACTTCATCCATAGTTGATCTTTTCACCATAAGCACAGCCTCTTCAATTTCAATTTTATACTGAACATCTCGAGCGGACATTAAACAAAAATTTTCTTCATTTCTAATAAATCTTACTTTCAAACCAACATCTCCAGGAAACTTCCTTTCTTGATTAAAAATATCATTATGAATCTTGCAAATCATTTGAAAGCTTGAACCATATTGTGTCTTTAAAAATCTCTCCATACTTCCATGATTAGTCTCGGCATCAAACCGATCAACCGCCTCAAAATTACCAGTATCTCTATAAAACATGGAGACTTTACCAAAAGAATCTAAGAAGGCTCTATCGTAATTTAGAAGTATTTCCAAGTAAGACTTGTAAGCATACAAGTTATTACTGCTCGTTAAAAACTTACCTCCTAAATATAATTGTACATCTTTAAACATAGCCCCAGATAAATAATTCACAGGGAAAACCTTTGATTCGTTGTGAATGGCCCCTAAAACCCCATCTTGATTTGCTACTGGAGGTGCAGGAGGTACACCATCAGATTTTAAAATTTTCATCGTTAACTGAAGATAAGTATTACTTAAATCAATAAAATCATTTTTATTTGATTTTATAATAAACTCGATAGGTCCTCCCTGGCTTAAATTTGTAATAGGATATTCTTTAGAATAGAAACTTGCGCGTGAAGAAACTTCTGTTGGAGGGACAGTGAAGTAATCTAAACTTCCGTCCACGCAAGGGCAAGAATCTTTATGCATTGCCATGATGTATACTTCTTAGTTCGAATAGATCCAATCTCAAAATACAGTAATCTTAAGCTTATTTCTTATGTCAGATTAATCATCAAAAATATCTTTATATTTTACATTTTGTCTATTCCTCCTTCTCCTTTTTCTCTTTGGGCCTGAACTAGTTGATTTTGAAATCCTTTTATTCGGCTTCTTTTCATTCTTTGAATCCTCGTCATCATCTGACATTTCTTCTAGTTTAGATTGAGCAAATTTTAAAGCATCTTTACCGATCTCTCTCATTTGCGCCTTGGCCTCGTCTTTTAATACTTGCTGAGGATTTTTTCCTTCTAGCAAACCCTTCACTGTGCTTTTTCCTGCTTGTAGCCCTCTCTTCATAACCTGCTGCTTAACGCTTCTCAAGCCAGTCTTAAGAATAGGTTTAACTATTCGGGGTAGAGTGCGAAGTAAGCCCTTAAAAAGTGATCCAAAAACAGCACCTATACCATAACCTCTCTGGTGTTGAATTCCGATATAAGGGTTATAATAGAAACCATCCCCTTTCTGCTCAGGTCTTGACTCTTGAAAAAAATCTCGAAAATGCTTAACATGGTCATTGCTGCAATACAGTTTCATATGCTGACTTTGACAATCTTTCGCCATTTTTAATTTTGATTTAAATAATTAACATTATAAGCAATGCTTATCTTACATCAATTTTCGTCTATTAAAAAGGTTACTTATAAGGATCCCAACTATCCCATTTTCGATTAGGTTTCAGTATCCTTCCAAATGAAGATTGTCGCTGAACAGTTTCTTCTCTTTCTGGGGGCTCTTCTCGAGGTTTACGACGAGTTTTCTTTTGTTTCTTTGGTTTAGGTTTGTCACCAAAAATGTCTCCCTCATCTTCGGAATCTTCAACATTGGCGCTGAATTTCACAGGGGTTTTCTCTTCTATTTCACCCACATCTATACTCCCTCTTTTGAAGGGGCTAACCAATTTAGGAGTTTTATTTTCTTCGTCAAATGCTCCTGCAAAATCTAATTTTGAATTTTCATCATCATCATCATCATCCTCTTCATCATCATTGGTTTCATCCGATTTCATCTTACCTTTAATCCAATCATCATCAACATCATCATCAGATTTCAACTTTTCTTTAATCCAATCGCGTGTTTTATGCTTTTCTGGTTGAAGTAAAGGCGATGAAGATAATGCTTCCTTTATCTTCATCGCATCGATGTCTTCAAGAGGATACTTTTTAGGTTTCAGAAATTCATCTAAAGACTTCTGATGAACAAAATCGCGTCGAAGTCGGAACGGCTTACCTTTTATCCAAGTTTTAGGTATCTTTATATCGTTTAAAAAATTCCAGAACTCATAAAGTCCGAGAGGTTCTTCTTTATAGGATTTAGATTTTGATAAGAACATCATAAGATCTTTAATATTAGAACCTGGAATAGTTTTTCCTTTCAATATGAGTTGTCCTCTATTATCCCAATAACCTCCATTTTTCAAAACTTTATCTAAAATAAACTTAGCATATGGTTTCTGTGAAACAGAAATACTTTTTAAAATTGGTGATATTATCGAAGAATCATTATGAGTAGAATTAATATCTAAATTTTGTAGTGAAGAACGAGAAGGAGGAGGAGGAGGAGGAACATCGGTATTGAAAATTGGGTATGGTTGTTTATTAAACATGCGTTCTTGCAATAATTCTTTCTGTCTTGATAGAATAGGATTGTCTTTACCTCCATCCTCGCTGAAATTACAACTTTTAAACATGGATAATGGAATAATAACCGATTCTTTAAAAGAAGCCATGTTAGTAAATACGATAAATTCCAAAAACTAACTGCAAACTGAAAATGCTTGTTTATCTTAAAGAAATTAGCTTCACTACATCAGCACTACAATAAATTCTGAATAATAGCCCCCAATGCTGGGATGAGGAATGGAAGAAAACCTCCATTCTGCTTCAAAACTGATTTTCGTTCCTTCACAGTTATTTTCGGCTTCACAATCTTTCTTAAAGTATCTTTATATTTCTTCAGTTTATCAAATTCAGCTTTCTTTAATGAAACATTGCCCCTTAATACATTATAAACTGAATCGCAAATAGCATATATTTCATCTGGACTTGCTGATTCCAAAAGTCTGTTACGTTTCTTAGCATTATTTTTTGAATTGCACAATAAAGCTAAGAAATGCTTATGTCTGTGAGCATATTTTTTCTTAGAAATTTTCTTCTTCTTATAAGGAGCTCGTTCAGAACCTGAATTCTGAGTTTTTTTCCGGTTAACTTCTTTATTATATTCCATTTTTACGCTAGTAAAATAATATTACCATGATTACTAGTCTTATCTCAGAAATATTTAAATGCTTAATTTACTTAACGTTCTGAGGTATGAAAACGTGTTGAACATTGCCGAATAAATTTGAGCGGAACATAGCATTTCTAGGAGTTTGTTGGTGACCATCAATAAACAAATAACCATGAGGTCTATCAACAGCATGCGAAAATATATTCACAAAACAGCGTTGATTCTTAGGCATTAATCTTCTTCCTAGAGTATAAGCTATAGTTTGATCTAAAGGAGAATTAAAAATGCAAAGATAAGTAGCATTTTTTGTAAAATTCTTGCGCTCCTTACCTTCATGAAATAAATTCTGAGAAATAAAAATAATACTTATGTTTTCATGATGAGTGCGTTTAGTAAAAAATTCAGTTATCAACTTATTATTACCACACTCATGCATTAAATCATCAAAAACTGCAAGCCCGCACTTGCTAGGATCGATTAAATCATCGAAGGATTCTGGCAATCCTTGGTGAAATTTTACATTCTTAGTTGATAAAAATGGATCGCGAGGAAAAGTCTCACCATAGAACCAAAGAATATAATCAAAATTATTGTCAATTACTCTATCACTATTTTTCAAAAGATCAATTACAAAAGAGGTTTTCCCTGAATTACTAGGTCCTGCTATAATAGAGGAAAAAGGTGTCTTCAGTCTAGCATCGAAGACCTTAAATTGTTCTTCACTTGGCATGTCTGAGCACTGTTATATTAGCTATAAATAAGTCATGTCAAAAATAAATATCATGAACCTTAACACTATTTCTAAGTTGAAATAACTCTCGCTAACTCTTTAGCATAAGCTCCGCCACGTAATATTTCATTATCTTTATCCAGCAAAACGTAAGTAAATGGTTTAGTATGGAGCACAAAAGCTATTTGAAAAACTTCTTGTTTCCAATTGGATAAGAAACCTCTGTTAAAAGTTTTTCTATATTTAGTTAATCTAACTTTATCTCCTACTTTAAATTTTGAATCTAACTTATTTGTGAAAAGGAAATCTATATATTGTTTCTGCCATAAATCAGCCTCGTTACTTTTATTTACTTCAGAAGGACTTAAACCCAATGAGCGATGTTTTGAACGATTATAACTATAAACTATGTCCTGAAGAACATTATAATATTTCTTTGTATTACTAGCTTTCATATACTTAAATAACTTATTTTTGTAAGTTCTTATAAACCTTTCTACAATGGCGCATTTCGGACCCTGTGAAGTTGAAAATTGGTGAATTCCATTTTTCTTTAAATATTGTGCGAATATTCCTTTGAATTCAGAACCTAAATCACACTGAAGTAATCTAGGTTTTGTTTTAGCTCTCTTCATTATCTTAGTGAAGGCCTTAATGGTTTCAGAAGCCATCTTGGTTTTCATAGGTTCAACATAACCAAATCTTGAGAAACAATCAATTACAGCTAGAATATTGGTATAACCTTCATTATAATCTCTCAATTGAGGTAATACCATGAGATCTATCTGCCACTGATCATTTAATCCTCGTACAATTATTTTTCTACGAACAAAATTCTTTTGAACCGGCTTGAAAGAAGTGTAAATTTTACTATTCTGGAGAAATGTTTTAACATCCTTCAAAGTAGTTTTAGCATTGATCAACTTAGCAGCCTGGTATAATTTATTTATAGAAGAAAAAGATGCCGAATGTTTAGGATTAAAATAAATAGATATCAAAAGATCATAAATGCTTCTCTTCGGAGTAGACATGATACTAGTAATCACAAGAAATGATCAACTTCAACTATAAAAACAACACACAGAAAATCTTGAAAACAACACACACACACAATATCGTTAACAGAAACACTAGATCCACACAGAAAACCTCAACACAGCATAGATTCAAGACTACTAAACTGCAAACACGAGCAAATAAAGCAATCACACATCAAATGAAATAAACCCATGCTGTAACTATGAAACAAACGCGTTAAATCCCTAATCTATATATGGTCGATTATCACCAATTGTGACCACAGGGGGGTAAATGTGCCAAAAATGAAAATTTGTTCACATATTGATAAAACTTCTAGGGAATGTTGCTAAGACCATTATTGATATTCCCTGCAAGTTGGGAACACTAATATCCATAATTTATTGATTTATGGCAAAGTTTTACCTGACACCCAAGAAGAGTGAAGCAGTACAGAGACATGAAAAATCCAATTTTGTAAAAGTCTTAATTTTTCTCTAAATCTCAAGGGGAACAATAAAAACATTTATGCATGTAGGGATGGGTGTTCTTGACAACATAGGTACCTTTTTTTGTTTAATTAGATAATTCTTTCCAACTTTGGGGTTTATTGAAAATGTCAAATTTTGCTCAAAATGGTGAAGCTGGATTTTTTGAAGTTCTTTTTAAACTCATAAAAAAATAGGAAACTTGAAAAAAAAAAAAATTACTCTAGTGTATTCATCTCACCTAGTACAAAGGAATCGTACAAGTTTTTTTTCAATTTTGGCTGTATTTTCTTGTAATTTAAAGGAATTTAGCCCATCTCTGTACTGCTTCACTCTTAGCCCATGAAGCCTGAAAGCCATGAAAACTGAGTGGTGGAAGGCACATTTTTTATCGCCTCTTATCAATTCAGATCTTATTTTTATAATTATTTTTCCTGCATTAATGTCTAGCTTTTTTCATATTTTCACCATTTTTCACGTTTTTGCCCATTAAATTATCAAAATATTCGGGAATTTTGGCCCTTTTCATGCTTTTCACCTAATGAAAAGCCCATTTTTCGCGTCTTCGGAAAGCCATAAAAATGGGAAAATTCATAATTAGCGGGAAATAATCAGCCAAATCGTAGGTATCACCTCTGGTAACGCAACACCAACCGGAAAAAACACAAATTATTGCCGTAAACTTGTATAATTTCCATGGTTACGGAATCTCTGTACTGCTTCATGCATCTCTGTACTGCTTCACTCTGCCAGCTGTGGCAACGGAACTAGTCTCTCTGGTTTCAATGCCCGTTTTCTGCAAATATCCCCTTATTTTAGTTGTTTTTCCTGCATTAATGTCTAGCTTTTTTCATATTTTCACCATTTTTCACGTTTTTGCCCATTAAATTATCAAAATATTCGGGAATTTTGGCCCTTTTCATGCTTTTCACCTAATGAAAAGCCCATTTTTCGCGTCTTCGGAAAGCCATAAAAATGGGAAAATTCATAATTAGCGGGAAATAATCAGCCAAATCGTAGGTATCACCTCTGGTAACGCAACACCAACCGGAAAAAACACAAATTATTGCCGTAAACTTGTATAATTTCCATGGTTACGGAATCTCTGTACTGCTTCATGCATCTCTGTACTGCTTCACTCTGCCAGCTGTGGCAACGGAACTAGTCTCTCTGGTTTCAATGCCCGTTTTCTGCAAATATCCCCTTATTTTAGTTGTTTTTCCTGCATTAATGTCTAGCTTTTTTCATATTTTCACCATTTTTCACGTTTTTGCCCATTAAATTATCAAAATATTCGGGAATTTTGGCCCTTTTCATGCTTTTCACCTAATGAAAAGCCCATTTTTCGCGTCTTCGGAAAGCCATAAAAATGGGAAAATTCATAATTAGCGGGAAATAATCGGCCAAATCGTAGGTATCACCTCTGGTAACGCAACACCAACCGGAAAAAACACAAATTATTGCCGTAAACTTGTATAATTTCCATGGTTACGGAATCTCTGTACTGCTTCATGCATCTCTGTACTGCTTCACTCTGCCAGCTGTGGCAACGGAACTAGTCTCTCTGGTTTCAATGCCCGTTTTCTGCAAATATCCCCTTATTTTAGTTGTTTTTCCTGCATTAATGTCTAGCTTTTTTCACATTTTCACCATTTTTCACGTTTTTGCCCATTAAATTATCAAAATATTCGGGAATTTTGGCCCTTTTCATGCTTTTCACCTAATGAAAAGCCCATTTTTCGCGTCTTCGGAAAGCCATAAAAATGGGAAAATTCATAATTAGCGGGAAATAATCGGCCAAATCGTAGGTATCACCTCTGGTAACGCAACACCAACCGGAAAAAACACAAATTGTTGCCGTAAACTTGTATAATTTCCATGGTTACGGAATCTCTGTACTGCTTCATGCATCTCTGTACTGCTTCACTCTGCCAGCTGTGGCAACGGAACTAGTCTCTCTATCGTTTCAAAGCCCGTTTTCCGCAAATATCCCATTATTTTAGTTGTTTTTCCTGCATTAATGTCTAGCTTTTTTCATATTTTCACCATTTTTCACGTTTTTGCCCATTAAATTATCAAAATATTCGGGAATTATGGCCCTTTTCATGCTTTTCACCTAATGAAAAGCCCATTTTTCGCGTCTTCGGAAAGCCATAAAAATGGGAAAATTCATAATTAGCGGGAAATAATCGGCCAAATCGTAGGTATCACCTCTGGTAACGCAACACCAACCGGAAAAAACACAAATTGTTGCCGTAAACTTGTATAATTTCCATGGTTACGGAATCTCTGTACTGCTTCATGCATCTCTGTACTGCTTCACTCTGCCAGCTGTGGCAACGGAACTAGTCTCTCTGGTTTCAATGCCCGTTTTCTGCAAATATCCCCTTATTTTAGTTGTTTTTCCTGCATTAATGTCTAGCTTTTTTCATATTTTCACCATTTTTCACGTTTTTGCCCATTAAATTATCAAAATATTCGGGCCTTTGTTTACTGATCAATAACATTCCAAATATTTGGAGAATTTAAAAAATTCCTAAATTTTCATATACCTTTAGGGTAAGGGAAACATCTCAGAAACTATATATAAAATTTATCTTTTTGAGATACGATCTTATATTATTCAGCCACCAATTATATAATTATATAATTAAGCTCAAAACACAGACTAATGCATCTTAAATAACAAGAGGAATAATTTAATTCAATAAATAATCAGGTTTTTCTGTACAATAATTGGTAATTTACACAAAAAGGGAATATCCAGAAGCATCCTGTGCTGTTACGTTAAATATTAAAAGCGTTGCCGTACACATACATGAAGTGAGTGTACGGCTATACATTTAAACCCATCAACACAGACCTACCAATATATTACGTCGCCGTACACATGAATCATGGGTTAAACTTCAATATACATGTAGTGAGTGTACGGCAATGAATTTTCATAAGAACTGCGATCATATTTACATGGCATTGAGTAGCCTGTGATATATACACACAAATGCAATATATTGCTACAAATGCTTTAGCGTTAAATATTAAAAGCGTTGCCGTACACATATAATATATGTTAGCATTTACACAAAGTGAGTGTACGGCTATACATTTAAACCCATCAACACAGACCTACCAATATATTACGTCGCCGTACACATGAATCATGGGTTAAACTTCAATATACATGTAGTGAGTGTACGGCAATGAATTTTCATAAGAACTGCGATCATATTTACATGGCATTGAGTAGCCTGTGATATATACAAATGCAAAATAATGATTTCATCTACAAATGCTGCTACTTTTATAATATTTACAATTAGTATCATAGGAAATAAGTGTACGGCTATGCATTTAAAGCCATTGACACATACCTACCAATATATATAATGAATGTGACATGGTTTTAATTGGGCTAATGCGTCCGAAATAAAGAAATTGCAATGGCAGATGCCTAGAGCGCATTCCTCACGAACACTTTGCATACAATTATTGGCTCTCTATACATGTTGCCAAACAGCACGTGATATCAGCTAAAAATCAAAAGTGTCATCGTACACATAATGAAATATGAGAGGTTATCATAGACAAGGTTTGGGTGTACAGCAACGGATTTAATTAATTTCAATTAGCTCCACTTCATACTTTACATATATACAATGCGAGATAAAGTATCCGGCATTAAATTATTGTCTGTATAGTGGAGTACCAGGTATGAGCAATGTCATGCAGGTTGGGTTAGTACGGATTCTTTTTCTAAACACCTGGGTATTAACAGTGAAAATGCTGACACTATGGCCCTTAAGTTGGCTCAGCCATACTTCTATTCCCTGTACTAGTGGCCATAGTTCAAGTTCATTAATATAAGACTTGTCATAGATAATGTCTGATGCAGCAGATATTACACGATAACACTTTGTATACATCACAAGTACATGTGTACAGCAATGGTTTTAATTACGTAGTATGTATGAGTAAAGGTGAGAAATAACTATGATCAGTACAGGATCTTCTGCGCATATGAATTTATCACAAGTATGTAAGTGTACGGCAATGGTTCTAATAGTTTGTAAGAACACTAGTGTTAAAGATGTGTACGGCATCGTATTTTTCTATTTTGAATTATTTTCTTTTTTAAATAGGTGTACGGCGTCGTATTTTCTTTCTTGAATTAGATGCTGTACAATAAGGTAAATATGCCGATTTTATCTTTGTTGCCGAATGATGAGCACAGGATCTTCTGCGCATATGAATTTATCACAAGTATGTAAGTGTACGGCAATGGTTCTAATAGTTTGTAAGAACACTAGTGTTAAAGATGTGTACGGCATCGTATTTTTCTATTTTGAATTATTTTCTTTTTTAAATAGGTGTACGGCGTCGTATTTTCTTTCTTGAATAAGATGTTAGATAACATTAGGTAAGTGTACGGCGTCGTTTTTTTTGCGTTAGATAAATAAATACATGTACGCGGATCATATTTACAAACGTACAGCTGTGGCAATAAATAGTTGATGATATATATATAAGGTGATGATGTTTGTACATGTATGAGAACTGAAGTGCTACTATTACTATTAGAGGCCCCGTAGCTAGGGCAAATGAAAAATAACTTCTAACTACTACCATTCCAAATATAAGGCCCCTGTAGCTGGAGCAAATGAAAAATAACAACTGAAGTGCTACTATTACTATTAGAGGCCCGGTAGCTGGGGCAAATTAAAAATAACTGCTACTATCACTTTTTGAGGCCCGGTAGCGGGGCAAATGAAAAATAACAGCAGCGGCGACACATTTACAGGAGGGAAAACCGGTGCTCGACCTCCCGCTGGTCCTTCTCCTGCAACCTGTAGAGAGTCGGGGAGACCTGGACCGGAGGAGAGATGTAGGCGAGGACTCCAGCCCGGTGGACTCGGCCCTCTTCCCTTTTGCCCCACTTCCACTTTCCTCTGGATGGGGTCATGAAGCTGATCAACAGCTCCTCCCAATCATGGCCAGTGATAACCACGGGGTACCATCTGGAACCCCATGTCACCACGGCATGATTGCCAATGGCAGTCATCTGACGCCATATGACCCTGTTGGGTGCATCAGGGCTTTGGGCCTCGTCCTGTGAGCGCACAAGCTGCGCCAGGGGGATGTCGTCCTCCTCCTCAAACTCCTCCTGGTCCGTCTCCTCCTCGACCTCCACAACCTGAGGAGCCTGCACCTTCGACCAACCAGGACACAGCGGGTGGAACTGGCTGTTATTCCAACAGCAGTAATCGAAACACGAGGTTTCCCTGATGTAGAGGTCACCGCTGCTTGTGGGGGCGAGGGCATGCACCTTCATAATTCCCTTGACGGGAACTAGCTGCCACTGCGCCTCAACCTCCTCCCGGGTGGACGCAATCATCTCCTCGGTCACGTGGATCAGTGTGATCTTGGTCGCACGGGTCCTGATGCGCTCGACGAACTCCTTCGCCGTGCGCAGTGGCAAGCCCCCTGTTGCCAGGTTCGTCGCCATTGTTTTCAGAGACCCGCCGACTCCATCACACGGGCCCTTCCCGTGCCCCGCCTCAAGCCACGTCCATGTGGCATTCGCACCGAAGCGGGCCGGGAACTGCCGGACCCCAGCCACAACCGTCTTGTTGCGGTACTGGGACGTCGGACCGTCAGAGATAAAATGCACCCATTCCAGGAGGGGAAGTTCTTGGCGCAGGGCCTCCATCAAGGGAGCGATGAAGGCGAAAGTTGTCGGGGCTGTGTGGGACAGCTCGTCCGTCACACCCACGAACGACTTCGTGAAGACCGTGGCGTGACCAGGCTTCCGGAAGTACACCACAATGGGCATCAAGGCGATCTGCCGGTTGTCGAAGAACACCGAGGCGGGTTCTTTCCTGAACTTAACCTCCCAGTTCTCGGAGTAGTCCAGTTGAACCACGGCCTCGGTTCCTTCGTGCAACCCATCCTTGAGCCGACGGATCTCCCGGAACTGGGTCGTGAGCCGCTGCATGTGCTCACGATGGGGACCCATCAGACCCAGGAACATTGTGGTGAAGCTGTCGGTGGGTGCCTCTAGGTCGGTCAGCCGCGTCTTTATGATCATGGAGCCGTCGCGGGCGGGGACGTTGGCCCTTCGCCACTGTTGGAACCGCACCACATCTTTCTGCAGCCCCTCCAACTTTCGTTTTATGTCCTCGTCCTCCAAGAGGGCCAGCGATTTGGGGGAGTGGGACAGCACCCCTGATGCCTGGGACATCAGGACCAGGTTGGCGCACCGAGGGCAGAGGCAGACGTCCCTGGTGGCGTACTTGATGAGGCGCACACCCTCCGGCCTGTACCTGCAGAAGGTCAGCAGGGAGATATCAGAGTTGCACTGCTCCTGGTATCTTGAATGCAGGCTGCTGAGGGTGTCCAGGAGGGTGTACGCCTGTATCCCCTTCTTGCTGGCCCTCTGGGATGGCAGTTCCGCGGCGTTTTCTGGCCGGGTCATAAATGACCCGACAGCTGCCTTCACCGCTGCTGCTGCCATCTTCCTCTTTGTTGCCGGCGGCCGCTGGGTCTTTCTAAGGTATTTGCGTGAGATGTCGACCACCTCCCCAAGGGCCTTCGCTGTCCCCCGCAGCTGCTTCCGGTCGAAAACAGTGCGCTTCACCTCCCGAGGGGCGTTGCGCACGTTCTCGACCGTCAGCGTGTACGGGAGAATCTTGCGGACCCGCTCCTTGGTGGGGGTCACGCTTAGGCCCTTCTGCAGGAGGTGGATCGCTTGTGCCTGTTGAACATACAATACATTCTTTCATTACACAATAGGAATTATCGGACAAAGTGTACGGCATCGCATTTACCGCGCATACCTTAATACGATTCAATGTGTACGGCATCGCATTTACCGCGCATACCTTAATACGATTCAATGTGTACGGCAATGCATTTACCGAGTTCAGTTTCTAACTAGGGATAAAGTGTACGGCATCGCATTTACCGCGCATACCTTAATACGATTCAATGTGTACGGCAATGCATTTACCGAGTTCAGCTTCTAACTAGGGATAAAGTGTACGGCATCGCATTTACCGCGCATACCTTAATACGATTCAATGTGTACGGCAATGCATTCACCGAGTTCAGCTTCTAACTAGGGATGAAGTGTACGGAATCGCATTTACCGCGCATACCATATATAACAATTTTAAGCAATGCATTTACCGAGTTTAACTGATTACAATTGCATATGACATGTATACACATATCACATTACAATGTGATTTTTCTACTGCCAAACTAATGTACCTGGGCCGCCGGCGCATCAAGCTCGGCAGCTGCGTGCGCGGGAGGCGTGGCTGGTACCTCCTGGTCCCGAACGCCACGGCGTCCCAGCGCTTCCGCCAGCTGCCTCTTGAGGTCCTCTACCTCCTTGTCCCTCGCAGCCAGGGTAGCTTGGGTCCTCTTCAGTGTGTCTTTTGTAGTCTCAAGCTCCCGCTTGAGCGACCGCGCCTTGGGTTGACGGCTAAAGCTAGGAAGAGTCACCACCAACCTGGAAAACATTGGAAGGTAAATTTGCTCATCAACTGTATTATATCATTGTAAACTGATTAACTCTTTCTCAGGTGTCTTCTGCTCATTCTATGACACTGAGATTCAACATAGGTTGTGTACCTTAAAACGATTCAATGTGTACGGCAATGCATTTACCGAGTTCAACTGATAACTACAGACAAAGTGTACGGCATCGTAACTACTGCGCAATTGAATGTGTACGGCATTGAATTTACCGGATTTAGCTAGTAGTGACTGCACACACACACATATAAAATATATATTTATCTTAAGATGTACAATTAACATGTATACCCAAACTTACTTTTCAGGCTCTTTGGCTGCTTGCCGTCGAACCCTTGGCGCGATCGCAATCGGGGCCACAACTTCCCCGGCAATCCTGCCTGATGTCCGCAGAGCCTCAGCTGCGGCAGGTGCGGGGACATCATTAGGAGGAGGGACGTCAGCGGGCTTCCGCTTGTAAGGCTTCCCCTGGGCGTTCAGGCCTTGTTCCCCTTGAAAAATTAATGAAAAGATAAGATGGTCAGATTATAAGATATTAATTTGTCAAGTGGTGAAAAATGCATTACGGTATACATTTCATTGATATAATAAAATATTAATCTAATGTTAATCCAACACAATGTAAAAATGTTATGGCATTGAGCTGTTCCTGGTTACTTACGCCATCGTTGCCTAGTCCGCTCCAGGGATTCCCTCCTCCTTCGCAGCCGCTCCTCTTTCTGTTCCTTAGGCACTTTTTTTTTCTTGCCCTTGTTGGCATCTCGATGTTTCTGTAAGGTTCAAGACAAGTATAACTGCACTGCAGTTTGAAAGTATGAGCTGTGCAGTGACATATTTAGAAGATGTTCAGCACTTCATAAATATACTACAAAAATGTACAGCTTGTTCAGTATAAAAATTGCACAATCTTTTTTGTGCATGTGATTAAGTCAAGCAATGTTAATGGATTCAACTGTTACCTTAGCACGCACAACAGCAGCTGCCTGCACATCAGGATTGGTCCTGTAGTTGACCTGATATTGCCGGTTCCGTTCTTTTTTTTCTTCTTGAGTGTAATCTTGCTCGAGCTCGTCCATGATGAATGCTGTAGAAGACAAATTATCAGTATATGGAATATGTATTGAAAACCTGTATGGCATCGCATATATCATCTATTGATGTGGGGAAATGTGTACGGCAATGCATTTATGAAAAAGATATGTCGCGCCAAAGAAAAGCTGTACGGCGTCGCATATACTTTGGGGGGGGGGGGGGGGGGGGGGGAAATGTGTACGGCAATGCATTTATAAAAAAGTACGGCGTCGCATATACTTTGGGGGGGAAATGTGTACGGCAATGCATTTATAAAAAACGATATGTCGCGCCATAGAAAAGCTGTACGGCATCGCATATATCATCTATTGATGTGAGGAAATGTGTACGGCAATGCATTTATGAAAAAGATATGTCGCGCCATAGAAAAGCTGTACGGCGTCGCATATACTTTGGGGGGAAATGTGTACGGCAATGCATTTATGAAAAAGATTTGTCGCGCCATAGAAAAGCTGTACGGCATCGCATATACTTTGGGAAATGTGTACGGCAACGCATTTATGAAATAGATATGTCGTGGCCTGGAATACCTGTACGGCATGGCATATATCATCTTTTGATGTGTAGGGAACTGTGTACTGCAATGAAATATATATGCTTCTTGATTTAGTTAATTGATCTACGAGGCTTCGGAATTTCTAGATAAGTAAAGATATTTTTAAAAAAAAGAAAAATATGGTGACCAAATATATATTTACCATGTGGTGTTAAGGAAAATGTGCACGCCTATGCACTTACACATTTATTTTTCATATGTTTAACTACTTTGCCGACGCCTTGGTTGTTATATTGCTTTCACATGAAATAAAAATTATTACTTGTGTTACATTACATTGATTCTGGCATTCTGTTCGGATTCTTACTTTGTGTTGTCTTGTCTTACATAGGACATACAAAACTGGACGACAGTATACTGAAAAAATAAAAACTTTATTCAAGATCCCGGGTCGTCACCTCCTCGCTCGGCACTACGTGCGGATGACCGAGAAGAGTGGGTGGAAGTCACCGGGTCTAGGGCTGACCCTGGGCCGCCTGAAAACCATCAAACCCGGGGACTCCCACCCACTCAACTCGGCCCGTAACCGGGTGCAGTGCCGGGCGAGAAGGGGCGACCCCCTCCGCCACTCCTGTCTCCTCTTCCTCCGTCGTTCCCTCCTCCAACTCCCAATCCTCCACCTCTTCACGTCCCTTCTCACTACTCTGCACCTCCTCAATCTCCTTCTGCCCCTCTTCCTCCGTCGTCTCCTCCTCCATCTCCCACTCCTCTACTACCTCCTCCTCCACTCTGTCCTCAACTCCTCTCTCCTCCTCCACTCTCTCCTCGACTACCTCCTCCTCCACTCTGTCCTCAACTCCTCTCTCCTCCTCCACTCTCTCCTCGACTCCCTCCTCCTCCACTCTGTCCTCAACTCCTCTCTCCTCCTCCACTCTCTCCTCGACTACCTCCTCCTCCACTCTGTCCTCAACTCCTCTCTCCTCCTCCACTCTCTCCTCGACTCCCTCCTCCTCCACTCTGTCCTCAACTCCTCTCTCCTCCTCCACTCTCTCCTCGACTCCCTCCTCCTCCACTCCGTCCTCCACGACTCCCTCCTCCTCACTCTCCTCCCTAAACTGCAGAGGGCGGATTGGCCTCCACAGCAGCGGCGAGGCCGGAAGTGATGAGGACTGGGGAGGTTCGAACTCCTCCCCAGAGCTCACCACGTCCGACCCCACCGCTGCATGCAGGGCTGTCCACCTCTGTGCCGCCGCTGTCGCCGCCCTCCTCACCGGCCTCGGCTCCCTGACCACCTCCTCCATGTCCGTGTCCGTCTCACTGGCGGTCTCCTCCTGGGGGGTCTGTCTCCAGTTGGCGAAGCTAGGCGATGCCGGTTGAGGAACAAATTCCTCCCCCGACGTCGCCTGGTCCGACCCCACCTCGGCGTGGAGGGCGACCAGCCTCTGGGTTGCCAGAACCGCAGACTCTCGTGGCGGCGGCCTCACCCTCTCCTCCTCCTCCTCGTACTCTCGTGCTCTGTCCAAATAAAGTACAAGTGATATAGATAGGGAAACATATATATACGAAGAAGTAAAACCAAACTATTTAATATACAGTGCCGTACACTCTTCTAGTATTGAATATTTATTGCCGCACACTTTAAAAGGACTTTATATGCAACGCCGTACAGAATTTTAAAGTTTACTATAGTGTCATTTAATATTCGACATATATATTTTACTTTTGAAGGATTTTACGATATAGAAAACTGTACCTCTACTTATTAAATAAGTGACAGGCTACTTTACGACATAGAAATATAGCACTTTGGTCATTTCCCACTAGTTACTGCAATATTGGATGCACATGCACTTACCTAAAGGGGGGGACCTCCCTGTCTTGGGCCCGCTGTGCCCCGCGCCGGAGCCCACGCTGGCCACCACGCTGGCCACCACGCCGCCCGCCCTGGTGGGCGTCCTGGAAAACCTGAGCGGGGACAGCAGGCTGCTGGCCCCCGTCGTCCTGGTCGTCCTCCTGGGCGGGGGGCAGCGACCTCCTGGCCCTGGTCGTCCTCCTGGGCGGGGGCAGCGACCTCCTGGCCCTGGTCGTCCTCCTGGGCGGGGGCAGCGACCTCCTGGCCCTGGTCGTCCTCCTGGGCGGGGGCAGCGACCTCCTGGCCCTGGTCGTCCTCCTGGGCAGGAACACAGGGATGTAAGTCAAGGTTAATGAAAAAATCTGAAACCCCAGATAGAAAATTTAGAATAATCTTAAAATGCCATAAAACGTCATGTAAGGAATTCCGTTTGAAAATTATTATTTGAGGTGATGATGTGAAAAAATCTGAAATCAGATTAAAATCTGAAAACTTACATCCCTGGGAACAGCCGGCTGCTGGTCCCCGTCGTCCTCCTGGGCGGGCACAGCAGGCTGCTGGCCGCCCCTCTGGCCCCTGCGGCCACGCGCCCTGCGGCCACCACGGCCACCCCTGCCACCACGGCCACCCCTGCCACCACGGCCACCCCTGCCGCCGCGCCCTCGACCTCGACCTGGCGGACGGCCCCGCGGGCGTCGGCCATCCGGGTAGCCCGCGGCCACGTTCTGGGCCTCTCGACGGTCCCTGGCCGTCTCGTTCCGTCGTAGCCTGTCTAAGTCGAGTTGCTGGACGGTCCGGTAGAGTTCGCGGAGGGGCGGCGGCCGCAACCCCAGCGTGTACTCTTCACGGATTCTCTGCAAGAGCGAGAATAAATGTTAAAACTACAGAGTGAAATAACAAGCAGTTAATATTACTTTTTTTTAAGCATATGATTATGGTTTTTGTTGTCATGTTAGGAACCTTTGCTTTTGATTGTAGCTCTAAGATTGGGTTCTTACATTTGCAATTTACGGGGGTTTGGCAAATAGTAATACTTACTCTCGACCGCAGCCGGTTATGGAGCAGCTGCTGCTCCTGCGTCCTCCGTACGCGCTGCCTTCGCGGTGGCATCGTGTGGTGCTGGACTTGGGAAAAGCTGAAATTCAAAAAGTAATATGGTTAGCTAATGTATAGTTGAATGACCATTTAACAAGAACCATAACACAACACGAGACTTTTAGGTGAATAGAAACGCATCTGCTGAACACAACTCCAACAATGAGATTTTCTGTGACTAGTACTTACTCTTGCCATTGTGCATGGCACATGAAATCCAGTGGAATGTTGCCATCTTGTTTTGGATACTTTGCTGTTATTTGCTATTAGCCCGGTGGTAAAATAAGCATACATTTAATAATACGTAATTTTCGTTGTCGTACACTTTTCCAAAGCATTAAAGAACTGCGTTGTGACCATGTCTTTGTAGAGGAAACCTGTACGGCAGTGCTTTTATGAAACGCAGTAGATCTCACTAACTGGGTTATGGGAAAAGTGTACGGCATCGCATATATTTCATAGCGACCATGTTTTCTTTATGATACTCCTGTACGGCAATGCTTTTATGAAACGCAGTTGATCTCACTTACATGATGAGTACCAGTATGGTCGCTTGTGAACCCAATCAATTTAATATACATTGCCGTACACTTTTCAACTTTTATATTAAATGCATTGCCGTACACTTAAAAAAAAAGAAGAAAAGATGGGCGGGTGGGGGAGGGGTTACCATGTGTTTTCATACAATATATATTACCTGCTTGAAAAATTGATGACATTCAACACTACATAATAAATATGTGGCATCTATAGGCTTCTCACAAGGTATTGCGTGCATTTAAAATAGAAATAAGGCCTAGATAATGATGATTACAGGTGTCGTCCCTGTCACCATAAATGCAAGGCTTGTGAACCCAATCAATTTAATATACATTGCCGTACACTTTTCAACTTTTATATTAAATGCATTGCCGTACACTTAAAAAAAAAAAAAAGGTGGGCGGGTGGGGGAGGGGTTACCATGTGTTTTCATACAATATATATTACCTGCTTGAAAAATTGATGACATTCAACACTACATAATAAATATGTGGCATCTATAGGCTTCTCACAAGGTATTGCGTGCATTTAAAATAGAAATAAGGCCTAGATAATGATGATTACAGGTGTCGTCCCTGTCACCATAAATGCAAGGCTTGTGAACCCAATCAATTTAATATACATTGCCGTACACTTTTCAACTTTTATATTAAATGCATTGCCGTACACTTAAAAAAAAAAAAAAAGGTGGGCGGGTGGGGGAGGGGTTACCATGTGTTTTTATACAATATATATTACCTGCTTGAAAAATTGATGACATTCAACACTACATAATAAATATGTGGCATCTATAGGCTTCTCACAAGGTATTGCGTGCATTTAAAATAGAAATAAGGCCTAGATAATGATGATTACAGGTGTCGTCCCTGTCACCATAAATGCAATGCCGTACACTTAAAAGGGGGGTAAAAACATGTTTTTCCATCGAAATTAATATTTTTTACCACAGTTCACAGTGCTCCAGGTTGTAAATAGCACAAATTCAGCATTTTACCTGAGTTTCACAGTTTTAAAGCAATAACCAGCCTACTTTAAACAAAATTTCAGATACACAAATTCTCAAGTAACACCATAAAACTAATAGAAAACATGGATAGCTGCATTCTGGCAATATATGCCTGACAGTTAAACATAGTGAAATGACTGACAGTGAGTGTGGCAGAGACCTGGGTTAAATAGCATAAGAACAGTTCAAGTTATACTGATTTCCCTGTTGGACTCACAAGCGTGAAGCCACGTGAAGCCGCATGTAAAAGCGTGAAGCCGTACAGAGACAGGACACAGTGTACTTTTAAGGAAACTCACACACTGTGGCCTATCGAACTAGATGTAAACAAACCAACTTGGCGGGTGCAAAATCACTGCATATATGGACATACGCCGTATTTTCGCTTAACTTTTGCTGTACGGCGGTGCACATTACTTCATTTCACTCGATCCAATGGCTTATGTACACCATTGGGGCCTAGATTTTTAGAAAAACGTGCAAAATAATAAGAAAACATGCTTACGTGTTGCCGATCGTCTGCTATCTGCTGCGTTCGGGACGCCCTCTGTCACTTCCGGGTATCCGCTTCCGTTTAACTGCAGATGGCGCCACGTGCGGGCCCTTTTTTCCCGCCAAGGTTTTTTTCTCTGTACGGCTTCACTATTACCGCTGTCTCAGTACGGCTTCACGGGGCCTATATTTGGCCATTCTGAGCGCGTAAATAGGATCTTTGGGTATTAATAGTAAGTATTGTAAGCCCTGCTTGGTTTTATTTATGTGCGTTCAATATTTTTCACTATTTCCCACTTTCGCTGATTTTATGCTATTTTAAAGCATCTCTGTACGGCTTCACGATTTCTACACCAAACCTGCTTTCACTTAGCTTTTACCCCCTCATCAAGTCGATTTCCAAGTAATTCCTGTCATTATTTCGATATATAAATCCAATGTATGAGTGATTTTTGTAATATATTTAATGTTTTATCTATTTCCTTTTTTCTTATGTTCCGGACATTGCCAATATATATCTGTACGGCTTCACGATTTTTACACCACAGAATATGCCCATATAAAATGAAGACAACGTTGAAAAAAAAAAAAATTAAAAAATAAGTGTACGGCAACGTATTTAATAAAATATATTAACATGGTTTTTATTGATTTCATAATGTTAGAAAATTTGTACAAGACATTCAGTAGATAAAGAACTGGTTTGGTACCTAAAAATACTCCAAAACTGCCTTATTTTCGACTGTAACATGCAAAATATTCATAAAAAGTCATAAAAACCGGGTTCCCATTGAAGACCTCATAGGGCCGTACACATTAAGTGTACGGCAACGCCATTAATTTTATTTTCCCCGCACTTTCATATAAAAATATATGAAAATGGCCTGTGGTCACATTTGGTGATAATCGACCATATGCACATTATAAACAACTCGAATTCAAAAAGCAACAACTTGAAATAGAGTGCTTATCTAAGCTTCATACAAACCGGTTATCCGTAGCATGTAATCGCAATAAACACTCGCATTCAATATTATTAAACCTAGAATTTGAGGTAATTACTTCGGTTATCCAGAAGCAGCAATACAGAGAAATAAAATTCTCAATATCGACTTAGTAAATAAATATAAATATAAAGTAAGTAAGTAAATTAAATAAAGATTAATATTCTCGCTTCTCTCGATACGCTTAGTTTATTTGATAAATAAACCTAAATATTAGTAGACTAATATTCTCGCATTGAATATAATATGTCATAATCAAACTAGTTAGAAATGAACAAAGTCTTTAACTCTGCCTCATTAGCTATCAACTTAAGCGGTAAAAGCAAGCCTAAACTAGTTAACTCAGAATTTGTAGATTTGTTTTTAGCTCTAATTGAATTTCTATTTCTTGTCTGTCTGCTGGTAGCAGGTTTCAGTTTCTGTTTAGTTTTTTGAACTCTTGGCTTGGAAATCTTATCTTTAATCTGTACTTTTGCTCTAGATCTTCGAACTGTCTTATTATCTTTGCAGTTCTTAATATTAGCTTCCTCCATATTTACTTTTGGAACTGAAGTAGATGACGGCTTTTGCAGAAAAAGATTATCATCACTCGAAACTATATCTTCCTCCCCAGATGTTATTACCTTAACACTACTCTTATCATCATCTTCCCCAGAAAGTGCGTTATTATCATTACAACTATCTTCCTGTGCAAGATATTTAGATGTGCTATTCTGTGCGTATTTCTCTTTCTCCTTTAAATGCTTTTTATGACAAGATTTACATCTAAGCTGATCTTCGGTAAAAGCTTGTGCCTTTTCATATGGTTTGTGGCATCGAATACATTCACGAAACATTGATTTTCCGCATGGTAAACAGTATTTTTTACCTTCTACTAGGGGATCATCTACACCCCCGCACCAGCAGCATGGAAGTGACATTATTAATAATAGAAAAAGTGAAATGGTTATTATTAGTTCAATTTAAACCCGCTCAGTACTATTTTAAATAAATCCTTATCACATGGATATTTAAGCTAGCTATATATTCCGACTTCTTCGAGGGCTTGATAAAGAACCTAATCTCAGAGATATTTTTCAGCTAACAACCTAATCTTGAATCATTAAAGTTCTTGCGTATCATCATCATCATCGCTAGAAAGAAGACGCTTATCCATACAAGCTTTCTTATTCTTAGAAGGATTTTTCTTCTTACTTGATTCTTCTTCACTACAACTCTCACTTGAAATCGAGGTATTTTTTTCCTTTTCTAATTGACTGTCTATCTTCCTAATTCTTCTGTCTAGTTTGTTTTTTATAGAAAATAATTCTGTGAACTCATGTTTACTTAATGTGAAATTCTTAGACTTTAGCATATCATTAAAATGAAGGTAGATCTGACCTCTGAAAACTGTAATATCAATTCTCTTTCTTCTTCCAAAAGCGAGTGTATAATGACGGTGAGACATCTTCGCAGACTTCTCCATCTTAAGTTAACACTGATCACTGAATACAGGAACTTATCGTAGCAGCTTATAGTTCTGATCCAATCACAGGCTGATTTCTTCGTGAAACTCAAATTAGTCGTCTGCTTAAGTCAGGTATCTTGAAATAATCTTTTACGTTTATTTCTTTTATTTATTCTATCTATTTCGTAATTTCCATAAGCAAAAGAGCTTATTCCATCAGAACAAAGCCAGCGTTTGTCTTCAAAAGGAGATAAAGCCAATTTGTTTTCTCTAACTGTATATAACTGATGTTTGAAACTTCGGATAGTATCATATTTTACAAAAGATCTCAAACAATGAAATAAGCATTCTTTAAACTGATCATGATAGAGGTTCTGAACAGTTGTTCTCTTAATTCCTTTAACCCTTTTAATAACTTCTCCTGAACTCAGTACAAAGGAATACATTTTAGGTCTTAATGCAATAAATTCTAATATTCTATTTCCTGCAGCTTCGTCTTTGAATTTTCCTAAAACTTTCAAATTATCCAAAGAATAAAATTCGTTTTTCTCATCTAAATTAGAAAAATCAAAATAATGTCTTATCTTGTAAAGGAGATCTGAAAAACGTTTGTTATCTATAAAATAAATCAAAGAATCGGTATCACTATATAAAAGTTGAATTGATTTCAAGTCGAATGTTTCCAACATAACATTATAATGAAAATTAAACATGTGCATCTTAGATAAATCTAGAATAGTAAAGCCTATATAAACAGGTTTATCCAAATCAACTATAGGGTTCTTATACTGTATACCGACAAAATTAGGATCAAAAGCGTGTAAAGAATGAAAAGTTGGTTTTTTTATTAATGAAGCACACCTAGCTTCACTTGATGTCAAAACCATCTTCATCCGCCTCTTAACATTTTCCATGCATTTACCGAAAGTAGAGTTGTTCATAAGCTTAAAGAATTCTTTATCGAAATCAGAAGTAGCTTCCTTTCTTTTTTGATTATTGAATTCTATATATGGTTTCATCCAACAAGCCTGTTTGAAAGAGACAACGCGGTGAATCTCGAGAATTATTAAACCTAATTGAAGATAAAGTTTTAAAGTTCTATAGTGGATGATATATTTCTCCTTCCTAGCCACAGTTGAAATTAATTTAAGTGGACTTTCTTTATATTTCATCTCAAATTCTCTTAAAACAAATTTAGCATATGGAGAAAGTTGGTTGTATTGTATAGATATTTTCTCGGGACCTAAAGGAAACATGTCATGATAATCATGCAAGTAAGATGGATAATCTAAAGTAACTTCTAAAATATAACCCACAGGAGCATCATCAGAAATCTTAGAAACGTCAAAAGATGAATATTCTTGTGGGTTCACCCAACAGAAATCTTTGAAAGGTAGGGGCTGAATCATAGCATAACCGTACAAATTATTACAGTCATAGTAAACTATATGCTGATCTTTATTCTCAACTTTGGCATATCTATGAACTACATTTGTCATACCGCCTCGTATACCATTCTCAAAAAAATTAAACATATCAATTTCATGGATCAATTCAAGATGAACTTTAGTATGTTTCAACATAGCATCATAACTGAGAGCAGGAGCTGTTAAATATTTTGCAGGATCTAAACCGTAATATTCTAATGCTTTTTCCCTGAAAGATTCGAACACATCTGCTAGCAATAAAACATCGATCTTTAAATAAAGTTGCAAATAGTCCTTACAGTTTTACTTTTACAGTTAAATTTTAAAAACATTGATAAAGCATGTTCATATTCTGAAATAGTTATATTCTTATTAGCTATAGAATTAAAAAAATCCTCTCGAGGCGGAAGTCTCTTCTCCTTTAGTTTTGACCAAGAATCTATATAATCGTAGCACATAACGCCTTTCCGAATAACATAAGGCAAAAGCTCTTTATTTGGGAAAAACTTTCTAGTTTCTTTTAAATCGTTTTGATTTTTCTTTGCTAATAAGTTAGCTAAATTTGATAAAGAATTTGGTAGAAACTGAAAAGAATCAATAAACACGAAGTTATCAAGAAAGATCGATAAAAACTTTTCTGATGTTCTTGGTATTACATGAATATCTAACTCTTTGAGATATCTATGTATAAACTTAACAATAAAATGCAAATCATAATTCATTGCATTATGCATAACTATAGGTATTTTAAATTTGGAAAAAACAATTGAACTATAAACAAGATTACATGTATTGCAACAGTAGTTAACATCTCTTCCCTTCCCCTCTCTTCCCAAGTGCGAATGATCAATAACTTTTCTCACATTAACATCTCTGAATGAGGTGTCGCAGAGGTAGCATGAATGTTGCGAACTAAGATGAGCTATGTCTCTTGAAGTTAACTCAAGAGGTGATCTGTTATTATCAAAAATATAAGATATTTCAGCTCTCATATTATATATATAAGCTAGAAATCTCTGGATGACTAATGGTCCTACATAAAGAAAAGGTGGTCTTGAATATTCGCTATATTTAGATAGTAGGATAGCTCCTACTGCATTTAAAGTATGCTTTGTTTTCAATGTGCTCTTGCCCTTGGGTGTATTCAAAGTTTCATTGTAAGTCTCGAAATCAGCATAAATAATAAAATGATTTTTAATTTGTTTAGAAATATTATTAAACTTTAGTTTAGATCCTCTGAGAGGTAATCGGTAAGACTGTCCAGTATATATATTACTAGTACAATTTAGAGTCTTATGAAGCTGATGTGAAATCTTAGAATTGAAGGAAACTAGACATTTAGGACAAAAAAACCTCGATCTCTTCCAGAAAAATGGAGTAATAAAAGAATCAAGATTTCTTATCAACATATAATGACTCTCGTATAAAAGAAGATTAACGTGTTTGCGATGATGATTTTCATTAAAATTAGTAGAAATATACATAGGATAAGGTAAAAACTTGCCATGCTTATCTTGGAAAAGCCCGAAAACATTAATAGTTAAATCATTATTTTTCTCGAACTTAACTACCTCACTTAACTTTGTAGGAAAAGAAATACCTTTCAAATCAAAACTTTGCACCAAATCAAGATAAGAAGTGAACCTTCTAGGATTTGAACATCTCTTAAAAGCAGCCATAACAGAATATAAAAAGCATCTTTGATCCTTACAAGGTATATTTAAGATAGAATGCTTCAAAGAAATCGGAAGTTTTAAAGAAGAGCAGCCCCCAAAAGGATTACACTTAAAAATAGATAAACGTAAAGAAATAATCTCTTTCAAAAACCAACCTGATCCCATTTGAATAAAACAATCGAAAAAAGCTAATACTACTCTCTTAGCATGGGTTAAATCTCTCTTAATAGAATGAAAAGTTAAAACTTGAATCATTGGACTATGAAACCAAGGTTTAGTTTCAAAATAGGTCTCTCTCTCCATATGAAATTTACCAAGTAAAACATGTAGAGATAATTGAAATTTAATACCGCCATGAACAGAAAGCGCTTTACTTATTTTTCTAATCAAAACTTTAGACTTTAAATGCAGGAATAACTCAGCATCTATACAGTCATCAGGAATCAAATCATAATAGACAACTAGATCACCTAGTGCCTTCTGTTTCTTTGGAAAAAGTTTCTTCATTCCTCAGAAACCTTCCTGAAATGTAAAATAAGTATAACTACGCCATATTCAAAGCGCACAAGATTTCCATCATCGGTTCTAATACTAATTTCTATTTCCTGTAACTTATCATAGGCCAATTTCTTATAGAGAGGATTAGTATAAGTCATCTTTATATAATCTCCAAATTTACCTCGAGCTCTAACGGTTCGCAGCAGCTTAGTTGTAATATTGCCTACGTATTCAAAATCTACAATATTCGAATATATATACAGATTTGAAGTTTCTGTTGGAAAAACTGGAACTCCATGCCCGATATATTCTATTCCAAACTGAGGCCGTAAGAGATTATCATAAGATCCATGTTCATTTAAACTCAAAACTGCATTAACACCTTCAATAGAATCATAAGGTTGCTTTTTAAACAAGCGAGGTCCTTGAAATTCAATTACATTATTTTCATTTTTTATAATGCCCTCGCAATTACTTAAACGAAGAACTCTGGCTAAATATTCTGATATAAATACTCTATCACCAGCTCCAAGATATAAAGTGCATATCAAATTTTGCTCATCTGTTTTAATATGAGTGTGTCTTTTATAGTTAAAATAACCAGGATAATTCTTAATCAGATCCTGGTCTATATCACTGAAACGATCGTTTATTTCTTTAATTAAATCTTGCATTCTATAATTACCAAATTTGTGTACAAAAACTCTTGTAGCAGTTTTATACGAATCTCGATAAACCTGTTCATAAGCATTAGTAATTTGTTTAAGAGAAGGATCCTTCAACCGAAAAATTTCTCTAACTAAAACAATAGTCCTATCTTGCTCAGGATGCTTATTAACATTGTACCAAGACTTAGGAAAATCAACTTCTGCTAAAGCTACCTCCCAATAACCTTTGCATTCTAAAGGAATAGGAAGTTGGGTAACAAAAGAGCTTGTCTTATTTTCTCTATTTGGATGAGGAACATTAGAAACTAGCGTATATAAAAAACCGCTTGACTTTCTGTCAGCTGCCATTCTTATCAAAATCAACTCAACTCATGAAAAAGCACTCAATCACAAGAATATTAATTCATGTAGAGCTTGTCTTATTATCTCTATTTAGTTGAGGAACATTAGAAACCGCTTGACTTTCTGTCGTTTGCCATTCTTATCAAAATCAAATCAACTCATGAAAAAGCACTCGATCACAAGAATATTAATTCATGCAGGTAATTATTTAAGAATTTAAACTCCCATTGCGACTCTTATAATACTCAGCATGTGATAAAAATTCTCTCTTGCATGCTGCTCGACTCAAAGGGTTTATTAAAGGGTTTCCTTCAAACCAAAGAGTCTTGCAATGCGGACAAGGAGTATAGCGTCGCATAGATCGAGCAAAGAAATCACTGAAACATGATTCATCATGAATAGGACGTGCGCAACATCTCAAATAAACAACTGGAGTATCGGCTCCTTTATAATTAAACCTTATTGAAGTTTGACAAACTACACAAGGCAGATTGTACTCAGAAAAAATCAGATTGCGATAACGAGAAACATCGCGAATTTTCTTAGCTAGAGCTCTTAAACTTCTTCCCTCATGAAAATTTGTTAGGTTAGCCAACTTAATTACATCATGATCAGAAGAAAGAATATAATCAGATATTGATCTTATAATAGACTTTGTAAAAACATCATGAATACCGAAATACAAAACTCCCATTCTTAAAGCTTTCATTAAACTTTTCCTATCACTCCACATATTTTCCAAAATATATTCTAAAATCATATTACAATGAAAAAAAGAGGCGAAAAAAATAAGTGAACCATAATCATAAGTCTTAAACCCCCTCTTGATTTGGTGCGAAGTTTTCTCATCATCTGACATTAGTTCTAGCAAGTTCAGCGCGTCTTCTTCACTCAAATAAGGTTGTGCAGGAATTTCAATTGTAAGAGGAATTTCAATATCTCCAGAATAAAAAGACACCATAGCCGAAAAATAGAGACATCTCATCATAAGCAAGCGAAAACCCTCATCTAGCTTCATCATGTTTTAACTGAAACTAAATATTCAAATACTCACAGATCCGAATTGAATCCTATAAGATAAATAATTTTTCAACAAAATTAATAAAGAAATGCAATAAGTTGAACATGTTCTTATTGTCGTCTAAGCTTGATATTTCCTAGAAATGATAGAATAAGACCTTATAGGTGGAGGAATAAAAATGTGCCTTTTAGGATCATAATCAGAATGTTTTCTCAGAATATGCAAACGTGAAACAGCTAAAGTTGAAAACCCTTTACGACAATAAGAACAAATAACTAGTTTTTTGCTTTCGGTCCTCTTTTGTCTTTCGTTGCTTTAGAAAGAGCTTGTGCACAATGCAAAGGACAGCTTGAACAGGATTCCATATTAGATGGAAGCAGATTATTCTGAAGCACTTCTGCATGCTTCCTCAATCTATCTGAAATTTCAATAAATTTTTTTAAATTTGCTTCTATTTTATCAGTTTGATCCTGATATCTTATCGAGTAAGGAGAAAAATCTTTTAGTTTTTTACCACTTTCTGAAATATTTACTTCGATGTCCTTCTCTGACTTATTTGATGAACAATGTGCATCATTTACAAAAGAACCTTTATTTGAAGCAGATGCGTGATCTGAAGAAACCTTCAGAGTTTCCTTTAGCCTATTTAATTCCGTTAGAAAATCGTTACTATCCTTTGCTTTATTTTCATCAATTTTTTCCTCATATTCATCTGTGTCCGATAAAGAGAGATCCCTAGAGAGGCTATAATCACTAACCTGATTCACTGTACTGTTTACACTACTAGCAGATGGTTTTTTAACTACTGAAGGACGCTTTTTTCTTTTAGAGGGTAATGTGCGCCGTGAATCCGTTATCTCAGCTTCAGAATCTGAAGAGTTGGTTGAAGTGATAACTTCGTTACTTTTAAACTTTCTGTCCAATTTTCTTTTCTTAGATAAAGTACCATTAAATCTGCTTGCTGTTTTAGTTCCCTTACTACTTTTATAAGAATCATGAAATTTAGTTAATTTGTGATATTTCAAATCAGTTTCAATAAACTTATTCTCGCTCTTAGACCACTGAATTACTAAAAGCGTACCGTGTTTAAAAAGACTCGTACAAGGAGAAAAATGACATGATCTCCCATCTCCAGTATAAACTAGAATGCCAATCTTGAGAATATCAACAAGATTCTGCAATAGAGTACTTTGATGCGATCGAAGATCGAGCCGTAATCTCTCATCATCATTTGACAAAATAAAATAAGCATAATTCCTAGTAGAAGAGTTTCCTTTCAAAACTGAAAGAAGAGCGGCCTTCAACTCCTCTCTGAAAATAGTAAATTGGCTATCCTTAGAGCTATCTTTCAGAGAGATATAACTGAAATGAAAGGGATGTTCGAAATTTGTCTTAACACTCTCCCAAAACTCACTGTTTTCAGAATGAGCAGTTGTTAAGAAACTAACTATAGTTTTAATCAAGTTGTCTAGCACAGAAGTCATGTTTGAAAATTATCAAGATAGCATAACCTGATATTGTCACAAAAGTTACAAAAGTCAGAAACGTTGCTAGTCAAGCAACTTCCTCTAAAAGTATGAGAAAAAGTGAAAACAGTACTTTCACCCTTTATCTTGATACGCAAACTAGAAAAATAAAAATCTGAATTCACAAAAGGTAACCACACTGAATCGGAAGAATTTGATTCTTTTATTTCAAAGTCGTATATGTTCGAAAATGTTTCTATAATCTTTAAGCTAAATACTTTAAAACTGATCTTCTTCTGCACCAATATTTGAAAAGTAATTTGAATATTCTTTGGAAACATATAAACTGAAAGCAAATCCTCGACACAAAATTGTTTTATAAATTCGCAAACTTCTTCAGCTAATAATGTAAGATTTCTGAAAAAAAATAAAAAATTCCTCCTCAAATAAATCGAACAAAAACCATTTCTTGTTAACTTTATAGTATAAGCTCCTTTCTTATATGTTAAAGATCCTCTATACAGATAAGAACCCGAATCTCTTGTGTAAGCATGAATTTTGTTCAAATCGAAATTAATCTTAGGAGTATATATCAAACCAAAAATAGCCAAATTCACACTATAACTGATCTGCATTTACTTTATATAATAGTATATGAGTTAATATAAAAATCACACCAAACCCTATTTAAGCGACAAACAAAATCAAATAAGATGCTAAGCTCGCATAACCCCTAATCTGAAAGAAGGGTGTCTCATTAGTATAAGGTATATCTGAGAAACATTTATGAAAAATTCTGCATATGAAGCCAAAAATTCAGTTGGTTCTGACAAGAACTGCCAAGGTGTAATATCGCAATAATCCAATATCCTTCTAGTTAAATTCTGTATTTGACGCCTCGTAATCATATGCTCATATTTGAAGAAAACGCTATAACCCTTCTTGTAGCGAAATTTTGGTAGGTAAACTACGCAATCTCTACATCTACACATCCACCTCTTAGGAGCTTCATTCCCATTTGCTTTAAAATACTTATAGAAATAGAATCTCCTTTTCATTTTACATTGTGCAGTAGAAATATGATATTTCTTTATACTTAGAGGAAGAGATATCGGATTTGTATCAATCTAATCTAAATTCACTATCTCCTCCTCATAAATAACAAAGAAACCAATATGATGTCTAAGCAACAGAACAAAAGAAGGCAGAAAAGAGGACTTGGTAAAATCAGAATATTGAGCGTGTTCAAAAGATAAGATTTCCTCTTTCAGAGTTTCTGGAATATCTAAACTGATGATATCTTCACTTGTTATTTTTCTATTTAAATTCAAAATAGTCTCTATGCATAAATCTTTTAAAGTAAACTCGTCTAATTTTAAAATCAATTCTCGAACGAACGAAACGGCTTTATCAATCTCTTCTAAAGTTATAAAAGTGCGCGAAGGACAAGCCGAACGTAACAATTTCATAGAAACTGTATCCTCAAGAGTTCTATTTATTGCTGAACAAAAAAAACAAGAACAATATAGCTGTGAATCTAAAACTTTCTCAAAATAAAGTGTAACTGACATTTAAAAACTTACCGAGTATCTGAATCTGAAAATAACTGAAAATAAGCAAACTTGTAGTTAGACCTAACACTGAAACAGCCTCATGTTCGCTAATCTTGCAGTTGATAGTAGTATCGTGTGAAATTAATCGGGCGGAAAGCATTAGAAGATAAGTCAATCTCTGTTTACAACTACGCCAATCAATTTCACTTCACGAAACCCAGAGGGAAAAAGAACGAAACTCAGAGAATTGCTTGAAGGGAGCTCAGTCATGTCTGGAAGACGAAGCACAATGTATCTGATGGCTCTTTACTTTTACCTGCTTATTCACCTCCAATTCTCATCTGGCTGTACAGTAGAAGAAGACTGTACAAGAACCTCGACACCGGCAACACTGGGATGCGATTGCGTCCCACAAAACGTGGATATGGCAACTATTAGTACTGTTCACCTAGACCTGAACGCTTTTGGAATTGTCCCAGATACTGATCCGGATACAGAAATTCGCTATAACATTGGAGTATTCCCATATCTGAAGACGATAGAAAAAGGAAGCTTTGTCTTCCTTTGTGAAAGTGGAATTTGCAGGTAAGTTTGAACTTTGATATGAACTTATTAAATCTAAATTGTAGTTTTATATTGGCTTAAAATTGAAAGTTAAAACAACTTCATCAGCAACAGATTGAGATGGCGCGACCCAGGCGCGCGCTCCTACTATTTTCAGTCCCAAAATAGATTTTAAGATTTTCTGGATCCGATCGTGTTCATATCCTAATTCTCTGACTTAACTTAATTTTAGGAAATCAAGAATAAAAATCCAAAGACGTAGTGATGAAACGAAGCTGGCTACTGTCACTACTGGGCGCCTTCTTACTAACAGAAATCTCCAAACAGAAAAGTTAGCTAAATCAGCAATACAAACAACACAGGCATACATTAAAATAACCACATACTCCGCTTACCAAAAGATTAGTTCAGATCCCTTCACTACGCAGGCCCATTTAACAAGTAATCACTTTAGCACCCAAACACTAACAGATACTAGTGATAGTTCAGATCCCTTCACTACGCAGACACATTTTAGCACCCAGACTCTAACAGATAGTACTGATAGTTCAAATCCCATCACTACGCAAACATATATGAGTTCTAATAAACACTTTTCAACACATACACTAACAGATTACTTTATCTCAGAAAAACTGAATCATAAGGAAAAATACATGTCAACACTAACCAAACCAGAATCAACCTCAAAGCTAACATTTAAACAAACCTCAACTGAAAATCCTCTTAAAAATTACTCTGCAGAAAGAAAATTAAACTATAATACTGAAAGCACAACCATGCAACCAGAAACTAGCTTAGCTCCGCTTATCGTTAGCACTGAAACTAATAAAAATACGGATAATGAAAACTTTACTACAAGCAGCGCACCCACTGACATAACCTCGAGCGAAAATATAATAAAATCGATCCAAACATCTGCACATACTACTCAAATCACAACTAGTAACCCTTATATTGGAAACGAAAGAGAAACTGTTTGGGCCCGCAATACTAACCCTCCATTAACACAAAATATTGAAACAACACAAAACACCCCTCAGTATACTAACACGCCCGCAGAAGAAACAAGCCTAACGATAATTGAGCTACAAGAAAAAAGCACGTGCGTACCTGAAATACTTAAAATTTGTTATTTGCTTAACTACTAACATCCAAAAGAAAATACAGAAAATAAACACGATGAAAATTTCAAATACATGAAGCTTTCACCAAAACTTTGAAATAAATAAAAGTAACTGAACTCTTAATGTTTCTTTTGAAACAGCACAAGAAACATAAGCTTAACTACTGAGGGTGAGCTCCTCACATCAGAAGCCGCTACTGCTAGCTGGGAAGAAACAAGTTCAAGTCTGACTACAGAACCTGAAAACGAGTAAGATTAATTTTTCACGATTTAACTAACAGGCTCAATAATTTAATTCATAAAATAATAACTAATAGAACACAGCTGAACGAAGTTGTAATACAAAATAAACTTCATTCAAACAAAAGAAGTTTTAGTCGAGAGTCTCATTTAAAATTAATTACCAAGAAACCTCGTCCAGAAATTCTTCTATTTCCTCTACACTCGACTTAAAAGTAATAAGATGAATTTCTCATTTCAGGGAAAGTGAAAAACCATGGCGAGAGGCTGTAATCGTAGTCCTGGCTTTGACTTCAATAATGCTTATCATCGCTATCATCTGCCTCTACTTACGACGCAAGAAGAAACTCTCTATGCAAAATAATCCAATATATAGACGAACAACAACCAGCATATCAAGCTTGGAACTAGACTCTATCATATGAACACTGACCAGCAGAACTAAAAATAAAACATGTTCATCATTTACTCACTTAGAACTATATAAATACTATTTAAATGTATCGTGTATAATCCCAAAGCACGCTCTTATAATAAATTCAGGAAGAAATCATTTTCCTGCATTCATTTTTAAAAATTTACCTTGAAATAATCTGAATCCTTACTCCCTTGCAATATGCTGCCCGCGATTGAAAGATATTTTCTAAGTCCGCACTAGAAAGCGAACTTAGTAGATGAGCTGAAGGCAAAGTGTGCGCACAATGAAAACCGCAAAGCTTATATAGTGCGAACCGAATTAGCTGTTGCCCAATAAGAAAACACATTTTAAGAAGAGCGCATATTAATCTGAAGGCGTCCTAGAGGTACTGAAAGGTTATATTTGTCACAAGCACACTCAGAACATACGAACTAAGAAAAAGCGCCCTCTCAGAACCTCCCAAAATATGCATGTAACTATTCTAAATAATGCTAATATGAATATTTTAAATGGTCAACTGAAGTCACCTAGAAAAGAACGAATCGCATAACAGATATTCATGCTAATAATGCTTGTGCACATAATGTAGCCCAAATATGGAAAAGCCATCAAATGTGACAAAGACACTCACACCAACAAAGATGCAACAAGCACCTCCTAACACATGCAGGCAGGACCCTGGCCATCCAGGGTAGGTTAAGCCTAACTAGGACGCTCTGCTCACCGGTATATTCCGTATTTCACATTTCCCCACTTGAGCATGATAGACATAGTAACAGTAGCGCAGATTTGGTCTCAACTTTCTCAATCTGTTACAACTTAATATGAAAATGATTAGCTTTTAAATATGAACATCTCTTGTATTAAACCAATCGGTTAAGCTCGCACTAGAAAAGAAATTCAAAAGTTTGCCTGCGGATTTTACTCTCGTACCCTGGGTTCAGGACCAGTGCCTGGGTGTTTCCCCTGCGATTAATGTCACTCCAGACCGGAGTTGTACGCCCCAGACAGATGACCTAGAAAATCTAGATCTGTGTCAAAGTTCTATATATTGCTTAACCCAGAGGAATAAAACAGACACATTCATATTCGCCAATACGCATAAAATTAAAATAAAAAGATTAAACATGATGCATTTCCCTCTTACAAACTAAATATAAAAAACGTAGTATTTCAAATAAAGCAATGAAAACTGTACTGAACTTGTCAATTCCGAGCAAAATCAGACTATGCATAACATTTAAATTATCTTCAAGAATAAAACTTCCAAATTATCTCGAATTCGCTTTCATTTTACAAAAACTGGAAACTTTTAGTCTAAAGACAAAGTCCTTTGTGAAGTATGCAAGACAAGCTGATTTATTAGCGTCTGCTTTCGGACAGACGACAAAGAACCTTGAAACTCTGACCATAAACCAGTTCATCTGTTACTTCCGGCCTAAATACCGTAACATCACCACGTCCGGACAAAGTAGTAAGCCGATGAAGTGCAGCTGTTGACATCAGGGACGCTCATAATTTAAGGCGGAACTTGTGAGCCTAGGGGGTAACTCGGTCTCAACCATGTCTGGATGTGTGTCCCAAAAGTGAAAGAAATAGATCTGTTTTCAGCTCTAAGCGCGTGGAATGAGTGAGAAAATTTCATGCAAAATAGGTGTGAAATTTGTCACTTTACTCAAAATAGGTAAGAAATTTTGATGAAATGTTTGCAATGATGTGGAAAACTGCTCGCCAGATTTAATTCTTTGTAGAATTATGTTATATATATATATATATATATTTTAAGAATAAAACCTAATGAGTACCGTATTAATGGATTTCTAAATCCCTTCAATATAAGTATGTTTTACAAAAATAGGACTCTCTCAAAATGTTCTAGTTTTCTAGCCCCTCAACACACATAGACATCTGGGCACTGAAGATGGGAAGTTACCTCCCTCGCTTGTGAGTTGCTCTCATCACGTTCCGAGCTCGAGGCGTTCACTTATTCCAAGAACTGCGCATTTCTTAACACTAGTAGAAGGCCTCTCTTGTTTCAAAATAAACTCAACCACGTCTAATCTATGCATAAGTCTTAAAACTTTTAATAAGATATTTAAATCTGAATCAGATTTTAGTTGAATAGCCTTTAAAACTTCATAAGCGCGATGGAATCTTGGCTGATTTGCGCTACAAACAATACTATCTATTTCGGTGAAAGAAATAGATAGACGAACCGCTAAATCTACCCAGTCTGAACATAGCCTTTCAGATAACTTTAAAAATAAAATCTGAATAGTTTCGTTAGATATGAGCAACACATTTTTATCATGATCCAGTATAAAACTTAAAACAATTTCCTTAAGGTCTTCATGATGTATTTGTGTAAGAGCTGAAAGTAAATCGTTTAAATAATAATCTTTATCAACTCTGCTCCACCATAAATTCAACATATGAAGTATATTCGAGAGTAACAACGAAGCTCTATCTCTACCGCGAATTCTAAAGAACTCCTTACTGTCTAATTCTAAATATATTGCTAGTTTTTCCCAATCACGATATAACTTATCCGCAATAGAATATAAAATTTCATCAGAAAAAAGACAAAAATCTTGAGCACTCATATTTCTTGAACTCAAGTAAAGCTTCGTCAAATAATAATCTGCGTCAATGATGAATAGGCTTCTCCAGGAAAAGCTTTCCCTATTTTGAACTGTTACTCATCACAAGGGTATTTCTAGGCCTGCAGAAGTGCGCCGTAAAACTCCTAACAGAAATTCCCTGAGATAAAAATGGTCTTAGAAAATAAGCAGCAGGAGAAACTCCCCTGAGATAAAGACGGACTTAGAAAATATGCGGCAGGAGAAACTCCCCTGAGATAAAGTTGGACTTAGAAAATGAGCAGCAGGAGAAACTCTTCTGAGATAAACATAAACTTAGAAAATGAGCGTGAGGGAAAATTCCTCTCAAATAAAATTTTACTTACAAAATAAGCAAAAGGTAAAATTCCTATAAGGTTAATATTTTCATGAGCCTGGTAATCTCAAATGCATTTCCCCGAACTAAAATAAATAAAGCCTAAAATTATAAGAACTGAAACTCCATTTTCGCACCATGATACACCCTAGATCTAGAATTTCGCACGGTGACACGGACTGGATCTATAATTTAGCACGATGACATGAACTGGATCTAGATTTTCGCACGATGACACGGAGTGGATCTAGAATTTAGCACGATGACATGAACTTGATCTAGAATTTCGCACGATGACACGGATTGGATCTAGAATTTAGCACGATGACATGAACTTGATCTAAAATTTCGCACGATGACATGGATTGGATCTAGAATTTCGTGCGATGACACGGACTGGATCTAGAATTTCGCACGATGACACGGAGTGGATCTTGAATTTCGCACGATGACACGGAGTGGATCTTGAATTTCGAACGATGACACGAACTGGATCTTGAATTTCGCACGATGACACAAACTGGATCTCCTGTACTACTACTGACGTCAGTTGTAGACCACGTGACCAAAAGCAGCCTCTAGAGTATATAAAGGGGCAGTGAGGCCCGAATAAACAGAGTTCTTTAGCAGTTCTCCTTGTGTCCAGACGTGTCTTCTTCCCTTAAACAACCGCTGAGATGAGCCGATACGAGTTAATTAACCAGAAGTTCGAGTAAAATAGTAGAAGTTCGAGATAAATAGGCGAAACTTAGGACGGGGGGCCCGACGGCCCGAGGAACGGGAACGAGGACCGAAGGACCGAGGTAGGGCGCGAAGGCCCGAAACTGTCCCGGATGGGGTCCCGGAAGCGTAGGCACGGAACGGCACGAAGGCCTGAAACGCGGAACGGAGACCCGAGATCCGCGAGGACGACGGCGCGGCTGGCTTGGCCCCACGCTACCAAACAATAGGCGACCGTCGGCCCGACGACCCCGCGGACCGGAATCCGGGGTGGACCACCCTGTCGAGGTGAATACCGACCTGGGAGATAGAGCGAGACGAACCACGGCTCCCCCTTACCCCTACCATATTTTCCCTCCCCCGCAGTCCTCCGTCTGACACCGAGCACCGATTCCCGACCGATTCGCTCAGCCCCCCTCGTGCGCGAGGCACGACTCTAAAAACACCACATCTCGGTTCTTTGCCCGGATTCTCCGTCCGCCCGAGACCCGAACAATTCCCACGTTCCTCTGCTGTAGGAATCGGCAACCCCGACTTACCAGAGAACGTCACAGAACCAATGGACCAATCAAAGGGCTACTGACTGGACACACACCAGGTGCCTGTGGTCATGCACCCCCTCCTGCCTCTGCAGGGTGCATACACTCAGTCCACCACACACCACTGCTTACACAGCACATATTCAAAGTGGACAGCACCATAATCTGCTCCGATGGAAATCTCCTGAGCAAAAACTTTATGGGAATATGTCAAATAGGATTCTCCGTAAGTCAACCCGTGACCTGAGGAGGGCTTACCTGGACAGGACACCTAAAAAGACATATAAATCACGACGACACACGGTGCCCCGTGCAGTGCAGAGACGCCACTCTCCCGCCATAATGACCCCTGTGCAACAAGCCATGTCGACTGACCCACCGGCCCGTTCCGCCGTCAATAACAACGACGATGACTCCACTACTGCACACGACCAGACTGGGTTACTGGGTCACAAGGACGCTCCTCTCACAGCTGATGAGGAAAGGGCAAGACAGAACGAGCGGATCAAAGAAATGGAACGGACGATCAAGGAGTTGCAGGAGCAACATAACAAACATGCTCCCCAACCCATGCCCGCGCCGAAGACTCCACTGGCACGCTCCACAAGTCGAAAATCATCGGACCGGAGGTCAGCCACCCGCCCAAGATCGTCAGATAGGGCATCTAAACAGAGGTCACAACACAGGTCATGATCCAGGGAGCACAGGGCACAACACAGCCGTCGCGGAACACGCTACCACAGGCGCTCTCCCACCCCGAGATCAAGATCAACTGCCAGGTCACAACGCTCACCATCGCGCAGATCATCCTGTACCAGGTCTAGGTCTAAGGTGAGCACATCCAGGCACTCGAGGGATCGGACATCATCGAGGACACGACGTAGGAGGAGGTCTACTAGCCGACACTCCACCAGGACCTATAGGACTAGGTCTCGCTCCAGGCCCAGACGGACCTCGCATACCAGGAGATCGCGCAGCAGGGGGAGGGCCCCAACCTACTCCAGATCACCGCGCGACTGCTCCCCCAGGAGGAGGAGCAGCTCATCTGAGAGGCAATCAACGACCCCAGACCGGCATTACCGCCGCAGACGGGACGACCCAAGGAGAGTCCTGGATCGCCAATACCCACAGATGGGCATGCCAACAGGTAAGAGGATTAGGACCTCATGCCTGACATTGGAGCCTTATAGAAATTTGCCGCTAGTTCTTAAAAAGAAGGCGGGGTCACGGCGCTCTCGTCGGGACCTCACCTTCCAGGAATATATGTGTGGTTATTTGTACATGGTCGCCGACTCCCTGGAGTATGATTCGGAAACATATTCAGTTATCTCTCATGCGGCCCAGGTGGCAGAGGACGCCGCCACCCTCGACTGGCCGGCTGTGAGAGAGTGGTCTCAGGCCTGCCTCGCCAACATCGAGGAAGGCAACGCCCATTGGCAGGATGAGGATCTCTTCTCCTGGCTGAAAGGCCAGCAGAAGCCCCCACTAGATGTCCCGTGTCCCGCACACAATGACGAGACATGTAAGGAGAAGGCTACGCACTCGGAGGCAAGGATAACCTGGCTGCACGAGTGCGCCATCTGCTACTATGGATTGGTTGACACCACCACCTCCCATCCCGCTGCTAAGTGCAGGAAAAAGCCAGCCCTAAAAGCGGCCCAGGATGACGCTCGAAGTGAATACAGGAAGAAGCATAACAATGCAGGACGACCCGCCCTTTACCCCCTGGTACATCACCAGCCCACTTATGTCCAGGGAGAAGGGCGAGGGGCATGACCGGAGGATAATAGTGGACCTTTCCTTTCCTGACGGGGGCGTCAACGACAGCATCCGCCCTCATGTCTTCAATGGTCGACACGCCATTCACAATCTTCCCACCATTGATCACGCCACAGCCATCATATCAGCTCTCCCCCCGGGTGATGTTCATATGGCTGTTATTGATCTTTCCAGGGCATACCGCCAATTCCCGGTGTGCCCCCTGGACTGGCCTCTGCTTGGAATTAAATACGACGACGCATACTATTTTGATCTAAGGATCCCGTTCGGGGCGAGGATGTCTTCCTTTGCTATGCAGTACGGGCCCTCGCTGCACGCCGTGTCACTGCCCTGATGTACCTCGACAACATCGCCATCATCGCCCCGAACAGGAGGATGGCCGTGACCCACTACACGACCACAAAGCAGCTCATAGCGGATCTGGGCCTGCATGCTGCGGAGGGCAAGCTCCAACCACCGTCACCGAGTGTCACCTGGTTGGGCATACAATTTGACATAGCGGACAACCGAGTCTCAATTCCTGAGCTTAAGCTGTGTCAAATTAAGCAATGTTTGGCCGCGGCTGCTAAGAGGAGGTCTATCACACCCCGATGCAGCGCATCGTGGGCCTGGCAAATCACTTGGCCAAGGTGGTCAGAGCCGCGCGAGTCTTTATTGCCAGGCTACTAGCCGCACTCAGGGCGGCCCAGGGCGGCGACATCGACATCGACAACAATGTTAGGGCAGACCTCGCTTGGTTTGCGAGGTACACCTCAGGGTGCAACGGCCATGCTATCATCCCGAGCAACCTGACCATCCTCAGAATCTGGGTGGACGCGTGTCTGAAGGACGCGGGCGCGTCCAATGGCCGCAGCTACTACGCACATGTCTTCCCAGCGCAGTTCACAGAGGCTCACCACATCACGCAGCTGGAGGCGGTGAACTGCGTCGCGGCTGCTCGCACCTTCATCACCGATCTTCACGCAGGGGGGACCATTAAGATGTACTGCGACAATAAGGCCGCAGTAGAGGCGTTCACCTCCGGAAGAGCACGGGACCGAGTCCTGGCCGCATGCACCAGAGCAATCTGGTATCACGCTGCGGAGACAGACACCACCATAGACTTCTCCCATGTCCCTGGCGAGGCCATGGACCTCCCAGATGCCCTTAGTAGGGCCTCACTTGATCAAGTTCACTCGGAACTGGCGGCAAATCTCATAAATAGGCTCGCCCTTGAGGAGGTCCATGTTACACAGGAGGTGTTCTCTTATACTGGTTTTATTTAATTGCAGACCTGCTCACTGCACAGCTGGTGGAGGCCGCTATGGCTCGACAACGCACTGCCCACCGCCCAGGAACTGCTAAGGGTCGGGAGTCAGCCGTCCGGGCCTTCCTCCAATTCTGCACTCGGATTAATGCCTCATTTAAGAGGCTCACCTACATCACGGTCTGCTGGTATATTGAGCACTTAGCCCAACAAGCCAAGACTCCCGGAACTATTTCTAATACTATATCCCATCTGCGGACATATTACCAGCTAGCCGGCCTACCACTGCAAGCTCTTCACCAATACCGGGTACGACTAGCCCTTAGGCCTGTGGCCGTGAATCTTCGCCACACACCTAACCCCAAGAGGCCGGTGATGCCTGCTATACTCCGCAGAGTCCTCTTACACATCCCAATGGCCCATGATCCTATCATGGTGAAGCTGGCCATCCTTGTCATCTACTTTGGCTTCCTCCGCCAAAGCTCTGTGGCACCGCCGTCAGTCGCTTCCTTCGACCCTACCCGGCACCTTACTAAGGAGGATATCTCCAGGGGCCCTCATGGCCTCAAACTTGTGGTTAAGTGGACGAAGACTCTGCAGAGGTCGGCGGATGCCACCGTGCTCCTCCACCCGGCGGCCAGGGACCCTGCTATATGCCCTCTGGCCGCCTTTGACGCATACATCTCTCGTCACCGGAGCACGCCACCACTGGCCCCCCTCTTCATATTTCCGGATGGCAACCCCATGACCGCGCCATACCTCAACAAACAGTGGACCGCTATGGTCAAAGCAGCTGGGCTTCCCCCCCCGCACTTACTCATTACATAGTCTCAGGCGGGGAGCAGCTCATCATGTCTACAACAACGCCAACGCGGACCTCAACGACGTGATGACGCATGGAACTTGGAGGTCCGGGCGGTCAGGGACTACATCAGACCGACCGACGGTGCCATCACCACGGTACACCGCGCCCTCCAGAATATATGACTTACTCCTAAACGGGTTGGCCAACATACTGACTGTCACACAAAACCGACAGGATGGATTATTACGGCGTTCCAATCATTTTATGTTACTTGTTCTATTTACAAATCGGAATCTAATGTAACTGTTTAAAATTATCTTCATACTCGTTAGTAAAACTTTTAATGGTACACTGGTCTCCTGTTTCACTTAACCTAATGGTGACAGGAATTTGGCCACTGCCATATTGTGGGTCATTAGGACCTTCCTTGGAACCAATGAACCAATCAAAGGGCTACTGACTGGACACACACCAGGTGCCTGTGGTCATGCACCCCCTCCTGCCACTGCAGGGTGCATACACTCAGTCCACCACACACCACTGCTTACACAGCACGTATTCAAAGTGCCCGCCCTCCACGCCCAAAAGGACTATAATCCTAATGAACTAGGCCCAACATACTGACTGTCACACAAAACCGACAGGATGGATTATTACGGCGTTCCAATCATTTTATGTTACTTGTTCTATTTACAAATCGGAATCTAATGTAACTGTTTAAAATTATCTCCATACTCGTTAGTAAAACTTTTAATGGTACACTGTTTCACTTAACCTAATGGTACATGCCTTCTGTTTACGCTCGTACGAATTGTCCCATGGCAGTATCATACCTAAAAAGGGATAAGACATATCTATGCTCTAAATTCCCTTATCTTTCAAAATCTAATAAATAATAATTATCGTTAAGATAATTCTATAATTTTATAAAGATTTCCCATATTTATATAATGTTCAAACTAATTCACTTGTTACATGTTATTTCCTATCCTTAGCAAATCTATTAATAACGACCGCGTACCGGTAAATACAAAATATAACTAAGTTTTTTTATTCATTTTTATTCATCATGATATTATATATTTGTATGCAACAATAATGCTACAATATTCTGCAAGATTTTACTGTAGCACATGTGCAGGCTTTGTTGAGCCACCTGCATGCCCTTTTCTTCAGCTTGACCTATAGAACCTGACCCCTTTGCCCATCGACCTTATAAGGTCAGCCCGTGAGGTGCAAGCATGCAGTCACTTGGGGTCTGAAAGCTAATTATAAAGAGCTAGGAGGCTAGAACCAGGGTTTTGGCCCGTGGTTAATCTGTGACTGAGGGAATACAAGATCCTAACAACTACTCCTGTCCTCATATCTTCATTACTTCCCGAAACTAAACAGAACTTACAACATAACATATAAAGTAAAGCACTTCAGCAGGAAATAGGATGTATAGAATAAAAACTGAGGCCCTCATTGAGCAGAGTTTCCGTTGCTATGAGGTAGATCAAATGGACTGATTGTCATCTGTCTTTTGACAGGATCCCCATTCATCAAGAAAACTTATGGTTCAGATTCTCAAAAAAAAAAAAGTGACAGACAGTCTATGCCTCAGAGTTTGGTAAGGCAACCAATAGCCAAGCGGTTAGCCCCTTAAGTATGGCACGTGATCAGAGGATCCTGTGTATATGATGAGCCCCTAAAGTCCCTCAACATCAGACGGTGACGCAGCCTTGCAGACAAAGAAGCTGAAGAGGGAAGCAGACAATATAATACTCCTACATCTCGAGACCAGGCCGGTGGGTGAGTCACTACCATCATTTCAATTTCAAAGATAAATATCTAGATTGAATGTAAAAGAGAAGTTATTTACATGATTAGCTATTAGATTAGAAAATTACGAGTAAATAACAGAATACTTTGTACGCATATTTGTATTCACAAAAACGTTTGGGAGTATTTATATATTATATGATATTTTCAGACCAAAAGAACACCTAACATTCCCAAAATACACTAACTTGCCAGGGACGGATCCAGACATTTTCAAAGGGGAGGGGGGGGGGGGTACGCCCTATTGTGAAAATTTCCGCTGGACCTCCAGGTCCGAGAATTTTACATTAAAAAAATCTAAATTTGGCCAAAATTAGGGGGGGGGGGGGGCGCCTCAGGCGCCCCCACCCCCCACCCACCCTAAATCCGTCCCTGCTTGCCGAAGCCTTATTTACACAATTTAGGATGGTTTTGATACCGTGGATACTGTCAATTTGCAGGTAAATGTTTTCCCGGTGATTCTCCGGATATTCCAGTCAAAATCATCTCTCTCATTGTATGGGTCTTCCTCTACAGTGACCCCGAATGGGGACCCTAACAGTAAAAAGGTTAAATTGTACATTAAAACTAAACATATAATATCATGTAAGCACCATCTATCACAAAAAATATTTCTTAGCTCTCCACCGAGGGAACCCAGAACAATTCTTATCAATTTTCTACCATTTAAGGAATATAGGCTATATGCAATACATTCTGCCGCTCTGTGATAATAAAATCTCTGTCTCTTTCAGAATCATGAATGGTCTTACCACAATTTTAATTGTGGTTTTCTGCAGCCAGGTGGCAGCACACAGCCCCTCTAATGGTACAGGTACTGAAGATCCTCCCATGCAGGTAGGTTGGCGTTTTCAATCTAAATAAAATGATTTATTCCCGCATTTTTGAGAATTGGATCTGAAAAATTTAGATATTAAGAATTGTTAAGGTTTTATAGATTATTTCATTCCAGTTGAGATTACTTCTGCTTACATTGTCGAACAGGTTAACTTTTGGATTCCAAAATGTATAACAACTTCCAAAATGTTGTTCTGTGAATATCTGTTCCCAATGTCACGGATAAAATCCTTTGTAAATGATACATCCATTTTCTAAGAATATTAATGGTAAACTATACTATCTAATTTATTGTCTTAATAAGAGTGTTCTGTAAATTCTTAAGGTTGAGGGTTGCAAGCAAAATGACCAGTGTATCTGCCTAGTGTCCAGTAACTGGTCAACTGCAAATGATTACCGTGAACTGCAATGTGTGAAGCGAGAACTGGCCACCTTAAAGCTGACTGTTGGGTCATTAGACGTACAGAGAATCATCAGCAGAATGGACAACATCACTTACAGAATAAACACACTGGAAAGTAGCATTGACCAACAGTCCATAAGTACTTCCCTGCTAGAAATTCAAGGTATGTGAATATGATTTATAATTCTCTGAGACCTAAACCTCCTTTGCCTTGTAATTTTTGGTGTCTACGCTTTATACTAATGGAAAAATAAAGATACCTTATATGTAAAAGTAGCGTTTTCCCTATTAATATTGATAAGCTTCTATATGCAACACAATTGATGTTAAAGTTGTGTTGTTGTGCAATTTAGAAATAAGGCAGTCTGTATTTCATTATTTTTATTCATCAACCAGAACTTGTTGGATTAATACTAATTCGTTTGAATACAGGTTAAAGGCAAAATGTTTCCTAGCCTAATAATACAGGCTGGCCCCCCATACGGCAATGGTTTGGGGATATGTTTGGTCTGCGGGGATGGGGGGATGTTGTTGCTTGACATGGTTTCTGGTCTTGATTCATTAAATCATACAAATTACTTACTTCCCAAAAATATTTGGACATTCACAATATAAACATAGACATTTACTTATCGTACGCCAACTTACAATCATCCAAAATTTAAAATTGCCGACTTCCCCATGGCAGCGACGAGGGAGCAACTGGTTAAAATAGGGACAGTGATAAATTGTAGAGTGACATGTCACAAGTCCGCATAACCATCTCAAAGAAGATCACGTTATAGATACATGTATTGCGATATAGAATCCATTATCTGATTATCTAAGTGATACAACAAAAATAATGAGACATGATTCATCATCCGACACAGTGTTGCTCTAATGAGAAAATGCTAGATGGTATGGTCTGCCTGCATACTAGTGTGACGTTCTCTGGTAAGTCGGGGTTGCCGATTCTTACGACAGAGGAACGTGGGGGTTGTTCGGGTCTCGGGGCGGACGGGGAATCCGGGCCAAGAACCGAGATGTGTTTCTAGAGTCGTGCCTCGCGCACGAGGGGGGGCTGAGCGAATCGATCGGGAATCGGCACTCGATGTCGACGGAGGACTGCGGGGGAGGGAAATTATGGTAGGGGTACGGGTCGGCCGGGGGGCGGTCCACCCCTGAGTTCCGGTCCGCGGGGGCGACGGGCCGACGGTCGCCTATTGTTTGGTAGCGTGGGGCCGAGCACGCCGCGCCCTCGTCCCCGCGGACTTCGCTCCCTCGTTCCGCTCCCCATGTCTTCGTACCATACTACGCCTCGGTTTCCGGTACTACTTCGGGCCTTCGTGCCCTACTCCGTTCCCTCGTTCCTCGTTCTTCGGGCCTTCGGGCCCCTTACCCTATGTTTCTACTACCTATCTCGGACTTCGACTGTTTTGTCCTAACTTCGGCTTAATTACTCTGTTCGGCTCATCTTTAGTGGTTGTTTCAGGAAAGAGGACACGTCTGGACACCAGGAGAACTGTTAAAGAACTCTGTTTATTCGGGCCTCACCGCCCCTTTATATACTAGAGAGGTCAGCCCTGATTGGCTGCCTTCGGTCACGTGACCTACAACTGACGTCACTTCCGGTTTATATATTCCGTTTCCGGTTTACATTTCACTTCCGGTTTACATATTTCCGGGTTTCGTTCCATTACGTTTTCGTTATTCGTTCTTTACATATTCGTTATTCGTTCTTTACATATTCGTTCTTTACATCTATTTCGTTCTTCGTTCTTTACATATTCGTTCTTTACATCTATTTCTATTATTACCTTATTTCTATTATTTTAACCTCTATGTATTTTGGCTGAATAGCCGTTCATCACACCCTCCCGCACCTTCTTGAAAGGTGGGAAAACACGTTATACAAAATTTCAACACAGTTCATACAGAACATACTCTAGAACCAGAAACATTTCAATCCTACGCTCCTTATCGGCAGAGGAGGAGGTGTCACCCTCTGTCCTCCCCGGTCTACTTCGGAGGGCCCCCGGGGCCTATCCGGCTAATTATTATTTCTCTTCTTTCTTCGTTTTTCTTTCTTCGTTTTTCTCTCTTCTTAATAAAGGTTCATATAATTCGTTTTTATATATCTTAGTCTCTTTTTATCTTCGTCAGAGTTCTCTTATCCTTGATCTATTTAGGACCCGTTTTTTTTTTACACCTCCTCTTTTTCTCGTCTTTAGGATGAGCGAGCCGGTCGTGGCTCTCCCACCCGGGACTGGGGATCGGTCGTGACCCCGTCGCCCCCGCTCCTCTCCTCCGGGCTCCATTTACTTAGCCCCTCGGCGCGTTTTTCCTCGCCTTTTTACCCTCATTAGGACAGAGGGACCGGTCGTGGTCCTCCTGCCCGGGGCCATGGGTCGGTCGTGACCCGCAGTGCCCCCGTTCCCTTCGTTTTCCGTCGTCCAGACGTTCTCCCCTAGTTCGGGTGGAGAATCGGTCGCGACTCTCCCACCCAGAGGCCAGGGCCGGTCGTGACCCTTAGTCCTCTCGACCCTCGATCCGTTCTACCGTCGTTCAGACGTTCTCCGTTGTTTTTGGGTAGAGAATCGGTCGTGATTCTCCTACCCGGTCGGTCGTGACCCCTCGTTCTTCCGTAACTATTACTCTTCTCTGCATTCTCTTAGGTGATGATGATGATTTTAAGGATGAGTTGAAGAAGAAAGACTGAAGCTTTTGTGGATAGAATGTTCTTTTTGGACTTCGCACCCTCGGTCGCCTCGGCATTCAGAGCCCTCCAGTGACTTTTTCACGTTTGGCAAGGACAACATGTTCGAGCCAAAGGCCAAGGTACCCAAAGAAGAAGATGGCGTTGTATGTGGAAAGGAACTTAACTTCATGCATTAAAGCTTAGAGTGGAAGCTTCAGCAGACGACGTCGCGGGTTTCGTGCTACTTGTCACGGTGAAGCTTTGAGATGGAGTTCGGGTGAAGGTGAGACTGAGAAGATTAGAATCATTAATTATCGATGAAGTGTCCGTTTTCCGTACAGGAACTGAAGTTTGACTTTTACGACACATGTCCTCGTGGTTAACCCAGCATCAAGATGTTCCGTCCTCGACCACGTCGACACATTTGAAGATTTCAGGATTTCAGAAAGAGATGTCGGAGAGAGTCCACCATAGTAAAGTATTTCCGTCACCGTTCCGGGCCCAAGTGGCATGACAACAACCGGAACGGAGACCTGATTAAGAAGATAATTTTGATGAAGTTTCTTTTTGATGACAGGAGCCGGTGCCTCTCATCCCTCCCCCCCCCCCGTAAGCACCGGCAGGAAGACAGTCCTCTGTGGGGCGAGAGGGAGGCTCCTTCGTTCTACTGATGAGATGATTTTCCTAAGAAGAGGATTCCTGTTTCGGGCACTCGGGCCCTCGTTCGTTTCCTAGGCTCTCGGGCCTCGCTCTGCTTACTAAGTTTTTCTCTTCGTCCTCCCGGAGGACCGTGCTTATAGACGATTTTCGTAAGACTGTAATACCAACAAATAGTTCGTTAATAGAAGTAAGTTTAAGATCCGGTCTGGTTTGATTTTGGAGTAAGGCCACAGTCGTCCACGGTGCCATGTCACATTGCATGGAGCCACTATGCCTATGACGAACGCCGAGACAACAGCTCCGAGCCGTTCCGGGCTGCTCCTAGGTACGACGGTTCGAAGTTGGTAAGTTGAAGATATTAGTGAGAAGGAGAAGAAGAAGCCGTAGAAAGTGAAGATGGACGACATCAACTGGGACCTGCACCCAACGTCAACCTCTGAGATCTGGAACGGGCCCATTCTCAATAAAATAGCATGTATAGAGAACTCATCCGATGTCGAACTCCAAGAAGGGTCGCTCCTCGTCGCTCTTTGCAGACCTCTTGATTTGTCTATCGAGGCATCCGCGGCCGACGTTCCAAGCACCACCTCCCTGTATATTGCAAAGATTACTTCCCTATATGTTTCAAAGACTATTTTGTTTCGTTCCTCGAGAAGAAGACATCAGGAAATACGACATGGAAGGAGTCTCTGTCGTTACAGCAGGTAAGAGATTAATATAAGTTTTAGTAAGTCTATTAATTTTTTTTTCGTTTCTCGTTCATGTATTGTTTTTACTATATATTACGGTCGGTCACGAGCCAGGGCCCCTAAGTTATCGTTCCTGCTCGTGCCTTGGTCCTCCGGGAGACATCTACGACTCGCCGCAATCCTTTCACGACTCGCTGCATCAACTCTGGCACGATAAAACCAGCATTCAGGTCGAAAAATTCCATTTTGCCGCTCTTCGTATGCGGTAAGAGGCTGAAGACAAGGAAACTCAGAAGATGATGGTACATGAATCCGGGTTCATCCACATTCTGATCGATCCATCCAAAATCAAGAAGACAAAGTTGCAGGAAGTAGAAGTGCCGCTAGAGGACAGAGGTCGTCTCTTCCTCGCCTCCAGATCGCTCAAGGCAGCGCGGGAGAAGGGTTTTCAGTCTTGGCCCGCGCCAGCCTTTCCTCCAGCGGCGAGTCGCCGGCCCACCGGTACCTTATTTACCCCGGCACGACCGTCGACTCAAAGACTACAATGACAACACTATCCGTCCATTCTGATTTCCTTTCCTCGATTCCGCCTCCCAACTTTCACTCTCGCTCCCGGGCCGCCCGGCCCGCTATCCATTTCCGCGACCGGACGATCCCGTTCCACCTGCTCGGTCCCAACCAACGCAGCGGGCTCCAGGGAAGAAGAGGAACAGCTACAAACTTGTTTTTCCTCCTAGCGCCTCCTTCCGTCCCGTATTCGCCCCGCAGGCTTGGTAAGTTCATTCCAGTCATGGACCCTCCAGCTCGCTGATTACACTCAACACCTCCTAACACATGTGGTTTCGTTCACTTCCGCAAGAAGGTTCTCATAAAGAAACTAATAAGAATAAATTAAGATAAGAATGTTCGAGCCCGCCAGTCCGTTCCCGATGAGTTTAAGTAAAGTTTTCGGGCCCGTCCAGCGGTCTCCAGGAGAGTCTTTTATCCAGGCTTCGGCCTCCTGTGCGGCTCAGGTACCTCCGCCTCGGCCCGGTTCTCCCCCTGGGGGTTTGACACTATGGGTGAGGAGCCAACGCCCCGTAATCCCTCCCCACCCGACTCGCGACGCGCCATCTTCCGCCTCTGGTTCCGTCGCGCTGTTTTTCTTCCGTGCAAGACCTCGAGCAGCATCTACTTCACCCTTCTTCTTGGCGCCGGATCGGCAGCAACAGTCTCTCCTCCCTAGCGGGGAGCTCGAGAAGCTGATCCACCATTCCGCTCTGTTTTTCCGCCTCTCTTGTTGCCTTCAACAAGTCATCCAGTTGATCCTCGTTTTTGTGCATCACTAGGGTCTGAGCCAATTGGACGGTCCGGTTGTGTTCGTTAACTAGCTGGTCGACCCCCGGGAACTCCCTGGTCAACGGCCCCAGTGCCGCCGTCGGGAACTGCGCCATCGCTTCTTCAAATGTCTCTGGCTTGCGGCCCGTTTCTAGTGCCATCAGGAACGCCATAGACGCCGAAGCCATTGCTCTTGTCTTGGCCGTCATTCCTCGCACCTCCCTCGGGGGCCACGTCAGTTGCACCCGAATGGCCTTTTCCGCGTCCCAGTCTCGTACCGCTCGCGCCGTCACCGGAAAGTGTCCCTGTAAGACCTGGTGAACGGCCTGTGTCCGTAATAACTTGAGTCTCGGTGTTTCCCTAGATGGTCCTGCCGTCGGCATCTCCGTTCCTATAGACCCGAACACTGAATCCGCTCCCGACTCGTCCAATTCTTGTTTCTCCGGCTCGTATCCTCTGGTCTCGGTCTGCCCCAACTCCATGTCCTCTGAGTCTTCCACCTCCGCGTCCATGGACTGGGCAGCCGGTATTTGTAATCTGTGTATCACAACCCGCGGTTGTAGCGCCCGCCCGTGTTTATCCTCGTCCTTGAGTGGGGTATCCGGTCCTGGCGGCGATCCCATACGTTCGGGCGACGGTGGTCCCGGGGTCTCCTCCGATCCTTGCGACCCGAAAAACGAGCTCCCCAAACTGGCTCGAGTCAGGTTGTCAACCGCCGCCCGTGTCTCTGGCGTGTCTGGTGCTACCGTAATGTCTCTCATTCGTTTCAATCCTGGGGGCGGCACTATCGGCTGCTTACATACCATCTTCTCCAGGGGTGAATCTGCTTTCGTCGGGGTAGGGGTAGAGAACAGCGGCTGTGTCGAGGCCGTCGACGCCGTGTCCTCCGGCCTGGCCGCATGCCGAACATACTTTACTTTCTCCACTCGCCCCGTCGGTTTGAGTCCCTGCCTTTCTGCCATCTCGCGTAGAAACCTCCCTAGGTACAATGCTTCTCTTTCCACCAGCCGGCCTCCCTGTGCTTCCCGAATGCTGTCCTCCAGCTCCCGGTCGGATCTCGCCTCGTGGTAACCCCTGAACGATCCCTCCCGGTTCATTGTTCCTTTTAAATACCCGGGGTACCTCGGGTGTCGTGATTCGTATATCACCGATTTCTTATGAACTGTCATCATAGTAAATTGTGCGTCGCTACAAGGTGGTTCTAGTCCCGTGGTCCGTCTGACTCCTGTCGAGGTCTCAGGCTGCGATGGTCCCAGCTCTCCCGTGCTACTAGACTCAGCGATAATCAAAGACCGATCGCTTCGGGCCGACATACTCCTGCCTGACTCCGACTGGTCCGAACTCGTTCCCTCCTCCAATTCTCTCGGGACTTTCTTGACCTTTTTCCACTTCTTCTTTCGCGACGGCTCCTCCGCCGGGCATCCCTGCGTCGGGGGCCTCTTGAAAGCGAGCGGCTCCTCTTCTTCTTTGACTTTCGGTCGTTGGTCGTCGGACGAGCTCACCAATTCCACCACCTCAGCCCCCGGTGGTATTCCTGAGCAACCCGGCTTCGGGGTGGGTGTGGATGTCCGTCCTTTTCCTCTGCCTGGGAGTCCTCGTCCTCTCGGTTCCCGTGGTTCTCCCTGGGCGTTTAACTTCTTAATTCGGCTCTGTACTAACCCTGATATTTGGTCTGGTGTCAGGAGTGGCTTCGGGTTGACCACGGCCCGGCTCGCGCTTCGCGGCGACTCGGTGTCTTCCTTCCGTACTCCTTTCGCGGCCCTCCGAGGGGAACGACGCGTGGGTGTCGATCGTTCCGCCACCTCGGCCAGGGGTCCCTTCCCTGCTGCTTTGGCTGCTTGGGCTCCCTCGCCGGCCTCGTCGGCCTCTGATCCTTCTTCGGTTGCTACGTGCTCCAGCTGCTCGGCGTCGCTGTCCTCGGATCCTCTCGACGCCCTCGGGTAGTAAGGTATGCGGATATGCCGTCGCGGCCTCTCCGGTGCCTCCTTATCCACCGCCCTCTCAGGGGGTTGAAACCCCTCCGGATGGCGCACCGCGTAGTCCCGTTCCATGTTGGCTACCCGGGCCGCCGTTTCATCCCCAGTAGCGAAACTGGTGTACGGCGGTCGTCCTTTCGGGTCCAAGGCGAACGCCGCAGCATACTCCAGCCTCAGAAGGGGGTCTTGCTTCGGCATCCCCCTCTGCAGGTTCCCTTCGTGTGAGTCCGTCATGTGCTTCCTCCAGTCCTGGTGTGTCGAATAGGCTCGACTCGAACACACCGGGCACATGTAGTACTGCTTCCGTAATCCATCGTGCTGGCCTTTAATATGCTTGGCCAAGTGCTTAAACTCCTTTCCGTGACAATGTCCTTCCCAGCACTGTCCGCTCATCGTGTCTGTTTTCCGGGCTTTCGGGGCTCGTTCCAATCCTGAAGCTCGTCCCGTCAGCCGTTTCCGTTTTTGTCTCGTGGTGATGCTGCTCGTCTCGCTTCTCTGCTTTTCCTCTTGTTTTCTTCTCCTTAGCTCAGTCTGCTCGTCTGCGATTCGATGAATCCTGATCGGCTGACCAGAATGACCTGCTCCGGCGAGCGCTCTGCCTTTTATAGCCGCCGCAGGCGGAAGTGGGCGTGGCCTGCACTAGCGACCCCTAGCGTCAGACTCACCATCCACTTCTACGGTGGCGCCCCCTACTATTTTCCGGTCCCCGGGGCCCGCCGCTGGTCACCGCCTCGCCTGCTTTTTACCTCGCGGCCCTTCGCCCGTCCACGCGTTTTTCCTAGGCCTTTTATTGCCCCACCGGACGTCCTCGGTCCTTTCATCCCTCGTCGCCTTCTCTTGCCTTTTTCATCTTGGCCCTCACAGTGCTTCCGCACACTTCCCGGAGAACACAGGGGCTCGGCGTTATCATCTCCTCGCCGCCGCCCCGTTCTCTTTGTCCTCTTTTACTCCTTTTACGACCTACTTTAAAGCCCGTCCTCGTTTCAGGCCTCGCCTTTTACAGCCGTCCGTTCGTTCCTCCGGCGTTCCCGAGAGTGCCGCATCTACTCTCCTCCGGTCTCCTGGACGCTGTAAAGCGGTATTACCAAGTCGGCATTACTTCAGAAGTCTTCACCAGCTTGCCACCGGGTCTGTCTTTTGTTGTAATCCAACCATCTTTTCCACGCTGTGGTTCCTCCGAACTGACCGGAAAGCGGCTCCGTGGGACTACTTTAGACATTCGGGCCGTCGTGGCTCCCGAACGCCGTTTTTCGTTCCAACCCCGCATTTCCCACCTATATTACATCCGCAAGAGAACCAATCTTCAGCTAGGTAGCAAATCTCTACAGCCTAACGACCTGCACTCCTACTGTAGTGGTCAACGCACCGCCCCGACTCAATGGCCCCAGGTTGATCAGTCCTTTTTGGCCAAAGCCTTTTTGTGTAGCGCCGATTTGGTCGTTCCCTTGGTCCTCTTCCACCTGCGGAATCGAGACACGAAAACGACTTCATCACAAAAAGGGGGTGCCCCGTTTCCTTACGTGCCCTAGCGCGCCCCACCCCAAGCATTTACTGTGCAGCCTCGTATCCTTGCTGGTCAGCTACCATCCAAGCTGGCGCAGCGTGTCCTCGGTAGGGTTCCAGGCGGTCCACATGGACCACCCCCCCCGGTTTCCCTCGTTTCTTCCGTACTACCACCCGTCCTCGGTCAAGCACCTTGACGATCAGTGCAGGGCCCATCCATGGAAATCGCAACTTCGTTCCTTTGTCCCTATCCACTACCGTATCGTGCACCCAGACCAGTTCTCCGGCGTGGTATTCCCGCCGAGTCACCTTCCCATCGTACTCGTGTTTCTGATGGATGGCGGCTCGTTTCAGCCCCGTCCGGGCCTCCCGATAGGCCGCGACTAGCCCTTCCTCCAGGCTTTCCACATAGTCGCTTACCCGTCGGGGTTCCTCCTCTGGTCCTAGAGGTCTCCCATAAATCGCCTGTCGCGGCATCATGGTCTGTCGGCCCAGCATCATCATATTCGGTGTCACTCCCGTGCTGGCTTGCGGCGTTGCTCTATAACTCATCATCACGAGCGGGACCATCTCGTCCCATTCCCGACTCGTCGCTCGGCAGCTGGCTTTCAAACAACACCCCAAAGTACGGAAACTTCGTTCTATGTACCCGTCACTCCTGGGGTGGTACGGCGTCGTTCTTGTTTTGTGTATCCCGAATAGTGCACAGACCTGAGCTACCACCTCGGATTCGAAATTCGTGCCTTGATCCGAGTGTAGTTCCCGAAACGCGCCGTACCGTGCTACTACTTCTTCAACCAGTTTGTTCGCCACTGTCGTTGCCTTTTGATCCGGGATCGGGAAACACTCCAACCATTTGGTGAAATAGCATCCCACCATCAGGCAATACTTATTTCCTCGTTTGGTGACTGGGTACGGGCCCGAAACATCCATGGCCAGCCGTTCCATCGGCTCCCCCACTATGTACTGATGTAGCGGCTCCCGTCTTCCTCTTCCCTTTTTCAGCAACGCGCAATCACATTCTCGACATTCCTTCCGCACGTCTTCCCGGAGTCCCGGCCAGTAAAACCCTTGTTCCAACAGGGCCGTCGTCCTGGCGACTCCTAAATGCGCTCCTGCCGCGCCTCCATGGTATTCCCTTACCAACTTGGCCCGTTCCCCTCGGGGAACGACCAACTGGTTCCTCCAACCATGCCCTTCTAGTTCCCAGTACTTCCGATGCAGCACGCCATCCCTGAGGCTTAATCGTTCCCATTGCCTCCATAGGATCTTTGTTTCCCGGGATTCCGGAGATATGGCCTCCCAACCTGGCCGGTCCGCATCTTTTTCCATCCGTGCGACAATCGGCCCTATATCTCGATCCCTCCTCTGCGCTGCTCTCATCTCCTGCGGGGACCATCCGGGCTCGTACCCCCGGGCCCGCGTCACTACTCTCACTTTTTCGGTATTCTCGTGCTCCTCTCCACATTGTTTGCACGGATACCGGGACAACGCGTCAGCGTTCCCATGCTTCCTGCCCGGTCGGTGTTGGAACGACACATCATGCGAGTCGATAATCTCAATCCACCGAGCAGCCTGCCCCATCGGTTCCTTACTTCTCTGCAGCCAACTGACCGCGCTGTTATCCGTCCGGACTATCACGCGTTGACCATAGATGTAGCACCGAAAATGCTTCAAAGCTCGCACCACCGCCAACAGTTCTTTCCGCGTGGTGCAATACTTTCGTTCGTTTGACTCCAGGGTTTTGCTCGTGTAAGCTATCACCCGTTCCTCCCCTCTCTGCTCTTGTGATAGCACGGCTCCCGTTCCCACGTCACTGGCGTCTGTGTCAAGCCACCATTGTCCTTCTTCCTCCGGGAATCCCAACACCGGGGCCTCCGTTAGCGCCTTCTTCATCGCATCAAATGCCTCTTGTCGTCTCGCGCTCCACACGAATGGTTCCTCCTTCGTTGCCAATTCATACAAGGGGGCAGCCAACTCCGTGAAGCCGTTTATATGCCTTCTGTAGTACGAACATAATCCCACGAAGGCTCGTACCTCGTGGAGATCCCGCGGGACCGGCCACTCGGTTACTTGCCGACACTTTTCGGGGTCGGGTTCGATCCCGTTGAATGAGACAACGTGCCCCAAGAACGGAATCTTCTTCTGGAACAGCTTACATTTTCGCGCCTTTAACTTCAGTCCTGCAGCGTTCAGTCGGTCCAGAACCCGTACCAATCTTTCCAGAGTCACTTTGAACGTTGGTCCAAAGACCAGTATGTCATCCAAGTATACCAGACACTCCTCCCACACGATTCCTCTGAGGATTCTTTCCATCAGTCTCTCGAAGGTGGCTGGGGCGTTCACTAACCCGAATGGCATCACTTTAAACTCATACAATCCTCCTTGAGTCACGAAGGCCGTCTTTTCTTGGTCCTCCGGTGCCATCTCCACCTGCCAATATCCGCTTGCGAGATCCAGACTGCAGAAGAATAGGCTTCCTCCCAAAGTGTTGAGGCTGTCCTCTATCCGCGGGAGCGGATAGGCGTCCACTTTCGTAGCCTGGTTCAGTTTTCGGTAGTCAATACAGAACCTCGTTCCTCCGTCCTTCTTTTTGACTAGAACGGTCGGGCTACTCCACGCACTCCCGCTCTCCTGGATAATCCCTAAATTTAACATATCCTCCACCAGTGCTCGTTCTTCCTCTCTCCTGGTGGCCGGATACCGTCTGACCCTCTGCTTGATCGGCATCTGATCCCCCGTTTTAATTCGATGTTGTACTAAATCTGTCCGTCCTAACTCATGTTTCGAGGTCGCAAACATTTGTTCCCGGGCCATGATGGCTTTCTCCAGCTCTTCGCCCTCCTTCGTGGTCAGGTCTTTCTTAGCCTCCCCTATCATTTCAACGAGCGCTCCTGGGGGTTCCTTTGCTTCACTTCCTATTCCTCGTACCTCTTGTACGAAGGTGGCTTCTCCGAGTACCCCGCCGGTTTCCAATTTCGCGCTCTCGGTCCCTCGGTTGGCCACCCAAACTTCATTTTCTTCTCCCAATGTCACCGTTCCTGGGATCACCTCCAGTCCCATAGGTAATCCAGCGCCGGTGATGACAGCCAGCTGTCCACCCTGTCTTATGTCCATTCTCGCTACTACTGTTACTCGGGTCACTTGGAGTGGGGGTATTTCCGTCGTTTTCTCGATTCGCACGACCTGTCCTCCGACGGTAACTGCCCGAATCCCATCCGTTCTTTGTTCTACTCCCGGGATTCGTTCCCCCTCTCCCTCCCCCTCGGCGGGCAGGAAGATGGCACTCGCGTGGGGCTTAACTGTCAGCCGGTATTTCACCGCGAAGTCGTTTCCCAGGATCCCTTCATCTCTACCGATGTCTGCTACCATGAACGTCCACTTCAACACGCGTGTTCCCAATTTCACTGGCAAGTTCGTGCATCCGTAGCACCGCAACGGACTACCATCTACCGAGCAGAGACGTCCTTCATATCCATCCAGTTCTTCCCTTTTTCGTCCCCACTCTCTCCAGAGGCGTTCCGACAGCAGACTGATCATAGATCCGGTATCAACCAAAAAACGGACGACACTCTCTCCCACCGTCCCGGCCACATAAAGTCCACATTCTCCCATGCCTACTACTTCTCTCGCCGCGCCCGAAGGGGGCCCCGCGCTTACTGCGACGGCGACTGTCCGTTTCCCTGACGCTGAGAACACTCTCTTGCGAAATGGCCCTTCTGGTGACAGTGATGACACTCTAAATCTTCTTTTCGCTTCTTAAACGCCTCCCTCCGGGCCGTTGCTTGTCTTCTAGCTTCCCGTTCTTCTGCCAATTCTTTCATCATCTCCTCCAACTTACCGTTCAAGGCCATGATCTGTGTATTGGCGTCCTCCTCGGGCTTCACTGCCCGCAGGAGGCGGCGTGAGTATCGTTCCTGTATTTCTACCACCTCTACCGCCTCCTCTAGTGTCTTGCATCCTTTCTCTGCACACTTCAGCTGAAGGTCTTCCCCAACTGCAGCCTGGAACGCATGTAATGCTGCTTTTTCCTGGCTAGCGTAGTCGTTGGAGAAGTAGGCTCTCGATGCCAGTCGCCGGGCATTATCAGCCAACTCCTTCGCTGTCTGGTTCTTTACACGTTTCAAGCCCGCCAACTCTTGCAGAGCATTACACGTGTCCTTCTCCTGACCGAACCTCCGGCGCAACGCATCCACCCTCGCCGAGTAACGGAGTCGTTCCCTGTCCGGGAGTCCGACAAAGTACATTCGTGCCGTTCCCGTCAGCGAGAGAAAAAGCATCGCCGCTTTTTCCTCGGCCGTCCAGCGTCCCAATGTTGCGTACTCCTCAAACTGGTTGATCCATCCCTCGAAATCCGGTTTACCGTCATACTTCTCTGGTCGTAAACTGAACTTCTTCAAACTCGCTCCTTCCTGACCGGTCTGTTGTTGTTGAGCCCGCACATTCTGCTCATCCGTCGGGGTGGACGTTCCCATAAAATTAAACTGCCTACCCATGATGGTCGTGTCCTCCCCTTTGGTCTCGGTTTTCGCACCTCCTTTCTCCTCCCCACCTTCCTTGAATGCGACGTCAGAATCCATCTGCTCGAAGACTGCCGCAGTCGCCATGAGTATCCAATACCGATGAAACACCCAAGATCCACAAGTCCGTATGTGCCTATTTCAGCACCACCGCTGCCACCAGTGTGACGTTCTCTGGTAAGTCGGGGTTGCCGATTCTTACGACAGAGGAACGTGGGGGTTGTTCGGGTCTCGGGGCGGACGGGGAATCCGGGCCAAGAACCGAGATGTGTTTCTAGAGTCGTGCCTCGCGCACGAGGGGGGGCTGAGCGAATCGATCGGGAATCGGCACTCGATGTCGACGGAGGACTGCGGGGGAGGGAAATTATGGTAGGGGTACGGGTCGGCCGGGGGGCGGTCCACCCCTGAGTTCCGGTCCGCGGGGGCGACGGGCCGACGGTCGCCTATTGTTTGGTAGCGTGGGGCCGAGCACGCCGCGCCCTCGTCCCCGCGGACTTCGCTCCCTCGTTCCGCTCCCCATGTCTTCGTACCATACTACGCCTCGGTTTCCGGTACTACTTCGGGCCTTCGTGCCCTACTCCGTTCCCTCGTTCCTCGTTCTTCGGGCCTTCGGGCCCCTTACCCTATGTTTCTACTACCTATCTCGGACTTCGACTGTTTTGTCCTAACTTCGGCTTAATTACTCTGTTCGGCTCATCTTTAGTGGTTGTTTCAGGAAAGAGGACACGTCTGGACACCAGGAGAACTGTTAAAGAACTCTGTTTATTCGGGCCTCACCGCCCCTTTATATACTAGAGAGGTCAGCCCTGATTGGCTGCCTTCGGTCACGTGACCTACAACTGACGTCACTTCCGGTTTATATATTCCGTTTCCGGTTTACATTTCACTTCCGGTTTACATATTTCCGGGTTTCGTTCCATTACGTTTTCGTTATTCGTTCTTTACATATTCGTTATTCGTTCTTTACATATTCGTTCTTTACATCTATTTCGTTCTTCGTTCTTTACATATTCGTTCTTTACATCTATTTCTATTATTACCTTATTTCTATTATTTTAACCTCTATGTATTTTGGCTGAATAGCCGTTCATCACACTAGCATTGGGCTGGTGGTAAAAAGCAGGGTACCGGGGACTGCACCGTGCAGAGAGAACTTTTATTGTTTTTGTTTTTTTATTATTTTGTCGAAATGGAGGTTAAATGACAATACATTGTAAAATTGGCTTGATTTACAAAGGTTGGGATGGCAAGAAGAAAGGTCAGTGCGGAAAGTCATTTTGATTTTTTGCCAATATCACGTGAAGTCAATTTTCCTAAAGTCAAAAATATGAAAATCATATATTTCCCCCCCTATACTTTTGTTTTTTCACTTTATTTTTGGAGGGTAGGTCCTGATGGAAAGAGAGGTAATTGTTCTTTACTTATAGAGAAGTTTGATGTTTCTGATTGATTTTCAGGAATAAAGAGAAGCGTAGATATCCTTGTTGGCATGGTTGAACTGCTCAGGGCCTCTAACCAATACAACCAACGAATCACTGAACTTTTGGCCCAACTTGAGGTTTTAGCTCGAACAGTTGATCAACTTTGGGCAAGGAATCCAAATGGCCAAAATGATCAACTTCACAAAGAGGTAGGGTACAACTGCACTAAAAAGTATAGTCGACATTGCCCATTTTGGCGATAAGGCACGTCTTCCTGTCTTTTCCTATCAGAACTGCAGTGATTTAATTGAAGTAAGGATCTGATAAATCTTAATATTAATCTAAGACTCTGATAACATGATTTATCTTGCATAATTGAGATAAACAATATGTATTCCTTCCTCGCTTGGTAATTGCACATCTACACCGTTTATTGTATCAATGTTTACCTTGAATTGCTCTTCAGCTGGAAGATCTTCGCAAGCGCCTTGCATCATGCCATGACAAAGTAGACTGGACAGCTTTTGTCGGGGACAAACTCTCCGTCAATTACACATATGACAGTATGTGAAGTTATCCTACCTTACATAAATATCAGGCAACCATATATAGGCTATATCAAGCATCCATCAAGACATTTGATTTGTCAACCTTTTCCAATTAATTCTGAATAACACCAATTTTTTTTTATAATGCTACGTTTGTTGCATTTTTATGATAGAGTTTGAATTGCTATCAACTAAACCATAATTCATAGCAGTGAATTTGTATGTTTCATTTTGCATTGTGAACTCGCACCATTGCCATCATGAATATTTTAATAACATCGCTAGTACTTTCTAGGCAATTTTTTAAAGTGAAAAGCCATGAACAACAATAGGATATATAGGGAGAAAACATATTTTTGTCATCACGGAATCATCATCAAGGTTCATCGTGTTCTTCCAAGTGACACCTGTAAGCGATACATTTTATGGCACACATATGTAAGGATATATTGTATAGGTCATGTTTTGTTGCAGTTATAATTACCTGAAACTTTAACAGGTTTGGGCCACCAAGAGAATACATGCCATCCTGTTATAATGGTACACACTGATACACTGCCCCATATAGTGTCTCAGAATAACAGGTCGTCCTGATGCAAATGTACAATCTTAACAGCATAATTATATTATCCTAAAATAGCAGGACGGTCAGGTGTCCTAGAATCACATGCACATTATTTTACAATCACGTTTTTTAAAATATTAAAGTACTGGTTTTATTTGTGATATTTGAACTAAACATGATGAAAGATTTATTTTCTATACAATGTTATTTTAAGAGTTTTGCATGAGAATGGAATGAACATTTAATGTGATTTAAAACAGGACGTCCTGGTTTTCAGGACGTATTGGTTTTCCGATGGTAGTCCCAAGCTGTTGAATATAAGTAGTTGTGGTGTTTTCAATGCCAAGTTTAGTATTACCCATTGTGTGCGCTGCTCTCTTGAGGGCAAGAAAGAATGACGCGTGATGTTCTCGACTATCGTTCATGCATTGGGAAAATATATTATATAAGTCATAGGCTAGTTCATTAGCTAATAGATTGTACAATACTTTCATTTGTCTCAAGATCTTCGCTTTAAAGGTACATGATGCTGTTCAACATGCATATGATTTAGAATAAACAACAAGATATCTTAGAGATCATTAATAATCCCTATCTTATATCTGAAGGAGTTCATGTTGAAAAGAAAAATCAATATTCACTGTTTGTGATAAAAGATATTGCCCTTTAAAATAATCAAGGCTTAACCATTAGTTTCAATAGGTAAAATCACTAAAATTCACATAGTTAAAAAACTAAAATGTATTTTTCCTGAAACTTGGACATTATTTTCTGATGCTATGAATATTAAACACCAAAAGAATGATATTCACCGTTTCTGAAAAAAAACTTATCACTTGAAAATTTAAAAAAAGAGGGTGGTTTTACTTATATAGCACTCAATTACTTGAACTAGAACCACTCAAACTAAGGGAAAATATGATTAATAGTTTTCTTTCAAAGCCCTGATACTTTAGGTTAATCTTGAAATGTTATAAGAAAATATTTTTTCTTTAGTTCATGGTTGTTGATCCAGGTGGCGCCCTGAACAGTAGTATGTACTTTTACTCTACTCCATGTTTGCACAACTGGTGTTGTGCTCTCTGGGATATTGAGGTTAAAATTGGGAAACATTAATGACACTGGAATATACATTTTTCATTTGAAATCTAGCCTGGTGTGACAGCCATGAACTTGAAGCAGTTGGAGATTCCTATACACATCGATGGTTGACCACTGAATATGGGCCCTGTTCCAGTCTCTGATGCCAATAGGACTCAGATCTTAGTCGGACCATATGCCAAATATGCATCCTTTCGTGGTAAACCTCATTACAATCTAGAGATCAAACGCTATGAGAATTACACTGCCTTTATTGCAAAGTTGCAAGAGTAAGCGCCTACGGTGTGGGACATGTTGTATACGATCAGTCTCTTTACTACACATTTGGAGCTTATATTTACAGGTAAGGTTTTGAATTTCTTTTCTTTTTTTCTAATCTTTAGAAATGGGATATCAGCTGAGAGTAAAATAACATAAAGGATTCTGTTGGCCTATATTGTCTGATGATTAATCTATGTAAAAACAAAAGTCCATCCATTTATTTCAGATTTCAGATTTCAGCAGAGGTATCCAGAAAGCCACACATATATTTCAGACGTTTGACTCTTTCATACAATTCATTGTTATAAGGACCTGCCCTGTTTGTTTCTCGTGTGTGTTGCTTTTGTTTATCAGCTTTTAAATTATGAAATTCATTATTGCTACAAATGTTTACTTTTATGAAAGGTATGACATTCAACGCGGGACAACCACAAGACAGGCTATCGTTATAACCAACCTCAATTACATCTATCAAGATCTTGGTACTTTTGCAGATATCAAGGTAATACAGTTTTACGATGAATCCTATAATAGATACTTGATCCCCCCCCCCCCCCCCCCCAAAAAAAAAAAAAAAAAAAAAATCTTTGAATATCCTTTACCAGATAAACAAATCCTGGAAGATTAAAATGTTTAGTCGCTTGGTCTAAGAATTATTATTCTTCTGCAGGAAAAGTGAATCATTAATATTGCAGATGGAAACATTTCACCATTTATCTCTATCCATTGGTTGGAAGTGAGTGTGCTCTATTCAATCTAGGGATCCGACCATATTATGTCCAAGGTCCTTAATTGGGTCCGTGGGTCCTGGGGTTACTGAGATCCCTGGTTCTCAATATCTCATGATTGTAGTCCTGGGTAAAGGGGGGTTTTACACAGGCCGTCAAAATCCATACGATATGTTCCCGATAACTATTAACGTAAGCCTTACGACAGTCCCGACGACCTTCTTGGCCTGTGTAAACCCAATTCATCGTAAGGATGTCACTGTCTTAAGGTTGTCGTAAGGCTTGCGATAATTTACTCGGACTACATCCTTATGATAATGATAATTTCAGACGTGTTTGAAATTTTGTGGAGAAAGCTTAGGATAATGGGCTTACGATAACTAAATTAAGCTCACGATGATGAAGTGTTTTCTCTTAAGAGCCCCTGTCGGCCTGTGTAAACCCCATTTTCTTTGGTTAAAGGACCCATTCACTATACAAATCTATTAGATACTTTCATTGTCGTAAGCCTTCTGTAAGTTATCATGAATTTATTATCTTAAGGATATTGTCGGACTGTGTAAACCCTTCAGAATCAAACATGTTACGATAACTATTACCGATAACCTATGTTGATGACCTATATATTACGTTTTTACCTCATGATAACCCATTAACTTAAGGTTAACGTAAGGCAATTTTCGTAAGCACCCATTGACGGCCTGTGTAAACCGGGCTTTAAACGGCAAAATCGTCACAGCGGCACCCTTGATTTAATCATTAGTGTCATAATTATTTTTTCCAAGATAGGTAATAAAGCCTCTGTTAAAAATCAGAGAGTTGTTAACTGGTAAATTCTGCCTCGTGATAATAACATAACCACGGAATAGTTGACAATAGAATAAGAATGCTGGGAATCAAAAAAGTAAAGTTTATCTTTTTTTAATCTGGAATATCAAAGTTAACGCTCAGTGAGGATAGGTAAAATGTGATATGCATAGAGATAACATCACTATGAAGGGCAAGGTTTATTGAAACATTGATATAGATGGAACGGTATTTGAAATCTAGAATTTTTCTGGTTTTTTTTTTTTTCAAAAAAACGAAACAAAAAAGAAGTCTAGGGTATGATTCCTTCAATATGAAATCTAGATACATCGACCTGTGATACTTCATTATTAGGTCGATGAGTATGGCTTGTGGCTTATCACAACCACAGCAGCAAATGGTAACAAACTTGTTGTCAGCAAGTTGGACCCCATCACATTGAAGATAGGGCCTCCTTTCTTGACAAACCAAGCCAAGGTGGCAACATGTGCCGCCTTCATGGTTTGTGGTAAGTTGAATCTCAAATGAACATTTTTAATATTAACTTAAGAAACTATTGAAAGAAACTTATCTTGCCGAATATATCAAAGGATTAGTTGATAAGTTAATCAAATAGTGCATTATCTGCTTAAATTATATTGGGATCAGCGATACATTTTTATGCTAATCAAATTTATATAATGTTTTGTTGTGCTATACTTTGATATAAATGGTCAATACTATGTTACTAGATTGCACTACAGCTTTCTATATTAGTAAATTATACATAAATTATCCTTTTATTCTATTGACAGGAAAGTTGTATGCTGTGGACACATGTCATAATCGCATTCCCCTTGGGCCACACCAGAAGCAGTATGGTTATGATACTCAAGCTGCACCTGGAGCTCCCAAAGACTTAAACATTCAGCTGAATGTGGCCAGCAAGTATGGCCATAGATCATGATCTACTCTCTAAACTATAACCCAAGGGAACGTCTTCTGTTTGGATGGGATGGACGCCATCTTGTAACTTATCCTATTATCTGAAAGACCAAGGCCAGTGCCTGAACAGAAAACTAAATGGCGGACCCTAGGCCTGTCATAAGTCTACATTAATTGATTTGAATTGGATTGTACTGATTTGTTGACCTTTCCTTTGCAATGTATACTACCTATACACATACTACCAATAATCATAATTACCATAACTTCGTCAACTTTCTTACATTATATGTATAAAGGTCCTAATATTAGTTTTGTTTCGTTGCTGTTGTAGGACACAATGATAAACGATATTACATTATGTACACCCATTTAATTGCATTGGAAACTATAGGCATGAAATATGGATTGATATTGTATAGATCTTTCAGTGAATGAAAATCACACCCTCTTCTTCGCATTTTGAAAATATATTTATATTTTTAGAATCAGTGGCGGATTTAGAGGGGGGCGCGGGGGCGCCCCCCTTTTTTTTTGTGGCCAAATTTCGATTTTTTTAAATGTAAAATTCGGCCAAAAAGTAATTGAAAGATTTTTTTTCTAATAACGCGCCCCCCCCCCTTTCAAAATGCTGGATCCGCCACTGAGAATGCCAACTTATGGAGAGACAACTACAATTATAAAGAAATAATTTTCAGAAGGTCTTAGAGATAGTATACTTATCAGATCTTTTCAAAAATGCATTAGATAATGTCTTATCATGTATAGCATTCTATCATGGTATCTTAAATCCATCATGTATTCACGTTTCTAATAATGAAATTGATATACTTGTACACTGAATGTTTAGTCAGGAAGATAATTCAATTCCAGCCACTTTTTGTGGTACCTTCAGGAGCATCTTGTGGCCAGATTGTGGTAGAGAAAGATTTGGCCCGTATTTGAATTTTGGAATGACTTTTATATTCCCTTTACAGAGTAGCCTTGGAATTCGCTTATATAGTGCAGTTCAAGTATATAGTGCAGTTCAAGTATATATAAAGCCTGGTCCCCACAGCTAGGGCGACTAGTTTGAAAAGAATCAACGGCGACCAGTGTCATTTTCGGCGGTTTGGTCGTCCAGCGACTTATCAAACAACGGCGCCGTAATGTCTGGCGACCAAACCACTAGTCGCCGTGGTTTCTGGGAGAAATATTTGACAGGTTTAATATTTTTGTCTAATCGGCGGCGATTAGTGCAGTTAATCGCCCATCAGGACGACCAATACTACCTCTAATCGCTTGCAGTTTGAGGGGAAGAACGTCCCAACGTGGCGACTAACTTTTTTTCTCACCGGCGACTAACTAGTCGTCCGACGACGTACTAAGTGTGAATAAAGATCGAAATTATTAGAAATTTCCTATTGCGAAATCCTCTCTTAGGATGTACCCACACAAAAAAGATGAAAGAAGACAGGTCTCTGACCAAACACATATTGATAATTATAAGTTATTAACGCTTAACTCCACAATATACTAAAGGCCCTATTACACTACACGACTTGGGATGCTGTATCAGTGCAATATGATGATATTACAGACAAATTTGTATACATGAGTCATATAATTGTTAACAACTGGCAATTTAGAGTATTTCACATATGTATAATAAAGAATTTAAACTATAATATGTGTGGTTTCTATGCGACATCGTCATATCGCAGCTCATGTCATGTAGTGTAATACCACCTTAAGGGGCGCATGAGGGAATTCCATAGGAAAGGGGTTAGTGCGGTCGGATTATACTGCCGTGCCCCTCGCATGCCCTCCAATATCCGTGCCCGATACTCATACGCATTGTCAAGTTGTGCTATCCTGCAGGAAAATGACTGTTCGTGACGTACCGCGCAATATGGTGCTAAAAAAGTTATAAGTAGGCCTATGCGGACTCTGCCTGACACAAATACGTGTTCCTCACTCACCACATGTGTTTAGATGAGTGTGTGGATATGGCACTGGGGAATACGGCGTTGTGATGTTTACTTCCTTGTGGGGAAACCTACACTACTGCACGTCACCGGCCTTTCATCATACTTAGGAGATACATGTACAGTTATTGGCAAGACTATATAATTTCTAGTGCTATTCCTATCCAACCCAACAGCACTTTGATATGAATAGGCAAAGACAATTATTGTGCTGGTAAACGGTGAGTTATGTTGTTATAACTCTCTTTATAACACAATAGACTATATTCAGTATCTCTCCATTAGTATTAACGTTCAGCCATGATCAACGGGAGTCAAGTTCCTTTATTCTATACGCCTATTGAAGATATTAAAGTCGTTGTATGAGGGTGCACTCGTGACCGAGCTGATCCCAATATAATTTTAGCAGATAATATTCAATATGTCAAGTGCTGTTCACTAGAGTATTAGGTCGACAGGGCCATATGGCTTATATACATGCGTCGGTAACTCTAGATTAGATAACCATGAGTTTCTAGACGGCAACACTAAGTTGAGAACTGAAACAGAAACTGCTGCGGTCCAGCACTTTCAGTTTCACAAAGGAGTGGTATCCATAATTTATCATGTTCATTCCTTGGGAGCTGACATCGAGTTCTGTGTTATTTTACTGGCACATTCAGGACTCTCTGGACCTTCTAACTTTTGTAAAAGGCCGACACCTTGTTTGCAGAACTTTTAACACAGCGTACGCCTGTCCACCTTTCCAACGTGAGTAGCATTTGTACTCCTCCCGGCCCTGAGTCCATTAATTGTCCCTCCAGTAGGTTTCTGGGCACAATCTCCCGTGCCTAAGGGATACAAGGAGGTTTCCGTGTAGGTAACCCTTCAGCGGAGGTTTATTCAATAAACCTACGGAGGAGATTATTTGAGAAATACCTGTACTTTGATATTTGTAAGCACCTTTTTAAAAAAAAAAACGTTCAGTAGGTCTATGTCTATTCCATAGCCCAGTTTCAAACCATAGATCAATGGATTTAAAATCCCAGATGCATAGCCACTACCCTATTGTGGTAGCTGTGCAGTATGTGGCAAGACTTACATCTTTTTCCAACATTTAGAGTGTTTTGCCATTTAATATTATGAGTAAGTTAAATGTTATTGAATACACCCATATGTATATAGTTCCCTCTTGTAAGGTTACATTTGAATGGATAGTTAAATAATTACAAGACTAGTTTTTCACAATGTATAAAACGTGATCTTTTTTATGCTCGAACCCAGGGCCTTCACATTGCATAGATCTCTTGGATAATTAGAATGTTGGAGCATGTTAAGTTCCATAAAAGGATGTGAAATCGTCACATCTATAAGCTATTAGACCTATATGCAATGCAAAGGGAAACAAAGGACGTACCATGGAAGAATACAGGTTTATCGTCACACTTAGGCCAGTGTGTTTGCAGAAAATGACGGCAAACAAAAATTATATTGGATAGAGTTTATACAAATAGAATATTTTATACAATATACAGACAATATATAATTCAGTATCTCAAATAAAAAGCAACTTTATAAAATTGATGCAAAGGTTCAAGGTTTAATTGAATGTTAAATACTGACAAGATGGAAATTATTATTTTGTTCATCTTAGCCACATCAAATGTCTTTTTTTTATTATTCTTTTCCTTGTCATCTTCGGAATAGTCTCATTTTCCAGACCTTACAACGATGATAATGTGATTATGGTAAATAGCCAACATATACAATGTTGTTATAATTGGAGAGACTGTCCATTAGCAATTTAATTAGTTGAAAGGTAATCAAGGAATAATTCCCAAAATTCCTATAACTGTGAAGAAGTCAAGTGAATGAAAGTTTCTAAGATTTCTCATATCTTATGCGTGTTTGAAAAACCATGCTATGAACATTATTGTTCATGATTATTCCCATACCAATTTTTAGAAGTTCGACTTTCTATGTTTCTGTTTCCTTACGAATACAACATGTACCCCACTTTATCATTTTTTAGTTATATACCCTTCGGCAGACAGCAGACATGGGCAACAACATCTCAGGAGAGAGTGAACTTGAATATGTAAGTTTATTTTTAACAAGTGGTATTATTATGGAATGGGTATCATCAATTATTAATGGCAGCAATACATGACTATGAAAATAATAGAAAATGAAAGTACATATGTCAATAGATATATACGATGGACTAATAGTATTGCGGTATTTGCGGTATTCTTTTGGCTACTTAACACCTGATCGCTGACTGCTTCAACTGCCAACCAGAGCTTCCATGTCGTTGGTGCGTACGTCCCCTATAGATAAAAATCCACCCTTATACGTTTGCCCTTCACTGATAATCCAAGCTATAAAAAGGTTAGTCATATGTGACTAACTTTCTTAGTCTTTTTGACCGTGGTTCATTTATCTAACCCTTATCCCGAGGTTAGTCAGCCCTGACTAACCTAAGTTAGTCAAAATATTTCTAGGAAGATGCTCAAAACATAGGCCAAGATGACTAAGGTATTAGTCATTGAGACTAATGGAAGTTGGTCTTATTGGCTAAGGGTTGGTCAGTTGTGACTAACCATCAAGCAAATATGACTAAGAATATTCCAATTTCCTGGTATAGGTTAGTGTTTTTGACTAAGTACCATAGCCACTGCAGACTAACCTACCTCAAGCTCTTTGAGCTCTTATCACAGAGCTAGAGGTCTAAACAAGGAACAGGCTAGGGATAGGGGCAGAAAAGGGCTAGGGAGAAGGCCAAAGGAGGGCTGGGGAGAAGGGACAGGAGAGGGCAAGGAGGAGGGACAGGAGAGTGCTGGGAGGCATGACAGGAGAGGCCAGGATGAGGGGGAGGACCATCAGGTTCCCCCCTGACTGTCAGGGTCTCCTGGCCATCAGGCAGGGAATCCTCCCAGCCATCAGGGTCTCCCCCTGGCTGTCAGACCCTCCTTCTTGCTTTATGGTCTCCTTCTGGCTTCAGGGCCTACCATTGACCGTCCGGGGCTCTTCCTTGCTGTCAGGGTATCCACCTGGCTATCAGGCCCTCCTCCTTGCTGTTATTGTCTCCTCCTGGCTATTAGGGTCTACTTGTGGCCGTCAGGGCCTCCTCCTTGCTGTCAAGGGCCTCATCCTTGCTATCAAGGGTCTTGTCCTTGCTGTCAGGGCCTCCACCTGGCTATGAGGGTCTACTTGTGGTTGTCAGGGCCTCTTCCTTCTTTTCAGGGTCTCCACCTGGCTGTCAGGGTCTCTTCCTTACCATCAGGGACTCCCACTGACTGTCAGGGACTCCACCTGGCTATTAAGGTCTATTCATTGCCGTCAGGGCCTCCTCCTTGCTATCAGGGTAGCCACCTGGCTGTCAGGGCCTCCTCCTTGCTGTCAAGGGCCTCCACTTTGCTGTGTGGGCCTCCACCTGGATGTCAGGACCTCTTCCTTGCCATCAGGGACTCCTCCTGACAGTCAGGGATTTCTCCTAACTGTCAGGTCCTCCCCCTTGCTGTCCCCACCTGGCTATCAGGGCCTATTCATGGCCATCAGGGCCTCCTCCTTCCTGTCATAGTCTCCTCTCGGCTGTCAGGGCCCCCTCCAGGTTGTAAGGAACCCCTTCCTGACCTTCAGGAAACTGGCAACATCACTCTACAGAGAAGGACATCCTACTTCTTTTGCAGTTGGTCATAATGACCAATGCCCTAGTCATTTTGACTAAGGTTAGTCATTATGACTAACCCTGGGCTACATCTCACTATCTTCACTGAAGTTAACAAATCTATAACTTATTAGACTATTTTATGGATCTAAGTGAGTTTAGATATCATCCTTGATATCTATTCTTTCAAGTAGAATGTGTTTAAAAGTCAGATGTACAATGTGCACTATGGATGACAATGGATAAACTTACCAAGTTTAGGAGTCTGTTTTCTTTTGTATGCCTTCCTTCCTGGTGGTCATGTGATCACTTATTTGGTCATGTGACCTCTTAGTCATTTTGACTAACCATTTAGTCATAATGACTAACTGTACTAATAGCCTAGTACTTTTAATATATTATCATACTTTATAATTTAGTTAGGATCAGGCCTAACCATACTACTTCTGAGAAGAGACGTTTAACGCTCCTAGCGCCACCTGTTAACCAGTATAAAAGGTGTTGCAAGGTGGGGAGCGAGTTAGTTTAGTTTGGAGTTAGTAACTAGTAGAAAGCCAGCAGCGTTAGCTGAGCTGCTCGGAGCTATGCCTACCAGCTCCTGCGTAGTATCCTGGAGTTTACCTATACCAACTACCTCGGACAAAGGATTGTGATAGAGCTAAGCGCTAGGGTGGTCTAGGATGTGCTGGAACAACTTGTATTCTAATGTGGTTGATCACTGAGTAGGAGATGGGAAGGTGGACAGATTGAGACTTATTCACTGTGGCTTTGACTCGGGATGAGATGTTTACTTGAATAAAACCCTTTCATTTTAAGAGCTCCCTCATCGTCCATTTCTTTTGAACTATTGGGGGATGGATGAATTAACTTTGAGCGCAGTCTGATTGGCTCAATAACTCGGATGAACGACTCATGGATAAATCAATTATACAAGCTACGCAGCGTCCTACAAGTCTTAAATCAAACATTAACAATAGTTCATAACACAGTAGTCACAAAGTTGGTCAAAATGACTAACCAATAATTGACTAATGTGAGTTAGCCAGGTATGACTAACCTTTGAAATCCCTAGATTATCAGTGTTGCATGGGCTTAGATGGAACATTTTCCCATCCGTTCAAGATGTAAATGATCGGTCTGTTTTCATAGAATGCTGTAATATCTTGGCTATTCATATTATATGGTTCTACCAAAAGCTAGAATTTGTAGTATGTGGCTATACACCTTGCCTTCATGGTTATTCATAAGTAGACCACAGCCTCTCTCAGAGGGGATCCACCCCCTAGCCATTTTGTATTAGGATACATGGAATACATACTCTACATTATAGGTCTAATTACCTGAGTCTACTTCTCCAAATCATTCGCACTTTGAACTTTATAAGAGCTGTAGTAAAATTAAAATTGTCCAAACATTATCATGGCACCAATGCATTATAGCACTGTCAGATCAACTCCCAAAAATATTCCTCGTTGCAACATCATGTGGTCGAAAATTCTTTTTTAATCTGCTAGCAACGTTCATTTGATTGCACTTTCTGAAATGATGTATGTTTTTTCTTTTATCCTCTGTCAGGATTCCGCTGAATTGGTCAGAACACAAAGCATGGTTTCCTCCGGACAAATCAGAGAAAGGGTCACCTCAACAAGGGAGCTCCAGGAGGCCGACATGCTTGCCTTTCCTAGGGGAGTCCCAGGCAATGAAGACTGGGTTCTCTACTGGCATTTCGCCATCGTAGAAAGCCTAAATCATTCCAAGAACATTATCAATGTGATCCACTTCCAGGCAGGCTATGGAGGAGCAGCTGATCTTGCCTCCAAAGGAGATGCCGCAATAATGAGAGAAACAATTGAATTTGGAGACGATGAAATATATGTGGTTCGACTCGACCCATCGCTGTGCTTTCAGCCTGCTGATGTTATCTCTCGGGCTCGTTCCAAACTCGGAGAAAAGCAGTACAATCTCGTGGGAAACAACTGTGAGCACTTCGCCATCTGGTGCAAAACAGGCATTAGCTACTCAACTCAAGTTGTGGATACCCTAAAGGCTGTTATTGGCGCCACTACTAAATTGGTTCAGACACTTAGTGAAGATAAAGATAGTGATTAATTTAACTAATCGTCGATGCTTTAACAACGTTAACGCTTTGACACATATGGCGGAAAACAGCAAGAGAGGAGTGAGGGATGCTCACCAGAAGCGATATTGAAATGCTGATATCGCATGTCATTATAATTTTCAAAACCCAATTCACCGTTTGGCCGTTTGGATTTTATTGGTCTAGGGGCATGATGATGCCTAGCTATAGTCGTCAAACCTTTCTTTCTTATTTACCATTTTCCTTATGGGGTGCAATCATAATGTTGTATATGAGTGTCAATAGAAATGCAGACTTTGAATAGGATAACAATGTATATGATATATTGATTTGAACACCTTTTGTCAATGTGTTTGCCTTGTAAATTAAAATATAGCTTGGATGTTGTTTAGTGATCTGGAAGTTCATCCGGAATGCACTTATCTTTTCATTGGTGTTATTGAAAGGTGTCAATTCTGGGATATCCACACTAGAAATTCACTATACAATACAGTATGTATTCTCCCATAGTAATGGTAAATAAACACAGAGTCCTACAGCATAATGTTTGATTCAGGAGGTTGATTGTCATATGAGACTGGCAGTGGGTTTCATTATATAAAACGTGACTCACCAACTGTGTGATTTATCAACTGCAACTTTATATAAAATGTGTCTCACCAGTGTGGTTTATCAACTGCAACCTTACATAGAATGTGTCTCACCAGTGTGATTTATCAACTGCAAATTTATATAAAACGTGTCTCACCAGTGTGATTTATCAACTGCAACTTTATATAAAACGTGACTCACCAACTGTGTGATTTATCAACTGCAACTTTATATAAAATGTGTCTCACCAGTGTGGTTTATAAAGTTTATCTTTATATAGAATGTGTCTCACCAGTGTGATTTATCAACTGCAAATTTATGTAAAATGTGTCTCACCAGTGTGATTTATCAACTGCAACTTTATATAAAATTGCTCACCAGTGTGATTTATCAACTGCAACTTTATATAGAATGTGTCTCACCAACTGTGTGATTTATCAACTGCAATGTGTCTCACCAGTGTGATTTATCAACTGCAACTTTATATAAAAGGTGTCTCACCACTCTGATTTGTTAACTGGAACTTACACTTTTAATAATAAAGACAATGCTTAATATACATACTTATATACGTGCTGTTTAGTTATTGCGTCTATTGTAGCTTAAAGGGAGCCAAAAGCACTGTTAGGTCTAAATTTGGCAAATTCTATTAACAGAGGGTTCCAAATAGTAAGACAATATTGAAATAATTATAGTTTGAATTTTTACATTTTGGGGAAGATGATACCCTCGCAACGAACATACCCCTTGTGCTCCACTGCCTGGGTAATGCCAAGCTTCTGAAGCTTGATAGAAAGGGTCTTATGGTTTCCCACTTTCAAGATGTATGGATGTTTCTATACAGTGGCGCTCCCTGAAGGATTGAACATGATCCAAATTTTGAAATCGTCCTTAACAATCACGCCACCTGCCTACGAACTTGATGAAGGCCCTACTCCAAATACCTCTTTACGATTATCTATGTGGCCTTCATTTGTATTTGTACTTCCAATTATTGGATATTTTCTGCTGATATGAAAAAAATACACATAATTGTTATACAGACCCTAAATCGTCAATGATTGCTTCTGGGGACGTTCACCTTAAGAAATAATTCCCCTATTTTCATTTTAAACTGTTGGATCAAAAGCAAAAGGAAATTTACTTAATGCTCAAATCAGCCTCTGTCAAACAAAATCTCTTCTGTATTGATGGTTTTTAGATAAAAGCAAAAAGGGCAAAAAATGAGCCTTTTGCCTCAAACCTAGGGTGTGGGGTAAGAAGCTCAGGGGGTGTTGAATTTGACAAATAATTCACAATTCATAGCACAACCATAGAGATACATAGGATACATATAATATGCGTGTGAGAAAAAGAAATTCCCTATCATGTAATGTGGAAAACCAGTCTCAACCCACCTGTACGGCAAGCTGCAGAGTATTAATGCAAAAAGAAAAAACATCACTATTATGATTTGCGTCAGAACACGATTCAACTGAAAAACGCGGGTGATGAGTGAATGTTGAATTTCAAAGTGAGCCGATTGAATTATTCTCCAAACATAAGCATAATAATTTGCGTTTGAAGTTTCTATGTAGGATGTGGGCTATTGCATCACTTATCACCTCAGTAGCAATTGTGCTGCTCCATGGTCTATCCCCACAATTGGGAAATATTTCCTTACTCCAATTTAAACATTGATGCCTTCATTCCATTAGGGTTGTTTTTCGATCTACAGTAGATCTTATCAGCCAGGCATGGCATTATGATCTGTTGCATTGCAAACAAGTTTTTTTTAACATTAGAAAGTCAGGCTTTTGTCTTTTAAAAGAAAGTTCAAACATAGCCTTTCGTACTTTCTAACCCCTTCCGGAGAAAACTAACCTCTTAATCAATTCAACTAAGTAACAACAGGGTTAGTCATGGATAAAACGTCCCCTCACATAGTGGACTATGTTAAACGTGTCTAATAAGAGTAGAGTGATAGGTACATATATAGCTTTTTTCTATAAGATATGTTCCTGTAGGTCTAATAAGCGTATCCAAGATTGGGCATTCTATTTTGGGTTGGACAAGGGTTGGACAAAATACGTCATGTAGTTCAACCTAGTCTTTCCAAATCTATTCACATGAATTGACAAGAATTATAGTATTCTTGTTCATTAAATATTCCTAAAACAGTGGCTTCAAAGAATATAATGTAACTGATCCAATATTTTGTAGGGTTAAAATACTCTATTTCAGGGCAATCACGGGTTGGGCATTATGACTTAATTAGGCTACAGTGTTTTACAAGTGTGGGATACACTCTTCCTACCTTTATTCTTGATGAAACTTAGAGAAAGATGGCCCTAAGGAATAGATTCTGACATTAAATTTGCCACCCCAGAATTAGAACAATTGTGGTCCAGTATACGCCCCCCCCCCGTCCAAACAAAAAAACATTAGGACTACTATATTGGCCACCGAGTTCTAATACAGACCAAAGTCTTCACCATCTGTAGTCATCACATGATTATGTCTGGAATACATATGACTCAGAGCTTATCATTATGGGCAATTTGAATATTGATTTATTAACTAGGAAAAACAAATTTGCTTCAAGACTTAAAGATATGTTGAAAAATTCTTATTTAAAGCAATATATAAAAGAACCAACACGTGCAACATTGACCTATAGTAGGTTAATTATCCATTAAAGTTATGGTCCTCTTTAAGTAGTTGGTTTGGCTTTGGATAATAGCTAGCTCCTATTGCAGTCTCTCCACGTCCGACTGCTGTTGCCCTATACATGATAATAGTTCTGGTATTATGTAAGACATAACACTCCCGTGAAGGATCCACTCAACCACACTCATTCAACTCTCCCGCCATCTAAGCAATCTATCAGCTTCTATTCCAATTCCAGGAATAAGCTTCTAGAACAGAACCTTTCCAGGATGGTTAACTCACAACAACGTTCAGCTCTCAAACTAAGTGCTGCCTTGACCTGCACTTATGTATGAATGGTATAATACATGTCACTAGCTAGACTCCTCCCTACTCTTTACCTTTGACAAAGAGTAATATATAGCTAAGGTGTGTGCTGATGTAAACACACTAATGCTAAGCTTCTGAGTGTGGACTGTCCACCTGCATCAGTACAACATCACATAGCTCAACACTATAGTGGGGTCTGTTAACAACATTTTCGTTACGCGGCGGATAAAAGCACCAAATTTTGCATGAGGCACCTCTGAGGCATAATTATTGAATCTAGAAGGGGAGCCATCTTGAAATACCAAAATGAAATTTTGACAAATTTTGTATGTTTTTAGCATTTGAAATTTAAGGTATTTAACCAAAACTTTTGGCTAGCTTCGATAAGACCTATTGTATAGATTCTAAAGGTAAATAATTGAATTCCCTATCCTATAATCTACCAATTTAGACAATAGCAATGTATTTCTAGGCATTTCAGAAGCTGAGATATAAGATTATTTCAATAAAATGTTGGATTTTTGGCCCCCGTCCGGGTTGTATTGATATCTCAAGGTGGCTCCCCTTTTAAAATCAATGAAGGGGTCCCAGGGGATCATCATACCAAATGAAATCAAGAAATCTTGTGGCAAAAGAGTAAAGTCTATATCCTTTCTTTTAAATTATTTTGGAATCCAGCAGTCATTATAAAAGGTATCATGCTAATGAATTCAGCCATTTGGAAATTTATGGTATTGTATTGGATGAATATCATATTGATTGAACCCTCTAGGCTATTAACAACTAATATTGGAACCATTTCCCCTGGCCTTATGCCTTAGTAGCTAAAAATCACAATATTTCGCAAAATTGGTCAGCCATCTTGGATTTTGGATTTCGCATTGACTTGAAACATAAATAATTGAATTCCCTGACCCATAATCCCTCAATTTTGACACCAACCATGTCTCTTTAGTTGTTTTAGAAGCTGAGATATAAGAATTTTTAGAGTAAAAGTCGACCATATTGTTTTTTGGGCCCCCACATCCGTCCTATTGATATTTCAACGTGGGTCCCCTTCCAGATTTGATAGTTATGCCTCAGAGGTGCCTCATACCAAATTTGGTGCTTTTATCCGCCGCGTAACAATTTCTAAAAAAAATGACCTTAACAGACCCCACTATAATAGATATCCTTGCAACAAATATGAATTATGTGCAGGATACTGGTGTCTCTAATCGGTGACCATTATCCAATATATTGATAAAGATGATGTGTTTTAAGGTCTACTCAGCAATTTTCAGCTATATCGAGACCAACTCCTGTTTTTGACTACCAATTGGCTGACCAAATCTATGGGCATGGAAATGACAGCAAGGCAAGGTGGTATAGCAGGCACAGCCCAGACTCCAACCCGGGTCTCCCACGTGCCAAGCAAGGACTCTATCCACTATACCATCCCGCCCCCTATTGCTAAAGAAAGAACCTAGAAATTCTTATGTAAAAGAAAAAAGACTATTGGTAGAAGTTACAAGAACTAAGACAGAGACATTTTAAATGAATTGATAAAGTATGACAATGACTGGCATGCGTTTTGGTTGTTCTAACGCGGTGGATCAGTTATGCATGGTCTATTATGAAATTCATATTTGAGAGGGCAATCGAGGAACTGTGCCCATTAGCGGAATTAGACATTGAAAAAAGTAAGCCTAAATGGCTTTCAAATGAAGTACGTGATTGCATATGAATGAAAAATATATTACATACTTTGGCAATTAAGAAAGGACGGACTGAGGACTGGGAACTGTACAAGAGGCAGCGTTCCCTATGTGCTAAGACCATTAAGACCTCCAGAATTGATCAAACAAAATTTGAAATTATTGGCCCATTTGAACCAAAATTGTTTCACAACAGAATTGGTTAATGATAGAGGTGAATTCATCTTGGGAGCTGAGGCATCCAAATATGTTAAGAAGTACTATGCCTCTATTGGGGAAAAATTAGCCAGGAATAGCCTATAGCATCTAAGTGGGACCATTCTTATACAACCCATTTGAAAGAAATGAAAGAAATACAATTTGATTTTATTACTGAAGAAGAAGTTCTAAGTCTTATAGAAAAGATAGATGTCTTTTCTGGGATTGAAGGTTTAAATTCAAGAGTATTCAATCACAACAAACCAAAATAGGGTACATAGTATCCAGTCCTGAAGAGGTAAGTTATGGTGTCCCGCAAGGAAGTACAATAGGACCCCTATCATTTATAATATACATATAAATGACCTAATTGATTTATTTGACTCCAAGAACTGTTTCAGTAGATCCTGAATTAAACAAAAATACTGTGGTGATCAATAAACATAGTTGCCAATTTTTCTTATGTATCATCACTTAAAAGGTGGTGGTCTTCAGGTAGGTTTACAGAGGGAGGAGGGCGATGTTTGACCACCCTCTGGGCCCAGAATAGTATCACCGATACCAAAACAGGGAGACTTATTAAGAATATCAAATTGGCGTCCCATAGTTATAATACCTATTTTGGGAAAATTACTCGAGAAGGTAATTCACAAGCAGTTCTTATCTTATCCCCAGTGCAATAAACTAATTGCACCAAATCAATTTGGTTTTCAACCAGGTAAATCGACAATGCAATCTGTAATGAAATTGACAAAATATATTTATGAACAACGAGATAAGAAACAAATTGTTGGATGTATCTTCATCGATATGAGTAAAGCTTTTAATATGGTTTCACATGAAATTTTGTTAAGGAAGTTGCAGATAGGAGGTGTACGTGGTACTGCTATGACATGGTTTGAAAACTATTTAGATAATAGGAGGCAAAAAACCAAAGTCAATAAATGTTTATCAGCTGAATAATTAGTACGTAATGGAGTACCACAGGGCTCTGTAATGGGGCCTTTGCTCTTCATATTCTATATTAAGGACTTAATTGATTTAATTAACAAAAATAAGGTTCTGCTATTTGCTGATGATGCTGTTATCTGTGATTCAGCATCAACCCATAACCTCCTGGAAGCCAAACTTCAGAAACACTTTAATGCAACTTTAGACTGGTGTGTAGCAAATAGGATGCGAATGAACACTTGAAAAACCAAATTTATGATATTAGATAATATTGCAAACCAGGAAATAGTTATATCAGCTGGCCCAGAAAAATTTCAGGAAGTGGCCAATTATAAATATCTGGGAGTATGGCTGAATAACAAGCTGGATTTTCAGAAACATCTGAAAAATGGGTACAAGACAGCATACCAGAAGATTTATAAGCTCAAGAAATTACGTGGCTGTCTTAGTACCAGAACTGCATTGTTAGTGTATAAACAGACCATACTCCCATATTTTGAATATTGTGACTTCCTAATAGATTCTTGTACAAAGAAGATATTTCAAAATTAGAAAGGCTGCAGTATAAGGCACTAAGAATAGTTTATCATATAAGATCACCCCTGGATATCCATTGTGCTGAACTATTGCGTATGGCCAATTTGTATACATTGAAAGTCAGGCGGAAATGTCATCTACTATGTCTCATGCATCCTTACAAGGTTAATGGTATTTGGCTTAAAACACAAAATAGAGTGACCAGAAATCAGATTTGCCAACAGTTCAGTGTGAAAAAACCAAGGACTGAGGCTGCCAAAACATCACCATTTTATCGGGGAGCTAAACTGTGGCTAACAATACCCCGGGAACTCAGGAATACGGTGAGTAAAATAGAATTTAAAAATAAGTTTAAATTACACTACAAATAGACCTGTTCAGCAGGCATGCTACAATGATTGTAACATCTAAGCTCTTTCTGTCATCAGTATTAGTATGGGGCAGTTATATGTGCATTTACATAGTTACATACATGTATATACCTGTCTAGCTCTTGGGCGACACTGGTTTCTCATACACACAATTGTATATTGAATTATAACATATAGAAAGTTATTGGAAATCATCTGGAAAATGTATATATCATATATCATATTCACATCATATCATAAAACAATAATATTGTACCTGTGATATTACTCAGATAATTCTATTTTTGTAACGTCTGGAAGATCAGACCATGTTTGAAGACGACAAATAAAATATTATAAAAAAAAAAGACTGGTGCTCTGAGAGTGGACATGGGGCAAGATGGCAGCATCCATAGGCAGTCTCCTGACCACGGTATATATGATAATGTAGGGTAAAACAGGGTTTAATTGCACATAGTGATATATCGCACATTTTTTATTGATAGCCCTTAGATATGAAAAAAATATCTATAGGCCCAAATTACAAAATTTGGCTAAAAATGGGTAGAATTCACCATGATGTTTGTACTAAATCATAATATCACTTTATAACCTCCATGATTAGGCTACTAAGTAAGGACAGTTCTAAACTGTACTGACGTGGGTGTCAGTCTTATTGCATAGCTAGCTTTAGTTTAAAGCAAGGATCGGGGCTAAAATCGACTCTCTGAGTAATTCTGTGGGCGGAGAGTGTAGAGATGATGTCATAGGAACAGGGCAATAAGAAAAGCAGTGTAGGCCTATACCGGCGCTCCTCAGAGTGCACACGTTAGCCGAGTAGGCAGGTCTGGAAAGTGAGGGCTTAGTGAACTCAGGTTCCCGACTGGGTGAGTGAGCAGAGACATCTGGGTGGAAGCGCTTAGGAGTATTGGTTGTTTGGAGTAGAGCGGACAATCTCTCAGTGCTCACATAAGTCATTGGAAACTCAGTGGCGTATATTATCATGTATTTGGATTAATGAACAATATCCTTTCACATGAGTGTTCTTTGTCATCCGTGAATTCTGAGCTATGTTGTAGGTTGACTTATGGTTGAGAAGAGATGGAAGACTGCGTCACATGGCTAGCTTCCTGGAACCAGGACAACGGAAACTAACAAATGGTAGACTAATGGATAACAGTGAATTAAAACCCTATAGTTCAAAATTTATTTTTGCATAAGAAGGGTGCGCAATACAACCCTTTGTTGATATTTCTAAATATAAAATCAATCATTAATTTGTAAAATTATTCAAGATAATCATATGCCCTGTGTTTGCAAAACATATCAACCAGAGCATGGGCGATTTTGATATACAATAATTATCAATATATTGTACTAATAGCTTAGCACTTTTAATATATCATCATGATGTATAATCTTACAAGGATCAGGCTTAGCAAGTCTATGTCTAGTCTACTTCTAGAAAGAAATATCTTACGCTCCCAGCGCCACCTGTTAACCAGTATAAAAGGCGTTGCAAAGTGAGGAGCAAGCAGTTTAAGTGAGAATGTCAGCTGAGTAAGTTTAGCAAAGGAGCTACTTGCAGACTGGAGTTTACCTATACCAACTACCTCGGACATAGGATTGTGATAGGGCTAAGCACTAGAGCGGTCTAGAATGTGTTGGAACAACTTGTATTCTAAATGTGGTTGATTGCCGATAGGAGATGGGAGGTGGACTGATGGAGACTTATACATAGTGGCTTTGACTCGGGATGAGATGTTTACTGAATAAAAACCCTTTCATATTAAGAGCTCCCTCATCGTTCATTTCTTTTGAACTATTGGGAAGTGAATGAGCTAACTTTAAACGCAGTCTGATTGACTCAGACATTCTGGACAAACGACTCATGGATACTTAGTTATATACTCATCGTGCAGTATTAAAACAAACATTAACAATAGTTCAATATTTCTGACCGTTTTTTTTTCTTTCTTTTTTTTGCGATATATAAAACATATGCTATGGGAGATAAAAGCCTGGTATGCACAATATAAATCTCAGAAAGTAGAATTTTACATTTTCACTCCTTACTCATAAAGGGTCAAAAGTAGACAAAGTAAAATATCCCCGGCAGATACACCTGATAATGGTTCTATTTGAGAAAATAAAACCCAGAGTCATCCCTCAAGAAACTTAAGGACAAAATCTTAACTGTATCAAATACAGATTTATTAAAATAACTATAACATTAAATAAAATTTGGTAGAATCTTATGAGACATCATTATCATTATCATCAATTATGGTCTTGACTATTGAGTGAAGCATTGAACTATAGAGAGTGTACTTAGTTGCATTAATTATTGATAATAGCTAGCTCCTATCACAGTCTCCGCCTCGTTCGACTGCTGTCGTCCAATACATAATCATAGTTCCACATCATGTAAGACGTAACACTCGCATGAAAGGATGTTCTTTATTTATTTATCTCCTGTGTATTGTCATTCCATGACAAGATCTCAATGACAATGAACAGCTCCAAGGATGGAATCCACTCAAACACACTCAGTCAACGCTCCCGCCTTTCTATAGTATCTCTGCTTCTATTCCAAATCTATTCCAACAGCTTCTAAGACTCAACCTTTCCAGGATGGTTACTCACAACAACGTTCAGCTAAACTCTGACTGAGCTTGAGTGCAGTGCGCCCCTTTAGTATGATACGTCACACATAGACTCCTCCTCTAACTCCCTCACATTGACAGAGTTACAGCTAAAGCATGCGCTGATGAAAACATAACGCTGCTAAGCCTAAAGAGCATGGACTGGTCATCCGCATCAGTACAGCATGAAAGGTGATAGTTGAAAGTTATAATGCATATGGACCTTGAGTATACATGAAACAATTTTCTTTTAATATTTTCAATTTTACCTTTATTCTATATTTGTATACAGTGTGATGTGCGATATTAGGCATGCTAAATGCGCAATGTTAGGCTGATATGCGCGAAACATGACCTATAAATAGTATATTAAAGCAAGTGTTCCTGATAAATAAGGGTAAAGACTAGAAACAAAAAATATATCAGCAGATACCTTTCATATGATCCTATAACACAAAACAAAACTGGGTATTCTTATTTTCCTGCCTCAGATATAAAGGAGGAACATTGGCCTGTATGTGTAGGCTTTTTGCTGTTTAGGTTCTATATGCACCAAGGCATATTCGTAGACCCTGCTTTTTGAGGGGGTTTAGTCTGTCCAAATGAGATTTGCCTACTGACTTGTATACCAAAGAACCATAATCCAGCCCTGACTGGATGTATGCTTTGTAGAGGGTCAGCAGAATCTCTCGGTCAGCACCTCATTGTGTGTTAGAGAGTACTTTTAAGAAATTCATGGCCTGTTTAGGCAGTTTCTCTTCAAGTATTCAATCTGAGGTTTGAAGGATAGGATCTTGTCATAGATCGTTCCCAAGAACTTCACCTCCTCCCTTACCAGCTTACAGGCAGTTCAACATCCTTGAGATGGAGTGTTGGCTCTTCCACACATACCCTTCTGCGACAGAAATGAATGCATGTACTTTTGTTTGTGGAAAACTTGAATTCATTATCCAGTCTTTAACAATCCCTCAACTAAAATGAATATTTTCAGCAACAGGCATATGCTGAATCTTTCCACTACAATTAAAGTAATTGTTTGAACCTCAACAACACTAGCCGTTTATTGCAGACAGATACGTCCAGCCTACATGCATCTCCCTTTTAGTGGATTTCGATTATTCAAAAAAACAATCAATACTAATTAAAGGTATTCCTTCACAAAATCAATCTTCTAGATCTGGATTTGTCGGGCACTGTCAGAATAATGCAAATTAGGTATTGAAATTCATACCCAAAGTGCATATCACTTAACCAAGCCACAACTTAACTGTACTAAAGCATCATTGTATATTTTCTTATTACCGCCAACTACAGTACATCCTGACTGCATGCAGCATTAATGCTTCACTGTCCGGGTACTTAAAAAGTTCAAGAGCATCCGGAAAACTTGATGAGACCATTCACAGCATGTACGGGAGTATTATCAACGCACAACGCCACTCCATATCTGTCTTTCCGGCCCTTGAGTGGGCATATCGTATCCCATCGATGAGCACCACTCAAGTGTTAGAGGGTGAGGACTCGTGAAGCATACATGTGTGTGCATTCACTTTTCAGACATACATGATGGGTAAAGAATGGCGCCTTCGGTCATTATATTCATTTTTTTTAGATTGCTAGGTTGGGTTTTTTTCTGGTTGAAAAGTGTTGACCATAGTTTAAAGAAAGCAAAGCCGTTATAGAAGTACGTGTATGCTTAAGAAAATGAAAGTTCTTGTTTTAATTGTGCACATGATTTGCATGATTGACATTAACAAGTATGCACGTAACATTAGAGTGCACCTTTAGTAAATCGAGCCGACGTAAACGATATGTTACAAAGATATTTACTTTAGTCCTAGGCTAAATTATCTGCAATTCAATAGACTCTTCAATTGCTATATTCTGATATTGGTCAAATGGTTCGATTATATCTTTTGTCTGAAATACACATATACACCTATACATTACTTTTTCTTTTTCTATGATGTACAAGTAAATTCTATCTTTAACAGTATTTCATTAACGGAAAATAAGAATGTTGATGTATGTAATATGCATATACTACTAGTGTTTATATGATAAACGCGTCATTACATCTAATATATAATAGTCTGACCGATGCAACATGCAGCTGCCCACTTGACTGATAAGAACAAACACGCTATCATGGCCTACTACTGACAAGCCCTCATCATGTGCATAAACATCTATGTCTCCGTTGAGTGTTCGCTATCTTCGAACATTTCCTATGGTCTTTTTCACCTCATGCCTCATGTCCATCCCATTGTGATAGGGAAAAATGCGTTTTTTAACAACTTGAAGAGACTGAGGAACTAAATCATTTCTTAATTATCCTGTCGAGCAAAACCCATAATACATGTATCATACATTAGCCATAGGGTAACTTTTGTCTTGTTCGGATTTAAAAAAATGAATGATAAGGATTCCATCCCCTTGAGCTCAGGCAGGTGCACCTCAAATTGTTTACCAAGTGAACCAATGTATTTATCTGAGCTAAAATTCTTCGCGGCTGACTTCTAAAACAAATTCTAAATTTTCTTTCAACGCATTCGTAACAAATGCGGCAAAGACTCATGCAGCGAACGATCATCCCTTTCCAGGTGTATTATATCTATCTCGTTCCCCCATTGCTGATAGGCATGTGAGGTATTAAGATAAAATGATATGATTGTCCTAAACCTTCTATGCATGTACAGGTACAGTTAACATTTTCGTCACGAGATGGCAGCAGAACTCGACGAGGGCCCTCGGGCAGATATCGTTCACTGAAGCACAGCTAATCGGCATGGGAAATTTGCAAAGTATTAAAGATGACTGCACAGGTCCCTCGAGATTTCAATAGACCAATCCTGTGTAAGTGGCTTGTAAATACCTACTTAGAAACTCAAATAATATATGATAATGCGTGCTTGTGTGTTTTTATAATATTGTTTGGCGATAAGGGATAGGCTATGCATTTTACCATGTATAACTATTCTAGAATTTGTCTTCGCGATATGCCACATTTAAAAACACAAAATCTGAATTCAAAATTAAAATGCCATACATGAAACTGAGGAGTGTGAACGAACCCATGACAACGTGCATGTACATATATCGTTGCGTGACTCTTCTCTGTCGGTGTATTGACTTGCGATACATCTTGAGACAATTGGAAATAATGGCAAGTCTGCGGCTGGGAATGCTCCAATCGGGCTGTGGTCTTCCCAGGCTGCCATGTTACCCGCATGTAGGGTGCTACACCTGAGCCCCATCCAGCCTGCTCATTATTCTATTCATCCAATTCAGTCGCAGGCCTGATATGCATGACACTGGGGTCAGATAAGCGTCCTCTAAATGGCAGTTAAATGTCACGCACATCCCCGGCAGAGACGACAACAGGGGCCCTGACAATGATTTCCCTGAGAAATGCAAAAAATGACCATAAAAATAAGAGGGGGAGGGGACGCAAACGCGGTTCTTTCCTCGTCCTTTTTTTCAATCCTGGTGACAAAAAGTATTTCGATCATTACTCGTGTCTGGCGTTCCATATCAAGTTTCGAAGAAGTTTTATCACATAGGCCTATAACCCCCCTTCTCTCTTTCGTAGTCTCATCCCTCCATGCCCATACCGCCAGAGGAGGGGGGTAGGGAGGGGGAGTTCAACATTCTGTGTCAGTATATCCATGGATGACTTGTTTTGACAAAGGGGTCAACTGCGTCCAGTTTTTATGTGTGGTCGCTGAAAGGAATCGCCACACATATTTACTTCAGACCTGTATGGTCTCCCGCAGGAACACAAAACGCCGACAAGCCGGATCCGTGCAAGAAAGACTGATCATGGTGTGTCTACATTTACATGAATGATTGGCGAGTTTAAAGTAAACAACATGGCTGTTATATAGGGAGGCCTCAAAGGTTACATGCCTGGATGCACCAATACAAAAGCCTTTTCATGCTAGGGGCATAGAAGAAGGGGAGGGAAGGAGAAAAAAAGACAGAAATCACTGTAATCTAACTACGAATGTAACATCAGCTGTATGGTACACATAAAACAGATGCCATTGATTTTAGGCAATGCCACATGCTGGTAAATGTCCTTTTAATTATCACAATTATCACAGGTTGAGGCTGCGTGTTAAGCTCAATTAATTAACCTCAAATTAAAAAGAGCATTCCGAGGTTACGCCGCACGTGGCATTGCATGCAGAAAGACATTTTCCCCAAACTTGAGGTAGGCTGTGATGATTTGTACCACACATTTTGTTGCTTGGGGGTTAAAAAGAAAAGAAAGATGAAGTGCAAAAAGATAATGAAACACTCGTGCATGTGTCCACATGCTCCTTCCACCCCCTGGACCAAAGCCATGGAGCGTCTTCTGCTTTTTAAAATAGGCTGGGTGCAGTTATTTTTAAAGCAAACATTGCTCACATTCCTATATTAATTACCATACACTAAGGAAGTATATTATATGATATTTGTGAAACTAGGTTATGTCAGATCATTTGTAAACCGCCTCCTACCCCGGTGAATCTCTTTTTCATGTCACGTGTTATCCTCTCGTGCATTCATAATTTTCAATGTCAATAAATATTTGAATTCGATGAAAGAATCCTCTCTTTGTTCGCCTGCTATCCCCATACTCTGGCTGCCCTTAGGCACGTCCCATATGACATATTATTGTGTTCACCGAGTCAAGTAGACATGTTCCTGTTCGGGACACACAAGGTCTTCCTGATAGTCCTGCGAGGCCATAATTTACCCCCCGACTCTAACACAATCACACCATTCCATCTACCTTTGTATGTTTTTATGAGTGCGTCTAAGCAAATTTTTTTCTTGGTCTTGAATAAAAACTATTCACTGATGGCGCGTAATTGTTGGGGACACCTGGACATCATGCGGCGCACCGTGTGCTGCATAGGCTAAACAAAAATAACCACACAACAACAAAGAGCTAGACTTACATCAGATACAGCGCCAATGAAGCATTCAACTAAAACGAAACGTTGACAACAGTTCAATTTGTCTTGTAAAACTTAAAGCATTTTTTTTAAACAAAATTAATGATACTTCAACTTTTAGGCTATCAAAATCAGGAGAGGTGTATTGCCAAGAGCTACCATTCAATCCTGAGGAACAATGTTGATCCTGCAGCTGTTGATGATTGGGGACTTAAGAAGTAGGTAGGACTAATACTAATAGGTCTACTGGGCCTATCTAGTGTGATGCAGCTATAGTTTTAACTCTTTGGCTGTTCCTGTCCTTTGAGGACTTGTATCGGTCGACCATCCCCTTGTGTGGTGGCCACATGTTCATGTTAGATTCTGTGAAAGCAAACAACTAACAGGAAATGAAAGTAAAGTGCACTGCATTGGGAAGGCCCCAGCGCTGACAGACTTAATACAACAAAGGGCTGGGACTAACTCGACGCGCTCCTGACTTTAATTTCACAGAATCGAATGGGTAATTGAGGACCTACACGGACATTCATGTAGCCTACTTCTCTTTCCGGGAATGTTCTCCTATAAGTAACACTTCCATCACAAATAGGGCCCTTTCTTCTCCGGATCAACACATATTTGTGGGTTCAGAAAGAAATGTAAGCAATGCTCTCCCACTGATTTTTTCTTTTCTTTTTATTTCTGTTTATCAGAAATAAGTGTCTCCCTGTCGCGTTCACATCGAGACTGAAAAGTATTCCCTATGCAACCTTGGCCTTTCAAACAAATAGGTCGTGTCATTGAAACACTGCCACTAAGCACTTCGTTTACCAATTTCTGGTTTGGATCAGTAGCATACAATCACATCTTTGTACACTCCGTAGAGGGACCTTATAATAGCCCATAAGCCTAGGTCCATGCCTAGCATTGGCCCTATGTAAAAAGTCCACGCGTGATTTAGGCCTATATACTTATAAGCCTATGAAAAAGGTCTCTAGGTATGAATTGAATAGGCCTTATCTTCTTTACAATAAATCAGAAATTATAGACTTTATCTTGAACAACAGATGAATAGGCGTAATTATCTTTCAATAAGCAAGGTTTACGGTTGAACATGTGTGGCCACAATTTCAAGAGCAGGTGAGCTTAGTGCCAGGTGACTAAGAAGCTTGCCAAAGTTGTTTGCATGCAGTTTTATTGGGTATCTTTTATTTCTGGAGACGGAGTCTAGACCTCTAATGTCTGAAGTCAGTCACTGAGACGCTGGGCCTAATTTCAGATTCAGTGTCATGGTAATGGCACACATGGCTAAAATAGAACCCAGACAACAAGGGCCATGCAGCTAGCGCGCCGCAATGGCCGAAAGCTTGTTGAACAACTGTTGCCCCCTACTCCTGATCACCGCATGTGCGCCTGAGATGATTATCTCTACTCACTATGTCTATGGGCTACCAGCCTGAAAGTGTCCCTTTCATAGAAGTTGGCATTTAATATTCTTTGTTAATGCTGAAATTCGCTATTCAGATTAATTCAGCAATAGAATACTAAAGGTAGGCGTGGGGGTTAGGGTGAATTTCTAATGAGATGGTCAGAGGTTGAGACCTATTTTCAGCTTCCAACATGGTGGAGACTTTAGAGGGGGTGGTCAGTAGTGGACATAGGGGGGTTGGCCGCCGCCGTCTGCCCACTGCCTGCCGGCTGCAGGGGTCACGGTGTCAAAGTGGGGTGGTGACCGATGTCACAACCCCATGGCCTTTGTCCAGTTGAGGCCTGCTCATCAACATGTCTCACCAGTGTGTGCTGTCTGCCCCCTCCGTTCCCCTCCACTGAGTCTGACTGCTCATAGGGTCGGTGGGTCGGCGGCGGCGGGCGCCCCAGCAGCAGGATGTGGGTCGGGTAGTAGGCATGTGGCCATGTGCGCATCATGTACTGTAGTAGAGGGGCAGATAGAGGAGTCCACCTTTGTCAGGCATAGTGGCGCGAATCGCTCTGAAACAGGTAGTTAGCCGCCGAGCGCCGCGCGCACCACTACTCCCCTACCGTCGGGTCAACAAGTGCAAACATGTCATGCATCCAGCGCAGGACAGACAAAGGAGGATGTAGCAAAATGTCGCGCTGAGGCCGTTAATGTGTGGCGAATCGAACCGAGAGGGAGTCCAATGGTGAGTACAGTGTTTTGTCTTTGTGCTACCGGTGGAATCCGGCCGTATCACCGCTCGGAAAGCGCCTGGTGAGCGCGGGGGAGAAAAAGCCAAATGGGAGTCTGCTGGGCGATAATAGAGGCAGCGGAGGCCACAATGCTCGGACCGAATGCGGAATGACAAAGTATCACAATGGATTGTCATGGATTCCAGCCGCTCTTACAGCTGAAATACAGGCATGGCAATCTCTAATCACCTTGGCAGGGAAGGGCTAAGGTTCTTGGTGTGCTCCGTGCCCGATTTGGTAGAATAATTCGCCTGTTACGGCTGGAAATGGCGAGGGAACACGGCGGAGCGGGGGCCTTGTCAAGCCCCAGTGATGCTGAGCTCTGTGGGCTTTTGATCAGTAAGCGCTGTCAATGCGTGAACCATGTGCAGTGACTGCCGCCAAAAACTATCGACGAAAACCGTCTTCGCCACTGCTGCCTCCTTCAGTCTAGCCATTAACCCAAATCCGAGTGGCGAGGTGACACCTCGGAGCAGGCTCGCCGCGGCTCAGTCTTGTTTTCGGCCGGTGGGAGTAAACAAACGGGAGGACTCGGATCGCATGTGTAGACAATGGCATGTCGGGGTGCTGCCGTGACATGCGGTCTTCTTGTCCGACTGCTGCGGTCGTGATTTGTCTGACCCAATTTCTAACGAGGCACACTTGGGAGATAACAAACAAGGCAGCCCCATCTTGCTAACATTAGGTGAGCACGCGAGGGGGGCACGATACCTGTGTGTATACTACTACCGCAAGTGAGGGCACCCGCTGGCTGACTGGTTACATGTTAACACTTAATAATGGTGAGTTATGACCCTTGTAAACGGCGCTGTCACGAGAAGGTTAGGGTTCAACTGGCAGTCGCACGTCTTGTTTGTGGCCGGCTCTTTGTGCCCGCCGGGTGGGGGGCAGAGGCCGGGGCCCGGGCTGGTCCTCGTCCGGCCCGGCCTTGGCCCGGCCCGTGCTCCGACACTGCCACAGCCGCCACCTGAGACATTTTATCTGCAAATTGAAATTTCGCTGAGCATGCTATTATTCCGCCAATTGCTCTGTGTGTGCATGTCAGAGTGATGACTTTTGCCCATGCGATGCTAATGCGGTTATTAAATACAGGTGCGTATCGCATTTCAGGGCGCAGTTTGGGGCTGAAGTCAAAGGTCAACTCATTGGGGGAATTTTCAATGGGGTTGTTCCAACATCAAAGAGCCTTTTGACTTCCACTGAACCGATTACATGTTAACAGTTATGTCATTGGGCGTGTAATATCATTTTTGCTAATTTCTTTTCTTTTTCATATGAAAAGGTAATTACTAGTTTCCGAGCGGTGATTTCTTTTTATTCTAAATTCACATGTTTTCGTCAAGCTAATCACTTTCAATGAAAGTCATTGTTATTCATTGATTTTTTGTTTTATTTTTGAATTGTGTTAGAATTGGATCTCTCTCAGTTGGAAAGATAACCTTAGATCCATACGTCAGTAAATACAAATCAGGAAATTGGACTCTAGACTGGAGTTCATTTTAAGAATATTGCAGCAAACTTCTTATGACGGAAAGGGATGTGGGTTGTTCGTATAATTATTATACCAAAGAGTTAGACACGAAAGCGTGACACCGTCTTACGATGTGGATTAAGATCAAGCTTTATTTAGAAAGCACTCACTCCTTTTGTTGAGCCGAGAAAACCTAGGTTGACCTCATGCATTTCCATAGATGCGTGCACAATTTCATTTGCAATTATTGTTTTATACTATCGAAACTTGCAAGCTAAAGGATGCTTATCTTAAGTTCTTTGTTACATGAGTACAAGTGGTTTCAGCGAATTCCTCATCTTTCATGTCTGTATGGCACCCCTCTGAATCATACGAAAGTTTCCTGTTCGGTAAGTTTATATCAAATAACCTTGAATGAGATCATTTTTGTATAGCGACATCTGGTAGATGTATCTGCCTTTATATGACTGACATGTTTTGTCCAGAGACGAGTCTTTCCTTGTTTGGATTTGCGTACCGGAGTTTGGTAGGAAGTTATTCGATAATCACTGAGATCATGTATGACCAATTGTCAAATTCCAGAAGTATGAGTCATTAGGATTTGCGCTATTGTTCAACTGTTAAGTAATGCTACATGCTCAATTGAAAATGATCCTATATCTCTTATTCCTGCAAAAATATAAATGAAATACATTGATATTTAAGTGAATAGTAAATTTAATGAATATTCTCTAGTAGATCTACAAAAATCAACTCTCCAGTTGAATTTTGGTTTGGAAAGGTGTGATTGAAATGATCTATATAGATTTGCATATCGCGTAAAGAGTAAGAACTAACGGTTGAGATGAAGGGACCTGCACAATGAAACAGGTAACAACTTTGGGTAGCTAAGTGATGATGTCAGATATAATCTTTAGTATGGTGAATATCGCTCAGCCGTAGCCTAAAAAAATGGGTATTCTTTCATGATTATTATGTGCAGGTAAGATTTAGAGAGTTGACATTTGATTTCACATTACATTTCACTGAAAATCTGCGTGAATAATGTTCATGCTGATATGCGCCCAACTCTAACCCTATCACTGAGTCATCAAAGATAACAAGTTCTATATGATACATCACTGGACAATTTGGCTAGTAATGGTTTAAATTAGATGTTTGTTATCCGTAAGCCATTTACCAGAAGACCGCAAAGTTGTAGCCTATTATCAGTAATTAGTAATATTGAATAGTTTTATGATGGGCTCAGTGATCAGGATAGGACCGCACATTGCATATTGTATCGCACCTCACAAGCAGATTGCACGTGCAAACTGCACATTTCATGTGCGACTTGCAATGCACCTCTACAACGTTAGAAAGTAAAGTGAACATTGTGTTCATAAAACTTACCGGCAAGATAAATTTGTGAAAAGAGCACTAAAATGAATGTGGATTCGCTTTTTGGCATACAGATTATGACCTTTGGTCAAATCTTTATAAGAAATTGCGACATTATGCAACGCCTTAATTTAATCAAAAAGCCATTAGAGATTTCTTGAATCAAACAATTTTTCTACTTTTATAACGGTATCACGCATTACCATAGTCCTGCCTTTACACTTGAAGATAGCGCATCTAAAGAAGATACACCAAAAATTTGGGAAATCCCTAGCAGGAAGGAGAGTTATTCCGTTTTGAATGTGTGTACCCGGTCCTGCAAGTCCGTAGGTAATTTAATCGATTTGTAGAAAACATTTTTTCTTTTTTTTTGAGAATATAGTAATTTTGACTTCGACGGTCTTCCCACAGTCCCCAATTTTTATGTCAGTAAGTTGGAAGAAAGTCTATAAAGCCTAATATAACGCCAATTTGCACAATTTCTGGTTGTAGTCTACCAAGATTTCAGTAAAGAATTTTGCTATAGTAATAAATATGGGAGACTGACAAGATTATTTCTGACGTTGAAGTAATATACTAGGTTCGAAAACACGAGGAGCACAAACTATGTTCATAGATCAGGATCAGTCACTATTTTGTATTTATTTTGGTTTTGTTTTTTAAATCGAATCTTGACCAAAAGTGCATATCTTTAAGTTTCTAAACGTGAGGGCCCTAACAATCGGATCATATTGTAAGCACAAAGTCTGGTCAGAAAACATAATCGGTTATCCGATTATACCTGGATGTCGGGCTAGGTGACCCGGTCTTTGAAGTTTAATTGCGATAACAATAAGTCAGAGATTCTTTATCATCACCGTTGTGAGAGAAAAAGTCCCAGCAAAAGTTTAGGTGATAATAAGTACCAGTAGCGGAAATCTCGACTTTATCCACTCAGCAAAAACGGCGTTTGTTTTCCCCGTCATTATCACTGCGGCTACCATGTGTCGTGCCAGTACCATCTTTGAACCATGATGTATTTGCCTGAATTTGCATTTTGTTTGTAATAGGAGGATAAGCTGAATCAACCATTTTCATGCAACAAACTATTTTTAACAGTGACAGACTTTTTGTTACTTTCAAAGATATGCATTCTCAAGCTTAGTTGAAGGAAGTTTAATGCTATCTCATAAACTTGTAGATACTAAGAAAACAGATCAGCACGTTTATCCATGGGGTGGGGTTTGAGTAAGAACACGGATGCACAAGTTGTTCTGCCCCAGTCGCTACCTAAAAGCAGGTCTGTGAACAGCTGTTGCATCTTTGTCCTTTTTAAGGAGAATATCCAAGTACTAACGGTGGGTAAATGTTACGTTTTAAAAGTTTTTGGTCAACTATCAAACGCATTTACAATTACGATCTAAATTGCTTAAGAATACACAACATTGATGTTATCAGACTTTAAAATGATAATAATTGAAATAAGCGCCGCCGTCGCAGCTTGTAGGGTAACTGTAGGGTACGTGTTCAGCCCCCGCTAGTCCACTTTGAATAAAGAGCGGTGTATTTCGGGCACAGAAGTTGCGTCAGAAGCGTTCAGGCGATGGCGGAGGATGGGGTGGGGGTTAAGGGGGGAGTGGGTGAGCAGGGTTTGAAGTTTGAGAGGGGGCACAGGGTCTCCCATTCCCGCCGCCGCCGCTGACACATGTTTGTTTGATCACCTTTGTCCCCTTTTCAAACATCCACCTGCCCGTTGAATAGCCGCAGTGTATGTCGCAAGGCAGGATTAAAAGGGTCGCCCTGCATAAGTTAATCACTAAAAGAAAACACTACTCCTGATGTTTGCCCAGTCTCATACCTGCTTTCTTATAACCGTTAGCCTGACTTGCCTTACATGCGTAATCCTATTTCCGTTGTATGTTACCTAACGTTTGTCAATGTTTTCTTTTGTTCTTTTCGTTTTTGTAGGTGGTACCGCCGGGCAAGATGTTCTCAATAATGACAGCGCTGGTGTCGCCAAAGGTGGTCGAAACATTAGAAGGTCGGAAAGATGTCCTATTTCAGACTTTACAAGAGAGGGCGGGGGTGTTATGTGTGCAGCTCTCCCATGGGATCTGCATGTTACAGGGGGAGTGGGAGTGTATGAAGAAAGCTCACTTAGTCTTAGAAGAGCTCTGCCTGCAAGTCCAGGCGCAGAAGTCACTAATGCACAATGGGCGCAACGGCCCCGTCTCTAAGGAGGACCTTCAGAAGATGTTCGGCTTGGGCGGCGGCCAGTCGCCCGACGAGAACCACCTCAAGATCTACGAAGAGATGCAACAACGGCAGCTGGCCTATGCCCAATGGGCGGCCACCTTGAACCATCAGATGGCGGCCGGCGCCCACCTGGCCCAGCAGATGGCGGCCCAGATGCAGCAGATGGAGGGTAGCCACCAGCAGCAGCCGGCGGGCTCGGCGAACCAGGGCGGCCGCCGGTCGGCCAACAACCACCTCGACCCGCCGCCCCGCGAGGACACGCCGCTCAACCTCAAGAAGGACCTGGAGCCGCCGCGCCTGGAGAAGTACGGCGGGTCGCAGGAGGACGCCGACTCGCTGTACCACGGGGAGGACGGCGACAACACGCTCACTATAGACATGCAGGACGAGGACGGGGCGGGGTCCCAGCAGGGCGGGTCGCCAAGACGACGTAACTCGGCCGGAATAGAGGACCTCAGCGGCAACAAGAACGGCCGGCCCGTCAGCCGCGACGGCGGCGTCGGCGACTTTAAAAACATTAACCTGGAGATGAACGGCTCCTCCATGCACTCGACCGACAGCACCAAGTCGGAAATGAACACTCTGCAGGCCATGACGCAAGCTCTTGCCAATAAGTCCAATCTGCGCGACAACGCCAAGTACGCCGAGCCCAAGCCGGGCATGACGGCCGACGGCGCCATCCTCTCGGCCCAGCTGATGGCGTCCGGCCTGCCCCCCTATGGTCACCAGTTCCGCACCGCCCAGAACTCGCCGGCGCCTGACGAGATGCTGCGCAACACCTTCAACATGTCGCAGAACTACCAGCTGGCCGCCGTCGAGCTGGCGCTGCTCGAGCGCCGCATGCGGGACAATAAGGTGATGGACACGGGCGACCTGGGCGGCGACAAGGAGCGCTGCTACACGCCCGACCGTCAGAAGGCCTACACCACCACGCCCATCATGGCGCCCAAGGAGCGCGGCAACCTGGGCGGCGGGCGTAACACGGCCGGGGGGTGGCCGCCGCGCCCGCTCGTCGTGGGCCCGCCCATGCCCGAGACGATGGAGGAGGACTACGGCGACGACCAGTACTTCAAGTGCTCGGCCTGTTTCGCCGGCTTCTCCAACGCCGACGCGCTCCAGGAGCACATGATGACGGCGCACGCGTCGGGGCCGGGGCTGGCGGCGGAGAAGACGGCCAACCTGGTGATCGCGCCCACCGCCGACGCCTACTGCTGCCCCGTGTGCGGGAAGTTCTACAAGAGCTCGCAGCGCCTGCGCGAACACATCCCCCTCCACGACAAGAACTACCAGCGGCCAACCTATCCTTGCCCGGCGTGCCACAAGACCTTCACCTACCGCCACAACATGAAGGTGCACTACCAGAAGATCCACAAGGGCCGCGAGCCGCCCAAGCGCCACGAGTGTACCATCTGCGGCCAGAAGTTCCACAAGCCCGTCTACCTGCGCAATCACCTGCTGCGTCACAAGGACCACGTGCCCGACACGAGCGCCCTTGACTACACCCTAGCGCCCTCCCCGCACACCCTGCCGCCCGTCGTCGGCGTCATGCCCAGCGTCATGCCCCGGCCCGCCGACCACGCGGGCGGCGTCAGCGTCGGCAGCGGCGGGGTCGGCGGCGGAAGTACCGAGAGCATCGCCGGCGAGGACACGTCGGCCAGCGGAAGTCCCGGCACGACGACCAGCGAATGATCCCGACGGTGGCCCATGCCGAGTCTCGCCGACCACCAGCCACCACCACCACCTCCACCGCCACCGCGCCACCGATGAGAGTTGGAAGACACGAACGACGACGATGAAGGAATCATGGTCGCCGTCATCTAAGACTAGAAATTGATGGTAATGATATGAATGGTCATGATGATGGTGGTGATGATTAGGATGGTGTGATGACGCCATGCGTTATGATGATGGTAATGATAATGCATAGAGTGAATGATGTGAAAAAAATTCTCACATCCCGAAAAGATGCACACTGAGACCGGTTGAAGGTGAACAATGGAAGACAGGAGGGGAGGGGTGGGGAAGTGGGTGGGTCGCTTTTTATGGGCGTAAAGGGCAGGTACCCAATTAACGGCTGTTGCCTTTCTTTCGCTGTAGATATGTATCTAAATGTTGAAGTGTATGTTGAATGAGAGGGGAGAGCCCAGATCTCTCGGTGATAAACTGGTACAGTTCAAAGTGATATGTCAACAGATCATTCCATATTGAAAAAAAGGGAGCTTTTTTCATATATAACAAGAATTAATATGTATATATGTGTGGGGATGTGACGGCGAAGGTGACATACACGCGGGAAGGGTCGTGGGCTTTTGTGTGGCAATTACACATAGCTAAGTCTGGCATCTTTTCGGTATGTAAGAATTTTGAGGGTCTGTGGTGCTTCTAGGATGAGGTGCGCAGCAGTTGACTAACAACTAAGTACAGGAAAAGATGTATACTACGTAGACATACCTCGACGCCCCCTTCAAAGTCCCAACTGGCCGAGTTTTATTTCCTCTCAACAGTTACGAGACATTTCTTCTAAGCGTGGTAGTTGTGTAGAGACTTGGTAGTACTTAGGTGATATGCTCGGTGAAACACTTACACGATTTTACATGGTGATATGCCTGATCTCTTTCAGTAATTTGAGAAATCCATATATATACGAGAGCATAGTGATAGTAACGCATTTACACGCAGAAGCAGAGTAGAAATTTAAAATCGTAATTTTTTCGATATAACCATATAATCAGTGGTCATTGCCCTCCAGCCTATCCCCTCAAAAGTTATCTTTGGATTCAACCACAAAATTATAATTGCAGTATGCTAAGAGGTGGATGGAGAACATGGAAATAGAGCTATGACCAAATACGGTTGTGAAAGGCTGTGCACGCAATATTGCCCATGTGGCTCATGACATACAGGGTTGCAGGTCGCGGCAAACTTACAGAAGCGATCTGCTACTGGGTGCTATAGCAACAGGGTGCTCGGCGGTGACCTCTTGACCCCGGAAACGGTCAGGGATATTGACCTCTGACCCCGGAAACGGTCAGAGAGCCGAGTTCTGTCGTGTCAGTACTTGTGGACTGAGGGGGGCGTCCGAGAGGAGACTTAAAAAATAAGCTTTATCCAAGTGTTTTGTGGAAAAAAAAGTTCAATGTTTCACTGTTAGGCGAACCTTTTTGTAGTCTCTTACATACATACAAACCATACATACTGCATACATCCATAAACATGTACAATTTATCATTTGTATGTGTGCGTGTGTCTCTCAAAGACAAAACCCAGCTCATGGATTGTTACCGACAAGGTGGTAATGCCGTTCAGATGAATCTCATATTGCCAGCCGATTGGTGTAGAATCTCCCTCTGTAGAGTACAAACCGATATAGTACTTTACACCCCCACGTGACTTAGTGACGCAGACAAAAGTGTATAGAGTTGTTGACTAGCATATACATATATATATTTTTACCTATTTGCGAGTTACGAAGTTGGGTACTCTTGTTGTTGTAGTGGCTGTATATATTACATGATATACACATACACTGCTGGATGTTGAAGGAAGGCAACGTCATCTTCCCCACGAGGGCCGTGCACTTTAAAGATCCTCTGGTCTCAAACTGCCACGAAAGAGGTTGACGCAAAGCGCCCCTCGTTCTTGGTTCATGAACATAACTTCTTTCTCCAAAATGCAGAGTACCTCCACCACTGCCACCCTTTAAAATCATAACTGCCCAACACCCCCATAGGTGTCTCATGTATCCTTCCTGTCTGTGATTTTGGAAGAGTCTACAAGATGTAAAAGGGGTGGTTAGTATACAAAGACTTGTAAAATGCATAATGGACGCAGAGTTCTTCTTGTATATTTAGATTAGTGTTGTAGTTAGCCTTGTCGATTTGAGAGTTACGTAAGTGCTGCTCATAGTGCTTATTCACATGTTTCACCATGTACCATTTTCTGTCAACCTTCATCGTTGCTATATAATAACTTTATCCACTTGAAGTGTGCAGACGATTCTTTGGTGTATACATTGATGTTTGTTTTGATGATTGCTTACTCTCCAGGTTCACTTTTAACGCGCCGAACATTGACAAAATGACGATTGAACCCATGACATTTGTTTGTTTTTTACCGTTGTTTATATGGTTACCTGTATTACCCTTTTTATTTTCTATTAACCTTGACTGGGACGATTTTATGTGAAGCTCACACAGTATACAAATATACACAACGCAAGGGCTTCCCCCTTTTCCTTTTCCCACATTGCTATCGATTGCTATCCAGGAAAAAAATCTTTATTGTTTCCCGTTTTCCAGTGTGTTCAGAATGTATGATTTTCATCCTTCAAACAGGTTACTTTCTCTATAGAACTCTATCTCTCTGTGATCTAGTACAAATGCTATATGTGTATATCAACACTTGCTTGGTGTCATTGACTAGTTGAAACTGCTATATTATTCGTGTTCCACGAAGCCACTTGTTCCAACACCACACATGCTTATATGTATAGTTACAGTCTGGTTTGACTAGAAAGTAAGTTCTGTACGCATCGCGATTGATAGGTACAGATTTGCACAATTTTATTATTTAGACGGAAACTCACTACTGTACCTTATAAGAGTCCTACGTAGGTTGTCGTATGTGCTTAATTGCTATCTACCCAGAAAACGCTTTAAATGGAGACTACTACAGCAAGTTTAGGTTCTGCTTTAAACGTCAGAGTGTTCATATTGTGTCTCGCAACACTACTTTTGTTTGTGGTGCTTAACAATGTCTTAGGTTTTTATGTTCTGCTGGTACCCCTTTTCAATGTGATTCGGCATCGCACTGCACGCACGACTCGCAAGATCAAAAACAAAGCGAAAAGCAAAACAAAATGTATAAACCAAAAGAAGTGGATCAAATCTAATCATTTCTTATAATACACAGTAACGCAATTTATCTCAACGATAATCAAACGGGAGAGGACGAGCTTATCGTATGATTAAACGATCTAATTTACCAAAGAAAAAGAAAACTACTCAATTTCGAATCAAAATGTTGCATTTTTGTATACGTATATTAACCAAAGGGAGACCAGCAAACATTCCACCCATGGTGTGCGTATTAGTTGATTGACTGATGTTCTATTATAATACTTGTATGTGAACTTTGACTGAGGGGGGTCTCCCTATTGAAAAGGGGCCTGCAGGTAGTGCTTGTATCGCTTTAACTGTCACATAGATGCTTGCCAAGGGTGATCGGTGCTCGAGTGCGCGACTGGGGAGCGAGTGGGCGGGGGTAGAGGACGGGGGCTTTATTTTCACAAGTTTCCATGGTAGCATGACCTTGAGAGGACGCCTAGTGTCATCAGCGGACAGTGCAGTGTCGTTATCGCCAGGTCTGGATCAATTGGATCCCCTCTGTGTCGCCGCGCGCTTGTTAGGCGTGCGCGTCACTGGTGGCGGGATGTTCAAACGTTAGCAGAGAGGGTGCGGGTACACAACCCTGTGCCGTCTGAAAAAACGGTCGGGAGGGGAGGAGGGGAGGGAGGGCAACATATAAGACCTACACTCAGAGGTACAGAGGAAGGGGGGCAAACTCTCCAACTGGAGTTAACTTACATGAGGGGTAAGGTTGCAATGTCAGATGTAGAAATAGTTTCGCAACAGTCAATGTTAGGGAGGGGAGGGGTTGGGGTCGTACGTGTAGTACGGGGGGAGGGGGTGCCACTGACATATGCCTCCTTTGTACATGTGATGACATCCTCAGGAGACGCACTTCAAAAGTTTGCTCTGAGGGGTTTTCTGTCATGGAAACAGGTGATAGGCGAGCCGCCCTTTGTCTGTGTATGGGTGTGGGGGAGCCGAACGGTCTTCGCCCCTGCTCGGAGATCGATGCCGGGTGCGCCGCGCTCCGGCCGAGTGCATGCCTGTTTTGTATGAGTGCATTGTACGCGAGCTATGTGTTATAAGTGAGGCCCGCTGCCGGAGCTATCAATATCTTATGACGAATGGGTGTGGCTGTTGATCAATGTAATGCCATGCTACAAGGCGTGGAGGAGGGCGCGGCGCTACCCCTTCTCCTACTCCCCACCCCCTTCCTCCCCTCTCCGCCAGCCTCCCTACATAAAAGGCAGCCTAATGCGTACAGTTGGACCCGACTCAACTCTCCCACGTCACCGCCCTCTGTCCACTGAGCCTCGCTCCATTGGTTCCACCCCTCCCTCCCGTACCCATCCCCACCCATCCACTGTCCGCCACCAGCCTGCACTGCCTGGCCTTCTGGCTTTGTGATAATGTGCACTAAGCAATGGGGGGTATAGAGATCACTGACAATGCTACACAACCAAGAAAAGTACATATCGATAACATGTTGGCAGTTTGCTAAACAAAACATGGTACGCAACAGGGTAATAGAAAAAAAAGCACATTGCTGCGATACGGTTCTCTTTTGTTCGAATTAGTTTCATTTATTTTTTTTCTATTTCTAAGAATTGATTTGAGAGTTTAAATCTAAATGTGATGGGGTATGATGGTGATTTCCCGGTAAGTGGTCTGTGTAAGGAGGGGTAGTTAAATGACATTGATAGGCAAAAGCGGCTGGTGCAGAAGGCATGGGTAGGTGGGCGGCCCGATCCCTTATAAGTCTAAAAATGGATGACATGGCCTTCATACCTTTCTGATCTCCGTCTTTCTGATCTCCCCCCCCCCCCCCCCGGAACCCCATCTCTATCCCCTACCATCCTCAACCTCACTCACCAGTCCACCTTTTCACCCATCCCCCCCTGGGACTCATATGGGTGTGAATATCTCTGTACTCTGTTATGTGTGAACTCTAACCCCTGTTGGCATGAAAGGAGAATGCGAGCTGTGTAGTTGTGACAACGTACGGGGACGAGTGCATGTTACCTTTTGTGCTCGTGACCCGTGTTCATGTATGTGTGCGCGTGCGGCTGTGTGCGTGACGTGCGTGTTTCAGGTGAGAGAGAGAAGAGGGGGTGGTCAAAGAAGGGGGTGGGGGTGTTAGGGGGAGGGGGGAGGGGATCTTACTCGCTCCTTAATCGCTGGTTGCTGGTGAGTCGGTGCTGACGGATTGACTTTGATGTGTGAGCTCGATGGGCACCAGCACCACCACCTCTGGCACCACCGCCACCACCAGCACCTTCCCCCCCACCTCCCCCACAGGTGTGCCGGGTCGATGGGGGCGCACCCTCCTCCAGGGCCCGCCCTTCGACAGGTGCAACTCGCGCCGTCCTCCACCGCTCCCCCTTGTGCTGCTCGCTCCCCCGCCCACCCCTCCAGCCCCATTGGACGTCCCAAGGAGGCGCTATCTGCAGGCAGTCTTAGTCTTTTAGCTTTGTGTGGGCATTACTGATGACTGGAGATGATAAGTCCCCCCGTCATCACATATACCACAAACTGTTTGTGCTTGTACAGAAGACTTACTTTATTTCTATATGTTCAGGTGGTCGGTTCTTAGGTTTACGCATAAAGCTATATTCTAGTGATAGACATACGCAGTCCTGAAGCTTTATATATTATATATACATAATATATAGTTTTGTGATTTATGAAGCATAATGATATAAGTACTTAGTTGTATAGATACTAACTAGGCTAGCCGTACAGTTTAACCAGAATAGTTTTGTAACTACCGCAGCTCTTGACTGATTCTGTATTTTTTTCGTGTGTGTTTATGTAAAACCTATGTTCAGTATTCTGTAAGTGACGAAATGGCGCAAATAGAAAACGCAAAACTCCTAGAGACGCAAGCACTGCCACTTATGTGATTATGACAAAAGATGTATTTGCTATATGTGTAGAAACCTCCTTGTAATGACGTCACACTGCCGTTTCTGACGTCGGGTTGACTGTCGCTTGTTACACTTAGAAAACCAAACGTTTTTTTATACCAAGTCTGCTAAGTTCATGCATTGCATGCACGCCCTCTTTTTGTGTAAGTAAATCCATATTTTTTTTTCATTTTCATAAGTTGACTGTTTTCCCCCTTTATTTGCCTCCCTACTCTTTATATATGAAGTTGTTGAATGGAAATTGGAAACCGACCCAAGGTCCTAGTCCGGTCCCTTGCTGTAGTTTATTGGTCCCAGCTCACCCTCAATGCACTAGTGAGTCCACTATAGTTGTGGGTGCATGTGTATGCTCCGGTTTTTACTGAAAGTGTCCAAAAGAGTCCTTGCCATCGTGTGTGTCTGTTACACAGTGCTCCGAGTGAGAAGCAATGGATTGTGTACCTAGAAAAGTAGGGTCTATTCAAGCCCTATACTATATTACTTATGAATACATACTACATTACGTGTCGATGACTCGTGTGCATTTGTGAATATCTCGAGTCGGATGCCTATCTGTTCACATTATACATATATATACTGGATGATTGGACTTCCATGAAGACTTGATAGAAACAGGTGAAAACTCGTGTGTAAAAAATTGTTCAGGTCCACTTTTCCTATAGCCTAAAGATGATGGTTGTATGTTTTACATTTAGATATCAATGTAATTTATTGACTTCGTAATCAACAGCCAACAACATACCCAGATTACCTCATTGAATGTTGTAAGTCTGTGGACATGGAAGTGGTATATAATTAACTATTCAGCGTATTAGGTGATCCTGTTTTTGCATAATTATGATTTTCTTTATTATGGTAATTAACATTTTATTTTGTGTAGTATTTTTGAGTATTTGCTCGTATCCATGACAACATTGACACGTACTGGACGGGTCCCATACATCGTAGTGAAGCCCACATTTGCCATTGCAAAGTCGTATATATACATGGTTCAGTTTATATTCCACTTTGTCTTGACAGTTATCGATATCTATCCAATCCAATCCTTGTGAAAATTGTTCATATATATATACGTGTAGCAAAACGTTGCCACAACTGCCAAGTCAACTATAATATTTCTTTGACGGATGTGAGTATTTCACCTTGCAAAGCATGCCAGTTGTTTAGAGAGAAACTAGACTAGGTCTTTTGGACTCTTTTGAAATACGATTGCATTCAGCAAGGTTTATAACAAAGAGTGGTAGTCATACGTGTTACCCATTACTGTTCTTGAGATTTTAGAACGTCTAGCTGTATTGCATATAAAAAGTAAGGTTTTTCTTGTTGAAATTCCACTTCTTGACTTGATAGCCAGATGCATACATACATAGCGTGTGGGTCCTATTCTGCACGATATACTTACAACTGTAACTCAAAGTGACAGGACTTGGACGAGGAGAGTCGATATACAATCTGTGGACAATACGCTGAAAGACAAATTGTCCAGTTAAAACTTGCCAGCCAGCCACCTCACCATGTTGTCTTTTTTTGGTGTGTATATTTTTTTTTTACTTTTCGGGGCCACCCGGATCTTAATGCATAATAACTAACTCACTCAGGCGTCAAAGTTGAATAGTGCATACGACGAGCTGCACGCTCAGACACAATCATTTTTTTAAATGATGTCACACTGTCTCTCCCCAGGAACGCTGCTAACTCGCCCAGGGCGTACAGCCATGAAAACCATGCCGACACGTCTCCCAATGTTAAAACCAAAACTAAGAGACTGTAAATTGTCCAGAAGCGTATGCCTCGTTACAGAGACATGCATCTTGCCCTTTTCTAATCTCTTCAGTATGTCCTTGCAGACATCTCATTCTGTGACAAATTCTCAGTTGAAAGGAAACCCAATTCCATTGAGATAAATTCACACGAATGGGCTGTCCCAGCGTAAACTGAAGACAGGACAAACTTAGTTCAAAAGTACATGAATACGCACATTGTTTAGGAATAATAATCAGAACTGTGAGTAACAAGTTTAAACGCTGGTTTTCATGGATGTTCACTCGTGGACGTAGGTTATTGTGAAGAAGGAGGTGTATCTTTGTTTTCCATTTATACAACTGCTATAAATGTTGTAATAGGCGTAGATCATAGACACGCACGTTTATAAAAACTTAAATTACCACCGCATAAGTCATTGCTTCTCTGATTTTGTAAAAGTTATATAATTCTTTGTTATAAGAAACAGAAGATCTCCTTCTTTATTTTTTACAGATGTAATTCTATTCATTTTTTATTTCCGATTCCATTTTGGTATGATACTTAGATGAGAAGTTGTATTATTTTTGTATGCTGAGGACACTGGGTTTATGTCATTTGTGACTGGGCATTCATTTTGCTTGGAGGATGTTTAAGACTTAGCCATTGAAGGACTTTTTTATTTTTCTACATGATGTAACGATGATAATATGAAGAGGGTTGTGAAAGCGCTGAAAGTTGCAGCCCGCGGAGGCTGGGGTATGTGAATGTTAAAGCGCTGCTGCTGGGTTTCATAAAACTACAAAGCTTGCTTTATGCTTTATCCACTCGGCATTGTATTTTCTCATATCAACAGCATGTACCTGGTACCGGGCTTCTCTCACTAAACGGGGTCCTGAGCCCTCAGGGGCCAACAGACCCCAGTGGGCGTTTAGTCCGTGAGTGATGACACATAATCAGTGTACAGAATGCCAATGTGGACAGGTGTAAATCGAGCTTTCAAAGACGTGTTTGAAAAAAAAAGACTAAATCCACCAAATACCTCAAAACTCGGTGACATCTTAGACACAAAACACAGACCTAACAACGAAATGGTCGCGTACAATGGACATGTTTGTCATTCATTTGCATTTATATTTTGGACGATTTCAAGGTTTATTACGCCTAACCGTTGACGATCCCGCCGCATTGATTATATATACATATGTTATATCTGCATATACTTTTTGGATTTACGATTTGGGACTTGTTAAACCCGATATAGGGGGAAAATTGAATAGAAATTGTATGTACTGTCACAGAAGAGAACAATGCTCATGATTTTGTATAACCAATATCCCAAACACTGTAAGCAAAGCGGAATCAGGTTATCGAACACTTGTATGACAACACATCAGGGTAATTGTATGAATATTTTTGTGGTCAAAGGTTTTGTTTCAAGATCTGTCTCAGAAAATGGTAAAACTGATTGAATTTGTAAGTTGCGACAAACTTGTTGGCATGTATACGCACTATGCGATGGGTATGAGTTAAAGATGGTAGCTTTCCAGCCAATGTACACGTTGGAAAGCTATGGTTTGTTAAGGCTGGTATTGTTAAGGTGTGTAATTTTTCTGAAGAAAAATAAGTGTCGACAGAGTTCATCTGAGTTTTAAAAATATGAAAAAAAAACTTATACAAATGTTCGACGCCATTTGGTGCCTGGAACTCGCAAAACGTTCAACTGCGCAATCGCAATGGGTAAGGCGCGGCGTGAACTTCCTGTCCTTCTCAGAGAGGTGTGTGCACTTCCGGTTTGTTCTACTTCCGGCGTGTACTCCACCAAAGCCAATACGGATCCCCACGGTGTGGTCCAATAGGTACGGAGACTGACTCTATTCCGGGGAGAGCCACTTGAATGACGGAACACAAGGTGTAAGGGTGGGAAAACACCACGACCGCGACCACAGCCAGTGACACACACTACGCATGCCCCCAACCAAGCAAAGCTCCCTCCTTTTTATATGTAGATATTGTACTATACAGATATATGTACTATATTGCAGCAACCCCCCTAATTCTCCCAGGCTAACCCGTATACCACATACTCTCCCTGCCTCCCTCCAACCCCTCCACTTTCTGTGCAGAAGGTGCTGGGGTTCTCTTTTTGTATGGTCCAGTCTTTCATACGCACCTGCAGGACTGTAGGTGTTCAGCAAGAGTAAATGTAGTTGAAGGGTTTTGGATTTCGAGAGCTGGCTGTGGCGGGGCGTGGTGTGCAGGACAAACCAGAAATGGTTAGGGCCATTCAGTTACTGTAACCAATTGCATAATATACATAGGAAAGATAAACCGTTTACTCATTTCAGTTTTTGCGCAGGACCTCAGAATAGGGAATTCATAGACTACCTAGGGTGCATCCTTATTGATGATGTGACATTTGTTAGATTCTCAAGAAATTTGCCGTTGTGTTCACAGCGCCCAAAGGGGCACAATTTGTTGGTCACCGTATTTGTCACAAGTTAAGCATTTTATACAACTATGGAGAACGAATTTTGTACCTTGGTGTTTATCTCAACTCCATTCTGGTGTTTATCTTGACTCAATTATTGTGTTCATTGTTACTCAGTATGATGTGGAAAATGTTATTTGTAGTAAGAAATCCGTTTTATTTCTTATTCAAGACCGACGTGTTCTTAGAAGCCTGACAATCTTCATTGGTTTAATTGTGAAATTATTATTAACCGTCTGGTTGTATACTTATATAATCATTGAAATCCAGTGACCTACTTGCTCTCATTCAACAACGAAGATATTACAACACTGCCAAACGTTGGGTGAGTCTTGTAGGTCACTTGGGGCTTTTACAAGCTCAAAAGGTCACTCTGAGGTATATTTATGACGAGGTAGACGGAGGAAATAATGAGGTCAATTAAATAGATATTAGAGTCGTAAGCTGATAACCCAGACTGAGGTCCTGTAGCTGAGAGCATAATAACGATAATAACCAATAGCATAATATGGACTATTGACAAGCATAATAATAGTGATATTTGAAACCTACCCAGGCCATTAACTTTGGGTAAGAATATCAGCCTACTGTGGCCATGTATACTGTTATGCATTTCTTGCCCATTTACCTCTTTATTCCAACAACAAAAAACAGAGTTATTTTGTATCATGTAGTAGCACACATTTAGCAATAGTAGGGGTCTTAGATGTCCGTTTTTATTTGTCACCTTTGTTTCACACACAAGACAAAAAAAAGATCAATTTAGACGTCAAACCGATAGGGTACAAAGTGTATTATATTTTTGGGAAGGAGATACATAATAGCGAAAGTCTACTAATCTGGCTACAGGCAGCAGAGTATGCATACTACCATATACTACAATAAAAGACTCGTGTCAGTCACACCGTCTCCGTGTTTTTATTAGTCGTGCGAATCGTTAAATTGACGATGACTGTTCCATGACCAATCTATCAATCGATACAGCATAATTGATAAGCTAATCCAGGTCTTCAAAGGAAAACCTATTATACTGTTGGATGGACGTTTCCTAGCGTCGTTAATGTCGGCATTATTAATTCTGCTAAAATTATTCCTTAAATGTATTATGAATAGATTATAGACCTCATGAAATTCCCAATGGTTCAATATTTTTGCTAGTAAACTAACCGGAAGTGAACCTCTAACACTGTTTAGAAAATGTCCATGCAATATTTCGAGATTTTGCAGTACTTCTTATAGATTGTATGACACAGTACGGTGACCACACCTAAATTATTCACGGATCATTATTCCAAGAAGATATTGGTTTGCTTCCGATCAAACCTTTGTCAAGCATCTGTGTCTTATTGACGATGAAAAATGGGCTAGATAGTCGATAACAATTAATGTAAAATTCGTTAGCAAACAGCAAAGCATTGAAGGCTTACTCCGAACTTCTAATGACGCGTATAATGAGTACTAGGAATGAGCAGATATGACCGAAACATCGTAAGCAGTAACTAGAATTAAGGAGAAAGAGAAATAAGCAACATTGCATTTCGTGGTAATCGCTCTTTATAAGGATCACATGAACGAATCGTACCCCGTAGATCTAATTCAGATTCAGTTGGAGAAGAAACGCCAGCTTTGCGCAAATCGAAACAACAGCGTTCCTCAATAGAGACACGTCGGCACAGGGCGGGTGTTGAATCATTAGCATACATGTTTTATAAATAGTCCTGACGTCATGTGAGACGTAGTAGTACCTCACGTGGTCGTCATGGGAACACAACAGATAAAAGTGTCTTCATGGCTTTCACAGATCTAGATCGATTTCTCCAGGGTGTGCAGAGGGTCACACTAATTGAGGAGAATTTTATTGACGAACATGTTTCCGACATACAATTTCCCTCTTCGGCTGTGTTTTTCAATCTTAAATAATACATCTGTTCATGATAACCGAGCAATGGGTTTGTCTAAATTTGGACGGAACACACACCCAGGGGCTTAGGTACGTCCATGTTCTGATTAGGCATAATGGGCAATAAACAAAAGAATGAAGGGGAAAAAACAGTCGGGTGGTCTTGTCTTACTAGGGACAGTTCAATGCTGCCCCTCTTACTTTTTGTCTATTTATATAACTACAGTCGATTTGACATTTGTCGGATGGTACATAGTTCGATATTCGTACACTTTCAACTCAGCACGGAGTGCGACCCTATCAAGTAGATCTATGATTAACCCTTTTCTTCCATTGACAACAGCCGAGTAGGCCCATCTTCGATTCAAAGATAAACGCTTAATCTATTGCCATTCTCATAAATTTTTTGGATGAGCGATTTACTAAACGATACATTTGAATATGTTTGGTCTTGAGATCCAAAACTGCACTGTCTTTCAAACGAAAATGGCTGCTATCAAAGCAGACGACAATGAAACAGAAACTCCAATCGCGCGCCTGACGATCACATGCAGTGGCAGGATTGTACTCCATGCACTCAACCCACACCCATCCACCTAACAGACCGACATATCGACGTGTGCATTACATAGAAGATTGGGAAAGGTTGGACTGGGAGGGGTGGGAGGGGGGAGGGTGCAGGGCAGGGCGGGGAGGCAAGGTGGGCGACGCCGCGAACGTTGCCAACCGAAGGTCTGTGCCAGCCACCTCCTCTTCACCGGTTGAACTCGTGGCTTTATACTCAGCATGCTCTAACGATCCTGTGAGGCCGCCATGGCCTTGGTGCTCTGAACATCATGGCCGCCTGCCCTTTATTTCTGCACTACCTGGAGGAAGAAGAGCAGGGGCAGGCTACTGGAGGAGCTTTACATAGACCTGCGTCCTCAGATCAAACAACAATACACCTGTCTCTGGATCTGACTCCTGGGCGTAGCTCCCTCTGATCCGGGGACGCCAGTACCAACGCCTTTGTCATGCCACTACTATGTACTATGTGCAGAAGTTAGAACTTAACTTTGCTGCTATAAATAAAACTCAAAGATGTTAAACCTTTATCATTCTTCAGAGAATGTCTTAGGGCATTAAACATATATTTTTTAAATGTTCGCACTGATACGTGCTTTAATTGTTAGTTTGTGTGATATTCGAATACGGGCGTTAGGCTCTGTGAAAAGTAGCTATTAATATTAGCCTGCGGTCTGTGATACAAATCGATGAATGAAGGTTCCACTGCCATCCAATTTAGCTTTCTCTAGAATGAAATTTCATTTCTTTCACTGTGCTGCAATACTTCATGTTAGAATGCTACAGAGAGATGAGCTTGGAAATGAACATATGAATAATTGATACACATCAGGGCTCTAATGTCTCTACTTAACACTTTTAGGTCCCTGCACATCATGATAATGTTCTATTAGTATCTGTATCAATTTCTGCTGACAACGGCATTACAGATTTATTCTGCATGTCTAGGAATATGCAATTGAGAATATGAGGCCCATTGTTTTAGTACAAATGATTATAATTGGATACGTTTTGCGGTTTTGAAACTAAATGATTCACCAACTGAAATGTCCTTACATGGAAACATCCTCTCTCTCTCTCTATAAATGACCCTAAACCAAATTCATACACAGTGTTAGTCTATTTCTATTTTATTGGCCCAAAGCCCAAGATCTCAAGGATGGAGATGGTTTTATAGCCCACTCAGTATAGGGACTGGCCGGCCTCCACTGGCAAGCTGAGAGTACATCTATCACACAGTGTCTGTGTCCTATTCTCCCCACACAGACATGCAGAGACTCATGTATACGCCCGATGCCCAGATGGGCGCCTGATCCGAACGCCTGATGTATTGCTACTACTCCGTCCGCATTCGGAAATGTTTTTTAACCCACAGAAACGTCCACCCGTAGTACCCATGCACACACACCGAAAAAAGAAATGGGAGGTTTCTTCAAGGTTTCATGAATGTCGACGGCCGGCTTTTATTTTATGTAAACGGCGTGTACGAGAAATCTGCTGATGCTACGTTTTCCATATTTAACCGGACTGATAGTGATGCATGGCAGTAATCATTTGCGACGTGTTAAAAGATCAATTGTACCTTTCATGACATTTTCTGAATGTTAAATAGCATTATCTCTTGACATGTGTCTAACCTGGCTTTGGCGGTTAATATGGTTAATATGTGAATTACACTTCCATTGTTCAATTTACCAAGACAGATAATAGCCAATATATCTATCCCAATGTTACAATAACAACACAATTGCATATTACTCTAAAGCACTATGGTACTATCATATTTGCTATGAAGTTTAGCACAAAAGACTTTTGCCTCGAAATTAACTGAGTTGTTCGGAGACAAACTTTGAAATAAAAAAGCCTGTCTGCATACATATTTCTAATAAGAAACGCTTAGATTTGGCTATTGATTGCACTGATTGATTTGGGGTGTCCAGCTTTTCAATAAGCCCTTCCCAAATTGGGTATATCCTAGGGTTGGACAAGGGTTGGATAAAATAACTGTTCAAGCCATCCTTGTTTCCAAAAGTTGGGGTTACTGAAATAAGCAAGAATTATGTTTTTCTATATCCTCAAGTACTGTTTGAACATTATGATTTTGCAAAATTGATTTTATCAATTGGCAGATTTGCAAGTTTGCCAGCCAATCAAAATGATGTATTTCAGGGCAAAATAGGATTGGACATTATAGACTGGGCTGAACAGCTTTATCATTGGTTACCATGGTTAAAAGGCCAAAATATAAAGCTCCATTTTACACAAATTTTAAGAGCATTCTGTCAACTAAATGTCTTTGATTAATTCTGTCTTCAGGGAACAAGCTGTCTTCAGGGAACAAGCGTGGAGGCAATTTTGAAAATATTACATAGTATACCTAAATGTTGGTGTAAACTGGGATGGCCTTATTAACTGGACAAGTAACAATTAGATCAGTACAACACACTATTCTCTGATACCACATTTTGCTCGCTTCACTATGGTTTCTGACCCAAATAAGTAATATTCATGTGCATGTTAAATTCTCCTAGTCGGCAACAAAAGAATAGTTACGCCTCCAACGCCATGCACGTTCTTGATAAATGAGATCCTCCTATCTTACAAAAAGACAAAGATTAAGGGGCATAGGTCTACTGGGCAATATTCAATGTTTTTTTTTGTTTTTTTGTTGTTGTAATAAGCCCATCCAACATTGGGTACAGGGGGGGATCATGCAATGGGGGGGGGGGGGGGGGTGGGGGGGCCTTGCCCCCCCCCCCCCCCCCCCCTGTTAAATCATGTTTGCAGGGGGCCCCTCCCCCGTACATTCATGTTTTTGCCCCCCCCCCTGAAATTCCTGGATCCGCCCCTGGGGCATGTACGTCCCAGGGTTAAACAAGGGTTGGACCATGCTTGTCTCCTAGAGTGGGGGTAACTGAAATTTTTCTATATCCACAAGTACTGTTTGAATAGTATTATTCCCTAAACTTTTTCAATTGACAGATTTGCAGCCAATCAAAATGCTGTATTTCAGGGCAAAATAGAGTTGGACAGTATAGGTTGGGCAGACAGGCTTTATCAATGGTTCTTATGGGGGGAAAGGGCCAATATATAAAGCTACATTTTACCAATTTTAGAGGCAATCTGTCTACAAAATTGCTTTGGTAAATTTTGTATTATGCAACTGTCTTCGGGAAATAGGCATGGAGGCAATTTTGAAAATATTTCATGGTAAGCTCTAATGATGGTGTTAACTGGGATGGGGTTATCTAGCCTACCCAGAAACAATCAATTCATCCTAGGACAACTGTGATGATCCCCATCTCTAAACACACATTTTTTTATGTGTCTAAAACTTGCCTAAAACTCAAAGTTTCTCTAGAATCAACTGGTAAAATTCATTTTTATGTTATTTGGATCAAAACATTCCAAATTTTGGCACTGTGCCAGCAGTACAAACTGGACTTCCTTGGTTAATAGCTGACTTTATTCAATTTACAGGTTTCCATGGCAACTAGCATTTAGCGAAATATATATTATTTTGTATTTATTTCGTTTCCACTGAAAACAAAATGTGGCTATCTTAACTCAAACCAAAGTTATAAGCTTTTTAAGATTATATAATTTTCTACTTAGTAGCATGATTTCAAATAATAACAGCAAATTCAAGTTTGTTTAAAATACAGCTACAAATGTGTTTAATTGGAATTCTAGTATTTTCTAGTGTACTGATGTTAAGGTATTCAAAGGACCATATCTCTTGTTCTAATCAGAATTTCTGGAAAATTCTTCCAGTTCCTGAAAGGAGATGTCTTCCTTTGTAAAGGGGATTCCTATGGGAATTTACTATAGGGCAACTTTTGTGGCTTCTAGCGCTCAACAGCTCAAAGGTTTAAACTAGTTGTGCCAGGCCAAATGCCACCTGAAGAAGCTTTGAAGGCTTAACCACTGGACATTGTCATACCTAATGCATTTATGACATATCTACACTCTAATTCTTTTATATTCAAATGATGAATAATAAACAGGTGCAAGCACTCTCAGCCACAACCATACTTGTGCCCCCATGGCACCATCCACTGCCCTGGAAATGAAGAAACAGGGATGTTTGAATGATCCACCCTTTAGCAGTGTTTAGTGCTTAAGTTGGGGAGGAGACACGTGATTATGTACGTATGAAACATATTGCGCATTGGCCTGAGGCCATGCTCTTTTACCTGTGACTGAAGAAATACAACAGATCACAACAACTACTCGTGTATTCATGTCTCCATTACTCGCCACAACTAAGAGAAAGTATAACCCAAAGTAAACTACTTCAATATGAATCTCCCTAGGTCATCTAGGTCATTTAGCCTATATAGCCTCTAGAACATATATACATTTGTATAGACCTTGTGCAGATGTGGACACGTGACCACATTTTGGTGATCACTATGTGCTCATCATTACCATGTGGCACTCAAATAAATCTAACAATATAGATTATAGATTATTAGTAATTATTTATCATGACTTCAGGAGATCTTATCATTTTAGCCAAAATATGTGTGTTTTATGCTTTTGAAGCCTTGATTATTATGACTTTCAAATGATCACCAATATGGCGCCCAGTCAATTTTGGGGCCTTATGAAGTCATCTGCACAATATCTATAAACATACCCCTCTAATTTCGGGGTAAGGGTCAGGCTTTAAACTAGTGTATAACGGGTTAGGTTATGGTGCGGTATTGGTCAGGGTAATGATGCAGTTTAGGATGACATGTAGTTATATTATGCCATATGGGAAGCGCATATTCGGGTGTATGTCTGCAGTAAGATGCTACATTGGAAACAATGTTTTATCATTTGATATTTGTTTTCCTCTTATATATCTAACAGGTTCGAAACGGGATATAGACGAATAACAGACCTATACAGATGTTGAAATGACACCCACCTCAACGACTGACGTTAATGATATATGTACATGTTATTTATAGCTATTGGCCCTTGTTAACTAATGCTTCAAAAGATTTATTATTACGTTTAAAAAAATACTTCTTGTGCGAGAATAATCAGGGGTGGAAATAACCAGGGGCCCGCGGGCTCGAGACCCCTCAAAAGTGGCCTACTGACCCCTTAACATTTACTTTCAAGGCTGAGGAACTTTTCCACATCATTGATGTTTTTTCTGTATTTAAGACGTGACGAGTACCTTTACAAACATTAAGAAATAGACCTTTTACTTCATATTATATTTGGGTAAGAAATCGAGAGAATTTGGCCTCTAGTTATGCATTCTGGTGAGGGGCCCTCAATTATCAAAGTTAGGGGCTCGGTTGAATAAGCATCTTTCTTAAACAAAAACAAAAAAATTTGCACTTACACGTAGTTTGCTTTTAATCTATAGTTTCAAAATTCATACATTCATACATTCAATAGATTCATACATTTTTTAAATAATTAAACTTTGGTTGTTCCCAATTAACAGTGCCTGATAACGTTCTGAATACTTTCTCTACAACATCTGTGGCCAGACAACAATTGGAAAATAGCACTCGATCCGGACGGGATTTCATTGTGGTAGTATCAGGCATGTTAGCCCCTACACTGACACACGATGTGATTATGACCCTATAGGAACATAATTGAAAGAGGTGAAAAACAGATTCCAGAATTCGTGTGAAAGAATGTCCCAAGAATTCCAGAGAACCATAGACATACCCATTTAACCCCTTCCACCCCATAAGGCCATATTTGGCCACCACATGGTTGTTACCAATAAATTGGAACCTAATTTTATGGTTATTTTCTAATTGCAAAACGAGTATTTATCCTACAGTCAAAAGGTAGATATAAAAATATTCCTGATGTTTCAAGGAATCTCCAACTTTTTATAGTATCCTTCAAAGATAATTAGTCCTTTTAGAACACATATTTAAGTACAGGACATCATGCCCAATTTAGGGCAAATATGACAAAACCTCGAAATGACCCTCTCAATTGCAATAATTAAGGAATTATTTGGAAAAACTTATTCCTTATGTAATTTTGTGTAAAAACTTGACTTATATGAAAATTTGCAGAGAATTCAATGGTGTTTACAGAAATAACCAAATTTTCATGAATGAGGCATTATGGGAAATTTGCAATGGAAGGTTTTTTCCGGGAAATTCTACCTTTAAGAAAGGTTGTTTAGTTACCATGGTTACGGAAAAAAGAATGTTTAGGGTCAATGAAACATTTGTCATGGATAATGTAGAAAATATCTTTGTTTGCCTAATACTTCAAACAGGAAGAGAAACTACCTTCTGAATCAAAAGTTATTACATTTCTATCATTTCCTACAATTATATATGCCTTCTTTTCCTTACTAAATATGGTTAAGTTCAAGTTGCCATAACATTGAAAGTAATACGATAATCAGGACTGGGGTGTTTCTATTATGCGAGAGGTAAGGCACTTCATACAACCATATCTTAGCTTCTAAAAGGAATATTTTGAAAAGGTTTGCAGCATTTGAAAGCTTACTTTCTCTTGTCTATAGATATTTTCTACCTAATATTCCCAGGAATAGAGGGTTGAAGGGGTTAAACATCAGACAATCAAGTTACCAGAAAATATTAGAATTAGAAACTATGAACTTACATTGGAAAAAAGAAGAAGTTAAATTGGTGTCAAATAACATGACGGTCCATTTGCCATAACTTGACTTTTATTTGTGATAATCACAAACTGTCTTTCACACACAAAAGAAGTTTTCATGTCATTCTTATAAGGCATGAGATAGTTATTTCATGAATGATTGGTTAACCTGTGAAATGCATTATGGGATAATTATAATAGGAACAGATTAGAGTCTCAGGCAATTTGTACAATAATTTGTGCGTTTCGGGCAATATTTCGGTAATTATCATTAAATTATCTGGCAGTGAAAGGGCGAAAATTGGACAGGGGTTATGATAATTATGCCAAAAAAAACCAAAATTCTTCAATCATTATTGAAATATTTGTTTAAACTATTTGATTTGGTCTTTGTTCATAGATAAATATTTAAAGACAATGTTCATTACATAGATTTTGATCTAAACAGATCAGTCAGTATTCACCAAATATAAGATAAACTGATTAATTTGATCAGTTTAATCGTTCCATAGAGAGTTCAAACAAAAGACATTCGAATGAAGTTCCTGTTTATTTGCCAATGCCTCCCCCAAATACACACATCTACATGGTAGTCACTAAACTTGTCAAATTGACAATAATTATTTTGGCAGCCCACCTTCTCTTTGAGGGTAATAACTCTGATAATTTTATGATTATTGGTTAGACATGTCAAAAGCTATCTTACATCCCACGTATGAGGCCATTAGATGCAAGTCACTTTGACAGGGCAAAAGCTTTATAGAAGCTTTACAGATATAGTCAACAGTTGATAAGGGGCGTTTGCCAAGGTCAGGGGCGGATTTAGGGGGGGGGGGCGCATGGAGCACGCCCCCCATTTTTTGGCCAAATTTTATTTTTCTAATGTAAAACTGGGGGCCCCAGAGGGGACGCAGGGACCCTTTTTAATATAGGCGCCCCCTTTCCAAATTGTCTGGATCCGCCCCTGAAGGTTTTTGTATTCTGCTTCCATTAATGATAGTTCCAGTCGCCCTTGTTCATATCACTAAATAGCCTATTGAAAACCCTAGATATTGGTATAAATCATGTAGACTTATGCTGACAGGCACATCTGCATGGTTGTTTTGAATTTGAAAAACTCATTTATGACTACATTTTCTGAACGAGGCCATCTTGGTCATTAACGCATGCAAAGACTTGACCATGTGTACATGATATATGCATTCAGAGGGAACCGAGTCTTAGATTCTTTTTTTTTTATTTAGAACCTGGTTTTTGTTTTAAATAGCTAAACCCTCTCCAGATAGTCCAGGAGCCAAATCCTGAAATCTGTCAAAATAAGGATTTACCCTCCGCGGTGAGCCCCCTGGATTTTCTTGATTTTTTTCAACTGATAGCATCCTAGGGACCATGAAACAAGACGGTTCCGAAGAATTTAGGTATGCGAACACTCTGTAATTACGCGATTTGTGGTTAATTAGCAAAAATTGAAAAACGCGTTATTTCTTAATTTCTCTGGAACTATGTAAGATATGATAACATGCTATATGTCATCTGAAAGGTAATTTTTTTCCTGATTTTTTGGTATATTGTTTGCTATTGTCATTAATAATGGCAATGAGTAATTAAAGAAAAACTGTTGTTTTAGTCAAAATCATTAGAACTTAAGGATCCAAGGTTAAAATTTAGAATTGATAAACCAAGTCCTAGGTATACTTAGAGGGGATCTTTGGGCAGTTTTTAAAAAAAGTTGCATCTGATTTCATTAGAAATATAATGTAGAAATCATTTTTTGCTGATTAAATTCTAACCGACTACTGGTTCATTTTGCACTTATATTCTGAAAGGAGAGATGATATCATGAAAACAACACAATATATCCTTAAGTGAGGTGGAAATGATAATCACTATCTCCTTAAGCTGGTATTTCAGTGCTTTCTGAGCCATTTGGGCACATGCATGTGATATAGTGGCTGTTTGAAGAGCATTTTGGCTCACAGTGAGAGATGTGTCACAATAAAACTATGGTTTGAGTAAGATTTCTTTCCTCAGTAAAATACCATGATTATGTCTCAGTTTTATTACAAACCATCTTATTAGGGGCCTTGCATTAAGTATGTATGCATGAAGGGGGGGAAGGAGGTATGAAACTTTTGAAAATGTGCATACTTTATAGTACAAATCTAATGCATACTTTTGTCCAAAGGGGGTGGGGGTCTGAGATTTTTGAAAATGTACATGTGTGTACTTACTAAATAGAAGGCCCCATATAGTTCTCTCTATTTCATGCTGACAAATAGAAAAGAATAGCAAATAGTAGACTCACCCATTACCTGACCCCAAGCCATGTTTCTCAGGGTATATATATGGGGAGCCTCCAAGTATTACTTTAAAGAAGAGATGAGTCCCAAAGAGACTGTTGTCATATATAAAGGGTTCTGAATTTTAAAAAACAGTCCTTGTATCAATATGCCAATTGCAAAAAGACCAGGAATGCTATTTGTTAAAGTTGATAGGTGTGCTACCTCTTTCAAATTGTTGGTTTTAACAAATTACTAGATTGTTCTTTAAACTCTAGGATTCTAGACCCATGTGCTTATATAAATGAGTAGCTTGGCTTGACCCTACACAAAATGGATATCTTATATTTTATGGGTTACTGGTATTAGTAATTTTATATCAAATTATGACCATCCTATGATCATGCTTCACTCAGATTCATCCTATCAACTAATAGGATTCTGCCATATATCTAATTTTATCAGGAGGTGTACCAGGGGGACTGAGACCTCTGTGTGTGTATATACATATCAATATCATTGGCACTATGGTATTAGGAGATTATACAAGAGCAACAAATTGCTGTGATTCTGGTTGTTGCCTCAAACTTTCAGTTCTTTAAACCCGAGAAACAACATTATTCCCTTATCAAAATATAACCATTTTCATTTCTAAACTGCTATGAACAAGGATCCAATTTCCTTAACCTACAATGAGACACAGTTTATAGGTACTAAGGGAAAGGTCAATCATGGTAAATACTCAGAGACCAAGAACTAAGGGAGTGATTACTCAAATACATAAATAATCTTCTAATCTATGATCAGTTCTAATAATCCAACACTGAATACTTAGTCTTTAATACAAAAGGGTATAAAGCTAACTGAGCACTGAACCCATACAGCCTGGATCTGCTCTCAAGTAGAAGCAAAAGGATGACAAAGTTTAATTAGGTAGATTGGTGGGAGGATGTTAACAAAAGTACAGCAGGTGGTCAGCAATCCCATAATTTACAGCACACTATATAGGTACCATGGGGGCTCCCCTTAACCCTCAGTGCAGGTCACTCTGGGGAAAGGCTATACCTCTCCACCACTGATAAGTTTCTAAAGATCCACTACCTTCATTTCACTGCTGTAAGGCAGCATTGTCTAAACAGTTTAAGTTATCATTTTACTTCACCAGTTGCAGTGATGAATCCCATGCTCCTTTTGGAATTATGTGATAAAATGGAATAAGACGGTAATAAGTAACCAAAATTTAAGCCTGCCCCACCCTCTGAGGGATCCTTTATTAACCCTAGTCTGCCATCTTTATCATTCCTCTGTCTTTCCAGGCCTTATCTGTTCCCAGGTATGAGGTAAACATTGGACACTGGGGCCAGCAATGGGGGATTTAAAAGTATTATGGCCTACAACTCCCACCCTCCCTACAGGAATAGGGTTTAATGATGAGTGGGTACAGGGATATGTAAATAGAAGTTTGCAGCACATTGTTATGTCAATTTATGAATCTTTGGCAATATAAGGAGCCATCCATACCCTTTTGAGTAAATAAATCAATGACTATCCTAATTTGATCAGGCAACAAAAATGAGCTTGGCTGCAAATTACACGGACAAATATTTCTTGCTAATGTGAACTTATTTTACAGCTTCAATGTTGTCTACAGTGGACCAAATAGCTCAGAAAGCACTGAAATACCAGCTTAAGGAGACAATGATTATTCTTTTCCCACCTCTTTAGGATATATTGTATTGTTTTCATGATATCATCTCTCCTTTTAGAATATAAGTGCAAAATGAACCAGTAGTCGGTTAGAATTTAATCAGCAAAAAATGATTTCTACATTATATTTCTAATGAAATCAGATGCAACTTTTTTTAAAAACTGCCCAAAGATCCCCTCTAAGTATACCTAGGACTTGGTTTATCAATTCTAAATTTTAACCTTGGATCCTTAAGTTCTAATGATTTTGACTAAAACAACAGTTTTTCTTTAATTACTCATTGCCATTATTAATGACAATAGCAAACAATATACCAAAAAATCAGGAAAAAAACTACCTTTCAGATGACATATAGCATGTTATCATATCTTACATAGTTCCAGAGAAATTAAGAAATAACGCGTTTTTCAATTTTTGCTAATTAACCACAAATCGCGTAATTACAGAGTGTTCGCATACCTAAATTCTTCGGAACTGTCTTGATTCATGGTCCCTAGGATGCTATAAGTTGAAAAAAATCAAGAAAATCCAGGGGGCTCACCGCGGAGGGTAAATCAAGATTTTCAGGTTTGGCTCCTGGACTAAGACATGATTTCCTGCAAATGAATGTTTTTGACATGCCATGTGAATTTGGAATGTTATCCTTTCATAAAAAGTGAGATATGTTGAACTATACCGCCTGTGGTTTAATGAACAGTTTAGGGGAATCGATTTTTCGGAGTATACAAAGGGATGGGGGCTACTGCAAACGGAAAGACTCCCCCTCCCAATTCAAGGCATCGATTACACCTGTGATTCTTTTAAGTACCAGTTCGGAATACTAGGAGTAGGACAGGTCTTTTTTCTTAGTAACACCCATCCCAGGTCTCAATAGGAGGCAAACATGACTGTCTAGTTAAAAAAAAGAAAGCCATAAGGGGTCAATAAGGAGCTGTCCACAAATGATGTCACACTTTTTCAGGGTACTTTTAGGACCCCCCCCCCCCCCTCGTCACATGAAATTTTATAGAAATAAGGGCTGTTTTCAGGATGTGTCTCACTGTTCAACCACCCACCCCCGTGTGCGGGACCTCATTCAAGTGCGGATTTAGCCCCCATTTATTGCACGCCCACTGTTTTTTGCCCAAATATTATTTATTTATTGCACGCCCACTGTTTTTGCCCAAATATTACTTTTAATGTAAAATTCTTGCGCCCACAGGGTGCATGCAAAAAGTAGCACGTCCCCCCCCCCTTATCAAATCCTGGATCGCCCCTGTCATTAATTTTATGGACGGTCCCTAAGTTTGTGTCGAAACTCTGATCTATCATAATGTGTGTAAATTAAATCCGTTGTTAATATGAATTTACTCTGAAAGAGTTATCATTTGCTATTGTTTCTTTTCTTTTGTGAAGGAGAATTGGAATTTACACGAGACACATGAACATAGAATGAATCTTCAATTAATACAAAATGATATTATTCAGACAGGATACATGTAAATTACATAAAGGGAACATAAATAATGCGCACAGAATTATCCAGGATGAGTGAATATCTGAGAAGCTTAGACGATCATACACTACATGGCTCCATGTTTTCCATTGTAGGCCTCTAGCTGACAGACCCACTTTACGTCTTTCTGTCCTACCATGTCCCGGAGGACAATGACCCAGGCATGGAGGACGCACAGGGACACAGAATGGCAATATACCTATCTCGTAATTGGAAGACCAAATAACACTATGTATATGTTTACACAAACCAGGAAGATTTAAAGGCATCGGCACAATTTCTAGTAACATAATGATGATACCTTTAGAAAATATACCAACGCAGTGAATATAATTATAGAGGTGTATGGCCTATCTATGTAGGCCAAAGCATATAGGCCTAATTAACTTCCATAGGCATTTCTTTATTTCCAATATGCCTTGTCAAAACCAGAGGCTGTTGAAGGAGTACCCTTTTTAAAAACTGTCAACGCGCTATATTTATGTTGACTTAACGTTGCATTGTCAAAGGATGCTTTGTTTGCATTCATTTGCATGTGTTCACCTCTATTCGACGCAGTTCGGTCTAAGGAACGGGTACGGCATTGATTTGTATTTCCGAATGCAGCCGCTGGTCAGTGCCCCGTCGGTCGCGGCGGCGTCACATGCTAGGGCTCTGGTTGAGGGTGGTTCGATTCTCTGGGGAGGCAAAAAGAGAATGACAAATCTGTTTTACTCCTACGCTCCTATATTTTCTCCGTAAAACATTAATGGTTTTAATGTGTCCAGGCATAAAACAAAATACATCGTCCTGGGGATAAATAAAAATTAGATTTGACTTGGGTATATGTCGGACAATAACGGTGACAATTCAATTACATTTCTGTAATGAAAAATATTTGACATCAGCATCACATAGAGAACCTGATATCTCATACAGTCCGTTTGTACAGTCTCATTTTTTTTTTGTTTCTGAACAGACAGTATTGTGTTTAATCTTTTTCTTGTACCAATACAACCTAACCCAACGATACAAAACCTCTTTTCAAATCATTGACATGCATGTATTATTGAGCAGAGTACTACAATGAGTAACGTCTTTGCGCGCATGTATAGGCCTATGTATCTTGGTATTACAGTAGTACATTCTTCCAGGCTGCAGTCATCCATTGCGGGCTGTGCGGATACAGAACGACCCCTAGTGGTCCCTGGCCGGACATGGCGTCCAGTCAAGGTCAGCTAAGGTCAGGCCGATCTGTGGCCGGGATTGCGCGCGGCTCTTTGTCCAGGATAGATCGGAGGGCGGGCGGCGTCCGGTCAGCGGCAACCAGCATGCGCCTGCGCACCATGGATCCCCCCTGCCTCCGCCGCTCGACCCATTCCACCTAGATACGCCCCCTCCCTCCCTCTCACCCACTGCAGTTCCACCTGCCTCCCTATACCCTATACCGACGGCCAGCCAAGCAGCAGGAGGAGGGGCGGGCAGTTGGGAGGGGATTGAGGCGGGAGGGAGGTGAGTGACCGTTGTTGGTGATGGTCGGCGGGACTTCACCTCAAGTCAGCCACAGAATGTCAATGCGGGCCCTCGGCCTGCCCTCTGTGTGCTGTCCTAATGATCTCATTTATTCCGACAACTGGCCAGATCCCGCGCCATCCATAATATATTGGTCATCAATAGCGGCGCCTCCGCTGTGACCAAGAGAAGGGTTGCATGGAAACGGGCCGGATCGTGTTTAGTCCACCAGAGCTGGTTTGTCTCCGTATAGGCCTAAAGGTTATACATACATGTCCTTTTAAAGCATGAGCGCTGTTTGCCAATGCATTGTTAATGGCTTTCCCGATATAACTAAGGCTAATAACAAGAGATGTCATCTGATGACTACGTAATTACCCAAATAATGCAATTAATTCAATTGAGCATGGCCATTTACATGAATAAAATATACACATCGCAAAACACTAAAAATCATTATATGAAGACAAATGTGTATACATGTGACGTTGTAAGTAGGCGTATATAGGCCTATTAAACACGTTTATCCATACTTTCAGTATACTTCTTACGACTTCCATTTAGGCCCAATACATGTATACCGGTACAATCATTGCAATTACACGCACATGAACGTAAAAGTAATGTCCCTTAGTTGGATAAATTGCATAGTTTGAAAACCTGTGATGATAGATACTTGAGCCATAGGCCTATACATGTATATGTCATGTGTTATATCCCCAGGGCCTAACACAAAGACGTCATGTCAAGACCCAAAAGCCTGCATGCCGTTTGTCTGTCCCCAAAAGACAGCCAGTGAAGACCAGATCCGACCTCATTCATGATACATGGGGTAGACATTGGGGCCGGGCATTGGGGCCGTCTCAGTAGAAACCATTAGCATCCTCAGCCTAGTGCCAAGGTGAGCTTCCCAAGCGGAGCGCTAAGGAGAAACCCATCAGTGCTCTCCTCCAGCCCGCCGAGCTGCTCCCGCCGAGCTGCTCCTGCGTCTACTCCCCGGCTATGGAGCCATGCCCAGTCACCACAGTCAACAGTTCATTAACTCACACAAAAATAAAGAAAACATCACCAGACACATCGAAAACTAAGTAAAGCTCGGATGGCATTTTTTGGGCCGCGCCCGATGAACCTTTGTCATTTGCAACTGGCTCAAACAAGGCGAGATCAAAAAGACAGGGATGACATGATGGTCAATTGCAACATGCTGAGTAAGCAACGTCTATTCGGCTTTGCTAAGTGGCCGCTATACATTGGTGTGCAGTGTCGGGCCGACGTTGCTGCCGCTCTTGCCGCTGCAGCGGGCCCGGGCCCGAGATGCTACATCAGCATTCAGACTTCCCTCTAAAGGCGCCTTTACACCGCTGGCATAGTGCGCGAATGGAATGTGTGTACATAGGGCCCGGCGGCAGTGGCCGGCCCCGCCCGTTTGATCCGGCCGCCCGAGGTGCACTGCACAACGGCCGGGCGGGGGCTCGCCGGCCGCAATTAGGCCGTTGGCATCCACCAACAAAACTAATCAACTACACTGCACATAAAAACGGGTTGACAACTATGTGTATTAGCATAAATGACATTGTTATTATCAAAAGACATGTGAAGTAATGTGGTTGCATTAATGTCTAAGGATGAAAACTTAAGGCATTGCAATACACCCAAAGTCATGTTCTGTACATGACAAAGAATAGGGCATCACATTATATTGAATGCAATCAGTTTGAAATATTGGTACAAATAAAGGAATAAATAATATAGGGCCTACAGATGTCATGTATTCGAATAGTCATATTTGAAATTTGATACACATAAGAATTTCATGTTCTCGTTAGTCTTCCTGTTTGGTCGTTGTGTCCTTGAATTGTTGCTATTTTTCAATCTGTAGTACGTATCAAATGACGGTATTGACATATAAGGTTTCATGTGATCTGTGTACTCTACACAACGCAATGAAAAGGAAATTGTCATATCAAGTTCTTGGAAAGGGCTCGGCTCAGTTCCTTTATGTGGCTGCGTATTGGACCTATTTGTATATCTTAGTGAATCAAAAATAAAGTCACATAAACCGAGCTATAGTGATAAATAATAAAGTATCATCGACTTATCGAAATAAATAATATCATAGAAATAATAAAAATTGTGCAAGTACACTTCATGCATTATAAGAACGCATGGCAGCCTATCTAACATCCGCATTGTAGGTACACTGTGAAAGGGCTTACAAAAAACAAGGTGCTATTTGAATGTCCCCATACATTATGCACCTGCTGTGTGGTACAATTAGGCTGGCTGCTCTAACCACCCTGCAATGCTAATTGCAGTGTAAAGGGGCTTCTCCTGTGATGTCTGCTCGTCGTCGGCGTAGCAGCAGTAGCAGCGGCGGGGGAGGAAGGACGTGGCGGGGGGGGGGGGGGGCAGCAGACATCATTCAATAGCATTGGGTACGTCCTTTGGCGTGGCATCATGGAGCAGTATTCTGCGCCTCCTCCAGGCTCCTCCTGTACCCGCAAGCTTACCCTGTCGAGGTGCCCCAGTGCGCCGCCGCCATCGCGCCCTCTGGCGGCGACTAGGGGGCGGCGGCGAGCGGGCAGCATGTACAATGATGAGATTGTACCACGAACTCCCCGGTTCATTCAAGGTCACGCCTAGATAGTGGCTGGATCGGGCTGGCGGTGGGCGGGGTGGGTGGGAGGAGGAGGTCTAGGGGCTGGGTTGGGGGTATCGAGCCGTGAGAGAAAGGACCGAGGAAAGGGGGAGGGGGCTACATGTGGCTGGAGGGGCCAACAACACAGACCAAGCCTTTACAGTCATTCACGTCACAAAGCGCATTTCCTCCATTTCCCCTAATTATCCCTAACATGAGCGCCTGATTCGCCCAGAAGTTTGAAATCGCATTGGCCATTAATTAAACCAAATGCTGTAATCAAAGACATTCCCAGTCATATTTAATTAAGAGTGAAAAGCAACGCCCACACGTATTTTTCAATTATGCTGACACACCAAATTCTAAATCTATAAGGAAATTAACACAGAAAACTAGTGTATCTAGCATCGCCGTTTTTATCCTCATCTAGGCTGTGATTCTTTTTTGTCGTTTCGTAGGTCACGTCTACTATAGGCCAGCGCCACAAACTAGACGTCCGTATAACTAACATCCTCCTGTTCCCGTGGTGATTAACCTAGAGTACCCGCAGCAATCCATAAATGGCAGAAGACAGATGATGATATATTTTTAAAAACCCGACTGTGATACATCTGAGGTCTAGGAAACCCTACGTATAACTGAGGGGCACTTATATGGCTGTCCGCTTCCGAGTAGACAGTCGGACCTGCGGGAAGATCCTGAATCAGCAACCTAGAACCTGCTTGGTGCATGCCTGAACCTTAATCAACCACTCCATACCATATAAAGATATCATTAAGATTGCTGATGGAAATCAAGTTTTTTTTTACCCGTCACGTTTTCCAGTACCATGTGAAAACGTGACAGCTACAAAAAATAATAGATTGTGTATGACAATAAGCAGAACTGCGAATTATGTATTTTTTGTATATGCTAATTAATGAAGGCCGTGTTGGTTTTTTAGGTCTCTATTGACATGTCACTTTCTTGCACACGAGGCGCGCCATATTACATGTACATGTGTTGGGGGAGGGAGCAGCTCGAGCTAACGCAGCTGAGCCCGTACAGATCTGCTCCAAGCACAGCCCCAATGTGTACCCGCTCCCTTTTCTCTATATATAGATATTGTCACCCCTAAATGCGCCTGTGCGTGGAGAGTGATGCGGCGGCGGAGCAGGAGTGAGCCACTCGCGGGCTGTAGTAGCATCAAGGCGAGCAGCTCATGGCAGCATAATTAGCATGGCTGATATTGATTAGCTCGCGTCTGGGGCCCGCTACTGTTCCATAGATTATCACTCTCCCAGCGCCCCGCCCGCCGCACCAGCGCCACCTGCGAGCATTATTCAACACTATCTCTTGGGGGCTCTACATGATCCGCCGATGGGGACACCCCGCGAGCCGCCACCTGACAAACCGACGTGGGCCGCCCGACGCCGGCGGCAGCGTCGGCCGCAGAGGGGCGAGGTGTCAGGGGCTCCCCTCCCCCGATACTGGGTCTCGTTAATGGTGAGACATGGGATGGGCCGGGCGGGGGTGAAGGACCTTCCATGGGCATTGCCCCCTCCTCCACCACCACCAAACCCAGTCTGGGTTTGGCTGGCGGCGGCGGACTGCGGTGGTCGGCCGGTGGTGGTGGGAAGTGTACCAAGTGCCATGATTTTTCCTGAATCCGCCTTCTCCGCTTAAACAGACGTAGAAACCCCCCTCCCTCCTTACCCGACCAACATCTGAGTACATCCGACCCGAGCCGAGGGCGCTCAGTTAACCTTAATGACATTCACGAGTCGGAGGTAAAGGTTACCGCGAGAAGGCAGATAAAAAGGCAAAGAACTTGTATAAAATAACAAAAGAAAGCCGAATGCTCGCCGCGTTCGGTCCTTCCACCCGATGCCTCGTGTGATCAATAAAACACAGGCCGACGCCCGTCACCCCTTTGTGGCGTACACAAATCCATATATGTACACCCATATACAGCAGTTACAATAAGGGTAACATTGAACTAGTTCATTGCCATTACTAAACATGGAGTTGAGGCTAAAGCGAATCAATTAATTAAACAGATGTTTAATTTCCAGAGGGTCCGTTCTATATCGTCAAATCAAATGGGTCATTGTTTGAGCTAAGGCTCTCTGACCGAGTTCCTTGTAATAATATTGTTTATACATGTACATCTAAGATATCAAAACATACATAATACGATGTAGTATTTCGAATCCAGGCAGTGGCGGATCTACCTACTTATATCAAATCCTGGTCATGCCTACTTGTCAAAGTAATGGCGCTTCTTTGTTGTGGTTGATGGTCGTGAGTAATGAAAATAGAGACCGACTTGAACCAGAACATTCCATATTTAGATAAGTACTAACCATCCAGCTCTTAAAAACAATGCAATTTTCCTCATACAAGTGGTATCTACCCGTAACTAGTAATAAGAAAACAATTTGTTTCGGGGCCGTCCATTAATAACGTACGCACTTTACATGCTTTCAATGCTCCTTCCTTTTACCATTTAATATGCATAAGAAGTTTACTGAAACCATCATCTACCCCTTTGTGTGTTCCTAATTATTAGACGGCCCCTTACTGCACGTCAATATTAGGTAAGCATAAATTATTAGTGATAATAACTTCTATAAAGTGTAGCGATCTGTAACTCAGAGAAAGTCTTATACCGATTTCAAAACTTCCGTGTTTCCATTTTGATATATTAATGTTTTTCTAAATTATAATGAGGAAGTTCCAAAGCCTAACCTGGAACCGGTTCCTCAATGGATTTTCCTTAATGTGACATCGCATGATGAATCGTTGAAACACAAAGCAAGAAAGTTTGAGCACTTTCGGTTAACATAAGCTAATAAGTGTATACCTCTATACATACTTATAAGGCCCAAAAAAAGAAATTGTTGTGTTCAGGTAACCCTACCTACCCTAATTTTTTTGCCCTACCCTAACTTTTTTTTAGGAAATTTTTATTTATTTATTTTCAAAATCCAAAAGAATTGACCTAAAATAGCATGGAAAACCATAAAACAGCACATAGATGCTCAGGGCATGTATTTTAGATGGTAAAAATGTTTTTAGGGGATATTTGGAATATTTTTTTTATTTCCAACTGCCCAGGTCTCTTTGGTAAGTAAAAAAAAAAAATATATATATATATATAAGATTTCGACCTACCTACCCTATTTTATTCGACCTATGTTACCTGAACACAACTATCTTTTTTTTTGGCCTAAGCATTGCACATAATACATGATGTACATAGAAAACATAATGATATTCAAAGCTGTTGTCATATTCCCTCTCTATGACTGAACTAACAACATAAGGCTTGGTCGACAATGTATTGGTAGAAGGGACACAGTCAACATGTAAGCCATGCAGGCAGGCATGGCGGGCGCACCCCCACTCACCCATCAGCCTACTAGTATACAAAGATCCCCGTCATTATCTCCGTACCCGTTGACATGTCGGGTAATAAAGGGCCCAACAACACACGACACACCCTGACGGAATATCCGCCTCGCATAGGCCGCGAACCAATTATAGTTTTCAAGTTTGTAAAAATACCACAATTGGATGTGGTGAAGAGTCAAAGTTAATATTTGTTCACGTTGAAACTTAATTTCTACGATTGTTTGTTTGTCACTTGCATTCTAAACCAGAATCCGGGTAAATATGTTTACAATTTCGATACAGTCAAATGTTTAAGAGCAATGTCGAAGCTCTGGTTCTCAAGTTTCCATGGCAATAAAATGTTAAAGGAGAATGGTTAGTCGGAAGGCCCTTTCCTAGACAAACATTCAGGTGGTGCGTATATGAAGGTGGTTTGAGTTAGAGGTATTGGGGGAAGGGGGTGGGGGAGGAGTGGAAGGCACATGTGCGTGTCCGGAGGTTAGGGCACGTATTTATGTGCGCCGATCTGTGGGTTTAGGAGGGCCTACATTGACTGTGGGGGCGGGATGTTCAGACAGAAGGGCCCGTGAACCCGGTGACGTGTTGATTTATCCGCCACGTCTGTGGGTCTCTGTGGGCTGGGACAAACCTGTTGGGGATTAACGTTTAAAGCCCGGCATTGAGATCATCAGTACATGAACTCAGTGGTCATTAGGTACAACCATGACCAACTGGGTCAGAGTAACACCATTCCTGTCAGTATATGTAGTTAAAGTCACGCCAATGCACTTTGAAACAAGTACAGTACTAATATTTAATTGAATCAATCGATTGGTATCATTGTACCTGGTTCAATACCTCATTACCAAATCATGAATGTTGCCATTACATTTGAGGTAGTTGAGGCAACATACAATCTTCTCAGTATAACATTAAAAGCAAATACAAAGTGCATAAAATTTGCATGGTAAATCGGAATGACAGTATAGAATGGTAAGGGCATTAGGTTATACAAGCTGTTGCACCCCACGCCGAGGTAAGAATGAGAGGTGAATATGTAATCAACTTCCCTAATCCCAATATATGTAAAGCCTAAACACACACCTGAGGAAAAAAAAGCATCTTTTTGCTTGAGCTGACAAAAAAATTCCAGACCAACGAAACGTGACAAAAAACATCACTCGATCTACGCCAAGACCAAGTGGAAAGAAATAACACCTTTAATTTTGGAGAGAGTATTTAAAGATGGGTTTAGAGAATTAGTGATTGTTAGCGGCGAGGCTTGATCTGGGCGCACCCTGAATAAGAATACTACATGCTTGCGTCGGCCGATCCGGCTCCTCAGTCGGGAGCAATCGGCGCCGATCGAGCTCCAAAGGTCACTCGGGGACTGTGTGCGTCTACTCGTGACGTCATGCGGAAACAAAGCGCCGATCAAACCAGAGAAATGATGTAAAACCGCCCAGACATATGCTATTTTAATCACGTACGCCGTGTCGCTAGGCGATTCACATGACGTATGGAAGCCAATCATTATCAGATGAAACAATTTAAATGGCGCTTCAAAAAACGCACTGGATAGACTGGTGAATACTTTGGAAGTCTATTGGGGGAGGCAATGTGACTTTTTCCCCTCGGCGTTTTTTTTTGTCTTTCCCGTTGAAACACTTTAGTATAATGCAAAGAGTATACATCACGTTGGCTTTGAAAACACCCACTGGCCCACATAAGTTTAGGTCTCAACCTTCCCCTTTGTAAGGTCTCTCACATGAGTTCTTTTTGCATGGTTTATTGTCGAGGACAAAGTTTTGTCAGTAACTTAGCCCGCCTGATAATGATCAGGTTTACTCTGAAGTAAATACCATGCAAGTGATTAAATGGATACACCCAAGGGTTGTCGACCAGGATAAGTAGGAAAAAGAGTGATATATAACTTGCTAGTCTAAGGAAATACCACACAGCATTACTTGTAAGGGCGCGTCAGGTTACCCAGCAATAAGCATGGAAGGTAAAAACATGTGCATTGAATAATATAGATTGAATATAAAGGACTAAATAACAAACAGTTTGAAGCATATGTAAATTCAGTATGCTGTTTTTTTCTAGTTGACGTGCACTGAATGCCGTTAGGTAAACTAGATATAAGAAGTTATCATGAACGATGTTACCGTCCTATTCACTATTCACGCTATCCCAATAAACAGTACTCTAAATCTTCCGACAATAGACTCCCTTTTTTGTCAAGTCAGTTGAAAAATACTTTGAGATTTAATCCATGGTCTTTTTCTTTCCAGGCGGATCGCCTGTCACTGAAAGGAATTTATTCATCCATTTTAAAATGAGCGTACTTATACATCTGAATGCGGTGTCATGAGCTCCTTTTTTCAATGATGACACACCAATTCCCCTTGTCATAGTAGCGTTTGATTAACTGCACCCCGGTCACAGCCAAGCAGAGTTTTTCCAGCTCACCTTCCTGAAATACATGGTAAAACCTATGCACTACTTTATCTTTCTTTTCAGTCGGGCCGGCTGAGGTGGCCTTTTTCTGTTTGGGCATGCTGTGCCATGGTACAAGAAGGTCCTGGTCCTCAAAGTGTGTTCTGTTCACGTGAACGGCCAGGGACCGGCCCTCGCCCGGCGTCTCCCCACCACCGGTGGCGCCACCTAGTGAGTCATTCTCTTCGTCGTTGCAGCCCGCAGCGCCTCCCAGTGGCGGCGTCTGACAAACCACCTCTTTCACTTCATTAACGTCATGCGTCTTTGCAGAGCATACCTCCCGAACATGTTCGACTCGGGAATCGCTCCCCTCGTTCGGGCTAGAATCCTCTACCATAGAAGGGGGATCTTCCCTAGGCTCTGCCGTTGGCGATACAATATCACAATCGCTGCTGAGGGAAACCCCTCTAACGTCTTGGAGTAACTTTTCCTCCTCAGATTTCAAGCAGTCTTTTCTCTTGATTCGCGTGTCCTTAAGATAGTTTGACTTGACTTTGTCCTTTTCCTGTTCCAACGCCCAGACGTAGATTAATGCCTGTCCGCCCGGTCGTAAGATACGGACTATCTCTTCTACAGCATGTCGCCGCCGTTCCTGTTTAAACAAAGTATAGGCTAAATTGAATAAGTTATGATACTGAACGCAACCCCTCACTTCATGGTTGCCACCGGGGGAAAGGACTTATAACACTGAAATCAAAATGTATATTGTTGATCATAAATTCTTGGATAACGAGTACATCGTTAAGCTGTGCTTTAATGCCTGGTTGGTTAGAACATATATTACAAGTTGGACACGTACCTTCTAACTGATAAATCAAATTTATGGTCAGCTTTTTACTGCTCTGGTCATAAAAGTATACATGTACATTGTATACATTTCAGTCATAAGTAATAAGTCATATAACTAATTAAAAAATACTTGGAAAGAGGCGTTGTCCATAAATATTGCATCAAACTAAAGCTCTTCGTAGGACAACTATAGAATTTGACAGAAATTTAGCGACGTTGGATAGCGTTTATAGGAAAAATATAGAATCATTCAATCAAAATGACTGATATTTCACAGTAACCTCGTACCATTTTAAAACGCGAACCTATAATTTTACGGAGTTTTATGCATAAACAACTGAGGCTCCTTAGATCCCCTCTCTATGTCATACCGCCAGAAGGATCCATCGTTCTTCCTTACATCATAGCAACAAGAATACCAGTCGTAAATGATAATTACAATGGATTTGACATGCCCCCGCCAAGATAAAATCGTTTCTTATTGATGATGAAGCGGTTGTCAAAGCCACTCCGCTCTATCTGATCAACTGAGCAGAGTTAGGTCAGTTCATTTATTTGTAGTCCGCCATGCATGTCGATGCTGGATGAGCGGGGTAGGTGCTTACCTCGGTTGACAGGTGGTGTATGACAGCTATGCTAATAGCCACATCAGCAATGTTTGACCTTAGGGGGAGGTGAAGGACATCTGCCACGAACACTGGGAAGCCGCGCTCGCGACATATCGAACACAGATTAGCGCTCCGGTCACACCCCACCTAAATGTATGGAAGGATGAAGTACAATACAGTTTACCAAAATTTATTAAATAACAATTACTCGTGACTGTATTTTTTTAGTAGGACTTCATATATGTAAAATACCGGAGTCGAGAAACGTGGTCAAAATCCAGTTTATAAGATAAGCCGCGGCTTAATATCGAGATTAGGTACCATTCTTTTGGGATTCTTATAATTAAAGTTGACTCTTATCATCAAAGTTGATTAAACTTTCAAATATTTGAATTGTCAAATGTTGAACAGCCATCCAATTCTACCTAAAATATACTGCAATCATATATTATTTTCAACAGCTACTAGATGCAGTTTACAATCGTTCGCGGCTTAAAAAGCGGAATTTAATGGTTATACCACCAGAGCCATGAATAGGATTCAAGAAAGCTATGGGTCAGTCAGCTCTGTATTGCCTGACGCATCTTTACCCTAGATTGCCTGTCAGAAAACACCTTTGAAGTCATGGACGGACAACCCCTTCAAGACCTTTACCTGTGGCATTGATCATAACATACCATACAGATAAGTGATCTAGCGCATCGGGAGCACCTAAGAGTTGGAAGAAAGGTTTACCATACAGTTGCCAGAATCTATATATTGAGTACCATACAAAAGGTATACCGGGAGCGAGGCTCATGGCATATCGAGTACATAGATTGGTTTGATTGGATCTCAATAATGTAGTTTACGAAAATCCATAAACTGAATACCATAGGAAAGTAATACTGAGAAGGGGCAGTGGACAGGAAGGGGAAAATAAATTAATTGATGAGCAAAAAAGTAATAGATGTACCGGGAAGTTGATTACAAAAAACCTGGCTGGACTGGGCAAAAGCGATATGTTTAGAACTTAGACTGTTGATCTCAGTAAATATGTACGTTTACTGGGACTCAGTTTGTCTTACTTAACGTGAAAGCAAAGTGCATTCATCAGTGAAGACAGATCAGAAAGGATAAGACATCACTAGGAAAAATACAAAGAATAAGGAGTGTTCGCCAATAGCGGTTGGAAGTAGGTTCAGCCTGGTTCCAAACTACCTATCATGTCAATTACAGGTATCAGTGGTGGTCACTCGTGATGCGCCTGACTGGGAAAAACGCAGGACTCAGCACCACTGGTCAAGCTGTGTCACCTGTACACACCTGGCTGAGACCAGTCAAAGCCCTTTGCATCGCTTTTTGGCCACACATACCCCATTGCACCAGTACTCCAATAAATATCTAATTCAATCACATTATGATGTTGAACTTTCATCAACAAAAATCAATCCATATTCGACCTCTCTCTTATGTGTGCCTGCTGCTCTGTATGAAATTTTGATTACATTAAAATAAAATATTCAACTTTGCTATATTCACACATAGTGCACTGTTGTGAACCCTTTTTGTGACTGTTTCGAAATGCACAAAAATACGTACAACGCGAAAAGTAATACGATTCAATTATCTTTTTCCTAAAATGTTACTTTACGGCAGATATTTATTGATACGCAATCTACTTTACGGATGTTGACAAGATTTCCGTAAGGTCAGTGCATAAAAAAATACCTACTAACAGTATACATTTATCGGTCCACTTACGCTGAAGCAGGACTTATTGATGCCCAGGTATTTCCCATTTCCACACCCGACGTCTACGATGGTGGCGCCCTCTGGTTGTTGGTTCAGGAACTCGGCTACCTGCGGCCAGGCACTATGCCGCGTATCGCTAAAGTGACTGGCGATCTCCTCATAAACCTGAATAGGAATACAGATTAAGACTATGTTACACATCTCTTCTATCCGTCCGTATTTTTCTCTAAGTATATGATACATGAATAACCAACGTTTGGGTTCCTCCAAAGTAAATTCAATCTGTGGTAGAAGTAGAAGACGATATTATTTTCAACGTGATTGGCTTAATTTTTAATGAAGACATGATGATACTTTCTTTTTTTGAGCCCACACTCACCTACTCGTCACTTCCTCCAAGATGACGTGGTAATAAAAACTAGTTTTAGAAGTAGAAGTATACAAATAGTTTCAGAACTAGAAAGTATAATCACACAAGTTAAATATTTGTTAGTTAGAATTAAATCAATTGAACTGAGTTGAAAAAGAAGCTCGTGTCGTAAGCCGCCCACTTGTGTACACTATATCGTATGCCCAATTTTAGGGGCAATTAATTAAATGGTAGATACAGAATTCAAGTTTATTGAAACTGATATATTTTTGAACACCACAGGCTAACGCATTCCCTTCCACATTCTACCTCATGAACATGTTCTTTCTCTATTTGCGCCGCTTCTTGGTCAGATTTCGGAAGCTGTAGAGCTGTCTTCTTTTCTTTCTTTTCCTCTCCTTCACTGAAAAAAGAGCAAGTTACATCGGTTTCAACTTTGATCTTTGTAGAAGCGCTTTCCTTATTTATTAAGAAAAAATCAGCAGCAAGATGAAATAAAGGTGAAGAACAGAGCATTATTTCAGTTTCTAAATATTAGTTGACAAGTGCACTTCATTTCCTGTACATTATGCATAAGGTACGTGTTGCATCGTGTCTACATATATCTGTATCTATTTTGCACATAACATGTACCCGGTAGTTGAAACCCGGTTTACGGATATTCAATGAAACACTATCTTAGATGGGTGGCTAATGATAACCGCATATAAACTTACATTTTCTTAGATTGTTGTGAATCACACTGCTCAGCGAATTCTACAAAAAAAAGCGCAAAGAGGAAGGTAAGAGATTCTCTGAAGGTAGTAGGGCATTTAGCAAGAACAAAAACTTAAAAAACACCTTGTAGCGAGAATTATAACAAAGATTTATTATCGTTTCTCTGAAACAAACATGACCAGGTAGCATTTTAAGTTGTAATAAGACTTATTTAGACGTGAAGAGCGTCACTCTACAAGACGGTTCTTTTGTAACATAAGTTCCTTGTTGCGCATTTGATCTAAAAAAGACATTCTTTCTTTTCTATCTGTCAATATCAGACGAGTAGCTCTAAAAAACATTAAGACATACTTACTGCATGCACAAGGACCCGAGCGGATTTTCCTGAAAGTGAAGGAAGTTCTTGTTCCTCGTTTGACAAGTGTTAGCCGGGGCTGGTTGTCACCTGAAGATATGGGCACTATGTCCGACTTGCGTGGCGTTATACCGTGGGTCCACTCGTACCGCGACTCCTCCGTCATGATAAGGGCACTACGACGAGGTAAAACCACGCTCAGACAACGACCCCCTGGATGTCTGAAGTCCATCACACACTAGAACCAAAAAATAAAAACTAACAAACAAAGACTAACATTGCTTACTTTATCTTTAATTGTAAGTTAAATCAGAAATCAGAAATCATGTTGAATTATACCAAGGAATATTCTTTCAAATGCCGATGACAATAGTTATTTTAGTGGGTTCTAATCTTTTGTGTATATAAGTGTGTTATCCCGAGAAGACATAAGCTTGTCAAAGGACAATACCAATGGTTGAACTATTGTGAGCTTTATCTATTGTGTAATGGGTCTACTCCTCCACAGAAAATTAACACAATAATATCATAAGATAGTTGTCATTCTATCTGTTGTCAGAACCAGACTATTCAATTCCAGAACCGGAGAGGCACTTGTAGTTTGAGATGCAGATGTTACTTATTAAGTCTATTCATACGTGAATACATGCCACAGTTTTCTTCTCACTCCACTCAGTATGCAGGTGTCCACTCAGTCTGCACTGTAAGCAGCTCTAACCATCTCACTTTTGAATTCTACATGTACCACAATGTACCATCCATCATATGGTTATCTAAACCTTACTACTGGTTGAAGCTTCTACATGTCAGCTACTTGTTATGATGTTATTCTCTCTCTGACCACGCGCAGCACTCGTGCTTATGTATGACCAGCAGGTGGGATAAAAAGTCTGTGGAGTGAGATGCACTCGTACATTAAACCACCTGTACATTAATTAGTACATGGTATATGAATCCCAATATGGTCATAAGATAGTAAATGTAATGATAAAGTTCGGAAAATTTCTGAACGAAAGAATGTTACCTGTGATCCTATTGATACAGACACTAAGTTATCTTCAAAGGCACTGTGTGTGTCTACATGCGGTGGAATACCTATACATAAAAGAGAACACATTTTACATTAACAATTCGTATAAAAACCCATCTGATAAACAGTTTAAAAATCGAACTGTGATACTGGCTGGTCTAGATAAATATTGCTCAATCGATCTTTAAAAAGTGTCTTTTAACTGTCTAGTTTTCCTCCACTTGAATATTTTAGTACTTATTTAACTATATTTATTTCCCCTAAACGATTATAACGTGACACAGCTGTAACTTATGACTCTTCTTAGGGGTGGATCCTGGGATTTTGAAAAGGGGGAGGACACGTAATGGGCTAAGTATTAAAATGTCGTGCATTTGCGTACAAGGATGCTATATTCCACCTTCGTTGTGTAGGTCAGATGTCTACCAAATTGGGAGAGGGTGGGAGAGAGACCTGGATCCCTCGGCCCCTCCCAAACCATTTGGTCACTTCAAACTTTTGTTTACCTTAGGCCTTAAAAAGCTTAAAACAGCATGGTGTAGCATATAAATGGTCAGGGCATGTACTTTGGATGCTAGAAATCGATTTAGAAGATGTTTTGAGTATTTTATTTTATTTCCAATACTGCCCAGGTCCATTTGCTAAGTAAAAAAAGAACAAGAACGGAAAAAAATTGACCTACGTACCCTAATTTCTTCGACATACGTTACCTGAACACAATTATTTTTTCTTTTGGCCTTATTAGCGTAAACTCCGTCCTCACTAATATACATTATGTGCGTAAGCTTGACTTCCCCTCACAACTCGAAACAGCTTTACATGGCACCGGCCCGTACCCAGGGTCTACTGCGGGGGGGTGGCGAGGTTCCAGAAGTGGAACTTTTGTTTATTATTTCAATAATTTCTACTAAAATAGGGGGGTGGCGAGGTCCTCCGGGTGGAACTTTTCAACATTTTCTAACCCTTTTTAAGGGTTTTTAGGATAAATTTTGTAAAGCAAGGTGGAACTTTTTGCTAATATATATTTTGGTTTGTTTAATACTCCAGGTGGCACCACCCTCTCAATCTCATCGTTATTGCAGTGCTTGGTGCTATAGTATAACCAACCTCAATATTCTTTTAATTCCCTTGCCCACTATTGTGATTTTAAATACGTAAAATCATGAAAACAACTAAAAGTCAAGAAGTAGGTTCTAGATTCAGGTACTCAATATTCGAATGTTAGCGTTCCTATGATGATTTACAATCTTACAAGACATTTCAGAAAGACGACTCTTTAACTAATGTAAACGATAGTAGGATTGCTTACCCTGGCCTGATTCATACTGGTTGACGGTCAGTTGGTCAGGTAGGACTTTGATGTATCCTCCAGTAAGTAGTCTTTCGGTGACAACGTCACACTCCTGTGGGATGCCGTGCTCAAGCGGCCGGCTTCTGTCTACGTTATTGATACCGTAGATAAACTCATATCCGTAATGCTTCACCCGACGGTGTTTCATAATGCCGCCTGGACAAAAGATGGACATGTTTAAGTGTTTTGGAGAATGTATATTAGATTGCAATTGTTTAACCACGTGCATGTATCTCTTTGAATTAACATATGAAATTCCATTGGACAAATAAAATGTTTTCTCAATAGATCTTGTTACAGTCAAAGTACCGAGACTCTTTAGACTTCTTGGTTAATCTACATCGCAGCAATAAGCATAAAAGAGAACTGTTGAGCAGGTGCAATGTCGTAAGTTAAGAAACAATCCAATAGATAGAATTTCTATAGAAAACAGCTCACCTGCCGACAAATGAGCATCCTGCTGGTCCCAGTTCACGGCGTCAAGGAGTCGTTTCTCCTCCTCCTCGGTCACGAAGTTCTCCAGTAGGATCAGCCCAGGTGGGTGTTGGTTAGACGGAATGGCAATGCCGGGAACTGAAAAGTATTCCAGGATTCTATTGTAGTCTAAAACCGTGTTATATAAATTCTCCTGTGAATCTACAGATTTTGAAGCGGTGCAAATAGAATTTTATAACTTACGATTATCAAGTTTCATGTATCAACTATCATGGGTTTTCAATTACTTTTCCGGGGCCAATAACAATGTGCCTGGTATATTTCTTAGGTTTCTGAATAGATGGTTCTGCACAAATATTGAGTCAAACTTGCTTTTGTCCAGTTTACCAAAGTATTCAAATTTGATTTTTCCAGTCTTCTTTGTTTGTCACTGATGGACAGTCAAACTGTATGTAACTGACAAGGAACGAAACTATACTATATAATAAAGGTGACATGCTCAGTAGATATTTTGATGCTAATGATCTTAAAAAGGTGTGCGCAAGGTATTCTGTCCCAATCTTTGCCATTTAATATCTAAAAGAAGGAGTACAATCACTCACCGGACTCTACATAATCCAGGTACAGCACCACCTCCGAACCAGCCTCTCCTCGTCGTACCAGCGGTTTTCCATGTGCACCTTCAAAAGCAGCTTTGGCATCTTCCTTAGACGACATACTCACAAAGGCATATGACTTCTGAGGTTGCATGACGATGTCCAAGACTTCTCCGTATGTACGAAAGACAGCATTTAACTCGTCCAAAGTAACGTTGTTGTCAAGCCCTCCATTTGCAACAACTAAGTGCTAAGAAGCAAAGGAAAAAGCCAAAGTCACGAAAATAATGCGTTTTGAAATAAAGCCTAACGTAATATATAACGTAAACATGTACTTAATCATCAATAATACAAGAAGCACGAGCCCGGCCATCTAATAGCCTAGCTACCCAATCGGCGATCCCTGTATCTAGGGTTTGGACTCAATTTTTTATCATAATTTTAAATCAATACAAAATTTTGAAAATTTTCCTGGGCAAACAAAAAGGATAGGTGATTTCTTTTTTTGGTAGTTCTTACTGACCTCAAGGTCTAACACTTTGCATATTTACAAGATCACAGATTAATTCTTTTGTGGATCAATTCATGTAACTTTAAAATAACTCTATTTAATTTTCCTGGGTTACCAATTAAAGTTAGGGGATTTAAAAAATTGTGATAATTTTCTGGGTGCTTGGGCTTATGAAAAAGTAGAAACAAACCAACAAATTTCACATGTCAAAACCATGCAAAGTAGTTAGATAAGTAAACTGTATTGGTTGATTTGGTTGTTTCATCTAAGTTATTTTCAGTATACATGTTTACCAAAAGACCATTCACTAAGATAAACAGTGTAAGCATCAGTAAAACACCCATGCCCAGAGGGCAACATGTGCTAGATTCACTAGGGTAATTGTTTGTATAAGATAAACAGTGTAAGCATCAGTAAAACACCCATGCCCCAGGGGCAACATGTGCCAGATCAATTGCCCCCAAGGGCATCATGTGCTAGATCAATTAACACACATGCCTTCCTAATTGTTGATAAACAGTCTGGGCCTTTGATCTACTGAAACCTGGAAATGCTAACATAAAAGCAGCAAGAACATTTAAATTCACTAACAAAAAAGGCTCATTTATCATGCTTTGAGAAAATAGTTTGTTTCAGTATGCCCAAGTTCAAACATTGAAGTGTTTTCCAATAGTGCTTTTATGTTTTCAATAAAATTGTACAGTAAACTTTACCTCCGAATTTGGTGACAAAATGACATTACAGACAGCCAATACTATAGGAAAACCACTGTCCAAAAAGGTCTTTTGTGACATCACAACTGTTGCAAGTGACTTAAGGCCCAGTAAAAGGCTCCCGGAGGATCGCCTTTTAATAAGTTTTAAGGATAGACAACTGTTGGCAAGGCGTTATTTGCGCTTTCTCTCCCCATTTCCTTAATTTTTGAGATATAGTATCGTGCAATATATCAAAAGAAAGGTAACAATTTTATCTATCTAATGATATATACAAAGTGAGGTTTCAACAAGTATCTCCGACATAATGAATTAAAAACCAATTTCTTGACTTTTATTTTTTGAACATGGATATCTCCTTTAATATAAGGGCTATAGACTTCAAACTTTGTATGCCTCCTGATGAGTTTCTTATGTAGGGAACCGTGTCTCAGAATATTTATTAAAGCCCTAGTTTTTATTTTATTACAAAAAACGGGAAACTTTTTGTCATTTTTTTATTCTTAATTTTCTAGATTTCATAAAACAAAAACTAAGACCTAAATAAAAAATCTGAGACACGGTTCCCTCTGAATGGCTCTGAATTATATGTGTTTAAGATTTCAAGGCTGTAAGTGAAGAAATCACTGAGTTATCAATGTTCAAAAAATTGTTGTAAAAATATGGTTTTTCAACTTCCCGGTTATGGTGCAAAGGTGTCCTTTAGAATATATTGTTATGAATTATATCAACAGATAGGGTATTGAATTGGCTTTTTGGTACAATATAATATAACCATAGGAGATTAGAAAAGCAAAAAAAGAAATAAGATTACTGCGACCATAGCAAAACACCCCTTATCACCAGTTGTCTATCCTAAGTAATATATGGTGGAATTGAAAATCAATTAAGGAAATTCAAGCAAGATTTGAGAAAAAAAAACTCTCCATATGGAATCATAGATTTACTATTCTAAGGTTTTAATATGACATCGAAGTCGTAAAATAAACATATATACCCCGTAGTACAGTAATTATCTTCAGAGTACAAAGCTGAATTAAGTTTCCCTGACTGAAGTGGAGCATAAGTCAGGACCTTTCTCGAAATATGTCTGTTATTGGCGTGAAAGGGTAGCAATGGCAGCTAATAAGAGTCACAGAAACAAGCGAGAATGTGTAACATCACTCCGTCTTCAAGAATATGTGTAATGAGCTCTACGTTATCTATATATGACCCACTACTTCATTTTATCTACGACTACAAACCCCTCACACTGCATATCAAAAATGTGAACTGTCTTATGTATACTGATGATCTTGTCTCACTATCAGAGAAAGCAGCAGGATAACAGAAATCAACAAAAATATATGAATCAACTCCAAAAATTAAAAAAAAAAATGTTATGATATATTGAACAATCAGGAAAAATGGTAAAAACTGTCAAAACAACAAAATTCCATTTGGAAAGTAAGACCTTGTAGTATCTAAACATATCTAGGCTTAACCCTATTCATACGTGACAGATAATCCATTTTCCGGGCGACTGCTTCTGTATGCTTTGAGACATAAGCTTTGGGACTCAAACCCTACTACAAGTAGAGGCTTCGGGTCCCAAACCCTACTAGAAGTAGCCTTTCTTTTACCCTATTACCCGTAAGCTTCTGGACCCAAAGCCTACTAGAAGTAGGAATCTATGAGATTAGATTTGTAGAAGTGGGACCCAATGCCCTCTTTTTAGTAGATCTACTGCCTCACTGAGATATGATGTCATAGGCCAACATGATACCCAAAGCAGTCATGTTTCACAGTTCTTACTTCATACCAAGCAGTACCCATTCCCATTGTCTTTGACCAATGGTGTGACTTGGGCAGGGTTAGACCCCATGACCTCCTAGACTTGAAGCAGGCACTCTACCAACTAAACTCATTAGCCTGGTCCCCGTTGTCGCCTTTCAGTGGCTGCTAGGAGCCTATTCTTTCCAGGAAGTTCCTGGTAGAACTCCCACCCCGGGTACATTTCCAGAGGAAATGAAACTTTTTTTTTTTTAATTTCAGACTCAGTCTTCGGGGGTAACCCCCCTGAACTTTGTTTTGAAAAAAACAACTGTTAAATATACCAACTTTAAGTTGAATTTGGCTCATAGTCATAAATAAATCATCATTCAGGATACACAAGTCGGCTCCGCCGCCGGGACGGGGAGGCGATCCCTGGGCCCCTCACACTCCAGGCAGACATTCTACCACACCTCCCCCCATCCCTCCCTCCCTCCATCCCCCCCTCCCCCACCCCTAGCATCTAGTGGGGTTGGCAGGTACCCACTGACCAGGCTGAGCACACTGGACATCAGTAGGAGGAGTAGTAGTAGTAGTAGCAGTGGAGTAAACACCTTTTTATTCAAACTTTTGCATGTAACTCTTTGACTGGTCATCAAAAGTATACATAGTAAGTGAGTGAAATATTAGTAAGAACCTTGGGGATATAATAAATATCTCAAATAAATGATTTCTTGAAGATTTTGTTTTTTTTACAATTTAATGAAGAATTAAAGTATTGGCTGGTTGCTGGTGTTCTCCCCTGTATTTCATAGTGGCATGTATGAGTTGAGATACCAGCTTTTAAATGGTAGCATTCTGTCTCTCTCTTTTGGCTCACTCTCTATCTCATTGGTGGCTCCTATTCAAAGTTGAGGCTTGGGTAGGGATTGGAAGCACTGGTTCTTTAACCTAGAGATGGTAATGACGATGAAATCCGATTAATCATTTAATGAGGCAATGACTACCGTGAAACTTGAGCGATAATACAGGATATTTCAAACATAGTTCCTTTTAAAACATATTCTGATAACTGCCACGCGATAAAAATTAACTTACATGGGTCGGAAAGTCAACTGGATGGATATCGTTTCGCTTGAATAAAGTGTGACGATTTTTCTGTTGTTTCTTTGCAGCTTTTTTCTGGGATTTCGACAGGTGCCCCGGCTTCATGGGGGCATCCATGTTAGATTGTGTGAATAGCCTCGCAACCTGTAGACAAAAGACGAACAAGGAAATATGTGGAAATAATCTATAAAACCTCATCAAAATTTGCTCTGTAATAATAACAGGTCTATGTATTTATAGTAATCATCATGTATAATACGTTTTTACTCTAACTAAAATGATAAGAGCAACGAGGCTACTCTCCGTCTTCATCCGGGCATCATTCGGGATTGAGTGCATCATGGCGGCCAATGTTGTCTTGCATGCCGACCAATGTAAAATTTGGGAGAAGTCTGGTAAAAATGAGTTGTAAGTATAACTTCGGTTTTCTAGAATGTAAAATAGATATTGGTGTTTCTCGGTACGTAAAATTATATTAGGATTTCGCTCGATTCATGGCGAAAAGCTGTCTTCAAAACACAGTCTCAGGAGGTTGCCCTCCTGGCATCTTCATCATAATCTTGTCAACTTCAATTTGGTTAGTCTTGGTGGGAATTGTAGCGATTGTCAGCTTTGAATTTCACATAACGTTATTGAATACCAACAAAGCAAAGTACGCTTTGGATCTTAGGAAATATATTTTATGTGAAGATATTCTTTTACTTTGACATAAACAATCATGAGCCTGTCAGTGTCAAATGGTATTTGTCAAATAACAGACACTGAGACAGGTTCAGAAAATTCGGAAAATAAAAAGCATCGTAGAACTAGAAAAACGACTAACGTTAACGACGTGAACGTTACGTACTAATACTAGACCTAACGTCTACCACGTCCATGGCATAAAGTAGTCATCATGCCGCATGGCACATTTCAAAAATAGTTACAGGGCTGACGTTTCTATGTATCTGTCAGCCCGGATAGCTAAAGGCCCTAAAAGTTAATTTCGAACACTGACTAGCAGGGTTCTCCCTAGGGGTGCGGGATGCGGGATTCCCGCATCAGGAATTCAATTCCCGCATTAGGATGACTTTGAGGGGGCCATTCCCGCATTAAAATTGCAGAAATTTGATAAGATTATACTCAGAAAACCCCCGATTTTCCAAAAATGACCCCCTAAGATTAAGCAAAATGGGGCATTTGATACTCGGAATCTTTTTCTAGGAAGAACCCTGGACTAGGCTAGCCTAGATACCTATTTTTAATCCTTTACAACTCTGAGGCTCTTTGAGCAGGGTCCCCACTGCCCTGAGAAAACTGGGAAAATGACAAAAATACAGAGAAAGAAGTCTGAGAAGGAAAACACAAGGATTTCTCAAATTTTACTAAAGCACAGGGAACTTCATTTGGCCAGGTTCTGCAATTCCTGATCCTCAAAATATTAGGGATTTGACTTGTTGTTGGGTTGTCCATTTTCTTGTGTTGAGCCTTAGGGAGAGGAATGGGGGAGGGAGGGGGGTGACCAGTCTGAAATGGTAATGACCCATCCTGCAGGTTTAGGAACACCGCTCCCCCTCTCCATCCCACGTCCCTCAATCCTGAGTGACCAAATGAGTTCGGTAGAATGGGCTTCATATGGTCATTGTTAAGTTAAATAAGGTCATGGTGGCGAAGCCTACTGTTATTAATTTGTAAACCATCATTTTGATTTTACTTTACAGCGTCAAGTTCTGCAAATCTCAAGTTGCATCTGGGAAGAATGGATGGGAATGTGCGTCAAAGAGTGACCTGAAGCGAGCTTTTTACGAGCTCTGCTGGCATGCTCTGCGGGGGTCTTTGAAAGTCGATCAAGCTGCTGCTGTTTTGGCTGATATAGGCGTAAGTATTTAGTAATTTCCCAATAGCCAGATATAAATATGGTCACAGACAATTGAACTGTGAAAGATGTTAACACATTATCAAACTAAAGATGCTTTAACAGTGTATTTTATATCTACATCGAACAATAATTTTATCAATTGTTTGACATGGAATAATATGCGTTACAAATTTACCTGGGCTCATTTGAGAGCCCTTTTAAATTAAATTTTAATTTAGATAAGCACATAAAACGTGGTGTGTCAATGATCTTATGTGTATCAATAAACTGATGTGTATGTAATATAATAGGTCACAGAAATTATCAGCTAAGCTTTTCGTTTCTATTCTGAATTTAAACTGAAGCAATAATTCTTTGCTGTATCCATATCTGATTATAATCCTTTCAAATTACCCAAAACTATCATACATACGTGCATTTTGATATTTAAAGGAAGACCAACCAGTACATTTCTATCACTGTATCTTCTCCATTCTATTTCAGGACATGCACCGCGATATACCATCCCTCGTGGCAGACGTCTACAGTATCATTGGTACGGGTTGAGTTCATAATTTTGGGTTACATAACAGCAAAATGTTTGGGGATAGCAATTTTGAAGTCTAGATTTTTAATTGGGGAAGTAAAGTTCGATTATAGAAGCTAGAAGAAGGCTACCTGGAGTGGAAGCGAGTCTCAAAGGATCGATAGATAAAACCAAGTGTGGGTAAGGAAAACAAGCCTCGTTGAAATCATATGAAGAATGAAGGTCTGGAGAAAGGAAGAAAACACAAGCACAAAAAGACTTTAACGCACCCAAAACAATCTCATTTTGGGTTGTGTTGCTAAGACTTTGATGCTGACGTGCTAGTCTTTGCGTCATGTCTCCCACTTGCACCAAAGAAGATCTCCACAGGTATGGTAGTGTGTATGTTTCATTTTTTCCGCCCTGCCTGTGATGTCCATCCCACAACGCTGCACAAGTGCGTATGGAAGGGGTGCTCATCCAAGAGGGCCATTTTCCCTCCTTCTTCTCCATGTTCGTCCACTGGTCCAGTCTCCCCCCGGCCTTCCAAAGGCGAGAGGCCGACCGACTACGAGTAGGATCCCGAAGGGGCTGTCGCTGCTATTCCCCTTTACCTGTCCTCACTAGTATCTATGCATTTCGCAGTCATCCCCAATCGCCCGTTTAGAAGCCGTGCCCCGCCTCACTCGATCCATCGCAATGGAAAGGCGTGTCTCGTTCCCTTGTCCTGGATACCACTTTTCCATACTCCGCCTTGCCTTCGGTTCAGGCAATGCTTTCTAAATCAATCTTGCCTCGCTATGAAGAGTAACAGCGTTTCAAGAAAATGCAAAAGTCACAAACGGATATGAACTGTTAGTGCCTTTGAAGTCTTATGCTCTGATAGACTGCTCATCGATTGGAAAAAGGGCCTATTCTATATTAGTGCCCGAGATTGCCACATGGTGTACATACATGTATATCCGTAAAACAAGTCTATGCAATAAGGTGCTTGTACGGAAGATGATCAACCGGAAGATATTGCATTGAAAAATAGAAGAGAGGAGAATTCTTAAATAAAAATGCCCAGAAGATAGAAGAAGGACGAGACTACATCGTTAGAAGACAGAAGACGGAAGGGATAGCTCACATCTCTGAATCAGTTCTTGAGATGTGGCTTTTAAATAAAAGGATTACATATTCATAAAAGGATGCTGCTCGCGGTGGAAAATCATCTACGACCATCATCTACGACCGATGCTCTGATTTCTGATGGACTCTGGCAGTATATATACGAGAGATGATAATGCTGGAACAAACGTCGGGATTGTCTCCCACAATGTTAAAGATTCACACAAAGTTCACTTCACCGAGGAGCATATTGCGTTCTTTTCAAAATTCATATAATCACTTACACACCTTTGAATTAATTTGATTTCCATTTCATTTACTGTTTTTGTTCGGAATTACGCATTACAATTTTTAGACGGAATTTGATATAGACACCAGTCATAGCGTTTCATCAAACAAAGTGACTGCTCCCAACACGTGCAGATGATATCCAACTGAATTGTGAAGGAGCCTCTACACAAGGATATCCTGACTGAATGACTGACTGACGGACTGTTGACTGACTGAAACAATTTATACTTTGTACATACAAAATGTCAATTATAGCAAAACCTGTGTCTAACTAGTAGGGACTAAAGTTGTAACACCATATATATAATCAGGTCCTGTCTGTTTTGCCATTCTAAAATTAAAAAAAGTACATGAGGGTTCTTTGACTCCCAACAAACAAAGAGGGCTCAACCATGCTACTTTTTAAAAACACTAAAATGTGCTGAATAGATGGTTTCAAAAGACTGAAACAAAATGTGCTTGTATAGTAACAAATTAATATGGTTTAGCCCTGGTTTTGTATTAGTTTGCAGTCATTTTGTTAGTTTATATTGTACGATTTGATTACCCAGAGACAAAAATATCGACGTGGTTTTGACATATACCACATTGTCACCAATTAATGTCTGCAAATTATATTAGCATAGACCACATGATTCGTACCAGTAGTTTTTTTTTGTAATATAACTCTTGATAATATTCATAGTTGTTGATGTATCGGGTTCTCTACACGATTTGATAAGTTGCGTAATGTACAGTAAGTCTTGGTGAGTGTTGGTATTTACTAGATCTTTTTTACATTCAAGTCTAGTACCTTGGAATTTCTCATGAATCGTGAGATATACAGTTACGTTCTTCCAAGCAAATAGTCATGCAAATTGATTTTAGACTGAAGAAACTAAAATTCGACGAAACCAGACTTAACTTTACATTATGATAAATGATACAGCATGGCATTAATTTCGATGTACTTTTCCATAAGTATAACATGAGTGTTATAACTGTTCATAATTGAAGGGTGTTATGCCGTATTGCAATGATGTCTCTGAACGTATTTAAGTGTAGTAAGATAATGCGCGCCCAAATGTCTTCAAAATGCTATACTATCAACAACATAAAAACATATGAAATGCAAAACAAAACTTGAATAACATAGTAAGGGAAATCAAATGGATTAGTTTTTCAAAGAAAAATATTGTTCTCCAGCTTCTATTTAAACATTGAATAATACACAATTTACTTACGTGTATTATAAGATATTGTTAGTACATATATTTCAAATGCACGGTTTTCAGTATCAGGCTTCAAACCAGATATTAGATCCGATTGTTTCTTCTACTATAGCAGTATTCAAGACTAACTTTTTTGGGTTTCGACCCTCAGGGCCGACAGTGTTAAATTCGTTGTGGCCCCAATAGGTTACAGTCGGCTCAAAAAATAGTCTAAATGACGGTCGAAAATAGTATAAGTGACGTCCATAAATAGCATAAATGTCAGGCCAAAAAAAAGGTCTGGACATTCGAGGCAATTTAACAATGATTTCTCAATTTTTTGTCGGTTTTGGTCCAAAATCGTCGGCCATTGGCTGACGGGCAGGCATGAGTCTCGAACACTGCTATTATAGAGAAAATTAGTATAACTGTCAGTAACTACCTTGGTCAGCATGAGTCTCAACTTCAACTTTGAAGGGGAGTACCGTCTTTTCTCTTGATAATTGCTGGTAGTTCAACACAAATACTTTAATCTTTTGCTGATTTTGCCTTTTGATTGTATGTGTATGAAAAACGCAATTTTAAAGATTTGTCACACATTGCTAATACGTCAAAGGAAAGAATGTTGCATTCAGGTAACACCAGTCAGAGAAACATAGGATAAGGTCTGAAAGCATTTGGTTTCTATTAGATCCATTCTAATGCTTTAAACAAAAGTAATTTTACAATTGAAATGTTTGTACATGTAAAATGTTTTGCATCATAAAAGAACCATAAGAAATGTAAGGGTAGGGACAGATATGGGAAGACAGGCTAATCGGAGTTCAGCATTTTTTCCTTCGCCTAAAAAAAAATATGTATTATAATGCTGTATTTTATAGTGAAATGTCACAAGTCTTCAAAGAAGAAAGGACATGTTAAACAGATCTTTTCATGTAATAACTCGCATCTTTCTCGTAAGAGCTACATGTCAAAGTTCTTCGTTTCTGAAAATTTCACTGTATACGATAACTGGTCATATGAATGAATCTGATCCATAGTAATTATAACCAAATTCCTTTTTTGATAAGTTCTCACTTTCTATTTAAAAATAAGTTAAAAGTCGGTTATACATGAAAAGAGCTGCCTAGTACAGAGCCATCAAATTGTATGGAGGACTCGGAAGAATTGCTGCTGCTAACCTACGAAAGTCAAGATCCAAACAAAACCTGCACACGACTGAATGCAAGAACAGTTAAAGAAGTTTGGCAAGTAGAATAATCGTTGGTAAGTGACACATACGGATTTAAGAAAGGTAAGTGATTATTAGAAAGGGTCACATCATAGTTGAAGTCAAATAGCAACCATACATCTACATAGACAAACCTGATGGTTCTGATTATCCTGACCCTAGAAATTTATGTTGAACTAGGTAAGGATGAAATTTGTCAAAACGATACTAAAGTAACTGTTCAAATAATCAAGGAATTTGAAAATCCATAAATATCAGGACGTTACAAGAGAACGCAGTATAGCACAACACATGTATGCACACACACACACGCACAAAATAGAGACTGGAAAATTAGGGAGCTCAGAGCCAATACTGAAATTCATTGAAGTTGTCAAATAAAATGGAAATACCAAATACTCAAGTGATGATCAGCTAGGATGTCAACTTTAGTTTAGATTGGGTATTATTTCAATCATAAATGTGAATTGAAACGTGTTTTTCCCACTCTAATGATATGGCAATCCTTGGAACTCGCTTAAATTTGGATAGAACAATTTACAAAAGAAATTGGGGGATGTTGGATTGAAGAGGTTGATAGGAAAAGAAAAGTCTACAGATGATTCATTCTTTTTTGACGAATTTTAAGTGATGTTATACAATAGTTTACTCACAATATAAAGTATAGTATTTTTATAAGGTAAAATATATTTAAGGTCCTCAAAATGTGAGAAATGTGGAGCACATGCGTAAGCTACGAAGGCGTAGAATAAACCAATGAATTACGTAGATTGATTTGATGTTTGCATTCTTTGAGCAAATATATACACTGTCAAGTTTTTTTTATTAGTAAAGACTTATCCGTAAACCTAAAGATTTACATTAAGAAAACCCCTACCGCCCCCCGCCCCCTACACACACACACACTTTTTATTGTTTAGCTGTTCAGGATATATTTCCGCTTCATGCGGAAACATAATTTTGATTGCCTGCAAAGAGAAACGTTTCAGAATATCTTTTAAATGAATGATCTTACACAGGATGAAACAGTTTTCTCACCATTTATTTTAATGATCATTAGTTTGAAAGCGAATTGAAGTTCTGTTTGTATTTTGTAATCGCCATTTATACCGAATTCTTAAAGTTTTCACCAAAAGTGACTATAAAAGGAAACAAATTAGTGCGGTCAGATTTCATAATCTGGAGGCGCTTATATGCCATATAACATGATAAACATTAACTTAATTCAATATTAGAACTTAGTGTACTCTCTCAGCGTACAAAATAAAATTGCGTGATATTGTACGGTACCCAAAGACACACAATATGGGCATGTCAGTGGTCTTTGCGTCAAATGTGACTGGTGCAGGTTTAATACTAATTGATACCTGTAAAAGCACCTCACATTCTGTCGTTTCCACCCTCCATGATCCACTGCTGAAAGGACATACCAACAATCACCATAATCACCAAAAATATGTACCTGAAAGAGACTTTGAAATCATGTCTGACGGACGAAGTAATTTTTTCATGATATTTCTTTCCATGTTAAGCTACTATTGAATTATTTGATTTTTTATGCTTATGCCTCTCCATCACATCTGTCGTGCTAATGTAACAAGCCAACTCGGAAGAAGGTGGAAGTATTACTTTTAATTTGATAAATACCGTAATCGCCAACATGGAAGTCTGTAGAGAGGTCTTTATGTAAGTTTATTAATACTGGCTGACTATATAGGCAAATCATATCCAAATGTTTTGAGATTTGATACGAAGTCCAACTCATTATTTTTGTCGAGCACTTAAAATGCATAGAAAAATTAGGAAAGATAAACCAGATGAGAGATTTTTTAGGAATTTTCGGGAGTTAGTCGATTAATGAACAGCAAGCTAGGGTAGCTGTTAGAAATTTGCGATGGACGGAATTCACCCTGCTGATGAACATGATTGTCTTTTGCTTTATAGTAGTTAGGATTAACATTTTTTTTGTAAAATAAGAATAATGGAAACCACTCCAAAATATGTCGGTTCATTGCTATGTAACTATATATGTGAATATCTATTGAATAATATTCTCAGGTGCATGGCAGTATAAGGTGCAGGAATCTTAGTTTCAAAGTATTTTGTTTTTATCTCGGCTGTACTGCCGTGTTATCTCCCGTGGTACAATAGGCATGGTTTGTGGGGTTCTGTAAGTGGACCCGTGCCGGAGGAAGCCATTGCCATCCATCGAGAACAGAACGTCAGTGTTCCCTCTGGTTTATTTTCGCCTGAATTCATATATCAAATAAAATCAACCCAGAGCTCGGTCTTTTCGTCCTGTGCTCCCAGATAGCCCAATCTGACCTGTCCAAACCATAAACCAATTTACTGAGTATCAGTAAAGTATAACTACTACTTGAATGATAAGTAACCGCTGCGTTTGCTGGTCCCAATACTTTGCTGTGGACCTCTTATTTTTGTTGTAGGAAAAAATTCATCAATTAAATTCTTAACTGAAAACTTGACTGTATATTGGCGACAGAACATCACACTACTGAGATTCATGCCTCAATCGACAACTGTGTTTTCACAATAGTTATTCAAATCAGGGACAAGGAAAGGGGATTATTTTGGAAAATACCTTATTAGGGAATCCCTTATTTTTGGTTTCAAAACTTGGTTCCTGGGGCTAAATGATTAGACAATCTGAAAATGTTTGGCTGTTTAAACAGTCTAATTTCTAAGACAACTATATTATCCACTGCTGGGTGAACCGAAGATGCCTTTAAAAATGAAACTGAAAAATCGACCCAGGTTGAGGTATACAAAATGAAAGAAAAATGAGGTTCCACTTAGAAAAACCTGTAGTCTGAGGGCATAAAGATAAAATGCATACTTATGAATGTTTAAAAAGAAAAAGATGTATGCTATGTAAAACAACCAATGATTGCACCAAAACAAAGATGGATAGTAGCACTAAGTAATAGCAAATAAGCTGGAGGCCTGTAAAGAAAAACTGTGCCTGAAGTTCGTCAGGCTACCCGAAAATACAAAGAAACGTAAGACCGTGTTAAATGTGAAAAGTACTTCAGTCAGGGGATACATCCTCCATCCTCCCAAAATTGTCCAGGAAAATATGGGAAATTAGAATTTCAATGAAGGTTGCACATACCGGTAGTACAAGGGCATTTTAATTAGTTTACTGTTGCCAGTTTATTAGCATATAAGACCAGGGCTTGAAAATGGGGAGAGTGAAACTGGGGACGGAAAATTTATCGATTTTGAAAAAGTAACAAATCAGTGGAATTTGTCTTCCTTCTTTCAATGAAATGCCTGGTGCCAAACCTTCTCAAAATTGTCAAGTGGGTGTACACTGGAAAACTAAAATCCTAGTCCGGCATTCGTTATGTCTGTTTGGCCTCACATATGTTAAATTCAGTGTTCTTGATTAGGGTTAGACGAGAGGGACACAATCTTCACTTCACTGTAACTCCTGTGGGGGTTCCGGGTAAGAATATGCCCCCAGTAGCCCCTGCTGATCATATAAGGTGACGATAGGGGGGGACCCAGCACTGACCAAGTGGTTTTTGGGTGCAATTCCCGGTTGTTTTTGCCATGAAAATGACCCTAGCTGTTGGTAAGGCATAAAGTACCCAACACTCGCTCACTTCACTGTACCTACGGTCTGCACGCTAAACCCTTTAATGATGAATACCCATTATCCGAGATATATTTATAAACGTTTTTTGGACATTCTATAGGAATAAGTACTTTGTAGAAAACAAGAATTTTTTGAAGGGTTGATTTTCAGACTGGCCATTTCAATCATTTATATCAGTTTTCTACTTCCATATATTTGTGGTATGCTATAATAATATTAGAATTAAGTTCCAGAGTAACCATCTGTATGTGTTGCCTACATTAAAAACTAAAATTCTTAGGAAAGATTCCAAGTGTACACATGAACACAAGATACTTTGTCTTTGCACTTTATTTGAGGTAAAATGCTTTAGCTCAGAAAATTTACATTACATTCTGATAGGGTTAATTTTGATTTTGACTCTAACGTATCTAGATTAATCTATTAACTTGGGTGTTCGCAATTATTTTTGATAGGAAATTCCCAACGTTATGATGTCACAAGGGGGATGTTGGAAAACCCAAAGTTCTAACATTATATTTTCTCTCCTGGATTGTTCACAAATGTATTGCTATTTTTCTGGTTTTTCATTTTAGACGTCTTGAGAATACTTAAGTGAAAATACTGAAATGAAAATAGTAATCTGGAAAATTATGTCAGGAGCCCGTTGAGGTACGTACGTTCATGAGAAAAATGCCCATAACCAATATTTGACTCGATAAATGATAAAAACATAAAGTTAGCCTAAGAGATTTTGGGACTAAGTCATTTGATATCATTGTTTTTGTTAATTTTGAAAATACAAACAATTCCAAACAATAGATTTTTCCAATTTTCTTAGGTGTTTGAAATAACTCTTAATGACAAGAATACATGACTGTAGGTCTCATAAAACAGTAGTTGTTGAAACAACCCTATTGATTTACGAAATTAAGCAGGCTTTTACAAGTGACAGTAGCTTTAATTATACTCGCTCAATTTTGATCATTCATGCATCTGAAAAATCCTAAACACATGGGAGGGATGGTCCAAAAGGAAACATGTGGAACCTCTGTTTGGTGGGCCCAGGTTCGATACCTGGGATGTCTGTTGGACGATCTTTCTTTGCTGTTGTTCTCACCCCCATAGATTTAACCCTAGAACTTTGTACAGGTCAAAAATATGAGCTGGTCCTGATATAGCTGAAATATTGCTGAGCTGACCTTAAACTCCAACAATCCATCATCATAAAGACATCATTTTCATTCATTGGAAATTCAGATTGGATATTAAGGTTACGAGGGACAGCTACACTACCTCGAGTTCTCATGTCAATAGATTCAATCACAGTCGATGTTGGTCAATAACCTGGATGTCTTCATCAAGCTGTAACGTTGCTGAAGGGATGCCAAACTCCAACAATCACCATCTAGGTTACTATTTACATCATTTAGGTTTATATTTACCTTGAAATGTGATGGGGCTTACCCGGCTAACCCTAAAGGAACCTTGAAAGGGTACTGAAAGTTAAGACCATATAACCAAAATTTTAGCACGATAACAGGGCTAATGAAGATCATGATCTTTAAGATATAAAACTTATAAAAACGGTATGAAGAGAATCTGTCAAGAAAAACTCTCTCTACCTTCTTTGTGTATGCCACTGGGCCACAGGCTAAACTGTCCAGGCAGACAAGAGTAGAAAGTTCTGAATCATGCCAGTCAAATAGAGTTCAGGGAGAGTCTCCATGCTGTTCAATTGGGGCATCCTGAGAAAGAAAACGCTGAACCAGATTTACCAGTCACTAACCGGGGAAAAGAACAATGAACCACTTGGTCAGTGCTGACCCCCCCCCCATTGTTGCCTTTTACGATCAGCAGGGGCTACTGAGGGCCTTTCCCCCATGGGGATCCGGGGTGGGGGTTTCCTTAGGGAGCCTCCTGGGGAGAATGTGTCCCCAGCAGCCCCTTGCTGTTCGTAGAAGCGACAAATGGGGAGACCAGACTCAATAGCTCATTTGGTAGAGTGCCCGCTCCAAGTTTGGGAGGTCTTGGGATTTATCCCTGGCCAAGTCGCACCAAAAACTTTATCAATGGTAGTGAACACTGCTTGCTTGGCACTCGGTACAAAGTAAGAGCCATGAAACATAACTGGTCAGCCTGGTGTCAGTATAATGTGATGGGGTGGGGTATTGTCTGGGCCTATGACATGATATCTTAGTGTGTCAGTACTATAAAGCAGGCATTGGGTCCCACTACTACAAATAGGCACCTCATCTCATATATTCTGTCACTGCCCATGTGACGTAAAACTAGCTGCAAAGCTTTACCTTGTGCAGTCTGGTAACAGAACCCTGACCGGTTGGCTGGACGTTAAACTAACCCAACAAACAAACAAATACTGAGGGCCTATATTCTTCCCAGGAGCAGAAGCCCCACCCTGGTACCCCCATGGGGTGGGGAAATTTACGTCCCAACAAGACGAGGAAGGAGAGGGGAACTGCCACTCAGAACTCATCTTACGGCGTCCCCCGCTCAGGTTTCTGTAACATATTATGTGTCGGGGAGAAGCCAATAACTACAGAAATATGTTCCAAGATTCTTAACTATGGTTTCCATATGATCAGAGTCTTAACTATGGTCAGTGGCAGTTAAATAATATTGCTACGCCAGTTTTAATGGAATTTTACCATAGGCCCTACTTTGGTTCATAGAATGTATCTGTATATAGTTATTTGAATTTGAAGACATATTTTGACCATTAATTGCTTAAAGGTCGCACCCCTACTTTTGACACATTGATGCATATCTAATGTCACTAAAAACTAATTTTTACCTTAGATATAATAATATCCGTAGGCAAAATTTGTTTTATATGTGATAATTCATATATTTTTAATAACACTTTTTACAACACTGATGTATATACTTTCCTAAGGTTTATCCAGAAATATAAAGGTCGCATCACTTATTTTATGTTGTAAATCGTAGAATTATTTAACAGTCCTCTATTTCAGATCGAGGCCTAATTAAAGTATTTATGGTACCCACCAAAATTGACTACCCCCTTACCGAGCTATAGGCCTGTAGGGAGATGCACCCTGGGGGCGGCCATGGTCCCCCAGTTTAGGCCTGTCGGGGGACAAGCTGAACCCCTCCACCACTGATAAACTACCAAAAACCCACTACCTTTGTGTCAATGCTGCAGGACAACAGTGTCTACAAAGATAACATTATCATTTTATCCCAACAGCCTCAGTAATGAACCCTATGCTACTTTTGGAATTTCTTGATAAACTTGAATAACAAGGAAGTTATAGGCAGGTAAAACTTACCACTGCCCCTTCCCTCTGAGGGACCCCTAAATGGATTGTGTGTACAGTGTCTTATCTGGACTCAGGTGTTGCTGTTGTTTTAGGGGTTTAGGCATCAGGTAAGACACTGGCTGAGTGGGTTGGTTACCACAACAGAGAGGTGGGAACCCTACTCTGACACCCTTATCATGGTCTGTGTACTAAGGCCTTATCTGTTGAGAGGTGTTAGGTAAACATTGACTACTGGGGGCCAAAAAGGGGGATTTGAAAAGATGTACTGGCCTACAACTCCCTGCCTCCCTATAGTGGTCCATTAAAATCTCAAAGGAGATGAAGAATGAGTATGCCGGGAAAAAGGGTGGATAATTGCTCATAAGGCCACGTTCATTAGTGTTCATAGCGGATTATAAACTGTGACCTGATAATGGGAAGTTTAAGAAACAACGTATCTCGATATGCTGACGTATATCTAATCAATCAAGTTATTTGAGACTTCAAGTGCAAAATATAAAAAAACATTTTGAGGTGTTAATTCATGTTATGGGGATAGTTATTATGTGTATAGTGAAATATTATCTGAAATGTTTTATAAAGCCGAGAGAAAGATATGTTAGTTTGCATTCAGCTTCCTCAAACTACCTAAAAGACTGACCGGATTCTTATTCGTGAGTTTAAACTATATCTATAATACCTCAAATATACAACATTTATTAATTAAGGTATAGTAAAAGAACTACATTCTTGTTGGAATGTGTAAAAAAATTTAACAGAACAGTATTGACTGAGGAGTTTTTTTCAAGCTCATGGAAAAGACAGGAAATTTTAGAATTGGTCAGGGAAAACTGGAATTTTGAAAAATGTCAGGGAAAATCATCATTGCATGAATTTAAATCACAAAGTTAAGATCTGTGCATCAGGTCACAAGAATCTGTATCGCAAAAAAAAATGTGTTTTTTATCTTGGCTGGAAGAACATGTACTTGCGTGAAGCCTTTTCTGAAATTAAAAATTTAAAAAAAAGGTAAATTGGGCCCATTGACATGCCATGTTGTGATTTTAAGGTGCGTTGCTGTGATCCAGCAGCATTGCCTTGGCTATAGGAGTAAAATTAAGGTACTGTGTTTCTGAGCTTAAATGGGAGGAAAAGACTTCTAATGATGATTTGAGGCTGTTTAATGAAAGGATTTTCTTATCTTATTAGTCAGGGAAAAATGGAAATTGTCAGGGAAAAGTCAGGGAAATATCAGGGAATTTGTGGCAACCCTATAATTGACACAAAATCACATGCTAGTAATCTAAGTGAAATGTTCTCTAAAGTTCATGTTAAGATTTGATTTTGAATCTTGTACAAAGAAACAAGATATTTCTGTACATTGTGACAGAAAATATTATTCTATCACACTCTGATAAGCCAATAGGCACTAACAGGTGATATTCATTATGTTTTCACATACAATACTCTTTAAAACCAAGAAAAATGCAGCACACAAGAAACACACACACTATATAATGCATTGCTGTGTGAGATGATAACTTTCAGAAAAAAAAACCACTCCCATTTATCACCTCATAGTACAATGTTAGGGACACACCATTATGGTAACCACTCAAACTTTACAATGATAAAATGTTTAACAAAGGATTCACATAAAAACAAAGCTCATTGAAAAAAATGGCTCGCACAAACCCTTCAGTATACATGTCAATGACGATAGAAATGTGGGATGTATTTGACTTCATCTATTGATCGTGATAACCGTTCAGCATATGTATGTAACGTGAAGAATTGTAAAGAACAACCAGACAAATCAAAACAAATGTTTAGTACCAATATTGTTGAACTACACAACCTTCGTCTCTAGCGTTATTGTCAGTCTGTTATAATAAATTATAATAAAGGTCAATATAATCAGTTTTCCTGATATTTTTGAGAAAAAAACCCCGCAAGTTTTGATGAACTGGTTGTTCGACTTAGATATGATTATGTTCAATTGTTTTATTTGTATGTCAGACGGACGATTAACAGGACACAACTGAGACAGATGACAGTGAAATGGGATGTGTATTTGCGACCTGGTCAAGCTGTTTACCAAACGCAAATGTACAATAAAACTGAAAAAAAATCTTATAGTTCTTCATCCTTAAACCACAGCCACCACCCCCCCCCCCCCCCCCCCCCCGCGTCTCCAACCTCTCCTCCACCTTGCCAACCCCTTTCCTCTGAATGCGAGCAGCCCAGGAATCGTTCACGTGTTTCTCACCAGGTGGCTGCATTGTAGCCGTGTCCATTCACCACGCCGGGTGGACTGAAAAGTGAGCGAGGCGCTATTGCAAAATTAATGATCGATACTCATCATTAAAGACCAAAAATTGGGACTCTTATTTGATTGTAAGAAAAACGATGTAATTGATGGATTTGTCACGAGGTTCTTCATTTTTCTTTGAAAAAGTTTATATCCATTTATGATATATTTGTTGAATTTCCACATAGTTGACTTTTATTAACTATCATGCCTGCGTTTTTCCGAAACAGTATTGCAATCATTAACTAGAAAAGAATAATACGTATTTCATATTTCTGTTGCATACAGAAACCAACATTGCAGTATTTATTCGTTAAAGTTGTTTTCTCATAAACCAATCTGTGAAAGGACATGATAGACATCATGTATTTCTCGATATTTATTTTGACAGTACATCATACGTCTGTTTATATTCAGGGTTGCCAGTTTTCAGGGGATTTCAGCAGGGTTCCCACGCAGATCTTAAAAAGTCTTAAATTGATTATTTCAAATTCAAAGCATTGAAAGGGTCTTAAAGTTGACAGTTTTGTAGCTAGAGATCTTAAAAAGTTCTTAAATTGAATTTTTTGAGAAGTTAAGATGGAGTAACCATGGGAATTCTAAATCCCACTTTTAAAAGAGTACACTTACTTGAAAATTAAACCATATGGCATATTCTAAAAAGGCTCTTTACACACGGTCTTACTTTTTTCCGAGTCTTGGTCGTAAAATGGTCTTAACTTGACTTTCAAAAAATCGTGAGACCTGTTTTCAGACTTTTTTTCATAAAAGATAAAAAGCTGCGATTTAATATTTTACTGAAATTACATATATAAACTTGTCTTTGATATCGGAAAAGAGTTAACCTTCTTTTCTCAGTCCGGACTGGCATCCCTGTTTACTGGCCACGATTTTCCGCTCTGGGATCTCTTACAACTTGAAGAAAGTTGGAAAAACTAGGTTTGACAAAATATACTCGTATGTCAAAGTTCCAGACAAGTTTGGAATTCGGCACTTCGAGATTGGAGGGTTGTCCAGTGGGAGTCACGTGAAACTTGCGTGTCACAGGCCTGGGTTCGACTCCCCAAGGTGTCTGTTGGAATAACTATTATGCTATCATGCTCGACAGATTCAGTCAAAGTTCTTTATACAAGTCAAAAATGTGAACTGGTCCTGATATAGCTAAAATACTGCTGAGTGGACCTTAAACTCCAACAATAATCATCATATCCAGAGGTTTTTTTTCTATTTCCGGGGGGAGGGGGAGAGTGGTCATATTGGCTCCCTGACAGCATTTTACATGCAAAGCTAAAGGAGAAAATAATTGTTGGGGTGACTCTTTTTTCCTTTAAATGATAATCAATACCAGTTCACTATTTCAGACATGCAATAGGTCGATGTATTTCTCAGAATTGAAAATGAAAGACATTTTGATTAAATTTCATCATGTTCTGTGCAATTTACTTTCAGTATGGTCATGCCCATAAAGTTATTGATTGAAAATCAGGTTACTCCTAACAAATCACTGACGACATAATTTATATTGATTTTCATCAATTTATAACTAATTAGTATATTCCATAGCTACCACCGGCCCTATGTTTCCGTTTTCTTTTTTCATATGAATGTCCGCACTTCATATGAATGCCCTATATGTTATAAATTTCATTTCATAAGTTTCATAAAGTTAAGTACCATCCAGAAAGTCCATTCTGACCAGACTCAGTAGCTCAGTTGGTAGGGTGCCTGCTTTGAGTGTTGGAGGTCATGGGTTCAAGCCCTGGCGGAGTCACACCAAAGACTTTAAAAATGGTAGTTGTTGCTGCTTGTCTGGCATTCGTTATGAAGTTAGAACCATGAAACGCAAGTGGTTGGCCTGGTGTCAGTATAATGTGACTGGATGGGATATCATGTGGGCCTATGACATGATATCTTGGTGAGGCAGCACTATAAAGAGGGCATTGGGTCCACTGCTACAAATAGGCACTGCCCTTGATATGCCCCTGGCAGTTAATTAGGGTGTAAAGCAACCAATAACCAACCAACCAGCTATAGAATTCTGACTCCTGGCATGTTTTTCTGCATGCTTATAATTATTTCCTTTACTCATTTGTCTTTTTACAACAGTTGAGTTTCCTTCCAAACCATGTTTTCTGCAGAATATTACCGATTGTAATTGATCAGCACTAGGAAATATTGTAGCAAATCTTTTTGATTTTTTCAGAGACAATTTACTCAGTGTCATGGAAATGTCAGAACATTTTTAATACCTCCATTGGTGTAGCTCTAAATACTGTTGTTGAATCTCAGATGAATTAATATTGAAATTATGTGATCGTTAAAAGTCAATGGAAATCAAACACTTTCAATAATCAGTTATAACGTTCATAACATTAAGTATTACCAAGGCAGGGTAACTGCAAAGAATTCCGTGGATATCTACGTGTATTGCATAAAAAGTACCGGTAGCAATCCACCATTGTCATGAACAAGTCCCACAGACAAAAAAAATCTCCCCTTCTTTTTCTTTGTTATAAAAACTAACAACCTTAGCACTTTGACCTTTGGGTTAAGGGCACGATGTTTTAACGTAGTAAAACATAGGAAATGAGGTAGGGGGTAAGTCTTTGAGTAGACCTTAGGGAGAACACCAGGTAAAGGCAATACCTTCAGGCACTCCCCGATTATAAATGGAGTGGAGCATGGAAACGTGACAATAAGCAAATGTCATGTTCGAGGCAGAAAAAAACTGCACTCATTCCAATTAGTGTGGACCCCCAAATATGTGAGTGAAAAAGGCGCGAGAGCGAAGGTAGTATCTAAGTGACCGCGGTTAAGTCTTGATTAGGAATTTCATTGAGTCGGCAGCCTCTCAGCGGGACGTGTGAAACTATTAATGTGTCTGGGGAGAGCCCGCTCTGAGGCTCAGAGCAGCCGGCGCTTCAGTTATTATTGCCACCTGCCGTGTGTTTACGCTAGTTACATCTTCATTGTTGGCGTTCATTTATGGAGCTTTTCCTGTTTCTAATTACACAACTCATCCCCTACTCCTAAAATAGATCATCAATGAGTGGGGCGCACCCACGATTTCTTTCTCAAAAAAGTTTCAAGATCAACATTCCTGAGGATCTTCCAATTTCCGACTGTTGTTTTGTAAACATTGTTAACCCAGAGAAAAGATCCATGTTTCCGGTCAAGTGCTATAAACAAACCATTCTCCTTTGGTATTTTCAAATGATAAACATCTTGCCAAGCCGTGCTAAAAATGGAGAAACTTTTTCTCCTATTCAAAACGCAATTATAGTACGTAAGACTTCGTTATCAGACTTGAATACCAAGGATATTTGTGAAATGAGTTACTTTTGCATATTTCTATGGTTGATCTCTGAATTAAGTTTACAAAATTCGTGCACCGCGGGACATAAATATGAGTAATTTCAGGGAAATTTCCCCCTGCTGAGCGGCCATAAACATATCAAATTTAATAAAGATATGCCATCACTCATGTCTCAACCTAAATTAACTTATCACCTCCCGCCGTTTTACTTTAAGATCAACTAACAACTTGTTCAATTGTGACTTATAAACGGTTTTTTTACGGTAATGAGTAGAGGTGCTCATTCTAGGACCGGAACTTTAATGCTTTATCGCATTAGGGTGTTGCAATCAAGCTAATCCGGTTTTTGACCACTATTACTTTATAGCGAAAGGTCAAGTTTTTTTTCGCGTTTCTAGCCCGAAACCCTCTGCATGAACCAGGTCAGGGTGACTTATGCAGCATTTCAGATCAACCCGGCATCATCATTATTATGATTAAGAAATGCTCATTTGTTACCGATCCTTTTAAATCTAACTATCAAAGGATAGAAATCGCCAAATGGGTATGGGTCTAAGTTCATACATTGTTACGATTGGAGTAATGGGCCAATACCCTTGGTTTGGTTTCTAAGATTGAATAATAAGGTACAATTTAACGAAAATGCTGTACTATTGATATACGTGAGAAACAATGTGGAAAGTGGAACAGGATGTTGAAGAATATTGGTCGTAATGTAAAAAAGGAAAAAAAATCACTTTCTAAGCAGTCAACCGGTTAAACTTTGAAGACGTCTTTATTCCCTGTCGGTAATTCATGCTGTGCAACTACAACCAGCTTGATAGCATGCGGCTCTCTCAATCCAAAGTAATAAACTTTGAATAGGAACTCAAGATCTTGTTCAGTTGTAATTTCCATCGCGTTTATCAGGAATCCTGGTTCAGGGTACTGTTATTATGAAGTTTCCAAACACTGTCACCTTTACTAGGAAAAAAGGGTGCAAACCTTGCCCGTCTGTGGAAGTATGGACAAACTTGGGGGTTTTCCTCTATAATCGTATGTAGTTGAATGCAAACTGGTCAGTCCAAGGTCGCCTTACCAGCCATTACATGCGGCATAAGAGCTCAATAACCACCCACTCTATGGTTACATGGTTTGTCCACTATTCATACAATTCTGACGGCTGATGGTGTATTCTCTTGTCAAGTAATGTAAAACGGCATTTTCTTAAGAGCAAAAATCGGTAATATCAAAATGGTCGTCTCGTTGAATATTGTTGTATTTACCTTTTACAGATATGGAGACGCTGACGACAGAGGAGGGGCCACAAAGAGACCGTTTCATGAACCTTCTCCAAGCTTCCGCGGTAAGCCGATATGTGTATATAGCCATTGATAGTAAAAAAGCTTAAAAATATCAGTTTTCAAGAGCTAAAAAGGGGTTCAAATTAACTGTTATATCCTGAGTCTAAAAAACATCTTATGATATTGCTTTCGTTACCCCCACCCACTTTTGGATTGTCATTTTCTAAAATGGAAAAGGGAACGGGGGTTTGATACCCTGTCTGCAATGCACCCTATTTCCTCATTAACCAATCTGCAGACAAAGTTATTAATACTATAATAGAGTTCCATCCATTGATAACTCTCTGATAGACGCAATGTCTCTTGGGGCCATGCTGTACTTTGTAAGACCTTTAAAGGCCAAGCACGTTTCCATAACGGGATTAATTGACCACAGTCGGCCTAACAAGGTCCTGGCCTCCCGCCTTCCCGCGAGGTTTGAGGTGGAAGTTCATTGTCTCAAAGTAGTAGGCTCATCTCATTCCTAAGTCCCTAAAGAATCATCTATGTAAAATCTGATAAAAAGCAAATAAAGTTTTAAAAATGGTTTATGTTCATTTTCTTTATTTGCCCATTAGCCTTGTTCCTTGTGTACGCACGACATGCATTGGGCGTTGACGTGTAACTGCATATGGTTAAAGAATAATTTGATTGAATAATTCTGCATGTATAATTACATGTAACTATTCAAATCATGAAATACCGAAATACTGAGAAAATAACCCGCATTTATTTTCCTTAGTTTGCCCGTTACTTCAGCCACAATCGTTATTGCTACAGTGTTTTCCTGTAAATACTAAATATTTTCTAGAATTCATTTTAAACTTCCCTGCGTTATCTCTTTACAGAATTTCATACAGGAGGCTGTGCTGAAGGAGCGACTGGACCCCGACACAATGGAAAACATTGGTCTGCTTGATTCAAAACAGAGCTTCCAGTCCAAATATGTCAAGATCAAAACAAAACTATAGTGAGCACAATGTTTTATTTCAACATATATAACGATCTACTCGAAAGGTCTGATTACTATATCATTGATTTTATTGCAAAGTGGTGAAACGAAACTAAATATCCATTTACTGGATCTATAATTTCTGTCAATCTATAATTTAATAATGATCATTTGCCCTCATGGTGTTAGTAATGGCTCTCACCGACAATCAGGTCCCCTTCCCGAGATGCCTTGCCCGATAGTCTCTCATCAACCGCCCTGTATCTTTGCACAGAAAAATCATAATCTATACTTTCGTACCACTTTTACATATTTATAAATGTATATAAATCTCAGGAGTGACTGTGAAACAGGAGGTTTAGCAAGGTAGAGTTGTCTAAATTAAGGATAAGTACAAGTAAACTGTTAACAATAGGAAGTCTGGCCATTTCAAATAAAGATCAGCTGCGCGTTAGTCGCATATCCCAGGGCTGTTGTGAACTATCACGAACCCATGCCACCCGTAGAGCGCTGTCTCGACTCACAGTTTTTACATGGCACTGATATGGGCGACGCGGAAGTGGACTTGTTTAACCCTGTTGACGTTGCCTAACTTGATAAATGTCAAATCTGTGCACTGAATAGAAGGAACTAACAAGGATGTTGATTATCCGCATTATTAACCTTTACCATTTTTTGTCAGCATAGATTAGTCAGAACATAGCATTCCATAAGAGGTATATCACCCGAATCAAAATTATTTTCTAGATGCTGAGATTACTCCATATACTTATATGGTTCCTTTTGATAAATAAAAAGCATGTGTGAATATATCTTTATAAATTCATGCCTTTGATGGTAGAAAACAAGATAAATACCAATTCAGATTAATTCAATTATCATCTTAATGATTTACTTCAACTCTATTTATAGGATAGGAACAATTTCCTTTCGTCTATACATTGCTGCACTCGTTATTGCCCTTGGGTCTAAAGAGCATTTTCATTTGTGTCTTTTCCCTTTCAGCTACAAACAGCAGAAGTTCAATTTGTTACGGGAGGAAAACGAAGGTTACTCTAAGATAATAAGTGAGCTGAACCAGGACCTGCTGGAGTCGGGCAGTCACCAGAACCTACTGGAGAACATCCGGTCACTCATAGGTCAGTGCTTAACTCCCACACACGTAGTGAACAACAGAAAAAAATCAATCATAGAGCAGTGCACTGGTCCCTCTTTATGGCGGCAACTTGTGAATTGAATACATAAAACAAGTCTTTGAGCACTTGTGTGTTAGGTGAATTTAGGATTTTTTTTATTTTTTTTTTTGGGGGGGGGGGGGGGGGTTAACAATAATCTTCAGATTAACACTTCTCTTGCGTGTTCCTATAGGATCGATAAATTCATATCTTTATTATCAATGTCATGCATGCACTAGATTTCGCACCATGGCATTATGGCTCGATTTCAGGGAAGCCGAAAAAAGTTTCAGTTCGATTTACTTTTTATCCAAAGGGAAACTTTCGACAATTTCGGTCACGTTTTTTTTGTTTTTTTTTATTTACGAAACACACTTACTTAATCGTACATTGCACTCCCCTGTGCAATCTCTGAATAAATAAAGCAGCTGTCAGAGTCACTTCAAAATCCATTTGGAGCTGATGGCGATGTGGGAATCATGCAACTGAGCCATCGGGCTGAGTTGAAAGCAAAAGCCACCAAACGCCATTTATTGAGCGATTAATACTGTCAGCCAATTCAGAAAGAAGTACACACGATCTCATAGTTTGGTCAGCCTGCTCGCTCTCTTGTGGGACTCTCTTTCTTAGTTTGTTACTGGGCCTCAAGTCATCTTATCATTGATTTCTGAAAGAAATCGGAAGACATCGAGTGCTTGAATAATGAAATCTACGCCATAGTATGTGGGATTCTTGCAGGGATAAAAATGTTCGCCGAACTTGATACTTTTTCTTTGTTGTTTCTATAAGTGCGCATTACTTACCTTGATGAAGTAATAGGATCTCTCAAGTCAATCTATCCGGAAATATTCCAACCTACCATCTCATTTATTCGACAAAATTTGTTTTTTACAACCTTCTTTCGCTGTTAGATATCTAGAATTTAACATTTAAACATCTTATATTTCAGGATGCTTCAATCTGGATCCTAACCGGGTTCTTGATATCATTCTGGAGGCATTTGAAACCCAAACGGGAGCACATTCTGTCTTTGTCCCCCTGCTGCGGGATTACATGAACGACTACACCCGTCTCTGTCACATCCTCGGCTTTAAGTTCCACTTCTACCAGGTGAGGGACACTACTGACATGTTTGTATCGTTAAGAAATAATAAAGCGGTGAACTGATAGTAAAAGAGTGACAAAAAGTAATATATGTAATACCTTTGGATCATCACCATTTGTCACGAAAAATGAAATGTCATCTCGGCATCATTTTTCAGGAAATATTGACACAAATTCCCGTTTTTGAATAATTAAGCTTTCAAATTGTCCATAAAGTTTTCTCATGTATATTCCTCACATTCTATATGATTTTAAAGTACTAGTACATTTTCTCCTTACAGCAAACCCAGGACAGTCAGACGCCCAAATCCTTGTACCATCTCACCGCCCTGCTCACCTACTTCGGCCTCGTCGACCTGGACAAGTTATACCCTCACGTGAGTTACATTTATAGTATACATAATGCCTTTTATTCCATTAGTGTATGCATAGAATGTATCCTTTATATTTTGAGACGAGCTATCTCTCTGAAAATCGTCAAGGTTATTGTCACATGGAACTACATATCCCCTCCCCCAACATTTCGTTCATTAAGTTTTTCTTATTAAATTACAAAACTATTATTATTAATGATTCAGTGTCGTTGCCTCCCTGTACAGTTTTATGTACCATTATTCTGTATGTCACTTTGACGAGTCTGGAAAACGATACCTTTCACATACTAGAGTTTCACATCGAACATATTCTCGCTTTCTGCCTGTATACAGTCGGTGTGGATTCTGGCTGGTTCCCAGCATTACACGAGTACAACATGTATGCTACAGACGAGTGACGGGAACAGGCCCGCTGTAATGATGGATCGGGGAAGGGGCCCATTATAAAGTGTGGGCGGGAGCTTAGCGTCGCTTTATGTCCCATCGAATAAGTGCCCATCAACCTATCTTGGCTTTCCACACGGCCATGAACGAATTTCAGAAATAAAAAAACACATACAGCGTGGAGGTATATGATAAAATATTACGAGAGTTAGATTATTGGGGCATTTAAGGGATAGATATGTTACCCACGGGACAGAACCTGTTTTGACTTAATTGCATCATCTGCGCTTGACGGTTTTAAAAGATGATTAACCAGTTGAGGCTGATCGGATGCATTATACAGGTACATTATTGGCATCATAGCTCGGCATAAAGTGAATTACAGCAGCGGAATAAGTGGCACGTCTGGTCGGGTCTAACACCCGTTTCTAGTATGACAGTCCGACTGCAGACGCACCATTATCTGTTGGGCAGTTTGGGGGCTGTAAAGTGATTTGCCTGGCTGGGAGGCGATCGATACTTCAACAGGGGCAAATGGAAAGTATTGCACCAATTATCTAACCTGCGAGGTGCCAACAAGCAGGCTAGACGAACAGCACTGCCAAACGGCCCCTGGGCTTGGACAGTCATCCCATGCTGCCAAAGTTTTATTTTAACACTTTTTTTTCTTAAAATTCAAAAAAATGCCGCGGTAATATACAGAATATTGCAGGTAAAAATCCTTTATATTTAACCAATTTGTATGATTTTATTGAGTTGTATATAAAATTATGTATGTGTTTTCGTGTCAGTTTTTGAAAACCTGTGTCCAGGTTCATAATTTTTTTTTGCTTTGGATTCTGTCATCTGTTATGTATAAAAATGATGACTCTGCAATTCATTTGTTGCGATGTTTCACACGTTCACAGGCGCATGGCGAACATTGAATTGAAAACTCCCCACCCTTTGTATGTTTTAAACATACCTTTAGGACTCGAGCACGTGATTACCTTTTAGCGTGGATAATTTCATTCAGCGTGTACGCTATCCTCCATTTTCAAATAAAAAAAAGGGAAAAAAGATGGAAAATATAGAAAATGTTAAAAGAAATTATCAAACTAACACTTGTTAAAAGTGGTTTAACTAAGGGACCTAGGGCTTACATGTTATTCAACGGGAGGAAAGAGGGCAAAGGTCAGCAGTACCCCTCACCGATACGTGAGGGATTAAAACTAGATGGGTGGAGCCTCCGCAGTCGTCACGCTATGGAGAACATGTTAATTCATCATAAGGGTGGTTCTAATGGACGCCGCCGTTAACAGCAATACTGATTTTGATATTGTCTTTTTCTTCGTGCTTGGACATCCATCACTTTGTTAACCATCTTTTTTAGATATGTACTTGTTTTGCATCGCCAGTCATTAAACACCCCCCACCCCCACCACCTCCCCTTACTGTAGCCTAGTCTGGTCAGTCCCACGCTTTCCTCTCTGCCCACCGCCAGGAATAGAGACCTGTGCGAATCATGATGATTGGGTTAGAGCCACTCTGCCTGTGCAAAAAAGGGGAAGAAAAGAAGCAGTAAAAAGAGTGGCAGTGCATATTGAGAGATTTCTGGGTGATGGTGTACCATTTTCTCGCGCCAACGGGGTGCTTAGTCAACCAGCCTCATCGGTTTCTATGGTGATAGCCTCGCTGGGTGAGCGCCGCCCGCCCTGCCTGCCTACATACGGCTTCACCCTGGTGGGGGCGGGGTGCGCTGCATGTCGACAATACCGGGGAGGGGGGGGGGGGGGGGCAACTCACAGCGTGCTCTCAGTGAGCAGTGGGGTTGGGGGAGGGGTCTTTTGGGTCCATTTCCTAGAAAAAGACAATTACTAAACATAAGCGAGTCAGGGATGTAAGTTTTCCGATTTTTGTCTCATTTCCGATTTTGTTTCATTTCAACACCTCTGCTAATAACGTGCAAAATGTTTTGCTGAAATAACGTTTTATGACAGTCAAATTTTGTTCATACTGAATCAGACTTTATCATTAACCCTGACTTGCATCCCTGTCGGGTGTTAAATTGTTGTCTAATCAGGCTCGTCTTTAAGATCAGAAATTAACCATTCTATTTGTGCTATTCTATCATTCTATTTATCTTTTAAAACTAGATGTTTACACTAACCTGTTTGCTATGCGTGGAATTTAAGATGCTAATCAAGTCTTCTGTATGACAATGGACCAAGCCATTGCACCAAGTTCTTGATCAATATAGGGTGGGGTTGAGTTAAAAAGAAAGTGGAAAAACACTTCCCATCGTATTGAGGGAGCTCCCTTGAATTACCAGTTCTTTTGTTTTTTTATATATACTTTTGTAATCCCAGTGTGGGAAATTTTCCTCCAAACGATGGATAAGGCACATGCAATTGTTAGGCGGATAAATAGAAGAAGTAACGTGACAGTTTTAATGATTTCAGTTGTGATGGAATATCGAAGACAAATACCATTGTCACGACAGGGATAGTATCACAAACAATAAACTTATAAACCTAAATTAAGTCTTAATGAACTGTTTGATTTCCCTGGGTTTGGACCTATAGAAGCAATGGGACATCTGGAATTGAAAGAAGAATCGTATCGTCTGCCAATGAAGGGCACTAAAATGCAAAAACAAATTAGAAAAATATCTACTATAAGCATATCAAAAGGTAAAGAATTGATGACAGGCTTGGATCCACTCTGCCACTTCGATGCTCGCTACGGCGAATCATCTTTGCATTGTAGGGACCACTTGGTCCGGCCCCGGTCAGTGGTGCACCACAAGCGAAAAACGCTGCACTATTTTTAGCCCGTGGCGTGGAGTTATTTTATATTGCAAGTGTATAGTATAGGACCTACATAAACATAGCAGAGTCACATCTCATGGGTGTCACTTCTGCCATGGAGGATGATTCACCCCTACCTCTGCCCCTGATAAACGCACAGGCTTATTGTAGTGTACTATCAGTAGATCATTTAAAGAGAATGATACCGGTTTCCAAGGGTGGCTCTATAATTGCATGGAACTCCACTCCTCCTAGAATATGTAAAAGATTGTCTTATTTTATAGGGTCAAATGCTTCCGGCTAAGGAATACATCTAGGCGCTTCTACTGTGCTTATTCCTAAGTAAATTGTCGACAGCTTTAGTGACCTTCATGAACTGTTTTAACCCAGTTCTTTTTTCAAAGTCAAGAATTTAATACGTCTGTATTAGATTTCTTTGCGACGCCTCAAAGATGGGGACAGAAAAAGAGAATTTAAGTGCCAGAGGGCAGACTTCTTTAAGAAGGTCGTGGTTCGTAGGAAAACAACCCACGTTTTTTTCAGGTGGCGAGGTTTTCTCATCACGGTTTAAGTAAAAACAGATTGGAATTAAGTTACCGGTTTCTACGCTACTTAGTACTCTTGGCCATTTTCCGGCCAATTTCCTATGGCCTCAGTTTGGGCACCTTGTAACAAAATCAGAATGAGCAATAACCTAAAATATAATCAAGCCAAAAGATTAAAACTCAAAATCATCGGCTTTTGACGAAGATAAGTTGTAAGTCACTATCACTTAACAATCTGTTATGATGGAGTTTAGTTCAACTTCAGGATCATACGCTCATGCCAATACTCCATCCATATTGATCCCTCCATTCCTTATCATAAACCAGCTAACAAATTGAAACCCCTGCAAACTACTATACGCTAAGTACTACGCTTCTTAGCTCTCGCGCTGTTGACGTTATCTCAGTGAAAACAAAAAGAAAGTTAAGCCGCAGCAGCAGCCGGCAAAGACTGGTTTAATTACCCAGTCGGGTGAGATTGATGGTTCACCGAGGGCCCCCACTCGGCCGGGCAAGGTAGCGGATCCAACTGGATCCCGTGAAAGCGGTCACCATCTGGCTGAGACGGTCGACTCGATCAGGGCCCTAATGGGGGCGCCGTCTCCGGGCCGATTGAGCAATCTCTGTATAGGACTAATGGCAGTTCATTAGGACGGCCAAAGAGGAGTGGCGGAGCGTAGCTCCTTTGAGCTGAATATATATTCATTATTCTTCCAACGTGGAGTAGATTCAAGCGGCTTTGATCTTGAGTTCAGAAAACGGTGCTCCTGTTGCGCAGTAGCGGTGTGATCGTTTTCTTGGAGTCAGTAGTTATCCTTCAAATCGTGGTAAAATTATATTGTGTCCTCTCATTCCGAACCATGTAAACATGCTGCATGTACAGAGTATACATCATGTAAGATTGCTGAGATACATCTAATTATCTCTCATCATCTAAAACTATAGGAAGCTGGGTCAAATTCTTTTGAGAGAAAAGAAAAAGACCGACTTTCAGTTAATTGGGCAACATATTGCACAGACAACCATCAGATGAGTTAGTGTTTCGGAAGGAAATCCCAATGCAGTGTCCTTTGGTGCCATGGCGGTAGATCCATACGAAAGATATTTTTTATTCAACATCATTGGTCCGGAATATTTAGCATTCACATGGACAATTATGAAATCAGATCATCTGTTTTTGTTTGGGATATAATTAAATTAGTCTAAAAAAGAAATGTTTCCATCAGGAAAAATCAGTATTCCTGATCAGACAACTGAAAAACAACGAGATTACACTAACAATCTGATTTTTGACAAGTCCTCTATTTCAATGGATGAAATATCAGTCAGCTGCCAAAATTAACGCCCCTTCATTTTTGTGGTCTCCAATTGACAGAAGTGTTATTTTTTGACATTTTGATTAATTAACTTTTAAGTTGCACTGTTCAATACCTCTGCTCGTCTTTGTTGAGATTGCCAAGACTGCCAAGTGTCAAAAATAGCTTGACCCCGGTCTGTTCATTTGTATTGCCTTCACATCCTGAAGTTGAAAATAGTTTGGTGTGTCTTCCGTTCACTTTGCTATATGCTTGGTTTTGAGCAAGTTGAAAGTGTGGCGGGGATAGATGTGTTTGAGATGGGGATTGGGGTAGCTGTAGGGGGTAAGGTGAACGCGACAGGTCTGAGTAGTCCTATGCTGAGTTAAACGTGTCTTCTAGTTAAAATTTGACGCCCCACTCGCAAACTCTAAACGCGCGGAGATCTTGACGCGGCGCGGAGAATTTGTCGGCGGGTTTTAAAAGCGGGCCTGGCGCGTGAGAAATGGGCGACGTGTCAGAGTGTAAACGTGGCCAGGTGAGTGAAATCAGACCGCCAATCGCCGGGCCCCGCCACCCCCCGCCCTGCCCGTCCCAGCCCGGTAATGGTGGGATCAGGGCCCCGCCGTCCGCGCCCCTCGCCCGCGCCCCGCGCCCACCGCGCCTTATGGGCGGGGCTGGGGCGGCGCGGCGCCGGCCGGGGGCGGCTTAGAAATAAATTGGAATGGCCCGCGGCAATGAGGACGGGCGCGGGACGGGGCGGCGGCCACTTACTTGGTGCCGCGGCCAAGATGGATCCAGTTGTGATGTAATGGCGAGAGGTGAGCGCTTACCGCTAGGTAGGCTGCCCCCTTACAAAGGCCACGTGCTTTTTGGGGGAGACTGAGAAGTAGAAGGCCAGGAGAAAGGGTTTGATGGCAGAAAAGACCCGTATGTAATGAGAAACGAATTAATGGACCTATAACTATGGGTCTTCACTGAGAAACTCGTTATATTTTGTGTTTCATTATGATAGTAGATATCATGTGGGAGTAACGGGGAAATGCCTGATAACTGTGGGTCATGCGAGGGTCACGTTCGTATACTTGATATTTAGGTAATTTATGACAAGGATCTAATAGGAGTAAGAATATTCAGGTGATCTGAAGGGCTTTTTCGAAGGGCCCTGACACCTGGGACCATCAGGAAATAAGAACTCTTGCATTAGCCTGGAATTTTCGAGAATCATTACTTGCCTTGTGGAAACTACTATTCCAAAACAAGAAAACACAAGTTTAAATAAGAAAACACTTACCAAAGACAGTATTTTTGTATGCTTCCATCAACGTAGTTGGTTTCTGAGTGATTTCATCCTTTTAACATAATCTGACACCAAAGAAGGCTAATCAGTCAACAGGTAACCTGGTCAACTTCTTGTATTTTGTAACCCGAACCCCCATTAATTGGTTAGTGGTCAGATTTTGCCAGAGAATTATTGCAAGTCCCTCCATGTGATTTTCCCCTGCCCCCAACAACCCCTCTCCCTCTTACTCCTACCCAGACGTCGTCTTCCACGTCACCTTTACTTAACCCGCCTCACTACTCCTATTGGTCCCCTTTCCCTCTTCATCCCTGGCTAGGCCCTCTCTCCCTCTCCCATCTCACATGCCCTTTTTCCAATGACCCTCCAAATCAGGCCTCCTCTGTCACTTCTGTCACTTCACCTTTCCCCTTACCTCTCTCCAACTACTCTCCCACTCGGGCCTCCCCTATCACTTCACCTATACCATTGATTTCTCTCCAATGACCTCTTCATACTCAGGCCTTTTCTCTCACTTCATCTTTCCCCCTTACCTCTCTCCAGTGACTCCCACTCAGGCCTCCGCTCTCATCACTTCACCTTTCTCCCTTACCTCTCTCCAACTACTCCCCCACTCAGGCCTCCTCTCTCCAACTACTCCCCCACTCAGGCCTCCTTTCTCCAACTACTCCCCCACTCAGGCCTCCTCTCTCCAACTGCTCCCCCACTCAGGCCTCCTCTCTCCAACTGCTCCCCCACTCAGGCCTCCTCTCTCCAACTGCTCCCCCACTCAGGCCTCCTCTCTCCAACTGCTCCCCCACTCAGGCCTCCTCTCTCCAACTGCTCCCCCACTCAGGCCTCTTCTCTCCAACTGCTCCCCCACTCAGGCCTCTTCTCTCCAACTGCTCCCCCACTCAGGCCTCCTTTCTCCAACTGCTCCCCCACTCAGGCCTCCTCTCTCCAACTACTCCCCCACTCAGGCCTCCTCTCTCCAACTGCTCCCCCACTCAGGCCTCCTCTCTCCAACTACTCCCCCACTCAGGCCTCCTCTCTCACTTCACCTTCCCTCTTACCTCTCTCTAACTACTCTCCCACTCAGGCCTCCTCTCAGTTCACCTTTACCATTTCCAATGACTCGTCTACTCAGGCCTCCTCTCTCACTTCACCTTTACTGTTGTCATCTCTCAAACTGCTCTCCCACACAGCCACAGGCCACCTATCCCGCGTTAACGGTGCTCTCTTCGTTACCCATCTTCTAGCAATGCCCCCTCTCTACTGTAATCCTCACCAATTTTCCTCTCCCATTTCAGTCCTACCAAAACCCCTCTTCATATTTTCCCAAGGCCTTACTCCAATTCTTACTCCAATTCTTACTCCAATTCTTACTCCAATCATACATGTGCGAAACTTTGGCAGCGTCTATTTACCCTACTAACCTTCCTTCTAATCTCCGTCAAACGGTGCTTTGCTGTGCGTGGCACTGTATATGTGATCATGCCCTCCAGTAAATACATCATCAAGCTGGAATACCAGTAGCAACCTGTCATGGTTCTCAGCCGTAGTAGATCTCAAGACTAGCTCATGAGCATAGTGAAGTAGTTCCTTGATCCAACCGAAGTATAGTTTACAGGTTTACAACGTTAACCTCAAACAGCCATCTATATAATACTAAGTCCAATGACCTTTTTTTTTTTTTCTTTCTTTTTCTTTTTCTTTTTCTTTCTTTCTTTTTTTTTTTTTTTTGGGGGGGGGGGGGGGGGGGGCTGGTCTTTGTGCCTTCAATAATTTGCCGACCAGTTACATGACTGTGAAAAGTGTATCTTTTCTTCCTGCTGGTATCTGCAGGTACAATGATGGTCAAACGTATGTTTTCCAAATGGGAACCTTCTCAGAAGCTCAGTTCTAGTTCCCTCACCTTTAAGACCGACAATGGCTCCTCCTAACAGTCCCAAGAAACGTCAGTCGCGGCGAGACATCTACCAAAATAGAGCGACATGGTGACGGAGAGGTTTATCTGGGGTGTAATTGACATTTACTTCCTACCTGTTGCGGCCAGAGGCCGGTGTTGCCTTCACCGGTCCAGTAATCTGGTTTCGCACTGACCCAACAGACATCTCCTCTCCGTTGGCCATGTCACTGTCCGCTCGCTGCGAGCAGCAATTACTGTAAATAGCCCTTTGGGCGTTTTCCCCATAAATGATTGTTATTAATAATTGCAGATAATGTTTTTGATAAGGGAAACATCCTATTTTCTGTAGGAGTAATAGCTCGCCTCGTCCACTCAAAAATTGTAGATGATTTTCAAATACACTTGTGAATATGGTAAAGCCGGATGGGTCATTGTGTAGAATAAAAATGAGATAGTATAAAAATTGATGAGATATACTTAAGTCATAAAAAGGTCGTTAATAGATGAATATATTGAAACACAGGAAGTAGTCATAAAAAGGTCGTTAATAGATGATGATACACAGGAAGCCCAGAAGTAAAATGAAAAGGAGGTCGACTGATCCTAAGAAACGAAATGGATTATACCTTCAATTTCCTTGAAACGTATTAAGGGAAGATGGGACACAGTTGGAAAGTGTTGCACAGAGAAAGACTGCTATACTTGCTCTAGCAGGAAACAATTTATGGTAGTTAGTCTACTTAATTTCTTGGAATCTTACTATCTTTACGTGTGATTACGTACCCGGTACTAATGATTTGTAGGTCGTCTTGGATTAAAAAAGTAGTTTTTATGTAGGGCTATGAATGTGGGGCCCCGTGTCGCCCCGTGTCGCTTGTCGGATTTAAGGAATATCTTTGTCCCCTGTCACTATATTTCAATTTTTTCATGTCCATTTTAACAACCCCATGTCAAATTATAGAAATGGCTCCTGTCATATAACGTCACTTATTCTTCTCTCGACGAGACTAGGCTCCAAAACGCATGTCTGATTTAAGAAAGCACCATGACACTCTGTGTATTTTATTGGTTCGTCCCCATGTCTTTCTCCACAAATAGAGCTAACCATATTAGTGCGGTGGTCCTTTGGCTGCTGGGTGAGGAGGCAGTAAGCTCCCAATAATCGAGGACGGCCATGTCTCTGGTGTCACCATCGATGTGTCTGACAGGTGCATTGAGCCGCTCCTGACAGTTTCACTTTTGTGTGAGCTGCTCGGAGCAGCTGGTGGCCCGCCCCGCTTTGACCACGCGGCGGAAAGGACACTGACCTGGCCAGAGGGTCAGTGGCTGACCATTCACCACAGTCCTGCCCAATGTATATGAAGCCTGTCACCTAGGTTTGTGTGACGCCGACCCGACGTGACCCTAGGTATCCGCCCCGGTGGCCGGGGGTCCGTCAGGGTCCTTGTGCTAAAGCCCAGTCGTCCTAGTGATAGACTTGTCACCTGCGCTGGAGTGTCGACTGAAGGGAGTGTCTAGGAGATGGTGCAGTCGGTTAGGTCAAATAGCACAGCAACATGGCTCTAACTGCCATTCTATTTTTCTTCAGCCAGAATGATTTTGAAGTTGCTTTGATAGGTCATAATAATGTTTATATGGTAAGATGTTTAGATGTTAATAAACAAACAAGCTTCACCATCCGCAGTTTTACCCGGACTTCCTGAACAAACCATCGATATTGTAGCAGATCATTTCTATGGTAGAAACAGTTTCTGAAGCCTTCGCCATTGTTTCATCACCTTTCAATAGTAACTGGATATCCTAAGTGTTTATCTATCACCCACCATTCACCTGCCTGCCCGCGCGCCACTCTGTTCCTGTGTTTGAGTTCCGCCTCTCCAGTTTACTTCCTAGTGATTATGGGAAGGAAATAGAGGTGCAAGGTTTCCTACGTTGACTCAGTCCCAGCTTCGATGTAATGTAACACGTACAGATCTGTTTCCTTGTTGGGATAATTATATTGTTGTGCCGAGGCTGGGTTGCAAATATCTATAAAGTTGTGTAGTCTATGACTTTTTGTGATAGAAGCAAATGAGTCAGAAGGTAACTCTATATATGGTGATTTCTGTGTACAATACATCGATATATCACACAGGGAAATATACTAGTCTTGAGTTTGAAAATGTGTCGTCAGATATAATTTAACATTCGTTTTTAAATCATTTTATGTTTGGAAGGGCTTCGGTTCTGAAAGATATTTTTGTTTGAAAGCCAAAATGCGGTTTGAGTCAAACTATTAAGAACAAGAAGACCACATTCATGAAGTTTATGATAGGATGTGAAAACCGCATCTCCTACTTTTTCCTATTTGATAACTTACTATTCGGTTTCAATTGTTTAGTTATACTGGGGTAGTTTCCATCTGGAATAAGCCCTAACTGTATATATATTCCATAAGGTCTAGCGTCCGACTCACGGAAACAAGAGGGGAATCTAGGCTGTGATGGTACATGATAAATGAAAAAGTTAAGATTATTACCATATTCTCAGAACAAAAATAACCTTATGCACCATTATAAGGGAAGCCGCCATTGTGGTGAATATATATGACTTTGAGGGGCCCCTACGCCGAGAGCGGAGATAACTACGTGTCACACCTCCCTGTCCATTGTTAATCAGTTTCCTGTGGCAGGGTGTAGACGTGGACAGAAGTGTGTAACCCACCTCAGATCCCAATCCGCACTGCTCGCCCAGATTAGCCTATCTCGGGCCTACTCCTAATTATGGCCAGGATGATGGATAGGCTTCTCCTGTCACCAAAGCATATCAAGACAATTTAGCGAGTCTAAGCCATAATGACTTGGAATGAAACGTCCTATGTGGCCCTCAGTGGGGGCGGGTGAGAAAGACATGGCTGATTTACGTAACTTAATCGCCGAGGATGTAGTTCTTTTTGTTTTTTTATTTCATATTATAATCGATTTTTTTGTGGTCCGCTTTGGACAAAAAGAAATGATTTCAGGTTTGCTTACCGATGTTTCCGTCTGTGACATATCACGATCTGACTTAATCATGCCCACAAATAAAGGTAACTACGACGGCCTTTTCGCCGCTGTTTTGGTGGTTATATTGTTAACGTTCACGACAATCAAAGAACAAGTCATTACAAAAGTGGAGATGGTTAATAAAACTAACCAGCATCAAAGCGAATGTCAGGCCTTTCATTTAAGTGGCCTTCTTATTTGGACCCAGAATTTTTTAAAGAGTGTAAATAAACAAGTTTTTAAAGGTCAGTGGAGAAAGTACCGGTAGAGGGGGGTCCCAACCATGGCTGCTTCCTACTCGCCGGCTAGCTACCCAAGTGGCCTACTAATTACATAGGGCTCGGAGATCAATGCTCAGTCAGAGGCAAAGACAGGATTTTAATTCCGTTCGAGGAAGAATCACCTGGTGTGTTCTCTAGGGACCTGTCTCGATTCGAACATATGGCAGGAGATCATGCTCCTCTCTTTTTACATAGCACTGGTTTTTATGTCGTTTGTCCCTCAATATTCCTTTGTGTGTATACGTGGATTAATGTCAGAGCATGCTGCTCTTTCCGATATGAAATTTGCCTCGGTAAACTAGGAAGTCTAGGTCTGTTGACATCGCTGTTTTTAAATACTGAGCCCGTCTCCCAAACAAAAGAGAAAATAAGGGGAGAAAAACCAGCACGAACAGAAGACAACAAGAAGGACTTCGGTCTACGTTTGGGCTGTTGATGTGCCAGGGAATTAATCCCACTGAAATCCAATATTGACCCTGGACATGGACAGAGCGTGCCATCGATACCGTGTTGGAAACATACAACCCTCGGGTTGACCAGAAAGTACCAACCCTGATCATCTGGGGAATGTGTATGGGCAGCCTAACTCTAGGATGGGCTTACTTATGCTAATTTAGATTTCCATAGTTCAGATACCATTAACTTGAAAATATGGGTGTGTTTGGGTATATATCTATTCATAAATATGAGCTAAAAAAAATTTAAAAGCCCTCAGACACAAAAACACATATATACATACATTTCATATAAAATATTTTATTACACATTTCCTCACATACAGTTCAGATCGATTAGTCACTTGAATGATATAGTGTTTCTCTAAAAACAAAACCGGCAACTCTCTTCAATTACCATTAGATGAGACCAAGTACACGACAGCGGGAGGTGGCTAGGGGAGTAGGTCCATACACCCCTACACGGTTATATAGTACCGGGGTAAGATACTAAACCATCGTTCATACACTGCAGAAAATCAGCCCCTTTCAACTGCACAGACAGACTTCTGCCTGAGTTTGTGATCGCACACTTGTCCGTTGGCGGACTTGCAACTAAACACACACATAATTTTAAAAAATCACACATAAATTGATTAACATTGACTGTATGGTCCATACCAAACTTACTTCTACAGGTCTATTCAGAGAGGTGGTACGTGGCTAAAGTTCATCTCATCTTATCTTGGCTGAAAAAATAGACTTGAAAGTTAGAGCAGCAGTTGGGGCTGTAATTCGACGATCGACAGGGAAATGCCATGCTTTGTGTTTGCTTTTCTGATTTGTTTTAATGTATTGTCTCTAAATGCCAGATGATAATTGGTCTTGCTACATCAGAGTGCGTGACATCTTATGTTGGCCTCGTCAGGAATAGGTTATACAGATTTATCTCTTTTAAGACACCATCGTCAGTAAGACTAGAGAACTTTTCGGATTTTTATGCCTGTATTTGGAATTTGACATTTCGTGGTTTTAATCAAACAGTAAGTTAACTCGGTCTGGTAATAGAGAAGTCCATACCCAATTCTGAACTATCTCGTTTAAAATTGCGTTTTATCTCCTCTCAACACCATGGTTATTGGGTATAGAGTTTCTTGCCCGTTGAATATTGCCAATTACAAAGGATGTATAGCTTAAAACCACACGCCGTTATTTTTCTCTTCGTTTGATATAGTTTACGTATTCCTTGGCATAATTTAATATAAAAGGTTGCGATTTGATATTAAAAAACACATTAGGAAACGCATTGAATGGAAATAAAATAGGGTGAGTAATGTGATAATTTCCATTTTTTGGGCCAATTAGAAAGTTAGTATCACACCCGCGAAAGACAGTAATACTACACATTTTTCTAAGGCTACCACTCAATCATATTACATTCTCTTGTCAGGCCTAATGGTGCAAATGAAGTTGTCAGCCCAAAAAAGGGTAAAACTCTTGGGTTCTAGCTTTAGTGGGCCCTTATACACATCTTCTGGATTATTCAACGTCCACTGAAAATATTAAAGAGATCAGTCATTCAATGAGGGCTTAATTTAAATCATCCTCACTTTTCCCACTTAGTTTTTTCCCCTTTGCTACAAGTGTAGGGTGTAATGGCAATTGGTATGGAAGCAGGGGAAGTGTTTTAGGTGTCATGTCTGTGGGGGACTGCTTTAAGCTGCGGCTTACCCAAACGTAAGATATATAGCTTCAGAGCCTGGGGGAGTGGGCGGGGGCCCGAACGACCGTTTCCTACATTCCCCAACCACCGGCAACCCGCGCATGCAAATGCTGACCATTCTTCACGGGGCCTGATTTAGCCGCCAGTCTACCAGCCGGCAAGTGGTAATGATCCTAATGCATGCCAGCGCCGAGCCAGCGCCGAGCCAGCCCCCACCACGCCGCCTTGAGTGATCGTGGCCAAATCAAAGTTATCAAGGAACTCTTTATGATCAGTTGAGTGCTGCATGATCTACGGCCACCAGGCCCGCCGGCATTTTGGTACGTACCACAGTCGAGAAGCCCCGCGTTAGAAACCGGTACAGTTTGTCACCATCGCTGTTCCTTTTGATAATTCACCCTAAAGACGGAGTAAAATTTCAAAAGATGGCTTTCTATAGGAACGATATATGTGCTCTCTCCTTGAGGAAAATGTATCAAACAGAAATAGAGGCTTAAGGAGACTTTAAGTAGGGATTTCTTGGTGGAATTGGGAGTCAGGGCGCGGAGCTGTAGTCGCCGCCTTCTTGGTAATTGCAATTAAAGCTTCCATCCAGATTGGGCTTACACAGGCCTTGGGTCCTTTGGGGTGTGAACGTGGAGTTGGCCAACTTCAATTGACGATGTCTTACCTTTTTGTGTGTGACAGAAGTTCAGCAAGTTTGAGTCATAAACGTGAACCAAACATTGCAAACACGTGTATTATTTGTATTTTACATATGATAACTCTATGTGTTTTTACGCTATTGCATTCACCGCAACCGGATTAACTTTTTACAAGCATTTTTTTGTACGCAAGATTCACCTGTGTTTTCACTTTTCATACCAAACCGTAGCAGTATACAAGCAGTCGTAAATTCAAAGCACATACACAGACCTCAAAATGGAAACTTGATTCAGACAAGGTATCACAAATGTCTCTTGATATAATTTGTGTAATGTAGTAATCTAGCGGCTCCAATGCTCGAAAATAATATCCCGAAGGCTTGTGCAACATCTTCATTCCAAATACTTCGCGGCATCCAACTTGGGCCTGATGAGTTTGTTTCAGCCCCGACTATGCTCTAGCAGTTAGATCCATCATAGCATTTTTCATTTGTACATAGTGAATTCATTAATCAGCCAACGAAATCGTGTCTCCTAAACCTGTCCTGTTGTGAAAATCTATCAAGTGAACCAGTTGGTTTCCCCCCATTTTACCCAGCATAGTGAATCAGTACGACTAAAATGATCGTCACGTGACGTCATTAGACTACTAGTCCTACTACTTTGTGCTAGTCATAGCAGCATCTTACAAAGCCTACTAGTTTCCAGGTACAAAATCGCGTTACTAGTGCACAAACTAGTGACCATGCGGCCTCTGATGTGACCTCTGAAATGTTTATGGCATAGCGACTCCCGCAAACCGCTTTGGCCAGGGGCTTAGCATGCCTAGAATAATACACTAACTGGCCACCATAAATTTACATATTTCATGGCCCTTTTTAAGCGGCCACGTACCTAATCCTTCAAAATAAACCAGAGGGAAGAGTGCACGGCGCGCGTGCTGCACCTGTCAGACCAATTACTCTGTTTACAAATAATTGGGCGAGCCCTGCGCGGATCCGGGACATGCAAGCTACCTATTAAAACTGCCCGCAGGGTGTGTAGCAGTTCCGCAGACTACAACACGCCCTTTTCACGTTCACCCAAGCCACCTACGAGCAGCTCTTCCTGGGGCTTGACTCTACCGAGTTGCTCCCTGCGGTTAGTGATACGGCCCTTCGGTAAAGGGCACAGCAATATAACCAGAAAATTTACAAAAATAGATACTTTTACCTAACCTGGTCCCTACTCGGTCCTCCTAGCTTCCTGCTTTCGGCAAACCTAAAGTGACTTTCAGATAAGGTTATAAATGCCCGCGTACTTGCGTCCGCCTGATCTTTATTAAACTCAACACGACAGCTACCAAACTAGACTTTTCATTTCCGCGGTTTGGTTCCTCAACATGACATGCGTCAATTCGGATATGCACATTGTCTGTTTACTCTAGAACCACTGTATAGAACGTCGGCAAAAACCGTTGTTTTCTTTGAAAACAATTAGAGATATGAAGTTTATTTCACAACTCGCCGTTTTCAATATTGTTATTGAAGATGTACAATCCCCTTGGCTCCATACTGCCCAGACACATTGCTGTGTTCATTCATCATCTCCCAACGTACACATCCTGCCCCGGGTACTCCCAACAGTTGAGGACCTTACAATGAATTGTATTTATACCACCCACTGGTCCCAGCACTATTACCATCGTCGGCTAGTTCCGGTTCCGGCGGTAGTGCTCAGGTGTTGGAGACGGCGGGCCGACAGCGGCAGCGGAGCAGCTTCTGGAATGAGCGCTGGAAGTCCGGGTTAAAGACGTGGTAGATGATGGGGTTGACCATGGAGCCGCTGTAGGCCAGCCACTCAAAGGCCACCATGACGTGTGGGGAGATGTAGGGCCGGCACACCATGCAGGTGGCGTTGACCACGTACGTAGCAAAGAAGGGCAGGTAGAAGACGACGAACATGGCGAACATGATACCCAGTACCTGCACAGCACGTCTACCCTTATCCAAGTTTTGGCGCTTTGACGAGCTGTTGCTGTTGTCGCCACGCCTGAACTTAAAGGTGCGCACCTTGGTCTTGCGCGACCCCTCCCGCAGGTGGTGGTTCTCCCCGACGCCGTCCATCTCCTGTAGGTGGATGTCGGTGCACGTTGAGGAAGGCGTGAGGCCGCGCTCGTAGGTTGTCTCCACGCACAGGTACATATCACTACGCTCGTAACCCAGGGGGGCCAGGTCCTTACGACTGTTACTGCCCACCACTCCACCTCCTCCAGTCCCTCCTCCTCCTACCCCGCCCCCTCCTCCTCCAGCGCCGTTATTCCCGTACTCCTTATGAGGGAGCAGAGGACTCCGTCCTCCCAGCCCTGAGGAGTGGTGGTGCAAAGCTTCCCGCTCAGTCCCCCGCCCCACCTCACCATTACCAAACGACCCCTGCGTGGACTTGGACAAGCGCTTGAAGTTGTAGGCCGACTCCTCCCGTAGCGACAACGTACTGGAGGCTGAGTTGGTGACGGCCAGCTTCCTCTGGGCCTTGCGCTGCTCGTGAAGGGCACGCACGGTGAGAATATACATGATGGTCATGATGAGTAGCGGCAGGTAGAAGGAGGTGATGGTGGCCGACAACACGAAGGTGGTTGTCTCTGGCCCACACCCCTTGTAGTACACATTCTTCTGAGTGTCAAACATACTGAAGAGAAACAGCGGGCCTGCTATGCAGAAGGAGATGATCCAGACCAGCACGATCTTAAAGATGGTGTGCTTGGTCTTCTTGGCGTGGCCATACTTGAGCGGGTACTTGAGCGACATGTAGCGGTCGATGGAGATCATACACAGGTGGATGATGGTGGAGGAGGTGAAGAGGACGTCCAGGGAGTACCAGGCCACGCACATCAGTTTGGGCACGGGCAGGTCTTCTGCAAAAGAAAAAAAATTACAGTGTTAATAAATTGCTCTATTTAGCCTAATTAACAACAGGTAACGATAAGTCAATTGCCCCCACAAAATGCAGAGAGTAATGGTGAGAATTCGTATCCTATATGTCAGAGGATCCCTGTATTCTGACAAGGATTTTACTATTCGGCCATACTGAATAGATGACATAGATAACATATAAACAACTGAATCTAAAATCTTTCTACAGCTGTTTCGATTAAATTAACAGAAATCATGGCCCCTGCATGATCAAACGCGTAAGATAAAAGACCCATCAACTGTGTTGAAGATCAAAGTGCCGTATGTATGTAGAGTCTGTGAAGGTTTGTCTGTCTAAAATGTTGAGCTAATACCCCATCATCTACGATCGTTACAACTATCCACGTCACCAACTTCTACGGCTGGAGTATTATGTTCTTGCTGGCTTACTTGTACACCTATAAGCGTTAGATAATTGATCATTTACCTAAATACACAACAAAGCTATATCATTCACGACTGCAAATAATGAGTTACAGATGTACAAATTTGAATTCATCTCTCCTTAAATAAATCACCAAGCATACATGTATCGCAGAAAACACCAGTCCGCTGCCCCGTTCCAACCGCCCACCTCATCTCCATGTCTCATATACCCCATATTTCCGTAGCAGACTTGGTGGCCGTTGTCGGCTCACGTCGTTCAGATCATGTACAAAGCCGCTTACCGCCTCCCCCTCCTTACCCTAATCCTCCCACCGTTTTATCCAACCCACACCGAGCCTCCTATACCACCCACATACCCACCCATCCCGGCCCTTTCATGTGGGCCCACTGTCGCTGTTATCCCACTGTCAGAAACAATGCGAGCAGCTCATGTGGACAATGACGAGCAGCTCACGTTTAGGGAGCGGCGCAGACCGGAGTGACAAGAGCGAGTTGGTCTGAGTTCAGGTTTCCAGACAGCCCGGCTTGTGGGTACTGGGTTGACGGGGGTGGGCAGTGAACTGTGAGCTGACAATGGAGGGCCATCAGGGGAGACATGTTGACGTTTTAAACGTTTGGCTGCTTTTCAAACTGATCAAAATAGTTCTCCTAAAGACCAACCGCACAATTGACAATTTTACCTAAAGAAAAAGGTGAGGTATAAGAAATAAAATCAACGTAAAAGATTGCTATCAATAAAATTGATAGCAATCAATAAAATTGGCTTCATTTGGGTTGTCAGATTTAAGGTGATTGAAGGTTGGGGGTCACTTAAGTCACAGGACTTGTTTCAATGATAAGTGACAAGCCCCGCCGACAGGTCAGGTGCCCTTGGGACTGAGCCCGACAAACTGAGACGGGCTGACAGGGGCGACATGTCTTTGAAGTCAGTACCTAAGGAAACCTTACTCAGAGAATCATGACCAGAGCTCATAAATAAATGACCGCCCAGACTCTACATGTTCTAATTAGGCAATGCCCATTCCAAGTTTCTTATTGCTTGGATACTGGATCCCGTCCAAGCTGTAGCCTTGAGCAAAAGCCACCATAAAAGTAACCTCGCAATTGAAACCGTATCCTCGGGACCCGGCTAACATAAAACACGAGTGGGCGAGACGAAAAAAGAACCACCAAATCGATAAATAAAAAGATGTACGTTAACACCTTGGAGTTGATACTCTTTGATGTAGGTGTTTTTACGTTGTTTTTATGATTTGATAGAAAAGTGGGTTATCACTCAAACTATATCGGTGCGCCTTGATTCGGTCGGGCGGGCCAGCGCCAGGCCTGGCCAGGTGGGCGGCGGGTGGTGGTGGGGCGTGGAGGATCCGCACCGTCCAGATCAACAGTTAATCAATGCTGGAGGGGGGCTCGCACTGCGGCTAAAACCCCGCCCGCCAATACCGACGGCCGCCATCGATCCGTACCGGGTATTTATAGAGCTCGGACGCGGCTTTGTTGGCCGACTGGCCGCTAGGGGTCTACCCGATACATAACTCAGCCCGGCTTTAGCATTATGACGGGGAACAGAGGGCTCCCACTTGGGGCTTGTGGCATGCGCACATGGGAAAGGGGGAAGGATCCAAAGGACGCACTGTAGAGGTACCCGAGAAAAAGATATATTCGACAAATATCGATCCTGTTATTGATATTTATATATTTTATGCTATTGATATACTTCTATGGAAAAGAGAATAGACATCTACTTGAACAAAATTCGAACTATACGTATTGAAACTTCAGTATCTGTGCAGCCCGAAATTCTAACTACAAGTACTGAAATTGCAGTCTGAAAATTAAACAAAAAATCATGAATTTTTAGAATGGCGCCTATTTATACAAAAGTATAACTACAAGAACTGAAACTTAAGTAGTATTGCGGTCTGAAACTTCGGTATTTAATACTGCTTTTTAGGAATCAAATATACCGCAGTCCAGATACGGGGGCACTGCGTGGACCTGAATGGGAATTAACACTAGCTGCCCAGGGTTTCTTGTGGCGTATAAGTAGACATTCGAATACTTTACGGAGATTTTTCCCAACGTCTCCGACAGTTCACTTCCCCTCTGTGAGGAGGCTGGTCATTGGTCCGGGTCAGGGGTGACCCCGTTCACTGTCTCGCCGTGTTTTCATTATTGAGACAGACGGCTGGTCGGAGAAAAGGCCAAGGCGGTTTATAGCCCATTGGCCCAACCATTACCACTTTGAGTCACACAGGTGGGTTTCCGCCGTAGCTTCTGTCTACACTCGTTGGTAAGATATACCGCCATCTCGGGTGCTTGTCTTCTGGCAGGGTCTATATGGGGGTTTTAGAAGGCGTGCTCTAACACCTACAGCCATGTCAGTGAAATTTGGACAAAAGGGCGCGAACAAAAGTAGGGAATAAACCGCACATTAAGATATTATCAAGCTTGTTTTGTTCAATGGCAGAGCATTAAGAACGTTGCCGAAACACATTCTAGGACGAGAATTTGGTATCTGAAAATTGAGACGGAGTATGTAATTCAGAAGATTTTGAACTTTCACCAAAACTAAGCGTGCAGAAAAAAAAGTTGACTTCCCGTAATAACTCATTCAAAAGACGGCAATTAACACCATCGCACAGTTTTAACTGTTACTTATATAAGATTTTAAAAACAACACACAGAAAAAAACTACTTTAGCCTGGCATTTTTTGGGCCAAGTGCGGCCCAATCAGTGAGGCATTGCAGCCGCTGTCGGACCGACACCTGTGCACTGTGCGTGGCGGGGGCCCGGCGGGGTGGTAGTGACAGGCCCGGCTACCTTGTCCGTGTCGGGCTGGGCGTGGCGCTGACGGCCAGCTTGTCCTGATGGATGCCGCAGCGTCCGGAGGCCGGACCAGGGGGATGTATATACCTGTTAGGGCGGGCGTGGTCAGCTCTTAACTGACCGCCGGCCACCACTACCACCTGACTCGGCGCCTAAATCACCCCGAGTCAGTACATGCCACTACTACTTGGACTTCGCCTGGTACACTGTGTCTCCGTTCTATTAAAACCAATATCCAGTTATACCTGGATATCACATTGCATATATATGCTACCCTGTCCCACAAAAATCAATAAATGGAATAAAGAAAACTTGAATAAAAAATAAAGTGTCGCACGCTAGTGCTGGAGAGCAGAATGTTGCGTATTACTATAAGGTAGTTAGAAGTTGAAGGGTTACGGTAGGAAGGAATGGTTGGCAGACAGAGCGCAGTAAAGAACAGTACCTGCTGTTATAGTCATAAAACGTCAGGGTGGGCGTCATAGGGGGCATCCGGACCCCTCATTACACGTCTGTTTCCATTTTATGGGGTCGTGATAAAAACGCCCTATTTTATACTGTGGCTGAGTAGGCCTTACTACTGATATTTACTCTTTGTCTGAGTCTAAATCACCGGAATAAGGTAATAAGGCAAGATGCCATGATCCGAGGAATTTGGAGAAATGGTGAAACAGATCCTCAAATCGCGCTGCAGTAGACATATTTTTATGTCCATGTACATAATGAAGAGCAGCTCATCTATACCAGCCTAATTATGAGTATCTCTCCAATTCTTAAAAAAAAGGACATCTTGGGGCAAAAGCAATGAGATCCACCTGACCTTGCCTTAGGATTTACTTGTAGTAACTACAGACAACAACCATAAGCCTTCTTCCATGACAACATCATGTTCTCTATTTGCTTCGATTTCTTCCTGGAAATGTACGTCTTGTTTCTGTGTGATATTAGTCTAGACGAAATGTTTCAGGGGGGCAGCGACTGCTTTGATCGTTAATAACCCAGGTGGTCGATGACAGGCGGCCCCATTACGGCCCGTCACTGGTGACCCGGTCTAGGCGAGCTGCTCACCCCGTGAACCATGCCCGCTGAGCTGCTCCCCGCGAGCTGCTCTCTTTCTGGCCATGTTTGTGTAGGTTTGACCTGGCCGAGACGTGGCGGATTGAGACAAGGTGATGGGCAGAGAGGGGGTCGGGAGGGGACATGCTCACCAGACAGCGAGCTGCTCAGGACAGAGGGAGCTCGGTGATTGGGAACTGCTCGCGAGCAGCTCGAAGTATAGAGTCGGAAGCCCGAGGGCATTGCTGAACGTTGATGAGTTTGTGGGATGGGGACACGGAATAGTAGGGACTTGGGAATAGACAAAAAGAGGTGTTATCATTGCCGTGGGACCACGGATCGGTCCCTGCTTTGATTCCGGCATCGTCAGCGTTGGCATTATTGATGGACACAGAGGGGAGTTTTTCCCGGTTCTTAGAGTGACTTGGAGCCGGCCGCGACATGATTTACGCCGAGGAACCACCGAAGCATGGTGCTCTCAGGGCCGCGGATTAAAACGCTGGACATCAAAATGATGAATTCTTTCCCCGAGATCTCTTAAACCTGGGCCGAGTCAGAATGTGTCCTCTCATCTCAAACTGTTAAACCCTCAGAGCCCTGCGCCTCAATGGGCGCCTCCAAATTAAATCATGACTTTTACAGCGGTTACCTCCATCTTCATTCCCGGAAATAAAGCCTTCAAAGTGACAGTTAACCATAGGGCATTCCCCCCAAACGAGAAGAAGTGGCGGGCTGAGGATAACGCAATCGGGGCTCAGGGGGGATCTCGGCCTGGGCTTTAGGGCATTGTTTGCCCCTGGTGAAAGGCACCCAGTCGGACATGCCCGGAGCACGTGTCGACCAGGAAAGACTTTCACCGCCGACACGCCGCCCGCCCGGGTAGCACTACCCGCCATCGACTACCATCTCCTCCTGAGTTTACAGATAAGAAGGCGTATCATAGCTGTAACACGCAAATGAGTCATATTTATCAGGGTTTTTTTTCTTAAGGAAATGTCAAAAAAGGCAGTTTGACGTGCGTTGGTTAGAATGGTATTATCTGGTTCTTTGTTTCTGAAATGAGGAACATGTACTTCGAAAACGGTGAGCAATACATGCAGCTAGGACAAGATTCAATTGAATTCCTTTTAGTAAGGGCCTCCGCATTCCATCCATTACAATTTACATCAATTACATGCTAATGGATGTTGGAATGGGTTGATTCACTTAATCTAAACTTATAGGTTCTTCAGCATGCACCTACCCTGAAGGTGTATCGGATTTTAGCACGGAATAAGGTCGAGCCTATGAGCCTAAATGTTGACCTCTGTCCGTCCCAACCGTCCCCACCTTAGCCATTATCTGGTGTTATTGACCATTCAATCATTCAGCACAGTGGTTTGACAGTGTCACCTAGCATTTTCTGAATCTACACCCCCCTCCAAGCACCCCACCCTACACTAAAAAGATGATTAGGTTTTTCTGGAGTGAAAACATTGGTTAATGACTGCCATGTTGATCCACCGAGCTATTATTGATATTGATGGAAAAAGAAACCCAGAAAGGCGTCAAATTGATATTGTCCATTACTTAGACAAATATCAAGTTGTGACAATGAAACCGGGAATTATCATTTTGCCGCCTGAGAAAGGAAGCGCGCTGAGAATAGGTCCATAGGAAGTAGCATGCCAGATATACTTCTGTAAGTAGTCTAATCAAGCCTGGGGCGCATAACTCAGTCTTCTCGGGCTAAAAGAGCACCGGGAATAAGAGTTGTTGGCAAACATCATTGTAACAGAGCACACATATGAGCTATATATATATCCTGCCGCCGGGGGTGTGAACGAGACAATGTCTGTCTCCTTCCCATCTAGATTAATTTCGAGTGCAGGCTGTTTCTTAGCAGTGCTTACAAAAATCCCATCCTTGCCACAGGTCGTGGGCTTATACCCGCTAGCAAACACCACCAAGCATAGGTAGCCCTAAAAACCATTCTCCTGTAATCCTCTTTGCATGTAGCCCAGGGCAGAGAGAGGGTAATGAAGGGGAGGTGCGAAATGGGGCAGCAAAGTCACTGTTCGTGCGGAGAAAAACATCAACGCCAGATTGTTTTTAATCCAACACACCCAGATTCCTGCTACTTTATGTAATATCTTTATCATATGTGAGCCGCACCTCGAACTATAAGTAGCTGGAGGGTCAGTGTGTGTGTGGTGCTTGGTGTGTGTGTGTTGGGGGGGGGGGGGGGTATTTGGCAGAAATCACCCGCCTCAAGCCTTTTCTTTCCACTTCTCCTGCCTGGCATTGGTTGGGTATTTACTGGGCAAAGGTCCCAGTGGTAATGTAACTTCCAAGCTGTGCAACCCACCCTCTTGCGTTTCTATGGCCGTCTGCCCAAGTCAAAATGCGGTCAGCATGCACGGTGAGGCTGTTTATACCTAACTTTCCTCACCTGTATAAGCTTCATATCCGAATCAGTTTTACGCGTTTTCTACAATAATAACTCATCGGTCTTGGTAGCCTGTCCACCTTTTCTCCCCACGCCAGCATAACTTATCAACTTTCCGCTATTTTTATCAATATCTGGGGTAACAAAGGGGTTTCCAGGGAGTGTGGGTGACCACGCTGTCGGTGGCCTGGTGAATTATGTATGACCGCGTGATCAGGGTGCGCGCCTCAGTAATATCTGTACTGGGTGAGCCCCTCCGAGCTGATTGGACGACTCGCTCTCAGCCAACCCTTTCCTTTGTGGTTCGATATGAAAAACGTCATACCTGCCTCACTCTTGTAATGTTATTTCTATTTTAGTCCCATTTTTAGATTGACACTTGTCCAGATAAGATATTTTGTGTTGCCCGTCCATGAAGGCAAATGTGTATGTCCTCCCATGAACTGGTTCTAGCGAAGACATTTTGGCTTTACGTTTAATTCTTAGCTTTGGAATCATAGATTAAAAACCATAATACCAGTCATCATATCCCGGATAATCTTAATCTTAAAGCCTATGAAATGCCTGACCAAAAACTTGTCTCGAGTCAATGGATGCGACGTGATTCCGTGTCGCCAAGTATAACGTTAACAAATTGCCCAGAAGCGTCCAATCACCTGACAATAATTAGCTCACCTTCTTAACAGCCCCAATCTTTTTCCTCACCCAGCCTTTTCCCTTCCCCTTTAAATTTAAACAATCTCAGAAGTTTTATTTGCGCGCGCAGGCGGAACATACCCCTGCCGGAAGTGATTAACATGGCGGACCGTGGAGGAAAATGTTCGTTTGAGGCCTTTAATCAATCATCACTGCCAGTCCCAGATGGCGCTGTCATCGCTTGTTGCTTGGCGCGGCCACCATTGACTCCTGCCTCAATTCCTCCTGTGGCTGGCGAGTACGGCCTGGAGGGAGTGGTGTTTGTGTTCCCCCAGACCCTGGAGTTTGCCGAGCTGCTCTTTCAGAAGCTCCTAGTGTTTAGGTTGGCTGGAGTAGCTCACACTGTAACTACCGCCATACACGCACGCACAGACCTGGGACGGTTTTCAGCCGGCTGGGGCGTAAATTATGCCCAGGGCATTGATCTACAAGATAGGATGTTCTCTGTAATATATGGTTCAGCGTTTTCTCTGTAATATATGGGTCCCTGTCCACCTCTAAGCTGAATGTTTTCTGCAGTAAAAGTCGTCATTATAAGGTTACCGGGTACTTTGATTGATTTTCCGTTGGGTAATATTATGGACTGTGGTTCCCTAAATACGGCCCTCGCCCTGCTTATGCAAGCAAACGTTTTCCTGGATAAACGTCATTTGTTCGAAAGGAGGGCAATACATTTTCCTACAATAGATATTTATCCTTCACCGCCCTGTGGATCTGTCTCCGCTTAAGTGATTTTTGCATAAATGTGGAATGCTGTCTCTAAAGTGGACTCTGAAAGCTGTAAATGGGACCGCAAATGAGACTGTAAATTGATAACTGATCATAATATGGTCAGGCTTCGTTTCGGTAAAACTTGTTTTGGCTGTCACGGAGACTATTAACTGCGATATGTTATCTTAATTACCTGCCGAGGAGCATTTCATTTTGTTTCGGGATGCTGTCTAATTGGAATTAACGGGGACGTCTGGTTTAATGTGCATGATTATGTAAAATATCCTAGATAGACCCAGTAGTCATTTGCATCGGATGAAAATAGTTTACTCACACATTTGTCCTATTGTTGTTCATGCTATGATGTACATGTATAGTATACATAATTTTAAATGCAACTCAAACATGGAATTAAACATTAACGGTTATGTAAGTTATTCTTTGATTACATTATTCTCACATAGGAAATTACCTAAAAAGGAAATAGTTTGTAAAGGCCCAAGTGTCCCTTGGTGAAAATACGTTAGTAGTATAACAAATGCGGATTGTTCCGGGTAACACCAGAATTGTGTAAAAACCTCGGCACTTCGAGCGATCGCAAGAAATAATTTCCAACCGACCCTGTTCAACAGTTTGGCATTTCCAGGAGGCACCAGGAAATGATTCTGAGGAAATATCAGCATTAACTGTTTAGTTATAACAATAGAGGGGTGTGAGGACGTGGGCGTGTAGGGAATAAAGACGGCGCTCATATAGTGTTCGGACGGAAGGAAAAGACGGGGCATGTGGGAGGGCATTTGAGAGACTGGTTGTATCTTTAAGCAGTGGCGTCGTCTCATTTTCAATTGCAGGTGGTGGGCAGGTAAGGGATGTAGACTGTTGGACAGGTTCTCCCCCTCAGACACCTGCCTCCCTGGTCAGGTCTCTCTAACTTAGTTTACACGGACTAGTCTGTCAGCACCAGGTAGGGCTGGGATTTGTTAAGGGAGAATTGAGTACTTTTCTCCTGCTCTCTTTCCACACATACTCTAAACTTGAATCCATTTGCAAGAGACCTGAAGTGTGCTTGTTTTCAACACCTCAACTGGCTAGGCAGTGGGCTGTAAATAGTTAATGGGGCATTTCAGTTTTCTGTAAATCTCGAATCTCAAAAACTAGTAACGGTAGGCCTATAGGTGACGTATTCAGAGATGCGAAATGCGAATTGTTGTATAATCGTAATTTGATGTTTAGATACTCATGGCCCCTTATTAAAATAAGTGTAGAAAAAGAGGTTTAATTTTATTTGTTTGTTTTTTGCACTGGTCGGAGGGTAGTTTTCTTTTCTTGAGGTGTACATCTCATTTTTGCATAATTTTCTTAATGGATTGTTGGATAACCCTCGATCCCACTCATACGATCCTACCCTCTCTTCCTGTTAGCACGTAGACCGCTATCGGCTGGCACCCCTTCTGACCAGGGGGCCATACCCTATGCCATAACCCTCTCCCTATCAGCTCCGCTATTCAGATAGCCGTAACCCTATCCCCTATCAGGTCCCCGCCCGGTTAGGGGTAGACCTGCTCTCTGCTAGGTCCGCCCTCAGATCAGCGCTTATCTTGCTCCCTACCGCGTCCGCGCTCAGTTAGCGGTAACCCTGCTCTCTGGGAGGTCCGCCATCAGCTGGGTCAGCTGCGTCTGTAGGGTGCTAATCAGTGCTGAGGAGATTAGCCGGGATTATCGCAGTCGGATCATGGTGGTTGGGAGAGGGGATTCTTGACTCGGTCCATACCCACAGACATATAGGCGTTTAGTCATAGCTTGGTTTGCATAAGATATCCCATGCCATTACCTGTACATAAATGATATATCCCCCATTCATGTCGGTCTTACAAAACGACGCCTTGCCATGTGGCATGCGAGTTGGAAAAAAGGGTAGCAATTTTAATCCGTGGGAAATATATCCTTTTAGATGATCGTTCAAACTGGAGGAAATATGTTAAACTTGCATAAGTGAGCTCAAACTGCATGGAGACTTCAGATCGTGTTCCGATACAGAGAATAGGATAAGAGGCGTGGGTTTAATGTAAATCCGACACTGTTTCTCGGCTCGGGCATTATATTTGGCTGAACGTATTGCATGATCAGCTTGTTCTTCGCTGGGGACACGAATGTTAACAGGGGGCTGAATATAAGCTTAAACCCCTGCTCAATAAAATACGGACTAAGGGTAATACCGGAACACCCCCATGCCCAGTTCTCGTAAATGTCAATGTTGTTTCGCAACGTTTGGCATATGCTGGCCGTCGACTAACAGCCTCCCTCAATAGGATAATACCGACGTGCAGTTGTCAAGGTTTCAGCACACATCTCCCATTATACTCACTGGATCCGTTACCATGGAAACATGGAAAACTACTTGCCTGGTTACTGGACAATTGGGAGAACTCATGAAACAGTTTTGAGATATAAACGACTTATTTCGAGGAAATGTAGTCCCACCCTTTGCTTTCGGGATGTATTGCATGGTCAGCAGTTTTGACATGATTTCGCGTGTCCGTCTCGGCCTGCTTCATCTCCTTACCCCTATTATCCCGTTTGTTTAATCTCTAAATATTTATAGAGCATAGGTAGAGGTTGTATCCAATGGTCACAAAAACATCACAATATTATCTCAAAATACATTGGGCAATTTTGCGCATTAGAATAATGAGCAATGTAACGTTTGTGATACATTGTATTTCTCAGCCAAGAAAATGCTACGTTTCCAAAACACCGAAAATATCTTATGATATAGATCCTATATATGCCGGTAGATACCTGCAAATCGATAAAAATATGAATTGGCTGAAAGTATTGGTGTGTAATAAAGATAAGAGTGCTTAATTTGTGCTGACTTTGCTCAGTTAGGGGGTCGTGTCTCTGACAGGTGGACCGGGCAGGTGAGGGGCCCAGGTAGGGCTGGGACAGGTAGTGCCAGATGAAAGGTGGCGCTGAGAGGTGCCTGCCCGCCAAACCGCCTAACCTGTCAGGGCCCAGGCTTTTTGAGCTTCACGGTTCTCAGATAACGCCTTTAATGTTTCGGCTGGCAAAAAGCTGTTTGGGAAATGTTGTCGAAAGAGCATTTGAAGAAAAAAAAAAGTTAAATGCTTCTGGTTCAGATTATGATTTTTGCAGTTAAAAGAAATAGGATGGATTTAAGATGATTAAAGAAGTTGGTCATTTTTTGTGTTGCTATATTAACAGGGTGATTAAATGTGTAGCACATCTGGCCCTCCCCCCTGCATGGTCATGGAGACTGATAAATTGCAATATATTCTTGAGAGTAAGCTAACTATTCTGACAGTTTATAACAATTTTTCACATCTGACAGACAAGAACAATTCACATGACGGATAACAAATACGTCAGTGACGAAACTGGGATCTTGACCCCGAAAAAAGGTTTTAAAAAACACTTATTAAAAAATAAATATCTGTTGGTGATTTTGACCAAGTTTTTCAATAAAAATCTACAATTCTTCAGAAAACACACTCCGTCTAAATGTGCCACCAGGAGGGGTTATGAAGGGTTTTAATCCAGATGGGCAGAAGGCAAGAGGTTATCCCAACGATCCCCCATGAGCAGGTCGCATTCAGCTCAGGAGTGGGTGTTTCTCTTTGAGCCCTCCCCCAGGACCACGAGGTGTTTACCCGGACCAGTCCCTACCCGACACGTTACACCTTCACCGATGATACCTTCTTTTTGGTACCTCGCTCAGATCGGTTTAGAGATTGTGTCCGGCAGACTCCTCACCAGCACGTGCGCGTAAGACTGGGCGTGCATGAGAACCAGCGAAGCAGGCTTTTGATGGGATTAAAGCCTGGTGGATGGGGTGGTGAGGGTACTGGAGGAGGCTAGGTCTACGCACTGGAGGCGCCTGGAGTAGAGGAAAATGGGAGTGTTTGGGGAAATGGATATAGACCCTAACCTAAAGCACCCCTAGGAATCTTGGGCGGTTTTGCCATCTTTTCACATATCTCACGGGTTATATCATGAATGTGTCAGATGAAAAACACAGTGATCTCATGATTCCTTAGTGTGTTTTAGGGGGCTATTACGTTTTACGTAGAATTCCAGAAAGGTTAGGGTGCTTGGGATGTTTTCTGTTAAATCCATGTTATTATTAGCCTCACTGGCCGTATAGGCAGCAGAGGAATAGATAACCCGTTGTCAAAAGTCAATCAGTTGTAAATGAGACGAATCCATTTCTTTTCGCTCATCAGAACTTTGCCTACGCCTCCCTGTCAGTCAGGTTCTCTGGCCACACTTTTTCATGTTCGAGCCTTTTCCTTCTACCAACAAATACATTTCCGCTTTAGACTTCGTATTCATTCTTCTAGAGTTTATAATAGCCACTGTCATTAAATCGTAATAGACTTAGACTTTATGTGAAGCCTTTATATCAAAAGGGGTTCTACGCTACTATAATGAACAGAACTTGTTCTGATCTATTAGAAATGGTTCAACTCTAGTCATACGAACCTTGTCAGTCTTGACCTATTTCCGCTTCTTCTCAGTGATTTTCCCATTAAGTGATATCCGGCCCGGGCTCGTCTCACAAGGGGTGTGGGTGTAATATATTTAGGCCTGGAGTTGGGATCCATGAAGGTTAACTGGGATTGGTTTGGGCGATCCGCGCCGATAGGATCGGGTCGGCCTCGTCCACGTCTGCCTGTCAGAAATCTAATCTCCCAATACCCCTCCCACCCCCATCCCATCTGCATTAACACTGCCCCTCACCCTGGGCATCAACCCGGTCAGCTGGGGGAGTCCGGCCCGTAGCCAGAACACCAAGATCATCCTTTACGCTGTTAATCTAATCAGGGATGTAAGTTTTTAATTTCTCTCTGAATTCAGAATTGTTTTCATTAACCCTTACATCTCACATCCCTGAATATCAGTAGCTTTTCACCATATTGGTTTGTGGTCAGCTTTACATGTATATCTGTTTGATTGCTGGTGCCAATCCCCTCTTGGGATTTATTGCACGGATTTAGTGCGATAATACGCAGGTTTAGAAGAATCTCTCGGTTTACTATGTAAATGGTTTAGCTCATTCATTATCAGGGGGCAGGTTCGAGAAAAGTTTGAGCATTTGCAGTTAACCGTGATAAAAGAGAAAGTGCGCCAATAAAGCACTGCCATAAAAGTGAGAACGGGCAGCTGAGAAGTTCCTTTCAATTAAAGGAAATGTCAGGATTTAGTTCCCATAGGGAAAACCGAGACGACTCGGACAGAGGCCGAGTGAGGTGGAGCTATAATAGAGTTCTGTCGCGCCGAAATCAGACACTCTAATAATAACCCCGCCTATTACTATTACGTCCACTCCATGGCGAGGGGAGACGAGATAGGCGCCTGCACTGGCTTAGGGGAGTGTTTGGGATGGAGGGGTATCATAGCACCAGCTCGCGCTGCCCACAGGGGCCTGATCCCTCCGGGATAACAGGAGGTTTCCTACGGCGATAGGCCGGCCCAGACGTATTGGCCGGGGGATTTTTGTCACGCTCACACGAGAACCATAAGCGTTGGACGGCTGCCGAACGAAGAACGTTTTCACGAAAGCCTCTGAAGCGTTGCTTATAGGCTATAAACCTGTCAATATTGTCAGATGGGCGGCGGGGTGTGGGAGGGGAAGGGGTGCATTAAGAAAAACAACTCATTGTACTTTTTGTGGCAGGGTGCCTGAATGCCTGATAGAAAATTAAAGTGGTCAGTGGAGTTTGCTTCATAAAAAAAGCGGCGCTTTTATTTATTTTTGTTTGACCCACCGCGTTTGACCAGGTTAGTTGATGAAGGGGGTCTTTTAGAAATGCGCACCCCTTTGTTGTCTTTTCTTTCAGGGAATTTGGAATTGAACCCCTTCTGAGAACGTCATTGTCGGGAAACTTCATTTCCCCAGGTACCCCTGTCATCTTTTCTGGGGGGAAACAGACCATCACAAAGACCATACTATTCCACTATCCAAATGTAATTACTTTTTGTTTAATCGAAAATACTTTTTGTTAAATCGATATTTCTTTTTGTATCTTTCCAGGTAAGTACACACTCCTCCATCTCACAACGGGCTTTTCCCAAAGGTATGGTAAGAAATTATCTTATTCCCGCATTCGTACTGAGAAAAGTTGTTATTGGGCATGTAAGTAGTATAAAGAAAGTTGGCATTGATTGAGGCATAATCCAGGAAGCCACAGGAAATTGACTTGATTCAAACGACATAATTCCATGACCATATATATAAAACTACCATACTTTACAAAATGATTCCATATAACTTCTCCTGAAACAAAGATCACCAAGTTTGTGGCCAACACAGTTTCTTTATACTCGTAAATTCCCAGCAACAGCAAAAAGCGGAGCAATTTCAGAGATAGACTTGTTGGATGTGTAGAACGCCTTACAAGTCAGACAGATTGTCGGGGCAGGTCATGGGAGGTCAGCCGTGGTAGGGGACCGACGAAAGCTCGTGTTTCTATAAACAGAATCCGTAGGGGCAGGATCAGGGTAAATTGCAGTATCATCTGCCATCGATTGTCTCGTCCACTCGCCAATTTGGGCCGCGATTTGTCTGAGAGTAACAAGGTCCCCGGCGAAACTTCAGCGGCAGGAGTATTCCAGAGATATGGTCCATAATTGTATTTAGTTATGATAACGTTACCATGCAGAATGCCCATCTCGAGAGGACCCTATCGGAACTGCTATTTGTATGAATGTAGTGGATCTGGTTCTATTCAATGAAGAATTAGCACTTATTTGGGGATTTCCTTTTACTCCTTTAGGGCTGATTCTGACAGAATTGTTGTTAAACGCTCCAACGTTGCATATCTAAATTCTGTCATTAGCTTGCAATTTATGTACATTCATGGACAAGATTTATTACTTTGGATGGATGCGTATTTTTCACAATATTTTTAATTCATTCTTGCGTTGGTTTCTACCATTCTGACAATACTTTAAAGCATGTGTTAATATTCCGAGAATTTTATTGAAATTTGTTTTAACTTAGATGTTCAATCACCGCAAAAGCTCTTTGGAAAAAAAAGTGATCATATTGGGAGTAGCATTGAATTGAATCTCATTTTATGCTCGGAAGGCCCTTTTAACCCGCACCAATCAGTTGCTTTATTCATGGTGGTTAATCTACCCCCTGATGAATAGCCCCTTTCTCCTTTCAAATTCTGACCCTTGGTTCTTAATTACAGGTTAACTTTTGTAAACGAATGGTCAAAGAAACCCCAACAGGTCCTTTTAACAGCAATGATCAAGAAAGCGTGCCTTGTAGTTTTCTTCCCCAAACGATGGGAGGAAATCACCGACTGAGAGAACACTTTTATACAGTGGTCATGGAGAAAGCTGCATGGGTTAAACACGTCACCGCCATTTGGAATATTTCTAAAGGGGTTGGTGGTAAAAAGAAGGGTAGGCAATGAGACTAGGGAGGTTACACGGCGAATCGAGCAGCGAGAACGGGCCAGGAAATGGGATAGTTAGCGCCGACTGGCAGTCACAACTGGGAAGCTATCTGTCACTGCACCATTGGAAATGGGACCGTAATGAAGTGGTGCTATTTCCAGACAGGCACCATTGTAGATATGGCCGTTGATGTTTAGCCCTCCGTGACCATTTAAACCACTCTCTCCCTGCGGCCCCGCTGATCTGGTCCGGGCGTTCTACCCAGTGCCTGGGGAGTGCCTGGGGGAATGGCAGGGACTATTGGGTGATCATACCGCATTGACATTTGTAGATTGTTGATATGATTGGAAATTGTCACCTCAGACCTAAGACAGTATGTTAGAAAGGATTGGCCTTAGGCCAACATATGCCCAGAATAACCAAAGAGGAATGGTAAATAAAAAAGCAAGGGGATATTTTAGAACGGTATGTTTCAGTGAATGAACTCCCAATCTCTTTTCCTCTCCCTGCCGAAGTAAAAATATCCTTTATTAGATATACGGCATATTATATGAGGATCGGGGTCAAAGAAGACTTATTTTTTCTCTCCTTTCATGTGGCGATGATGTTTCCCTTTTCCACAATCCAAGGTCGTAGAGAAACATGGCAATGGGCCAAACAGTTCGTGCTTCTCAGATACATGTAGTCTGATGGGCCCTGCAAAAGGAAACCTGGTGGTGTGGCCACGGCCCCTTGCTAGGGGACCATTAACGAAGCCTTACAGTTGTCGTAACCTAACAGATGGGGACACACTTTGGCACAACCGAACGCCACAGTAACATAAATGCCATGGACATCGTCTCCGCAAGCCATGCTAAAATTGTATGAGTTTGTACTAATGGACGTAAACTGGGATTACAATGGCAAATGCCATGACATTCACGCTCCTCTGCCCTAGTCACAATGACCAGGTTTGGGTATTTTTGTTTTGTTATGGTCTGCTTGCCGGAGAGTTCAGCGTGTAAAGACCATTTGAAAGAAGCAGCTCTTAGATATAAAATGTAAATATTCAGAATACTTTCTTTCTAACCGGATGTGTATATTAAGACAATATAACCTTTTGTATATGCTTGTAATTCGAAAACATACAATTTGAGATTTGAAAGAGGTTTATTTTGTATAAAAAGTGCGTACTTCAGTAACCTTTCCGGTCCTTGGTGATTGTTGGATTGTGTGATATTGGCTCATTCAGACAGTGCTCAGCCCCGTAAAACAATGTTTGCCTCCATTGATAAGGGTATGGGGTGCCGATCTCGTTTTCCACACAGCTCAAATGTCAATACCATTATTACCATTCTCTCAGTTTTCAGTATGGGTCAGTTCGTTTGTTCGTTGAAACGAACTTTTTTTTGTCCTACTATGATGAAAATCAAGCAATCAAGTTACGTTACGTACCCACTATATGATACGTTATTTCCGTACTTTAAAGGTATTAGATGCTGTTCAGCTTAATTTTTAATGGCCAACAATATATCTTAGATAACTTTTGTCAGCAAAGGCTAGGTCATAAAAAGACCATAGCAATCAAAATTTTCATTTTTCACCGTTTGTGGAAAAAGTTATTACATAATTAAGAAAATAACCCTCTACCATTGATTTCAATGGGGAAAATGACATTTTTTCCCATAGTAAAAAAACTACCAACAATATCCTTATCAAACTTGGTAGTTACTTACTATAGGTAGCAAGGTAAAACTAGCTTAAGTTATTTAGATATTGACCGTTTCTAAGAAAAGTTACAATGAAAATGGTTGAAATACAGAGGTGAGCAGCTACCTCAAAATATGCAAATTTGATCTTATATCATGTGAGTTATAAGAAAAATTGTTATTTAAGTTTCCCTTATCAATATATTAATCTAATTTGGATGTACACACTCCAAAAATGCATATATTTACAATCAGATTTTAGTTCTCTGATAACCCACCAGGTGGCATCTAGGTGAACGCCATCTAATACCTTTAAACAAGGGCGTAGGTTTGAAAAACAGGAATGTTAAAGAACCGGTTTTGTTAATAGGCACAATAGGTTTCATATTGCTGTGTCTATTGTATCCTTGGTGACCACTCCTCGGACAGACCTGCCCAGAAAAAATGCCCTCCTACTCAGACGGAAACCGCCATCATAATCATGGTAGAGAAAGGATGTTTTTTTTACAGCAGCGCATAATGAGTGGAGAAGTGGACATTTCTCACACCCTCCGCGTGCGTCTTCAATGGGCATTAGAACACCCCTCCTCTGTACGTACTGCCCTGAGGTCCCACGTTAGTTGAAGCCGATCGCCAAAGACCTCCATTTGAGGTTCGCTGTCATGCAAGCATTATGACACGATTTCCTACAGTTCCCATCACCTCTTCCGGCCTCTCCTCGTTCTATCCCCTTGGTCCCAATGACCCCTGTCCTGGGCCCCACATCAGCCAACCTAATGTACACTGCGGCCATCTAAGGCTGACCCTCTCAGGGCATGTCTTCATTACGTTCACCAGGGAAGGTCACACGGTTCGTGCAAGCACTCAGGCCTTTTTAGACAACCTGGATGGCCTTTTGGCCAACGGGTCAAATCCAAGTCATACGGTCATTAATACTGGCCGATCTGCTGCAGGTTGAACCCTTTCCCCTTCGTCCCTATATAACGCAAATTTATATATACTCTCACTTTTGTCGTAATCGTGACAGCTAGGATCCCTCTGATGGACCTACGAGGTATGCAGCTGTCAGTATGCATAGATAACGTACCTAGTGGTCAGTCCTCAGGGTGACACAGTCAGGAGGGAACTTGAGAAAGGTCCTCTTTTTGATCGTCAAAGGGAATGCATTGACATTTAGATGGAGTACTGTGAAAAGCATTTTAAAGAACTGTGAGGATAAATAATTTACGGAACGAAGACTTTTTCAACTGACATCCCTCAAAGGAAAACTACCGACCCCAAAAGCAGAGACTTTTACGTGTACCATCCTCTAATGTCATTTACTTTATAGAAGTTAAAATCTCTTTTTGTTTATGTTTGGCATGTACAAAACACCGAAACTGAAACAGTCTTTAAAAGATTGCACACAACCCTTAGTTCCTACATGTGCACAGTCGCAGTTTGAACCTAATGAACCTATGAAACACACATGCAGTTTCTAGTTGAGCTTGAGCAGCTCTCATCGGGGCCTTCCATTAAGTATGTACGCATCAAGGGGGGGGGGGGGCGGGGGTTCTGAAATTTTTGCGTACGTCCCTGTACAAATCTAATGAGTATTTTAGTCAAAGGAGGGTTGGGGGGGTCAAAAATGTTTGAAATTTTGCGTACGTACTAAATGGAAGGCCCCAAATTTGCATCAGACCCACTCCAACGCTATAGGTCATTCTGCCCTGATAATGACCCACAATATGTGTTTTTTATATGGTACGTTTCCATATGATTGGTCACTCTTTACGTCTACCCGACCCGTGCTCACCTTAACCCATGGCGTGAGGAGCAGGCTGCAGATGCCCCCCTCCCCGGTAACGAATTAGGCCCTGGGCCCTCCTCCAGGTGCCCTGGCGCCAACACCTAAATTGCCTCTCCCAGCAAGAAAGACTCAATTTTAAGCAAGATTGAAGAATCAAGCGATGTCGTGACAACCGTAGCAGACTGGCATTGTTTGATGGGCCACTTTGGGCATCGACAAAAGTGCCGAGGGCTGCCAAAATCTGGCTGTGCTATAATATGAAAAGCTATTGTATGCGCACGCTAGATGATTTTCTCGGTATTCTATGCCCTTTTGTATAGTACCATTACGAGATTAGACGTCGCCTCATGCCTTTTTATCAAAGAAGTTGCTCTTTCATACTCTTAATTCGCTTAACCCTTTCATCCCGATTTCCGCTTACCCTGCCCCCCTCTGTAGTCCAGACTAAAGAAGCCTGAATCGTTGGTAAAAAGTGTGGAAAAAAACTCATCTCCAGACTTAAACGTTCACATTGAGCAAAGTAATCATGAAATTTAACGCTTGTCCAATTATGATTTGCCTTATCCTTTTTCCTTCCAACTTTCACAAAATTTAGTGTCTGGGAACAGCTATTGATAGGGACGGACTTTTACATAAAAGGGAATGTGAGGGGGGTAGCTAAAGGAAAACGGACTTAAAAGGTCCACAATACGACCTTTAGAATGGAACATTTCATTTATAAGCTTCATCTTAAAAAGAATCTATTTATTAGCTTTAAAAAAAGTTTTCTAACGGAAAATCGTACCAACGTTGGTTTCTTACCTATGAGAGCCTTGACGATGGAGAGCGGCATGACCAGGATGGCGGACAGCATGTCGGACAGGGCGAGCGACACGAGGAAGTAGTTGAACATGTTCTGAAGTTTTCGCTCCATCTTGACGGCCAGGCACACCAGGATGTTGCCGGCGATGGCCATGATGACGATGATGAAGAAGCAGAGGACCGGCCAGTTGTAGGACGCGGGGGGCGAGTTGCTCGGCCCCGGCGGCCAGTCGCTGCCGGAGCTGCTCAGGTTGTAGGACACAGTCTGTCGACTGTCGTTCAGCATGGTGGGAACATACATCCAGGCTGAGCAAGAATCACCTACTCCTCAGGCACACCCGCTCAAACAAAAGAAAAAAGTTGAAAGAATAAAAACGATTTTTAAAAAAAGATTGGATAGCAGGTTCCTTGGTGTAATTTTGCCACCGGTTCATCTGCTCACGAGCAGTTCGTTATATTCGTTTGGCTTAACAGGTGGATTTTCGGGTGGCCTCACGGAGAATAGATATCCATGAAAATGGGCTTTAAGAGGGATTCATGTGAAATGAAGCGGTGGTTTAGCAGCTCTTGGTATGGCTGGGTGTATTCTTGTCACAATGGTTGAGGTGCACTAACAGATGGAGAAATGACAGGGCCACACTGCAGAACGGGATCGATGGTTACAGATAGGCTCAAGACACTGCCGGCCTCTTTCACAGCTTCCGCTTCAAAAGATAGATCGTCCTTACGAGTGGTGCCTAATCTCATAGGTAGAAAAGGAAATTCTCATTTTAAAGGCTGTTTTTGTTATGGGAACTCTCACTGTTTTGATAATCAGTACACAGGGTTATTCGTTAACGTCGGTGATAAGTTGCGCTTTTGATGTCTCTTCCCTCCAAATAATGCATTTAATTTGCGTTGTATCTATAGACAGAATCTGTTGAAGATTTCTAGCTTCCCATGTCATTATCAAAATCATCTTTCTCTGTAATAGATTTTGGTCCTAAATAAACACCAACTTAAATCACAGATTGATTAAAAGTTGATAATTCGTCGTGACAAGTGAAACCCATTTCACGCTAACTTGTTGAAATAATAAAATAAGAGGCGCCTCCTGTAAAAGTGCCTGGTAGATATCCATGACATCTATCATATTCCGACCAAAATAGGGCCTCCTTTGGGCTCCTTGATTATTCCATTGGGAGGGTGGCAGCGCGTATTCTGACAGGTAGGGATAGATAGTGTGGCGTGTCTCCACAGGTCTGCACGTGCCGTACTCTCCCTTATCTGTCACGTAGTGTCACGTCATCCAAAAACACAGAGTAGTTCGACCTGAAAAGAGAAAAAAGATGTTATGTACCAGGCGTAAAACCCCACGTCTGGTTCGAGGTGATAACACTTTTGACGGGCAAGTCTTATAGGTAGTATCTCAAGAAACTTTTTTTTTGTAAGCATGCTTTCTTTTTTGTAAGCATGTCTATCATAAGGTTGTAGGACATATTCATGATCTCATTTTAACATCATCTGAGAAAAGAGGTAGTATTGGGAGCAGAGATTGTCCTTGCCTTAAAAAATATTGAATATGTCTGACGGCTCCTTGAAAAGATCAAATTTATAAGAATTTCGAGTTACTATAATTTAGCCCTCAGGGTGTAGATTATTGAGAAACTGACGCACGTGGGCAGGGTCAGGTGGATGAGGTACCACAGTAAAGCCCCAGCGTAACCCTCGATCATGTCCAGAGTTTGGTATATAGTGTAGATCTGGTGGCAAGGAGCTGATAACCCCAAAAACCTGGGAGGCTCTAAGTGGGTTGAGAGTAGTGTGTGTGTGTGGGGGGGGGGGGGGAGTAATTGTGCCAGGTTTAAGCAACAGGCAGTGTTTAACCAACTTGAGATATGGATTAATGAAGGGCACAGTCATGCCCCATAGGTAGCCGAGGGGTATTGTTCAAACCACATTGACCTTTTTCCTAAGTTAAAACAGCGGTGTACATTAGTTGTTTATTTCCCATAGCAAGTCTGAGATATTGCGAACGTGTATCGCTAATTCAGTTAATTCATGCCGGTGGTATATTGAAACTTGTTCCCTTGCCTTGCCTGACCTAGCATTTCTTTTAATATTCAATAAACTTCATTTCCTAACATTTGGAAAAATTTAAGAACCCCAGATACCTGAAGTTTATAAATAATGCAATGAGTTCGTGCTAGTACCATTTGAAGAGCGCCTACTGTAAATAGCTTAGTGTATCTTTTAATTATGCATACGTTATTACACCCCCGCAGCTCAATAAAATCCCGCGTCCAGACATCACAGCCAAAACTTTCTACTGCGTCGTGAAACTTACCAGCGCTTTTTGCACCTTCCTGAGGTTTTGTCTCGAGGCTCTTGTCACACCAACCCCCCATCACCTGATGCAAATTTAACCAAAAGGCCCGGGCCAGGGAAGGAAGGCCAGTTGGGTCAGGATATCGGCGATCGATGCTGCTGGCCCGCTGGGAGCTTAACCTGCTCTAACTGATATCAGATCAGGAGGAAATCCGAGGCCTCGTGCGCCATGGATCAATTAGCGTTCATGTAAACAGGTAGGGAGCTGCTCGTCCCTCCCAGTCCGAGCTGCTCACAACTGCTCATGGTCCCACCACTGACACCACTGAGCAGCTCAGTGAGTGTGACAGTACAATTAATTAGGGCGCCTGTCCGCAGCTGCTGAGTGAAAGGTCAGCTGCAAATACGGACATCACTCGGCCAGCGGTTCCTGCCAACTGAGGTGTCGGGAGGAAGCGGAGGGGTCGGGCCGCGCCGTGGAGGAGGAGGGGGTGGTCAGGCGGGGAGTGGGGCGAGTGTACGGTAACGATCCGTAACAGGAAGGAAATATGGCAGAGGAAATTGGGGCTGGTGTCATATTGCCCGATGGGATGGTTTCAGGGTCGAAGATACTGTCATAAAACGAGTCCGGATCGACCTGAGTTTAGATATCATTTAATGGCACCATGTTGTTTACTAGGGTTGCATGTACAAACTGTCCCTAAAGCCGAACACATGTTATTTAATGGGACTGGACGGTGCATCATACTACATTGTAAATGAGATTGACCGTTATTCACATACTGAGTGTCTTAGTGAATCCAAACTTTTAATGAATGCCGGTAATAAGTAAATCTTAATTCTAATAATGAACACACATAATGTCATTTATTATAGGTCGGCTTGATCACTCTGTCGATGAAATCATATAGAGTCAGACTTTAAAGTCTTTAAAGCTTTAAATCAAAGCCGACCTATTCTCTTCTTCACCTAACTTCTGAGATCGGTGACGGAAAAACGCGTTATGCCCAGCGCGGCAATGTCCCAATGCTATTCCTATGGAGGGTAAACTGCGCGTTATGCCTGTAACGCGTCAATTCTGCCAATGCTATTTCAATGGTGACCGTGTCCCATCGCGCGGCTGCTGTGCGTTAGGCCTGTAACGCGGCAAAGTGACGATGTCCCAAATCGATTCTGAGCCAAAATAACCACATTTTGGGGCTTATTTGAGCTCACATCGCAGAGATTTGGATATATAGAATACAAAAAAAATCGTTTAAATCGTCCGAAATCGTTATATGACCAAATAAAACCAGAAATCCGTGCAGCGTTACCGGGCGTGAGGCGCGTCATATGCCGCGTTATGCTTGTAACGCGCCAGCCGCTTTCCATCGGTGAAGAAGGAATCTGGGTCAAAGGTCATCAACTATGCAGGCCTATTTCACCATGAAATCGGTCGATCTAACTTTAGTTTTTGATATACAGAGATAGATTTGGATACATAGATAGGCATCTCATTGTCCAGAAATTCATAGATTGCGAAATAACGTGACAATTTGCGCAAATACATCGCGCCATTTTCCACCCGCACGCGTGGAGGCCTGACACTGTCAGACCGCTCGGGGCAGGCGCCTCGGTCGGACCTTTCGGCGGGAGGCTCCTCTTTCGCCGCCTCGATACCTGGATTACAGCGCTAAATGATGGTTTCAATATATATATTTTCGAGTCTGGACCCCCTTAAACGCATACAACGCATTGACAGGCGTAAACCATGCGTTCGTATCGAAGGCAAAACATTGGATCGATCGGACACGTGGAGGCCTGACGGGCACTGTCAGACCTCAGACGGCTGGGAGCAGTCGTCCCAGCCGGTCGGTTGTGACCGGGGGCTGCGCCTTCTCCGCCTGGATTACGGTGGTATCTGATGCTTTCAATATATATATTTTGGACGAATGGACACCCTTAAACGCATACAACGCATTGAAAAGTCATGCGGGAACTATGCGTTCGTATCGAAGGCAAAACATTGGATCAATCGGACACGTGGAGGCACTGTCACTGCTGTCAGACCGTCAACATGGCCGGGTTCTCTCCCCGCACGCCTGCACCGATTCATTGAAATCAGGAAACCAGGATGACATTGGACTAAACCTAATAATTGTGGAGGATTTAAGCATTCGGAAGCATTCAGTTATACAGGTAGGTACATATGATATATCTTTTCCAGCAGTTCAAATGATAGGCCTATAGACAAGCTGCTGGACTCAGCCTCTCGGGCATTCGACACTGGCAATCTGAAAAATAATTATTTTAGGCCTTATTACCCCTACCAAAATGAAAGTGATGTAGATATCTATGTTCCCATATATCTAAGGGTCATATATATCATATAGTTTTAGCATTTTAGGCCTGGAAACGCTTGCAAGAATATTTTACAGATGGTATGACAAAATGACTGGACTCAGATAGGCCTAAGCCCCCTCCGACACTGTCAATGTATTATGGCGGCTCCGAAAGCAATTATTTATGATCAAAAGATATAATTATTTGTTGAATTGTCACTATAGTGTCACTTTTTCTTACCTACCATCAAAATATTAAATCTGAGTTCTGATATGTCTAGGCCTAAGTCACTGTCAGTGTCTGAATCATTCCCATTCAATGTTAAAACATAGGCGTCACACTGTCAATAAGTTCTCCGGTGCTGTCAGTTTATTTGTGAAATTGTCACTATAGTGTCATTTTTTCAGACCTACCATCAAAATATCTTATCAAAAAAATAATAGATATCTAGGCCTAAGTCACTGTCAGTGTCTGAATCATTCCCATTCAATGTTAAAACATAGGCGTCACACTGTCAATAGAGTCTAAGTTGTTTGATTATTTTAGGCCTAAAGATTAAAATGGGCCGACCTATCACTATCAAATACTTTTGATAGTAACTTTGGTCATTATGTCGTTTGGTCTTGTATCCTCTGTGTATCCCTATGTGTTTGACCTACAAAGCTGAACCAGCAGACAGTATACATCTAATCAAAACCAGGGGAAAGATGATGCCCCGGACTTCCACTGACGCCCTAATGGATTGGAATGTGGCCTGTGGCAGGTAGACCTCAGTCCAAATGACCAAGGTAGGAGTTTCAGGGCTCTTAAACGGCTTATTTGCTGTTCCCGACATTGTATACCCGTAGCTTAGGGCCATTGGGATCTGTCTCTGCTGTCTGGGTTCAGAGAAAGGTTAAGTTTATAAATTTGTAACTGAGATGCAGTGGCCCTTCACTCTGCATTTACTCTTACTTCATTCCCAATCACTCGTATGGCCAAGACATATCTCCTTTAATGGTTTAGTATATGGTCCATTCCCCAATCTCTAAAAGTACAATCTACATTATTACATACTTACATAGAATTTAATAAAACTGACTTAAAAGGTATGACAAACTGGTGTTTTCAGTTGTAACTGATGGATGGAACGTCAATGTTGACCGGTATCTAGTTAGGGAATTGGCGCTGGCTGCCAAGCATCATAAGGCGATGTGGGTTGGGCCGTCAGGGATGCCAGGTGTGGCGTGTTATACGCCTGAGCCGCGGCCACTTAGTCCCACCTGGTCGTGGCGAGCAGTTCCCGGGGGCCCAGAACTGGAGCTGCTCGCTTGCTGAAGGGAGCGAGCTGCTCACCTAACTCTGAACTCAGAAACGCCCCAGTCCCTGAAGGCTGAGCGATGGACAGGTAACTAGATGATGTCGGTCACAGCAACCGAGCACATCTGACGTAGCATTGTTGTTCTCACTTGTCCCCCAGCCCCTCCGTTTACTGTACTTCCATTCGCTATGTTCTCGCCAGTTGCTCTTTGCCTGGTGCATTGCCGTCCCGACCGTATTCACAGCATGGGAAATCGCACAAAGGGTGCTCATCTAGAAGGGAGCTCTCTGTGAAGTCTAAGGAAGAATTAGCAGAGTTTTCCAAATGATTTAGTTTCCCTATCGGTTCGCCTTTGTGAGGCTTCCATTAGACGTACAATTTAGCGCTACTAGCATCAAAGTAGAGATGTGGGGGTCTTTTCAATTGCGGTGGAATAGTGTTCGAGCTGTCGTAGATTTCTGATCTAGTTCTTTTCGAATTGTTGCTGTATGTTCTGACTCATCTCAAAGCACGGCTTGGGAGTTCTGTCTGTTTGAGTCTGTATTGACCTAATAACGGATGTTCACCGCCCATTTTAAAAGAGTTAATATTTCCAGTTTAATCCAAATAAAAAGCCGAGCAAGGGAGGTCCTTTATACTTTATCATACACACACTGTCTTCATAATTTATGAGAAAAGGGACCATGATATTTGTAGCAATATCATCTGAAAAGGGCAATTATTTATAGAAATGTCTGTGTGAGGTATTCAGCAGGGAGTTTATTAAAGCCCCACTATTTGTAAAGAGGAAGGACTGGACGTATTCCTGACAAGTAGGATGGAGTGGGCGTTAAGGTGGCCAGTATTGGGCTTTGACCAGGTAAGCCTCCAGGTACAAAGGGACTGACCGTCCATCATGTCAGATGAGAGATGGGGCAGGGGGTGCCCCGGTCCGTCGACTGGCCTCTCTGTAGAGGCAGTTTATTAGGCTATAAGTGACATTTACATGCTACACGTGGTCGTGTTGAAGTAAAGACCACAGTCATTAGACCCAATTTATCGTTTAAAACATTTCGTAATTGTGAGACAATTAGTTTAAAAAAAACATTTCGTAATTGTGAGACAGTTAGTTTTAAAAAAAAGATTGAACAATACTGCAGTAACAGTTCGTCCCTCAAGGCCCCTGAAAGAGGACAGAACTGGTTGAAACTTGATTAGCAGGAGTCTGGAAGCTAATATTCCAACTTGTTTTCTGAAATAATGAAAGAGAGAGAAAAGAAGAATGGCTGAAAGAAGTTGGCGACGGATGATGTATTGAGAGTCAAACTTGACACGAGTTGTAATCCGGGGAAGGTCCCCTGTGTTCGCCGCCCTCTCCGCTGAGACCCGCGTTACCTTACGATTTCCTGTCAATTAGCATTTGGCGGCGGCGATTAAAGTGCGGGTAGGCATGAGATACGTTCACTTGGCTAACATAGCGGCCGCCGGAGACAAGGCCGGCTCTTTTTGACGCCAGACTGGTGGGGTGCAAGGCAGCCCCCCTGAGCCCGGTTATCTCGGCCCTACAGGGATGTCCTGCCGCAGGGACATGGGGGCTCAGGGGCCCTATTGCCTCATGATCGCCCCAGACCCCGGCGCCCCGACCTAACTGGTCCCCCTCCGCCAGCCAGTCAGCCCAGCCCCTTCCGCCCTGCCCGTCTTCTACATCCTTTTCCTGCCGGGAAGAATCACCGGCTTTTCTCTGTCAGCTTTTTTATTGTCTGTATTTTTATGGCCATCCTACGTCTTTTGAGCTAGAGGCGTTTCCTTTATAAAAGGGATGTTTCCTATTAGAGACCCAGACAACAGTAAGTTTTAACTAAAGGAAGGTATATTTGTAGAGGTTCTCAAGTTTAACCATACATGTAGGTGGTGAGCATATACATGACTGTAAGTGGCTATCGGCATTTTGAAATTCGATACATACGGTGGGAATGAAGTTCTGATCGAAATGAATATTGAAGAATCGATCATTATAGAATGTATGAGATATGTTGGAAAACCATGCATGTATAAGAGAGTTTTAACATATCGTAGGAAAGCGGGATGCAAGAATAGAAAGGGTCACATATTCTCGTGACAGAAGGAGAGTGACGCGTCCATGAGGTTAAGTTCTTTGCCTTTGTAACAAAAATATGAACATGGAGAGTTATTTTACTCTCCGTGATATGAAGTATGACAAAAAGACACATGCACAGAACCTTGCCTTTCCAGAACCATGTCTACCATGACTTTCACATTGTCAATAAAAGATCTACTACTATTACTTCTGTCTTGCTTCGGAATTCAGAGAATCGTCCTCATTTAAAAAGAAATTGTTTTTGAAGGTAAAAACACTCCCACACTCCCACGACTACCACACTGAGGTAAGAGGATTAATCCGCTGGGGAAGCACCAGGCAATCGAGTCATGTCTGACATGATAAAAAGGGTTAATGGATTGAAGGTTAAGGATTTTGTGGATGAGAGAAGCCATCAGTATTTCAAGTGCAGGTGACATTAAGGCCACAACAACATTAACACTGAATTATCATGCTCTCCCGCCTCTTCCCCAAGTGTGGGGAGGGGGGAGGGAAATTGTACCAAATGTCAAAAGGGCGAGAAAAGAAATGCGACCGATTTATTCCCAGCATGATCTGAGTGCAGAGTACTTTAAGATGATCTATAGCTTGACTTCGAAGATGCATCCATCAGTATAGCAAATGTCTGATATCTGTCAACTTGAGAACGTCTTGTGTAAAGAGAGGCGGGCGAGCAGGGCTGGGAAGTATGGATGTGTTGACTTACTCCATGGGGTATGTAATTTATGGGCACTCCCCGCTGAAACGTTTCATAACTCGGCACGGTTTTGACAGTGACCAAGTAAGATGAGGGGAAGGGGGCCAGATTTGGGGGAAATCGGTAACCTTGACCCACGAAGGTCACATGACCCTGACGGCCGTGGAGAGGTATGATTGACCTCACCCTGGCAGCTGAGAACTCGTCAGCGTCCCTCAGCATGTCAGAAGATAACACTGCTCCTACATTTATACTTCTATTTATGCCCACTTTCATTTTCTTCAAGTATTTTTTATGCTAGGTCATCAGAATAGTTTACATGGTTAAACATTTGAAGTGTGTCCCTATCTGGCTTATCTACCCCATATAGGCAAGTCATCTGTAGCAATTCTGAAGATAAATGAGCGCATTTCCTCCTCATGTGGAAGACGTAAGGAATATTGCCTCGCTGCGGACAAGGTGACATTGCCTCAACCCTCACCCAGTTCTAACAGCTGGGCACGGGCAGACCGTGGAGTGTGTGTCGGAGTAGGAGGGGATTCAAACTGAAGGTGTGGGGGCAGGCCAGGGTCAGGGGTCAAGGCTGGGGGAGGTTTAGGTTGAGGTTTTCACTGCAGGCTTAGAGTCTACCCTGTAAGATGTGAAGCCCCCTCACCTCACTCATCCCCTCCCTCCCTGGTGGCCGTGAGGGGAGGGGTGGGGAGGAGGGGGCAGCTGGGGGCCGTCAGGAGGGCTCGAGGAGTTGTCTCTACCTAACCTTTAGTCCCCACAGCTGTAAATTAGACGGCGGCCGTACAGTAACACCTGTCCACCAGCACCGGCCCAATTTGTACAAATGGCCCCACAGCACACTGCCCGGACGTAAACGGCGCCGGCGTGGGCCCCGGAGGGACCACTGAACACATTAACAGTGCCCAATTAACCAGTAAACCTGCCCTCGACAACGAAGGTAAATCACCAGCCCACTGTCCCATGTCCTTTTTAGAGTTAATCTACTTAACAGTAAGTTAGTGTTAGAAAATTAAAGAAATCCCTTAAACAAGGTTTTGTTGTTGGCTGTTGTATCCTCCGTGCATTTCACATGAACTGCCGTGGTTCCACAACAAATGTGATATGGATGTGTTATAGTAATAAGTGCTAGTTCTGCATAAAATTATTATGAATACATTAGTAATAAGCAGTGTTCGCCACTAAGCTGGCCGGTTTGCCAATGGCCAATAATTTTGAGAATGGGACAGAAAATATGCACTAAAAATAAAGTTTATTGGCCCTGATGGCCGACAGAGATTTCTGCTGTATTTTTTTTCTGTATTTTCCTACATTACAAACGCTATACCTAGTTTAAATGACTCTTAGTTAGAGAAATTCTCAAAATTACCAGGGCCAACAGAAAGTTATCAGTGCCAACAATATCAGACTAAAGTCAACCCTGTTGGCTGATTAGTATACATTATTGTTCTTCAAGAGCCCCTGGCCAATTTAGTAGTTGGTAACATATTCGACCGTAAAGATAAAGAAATATTCTAAGACATTATGCATTGCATCGCATCAGCAAGGATATTAAAACTGTTAGCAGAAGAAACAAGAGACCTGAACAGACTTCGAATAAGATTTACTATACGTAGAAGAGGACACAGGAGTGGTGCTCTGAATACAACACCTCAAATTCACTATAGGAACTACACTAACATGTAGTTAAGTTTGCATGTAACCTTCCACTAAACTCACTTGCCCTTAAAAGGTCAAAGAGTAGAGAGCAGCTCAGTGTAAACCACTGAGGCATGAGGAAGTCGACCAGCAGTCTCTTCGGGTGTCTACTCGGTCAGAAAACACACGGGGTGCTTTAGCTGGTGTCGAACGCCAACAGTGGACAGCCCATTGCCAAATGGAGCGGACACCCAATAACGACCCGCGCGGGAGATCGCTAGCATAAAACGGCAAAAGCAAAATGCCCTATCTCCTCCACGGTGATGCCCATTTGCACACAGATGAGGGGCCTTATTAATTAAGCTAATGAATGGAACTGTACTGGTCGGTTTCTGATCCGTCTTTAGAGAATAGCAAGCGCACGGCCATAGGGTAACCTGACACAGATAATGGTGACAGAAAAAGACAGTAGATAAATTTAGCTGAAAATAAGCTGAAGAAGTATTTAAGAAAATGAAAAGCAAACTATTTGGATAATAGTTAAAGTTGGGCAATGGCTAGCAACCCTAACGTACATGCTCCCTTTAACAGACGCAAGCGCTCGATCCTCATCAGTCCTACCCTGTAAAGGTAGCAACAGCTTTCTACTAAAAGAATTACCATACACCTTTCAGGGAATCTCACCTGTGTATATTACTAATCAGGATAACGTGAAGACGTAGGCCTTGAGTATTTCACACGAATTAAAAAGAAGTACTCCGTTGCCTCCTCTTGCTAAATCCACAGGTTCTCCTCGCGCAAACTTTGTGTAGGCCGCCTGCAGGAGTTGCGCAGGCATTGAATGGGTCTGCCTCCTCCTCCAGTGAGCTGGCCAGGTTCGGGGCCCGCCGCTCGCCGCTCGCCGCCCGTCCGGCCCCCACGTGGCCGTCAATCAACACCACAGGCCACGCCCACTGCTGCCTCTGATTGGTCGAGGCTGGTCGACGTCAGAATGCCCGAGCACGTGTTTGTGGTTTTTGGATGCTGATCAACAAGGAGGCGTGGGTAAGGTGGGCGGGCGAGAGGACGAGGCTCGTAATAACAATGAACGGATGGGTGTTGTCTGATCTGATGGTCGGACAGAACCTCATCTGAGAGGGGGCGGCAGGGGGTAGCTCTCAATGTCCTCTCGTTGCTGCTCGCCGGAAATATTAAGGTGTTTTGATCTCCCTAGTGGTTAGAATAGAGGCAGGGACAGGTGTTTTGAAATATGTCGGTCGGGTATTTGAGTAATGTCGGAAGTATGTTTTCCGTTAAACCTTTGAGGTACATATAGTAGTATAGGGTATTTATAGATCGTGCGCTGTTATTTATATCCAGCATTTCTTGGAAGTATAGCTACACCACGTTTTACCGAAGGTTTCTAAACTTAGATATATATGTTCCCTCGTGCTTTTATTAAAGGTATATCCGTTTCCGATCCTTCCTTTACATCTCAAGAGATAACAAATATAGTCATACCCGATGGTTTAAGTAAGCTGTAAATAGATTCGGTCAACCAATATGGACACCCCCATGTGCTAGTTTTGGACCCCTTAGAGCCCTAACACCCGACCGATGTAAGGGCATACTTCATCCACCTGTATATGGATTATTATTAGCGGTCGGCCGACCCGAATCCTTGTCAGTGGTCCGTGCGGTGAGTTATGACCGGGGTCCGAGTGGTTGGAGCACCTCCTACCGGCCTCCAGTACATCATACCGGATGGGGCGGCCGTGTGCGCTGCATAGGAACGGGGCCCAGAGCACCTCCAACGCCCTGTTTACCCCTACAGCTTTATTGGGGTACTCGCACGTCGGGGGTCATTCATTTATGGTTTACATGAAAAAAATGTATTTTCTGAAATGAGTATGAAAATTTATTGTGTCTGACATTACCCTGCTTGTAGACAGGGGCCTTTGGGTATAGTGAAGTAAACTCATAGTCTTATTTTGAAAGATTGAAAGTTTGAAATGAGCTTTTTGTATCATAGTGAGAAAGGGGTGATCATGTTCATTACTATAGTAGTCATCATAATTATGAGGTTTGGTATTCAGTATTTGAAATTGGAGAAATAGACTTTACATAAGGTCCATAATTACCATGTACGTGTATTCATGTAAAGCTATATATCTTACAATCAGAGTGAATACACAACGTTGCATGGCAACGTGAAATATAGGATAGTGATAAGGCAAACAGCACTATGTGGATTCCCATCAGTAAAACCCACGAAATAGCCCCCTTACAAATGTACATGAGATATACATTTAGGGATGCTTTCGGGCTCAGACTATTACCTGCAATAGGAACAGATACTATTGTCCGATCGAAGTCATTTGCGCAAGAGGCGAAACGCCCATAGGCAATTCTTTGTCTCGTCTTTGCTAATCGTGGTTTCATATCGCTGCATGCCCGATTCCAAGTATTGGGAGGATGAGGGGTATAAAAGAATCATCTGAAAATGCTCGTTTATCACCTTTATGTCACACAATTGCCAGCTGTTACAAAGAGCATATATTATTACTTTTGCAAAAGATTCGTGTTAACCATTAGTGCTAAGCTTTTATTGCCATAATTTCTTTCCCGGAAATGAAACTTTATACATTCAAACTTTATACTTATTATGCTGTTAATGTCAACCAGGGGAACGAAGTACAGTGATAACATTGTCTTGGGAGAACGGATTAAGATTACTGTAAATGTAAACCAGTAGAGGAGAGTTGATAAAAGTGATGGCATTGTTTTAGCGGAACGGATTATGATGATTTTACTGTAAATGTAAACCATTAAAGGGGAGTGGATGAAAGTGATGGCATTGTCTAGAGGGGACCGGAATATGCGTATTTTCCTGTATATAAACGTGCAGAGAGAAGTAGATGAAAGTCATGTCAGATAATATTCTTGAGGGGACCAGAAGTCCCATAAAGACAGATGTCACAAGACTAATGACAAGTCACAAGACTAACGACAAGTCACAAGACTAATGTCATCCGGGTTTGTCAGATGGACGATTACTTTCTCATCGACGCACGAACGTGTCCTCCCCCGCCTTATGTTTAGGTTTCTTTTTTATTTAGCACCCCTCTTCCAACCATCGCTACAACCACCACGCCGTCATGCCATCGTTTGCTCGTGTGGCTATTGTAACACAATCTCATCCTACGCTGCCTACAGGGTCCATATATAGGGAAAGGCGTCATCCATGGCTATTTGATAGGCCAACTTGTACCGCCTGTTTATGTTTGGTCAGACTCTGCATGTGGTTGTCACCGACGTGCATTGAAGGGAAACTGGACACCCAGTCACCGTAGTTACGGGACACTTTCGCCCGCCAGCCTGTCAGGACCGTTGGCATGGGTTAGTCTGGATCGACTGCATGTTCAACTTTACTGACGGCCTACCCAGAGAGTGGTACATGGCGGAAGTCGGGGACGGGGGTCTCGGTACGGTCCTGCCGATTGCACCGGATCATTGCCCCGGATCACCCCGGATACGGATCCCCACTCCTACCCCCTCTCAATCTGTCGTTTACGCCCCCGCCTCGCACTGACTTCTCTCGGTTTTTTTCTCCAACTCAATCCACTACTACGTCCTTGTCGTTGTACCCCAGCTGTCGATCTTACTCTTACAGTCTTTAGCTCACGCCCCCGCTGTCACGCCACTATTCTCCTCCGTGCTCTCTTGGTCCTGTCACCTCATTATAAACCCCACCCACACAAACCTGAGGGAGGTGGGGGAGGTGTAGGGGCATTCAATAGGTTATGAGATAATTTTTGGGTAAGAAGTTTCCGATCATGCTGCGCTTGCAATAGGTCGGTATCATTGTCTATTGATTTCTGATGTGTCGCGGAGTTATCGATTATGGCACTAGCCGCAGGGACAACAGGATTATGTGTTTCACTTTCACTGTGGGGCAGGCCCTACGTGACCGTCAAACAGGGCTGTCATTCAGCCATTACTTACCGACTGGCGGTGACGTGACTGGCTTTGATTAACGCTATTTTACTTTGTACATGCCAGAACACTGGAAAATTGGGCTGGATTTTTTTGGTTATGGTTTCTTTTGTTGTATATCGTATTAGGCCGACCAAAAAAAGTTAACTTTAACGAAGGCAGGTTAGATCTTGAAAACCTTCTTTTGCGACAGTAATACGCTTTCGGTTGATGTGGGCATTACCCCGTCTTAATTATGTTTAAATTCCTAGAAACATAACACATCAAAAACTCATATTTGTAATATCTGAAATATTACGCAGTAGCGTGTGCATCATTTGGAGGGATTTTGTTGGCGGTTACATCAAGTCTTAGCACAGAAAGACGGGTAATGAATGGTGGGTGGTTCTGTGGAGGGCTGGCAGACAGATAGCATGCAGTGGGGCTGGGTGTGGGCGGCACTGATTTACCAGTCTACCAGTCCCCGGAGCGCCACCTATTGGTTACCAGCATGCCTTCGCCGATTTCCTTTACTGACTAGACTTCTAGATTGGGAGAAGTACTTCCCTAATCTGTATTGTAGTCCACGAATCAATTTATGGAAAATGCCAACAAATGAGATGAAAATCATGCGACATGCTATATGAAATACATGTAACCGACAGTATGGTTTTGTCTTCTTTGGATTCTGTGTCATTAGCATAGCATCCTTTTTACTTCACTTAATCTTCAGTTTTAAACAAATCCATTTCTACCAAATTAACAAGAAGTGGTCCAATGTTAAGTAAGCTTAAAAGTCAATATTACTCGACGACTTCTATACTTTTTATATCGAATGAAATAATTGAGAGGTAGAGAAACGGAACTTCTTTCGACTTTAAAAACACGAGGTTGTTTTCCCATGCTTCCAAGGCCTTATTTGTCCGACGATTTAGCCCATGTGATCAGTCAGTAGCCAGATTACTCAGAAAGCGACTGTAAGGTTTGTGAATAATAAAAGCTGTAGGCTCATAACATGCTTCATCTGGCCGCCTGCCTAACCCCCGGATACAGGTTACAAACCTGGCTGGCAGCGTTTATCATTGCCGAAAAACATTTCACTCTGATTGAGGAGAGACCAAATTATATAGTTATATGCTTAATCATGTCCAACGTGATTTATTCAGAGTTTTTTTTCCAGGTAAGTGGGAGATTTGATAGGAAATTGAACTTGCTGCTTTCGTTTGATTCTCTTGAATGATTCAAATGATCGGAAATTTACTGAGGTGGCACAGAAGAACGGATAGTAGATTTCCAAGTACAGTTATACAAAATTAAACTGATGTCATTAAGTATGAAGTGAGCCATTTAATTCAACATTTTTACAGTTATAGAAAAGTAAAACCTGAATTACTTTGCTGAGATTTATTACACAAATTCTACATGATATCTCTGGCATTGGATTCATTGGATCCAATGCAATGCGGAAGATATAATATGTAATTGAGTGCCGTCTAATTCCGGTCCCTGAGAAGATCCCATATACATATTCAATGTATAGACGTATATAGTGTAGATAGCTCTAAACTAGTCCCTTCGTTGTCCCTCCTGGACCTTTGTCTGGCTGTGACATGGGGAGGGGGCCGCCACAGACGACACCACCTGACGTTGACATCCGCACACAAAGCAACGATCGTAGCCCATTTCCCTCATTGGAAAAAAAGTGTTAATTCTTTCATTCCAGAAAGATCCTTTACACAATTTTATTATTGCCGGCAAGTGACCTTTAGAGATACTTTGAGGAAAATGTGACAAAAAGAACACTATATTCTCTACCGTTTCCTCGTTGGCATTCCAGAAATCCATCTGTATTTATATCCACATCCAGTTGAAAGATATCCACACCCAAGGCATATACCACTAAGGATATTGGACGAAAGTTCTTCCGAATTAAGATTACCGCTGGAGATTAGCCAATAGGACTTTAGTTAACTTTTTCCAGCTCGGATGTCTTTAAACTTAAGATACATTTAAGTGGGGATGGGAGTGTCAGACTGTCTTTGCGTGCAATAAAACATTTTATTATACCTTAGGGTGATACAAGTTTAGTAGTTAAGAGTTTAACACAGGGCGATACAAACCTGGGTGATTACCAGCCCTGTATCACCCTGCAGGGCTATACAGAATATTATTTTTCTAAAATTCATTAAAAAAATAAAATCATTAAGAAATAAAAAAAATCTAACATATGCATTATCTGAACAACATTCCTAGCTACATTTTACTTGCTTACTGTTTGTGGATTTGATGGATATCAAAAGAGTTATATGAAAAAACATTTAAAAAAATGTGCAGCATCATAGCCCCACCATCACTGATTGCTGTGCATCCTTCCTTGGGAGCTCTGATCTAACAGAAAAGGTATAATAAATCCATAACCAACCTCAAAGGGATTACTCGGGCAGTTATCACCCCTCACCCTGATATCAGCCCTCGGCCAGCCCTTCAGGCCCTGCATGGCCTCAGGCTGATATCGGGGTCCCGGCTCAAGGTGATAACCGCCCTTGTACTCCCTTCTTGGTTGGTTCTATGTATGGCTTATGCGTTTTGCAAACGTAGGAGATGCCTTTTTGATATGCAATGTCCATTCGATGTAAACGCAGGAAAAACATGTTCATCTTTTACGTTATTAACATATGTGAATCAAAGAATGCTTGTAAAATTAAATGAAGGAAATTGATTTCCCTAACCAACTGATTTCGTGTTGTACTCTTTATCCAGGTAAACTCGTTTATACATCAGAATTCTGCCGTATTGTCCTTCCCAGATGGATCCAAATCAACTGAAATTTGAATATTTTCTTATGAAGTTTACGTTTTTAAGAAGCACTACCTTGGGAAAGAAAGTGGATACAATAATGATGGAAATGACGAATCGGAACAAGATAGGACATATTGTAACTACAACTTTAAAACAATGGTTTTGACGGTGTTCACAGGGATGTAAGCGGATTACGAGTCTGGGAAACAATTGTTAAGCCTTTGGTAAAGGATTAACTTGAACAGACTACTCACAGTAAAGGGATTGAAGTAGCTGCAAAAATCCCAACACGTTATTTAATAAGCAGGCGGTAGGTGGAACATGAGTGACCTGCTCAGGGAAGGCCCACAGTGAGTGGGGAGCAGCTCAGGGTATCAGGCTAACGAGCTGCTCCTATAATCAGCGCCTCAGGCACACACTGACATGTCTGGCAATGGAAAAAGGAACATTTTACCTTTTCTGAAACACTATCACATTCTGTATACATCAGCTTACTCATACGAGTAGATAGATCTGCCCCCTTGTACCATTGTAAATAAACAAACTCTTAAGATATTGATAGAACTAAACTCAATTGTAGTCTGTACGATTAGTGAAATATGATGCACATATTTCACCAAAAATCTTTCAGCATGAAGGCTTAAATACGATCCATTTTTCAATGTTTTAATTCAATCTTAAAATCCTACTCCCTGTCTTATTCCATTGTTACCAGACACTCCTATTCACGACCATCATTGTTGTACTTTTTACTTTGAATTCTTATTCATAGCAGCTTTATACATGTATGGGCCTAGTATTGGGACGGCAGATGAAAGGATTACAGACTCGGCAAGTTAATCAAAGCCGTAAAAGTCTTGGATTCATTTCTGCATTACAAGCATCAGTTTTAAGGTCGGATAATATAACATAAAGATTTAAATTGAGTTTTATGGTGAACTTTATCAAACCAGCTTGCCAATATATTGCAAAGTAAAGAATCTTAGCCTTGGCAAGTCTGAATTTTATGTGGGAAAATCGGAATTACAACTAGATCTATATACAAGAGATCGCTAAGAAAGGGTTGGCAAGGTAATTGTATAGTTAAAATACTGGACCACCCCTATGTCCGAGTGGTCAGTACTGAAGGGTTGCCCCCCCCCCCCCCCCAGTGGCTGACCATTCCTCCAGGTGCCGCCTGAGCCGGCCAGATTCATTATTCGTCATTAGGTGGGACCCAAGGAAGCCGGGCTGATAGCATCCATATTTTGTCTATGGCCAGCAAAGGGGAATGAGAGGCCCCAGTATTATGATGGAAATGAGTGCAGTCCGACTTGGCCGCATGGCAGGAGGCATTATTAGCACGTGGCCCGGGCCGCCCTGCCCTGGAGTGACAGCCCGGCGTGTGCCCCTATGACCCATCGAACCCACCTGACGCGATCACGTGACGTAGCGCCCTGGTGCAGAACGAGAGTGCACGAGACCTAAGTAGAGGCTGGGTTGATTTCGCTGGTAATTGGCGGGTTTACCTGAGAGGCTGCATTGAGGCCAATGGTCCGGGTTAGCATGCTGGGCACCAGCAAAAGTAAGGTTATGGCAGATATTTTGGAGTCTTCGGAGACTGGGCGAGGACTACGGTTATAGGGAAAAACGGATAATGTAACTATATGAATAACGTTGGGGTTCCATTCATAAAGATATGTCATATGATGATAATATATAGGAGCCTATGTGTTTGTGAAACAGAGCTACTAAACACTAGTAAGAGGGGGCGCGTCTACTAATACGACATGCAACCACCTGATAACATGTTTTTTTCTTCCCTGGTATGTCTTCATAATAACAGTTGAATGCTTATATGTTCTCTTCTGTATTTTTGTGGATTAAAGATCGTGGTTGTATCTCATTGACAAGGGCCATACATGTTTGGTGCGGAAAGACCTGTACGTATATAAACAGTTAACCGTTATCCGTGGTACCCTTTGACGTGCATCCTCCACCTTATAATTATACTACTATAATGTCATCAGAAATATAACCACCCGGCAGACAAGTTTGCATTGTGAATAGATACACGTAATCACCCAATCTGTCGCGGGGGGTCCTTGGATCTTTGAATGTGAGAAGTGAAAGGTGAGCGTCCTGGGAAGCCCCATTATCCGGATACCTCCACCAGTGACCTTTACTGCTACATCCCTTACTTTCACAAAGACAGTCATACAGTCCATCTCAGAAGGTAAGGGAGGAAATATCAGATGCCCCCTTTGTAATTGTGTGTCTGGACTTTACATAATTTCATTATAGGCTACATTACAAATGTACAAACATATAAACACAGAAGTGTATAGGTGCTATGCCTTCTACCATCATCGTAGCAACTATTACACACAAGATGAAGTGAGACCACCTTTAGTCATCCATCGAACGCCTGCTTGTCATTTTTCCCTTATTTCACTTTATTACATAATTTTCCAGCCATTGGATTAATTGCCTATAATTCTAAAGACACAGTCTCCGCCCAGGTTAGGTATCATCTATTCATTTAATAGAAGCATAGGAATGATCTCATAACGTTATGGTCCATTGCCTTCCAATCGTCCCTACATACCAGCCATTTTGCACTACTGCATTAACCTGCAACGTAGGGCTCTCGCTGGTGTTTAGCGGAAGCACCCTAAATGAATTCACATTCTTCCATATCCCGACACTACAAACCCAATCACTAGAGCACAGCGAGAATATTCATGTCACTAAAGTGCCCATTACAATGGTAATTTTATTACAATTAGTGCCGGCAAAAAGCAATTTCCACCGCTTTCCGTTCTCAGCTTTATTTGCACAACAAACCAGGAGGATTACCATAGCAACCTGGTCGGCAGGGCAACACCTATGCGGGCGTCTGCGGACGGATAATGTCCGAGAGATGACCCTTGGTGTGTCCTGAATGTGGAATATCCTGCAGCCATACCCTATAAATACCTCCAGCTTTGTGTAACTTGCCACAGAGATTATTTCTCCCTTGGGAAGTAGTATGTAAAAATGTAGGTTTGGATCAGGAGTACCTGCGGGAGTCCCATTCATGCTAAACTCGTGCAATCATGATGGTATTTGTATGAAATAATAATTACCATATTCATGAAGAAAACACTTGTTTTTAGTTTAAATGGCGTTTCCTGTGCGTAGAATATAATTATACACGTGCGGCAACTGGCGATGTGGTAATGATCCAGCTAGCTCACGTGAGTGTACGTCACGAGACTGCCTGATACTTCAGTGGTGTTTTATGTTTTGAAGCTGGATATGGCCTCTATTGTTGGGCCTATTTTCTGCGTATCAAACATGGCCGGACGCGTGTCCGGATGGTAACACGTCACCGTGACGTGTCATCATGACGCGCCTTATTACGTGCCGCCTTATCTGGGCGCTGCAGCGCTGTCCCCGCTGTCAGCCGCGCAGAAGATCGTACCCGCCTCAAGTGTTTCTTTCCCGCGCTAAATGCACCATATGTAGCATTGTCGTCTGCTCCAGCCCAGCTTCCTGTATGGTTTAAAAACATGTAGCGATATCTTAGAGTTTTTAAGTGCGGACGCCTAGTTCACGCGTCAAAATACAACTTGTTTTTTTACGGTGGATTTAACAAAAACCCTCATCTGAATAAGTATTATAGGGGTACATGGTACATATCAAATGAGATTTGCTATTTATCAAATGGGGTTACAATATCAACAGAGTTGATTTAAATGTGAGTTCCCATTAAATATTGTACATATAATTTACAATATAATGGCATGTAGCTTGGCAGACACAGGTATCGTAACTATTGACGTTCCCGTAATCTTCCCCGTAATAGGCGAGTGCATGTTCGGTGCTTTCACGGGGGGACTGCACTTCAGACGGCGAGTTCATAAAACGATCAGATTTTTCCTCGCAAACATGATGTATAGCCGTCGTGATCGGGGCCCCAGGCCAGCCAGGCGGAGAGAAGAGCGTGGAAGCCGGTGTATTTAGTTTATGTGTGCGGTGAAAAGAGGATACGGCCCCGGGTCCTGATGTCAAGCGTGTTTTGATCAGGCGGTAAGAGCCTTGACAGATGGGGCCGGCATAAAAGGCGCCGCCCCGTGGGTACTCGGCGACCTGACAGTGGTAGTGGTCAGTTGGGGACAGCTGGAGAGGCAGAGGGGTGAGGGGGTTAACATAAAGAAAGGTGGGTAAGAGTAGTATTACTCATAGTAGGTGTTAGTGTGGAGTAATAGCAAGAGTGGAGTTCGCATGAATTGGGTTGATGCCAATGTCGGTCGGCCCATGCAAAACATGTATTTTTTTCTTTAAATAAATTGTCAGTTTAAATATAATTTTCATCGACCAGATTCACTAGAGCTCAGTTTTTTTGCGAATTTTAGTTCTTAAAACAACAAAACACTTACAAAAATAGATAACAATGTGTGTTTGGCTGAAGTCTGCGGCAAGGTTAATATTCATTATAACCGTCCACTATGTAACCACGAACCGTCATAATCATATTTTAAATCCTAATATAGCCATCAGACAGCCCTTTTCAGTACCATTCTAAATGTCAATGTCAAAAGTGTATGCGTTCTCACGTCACCTTAATTTGCTTCGTTGTAAATTCTGCTGATGCCAGTGACATACCATCTCAAAACCTTACCACACGATGCACACCAGGTGCTCGAAATAACGCTGTAAATGAATATAGTATCACTATTAATACTTTGCATACTTTCTGTCTTTGCAGGTACGTATATTCTCCATTTGGTTGCGCTTGGTTTTTTCCCTAGCAGGCGGTGAGTACGTTTTACATGTAGTCCTTGTGAAGAAGCGCACGAGCATTAAGAACTGGAGGAGTCTGCAGCTGGGTGGGGTTTCATTCGGAACCTCTGGTTATCAGGGGCCGACCATTGGTATGGATCCGAGCAGGAACAGAACACCGGATTTACAGCAGGTCAGGTCAAGGGTCAAAGGTTAAATGTCAGGGCTAGCAGAACCCGATCGGCCGGCCGAAAAACAAGCCTAAAATACCGCCACCGTGCCCTCCAGCTCCTGGCAGGTTAACCCAAATCGTGCTCTGGCTCGTTCAGATTTACTGACTATGGATTAAACACCCATCGGCAATTATTTTTAGGGGTGGGGGATGTAAATCATAGGAGGAAACCCACCACAATCCCAGAAGGAACCCTGAGACGAAATTTTGAACCCAGAATATCCTTATCACCAAAACTGATCATACAAAGCCTTTACTATAAGTCTAGGTTGAAGTTAAGCACACATTTAGTCAAATTAGCTGCATTGATATATTATTTGGTTTTTGCAGCTATGAAGGTTAGCTGCATAAATGTTTAATTCATATTTTGAATCTAGAATAATCATTACACGCTCATAGTATTATGCAAATGGAGTTTCAATTCGGCGCAGGGTTTGACAAAGAGTGCATGTGTATTGATGTACATTTTATATCCATGCGATGCTTTTGTTTTGATCACATATTTTGATCAATACAAAAGGGACATCTGCAAAACTGAGGAAGTAAAGTAAAGGTTTGTGCTCAGATGTAAAGCTCGGGCTGAGGATGTGGCTAGGACAGGGTAAGGTTTTAGGGTTGGGGTGATGTAGGACCCATCACGAGGGCAGGAGCCCATCTACCCCCCCCCCCCCCTCCTTCCCCCAGCAGGTGTGGAGGGCCCCAGGTGAGGGCAGCCAATGAGCTATTGACTGGTCGGCTGGTGATCGATACTGGTCAGATCGTCGGGCCTGACGGAACAAGAGCAGCTCGACCGCACCGCTAACCCGGATAGATCGAGAGAGAATCACACTGTTTTGGGGTATGAGCGTAGGGTGGGTTCAGGTAAAGTTTTTACACCCAAGAGGGGTTCTGAATTGGAATGTTCATTAGGTAGGTTTTAACCAATAGGATAATTTTGATACTGATTGCAGTGAAAAACCTTGGGTTGTGTGATGAACAAAGGCGCATGTATTATACAAATCATTATCTCTTAAAGTTTTCTAACAAAAATTAAAACGGCCCTGTTGAAAAACAAATAAAATGGCCTAGAACTGGAAAGAACCCATTATCTTGGTAGCCAAGGGGAGAACCCTGCTGTAAGGGCTGCCTTCAAAGCTGTGTGGGTTATAGGCCGTTTGGGCCCTAGCTTCGTGTGTTCTGAGGGCGTTTGGGATGTGGTAATGAAGATGGTAATTATCAGCTAATTAACATCCCCGAGCCCAGACCCATCCAGGGTGCGGATTAGCGCAACAAGCAGTGCCAATGTCCGCCTATACAGGCAGGGTCTTAGGCGGGGATGGTAAATAGTACACTTTTTCTGTGGACGGCAGTCATTGCTTGTATGGGAAGTTAAGCTTTTATGTATTGAAGATATCAAGGTTGTGAAAGCATAATGCTCCGGAGTTCCCGAATTACCAGTCATATATACATGAAGCTTTTCGTAATTTCCTCTACCTATGAGAAAAGAATCTAAAGGGAGGCATCGGCCTGAAATAAGCTTTGAAGTTCGACTTAATGACAGGGTACATCTTCTCGGTGGTATCACGTTAATGATATTTGTCTTTAACTTCAGAGCTTTAACTTTTAAAGTCGTTAAACGAGTCATTGTTGACTAGACATGGTAATGACGTGCAACAACGCTTAAATCATTAGAATCACAGCGAAGTCGACTGAGACGTCATCTATTCGGATTTTAGCCGTCTTTCTAGTCGACTCAAGCCGTCGCTTTGGGTGCTGATTGAATTGTGCGACGTTTAAAAGTCAGTAGCAGCAAACGTCATTAAAAGTAGGTTAGTGGATCGACGGCGGGGCGCGCTAAGTGGCTGCAGGGGAGATCAGAGAGCTGGTATCGGCCCCGGCTCATCCCCGGCCCGCTTACAGATTGGATCCAGGGCGGGATAAAACCAGGCAGCCAGCCGCTGGGGCTGGTATCTTGTGGACCCCAACCAGGGTGGTGTTCTAGGACACTAGACCCCAACCAGGGTGGTGTTCTAGGACACTAGACCCCAACCAGGTTGGTGTTCTAGGACACTAGACCCCAACCAGGTTGGTGTTCTAGGACACCAATATGTGATTGTTGGACAGATCGTGCAGGACAGTAGACCGTACAGAGAGAAGCATCCTCTACGTGTTTATCCAAATTCTGGCTACCCATATCTTTCTATTTCCACCATATTTACTCACTTACTTGAGGGGTAAAATTAAGGTACATCCGGGACATCAGTGCTGAACATTATATTTAGATTTCAATGGGATAGGAAAATTATCGCCTTCCGTAAACTTATCCAATGAGGAAAAAGGCTACATGCTTCCTATCTCTGTTTAGATAAATCCTCCTATTGTGAATCATCCAGGCCAAACATGGGACGTTGTCATGGGGAGACAGACTTATTAAAGCGCATTTTTTTCAACTAAATATTGACAACCTACCCGTGTACGAAGGTCGGGAAAATTCAAAAGTAAATCAAGTTACAACACATTTACCAGAATCGAAATGATTGTCAGAGTTCAACAACCAGGGTCTAAATTTTTTGGTTGCTTTTAGTACCTGCCTTTATAAACTTGGTGATTGAAACTTTATATCCATTTGATATCATACACAACACATCACAGTTCCTTCTCTGTGTACATTCTAAGTCTCAGGTTCTAAGCTGACATCCCCGAAGAATGGCATCATTGGCGTGCGGCCGTCGGTGATGTACGGCCACCCGGGCCTCCCTTCTCCGGTCGATTGACGCCCGAGTCGATTTCAGGCTTGGCCAGCGATGTGGGAACAAGGCAAACTGGCGAAGACTCGTATTCTGTTGTTTGCAATTGATCCTAAAATTCCCCACCTCTAGAATAAATAGGACCATGAATAAGTTATTTGGGGAGAAGTGGGGTTAGATGATCTGTTTAGGCTACTCAAAACAAGTTTGGTTTCTTTTAATTATGTATTTTTGTTTGTATTACAATATAAAGTAGCCTTATTTAGTACATGGAAGTTTTCCTAATAAACCTTGATACATGAATGAGTAGTGCTATGGATATTACCCTCCTATTTTCCCTGCACATAGAATCAATATGTTGTTCAATGCTGAAGGAAAAGCCAAACATGGGCCTGTTTTGTCGGCCATGTTTGCATGTAAACGACCTCAAACATCTGCCTCACAGCACACCTAAGGTACAAGATAATGGATGTTTTTAAGGCGCCTGTTCCGCAGGTGGCGTGTCCTCCTCCCACTCATCCCACGGCAACAGTTTCCACCCTGATGGCACTAATGCGCCAGCTTCCCCTTAAACTTGGTCACTCTTTCATCAGACTAAGAATGCTCAAAGATACCAACCTAATCTCTTTCCCTGCATACCCTTCTCCGTCCCAACATTGGGCCTCAAACGTGCCTTTGATCAGGATATTGAGAAGTATTTACACAACGTAGCGATGTTGTCGGCGACTTATCTTGCGGCGACAACACATTTTAGACAAGTCCGATTTTGTAAATCAACGTATGGTTACCAATGGCCCACGCAAACTAAGCACACAAGCAATAGCCGCATTCAACCTGTTGTGATGTTCCTCTAGTCAAATAGACAACTTTAGCAAGAATTAACATTTTAATGGTATTTCTAGTTTCTGCGCAATTTCCCATTACAAGACAAAAAAAGACCACTGGTCGGTCTTCCTAGAAGCCATTCAATTTGACTGATTGGAGAAACATGTCACCCTGCAAACCTGGCTGTTCTATACGCTCTTTTGATCTCAAATGGAAACTGTTTCGAATCTAGAAGTGTCATATCCGAAAATACTAAAACGTAGATGGTACGAAGATTACGTTTTAATGCCTTTGCGCTTTCTCCAACTATGTTACAGTTGGCTTTATGATTATCTTTTTATTTGCTTTTGTTTTTGCCTTTAGCTATACATTCTCAAGTATGTTTGTACAGTAGATTCATGTTTAAACAACAAAGACACCTGCCAGAAGAGGTAGTCATATCATTCTATTCAGCTATTCAGCTTTGCCGTTCACATGCATGGGTGAATTCAGGTGTAGATCGGGCATGAAGCGAAAGGGATTGGGGGAAGTCCACCATGCCTGCACCCAGAACCAAAATAATAGTGGAGTGGTTTTAGATTCGGACTGGAAAGTCAAGTACCAGTTTGTACATGGTAACTATTCCCTTCCCCCAACCCCGTACCTGTTCCCCCATCCAGGCCAGTCTATTTTTAGCCCGACTGTCCTCCACCACCCCAATGTCTGACTTGATGTTTCTAGACAGAAATAGTTTGGTCAACAACTCGTTTGAGGGCGGATTAATGCCATATTTAAACTGTTTCTAGGTAGCTTGTAGGAGGGAATGCCAATTTATTCCTTGGTTGATTCTTTACATTGCAACTTCAGGAAAAGTTGTTTCGGCTTAGTGCTCGAAATATTTGAGAATCTTGGTAAAGGCTCTTTCGGGTCGATACATGGTGCACCCTTGTTTGGTGCCTTGTTTGGTGCAAGTCTACGAAATAAACAACCGTGCCACACAAATGCTGGAGCTTACTTTGGCGTGAACAACATTTATTTATCGTGATTGAAAGTTACCTCCTTCGTTCCTGTACTGTTACAAAATATGCAATAAAACGCAAACAAGGTATCTCGTATATCTGTATACATCCCCTGACAATGAGTACTTTTTTCTTGTCATTGGGTCGACGTTAGAATTTAATTACATTTTGGTTGCCCATGATGTACTTTACTGCACCCTATTTTCCTTATCTGGTGAACTTGTCGTAGTGCGTACTAAGATGTCCAGTGGGACCTCCTTGTCGTCTCCTCCACTCCCCTGGTTATCCGGGTTCATTTCCGCCCGCCCTGAGACAATCGGACACTGGAGGAGCTTCACCTGGAGGGTCGCAGGAGTCAGGGGGGAAGGGGTTAAGGTCACACCCGTAGGGATTCTCACACACCTTAGTAGGACACAGAGCGCGTGTATTTGTACATGGATTTTTATAATGAACCTGGTCGCTGACCATTTGCACAAAAAGGCCACATGTATGACGAGGTCTTGTAGAGATTACCCAGGTAGTCCTATGTACCTATACAAATTCGTAATATTGTTTGACACATCGGTTTTACATTGTTACAATAACATTACAAGGTACATCCCTAACAGACATATTTTCAGAGCTGTAGAAATGTTTGTCTATTACCCGGATTAAATTTGGGACGGATTATGACGGAACTGTAAAACCAGTCTTTCAGGGAGACTATATTTTGGAAGTACATGTATAGGTATCCGAACAAACCTTTGAGATTATTTTGCCACCATACAATGATAAATCGTTCTGACTTTTGTGCACTTGCAGAAATGGTTTGAAAGAACGCAGGTGGCTTCACAATAAACGCATGTTTATCGAGCGGTGATGGTATGGAGGCAACTGGTTGTATACATAGTTTTCGATTTCAACCAAATGTCATATTGCCTAGGCCAATTGTTCATAATGCGCAATGTTACCCAGTAATGGAAACGTAAATTATTAAAAAGATACAGCTGGAGACCATTGTGTCAAACCCTAGTTGTGTGAACACCTGCATGGACAGTGGATACACAGTGCAAACCCAGTCTCTGCCAGGGATACCCTATACATAGTAGACCTGGCTGAACAGGGATGAGGCCAGGGCTGGCCGGTTCATACCAGGTCTGCGCGTTGTGCGCGCGTCAGTGGGCGCGTTGCTAGGCAGGGCGCCTGGGACCAATCGGGCCACAATGATCCACGGAATGAAGCGCGGGCGGCACAAATAGTATTGAGCTCTGACTTGAGTACCTACACCCCCCACCCACCCTATTCTCAGCCCGTCTTTGGGGTTTGGGGTTGGGGGGGGGGGTCTCACACCTACGTGAATGATGGATCGACGACATCGTCGACCGAGAAGGGCCTTTCCGGTTCCGCTGAACAAAGGGGCGTGACGTCATAGCCATGCATACGTCTCTTCCGGTTCCCGGCCCAGATGGTCTTGGTTGCTAGGATGTCAGTCAATATTCAGAGATAGGGAACCCCGAGGTGATCACTATTGACCCACTAAGATGTTTATGGGTGTACCCTAAGGTTCCGATTGGTGACCAGATGAAGGATCGTGGTGATTTGATGTGGCGTTTCGTACCGAAAATAGCATCACGAATGTCTTATGTACTTGATAAAGAGAATGGGTATGATGGAAAGGTATGGCCATTGTTCATCGAGGCATAGCTCAGATTGTGTGTGGTAGATTTATTGATTCAGAAGTTAAGTGAGTGTGTGTGTGTGGGGGGGGGGGGGGGGTCGGGTGATCCCAGTACAAGGGGTTTTATTAATGGCAGTCCATTCCACGTACATGTATAACAAAAGAAGTTAAAAAGGTCGTGCAATTAAAGAGTTCATCTGTATTTGAAACAATAGTAGGGGAGGAGGCGATTGCCTTAAAGCAAACATCTCATTTCTTCTTCCCTCAGTATAATAAAATGATAGAAATGGAGTCAGGACCATATGACAAAGTCATCGGTGTGTTGTACTCACAACACCTGAGAAGCCCGGAGATCTCTATTAGGACGCAGGGTGGGTCGGTAGTGGGCAGGTAGTGCCGGCGGCACCTTGAGGCCCTAATGAGGTGAGAGGCGAAAGGCGTCGGCAGGTGGGTATAGGCCCGCTGCCCAAAGGCCAAGTCATTAGAATCATACCAACTTTAGGTCGTCTAATCCATGATTATTAAGGTATTGGTCTTTGGAAATAGATCTAGGATTGGTATCTGACTAAGTCGATGTCAGAAATATTTGAGAATGCAGGATTTCTATATTTGGTCAATCCGTAAATAACATTGAAGCTTCTCTATATCATGGTGATTTATGGACCAGAAAATAGACTTCTCCCTATCAACCCTATTTAGGGCCCCTTTTTTGGAAGTGGGTGGGGGGGGGGGGGGGGAGGATCGAGGTTTGATGTATGTTGACTTAAAAAAAAGCATGATATGGCATTGGCGCTAGAGTTATACCTCATCGCAAGAGGGAACTTTCAAACACTAAAAATCAACGGAATGCTCATGTCCCATATCAGACATTATCAGTATAAGTATTTGTACAGCTAGCTGTTACTCGACCTCATGTCAGTGTATCGAATTTAGAAATGCCTATATCACCGTGTGGAAATTAGGGGTCTATACCCATCATGTTATCGATATTTTTATGTGGATGTCGAACATGGAATACCTTCCACACTCTTTTCACTGCCCTGTCCGCAGTATCGACTTTTTTTACGCCTCATATATCTATGAGGGACATTCTTCACTTTGACACCCGACAGTCAGGGTTTTCCACCTCCCTAAAATGACCATAGAAATATAGCCTTCTCCTTAAGCATTAAATGGCTCGTTGCCAGGAATTCGTGTTAGCTACATCTGTATGTAGCAATGTCAGCAGTTGCTCGTGACAAAGCGTTTCCTGACGTAGCGTGTTGTCATGTCAGTGTGACGTCGCGGTGACGTCATGGCTGCACCAGGCAATGGGTCAGCAGTACCTGCTCCCTCCATACTGCTCCCCTCCACCGGACATTAGTTTTGCATTAGGCTGATAGATGGCGCAGAGCGTGCTCGCCGCCAAACCAGGCACCAAGTCTCCAGGCCCAGTTTCCCCCTCTAGGCCTTATATAGTCCCAATAAAAGATCTGCTGGGAGAGTTATCGGGTGTGGGCCGGGCCTGAGGCGGTGGTTCCGGTGGTGGGTCTCACCTGGTCGTTACGGTCCGCTGCACACAGATAGGGCCCTTAATCCTGACCGGTTTTACATCAGTCAAAGTGGGGGGTTTACGGTCAGCTTCTTCAAATTTATCTTGGCTGTCTTTTCTGTTGCTTCTATTTGTACCTTGGCGTGACGATGCCCTTTAAATAGTATGAGTTTGCTGATTATATATCAACAATGTGTTTTTGGGGGCAAAATGGGTCCTTAAAATTGTATCGTTTCAACCCTTAAATGGCGCAGTTTTTACATGATTGATTGTTCTCAAGTAAATTTAACTCTAATCATCCAAAGGAAGGGGGTCCAACGGTCTTATCTTTGCATTACTATATTTCAACCCACAGATTTAGATCTACAGCTTAAGATAACCCCACGTTTTGGGTTTAAAAATTCCCTTAATATAGTGATAATTTCGGAGAATGCCCTATAATGCACTAAACAATTTAAAGAATTTGAATTGCTGGCATTTCAATCTGGTACTGCTGAAAGAGAAAACAGGCGAAGGGTCCTGTCCGCACGTGTAGGCACGCGAAGCCAGGCGGCGTGACATTTGACTGACTAACTGAGCTGATCACTCAACTTTGAGTTTGAGCCAGTTGACATGGTTACCAACTGAGCACCTCAGGCTGTTCTTATGCCCAAAATAGAACAGCCCCCAAGCTCTGGCATACCTGCTGGGCTGACTGAAAATCACCCGGGAAGTAAGTAGTTAGCCCATGTAACGGCCGCTTTCACAACTATGTTACATTAAGAAAAAAATGAAATTGAATAGTAAACAATATCTGGCCAATGGGAAAACAATATCCTATTACTGAATTCTGATAATATCAGTATAGATTGGTTTAAATATGAAGGGCCATACATCTTAAGGCCGTATTCCATATACCAAAAGTGTACAATTTCCCGCCGATATACTTTCGGCAGTGCCGATATACTTTAGGCAGCATTGCTGATAAAATTTACCAACATGTTGGTAAAATTTTCCTGCTGATTGTGAATCATTTCCCGATATTGCACTTTCGGCGGCTGAAATTGCACCAATAGTAGATGGTCCCGATATGAAATGTTTCCATGGAGATGCTCAATATCAGTGGCGCATACTTTTGGCATGTGGAATATGGCCTTTAGACTATACAGCCGATAATGCCTATCAATGCAATTTGGTTGTTAAAAAAGTAGAAACAAAACAGGCGTGTAGCTTCATAACACTCCAAGTGACAGTAGCCGCATGTCTGAACTAACTCACGATTGACAAACAGGATGAATAAATACACCTTGATCCCTGTAGCTTTTAGTTAAAATTGAGACTTTTATTACTTCTCTGACTCGCGACACCCCATTTTTAGGTTTGTCTGATGAATATCCTCCCTCAGGTTACGGCAAGGGACCGTGGAGGAGTGCAGTGCTGCCACCTAGAGTATTGAAGTGGCACCAAGGGAGTTCCAGCCAAGCAGCTGCTCTCACCCAGCAGTTAAAGAGTGGGTGGTTGTACGACTTGTTTGAACAACCGTATCAATACCAAAGAAAACACCATAAAGCTGTCTCACTTATTGACGAATGATCCCGTATTACCAGCAACAGGAATGGTTAAAAACGAATCCCCCGTCATTTTCACTAGTGCATCCAAGGGACGTCCAAAGATAACATGCCATCTAGACTGATGGACTTCTTAAGCTCATGGCAATAGCAATAACAAAAATCAATTGCATTAATCAAAACACCAGAGCAGCACGGGAGGTCAACATTAATCCCAACACTTTATAGTAATAACGCACCTGATGGTTTCTAATTTGATAGCAATTTCCAAAATAAGTATATAATCTCGACAAAATGGTACGTGTTTACACGCATTTTTGTTAGAAAAAAAAAGAGAGCTCATTGCGATGCAGCAGGTAGGTTTCAATTTTATGTCGATTTAATGTTTTGTACTAACTATATTTTTAAAGATGTGGAAGCTGCACCGAACTCAATGACAGGTTGGTGCGGACTTGTTTATTTGTAGAGAGTGATGATTGGCGAACCTACTACTGTAGTTTCGGCTTTCAATGGCCTTCCTTCGGATACATAATCATATTTTTACATGGAATCCTTGACTTTGCTTGGACTACTCGACTCACTTCATCCCGATTTAGAAACGTTGTTTTATAATCTGAATAATTAACTACCCGTTTGTTTGCACGAGCAGCGACAGGTGTCCATGACTGCGTGGTTCATCAGAGGGACATGGGTATAATTAGCAACCTACAGGTAGCCTGTTTGACTCCCCTCGTCACATTAAGTATGGATGTGACAAGCAATGGCAGAAATCTATACTATATACATTCTTACGTGGAGTATCGCCGACTGGATGAATATAAATATATCTTCAAAACAAATACTTTTTGGCCAATTAAATTTTAGAGTAGGCAATCCTGAGTATATATATGTGGCAGTTTTGTATTGTTGGTGATGTGGTATCGGTACAGGTAAATTGCTAAGTATTGTTTGCATGTGCCATCCTCGGTGATTACAGCTTAGAGATTGTGTAGTATCCCACGCCCCTGAAGAGACGCTCTACACACTAAGGACATTTGGCACACCTGTTAAGAGAGATAAATCGAGAAGATGGCGACTGGCGACCGTAAATAATTCCGTTGCACGTTGTTGTAAAGGGGTGCACGTCATTTCAACGACACTACTGCTGTTCCAGCAGGAAGCAAAGTTTTGTTTTTCCTTTCAAATTATTTTCTCATAAAAGATTCGTGAATTAAGAAGGCCATATATGCCGATGTAGCATTTGGCTGTTACATAGCCCCGCTCGCTTACAAAACCTCTAGCCACACTTTAGGGCTCATTTGTCCAACATTGATAACTAAGAAAAGTACCAGACTTATATGCCTCACCTGTAAAGCTTAAGTGTTCATTGATTCGTTAACAATAATTAGTCTGAACGACCTGTTTGACCTTTTCGCTGTTTGGCTTGCTTGGAAATGCACTTTGTGGTTGAATCAAATGGGCTTTACCTGGACCTAATTAACTCGTCACGTGGAATAGAGTATATCAATATTATACTTATAAATATGTTCGATTCATTCCCACGAAATATGATTAAGTCCTGATCAGATCGAAAACTCCCGAACGTCTTAAGTTTAAAGAAGACCTCTTTGTAACGATCATGGATCGCATTGGTTTGGTGAATCTCTTGTTAAATGACGCACTTAGACAATGGGCTAGAACAAATATGTTTCATTAAAACTTAGATGTGTATGCCATAAAGTTAGCGGCCGATAATAATGACGCGATAAGACTCACGGTTACATAGACATGTATACCAACATCACAACTTTATTTGAACCACAACATAGCGTGTGCGGTAAATACTGATGCTTACATAATAGTCAAGCATACCCTATGCTTATCTTGTTAATACTGCAACCATATACACGTTATTAATTGGCAATTTCTAAATGGAAATACCAATTTAGAAACAGACTTTAGAATAGCATTCAACGGACAATTTTATAAATGGGAATACCATTTTGAAAAACAATGAACTTTGAGCAATGCACACGGACAGGTTTGGATTTGAGACTTTACCTTAAGGTTAAAAATATGCCATAGAACAACGTTGTCATACAGTTACAAAACAACATGCCAAATATCACTGAATAACATCTTGTCGGCAAAGCATGTTAATAGGTCAAAACATGTTGCTCATATCATTCACCACACACAGTGATATATAACACTGTCAATATTGTGTGAACATCTAATACCCGTAGCATTACAATCACAAAACGTGTTCTCATGAAGGTTAGGCTGTATATAGACAGCTATAGTACTTCTACGGAGTTGGCATAGAATATTATATTCTAAATAAAACATCATTCTTAGCACAGTCTCAGTAGTTTTCTTACTCGGGAAATAACTCTACTTTAATATGTTTGGTAAGGCATTGTATCCATGCTTCTAATTTTAGTCAGAGATATGTATTTTAATTGCGTAGTTCGTTGCATCTCAAAACGTATTTCTACAAACTGAACAAAAGACTGATTAAATCTTCTAGTTATCTGCTCGTTTTGACTTTTCAACAATAGGCCTCTACCTTTGTTATTTCATGGCACCGACTATTTACCTATATCGGTTAGGCAAGAGTCTGATTAGATTGAATAACAGTACGCAAACTGGCATCTAAAATTGAGAAGCCGTAAGTCTTTGTTAGTTTGAACAATTAGTCTCTTCAATATAAGAAGTGCCATCAGAAACGCAGTGTGAGACACCCATCATTCTTCATTATTGTTTTACCCAGTCTTTCCCCATTGAAAGACCATTGTTGTATGTTACCTGATATAGCATAGGATACAATATACCCGCTGATAGAGGCACTCCATAATACTCTAATGTGATCCATAACGTTGGGCTTACAAAGTGTATTTATTATAGGAAAGATATGTAGGTCACATCGAAACAGTAATTCATCACCATCGAAATATACGAGGACCATTTACCCTGCAGAGAAAGAGAACATATAAATTTTTCTAAAACAACAGCAGGTAAATTGTGCTTGAGAAGGAATCTTCACATGTAATATCAGGAGTAAATGTTTCTTTGATAGCAGCTTTCAGTATTCATAGTTATACGTCGATAAATGCAAAATGTGAATATTCAATTGATATGAGATCCATGCACAGTGTGAAATTCCTTCTAGTTACTACGTTCAAGTGTTGGCAAAGTCAGATGTAGAGCACATGACCGACAACAGAACAGTTAACAGCACCATACGAAGACTTCCAATATTATGTTTACGTATCGTGCTCTGTAATATTTGCAGTTTTCGCTCCTTCAGACATCTATTGTGCGTTCTCACCCAGCGGCTTTCCCATAGTCTTCATTGCTGTGCGAAAATTGGCTGAAAAGCATATGTATATAAAGGGATAGACAATAAAGGGAACAAAAGCGAGCCACTCTAAAACGCTGAGCAGCAGAGTGGACTGCCTCCAGGTGCCCTCCAGGTTGTAGGACAGGGCCACCATGGAGACGAGGTGAGGGGCGGCGAACACCACACACAGGATGAACATGGCGAGTAACACCTTGACGTGTCTGCTGTGACTCTGTACACGGGACCGCAGCCGCAGCCCCTGGTCCTTCTGCACCTGGGCCATGTATCGGAAATTGGCCGACGTGGCCAGGTTCTCCCCGCCCTCGACTGGGGTGGTGGTGGGGTCTGCAGTGTGGGCACCCTTACCGCCCGCCTTTCTAATGGACGGGTCGTCCGAAGTACCAGTAGCAGTGTGTCGGATCTTGTTGGAGTCCTTCGTCTTGTACTTACAGCTGAGTAGACGGCCCCTCCTCCGCTTGGTCTGCTGGTCGGCCCCCTCGGGCAGGGTGAAGGTGACACTCTTGGTACTGCTGCCCTGGGCCCGGTCCCGTTTGAGGATGGACCGGCAGCCCGAGCTGGTGTCGTCGCCGCTGAACGAGCTCGTCCGGGAGACGCCGTACGGCGAGCTCTCACTGCTGCTCTTGGTCACCTGCAGGCCGTTGGCGGGCTGACCCTCCCTCTCCGGGCTGGGGCCAGCGTCCTCCTGCTCCTTGGCCACCGCCGCCCGGGCCTTGATGGACGCGCACAGCGGCAGGTCGGCGTCGTCCACGTCGAAGGCCGGGTTGTCCACGCCCTGGAGGCGGTCGGCCTGCGACATGATGAAGGAGGCCAGCTGCAGCTGGACCTGGGCGCCGTCCTCCAGGGGCTCGTTTAGGGCCTCCTTCCCCACTTTACATTTAACGTGTACCACCTTACGACTGGCGTCCTCCAGTAGGTCGCCATCCCCGCCGTCCATCTTGTCGTCGACATAAACAGGGGACGCTTCTTTATCTTCATTGGTGCACGTCTCATCTGTATGAGCCTCCCCGGACCCTGAATTGAGATCACAGTTTTGTTTTACATCCTTGTCCGCAGATATGGTAGTGGGGCTATCTTGATTGATTTGTTCAGAGGAGCCTTCAGTACTACTAGTGTCCACCTTTTCACCGGGAGCGGCTGGCTCTGCGTCCTTTGTGGCGTCAGGCTTTTCAGGTGCATTTGGGCCCGGGTTCTCTGCGCTGATGTCGTCATAGGGCAGGGCGTCGTGTACGATAACTTCGTGATGAGAAATATGGCCTGCCTGCCCATTCAGACTCGGCTGCCCATTCATACTAGCGTGCCCATTCAGACCTGCCTGCCCGTTCAGAGCCCGGTGCCGTACAATAGGACTCACCCCGTCTTCACTGGCGCTCGAGTTCTCATAAGTCACGAATCCATTGGAGGACACCTCGCTGTTGCTTCTATTATTACTCTGCATCTGTTGGGCGACTTTCTTCTGATTCTTGATGGTGATCACCGCCTGCATGTAGACTACAGCCGCGATCAGCATAGGGATGACTACAGTAGGGAAGACCCCCGATATGAAGTACAATGTGTCTAGGGGCAGGCACATCACTCTCAATGTGCCTGGTCCAGTGAACACTAAGTAGGGAATGAGGAGGAGAACGGGCAGCACCCAGGCCGCCGCCAGCTGCACGGCCATGGAGGAGGGGTCGGAGAAGTGGCGGAATAGGAGCGGTTTGTAGAGGGAGAGGTGGCAGTGGAGGAGAGCCACGATGATGTGGGACAGTGTGAGGCTGGTGAAACACAGGTACAAACGGCTCCACGCCCAGCACATCCAGGGCGGCACGGCGCCACCTGAAACGGAAGCCCAGTTAATCATTAGTTTCATCGCCTTGGCTAGGACATTTTCCTGGAAAGATAATCGCTCTTTACCGCCGTATATCACAATTATTGATGTTAATGGGAGAAATAGATTTCAAAGCAATGGATTTAATTTTGTAAGAAGGGCTATACTAAAATGCCAGTTTTCTTCTTCGTTTCATTCTTTTCCTAATTTTGATAACCAAAGTCACAGGTCCCGGTCCCGACTCTCGTGTAGCTGGTCGTTACATTTAAAGTAATTGGGATGAATCTGATTGTTCGATATAAAGCATTACAAACTATTCATGAAACTTTTTTTTTACCGAGTAAACCATGTTGATCGCGGCTTACTAGATATGATGTGCATTCGTTAAAGGGAGCCAAAACCAATGTAACTGACAACATTTTCAAAACTCAGATAACTATAGAAATATATTAGATGGGTCTAGTTAAGGTCAGTGGTAAAGTATTAGCTTTGAAAACTAGCTCAAACCAAAGTAGAATTACACAATAGATTGTAATATGTGATCCATTTGTTTGTAAACAATTCCCATTTTTGCAGATCCACATGAATTGAGATGAGGAAGGAAAATGTTTCTTTAATGATTTTCTACCATATTTCATGGTTTAGATGTTAACATGGGCCAGAAATAGGCTCAAGGAATGGATTGCCATTATTATTAGAGTTTGAAAAATTTCGTTAAATTCATGGGTTTTGGCTCCCTTTAATAGTCTTAGACTCAACTTACCGAGCAGCAGTCTCAGTATGGACAGGGGCATGACGGTTAGGGCTTTGAGCAGGTCACTTGTTGCTAAGGACGCAGTGAAGACGTAGAAGGGTACGTGGAGCCTTGGTGAGCAGCTCACCACGATGAGGACGAGCAGGTTAGCGGCCAGTCCTAACGCCATGACCACCAGTAGGGACAGGACTGGCCAGTTTGGGACAATGTCCATCTCAGCAGCAACTGTAGAGGCATTAAACCACTCGGGTCCACCTGTCCCGTTCTGACCCGTGTCCCATACACTGCTGGAGTTGGCCATGGTACTCTCATTGTTGTAGGTAGCTGTGGTGAGGAGTAGAACAGATGACGTGCTCATCTCCTGAACTGTCGTTCTTGTCTCCCCAACTGTTGTCAGGCTTAGTGAAGACATTATGGACTTTTCAAGAGAGCTATCCTCTAATTTATTCCGGCAGTAACTCACTTCTCGTCATAGTTTTCAGCCCGGGTATTGTTCACGAATACTGGAGTAATGGCTTCTTATCAGAATGGTTATTCAAACATTTTGTTCCGAATATTTCTGTAGGTTAGAACAGAAACTGCCAGTTTCCTGTTAATTTTCTAGCCTATTCATTGCGAAATAACCAGAATGTTTTGTAGAATATACCACCATCGCAGTTAACTGTGGTCCGCGTGGTGCTGAGTCGACGTCGCCCTGTCTCTGCGTCTGTGTGCTGAGTCAATCACAGATCCAGTCATGAAAGATGAATGTGTCACAGCTCGTAGAAACTCGTAGTCCCCTGACTCCCAGAGGGATGTGTGAACCTTACCCCGGCCACGCGGGCTTGGACTGGTGAGTCAGGAGTTCCCGACTTGGTGAAGGGTCCCAAGTCCCGAGGTATCCCTCGGACGTCTGTCCTGGGTAGTATACTAGAGGCTTCTGTCCGTAGCACGGTCAATACAGTAAGCATGCTGCTCCCCCGGTAGACACGCCCAAACTCTGATCGTCCCTCCCCCCCGCCCCGCGCCGAGCCGTGGATCTACAGGTGTGCGGCAACTAGCAGCAGCAGAAGGTTGAGAGGTGGTGGGCGTCTTACTGCTGGTCTGAGGACCAGAGAATGCGGCCCACCTGCCCACCCGTTATCTAAGGCCCATCTGCGGCAGACACGGTGCCTTGGTTAGCTCCTCTTAACAGATAGTTGACTCATTGTAGACAAAACACAGACATTGTGCATGTAACCATATACAGTTATATACATGCAGGCCGTGTTGTTTATGCCATGGAGGGGAGGGATGGGGTGGGGAAGGGCCCTCACCTGCAGACAGGTAAAGCGTGGCTACTACTACCCACAGCCTGCGCCTCCAGTGTGTCAAAGCCGACTGAGCTGGTGTGGCCGCCTCTGATAGGTCGTCGGGCTGGGATACCTGTCACTGCCACCGTTTCATCACACTGCCTCAGTATACCTGTGTTTTGGGAGGCCGCTGGGGTTTCCAGCTATATTGACATGTTTTCAAATGGGCTATTCCAGGGATGGGGTGTAGCCCTGTAAAGATTGTTTGGGAGCTATAAAACACTACGTTGACAAGGATTTGCATGAACAAAGTTGCGCAGTTTGGTGAAAGAATGAGAATGTGGCGTGCCTGTGGGCCTGATAGTAGACGCAATTCCAACACGTGTTTCCGCTTGGGATGAATCGTGATATATTGTCCTATAATTGGCAAAGCTATACACGTCTAAAGTTTATTTATAATTGATTAAGTAACAAAATGGTTCAAAACAATGATTCTTATGATATATACGTACGTATACGTTAAAATAAACAAGGCTTCCCAGGCACAGGAAATGCATGGAAGTGACAATATTTTGTATATATATGTCACTTGCGACCATGAGAAAGGATTTACCGTATCTGTAACTGCCATTTACTTATTGTAAATGCCTAGCATTTCTGCTCTTCAACACATGTATAACTAAGGTCTTCTTGGTGTTCAAATTCACACAATTATTTAGATTGATGTGCGATCGATTCCAGTAAAGAATAGTGTATGGAATAGCAATGTTTTATTTTCCCCATTTCTGGAATATAAGAACCCATTCAGTGACCACGCCCACTTTACCTGTGCGTTTGACACCACCACCTCCCACCTGCCCAGTCGACAAACACTTAATCCTTCCGGATGGTAGTTAATGCAGGTGGAAGTGACAATTGTCCCAATAGATATTTTAATTATCATATTTGTAACACCGCCACCCCAGGCATATTGATATGTTTGTTACATAACAACACTATATGTTTTCTCGGAAATTATCGGGTGAGTAAGTCTTAGAACTAGAAGATGAAATGGGAGGGAATGAAAAGGTTTGCCACACTACGGACAAGAAACCCATCGGTGGGGAAAAGGGACACAAACATTTTCTGGACTATTAAACTTAAAGGCAATTGCCAAATTGAACGTGCCCAGTCGCTGTCAGCATGGTACTTGACGTAAGTGTTGATATCACACCTGTGGCGGGGACGACCCGCGCACCTGATTCCATTGAAATGAGAATAAATTATTTAAACTATCATCGATGGGAACCTTGCGGTGATTACACTTTGCCAAAATCACAGAGTATGAGTATGCGTATGTGAATAATATGAATTTAAAAGGATTAACTCTTTAGACATTGAAATTTGATTTCGGTGGTAACATAGGTTACAGTGCCCGAAACGGAAAAACACAGTGGATGGTAAAGGCATGAAATGCACCATACCTGTGAAATACTGTTTGAAACCGAGTTGAAAAGCAAATCGTTGTAAACCTTCAGCTCTCAATAACACATCTCTGAAATATTCTAAAAAACAGTCATTTACATATTTCTAATTGGGAATAACTTGCACTCGAGATCTAGAGTGTCCAATCATTTCAGATTTCACGCAGGACTTGAAAGATATTTGATTCTCTTTTTGGGCCAGGATTTGGTTTTGTTTCAATTGCAGTTTTGAACCCAAAATAAGTACAACGATATATTTTGTTACAATTATTTACAAACGATGCAACCCAATTCACCATTTTTGTATCTTGTGGTATTAATGGTGCAGTGATAATATCCACAGAAGCTGGGAAAGCAACCCAGCTAAAGTGCGTCAATAATGTGGCAAATTGGATCTAGATGTTGGGTGCACCAACAATTTGTCCAGCGTAAGTAGTATGCAGAGAGTGGTCACTGGGTCAGGCAAGGGAGGTGCTACGTAAAACAATTCTGGTCGATCGTTGGAACAAAACACACACAAAAGTGGGGTTCCTTTTCTCGTATTGCTCATATTGTATCCCCCAGCAGCACTCAATATAGAAAGTGTGTGCAATTCTACACAAACAACTGTCAGTGACAGATAGTCATGCATGTTAACTCGTTCAAACGACTAGCGCAGGATTGAAATTGTATTGGCCATATTATGACGCAGTTTGAAGAGGAGGAACAGAAGAAGTCTAATCACGAGAATTTTTTTCCACATGCGCTCAGTAGGCCTATAACCTCAAGTCACTTTATGATCTATAAAATCCTTTTCAATCCTTAGATTCTTTTACTTTGTGATATATGATAAAACATTTCATTGAAACATTTTGTTCTGGGAAACAGTAAGCTAATGAATTTAAAAAAACTGAATGCGCAACAAAGAACTGGGATTTCCCCTCAGTTTGTCCTATCCTTGTCTCCCCCATGCACAATGCGGTACCCCGCCCCCTCACTGCCCCACTCACAATGATATATCCACCAATACAATAGTATCCGATCCACGCCAGCCTATTGTTAGGACCTATCAGTTGTCATGGTAACCTAATGGGCACTTGGCACGTCGGCTGTTTGAATCCTGATATTAATCACGAGGAGAAGGCTGGTAAGGCTGCACCACCAGCAGCGGAGGGCCCGGCCTGGAGCAGTCTCTGCTGGTGGAATATGTATATATGGTGATAGCCTATGTTAAAGCCCGCTACGGACCTACCCCATTCACTGAGCAAATCGGGGAAAGCTATAAACGTTCACAATAAAAAAAAACGCTGTAAACAGACTGAAATTCATTTGGATTGAAAACGGTTTCAAATGGTGTTTTTTAATGAGATGTTGTATTTTGCTTTGTCTATTTGGTGGACATACTTATAAATCATTTATAAGATTATACATAAGAATGTGTAGTAATGTGAACTGGATACCTGTGTTCCACACCTGTTGAAGGGTACATTTTACCTGGTGCCTGGTCGTGCCGATTCGTGCCAACCATTGCATACTCCCAGTACCTTTTATCAACATGAATCATCCTTCCAACGTGATAGGGGTTTCTGGGAAAGTACTAAGACTCTTTTTCGTCGAGGTCAACTGTTAAGTACATGTCATTCGATATCACTTAAGATATTGCCCACATCATATGTACACCGGTTTTCTATTAATGAAATGCGTCACACGTCATTAGTGGAATACCGATAATGTTGATTATACTTATGATACGCCATATATACTGTACATTTTATCTGGAATATCAATAACCTATTAGAAACCAATTGAACCGAAACATTTTAGCATCTTTGAACCAAAAACGAAATGATTCACAAATGATTAGGATTAAAAACCATTTTGTATTAATCTATTTCCTTGATATTCCTATTTGTCGTTCTGTTGTCCCTACTCTGGACCATACAATGGCCCCTGGCCCCTCGAATTGTATACCCTTTGATCTGCTCCTGGTTGAGTCAACAGAATGTGATTTTACCACTTGCTCTGAACAAGATGTGCTTTAGTACAAAAAAAGGTCAGCTGTAATGGCGCTTCATTTCCTCCCTCGGCGGCGTTTTGTCAATGAAGGGGTGCGTCAGGAAGGAGGAAGTTGGTTCCGTCAGTTATACCACTACAAAGACTATTGATCTGTTGACTGGGCGGGGCACGGCACTCGACAACTTGTGAGACATACCACATCAATCACAGCATACACACGGGCGCATATTTGCTTCTGAAAGACCAGTGCCTTTGAATGCAAACCTCAATGGATGCGTTTATGCTGGGTGCATCCCAGATGGAATCCATACATTGGCCATATTTCTTTTATCTAAACCCAATTTATATTTCCATGGTGCCACTGTGCGTACCCAATAAAGCCATATACATTTATAGCAATACAGTTGGGTGAATAACGTTGACCTTAGAAAATCCAACACTTGTCACCAAGCATAAGCTATCAATAGGTTAACGTTTATCCAACATTTCATTAGCAATGTTCATTTCGGTTAAGCAACGTATGCATAAAGAATTCAGAGGCATAGAATCGTTACCCTTACTTGCGCCTTAAGGATGGAAAGGGAGAGGGATCCACCCCTGTTCTTTATAGCATCATCGTTATCCTCAGAATGAAAATCAAGTCTATACAGATAACCAAGAACCCTTATTCTCTGTGTGTTGCAGTTGTCACCGTCGGACGCGGACATCGTGGAGCGGGCCAAGCAGACGGAGAAGGAAGCCCTGGAGTACGCCCGTAAACAGAGCGTGGTGGTCCTGTCCTCCGACAAGAAGGACGACAACAAGGACAAAGACAAGGAAGAGAAGGACGTCAAGAATGACCAGGTGGGTGGCCTTAGTCAGAGCTCAGTGTGTGTGTTATTAACGAATGTGAACGACATAAAATAACAATCCGCTCTTCTACGTTGGTCACTTAATGAAAGTGTGTTCTATTTCCAAGAACTACTAATGCTTTGTGGTCGGTCGAAAATCAAGTGCACAATTTCATAGCCCGCTTTTAAGTGTTTATTGCTTTCATCTTTTTCACGCCGTCCTTCTTCATTGCTGGTAAATGCTGGCTATCATTGGCCAGAGGAAACTGGGTTTAAGAAACGATCCTAAACAAATTCTTAGAACGACAAACAATGACAGAGTGCATGGCATGGAAGACCAAAGGTCTACCTAGTTTGAATTGCATATCAATGAATTCTTCTCCCGTTAGCCCGCATAACAGATAAGGCAATTGCGCTCATTGTTTTTCCTTTATTTGATAAACATCACCAAGGTCACCCATTGTCACCAATTATGTGGATTTCTGAGGTATATAAGAAACAACCAGTTGTTTAAACGACACAAATTGGCAGATGATTACTAGATCAGTAATTGTTCATAGTGGAAAACGTTAAGTGGCACCTCAGCTATAGAGACATTAACAGGATTTGTCCACTTCCTAGCACGCACAAGCTTACTAATTGTCGACAATGTCGGCAGTGAGTATCAGGTTCAATATACCCCAAGTACACAACTGCAGAGGGGGATACAAGCTGTTTAATATGTAGCGGTTATGTGGAATTATATAACAGAAGGTGACGATATTACTTTAACCCGTGGTTTGTGTAAGTGGTTCGTGTCAGTGCCAGAATAAAAGAAATCATTAAGCGCGTAAATGATACTAATCGTTTTTCCAGAAATGACCGGTAAATTACTTCGGAAATTACCCCATTGGCGTCCTCTGTATAAGACAAAAGGTGCATCAATTAATAACATTTTTCCCCACCCCCAATCCCATAACAATGAGGGTCTAATGCTTATGAACCAATTTCGCATAAAAGGTGCAACATTTATTTCCAAAAATTGAAAGAAATTAATCTTCAATTATCAGAATTCTGTAATTTTCTTATAACCTTGAAATATTGATAGACTACTTGATGAAATTGATAGAAAGTCATGTTCCGATACATCCAAATTCTGTAAAAATCTTTCACGCAAAATAATTCACCTCTTGAACTACCTCAATGTAAATAGGTAGTTTTTCATCGAATGTTCTCAACCTTTTCACTAGGTGAACAACCAGAAGCTGGGTCTGTGCGAGGCGCTGCTGCTGATCGGCGACTGGCCCCACGCCCAGAAGCTGCTGGACAGCCTGCCGCCCTTCTTCGCTGCCTCCAACAAGGCGGTGGCCGGAGCACTCTGCGCCATCGTGCACGCCGCCATAGAGCCGCTCTACGTTATGTAAGTCTCAGCAATACCGCAATGATTAGTTACCGGATATCTCGTATATTGGTACCTGATGTTATATGTAATCGCCCAGATAATTGCGTCTTATAAATGAGTTGTTATTCACTGGGTGACGTGTTTGTGTTCAGGGGTCAGCAGAGTACAACTAGGTCAATCAGTGGATGGAAATTAGTGAGAAATGCCCGGTGCCTTACTTGGTTTTCAGCAGAATTAATATAGAAGTAATGTTAATAATGGAACAATGATATTGACACGTCAGAGTCGCATTATTGCTGATATTGCAAAGTTAGATACGCAGAAAGGATGCCTTGTTACCATAATAAAGATGTATGCATGGCCAAATGATTCTTTTTAGTGAAAATATATTTTTCTACAAGAAATTAATACAAAAAATGACATCAATTCTCTTCGCTTCTTCCAGTCACTCGGGTTTGCCCCCAACGTTGCTAAAGCGGCGCTCTAAGCCGAAGGTGTCGGAGGCCATTGGTCTGAAGACCCTGTCGACGTTTGAGGCCCTACCCGAGTACGTCTTCACCATCCTGCGCTACCTCGGCCCCAACCTCTCCTGTGATACTCTACTGATGGGCAAACTGCTAAGAATCGGCCGTGCCTTCATGGAAAAGGTAAAGACGAGAACTGTTCCTCAGTACTATCTCGGAAAGCTGTCATGCAATGCATTAACATTGCCGGCCATGTTTTCCGCTGGATGATCTTATGTATTCGTAGGAAGTGGACTTAATAAAAAAAAATAAAAAAAAATAAAAATAAAAAAAAAAGTTATCTTTTCCCGTCTGGGACGGTTTCAGAGCTGTTATAGAAGGACTGGTCTGGGGAGTGGCATTATTTGATCAGTGCAATCATGTAAATGTAATGAGTTTGATTGAGTAATAAATAGCATCCAATGTGAATTAATACGATTCTATCCTAAATGTTTTGTAGGTTATTTTGACATTAAATAATATGATTTGCCTAGCCAGCCTTTTCCCTTCAAATGAGCCGCTTGTTAAATACAATGATGGGTTTGCCAAGTAATTTAAGCCTCGTCGTCTGAGCAGGGAATGGTGGCATGTGTTATTCCATGATCCGTGTAATATTATTATGTCACAAAAGTAAGGTGTCCATTACCATGGTCGTTTGGCCTTACGTAGATGATTAAATGAAGAATGTTATAAGCTTAGATAATCAGGTGGCCTGGTTAGTATTGATTGATAATTAAAAGGCTGTGCCTTTAGGCCGTTTTGTTTGATAACCAAAGCCTTTTCATCACTGTTTCTCATGTTCCCCACCTGCTTAGCGCGCGGAGATGGCCCACCCCAGTGAGGCTGTGGAGGACGTGTTCCGTGGGTTCCTCACCCTCATGGATGAGACCATGTTCCCCAGCCTCTCCCTCCTACCAGGCAACTGCTGCATGTCCGAGGAAGTCTGGAGCTTCCTGAAGCTCTTCAAATACGAATACAGGTAGGTTCAGGTAAAACTAATCAAATTAGATGTATCGAGAAATCTACGTGTAATTGTATTAAATTATGTGGGTCAATTGGTTATGTAACTACCCTGTGCACATATCTTCCAATTCAAGTAGGGTTTATGCAATTTGTATGTTCACTGATAAAATTATATGACATAATGCGTATTGTAATGAAAAAGACAGGCTTGACCTCAGGAAACCTTGGTTTAGAGGTAACAATATGTGTTGTGGTTCAGGGATGCTATTTTCCCTACCTTTGTGGGCTTTCCTACTATCTGGCGATTTTGGATTGCATGGTTTTCCCTTATCACTCAAAAATCCATATTAGAGTGTGTTGAAGACATTCAAGCGCAAATACAGAGATCAATACTCTATTTTCAAAGAGGCCCCCTGAATAAGACCGTAACTAGTCAAAATATGTCGGTTTATTCTCCAATAAATACTCATCAATTGAAGACCAACTCCCGGCGTTAGTTCGACAGTTCTTCCAACATTTTGATGCCTATTTTCAAAGGTTATTTCCCGCCTAAGTTCTTCTAACATAAAACGAAGAAAGACATTTCAACTTGTCCTACTTGTTTATCATTCTATAGTACCGTGTTGCTTCTCTACAGGTATCGTCTGTATGGACAGTGGAAGAACCAGACTTACAGTAAACACCCCACACTGATCCACGCTCGGGCTGACTGTATTGAAAGGGCCAAGTACATCATGAAGTGAGTAAACCGCATGTAACAGTTAACATTCCATTTACTCCATAAAGATCGACCAAAAAATAGTAATGATATGAAGATATGTTATCTAAAAAAAATAGAAATAAAAACAGTCAAGTTAAAAGTGTCACTAATCACATCACTAACATGTGTTAGATGAATAAAATGATAATTTAGAAAAAAAAAATAATTAGATGCAGAAGTGTCCCTTAAATCATGTATTGCAAGCATCACTTATGACGTCGCTGTTTCTTCTTGTACAGGCGGTTAGCAAAGGAAAACGTGAAGCAGCTTGGTCGACAAATAGGCAAATTGTCACACAATAACCCAGCGGTGCTATTTGAATACGTAAGTGGTCACCTTCTTCATTATGTTTTTGTGCGCGTTTGGACATCACAAAGCATATCCTCTTATATCGGTTTGTCCCGAAGCATAGAATATCGCGACAGTGACAAAAGTAGAAAATATCCTCTCGTATTGTGTCATAAGTCTAATATTGCGAAACGAGGGATTCTGATGTCATCGACATTTTCAACTGGTTTCTGGTCAATCTTGAGCCTTTGCACTTAACGAAAATTGATATCAAGCACGGACTAAAATTATTACAATGTGTCATTTGTTTTTACAGATCTTGTCCCAAATACAAAAGTACGACAACTTCATCGGGCCTGTGGTGGATTCACTGAAGTTCCTCACATCTCTTGCATATGACGTCCTGTCATGTATCCTTCCTACAAATCAGTCATTGCTCCTGTCTTCCCCCCTATCGGGAAACTAAATTGATATTAGGTCAAATCAATTGGTGTTATAGAGACCTTTGCCCGTTCAAATAGAGAGTGTTCTATTAATAATACAGATTGCAATAAAAAGAAAATAAGATATAAGATTGGATTTAATAAAGAAGGGAAAAAAGGAGATATCCTTAACTCCAGCTCAGATTGTATAATCGAAGCTCTTGCAAACCCTGAGCGTGAACGCATGAAGACGGACGACACGAACATATCCCTTTGGCTACAAAGTAAGTGGTTGCACGCTTTTTATTAAGTTTATCCGTTTACATTGAAAATCCCAGATTAACATCCAGTAGAAGACGGACACATCTATTGTACATGAGAAGACATAAGTATAGCAAGCAATTACCTTTAACCAAATACATTTTACAAGGTTTTCCTAGAAAATGGCTATCAGGTGAGTAACAGATATAATGTCGGTCAATTTCTCATATCTAGGTCTGGCAAGCTTCAGTGGGGCGATATTCAAGAAGTATCAGATCGACCTGGCTGGTCTAATCCAGTACGTCGTCAACCAGCTGAAAGCCGGGAAAAGGTGAGCCTACATTTATGAAGAACGTAGGTATTAAGTACTCCAAAACCCAGGCAACATATTCCCTTATGACATTTTAGTTACAATACCGTATAATTTCCACAAATATGTGATTTAGTCAGCTCACTTCATGTCTAGAATTTATACTTATCCAATAAGATGTATCCAAAGAAGACCTTATTCTGTTTAACCCCGACGAATTCTGTTCTACATCTGTATATGTCAATACTAGATCGGTCAAAATATCTGTTTTACGCCATGTTGATGTAAGTTTGCTAAAAAATAAAATAACCGTATGAGTTGCTCAGTGAGTGCGTTCTGCTCGTCCCCCTAGCTATGACCTGCTCATCCTGCGGGAGGTAGTGCAGAAGATGGCCGGGATCGAGGTGTCTGACGAGATCACCGACGACCAGCTCGAGGCCATGAGCGGCGGGGACCTTCTTAAGGTCGAGGTGAGTGGAACTTATCTTTAACTTTAAATCTTCTCTAACATTCTACCGAACCAAGCACTGACATTCAAGGATGAAGAATCATAGACGACCAAATATCATGGAGTAGGCAGTTTTAACTGAACTGTTTTCCGGGACTTAAAAGAATGGTAAAGAGCAAATTTGGTTAAATGCAATAAATAATGTATAGTCGTAATGGATGCTCTGTATTTCTATAACTAAAAACGAGGTTGAACTGATTTTTTGGGGTTAAAGTTTGATATTTATCATCACCATAGAATATACCAAAGCACATGTTAATGAAAATGCCTATACTATCGTGAAGACGTGGCTGTGATATAGAATAAGAAAATGTCTATACTAGAAGAGCAGCAATAAGCCCATAATTTCAGATTATCTCAACCCGAAAAAGACCAAGCAGAGACATAATATATCAAAATTTAGCTGACAAAATCTTAAAATAATGGCTTTTTCTGGGACTTGCTGCAGTACTTTACATAAGTTATTGCCGTCAATAGTTCCATTATATTCCGCCCATGCCATAGTTGGTGCAAGATGATATCGAAAACATGACTGATTTGTATTCTATTAGTTTCATTATATATCAGTCGTAGGAAAGTGGGTCTTTGATGGTAGTAAATTAACCGGCAAAATACTATCTTGGTGATAACAAGAGACCCGCCCTTGCAATATCAATGATATTCAGGGACACGGACTCAATGTATATTATTCACCTAAGTTTCTCGTGACATAACGCCCTTTGTACATGTACAAAACACGTGTCTGGCTGTCCAGCTCTGACCACTAATCAGAGAACCAGGGTCCCTTTACGTCACCCGCTAATTAGGTAGGGGACGCGCCCTCAGCGTGTTAAAACGGAAAATAGCACATAATTAGACCGGGAAGCTTGTACTTTGGATGGTCCCTGGTGAGACAGAACCCAACAAAACAACCCGACCTTCTTTCTTTTCTTAAACATTTCCATTTCATAGATCCAACAGGATTTTTTTTTCTTCAGCCTTTTTTAAAACCATTTTTCACTCTTAATGGCGTACAGCAATTTCATCAATCAATTTGATATCCATATTGAAATATTTGTGTTCAGCTTTAAAACCATTTAAGTGCAAAGTTGAGGTTAGGGCTAACAATTTCTAATAGTCATTTACCCTGTAGTTGCTTCTGAAATACAAGTAGAATAATCGTTTCTTTTTTGTGTCAATCCAGATGAGTATCTCTGATTATTGTCACGGCACATTTTCATTTAATTTCTCTGACCTAATCATCGTTATTTTCCTCCTGCAGGGTGGCTGCTTCACCCAAGTACGCAACACGAAGCGGTCCTCGTCTCGCCTGAAGGAGGCCCTACTAGACCATGACCTGGCTATCCCACTCTGTCTGCTCATGGCTCAGGTAACACTCAGACTCCGCCTTGTGTAACCTACCCGAAGTATATGGTCAATTAGACTTATTGTGATGACGGTGTTAACAGTATCTAGAATTGATTACTTAGATATTGCATAGTTGTACCGCATTTATAGGAAATCTTACCAACGTAGGACACTTTTGTTATATCAGCTAAACGGTTAATAGTTTAAGAACAATCACACATAGTAAGTTACATGGTTACATTCTTATATAAGAAAAACAAATGATCATAGATCTCGAAGATAAGAATTTAAAGGGAAATCGCTCAATGGAAAGCATGTGCCACACACGCATACCTTATCATATCAAGATAAAACTCGAAGATATAAGCCCTATTTTATTCTCCGTCTTCGATGAGTGGATAACGTCGATAGTCCGATATATCGGAGTAATAGGTTGTCCCAACTCCCATAGAGATCAATGTTAAAAATGGGGGGGGACACATCGTGCTATTTTTCTCAGGCAACTTGTGTATGGAGAGTGAAAGTCGTTCCATAGAAAATGCCTTGAGAGTGTACTAATTAGCATAAATAAGTCTGTGTTCGGAGATTGACAAGATGATGTCATAATGATATTCTAAAAATAGAACGAAAGTAGGTCGGGAATACCCCTTTCCTCCACTGGGGGCGGCCATATTGAAAATCTGCTAGTTCCTCGATCTCTCGCTAGGGGGATAACGTTGATAGTCCAATATATCGGAGTCTTAACTTGGCCCAAGTCCCATAGGAATCAGTGTTAAAAATCTTTTCTCCGTCTTCGATGAGTGGATAACGTCGATAGTCCGATATATTGGTGTAATAGGTCGTCCCAAGTCTCATAGAGATCAGTGTTAAAAATGGGGGGGGGGACACATCGTGCTATTTTTTCTCCGTCTTCGATGAGTGGATAACGTCGATAGTCCGATATATCGGAGTAATAGGTTGTCCCAACTCCCATAGAAATCAATGTTAAAAATGGGGGGGACACATCGTGCTATTTCTGATAGGAAGAATCTGTATGGAGATTGAAAGTTATCCCATAGGAAATGGCTTGAGAGTGTAGAAATTAACATAAATAAGTCTGTGTTCGGAGATTGACGAGATGATGTCATAATGATATTCTAAAAATAGAACGAAAGTAGGTCGGGAATACCCCTTTCCTCCACTGGGGGCGGCCATATTGAAAATATGATGGTTTCCTGTTTCTCCGTTTTCGTCCAGTTGATAATATCGATAGTGTGATACATTGGAGTCTGAGGTCATCAGGGAATGCAAAACTTCAAGTACATTTCATTTCGTTTTATAAACCAAAGAATGGATAAGACGGAGATTTTGGTTTACTAAACCACATCAAGAATCTATAAAGTCGATCAAACCAGAACTTGTCTGAATGGACATTGACACTTTTTTCGAAGTGATGTTACATTACAAATAAATTCTCCTTTAGTTATGCCAAAAATGTTAGGACATGTTAAAAATTATGACGGCTTTTTCCAGGAACGGTACCGCATCGTGTTTGGTTATGGCGTCAACGGCGAGGACAAGCGCCATTTAAAGCTGATTGGGAAGCTATTTGATCAGGTGAGGATATTCGAATGATCACAGATGACCACTTCATTACAAAACATACATCGCCAGTTACACTTAAAATGGACGAAAGAGGACGTTACGAAGTTTAATATAAAAGGGTTTTGCTATACAGAATTAGAATTTAGATATGTGGGACCATGCTCCGTCTTTAATGGCTCTTATTTGAACGGGGTGTTCTTTTCACAAAAATCTACTAGCATCCTTATGGTATGTACACACTTTGAAAGGAAAACGACAAGGACTTTTTAATGTCTCTTATTACCCGGGCTCGCTGTATTATACAGTCATCTTCGAAATATGATCGATCAAATCGAATCTCGCCCGGGTATACTGACTTGGTCAAAAAGGCGGGAAACGCCATTGAACGATACCAGCACCAGCGGCGACAAGATCGCAAATTTCGACCTGCTTCCGGTTGCAATGATGAGCCTATGTAAAGTCTATACCAGAAATTGACCATTGAAAAAGCATTAGCCAAGATCGGGTCGGAGAGTGCAGCCGTCAAACTGTAAAACATCGATCGACGCCTCAGCATCGAAAAGCCTAGCGTCCCGGATTGCAGTGTAGTGTGGAACAAATTATGTTAATGAGCGTGATGACGGCGAAGATGGCGGCCCCCGGTCTCTGATCGGAAAGTCAGCCGGGAATGCTCGCCTATTTCGTCTATTTTCTGCGCGTTTCGGTCGACTTAACGCGCCATAGAGGTCTATGCCGATCTTTTATTGATGATGCCGATGTGTTGTAAGAGTCTAGATCGACATAAACCCAGAAAATCGCATTTCTTACCGGACTATATATCATGCGCAATCCCTTCCGGGCGAAGTGCATCGCGCGCATTGACACTAACAGCCTCCCTCCCCTCCGCTCAGGCATAGGCCAAAATGGCGCGACCCGGTGAGCATGTGTATATCTGTCCTCCGCGATTATCCGCCATTTCCGCCTTAAATCGGCATCGTCAAGCAATATGGAGTAGATCTCATGGATTACTAATATCAGGAGCTCCTCCAGGTCGATATAAGAGGCAAAACAATGCCGATATTTACGATCGGCATCGAAGAAAAGGTTAGTGGTCTCCGCGTGTAGGTGAACGATAATAGAGGAAAATGGCGGGCGGCTTCACTCGCATCTTTTGTGCATCTTTTTCTTTAATTCGATCGATAATTCGCTCGATAATTCGTTTTCCTCTCTCCATATTTCATCAAGCATTCGACTTTCATATATAGAAAAAGAAGACGAATAACCCGGGTTTTTTCGGTTTTGTAACCGATAGTTTTCTAAACTTGGGGGCCAAATCGACGGTCCGAATGTGCGACGGGCCCAGTCACCTGGTCACCGTTTCTTCCATACCTCAACCTGTGTCCTTGTTTAATTTTTCTTTTAATTCGACACAACTCCACGTACAACAGATGCCATTTTCTTCCAGTTGATAAGGTAATAGTCAGATGTACAATAGAAATATACAACATTAAATCAGTAAATCCGCAACAATCCTATCCCGTTGGTTGCAGTGTCAGGACACGTTCGTGCAGTTCACGAGTTTCCTGTCGACTTCGCTGACCCTGGAGGAGTTCTGTAAGCGCCTGCCGCCCGTCGACGTGCTCATGGACCAGTACCACCTGGCCCCGGAGACGGCCTTCCTCCTGTCCCGCACCATGTACGCCAACAACATCAATGTGAGTCACAGTAGGCTGGGTGCACCCACCGATGCTTTAGCAAGCTATATGATTTTAGTGGAGTGATACTATTTTTGGTGTGCATCCTATGGCTATGTTGGAGAAGTGCGATTATGGAGTAGCGGTAGAGTAGTGAAAACCAGGGCAACACTGATGTTTGCTGCAAATTAATTTAAAAAAATGGTCGTTGAGGATGTGATCAATGACATGCTGATGGATTTGATTGCTTTAATGTTTAAGATAACAAAATGTGTTGAACTCAACCTCCACTTACTTTGAAGTACACATTATAGTACTACTTTTCAAATTTGCAACCTTTGCTTTGGGGCCAAATAAACTCAAATAAGGCCATGCCTGTGGTATCCTGCCTTTTCATTGTCTAAGTCCATGCTGCTAATCAGTGGGCAGGGCTACAAACCTGCATTGGTGGCCTCCCTTAAGAGCTCTAATCATCCACGACTCACCATACATCAAACTGTCTAGTGGTCTATATTGATCTGAGTGTCCAGGTGCACACTCCTCGTAGATTGTATTTTTCAACATTATTTCTTTCTTCTTACAGGCAAAATATGAGGAGTTGAAAAAGCGTGATAAAAAGGACAAAGAAATATCTGGCAAAAAGGTAAGTCTCTTTCTGGTTACCATCATGAATTTGGTTTTGATTTAAAGTGAAACAGTATTGAAATAGCCAAATGATATAGTGGATTCACTTTGTAGAGCGAATAACACATTTATATATTTATATTGCAGGTTCAAAGATACATCGAGTCGTCAGAAACAGTTATGACCAACGTGGTAGAAATGGTACAGCAGGTGTTCCCGGCCAAAATGTGGGACGACCTAAGGTAGGTTGACATTAATCTTGATTCTGTTCTTCAACGTGCACGATAAAATTGAATATATTCACCATCAGAATTTAAAAGACAAGACCCTGAGTTTTCTCAATATTATTTTGTAACAACGTATTTCGTGCTTGATATCAGCAAAGTCATGCTGAGTAAACTGTTAGAATCAAATACAGAAAATGCAGAACCTTTTGTACCTTAACACTCAGTATAAGAATTTGCTCATCATTTAACCCCTTCTTAATTGGCTTGTGCCCTGCAGCCCCCAGTTCTACACCACCTTCTGGACGTTAACCATGTACGACTTGCATGTACCTAAAGACTCCTATGACAAACAGATGCAACAGCTCAAGGCACAGTCTGTTGCCATCGAAGACAATAAAGACATGGTAAGAGACAAACACATTTGTTCAGAAGATCGATAAGATGTAAAATGTAAAAAGCTTCTACATTAAAAGCACCTGGGGAAAAAATACTAGATATTACGTCTCCTTTGGTAGTGGGGTGAACCCGACGTGGCTTAGCTGTTGGGCAACGCGACCACAAGTTTCTGTCAAAAAATGCAATAATATGGCCCCTACCCTCAGCGGGCCCCACATTGCAGGGAAAGAAATTAATTCATCGAAACATTACGTCTTCTTTTCTTTGCGAACAAGAAATGTATGCCATATAACTTTCCCTTTGGCGTTGGCTCAAGAAGGAAAGAAAATCTCGGCCTTCATTTGGCGACTTGAACTTAATCACACGTAGAGATGCAAGACAATCAGTGTTCATTTGCTGACTTAGAAATGATACCAATTAGAGATAAACTTCTCACTTCATCTCGTTGTTCACGTCAAGACCTAAAATTAATACCAAGGTGTAAGATGGCCAATGTTTTTCAACCCATTGCAGGCCCCGGGGAAACGGAAGAAGGAGAAGGAGCGGTGTCTGTCGCTGGTGGAGAAGTTACAGGACGAGGAGAAGCGCCAACAGGAGCACGTGAACCACGTGTTGGCCCGCCTCAAGCACGCCAAGGACACCTGGTTCCCCGCCAGTAAGTCGGCCAGTAGTCAGTCACTAGTCAGCCAGTAGTCAGCCAACTGTCAGCTATTAGTCAGCCATCAAATATCCAACATAATATGTAACGTAGATGCAGAAAATGGTGATGGTTGATAATATACAAACAATGACTAGTTTAAAATGATCACATTCTGTTGCAAGGACTCGTTTTTAATTATGAACAAACCAAAGTTTTTTTTGTTTTTTTTTAAGACTACTTCACTCGGAAATATATCACGTCAATCGATTTGAATAGAAAATGTGGACGGTTTACATAATACCAACTTAATAAGGTTTTAGCTTCAGTTCGTATAAGGAGGTCGATTAAGTTAGTTTCTTAATATATGCGATCATTTCTTAGTAGTGTAAAAAGGTGTAGATACAGAATGTATTGGCAATGTTGTACGCCTGATGAAAGCATATTGTACAGTATATAAACTATCTGTGCATGCTAGGTAGAGTCCAAGGTGAGTATGATAATGCTATCGTTGACCAATGTTTGGCATTTATTTCTTCAAATAGTTCTTTGTTGCATACGTTGACAGATGTTCAAATATAAAACTAAGAATCTCAATTTGAAAAACCCGTGTGGACAGTATAAGCTAAGGGTAAAGGAAGCTTTCGTCAGCATCATTTCGCAAAAGACGCGGAGGAAACTTTTGTTTTACTTCGTGCTGACAAGCTCCTTTTTCTGTCCACTTATAGAAAAAGCTCCCTCTTCAGCATCCGATTCATCTGTCAGCAGTAAGTGTGCAATATCCTCGATCGAACAAAAATGAATATTTTAAATTAAGGCCTTGAAAATACTTAAGCTGAATTATCCAATACTAATTAAAACCTAAATGTCTTTGTATCCCCAAAGAAGTCAGAATAGTAATTCATTATATTTTCCAGGAAAAGCTGTTGTTATGTTTGTATTGTTTTGATTGCAGGAATTAAGCTAACAAATGATAAATAGAGGAGCACGGGGCACTCGATTAGGAAGTAATTTACATCATGAACAGTGCACATTTTGTTAAACAGTGAATTCTCTTTTTCCCTGACAGCGCAACCGACATCAGATAGTAGATATCACTCTACGAGACAAAAACATTACCATAAATGATAAACAATACATGTGGACCTCAATACATCTTTTCATTCTGAAAAATTAACAATGATTACTTACTTCAGAATTGAAGTGTGCTTTATCGTTTTTCATTTATGCGGTGACTAACAAATGTACTTCACTAATGTACTTGAAAAATATCGTGACTGTCTTTATCCAAGATTTTTGATACATCTTTACCCACCAAAAACAAACACTCCAAAGACAAAACCGAAAAATATCCCCCTCAATCCCTCAGCCCCTATCAAAAATCGGACAAGATTGTGCTATGGTTTAGCAGATGAGTTGCTAACCTTTGTGACCCCACTGAGTGAATGGCTGTGTGGCTACTTGCAGGGTCCACCAAGAACATGTCGGTGGTAGCCTTCCTCCAGCACTGCATCTTCCCGCGGTGCTGCTTCTCCTCCATAGACGCTGTCTTCTGTGCCAAGTTCATCCACACACTTCACAATCTCAAGACGCCCAACTTCAGCTCACTCATCTGCTACGACCGGGTAGGTCTAGGTTTAGTCAATCGTCACAGTTGCAAAAAAATACATCTACAATGTTGCTACATATATACCCAGAAAGACACAGGTAAATGCTATGGTTGTGTATAATGAAGCCCTTGCGATCAGCCTGAGTATGATGTGAGGTTATTTTTGTCCTAATTCGAATTCGAATTGGAAATGAGAGACACTTCCCTTCTGTCATATTGAATAGAAAAACAAGATAAAATGCTGTAAGGATATTCTTTGATTTCTGCAGTTTTTCCTTAAAGTTTTAAAATATGAATTGCTGTTTTGGATACTTTTATTTTGTTCACAACTGAGGTTTCCTTTCCTTTTGCAGATCTTCTCCGATGTCACGTTCTCGGTGACAACCTGTACAGAAAACGAGGTGAACCGTTATGGGCGTTTTCTCTGCACGGCCCTAGACAGTATCATGCGATGGCACAGCGACAAGAGCATTTATGAAAAGGTAATGAGATGTCTAACATTTAGTTAAGTGTATGGGAAATTACATGTTGTCAGCTATTTAGATTTCACTGGTTTCTACTGCGTGGGACAAAGATAGGACAGACACAAACTAATTTCTCACGAGTGGGAAAACAAATATTTCAAGTACATGTAGCTTGAAAAAAAAATGTGCATGAAACATAATCTATTCAGTGATCAATTTAATCGATTACGATGGAAAACATGTATAATTAACATTCAAATGAAAATAAAATGTCTTCCCCAGGAATGCCAGAGTTACCCAGGCTTTGTGACGGTGTTCCGCAACAAGGGCAGCAACCAGAGCAACAGTACAAAGGCAGACCATCTGGACTATGAGAACTACCGCCACGTCTGTCACAAGTGGCACTTCTCCCTCACTAAGGTAAACTCAATCCCTGCCTAATGAGACTCCTATTTCCGCTTTGGTAAAGTTTCATGGATTACAATCTGGAAAAGGAATGATAAATTTGAAATATGTTACATGTGACCGTACTTCAGAATACTAACATCAGGTTGTTAATCATGAATATGATGGTACAAAATGTTTTTCGTTGCTTAAACAAGCAGAAAAAGCATCGTATGAAATTCTATGTGTGAATCGATATATATTTACCGATATACATGATATGGTGACATTAAGATCATTTTTTCCGCGTTAGGCAATGGTGGCCTGTCTAGAGTCGGGCAACTACATCCAGATCAGGAATGCTCTTATCCTGTTGACCCGGGTAAGTCAAGTTGACACATCAGTTTCTGTCTGTTATTCTTGGAGAATGCACATAGGTGATTCCACGCAAATTAACGAATATTTAACAATTCAATATCAGTTTATAAACCACGAACGTTTGTATATACATGAAATATAAGAATTCCCCGTGTAGTAGTACTGGTAGGAACGCATTTCAAAAACTCGATACCTAATGTCCATGCTACATTTGTCGTGAAAAACTGTTTAAAAATTGAAAATTCAGTAAAAGCTGTTAAATATATTAAAATGGATAAATCCTCCTGCGCACAGATCATGCCACACTACCCGAAGGTGCTCAAGTTCGGCCAGGCCCTGGAGCGGCGGGTGGACAAACTGCGGCAGGAGGAGCGGGAGAAGCGGCCCGACATCTACGCCTTGGCCATGGGGTAATCAATATCAGATGGTTTCTTTCTAGTCTGGTTATGTAACAGGGAAGTGTGACGTTCTCTGGTAAGTCGGGGTTGCCGATTCTTACAACAGAGGAACGTGGGGGTTGTTCGGGTCTCGGGGCGGACGGGGAATCCGGGCCAAGAACCGAGATGTGTTTCTAGAGTCGTGCCTCGCGCACGAGGGGGGGGCTGAGCGAATCGGTCGGGAATCGGCACTCGATGTCAACGGAGGACTGCGGGGAAGGGAAATTATGGTAGGGGTACGGGTCGGCCGGGGTTCGTCTCGCTCTATCTCCCAGACCAGCATTCACCCCGACCGGGCGGTCCACCCCTCAGTTCCAGTCCGCGGGGGCGACGGGCCGACGGTCGCCTATTGTTTGGTAGCGTGGGGCCGAGCATGCCGCGCCCTCGTCCCCGCGGACTTCGTTCCTTCGTTCCGTTCCCCATGTCTTCGTGCCATACTACACCTCGGTTTCCGGGACTACTTCGGGCCTTCGTGCCTTACTCCGTTCCCTCGTTCCTCGTTCTTCGGGCCGTCGGGCCCCTTACCCTGTGTTCCTACTACCTATCTCGAGCTTCGACTGTTTTGTCCTAACTTCTGGTTAATTACTCTAATCGGCTCATCTTTAGCGGTTGTTTCAGGAAAGAGGACACGTCTGGACACCAGGAGAACTGTTAAAGAACTCTGTTTATTCGGGCCTCACCGCCCCTTTATATACTATAGAGGTCAGCCCTGATTGGCTGCTTTCGGTCACGTGACCTACAACTGACGTCACTTCCGGTTTATATTTTCCGTTTCCGGTTTACATTTCACTTCCGGTTTACATATTTCCGGGTTTCGTTCCTTTACATTTTCGTTCCTTACATATTCGTTCCTTACATATTCGTTCTTTACATATTCGTTCTTTTACATATTCGTGCCTCTTTTTCAGGCTTTCTATACTTTCGTTCATTATTACATATTCGTTCCTTTACATCTATTTCGTTCTCTTACATATATTTCGTTCTCTTACATATATTTCTACTATTACCTTATTTCTATTATTTTGACCTCTATGTATTTTGGATGAATAGCCGTTCATCACAGAAGCTTAAGTATTGCTATACCGCTTATTGATAGGCTTTAAAGTTGTAACAGACGCCAACATTGGCAGATACGCTTTTGGCAGGTGAATAGTGGAATGGTATGAAAAAGCTGCATAAGTAAAAGAGAACTGTATATGCATAAATTTAAGAAATTTGTAACGTGAATTCTTCTAAATCAGAAACAGGCAGCTTTATTTAAAGCTTGTTTTATAAACTGTATCGACCGAACGATAGATAGATGGTCAGACTAAGAATTTAATTCAATCATAAAGAATTCCTGTAAAGCGGTGACCACCCCACACACTGCTCTTTCAGAAAACTCCCATTAATGTCTTACGTCTTCCCAGGTACTGCGGTCAGCTGAAAGCTAGGAAGAGGACGTGGATTCCCGAGTTGGACTTCCACCAACGAGACAAGGAAACCGTGAGTGAACCGACCAGGCCCAGTTTGGGCACAGCCCAGCTATCTGTTCTACGAGAATTTTCCTTTACATTTATAAGTTTACAATGTTCTCAATGCTTGAAGCCGAGGGAGTCTTAAAACATCAACGATTGCTGTTACATATTTTCTGTTGTATATTCTATCAATAGAAAATTGAAACGCTTTGAGGTAGTGCAAGACCCCAGCGTATGAATTAAAACTTCGTATCGTCCTCCAAAAATCGTTCAACCCACGAAAAACATCCTAAACAAAGGAGAGGGATTCTCACTTCTCATTACATTACTGTCCTCATATCCCATTTACCATTTCTGTTATCAGCAGCCCAAACCGGCGGCCAAGGTGAACGGTACGTCGTCAGGGAAGGAGAATGACTCTGTGAACGGAACGTCTAAGAAAGAGTCAGAAAGTAAGTTTTATATATTTTTAAGCACAATGAAATGAAAAGAAAATTTTCTATAAATAGTATTTGTCAGACGGCCACAAGTGTCAGCTAACTAAATCCAGTAAAAATGTAAATGCACAATTGATAGTACTTTATTTAAACATATTCCTCTTATAATTAACTGTGCACAGGTCATTAAATTGTCAACAAATCATTTAAAATTTAACTTTTATTACAGCACATTCTAAGGAGAAGCGGACTTCCGAGGGCAAAACTGGGTCTTCTAAGTCGGACGTGAAGCCGGAGACTCGCACCGTCTCCCGATCAAACAGCATGGAGAGTCTGAAGGTTGACCGCAAGGATGCGGGAGATCAAAAGTATGTAACATATTTATCGCCGTTCAATTTAAACAGTAGATCTTATAGAATGTTAAACATTAAAAGAACTCTTCATGCACGTTTTCTTCTTTTTTTTAAATAGCAAAGTTGTTGACATTGAATGCAACAGTAAATACACTGTTTCCAATATTTCTAAATAGAGTCTTGTGATGAGAGTAAATCCTACACTTTTCCGGATATATACAGTCAGTTCCAATATAATATTTAGATAAATAACTGATTATAAAGATTAAATTAAATTTAGACATCGCCACTGCCATACCTTGAATGTTATAAACACATTGATTATTCCATAAACGAATGCCATCGAATTGTATTTTAGCAGTAAATAATAAACTTGTTTTCTCCTATTTTTCAAAAAAGGCCCGCCGTCAAAGAGCGACGTCTTGCATCAAGGAAGGACAAGAATGGAGAGAGGGACGCCAAAGAAAGGGGAGAGAAGCCCGAGAAAGAGAAGAAAGAGAAGCGTGAGGATAAGGAGAAAACACATAAGGAAATAAAGAAAGAAATAAAAGAAGAGAAGGAGAAGCGAAGAGAAGAGAAAGAGGAGCGCAAGGAGAAGGAGAAGCTGGCCATCAAAGAGGAGCGCGAGCGTGAAAAGCATGTCTTCTACGACGACCGCGAGAAGTACCGCGAGGAGCGAGAACGAGAGCGGTTTGAGAAGGAGAGGGAGAAGGCAGCCCACCGCGAGGAACGGGAGAGGCAGAAGGAGGAGAAGGCAGCGCTCAAAGCTGCCGAGAAGGAGCTACGTGTACAGAAGGAGAAGAAGGAGAAGCGGATAAAGGAAGAACGTGGAGCTGAGAACGACCTAGAGCGAGAGTCGAGCGTCGCTTCGACCAGCAGTCACGGGTCGCACGGCCACAGACGCAGTGCTGAGCCGTCGCCCAAACCCCAGGAGGAGAAAGGTACGTTCAGAAAGTGGTCTTTGTAGTGTTTCAGAACATAAAAAAAGTATTAAAGGGAGTAAAATCAATGTTCTTTTAAAAAGTCAAAATATAGTTATTGGTATAGTATGAAAACAGAAAATTAAGTTGACAGAAAACATATGACATTTCTGCTTTTAGACAACAATGTTTAAAAACAAACCTATTTTGGTGGGTCACCAAAATTGGACAGGGACAAGTTTTAATGTATTTCATGAAGTCCCATCCGTTTTTCATGGTCCAATAGAAGACAACTAAATGCAAACAATAAACGTCATGTGACCCCAATGTTTTTGTTATAATATCTTTGTCGTGTAGACATAGCATTATTATAGATTGATAAACAAAGAGTCGAGGTATTTGACTTATGGTTGATTATTTGTTATTGCAGAGGCAAAACGTCGGAAGATCGAAGGCAGCAGTAGTGGTGTAAAGGTTAGTATGTGAAAGGTGTGCTATCTTACCGGATGACACACCCCAAAGAAGGCAGCATTCAAACACCTGAGCACCCTAAAGGTCGTCACACCGGTCAACTACCACCCCATCGCGGAAACCCTACGCGCACTACAGTCATCGGCCAGTCAGCAACCAATCGTCAGTCAAGCACGTCCTTAGTCGAAATTTATCTCGTTTTGGATCCAATCCTCATTCTGGACGCAGTGTCAGTCTTGGTCCAATCCTCGTTTTAGATGCAGAATCACTCTGGATCCACCTCGTTCTGGATGCAGCCTCACTCTGGATCCAATCCTCGTTCTGGATCCAGCCTTATTCTAGAACCAGTGCTCGTTCTGGATGCAGCCTTACTCTGGATCCAATCCTTGGTCTGGATGCAGCCTCACTCTGGATCCAATCGCTACGGATGCAGTCTCATTCTGGATCCAATCCACGGTATGGAAGCAGCACAGCGTGTAAACCGCTATGGTCTGCGATGATCACAATCTGTCATATTTAGGATTTGGCGTGGATGAAATATGGTACACATGATACACATACAGGATGGATAAGTAAGGATAGAAAATGGAATCCCCAAGTATCATTAGTGAAAAAGACTGTTTTACGATCGATCGCAATTTCCGGTGGTGGTGGTAGCCCAGAGAAGGGTTTAGAAGTTTTGAATATTTAGGCTCCTCATGTTCCCATATATATAAATATCAGTGCCCTGGCTTTCGGAAGTGCCTAATCCCTGCTTTACTAATTACAAGTCCCAGTAGCGTTCAAGGCTAGTCGTCAGAAAGTCAGGAAATCTGCCTACATGAGAAGTGCAAGGAACCAAAGATGTGAATCAGAGAAGAAAAAGAATGAAGAACCGTTTGGTCCGCCTGCCATTTAAATTGCTTCAAAATACGCATATTGATCCCGTCATCTGCGCGATACATTTGGCATCTATAAAATCTAGCCAAAAAAAGACTCTCGTTCTCGATATGCTGTAGCCAACGTTACGTCATTCGTGTGTATCGCAATGAACCCAAGCTCCCGGGCGTGAAGTATGTGAAGAAAGGATATGTCGGAGGAAGCACAAAGAGATGAAAGGAGGCGTCTGAAATGCAAAGATGTGAGATGTGAACGGAAGGCCAAATACTGCTCCAGACAGGAGAAATGGAGAGGAAAGGATGCCAGTCAGGATGTGAGGAGGACGAGGGAAATAAATATATTTGCATGAAGAATACAGTCCACACAGTAGGACGAGTGAGAGTATGCTGCCGAATATACTGCACAAAGGAAGATGAGTGATAAGTATGTCGATGAATACACAGGCGGGCTGGTGAACAAGTGAACCAGAACATCCTGAGTAAGAGGTATGGTGAAGAATACACCGCGCGAAGTAGGACGAGAATGAGGCATGCTGGCGAATATGCAGACCAGAACAGGATGAGTGAGGGGTATGGTGACGATTACTTCACAAAATAGGACGACAGAGAGGTATTCTGATGAATATGCAGAGCAGAACAGGCCGAGTAGAAAGTATGGTGAAGAATACACTGCGGAAAGTACGACCCGAGAGAGGAATGCTGACGAATATACTGCGCAAAGTAGCGTAATGGAAGGCGAGATGCGTTGAGCTCCGAGGAAATGAAACCAGATGGCAATGGAAGCTGAGAAATGCACCGATATAATCAGTCTTAGTCAAACAAGGGCTGGTTTCCCATCGCTTGCATTACATGAGAATCAGTAGTCCGAAAATTTAAGATTACAATTGCCCTGGTAGGAGGAGGCTCACCCACCGCATATGGAGGAGGCAGGAGGAGACGGCACACAGGATTCGAGGAGAGCGGCGAGACGAGGTATCGCAAAACGGGCAACCCAGGAATCCCACCAGCCTTGAATGAGAGACTTCAATAAGATGTAGCTATTATGTCACAAGCATTCACCACTAGTTAAATTATAAAGGATAGGGACTTCAGGTTAGCCAACCTCAATGAAAGTTAGCCTGCACACTTTCTTATACATTGACTGTTGCTTGTTCAAGTTAGATAGCTTTCCAAAGAGAAGTGAATTCAGACTTCGGTGCTTTAGATCTCAGACTTAAGAGTTACATATTGCGGCAGAAAATGCTTTAGACTCTGTAAGAGATATAGAATATAATTATAATTTTGTCTACTTTTTCCTCCGGACAGTGATAATACTAGTTTTCCTAACACAATAAGTAGTTTTGATACTCCATCCATATTCCATGACATTAGGACAGTTGAGCCTTAACCGTTCTGCACAGTTGGGATAAAAGTCCACTTAGTATGCAGAGGAAACCACTGCCTGTTGAAAACTATTGTGAAAGTCATTCCAAAAACAGCGATATAAAAATGTAACATACATTTTTGTTGTGAGTACAGAATAAATAATGTTCTTTATTTTTCATTAAAAAATAAAGTTGGATAAGTTCATAAAGTTTCTTAAACAACCGTATTTAATGCTAATGACATGCGTCATATACGCTTTATAGGAAATTTCTTGATTGACGCAAACTTTTATAATCAAAGACTAGATTAGATTAGGTTTTTGTTTGTTTAAAAGCATTTAGGTGAATCTGTTCAAAATTGTTTATTTATTTTCATATATCCTTCAGTTAGTGATACAAGCACAGGCTATTACCCGTCAATTAAACAAACCTATGCACCACACGTCTACATAGATCTTTTAATGAAGAAGATAACAAATATCTGCCGACCATCGCCTCTGGAATGGATCAACATTCTCGTAGTGTTACTAAGCATCTTCACTCTTTGCCGCCCAATGGAAATGAGCTATATATCTACACAGAAGGAATTTACATGCAGTTTCACCCACTAGAAAGTCCCAAAATCCATGGATTATGAACATCATGCTGCAGACACTACTGGTATGCATGAACGTGATATGGACTTTTCTTAAAAACGTCTCTGCAGCTAATATAGGAGCTAAGGCTGCGTCGGTCAAGGTTCCTCGCTGTACCACTAGGGGGCACCACAGACTGTAGCGCCACCTGGGTGTCTAGAACGAGAATGGCGGGTAGTCGCTGAGTGTCCGAAGACCGAGGTGACACACTTCCATAATTGTCTTATAATTCAGTTCTTTTGGTTATTTTCATTTATCGTTGAAACTTTCTTTATCATTTTATTCCGTTTATTAAGTTAAGTGAAATTGTAGAATTACAAAACAGCGTTTAAAGATACTAAATATTAATTGAAACCAGTGATGTCGGACTAATCATCAATGAACCTGTAGATCAGATGATCTAAATGTAATTATTTTAACGTCTAAATCATCTTACACTATCATTTATTCCATACGTTTTACTTTCTCTATTCGTTCAAAGTCATTGAAAAGATAAGAATATACATCCTGGATATGAATTGTTCCACTTCTTATTCGCCAGTTTCTGAGAACTTCAAAATCCATAGAAACAAATCATTATGATATCATGTAATGAACCCCTAATTGGGAACCATTGTCATGTGTTGTTGCCATGTTATGCTTTTGCTCCAGCAGGACGCCTACCATAGTGCTGATGTTAGAGAGAAGGTCTACAAGGTAAATTCTCCCACCTCATGGGAATCAAATACCCAAAGCTTCAAAACTAATAACTCAATTATTAAATATGTACATTAGATACTAAAAGGATTTGATAATATGAGTAAAATATGATTGGGTAGGATAGTGGGAGGGGGTCCTTTATTCATATGATAGTTTAAAAAATAGTTCGTACAATGCAACAGTATGCAGTTTGAATATTTTGAAGCATTGGACTGCAGCATTTTTGTTTCGAAATATCCAATACCTTATGGATACGCTGAAGCATATATAAAGTTGATTTCTCCCTATCGAGGATAGTTAATTTCCTGTATTTAATGCTTCTGCAGGTTGAGCGTAAAAGTTTGTCGACAAAAATATTAATGAGTGACTGCAAATCAACCCCAAAAATGTTGGATGTTTGCAGATAAAAGTAAAACACAATATGATGCCAAACAAAAAGCAATGATAATGAAAATAACAGTGTTTAAATCTTGCTGAGAAAATGAACTTGTCGACAAATTTCCCAGAATGCATCCCAACTTAACCTACAGATTCACTATCTATGGTAACTTGAACCATACCGCTGGAGACTAATACATATGTTTCTTTACATTTGGCTATTCTCTGCATATTTCTTATCGTATTATCGAAATCCCGATCGTGAAGCTGTTTAACTGAGTAATAATTGAATATGATTCGCTGCGATGAAAAGAGAGCAGTAATACTATTCTATGTGCAAGTAGTCTCAGATAATAGTTTATGGACATCAAGCAAGTGTTTAAATCATACTAGAGCGACACGGTTTGAATATGGTATTTGTTGCCACAGTACCGGTAGTCGTACTCTACAGCTAAATCTCTCGTGAGGTCTAGGTTGAGCGTTGGATTGAGTCGGCAACAAAGAATAGACGCATTCAAGTAGTAAAATAAATTAAATTATGTATGTATCAGAGTCCAGCCTATGACCGAGGGGCATCCTCCAGTGAGTGGGACCGGGATCGGGACAGGTCACTGGACCGGGAGGAGAGGAAGGAGCGCAAGAGGCACTCTGGGGTAAGTAGCAGAGAAAGGCAATACTTTCCTTTAATATCTTTTGTGTAGAAAAATACTCATTCAGAATGTCTGATGACATAGCTCAAATTCAATTTCTTTTTGATTAGTGCTAGGAAACAGCGAAATCATTAAAGAGAACTTAATTGTCGGTTTACTAGACAAGACGTCATACCACTCTATAATTAAAATGGGCATCTCTGATATTTCTTGAGATTTTTCTCTCAAGCTTGTCAGGCCTAATATAAATATCTGTATATAAATATTAGAAATAATTCATTCCCCTTCTTAAAATATTCTAGTTTACAAAACAAATCTCTCCCTCTAGGCTTACATGGATGAACCAGAACCTCCCAAGCGTTACAGAGACGAGCCGTCGCCGTCAACGAGTAAGTGTTTACTTAACATTAAACTGAATGATTATACAGGGTGCCCACGCAGGTCTTATAAGGTCTTAAAAGGTCTTATTTTGGTTTTGCCATTTATAAGGCTATTAGAAAGGTCTTATTTTGGGTCCAGAGGTCTTAGAAAGGTCTTATTTTAGCTCAATCTGAAATTAGTACAAGCTGTAATTTTTCTTCCAGTTATTTCTATCTTCACCTGTTTTTAATAATATGTGTAAATGATTAAAAAGGTCCAGAAAAAATCTTAAAAATGTCTTGAAAAGGTCTTATTTTGAAGCCCGACAAGGTATTATAAAGGTCTTATTTTGGTCTTATGTTGATTTCTGAAAAAGCGTGGGCACCCTGTTATACGTTGGCCAATGAATAAGTTCTAAAGGGAAAATATATATTTATAGAGAAATATTTATCTGCAAATTATTTGTACGATTAAATACATCTTGCACTGTCTTCTTGTGCAGTAGAGACAATCGTAGTTTATTTCGGTTTGAAAAATATTGCAGATAATCAGAACTTTAGCTGACAGAATAACAACATAGAACTTTCACGTTTAGTATCTATTTTCAAATTTCAAAAAAATACTATATCAGATCGTATTTCAGAAAAAAATGACTCTTAGAAATTATACGAATAATCTTCTACTGATATTTTGCCTATAAATGAATAATCCTGTTTGTGTGTTGTCCCCCAGGTCGGTCTAGCCGTGTCGCTAACGGTGACGCCCCCAAGGTTAAGTTGGAGAAGGTGCGGTCCCCCAAGGAGGGCTCACGGAGCAGGCAGGACCCGCCCGAGTTTGGGCTGGCTGAAATGGCCGCCAAGGCCCGCCGGGATTCGCCTCCAAGGGGACTCCGGGAGAAGAAACAGTATCCTTAACAGTCTGTTCGTTTAAGTACATATATGTTTATTTTTTGCAGTATTCAATGACATGTAAGCTCTAAAATATTTAGCAAGATTCACATTATCAATGTTTTTTTTTCTCTCAGTAGCATTGAATACATGTCCTGCAATTCGGATTGAAACAGAAAAACTTTCTGGGTCTTTAAAGGAACGCAATTAAATTTTTTTATGTTTTATTCTGGATTTAGATTTTTATTCATACAATAAAGATAGTACCTTCCTTAACTGTGTCACAGTGGTAAAAAGAGTAAGAAGTGAGCGAACCCCCGCCGCTGCCATGAAGAGAAACCTACACAGAACTCAAGCCAACGTCTCCTCGGTTCCACATGGGAGGCTGCATCAACGATTCCTCGATGAGAAAGCAAACGCACTGCAATTGTAAATCTGCAAATAGCATCAAACAACGTGTGTACCACGCAAAGTTACAGAAGCATATCCACATAGACTGCCCTTTGCATAATGTACCACTACTACTACGTATATTTATGTAGACAAACGTTAATTCACCTAAGCTTGCCTCATTATACATAGCTTGAATCTCGCTGTATGTAATTTTGATGGTTACCAATTGAACAAAATATATTGATCAGTAGAAATATTTGAAGTGAAACTGTTGCGAAGCAGTTTGTCTACCAGTTGTACCATTGTCATATTCGACAGAAATATCTGTAAAGATGGGGACTGATGGTTATTTATTTTCTTTTTACCCTTTCTGGTCGGATGAATTAATAGTGTATATTTGGTTAGTGTTATCTTGAAATACCCTGCTTAAAACAGTAAGCTGTCCGACAGGAAGACGTGAGAAATTAAATAATGGTATCTATAGATTTAATATAAAACACATTTCATGCATTGAACCTAATAAAAGATAGTATTAAGAATCCATTCGGCTTCATTTGCATTGCCTCTATGCAGCATATCCTTTACCAAACACGCAGTAATGTTTTCAACTCTTATAGTGGTACATAGATGTGTGCATTTCTCCATCGTCCAGATGGTATTTGTAGTGACGCCTCGGCGAAGACAGGTAGAGGGCAAATCTGAATCAACGAAGTGTCTAAAATTGTTCGCTTATAAGACAAGGAAATAAAAGAAATCGATTGTGTTGCACAGGGCCGAATAGTTTTCCCCTTCGTTACTTTTGGACACCATATCTTAGATGATATAATCGTGTTATATGTCAGAGGGTTATTACTTTTACAGAATCTAAGCAGTGTGCAAAGATGCACCGAGGTTGTCTAGATTAGAAGCTGTGTAACGTACGTTTAAATGGCACTGGCACTTCAAAGAATTTATAGGCGTCCGTTTTATAAAACACATCGCTCATATAGAACTTATTCGTTCAAATAAGGTGAAAATATTTCATCGCGTGGAGCTTTGTATGAAGATTAGAAACTAATTAAAAGTTGTTCTAAATGTGCTTTAAAAACACCGCATTTATTTTCTATATTAGTTAATATCATTTGTATAGAAATCGCTGGTTTGACATGATGGAAACATATTTTATATTTAACTTTAACTTATCTTGTATGAGTAGCATTGTTTGTGCCATTTTATTTCATGTTTAAGTATGGTTCGTTACCCGTCATATCGGTTCAAATTGTTGCGAAATGTCTAATACTTATAGTAGTTAAAATTATGCAGTGCAGTCATTTTTGAGATTGAGTGTCGTAAGGTAAATAATTATGCTGACAAAGAATGGGATCTTTTACCGGAGATAGGTTTTATACTGAATGCACAAAGCATCATACTATTACTATTCGTCACATTTTCAGTGACTTGGTATTTAAGCATTAAAAGATTTCAATGTATTTTTGTTCCTAATCGCTTACCAACAGATTACACACCTTGTTTTTACGGTGGGGTTGAATGTGGATTAAACTTTGATGTCAAAAAACTGTGAGCCAATAAAGCACAAGTAGTACAAGGTATGTTTTACTTGTGTAATTTGAGGGAATAGTCAAATAAAATGTACTTTCCTTTAGTTTGATTCCCAATAGAAGTGAAGCGCCATATTACCTTAACACTATACAGATGTACAATTATCAAACTGTTGACCCTGATTAAGCACGTGTGACGTAGGTATTCATTCGTGTTATCCTGTTTAACAGTTACCTCATTGTGTGTTAACAGTCACACTGCCAGTGTGGACAAACTTGTACTGATTTAATGAAGCACCGATGGAGCACAGCGTTCTTATGGTTTCACGAGGGAAACCTCCATTCAAATAGGAAATAAACGTGAATATAATAAACATGCCAGAGAGAATATTTGTCATCATTTAGCTCGGAGGATCAATATTTTTGTAAACCATAGTACCATCTTCAAGTTCACGAGTATAATAAAAAGGAGTTATATTTTGAAATAAAAAACTTAAACATCTAATTAAGGGTGCATCATATTTAGGTTTCGTTTGAAACTTTAATATTTGAATATTCTAAACGGTATACGTACATTAATGCGAACAAGACAAAGGTTTATGTCAAAAAGGTTTATTGTCCCTACACTACAATCTACAATTGCATACATAAAAGCAAAAGCATTCTAGCAAGCTACATCTAGTAGTTCATTAACTGATCCTTCGTCCTCTCAAAATGAGGATGCACATTCGGAGACATTTCCCTAACTACGTATCTTACTACAAGGTATAAAGCAAAATATACATAATAACAAATAATGTTAATTCATAAAAATCTAATCAAACAGAAAAACCCCCAGAGACATTGTATACGGGGTTTCAATGGAAAACCAAACTAGATCCAGAAGACATAAAAGTGTATTGCTATATAATTCAACGTCAACAGATTACCTGATTTAGTATCCCATTTAAAGGAAATGTTTGCTTCCACGCTTAACAACATAATGATACAATAGTGGATTGTCTGGATGAGTAAACAAAAAATCTGAACATTAAATAATTTATCATGAGCAAATCAGGATATCAGGTCCCAAGAAAACATTTGCATATCAGTATGTCAAGACGGGCAGCAAGGAGGTAAATTATATTTAATACATTTCAGTTGAAAATTAGACGATTCTAAATCGAACTATTTTGAACCATTTCCATTACTGTCAACATTACGAATAGGAATGGACATCCCTATTCCTATTCCCTCGCTGGAAGAATTAGGCACAAGTGGTTTACTCTGATTATCATTAAAGCTTTAAAAACAAATACCAATAGTACATGTGTAACTAACGGATATCGGTCATCATAATACTAGTTTTTAACTACATGAGATTTATCATTTAAACAACCTAAGTTCACATTTTCTTTAAAACTCAAGATAAATTATTTCTGGTCTTCAAATGCACGTCGATTGATCAACGCCAGCAATTTACAGTATACTTAAAAGACGCGTTATATATTCATAAACTGGCTACGAAAGAAAATAACAATCATGGCATTACTCTTGTAAACATAGTGAATTCTAAACAGCAAAGCTTTCAGGAAAGGTTGTACTCTGGTCGTAATAATTATGGTCATTTGCATAAAAGTGGTTGTATATTGCAATATAATAAATATCTATTCACATCAGAAGTCTTTCCGACAGTCAACTCAATGTAAGTGTGCACTCACGTTACTACTTATGAAATACATACATCATAGTTGTCTATTAAAGATTTCTCCATCGACAAATCTTAGATTTAACAGAAAGAGTTCGGGTCCAAGTCAAATATCCAAGTTGATTTATAACCTTCCCCATGGGAATTGTTTACCGATAATAATCAATATTCATAAATAGAAAGTCCTTATTCGTGAAACAAACCAAATAAATCACATAATTATATGACATACATAAATTTATCGTTACCAACTCAAATGTACATGTTGATATTAACTGTTGATATAGTTAAATTCAAGTTATATTTTCTGAAAATGTACACCTTCTTAATAAGTTGGCCTAAATAAAGTCAAAGATAAATTTTCAATATAGCTTAAAGGTCTTATACCACAGTCTGTGGTGTTTGCAAGATCATACCCCTGAAGTAATTCGACGCACTCATTTTGCTTAGATCTGGTAAAATTAATGGGAGGACCTAAGGGTGACTCTGGTAGTAAATCTGCTGGTTGAGAGAGTAGGCACTAGGCAGTGACAGTGCGGGCTGGGGGGTAGTCCTGTGAGCCTGAGTCTGTTGGTACTGGGCTAGGGACATGGGCGACATGGGCGGCAGGGGCGACATGGGGTGCTGCGGTGGGGGCGGGCTCTGCAGGGGCTGGGGGTGGTGCTGCGGCGGGGGCGGGCTCTGTAAGGGCTGAGGCTGGGTGAGGGGCAAGGCGCTGGGCACAGTGTTAGGTAGGGGGATGTGGGGCGGCTGGTACACGTTCTGACTGACAATGCTGCTGTGGTAGGTAGCCTGCTGCTGCTGGTCGCTGCTACTGGTGGAGACCACCTTTCCCTCCAGGGTCTGGTGATCGGCCACCTGCAGGTGCCTGGAGGAGAGGTTGTGGGCCTGGAGCGACTGCTGCTGTGAGGTATGCGCTGGTTCGGGTAGGGTGTGCGGAGTATGAGGCATGGGTGGGGGCTGGTACACGTGTCCCTGGGGGGCGGGGGGCTGGTGATGTGGCTGATGGTGTTGTTGTTGTTGTTGTTGCTGATGTGCCTGCTGGTGCTGTTGGTGATGTTGTAGCTCAACGTGGTGGGCGTGGCCACCCAGGGCCGCAGCGTGAAGCCCCTCCCCTAAATGGGCCACGTGGGCTACAGCCACTTCATGGGGCGGGGCTACCTGAGTCACCTGAGTGTCCTGAGGGGGCTGCTCGATCACCTTACCGTCCTGGTAACTCCCTGGAGGAAGTACATAGTGCTGAGTGGGCGATTTCCACTGCATCTTATGTACACCCGTCACATGCCGGCGGAGGATGGAGTAGTCGTAGAAAGCACTACCACAGATCTCACACTGGAACGGCTTCTCTCCAGTGTGTATCCGGGCATGTCGCAGCAGGCTTTGTTTCTGGGTGAACACCTTTTTGCATATGGGACAATCAAAGCGTTTGTCTCCAGTGTGGATGTTACGATGGATCCGCAAGGAGCTCCGAAGGCGGAATGCTTTACCGCAGTATTCACACGTAAACCGCTGGGAGGTGTCTGTGTGTAAACGCTGGTGGGTTTTCAGCGTGCTCTCATGTCGGAAGGCCTTTTTACAGATGGTGCATTCATAGGGTTTAGCATTGGAGTGGATCAGCTGGTGCTCGGCTAGAGAATGCTTGGTCGTGAACGTCTTCCCACAGGTCGGGCAGGGGTAGGAAGGGCGTTTTCCAAGGTGGACAGAGTTCATGTGGATCTGTAGAACCTGTTTTGCAGCAAAGGTTTTGGAGCACTCTGAACAGGGGAACATTGGTTTGATGTAGCCGTCTTCGTGGGTCTCCATATGCCTTTTCAACACATAATGCTGCTTGTACTTCTTGCCACAAACATCACACGTGTACCTCACGTCCCCAGACTCGTGTTCCTTCATATGACGACTGAGGTCACGTTCTACTGCAAATTTCTTATTGCAAACCTGACACTCTAACACCTTCTCCCTGTGCTTACGCATTCTGTGCTCCTTTAGATGCTTACGCGAGTTTGATGAGTAGTTACATTCAAAACATCTATATAATTTGCGAGGTCCTAAGAACTTTTTCTGGGGTACAGGAATTTCAGAACTCGTCGGTTCCGTCTCTTCCTGTTCAGCTGCATCCTCGTTTGTATGGGCTGTCCGCATGTGGTCACGAAGAGATGATTTCTTCTGACTAGTAAAAGGACATTCAGTGCATATGTATTTCAACCCAGTGGTTGAAGGTTTGGGCTCTTTCAACGTTTTGTCCATTTTCTCGATCATTTTCTCGATCAGTTCTTCAAGTTTTTTGCTTTGCTCACTAGAATATCTTTCGTTGTCTTCTTCGAATTGTCCTGCAAACTCGTCAACTGCATTTTTCTGCTTTATGCCTAAATAATCAAATATGGTTGCACTCTGAGATGGTTCCATCTCTGCTTGGGCAATAAGCTGACTGGTTTGTTCAGAAGAAAGGGAAGGCTGAGGGGTCTGCATCTGTACACTTTGGATGGGAATAGTTCCATCTGCTGAGGGCTCAATCGCAGGTGGACCGCCATGGTGACTGGCACAAGCAATTGCTTCCTTTGCAACTGCAATCACAACATCAGAAAAGTGATCATTCAGGGATTGCTCTTTTGGCTCAGCAGCCGGGTCAGGATGTTTCGCCAAAGTTTGACCATGCCCATCCTCTACTACTTCGGATTCTATCTCCATTTTGGGGGTCTGGTTCTGAATGTGAACTCCTTCAATGGCTTGTTCCTCAGATGCAAGAGATGCATTTAGAGCCCGTTCTTCCAGCTGAGGTGTGGGATCAACTTTTGCGATGTTGTTTACCTCCGGTTCTGGTTGTGTCTGTGTGTGGTTCTCTGGGATTGGTGTTTCTTCACAAACTTCTTCTGAAGTTGGTTGGTGTTGAGTAGGGACTGGGTTTGCTGTTTGTTGACCAACATCGCTGGCTTTACTTGGTTCTGTCATTTCTACAGTTAGAGCTTCCGTTACATTGGTTGAATTCACATATTCTGGAGCGTTTATTGGATTCTGCACCACTTCAGAATTAACCATTTCGTTTGGACTTTGCAAAAGTTCATGATCATCAATGTCACTTTCGACTTTAACTTCTTCCACTCTCACTTTTCTCGGCCGTCCTCGCTTGCGTTTGGGTGGCAGAGGTGTCTCTTGGTTGTCAACTTCGACTGGAATGGGGATATACGGACGTTTCTTTGGAGGGCGGCCCCTCCTCCTTCGGCCTGTATCTGTGAGTTGAGGGCTGGTCGCCGGGGACGCGAGCTCTCGGGCCCGGAGGCTCTCCGCTTGGTAGGCCGCGATGGCGTCCTTTTCGATCACGGCCACTTTAGACAGAATATTATGCGCCTTTTTGATCCCATCCCACTCACCCTTGATCTGCCACTGGTTCTCTCTCCTATAGATAGTATATTCTACGCCTACCAATGTTTTCAGGCTGTCGAAGAATGCTTCTTTCCACGTTTTGCCTTTGGCCTTCATGCACGAAGCCAGCTCTGGCGACAGAGTTGCCGTCACGCAGGTGAAGACCGTCATGTTTAACTTACTAAAGCACTCGTTGATCGCCAACCGGTTGCATCATCGGATGTCCTAAGCAGGTAAACTCACAAAAGGCACATGTTATAGACTTCCAAGACTTTTCAGTTTTGTTGAAATCGGTGTTTTTTATGCTGGAATTTGTCGAATGGACTCTGGCTTGGGTTTTGTGTACAGAGGGCGCTTGTGTTGGGGACTTCCCTTCCCGAGAACGAGGCTCACGGGCGACTTAGCTGATTCCCGCGAGTTGCGGATTATCATTACGGTTCAGAGTTTTCAGGCTGTCGACCAGCGAAGGAAATCCCCCAGTTGTTGAAAAACATTTGAACTGAAGCTGCACTCCGATAAAAAGGTAAATTAGAGAAAACAGTCGTGTAGTTCTGTGTCTACAACCAACAACAGCTAGTTTTTCACCAATTTTCGGACAGTCACCTAGGATAGGGCTAAATTAGGCTAAGCATAGACATACACAACAACATATTATGTATCTCTATGGGCTAAGGGATATTACCCAATAATTTAAAGTGAAAAAAAAAGTTCCATCATATATTTCCCTATCCAGGGAAGTTGAATGTGTAATAGAATGCTAAATCAAATTGAAGAAAATAGATCTAGATCTAGTAAAATTGGTGCACTTTGAAATGTTTACACTATTTTATCCATAAAAATCAGAACTTAGATCTACATCAAAACTGATGTTAGATCTAAATGTTTAATATTTCACTTCATCTCAATGGGGAATTTGAAGATAATATAGATCTACAGATAGTTGAAAAATCTCAGATTTAATTTAATTTTTGGAAATATCCTTTGATTGGAAGTAGATACAGTGTCTGAAAATTGGTGAATTAGCGCACAAATGCCAATTTATTTCGGGCACTATCAGTTCATTAGATGACCCTTATTAGGGATTTAACATTATTTCACCAAATTTTAGTGAAAAAATAGTAGAGTCTAGATACGAATCTCCTGGACAAAAATGCTTTAGATCTAGTTTCTGATGATTTCTATTACAAATTCTAATTTTATAAGAAAAAATCAATTGATTTACGTGATTTCCGTAGGATAATAAGTATTTTTGCATCTTTAAAGTGGGTGAGACCAATTAGTCAGCAAAACAACAAGATATTGATATATAAACCTTCTAGACCATGTAAAATTCAGACATATTTGTCATGTAATCATTTTGGGTTAAAAATATACAATCTCATAACATTCTTTTATGGGAATATGTAGTTTGATTATTCATGCCTTTAGACTCTGTCTGAAAATTGGTAAACCTGTCCGAAAATTGGTGCACCTAATTGACAAATTCAAAAAGGGCCTCAGAATGTAAAATGAATTGCTTTAATTTCTAATTTGATATTAAAAAATAAATGTAAAAGATATTTATCTTTACATTGCACATAAATTCACGAAGTGCTATTTTTTGTGTAAATAACTTGACTTAGAATTCTAAAAATATTTCAAAAGTAAAAACATAAGTAGGCTATGAATAGATTATAAAGTTGTATTATATTGTTGAATCCAAGAATAAACTAATCTTGAAAACAAGCCTGAGGTTAACTGGACTGGTGACACCACAGTCCGAGAAAGGTGCTGTCTTTATACCTTTGTGTTGAACTTACCCCGTGCAGCCCCTCCATTAGTTTCTGCCATGGTAAATTAAACATGGATACTTCTATGGAAAAAAAACGAGGAAAGTCATCATCTCCTTCATCGATCTTTCTTAAGTTCTCTCTCCAAGCAGATGTCGAGTTTGTATACCGGTACTACTATAATAGTATTTATTGTACATATCGGTTGTTCACTGCTACTGATTCAAAGCTCAGAGCGCGCCTTTTATATAATTATGTCACATTGAAGCACTGCCTACCTAGGACAGATAATAGGGGACCAAAATTGCTCAAACAAAATGAATGCGACACTAAATGTTCAGAATCTATTAAACTGACGTTCTCTTTAAGGTTCCAAATGAGTACCAAAGATTTTGATCCGTACCAGGCAGAACGAGATGGGAAAGTACGAGAGGTAGGAGGACAAGCGGTGTGGTCCTTATCCTCGTGTAAACCAGGTAAATAGTTCTACCTGTACTTGTACTAGTTGTAGATCTATAATTTGTCTTTTCATAGAATTATACAGACCATGTTTACCTACATGTATTTCATGTACAGGTAACACTTGACAGTACTCAAATTGTCTAAGTTTCAAAATGCTTCAGGGTTATGTTTTCAAATCTTTTCAAATCTTTATCATGAAAATAATGGGTGAAATTTCCTACGGGTCAAAGAACACTTAGGGATTTGAAGGTGAAATTGTTGTGGTCATCCTGTTTTTAGCTTGCATGTTCATATGGGACAACTTTCATGAATCGTTTCATATGATACGTGAAATTAAACTATTTTCTATCATTTTCAGTCTAAAGCTTCATTATGCGAACAATGTCGCAAGACCAAACATTTAACCTTAATCAAAATCTTCTTTCCAGGTTTTGGTGTTGATCAGTTACGAGATGGCTCACTGGACACCTTTTGGCAGTCGGACGGGCCACAGCCCCATTTGGTCAACATTCAGTTCAGAAAGAAGACGACGGTACAAGATATCTGTATTTATGCAGATTACAAATCAGATGAAAGCTACACACCAAGCAGGTTTGTAGATAATGGGACATTTTCTTTTAAGCTATCCATAGGTGGTATGGATATTGGTTTTGAGGTGAACAAATTCTCTCACTGCCTCCAGGTTTGTATATAATGCCGAAGTAGCTAATGAAAAAGAAGCAATAATCAGTTAATTATTTGAGTTCAATAAAGCTACCTGTAGTTCACGGCTGTTATTTCTTTGCAATTGGGTTTTAGTATGTTTTCAAGTTTATGCTGTACGAGAATGAGAAATAGCTAGGTAGAATAGACCATCCGTCACTCCTAAAATGAGAAACAGCATTGCAAGCTCAACCGACTACAGATTTATCCCCCTTTCTATCTAAATTATCACTCTAAGTTATCTCTCGACTAAGTGGAATATGTTACAATTAAGGGAATGTCTTCTCATACGGAATGAATATAATTTCTGCACGGTAATAGTACCTGTTACTTTTGCCTGTATTAATTGGACCCAATATCAATGACTGACCATATTTTGGAAACTGATATTCGTAGAAATATGTTCCAAGAGCCTATTGTTCAGAAGAAAACGTTAATGATGTTATGCCAGTTTTGATGATTTACGTTTTACCATAGACCTGATTTGTGCCGATGGAAGGACTTTACAATGTTTTGTAAGTTTTAAATATTTTGACTGTAAATTGCGTTTGGTTTCCTTAGCCTAAAGATGTGAAGTTTTATTCAACGCCTTGTTTTTTTTTCCAGAATATCAATCCGGGCTGGAAACCATTTTAATGATCTGACGGAAGTGGATCAAATAGATCTTCAGGAGCCGTCTGGTTGGACTATGTGTCCCCTGCGTGACATTCACAATAAACCCATCCGTACATTCATGATCCAGATAGCCGTGTTGTCCAACCACCAGAATGGACGCGACACCCATATGCGACAGATCAAAGTCCATTCCCCCGTGCAAGACATTTCTATAGCAAAGATTCCAAACTTCACAAGTGTTAATATGAGCCAGTTTGCATGTATAAGATAGCAGTAACTGCTACGATTTTGAAATTCAACAATTTTAAGTGTCTGTATTTTGCATTTGAACGTATATCATATTTCACTCAATCTGTAATAATTTCAGAAATAAAAGTTCATCATTTTCATCTTTAAGAAAGTCCGATTTCGAAAATGAGTCACAATTTAATGATTTTCTACACTTTTATTTCATTCGAGTTACACTTTAGTTCACGCAAAGTATATTCCATCAAAAACATTACTCTTAAAGAACGACTTTAATCTTTCAAACATTGCTCGAACTTTACAAGGATGAGATAATGCGTCGGTTCCTCAGGTCTTTGATATACTGAGCCATTTTCTCATGGCCGTTGGGGTACGCCTCCATGTATTGTTTTGGTGGTTGTCCTTCCCTCAGACATACGAAGTAGTGGATGTACTTGTAGTGAACCGTGCCATACCGCCCTCTTGCGTGTTTCCGCATACCCTTCAGAATTTTGGACTGCTGGGCAAATGATTCCGCTGGAAACAAAAGAATCCATGTTACTTTCATATATATGTCATGTACGTGCAAAAATATTTACATGACCCGCATTAATGTAGTGGTAAAATCTCGCCGAGTAAAATTACAGGTCAGTCTCAACAGACGGCACGTGAAACTGCAAAATGTGTGATAATATAGGGTTCCCTCGAAGTTTTGAAAGTTAATTTAAGACCCAAGATTTGGAAAAATTAAGACCTATTGTCCATGAGCGATTTTTTTTCCAGAATATATTATTGTATAAATTAAATTTCGAAGTGGGATTTATAATCTTTAAGATTACTTCATTTTAACTTCTCACCAAGTGGCTTCACCAGGCAAAAAAAAGCACTCTCAGGGACAAAATCTCTTTAGGCTTTGAAGCCACAACATAAGGGTTTGGAGGCAGGGCTGCTAACCACTACACCATGAAGCCATATACACCTTTCCCGCAAACCTGCGCTAGGGTTTTAAATCCTGTATATTTTTATTATCGTTTACAGACGAAACAAGACCTCTCGATCATTTTTTTCTATATGAAAATAGAAGAATTCCTTAGTAAATCAGTTTACCTACCAACCCATAGGTTAGATTTGAATTCAACGTTGTGGTCCCTGACCGCCATTTCCTGGGCCTCTAGAAGAACCTGAAATCACAGACAAAACACAATTATAATGAAGTTTCACTCTTGTAAGTAAAGTATTCGCTGTCTCTGCAGCAATTGACGGGTTGAGATGCAATGATCAGCACTGAATTATGCAGAGGAATTCATTAGAAGGCCTCACACCGTGCTAGTCCGTTCTCACCCAGATTTACCATTAGCGGTCCGTGCAGCTACAAGAGTCTATACTTAAGATACTTCTGAAAGTTTATATTTAATCATTAAAAAGTAACTTTTTATGTTTCTTTCCTATATTCATAAAAAAAAATTGCCTTTACATATAGAGTGGCTGCCCTGCAAGTTCCTGTCAAATTCATGCAAGTTCCCGTCTTAAACAGTGCCTTTAACCAGGACCACGCAATCTTTACTCACCTCTTTTATTTCTTTTGAGCCCTTCCTCTCCATAAATGACAACTGCTTGATGGCTTCATCGATGGAATTTCCTTTGATCTATAAAAAAAAATTAAAAACTTACTTTCTAAGGAAATATAACAAAGTGTTCAAATATCTTGGTTGAAGAGCTGATATCAGCGTGGATCTTTTACATAATTAAATATTGATAGGGCAATGTTCATGTGATTTAATTGAAGAACCTTTATTGTACAGATAAATAGTTCAGCGATAACTACAGATCTAATATAGGGATGTAAACATATATGCACAGCGAAAATGCATTTGGCAATGACTGGCCCACTACCGCCAAGTAAATAATCAAAAATAAATTGGGCAAATCATAAAAGTTTATTGTACTTTTTTCTGATTTAAGAATATTCGTGACTATAAACCTTTCTATTACTTACCATGTGAGCGATATACCACATCTTCTTTGGACTATATTTTATGTTCGCCCGAAAATGGAAAATCTCCTACATGATGAAAAGAAGATAGTTAAATTAAGCCACTTCTGAAAACCATGAACAATACATATTTACTCTTCGTCTGTTCATTTCCCCAGGTTCACTTATTTAAAAAAAAAAAAAGGTGGGTGTTTTTCTGGTGATTGTCACTATGATACAATTATCTGATACGTTATTCCAAAGGTTCTAAAAACAGGGTAGGAAGGTCTTTTTTTTCCCCTTTGTCGTTCATTTGGTACATCATTTATAGACTGACAGTGATGAGAATAAAATTACTCTATGCACTCTCTACAATAAATTCTAGCAGCTAAAATGTTAACATACTACCATTTCCTGTCCTATGAGTCATCTTTACGGCAATTTAATATTCAGTTTGGAAATTTTTTCAAAATCGAGAAATAAACTTACAGCAGGTCGCCTTGGTTCCTCAGGACCCCGAGGTGGATATACAATATCATTGTAGAGAGGCCACTTCTTGGGTTCGGAAGGTATCAGTCTATTGTATTGACTTTTATGAAAGATGCTACATGTGTGGAAATTGCTGCTGCCGCTAGGGACTTGCGTAGCTCCAATCATTGGAGGCAGGCATCCTCCAAGACACCTGTATTAAATATAAAACAAGTGTTTCATTCTTTAGTAAACTAACACACGGTGGAAGAAGTTACCAGAATGACAAGGCCCCTAGAGGGTCGGACCTAAAGATATTCTAGCGATTCGGTCCCAGACATTTTTTTACTGATGTGAGTTGATAGTCCCCACTTTCTTATCAACCTTGAATGAAAATTATGAAGAAGTATGAATACGGATTCGGTCGTTCTTATATGAAATTCTAATAAAGAATCAGAAGAACAGTAGAGAAGCTACCAATACTTTTCTGAAATTCATTAAAAAAATGACTGTTTCAAAATGCTCTTTAAAATTCTATATCATTACACATCAACAGATGAGCAGTCCCTAGCCATGTTGGCCTCAGTTTTAAGGCTACACGGCTTGGTAAGCACTGCTAGAGTTATAGAGCAACTAAAGTATGCTCATCAACTAAGTTTAGTCCGAGAACAGCCCTTCGCTTAGTTACACTACAGTCAGGGTGATCTCCCATAGACCTCCTGCCAGACGCGCCACCACCCTGATTACTCGCGCGGATTTGGTAGCGAAATGTTGATTTCCGGTCCATAGGCGCAATGCAAAACAATCAGATTTTCGCTTCCTGTCTCTTTCAAACTCATCCCCCAGCAAAAATATGCATATGATCAGTTAGACAGAACCATAACCTACAATATATTATCAAATAACTTCATACTTTTAGGATATAGAACAGAAAATCTGATTTGTTTGGGTCCTGCAATGCTAACGCATAGGGAGGAAGTTCATAACTGCACGGCCATGCGCGACAACTGGCAATCGGTCTATTCAAGCCTATAATTTATCCTCGACCATTTTGGTTGAGTAGACTTTTCACCAAAACTACTGCATGGTTTTGCTTGAAATTTTAAGGATACCATGAGAGAAAATAAATGTTCAAGCCTACATGATTATACAGTTCAAAACTTTGAACTTAAAATAGATGCAGTTGTCTCTGTGCAACTTTTAAAAAAAAGGTGGCCTGTTCTGAGCTAGTTGCTGGTTGACACAAGCTTCTACTAAGGGACAAGCAGACTGTCATGACGGTCAGATTACATTTATCACCTCAAGTTGCCTTAGCAAAATCTTGAATCCTTGATATTAGTGGAGGATATTCATAAAAACATATCAGATCTAAAGGCTAGGGTTATAAAGAAGGTATGTATGAAGCAGACAGACGAAATTAAGTCTTCCAGTTTTCCCTGGATTTCCTTCTTCTTCTTTTTTCCAAATTCCGTAATTATTGCAGAATGTATGTGTATTATTCATTCTACATGCTGTAATGGTCCAGTCCTGTTGCTATATGACTCAGTATAATGTATCCAGGAAGACTGAAACCACTCCAATCCACCTTGGCCATTTCCAGTTTTTACTGGAACCCTTTCGCCTACTCTTATCTGCCCTGTTTTGGTCATTAATTAAGCAAGTGTCTCCCAGTGGGTGACCCCGTATCAGGTTACAAGACCAGTACCGCTGACCACAAGAGGAGCTAGGGTGGAGGTGTGATGGGGGGGGGGGGGGGGGTATAATTTCGAGCAAGTTCAAAAAGGTCTATGGAGAATAAACATAAGTTCACTCAGACTGTCAGTGAGTACTGTCAGGCGCTGATTTAGGGGATTAAGGGTGTGTGGGTGCTACCTCTAATTTTGCCCATGTAAAATTCCTGCGCCGGGAGGGTGCGACCGAAATCTTTGCTACAGCACATCCCCCCCCCCCCCCCCCCCCACACACACACACACTTTTTTTCTCCCAAAGTGCTGCCCTGAATTGAACGCCAGCAGTTTATTTAATCATTTGTTTCGAAACTGAATATTTGTCATCACTTGACTTCTTGAGTCTTGACTGACTTGACTTGAGTCAATGTCAAGCCAACAAACCCCAATTATCGCTTGACTTACCTTGTGATCCCATCACTCAACCAGGGGAATAACCGCGTGCCTGTGGTAAAATAAACATATTATAGTCGTGAAATGTATATTCAGAAATTGCTAGCAACCGTAAATAACTCTCTAAAATCCAAAACCAAGTTCAAAACGAGACATTTAAGTTATCAAACTGTACCCTTCCTCACGACGGCCGCCATGCTGGTCTCACTGGTTTCCCGGAGTTTTGTGAATTCGCCGCAACCAGCGGACCCAATGTTACACTAGTACCTCGCGCTATTTCGCCCGGCTACGTATAGTCTGCCAAGCGAACCACGGGGTACCAGTGTAACCCAATGTTTTGTCGTTTGTCACTAGATGTCAGTTCAGTATGGCACAGTACTGCCATCTGTTAACGGATTAGGTTTTGGTCTCAGTGTCTTTGTGTTTCAGTGTCAGTGTCATCCAATAAAGCAATGATCCGTGCAAGCATATTTTTGTAATCATTATTGTTCCCAAAAGATACTGAAAATATAAAATAAACCAAATAATCCCTCAAGAAAAAAAAGAATACTATAATTTTATGAATGTATAATTTGCCTGGTATTACAGAAAATGGCTAATAAACTGCATGTTCAAAAGAGAATACAGTTACTATTTTAATTCAGAATATTGTTATCAATTGGGATGTAGTCTAACGTTAGTCATTACCCTGCACTGCCCTGGGAATATGGAATGATAAGATCTAGGCCTACACGTGCACCCCTGAATGATCATGGATTGTTGTTGTTGAAAAAGCACGTCTTTCCAATACGATTACATTGATTTATTTTCTATCGTGCCGAAGTCCTTATTTCGAGAAATATAGCAAACCATGGTCTAATATTTGAAAGTCGGCTCGGGTTGCTGACTTGCATACCACGTGCCCCCAACTTTGACGCGGGAAGTTATCCGGTCTGACGGGCGGGTCGTGACGTCACAGTGTTTAGCGCAATGCATGCTGGACGTTGTTGGCAAGGAACATCATGGCGGTGGAAGTAACCCAAACATTTTCCTGTGAACTCTAGGCATGCCTGTATTTCGTGGATATTAGCATATTTTATTATTCTCCAACAAAGGGCGATATATGGATACGATCGCATCAAGTCACGGAATAATCTAATGAGTAAGTGGCACATTTGTTTCATATTTCACCCAAACCCTGTCAAAGCACTCGGTGGTGAACGACGCCAACTTGGTTGCCGTGCACCTGTCGACCCGCTCGACTCACGTTCGGCTTTGGGCTGGCTGTTCTATCTAGTATGAGTTTCGCCGAGGTATTTATCAAGTCCATGTAGTTCGACGGGGCCAGCCTCTTGTTTCAGATATTCTGATGTTCAAAAGTGATGTTTCTTTTTATGAGTTTGACTACTAACGACGTGTAACAGTGTCTTCCCACTCCCAGGGGCAGGACTCAGGCCAGTGAGTCGCGGAATTTATTCCCTAACGTTACAACTTACACTTACCCAAGTTACAGTAACAACGTTACAGGCCATGCCCATAGCCTAGGCATTGCCATTGGGGATATTATGTCATGACATAAACACACATTTAATGAAATAACTCCACTGGAGCACTCCTATTAGGAAATTGAAACTTGAAAGAAGGTTGTAACTTCAGCCTTCAGGGATCTAAATTCTAATAAAACGTTAGGGAATAGAAAACAAGACATAGAAAATCTAGATCTAACGTTAGTACTACTAGCCTAGACTATAATGCTTAGCCTTAATTAGCTCTGTGGATCCTTCTATCACAGCAGGCTATGTCTCATACAAAACTAAACATAAGCCTGAGACTTATGAGAAGCCTAACCGGGCAGGAGGGAGGGGCAAAAGCCTAAAAGGGGCGGTGCCCCCCCCCCCCCCTTCCAACCTACTAGCGTAAGGACACTTCCCCAGATTGAGCGATGATTTTGTGCTAACGACGTTACAACTTAACTAGCCTATACTCTTTGATTTATAATAGCTTAAGTCAATATAGGCCTTTTGAGAGACAGAGAGTAACGTTAGCAGATGCCATTTCATTCCCCAAAATCTTATGTTTTTAATTTATTTATTTTTTAGTAACGTGTTCATTATAGAGGGTGCCCCCCACCCTTGTCTTTGAAGGCTGACTCTGGATCCGCCTCTGGTCTGATTATGAAAGCGGTGGCGTCATTATAATATAAAAAAAAACTTTTCATGCTCCAGGGGTGTGCAGACTCTACCAATTTTCCCCCAAACCTGCCAGTTAAATTCGCACAATCTAGACTACTCTAGTCACAAATTCAAACATGTTTGTATAGCATAGTTAGATTTCAAGGCAAAATCCGCACATTCTTCACAAAATTCGCACATTTGTGCAAATTTGCGAGCGTTTGCACACCCCTGTGATTAGTTTACAGTCAAAATGTTAGGGCCGCGCCATGTGCCCTGGGCGCATTGAAATTCCATATGTCACATTAATTTTGAGATCAGTGCACCCATGGAACATTAGAAATTTTACTTTGATTAAAATGTACCAAAAATGGCACATTAGAGTGAAAATGTCTCGGTAAATTTGGTAGGTAATGCGTCATTGTCGCATTCTAACTTTTTCTAACATTATCACTGAGTTTATTTTGTCCGAGATTTCATTAAAGGGAGCCAAAACCAATGTCATGTCAAACTCAAAATATGACAAAATTTTACAAATTCAAATAACTATGAAAACATGTTCTAAGAGTCTCAAACTAGCCATTGGTACAGTAAAAATCATGATAAATATCTATCTATAACATTACTTGAATTCAATAATATTATGCTATTTATGCCTGGAGCAATGTTTGTAAACAAACCAATTTTGGTGGGTCACCAAAATTGACCAGGGACAAGTTTTAGTGTATTTCCATGTAGTTTAAGCGAGTATATACAGTCTATATTTTTCCACAGGCCTAGGTTATGGCCATAGAACATAATTCAATAGTTAACAGAATTTGTAAAATTTTGACCCAACATTGCTTTTGGCTTCCTTTAGGTGCCGATGTAGACTTTCTATTGCGTTCTACTGAGCATCAGATGACTTCGCAAGTCTGTAATAACATGGCGAACATTGGTCCACAGACAGGAATATTTTCATTGGTTATCTAGGCTGTATATAGAAAGGAAAACCCCTTCGCTGGTTAACTTTTACAGTTGCAGCTCCCCAAGAACAAGTGAGCCGCAAAAGATCCTGGGGGAGTTTGGAATTCCCACCTTTAGATGGCAGACTTGCATAGGCCCTAAGAAGTATGGCCTTAGGTTCAGCGTGACGACATGGTCCTTTTCAGGCTTAGTGACATGGGATTCCAAAAAGGTAGTGACATGATATGGCATTGAATTTTCTTAAATAATAATGATAATTTGATAATTTCTAAAATTCGATCGACATGGCGACATTGACTTTTCTTAAATTTTGGGACATTGGGACTTTCTTTAAAGAAATATGAGAATAATTTTTCTGGACATTTTTTCCTTCATTCGATACTTATAGGTCTCCTCTCCATACAGTACAGAGCAATATTTTGAATGACTTGCTGATCATGGCACATAGAAAACAGGAAAAGGGACAACATAATACCATGATCATATGTCACTGTCAGGGAAGGCGCAAGGAATTTGTAAGGAATTTTCTGTTCCGGTTCCTACCCAAAAATGCAATTATATTCACCTTTTTTTGTAGAATTTTCTTTTTTCGTACATCAACACATTTACAATCATACAAATAATTAAGAGCTTGACGAGGAAAACTTGTACTGGTCAAAGAAAATACATGAGATCGAATTCATACTGCAGAAATCACCCTGTCCCAATGAATCCTAGTTAATTATTGGGAGGCGGGCCTTAGGCCGCCGACCTTCTCTAGACTCCTTCTACACCAGGTTGTGTCAATGCATTTCAATGGAGCTCAAACCAGTTGTTACAATTTTGTGACCAATTTTTCGTTCCACTTTTCTCAGTAATGCCAGCATGATAATCTTCAAACTATATGTATTTCTGTAGTTCTATTTCCAGTATATGGTGGTTTGGTTCTAAAATTTTGAAATATTTGGTTCTTTTCTTGTAATTTAGAAGACAATCCATAAGTTTTTTGTCACAAAATTGAAATAGGAATTTCCTATAGTAAAGAAAGTAGGTCATCACTCTCCAGACACAGCAACTCTTTTCCCCATAGGGATGCATGGAGATTGACAAAGAATGTTTCACTGTCAAATTCCTGACACTCTCCAGGCACATGTTTAGTATTGAAATGATACTTGTTATGATGGGACAATCTTTGTAGCGAACATAAGCGTTGCCCCCAGCCATGGCAACCGGTCACTTGGTTCCCCAACAACCTATGACGTCACCGTAACCGTCACCCCCCATTCGTTTCCATCACTTCAATAGACTAGAAACTCGTCTCAATTTTTGTCCTGCTACGATGCCGAGAAATAAGAAGAAAAAGTCATCGGCCCATGCCAACAATGAGAAGAAAACATCAGCAAAGGTGTCTACTTACTCCGTAGCGCCATTATCTCCACTTGTAACGCGCTCGCTTGCTTCTAAGAGCAATCATTGAAATTTCCTGTCACCGCCCACCTCCTTCGGTACGGCAGTACCCGAAAATCTAGTCCTCATTCCAATTGCGTCATTGCTTTATCGTTTGTTCACAAACGCGTTATCAAAAGGGAAATAAGAACACTTCTTCATGTGACACTTTTATTTGTCCAACTAAAACAGTTTTGTACCTGGAAAACATTTATAAGTTGCTGAGGTAGCTGAGGTCACTGACCGTAAGTGATGTATGACTTCAACAGTTGGTCTGAGCGATTTAGCCGGTTTGGGTACCGACATATATTCCGCCTACACGCTGTTTACCTTGAAGGCTGTTTAATGAAAAAGTCAGCAGGGGGTGGGGGTATATCCTTCTTAGCTTGACCTTGAGAAGAACCCCTGCCCCGTCTCAGGCAAGCACCCTCCACAGATCAAGAATAAGTATTGTATAGACACAATAAACAGTGTGGATCTAGTACACGTGTCCGAGTCTGGGTCACCTATGTTATTAAAATGGCTGAGAAGTACATTAGGGTCAGTTACATACAGTACTATAGACTAATTAGTCACCGAAATGTAGAAAGTTCAAAGTGTCGCTGAATGGTTTTGTTTTTATGAAGTGAACTTTCTCGAGCATGAAATTGTTGTTTTATAATCTGATAGAGTTAACCAAATTCTCAATAAGATCCGCATATCCATAAGAGGATTCATTCAGAACTTTCATGTTCGGGCGATAAAGAAAACTTGATCCAGGAGCGAGCCTGTGATTGTAGAGGGCAAAACCTTCAGAGCCCCCTGCAACTTGACACCCCGATATCTGAAGGATGCGGAGTGAGGCACTCAGTCACTCCCCACGACCGGGGGTCACGGCGGCCGAGCAGCTCGCCTGACTCCTCCGGGCGGCCTGTGGGGAGCAGGGGTGCGGGGCGGGGGGTGTAAGAGGGTGTGTGCTAAGGTCCTCTACTCCTCCAGTGTGTGGGCCACAGTGGGGAAGCGCAGGGACGCCGGAGTTTCACCGACCCCACAGTTCCTCCACACAGTCCCTACACATACATGCGACAGCTTGAAGCTTCAGACCTATCCCCATCTGGCTGGAGATTGTCCATGTTGTTACAGGCCCTCAGGATCCGTCGGATCTAACCACGTTCATCCACACCGCCCCTGTTTACTCAGACTACATGGGGTTATCCGACGCTGTAATGCTGAGCAGTTAGCAACGACTCAGGAGCCGTTAACCGTCGACTAGTGTAAAGTAGGTTATGTGAGCAGCTCGCCCGCAGCCTCTTACTACCTTACGGACCACCTCGGGCTGAGGGTTAGTGGCGAGACACTTATTCTCAGCGGTGTACAGGGGCAGAACGTTTGTCTAGGCTTACCGTAGACGAAAACAGCTCTTAAATCCAGCCGTCGTGGTTTACTAAACAACTCAAGGTTGGTGTTGTGTATGTTATAACAATATTTTTGGTCATCTAATTTCTAGGTAGAAATACGATGAGATATTGATAGGTGAACGAACTCCCAAGGGCACTGTGATTGTGATCAAGGAGAGAAGTTCATAAGAGCTGCAAACGACTAAACTTTTAGAATAAAGAGACCAACTACGTTGAGACTTTCTTTATGCCTGGCTAGGTTTTATTGCGGGCTATCTGCAGTAGATAACTAGTGCTGCCAGTGTTGTACAGTATTAATGATAAGTATGATATAACCGATAATTAATATAATATGGCCTGTCTTTGCTCAAGCTCTGGTTACTAGAGATACTAGACCAGTCTGATTCGAGGGCTAACACGGGGGATTATCCGATAACACCTTTTGGCTCTGAATGTCTATTTCTTGTTCATCCTCTGAGTCATTAAAATGTTCATGGTCATATTTATCTGCGAAACACACGTAAATCAGTGCCACACGACGTCATGTGTCAAAAGGGTCTAACACAGACATTTTAGATAGGACCGGAGACTGAAATTTTTAATGCCATCAAACCCAATAACCAACAGAATTTTCAGTATTTCTTTCACCAATCAGTGTAAATGAGCTTAGAATTACGAAGTTCCCTAATTGAGATCACTACACTTGTTTTGGGGCAATGAGTGAATGACATGAGTCGGTACGTTGTAATCTATTGATTACATAATACACACTCACCCCGCTATATATTATTAATGAGAAAAGACTCCTATATAGTAATACATTGGTTAATCCGTTGCCTACAGTTTCCCTGTGAACTGTCGCTCCTAGACTCCCTCCTTGACCCCGGCCTCTTTTCTCGACCTTCCCCGTACCTTCCCCACCCCCTGACACCTTGTAGCTCTTCCCCATCCCCCATTTCTCTTGCTGCCGGGTGTAATGTGAGCAGTTTGATGATTTCCTGCTGATCGGAGTGAAGTGCTGACCGGGGTCAGTGGGCAGCTGCCACATACCTTCAGCATACCGATTCACTGACCACTCGGCCGTCGGCATCTCACACATCATCATATTTGCTCGGAATCTCAGCCCAATCTAGATGTGCTACATATCTTTAATTCTGGACAATTTTTTCCTTGTTGATTGGCCCCGTGGTATCAAAGCATTCCCAGACCAATATATCTGTGCTGCATCGAAATTAACCACAATATTTATCAATACTAATGGTAGATCGAATAGAAAATACCTCAACTTGGTCAAGCCTGAAAAGTTTATCTCCGAAGATTAGGTGCGTGTCTACTGTCCAAGACTGACTTACAAGTGCTATATTCTCAGAGATAAGGATAGATTAATCCGGTCAAGGTAATCAACCTGTGCCAGCTGTGGAATACCTGTCGGCTCCCCCAGGTGTCCAGCTGATAACTGGAGCCATTTGAGGATCCCAGAGGGGGCTCCCACGCACTGGAGTTTTGCACCACCTGAGAATTATCGATCTTGTCTTTGATCGGCATGTACCCTCCCTCTCTGCCAATTCGACTTTTTCCCTGCTGCTTTCCCTTTGAGCAATCGTGGATACGAATGTCAGCGGTATATATTCTGTTTATGAATAAGAGCTAATAAGAACATGTCAATGTACTTGTTCCAAACGAGTATATTGATGAGTTCACCGAGAATGAATACATGCAATAAAGAATGGAATGAAACAAAAAACGGGCAAGCTCAATAGAATAGAGGGGATCCCCGGGAAAGCTGATAAAAAAAAACAAGAATCAGGTTAATCCATTAATGTTGTTCATGTTATGGCCTTGGTCTTTTTGTCTCCTCCCCTGTTCTCCACTTCAGGCGATCGATCAACTTTTCCTGTGTGAATTAATCCCAATAACTCATGGCTTTATCGCGTTTCTCCTGTAGGGTATTACACGCTGGAGTAGTGTGAGCAGCCACGGGCCTCCTCCTCCAGGGCAGGGCAGTGCACCGTCATGTTTACCTGCCACATAGTTGTGGCCATGAAACGCACACCCTACCGGGAAAAAGAAAATAAAGGAAATAAAAACGATCTCATTTCCTTCCCACTGCTATGGTGTTTTTTTTCCCACAACCTGCCAGCCAACTCCAGTGGCAGCGTACTCAGGTGTGGGCGAATCAATTTCCCAGTCGACAAAACAAACTTTAGACGACATGAAATGATCGACTCTACACCACTTGGTCCGGATAAAAACTGTGTAGACAGAAAGAGGCAAATGTCAGTCCATTGATCAGGTCGGCTGGGTCTGTTGAGCAGTTGTACTCACAAACCGTTTTACGTCGAGCTGCTCCCGTTTTAGCCAGCAGCAATCAGGCTTTCATCTACATAAGGATTAAATCAATTTTACAGAAGAGTCTTTTTGTTTGTCATCAGTCAACAAAAGTTTAAGAGTGATATGATTAAATATGATTTATTGTGGTTATAAACAAAAAAGAGTTGTAACCTATGACAAAAAGAAGTTATGCGACGTAGTACCTGTACCAGCACATTGATTCGCTGGAGCTGAATAACAGGTAATTTTGTATACTTATGTGTAAATATTTGAAAGCTATTCATAGTGTTTTTTTCACCTCTTTCCATGGATGTGAAGAAAGTAAAGAGTATTATCTTATCCGAGTTGGCAGATTCCGAAGGGAGCTGTATACTTTCCTATGAATATTTGAAGATAAAGCTGCCAATAGTGGGTGTTCTCCTCTTTTCCATGGATCAGAAGGAAGTAAAAATTATAATTCTACACCAACTGGCAGATTTATATTAGATAGGGGCTGATCGTATAGGCTCAAAAGTTAGAATAAAAAATATTTATTATTATACCGGTTTTACTATTTGTATTAGAAACAAAAATTGTCTGCTAATTAAACCTTTTATAATACCCTAAAGCAATAAGCCGTACCTTCCTTTTTCACACCGATTTTCTTACATTGAATACCAGTTGATATACTATGGACGTTTTGATTAAAAATTACAGTATTTATCAAAGGAAACGTATTAAAGGAAGACATAAAGAACACTTCTGCTATCGTTCTGCAAACACTTTTTGGAGGAATAAAGATATTAGAAGACAACAAGTACCAGTTGTGTCCCACGCCTCCTAAGGCACTCTGACTAAGAGTCAAACCCTCCACATACTGAAAGAGATAACATGATTAATTTTCCTACCTCTGACAATGTCATTGTCACAGGTACTGTACAGTTTGTTGTAGGTCCGCTGACCATGTCGGGATTTTAATAGTCAAAGAATAAGGCCAAAACCTCGCCTGGATTTTCGTTGCAAGGAAAATATTTAGTAACAACAAATGATGCAGTGTTACCCTTTCGCATATATACCGGTAATAGCCTCTGATCCAAATTATAATACATTAAGTAGCACAGGAAAATTTAAATCATTTGATGCATTCATAGTTAACATCATTAGGTGCATATGATACAGAAATTATTCATATCGCTCGCTTTTCGTGCAAGTTTATATGACTGTAAATCAGGCGGTTGTACATCTACTGGTAAAATCGGGAAATGTTAAGATATGATGTGAAGGATGTTTAGTTTCTTCTGCTTGCACATAATACTTACATATTCATCAACCCCTGTGAATTCCTCCGTTTATGTGTAGATCAAATGGGTCATAAATTATTGATTGACCTGTTTCAGAATGTGACCCGGAGCAATCGGCAGCTGCTCGATGTGGGTCAAGCACACATAATCACTTAATGCTTAATCCTGGGCCTCTAATTCACTGCAATTTTTTTTTTTGTGTGGCTTTGGTTTAAAATTAGTTAGGTCTCAGTGACTAATTTGGTAGTCTTTTATACGACAGATAACACGTTAGTCTTTCAGAAGACAGATATCAATCTGACAGTTCCTTGCTTAAATATTTGTAATTTTAAACAAAAACTTAGCATGCTGAGTGCTCTTACGTTTATGCTTGAGTTCCTCACCATGTTAAGATCATGAAAAATGCACTCAACAGAACCAATAAATTACGATAGGCTCGATCACGTAACACGCTATGGTTCATAAGGTCAACAAGCACACCTGATGCCCGGTCGATGGGTCCCATATGAAAACCGTTCCCCACACCCTGGAGGGTTCACAGTTTACCCACCTTCTCCAGGTGTGGTTATAGGTGTCTATTGGCCTCAATTGCCGCTCGTGATAATCAACTCTTAACACCGTCTTCTCACCTGCACCTCCCACTTCCTCCCACCCTTCCTCCCTCCTCCAGGTGTCCACAATCAGAAACCGCTACCAGGTGGCATCTGTGGGGTGTTAACATCATCTTGAGTGGCAGCCATTTGTGCTCCGTCGCCATGGCAACGGAAAACAAAGATGCCTTTCGACATTGCAGGTCGAGCAAAGAACGCTTGCCATTCGAGCCGCTGGAGTTGGTGGGACTAGGGTGCAGAGCAAGCTTTGGGGTAAAAATCAACTGAATTGAAGAGTCTCGTGAAATAAGGGTCATTTACCCGGAGCTGGAGGAGGGATGGGGATTGGCCTTGGGAAGACTTGAGAGGTCTGTGTGATCCCAGTACACGGACCATGGAATAGGCATTTTCAAAGGAAAATCAAAAGCTATAGGCATAAAGTAAATGCATATTTGAATTGAGTACAATGTATTGAATTCTAGATGTGTGTTGTAGCGAACGTTCTTACGCAAATTTCGGAATATAGGTGCTAATCAAAGTAAAATTGCGGGGGCGACCCAGTGAGGGATCTGACAGTGAGGCAATTATCGGTTTTTGAAGTGTTTAATACATTCTGCTTATTACCACGTCATCTGTTATTGAAATCGTAATTATGTGGCGTGGGTTCAATCTTATACTTGTATTCGACAGTATATTCATTTGACTTCCCTTTTCTGCCCCTTTCAATTCTTGGCTGTTCGGCACTTGAGTCTGTTTTATCCTTTAAAAATAGAGTTACTATTGCCCAATGAACCGTGAAAGTTTTGTGTGTATGTGTACTCACATGTTACAAGGAAACGCAATCATTCAGTATTAACAAGATGCTTATCACAGGTCTCAGATTAACCTTTCCAAAGAAACCTCATCATACATGTATACAAGCCTCGCCGGCGTTTCCACTGGTGGATTTTTCTCCATCAATTATGAGTGGATGTCTGTATGGAAATTAGCCCCTGTTTAAGTTCTATTGGCAGGCCTTGTGGCTCTTTGAAACGGTCCGTGTTTGTGGGCTGTGTCGCGGTTGGTGGGTTATTCATGGGGACCATGCTGTGAGTGGCGTGTATACAAGTCGGCGCCCCAAACTGTGAGAGCGGCCGGCACTTGGCAGGTTTTGACTTGTGCCCAGTTTGATATGTATTGAGTGGCCGATTGAATCCCATACTATTCCCAGTCGATAAACGTATTGTAATATGAACGATTGATCCGCAGAACACACAGGGAGTTGACAGAATCAATCACTGAAATATCAATGAAAAGGTTTTTTCGGATTTAATAGAAATCTATTGTAAAAGTTTAATCGTTGTGGCTTTGATTATTTGTCATAATTGTGTTTAGTGACATTTGATTGAAATACAAAAACCTGGAGTATTTATCAAAAGTTTTAAATGTTTCTCATGACTAGAAAGGGTCATTATTCGCTTCCATTCTAGCTCAGCAGCATTGTTAGGTTGGCAGGAGTACAACAAACAGCTGTGTTGATAGCATAAGCCTCAGGGATCCCATGGTTTAGACATTGTGGTCTAAAGTAAACATTCACAGTTTAGGGTCACTGGTAAGCTGTAAAGACAGTAGTTCTACTTTTAGTCAGAATTTGGGAACCGTTAGAGGATGTAAGACATATGTCATTTTAGCTTCGTGGACATAGTACTGCATCAATTATGGGTTTACGAAATGAAAATCAGCTAACATATTGAATCCCCTACTAGAAAATAACGAATCCCGTTACACATATTCAATAAATGTAGGAAATACACAAACATACGAATTCTGACGTCTTCATGCAAGACTAATTAGAAATGGTTTCCTTCAATACCAAATATCCGCATTTGTCAATCGAAAAAAAAAGAGTACATGCCTTTCTTGTATTTGGTATTTTCTAATATCAATTTATCATTTTCAGGTTTCCTTGCTGAGGCCGCGGGGCCGCAGAGCGCTACCCTTTTGTCAGGATAGTATGTGATGAACAAATACGAGGTTCTCGGGGTGGTAGGTGAAGGTAAGGCGACAATTTGGTCAACTTCTTACATTTGCATCCGATACAAGAAATTTCAGAATGTATGTGGAATAGTAAATCCATAGACTCAAAACCTTACCAACAAATGCACAAAAATTTTCAGATTATTTTGTAGGGGAATCGTAGACTTTTTTAAAATCTGAACAGTAGTTAGAGAAAATAAGTTTGAACCTCCATCAACCGGAATTGTTGGAATACTCTGCCTAATATAGACGTTTCACATTTTCTTCACATGTATAAAATCGATAATGTCATTACCATACATATAAGAGTGTTTGTAAATGTCTGCTTTGACGGAGATAAATTTGAATTTTTACCACGGTTCATGGCGCTTTAGAACATCATAATGCTTTCATTGACAAATGCCGTTTAAGAAATCAATATCGTACTACTGATTATTGGTTTGGAATGTCAAGGCATTTACATTATTCATAATGATTTTAATGGGATCACAATAATAAGTCATTAAGTGATGTTGATTTGACGTATTCCAATATTTCGAGTACTGTAATGGTGCATTTTGCAGGCAATAACATTGGCTTAATTATCCATTTTTGTAAACTTTATTTGTTAGCAACACGTTAATCAAAATTGTATGCTTCAGTGTTGATGCAGTCTGTTTTGTGTTTGGAGCTGCTATGGTGTACTGTTGATAATAACAAAGCTTCTGATTTACGATTTCTAATTGTTAGAATAGTGTTTCAACTTCTATAATAGAATATCAATTGATCTAGAATATCAAAACTTCAACCGACTTACACAATCACAATGCATATTGATTCCTATAGTAATTTCTTTTTCACTGACGTTTGGCTTGTGTTACAGGAGCCTACGGAGTGGTGCTAAAGTGTAAAACAAAGGTAAGTCACAGTAATAAATTACTACCGATTCTTTGCTTGTGGTTTGTGGCTTGAACTTCATTCTTTTTGCATAAATAATCAAGATGAGACCTCCTGCACAAGGAAGTGACGTAAAAAGTAGTTATCTGAGAAAAGTTTATAAACTGCTTGGTTTCAAATATATGTATATGAGAAACGGGGTACAACTCTAAATTTGGCCAAAAAAAAGGAGGGTGCGCAAACTCCTATCCCCTGCGCCCCCCCCCCCCCCCGTCCCAGCGCAACGTTACTAAAATCCAGGGTTATGAAAGGTCCTAGGTGTGGGTAAACAAATGGCACAATTGCCCTAAAGCTGCCCAGCAAATGTGTCGGTTAGATGTCAAAACGTCAGCAATCACACCACTGCCCCATAAAAGCAAAGAGTGCTGCAGCTCCTACCTGTGAAAGTGGTTAAGTCTATGTGGTAGATAGTTTGTATTTGATAGTTACACACGTAATACATAATTTCTGTTAGAATCGACCACAAACACTTGGATTGAGATAAATATATAGCACAGGTTAGCAGAAAACTCCTGTAGCAGTACTTTTATATTTAGATTAACAAAAGCAATAATACGTTAGAGTACCCGATAGAGAACTGACAACAACGAACACCCAAACTTTAAGCCAGTATCACTTGCAAAGAATGTTTAACGTGCTGTTGGCATTTTATTAGACTGTTTTCCTGAGTATGGTCTAGCTTTTTCTGAAAGATTTAATCTAATTTTTTTTGATATACCAATAGAAAGAACACAAATATCATAGGTTCAAATACAGAAACCCTATTTTGAAGGTGGAACTGGAAGCAGACATTTTTCCCTGCCAACATACTAGTCTATACGGATCTTTTACTTTCCTAGAGGCAGCTTATTGCGGTCCAGTAACCATACAATTGGCTTTTGGTGGTAATTGTTCAGGCCGTTTGATCAGCTGTTAGTACTAAAAGAGTTGGGTGTGAAATTTAAGCCAAAGGGCTGAAGCATGAAGTTCAAGCTCAATCAAGTACACGTACAGGGTACTTAAGTTGAACGTTTTAGTCATGAATAGGAACTGGGTTCATATTTTATTAAGAACGCCCTGGAGAACGTACCTAGTTTACACTGACTCAAGTATAGATTTCTTTCAGTACGGTAGAGACTTAAAAGCGTTAGTACTAATAACTATGTAACAAATTATAAGAACTTATGGCAATGTTAGAGTATACGTATAAGAATGGGTCGTTGTGTAAATGTATATCACCAAATGCCAATTTCAAAACCATATTTTCCCCACATCACTCTTTATATCTGTGTTACTCTTTTTGTTTGTGTTATATGAAAAGGTTTTGGAGGACATTCCATATGTTAGGACTGTTTAATGAAATGAAGAGAAATATTCTGTTTTTGGTGTATCAAAGAAAGATGGTAATACCTTAATTTTGTTTGTTGGTCTAATCTTTAACTTTATTTCGGCTCATCCTGTTTTCATTACCGAGTCTGGCATTCTGGATTCTTAGGAATACGCATAAAATCCAGTATCAACCACGTCCCCGTCCACTAAAGAAGAGGTAGTCGGAAGTAGTGTTCGGTGTTTAGTTATTTAGAACTTATTCTCACACGCACAAGGGAACTAGGGAACGGTTGCCCAACAAATCATTTGATAATCTGTGGTCAGTTGTGAGGTTGTTCTCCTTCATTACACCTCAGCGATCCTCGGATGTTACCATCTTTTTCATATCTGCTTTCTCAGTGTTCTCTGCTTCTGATCTCGTCTAACCCTTGGTCATGGTCACTGACGCCCTGTACACCCCAATGATTATCTGTAATCGATGGGTAAATTCGGGCCGCCACCTTTCCCTATTCAAAGCAGAAAGGATGTTATCTCAAACAAAAAGGCATTAATTCGGTCACCTGCACCTAAATTGAGATTCAGCATATTCTACTATCTAGACGGATTCACTAGAGATATAAAACTAATAGGGATTTTCGAATGAGACGTGGCTAAGTGTTATCTCAACAGCAACCGCTTGAGAAGTGACAGTTGATGTCACAACCTTCTATGACAGATCAGGGGTGCCCATGGTTACAGTGTGGTTACATGTCAAAAAGAAAAAAAAAGCTAATAGGGATTTTCTGTTGAGCACATAAAGTCCTTCCTCCTCAGACGGCGGGATAATAGGTATTTTCTGGAAGAAAGATAGCATAGTAAAATTATCTTTCAGACTTAGTATTCATGGATCTCAGGACTGAGGTCTGGAGATGTCATAGTCTAGAATATAACTGACCAGCATAAGCAGTTGAGCCTTGGTATGTTGAGATAACTCCCCGAACAACTTGGTTGAACCTGCTCAGGATACGATTAGGGCGTCAGGGAGCAGCTCCTACTTCGACCCCGATAAAAATAATCGATCCACATCAGTCCCACCTTAGGTCCAGATGTTTATTATATGGATCTGTATGCTTCGAAAACCTAACGTAGCGAAAAACTGTAACCACAGAATTGATAGCATTAATTTCATCCATAATTAATTGAGTCGTAAACTTTGCCCAAAGGTAATATTTTTAGATTTTAGAAGACTTAGCCCCGCTAGAGTTGAGTAAAGTTTTAAGACAGTTACCTTCCCCATAAGTGTATAAATGATAAGTGTTTCAGTGAGAGGTCTGAGAGAGGTATCACTAAAATTCGCAATTCAGGTAGGGATTCAGGAAGACCATACCGATAGCTTTTAAAACCCCAGCAGACCCAAAGAATCTCACTATCCCGGGGCGGCTGGTCTCCCGAGGGCCGGCAGTTAGTCTCCATCAGTAGGCCGAGATAATCGTCAGCGCCAGTTGGTGCCTACACCTGGACTATTCAAGGGTTCACCTGCTCACTCCTTACTCGGGCTGGGTTTAGGTTTCCCTGAAGAAAACATACATAGGAAATGGACCGCTGAATTCAGCGTGGGCGTGAGACAGGTGTGGCGAATCGGGCCCATCACCTTTTAAACGTTTTTCAGACTTGGGGGTTTAACCAACAGCTGCAGAGATCATTATTCAACACAAGTGTCAGGGATATTCCTATGTGTGATAGACGCGAATTTCCTGCATCAGGAATGTTATTCCCGCAATTGGTAAACATTGAATGGGCCATTCCCTCGCTTACATTTTCCAAAAAGAAAATGGGAGGATTTTTATAATTCCCACAGATATAGAGAACATAGCCACATGGAAAATTTCTTGAGTGGCCTTTTGATAGCTATAAGATTTCCTTTTCCGAGTCCTTCACGTGACATTAAAAGATATTTCCATGTAAGCCAGAAAAGTAGTTTAATCATTCGTATATATAGGCAGAACAAATATATATGCCAGGCAGGTGTAATACCACATGTACAGGGCCAAGTAGGATATATAAGTGTGTACACGAGAGGTAAACTTGGAAAATATAACAGCTAAAAGTATACCTGCTCCCCACCACACAAGTTTGTTCATAGGTTTGGTTGGCCAGTACTGGTGGTATGACCACTATGGCTTCTCTCTGCCAAAAACAAGAGTCCACAGAGACCCGGTAGTTTTCTGCCTGACTCAAATCACAGACCAACGGCCCGAGGAAACATGTTTGATCCCTCTACCCTTACAACTCCACGGGGGATCTGGCTGAGGTAGTACTGGTAGTCGGAACTCGACTGTTATAAAATGTACAGTCTGGTGTATACGTCATAATATTTGTAATTGTACCGTTGGGTTTGTATTTTGGGTTATGTGTCCCACTATCCAGTACGTTCCCCTCTGCTGCAGAGAATTTTGCTTCATGCCATTATGGTTTTGTCCCGAATATTGATTTGTCATCAATAATTTACATATTATGGAAAACGAGCGCTTATACTGTTTTGATATTATCTACATAGTGTTTACATTTGATTATTCGTTCACTTTCTAATAGGGTCACTTCCTTTCTTGATATTCATGTAATTCATAAACATGTAATCATGGAACGCAATGTCACGATGTTCATATTTACCATAAAGGTGTCACCATGAGGTTTAGAAAATGAATAATTCAGTGTGAACGGTCGTCCAATATGCATGTTTAAAAAAAAAGCAGATGTAATATATAGCTGTTGTTAACAAATGAGTGGCGGTGTTTGCTAGTTTTATGTTTGGGCAGTAACTAGCCTAATTCCAACCTGATGTTCTGACTCACCTCAACCCTGGAGGCAGGTCAACAAACTGCACCCTGAATTATTTATAGTTTTGTCTAAGCAATAATTAACACCAGCCCTGCCCCTCACACCCCTGGGACCAGCCCCAGGGGGCGGGGTACCGGCCGGAGGGGGCGGGCCTGTCATGGTTACCGTGTCTAGTATACAACCGTAATGAACATTAATTGTATAATATGCATTATTAGATTAATAATTCATCAAGCTGAGTGCCAGACGATGTAATTAAGTGCCGACACTCTGACCACAGAGGCTTCATTCCTTTACATGGTGGATATACAGTCATTCCATCAAAGATGGTTTATGGTACAGCTATATAATTGTTGATTCCCCTGACTTTTGAATCATACTTTTGATTTTGGATTTGGATATAAACAATTTAAATTCACCAATTAAATTTCACCAAGCTATACCCAAATGTGATAGTCGCCCGTCAAGGCGGACCATATTAATGTTATAATACAGCACATGAAATGGACCAAAATAATCGTTCTATGTGTAAAAATATTTTTCACAGGGTGAGGGTCATTGGGAGGGTCATTTGTGGTCGAGTATCCTAACACTAACAGCCACGTGGAGATTTGATCTCACCCACAAAATAATCGTTCTGTGAAGTCACAGGTCATTAGAGGAGAGGTCGTTTTGTATTTACAATCGGGGGTGAAGACCAGGTCTTTTATATTAGGAGACTTTAAAATCCTTAATATGTATTGCAACCACCTTACAAGTTACAGACAAACTGTAGGTTCTCTGACTTCTCATTAAATATCATTTTATCAATCGTTCAAACTATCAGTTTATAGAAAATCACATCAGAGAAATGTAGGGGTTGTAGTCTGGGTTGTAGTTTGCACGCACAGCCTTTTGTCGTGTTTGGTTTGGGCGTGGCAGATGTACACGCCAGCTATCTACCTGTGAACAGATTGTTACACCTGTGTTCCTCCAGGTTGTAGTTACTATAAGAGTAACACCGCCAGATGTAGCTTATTAATATAAGAACGTCTTGGTTGTGACTTTCACTTGATTGGTGTACATCAAAGTGGTGCCGGTGGTCGCTCGGAACGCCAAAGGACTGCCTACTATAAAGCTGACCATTGAGTGCAAAGAAAATTGCAGTCAGCCGTTAGGGTATTGCGTTTCATTGAATTTCCCCTGTAAGCATCCAGTTAACGATACATAAACCTACAGATGTAGGTCCTACAGTCTTTAAATCCTAGGTATTTATTTGAAATGTGCCCCGGGTCTACGACAATCAATTGCAAGAACACAAAAAAATATATATTTGTTTCTCCGCATTGAAAATCATACAAGTTACAACACACAAAACGCCATTTGTTTTAACTAGGAAAAAAGCTACATAAATAATGGAACTGACCAACACCATGGGTAACCTGTTTGTCCCGCTTTACACAAATATGGGGAACCTCTTGATTATGGCCTGTAGTTGTTGTGGTACCCCCCCCCCCGCCTCCTCCAGGCCGCCGCAGCCTCCTCCAGCCTCCTCCACGGTCTGCTGCCAGCTGCCGGCGGGTTGCCGGGGAACGGCCGGCCCCTCGGGGACCCCAGGCCCGGGAGCCACGCGTCAGACCCTCGCCCGCCCCTCTTGTGCCACTTTTTACCCGCCCCGCCCCCTTTCTCAGAGATAATGGCCGTGTTCGCATGTAGGGCTATGTTACCTCTGCAAGGCTGTGGAAAGTTTAATGGGCTGAAATTTTAATGATCTAACTGGAACGACAACAACTACAGACATCGCATGCCACTTGACTTGAGTCCATCTCTGACTCGGAATCTGTTGTTTTTTCCTCGACCATTGAAAATACTGTCCACCAGAAAAAAATATTTGAATGTTGTGTCTTACAAAGTTACATACCAGATCATCTGAGATGATATTAGAACACATAGAAGTATTTCCCAGTGTCAGTAGTATTGTACTGACGAAATTATTCTTTCTTAGTGATAAAGCCACTGTTAATAGACACCAACATTCTGAAGTAATACATTTATTTTCAAGTATGCCTCATCTAAGGCGAGTCATACCGCAGTATATGTTGCGTATTGGATGTCTCCCTATATACATTTCATAATGTTCTCAAAGAATGTCCAAAAATATAGTTCGTGCATTGTTCTACAATTCGTGCACTGTTCTACAAAGTAAATGAAAACGACATCGTTAGTGGTTAAATACAGACCTTATTTTCTTTGAACTATTTTAGCAAATACATTTATTTTCGATTTCTTACAGGAAAATGGAGAATTGGTCGCTATAAAGAAATTCAAGGACAGTGAAGGTAAGTCAAAATGTTCGATTTTTATATTTTTGTTAATTTACGTTTTACATTTTAAGTTAACAAGGTATCACTACACGCATGTTTAATAGTATTATTGGAATGTAACTAATCATGTTTTTATTTATAGCTTTAAAAATATTGTTATAATAATTTGTAAAGTAATTGCATATTCTACAATGAATTAGCACGAGGTATAAAACTAACGCCTAAGAAGTATCCTATCAGCTAACTGAGCAGATATTGAAGGTTTAGTGAGTATTACTGGTCCAGACTGCCCGATAAAACGATTGTGTATCACTAAGCATTAGCCGGGCCTCATTCACCGATTGCCAGGTCCAACCTAACAAGATAAGTTACTGCTTCTCGGATTAATAAACTGCATTATTATTAGGGTCCAACTGCAAACGAAACAAATTTGATATTTTCTGTTCCAAATTTCGATGAATACTTTAATTCAAGCTTGAGGTTAGAAAAAATATCAAATTATCTACATACTATAGCTATAAATATCAGCTTCACATATACATTTAGTGACATAGCAAAGTGCCCATGGTCACAATTTTCTGAGGGCTAGTTATATGTTGATTCGTTTTCCATGATCAACAAAGGATACCTTATCAGATTCATAACGTTAGTCAACATGCCATAAGGAGTCGTGATAAAACACAAAGGATGCACTTTTCTCGGCTACATATATATTTCGTAATGCATTGGAAGGCTGTTACTGACCACAAAGAATCATTGATAACTTTTCTCTTTGACATCCCTTTATTTAGTTGTAGCGACCACTCACTATTATTGTTTATTGGAATAAGTGGTACACATTGTTCTGATCTGATAATCGGCTTAGCTCGGCCTAATACTCGTGTATCAGACTTGTGACTCAGTCTCTTTGACGTGTTCTTATGTTCTTTTGCGTCATATGGTAGACTTCAACCTATGAAAACATTATATAATTCATTCAACTTCAATGTATAAACGTTTCCGACAGCACGAAAAAGCAACTTTATTTTAGGTATATATTCATAAATGGCTATTTAAGAAAATAAGTATACATACCCTAGGTTCGGAATGGAAGAAAATATTTAAAGTAAATCAATACATATATTGTATGCCACAATTCATAATTTGAAGGCAGGCCCTGTACGTGGATAACTTAAATAACGAGTCTTACAGCCCCCTAAGGCCGTGACCACGACCTGCATACAGGGACTTTTGTTAGGGTCGGGCTTTGTTTTTGTGAGCTAACAGAGGCCCTGGTTACAGGGCGCCCGTCACAATAGTTACAGGCTCACCCCATATCGGCCGTACATAGCAGTTTCACCGACCGGCGTGTTAAACTAATGTTAAGTGTAGCCAAGTCTTGTGTGCACGTTAGGGTTTGTCGTGGGTAATATAAAGGTGTGCAAAGAGCACCCGTAAAAGGGGGTGTTGCCCAACACGTCGGGGCTAGGTGCCTGTTCAAAATGTAGGTTTAAGTTTTCTTTTCCTTGTGCCACTGACACTGCTGTGGAAAAAAACTAAGTTGAGCCGGAGTAGACCAAGGCATTTGAACCTTAAAATATTTGAAAATGATTTATTATCTTGACCGTAAGAGGCAAGAGGCAAGTGACGCAGTAATGTTAGCTCCATATTGACCCAAAACCCATAATGCTAATGAAATTGATTGAGGGTATAATGTGAACAGAACCAGCATATTGGCATGTTACTGACCCTTAAGCCCCATACCCACTAGGCGATTTTACCGGCAACAGGTGACGGGCAACTGCCAGAATAATGTAAAATTGTTACCAATTCAGATCACATGTTAGTATGTAAATTGTAATATTGAAATGTTACTTACTAACATGTGATCTGAATTGGTGAAGATTTTACCAATTATTCTGGCAGTTGCCCGTCGCCAGTTGCCGGTAAAATCGCCTAGTGGGTATGGGGCATTAGGGTTCACCCCAGTCGTGAAAATCGGAAAATCTTCAAGCTAGAGAGATGGGGAAGGCTAATACGCCGTCTCACTGAAATTACCATTAATTCTGTGCCAGTGAAATAAGACTAGTGGAAAATGAAAACACATCAAGATTATATTCGTTCTTGATGTTGCCTTCCTTTCCTCATAGGACTTAGGTGATCGCGTTCAAGAAATAGAAATAAAAGAGACATTTTCTAATTATAGTTTGTAGGATAAAATAGCGAGAGAAGTTAAGGCATTTACTTAATATCAATCATGTTTTACAGCATATTTGATTACATAAATTTGTAATTAGCATGCGCTTTTGCTCAAAAGACAAAACAGTTGGAACTTTGACCCCTGGGGACCCTCGACGAGCCAATCAAATTAATCAATGCCATAAACTGTCACTGCTAATGCAAAAAAAGATCATAGTTTCCCATGGTAAATTTGATTACGAATGACCTATCAGTGGACGGGTGGCCACCTATCCTGTACCTGATACCAGACCCGGCGCTGATCACCTTAGGCCTACATTAGGCGATAAGCCTGCAGTAACCTGTGATAAGGCCTTGGGATCCAGAGCCAGCTTTATGTGACCAAACCTGTCTGGTCGGCAATTAGGTCTGCCCCACTGACCCTGCAACCTGCAGGCCAAAAATACAAGAGGTTTGGTTCTCAGTATTCCAGATTGGTTACAGGGAATTGCTTGACCATATTGAAACACCTGGGCCAACTTACATGTTTAAGTTCCAAGAGATTTAAAGAATACTTTCATATATATTTTTTTGCATACCAAAGAATATTGAAGTCTAATTAGGAAAGATATTGACTTTATCGAAAAGACTGTTGCATTGTGACATAATGCCATAGTTTAAAAATATAAAATGTACCTTGTGCCCAAGCTATTTGTTATTTAGGTGCATATATACTCTTCAAACGAAATAACATATTTATTGCAGTCGCTGTTGTGTTTGGTTCTGCCATGGATATGATTAAATGGCCCTAATAATCTTAATCCAAAATATCCTGTGAGGAATCAAATCCTGCTTTCAACATTTTTTCACCGTCTTTCAACTCGTTTATATTACACGTAATGTGATGCAATAGTAATCAACAATATTTCATCAAAATTATAATTATTATTATAAATATTTATTGGAGTTGTTACATGTCACTTGTTATTTGGTGGAGCCTAATCAGGCCTTTATTGGTCTAGCAGTGTAATCCCTGGTAGAACGGTTTGATCCCATTGATGAGGGCCGAGTCACACGTAGTTACATACCTGCCCGGACGGGGGCGCCCTGGTCTGGATTGTTTGACTCCAGGGTCTGTTTGTATGGAGACCCTTGTGACCGGCGTCCTCCTCCAGTGTGTGCTATCAACAAGCACCTTAGAGTCCAATTAACATTGTGTGGGAGACAAAGCGATTATGGATCAATGGTGGTATGCGTCCTAGAAAAATGGAAAATTCTAGGAACGTTGTTCTTTGAAATCCAATTAGAAATTGGGATCTGCTCAGACTTTACAAACGTTGTTACAGTGTCCAGATATCTTTTTGCAATACGTTTTTTGTATTGCATAATTGCCCCGAATAAGTACTTTTGCTTCATTAGCATTGTACCAAAATGCTCCAAATTGCCACTAGGAAGCTATAAGCAAGTTGCAGATCTATAGCCTATGGAAAGAGATGTAAAAGGATCCACACGACCTCTTAAAGTTTCATTGTATTTCTCAATTACAGAAATAATCAAAGCGATGCAATAATGATCGACATACACAAAAACAATTATAAAAACCCCCACTTACAAGTTACATTGACCTCATTCCTGCTCAGCCGGGTTCGATCCAGCCAGGAGCAGGTCACGTAACTGTTGGATTGATTGATGCCCTGAGCGTGGGCTCGGTTCCCACGGCCGTCACGGTTCACTGGGTCCAGCATGATACCCCACTCTGTACTCCCTGTCGGAGCAGCGTACGTCAAAGTCCTCCTCGGGGCACCGCCAGAACACGACTTACCACTACATATGTAGGCAGCACCGGGTATTCTTATGAATATCTGTCAGGGATGCCATTAATCACCAGGTTATTTCGGGAACTTGTATCGGGGTTTCAAAATCAATTATCAAAGTTTAGTTCACACAATTATGATGGGAGGCCATTAAAGGATTTTTTTTTAGATCCCGCAGCAAGCCTGACCTGCATATGGTAGTTCGTGGTTTTGGGAGTCGTTTTGCTTTGATTGATCAACTGATGTAAGAAGAGTCCGGCTAGTTGTCCCAAAATAATTATGGGTTTGGATATCAAAATTCAGTGGATGATTGAAGCATGAATGTTGTTACTTAACTTAATGCCTACCGTAACAAAAACATGAATTTTGTTACTTAACTTAACGCCTACCATAACGATAATAACTTTGTTTTGCGCTGAAGAAGATTCCTTGCAATTGTTGCATTCTATAGAAAAAAGTAGATCTGTGGTTGAAATTCTTCACCTACATTTAGTACTTAACTGTCGTGACTTGTTTCCGTTTTTTGATACAGGGTTTCTCATATTGCCAAGATAGAAAAAGTGCCAATAATTTAGGGTTAATGTCCTGTCAAAGTTAGATAAATTCAAAGAAAAGAAAATTATGTTAACACAAACAGCATCGGTATAGAACCCAGTTAACTGCACTATTTCAGGCTTGTGACTAAGCCAACACGTGTACGAGCAGCCTACTCTGTGGCTGTTATTACTTCCAAGTGGGTTCTCCTCACCAACAATAGTGAAACGCCTCCCTCGGGTCCCCCTAGGTGGACAGGAAAGTTTAATCCTCTATAATCAATGGGTACCGACCGAATTAGCATAATAATTGTCAATATTACCTGTAAGTAATTAGTAAGTGCCAACTTAGACCAATTTCCTAATGACGAACTCTTCTGAGACCTCAGGACTGGTAGTTATTTAGTGACATTCAGGATCAGATTTAATGAAGAAAAACAATGTTAATACTCAGGTTTGGATTTGATAATGGATGTAGGTTTAGAATCAACTCCCGATATCAGTGTTTGGGCCAAAGGATTTATATGTGATGGTAGTGGATTATTAGTATGGGAGCGGCGTATTGTTCCCTGTATGTGCACCGGGTGAAAGTCGGTTAGACTCCCTGCTGGTTAGTTATCGCTGACTCAGCATGTTTTATCCCAGGCATTAAGACCCTGGCTCATGTGTTCTCTAGGATAAATCCAAGTCGAAGTGTTTTCACGTCTGAAAGTAAACTTAGATAGCACTTCTGTCAAGTGCAGCTTAAGTACAGACATAATCCAATAAATAGATCTCAAGAGCTCAGCTCTTTTAACAAATCTGATAAATGGAATCGAGGAAGTAGAGGAACAAATTTGTCTAACAATTTTTCCTAAGAAAATAAGATATTTCCTTCCTACCCCACAGGCATGTTTTCAGGTTGTTGTAACAACACCGATATCATATAATATGAGAATATAATAAAGAGTTTGCGCACTAGATAACAAGTCCAGCATTTGCTGTTTTACCTGCATCAGTACATGCATATCTCAGAAATTTTGAATACTGGGAATTGAGGAAAAACAATGATTTACCAGTAGTCACGTTTTTCAAGTTTTATGGCGATGTATCGAGACGTCGCTCATTGAGTAAAGCATCATTAATTCACTGGAACAAAGCCTGGCTTTAGATTAAGCTGGTTAACCCAGACACTTGGCATTACCCCATATCTAGGAGTTGAAATCCATTCTTCCGTTTTCTGCCTTTTATTTTGAAAACGTAAGAGAAGCTTTAGTGTATAACGTAAGAAAATGTTACCAACAATTATCATAGTTATTTTCTTTCCTCTCCAGTTTAGTTAACGTTCCATTTGAATATGTTCCACGGGGAACTATTAGTTTTTTAAATTTAGGGACTTGAACTTGATTAACAAATCTCCGTACGTTCAAGCAATTACAAAACATAATGGCCCTTGTCGACTTACTATTTTCTGTTCCTACTCATCATATGATCTTTCAGACCGTGATTGGTCATGGGTTCAGGGCCAATATACGGTAGGTGTAACAGGATTTCAGTGTCTTAGTATTGATAATGCCCCTTTTCCAATGTTTTGTCTAGGGGTTTTACGGCAGTGTTGGCTCAAAAGTGCTGGAGGTAAACACGTTAGAAAGGTGTACTATCCGTTAAAGATGAAACATGTTACTCTTTTACAGGTTTTGTTTGTTCAAATGTTCTTATGTTCGTTACCTGTGTTTGTTCAATTTGGATATAGTCGAAATACGACATAGCTCATTTCACTGTTTTGCTGATCTCGTTTTATGATATTTACAATGAATTATTCAGTCAATATATTAAACCGTACAATGTTATCTATATTTGTTTGCACAGAAAACGATGACGTTCACCGGACGACTCTCCGCGAGCTGCGCGTGCTGCGTATGCTCAAACAGGAGAACATCGTGGAGCTGCGGGAAGCCTTCAGACGGCGCGGCAAGCTCTACCTCGTCTTTGAGTATGTCGAAAGGGTAGGTAGACTCATATAATTCACAGCCCTTATTGTCCAAAATTAAAACAAAATAGATTGAAATGTAGGGCGATTTTAAACGACCAGTCCGTGACAAAAATATTCTATACCCATTCAGCTTTTCAGATAAACCTCTGTATTCTGTTTCTTTAGTAAAAGGAAATAACGATGATTTAGGGGGGAAAACTTACGAGATTATATATCACCACACCATATCACAAACTATATCTTCTTATGCCGTTTGACTTACTAGAACATGCTGGAACTGCTGGAGGAGATGCCGAACGGGGTCCCCATCGAGAAGGCGCGCAGTTACATTCACCAGCTCAGCAAGGCCATTCACTGGTGTCACTCCAACGACATCATCCACAGAGGTCAGTGTTGTCCTTAAAAAGATACAGGTTCAGTTTTTTCTTATCAAAAACAGAAAATATCTGGCAAAAGTGTTAGACATCTGTTTTTTTATAAGGACACGATAATTTGCTCGTGAAATGCGATACATTTAACGTCATTTCCATATTGTTTTCAGATATTAAACCGGAGAATCTCCTCATTAGTAAGGATGACGTCCTCAAATTGTGTGACTTCGGTAAGTGTTTACAAATTAACAAGAGGAAAGAACTACCGTATACTGTATATGTATAATGTAGGATTTTGAATCCAATTTAATATGTATATATAATGTAGGATTTTGAATCCAATTTAACTCCATGTGTATGCTAAAAACTGCTTCCTACGTCGGATATTTGATCAGTATTCAGCATCATTATATAGACATCTTGAGAAGTTCAGGTCGGACATGTCTCGTTGTCCGACATTTTTTTGGAACAATGCAATTTTCTTCGGTAAAGTATATTTATCGGTAAAATCCTATGTGAATATTAGTGCCATAACGTTCCCAGTTGAAATAATGTATTAAAATCTTAACAATGTAAAGTAGACGATAAGTAATTCCTTATTTCCCCCGTAGGGTTCGCCCGCCCGACTACGGGCCCTGGTAACGCCGTCTACACGGACTACGTAGCCACCCGCTGGTACCGGTCCCCTGAACTCTTGCTTGGGTAAGTGGTACAATGAAAAACAAGAATCAGAGGTGCCACTTTTCCGTCTAAAATTAATGTGTAATGTGTATTTTAACACATTTTCAAGTCCAGAAGTTTCAGAAGAAAATTATTTTGGATCTGATTTCAAAGAACAAGAAATGCCTTAATTTTCAGTATGAGAACTTTCACACTTAAGTATAGACTACTTTAGCTGTTTCCTCCCTAAAATACGGAAATGTAGTTTCACTATGTTCAGTATTTTTCATGTTTGAAGAATGGGATCTCTGAAGAATATTATACAATTGTTGTCCTCCTGTGTCAGGACACGCAATTTTGAGTGATTTTGGGCGTGGGATGCTAAACAATTAGTTAGTACCCGGTATATATTTTGATTGCATAGAGTGAGCATGTTTGTTTACGTATATAAATTGAATGCAAAGGAGTCCCCATATTTGAATTTGTTATGATATCATGAGTACTCCCCAGATTTGACATCATCTTTGTATTATGCAAAAGAATCCCTTTGTTTTGACATATTTACATGATTTAGACACATAACCCCGTGGACTAGGGTGTTTCTACCGTTTTTGAAGACGGGTATCAAATAGAGCAGCAAGTCACTTTTGAAAATGAAATTGTTTACTGTAGATACTAACTTTGAATTGGATCACATACAAATATTCCCCGTTATTTTGTGACAGTGCTCCATATGGCAAGTCAGTGGACATTTGGTCGATCGGCTGTATTCTGGGCGAGCTCAGCGATGGTCAGGCACTGTTCCCCGGTGAGAGTGAGATCGACCAGCTCTACACCATACAGAAGGTGCTCGGTCCGCTCCCGCCGGACCAAATGCAGATGTTCTACAGCAATCCGCGCTTCGCAGGGCTTAAGGTAGGCAATATAAACTGCAGTTTGAAACAAATTATTCAGTAGAATTTTCCCTCATTTTTATGTAAATGACAAAAAAAACAAGAAGACCTAGAAATGTGTATAAAGTACTTTTCTTTTTCTTCAGAAACGTGATGTATAAAAGGTACTTGGGATCATCTGAAAATCTGCTTACAAAAAACGCACAACAAAAAACGGGTGTACGGTATTCAGTTTCATTAAAATATCTCTGCTTTCCTCCTGCAGTTCCCGGCTGTGACGAATCCACAGACGCTCAAGGCGAGGTACCAGGGGATCCTGAGCGGCAACCTCATTGACTTTATGCTGGTGAGAACAAACATATCTGACAGGTTATAAGTCTAATAGTAGGCATATCCCTTTTCTTAAAAAAAAAACAAAAAACAGTAAAGTTGAAGTACATTATTTTTTTCACTTTCGACATGCTTAGTAGTTATACATGTGGTTAATGTAAAGCAACAAAATTGTCCTTGGAAATGGAATTCTTGCTTTTCCAATTGTGCTTCACTAATGCCATATCCTTCAAACCATAGCACACCCTGGTATTGGACCCCGACGGTCGCTACACCATAGAACAAGTGCTCGAGCACCGATCGTTTCACACGGAGCAGCTCCTCAACAAAAATAGGACACCTCTCAAAAAACGGAAAAATGATACAAATAACCTCAACAACAAGTAAGTGATGTACTTCCAGAATAAATTCGCGCCATAAGCTGTTCGGTGTTATTCACCTATTGATGGATAACTTATTTGTTTCCAAGAATTACAGCAAAAAACTAAAGGTAGAATTTTCCAAAAAGTCAAATGTGGATTTTCTTCTTTAAAAGCTGAAAGGAATAGAGGAGAACTATTAAGTAAGACCTCTACACAAACAAAGACTGTAACTATGACAGTGGAAATAAACTGTTGGAAATGTGTGAAAAATGGCTTGATAAATTGATGTTTTCCCTCACCAACAGAAACGAAGAAGAACATCGACCATTGGAGTTACAACAACAAAATGGTCACCATGACAACAATAACAAAGATGTGGTGGATCACAGTCGTTCTGAACACTTGCCAAACAATAAATACCTCAAATCACAAAAAGACAGGGATAGAGACAATGACAGGGAAAAAGACAGGGACTACTCCAGGGACCACCCTCATGCTCCCAAAATGCAGGATAGCAGCCAGCCTGCTCCCCGACCGTACCCATCCAATAAGCCGAGTGCACCGACACCCAATGCCATGCAAAATGGGGAAAGCAGGCCTCGGGAGACGGTCGCTCCCGAGCCCAAACACTATGGCAGCACCTTCACAGACTTTCGCAATATGAACCTCAATGACCGAGATCGAAATGGTACCTATGGTGGGGATGGGGCCGATTCGGAGGAGTTCCCACAGGACCCTCCGGAGAGGACTGCGGAGATGTCTAAGTACCTTAAGCGGCGGAGTGACCCAACAGCCCGGCCGGCAGTGAATGGGCGCATTGAGGCCATCAGTGGTGGACCAGGTTACACCCAGTATGGGTCACCACGACCCAACATTGACATTCCCAACAAGGAAAATGTGGGCAATGCGGCCAAAAACTCCACATACACTGTGAGCTTTACTGCTGCTGCTAACCAAAACCAACACATGCAACAGTCACAGCATGCCACTCAACAACAACAGCAACATCAGCAGCAACAACAACAGAAACAGCTGCAGAATGGAAGCCCTATGTCCGAGCGAAAGAATAAGGTAAGTCCTTTACTATCTTATTCCTTTGAAATCTAAATAGAAGCGTTTACATTTAGGTATAGCATCTCTCTGGTAGACTGTTTTAAGAAATTGTGCTTGTAGGGTTTATGCATCTTTTGGGAAATTGCTACTATAAAGGAATGACAGAAGATCAAGGTTCCCACTTCAGTCTTTAATAGTAATAAATAATATAAAACTGATTGTATTTAGCCTTCAAAATAATTATATTGAATTTTATATATTTTTCATCGGGAGATCCTCTCTCCGAAGGGTATTAAAATTAGTATGGTTAGAAATTATGAATGATGATTTTAATCAATATGCCGTATCCGATGCGCATTGCCACTCGCTATATATCAACAATTATCTTTCTAGCCACGTTTCGTGAACGATAAGGTACACTATGTGTCTATTTTTCTTTCTGCTGAAAGTGTTCGTTTTCAAAGCTACCAATCGTTGAATGTTAGCAATTCATTGTTTCATCTTGATAAAATGTTTTTACATAGTACAGACAAACCTTATAAAGCAGTCCTAATGAGATGTGAGTGAAGCTAAGACTGCCAACTTCTCCCTTTCAGTTCCTAAGTCAGGCTCACCAAGACGAACTCCAGAAAATACGTTCAAGTATGCGACGGAAGACTCGGGAAGGTTCTGCACCATCCAAAACGTTTGCCGAGCGACTGGCAGAATCTAAGGTAAACTATAGATCGAAGTCACAGTTAGAACCATTATTGTAGGAAATAGCGTCGTGTCTTGAAACTGACCTACAAACAAAAAATGGATGAGGGTTAATGGCCAACGACTGTCTTCTTGAGAAAGAATTTTTTAAAAATACGAAAGTACAAGTACAGTTTAATGAATATAGGGAGGAACAATAAGTATGCATGTGCCCTCATACCAACGGAATTTTGAACTGGTGAAAGGGAATAAATTATTTTTGGTAAATGCAAATGTTCAACCAAAGACATTGCACTCACATGTGTCTCTGAATAAACTGAAGCTATTTCATAAGCAAAGGTTTTAACGCATAAACCATTTTTATTTCTCAAACAGGCTCATGCTCAAAATGAGGCAAGCGATGGACCACCTTCGGTTGGGAAATATAAAGACAAAAACTTCCAGGGCCTTACCTACCCAAGGGAAAGGCGAGCAAAAAGTCAGTACTACGGTAAGATGTTGGCCCGCTGCCTAGCGCATGGCTTTGGTCGGTAGATGTGACCTGATGTGTGTAGCGAGAATGTTGTTGTACTTTCTGTGTTTTTAGTAGTTGTACATATAACTGGATAGTGATGACCCAGTGTAGTATGTATATGATATAGAACTTTTTTTGTATAAATTCTTATAGGACAAAATAAATTTGCAGTGGTTCTTATTAATGATGACATGTTTATAACTATACTTAAAGAGTGAATGTGAATGCTTGACTGGTTACCTGCATGGAGCTTACGGCATATGGCTTCAGTCCCAGACAGCTTCAGAATTTTAGAATGTTTATCATCTTAGAGTAGAAACGAATTTGTTAACATTATTGTTATCCCATTCACTGAAATCCAATTCAGATTCATATAACCCCATTACATAGAATACTTCATGGGATATTTTAGCGCTGAATTACTAATATGTCTTAAATTTGCGAAATAGTTTTACCTTGGGATGGGAGTCACCGAGGGGATGATTTTTTTTTTTCCAGATTTTCCTTAAAAGATTAAAATCGTAAAGCTAACAAGTTTTGGGTTGGGGTCTGTCAGATGTCTTAGATCCCTTTGTTTGTAGAACACATTTTTAAGCTGATTGAAGTTTTGCAAACATTTCATTTAACTCATTTAAACATTTTTGAAAAATAAATTCTGGTTTTTAATTTCACACGGCACTATAATTTGTAAAATCTTCGTTCTTTTAATTGAAAAGATTGAAAGATAAGTACCGAAGTGGCTAGGATTTCAAATACGTGTATATGTCTTTTGCCAACAACTGAATAATAAACGAGACAGAACTGAAAGAGTTGCCTGACCCAAAATGTACATACGACTACAGAACTACGTCTTTCGTTGAAAAATGTTGTGTTACTTCATACAACAGTCCATATGGTTGCGTCCAAGTTACAAGTTTAGTTAATAAGAAATTGCCTAACAAGCTTCGTGTTTGTTAAATCAAGGATGCCAGTAACGCCGATGCAATTTCGAATTTTAAGGGAACTTGCGCTGGGATAGACTGCGTCTCCAGATAGGTATAGATGAATTTGTGGATTATCTTTCCATGTTCTAGTTATTATTTCTTCGCAAATATTCATTCCACTATTTGAGGCACCAGTAGAGTCCCTGCTTATAGCACTGATTTAAGTAGCTTTGGGCGATGTGAATTTGCTCATAATTCCATCCACATTCCTGTGTAAATAGAACTAGATTTTCTTGATGGATATAGGGTTACTCAAAAATAAACATGACAAGGATCTATCTGATAACAACTATCTGATAATTGTTAAGATCCCTTCCCTTTGGGCGTGCCTCTTCTTGGGACTTTACCTACAAGGAAGATTAACTGTCCCACTTTTGCACATGTATTTATCCAAAGGTCCTGGTATGGGAATTACTCTTATTGTAAATTATTTCTGATGCTAATTAAAGCACCAACACAGTCACCCAAACTTTCCATCTAATTCATAGGTATCAGGTGTTTCTCCTTTTCCATATGTCGCACATTCTCTGAGTAACATGAAATCGTTATTACTATTTTTAAAGTTTAATAGAGTAAAATTCCATGATATTGACAAGCATTTCTTTGGAAGAAAAACTCGTAGATGCATGTGATTTATGTGTAGCATCCAAGTTTGCTTTCCGCTTGCTTTAGTTTGTTTCATTATTATAGCTACATGAAGTAGAAGTTTATGGTTTTATGAAGCACGTCTAATGTTATTTAATTTGCTGTCTGACTTGCTCTTCATTTTATAATAGTAAATCTACAAAATAATTGGCGATATATCTAATCTTAATTGCTAAGAAAACCGCGGAATTTTGATAGATAATCAAACTTCAAGCATAAGATTATCAAAAGGAGGAGACTAAGATATGCCAAAAGTAATTTTCCCTCCACATGATTTATTGGTTAATCAAAATATGAATGAACTGTCCCTATTATTTGTAGGCATTTTATTTGGAATTGAGTTAAGTTTCTCACTTTTAAGCGACACTACGTATCTTTAATGCGTCATCTCTGAACTGTAGCAATCATTCTGTCCACCCTTTTTATTTTCATGGCTTAGCAGGTCCCGTGGACGTTGTTTGTACTCCCCGACTTCAGTTCATGAGCCAAGATCAGCACTTGGTGAACGAGAAGTTTAGAATCAGGCTAAAGGGGCGCCTCTCACAACAGGTCTTTCCAAGTGCGTCAACTGCCCAACTCGGGGCATTAGCTATTCGTAGTCGATGCTAGCGCCCCTTGCCCGGTGACCGAACAATACATCAATGATGCAGTTAATACTCTCACGCTTGATTAAAGAATTACGATTTAAACAGTCAATACTCCGAATAACTGCTCCTTAAACTTTATACTCTGTATAAGATATAATGTACTTGGCCTGGGGTTCAAAATGTATATCTTATGGAGTATTGTTTTTTTCCTATTTCTCTTCTGGCTGTTGATCTGAGAGTCACGTTACCTGCAATATTGGTGCATTAACAGGTTACAAAAAAAAGCTGACCGTTTTCCCATGGCTTTGCTTATGCTATTACTCTAGTACTAACGTGAAACATTAGGTATAGCATATTAAACTGACCTCAATAAATTCCCAATTCAGAAAACAACAATATAATTTTGCAATCTAATAAATATTTAAGAAGATCATTGGCGCTGATGGGTGCCACTGAACTTCGAGGTTAGATTTAGCTTTGAACTGAAGTACAAAAGTATTGACCAGTCAGTAGTTCATGACCCATGAGGGGGGGACGGGGCTGGCGATCAATGTAGGTGTGAGTGGCTGCTGCTCGGAGGGACTTGGTCCTGGCTTTGGGTGACTGTGTTGAAGGTGCTCTTCTTAAAACCTCGGTGCTTGTGTGTTATCCTCGGGTAGCATAGATAGTACATACCTAGGATTCTGAGGTATTTTGATTAAGTGCTACTTTAAGGGTTCTGAGCTCCATAGGTTACTCGTAGAAAATGATCTTTTTAGATCATTGAAAAAGTATGATATTTCACGCTTTTCTATTTTGACAGGGTTAAGCCTACTTCTCGTTATATCTTATTGAAGTTCTTGTTAAGTAATAGAAAATAAGCAGGACAAGAGACATTGCTTTGAACATATTATTACTTCCATCTTTACTAGTTTTTAAGGAAGCTTTTGTGGTGTATAATTATGAATTTGTGTAAGACAAACCTAGAACACTTTTTCATAAAAACGTACTGCTAGAATTAGGGGAAAAGTTAAGTGTGACAATTGTCACCAGTCTATACTGTACATTACTTTTTGAATACAAAGAATAGCTTGTTACTTTCATTGGACACTTGCAGATTTAGAAATCAGAAATCCCAATAGGCTTTGGTGTTTAGCACGCATATATTCAAATATACATAAAAAATCTTTTACATAGCGCAAGAAATATTTTGCAAAAAAGTGTTAACGTGAAACTGTGGATGTCGGTGTTCGCATGGCTTCTATGTATATTACTTTGCCGTTATCAACCACACTGTGTGATCCCGTTTTTATAAACGGTTCTTTTGGTTGCAAGAAGGTTTATGCATATAATTGGTCCGCTTTGCAGACCAGAGCTCGGCCCCCGGCTGCACCTCCCCCACCCCAGGTAACGGTTGCTGCACACCTGTCTCACCCGCTACCTGCACTCCTTTACTTTGTCTGTGTACCTGTAAAACTGCCTAACTCTGTATATGTCCATGTACAACCTGTATGTATCTGACCCTCTACATGTGTGTACCTGTAAAATCTCCGTCTATGTACCTGTGTTTCTGTATGTGTACATGTCTACAACTCCAGCCGTCCACCTATACTTCTCCAAACTTGCACCAGAATGTAGCGCTTACTAGTGTCTTCTTGGCTTGTGAATCTGACCAAATTTCTGATGTATAGGATACTGGATAATTAGTACTTCTCTATGTAGAAAAGTGATCCACTTACAAAATTTGGTCAGCATTCATTATAACAGCCAAGATGAAGCAGTTACACGTTTTTCAACATGTTTCGCTTTTTCTTTATTTCCATTTGCCCGTCAGATTTTACAGAAGGAACACATACAGTATTTCTACATGAACAACAGATACACAAATTTGCAGATAGAATATGCATTGAAAATAAAACACGAGTCCATTATATGCAAAATTCGTTGAATGAAAAATGCTGTATAGCCCTTCTAAATTTTGTCTTTTGTTGATGCATTTACCCTTCGCTGAGTTTTATTACATTTTACATAACAAGATGTTTGTCAAGCAGTATGGCTTAAACCTAATTATTTCTGCACTAAATTTGTTTTTCACTTCGTTTTAACAGTTTTTTTGGTATTTTGCTTTAACCGATTTTCAGAAATGTTATGAATTATTCAAAAGTTCTTTCTTTGCCTTGAATTTTAGCTTTGTTCACATGGGGTCTTGGTCTATTTCCTAGCTGACGCAAAGTATTACTTTTAAGTATCATTTCTACTGTTGATGATAAGAAAAACATCTGATTTTATCCTAAATTTCTTTGATCTGCTTTTTTGATAATTGGTGAATGTTTAATTAAAAAATTTTGTCTTCATCTTTTCTTCCAGATTCTGGTGTGTCCCATACAGCTCGCAGTCAGATGAAGACCCCTGTCCAACACGGAGCTGGCCTCGACAACCACAAAACTGGACAGGACTCGTAAGTTACTTCTTCCCATAATTATGTGCTCCTTCAAGTAATTATTTGCTCAATCCTTAACAAATCGCTATCATAAAACAAAGATTTCAAATAAACTTGTCGCTTTTAAATATTCAAATGACAATCTCTTGATAATAATTAGCAAAATAAGAGTAAAATGTCCACATATTCAAAGCTGACAGTTCTTTTAAGTAAAGAGTTAAAAAAAAACTATGTCCTTACTTACAGGAGGACGTTGGACCCCAGTGTATGGCAAAGTAGTACGTATAAAAAGAAAAAGAAGAAAAAGCAAAACCAGGTAGGTGGTAATGACTTAAACGTTTCATTTTTAACCTGTTTGAAGCAAGTTCCACTAAATTCTGAACGACAACGCAGTTCATCAGAACATGCACTTGAGTTCTTAATTTTTCGCCATGGCAAAACCAAAGGTATCAAAGGAGCATGAAAGCAAATCAAAGCATATCAGGCGAAATTCTCTAAAGGACAGCGCTCGGACTTGCGCGTACGACGACAAGCAAGAAACTAGAATGTATTGGATTTTGCAGACTCGCCGGTAACATTCAGAAATTTAGCATAAAACTGGTGGCTGCCTACCTTTCATACAAGTTTCTCTATATATCTATGATTGCGGGAACCAGCTCCCATAGCTTGTTTACCGATTCTTCCGGTAAAACGGTCGTGGCGAGACCCGCCATTGGCAAAATGCGACTGCATAACCTCGCAAAACCGCCGAAAACCCGCAGACCCGCTCGTCACGTGACAGGTGATGGCCGTACTGATCTCAGAAAACATATATAATCCGATAGAATTTATCGTTTTCCTATCTGGTATGGATCGTACATGATGTTTGAGGTCACATAATACCATTACTTGATCATTTATATCGATATTTGAGCAAATAAGACCAGAAATCCGCTCGTCACCCGACGCCGTGTAAACCGGGTCAAGTCACGCCCACCAGCCTCGCTTTCGATCGTGCAGGAAGGGATCTGGGTCAAAGTCTGAATATTCATCAACTTTGCAGGCCTATTTGACCATGAAATCGGTCGTTGTCACGGCTCAAATATATATAGAGATGTAGATTTGGATACATAGCTAAGCATCCCAATGTCTTAGAATTAATATATTGCGAAATAACGCGACAATTCGCACAAATTCATCGCGCTATTTTTCTTGGTAATCCTTCGGCCTCCGCCGAGTGACAAGGCTCAGACCTCAGACGGCTGGGAGCAGTCGTCCCAGCCGGTCGGTTGTTACCGGGGGCTGCGCCTTCTCCGCCTGTTTACCCGGATTACGGCGGTAATGATGCTTTCAATATATATTAATGGAATCTATGTGGACCTATGGACGCATACTAACGCATGAAGTGGCCTGAAACATGCGTTCATATTGAAGGGAACACATTGGATCGATCGGACACGTGGAGTGGAGGCTTGACACTGTCAGACCGCTCAGGGCAGGCAGACGGCTGGGAGCAGTCGTCCCAGCCGGTCGGTTGTTACCGGGGGCTGCGCCTTCTCCGCCTGTTTACCTGGATTACGCCGGTATCTGATGCTTTCAATATATATATTTTGGACATCTGGATACCCTTAAACGCATACAACGCATTGAAAACTTATGCGTGATCCAAGCATTCGTATCGAAGGGAAAACATTGGATCGATCGGACACAAGGAGGCTTGACGCTTGACACTGTCAAAACATGGCGTCAACCCGCCCGGGTTCACGCCTGCACCGATATATTGAACTCAGGAAACCAGGATGACATTGGACTAAAAGCATTAATTGTGGACAATATACCCATTCAGGACTCGGGCTGTACAGGTAGGTTCATATCTTTTTTCCAGCATTTGAAATACGATTAGGCCTAGAGGGGTTAGAGGCTTCAAAGCTCTTAGGCGTTTGCATTCGGCTGTCGGACACTGGCAATCTGAAAAATAATTATTTAGACCTTATTAGGCCTTTCAAAATGAAATGCATGTATATATCCATGTTCTCCTATATCTCAGGGTTCTATTTATCATATAGTTTGATCTTTTTAGGCCTAGAAACGCTTGCAAGAATATTTTACAGATGCCTGATGGTATGAAAAAATGACTGGACTCGGCCTGAGATAGGCTGTCAATGTATTATGGAGGCTCCGAAAGCAGTTATTTATGATCCAAACATTAAAAGATTTGAGAAATTGTCACTATAGTGTCATTTTTTCCGACCTACCATCAAAATATTACATCTGAGTTCTAATATGTCTAGGCCTAAGTCACTGTCAGTGTCTGAATCATTCCCATTCAATGTTAAAACATAGGCGTCACACTGTCAATAAGTTCTCCGGTGCTGTCAGACAGAGATTCAAAGATTAAATGATTTGTGAAATTGTCACTATAGTGTCATTTATTCGGACCTACCATCAAAATATTTTATTCATTAATATCTCTTCTTAGGCTTAGCATCCTACGTTAATTCCAATGGGCGAAATTCTCATTTCATCAAATGATCAATCTCTTCAATCCCCTCAATCGGCCAACTTGTTAATCTTGGTCAATAATGAATTAGAATACAAATTAGATTTGCGCTTAAACAACATGTTGCTCCTCAATGCTCCCTTGGCCTCTTCTAAATAGTTGATTAAACACGTAAACGAAATCCAGTCATATTAATCTGAAAACCATTTTCAATTTGTTGGTACGTGCGATTACTCATTAAAACTACAAACTTTTCTACCTACAAACTTGTGTTTCAGACTGAGCCTACCTATGGTATCCGTCCCCAGCTGGTCCCTTCTACCCCCAAGGCCACCACCACTACGACTACCACCTGGGACCACGGCCAGCAGGAGGCCTGGGAGCCCACCCCCTCTGGTGGGCGCGAGGAGAACTACAAGGAGCCCTATCGGGATAGTTGGGACAGTACAGGCCAGGCGGCGCCACAGTCGTTTACCCGCACTAATAACGTCCCTCTGAGGAAGGCGCAAGTGGCTGTAGATAAGGTGGGTTTTAAGAAAAAGGATTATAATATTTTACGGTGAATTGAATCACTTAGAAGTTGATGGTAGATATACCAAACTCTATCACCACCTTCGTGGAAAGATTATTTTCAAAGCTAAACTTGGTAGAGCTTGGTCATATGGTCTTACAGGAAGTGTGTAAGGGAAGGTAGGAATTAGAAAATCTTAGAGGGATTATAGAATGTAAGACCAAAGTTAGCATCTAGATGCCATATCTTAACTAATAGACAAACAAGTTATTTCCATACGAGTCATTGTCTGTTTGTCTGTCACGTGCAGTGCGTCTGGATAAACGTAGAACCTGCACCATATGAACAACATTTTGATCTAGGAGACATTCAATTTCTGTAGCAGACTTGGGTTTCCTCTCATAGGAAAGGGGAATTCTTTTCCACCAATATAGATATTGAAATCATATACAGTTCAAAAGGACTGTGGAAGCAATGTTGGCAAAATTAACACAAATTTATTTGAAAATGGGTACATTTGAAATTGATGCCATGTAAATGCTTGTAGTGATGTAGTGTAAACTAACTTGGATTTCTTTTTCAGAGCTCACAGTTGGAAGTGTACGGGGCCGTCCCGAGTGACACTAGCCCCGCTCACCAAAAGTACTCCCCCGTCCAGTCCCCAACCGTACCCCGTAAGCCCGGCCTGGGCCAATCAGCTGCCCCGCCAATTCAAGCTGGAGGGCCAACCCCACTGCCCACTCACACCACCCATACACAACGCACCCAGTTGGCCCTTTCCCCGTCCCATCCCAAGCCTCAGCCCCAGCCTCAGCCCCAGTCCCAACCACAGTCCCGGTCCCAAACCCAGAAAACTACCATCCAGCCAACACCAATTTCTAGACCTGCACCCTCAAAAAACATACTCGTTCCGTCACAATCACATCCAAAGTGATACACTCAAGCACCACAAGACACATACAAAACTTGTGGCTATTTTACTAAAGCACACACAGTCATGCTACAGAATATTTTATCTATCTTCTCGGGAAAAAAACGATGTAAATAATCTCTTGTTGTCCGTCTATGTATAAGATTACTCAGAAGTATAGTGTTAGAAATGGTCGAAAAATTCTCTTTCTTCAATTTTCACATACTCCTTTCACGTTTTCCTTGAGTTCCTTTTTCCCCATAAATATATTGTTTTCAACTAATTTACCTAGTGTTTGTGATTCAGTAGAACAAAACCTTCCTTTTCCAAGAACCAACCATGCTTCCAAAACACTAACAGTGCCATTAAGATTTTAGTTTATTCATGTTTCAGGTCTTGTTATTTATATAGAAGTTTTATTTTACAGAACGTAAGGCGCATCTACTTATTTCACATGTACAGTTTTACTCAAACTTGTTTCCCTTTCAGTCTGTTTTAAATTTTTTCTTGGTGAAAGCTGCAGGTTGTAACCAAAATCACTCACATGTGCACTCTTCTCGTTTATTTTACTGTTCGCGTTCTCATCATACTTCTTATTATTGTGTGAGTTTGTAAGATACAAATAAGACTTTATGCTCAGGAGGCGCCATAGCCATGCATGTATCTTGACAGATCTTATACTTTTAATGTGTCTAGCTTTAGAAATGCTTTAAAAAAAAGAGAAGTTATCGATTCAATGAGTATATTTCTCGTAGTCCAATTAAAAGATTTGGGTATCAGATGCTATTTTTCTATATAGCTTAGGTCTTGGTCACAATTAAAAGTATAAACAGTAGAATCAGGATACAGTGCTATGGGCCTCTAAGTAGTCATTAAGTAGTAAAAAAAAGGGGCTGTCGGAAGCCAGGGTTAAGTGGTCATGTAACTAAAATAGCATGCTTATAAAAAGGATCTTCTTCAAGCACTTTCTCCTAACACGGAGCTGTTTCTCACCCACTGAGCATGGTTCTGGTTCTTTTCTTACAGCGGCTGCAGCCTTTATCCCACAAGCCCCACCCACTGTCCCTGACAGCCACTCCCACTGACCACCAGCCCCACTCGACCACGCCCACCCCACGTAACCCCAACTCAGTTCTTGGCTCCACCTACCCCCAGGCCACCCTGCAGACCCAGGACCCGCGCGGAGTGATGTCCCGCTCCAACACCGATGTACGCGGGGCAGCCTGGCACACCCCCTCTCAACTGTCTCCTGCCTCCTCGGCCATGCTTAATGACCTCCAACCAGACCACACCCACCCAAGAGTTGACCACACCCCTCCCAGAGCTGACCACGCCCACCGGAGGACCAACCCAAGAGCCGACCATGCCAACCACAGGGCAGACCACGCCCACAGAAGGGCAGACCATGCCAATGACAGAGATGACCACGCCCACGCCAGAGCAGACCACGCCTACCGTAGGGATGACCGCCTTAACCTCAAGGGAGAGAGTGTCCATCATAGGAACGACCACGCCCACCCCAGGGCTGACCACGCCCACAACCGGGCTGACCACGCCCACACCAGGGATGACCACGTCAATCATAGGGACGACCGCACCTTTTTGACGATACAGGGGTCAACTTCCCCTCGTGAAGCGCAGCGCGAACTTCGCCCTGTTAAAGCCACAAAGAGTAAAAGCACACACGCCGAAATAAGAGGGCTTAAAGAAACTATTATCTAGATTTTCACCCACAGAACTTTTATAGGGGTCTTCTCTCGTCTGCCATGTGATATGTTACGAATTCACTTGTCAAAATAAAAAGTTATTACTTATTAATGTTTAATGATGAAGTGCATATATATGTGGAATGCAAGTTGAAGTTGGATGTATTTGCAACATGGTTCAGGTTAGATATGAGTGCATATTTAAACTATTGTTCTGTGTTTATGTGATTAACTTATCTTACCCTAAACCGAAATGTTAGAGCAGCCATGCTATTGTCTTTCATAAGGTTTGGACTGCAGATAAAATATGATTATCTCCTCACCTTTTTCCAATAATTTCAATAGGAATATCGATTGATTCTATAGATAATTGTAGGATTAGAAAATCATTATTTGTGTCGTTTTGGAAACGAAATGATTTGCTTGAGGACATTTTTTAATTATTGCTGAAAGGACCAGGAAAATGGACCAACTTACGTGGATATTTCTTTAGATTTGTCAATATGTTTAGCGACAATTATTTGTATGACACATACTGAAGACGCTTTTATCTATATGGTGCCATAAATGTTCACTGGCGTCTCAAATACCCTGAGTATTTCTAACAGTCTTTTAAGTCAAAACTATTTTCTGTCTGACTAAGTTTACCAAAGAGGATATTGCTGCATGTGAGTATCAGGGAATCTGTAATATGTGAAAGCTTGTAAGACTTTATGGAATGCGCTGAGGTTGAGATGAATATATAGTACATCTGGTACTTTTGGGGAACCTTTATGCTGAACAATAGACAATACTAGGTAGAAAATCCATATAAACAGCTTAGGGTAAAATGATAACTTCGTAATCAATTCACTTTTTTTTCTTGGATATGTGTGGAAATGAATTATTTGCATGTACGTTTTATACATGTTTGATTCACGATATCTCCAACCAAAGAACATCCTCAATCTATTGTCTTCGTACGAAGAAGTCAGCAATTTGTAGATTTATGAAATGTATCTCGTACGTTAGACAGTCACATATTGCTGTTTTATTTAGTGTGTATGTCAAGTTACTTTTGAAGATAGATATAATCTTTTATATGATTATTATGAATGTACAAATATCAAAGATTGGCAGGGGTTTTCTGGCTGCACGTCATTTGTATCGGCGGCTGGTGATTAAATTGTTCTAAGTCATTGTTTAAGATATTACATATCGGAGGATAAATAAGGAAATAAAGTTTTCAATGTTATGGTGAAAGTTTTGTTTATTTCTTCGTAGTCTTTCAGCGTGATGCAAAGTGAATTCTACACGTATAAGATATTACCATTAGAGGTTGATAAAGAAAATTTGTACGATGTATGTAATATTAAAGGAATTTATATTAACAGTAGTTATTGTATAGTGAAAATAACCAGAATGGCATTATGCTCTTTGTTTTGATTATTAACTGTTGAATTAAATTGAAAATTTTATAACACTCCATGGGAAATACAAGCTTATTGCAGGTATAGATAAGCTTGGATTTCCCATGGAATGTCACCATTGCTGAATACCCACCCTGGGCTGGGACAAATGTGTGCGATTTACGCAGACTGGACAGTACGGTACCGCCACCTGCCGTAGGCGAATAGAATAACAGATGTAGGCTACTTTAAGAATTTAAAAAAGTATATTTTCTATCTTGAATTATTATCAAAATAGACGAATAAAGAAAGTAGATCGGGTCTTTTTTCACGGACTGGATTAGGATAATTCGGTAAAATTAACAGGAGACTTTCAAGTAACAGTGAAATGGTAGTGCACATACTTTTCATTAAGTTAAAGGAAATACAAATATTAAACTTAATTGACAAAGCATGAGTCTTGCACTTAGATATCTAATCGTTGATGGGAATTTGCCAACGCATGCAGTATGATATGAAATGGCACGTCTAAGAACCTCTAGGTGAACGGCTAACAAATTCATAAGTTTAGTCCCTCATTGCCACGTTGTTGAATGTGGCGCCCTCTGCTGATTTATTCAAGACTAACTCTGCATGGTACATGTCTATTTTAAGGGAGAAAATATTGAATTCTAGACCCCCCCCCCCCTCCCCATATATATACACCTTATTTTATATAGGCGCACCGCACAGTTTGATGAATTTCATACTCCTCCACCCTCTCATGGTGGGTATACGTAGCTAATGGTTGTCCCCCTTATTTTTGCTTTTAAAAAAGTCCCTTATTTTCAGAAGAACAAAATTATTGTATTCAATGAATTGTGGCGATTTTGATAAATATTCGAAGGTATAGACTGTTTATGTTAGTCTTGAAACAGTTCTTGCTGCCTACTAGTTTGTTGTATTCTTCTTGGTGTACACGCCTAATTCAATAGAAAGAGACTGCTGCTCCCATCTCCTACCTATTTTTCAAAGTAGTTTGGATTTTAAGAGTAACTTGCTTGTAAAAGGGTTGTAAGTTTAATGTTTTCTGTAATTCCTTTACAGATACCGGGTGATTCGTCTGATATTAACAATTTAAGGCCCATATCCGATCAGGGTATGAAGTGTCAGTTCCTTTTCACTGTAACAATGTAACACTGTTTGCCTTTTTTTATCACTACTTTCACTCATTTTTCCTCTTAAATATTATATATAATGCATAACGATCAGGGTATGAAGTCTCAGTTTCTTTTCACTGTAACACTGTTTGCCTTTTTTTTTTTTATCACTATTTCACTAATTTTTCCTCTTAAATGTTATATATAATGCATAATCCTTTTCATAATTAACATTTAAGGATAGACAACACCTCTCAGCGGGCCATTTGCAGTAATCCCTATTGCGCTCTCACTATTAAGAGCACAGTAATTTAGCTTACATTAAATGAAAGAGCAGATTTTTTTCTATCTTTTGATATGTAAATAATTATTTTTACTCCAATATTGGAGAAACCAGAGAAGAAAAATAGATTTTTCAACTTTTATTTTTTGAACATGAATATTTCAGCAACTACTCAATAAATTTTCATGAAATTTTGGGAGCTTGTTTATAACATTACTGTGGAGGGAAGCGTGTCTCAGAATTTTTATTTAGGTCTTAGTTTTTATTTTATGTCAAAAAACGGGAAACTTTTAATCATTTTTTAGAATTAATTTTCTGAAATTTATAAAACAAAAACTAAGGCCTAAATTTTAAAAATGAGACACGCTTCCCTCTATTAGAATGTTTTCTAGCTATACTGAAAGTTTCATGCAATTAGGTGGAGTATTAACAGAGATATCCTTGTTCAAAAAATAAAACTTGAAAATGTGTTTTTTGAATTCCCAGTTACCCTACATAGGTATCCATCTGTACATTATAATATGATTTATATGAATAGAAATGGTAATATAAGACAATTTTATTGGCATATGAATTACAAAGATTATGTAGGAAATGAATAGCACAGGGCCAATTTAAAGGAGTACTGCAAATTCACCCCGGAGAGGTGTTGTCTATCCTTAAACCATTCCAAACACTTCTTAACTCCTTATTTCCCTCCTCTTTCAAAATAGCAAAACAGTGTTATAGTGAAAAGAAAAACAGGCCGTATAAATACAAATCGTTTTATGCAAATCTTCCTTCGCCTCCCCCTGGTGCAGGCATGGGGGATTACATAACCTTTCATAACAGGGGGTGGATTTTCACCTCTTTTGTTGAGTTTATGAGGGAAAACATGTGAAATTGCATAATATTAGTTGTCTTTTGCCACTGAAGTGATAGGAAATTTACATGAAATGATTTGTATTTATACAGACTGATTTCCATTTCACTGTTAGCAAGTTTGGCTATTTAGCAGGGACAGGGTATTAAGGAGTAAAGAGTGGGTCTAATGCTAAATGTGAAAAGGATTATGCATTAGATTTAGGATTTAAAGGGAAAATAGTGGAAAAAAAGGCAAACAGGATTACAGGAATACAGTGGAATAGAACTGACGCTTCATACCCTGATCATATCCCTCTTACCCCTACCAGGTAAATGATTTGAGAGACTGGTCCACACCAAGATTAGTGCCTACCTTGAAGTTGAAGATTTTAACTTGTTATGTAAATCCCAAAATGGATTTCGCTAAAACAAATCGACCATCAGTACTATTGCCAATTTCACAGACAGCATTCTCAATGGACTAAATTATAACAGATATACTGTTGCATCATTTACAGACTTAAGAAAAGCATTTGATATGCTTTCACACAATATTTTAAACAGAAAATTGCACAAATTTGGTTTTGATATCAAAATAGTAAACTGGCTGAGCAACAATATTGATGGTAGGAAACAGAAAGGTTATGGCAAACGAGGTAACCTCTAGTACATTAAATGTATCTTGTGGCATTCTGCAAGAGCTCTATTTTCGGGCCAATGTTATTTTTGTTCTATGTGAAGGACATGTATAAGAGTTTATCACTGTCTGCCAATGTCATATTGTATGCTGATGACACAGTTGTTTACTCTACAAATACATCTGAAGATATTGCACATGAACTTGTTGTTAAGGATCTTGAAAAACTACAAAGGTGGTGCGACTGTAATCAACTGACCATTAACTTGTCTAAATCCAAAATGATGCTTTTTGGAACAAGTAATATGTTGAAAAGATCAAAACGTCTTAATGTAACTCTAAATGGGGTTGAAATACAAAATTTCAAGAACTTCAGCTATTTAGGAGTAAAACTAGGCAGTAAGTTAAACTTTGAACAACCTGCCGCTGAGTGTATCAAATCTGTCTCCCATAAATTATACTTGTTATCCAAGATAAGACCTTTTATAAATAACACCCAAGCAATCACAATTTACAAAAGCAAGATACTACCCTCTTTTGACTATGGAGATGTTTTTCTATTGAAACTTCATGCAAAGTAAACTAATAAATTACAGAAATTACAAAATAGAGCTCTTAGACTAGTGTCAAAAAGGGATACCAGGGGTAATGTATGGAGACTACACAATGGTTGTAAGGTTCCCTTTCTATCTGATAGACGCACTACACATCTATTGAACCTATGTTTTTAAGGAAAGCACCGTCCAGAGTATGTAACTAATCCTCCCAGAAACACAAGATTACATGATGGTATTGTCTCTAAAGACAAGATACCTAATAACTTATCTTTTAACCCTTTAGACCCCAATCCGGCCATAGCCGCCCGAGGGTGTACTCCCCAATCCGGCCGTAGCCGCCCGAAAAAACGAGATTTTTCCTTAATGTTTCCATATTTTTCAAAACAGAACAGCCAAAAGACTATTAAACATACAGGAACAACAAATATATCGTTTTAAAGCTGATCCAATTCCCTAATTGATGCTTTAACTCAGATTTCTATGACTTCAATTTATAAGGGTACGTCATCCTTTAAACTCCCTCAATTACAAAATGTTAAAGGAAATCGCGACGGAAATCCATGGAAATCCTGGGGAAATCCAGCTATTTAAGGTAGTACTGTGTGGGGTCTAAAGAGTTAACAGAAGTGTGCAGTTTCAAGGTGCTCAGGTATGGAATACTCTGAATACTGATATTAGGAATGAAAATGATTATAATGTTGTTCAAGGGATTTACAAAACAAATGATGTTGCAGCCAATATATTAATGGATGCTTTACTTTCTGTATCAATCTATTTTACTTATAGAGGCGCCCCACACAGTAACAAATGTCCAAAAATGTTATCTTAATGAATATCATTTATGTTTATGTACTGTCCTCTACCCGATCTGACCATGTTTTCTTCTAATTTATTTTTTTCTTAACCCTTTCAACCCTCTATTCCTGAAAACATGAGGTAGAAAATATCTGTAGACAAGAGAAAGTAAGCTTTCAAATGCTGCAAACCTTTTTAAAATATTCTTTTTAGAAGCAAAGATATGGTTGTATGAAGTGCCCTACCTCTTGTATGATAGAAACACCCCAGTCCTGATTATCACATTACTTTCCATGTTACGGCAACTTGAACTTAACCATATTTAGTAAGGAAAAGAAGGCAAATCTAATTATAGAAAATGATAGAAATGCAATAACTTTTGATTCAGAAGGTTATTTCTCTACCTGTTTGAAGTATTAGGTGAACAAAGATATTTTCTACATTATCCATGACAAATGTTCCATTGACTCTTAATATTCTTTTTTCTGTAACCATGGTAACATAACGACCTTTCTTAAACGTAGAATTTCCCAGAAAAAACATTCCATTGCAAATTTCCCATAATGCCTCATTCAGGAAAATTTGGTTATTTCTGTAAATGCCATTGAATTCTCTGTAAATTTTCATATAAGTCAAGTTATCACACAAAATTACATAAGAAATATGTTTTTTCCATATAATTCTGTAATTATTGCAATTGAGAGGGTGATTTCGAGGTTTTGCCATATTTGCTCTAAATTGGGCAGGATGTCCTGTACTTAAATATCCATTCTAAAAGAACTAATCATCTTTGAAGGATAATATAAAAAGCTGAAGATTCCTTGGAGCATCAGGAATATTTTGATATTTACCTTTTGACTGTAGGTTAAATACTCATTTTGCAATTAGAAAATAACCATAACATAAGGTTCCAATTTATGGGTAACAGACATGTGGTGGCCAAATATGGCCTTATGGGGTGGAAGGGTTTAAAAGGGTAGGTTTTAAATTCTTTCATTGTGAATAATTGTTTTTATTTTGTACAGTATTGATACTGAGGAGCAACGAAAACAGGCCATATGCCTAATTGTATTCTCTCAGATAAATAAAGTATTAAAAAAAAGCCATAATTGATAGTCAAATAAAGGTATTCAAATAGTTCCCCTCAGTACATGTGGCAGAAACTGACAATCTTCACAGTATAGATAATTCTAAAGTACTAATCTGCCACATACAAACCAGATTCTGTATAATGCCTTCAAAATCGTTGGTGCTACTCATATGTTGTACTCATATATAGTCATACCTCCCTATCATAAACATTCTGTCTAACGGATGGTAATTTTGCACAATATTGTTTTCAGTATCATTGTTCTGCATTTGGGTATATCACAAGGTTGGACATAATTACTGTATACTCCATCCTTGTCTCCTAGAGTTTAGGTTACTGAACTAACAAAGAATTATATTTGTCTATATCACCAATACTGATAAAGCATTTTGATTTCTTAAATTTTACCAACTGACAGATTTCCAGCAGGTCTGCAAGCCAATCAAAATACTGTATTTCAAGGCAAAATAGGGTTGGACATGATAGGTTGGGCTGACAGTCTTTAGCATTGGTTCTTGTGGGGAAAAGGTCAATATATGATGCTGCATTGTAAAACTTTAGGAGCAATTCATCAACCAAACTGTTTTGGTTATCATGCAAATATCAGCATGGAATAAGCACATGTGCAGGGTAAATTCTGAAAATATTTTATGGTAAAATTGAATGTTGGCGTTAAGAAATACCAATACAGCGTCCCCTTTGGCCAATAGGGGATAATAATGATCGTTAAGTAGTGCAGCATAAATGTAATATGTTCCTTTCTAAACAGAACGTCATACATCAGTAGTAAACCCCAAGGTCGAGTTCAACTCGTGGCGCGAAATGCGCAGGGTTTATCGGCTCTAGCTAGGGCTCATTTATGCGCGCATTTCGCGCCAACGAGTTGAACTCGACCTTGGGGTTTACTACTCACGGCTAAGGAAAATTATTTTAATCTAGAGCAACCTAGCCTAGTGAGTAGTAATTAATACAGCTTTTACGAGGTGCAGACAGCGAAGCATCCGAAAGTTATATCCATTTCGTGTAGTCTTAATGAGATTTAAGATTTGCTTTAGTATAAATAGTTAATTTGTATGTATTTATTTACTAAATATCATATAAGTTTATTTCAATATCGAAAATAAATTGAAATATACTATATTAATTTAGTTTCAATTTTAGTCATAAATTGAAAGAAACCTGTTCGAGACTACGTTTACGTTCTCTTGTCATTCTAGTTGCACAAAACCGATTTCAAATAATCTTGTCATTCTAGTTGCACAAAACTGATTTCAAATAACCTATCTTCTAAATCAATAAATTTGATAACCCTGCTTGTAGCCTCTCATGTTGTTGACGAGAAAACGTCATCGCTTTTCGTGTATTTCGTGTAGTCTTAATCTCGTTAAGATTTGCTTGTATTTACTAAATATCATATAAGTTTATTTCAATATCGAAAATAAAATTGAAATTAAACGTATATTAAAAATGGTGTTTCTATATAATAACAAAAAACATAAATCATAAATTGTGGTTATGTTCATATTTAATTTCATTTTTGTACATTTACATCTCCTTGGATTTTCACAAGTATTGATTGCATCTCCTTGGATTTCATAAGTACTTAATTTCATTTTTGTACATTCACATCTCCTTGGATTTCATCACAAGTATCACATCTCCTTGGATTTCATAAGTACAATACATGTTGTAAGTTCTTTTGTATTACAAACATAACCTTTTTGTTGTATTACAAACATAACCTTTTTTATTAAAAAGCGCATCTACCTTTAAGTAAATTATAGAAACTTTACAGGTACAGGTTTATTTATTATTCAATTTAATTATTTTATAAATGTTATAGGTAACTCGGCTTGAATCTACTTACATTCTAACAGTTTTAATATTTCAACAATTTTAATATTTCAACATCAGTAACCACTCTTAACAGTTTTAATATTTCAACATCAGTAATCACTCTTAGCAGTTTTTATTTCAACATTTAATATTTCAACATCAGTAACCAAACTTAACGTGACCTTATTTATACTCAGTAGATTTAAATGTACTTAACCAAAGACTATAATGGCATTTGTTTCAAGGCTTCATCCTTCAAACAATTAAGTCCTTATTAGTCCAGTTTAAGTAACCGTACATCTGTAGTCGCCAAAACTTGAGCTCAAGGCAATCGCGCTGGAAGGCACTTCTGCTAACCATCGTAATAACCTTTAAGCGAGCTTCATTCACGGCGAGCCAAGGTCCAGTCACTTCTCATAGCAACCCCAGGACCACCAGTCAAGGTACCACCAGTCAAGGTTACTTCTTTCATCTACTGATCAGTCCAGTTGTAAAGCTCATGGTAACCGCGCTGGAAGACTTCTGCTTTCCATCGTGATAACCTTTACATACAACTTCATTAGTCACACAGTTTAGGTTACACTTTAGTCAACTATCACATAGGTTGACTACACAAATTTAAAATTATAATACATGTTAAAATTTTAAAAGGTTGAAGACAAACAATTTTTAAATAATATAAAAATTTAAAACTTAAATCAAATAATAATATTAAAAACATTTCTTAAATTCAAGCCGAGCATACTTATAACAAATTATTATTTTATTATAACAAAATAAATTACTAATACTAATATTAACCTGTAAACTTTCTTTATTTACTTTAGCAAAATAATTTATATAAATTCTTGTAACCTTAGCTAGTTTTTTCAAACATAAAATATTTGCATACATGTTCAAACGGTAGAAATATTTGTAGAAATATTTGTATCTAATTTGTTTAACATATATTTCCTTGCAGTTGGTTTATCTAATAGAGGTTGAATAAGTTTTTTATTTTCACACCTTAAAAATAATTTTTCAATTATTTTACCCTTCATTTTTTGTGACAGCATCATACAATCCAAAAATACATATTCAGGTTGCAATATTGGTTTCTTTAACTCTAAACCTATAACAATCAAACTAACTACTAGTGTTAAAGTTAACCCTCCAAAACCAAGCTTTGTTGGAGTAGGTTTTAAATCCATTTTGGATAAAGCATCCATTTCAATACATATATATATATATATAATGCAATAAATCATTAATCTTAATAAAATTTATAACCTTATGTATTGCCTCATAATGAGACTACTATTTTTTTCAACACTTTCTGCATATGTTTAGAACATAAATAACCAGCTTTACATTGATTTTTTCCTTCTACTTTTTTTCTTTGCAGCCTTTTTACAAAACGCTTTACAAGTGAATCATTTCTTAATCTATTATCAGAAAATTTTTTAAGTATTTCTTTTAAAGTTTTTCCCTTACTTTTATGAAAAACATAATATACAGTATATTCACCACAGACCTTAGATAATATAGATTGCAAAGCCTGTGTATTATACCTATACGTTTTATTTATTTGCTTAATAAACATTCTAAAATATCTTTTTAAAGGTTTTAACCCATATGAATCAAAGTATTCTGGTAAGGCTTTGCGTGACTTTAAGAAAAATGCTACCCAATGTTCACCAGCTTTATAATCTTCATCAGTATTAACAATATATGCTGCAGGATATTTGATACCTTTTAAACATGGTAATCGATTTGATGAATACACACCTTTAAAAATACTGGAAGTTACACAATTACTTTTCAAAATATTTTCAATTTCATATCCGTACATTTTTACATTAAAGTAAACTTGAAATTACTTCAGGCTGATTTGCAGGACCTAAAGCAAGCATGCTATCATATTCATTATAAAATATCATAACTATTCCATGAGCAACAGGATTTTTTAATGTTGCAATTACATTAATTGTACCACTTTCAGTCAACTCAAAACTATTTGCATTTGGTGCGGTTTTAGATAAATCAAAACAGAACAAAGTATTACCATTCTTAAATTCATCTGGCGTTATACTCACAGGGTTATTTGAAAATAATCTCCCTGTTGCATACAACATTGCTGTGTATGCTTCATGGAAATTATCTTCATCGAAATCTAATTTTGACATTTCACAAAAAGGTGAAATATCTTTCCCCCTTTGCAAAACAATATCTGTAACCCCAAAATTGGATTATGAGTTAAACTCCCATCCCATGCACGAGAATCAACTAATCCCACAATTATTCTTTTAGGAAGTTCACCATTTGAAATCATTCTATTTTCTTGCAATATCGATCTATTTGGACCTTGAGTTGAATACTTTAACTCAACTCTTCTAAATGGAAATTTCATAAGTTTATTTTTTTCTCGTGCCATATCTAATTCATTTAAAAAAACATCATCTAAAGTAACTCTTTTAACAAATAAAACAGCATCTTCTATTTCTATTTTATATTGCCTTGTAGCGCTTTGTGCCATTAATGCAAAATTTTCCTCATTTCTAATCAATCTTATTTTCATATCTATATCACCTGGAAATTTTTTAGGTTGATTAAAAAGATCATTATGAATTTTGCAAATAAGTTGAAAACTTTTACCATATTGTGTTGTAAGAAATCTTTTCTTTGCACCAGTATTATGAGTATCATCAAAATCTTCAACTTCATTAAAATCTTTATCATCTAAAAAAAACCCAGAAAGTTCTCCAAAAGATTCAAGAACAGAACGTCTATAACCTAAAAGATATTCTATATAAGCCTTGTATGCATAATGAGTATCACTACTTGTTATTAACTTATTACTTATATAAATTTCCACATCTTTAAATAAGGCTCCAGACAAATAATTAACAGGAAATACTTTTGACGGATTTGGAATTTCACCTGCATGAGCTCCTTGTGCTGGAGGTCTTGCAGGTGCAGTTCCATCTGGTTTTAGTATTTTCAAAGTAAGATGTAAAAATGTTTGAGACAAGTCTATAAAATCAGCTTTATTTGATTTAAATGCAAACTCTAAAGGTCCACCTTGACTTACATTACTAATTGAATATAATTTTGAATAAAAACTTGTTCTAGATGTTGCATCTGTTGGTGGAATATTAAAATAATCATAACTTGAATCAATACACAGACAAGAATCTTTATGCATAGCCATTTTTTAAATTATACATTAAATTATCAAACTAGTTTTAGATCTTATCTTAAGAAGATTTAGATCTTATCTTAAGAAGATTTAGCTAAATATATCTTCTTCTTCAGAATCATAAGATACTCTCCTCTTTTTTCTTTTATTTTCTTTAAAACTAGACTGATTTTTTCTTTTTTGTTTATTTGATATTTTTTCCTTTATTTTGTCAGAAATATAGTCCACAGAATCTTTTGTTAATTCTTCCAACTGTTTCTTTGCCTCTTTTTTCAAAACTTCTTTAGCACTTTGACCCTGAATAATTTTCTTTACAGCAGTCATTCCAGCTTTTTTCCCTCTCTTAATAATTTCACGCTTAGCTGTTTTGGCAACATTCTTTAAAGCTGGCTTTGCCATTCTTAAAGCTGGTTTAATTAATTTAGCTGCAGGTTTAGCTAAACGCAAAACTGACTTCGCTATTGCTGAAAAAATACTTCCTATACCATATCCTTTTTGATTCTGAACTCCAATAAATGGAGGAATAAAAGAATATCCTCCATATCCATAACCCTCTTGTAAAAATCGTGAATTATTTTCATCAAAAAAATGCTTATAGTCACAAGCATAATTTTCTCCACAATATTTTTGCATTTTAATTATTATATACTTTTAACTTTATAAACAATAAAAACGCTAACATTTGATTCATTTAAGATTTAAGATTAATCTTAAAGTAATTTACTTTTCAGCTGGTTTCCATGCATCCCATTTTGAAGTATGTTTAATTCTTCTTCCAAACCTTGATCTTTCCTCTGCACTATCTTTTGTTTTCTTACTGCCTGAAAAAATCCTGTCTTGATATGGTTTGTTCATAGATTTCTTTTTCTTTTTCTTTTTTAAAGAAGCAAAAATGTCAACCTCTGGTTGATCAAATGTAGGTGAAGGTAACTTTTCTTCTATTTCACCAATATCAATGTTAGCACGGTTTTTTGAAATAGGCGTATAAAAATCATCTTGATCTGGAAGACCAGCAAAATCTAATTTATCCTCTTCATCTTGACTTAAAGATTTATTAATAGTATCCATAATTTTTTCTCTTTCAGTTTCTTCAAGAGGATATTTAGCAGGAGTAAGAAATTCATCATCTTTTTTTTTTCGAAAACTTTCAGGTTTATTTTTAAACCAAGATTTTGGTACTTTTACTGTTTGTAAAAATTCCCAAAGTTGATCAACACCTCGAGGTTCCTTTTCGAATTGTTTTGTTTTTGAAAAAAATTTCATTATATTTAAAATATTTGAACCTTTAATAACTTTGCCCTGTAAATTTATTTCTCCCTCAGCATTCCATGTTCCATTATTTTCCAAAATTTTATCTAAAATACTTTGTGCATTTGGTCTTTGTGACACTGAAATTCCTTTTAATATTTTAAAAGTACTTGGCTTTAAATTATTTTTATCATCTTCAGTTCTTCTTCCCTCTAAATTTAAATCCTTAGTTAAAGCAGGTTTTACAGGAGGTGGTATATATGATGTATGAACAGAATAAGGCTTTTTATTAAACATACGCTCCTGCATTAAATCTTTTTGCCTTTTTAAAGTATAAAGTTCATTATGACTAGGTACTTCTTCACTAAAGGTACAGCTTTTAAACATTGCATAAGGAATTATTATACTTTCTTTAAAAGAAGCCATTTTGGTAATTTTAATTTCAAGTTAATTCTTGTTAATCATACAAAAATTAATCAATATTATGCATTACTTATACCTGCTGCAACAGATGCAGCTATAATTGGAAGTAAAAGTGGTAAAAATCCTCCTTTCTGTTTTAAAACTTCTTTACGTTTTTTAAAAGGCATTTTTTGTTTTACCACTTCTCTTAAAACTTTTTTAAATTTCTTTAACTTATGATAATGCGACTTCTTTATAGGTATATTTCCTTTCAAAACATTATAGACACAATCACAAATAGCATAAATATCTTCGGCATCAGCTGAATCAAGAATTCTATTTCTCTTCTTTTTGCTATGTGCCTCACATACTAAAACAAGAAAATGTCTATGCTTATGAGCATAGCTTTCTTTCTTTGTCTTTTTTAACCTACCCATTTTACTTTAAATAATTTAAGTTTATAATGTACATAATCTTAAAGACATTTCTTTAGTGTGTAAAATTAATCTGACTCAATGTAAACTAATAATAATAACACAAATAAATAAATATTTCAATTTTGTTTTTCTTATGCCTTTGTCAAACTAAAACAATAAAATTGCTTTCTTTTTTTGTCTTCTTTCAAGTACATAATCTTAATGGTATTTGTTATTTAACTTCTATTCAACAAGTACATAATCTTAATGGTATTTGTTATTTAACTTCTATTCAAAGTAAAACAATGTTGAACATCTCCAAACATATTTGTTCGAAACATAGCATTTTTAGGTGATTGTTGATGGCCATCTATAAATAAATAGCCGTGCGGTCTATCAACAGCATGTGTAAATATATTAACAAAGCAGCGTTGATTCTTAGGCATTAATTTTCTAGCAAGAGAATAAGCTATAGTTTGGTCTAATGGCGAATTAAAAATACATAAATAGGTAGCATTTTTAGTAAAATTTTTTCTTTCCTTACCATCATGAAATAAATTTTGTGAAATAAAAATAACACTTACATTTTCATGATGTGTTCGCTTGGTAAAAAATTCTGAAACTAACTTATTATTTCCACATTCAGCCATTAAATCATCAAAAATTGCTAGTCCTCTTTTATTAGAATCTATTAAACTATTAAAAGACTCTGGTAATCCATTATAAAATTGAACATTTCTTAATTGTAAATATGGATCACGTGGAAAAGTTTCTCCATAAAACCATAGAATATAATCAAATTCATTATCAACTATCCTTGAATCATTTTTTAACAAATCAATAACAAAAGTAGTTTTTCCACAATTACTTGGTCCAGCTATTATTAATGAAAATGGTGTTTTTAATCTAGCATCAAAAATAGTAAATTGACCTTCAAACGCCATTGTACACGGATTAAATATTTCCTTAATCTTACACGAATTAATATTCAACCTTTTACTTTAGACATTTCTTCTTTATATACTCCTCCTTGTAATCTTACACGAATTAATATTCAACCTTTTACTTTAGACATTTCTTCTTTATATACTCCTCCTTGTAATAATTCATTATTTTTATCCTGTAAAACATAAGTTACAGGTTTTGTATTTAATATAAAAGCTATTTTAAATATTTCTTTTCTCCAATTTGATAAAAATCCTCTATTAAAAGTCCTTCTATATTTACTTAATCTTACTTTATCTCCAATTTTTAAGTTTAAATCTATTCTTTTAGAATAAAGATGATCTTTATATTGTTTTAACCATAAGTCATGCTGATTATTTTTATTAACTTCAATAGGACTTATACCTAAAGTTCGATGTTTTGTACAATTATAACTTAAAACAATAGGTTGTAAAGCCTCAAGATATCTTTTAGTTTTATTTGCTTTTAAAAATCTAAATAATTTATTTTTATAAGTTCTTATAAATCTTTCCACTATGGCACATTTGGGATCTTGAAAAGTAGAAAATTGATGTATTTTATTTTGCTTTAAAAAGCGACTAAAAATTCCCTTAAACTCAGAACCTAAATCTGTTTGAACTATTCTAGGTTTTACTTTAGCTCTTTTTAATATTTTTTCAAATGCTAATTTAGTTGTGCTAGAAGTCTTTAATTTCATTGGTTCTACATAAGCAAATCTCGAAAAACAATCTATTGCAACTAATATATAAATGTTTCCATCATTGTATTGTTTCAACTTTGGAAGAACTATTACATCTAATTGCCATTGATCATTTTTACCTCTTACTATTATTTTTCTTCTTAAAAAATTTTTTATAATTGGTTTAAAAGAAGTATAAGTTCTTGTATTTTGTAAAAAAGTTTTAACATCATTTAAAGTTATATTTTCATTAACACGTTTTGCAGCTTTATATAACTTATTAATAGAAGAAAATGAAGAAGGATGCCTAGAATTAAAATAAATAGATATAAGTACATTTAACTTATCTCTTTGATTCATTGCCATTTTAAATACACATCTACCCTTACATTCTAATCTTATCTTAAGCAAAATTATTTATAATAATACATTGTTTATTTTCAAGCTAAACTAATTTATACTATTCATTAAGCTTAACTAATTTATACTATTCAACTGTCATTTACCCTAAATTACAACGTCTATCTTCTAAGCTGTGCAAAGTCGGGACTCCAAAACATATGCACAAGCAATACAATAAACGCCATAAAAAAGATAAATATTGACATGTATTATATACATATTTACACTTTGCTTCGGTTATCCAAGAAGCAAAACACCTCCACAAAAGGAACATGAAACATTTATTTCATGTGCATTCATAATATAATATATAATATAATAATAATATAATATAACTACTTATTGAATTATATTAAAAAAATTCTTTCCTTTTTTGCCATTTCTTATAACCATTAATGGAATTAATCCATATACCATTGCATCCTTATTTTGTTGATTTTTAGCATTTAAATTTTTTTGCTTCACAAATGCAGTTTCTTCATTCTTTAAAGCATTTTCAATATTTTTTTTAGCTCTACCTCCTGTAACCTTCTTTTTCTTTGCTACAGTTTCTCCATTTTCATTATTCTTAGCTACAGTTTCCTCATCCTGATTTACCTCATTTTGAATTTCCTTTTTCTTATACTTTCTCTTAGCTTTTTTTGAAATGTCTTCAACTTTCTTAGTTATATCTTCTTCACTTTCTTCATCAACCTCATTATTTTGAATTTCCTTTTTCTTAGACTTTCTCTTAGCCTTTTTTGGAATATCTTCATCAACTTTCTTAGTTATATCTTCTTCACTTTCATCAAACTTTGAAAACAGTTGCACTGTTGCATCACTTTCTTGATCACTTTCTTCATTTAAAGACTTCTTTTCACTCTGTTTTATTAAAATTTTTTCCTTTTCCTTTATATATTTCTTTTGGCATGAATTGCATCTATTTAAGTCTAATTGAAAATATCTAGGATGGTCATAAGGCTTATGACATCTTATGCACTCCTTAAAAAGACTATCTTCACAAGAAATACAGTACTTCTTACCCTGAACCAAAGATTCCTCACTACCACAATAAAAACACACCTCCATCTTAAAAAAATTCTGTTTAAATATTTATAAAATGTATACTTACATTAATGCTCACCTTTAGGCTTGCTTAAATCCCAAAAATTTAGCTAATCACAAGCTAGTTTTGCTGCAATACTATTTCTATTAAGCTTAATATATCTACCTAATCATTTAAAAACTTATATACTTTGCATATCTTCTTCGCTAGAAATCCCAATTTTTTCCAACTCTGTATTCTGTTTTTTTAGCTTGTTTCTTACTTTTCTTCTTTTCCTCTATTTCACTGTCCTCATCAGTAGAAAAATCATCTAATTTTTTCTGTTTCTTCTGCTTTTTTGCCTCATGATCTAATTTCTTTAGTCTTCTAGCTATTTTCCTCTTTAACCCAAACAACTCACCTAACTCTTCCTTAGTTACTGTAAAACTTTTATTATCTTTCAACAAATCACTGAAATGTACATATACTTCTGCTTTAAATATTGTTAAATCTAGTCTTTTCTTTCTTCCAAAAGACAAAACATAACGTGATATTGTTTCCTCCTTTGAAGCCATAATTAATTCTATATTTGATAAACAAACTAATAACTACTATAAAATTACTATTTACCTACTATAAAATCACTAATCACAGGAATATTTCCTATGCTTTCCTTTGAACTTTACATATTGTTTTATCTTCCTCTTCTTTTACTCTTTTTTTAGACCTTAACTTATAATTTCCATATGCTAAAGAGTGCACTCCATCTGAACAAAGCCAACGTTTATCTTCAAAAGGTGATAAAGCTAACTTTGTTTCTTTTAAAGTAAACACATCGTGCTTATAACTGCGTATACAGTGAAAGGTAGCAAAAGATTCAGATGCTTCTTTTAAAACTTGTTTAAATTCTGAATGTAAAAGCTTGTCTACACAACTCCTTCTAATTCCTTTAACTCTTTTTATATTCTTTCCTGAATTTAACAGAAAAGAATACATTTTAGGTCTTAAACCAACAAATTCCTTAATTTCTACTCCAGCTGTTTCATCTTTAAATTTACCTAACACTTTTCTATTTTTTAAAGAATATAATAAATTATTTGTTTCTAAATTTGAAAAATCAAAATAATCCCTAATATCATAAAGTAATCTATAAAAATGTTTATGATCTATATAATAAATTAGTGAATCAGTATCAGTATAAAGAAGCTGAACAGATTTTAAACCAAATGTTTTTAAAATGACATTATAATGAAAATTGAACATATGCATTTTCGATAAATCTAATATTGTAAAACCAATATAAATAGGTTTATTCAATTCTACTATATTTTTCTTATACTGTATCCCAACAAAATTTGAATTAAAAATATGTAAAGAATGAAAAAGAGGCTTTTTAATCATAGAGGCACATGACTTTTGATTTGTTGTTAATACCATTTTGATTCTTCTTTTTACATTTTCCATACATTTGCCAAACGTAGAGTTATTCATAAGTTTAAAAAATTCCCTATCAAAATCTGAAGTAGCCTCTTTCCGCTTTTGGTTATTAAAATCAATATATGGTTTCATCCAACATGACTGAGAAAAGGATACTATCCTAAAAATTTTAGAAATTTTTAAACCTAAACTTAAATACAATTTTAAATTCCTATAATGTACAATGTACTTTTCCTTTTGACATAAAGTTGAAATTAATTTCATACAGCTTTTAGTATAGCATTTACCTAAACCTTCCAAAATATTTTTAGCATATGGAGACAATTGAAAAAAATTCACTGCAAGCTTTTCAGGAGCCAAAGGAAGCATATTATGAAAATCATGTAAATAATCAGGATACTCTAAAGTTACCTCTAAAATATATCCTATAGGAGCATCATCAAGAACTTTAGTTACATCAAAACTATCATATTTACTCGGATCAACCCAAGCAAAATTTTTGTAAGGTAAAGGTTGTACCATAGCAAATCCATATAAATTATTACAATCATAATAAACTATATGCTCAGTTTCTTTTCTCACTTTTGCAAATCTTTGAACTACATTTGTCATACCTCCTCGAATACCATCTTCAAAAAAATTAAACATGTCAATATCATTAATTAAATCAAACTTAACCTTTGTAAACTTCATCATAGCATCATAACTCAAAGATGGAGCTGTTAAATATTTAGCTGGATCTAATCCATAAAAATCTAATGACTTTTCCCTAAATGATTCAAAAACATCAGCTAATAGTAATACATCTATTTTTAAATATTGTCTTAAATAATCTTTTATATTCTTACACTTTAAAATTTTAAACATTTTAATTGCATGATCATAATCTAAAGAAGAAATACTTTGATTAGTTAAACTATTAAAAAATGCCTCACGACAAGGTAATTCCTTCTCATCCAGCCTTTCCCACGAATCTATATAGTCATAGCACATAACTCCCTTTCTTATAACATATGGCAACATCTTTTCCTTAAAATGCTTTTTAGTTTCTTTTAAATCTAATGTATCTTTTTTAACTAATAATTCAGCAAGATTGGATAATGAATTTGGAAGAAACTGAAAAGAATCAATGAAAACAAAATTATCTAAAAACATAGCTAAAAACTTTTCTGATGAACGCGGAATAACTTGAACATTAAGTTGTTTTAAATACTTGTACATATTTTTAACAATAAAATGTAAATCATAGTTCATAGCATTATGCATAACAATAGGAATTTTAAAATTTGTAAATTTCAATGCACTACATACTAAATTACATCTATTACAAGCATAATTAACATCTCTACCTTTTCCTTCCCTACCTAAATGCTCATGATCTATAACTCTTTTAATTCCTAAATTAGCAAAAGAAACTCCGCAAAGATAACAAGCTTTTTGCTTAGCGAGATGTAAAATATCCTGTGAATTTAAAGTTAAAGGTTTTCTATCATTTTCAAAAATACAAGATATCTCTGCACGCACTTGATAAATATATCCAAAAAAGTTTTTAAGAACATTAGGACCAATATAAAGAAAAGGTGGTTTAGAATACTTACTATACTTTGATAAAAATAAAATACCTACTGCATTTAATTCATGTCTTGTTTTCATAATAGACTTACCTTTTAACTTATTTACATTTTTATTTAATGTTTCAAAATCAGCATAAATAATAAAATGATTTTTTATTTGTCGTGAAAGATTTCGAAACATTTCTTTTTCACCTATTAAAGGAAGCTTATAAGTTTGTCCAGTATAAACTTTATTTGTACAATTTGCTTTACTATGAAGTTGTAAACCAACTTTATCTCTAAATGAAATTAAACATTTATTACAAAAATACCTTGTTTTTTTCCAATAAAATGGTGTTATGAATGAATTAATATTTCGAATTAACATATAATGATTTTTGTACAAAAGTAAATTAATATGTTTGCGATGTTTATCATCAAAGCTTGTTGAAATATACATTGGATACGGTAAATATTTAGTATTATTTACAAATCCCATTTCATTTTGACTAAATAACCCAAAAACATTTATTGTTAAATTATTATTTTTCTCAAAATTTGGAATCTCACTTATTTTAGTTGGAAAAGAAAGACCCTTTAAATTTAAAGAACTTACTAAACCTAAATAAGATGTAAATCTATTAGGATTTACACACTTTTTAAAAGCAGCTAACACAGAATACAAAAAGCACTTGTCATCAGAACATCGTATATTAAGAATAGAATGTTTATTAGGAATTGGTAATGAAACAGATGCACACCCTCCAAAAGGATTACATTTATAAACTGATAAACGTAAAACATTAATTTGTTTTAAAAACCAACCTGAACCCATCTGAATAAACCCATCAAAAAATGCTAAAAGTATTCTTATAGCTTGTATCATTTTTTCTTTTACAGATAAAAATGTTAAAACTTGAGTCATATTGCTTTGAAACCAAGGTTTAATTTCATAATACCTTGATGTATCCAATTTATATTTACCTAATACAACATTAAGACTAATTTGAAATTTTATGCCACCATGCCTCAATAAACCTTTCTTAATTTTTTCTAATAAAACTTTAAACTTACGTTGAAAAAATAATTCTATATCTATAGCACGCTGAAAAGGAACTATATCATAACTTCTTAGCAGTTTACCAAAAGCTTTTCTTTTATTTATTTCATTCATTTTATTTTTTATCTATTTAATCTTCTAAAACGCAAAATTAACTCAACAATTCCATATTCAAATTTAACAAGCTGTCCATCATCAGTTCTAATTACTATTTCTATATCCTGCAACCTATCATAAGCTAATTTCTTATACAATGGATGGGAATAAGTGTGCTTAATATGTTCACCAAATACTCCACTAGCCCTAACAGTTCTAAGTAATTTTGTTTGAATGTTACCTACATACTCATAATCAACAATATTAGAATAAATGTATATATTTGAAGTGTCTGTTGGAAAAACTGGAACTCCATTTCCTACATAATCTTTTCCATATTGTGGTTGAAAAAGCTCATTATATGGTCCCTTCCTATTAAGAGATATTACATCATTAAAACCTTTTATTAAAATTTCTTCATCCCTTATTGGATTTCCTTCAGAATCTAATTTATTTTCAGTAGAAGGTGGCTTTTTCAATGAAGGTGGTCCTCTAAACTCAATAAAATTTGTAAATGTTTTCTCACCATTAACAGTAACTCTTGAAGTATACTTTTTAATTCCTTCACAATTATTTAAGCGTAAAACCGTAGCAATATATTCGGACAAAATAACTACATCTCCTGTACCTACATATGAAGTGCAAATTAAATTTTGATTATCAATATAAAGTTTAGTATATCTTTTATAATTTTTATAAGTAGGTTGAGCTTCATTTACTTCCATTTTTAATTTAGCAAATTTTTCATTCATTTCACTTATCATATCCTTAATTTCATAATTTCCAAACTTTAAAGCAAACACCTTATTTACTTTTTTTTATAGAATTAGGAACAACTTCATCTAATGAATTAATTTGTCCTACTGTTTGGTCTTTTAAATCAAAAATATCTCGCACAATTACATAAGTTCTAGATTGCTCTGGATGCTCTGGTACATTATACCACGATTTCAAAAAATCAATCTCCAATAAGGCTACTTCCCAGTAACCTTTACATTCACGTGTAGCTGGTATTTGAGTATAAAAATGACTTGTCTTATTTTCTCTTACTGAATGTGGTACATTTGAAACTAATGTATAATTAAATGATTCTAGTTCTTCGTTCTGCAACATTTTAAATATTTATTAAAACAAATCTATAAAAATCTAATATCAATCCTAATCACATCACAATTTAATCACTTTGCCTCATCAGTCCTTTTGAACTTTCACATTTCGCATTAATTTTGAAGAAGAATATGTTCTTATGTGTTTAGGATAATCTCTCATATGCATAAGAAAATCTTCTAAACACCTTTTCCTCGAAGCTGTTTCTATTTGGGGTAATGCATTTCGCCAAGGAGTTCTACAGCAGGGACAATAAACCTGCAAATCAAAACTAGAAGAAATAAAATTTTCATAACATCTTGAAATATGAATAGGTCTTTTACAACACTTTAAAAAAACTGTATTATCTGAACCTTTATAATTAAAAATAATTCGTGAATGGCATTGAGCACAAGGTAATGTAAAAAAAGAAAAAAGTAACCTACGACACCGCCTAGTATCTCTTAACTTTTTAGCTAACAACCTCATTGAACAATTAGGACTACTATTATTATTAATTTCCCGTAAATGTCCTAAATCAATCACATCATCTACTGACATATACAAATACGATGCTACTGAATCCAAAACTACCTTTGTGAAACAATCTTTTAAACCAAAAAAATAAATTGACTTTCTTAAAACTTCAATTATTTTTTTATCATTTTCCCACATGGATAAATAAATAAAATCTAAAACAATATCACAATGAAAATACGATGAAAAAAATAAAAGACTCGCGCAAGAAAAATATTTCAACTTTAAAAAACATGCATCATCTGTAAGTTCTTCACTTAATATTTCTATTATTTGTAAACACTCATCTTCAGATAAAAATTCTTGGCTAGGAATTTCAATTAACAAAGGTAAATTTATCTTACCAAAATAAAATGACACTAAAGCACAAAAATACAAGCTCCTTTTCATCAAGCGAGCAAAACTTTTTGAACAAGCAGTATCCATTTCAAATACTTACTTTTATCAACTTGAAATTCCTAAATAAATATATAATAAATTTAATCAGGATGATACTTTTTTAATATTACTAAAGAAGACCTCAAAGGAACTGGTGTAAATATATGATTCTTAGGATCATAATTAGAATGCTTAACCAAAATATGTAAACGCAATAAACTTAAAGATATAAACTCTTTCTTACAATATGAACATTCTAATTTTTTTTTTGGGGTCCTCGCTTATCTTTTGTAGCCTTAACTAAAGCTTGAGCACAATGAACAGGACAACACAAGCAATTCTCAATATTTCCTGGCAGTAAGTTATTTTGAAGAACTAAGGCGTGTTTTTTCAACCTTTCAGTTATTTCTACAAACTTATCTATATTACATTCTATCTTATTAGAATTATCAGAATACAAATCAGAATATGGTGAAAAATCCTGTAAATGTTTTCCTGTTTCTGAAACATTTACCATAACATCTTTTTTCTGAGATTTCTTATGAAATTTCATATCATTATTAGATTGCTGTAATTTGTTTAGTTCGCCCATAAAATCACCTCTTTTTTCAAGCTCTAATTCTGATTCCAATTTCTTAGCTTTATCATCATAATCATCATTTTCACTTTCTGATAGTGACAAATCTCGAGCCAAAGATGAATCACTATCATTAACCTTTTCTTTAGTTACAGCTTTCTCAAAATTTTCAAGTCTTGCTTTTTTCTTAGTATGAAAACCTAAAGATTTCTTACAAGTACTTTTTTGACCATGTATTTGTTTTTTACAATCTGAATCTGAATCTGAAGTAGAAGATAAAAACTCAACACTTTTATATTCATGCCTACGCTTTTTGCTTTTCACTTTATGTTTTGGAAACTCAATTAATGAATTATATTTTGACATATGATAATCTAAAGCTACTTCTATAAAAGCATTTTCTATTTTGTTCCATTGAATAACAAAAGGTGAACCTATACGAAACAATTCTGTACAACATGTAAAATTAAATGATCGAGAATCACTTCGATAAACAGTTATATTTATTTTAAGAATATCAACAAGGCACTGAATAATTGAACTTTGTGAAGAACGCAAGTCCAGCTTAATAGTTTCATCTTCACTAGATAAAATTCTAAAGGCTAAATTTCTCGTTATATCTTGATTTCTTAAAGCAGACAAAAGTCCAACCTTTAATTCTTCTTTAAGAATATTTATTTTTTTCCTTTCATTCTCACATTCTGTTAAAAGTAGAAAACAAAAACTAAAAAAATGTGAATTATCTGCCTGAACTTTATTCCAAAATAATTTATTTTCTTCATTTTGTCTTAAAAGAAATTCTATAATTAACAAAAGTAACCTATCTAACACTCCGGCGGCCATAAATGTAAATTATTTAAATAACACAATCTCAAACTATCACAAACTCTTTTAAAATCTAAAACATTATCAGTTAAACAACTTCCTTTATAAGAATATAAAAACGTAAAAATACATTTACTATTACCTTTAATTTTGATACGTAAACTTGAAAAATATGAACTATTATTTACATAAGGCAACCATATAGATTCACTAGAATTAGATTCTTTAATTTCAAATTCATATTCTTTTTCAAAACATTCTGCAATTTTTATACAAAAAACCTTAAAATCCGGTGTTGTTTTAAATACAAGTTGAAAGGTAATTTGAATGTTCTTTGGAGTTATATTTACACTAACTATTTCCTGTTCACAAAAGTCCCTAATAAACTCATAAACTTCTAAAGCTATTATCTTAATATTTGGTAATAAACTTGAAAAATTCCTTCTTAAATAAATTGAACAAAATCCATTACGTGTAATCTTCAAAGTATACAATTTATTTTTAAAAGTTAATGATCCTCTATATAAAAAACTATTCTTTATACTTTTATAAATATACGAAATATCAAAATAAATATTTGGAGTAAAATTTAAACCAAAAATAACCAAATTTACACTATAATCTACTTGCATTAATATACCAAATTTACACTATAATCTACTTGCATTAATATATACTAACGATACTTGTAACCCAATCTAAAGGAGGCGTGTTTCATTACAATAAGATAAATCTGAGCTATATTTATTAAAAATTCTGAATAACCCATTAAAAAATCAGAAGACATTGTTAAATAAAAATCTGGTTTAGCTTTGCAATACTCGCAAATTTTAGCACTTAAATTATGAATTTCATGTCTTGTAATAATTTGATTTAAATTAAAAAATATTTTATATGCTTTCTTGTATCGAAAATTAACCAATATTAACTGACAATCTAAACATGAACAAACTAATTTACAAAATTTCTTATTAGTTCTATCGTACCTATATCTATAAAAATAAAACACACGTCTCATACCTACCAATGTATATAAGTTTAAAAATCAAAAATTTCTGATACTTGTTCTATTTTAACACGAAAACCAACATGATGCCGAATCAACAAAACAAACGTTGTTGTATTTGCAACTTCATCAAATTGCCTAGATTCACCTTCCTCAAAATTAGTAATATCATTTTTTAAATTAGCAGGAATCTCTAACTGATCTAAATCTTCTGGTGTTAATTTAGGAAATTTATTCAAAATAAATGTCAAAACTAATCTTTTTAAACTTAATTTAAAAAGAAATCTATTCAATTCCTGTGCTAATTCTGTGATTTGTTCTATTTTAGAAAAATCTATTAATGTATCATTAGGACATGCAGCAATAAGCTTATCTATATATTCACCTTCTTTTAATACTTTATTTATAACTAAGCAAAAGTAACAAGAACAATAAGGCTCATAAACACTTTTCTCAAAATGTATAACAATCATTTGTAAACTAACCTTAAGCCTCAAAAACAATCTTTAATCCTCTGTACACCTACCTCCTAAGCAAACGTAAACACCAAATATAACAATCATAAGCTTATTTAAGCACAAAGCTTCATGCATATTCAAATAAACTTACCTTAAACTCCTTATATATCTTAAAAATAAACATTAACACAAATATATAAATTTAACCCATATCATAACTTAACCACAATATACTACTTGAACATATCTATGACACATTTTGCCAAAGCTGTTTCTCTAATCTATGACACATTTTGCCAAAGCTGTTTCTCTAAAGTACCAGAATTGAGAATTATCACAGTGCAATTGATGCACAATGCTCCATCACCACAACACTGTAGACCAAACACAGGCGAGAAGGTGCTTAATGAGAAATCTATAAATTTAAGCATAAAAAAGACCCCATCCCTAGTATGTCTCAAATCTAGTCAAAACATTAATCAAATAACGCCCAGCGTAAAAGCTAATCAGCGTAAAAGTTAAGTCTATTCTGTCTACAGTTAATGCTTAGCCACCAGAGGGAACCTTCCAGCACATGTCTATAGTTAATGCCTAGCCACCAGAGGGAACCTCTCAACACAAATTATTTAGTACCAAGTGAACCTCAGACAAGTTTATCTACTCCAAGCCAAGCCTACATAAAAATACTTGATAAGTATGGACTAAGTTACAGCCCGTAATCAATGGAAACTATTTCTTACATTAATGCCCTTAAACTTATTGATAAATCTAAATCTAGAACACGCCGACCAACACTCACTTCATCTCTAAAGTAAATCAAATGCGCAGAACCATCATGTCGACCAAACTAGTATTCCTGCTTCTCTTCCTAACCATTTTGACGAAAACTCTAGGTTGTTCTGTCAAAAACGACTGCTCCTTAACCGACAACTTGGACACGCTTATCTGCTACTGTTTACCGACAACTTTCACACACAGAACGCTAAGAACTACGCAAATCTTTCTAATTTCCCCCGCCGCATCACAGCAACAATTCATCGAATACGACATAGATGTCTTCCCATTCCTTGCAGTTATCAAAACAAGTGGAATTACATTTCAATGCGAAGCAGGAAAATGCATGTAAGTATAGGCTTAACTCACTTAATATTAACAGTATAAAATTAATCAAATATAATACCTTTCTAAGTTTCTTAAGTTTTAGCTTAACAAGTTTCTTAAAATTCTGAACATTATATAAATACCTTTCATACCCAAAGTTTTTCTAATCTTTGCTTTCTAAATTTCTTAAATTCTAAACATTAATTTTTTATTCAGATTAAAAGCAACAGAAAAACCAACTTCTATGAAACCAGCATCTTCATTTCCAAATACCATGTAAGTTATTAGTCTTAAGTGCACTCTAAACCTAAAAATAAAACAGCATGCTTCCTCCTAACATTCCTATATGGCAAACTAAGTTAAACCTCCTTTTAATATTAAACATCATAGTTACGTAAAAGTCACTCATGCTAACTGCAAAAGCAGTGACGCCATCTAACTTCTACCTTAAACAATATTCACTTTACACCGTCCTAACCATATTAACCTAACTAATCGTAATTTTTTTATTTAGCTCAGCAATTGAACCAACTGATGCCTTAAAGACAACTATTGCCCTATTTGATTTAACTACAACTGACGCATTGAAGACTCAAACTAATGATTTAAGTACAACCACTACATCTATGAAACCAGCATCTTCATTTCCAAATACCATGTAAGTTATTAGTCTTAAATGCACTCTAAACCTAAAAATAAAACTGCATGCTTCCTCCTAACATTCCTATATGACAAACGTAAGTTAAACCTCCTTTTAATATTAAACATCATAGTCTACGTAAAAGTCACATGCTAACTGCAAAAGCAGTGGCGCCATCTAACTTCTACCTTAAACAATATTCACTTTGCACCGTCCTAACCATATTAACCAAACTAATCGTAATTTTTTATTTAGCTCAGCAATTGAAACAACTGATGCCTTGAAGACAACTATTGCCCTATTTGATTTAACTGAAACAAAAACAACTCATGATTTAACTGACGCATTGAAGACTCAAACTAATGATTTAAGTACAACCACTACATCTATGAAACCAGCATCTTCATTTCCAAATACCATGTAAGTTATTAGTCTTAAGTGCACTCTAAACCTAAAAATATAACAGCATGCTTCCTCCTAACATTCCTATATGGTAAACTAAGTTAAACCTCCTTTTAATATCAAACAAAGCAACAAACATCATAGTTACGTAAAAGTCACTCATGCTAACTGCAAAAGTGTTTTAATAGCTTTATAATCCCTATTCAGCCTATCACCATTTAAAACTACTAATATCTTTAACAACAAATCTAGCATTATATCCATCCTAACTTCTAACAAAAATATTAATCTATATGTAATTTATTATTTGTAAAATACTTTATACTTTCAGCTCACCCAAAACTTCAAGTCTGTCACAAGCCTCTACACCTATTACTTCAAGCCAGCCACGTACTTCAAGTTGGTCCATGTAAATATATAATTTATTTGTTTTAATAGCTTTATCTAAACTAATATCTTTAACAACAAATCTAGCAACATATGTTTTAATAGCTTTATCTAAACTAATATTTATAATCCCTATTCAGCCTATCACAATTTAAAACTACTAATATCTTTAACAACAAATCTAGCATCATATCCATCCTAACTTCTAACAAAAGTTTTATAAAAATATTAATCTATATGTAATTTATTATTTGCAAAATACTTTATACTTTCAGCTCACCCAAAACTTCAAGTCTATCGCAAGCCTCCACACCTATTACTTCAAATCGGCCACAAACTTCTACTACCTCCACACCTATCAGTACTTCACGTCTACCGCAAACCTCTACTACCTCCACGCCTATCAGTACTTCAAGTCTACCGCAAACCTCTACTACCTCCACACCTATCAGTACTTTAAGTCTGCCGCAAACCTCTCTCAGTACTTCAAGCCAACCACATCCTACAAGTCTAGCGCAAACCTCTACATTTAGCAGTTCAAGCCAACCACAAGTCACTATACCTATAAATACAACATTTTCAAATGAACCAAAAACACCTAACGCATCTTTCGCATCTACACCTAAACCTATTGACAAATCAACTCCAAAAAATATCGTACCAGTAGCTGATATTATAGCAGGAATCTTATCTTTCTTAGTTCTTTTTGGTATTATATTAACATCTTTTATTCTTTATAAACTTTTCAGAAAAACTTGTCAAAACAAATTTGAACAATATAGAATTCGATCTATTCAGCGAACCACACTTCATATGAGATCTCGATTTAATATTAATGTTAATGTTAATGAAGCACAAGCACCTTCTGAATACACTAGCAGTTTCAATTCTCTAAACTCTGAAAGCTTTGAATCTATTAGCATAGTACAAGAAGAAATTGAAATGACTACTTTTAAAACTTTTTCTTCTCCCTCACCTTCTCCTCCCTCACCTTCTCCTCCCTCACCTTCTCCTACTCCCTCACCTCCTATTAACTTGTAAAATAAAACCTTTAGCACTTTAACAATATCCACTAGAACCAAACCCCTTACAACCACGATCAGTTTTGCTTAACTCTTGTACTTCATAAACACAGGCATTTGAATAACGCTCTAAAATAATTTGAGCAATCCTATCACCAGCCTTAATAAAAAAATCTAAATTTCCAAAGTTATACAAAATAATACTAACATTTCCTCTATAATCTTCATCAATAACTCCTGCTCCAACTTCAATAGAATAATATTTAGAAAGACTAGATCTAGATGCTATTCTTCCATAACATTTTTCAGGAAACTCAAACTGTAAATCTGTTTTAATTTCAAGTTTTTTTCCTGCTGGTAAAATATAATCATAAGCACTATACAAATCTAATCCTGCTGAAAATAATGAACTTCTCTTTGGAAGATTAGCCTTTTCGGAAAGCCTAACAACATAAACCTTATCATGCGACATCTTAATTATGCTCCTTTAACACCACAGACTTATTCAAACTATTCTGAAAAATACATACACAAACTCGAATAGGTTTCAAATTATTATCCCTTTCTATACTTTGCACCTGAAAATACTTAGACCTGGCAAACAAATCATAATAAACTAAATATTGGGAGTTAACTGAAACATTTTTAAAATTTGAACTTTCAGAAACATTTTTAAAATTTGAACTTTCAGAATATATTATATCAAAATACACGTATTGTTTCATATTTCTAAATACACTTACCTGTTCGGTACCACACTAAATACAATACAATATTTCTCACAAATAAATAAATAAGTACACTTACCTGTTTATAATGTGCCTGTGATGAATGACACCGAGCTTGATCTTGAAGCTTCTAAGTCGCAAAACTATAAAGCTGAATTTCAACAAAAGCAAAAGCAACAACCAACAATCACCTAACTAAATACAAACCAAAAATAATTCCAACTAGTACTAAAATTATCTTAAGTAAAACAGACCAAAAATAATTTCAACTAGCGCTTAGCGCTAGCTAAAATCAAAACGTCAATCTCCAAACCAAGAAATAGCTAAAATCAAAACGTCAATCTCCAAACCAAGAAAGCAATTTCCAACCACCTCTAAAAACGTCAATCTCCAAACCAAGAAAGCAATTTCCAACCACCTCTAGAAATATCAATCTCCACAACCACCTCTGAAAATATCAATCTCCACAAACTCGTGAAAATATCAATCTCCACAAACTCGTGCACTTACGCCCAACAAAGCACGCACTTGCGCCCAACGCGGGGCCCAACGGCGCTCTTTACCACACTACAATTAACCACACACATCCAAACCAACACCAAAGAAATGCGCGCAAAAGATCAACACAAAGCTTTTATACCCTCTTTATTAGTCTCAGCCAATCACAAGACAATAACATTATGTTATGATTGTGAAAGTATTTAAGGTGCTTATAGGTTTTCATTTTTAATAATAAACCAAAATAGTATACGTTTATATTATAAAACGCACGCATTAACTTAAACTATCTTTTCTCACTACATTTATATAAACAAAACGAAAATATATAAAATTGAATATTTAATAATTTGCTAATTTATAAAGTCGTTTCAAACTTTTATCCCTTCAGTACCTCCTCGTACAAAGCAAAATACCCACATGGAAACAAGACACAACATCCAGAACCTTCCATGTAAGGTACTGAAAGGGAATACATAAACTTTCTCTCACTCTTAATTTGATATAATCATTTAAACTTTAAACATTGAAGCATATTTTATTATAAAACAAACTTTCATTTTAAAATATTTCAAAAATGTCTTAGCAAACTCTTAAAAATCAATAAACATACATACATATATATCTCAAAACCCCTCCTCGTACCTCTACAAGAAGGTATGTTACCACACAAGAAGAAATAATTAACTATCATATTTAGACTTACCATTAGACCTCAACAGCTTATCAGCTACCCAAATTTATATATATCCAAGCTACAATTTTAGTATGTTCACAGCTTATCAGCTACCCAAATTTATATATCCAAGCTACAATTTTAGTATATTCACATCACTTTGTTTAGTTCAATGTATTTACAATATTCAGCTAACCAATTTATATAAAAGCTACAATTTTAATGTGTTCACAACACTTTATTGTTTGAGCAAAATGTATTTACATTTATTCAAGTTTGCTGTTTATTTACCTTTAAAAATAAACCTTAATGTATTACATGTACTAACCATTCTTAATATGTTCATACAATTCTTAGCCAAATGCTTTCAATTATTAATGCATTATAAAGTGGTTGTTTTCACTAAAGTCAAATATAATAACTGCTATAGCCCAAATTAAACCTTGTCAATTATTACACTTGCGCTTTAATATGCTACAAAACTGTATATATATCTTAACGCTTTCTTATCTTCTCTGCAAATAAACCGTTATAATCAAGCAAGTCGATTATGTTTATTCTTCCAAGCTATACGTTCGCCCCAACTGCGTCACCAATATTATATAAATTACTCTAACCAATACACATACTGACACAAAAAAAGAATACCTGGATCTGTGCCCAAACCATAAATATCAATTTCCTAGACTAACATACTGATTTCATAAGACTTGTGAAAGAACACTATTACTAGATTTACAGCTTGATTTCATAAGACTTGTGAAAGAACACTATTACTAGATTTACAGCTATGTCACACTAGTCAAAAAAGTAAAATAGGCAGAAAACACTGAAAAATAAATAGGCATTAATCAAAAGTAACTTAAAAAAATTATTTCATATTCATAAACGCACAAAGCTACATTAACACTAGAATCACCTAGGTCAATGTACGTCTCAACCCTCGCGTCACTCCGCACAAAACTTCATTAACACTAGCCTGGTCGCCGGCCCACTCGCAGGAGGGCGAGTATTAGGCCAGGCACGGAGGTCTGGATTCCTCGCGGACAGCGCGCGGCGTTATCTACCGGAGCGCCCCGCGTCGCTGTAAATCGAGTAAGCAGGTACAAAGTGTGTCCGCGCGGCGTTCTCTACCAGAGCGTCCCGCGTCGCTCTAAATTAAGCGTACATGGACAGAATGTCCAAATTAGTGTGCTGTTGCATACGCACACACCGTTACAACGCGAAAAGGGTCTGCTCTGGAGTACACGCACCCGGTTGCAACGTTTACTCCATACCGGGGCTTTAACCAGAGTACATTAACACTAGAATCACCTAAAACCACGTCATGACCGCTAAGCTAATCTCAAAAACTATATGTTCATTCTCCAAAAGTTGAAAAATTTCAAGATTAGCTCAACGACCACTCTGCAACACAACACTCTTACAACAGACTTGCAAAGAGGCAGCATTCTGCATGTAGATACGCACATCCGGTTTTCATACCACTATATCATACCAAATTAAATAATTGTAAAATGCAAAATTCTTAACCTGTGTTTATTTCATAATTAGGTGTCAAGCAATAGCCTCGTAAAGTATCTAAGAAATAGGAGTGTTATAAATATCAAGACTGAGAATGTAAACAAACTTTCAAAAGTTACGACAATCCAATATGGTGGCCGTGTACCATGTCTGCAAACACTATAAATCAACAAGGTTCAATTCGTTCCCACTAGAGAGAGACACAATATACAATAACTTCCCACCAAAAGGGAAACCAAATGTAACAAATAAGTTAATGCCTAATATGTCTAGTAATAAATTCAATCACATCTAATCTCCTCATTTGCCTCAAAACTTTAAATAATTTATCTAAATTTAAATAACCATATTGTGATTGAAAAACCTTTAAAACTTCATAAGCACGATGAACTTTTGGTTCATATAAACCATAAAAAATATTATCTATTTCAGTTAAAGAAATAGACAAATAAATTCCTAAATTTCTCCAATCCATCACTAAACGCTCAGCCAACTGTAAAAATAAAACTTGAATAATATTATCAGATATATTTTTATCATTTTTGGGTATAAAACTTAAAACAATTTCAATCAAATCATAACGATACAAACTTGACAAAGCTGTAATTAACTCGTTCAAATAATCATTTTTATCCACTCGATCCCACCATAAATTTAACATTTGTAATATATTAGACTGTAACACAGTACTTTTATCTTTACCTCGAATTCTATGTAAATCTTTGCTCTCTAATTCTAAATATATTGCCAAACTTTCCCAATCACAATAAAGCAAATCTGCAATAGACTGCAATACTTCATCAGCAATAACCAATTTTTCAGCTGACATTTTCTTAAGCTTATTATCAATAATAACATAAACATTCAACATTAATCACAAGAATATTTCTATTTCCAGTTCTTCAACATTAATCACAAAAATATTTCTATTTCCAGTTCTAAAATTTGCAATTGCATGACGTGAACTACCCCCCTAAAAATTATCGATGACGTGAACTCCCTCACTAAAAATGGTCGATGACGTGAACTCCCTCAAAACCTATACTACTTACATCACGTATTTATATATTTAGGGCCTATATGATATGACTACGTCATGTAGATAACGTTTATATGCGCAATTCCATAATCGTTTATTACCAAAGTACCAAACTGGGCACTCATTCAATGTACAATAGCCTTCAACGCTGTTTTCCTAATAACAGGATAATATTCAGATTTCCTGTCTCTCGTAATCTTCCTCATTATCTTTACAAAAAAATCATAATGTGTTTTATATGCTTAAACCATGGATCATTAAGGAGGATAAAGTCTCGCCACCAAGTCTAAAAACAGAAATGGGATGGGATGGTACACCAAATAAGAGCGTTTAATAGCAAACAAAAACAAAAGCAAACGATGCATTATCTGGGACTGGAGCAAAATATGGTGGAATTGCCCATAATTGTATTATTATGTATTCATTGCTGTACAGGAGTTCATGTTTCTCATGTTCATCCAAGGTCCAACTCCGGGATTCCAGCCAAACGTTGCGGCCCCACATTGTACAGTTATCAAGACACAATGCTATAAACCGTGCACTCCTCACAGCCAAACACCATCAAGATTCATAAAGGGCGCCATTCGATCCCACGTGACCCTATAGATGTCCAAGTCAGATAAGTTAGCCGCCAGACGTCCTCCCAAAGGACCTGTTGTCGGCGACTGCTCCAATACGGCCAGATAAGGGCTGGGGTAATTAGCTTTGACGACCTGTTGGCACAGGGCTCACTGACCAGCGGTCAAGATCAAAAGGCTCACAAGCCGCTGACCAGCCGAGAAGCAAGACCCCAGTTTGAGGCCGGCATCCAGAGACTGCTGCCTTCAGGGACCGATGGTAATCAATGTAACAGAAAGGAGTATGAAGCCGTGTGGGGGTCCCGGCAGATTGTGAGCCGCGATAGGCTGAGAATAGAGAGATGAGGGGACAGATGGGGAGAGTTGGCAGGGTAGCAGTTGGGGAAGAGGTATATGTTACATCTGGTCAATACTCAGCCGTCATGGGAGTTAACACCAATCAAGCAATTTCGGAAGTTTCTTTCTGTCTAGTGAAGAGAGCGATAGAGGGCAATAGAGGCGCGTTGCCAATGATTGAATAAAACTGGTACTATTATATTCATCGACTACCTGTGTATAACTAAGATTATCATAAGATTATTACCTAAATCTCTCTACAAAATGTAGACGAGAATCCATCGATCAAGTGTTTAATGTATGATAGGCACTAGTTGTCAGATCTGTTTAAACATGTATTTATGATAAACGAATGTCTTTAAGATGTCTTTTTTAATGAGAAAACGGATTTCAAATGTCTCCATGATCTGACGTCAACGCCGGCTTCAACGTCTAATGTTTCAAATATTGACAGTCAATAATTATCTCATAGCAACAACCTCATATTCCACTCAGGAGGTTCCTATGCAATGTAAGGATGGCATAACGATTGATAATTATTGACTATATTGGAGAAAGGGCATATTAATCACGGAAAATAAGAATAACGCTTCAAAATGAATTGTAGTTATCTTAATTTTCTTAAAGTCATGTACTGATTAAGTATGATTACCGGAAAGATACTAAGGGTTACCCATTTCTATTAAAATCCGGCAGAGATATTAATTACGCCATAGAGATTAAAAACTACTTGTGTAACCCAAAGATCAGGCAAGTTTATTAGAATAATGAAAATAAAGTGAATTGCAGTAACCTTTATCAGGACCTGCTTATAGCGTTGTGGTATTAATATCACATTGGGACAATTAACTTTTGATTCACATGCAGGCGTGGTTCGATTACATGCTACTCATGCACACGGCGTTCTTGCAGTGGTTCAGATACTTTTCATACAGTGTCAGTGTCCTTCTAGTCTGTATTTCATTATACACCATAGACCCTACAACCCTGCTCATTCAACCTTTAAACAATCAAGGAAACTAATTTGAGCAATGGATGCACGTGTAGTCTGTACAAAAAGAATTAAGTAGCGATCATCAAAATCTGGTTATGTGACCTGGTCCACACAACGACTATGGGAAATGACCCTATGGTAGAAATTGTTTTTAACAGTCTGATTTAGCATTTTGGCCATTAACCATGCGTGCATGGTCATGGTAATTAAGTTCAAACACTGGTTTCCATAATTTCAAATCAAACCTACAATCTGAGATTTCCTGTATATGATAGTTGTCAGTCCTTCCAAGAGTATTGACTGTGAACCTTTCGTGTACAACACCCATCAACAGCGAACCCTCTGCATAAGTAGTAGGCAGGTCGCCCATGCGCCTGTATGAATGACAAGCAAGGCACACTGGCTATTTGACCATGGCTACCAACATTGCATTTGGCATGCGAGTGCTTGTTGGCATAGTGAGATTGTCAATCCCTACATTGCCCTGCTGTCGGAATCTTGCCTGTACAGCATGCATGTTGACATTTAGCAGTCTAGACATGAAAAATGCTTTTCCTTTTTTCTGGGCACTTTCATGCCCAGCTCCCATGCATAGTTTTGTTAAACTTCTTTGAAATCAATCTAGTACTTCTTTTTTCTGGTCTGACGAATGCAGGGAAGCAATTTTCTTCTCCCCCATCAATATGCAAGGTTCACCTTTCTGGGCTAATTCTTATGGTGATCATCCACACAATATGAAATGAAACCATCAGATCTATTCAGTTTATCAAAACAGATGCGTGTGTTTTGAGATTTCATATATTATCGATCATATTACGGCTCAACAGTTCATGGAATACATTAGACACCGACTTCTGTCATTTGTGTGGCATCTCCGTGTGATTACACTCCTTTGTAAGAGAAATTGGAATGGATTCATAAGGTATGAACACTCAATATCATCCCTACTCTGTTGTGGAGATCACCTCAGTAGTCAACGTGTTGGTGGAATTTCATATTGTTTGTGTTAGGATAGTCGGTTGACCAGCTTTCTTGGACAATTGTTTATGGAACAATTTAAAAATAATAAAAAAAAAAGATGGAAAAAAAGGAAAAGGAAAAAGGGGGGTTCTAATTTCTAATAAATATTTTTTTGTAACGAACATACACAAACCTTGTCTGAAAAGTATTCTTATAGTTCTTGTATAAACTTTGACCAGCACTACCACCCAATCCTAATTCCTCAATCTTGTGGCTGGTTGGCTAGAGGATGACAGCTCTGTTGTGCCAGTTTGCCATCAGCTAGGTCCCCAACTATATAGACATCTCACTTTTGCTGCACAGCAACACTTTGCCCTTATTTTCTATGTATACTTCGCCCAGCCTCCATTTGTCTTTTTAATTGCAGTTTTTTGTCGCGGTAGCAACAGTAAACACTTTAATCCATATCCACAGCAAGCTGTCAAGCCAAGTAACACACAGATAATAAGTAATCTGTCAAAGTTGTCATGGGCCTAAAGTCACCCGGCCCGCCCTCTGATGGATCGTCCCATCTTTCGCCAGAATTTGATCTCCGATTAATTTAAGGATCTTAACTTCAGATAGATAAGGCGAATGTATCCTTGACGGAGTGATATGGACCGGTACATTTCATCATACATTTATCTCGTAAGACTGAGAATCTGATTATAAGGTGGCATATTTCTAACGTATGATTACAAATTAATAAAGATAGCGTAAACTGTGTTTCTTATTACAGTATATTTATTTAACTTTGTGTAAAGGAAGCCCAGACATCTTGACATAAGAATTATGAATATCGTAAGAAAATCGTCTTATAACATGAAAGAGTAATAGCTAACTTTTCATATAATAAAATGTATTTATTATAACATATTCCCAATATATGGTGTTGCTATATCCATAGGTGGTGATGTTGTCTCCCAAAAAACTTGATTTTTTCATAAAACAATTAATATTTACCATGAACATCAGTCTCTTTTTATCATTTCCGATTTTGTTACAGACACCAAGAGCATCGAAACCAATCCTGTTGTCTCTTGTTGTCTCTCATTTCACTATGATAGAATGATCTTCCAAACCTGTTAAAAAAAACTATGAAAATGCTTGATCAGCAAAATGCTGAGTGAAGGGCCGTTCACACCTTACGATTCATCCTGTTACGATAGAGGTTACGACAGCATCGGAATAGGATCTTAACTGAAATTCAATTCCGATTCTGTTACGATACTTCCGACAGCTTTTCTAACAGTATGAATTCGTATATATAGTTCACATTATAATTTTGGTATAATGTTACGATTCTATCTTTATTTTTTGCCGATGCTGTCCTGAGCCATATCGTAACGGCACAATACGTAAGGTGTGAACCAGGCTTGAGATAGGACCGAGCTCATCCCCATCTCTCGTAACTATCTACATGAGCTATAGGCCCAAATAACCCAGTGATGGATGAGAGTTAGAATGGTCTCAGCAAGGGGATGACCTATACCCAGAGGAAAAGAAGAGATAACTGGTTTTCGGTTACACTCTGATCCCATGCCTATCTTTTCCATAAAAATAGACATGTCGTGTGATGTGTAACAATACGTAACAATACATACATTGCTAGGTATAACTAGCTATATAAAAAAAACTATATGATATATTATATTACTTTATTTAATACTTTATATAGGGAGCGTGTGCATTGAATGAAGCCCCGGCTCCACTGCCCAACTCAACTCAACACGATTGTCGTAGGTCCAAGAGGCGCCAAAACCTACGACTGTCTGGCCTTAGCAGAAAACTCTACCATGCCACAAGGTGGCACGGCCACCCGATTCTCAGTAACAATAGGTCCATTAAAATCTATACAACTCTAACCCCCCCCCCCCCCCCGCAAGACCCAACGATCGAGTCTTACATCTTTAACAGCTCAACATGTAAGACCCGACGGTCCAGTTGTGGGTACAGCTACAACTCCCCCTGCTCCACTGTAGGACTGAGCCCAACTGAACTCAACTCGACCGTCGAGTTGAGTTCAGTTGGGCAGTGGAGCCGGGGTTTGCATTGTATCACCAAGCAATAAGCCCATCCCAGACAACACCAACATAAAAGTTTCCCATGAAATATTTTCAACATTTCCTCCATATTTATTCCATGGAGACAGTTGCACAATAGAAAATCAACCAAAGCAATTTGGTTGACATATTGCCGTTAAATCTTTTAAAATGCAGCTTTATATTTGGCCCTTTTCCCATAGGAACCAATGTTAAAGGCTGTCAACCCAACCTATAATGTCTGATGCTATTTTGCCCTGAAATACAGCATTTGATTGGCTGGTAAACCTGCAAATCTGACAAATGGTAAGATTCAAGAAATCATTAAGTTTTATCAGGACTAGAGGAAAAAAAAAAAAAAAGATTTTTACTTATTTCAGTAATTCCAACTCTAAGAGACGAGGATGGCTTATTTGTTAATTTTGTCTAACCCTTGTCCAACCCTGGGATATAACCGATGTGGGACGGGCTTAACACCATATAAAACAATATGATAACTATGATTCCATGGACATTATGAAATTTGGTGTTCACAGATCAATGTCTTTAGCATCTATTGGAATTCTTATTGTGTGTTTCTTAGGAAAAGGACATTTGCACTGAGGTCAGTTACCTCAGGCACAAATGGTGAATGACTATTACTAATAGTTAACAGCTTTTCAGCAGAGGGCAATACTCTTTTCATTTACAGTTAGTCTGCTTGTGCACTGGGTAGTTAAAATGATTTGCTTTAGTGTATTTATTGTTAGTAGAAACGAAGGGACAATCAGAGGTAAAACTTAGAAGCACATAATTATAACAATCAATAAGTGTATCAATATCAGTAAGTAATGGCGGTAAAGAATGGAACAATCTATGCAGTGGATGATCCAGGGGGGGGGGGGGGGGCAAAGGGGGCAATTGCCCCCCCCCCCCTCCCCCTCCCTAGACTAAGTGGATTAAAGAAAATCTACGTTTGTTGATTCATACAAATCTGACATTCTTTATTTCCACTTATATTCATAGCGGGGCTGGTTTGCCCCCCCCCCCCCCTAGATTGCCCCCCCCCCCCCTCCCCTAGATGACCGACTCTGGATCCGCCCCTGCGGTATGATTAAAGGTATAGGGTGGCAGCTAAGGAAGATGAAACCATCACAACTCCTGCTCAGTGAGCATGTTGTGCGTGGTGGTAGCATCTGCCTATAGTATGCTTATCTGTGAGTTAAGGTACAAATCAATAGAAGGAACGGTATATGTTAGTAACAGTTAAGACAGGATGGTCAGAGAGTAACACTAAAACTAAACCTATGCAGAAGGTAGCAGGAGCTGGTGGGATTGTACGTTGGTGCTAGTGGCATTCCTTGGTGACTGTACTTTGGGTACTAAGTTAGGATTTACCTGTTTTTGTATTATACTTCCAATGTACGATACAATAACACACAGGTAGTCCAAATAACGTCATATTCCAAAATCTAAAATCGCCCCCGTCAGTTATCATCAATTTCCCCTCGAGTCTTTCAATAGCGTAATCTATATTTGTTATAATAGTGCACTAGCACAATACAAAGCGCATTTCCCCTATCTATCATTATATTATACATTTGTAATTCCTATAAGTATACATGAACGTAGACCGTATATTAAACCCTTTCACTGCCACAGGCATCATATGGGGCCCTATAGTAAAATCCCATAGGAACACCATTGAAAGAATACAAATTAAGCTTTCAGAATCTGAAAGAATTTTTCAGATATTCCAATTAGAACCAGAGATACAGGTATTTGAACATCGGACTATCAAGTCACCCAAAAATATTAGAATTGCGATTCGAGAAACCATAAACCTATATATTTGAATTTGCCATACTAATTAAAGAATCATGAAAAATGGATAAATTTATGTAAATTACATGATTTCCAATTTGCTCTAACTTTTCTTTCATTTATGATAATCACAAACTATCTTTTGCAAAAAAAGATAATGTTTTCATGTTATTTTTATAAAGAGTGTGATATTAACACACATTCTATGTTAAGTGTTGCATTGGGTGTCTTCAACATTGAAAGGCTTATAACTTTTTTCACTTACTCATTTTCCCTTGGCAATTCAAATTTCTAAGATCCTTATGTTGAAACCAATTCTTTGATATATAGGAATGTTAATCAGGTATGTCTTAAAATTGAACTTTTAATTTGTTAAAGTGTCATGTACCTTCAAAACCCTCAAAACTCCATGTCCACAGAGAATTATTTTTTCCCTTTAATACTGTAGATGTCAAAATAATTAATTTACAGCCCAATTTCATATTGTGCTGTGTTCTTACTATAACTCCTTACAGTTTTATGATTTTTAATGTATCCTAATCTAAGAATGTATATTTTTTCTACTTTAATGGAAAATGTCCACTCTATTTAGTATCTACGAGAGATTTTTAAAGAAACTAGGCATTTTGGTTCAGAAAATAATGCTAGGCCTGTATTTTCTGTACTAAAATGTCTGGGGCACTTAGCCCCATTAGAAAAAACACTGAAAGATAATGTTTTGATTAAAATAAAAATTGTCTGACTGCTATAATATGCAGTTTTTGCCCATATATTTAAGGGGGGTATCTACGAGAGATGAGGTTTAGCAATGAAAGAGATTATTCAGAAGAGAAAAACAAAGAAATTATGATAGATCTACTATTCAAACCTAAATATCCTGAATTTTAGTTATCTACACTCATTATCAAAGGCTCCAGGAGGACAGGAATAGCAAAATAGTATCTACGAGATATGTATCTACGAGAGATTTTGAAATGATATATCTACCACTGATAGCAAATTATTATAAAATTGATCAATTCAAGCTAGACACAGTTACCGGTGAAATTTTTCATGTTTAAAAATTTTAAACCAGATATCAATTAATTGATTTTTGAATCAGTGGTGGTGATTTTGCCAAAATAGTATCTACGAGAGATTTTACCTTTACGGTATCTATTATATACTCCACATTAGATGGCCAAGTGAAAAAATAGTTTTCAGGAACACTGACACTCCTATATTACTATGACTCTAACTCCATAAATAATTATCATATTTTGATAATTTTGGTATCGTTTGAAAGCTAAGATACTACTCTTCAATGTGAAATTCACGAAAAGGGGGTATCACATTGTTATAGTGGGTCACATATCAGTTCTAAGTTGTTCAATAAAGGAACATAAAAGAAAGCTTTTATCCCATTTGGTCAAATATATCATATATATCTTTGAAGTGTCATATCTCTATTTTGAAGAAGTTTAACGAGCCAATTTTTTTCAAGAGGACAGAATAACACCTGTCTTTTGAAAAAATATTACAATTTAACTTGTAATTCCGATTTTGTTTTCTCACTTTTTTTCTACCCATATGCAACACTTAACGTAGAATGTAACGTTAGTTATTTTATTGGTTACCATGGTAACCTGTAAAGTACAATAGTATGAACAATTACTCCTCGTGAGAAATTTGCCTTATTGGCACAGTGCCAACATTTTGAACGTTTTTATCAAAATTATTGAAAAAAGCTTTTCATCTGAAGAATCTAATATAAATTTGAGTTGTGGGGAATTTATGCACTAATTTGTGTATTTTGGGCAAAATTTCAGTAAATATCAGTTATATTGTGATATATCTGGCAGTGAGATTCCCACACAGAGTGACACTTGTAAGACAACATACACAGACAACATACGGACAATATAAACAGGAGGGATGTAATAGTGTTCAGGGAACTATAGGTCATAGGACAATATAAACAGGAGGGATGTAATAGTGTTCAGGGAACTATAGGTCATAGGACAATATAAACAGGAGGGATGTAATAGTGTTCAGGGAACTATAGGTCATAGCTATTCCTTGATGCCATAAACCGGTGTCATTCAACGTAGCATTTCATTAATAACAACATCAAAACAGACTGCAGTCTCAGGCCTGCCAACATTTGACCACCCCTCCCTGGTACAGAGCTCTAAAAAATACGGTACTGTGGCCAGAAAAACGGTACACATTTCTACTGAAAAAAAAATTAGATAGGGGCACAGTTTTCCATTAATTTGGAGACATTGTATTCGCTACATTTATATCTAGAATGAAACTGAAGTGAAATACATTTACAAACATTTTCTGTCTTATTTACAGATTAGGCAGGTTTATACTTAGTTGTGCAAATAATCCATTCGATTACAGTTGTATATCTTGTATCCTAGACAGGGTCATATTATTTAGTTAAACTGTTGGGCTGATGAACACAGGCCCGTAGACGGGGGGGGGGGGGCACCCCCATAAAGATTTTTCCGAAAAGTTCCCCTCTCCTTAAAAATGCAATGTAGGTCCTAAAATTCCTTTAAAAAAAATATCTAAGAAAATGTTGAAACTTTTGACATTAGTGAACCTCGCCACTTAAGGAAAGTTGCCACCCCCTCAAAGCAAAATCTTTGTGCGGGCCTGTAAACATGCAGAAATCACTTAAAACCATACATTTAAGGTGGCGATAAAGCATCCCAGTATAATATTTTCCATGAAAAAACGGTACATTTCTGTACCTTTAAGGTACACCAGGGACAAGGGTCAAAAAACGGTACAGTACCGTCAAATACGGTACACTTGGCAGGCCTGCAGTCTCAGTCCCAAGGTATCGATGTCTCTAGAATGAGACTGGGGCTCGTAAGGTTTATGACCCGTTCTCTGGAATAAAGACCAGACTCGTGGATCAATAATTGACACAAACGAGATATGTGTTCAGATGTGATCTACCACATGTACCAGTGCTTCGGTCAGCTTAGTTCTACCACCTGGTAGAAGCAATGTTGTTTTAACAAAAGACTTAAAATTGCAAATTATTATGAATTTGTGCAATTTATGTGAGATACATACTATCAGGTGTACTTTTATTCCTTATCATGTTTTACGGTGACATGAATAAAATTACTTTGTGAAGGAAATCAACATAATTGTTTATGAATAAGATACATCGTTGCTGTAATGCAATTAGATTCATGATTGTACACATCCCGGGAACTCGTATACATAAACGCACAGACACACACATTTTTGCCCATATACGCCTATACGCACAGATTGGTTTTATATGTTGGCAATTATATAGATTGCATTACACCTGATTGTTATGAAAATGTCACATTTCAGTTTAAAATGGGTTATTGAATTGGAGACGTTTGTATACGTAATCCAGGTACTTGAATGTTTCACACGTTGATTAAAAGGGATAAATTCAATATCACTTTACATGGGCCAGTTTTTATATTTTAGTACTGTTCTTAGTGGTATTTGTTTCTGTGCAATTAATCCGCATATAACGTTAATCACGCTTACCTATGTATACGCAACACGGCAAACCTTAGCGACTAGCAGCTGGGATTAAGGTTGGATTGCAAAGATGTCTCGTGCTGATATACTTGATGGGAGAGAATCGCAAATTCCTTCCCCCTACTGGGACATACAAGTAATCCCCCGGGACCCCGTCCGAGAGCCCGGCCCCCTTTTGGCGTCAACTTTACATTACAAACCTCTTCTTTTAACTGGAGTAACGGTTGAGCTGGATCTCTAACAGTAATCCCGTTTGTAAAGTACCTTTAGAATAAAGCACTGGTCCACTAGCCTATCCGCCTTACAGATTAAGTTGAAACAATTAATTCGTAGCGTACTTTTTATTATATACCCCAATGGAAGTTAATCTTCTCCTAGGCGCATGGAGTGTTTTTAGATGGCACCACCTGTTGTGTGTCATTAAATTGCATAGGGAGGCGGGTCCATGTTGGAGTATTGAGTATATGGTTAATCACAATATTATACATCTTACAATAACCGTTAAGTATGTGTTTGTAATGCCATTCACAGAATAAATGTACTAAAAGAGCAAGTAATCCCAGCAGTTATCACATGCCTGTCAGGAAAAACAATAGAAGTTTGAAGACTTTCCAATTGGCAATGTATACCGAGTGTGTATAACAGAGAGGGGCCGCTCAGTCCTCTGTTAATTAGAGGGCACCTGGCTCAGGGATATACTTCAAAGGGCACTGGACGTCTACCTGCCCTAACCGGCACGCTAAAACAAACAGACGCCGGCGTTTCTCACCAAACATATACCCCCAACTTCCTGTGCGGGGCACTCCACGCCTCAGTCCTATACCCCCACCACCCCCGCACCCACCCTTCATTACCTGTACACTTACAAGGGCTCGTCATTAAGTCTCTGTGCTAAGGAATGCCCAAACTAAAGAGCAGGGTACAAAGGCAGGCCGGAGGAATGCTTAGCATGCATCTGTTATGTTGAAATGAACTCAGGCCTGGTGTGGACATTGGGTCTGCTTAGCCTGGTCTTGATTTGGTTTATTCCAAAGGCTGCAAACTTTGGCAAAGGCATGTGATAAATATGTTACAACATGAAGGTTATTCAACTTCCACTCAGTGAATTTTCTTTATCGTTTTCTTTTTGTTAAAGAGATCTCATTGAAATATCAACCAAAGCAGAAATGCATGCACGGTGACACAGAACACACTTGCTGACATGCTGACAGGAAAACAAATAATTTTAAATTTCAATCGAAGGTAATGGGTTCTGAACGGACCACAAATATTGAAACAAAAAGTATGTTTCTAAAAAAAAAAAAAAAAAAGGCCTGTCATTTTACCAGTCATCATAGTACAGCAGGATAAAAAGATAGTAATAATTACAAAGCGTAGGTTTCCATTTGCTATGGCAATTTGAGTTTTCTTTATCCATCAATGAACATAAGAACTGCCATGCACACAAATAGTCATCCCTGATGTTTTGGTGGTCAAATCAAGCTGCAACTCTGTGCCCTGTGCCGGCTGGCTAATTATGTTTAACTCTTCACGCCCATTTGATATGACATTCTTGTGGCTGAGCTCGCCGATTTTTTCGTGGGGATGGGCGCTGGGTGGAAGAAGTCTGTCCATACCGCACCCAGTCCACTTACCAGGCCAAATGAGGGGCTGGGTTCGGGGACCTAATGACAGGGCATGGGTTCACCTCAGAGGGGGAGACACTGACCAAAGTCACGGCAGGGGGAAGGGGGAGGAGAACCAAGGATGCAAGGGACAAAGTGAATTTTGGGAAAAGAGCACCATATGTTCGTCAGGAGAAACAATAAATCAGATTAAATCTACAGGGAAGGGCCAGATTTTTCGAGCAACTACGGAAACTTGAGACGATGGGTTCAGATGATTTGTAGTTTGTGCATACTCCCCCGTCGCTTCGGATTCCACATGTAATACTCGCTCCGACTATAGCCTTTTTTCGTCACGCACTTTTACTGTAGTACTACACGACCGCATCACGCAAGTGGCCCTCTGCGAAAAAGTAGTTCTTATAGAAGCTGTTATGTCAGGCTGGTTACAATAACCAGCGAAAAGTAGTTCCGGCACTCCCCCCCAGAATGCTATAGTCGGAGCGATGATTACAAGGGAATCTGAAGCGAGAAAGGAGTTTGGTAGTTTGTGTTACCGATTTTCGAGTGCACAGGTATCAACACGAGATAGGCCTATACCGCGTTTCAATATTATCAGACGATTTGACATTTTGTTTCGAGACCTTTAGCTCTGTACCACATATGGCAACACTGTACAACTACAGTTATTGATTGTTTAACGTTTCTCAAATTAAACACATATTAGAACTTACTAATGAACATTTCTATCATTCTACGCGTAACTATAAATATTTTAGGAATATGTCTAGACATCGACATTTCAATGTAATTACTAAAAACGAAGAGGAGGTGGGAAGCCGCAAAATGGAGTGGGTAGGTGGGGAGACCGCCATTATGCATGTACGTGGTCATGGTGTGACAGCCCACTCGCGAGTCCTCTAATCAACTACAAAATGACACAGGCAAAGTGCGTGCGTCACGGACACTTATTTGGTGTTTTTTCCCACTGTTCTTCTTCCTTTTTTTTATCATAAAAGTCCAGTACTACTTTGCAGAGAGGAGGGTCAACGGTCGGGTGAGTCGACCCTTACTGACCCCAAACTCATCATGTCCGATCCCCATATCATGCCAGACCGTATCATATTATAGTACGGTCTGGCAAAACGATTCCTAGACGTTTAGGAGTAGGGATTGAAATCATACCCGCAATCTGTATCAAATCATATTGCTCAAGTGATTATCCACAAACCACATAAAATATATGAACTTGTATGATTATGTCAATTGTTCATTGAAATAGGCTTAATGCTCTCTAGACCTATTTGATTCTATTAAGTGCCTATAGCTCTACGTACTTTTTCTTTTTTTGATATGTTCATCTGCTGATTGCCTTAAAAGCAATAATACTATTGTACCTTTTTTGATATCACAGTTTCTACCTTATATATATATATATATATATATATATATATATATATATATATATATATATATATAGCCAAAGGGGTTCAATTGCAAATTATTGTTAACTGAGAAGACATGATGTGCTCGCTTGGCACCCCTTGGCCGGACGCCTCCAAGCCGTCCTCCGACAACCGCCGCTCGGTGAACAACGATTTGAGGAAGTCCCTACATCCCCTACATTAACATAGCCAAATTATTTACCTCCTCCAGTGCGGAGATTTACTTCATATAAAGGAATGAGTTTCAGATGACTTCTTTTCTTTAATAAACAATTCGGGAATAGGGCATGTTTTAGGGACAATGCACAGCTGACGGAGCGAAAAATCGCCCTGAAATGACCTTTGTTTTCCATTTCACCTCCATTCTATCCTACGGACTTTCAATAAAGAAGGAAGTTCTTTTTGTTAAGTGAAAATCATAACTCTGAATTTTAAAAAGGCAATACCTGTTGACATGGCTTTAAACCGTCAGTGATTGCCACAGTGAGATGGAAAATGTCGTCTGTTGGAACTGCTGTCAGAACATTTCGCTTGTTCCCATCGGACTACTCCCATAAGACTACTTCGCTGGTCACTAAGGACACTACAGACAGATGCGTCAACCGCTCTATGTACTCCCAATAGGTCTACAGAGATTTTATCAGAGGCAAAGCATGCACGTTCAAAGAGCATTTTTCGTGACTGTCTTCTAAACTACGAACACAGAGACACAAAAGTTAATCCCCCAGTGACATAAGCCCGCAAACCTTCACATTCACATTTCCTTTTTTGTATGAACTTTACAACAGTATTTACGTCATTCACCTTCCAGATTTTCCCCGAGATGTCGCGCACAGGAGGCTTTCATTTCACGTCAGATTCCTTTGTAGATTGCTGATTGAAATCATTCCTCATACCAAAGGTTCACAATTTACGATAATTTCAAAGTACGTTATTGCAATCAGTTCATTGCATTGATCAATAGTTACTGGTTGGATGTGTTATCATATTTATTTACAACTACAATTTATGTATAGGAAGGGCGGAGAGTATACTATAAGCAATCACACTATAAAGCAAAAGCACGACTTCCGGCATGATAGTTAGATGCTAATTCATTTCTATGGGTTCTTGTATCGTGAAAAGAAATTTGTATCTGATACCATAGTCATAGCTATAATTATGGGCAAGCAATTACTGGCTTTTCAAAACATTACAATGATTCGGTCGATATCAGAAAAAAATCTTAAGATTGCTGGCCAAACCCCAATACACTGGTGGATCCAGGGTTTTGAAAGGGGGGGGGCGTTATTGGGAAATGTTTTCCTTAATTATTCTTTGCTCGAATATACAATAAAAAATCGCAAAAATTTCAAAAAAAGGGGAAAGTAGGCCTATGCGTTTATAGGAGGCACTGAGCGCTAGCCATCTCAATTTAAAGCAAAAGCACATGGTCATGCTAGCGAGCTGTATAGCTATGGGTCCTTGTATCGCGATAACGTCCACCCAGACCAGGGTACGTCACTCCCGATGCTGATACCATGGTTGTAACTATATAGAAAGGCAATTACTTCCTTTTAAAAACTAGGCCTATATACGTTAATTCAGTTGATATCCTAAAATAATCATAAGATTGCTGGCCGAACCCCATTATGAAATTTTAGAAATTTGTAATAATCTGCTAAGTATGCACAAATATATATGTTTTAAAACAAATATACAGGAATTAAGTTTTGGTTTGATATATTGATTTATTGGTTCATATGTATACAATTCATGCAAAATGGATACCAATAATGGTATTAATGATGATGGTGATTATGTTTAATCATGATAATATAAGTATAACAATGTACAAAATGATTGTGACATGAGCGTGAGTTTGTTTGTGATAAGATACAATAATGTTGAGTGACCACTTTTTACAATTAACATTCTCTACCTGTACATCACCAATGTATATAAGGCTAGTGACCATAGTGGTTCACCTTGTTATTACACAGTCCACTGGGATTTAGCATTCGCAAACCTTGCAAGCAAATTGAAACGAGACTACTTGCGTGCATTCATAATTATGCTTTGGTTATATCACTTTCATTGTTCGAAGAAACATAATTAATTTTACATAAGAAGTGTGTGAGGTATAGCACATTTATTCTGCGTGCAAAATTATCAGAGTTGAATTATTTCTCTAAAGATTCTGTCAGGGTTTAATGATTTTGATTGGAAATGTACACTACAATAATCAGCAGCGAATAAGGAAAAGGAGGTGTATAAAGCTGAAGATATTTGTCTTTGATGTCTTAAAGCACGTTCATATCCACTTCACGCAGACAGAAGAAATCTAGGCCTTATTTCAACCTTTCAGAAACTCAATTAAACTTTCAGCCCCATACGAAACAGACAAAAGCTCCAGTCAGAAAAATGGTAAGAACAAAGGCCTACACTGAAGAGGAAGACTTTCCGTTTCTATTCCTTCATTTATAACCAAGGCTTCCAACTGCTTTCTCCTTTGATAAATAATACTGTCTCCCAACGCTTCATGACACCTACTCCAGACTGGATGAGGTTTGTCAATAATTAATTCTGATTTTTAACAATTTTAGACATCTTTCGTCTCCTCCCCAGCCGCCAGTGGTAGTTCCTGGCTCCACCAGCCAGCAGGGAGTCCCAGTTCTATAAATAGCACCAATACTTCGAGAGATCCCCTCTGACGTCACACACGGCCCTCTTCAAGTGTCCAGTGTCACTGTGGAGTTCGTTTTTTTTGGTTGCCGCGCAAATAATTACATGTATACAGTTGCAATAACACAAAACCACAACGTTAAATAATAGTTCACGGTCCGGCTTAACTGTCAGTGCTGGGGTCTCTGGCTTAGAGTCTCCTAAAGGTAATTCAACTGAAACCAATGAGTTCCTTTGGCGAGTTTGTATGTATTTTATATCAGCCAAATTAACCAATAAATGGAAAGGTCATTGGGTTCAAACTACGACGTCTTTGGAGTAAGGCTCGGCGCCGTTGTTGAGGTTCAGCACGCTATTGTCGCGGGATGCGCTATGCTGTAACGGCACGTCATTTGGTCGGAAACTCGAACTGTTCGAGGAGTGCGATCGCGCCCCATGGACCCCGCCACTGCCCAGCCCTAGGCCTGCCAACTGGTGATTGGCTGCCCGGCCCCCACCGTACAGGTCGTTCGTCGGCCGGTAGCCCCCTCCTCCACCTCCTCCAGGCCCTATTGGGTTATTGTACGTCCTTCCAGGGGGCGGCGGGTGCTGGAGACGCACCGGCGTGGCGTGGTAAAGGCCGTCCGGGGGCGACCTGGGCGACCTGGGGTCACTGCTACAGGAGGAGGAGGTAGGAGAGGCTAAGGACCCGCTGCCGGCCGGGTGGAGGCAGGGCGGCGGGGGCGGCACGGGCAGGCCGGTGGTAGAGTGGCGCCCCGGGCTGCGCGGGTCGCGGTGATAGCTGCTCCGCGGGTTGAAGGTGGTCAGCTGACTGCCGTCCCTGAAGTAACCCCCTCCTTGGTGTGGACCTGGCTCGGGCATGGCCCCCTTGTCACGTGAGGGACTGACCAGCGGGGGGATGCCCCTACCCGTGGTGGGCGGCGCCCCCTCCTGGCGGTTCCTGGCCGCCGCAGCTGCTGCCCTTTCAGCTCGTCTTCCCCCTGGAGAAACACACAAAGAACACACGATCAGCATTTTTTTTATACCTCCATTAAAAAGAGAACCTTCTTGTCATGTATTAACAGTAATTCACAGTTATTGAGCAAATCAGGATGTGATTACCATCTCCAATTCCCCTACTGCCCTCCCGGCCCTTCTGGGGGCCATATAGTCTTACAGGACACGAGAGCCAGAAACGTGCGGGATATCTTTCCCCTGGCAGGACTTCTGAAAAAAACCTCTCCTCTCCTCGGCTACTCTGGCAGACCCGCTGGGAAAATTGGCCTGGCTTGAAAAGACCCCTCTGCGTCCCCTCCCTTTGTACTATCATTTGCAGAGGTCAGCGGCCGCCGGAGGTCGCTCAGGTTTCACGTCATGCTGACTAGACCAGTCTACACAGGCCATCTACCACTTCCTTCATTTGGCTAAACCTCTCCAAATTACTCGGAAAATGTATCTCTATTTATGAGACAGCGCCCACAGAGGTACGGAGACGGGGTCCCGGCGGCGGCAATATGGGGCTGACTATATATACGGCCGCTGCCGGGCCGAAGGGACATATATTTTATGAGGACATCTATGCCCCCGCTAAAAACGCCATGCAGCTATGATAATTTCTCATAAGTAGTACAGTTATACCATCTTTGTGATTATTGGAAGGGGGCTTTATTGTTGAGCAGAAGACACCATCCTTTTACATCAACTGTCGAGACTCCAGACAGGCCAACGGATCCACCGTCTTTTTGACAGATAATGTACTTTACATATTCGAGGGATACCTGATACTAATGTTTATGACTTGAGATGGATGCATGGAAGTCTAGTCTGGGACATAATTATACTGTAAACATAGGTCAAACAAGGACGGTAGTGTTTTTCTTATTAATCTAGGTAATAGACAAGGGTGTCGTATTACTGCTTACTGACATACACTATTTGGTTTTTAGACCGAACCTTTATTCCTATATTCTTTATATTGATAAAGTTATTCACAATGCGGTTGTTATTATTAAAAGCAGTTATTTACAGGTATACCAATTCAAGTCATATCTTTGTTGGGAACAGAATTAAGCAGAACGAGTTTTAAAGATGAATTCGAGTCGGTAATAGAAAATAGGGAAAGGATAATATTACTGTATACATGAACATGTTTTGAATAGGATATGAATACCTGTGTGTATGGAATCATGGACATTACTGGTTCAGCAACAATGTACCCCCCCCCCCCCCCCCCCCACCTTCCAACATAAACCGAACCTATAGGTGTCAGCCTTCCAGATTTTGTTGTCCCCCAGAAATATATTGGAATAGGCCTAGTATCTGATTCGGAAGCAAACAAATTGACCCTTCATTTTAATAGTTAATCTAGTCCATGTGGAATTTGATTCAGGCATTTAGGCCTATAATATAAGCCTATAATATAAGCCTAAAGGGGCGGTCAGCCTACGCACCTTGTGAATCCCGTGACTGGTTGTGGTGGTCACGAGACTGGTTGTGGTCGCGGTCGCCCTCCTCGCTCGGTCCTCGGCCACTGTCGGTGTTCGAGCCCTCGCCTGATGACGTACTGTCAGCATCCCCTTCCTTCTTCAGAAGGTGAAGCAACTGGTGCACCTGACAAGTAGAGAAGAGCGGAAGATTAAGCAACTTGTGCATTAAAGATTGACAGAAAAAGCGAAGTTGCAATTGAGAAAACAAGAGAAAAGTAGAGTAGGGTTATTTCCATTTTTTAAACAAATGTTCTCTCATTGACAATTGGATATCTTAATTGCTTTGCTGTCATTCAAAGCTAGGAAACCAGTTAGTAGATATAGTCAGGAACTTAAACTATTAGTGTACATGTATTTGGTCAGAGGGGAAAAGATTGCCAGGAAGAGACAATGGGTTATTATGTATCACCCTTTAGAAAAATCAATCTTTGTCCCTTGCATAATACATTGAAGTAACCCATGAGTATGGAAAACTATCTATCTTCAATAGGAATTGACCTAATTATATTCCGATTCCATGACAACAAGATGAATAGATAGGGTTGTAAAGTGTGGTGTTGTATATTTGAAGAAACACAACTAATCTTCTCCCCTCATTCACTATCTCGTTCAGGGTAGCACCCTGGTTAAATAATAGATACACCCGACAAGCTATCCTTTACCCTAAGGTGCTATACTCCGTTGTCCTTGATAAGTTGGAAGGTGGTATTGTCTTACATAATGCAGAAGGTCCGAGGCCACTAGATTAACCTTATTTGGTTCGAGACTTAGAAAGAATGCTGGTACCATCCACTCTAGGCCTATACCTAGACCTTTTCATTAATCTGGCGCCAAACCAGCGGATATAGACCTATCTGAACCAGGGTTTTGAGACAGTGATTCCAATGGAACCAGGCCAGAGGCGTGTATAGGAGGGTCAACTGCGCAAGCTCACGAGAAAGTTGTATGAGCAAGAGGGCATTTTGGTCAAATCCGCGTTGGAAACCAATGAAAATTTAGATAAAAAAGAGTTGCTCATCAAAATGCTGTCAAGGTGAGCTGCTCGTCAAAAGGGTGAGTAACTCGAGACGTGAGGGAGCAGGGGGCGATCCAGGAGGAATCGGACCGGTGTCAAATCCGTCCGTCGCCCTGCCAGCTGCCCAAATTGGCCGCCTATTATTTCCTAATAAGGTCAGACGGAAGCACGTGACGTGGCGTAATGAGGTCATGAGGATGCGCAGAAGAGAGCAGCTCGGGTGGCGCTAACCTTGTTAGAGTCGGCACGGGGCGCGGCTAAGACGTACGTACGTCCTGTCAGGTGAAGCTACAGCGTCTCTGATCCTCGATCTCTCTACCCCCACACCCACCATCCAGCCTCCTCTGCAGGGCCAGGCAAGGATTAGCTCCAGGGCCGGCGCTTTGATGTCCACCTGGGGGTCAGCACAGCGCCTCCAGAGTGACCGCTCCGACCGGCTGTAATATCTCTATTCCCATCTCTGTGCTATTTGCCAACTGGAGACCTCAGGAAGATCCGGCAACATCAACCGTACGACTGCCTATAGCTCTGTATACCCATTGGGTCTTACTAGATAGGATTTTATCAAGGGATATAGTCGGTATAAGATCATATAAGATGCGTACCTTTAAGCACGATCTCTGTGATCAGTAATCCTGTGTACGTGACCAAGCCAATAACCCTGCATCTGATGCAATTTGCTTAGCAGTTGCTGGCAAGACCCTATTGACTGGTAGAGTTTGTCTTTCTTTATAGGTGAACATAATATCTAAGTTTGATACTACATCTCGAGATGAGATATCTATGTACCTATATCAAGTATGCCAATGAACTTGAGTAGGCCTAAAATCCTATCACGTTTGCAACATAGGCCCTATGTGATTTAGGCCTATATTGAAAAATCTATGTGGTTTATATTTGAAAGATCTAGCTCAATATAATGAGTAGTTAAACTTTTGACCTCCCTCTATATCAAGATAGAGTGAAACAATGCCTATGTAAGCTTACATTGATCTTCAAGTATGTAAGTAATAAAGTGATACATCATATATAATTTTAATTTGCCAAATAAACTATCCATTCTGCTCTTCCTCAAACCATAGTGCTGGCTGCAGTAGTCAAAGTTCTTATTATATCATTTAAATAGTAACGATGAGGGATAAGTCAACGTATTTCAACCTTGAAGGTATAAACGAGTCCGTCGATTGACTAACACCGACAATATGGGCAATAATGGGATCAGGGATATGAGAAAAAAAAGGTAGGGGAACCTGGGGGTAGTGGGTGACTGGGTTCCGGGCACTGGGACCCCAGGGGACTGGGGCGGGTTTTCCCTGGGGACGGCCACACTGGGGCTGGCATTGATAAGGCAGGCCGCAGACAGACAGGGATTGACAGATGGAAGCATTGTCATGTCCCCTGTCATCTGACAGTATCTCAGCCCTGGATGGGGGTGGTGGGCAGGTAGGTGGGGGAGTGAGAGGGGGGTGGCGGGGGTCGTAGTGCGGATGGGGGCCATTTATCAACAGAGCCTGGTAGAGAGAGGGCCGAGGCGAACTAGGTTGGCAGACATGCCTACATCGTTGAAGTATGATGTGCTTCTGCAAATAGGATTTTTTTTCAACATCGACAACCATTGCTTTTGAAGCATGCATGTGCCCTTGGAATCTAGAAAGCGTGTTCAGTCTTCCTGGGACGGAGGATATTTTCTAACGCTATGTTTGCATGTTATTGCTTGGAATGAATTTACTGCAATGTCCTTTAGGCCTATAGATATCTATTTACAGATACATTGATGTGAGCTCTCCAGTAGATAGGCCACAAGTGCAGTGTGGTTTAATATCTAGATGATAAATGCATAAAATGTACACCATTAGGATAGAGAAGGGAGACACAATTAAAATTAAACAGTGTTTTATTAATGTTTGGAGATATTCCGATGAAAGATAATTATATACTTCCCCATAGTGGGCGTTGTGATATAAGAACATGTATCATAATTCGGACATGGTAGTTTGACAGTGGTTAATAGTCAGAGTTCCATTGTCGGCCCTAGCCATAATGGCATATAAGTTATAAGGGCGTTGGTGGGTGGGATTTTCGTGTCCATGTAGGTGAAACAATGGCGTGCTGTGAATTGGCGGGAAGCCGTGCACCCTGGGGGATTTGAAATATATCCTGGCGCCCCCTGCCATGTTATGTCATTTGTTCCTAGATGGAGTAGTAGTTGTCCACTGTGTGTATGTATGCATTGTGTCCCATAGTGTCCCAAATGATGCAGAATTGGGCATCAGCCCAATTCTTGCCAGCATTAGGATAGAGAAGGGAGACACAATTAAAATTAAACAGTGTTTTATTAATGTTTGGAGATATTCCGATGAAAGATAATTATATACTTCCCCATAGTGGGCGTTGTGATATAAGAACATGTATCATAATTCGGACATGGTAGTTTGACAGTGGTTAATAGTCAGAGTTCCATTGTCGGCCAACCCGAAGGACTTACGCTGCCTTAAGGGCACGATGGACCGTGTTGACCTGGTGTGCTGCCGGGTTTATGTAATCCTTGACAGCCATGGATCTCCAGGTTCCATGGGCCATCACATGATGGATGTCAGCCCCAGCGTCATTATATACGTACTGCGCCGCCCCCCTACGTAAGCTGTGTAGGGAAAAGGCCTTGTTATCCAAGCCCAGCGAGCGGATGATTGCCGCCCACTGCTTAGTAAGGTGGCGGACTGTCAAGGGGTTCCCGTCTGGGAATGTGAGTAGGGGGGCCGCAGGAGAGTTATCCCTCTGTGTGTCCTTGTATTGTTTGTAGGTGTTGACGGGGCAGATGATGGGATCGTCCGTATATGGAAGTAGGAGGGCTGTGGCGTCGGCGGCTTTCTGGATTGTCTTAGTCCACTTCACGCTGACAACCAAGCCCTTGTCACTAATGCGAACATCCGCATTTGTCAAGTGTCTGGTGGGATCAAAAGAGGCCCTGGTGTATGGGGCGACCGAACTCTGTCGGAGAAAGCCCATAAACATGAGCAGTATTGCGAGCCTTATAAGTAGCGTGTTGTCTAGGCGGTCTGCTGCCGCCAGAATATCCCGCAGGAGCGCCGGTGTCACCGGACGCTTAGGTTTCGGTGTGTGTCGCATATTAATTGATATGGCTCTCAAGGCCAGCTGGACCTTGTAGTGACACAGTGGGGCGTCAGAGATCCCCGCCATGCGATAAAAGGTTCTGATGTGGCTAATGATGTTGTTGATAGTCCCCGGGGTGTTGTAACTGTCGGCAAGGTATTCTATAAACCAACAAACGTGGCAATAGTTAATCCTCGTGTACTTGATGTTTAGGCTAGTGCAGAAGGCCACCAGTAGTCTTATGGCTGCTTCCCTAGCCTTATTAGTGCCCGGGCGGTGAGCCTGGCGCTGTCGAGCGCTCGCCTTTGCAGACAGACGGGATGTCCGGGGATCTGTAATCAATTAAACAACGAGTAGTTAAAAGCCTCAGCATCAACATGAACCTGTTTAAGACTCATCTCGTGAATGATTCGTTGTGCGCGGTCCTTACATTCCCTGTCAATGGGGGCCCTACTCAACGCATCGGGGAGGGCCATCCCCTCCCCCGGAACATGTGTGAACAAGAATGCCGTGTCAGTGGCCGCTGCGTGATACCAGAAGCCCCTTGCACAAGCCGCCAAGACAGGGTCCCTGGCCCGCCCCGAGGTAAGGGCGTCCACGGCGGCCCTGTTATCACAGTGCACCTCTATGTCGCCTCCCCTTTGGTTCTCACTCACAAAGGTACGAGCTGCCGCCATGCAGTTGATGGCTTCCAGCTGCGTTATGTGATGGGCGCGCGCGACATGGTCGGGTGTGGAGTAGATGTAGTAGCGGGTCCCATCCGTGGCTCCCGCTCCCCTCATGCAGGCGTCGGCCCATATCCTCATGGTGACTCTGTGCGTAGGGATGACTGCTCTGCCGTTGAAGTTCGCCAGGTGTTTACTGAACCAGGCTAAGTCCGCTCTCATGCTGACTGTAACTGGGATCCTTTCGTCGTCGGCCGCTCTCAAGGCCGCCAGCAGGCGACTAATGAATATGCGGGCGGCGCGCACGACCTTGGCCAGGTGGTTTGCTTGGCCTGCCAGTCTCTGGAGGCCCTTTCTGCCGATTGACTTCTGGCGAGCGGCTGAGGCCATACTCCCCTTGATCTCACCGAGCTTCCGTTGCGGTATGGAGAGCTGGTTTCGTGGGAGATCAATGGTAATGCCCAGCCATGTGACCAGTCGCGCTGGGGGTTGTAGCTTAGCAGGGGCATCCTGGAGACCAAGTTCTGCTATGAGACTGCGGAGCTGTGCGTACTGTCTCTCCGCGATGGCCTTCGTAGGAGAGATCAGTAGTATGTCGTCTAGGTACATATGCGCGCCTATGCCTCGGGCGGCCAGCGCGCGCACCAGGAACTGTGCCACCGTTTGCATTACATATGACGACATGCGACAGCCGAAAGGAATTCGGCAGTCGAAGTAGTACGCCCCGCCTGTCCTAATGCCCAGCAGGGGCCAGTCTGTTGGTGTCACAGGGAATTGCCTGTAGGCCCGGGAGAGGTCAACCACGGCCATGTGCACCTCCCCCGGGCAGGTTCCCGCCAGTGTCTCAGTCGCCGTTTGGATCGTGGGGAGGTTGTGTATAGCCTCCTTCCCGTCGTACGTATGAGGCTTGATGTGTGCGTTGACCCCCCCATCGGGGAAAGACAGATCCACTATGATCCGCCTGTCCGTAGTGTCAGGCTTCTCGCGTGACATGAGGGGGCTAACGGTGAACCAGGGGGCGAAGGGCGGGTCAAGGAATGGGCCCGCCAGCGCCCCCAGGCCCGTCTCCTTGGTGACGTACTCTTCTATTTGTCTCTGGAACCTGGTGGCCGATGCATGGTTATCAATGTGCAGCGGGGAGCTGATCGGCGGTCCCTCATACTGTATGGGGAATCCGTAACGGATACCCCTCATTACCATATCGTCATCCGGATGTCCAGTCCTCTCTGCCTCCCAGGCCGCAAGGCGCAGGTCAGTAGGGAGGGTGAGCTTAGCTCCGTTATGGTTGTATGAGTTGTGGGCCTTCACCGTGTTGTAGATATAAGCCAACTCGCGTCTCACCTGCGAGGATGGGCTGGGCCAGCGTGTGAAGTCCCTATAGACTTGATGGGCGTCCGTGGTCCCCGTATGCCCTTGTGTAGTCGCGGTTTTGTCGCTCTCCATGCAGCCTCTGCCTATGGCATGCTCCGGGTGTCCCTGCGCGTCCTTCGGCTCGGCACCCCTCGGCGTCCCAGGGCCGTCGCAGACCCTCATGTCTGACTGCGGGGGGGTTTGCGCTCGTGGGCTGACCAGTCCGGTACCCATTGCCGCGCTCTCCGCCTCGTCGTTGCCCGCCCCAACTAAGCCTCCCCCTCTTTTGTTTCCCGTTACCTGTTGGGGGCCCGGTGCCGCGTCTCCTCGTGTCACGGCTGAGTGGGCTAGGTCGAGGGTGTTATGGGCACTACCGCTGTACAGGGGGGGGCCGTCGTCTGTCCTTTTGTTTTGATCGATTTCACGGTTGGCAGCTCGTGGCACCTCGGCTTGTTGATTGGCCGTGCCCGAGCTGTGCCCTAGTTTTTTGGGCGGTTCGTGTCGTGTTTATAGTCCTTTTTCTGCTGACCTTGGTGTTGCTTCTTCCTATACTCCTGTCGGGCCTCCTCGTGGGCCGCCCTTACTGCTGCCCTTTTCCTACATTTGGCAGCTGAGTGGGTCGATGTCTCGTCCAGATCCAGGCCATAGTAGCAGATGGCGCACGTGTGGAGCCACTTCGTTCCTTCGGAGGAGTGAGCGGCTGTCTCATCACACTTTTCTACGTTGTGCCCTGGGCACGGCGCTCTATCCACTGCTTTTCGCTGGCCCTTCAGCCAGGATATCCTCATCCTGTCCTGGGCGAACATATCGTCGTCCTGCCAGTGAGCATTGCCCTCTTCGATATGGGTGAGGCACGCCTGAGACCATTCCCGCACGGCGGGCCATGCAAGCGTAGCCGCGTCCTCGGCCACCTTTGACAAATGGTCTATTACGGCATGTATTTCTGTCACTGGGTCAAGCGCGTCGGCCACAAACCTGAGCATCCCGCACACATGTTCCGGGAATGTCAAATCCCTTCTCGATTTTCTAGCTCGCGCCTTTTCTTTTAACACAGGGGGGAGGTTGCGATAGGGTTCTAGGGTCAATCTAGAAGTTTTAAATGGCCTACCTCTCGCCGTGCCGACTGGCTTGTACTGTGATCCTATCGCGCGATCTGCGTCTTGTCGTGCGCGAGTATCCTTGCGCATACGCTTTGGTGATGGGTATCTTGAGTCGTCCCTTCTCCGTGATGATCGGCGCGATCTCGACCGGTGGCGTGATCGTCTGCTCCTGGATGTTGATCTCGTCCTCGTAGACCTTTCACGTCGTGATCTTGATGTTGATCTCGTCGTCCTCCGACGGCGCCGAGAGGTACGGCGGTCGCGGGGGGAGTAGGAGCGATGTCTAGACGAGCGGGAGGCCGTGCGCCTCCTCCCCCTCGGCCTGGATGTTGATCTCTTGCCGGACCCTGATGAGTATGTGTCGCTCCTGCGACTATGGGACCGGGTCCTGCGGCTCGTTGACTTGTACCGACTCCGCCTGGTATGTGGCGACCGGTGTCGTGATGCCCTTGATGCCCGGGACTTGGATCGGCGGTCGTGCCGGTAGGTATGGCTGCTGCCCGACCGTGCCTTACGAGGGGTGGCCGTCTGTCGGCGCTTCTCGGCCTCCTGAAGCTCCTTCACCGTATCCTGTAGGGCTTTAATCCTAGCCTCGTAATCGGCTGGTAACTCGTCTTCGTCTTTACCTGGACCTGGGTCCGGTGACTTCCTGGGTGGGGTGTTCGGTTGCTGTCCGTCGTCCTCATCACGGGGTACGCCGCCATTACCCGGGTGGGGTGGTTCGGCCATGTCGAGGGCACCCTGTATGTGCGTCGGGGTTAAACTCCTCGTCTGGCACTCGCTCGCCTTTCTGGACTTGCTACGCTTCGCTGACGAAGCTTTAGGTGTCTGGAATGCTCGCCTGAGGTCCTTGGTAGACTTCCTTACGGACCTAGCTGACATATTCCGGAGACATAGATTTTCGTGTCCATGTAGGTGAAACAATGGCGTGCTGTGAATTGGCGGGAAGCCGTGCACCCTGGGGGATTTGAAATATATCCTGGCGCCCCCTGCCATGTTATGTCATTTGTTCCTAGATGGAGTAGTAGTTGTCCACTGTGTGTATGTATGCATTGTGTCCCATAGTGTCCCAAATGATGCAGAATTGGGCATCAGCCCAATTCTTGCCAGCATTTCTCATACATATTTAGCTTGGAATTATAGTGGCTCTACCCATGTAATTTGCCTCTAATTGGAAGGTGGGAACCAGCGGTTTTAAGGATTTGTAAATCGCAGGTATGAATACTAAACATACCCCATTCTGGTAGACAGATGGCTGGGGTTGCGGGGGTTCCCTCTTGTTTGATATTAGTCTAAAGGGGATGGAGGGGAGATGGATGGATAACAATGTTTTTCGTCCCGAGGGTGGGACTGGTGGGAATATTAAACACGGGTAATATACGGCGACAGCTCAGCGAATACCAACACAGGTATTACATGCGGGTAATACCTGCAATGAATTAATATCATAGTGCTACTTTTTTATTTTGTTTCATACTCGGGCGACCGTCAGCACAGGGAGGTATACTTTGTAACATTCATGGAACCTTGATTGCAAGACATATTTTTCAGGGTTTTTTTCTAAATAAACATATAAACTCTGCTTTGCCTAATCCAAGGACGATTCCATGTCTCATATGAATGCAATTGTAATTTCTTTTACTTAACACGTCTGGCTGTTTGAATCATTCTCCAAAGTAAGCAAAAAAGCTTATTCAGCCATATCAAGCTCCCTATACAAAAACATTGGATTGGACCTAATATCGAGAACAGTCCCTGAAATGTCAACAACCGAGTAATCCCGCGTGCTTCCCGGCAATTCTCACATTTCTGTTACCACAACAATACCCATACTTTCATACTTATCGAAAAGTATATAAAGTGGAATATTTTGGGACACAGCCAACAAGGCTGCCATCAATTCTGAGCCGTATGAATTGTTAGTGTGTTAGGCCAACGGATAAAGGGTGCTCGCGACCTATCCCGACAGCAAAAAACAGCTCGGTCGACACATTAAAAGCCGGGCGGTGAGCGGCCATGATAAGTGGTATAAATGATTCACCACAGTTCACGCCCTTCAATGGGGCCCCAGATGTTGTCAGTCTTCACCGCCACAACAAAAAACAAGTGTATCGGCCGCTATAAATGGTGCTTTTTTCCATATGGGTCCTTTGAATTTTTATATCAGTTTTTGCTCATTTTAACAAAGGTCACCCTTAATGATCAGCACCTAGGTGAATGCCTTAAGCTCGGCACAACGACCATTAGTTCAATTGATAAGGGTGTGATATTGATAAATTATTAGTTTTGGTGGCTTGGAAATGCGACCCATTGTACATTTTTCTATCCTGACTCATTTGATTTGGATTAATTTGTCTTGATTCTGGCCGCCTCTATTAATGAATACAAGTGGTACTGTATAATGTATGGGAAATATTAATTTATGTATATTACCCTCTGGTCAACCACGACCTTTTTCATTATCTACGTCGGGCGGATAGGCGAATGACCAGATTAGCGTGGCAAAAGGAGCCATTAAGGAAACTTAATTGATATTAACGGAGTCCTAAGTGATTTACAGGTGCGCCCCAAGGCAGGTAGATATGGGTACGAAGAGAGGCTAATAATACTTAAAAGTCCTTAAGTGCTTCCCGGGAGAAGGCAACTGTTTGGCGCTGGAGCAAAGGTCATGTTACATTGGACACTTCATTCTATAATATGTCATTAGCACTTGTCGGTAATTAATGTAACCTGTTCGCTTGGTTTAATGCTTTTCAAAATTTATGGCAGTGTCCTGATACAGCCCAGTCTTAGGACGAGAGCCCGCAGTCATTCTGGGGGTTTCTTCTATCTTCTTCCCGGGACACTACTACATGTATAAGGAGTCAGGCTGAAATTAGCTCAGATGAGATACTTCACTCTAATCTACTTAAGGAATTCTCATCCACACACCCTTTTTTCGTAGGTAATCAAGTGGAATATCAATTCTTAATAGATGATTTCAATTATTACTTCCTATAGAATAACCATAATCATTCTTACTGACAAAATACTGTGGGATTATACATTTGTACATGTAACAATTCATAATGATTAAATAAAAAATCCCCAATGTGGCTCTAACATTGAAATATTTTGAAACCTGATGTTTCAGATTTGAGCTACAAATTAAAGAACCACTGTTTCAGAGGTTACTATATGTGTTTGCAGTCATGGTTTCATCCACCTTTGACAAATCCTGGGGGATAAGGAATCCAGTTTTGTGCAACTGGTCATTGGCATTTGTAAGGCAGAGGACAGTCCCATTCGGCGTTATTTATTAGGTCCGTTCAGCCCTGGCTCTGGCCGGGAATATTGGGATGTCTCCAAATCGCCTCCAGGGGGGCAAGGATTTACTCCGCTCACCGGGGTCTTGGCAACAACGGCGTGACTGAATTCTCACAGAGGGAATGAAATCGTAAAGAAATGCCGAGGAACCTGCTTAAACAAGGCATTTACAGTCTGTTTAAGGGTGCAAGGAATCAAGGATTACAAAGGAGATGTTGAGATGGCTAGAACTAAAAGCCAATAATATATCATATCTGTGTGGGCATGTATGTAAGCCTGAGGTGCTCCATATGAATCCTTTGTCGGTAAGGTTCTGCCTAATTCGATTCTTTTAAACATCTGTTTTAGCAATATATATACCTCCCAATTGCCCAGCATCTCCCTTTGTGTAGCACTGAAGTTGGAAGGCACACAGGTGAGTAAGGGGACACAAGGTCACCCCCAGAGAAGATAACATAAAGACAACAGTGGATGCACACAGGGAGAGGGGGGCACAGACATCAAATGGAGCCAGCAGGGGAGAGGGTGGGCTCAGGGCAGCTGGCGGCGGCTGGTTTTCTTTGGTCAATTGCGACACAGGCCTTAGTAGTATACAAAAAAGGGGCTATGGGCATTGATCAGATTGATTGGTAAACTGTTCACGACTGACCTCATCTGTCGTCAGGCAGGGTGGAGGGACGAGCAGGGAGGGTACAGGAGGAGACCACTGCGGTCATTCACACATCACCTGGTTACAAACAAGCCCCGTATTGACCACCTCTGCTGGTCATCTGTCTGAGCCAAGAGCAATAGCCTGTGAACAACTTGTTCACCAACTCCATGCATCTTAGCTTGTTTGGAAAGAATGTGAACTGCTTCGACGAGGCCTAGGCCTCAGTTGGAAATGGGTTTTTCTACTGAGACAGAGTAATTCAAGATTCTAATTTGATGCCTAGTTCAGCACTACTCAAACAGTTAGTGTGGGAAACAAATGCTTCATTGTAGGTCCTGTACAGCAGTTTGCATGTTTAGGGTGATGCAACCCAACTAGGAAGTAAACTTCATTTTCTTGAAACCTTTGCTCAAAGCTTTTTCTTGCATGCAGCGGCCTTTGTTTGTATCAGCGTCAAATTACCGTAAACCGCGTTACTTCCGTGACCCTGCTCACTCCAAGCCTGGGCCAACATCCTAATACCAGCGCCCAATGACATCAAAGCCCCTGCTACATTGACGGGCCGGGCCCTCCTTTCTCTTGTTGTTCATTCCCGCGTTGCAGCGCTTATTTTCTAATGACAGCCAAGAGGTGGCGCCCGCGTCGTTAGCGGACGTCACGTGACAGGCCGGGTTCAGCTTCCGGTCCATGTCTCTTTGATGACCTTCACCTTGGCAACGGTTTCCAATGGCCGTGGGTGCTAGGGACGAGGGAGGGGCGTTGCGCATGCGGACTGGGGTAAACAAGGAAGAGAATGGCCGCCAGACAATCGTCATCCATCACCAGGACGGACGGCCGGGGCGGGCGGGAGCAGGATTTGCATATGTCCAAGAGTAGAGAATAGATCTGCGACAGACGCGGGCTAACGACCACTAACTCTGACCTTTCCCTGTGCACTCGGAGAAAAGTAAAAGCCTTGAAGACTGCGGGTGGCATCCAATGGGCCTATCCTGTTGGCCCCAGCTTCTATCAAATCCTAAGGAGCACTGCAGGCAATGTACAACCTAGACGTGAGGAGCACTTTAATGACCAATCCTTTTAAACTCAGGTTCCCTAGCAGTATGGGTAATTTGATATTTGCTCTGGGAAACAGGTCTTTGTAGACTCTATTCCTTCTATGGACACCCAATTATTGGATGTCTGAAAGCTTTAATGCTACTGTGGCTTCATTTTGGCTTCATGTTAAGACCAAAACAAGTTGCCTTTCCATTAAAATGAAAATGGAAGTACTGCTTTTAAACCGAAAAACCTAATAACACTGGAAGAAAAGTAAAAGCGAACAATATGAAAACCTTAACCAAACACTGAGAAAGTCTGTTCAATAAAGCAAGATGAAGAAAAGAAAATGACGAAAAACTATCGAGTTGAAAGTAATTGAATAATGAAACGAAACCCGGACTTTTCTACATCAGATTTCCTTTTTTTTAAATCCAGATCTGGTTATCTGTCTGTCTGGCTGACTCACCTCGAGTTCCTTCTGTGCCAGAGCCCAGGGCCCGGACTCGGCTCTGTGCTGTTGTGGGGCTGACCCTGAGGCTAAGGCTGGGCAATGCGAATGCTCTATGGCAGAGCTGTGGGCCGGCGTGATTGTACTGATCTCAGCTGCCTGTTGGGGGACAAATGAGGATAAAAATCCATCAGACAATCGTTAACATCTTGTTATCAATAATGTTGATTTTCACCAACCTAATCCTATAATGACTAGAACTTATTGGACGATGAAAATCAAAACTAATAAATTAAATCCATTGTGTTCTGAACTGAAATATGCTATTGTTTTTTTTACCTAACTAATTCGAAAATCACTAACACTAATGAGATACTAGGCCCTATTAGAGGACTTGCAGGGACTAGAATCCATAGTTTTGCAACCAGTGCACTACCATTGGTTAGGGCCTATCTATCTATGACGCACAAGGATGTCTAATAACAAAATCTGTCATGATCTGTTTTCTTCCCATTCAACCAGAGACGTCATATAAATTTCACAACTGTAGCACACGATATCTCTAATGAGGAAGTAACATAAATGAAATAGTTCTTGAGAGCAGAGAGGTAGGAGCCTGATTACAATGGATAAAAAAGTCTTTCAATCATGGAATTGAATTGTTGGATATATGTATACGCCGAGAGGCTGAGTATAGAATATATCACTATAGAGTAGTATTCGTGACTTGAAGTAATGTAGTAGACACATAAAAGACGGGATATGCCACAACAAAAGAACCTATCCCACAACGTTCTCGTGAAGAGTCTGTCGGCGCAGTCTGTATTATATAGTCGTTAAATCATTCTACATCCTCGAAGCTTAGCGTATGTTGAAGCAGTTACCACATTACCACTTTCCATTACAGTAATGAAAGCCTGTGCAATGATATCAGACGTGAAGAAGATTATGTATTAAAAGCTATACAGAAAGGGCATCTTGATATAAATAATCTATGCGTTATACCCAAAATAATATCTCGAGAAAGCCATGTGAACATGAAACGTTAAAATGGCCCATAGATAAGATTGTGTTCACATTATCCATGCAATATGATTCCAGAATTAACTTTAAAGCCTTGGTTACTCTATAGAGCCCAATTACTTCCGGAGACTTTCGTTAATGGTACAGCGGCTAGGTTATGAGGGGCAGGCACGCCTCCTTAACGCTGCACCGCCGCGGTGCTCTTTTTGTTGCTGCGTTAGGACTATGGCCATTAATACCAGAGACAGTGTTGACAAATCTGCAAGCACAATGAGAGCTGAGATTGATGACCAGGAAGGGGACAGTATGCGTGGGGGAAACTTTGGGACATCTGTACAAGCCTGATAACATGGGGGCACACAATACAGCCCTCTATATCACTAATAAGCCGGCCGCTCTATCCGCACATCGGCGCGGCTCTATGAGGGCACAAAACCAGCGCTAAAATCCCCATCAGGACACTGAGAACATATTTACTCGTCTCCGAGTGACTGACTTTCATGTCTGGCTGAACAGTGGAGGGTGATTGCCCGGCCCGGACTTAACATACCGCTGTCGACATTAAAGGCATGGATTCGGCGGCTGAAGCAGGGAGAGCAAGGCTCAGGGACAAAAAACGAACTCACCCGATATGACTGTAAAGCCGGGTGACTAACTCCCCATCCGGCCAGATATGGAGTTAGAAGGAGTTTGCCCTACGAGTTGGGCAATTGAAGATAAATGCTTCATTGGCTTGCAATCTGAAGCGGAAGGTTTTTGTAGGTTTTTTGAACCCCCGCCCGTTCTTTTTTTCTCCGCGAGGAAGGATTCCTTTCTTGTTGTGACATTGGCGGTAAAATGGGAGAAGCAAGCCCAGAATGCAAATTAGCCATGGTCGACGGTTCTTTGTGGGGTGTGGCTCGTAAATTGGGCTTGTTGAACTCTCACTGGGCTCGCAAACTACAAATCCATCAAATCTGCCCCACGCTTTTAGTTCTGTCCATCCAACTGCAATGAGCCCCCCAATCATATCACCACCGTCCCACTGCGTACTGCCCTATAATAACCTTCATAAAACTGACTAATGGGAAGAACATACGGAGACGTTTTGCCTTTATCGATTCCGATCGGTGTTGATAGAGCGCAAATAGACAATAGTCTCACACCTCTTGTTCGGACAAGAAACCCAGGGTAATTCATTGTGCAATAAAAAAAACAATGCAGTCTCGAATAAAACGAAATGTGCGTTAAAAAGGACTGCCTGATTGTTTCATGAATTCTTAATCCTTCAAAATCTGCTTTGGGGCTTTTTACTAATGCCAACTTCTTTCCCTGAAGATTAAACATTTTGCTGTAATATTAGGTTGAAGCCATAAAAAGAAATTGCTCGCAACCATGTGAGCTAAGCTAAAAACTTGATCTACTGTTGGAGCTGGCTCGTTATAATCCTGGCACATTATGAACAGATTAGGGGGAAGTCACTATGAAGCACCGCCGTAAAGACACCCTGTCCGTCTTGAGCACTTCAAAGGCCTCTGATTATGTCGATAAGCACTAACTACTTCCTTCCCAAGGCTTCCTGCCCATCTACTTCAACACCATCAATCTAATTATCCTCTCCCCTCCTTCATGACTCTCTTACTTCTTCCACATGTTCCTCCAGTGCCTCTTCTTGTAGTTCAGTGGGCTATATGTTTACCACATTTCGGTCTAAAATTCTGAATTGCTTATTACTATGGCAGGTATCTCCCAGTTTCCTTTGCCTTTGCTCCCTCTCATTTCGTATTTTCATAACTTGTGTTCATCAAATGCTCACTCTTTTTCATGTGCTCTATGTGTCCATTGCTATAACTCTTCGGCTTCCATATACCTCAGCACCCACCTGTTCCACATACCCACCAACCATCTGTTGCTCCGGAGCTCCTAGCAGGACTCCTGCTTAGGCTCAGACACCCTTTTTTGTAGAGTAAAAAGGTCTTAGCAATGGACGAAACGCCCTTAAGGTCTGGGTAACTGGGTAAGAGGAAGGAAGAGGAGGCATATATAGCGAAGGCTGAGGAATGGGAGAGGAAGTTGTGTGTAGGAATGCGCTACTTCAACCATCGAGATTAGAGAGAAGTGTTCTTGCTTTGACCTAAACTATGTCCAGTGTAATGGAATAGGCTCCACCTTGTTTGATTCCCCCCAGGGAGTAAGGCATTCTTGTCACCATGGTAGAGAACACTAATGGCAATATCATTCCATTCTCCAAGAGGCCCACCTGGGTGGCCTGGCGGCGCTACAACAACGGCCTCGTCCCTAATCAACTTAAAGCTCCAACCAAGTGGAGAGTTTGAGTGGATGATAGCAGGTGGGGTCCTGTGGGAGGGGGTGGGACGTGGGGGAGGTAAAAGAGATGGGGAATGGGTACAGAAGGCCAGTATAACCCCCTCCCCGCAATCTCCCACCCCTCGTGTCCCGCCAGGAGCAAGGCTCATAATGAAGACGGATCACGTGGTTACATCACGTGGTTAGCAGCGAGATCAGGCGGCGACGGATATTCCTGGACCTTGCATGAGGTGTTGCTCCTAGAAACCTGCTAGTAATTCTAGAATGCTGCTGCCGCACAGCAACCCATCCCAATATGATATCCTACACCCTCACCACTCTAGTTTCTTTCATCCATCCCACCCCCTCGGGCACAACTATCACATATTAGGTCCATAGCGCTACCTGAACGCTCATGTCTGTGCAAAAAGAACATCGTCTTTCTCGTGACGCGTGAACATTAGTCAGAGCTACTTTTTAGAGGACTTCATTATCTGACTATTAGGGCCTACACACCATCCTGTCTTATTATTCTCGTGAACGTGTGGAGTAAATACGACTGTGCCTGGCGATCTCAGGACAGCTTATCGGACAGTCTAGCAGTAGAGATGTGCGTGTTTATTTAGGCGGAACAACCTAGGTAATCTCCTTTTTCTTTTTAGGAGAACAGTGTTCGTAGATGTCCTAGCTATACTCCAGAGAGAAGGTAACGTACAAGCCAAAGTATCCAGTATCCAGGGCATCACCGCAATTCATACCAAAATGCATAGTCGTTACAAGCCACATAATATGAGAATTTGGGTAATTGTTCTCACTACTTCCTGCCAATATGGCGCTTAAATAATAGCAGCAGTCTAATCAGCAGGGAACACATGGTGTATGTCACACGCCCACTGAGTCCAAACCACTGCTCATTTCCCAGCCTTCACCGTGGCCCATCCCAGCCATCATACACCTGTTCTGGGTGGATACCTGTCCTAGGTACAGGAGGAGGAGGACAGGTGTGGGGCAATGCCTGTGAGGCCAACCTAATGATACGTCCGTCAACCTGTTATAAGTATACAGCAGTGGTTACATCATGCTGACTGCAGTGACAGCCCTCAGACACCCAAATATTAGTGAAGGTGACAAATCACGCTAATCTGTCAAACCCAGACATCATAGACACATTCTTATGAGGAGAGCCCAGGGGGAGCTATACAGCAGCAGGGAGTGAGTGGCGTTTTAGGGTAAGGTTATGAGGTAAGGGGGTACTTGTTATGATACTAATCATAGTGATTTATCTAAACCAGAGGAATTGGGTTGCTAAACCCTGTGAATTATGATAATCTGAAGTAAACGCCAATGATTAATGCAGAGAATTGACATGTATATTCACGTGAGTGCATTTGAGACTCACATACTTAACGAAGAAAAGAAAAAAAACATGTACACATTGCGGTGTAAATAACAACGAATGGCATTGACGCAACAGGAAGCATTAAGAAAGCATTGTGACAAAAACACATCTCAAGAATGTGTCCATATGCTTTTACGGTCATTAATTGGCTTTTAGGTGGAATGCAAAAATTAGACCTCATTAAATAGAGAACAATTTTCCCCCTGCCATAGGCGTTTGCTCGCACTTCCAATCGTTACTAACAAAGACAGCAGGGCTTCATGCAACCCATTGTGAGGCCCGGACGCGTTCCCCAGCACGCCCTTCTGCCGACTCAGCACATTTCCTCTGACAACAATCCCGATTTTTTCATCATCATCTCATCACAGAGACCCTGATTACTAGAGGTGTCACTGGCCAACACCCTCTAGGCGTGTGCAGGCATTTCCCACTTCACAGAGTGGGTACTCCTCTTCTCCTGTGAGGACAGTTTTTATTGTTTACCTTGCTCCGCTCACTCCAGATCACTGTTACTACATGCCGTGCAAAGGGATATTTACCTTGTCAGGTTTAAACAATGCAGTTTCTTAATTGGCAGAAGAATGGATTTGAAGTTCGAAGCGACCATCGCTTTTTTTTAGCGTAATTGAGATACGCTTCCATTCATTTGAGAGTGTGTTTTTTCTTAGGGGTAAACGTATGATTTTCCGAGTGAAACTGAGATGTGCTCCCATTTATTTATTAGACAGTCTACTTTGTTATCAGGGAAAACGTGTTGTTTTGTGGTAAGAAAACATTATCTTCAATATAATCGACCATATCTATTAATTAACTTGAATTATTGAAAGTAATATGATCGATTGTATTTGAATATAGAAGCTGGTTTATTAAAATGACAGGCATTGAAATGGAAACATCTCTAAAACCTTGAGTTCAATCTAACTTCAGAATGAGTGTCTAGAGTTGCAACTCCATCAGGCAGAAAAAGGGGCTTGTCTGTTTTTGTAAACTGTGTTGGGAAGAATAGTCGTTTAGAATGATCTAGCGAGTTGCCCGCATTGAGCTCTTCCCAGACATGCAATGTTTGGGCCAGGTTTTTAAAAGTGCTAATGTGCCAAAATGGATTCCTGGGATGAAACCATTTCCTCAATATGTGGGCCAAAACCTCTCCGTGTATTGTACGAGTGCTCTGAAGCAGTAGGGAGTAAGTCATATTGAGAGTTGAGCAATGACTCCAACAGGTACCGATACAGGCTCTTTTAGTCGCTGTAAAAACCTGCATTAGGACGTCAATGGGGCGCTGAGAGGCATGTATTTACACTTGAGGGGGGTGTCGGGGGCCAACTACAAAGGGTTTCGATTAATGACTGAATCGATCCGGCTAATTATGGTCAGTAACACCTGGGTTAAGCTGGCCAAACACCTCCAGTGTTCGCCGTGGAGGCGCCTTACGTCAGGCCTTAACCCCCGCCTGTGTTCCCCGGCGTCGGCCTGGAGTGAGAAAGGCTTGCCCGAGGGGGAGCGTCTTTGACGTCCGCCCTGGAGGTGACAAAGGGCCCGAAGAGGTGACGCGTTGGGAGTAAGGGGTATGGGTGCTATAGCTAGTACCCACGTGCTGTTTTCTCATAGGGTCAGCCTGCCAGAAACAAACGTATCTGGGCCGCAGGGAAGGCCAGCTAGGTTCTCAATAATGGACCACCGCCCCAGGCAACCCGCCATGGCCGTACCTCCATACATGCACCACCTTGCCTAAGCAAAACTGCTGCAAGAAGTTCCCCAGCTTTTAGTGGTAGAACACGACCACAAGACACCGCCAGTACTTTACGTCCTGTCGTAAGTCATAACCGACGACAGCGGCATTTCAGCCTCCAATTTTTGATGTCCACCGTAGGCACATAAACTGAGTCCCATTTGCCTTGGCAACTGCGCTCTTTCCGTATGTCCCCGACACGAAGCGCGTCAGAACAGAACTTGTTTATGCGCTTTAAAAAACATCTGAGTATGAAGCAGAGTCGTAAACAGAACAAAAAGGGAAGGGAGGCAGAGAGGGCCGAGAGCAGCTGCTGGGAAAAGATTGAGTCTGTAAATCTGATGGATGACCGCTAGACTTGGCTGGGTAAGAATGGCCGGCGGGTTAGAGAGGCGATTGAGTGGGCTCCAGGGGTTGGGGGTAGGTAGGGAGACACAACACGGAGTAATGATGACATACTTAGAGCAGGACTGCGGGTGTTTGGCGGTGCTATCAGGTCCTACCTCATGTTGACATTGGGTCTTTATGTCGATCTTCAAAGGCCTTATCAAAGGCCATTGAGAAGAAGCCAGCGTGGCGGCCGCGGTCTTGGGGCCTTGAGAAAAGCAGGGTATAGACCCCGGGCTTTACCCAGTGGCCCTATACCTACACCGGGCCCGTCTCCACTTAACAAGATTTGGCTCCAATGGGCCAGCATTATCCCCAAAGCCCTGACCCTACCCACCCTAGTGGTTGGTCTTTGAAAGGCTGTAGTATTTCGGCCATTGGTTGCAATGCATACACTTGACCCACTAGAGGCCAGCGGTTGATAAACCCTCTGGGGCAATCGGCATATGTGACCAAGGGATTTGGGCCTGCAAGGGACGGAGGTGGCATAATATTTGGACTCGCTTACACACTTGCCTCCGCCGACCGCTTGCCGGCACCTTATGAAAACTGGCAAACAATCTCAAATTTCTTCTTGGCCTGTCCGGCGATTTGATTTAAGCTCCCTCCATCAAGTATAATGTGGTTAGCAAATCCGCAGACGCGGGTTTTTTTCCTGGCAGATTTTAGGGATCACGGACAGTAGTTTAAAGCTGTATATAGGGATGGCTTGAGGGGAGGGTTCGTTGCACTAAGCAAAGAGGTTTGGACGGGGTGGTCTGCACCACCCTTCCCGTATCACCCCACCCTTATGGCCTTTTGTCCATTCAGATGGGTCAATCCCGGCTTTGGGAGGGCCAGAGAGTTCGTCAATTCTGCCTGCCCCTAGAGATTATGTGCGTTATGTCCTTGGCAGCCATCCATGCGTGTGGAAGCCAGCAAGAACTCTTGTAATGGAATATAGCCAAACTCTGTTCTGACTGAGAACGAAAACACATTATTATCTCTGATTTTAGAAATAATGGGCATAAAAACAAATGAAGAATATCCCTCTCAATTTCCCATTGGATATTTGGGCGGATGGTCTCACAATATTTCCAATTTAGTTGATTTGCGTGCACATCAATGTGCGTGAGTCACCCTGGGTTGGGGGGTAAATCTGGAAATTGGACACTAATCTTCGTCGTGGGGTCATGTATTTGAGGAGGGATAAGCTGGCAGTGTAATACTGGGGGTAGCCCCTGGGGGTCAGGGGTCAGGGGTGACCCCCAGGTGGATGGGTCCCATGACCAAGCATGACTGACCAGCTCGGATTAAGCGATTATCCTGATGTCATAAGGGGCTTTACTTGTGAACCGACTGACCCTTCTCTCATAAAGCACCCTAATGAAACCCAACAATAGGACTCTGGGGGTACCAAAGTCGTATGTATATACATCGAAACAATATTAGACATACTATGATAAAGGCGAGTCTTGGGTGCACTTGGGAACGCCCATGCCCTTTGAGAAGCCTAACAAAAGAAAATAAACACCTTAAAAGCTTTCCTGCTCATTTGTAAAAGCAGATCGCTTTTTTTACGAGCGAATAAGAAAATTGGCAAAAGGGCTGGCTAAGTCCTGACTTTGTATGCTTTACTGGTTGTTATAGATATATAGCCGTTGTTACCCTTTGGCCTTCTACAACGATGATCCCTCTCCACTGATGGCTTCCTTAAAAGCCAGCCTGCCTTTCTACGCTACTGATGGACTCTGAAACTTTCCAGTCCACTTTGGCCTCCTTTTCATCTTGCCACTTTTTCCCGACCCTTTCTTGGTGTTGTAGCTCTCTCTGTGGGCTCGCCGGCCCGTGTCTTGGTTAGAGACAATTTGGTTTGTTGAATAGATCCGCGGGGCCGGGAGAGAGGCGGAGGGTGGTGGGGTGGTTGGCGGGGCGGGGCGGGGTGACAGGTGGGAGGGCCGGGCAGGTGAGTGAGGCGGCTGTCGGCCACTGACCACCACCCACATCCATTGTGGGCCGGCCAATGGCCATTGAGCACCCTGGAGGAAGTAGCCGTCGGTCTATTGTCTCATCTTCTCCCCTCCATCCACAAGGCTACAGCTCCCTCCCGTGCATACCAACCGGCCGCCCCGGCCGTCTCAGCTAAAGGTCAGCCGATGGCTTTAATCCCTGAAATCAAATTCCTGCTTATTGGGTGCCTGGCCGGAGAGGCACGACCTGAATAGGTGAGCGCGTTCCGGGCGGGGCCGGGCACCTGTTTGTGGTGGTATTAGCTTACCTAGACTGCCCTGAACCCATCAGAAGTCACAGCGCCGGGGGTAATAACTGTCGGCCCCAGTGCAGCCGTACATCTGCCTGGGCGGCAACAGTAGCCGGACCAAGGCGCCGGCCCCTGCTACCACATCGAGTCCCACTGCCGCCTTAACGGGGCAACTCTACCTCATAATTGGCGGCGAATCCTGGGGCTTCGGGCATCAGCTTTTATTGAACGCTCACGCGATAGTCTTTTCTCTGGCCAGGCCTAATCAGATCCGTATCGGCTTACTGATGGCAATCAAACAGGGAAGCCATGTCGACGCGACCCGCCGGTCTGTGTTCTTTGGGTCCGGTCATGTAAGTAGTATACGCAATTGCGGGTAATGGGCAGGCTCAAAACACGAGGCGCGGATCAGCAGTGTGAAAACATTAGGATAATGGGTAACATAATATAAGACATTAGAAGGGGAAACCCTAAAAGGCCTGACTAGGGGTGAGTTAAAAGCCACTCAGGCCTGGTCAGGGCTGGGCCGGCGTGTCTGCATGCATGCATGTTACCCCCGCTGACGCTGAGTGGTCATTCTTTAATCGAAACCCCCTCCTGGCTGGTTTGGCCGAGTGACCCGTAGGCCCTCTGACCCCCCGGGCCCCGACCCTTGACCCTCGGGTGGCGGTGGCCCCTCGTGTGGCGGCATGCAGGCCACAGGTGGGTTGCATGTCGTGTCCGTACTTCCCGGAGCAGGTAGTGGGCAGAGAATGAGCGGCGCCCGCTCGCCGGGAGGGACAGGGGCAAAATGACGCGGTTGTGTATTGTGCAGTTTTATCCCATGGTGATGTATGTAGAAAACTTACAGCTTATAATGTATGGGAAAACAAGGGGAACTGACAGTGTTTTTGTCGTTTTTTCAATAACACCATAAGTCAGAAAGATTGATTTGTCGAATGACATCGGTAACCCTATATGATACACTTAATTACACTATCCGTCGCAGAAAATTGCGCTAGAATTTCCCTTTCTTTCTCGGACTAGAAACCTGAGAGTTCTGTGTGAAGAGGTCAGAATGCAACACGGCGGCGGCCTGTACCAATTTGTGGGCTACTTTTGGTTTGGGGTGCAGTTTAAACGACCGCGGCCATATATAAGTGAAGGTCTACCCGTATAGCACGGTCTGACAGGGGCCAGCCCCCTAACCCCGCCCCCTCCTGCCGAATATACCCCCTGACACCTTGATCGCTCACCTGTGAAGGGGGATGGTTGGGGCCGGCCCGGGCTAATGGGGGAGAAAATGAGGGGTGATCTGTCGGGAGTTGGGGGGGGGGGGGGGTGAGTTGGGGGCAGGTCGGGCAGGAGACGGGGAAGGTCGGGGAGAGACAGGGGCAGTGGGCCGCCAGGTATACCTGGTCACGGTCCCGTCCCCCGCCACGGTTTTCCCGGCATTGAGGAGGGGGGAAGGGCTGCTTATGGGCCTAAGGAGAGGGAGCACGACATGCCGCCTTTCCTTATGTTACACGTGTTGATGTTATCAAAGTGAGAACTCTCTGACCCGCCCGCACCAATGCCCCACAGACCTCTAGTCTACAAACAAACATGCATGCACAGACTACGGCGTCCGTGCAGGCGCCGTTACAGATGAAATGAACAATCTTTTTCAATCAGGAAGTTTGTTCTTAAATTGAAATATCTTGATTACGCTTATTGCATTCGCCTTTTTCTTCTAATTACAATGTCATATTGCACCTGCATAATGTTGGCGTTATAAGTAATAAAAGTACAAAAACGTTTAATGTGCAAGTGTTTGATATGTACATGAGAATTCAGAATTGATAGTTGGTATGAAAGTACCACAAGTGTTTTATATTATAAAATGGAATTATGACTACTCTCAATCCAAAAGAATCGACATGCAGAATAGTAAGACAATTGGAGTATAATTCAGATGGTGTTGATTATAATTCAGATGGTGTGTATTGGTTCATCTCTTTACTCGTGGTGCAGGGGGGGTCACAGGTAAGTTGTTTTACATGGATTACTGGAATATACCAGAGACCTATTGCATACCTGCAGCAATTTATCACACATGTTTAGGACTGTGACGTCCTACTCTCTAATATGAACCAGTGTCACGGTACAACATCCTTGAAGCAGAACGCCTCGCTACAATGGAGCTCGCTAGGTGATAATTACTGGGCCCCACCTTCCCTTATGGCCCACCCCACATAGTCCCACGCCCACCCTACCTGCTCCTATACCCCGGCACACCTCCTGGTCCTCCCACCTGTGCGCCGACACACCCCGCCGCTCACCACCCTACCTGTACCCAGCTCCCCGCGGCGATGATTAAAGGCGCGCCTGGAGAAGCTTAATGAGCTCTCTATATAGGGAGGGTGAGGAGCAGGAGGAGACGGAGGGAGGTGGCAGGGCGTCTGACGGGACTATCACTCACTCGACCGGTCGCCATTTCCCACGATTGGTCCATTATAGACCCCCGCGCCTCCCCCGCTGCCGGCCCAGCCTCATTGGGTGAGCGATGGGACCGGCGACTGTATCTTCGGACTGAAATGGATAGTCACAAGTCCTGTCGACACTCACAGGGCTAGATATACAGGGACAGGTCTCCGAGAGGCCCAGTCCACTGTCGACGTTAAGAGAGTCTTCGTAAAAGCATTGCATATGAGACTTGGCATCCAATTCCATGGAGGGTCATCATTTCCTGTCCAGCTATCCCTCCAGCCCACCTCCATGGTATATCATCTTAAAAGCCCCTATTTAAACAGATAACCGCAACACATTGAATCGGAGCCGCAGGTTGCTCTTCAGAAAGCTTTTTCCTCTTCGGAACGCTTTCTTTTGCTTTATTTCCGTTCAGCTGCCCATCAAGGCGACACTAAAGATAGGTTGGACTCACATAAAGCTCCGCTAAAGTCTATAATGAATTCCTGCGGCTGTCAACGGGGCCTCTGCGGGACCCCCTCTTATTGTATCCCCCAACGTCTGGTGCCCGTCCGGCGGTCCGGCCCCCCTGACCCCACCAGCTGACCCCAGGGCCCCATGCCCTCCTCTCCGGGAAACTTCACAGCAATGCAAGCCCACTTGGCTTTTTAATCGAGTCCTGAGTGGCTACACTTTAATGGACGTCTAAAAACGTGGCCTTAAACTAGAGTTTAATGGGCGTATAAACACTGGGCCGTAATCTATATAGAGGTTAATGGACGTCTAAAAACTTCAGTATCGACCAAAGCAATAGAAACACTGTACAATGAAACATTAAACATAATTAGAAATATGAGTTGAATAATGTCGATAAAAGTCTGGCATACCTCTAAACGTTATTTGTTAGATAATATGTTAATCTGTTTCCTGCCACTTTATGTATATCAAGAGTGCTTTCTCTTCTTACATGCTCTTTTTGTAATTATCCTATGCAATTCTATGAATGACAAAGCACTCCCATTGGATCTGAAGGTATATTTCCTCTAAAGCTAGTAAATGTATTGAAGACAAGAGCCACTGTACTGTCTGTTTAGCTTGGGCAGTGGTCAATACTTGTATAGGCCTACACTCTGAAAGTGGACCATCACAAAGAAACAGCTATACATACACCGACCTGCAGCCAGCAAGAAATAACCAGGAGATGGGGCAAACCAAGCTTGAACCCTGAGGGCCCGGCCGTTGCGTTATTATCGGCGACCCCTGACCATCTTCACTGATTGCTGACCAAGGAGGGGCTGCCCAAACCGTGTCCGCCTACCCCAAGTCCCAGCCCAAAGTCTGAACCCATTGGCCTTTGAGAAGTCGTAACGACGCTAAGTACATCTGAAACGAGAGAGTCGTGGGGCAGAAAATGGCCAGTAAAAAAGAGAACCTGGAGACTGGCTCGGTTTTCTGTATTGGTTTGGTGTCTGACCGCCTCTGGGAGAACCGTAAACCCCCTGGTCAATTACATTGTGGGAGGAACAAAGAAAAGAAATTGATACTTCTAGAGCAATCTCCGCTTGAATTTCACACCCCACTACCCCAAGTGACTAGGCGATAATTGCGGTAGTAAACACACTTGTATCAGTTTCTTTTCAGACGAAATGTCAGCAAGTGTGTGTTAATCTAAGATTCTAAGGAAACGGATAAAGTGAAGGATAATGCCACATGAAAAATGTGTCCTCCGGAAAAAGTAGCAATAGTCATACTTTTTATCTTGATTGCTTATCTGTAGCCATGCATAGTACATTGGACAGGATCGCCTATATAACTATCCATTAATGAAACTCTATTGGTAAAGAGGATGGGGACTTTGCAGTTACCTCCACAAGCCCTCTCATTGGGGGCCTGTAAGTCTGTAGCCAATGAGGCCAAACCAAGCGCAACACCGACCATTACCACGGTGTCACCTTATGGTCGCTTTGTGGAGAAGAAAGTTGGGGCTGGTGATCCCCTTGCTTGGTACGGCTATCAGGGCCCCTGACAGGGCCGGTGAGGGCGGAGGGGCCGCGATTTATCCCTTGTAGGCGAGCAGGCTCATTGGACCGCTGTCTGCGCGTTTCCCGGGGAAATGCCTGGCGCGGCTGCCCACTCCCGGGTCTGATTAGCGGGGTGATGGGCAAGGTAAGTTGGGGCGAAGATCGTGTGATTTGGGCCAATTTGCGGCTTCTGACATTTGAGCCCGGCCCGCCCGCCTATCACTAACGGCCGATTTATCTGGCCTGAGCCACAGGGCCCATTACCTGGCCAACAAATCGGACGGGCTGCGATTCCCGTCAGTTCGCCCCAGGTCGTTTTCTCAATAGGCACTGCTCCGGCTGGGAAGCTCGCCCAAAACGACGCAGAGGCCTCCCGGCGCTCGTCGGGCAATTGCCGGTAAAACCAGCCCTAGGCCGCCCCATACATGCACGCCTGATGGACCGAGGGCTTAGGCCGTGAGGCATGTCTACATTGCTAATCTATGGGATCTATACTAAAAAGGGTCGCCTTTCTAGAATCAATAGGACCTAACAGTCAGTACTTTGTGATTCAGCGGTACACATGGATAGCTTATATCTGCATCCAAACACAGAACGATTGCACTCCCTCTTTCATTTATACATTTCTCTCGAGGGGTAATGGACGTAGGCGCGTTAATTAAGCAGAGTGGAAAATTCAAAGCAATGAGATGAGAAAAAGCATCTTTCTATACGGCAGGGTATATTAGGGATAAACCGTGGAGGAAATTACAGAAAAATGTGAGGGGGTTAATAGTTTCCTGAACCTTGGCTGTTGCAAATAGGGCTTTTAGCCCGGCGCTCTCTTACTGTCAACCTTTATGGGCAATCAGGATATTGGATATGTGTAGACTGGTGCTCAGAAACACGAACGGCGCAGTGCTATCAGTGTCGCTGTGTTCTAAAGCTTTATATATCGTTGTTGGTCCCGGGCTCATAGCAAACCATTTTGTGGTTATAGATGGGTATACTTCGTGCATATTTATTATACAAGGCAATGCTTTGCTCCAGCAATATCTGCCAGCTTGATACAAATGTCTTACCTCCTTATACGACTGGAAGAAACACAAATTGACCGACCATAGATTCCGAGACTCCAAAGTACTACTAAACCACTTATTTGTCAAGATCAATGGATATTCTACTTCGCCCTGCGATCAACAGGGCTTTTCTCGGCACTTAAGTAAGATAAAGTGATGTGATTCCAATCAAAACAGTAATATTGACGTATTGCGAAGGTCGCTGGGTATACCTGATATTGGCAAAACGCATTAGGCAGAGAGATTTCGGATCGGTAATCTGACGCTAGTTAAGTTATCACGGCCTTAGGAAAAAGTTTCTATTCACTTATCCTGCGTTGGTGCCAGACAATTTGGGGCGGAGTTGGCCGGTTGTTTAGTGACTGATCACATCGGAGAGAGGAGGTGGCAGGCCCCTTGGGAAGCCGACACCTCCGACTGACCAGTAGCCAGTTTCCCTGACCAGTCTGTGCCCTGCCGAAGATATCTCTGATTGTTGGTGTTCCCAAAGGGGACCAGGAGGGCCCAACTCCTGTAACAGGGCACCGCCCCAACGGGCCTCCCCGGGCTTATCATTGACGGAACCCAGACCTCTTTTATTGAATACACATCACATGGCACAGCAAAAAACGGCCGGTCCATATACTGCACTGTGTGCACTGCCCCTATCGACATGGGCACGCCACTGGGCTTCATCAATAGTTGTTACTTTCATAGATTCAACGGAGATCCAAACTGCCGGGCAGAAGACTCAATGCAGCTGAGGTCAAAAGGGCCCTGTAGATGGCGCTGGGGTTGGGGCAGTTAATGGAGGAAAGGTCAGGGTCCTGGCTGCAGGGCTTACTCAGCCGACATGCCATCCGCTGGAGGTGTGTACGACCAGGGGTGGCGACCACCGCTGTAGCAGTGGTGTCTGCAAGTGGTAGCAGTGGTCATTTGATTTATGGTCAACTGGCCCAAGGCCACGAGAGGTGAGACCCAGAGACGACGGAAACCTAAATCTCGTCCTTCTGCAGCCCCAGCAATGTTTGACTACTCCCTTAGGTGTCGACCCCACTGGGCAGTATATCCATCACACGTGGTATATTACTCAAGGTGGTTTGGTGCATGTCAGATAGCCAGCCAGGTAGGTGGGTGGGGAAGGGTTGTGCGTCAGGGTCAGGTGCAAATGCCCTTGGGGCAATGGGTCAGTGCTACTGGTCAGTTGCTCGTCAGATGGTCATCTGGGTATGTGAGGTGTGCAGGGGCTGACGGGCTGGCCGGGGACACGGTGGTTGGGGCCGTGATGGACACGGGCGATAAGCCGGGCCCGGCCGGGGGTGACAGTTCGATAAGGCCGGGGTGATGAGGGCCAGCCAGGCACAGTGTAAGGTGTGTGAACAGGTGCTGAACGTCCTCCCCCCGTCTCCAGCAAAGACAGGCCGGTGTAAGCGAACATCTTATTCAGCACCACCCCTCGCGGTGATCAGTGTTAGGACGCTCGGGGTCCAATGGAAATACCCCTGTTTAGAGAGAAATTCTCGCGCCTGCGCACAGCGAATTTCGGCTGGTTCCCGGCCTCTTGCTACACTAGGTCTCGTTGAATCTAAGTGTTCCCTGCAGGGACCAGCAGCGGGACGAATGGGCCCTGTCTAGACTGTCAGGCCACCGGGAAATATTCGCCCTCCTAAACAGATATTCACCGTGAAGCAGGGCTGATGAAAAACGTGGAAACACGCACCTCTCCGCATAAACGGCCACCAAACTAATTTACGACCGACCATCTCTCTCGGCTATTTTGCCACCCTTTCTGGGTGAAAAGTCGATTCCCTATACGGAACAGTGGGCTTAGACGGCGTGCTTTCAAAGGAATGTGAAATGAACAGTTTTCATTACATAATGGCTTTCTATTTCCCAGGGAAATTTAATTGTTGGTCGCTCAAAACCGGTGTTTTCCTCTTGGAAATGACAATGTTTATTGAGACATTAGCGAGATTGTGACATCATTCTCATTAAAGAGCGACCGTATCTGCCATGAAAATGTATAACTTGATTATTTCCAAAGTTGATTTCCATCTCTGTACAATTCAGACGCTTCATAACTGTCTCACAGGGTAGTGACTTTGAATCATATTTATGTGGACCCAGTAGAACATTCTCTCATATCTCAAGAAGATAAATCTGGCACTAGACCTTAGAAGCCACTCCTTTCTCGCCTCCCATTGTGAAGAGTGCCATCCTTTGAGTAGTATAGAGACATGGGAGTATCATTAGACTGCCCTCTGTTGGCCGGACACGTCCCAGAGACGCAGGAACCGGTAGGAAAATCGCTAATATCGGCATGTAAGGCCCCAGAATATACAGTCCTGGCCCCCCCTACTTGTCTCGGAAGCGGCAGGTTCACCCTCTTATCCCTCTTATCCTGCTTCCCCCACCTTCAGGCTTGTGCGTGAGGTGAGATATGAAATCTTCCAGACATACCCAGACTGGGAGTCTCCATTGAAGCAGCTCCCTTTTGATTCTTTTCAGTCTGCGTGCGCATCTTGACCGGGGGCTGCGCGCGCAGACCGGAACTATTGGATCTGATTGTGAGGGCGGATGGCTACAGAGGCCAACGGCCGTGTGGCTGTTGGCCCCACCCTCTGGCTAGGGTGCTAGGGGATCGGTAACCTTGACGACGGCTGGCTGAACCCAGACAGTTACTGCCCCCAAATGCAGGACCTAGGGCGGCCTCGCATGGTGGCGCCAGTGTAGCATGGTGCTATATTCCAAGCTGCTACACGCGAAAGGCGGCGGTAGTGGACTCTTTTTATGCCAACTGCTTGTACCTCGTACGCTTTACCGTTCCTGGATATTGTGAAGTACATAGGCGGGGTAAAGAAGGAGAGGGGTGGGCAAGTATATATATTTGATGGTGGACGCCTGAAACATCATGAGTGATGAATGCCTTAAGATATTGACAGATGACAGGGAACCCTTAACCTCCCATCTATGGCATGATTGATGTCTTAACCCCGAGGTGTTAAGTTCCCTCGCGGCCAATACTCCAGACACACACATCTGAGAATATAACACCTCCGGGAATAAATCCCTTTCACTGGCCTACTGCCCAGTCTATAAATCCCCGAACGAGGGGCCGGTGATGAAATACATCCCGTTTAACCTGGAAGTGGGGTCAGCCCTGCATACTTCTTTGCTCGCCCGCCCCTGGAGCTGCTCCTGGTGCACACCTCTAATGAGGATTTATGAGCTGCTCATTCCTTGACCTGGGCGGCTGGCCACTAGTCTGGGAGTGTGACAGCTTTGAGACGTGATACCAGCTGTGGAGTCTAACATGACCGACCCTTTATCTAGAAACCCGCCGCGCTGCCTAGTAGGAGGCAACGGCCTCAGGGGGCCAGCGAGAGCCCATGGCGACTCAGAAATATGAAAATAAATAAATTCCTTCAGATATGGACGCCCTGAGTGACCATGGAGGGGGGCTGGAGGAGGGAAGAACAGGAGGGGCGTCTTTGGTCGACTGCTGAGTGTTTATCTCCCTCCGGCGCTGGAGAAATCCACATGTTGTCCACCTCACACTTCCTTATTTTGCCGCCAGAGGCGCCTCCGACTGGCACCAGGATGGAAGGGTTCAAAGGGGACTTAGACAAAGTGCTACCGCCAGCATTGCTGTCACTGTATTAGCATTAAGGCCCTTTCAGTCTACTTGACATCAATGTCGACCATTTTCGCCGCAATAAACAACATAACAAACAGTGGGAAATCGACTTCTTGTTTATAATCATACTGAAATGATAGCCTAGAGGGTTTCTGAAATTGTCACTCTTGATTTTCTTGCAAAATAAAGAAGTTCACGACAAAGAGATCTCTTAGAGAGAAAGAGACCAGTGCTCATACTTCCATTACGTCAATGTATTACATTGGACTTGGAGTTAGAGAGTGGGGCAGGTGTGAGTAGTACATGTATATGTGAAATACTCTCTTATGAAACATAAATTGGTTTTAGTACTACAATGATATTTTCTAACAAAATGCCCATTTTATTACTGCACTTATATATATGCGACTCTTTGTACGAGAAGGAGAAAGAACAGAAGATATTTTCTTTTTACTCTCATTTTACATACACGAGGACAGTTCTCAAGAGACGGAACATCTGTTCATTGAAATGCTGAAAGTGTTTGAAGCACGATGGTCAAGTTTCTCCTTTCAAGTTCAATAAAAAATGACCCTGTGCAGCAAAAACCGACCCAGCACGCAATGCACAATGAAACACTTTGTCTGTTTCTTTGTTTCTCCCTACTTCCTCAAATGGAAAGGATCACTCAAATATCTGTACATACATATCTTCCCTGGCAGTGTCACCTTCCATATTGTATGTCTTTTTTAAATCGGTGTCAGAATTACCTTTTACCATTTCTAATCTTCTGAAAATGTCTGACAAGTACAACGTACAAGATTTGGAGAACTATCATTATTTATATCACATTAACCTTGTTTTTACGGAGCCTAATCAGGTTGTTTTGTGCTGGCAAATTCTGTAGTATTTCTTTTTATAATAGCAGATTACCTTTTTTCCTCAAATTGCAGTTACGCACACTTAAAATTCTCCAGAAAGTGTCCACATTAGATGAGATAACTTACTCTTTCACTGACCAAATGGGAATAGAGCAGGCATTGACAACGCCAATGACGACAGATGTCTAGGCAAGGCCACTCATTTCCCGTCCCACAAAACATCATAGCGTCATACCTCTGATGACCATCAAAGAAGGATCTACTTCTCATGAATAACGGATCAGATATATTGGGGAACGCTCGTAGGTAACACAATATGCACGGCTCAACATCACACGACGCCAGCCTTTTGCACACCATGGCGGCTGAATCGGGTTGAACGAGATGAGATCTACAGATCTGAGGAATGCAAACCCTAATCTATATCTAGTCTTCTTGTATCCGACGGAATCTTGACCACTACCAGATGGTTACATTTACTGCATCCAGCCGCGACAGATTTTTCCCCTTACATGCTCCAGCGGACTTTCAGGGAGGTTGCCCACTGGCCGTGGCGACATCACATACGGAATGTTTGGACAAGGCTACTCGAACCCGCCCTAGCCCCAGGATGGCAATGTTCCGGGGAATTTTTCCTCCCAACCTTAGCACGTTATTTTCGACCCCTGTGCCATGGGGGCTGTTGAGGGTGGGTGGGCAATCGAATGGGGGAGGAGGTGGTTGGGGTCTCTGGAGGCAGGGGTGAGTTGGCTACAACCTCAGGCTACTCAACCAAATAAGCACATATAGATCCCGAGAAGGGGACGATGCTGCTTCATTAGGCTTCAGGGCCTGTCAGCCCAGTTTCCTCGGGATAGACGACAGCTGCAGACTTTCGTAAGGAAAGAAAATGTCGGGAGATGGAATTCCGAGTGAATGAAGCAACAGGAAATGTCCTCACGTGAATAAATACTTGATGTGCATACAATACGGACGTCGAGGTAGTAATGTACGAACAAGACAAAGCAGATCTGTCTACAAAAGGCCGCACAGAACTTTGTCTGTAAAAAAACTTTTGCCCCGAGAACTTTCTTTAGATTTCCATAGAAACAGAATTAATCTTGAAAATGGTGCATTCCTAATACATTGGAGAAAGAATGTCATGGAAAAGAGGATTTGTAAAACTTGCAAGGCCGCTGTTTTATAATTACATTAAACATCATCGTGCATTCTAATCTAATGTTTAAGTTTCATACGTATGCTTCATATTATACTTCCAAGCCTTTGTGACATGTTCAGTTAATTTGAGGGCAGTGCCTGTCAACACTCATCTGTTTTCCCGCGCACGGACAGGTTGACGACAACATGGCAGACGACATTTATATCCAAAAAGGTATTGGGTTTCACAAGCTCCAAGCAGACAGGTCTAGGATATATAAATCCATATAAGCCCCCGTTTACTGTGACCTGAAATGGTACTCGTTTTCAACTGGGGGTGGCCCTACGTGTCTCGCACGTTCAGAACACGTGAAAAATGCAACAGTTAATCAGTCGCATGTATTCAATTCTTTGGAAAATGAAAGGCATCTGTTGTGGCCGACATTTTAATCCAATAATTGAAAAATAACAAAAATGAAGGTTTGCAAATAAACAAGGGAAGACTGAAGCAACACAGGAGAAATAGCTATTTGGTGCAATTCCTTTGCTCCAGCCGCGGTTCAATTAACCATTCGTTAATGATAAAAATACCAGCTCTTACAATACGAGTTGTGATTTTCCATCAAGCCTGCCTTATTTCGACCCACACGCCAACGCTTCTCATGACAATACTTTATCACGGTGCCTCCTCCCTCAAATGAGTCACTATTCACCGCCAAGCTGGAAATAATTAACCGTCTCGCGTTCTCACTTTTCTTTTTTAAACATTGAAATGCATTGGGAAAGGACATGGCATATTTTCACGTCGAAGGTAGGATGTCTAATGTGAACCTGGGCGTGAGATCCAATAACTTTCCCCTAACTGAAACACCCCCACCCACGCTGCCGGGCAGACTAAAGAGAGGCATGGGAGGCTATATTATAGATATAGAGGATAAAGGCAAAGGGCTCGGCTATACAGGACCGCAAGGGTAAATATCCGTGGCCTCTTGGGAGAACCAGCTTGACCTCACCTTGATCAAAATCAGCCGAAAAGGCGCCGTCTCATCGTCATATCACCAACTCGCACATTTATGAAATTCCAGAGATCTGAATCCATCAAAAACGTTGGTGGCTGATGCATATGAAAGGCGCCTCCAGATAACAAGCCGCGTGGGTGGTGGCGGTGTACGTAGGGTCAATGTAGTAAATGTAAGATGAGAGGAAGTGAGGGGACAATGATAAATTGGGGATTTGATATAACATGTATTATAATGATTGTAAGGATATATCGCCCAGTCCTCGGTGGCCGGTTTGTGGCATTATAAAGCGAGTTGGGTTATGGGAGAGGGCAAACCACTTCTGTATATAGCCTATTGCCATGCCACCAAGGCGGGGTCGGTCTGAAATGCATATCAAATACAGACAATAATAACGTCAGGGGCTTTAGAGGGGGCACGGAAGTCCAGTGAGGCGTTCTCGGTGAGCCAGAAGGGCCATCGACGGCCATTGTACCGACCACCTCCATTGTCAACCCCCTTAGAGCCAGCCCTCTCCGGGCAGACCCCCATGACAGCAGCCCTCAGGACCTGAGACCACCAGCGAGCCACCCGCACTGACCTGCCCTCCATGGCGCCAGGCTATATGAGTATGGAAAAGGGCACTTTTTTTTGTTACCGGCAAAAGCACAAAGATACGCGGCCAATGCTTTCTGCTGACCTCCGGGCTAAGGGGGGTTGCAGTGCCAGAGGGGTGGGAATTCGATCTGACCGGCTGAAGTGACCACAACAGGGCAGGTTGGAGGCCGGGGACGGCGGGACTGATAAGACCCGGGTCTTCAGGGATGTGCTCCCTGCCTCCCGGCCAAACGGGTCTTGTCAGTTAATCAGGCGTGTAAAGACTACCACTGGCCTCAGACAAGGGGGGAGCGTCATCCAATTAGTGGTCATCGTTTACTGAGTACGGGCCAACAGGTGTGTAGAACTGTGAGTGATGATATCTGACAACGCACCCATCCCAGGCCAACCTGTGAGAGCCAACAGCGATAAAGTCGCCAATGGAGATATTTGTGTCTCTTTCAAGTCTCATAGCAAGCACCTAGCAAGGCCCCATTGGTCTGATGTCTTCCTTTTATAGTAATACTAAATTATAGAAAAAAACAAGACACCCTTAGTGATATTTCTAATAGAATAAGGTTAGTCGATTAAATCATGCAGGGTATATGTCTTTCACGTTAAACTTCAATGTATAGGATTAACAATAGAAACTGAGAAATTGCACATTGTTTTTCCCAAGCCTTAATTACATGGCATCTTAAGGATGTCCAAAAGGTTCATATCATCTTTCATGAAATAAGTGGGAGAATAAGTAAACAGATCAAATTGCTCTTATTGGTAATTTGTCCTCTGATGAATGAATGTAGCAGAATCTGGCTTTAAATCTCGAGTGGTCACGTGAGAGAGGAATGTCATTTCATTACCGGAAGTCCAATATCGAGAACGCCGTCGGGTTTTCACAAACGACTGCACACTGGAGACGCAACCTGACATCCTAATTGGTTGGCTTCGATTTGATATTACTGTAGCCTCTAACGAAAGCCCTGAGTGATTTACTCAAAGGGGAACGAGACACACTTCAAAAATTGATGTCTGCTAGCACACAGATTCTACTCTTTACTTCCATAATACTAGTAGGAATGGGAATGCTTGCGTCTGAAATTGGAGTGTAAGCATGGCATTAGCGCTAAGAATCCTCTACAGACCGTTTTTCTAAGAAAGTTGAGGAAACATTGTTTAATTTGAAAAGAGGTGCGTTTGATGCAAAGGCTGGCTTCCTGAGTCAAAGCAGATGCAGGATACGATTTTCCATTTTGCTTAACAGTAAGAATTGTGAAAACGGAACGAAAATTTAAAAAAGGCTAATCATGTTCTACGGTTTTATCCATTCGCCCCGTTCAGTTTTCAATGTTATCAATAATTCTTACTGCCGCGGAGTTTGGCTGGGCTTATTGCTAAGCTGTGTTTCTGCGTTGATATTGTATTTCACTAGGACAGAATGCATCTTTTCAGACTCTATAGAAATAGATACATGGAGGATAGGCCATAGAGTATGTTTTAATGCCTCTAGGTAATGATTTAATAGGTATAATCGTATCTAGCATAGACTGAATTGAGGCTTATCCAAACGATCGATCTGACCTACAAATCTGTTGCGATAAATTTATTGTTTTGAAATCATTATACTATTTTGATGCCCTAATAGAGTGCAGCAACATATTTGAGGTATAGGCCCTATAGTATATACATGCAGCCCAAAACTCCATATTACTTATAGATGAATAAATTGATTGACTTGCCAATTAGCCAACTTGTCTCACTAATTGGCTAGGTCTGTGCCCCCAGACTTGTCTATTTTATCCCATAACGAAGTTGCTAAGAAAGCACTACTATAAGCACACTATCTTCAGCCAAAACAGCCATAAGGGATGGCCATGGGTGCTGTACTGCATATAAAAGATGCAATATACAGGGGATTCCGTACTGCTGTGATCTGTAGAAGGAGGTGGCGGTCACACTCGGGGGAAAGGGCTATGTACATTGCACAGAATCCGAGTCTCTGCTGTTTGTTCTGGCCCTCTCCCCGGAGGATCTGGCTCGAAAACCGACGCCGTTCGCTCCAGATCCTATTGTCTTGCAAGTCCGGATTACACGCTACTCTGGACCACATCAGCTTTAGACGGAGGAGGAGGGATAGGAGGGAGTATATACAGTGGCTTGGATCACATCCGTCCATTTGAATGGTGACCGGGCGAGTGGTGAAATGCAGATAACGAGTTGGGAGGAGGATAGAGGCGAGCTCCAGGCCTGTAGGCCGGTGTCATCCTCCTATACACACTGATCGACGTGCCGCTATAGGCCCGGCCACATTGTGTAATAGACACGTCGCCCCACTGCCCAATCTGAATTTCCAATGATCTGCAAACATTAACCTTGAAATTGAGCGCCCCCACCGTATTCAAAATCTTAATGAGAACTTTGTGTACACATAGGTTTATGTCCGCACAATATGCATGCAGTGCTCGAGTCTACCCGAGCGAAAGCGCACAATGTCGGCGATAGTGCCGGCCCTTCTCTAGGGTTCAATGGCCGCATGCAATGCAAAGCTCTGATTTTCTTCCTTTTCTCACAAAAGAAATGGTAAGAGACTGCGTCTCAGTCGCCGCGACTGTCTACTTTGGATTACTTTGCAGAAATTAACTTCCGTCTGGGCAAGAAAAGACGCGGAGTCTTGGGGATTTTTGATCCGCACGTCAATCTCAGCGCCTGGTTCCGATCGAAGTTGCAGTAGAAGGGTTGAAACGGTGGTTAGATGTAATGTGGCTCCAATAGGCGCATTACTGCATTGTTACCCGGCCGAGTGGGGCAGAATGGGCTGGAATGGTCGGATATTACATCACCCTGCTGTTAATGTTATTCCCCCTGTCTCCCGCCCCCTGGCCCATCTGCATGTAGGAAATGTGATGCATTGACTGACTGTGGTGAAAGTCAATACCCGAGTCCGAAGGTAATTATGACATGAAGCGAATTTAAAAGTTCTATGAGTTTGGCTGTCAGCGGCAACAACAACAACCACTCCCCCTAGTGGTAGAATGTGGAGTTGGTTGTGGCAGGACTTCTCAAATAGACTCAGGCATGATTCCCCGCTTTTCAAAGTGCTTTTAAGAGCGAAGCCATGCACTGGTCATACAGCAATTACCCGCGTGTTTAGCCATAGAGACCGTGGAGTGCCTTCCTTTAGTGGTCTGCAAGGAGAGGTAAGGTGCGCCAAGCTGAATTAGCAGGAGTGGTCCGAGAGGTCCTGCTGGGCGCCCACAATGGGTGCTGAGAGCCCCACAATCATCACTGACCGCTGGTCACTGAGGCTGGCTTGACCATTAACAGCCCGCCCCCCGCACACCAATCTACCCCTCGTCGGGCGGCCCCGCCTCTCCGGGGCACGTTCCCTCCTCCAGGGCCGTGCCGGGAACAAAGACCACCCCGGCCCGCCAACCTTCACTCGCCGGCCGCTATACAAAGTAGACCCAGTCCTGCCTTCTTTCTAGCACATAGTCTCCCCATAGACCTTTCTGTGCCACGATGGCAGTGGCATCTCAGCCCATTCTTAATCCAGGCAGACTCTACTGCCTATTAGGACAAACTTGATTAAAAGAAGAATGTCGAGTTTGTAGTGATTTACCCTATGTTGATTTACTATGGCAGGCCGTCCCTGCAGGAGTCTTTCTCTTTTAATTAAGATGCAGCATTGGGAGCAATATGGGCGGGGATGGTTAATAATAGGTTACTATGGTGCCTCACAGAATGAATAGGGACGAGTCACTGTGTTACAGCGTGTGGCGCAAGGGGTTAAAATGATTACGAGAACGTTCCTTTATTTAAGGAGTTGCCCGTTCTATCACAAATCACTTTCCCTTTTAGCTATTAGCAAGTCATATTGACGTAACGACTGCCATTAGGATTTGGCGGCACAAGTGCGTTGATTATACTGACTGTTTTGTATAAAATAAATAGCAAATTAAATTCTTCGAATTAAAAGAAAATAACTAGCAGTTTCAGAACGTTTACTAGCTTCAGTTCAGTCCATTTTGTAGAAATTTAACAGTATTCTCATGTGATAACAAAGTGCTAGACTTTCACTGTTTTCCTAAAATGTATGGCTTACTGTGATTGGTGATTCTTTTCTAAGTTAGTACAAATACAAGCTGCAATGGAAACGTGATCTCAACTGTTCAACACAAGAAAATGCTTTGCTTTCATTCGGTTCGACTTTCAGTAATAGAATGAAGTCGCCATCAGTTAAGGTGTTTACCTTCCTTATATTAAAGAAGCGTTGCTTCCAATCTTCATCAAGCTCCACCTGTGCAATGCTATCTGCCATTGGCACAAAGTGAGTGAGGGCCAGAGGCAGAGTGCCAGTTGAAATAAATGCTGGTTTCTCAACTCATACATGTCTCTATGAAACAGAATGCAGAACACCAGCACCCAGCAAAATGTCCCAGTATACCCACACTCTGACCCCCTCCCCACAGCCCCTCCAGTGGTGGCCTAACTGATAGGGTCTCCACCTCCAGTGTGAGGGGTCCCAGGTTCGCCTCCCACACTGGCGGCGCGTAGCGCACTTGTGATCTGTTAAAGCGGCTTCTTCCTCTGCCCAGCCTATTAAATTACCCACATTAGATAAATGCCCTTGTGTCGCTGAAGGACTTAAAAATAACACAGACTAGAGCCAACACATGGGATTGCCTGTGGATAAAGTTTCCTAGTTAACGCTATGCTTGTTTGGCTAGAGCGGGCTGGACACACAGACAAGTGTCATCACTTGGGAAAGTTCAGATGTAATACCCCGCCAACATACATACATCGACAACGGTTACCATGGTAACACACTAAGCTATGGGGATAACACCAACAGTAAAATTATCACTCACCTTTGCTCCTTGTTGTCGCTGGTTCGTATTCTTCTTATTACTGTTCTTCCTTTCGGGACCAGATATAAAGATCTTGACGTCGTCCTGCGACTTGACGCAGGCCGAGTTCTCCAGCCCCCCATTGGGGACCTTACTGAACATAGTCAACTGGTCGTTGGAGGTCGGCGTTTGAGCAAGGCGTTTTTGTTGTTGAGCCTGGGCTTTCTGAGCTTTGCGATTTTGCCGGCTAGAGTCCTGCCGACGTATGCAAACTATGGCTAGGATTAGTATGACCACCACTAGGCCGGAGATACAGGCCAAGGAGATGACGATGGTGAAGTTCTGGCCGATCATCAGCGGGGACTCTTTGAGCGGGTACCCGATGGACTTATTGACCACTATGTTCAAGCTGGAAATGGAGGACTGCTCGGGCGAGCCGCCGTCGCGGGCCACCACGTCGAAGTTGAACGACTGGTAGTTAATCGCTCGCAGGTCGGCGTTCACCATGACGCTGCCTGTGACTGAGTTGATCAGGAACTGCTCCTGCTCGTTGCCCCGCCCGATGGAGTAGCTCACGTTGCTGTTCTTACCGATGTCTAAGTCGGTGGCCTTCACTCGTGTGACTCTGAAGCCGATGGGCGATTTGTTGGAGATGTGCACGGTGTTGTTGTACTGTGTGGGGTAGGTGAAAACAGGCCCGTTGTCGTTGCGGTCAGCTACGTAGACGGACACGGTGACTGTACTGGTCATCGGAGGGGCCCCTTTGTCCATGGCCATGACCACTAGATGGTACACCCCCTGCCGCTCCCGGTCCAGCACAGTCCGGGTGGTGATCTTACCCGTCTGGGAATCTATATCAAATATATCCTCTGCTTTCTCATGCGGCAGGAAGGCCAGGTCGAACTGGTTGTGGGGCTCACTGTCGGCGTCCACGGCATGCACGATTCCCACCTCGGTGTTGACCGGCTCGTTCTCGTAGACGCCGAACGAGTACGAGGGTTGGGAGAAACTAGGCACCTCGTCGTTCTCGTCGTTGATGGTGACCACCACGTGCACCGAACTGCTCCTGGGCGGGTCGCCGCGGTCCACCGCCGTGATCCGGAACTGGATGGTCTGCGTCTGCTCGTGGTCGAATCGAACTCGCGCCGTGACGATACCGGAAGTGGGGTCGATGTGGAAGAGGCTGCGCACCGACTGCTCCAGGATGTAGGTGACGGCGGCGTTGGCGCCCACGTCGCGGTCGGTGGCGTTCACCTGGAGGACGTAGGTGCCCACCAGGTTGTTCTCGATGACGTTGGCGGCGTAGCTGGTCTGGCCGAACACAGGGGCGTTGTCGTTGACGTCGGTCACAATCACCGTGATGTGTTTGATTGAGACCTGCGGGTCGTCCCCTCCGTCCTTGCACGTTATCGCCAGGTTATACTCATCGCGATTCTCACGGTCCAGCGGCGCTTCCGTTACTACTTTGTACTCGCTCTGGTAGAGCTGCTGCAACCGGAAGTGGTCGTCGTTGAGCGAGCAGTTGAAGCGGCCATTTGCGCCGCTGTCGGGGTCGACGACGGTGATGTGCGCGACGAACGTCTCCGTGTCGGCGTCTTCGCCGATCTCCGCCGAGTCGGTACCGGAAGCGGAAAGGGTGTTGACCTTGATTTCCGGTGCATGGTCGTTGATATCTTTGACCCTGACGATGACGGTGGTGTCGGAGGTGCGCGCGTCGGCCCCTTGGTCATGCGCAGTGACAAACAGGTGGTAGACAGAGCCCTCCTCAAAGTCCACTGTCCCCTTTATGTATAGTGCCCCTGTCTCCTCATCTATACCGAAAAGGTGGTGGTAACTGTTGAGGGTCTGTGGAGAGAACCCATAGACGATTTGCCCATAGGTTCCCTTATCGGGGTCACTCGCGTGCACCGTCAATATGGTGGTCTGAAGGGGGACGTTCTCAAATATCGTCACTTCATACGTCTCGTTGTCAAACACGGGGTCGTTATCATTAGCGTCCAGTACTTTAACATTAACGTCGATAGAACCCGTCTTCCCGCCGCCGTCGTGAGCAACTACTTTCATCCGGTATTGATCTTTCTGTTCCCTATCCAGGGCGGCTTTCAGGATCAAACGCACCTCCACTGACCCATCCAGCTTCTCCCGGAGCTCCAGTTTGAAAGGTGAGCTCTCCCCCTCCAGTACGTAGTCCCTGATGCTGTACTCCGTGCTGTCAGGGTCCGTGGCCGTCGGCACCACAATGCTCGTACCTAACGTGGCCGACTCTAAAATATCCTGTGAAATGGCCGTCTCGGGAAATAGTGGCCAGTTATCGTTGAGGTCGGTGATGACCACTCGCACCTTGATGACCTCCAGAAAGGTCATAGTGGAGGGGATTAAAGCCACAACGTCCAGCATGTACTCACAGATATCCAACATAGGGCACTCCTCGTCCCGGTCAATCTTCTGCCCAGTTCTCAAAACGCCCGTATCCTCCTCCAAATTAAAGCTCACTTTCGGCGGCGATAAAAAGCGGAATTTGACCTTACTCAAATCCTCGCTAGAATGTCTACTCTCCATGTTGGCGTCGGTTTTCAAGTTGGCTATGAAAGACCCCTCGTCCATTTCCTCCGAAATGTCATAAGATAGTTCCTCTGCTGAAACGTGGGTGATCACCTGGCTCAGGAGCAGCAGCCAGGTGCACACCCACACCTTGATTGCAGGTGTCATGATGATCACAGGTAACAATATCCTCATCTTCACTTACAGCGCAGAAGACGGCACACACAGAAACACCAAGTAAATGTGGCAAATACGTAGCCTTCTCCGTCGGTCCAGTCATACATACATGTATCAGGAAATAATAACCACTCATCCACACAGAAACACTCCTACGTAGTCTGTCACTATTCTTGGGTAGAAAGAAGATAACTCTGACAAGGCACAACTCATGGGTGGAGCTGACATCAAAAGGTACTCCAAGTCCTGTTGGTAATGTTGTAATTTGAGCTATCAAGTCATACTGCTGACCAGTCTCTCCTCCCCCACATCAGGTACTAGATCCACTGTGGGGAGTATCAAACAGGTTGGCTGACATCCCGCCGCATCCAGGGAACAGGTGTAATATAATCTAATCCGGGGTGGACGGGTATCACACAGGTTGAGGGTGCTGGCAGCATGTGAGTCCCATTCCTGGGCGGTAACCCGTATCCTCTGTGACCTGGTAGGGAGTAGTAGTAGTAGTAGTAACTTGGTGCAGCTTCACCTATGGTTGTGTTCTCTATGTCCCGTCACCTGAAAATGAAACAAAACACGTATAAGAATAGGTTCACAGCATAACATGGCGACATATGTGTATCATAAACAAATGGCAATGGAAGAGTTAAAGCATACATAGTAAGGGATGCATGTATGTATGTGAATATTTAAAGCTGTACCTGTATGAAAAGTTCTAAAGCTGAAACCCTTGGGCTATCCTGCCGCTAGTTGTTGCCCACACTCGCACACCGAGCCTACTAACACCACCACCCGCACCTCAGTCTATCATTTCACTCGGGGACCGCTTTGAAGTTGGGAGTCTTTTCACTGCTCCACTCTGATTGGCTGGCTCGGTGGCGGGGCACTGGGCCGTGCAAAGCCATCGAGCCTGGGGAGGTATGGAGGGGGCGGGGCTTAGACGGAATGATTGACAGCTGAGTGAATGAATGCCTACACCGTACTTGGACCCAAGCCGACCCGGCCGGCCGGCTAGAAGATGACCGTGGTGGGTTCCAGAGGTTCCCCTGGGAGGACGAAGGCTCATAGCAGGGAGCCAAGCAACGCGCCACCCGGGGACCTCAAAGAAATAACTAAGACGTCTCGTGGTCTCAGACCGAGGCTGGAGTTCTTTGCTTAGTCTGCCCTCCCGCCAGGTGGCGCCCCCTATGACGTCCTTACATGCTACGTCACGCAGCGATCCTGGCGGCGCAACTTGACAAAGCCAATGCCTTTTCTGTGCCTTATGGCACGTGAAATATGCCAAGTTGTTTACCAGCGACGTATTTCCCCCATGTCCTCATTCCAAGTGGCACTCGTCGTATTATAATGCATTATAGCCTATATATTGCATGTTTGTACTTTTACTAGTATATAAAATAATTATGCCCGGCCAATATACTGACTTACCCGTGTCTAAACTATGTCCACGCAAATAACCATGTTAATACCATTAGACACATAGTTCCCTAGTCCCAAGAAAAAGTAAATGTGTATAGATGGCTTGTTTTTGCGGAAGAACAGTTCTATGGATTAGAATATTGACCAGTAGGCCTATTCCTTTAGAGCATAAACTGCATTTTATATCCTGGACCATTCATCACAGAGTAAGTCTATATTGAGAATAAAAGCTGGAAACACCTGCTTCATCCCAGCAAAAGCAATATGGCCAAATAGCCAAATATAACTTTGCGAACGTTGATAAACTCGTATGGCTTCACACACGTATCAAATTCATTCTGACGTAGGGTATCTCCCTACAGTACCCGCCTGCCTGGCCGTATTTGTAGTAACTCTGCCATAAATCGTAACAGCACAATACAGGCTGGTAAAACTCTGTGTACCCAACCAATAAGGGTCTTTGGTCTGGGGAACTCAAGATCTCACGATAACCTCAACACCAACTGTCCGGCGATGGGAAAGATAGCCAAGGTGTAAGCAACCCGCTCTCAACCCAAGAACAATGCCACGGTATGGGTAACTATACGGTCCACGCGAAATGATGACATAAAAGTTAAAAGGACGGGGAGCTATAAAACTGAGTTTATATGCCGTACCTGTGGGTGTAATGGTGACGTCTAGATCAAAGGGTTACATCAGCATGTTTGAGGATCACACTATTATGGGGAGGGCTAGAGATCCGCTTGGAGATATTTACCCACTGCCTACACGACGGTCCAGATGGCTTAATCACAGGGTCTCTTACTTTTCCGCTCCACATCTCGCCATTAGCACCACGGATCTGACAGGCATTGGGAGCGGAGATTATATAAGAACCCACATCTTAGAGGTAGTGTCCCCCAGTACCCTAATCCCTCAGAATATACAGGAGAGGACCACACCTTTTCTAGTCTTAGACCATCTATGAATAGCACAGACGGTGTGCTTTTCAGGGGTTTCTGTAATGCCGTATTTGTCTGGCCTAACGCGGGACACAATACCTGACGAGTAAATGATTGTTCGGGTGTATCTGTGTGGAGGATAAGAAGGGATGAGGCTTGGTCAGTGTAACCGGAATTGTGGGCTTGAATTGAACAGTCCACTGTATTTAAAAGTCCTAAGCGGTGCAGCTGAATCTGGTTTCATGAAGAGAATCGAGCAGATTTTAAGCTTGGTGGTTTTGTAAAGGTATACAACTCCAAGGTTCTGAGATGAAGTTTCATGATTTGATTTACAGTTTGCAATCATAGACATCAGATTTATAAACGTTGATATTCAAGCTTGTAGAATGGAAAGAAGAAAAAGAATACATAAACCTACATACCATTTATAGGTATTGGTTTCAGAGAGGTGACGACACATCATAAAATTGGGAGACCTAACTTAAAATTACAGTTTATCATTTCAGTCTAAGTAGAAGAGGGTCGCACGCCTTATCTAAATCAGCTAACGGCATGCCACATTCAGAAACGTAGTTATTACCGACAAAGCGATCCATCTATACGTAGGAATTATGTCAGATAAAGTGCACCATCTTACCCTGGTGATTTCGCCAAACCTTAACTATAGGATTTATGGCCCAGCAGGACTGGTAAAGTTCAGAGGGCCCGACCAAAATAACAAGCCTTTAACATTTCAGTTAGGACACTTGCTCGTCCATAAAATCCCATTACTATGACACATGAGAAGATAGAAACTATCATGTTCAGGTCGGGCGCCATGTATGGCGGTGGGGTAAATACATGGAGAAGACAGAATATGACGGATGTTTCCCAGTGACAGTGTTGATGTACGGTGTCCGGTCGGATAGGACTTCGGTGGGGGGTGAGTTACCTAAACAAACAAATGAGCTATAGCCGTAAGGGCCAGTCTGTCTGTATACAAACATACAACCGAAATATGACACTTCAATAAGGCGACTATGTTGAAAACAAAGAAACGACCAGAAAATGCATTTACACGTCACCAAGTCAAATTTTATCATGTCAACTGAAGTGGAGTTATACAGGCGTGCGATTGATGAAAGAGAAGTTATATTAGGTTCGGCTTGGCGAAAAAACTATTGAAGTTGATGAGGGGTTTAGGGTGCCTTTGTATTACAACCGTTATGGCAAATAACATGTTCTCAATCCCCACTCGTGGCCTGTTCAATAGCCCACCTCTGAACCCATTAGTACCTACTATGTCTGGAGCTTAATCGGAACAAACAGTTGCCAATCAAAGGGTATCATGGCAAAGGGTTGGGGATTTTCGCTGACCACGGAAGCTGGGTGCGGCGTATATCCAGCTAGCTGCACCAACCGCTAAATAGAGATTTGCTTTCTGGACTTATTTCGGCTCCTTCTCACCTCTGGACACACACAAGACACCCCTGTTTTCTAACCCTCAAAGAGTGTCGGGGGCGCTCTTGACTTGCGCCCGTTCTTTTCATGCGGCGGCCATGGCTTTTAGTACCTTGTTTGGTTAGGGTTTTCACGCGCCGCAGATGGACATACTTCAAAGAGGCCAGGTAGAAAGGAGAGGGCTGAGTGGGTCAGCCGACGGCCATTCTCACCTGGACAATACTCCACCATCCCGGACCAACCTCCTTCCTCCCAACGGGCCCACTCTCCACGGTAAGGCCTATCTGAGCCTACTGCCCGCCTACCTGGGCAATGAGCGGCCTCCTGCCCACCTACCTGGGCAGCAAGTAGCCAACTGCCCGCCCCGAATTTAATCAAGCGTACTAGTCAAGTCTTATTCTCGCATTAGAGTATACCTGACTAGCTGTGCTTCCTCCCTTCCTGGTCAGAGATGCACCTTAATCTCATCCGGCCATTTTTTCTTTTTCTTTAATTCAATTATCGGGTAGCGGACCTGCCGATGAATTATACATGAGATGGCCCATTTACAATTGGATTTATAAATACGGCCGGTGGCGGGGGTAATCCAGGATGACCATATTGGCCTGATTGCTTTTTATCCCAGCAGGTGTGAAGAAGTGACCTCCTGTGGTGCGGATATCCTGCGTCCTCCTGGCGGCCTCCTCCCCCCTTACACCTTCATAAACCCCCGCCCCCCTCAGCCCCTCCTGGGTACGGCGTACCTTCACATCAAAGGCACCTTTTATCATTATTACCTGTTAATTACTGTCTCCCATCGCAAACAATTACAATGGGCAGCCACGGAGACCGTCTGGGCCCCGGCTAACAAATTAAGACGGACAAACAATGCAAGCGTGGCTGAAACAAAAGGGGCCGGCAGGTGCAAATGATGAGTAGGTGGGGGAGTTGAGACAGTGTGTCGAGAGCGGGTGTGTTAGGGTGGGTTTTCCGAGTAGGGCAATCAAAACAAGATCAAAGGATAGGCCTGTAAGCGGTCCAGCCACCCGCCACCAATATTTTACGGACTAGGCGCCCTCTTGTCTCTAATTTGATTCAGTATTGACTTCGACCGTCACGGCTTGGCCTCGCTTAGCTGTATCTTTGATCGTTGGATCTTCATAACTTTGATCCTTGGATCTTCATGATCGTGTATGCGCCGTAATTAATCCTTATATAGTGCGTGGCGGATGGCACCTACATGAAAGGACTTCCTTAAAATGAAATTACCTTAAAAGAGTCGACAGGCCTATAGTCCCTGGAGTATACAATAATATGCATTAGCCAAATTAAAATTATGATATTTTCTTATCAAAGTCTGAAGACAAAAAGTATTGGAATTTGCCAGTACTAAAATTTGTTTATTCAATAGAATAACAAGATTGTTTCAGTAACAGTATTAAGTGCTTATAGGAAAAGGTTGCACAAGCTGACGGGTCTTCTTACATTAATTATTCACTTCCTTCTTGTCTCATTTATTCCTCTGGCCAGGGCCAAAATTGGAAGCTTTCAAAACGAAATTAATATAAATGGAAATTAATTCAACTGCAATGTTGAACAAGTTGATTCAATGTGCTTGTGGCTCTTGCAGAAAATAAAGCAAACGTGACAAGCACAAGAAAACACACACTAAATAACGAACCGATGCAATTAGGTTTCAATGCGCCTGGCACGTTCTGGATGGGCGGTTAGGAGACATCGATACTTGGGCCGAAGTAACTGTATAAGTCTGCGTCCCAAACCGTACACCATGACAGCAACAGTAACTAGACTCGGCCGTACATCTAGTTAGAATCAGAATGGATTACATAACAGCAGGACTGTCCGTCCATACGGTGGACACCCGACTCCGTCATTCTACCTCCTACTTTGAACAGAACCCGGGGTCATTGGGTTAAGCATAATGACTCAAATTAAATGAAAATCTTTCATTTAGTTTGACCTATTTTACTATCAAGTCCCTTGAATTGGAAGCTATCTAAAAACCGAAAGGAAAGATACAAGATCTGTATGTTTTTGTTGTTATTCCACATTAGTATTAGCAGTCCCTGATGCTTAAATCACTAAGCGAATTATACTATAAACTTTTGAGATTGAATTATAATATCTTAAGTAAAAGTATTTCATACAATGTACAGATGGTACGTCAAATTGTCTTCAAACTATAACCAAACACAATTACAAGATTCGGGTTCAGACGATCCCTTATTTAGATGATCAATGTCGATAGCCATGGAGACGTTTCCTGGGTATTTCAGGCCTAAAAGGCGGGGATCATACATGTGAATTACCGCTAATACAGAGAGTATTTGGACACCATCTACACCTGCAGCATAGACTCTGCAAAAATATTGACTCTGGCCTTGGTGAAATCAGTTAATCCTGGCTGGCAGAGTGGGTGGAAAGCCCTCTGTCTGTGGCATGTGTGTGCGGAGAAGCAATAGCCATAGGGGGCTGGTCAGATTGGGGTGGGGGCCAGTGTATAAACTAACATTGTCTTTTTCCTGTGAACTTAGTTACTATGGACACAGGTGTTGGTATAAATGACAAGAAAACTGAATGATGCTGGTCCACTTGATGGTTTCAAAGGGGAATGCATATCGGACAAATGAAACATGTTTTTTCATTAACGTATTTTTTTTTCTGTGTATGTCACAATTTTTGAAATTTAATTACTTGCCCGTAGCGAATTGCAACTTACACTGATATTATAGAATAAATCTCACCTCACTTAAAATGTAGACTAGACATTAAAAGAAAAAATGCTTTGCTGTATCGAAGCGTAACTTCATTATATTTCTGTTATAGACGAATTAGCTTCATATATCGGTTTTGTCCGAAGTAAATTATAATCTTGCAGTCCGCAATAAAAACTACAAATTGAATGTTACTCGATATGCTTCAAAGTGCGCTATCTTAAATCAAGTGTCTGCTACATGAAAGAAGAGTTGAGATTAATGGCCAAGGATTGAAGTCAAGTCACTCAAGCCGTTTGGTGAAGTGTAAGTGAATCTGAAACATCCCATTAAAGATCAACATCTAACCTATTAGGCCGAGACCAGGCAGGCGGATTAACTACTCGCTCATTTTGGCAGGAGAAGATTCCTTTTCACATTTTGCCATGGAAATTCATTTCCGCATTGAGGGTCTCCGGCAAATCCAATCGAGCAAAAGCTGCGCCTTTTTACCCCCAGTAATTTCCTAAGGGACGCTTTTTTCAAGCACGAGGCAGAAGTGTTCAGGTAACAAAGCGTTTTTAGGTCCACTGTGACTTCAATATTTGTGATATACAAATAGCTGTGGGTGAGAAGTGATTGGCTGGGTGCAGACTTCTTGGGGGAATAACTGCGTTAGGTTGTCCCAGCAAAATTAGGCTAACAAATTGACACTAACTGGCGTGCACACACAAACACAAACTTGTCAAGGAAAATGGTTGCAGCAATCCCCTCTTTAGTGTTGTTACCGCTAAACGGCGTTAGAACACAAAGCTATTTACGGATTACTGAAGTGTTTGCTTAAGCGTTTTGTCTGGGCCACGCCTCAGATGAAAAGCCGCTCCGATTGGAGATAATCTTTCAAAGGGGATTATTAGCATATCGGACAAGGTAGATTGCTAGGATCACATTTGTGCCGATTGTCATTTCCATTTAAATTTCAAACATTGTTAGGAAATCACGTAATCAAGAGCAGAGCGAAGTCTGAAACCTGAAGCAATTGCATTTATCCCCCAAAAAATGATTAAAATTCTTCTGAATTGGTTTTGACGTTAGAGATCTACTTGTTTTGATTTGTTTCAAATATCATAGATATTTTTTTTAAAGCAAAATCTAAGTTTTCTTCTAGACAAACATAATTTCTACCAGCTCCTGAATTTTCAATTACCTATCATGATTGCAAGGAAATTGCAATCAGCCATAGATCCAACAGAGAAATAGATTGATATTTGGTCACTTATTCGCCCAAATATCTTATTGGGTGCATATCAATGTTGGCAGGTATTTGCGAAATCCATCCACTATGGCTACTTCTTGGGGGGCAGGGCCGTATCAGGTACAGACTTCCTGGCTGTCGGTGTGTCTATCTGACATATTGGACCATACGTCTAGATTTCGCGGAAGCTGTGATCATGGCAGAAATGCCTGGAAAGGCGACCGCCTGCCGATCATGTGGGCACTAAGGGTGGTAGGAGGTGGAGGTGAACTCTAGTGGACGGGTCGGTGGAATGTAATAATACAGGGGTCATGGAACCAACATGGACCCGACATGATAAGTCATGGCTTGGCTGAGGGCAGCTGTGCGGATGCAATCGGGCAGCGAACAGGCATTGGGGGGTAGATAACGCGAGGGGTGGGGTACTGGAGGGATGGGGTGAACGTTGCGGGGAAGGGTGAGGGGGTGGGGGTAGGGAGTCATGGAGGGGAAACCCTGGGGGCAATATGATGACCTCCAGGGTCAGGGGGAGGTTTCACAGGGCTGTCAGGGGGTGGGGTTAGTGGGCAATCCGTCTACCTGCTGACAGGTAGCAGTCTGAAATGCGGCCCCTTTGCCGGCCGGTAATCATGGGTAATACACCTGTAAGTATGACAAATATATGACGGTCGGCCCTCCCTCTCCGCGCCCACAGTCGCCATGGTGGGCCCCTTGAAATATGCAGTCCGCGGCCAGGGGGTGTGCGGATGGGGGATGGGGTTATGCGAATGCATGGAGTACATATACTATACCCCTAGCATTAAAGCCCTGCCCCCATACACCATGCCCACTAGGGGTGCTCTGCATACCTCCACCTTGGCCAGGTCAGACCCATTCAGGCAGCAGGACAAATTACAGAGCAGTGCTGTGACATGGGGGCTTTTCTGCTTGTGCCACGGTCCACTGCTGCCTAGACGTATACAAGCCGGACTATCATTACCACATCATAGAGAGTGCTGACAACCTCAGACCTCCCCCAGCACCCCCCTCGTCGTCCGCAAAACATACCACACAACGCACCTCATACCTCGCCAATTAAGTCATTTGTATCCGCCCGCCTCCCAACTGTCGCTGATATATTATCCTACCCGGATCCAACGCTTATCTCACAAAGTTAATTCGCCTACTCTATTCCGTCTTTTGATGGAGCTGACTGAGTTATATGGCTCATCTGCAGGGGAAAAAAGTCGGTAAAAAGCCAACTGGCGCCCAGGCTTTTCTTTGGCCAGGGTCATAAGTTAGAGAGCTCACTCATCAGTCTGGGACCCCCTAAATGGACTTGTGACAGGCGTCTGGCACTTGCACTCTGCTCACTGACAGTTGATTCCAGACTACTTTCCAACTCCCAACTTGACACGAAATGTCATTCTGTGTAGAGTATATAATAGAACTTAGGCAATGATACTTAATCTTCCTCAACAGGCGAGAGTCAACATGTCGCAAAAAGGCTGACGATTAATAGTACCCTTCCCCAAAACGGGTCGAGAGTTGCCTCCATCATAGAGAACATGCGTTTACTGTAGCCTCTACTACTCTTTTACAAAGATGAATTTATAACACGAGAGGCTATAGGTAATATTTTTTCTTAGGATGGCAATGACATGTTGAAGTAGCACAAAAGGCCCGACATACAGCAGGGGCGGATCCAGGATTTCTAAAGGGGGGGGGCCAAGATTTGGAAAAGTTGTAAGTAGTATATAATCATGTAATTTCTGGACAGCGAAGCCGTCCAGGGGGAGGGTATGGGAGGGGTGCCCCCTCCCATTGGGGGGGTTTGGGGGGCCACCCCCAGGAAAATTTTGAAAAAATAAGCCCTTGTTTATGCAATCTCAGGCATTCTGAGATACTTTGGAGACCTTTGGGGATGATATGATTTCTCCCCAAAGATTCTAAGTAGGAATTTGTTAAGGGGGGGGGGGGGAACCAAGATTTAAACATTTTAAGATTTTGTAAGTAGCAGATATAAGGTCAAAAATTTAGACAATGATACCTTCCATGGGGAGGGTATGAGAGGGGTTCCCCCTCCTATTGTGGAGGGGGGTATGGGGGGCCACCCCCAGGAAATTTTTGGAAATATAACCTCTCATTTGTGCAACCTGAGGCATTCTGAGGTACCTTAGTCACCATAAAAGATGATATTTTCCCGCAATATTTATATAATTATATTCTTCCAGAGAATGGTCCCTCCCATTGGAGGGGGTTGGGGGGCCACCCCCAGGAAAATTTTTGAAATATAACCTCTCATTTGTGCAACCTGAGGCATTCTGAGGTACCTTAGTGACCTCAAAACATGATATTTTTTCCCCAATAGATCTATATAATATGTGTAATCTTTCAGCTTGGGAATAGCTACTCCCATTGGAGGTTGGCATATGGGGGTCCACCCCCAGGAAAATTTTGAAAAGATAACTTCTCATTTATGCAATCTGAAGCATTCTGAAGTACTTTGGTGACCTTAGAAGATATAAATTCCCCCCAATATTTATATGCATTCTTCCAGGGGGGTCCACCCCCAGAATTTTTTTGAAAAGATAACCTCTCATTCATGCAATCTGAGGCATTCTGAGGTACCTTAGGGACATCAAAACATGATATTCCCCCCCCCCCTCCAATATATATTTGTAATCTTTCAGGAAATAGCTTCAGTAGCTATTCCTACTCCCATTGGAGGAGGGGGTAGGGGCTCAACCCCCAGGAAAATTGTGAAAAGATAACCTCTCATTCATGCAATCTGAGGCATTCTGAGGTACCTTAGGGACATCAAAACATGATATTCCCCCCCCCCCCTCCAATATATATTTGTAATCTTTCAGGAAATAGCTTCAGTAGCTATTCCTACTCCCATTGGAGGAGGGGGTAGGGGCTCAACCCCCAGGAAAATTGTGAAAAGATAACCTCTCATTCATGCAATCTGAGGCATTCTAATGTACTTTGGTGACCTTAGAAGATGATATTTTCCCCCAATATTTATATGTATTCTTCCAGGGGGGTCCACCCCCAGAAATTTTTTAAAAGACAACCTCTCATTCATGCAATCTGAGGTATTCTGAGATACTTTGGAGACCTTAGCAGTGTTCGAGACTAACTTTTTTGGCTCTTGGCCATCAGGGCAGACAATGTCTAAGAGTCGTCGGCCCTGATAAGTTTCAGTCGGCCCAGAAAAAATAAGTTAATCATTGCAGGGGTCTAAATAAGGTACAAGTATTCAGGAGCCAGTCGGGCCCCTTCATCCCGAACCCAGTTTTAGTGGCCCTTTTAATATCTGTCTGTCAAATAATTGGATAACTTGGGAGCCAGTCGAGCCCCTGAAAACCTGGGGGCCCGAGGGATTTTCTAGGGGCCTTGGGCCCCCGGGCCAGTGCTAATAGGGGTTTTGTCCAAGACAAAAAGGTTATTTTTTATCACATTTTTAATCATAACTCTGGAAATAATCAACAGATTTTCTTCAAATAAATACTGAAATGCTCAGTTAATGATGAAAGGAAAAAAGCTACATGCCATATCAAAAAAAGAGGTTACAAAAATATGTGTGGTGGTAATGCTAGTTCTATTTCGACCCATGATTAATGACAGCCGAAAATAGCATTATCATGGTCAAAAAAAAAGAAGTAGATAGCAAAACAAAATCGTCGGCCATCCGGGCCAATTAAACAATAATTTCTCAATTTTTTGTTGGCCCTGATCCATAATCTTCGGCCATTGGCCGACGGGCAGGCGTTAGTCTCGAACACTACTTAGGAGGGTGAGGGTCGACCTGAGAGGTCACAGTGGGCCTCAGGTTAAAGGAGTAGGGTGAGGGTCGACCTGAGAGGCCAGGATGGGCCTGAGGTTAAAGGAGTAGGATGAGGGTCCACCTGAGAAGCCAGGGTGGGCCTCAGGTTAAAGGAGTAGGGTGAGGGTCGGACCTGAGAGGCCAGGATGGGCCTCAGGTTAAAGGAGTAGGGTGAGGGTCGACCTGAGAGGCCAGGATGGGCCTGAGGTTAAAGGAGTAGGATGAGGGTCCACCTGAGAAGCCAGGGTGGGCCTCAGGTTAAAGGAGTAGGGTGAGGGTCGGACCTGAGAGGCCAGGATGGGCCTCAGGTTAAAGGAGTAGGATGAGGGTCCACCTGAGAGGCCAGGGTGGGCCTCAAGTTAAAGGAGTAGGGTGAGGGTCGGACCTGAGAGGCCAGGGTGGGCCTCAGGTTAAAGGAGTAGGGTGAGGGTCGGACCTGAGAGGCCAGGGTGGGCCTCAGGTTAAAGGAGTAGGGTGAGGGTCGGACCTGAGAGGCCAGGGTGGGCCTCAGGTTAAAGGAGTAGGATGAGGGTCCACCTGAGAGGCCAGGGTGGGCCTCAAGTTAAAGGAGTAGGGTGAGGGTCGGACCTGAGAGGCCAGGGTGGGCCTCAGGTTAAAGGAGTAGGATGAGGGTCCACCTGAGAAGCCAGGGTGGGCCTCAGGTTAAAGGAGTAGGGTGAGGGTCGGACCTGAGAGGCCAGGATGGGCCTCAGGTTAAAGGAGTAGGATGAGGGTCCACCTGAGAGGCCAGGGTGGGCCTCAAGTTAAAGGAGTAGGGTGAGGGTCGGACCTGAGAGGCCAGGGTGGGCCTCAGGTTAAAGGAGTAGGGTGAGGGTCGGACCTGAGAGGCCAGGGTGGGCCTCAGGTTAAAGGAGTAGGGTGAGGGTCGGACCTGAGAGGCCAGGGTGGGCCTCAGGTTAAAGGAGTAGGATGAGGGTCCACCTGAGAGGCCAGGGTGGGCCTCAAGTTAAAGGAGTAGGGTGAGGGTCGGACCTGAGAGGCCAGGGTGGGCCTCAGGTTAAAGGAGTAGGGTGAGGGTCGGACCTGAGAGGCCAGGGTGGGCCTCAGGTTAAAGGAGTAGGGTGAGGGTCGGACCTGAGAGGCCAGGGTGGGCCTCAGGTTAAAGGAGTAGGGTGAGGGTCGGACCTGAGAGGCCAGGGTGGGCCTCAGGTTAAAGGAGTAGGGTGAGGGTCGGACCTGAGAGGCCAGGGTGGGCCTCAGGTTAAAGGAGTAGGATGAGGGTCCACCTGAGAGGCCAGGGTGGGCCTCAAGTTAAAGGAGTAGGGTGAGGGTCGGACCTGAGAGGCCAGGGTGGGCCTCAGGTTAAAGGAGTAGGGTGAGGGTCGGACCTGAGAGGCCAGGGTGGGCCTCAGGTTAAAGGAGTAGGGTGAGGGTCGGACCTGAGAGGCCAGGGTGGGCCTCAGGTTAAAGGAGTAGGGTGAGGGTCCACCTGAGAAGCCAGGGTGGGCCTCAAGTTAAAGGAGTAGGGTGAGGGTCGGACCTGAGAGGCCAGGGTGGGCCTCAGGTTAAAGGAGTAGGGTGAGGGTCGGACCTGAGAGGCCAGGGTGGGCCTCAGGTTAAAGGAGTAGGGTGAGGGTCGGACCTGAGAGGCCAGGGTGGGCCTCAGGTTAAAGGAGTAGGGTGAGGGTCGGACCTGAGAGGCCAGGATGGGCCTCAAACACCTCTAATCAAGGCCCACCAGCCCCCAGAAGTCGCCCCTTCCCCTCCGACACATACTCAAGGCCCCCCAGCCCTCAGAGAGGTCGCCCCCTCCTTCCCTCTGACACACCTAGTCAAGGCCCACCAGCCCTTAGAGGTCGCCCCAGTCCCCTTTGACACACCTATTCAAGCCCCCCCCCCCCCCCAGACCTCAGAGAGGTAGGCCCCTCCCCTTCCCTTTGACACATCTATAATGCTATTCAAGGCTCACCAGCCCTCAGAGAGGACCCCCACTTCCCCTTTCCTCTTCTTTTCTTTTCCTTTCTCTTTTCTTCTCCTTCTCCTTTTTTTTTTTTTTTTTTGGAGGGGGGGGGGGGGGGCCAAGGCCCCTCCGGCCCCCCCCCCCAAAATCCGCCACTGCGATACAAGTTCATCTTGAGTGTTGCCCCTGTGTCACGTTTAAATGTTTGTTCGCAGACGTTGGTGATCAGCTGCCTGCGAGAAGGACTGTTTGGGACCTTTATGTGGCGCTACAATGCACAGACAGCGGCGGATATAGGCAGACTTCCTCTGCCTCCAGGATATGTGCCAGGCGGCCTATTCTTGTAATACATGTATATAACGCCAGCCTTCCTGCCTCAGGGCACAGAATGGCCTGTCTAAGTATACATTTTACATGCCCTTGCCGTCTTGTTGGCGTGCTGGCACTATTTGACATCAGGTGAACACAATATCAACACCCAATTTCCACTCCCCTGGTGCCCATAACCCGTCAGTGTACCTCCATCCTATAACCTACCCCAGATTTCCCAACCCAGCGAACCATCAGTCTACGGTTACTGTATATGGTATTAAAAAACAAAGATGTATGGGAGTTGCCAAGGTTATTATGTTTCATATATATGTATTTCATATATTTTATCAACCGGATATTATTCGATATGTGCGTGTGCATGTTCGTGTGTGGCAATGGTTCTTAGCATACATGTATGTTTTTATTGCCCCGCACATATATGTTTTCTATGCAGATGTTGCGCGTGATAATGCTGCCTTTATTCCTGTAGTTACCCCACACCTCCAACCCGTTTTCTGAGATGCCCCTCGCCCTACCACCCCTGTTATATGCATGTATGCATACCCCAACCCATTTCCAGCCCCGACCTTCCCCCATTTCCGGTATGTATACACGTATAATATATGCGCTATACAATGACCATTCAGCCAATGTATATAAACCCCCCAAACGGCTGAGCATACCAATGCAAGCCATGACGAAGACTTTCCCTGGGGCTGTCGCATACCATTTCCCCGCGGCGACGCCGGGAAATGATTATTCCTGGAAGTTTAATTGAAGCCCAGGCAAGCAGGGGCTGTCAGGCCTGACGGTCTAATATCCAGGACATTCTATTTGACCGGGGCACTGTCGTTATCGGGTCGGGCCTATCTCAGTGCCGCTTCGTTTGGGATCACTAGTCGTTTTCCCTGCTAACTCCACGGCCGTAAAATACCACTGAAAGTAGGAGTACTGCAAAAATGAATGTTGTATATCAACGCCGATCGATAGCACTGCCAGATAGCCAATCATCTGCAAGTATGTGAAAGACCTTTGGTGTAATAAAAAACAGTGTCATCTTATAGGCGGAAATGAAGGGCTCTACACGGGTGGAGAGATCGCCACTTTAGCGTATACAGTAGACGGTGAATTTACAGGATTCACGTCTTCGGTTCAGGGCTCGGGAAAAGTGAGTGCTGATAACACCCTCAAAAGTCGGGACTGTATTTTCAAGGGGGACTTAGGTTTATAATCATTACCGTTGGCTGGAAGACATAATGGGTCGGGTCTGCAGTACTACCGCTAGGCCAAAAGGTGCCCAGTGATTGTAGGGCCATTCCTATAATAGGCATCAATCAACCACATGCCATGGCAACCGAATTTCTACCTAATGTGTAGAATTATGGGGAATGAAGTGAAGACTTGTTCCTGTGCGTATACAAGAATACACATACTTCAGCAAGAGGACCAGTCTATAAACATAACAGATGGACTTTCATTTCATGTAAAGCAATAATGGGCTTATACTACTGAAATGCAATTTGAAATAGATTCTCTAAAAAAGACATTTGAAATGTCAATATTTTTGTTATACAGGAACCTGAAATTGAGCATAAACTAGGCGTGTACCCAAGCAGGCATGGAACAGCTTATTTTCAGCAAAGATGGCAAATTATAATATGTTATAGTTCAATGACCGACGGACAAATAATTTCTTATTTCAAATAAATTCCGTGTTGTAAAGCGATGTGCCTAGATATCAACATTACTATTATTCGTCTTTTTCTCAACCCTCTAAAATGATGTAGTGTTGCGGTACAGGAAGATAATAAAGATCTTCAATCATTGCATTGAAGACTACTTTGATGTTTAATCTTAGCTGTATTCTTTGCAAGCAAAGGAGGAATACTGTCAATGAGAAGAGGAACAATACTCTCCAATAAGGCCAAAGTCCCATATTATGATGACTATACAAGTCACAAACGGGAATGTGGCAAAGGACTTTGATTGTGAATGTTTGTTTTTTTTCAAATGTAAAGAAAAGCATAAGGCATTGAGGTTCGCAGTCACGATAGCAGTTCTTACACATTCTAAAAGATCAGATACATTAACATGTATATACACAATGTTTGGTGGAAAAGCAATATCAAGTATGTATATAAAGAAGCCATTCTCTAGAAGCTATGAACTACAAAAGGTCAAAGAGAGATACTATCAACACTTGCATATGAATTACCAACTGAATCATGAATATTTCTTTCATGAAGATACTCATCAAGAATAAAATATAATAAGAAAAGAAGGAAATGTGAAATTGCTTGTTTAAAAGAAGGCACATTCTCATTAAAAACTATTTGCAAAATGTGATCTGAGTCATTATTTAACCGAGTCTTTATTTTTCATAAAACGGTTGCGGTTATTATCCTCAGCAATTTTGTATCACATGACATACCGTTTAAGGGTAGGAACATTTAGCACTAGTAGGAGATCCTGAGTAGAATATCTCCTATTCCGTCAGAGGCAGAGAGGATGCCGTCCAGTATACCACCCAACCGACATGTGGAGGTGATTCATCAAGGCCTGGGTGGGGAGACACATGTATAAGACTAGACTGACCCTCCACTGACCACTGTCTATTCCAGACTGACCTCACCTAAACAGTCGGGTTTACACAAGCCTGGGGGTAGGGCCCAAGTAAAAGCCCTTACGTCACCTTTGTGTGATGATGAAGAGCCAAGCAAAAATAAACCAAGTTTCAGGGATTGCGAGAATCCCTCAGTGCAGTCTTACACATGACGCCTTTAACTGCTAAAAGGCCAGCAAGCTGCTACCACGGTGGGATATGTCTCAATGTTGACAGGACATAAACGCTCACTATTTAGCTATTTAAATTTACACGCACTGCTTGCGTCCGTGTGGGTTACGGGGTAGCATACCTGAAGAAAAGTACTCCAGAAAGAGCCCGAGGGTACAGAGGAAGGAGTGGGGAGGGGGGTTGAGAGTTGAAGTGGGGTTAGCGATCGAGGGAGTCATCCGAAGTAACATTGCATGTTTGGAGAACAAAACATACCGCGGTGGCAAATAACCTCCCACGTAAGCAGTCTGAAAATTCATTAAGACCTCCACGAAAAGAAGCGGCAGAGAGAAGGAAGTGGAGTTTTTCTTGAGGTTAGCGGATTTGAGAAATTTCCCTTTGACTCTGAAATAATGTGGCATTTTGGTGATGGATGACTGCCGTAATGAGACTGGATAAAGAGGAAGACGGCGGGTACCGGTCTTCAGGAGATGGCCATCGCCAAACGGGCCGGTAAAGGTCAAATAGGGCAAAGTATTCCATGTTGCCACCTGTCCAAAACACTAGCGACACATCCCAGAAGGTCTGCAAAGGTCAGAGGTGTGGCAGACCTTCAAATGTTCAGATCATGGCCACAGTCGGAGAACACCAGCGTGTGCATTGCTTCCTCTGGGCACGTTTAAGAGTGTATTCCCTACTGACAAACGTTTAAAAAATCACAAGGGAAACCTTTGGAAAGTTGTCGCCCTTTGGGATTGCACTGACAGTTATATTTTTCACTTTTCATAACTTTGTACGACGATAAACTTTTGCCCAAAATATTGGTGGTGATTTAATTTTGTGAATTCCGAAGTTAGATTTTTTCCAATAAATTCGCGATCCAGGGGTCGTGGGAATTGAAGTGGCCACGGAGATTGATCCCTTAATCCGTTGCATTTTTATTCCTAGTTTTACCACAAAATACTAGTTAGGCTTATAGGTGTTGGAACCTGGGGAGGAGGACAAGGCTGCCCTTGTACTAAAAGTCCTCGAGTCTCCACTCTGCGCAGCGAGTCATGATCACTTGTGGCCGGGGTACCCAAAATACGCCCCGCGCGACCAATGGACAGGCATCATAGCGTGAAAAGTGGTATATCATTTTGACGAGGCGGAAATGGACCGTGAAATGTCGGCGCATTGTGAAGCCGCGGACCCGGCGCGAGACTTGCATGTCGACGGTGGACGCGGGCCGAGTTCTAGGGGAGAGGCATGAAATCCTGATAACACGGGGTGGCTAGTTGTGAAAGGCGGCTGTTGTCATACAAGCAAGACCAAGTGAACCCATAGAGTCTGCTCACATCAATGTCTGGACGCCAGCCTGGCATGAAACAAGCGCCATCTACTGTGTGCCCGCGCCCCCTAGATGAATATCAGCCATTCATCTCTGCCCAAGGAAACTATGATGTTTTGATATCAAGATTAGAAGGAAGGCATGACCTGCCTCCATTCAAACCGCCGCGACCAAACACCTATGGTCCCCTTTCTGCTAGAACGAAGTAAGCTGCCGTTGGTGAATTTTGTTTTGAAAACATGAATGTAATTATACCCCTTCCAGAAAGTTAGTTTTCTCCAAAACAAAATATCTTGGAACGCACTGATTTCCGATATTGATCTGCTTCCTTTGTTAAAAAGAAATCGAGGTAGAATGGAGGAAATTGAAAAGGAAATAACAAGAAAATGTTGAGGGAATGAATGGAGTAACTTGACGCCTTTGTCAATTTTATTTTTAAAGCAGATGGCAACTTTAATCTCTTTCACATTTTTCAATCAAAGAATGTTGAGGACTCTTCACCTGAGTTCCCCTCTCTCACGCCGCTACTTGATGATGGCATATGGGCGCGTGCTGGTACCACCTGCCAATGTGGGTTTGGTATGAAAAACGCCCCAAATATGTCATTTCCACCCACATGGTTCACTATGGATCACTTGGGATCACCATGAACTGCGACCTGCACTCATTAACCCCGACTGCCCATGAGACCCAAGTGCCAATCAATAAAAAAGCGGCTGTCACCTCCTCTGGAAGAGTCAATACTGGGTGGACCTATTGGAGGGTTGACACCTCCAGGGTGCAAAGTCTGGGTACGAAGCCATTCAGGGGGCAGGAGGGGTTTTGTTTTGACTGGCCGGCTTTTAGAGGCCGGGTGAGAATTTCACTGGTCCCCCCGAGGAAACCGCTTCTCATTAAGTTCTGGACAAACAGGTTGAACTTGGGGAAAACAGGGGGTCCTCCAGGGGGTTGGGGCCTTGTTTGACCGGACATTGTGACGGGGGACTCCAGGGAAAACATACTTCACAAAGCGGCCACCAGGGGGTTCTGTGTTACCAGGGGGGCGCTCTCCTGGGCGCCGCCATGTTGGCTTCATGGCGATCACATGTCATTCGTATTTATTTGTCTTCATGCTTTGGGTGGAGGTTTAACAGGGGGATTGCACGGGCCTGGACCCGACCCCTCAAACAGGTTGACTCGCCGATAAGCCCTGGCAATATTGACCTCTTTGGGACTCGCAGCTTGGGTGTCACTTCAAAACATATCCAGCCTTGATGGTATAATTCCTAAAACAACACCCCTTACCTACGCAACCTGACATTATGGGGCAAAACATAGAAGTGATGGCCAAGAAGAAACAGTCAGGGGCATTTGCGCCGATGAACAATTCTGTTAAAATAAGGGCTTAAAAGCTTTCTGGAAAATCGCATGAAGCTCAAAATGGGTTGTGCCTACGTGTACCTTTTGTGACCGCTTGACCCTGGAAAATATTTTCAGAAGGCTTTCTCCGATGGCGATCGCTTAGCCACTTTAGCCAAGCGTACCATCATAAATGTTGGTGGAGCGAAATGGCGTTGGCCGGCCGTCCGTGCTCTTAACACCTTCATGCCAAGGCGGAATATGATGTCCTTGAGGGGGCTTTCTCTGTCTACCGCCGCCGCCATCGACTGCTGAGATGTTAACTTGATAAACTCAAAAGCCTCCAACGGGTCCGACAATGGGTTGGTTGTATAATGCAAACTAGCTGGAAATTTCACTATCAGAACCAAGATCGCCAGGTCAAGCAATACCTCACATGGGAATGGGAATGAAATGTGGGGATGTAAACTTTGATAAGTTTATACACTTTAAATATGGACTGTGAGGCAGAAATAGTGTATTCAATACACACTGGTTCAGGCAATTTTGTTTAGTCTTGATGAAATCAGCGCTGCATTAGAAATCGAACCATTTGAATAAAGTTCAAAAGGTAACACATAGAGGTACTATGGGTTTGTTTGTTTTAAATATCTAGATCTGGTTTGTAGATCATAACTTTGATATTGAATTGAATAAATAATGATAAGTAAGATACAATATGAGGATATAAAATCATACTTTTCGATTGGATCACTTGTTAGTTGTTTACCTTATTTTGCTGACAGAAAAGTTAAACGACTATCCATCAGCCCGATGAACTATTGTCATTAAAGCTGATCACGATCAAGATTTCCCCTATAATCTCGACTTTCTGAAAATGGGGCATTTATAGCTTAAAATTGTCCAAATTTCAATTCTAGATGGGAAAAATCAGATCCAATCTCAACTGTTCTGTCTATACAGCTAACATTACGTGGCTACAGGAGACTCCTTGCACACAGGACATTGCCAGAGCCACCAGCCAGCAGCGGCTGGCGGAGCCTGTATCCGTTCTAATGGTCAGATGATTACCTAACGTAGTGTTCAGACGGGCCAGTTTAGCCTGCCCCACCTGGCCCGGACAATACAACTCACCTTTCTGATGTGACAGTCCCCTGTGCCCGTGGAGATGCTATCTGACGGATGTGACCAGCCACCTGTCTCCTGGAGCCTTCATTAGACCTAGTGCTTAATGGTAGGCTCGTCTAACACTATACATTTAATACACCTCCGAAGGCTAATGCTGGGGCAATGGTGGGCCGACTGCAGACCTATCCTTATAAACAGGTGCAGATACTGTTACAGCCTGGACGCTGCAGGTTTTGTTACTACTTTCTAAATCGGTGTCCAGTGTGTGCCCTTGATGTAACTTTTTTTTGAAAGGTCAGTGAAAATGGGCCTGGATTGATCATTAAAATTGACCTTGTCCAGCTAATTACATAAATACATTGGGTCCCAGTGGACACAGCATGAAGACCCAGGCACGCTGTTTATTCCAAGTTAGAATCTTACTTGAAAGATAAAAAACGACATGATCATTTACTTTGTGACAGCAAAGAGATTTACCGTTCCTTCACCTGTCTGGTGACAGGTGTGATTTAACAATAAACAACTCCATAGTTATATTATATGCATGGCGCTATTTTTCACATTTTTTGCTGACACTTGCAAGAATGGTCCTGCATCTTGTATTCTGATTATCATGCTTACCATTTGCAAATTCACCATGTGCATATATAGAAGACATATAGTCATCCAGCAACTATATGTATTTATATATTTCAGTTTACGAGTAATTCTATATTTTCCACATCTGTAGGCCCAGACTGCATGTATCAATGACTATTAGATAAAATGCATAGCTTGTAGGAATGCTTTCAGTCGAATACTCTTATAGAAACATAAACCTGTCTATAGCTTAATAATTCATACATGTCTGTGTATATAATATCGAATACCTAATAAAGCTTTAGAGACATAAGCCTGTCTGTCCTTCAATCATTCATACATTTCTGTGTATATAACATAGAAACATAAACCCGCCTTCAGATTACAACTGAACACAATATTCACGTATAATCCTAGACGTGTGCACCTTTCTCTACCTCCATATCATAACTAATACCACATTTGCATCCATTACGCAAAATCCACAGCTGACAGCTATATTGATTACGGACGCCGTTCAGTGACAAATGCTCACAATGAACGCTGCTTGATTGCAGAGTGCCAGCAAGACTTGTTCATCAGGGCCTTTATGTGCGACCCACGTGGGACCAAGTGGGGAATAATTCGGGCGGGCCGAGGTGTCCGGGCCCCGGCGTGACGGTGTCGGCCCAAGGCGGCCTAAACGTCCGTCGTGTTTAATTAGCGATTCCCTGGACTCCGGTTTTTGTGCCGTTGTCCGCCTCCTTTTTGGGCCTTAATCACAAGGTGCCCGTTCGTGACGCGGCACCCACTGCACATGTTACTTCTATAGGAGACACGTTCGTGCTCGATTTCTTAGAACTTTGTCTCCGGCCTGATCTCTGTGAATGTCGCTGCGTCGCTTGCATGTCTTTACGTGTCCAGGTTGATCACTCTTTTTCATCTCTTTTATTGTGTATCGAGGCTAGGCGAGCGAGCATTCAAAGGAGAAAAAGGCCATATAGCATGTAGTTGATTGCCACTGCACCTGAATCCAGGTCATTGCATTGTGGCACTGCATGGTTGTAAAGCGGTATATCTTTTATGCAGTTATTTCACTGTGAAAGTCATTTGAAGATAATTTATATTTCATCAAAAATAATCAATCACATATCTAGATATCAAGAACAGCAGAGACTGCATTTCTTAATCCTATAACCTTCTTAACCGTCTATATACCCATATGGAGATATGTAACATTGCATGTTGCATTATATATAATTATGTTTATAATTGATTTCAAAGTTGTTTTTTTAAAGGTTTTATTGGTAATAATCTTCAAGGTTTCCCGTGGTTTTCAGAGTTATTACATTAACAGTAAATATAATTATACATACAATCAATATAATGTTATGAAAATCAAGCATTGCAATCTGGGCTAAGTCTATGCAGCACATCACCACATGTTGATTATCTCATTTCATTGCCCCATCTCATTTATCACTGAAATATCCAAGGAAGAACTTGTGTAGATTGATGAAACAATTACAAAACAAAAAACACAATGCCATCCTTCTGCCCTACCTGGGTCCCTATCCACTGATCCCAGGCTGTCAACTGGGACCCACCACCACCGGGGGGAAGCGGAAGGGCACGGGTGACGGGCGGGTCGGGGCGGTGGGGGAACGGACCGGCTTTTCGCCGATTTCCTTTTCACATTGTCCAATTAGTCGGAGCCGGTCTGTATGGACACGGGTGGGGAGGCCCACAAAGCCCGGGCCGTCCCCGGGGAGGGGCTGGCCGGGGGTGGCGCGGGGCGGGGCGGGGTCGGCCGGGGCCTTACCTAACCCGTGTCCGTGCCCGTGTTATTGACTGGTCTCCGGGCAGACCACATCAGACCTGACAACCGGTAAGCCCTCTAAGGATTGCATAACGCCCGCTGAACAGGCCCGACGTGTGCGGCCTGAAAAGGCCATTGCCAGACTCCGAATGACGCGCTGGAAGCACTTAATCAACGCCCATTTAAACTATGCTTTTGAAATAGTAAATTTAGAAATGTTGGTGTAGGTTCACAGACATGCCATAGAAGATAGATGTATTTTGGTGTTCAATGTTTCCATGTGCATGATCAACGCATGCATATATGGACCGAGCTAATAGCTATACATAGAACTGAATACGCCTAATTTGTATATATAATTGCTCATCTGAAATTTCGAGCTCAAATCAAGTGATGATAATTATGTTTTACTCTATGTAGACGATGTGGATTGGATTGGAATTTCAAAATGAGTGTGAGATAAGTTCCATGCTAAATTCATGACTACGTGTGTTTACAAAACACAGACAACTTTTCATCCCAAAGTTTGCCCTGCATTTATAACTATAAATGGGCCCGGAAAACTTAGTGTTTATAGATCTATTCTAAATGATCCACAACCTATTAAAAATATTTACAGATATGCAGAGTTTCACATTATCTTTATTAATTATTTCATTTGGCATGACACAACATACGTTTCAAACTTGCTTTTCCGACCCATATGGAACATATTGCTTGGTTAAACCCTTCCTCTATGCCTTATCTGATCAACGTTTTTTCTCTCTCTCTCCAGAAGTTTAATCGTAGGTCCTAGGCTGTGCCAAGCATGTTAGGCCTTTAGCTATAGGCTTAGGCGGGGGAGCGAGAAGGGAATTACTATTCATTCATTTCCGAATTGGACTAATTTGGCGGTGCTCATCAGGCATCACGGTGTGAACACTTGGTACTTTCCCACAGCCCCAGCCAGTAATCATGGCCGACCCTTGGCGGGGTGGGAGGAAGGGGAGGGCGATTACTGATCCTTACTGCCTCAGTACTGGGTGCTTAAAACAGACAAATTAACCCTATCGCGGAAGGCCGCCAAGAAAGGTCACACTGGGCAGGGGATGTTGCTGATTAAGTCTTTGAATCCTAAAAAAAGGGGGAGGTTGGTGGAGGGGATTGTCCCTATATCCGATAGGGGCATGTGACCAGGTGCGCCGCAGCGCCCTCTATATGGCGCCACAGGTACTCGTCGCTCCTACCTCCACAACTCTCATCACGCGCAGCGGGCAGTCCGGGTCCGCGCAGCTTCCGGTCTTTGTTACCGCGCGCCACCCGCGGTCGGCGTCGGTACTAGGGTTTCTGTGATAATGGCTGCTTCGTTCCTCCTCCTTGTGTTACGATTTTTTCCCCTTTCTCCCCCTGCCCGGATGTCAGACAAAAGACCAGCCTGACCTGTGGTTTGGCCCGTGTTCTTGGCTTTGTCGCCCGTTAGTTGGCCATCGTCATGTGCCCCCACAGTCTCAGCGCCCCTTTTTTATCCTGTCACTTTGGCCATTTCATCAAAGCTTATATAAGTCGCCACCTTCCTTCTTTTATTGCTTGTTTCATCCGGATAGTGTGTCAGGGTGGAATACGAACTTTGTGAATGATGGCTTCGGTAATGACTAAGGGAAGACTCTCAAATTGATTTTGCTTCAATGAAGTCACACCTTAACGACGTAACATGGCCGGATCTATGTTGGCGGGGCGAGGTCCGCCGGGAGACGGGATCCAGACAGATTAATCCCGCTGGTACTGGGCTGGGGATATAGCGCCGACAGGAGTCCTGACGGCTACCAGCGGCAGGGGGAGTGCTGAGCCGGGGGGCAGGCCATTTCATCAGGGATCAGAATCCTCGGCTCGCCGTCCGCTCTAATGTAATGTGCGCCTACACACACCAGACCGCCGCTGACAAATCCCCAACAAGATCTCACCCAGGAGTTTTTTCTCACAGAACCAAAAGGCCAACGCCCCACCGTCCCCTGTTTCCGTCACAAACACCCATGTAACCACTCATCCACGCATGCCCTTCACCCCTGGAGGGACGCCCGGTGGGTCAAAAGGGCAATGTCCCACCCATCCTAAAACACCCTCGAGTTATAATATAAAGGTCCCACGCCTGGCCAGCAACCCTGGAGGCCCCTAGACAGCCCCCATCCAGACAAACAAGGCACTCAAGCCGACCCCCGTACCCACAGGGGTTAAAACCTCCCTAAACCCCTGTAGCCCCACTTGCCCATGCTGGTGGCTGATTTTAACCCTGGCTGAGCGGTAAGACAGGGGAGCGGTCCCAGCTGGAGGTATGGAGGTGTGGGGGGCGCTCCAAGACAAAGGCGCTGCGGGGTAGTAATGAGGGTTTCTCCTGGGTGCACCACTTTCCCACACCCCAGGTCGCACCTGGAGGGGGTCCGGAAAGACGGGATGAAGTGCATCCTAATCCATTGCAGATAACCAGGCTTTCCGTTAGTTTCCTTAAGACCCACACTCCCCAAGTAAATCAGACCGGCTCGTTAGTAGGCCACTTTCTTATACCTGCGGCAGGATAATTGCAGGTAAATTACAGGTAACCACAAAGACAGAGCCTGCCTGATTAACTTCTTGGCAGGTAAGAGACGTCACACCCAGCCTAAAGCCTTCAATTGGCGTTAAAAACCAATAATCATATACATTCAATGACGGGAGGTTTTGTCGGATACCGTTACCATTAAACGTGCTATGAGATGCCAGCGTTACAGAGGTACTAAGATTGACACCCCAGGACTTAAACCTGGAAATTATTCTGGGAAAGGAAGACGGCGAAACTTTGAAATGAAATAGATCTTTCCCTGATAGAAAATTCGAAAAGTCAGTTTTACTGAAATTGCAAGCGTATAAAACATATTCACTGACAAACGTGAAATTTGATGTTAAAACACTGGGATTTCCTACTATGTGTTTTATTTTGGATAAAAGTTCTTGAAACAAATCTTGCTCCCGAAGTTGCCGTGTGTGTTGAGTTATTAATTAAGCTCGCATGAGAAATCATGATGTGGCAATTTAAAGTTTTGTCCCTTTAAAGAAGGGAAATTGATATGTGCTAATGGAAAATGAGATGGATGTCGCATGATAATCAACAACGGTTTAATATCAATCTGAACAAGCAATATATCAAAAAGGGAATTGGATTTAAGCAACGCCCCCAGAGCTATCATGATTGCATACTTTAAGATAAAGACAACTGTCACAGACGGAATTCGATATCCGTACCCATATAATATATTATCATTTCAATAATAAACGCTTAATTGTCAAGGTGACGCGTAATACTTTATTATCTATGAAGAGCCGAATGAAAAGTGATGTCAGTAACGAAGAAGCAATAAAGAAATTTATCAATCTCAAACTGTGTTTATGTCAGTTTCCAATACTGTCGGTAATAACTGACACACGAAAAAAAACCACAATATATATAGGAAGTCTACAAAGACACAGACTGTAATCAGATCCGAAGAAGATACGTTCGGATTTCATGTATTATAAAATGATCTAGGGATCGAGGCAATAAAGAAAACATGTATCTTATTGTCCGACTATGACATATCAGGTACAATATGCACCGAGAAAACATCGTTCGGGGGCAATCTGCAGAGACTTCTATTACAGAACTAAACAGCGTTTGTAATAATTATACTACATATTGCACTATAGAAATACAGACTCTGATTTCTATCAGTGAAGCACATGTATATGAAACCTGTTTGATTTCTACTGAAAGATAGAAATGGACGTTTGCAAGTGACACAATGAGATGTCTTGGCGAACAGAGAAGGTACGATGTCAGGACGTTGAGAGAAGAATATGTTTAACGGACACGCTACTCCATGTTTACAACCGAAATTGTTTTTTTTTCGTATTGCAGGAGATGAGGATCGCAGAGTGTAGTGCTGTATGTGTTCATGTTATTTTGGTGTATGTGGTGGAACACATTGACCCCAAGGGGATCGATATTATTACCTTCGGGGTCACTTGATATATGGAGAGTAATCCCACTAGTAAAAATCAAAAAAGAATAGCCTTAAATAGAAACAAGTAATAAATCATCGGAGAGACACGAAGGAGGGAGTTCTAGGTTTATCAGTCGTAATGCATAGAGTCAAATTTGCAGTTGCACTTGGGCTGATACAGCTGATACTAACTGTGAGGCAGCTACACTGGCGGTAATGTATCAATTGAATGATCTTTGTAATATAAAATGCGCATGACTGAATATAGATGACTTATGTGGTAAAGAATACCCAAGAAGGCGCCTTATTCTACTAATTTTATAGTTGAAATAGCATACATAGGTTCATTATTAATGTTTAACGTACCTCTCTGTTCTTTCACGGCTGAAAGTATAGATCAAAATACCAAATGGTAACCATTAAAGGTCATCAGTCATCTCCAAAGTAGTAATTTCTTTAACACATAATTATTCATTTCTCCTTCGTGTCGACGTGCCTTACGCAAGGGTTCACCCAAATTACATTTAATCTTTCGTGTGAAGAAATCATCACGTTACTGGAACGTGAAATTGCTGGCATAAACGACTTTCTTGTTTGATGTCGGGGAAAAATTCAAGTTCGTCTTCAAATTTTATGTTTCGAAGGCCAGATATCAAAGACTAGGTTGGGCACTTTAATCAATGGTTGATCTAATGAACTGATATTGTAGTTATCCAAGTCAATTTTCTTTTCCAAAAGATGGTGATTATCAAGCCTTATGATATTTAACCTAGAAAATGGAATCAGATACACATGCATCTAGTGGAGGCATAGGCAAACTGATATATTTTCTTTTGAATTGATTTTTTTTGAGAACATCATCTCTGTAACCATATTGATAGGTAGTGTGTGTAACATAATACAAGAGAAATTTCCAGCTAAAGTGTGTCTCAACGCCGGAGTAATGTACAGGGGGAGGGGTGGTCCAGCAGCTAGCCGTGCTGGTCCTGTTATAGCTGAAATATGCAAACAATCATTATCATCAAGCTATGTGCCTTCAGCATCTAAGTGTTTCTTAAACAAGTTTGATATAGACATACATATAAACACCTTTCAAATGCGGTCTAGAATCCATATCAAATATAGTTACTTCAAAAGTCTAAAAACAAACAGCGATCTTTGCCTCATTGCCTATCATGTGAACCCTATCCATATCAGCTGCTATGCCAAAAGATAAAACACAGCAGTCTAATGGCAAAAGTCACCTTTGCGTGACATAGGGCTGACTGAGAACCGATAAACATGGACGGGTAAGAAACTTTTTACACATACATAGATAGGGTACAGGAGCCATGGCGACTGCAGCCGCACTACTGTCTTCCATGATATAGGAAACCAAACTGGTATCGATCTACGCATCACGCTCATGGAGAAGGGGCCGGAGGGCGCTTACTCAACTTACTGGGACGAGATAAACGACAGGCAAAACTAAAAATGATTAGAAAGTGTGACTACTTGGATGAGTTATCTCGGGCGTTTCTGACAGTGGCTGAATTAAACGCCAGCATCCTAACCAGGCCACGATTAGGTATGGGGACTGAGCAAATTGATTTCCTCAGAGAGTCAATGAAGGCGGCGGGAGCAGAGGCGCGATATTAATAATAAGGCTGTGCGTAATAATGAATCGAACTTTGGTAGACAGGTACTACGTGATGCTGCCCCGAAGCGTGCCCACGGCTTGTCGGAGACGTTCAGCACGTCGGGTTTTTATCACAGGAGATTGTGAAGGAACCCGTCCAGCCCTGACCCCGATCACACGCCTCCCAAATTACAGCCATCTTTATCATGGGTAATATATGGGTAAGGAGATGCTAATAAAACGCACGGCGGGTTGTCTCCGAATCCCAGCCGGCACACTACAGGATATAAACAAATGGCAGGACGTCCTGGGAGCAGTTTGACAAGTGGAGGTGGCGGCTGGGGGTGGCTGAGTTAATTATTGCGCTCCTCAGCGAGCTGCTCACGTCCTTCCGGGGAGAGCGCCCAACGGTCCGCCGCTCCCGTGGTGCAGCGCGGCACGTTCAAATTTGACCAATCAGCGCCCGGTCCAAATTGGGCTGTGGGCCGGTGAATGTGGTCATTGGCGGGCGGGCGGCCAGCGCTGAAGGCAAGCTAATGGTTGCTCATTGCGGCCGGCCGAGTCATAACTAAACGCCCCAGCCCAGGCTACAAACGGGACGAATAGCACCCGCAGAAGGCTGGCCTGATGAGTAGGTGCGAAAACGAGCGGGGATAGTTTTTATATGCGATAAACGCCGCGCCTCGGAGACCGGCGGTCCGGTGCTCCCCGTCCCCCCGAAGCTGGCGTGGCACAAGGCCATCCTTACCCGTCCGCCGCCCGCTTGCTGTAAGTTATCATTAAGGGCCATGGTCGCGGTGGGCAGGTTTTCTTGTATTCTCCTTCCCCTGGGATCCTTGGGATCGAAGGTTTATTGATCCGGACGCACCGTTTAAGGCTGAATATTCCGTTTGGCGCATATACACGCACAGAGGGGCCGGTCTGTCGAAATGACAGCTTTCCTGGTATTGGCTATTTGGGGAAGAGGCCGGCTAAATTGGGTCTGCCTACATTCCCCATAATTTCCTATGTTGTTGTATTAGAGGCCTTTGATGTTTCCAAATAGAAGTTTATGGATCAAGTGGCTTTATGGTAGAGAATAGATTGCCTAATAGTAATCCACACTTACAAAAAATTCAGAAACATTTATATACACATCTTTGAGTATATGGACAACAAATGTATTTAATTGAAATACTTTTCTTTAACAGTTTCCACAATACTACTTATTTTACATTTCGGATATTTGTCAACCATATAGAAGGAGATATTTATCTCCCAAACAGTAGTTTTTCTAGAAAAGCATAGTCACGATGACACTTACAAAACTCTCGATCTAATCCCTGGCTAGAGGGGAAGGATCCTATATGCAAACACATGGGCGGACTTGCAAGTACAGGAAAAAAATACAAAAGCCATTAATGTTTTGATGTCATTAATGTCATGATGTCAAAGGGGTTATGCACATTACATGTACCCGACTACAAACCCGGACATCAATAGGAAATCCTCCTTTGTGGGCCTGCATGAGTTTGCACGAACCATATGACAATTTCCTAGGGCGGTTGTTCATTACAGAGCCTGAGAGACAGAGAGTCATATGGATTATCTATAGACAGTCCCTTGAGGACGTAATATACTTAATAAATCCGTGCCTAGGCTCATTCTCTAACATAAACACACAAACATTGCTGGGCATGTTGTATGTATGTGCCTCGGGGCAGCAGCCAATCAGGACTCAGCTTCCTAATGACTGCGGAACGTCAGAGACATGCATGACGTGATCTGCAGGCTACACTTTACCCTGCGGGCTAACCTGCAGGTAGTCAATCTCTACAAGATCATCACCTGAGGCTTGGCCGCCTCCAGGGAACCCACAGAGCCCCCAACGGACGGCTACCCTGCGTGTTGGCTCCATTTTAATGGTCCCAGGAGGAATTGGCCATGGCGCCCTTGACAAATGGCTTCTGTGGGCTCAGCACGGAAAAGGCAATCATTACCTATGGGAAGGCGTCATGTATAGTGTAGGCACCTCACCACCTCCTGTTCCCCTACCCCCTGCTTACCCCATACCCCTCCAGCCCCCAGCCCTCAGCGGCTGGTCCGCACCCAGGCCCCTCCCGCCGGCTCATCACGCCGCAGCCACACGGTACACACACCGTTCGCACAACGTCCACACAACGTACATTGGCCGCCGACAGGGCCACAGCTGTGGTTTCTCCCATTACTACGTCTCCGTGGTGTCCAACTCACACGGGTTGTACACAAAGAAACTCAAAGTAAACGTCTAGACACGTTCCTATTATACATTGGCTGAAAAACATATCGATGGACTGACTGGTGGGTGTAACCTAATAAGATTAATTATACATGTCTATGCAATTAATTGCTTCAGGTTTCATAGATAGTGTTGTGGAAGCTGTTTTACATGTACAGTTAGGATTATGAATATAAAGGGGAGTATATATATGTGAGTTATCGAGGGTTATTGTATAAAGGCAGTGTCAAGTGTGATTAAACTGGGATACATTCAGACACCCACATAATCGTACCACAAGTAGTATACAGAAACTGGCCGTGGAGACAGGCAACCTAGTCGTGATGAAGTTGCATGTTATGAAGATTGCTATTGGCAAAGTTCGCTATAGAATGACCAAGCAGTCCATGGCAGCAAACCGGAGACGGCGACCAGACCTAGCCATGCATGTTTTATATCAGTGTGTAGGTTTGTGTAGTCAAAGGTCATTATCCTACAGAATCCTGCTCTATAGTCAAAGTCAAGCCGACCTCACATATGTTTCCTTTCTCCTGGGATGAGTTATAGTTTTTGTTCACGAGAGACTTTCGTTTAGGAAACTGCATCCGGGTTAATGTAGCTATGGAGTATATTAAATTTTAGTCTTCTAAATGTTTCTGTTTGTAACCTTTATGATAAAACATTTTCCATTTATTCGACACAACGTGTAGTCCTTCAGAACTCAGATTAACTGTTCTACGCCAGAAACGCTAGACTAATACCTTGTTTTATTCGATACTCTTCTTGTATCACGAAACAGAAAACTTGTAAGCATTACATTTCTGTTGAATAAAGATCAGAACGACATCGACTTACAAAGGGCAAGGGAATTTCTGTACTACAGGCCCAAGAACTCGCATTATTGAAATATTCAAATCTTTTAGATATTCCATTTGAAATTCTAGATGCGGAAGCAGAATATTTTGTATTGAGTGTCTTCACTCAGGAAACCAGACTATGGAATGCCTGTATGACATGTCAGCTTTGAACAATTACAGCCTTTTAAATAACTTGATGAATTACATGTATTTCACAAGGTCGAATGGTATCATATTCTTGAGCATTGACACATTTTTACAAAGATTAACTGACAGGTACAAAAATAAATCAACTTACATTATTAGTTGATACACATTTAAATCTGTGTCTTATGAAGTTTCTTGATTCATCATACATGTAATACAGGACACACGCACTAGCTGTATACAAAGGCTTCCTCTACACACAGAACCGTCGACATGTATAGGCCCAACCACATAATAAAGAACTATCGCGAACGCCACATTGAGAAGCAGTTGCTCCATAAACGAGCTATTAATCTATAGGAAAGGCAATTCATTCTTATCTTTGACGTTTTCCAATCAATAAAACTTGAGACAAAAAAAGGCAATTCAAAAAGGCAATACACTCTTTGAGCAGAAGGCGCCAGACAAGGCCATTCATTCCACATGACATGCACACTTAAATTGGGGAAAAACGTTAATCCCGAGTGATCTTTCCACGGGGAAGTAAACCGGTAAGCCGGTCGCTAATCGCATATTCCCTTCGACGTTCTTACGTACTCCAATGGAATAAAGCAATTGCATGCATGCAAATTCGTAGCAAAGGGCATCAATGGAGGTGAGGAAATATGCAGTAGCTTTCTCCCTTTTAAAAAATCGATATTTCCCGGGTGAAGAGTTGGACTGGAGAGTGAAAACTTGAAAACCAACAAATTTAACTCTATGCATAATAAATTTGACAGACCTCATTTTGGAGGGCTATAATGCGTCAGGAGGACTCTATGGCAGTCGGTTCCTGTCGAGCGATAGGATAACCTCCTGCTCGGAAACTGGATGAATCTGCCAGCAGGTGAAGGCGGGAGGAGCTTTATTGGGGTACTCAGCTGCAGAAACAGTAGGAGCTGCTCACCAGAGCTGCTCGCGGTAAAATTTATCTGAGGGGGAAGGGATTGGGGTTTTAACATTAATCACCATAGGACGGCTAAGCTGGAATTGTTTTTGAGGGACGACAGGGAAGCGTTCATCAATGCTTATGCCACCACTGACCAGGTACTGGAGATGGGAACAAGGGGTCAGAAGGAGGTCAGCGGTGGACAATGAGCAGCTCACGGGGTTATAAATAGCTGGGGCTGATCAATATAGTTAATAGTCTAGTCGGATTTCTTGAAAAGAGGCCTCTAAAACAATTCAGGCGGCATTTTTGAGTAAAAGTTGGGAACAAGGCTATTTTAGACAATTTGGACCTGCTGAATCTGAATATGCTTGTTCCCAAGCTGGATTTTGCATTTTTCACCCTGTTTCCATGGTTACCGTGGAATTTTTACAAATTATAAGGGTAAATCACTTAATTGTTAATAACTTGAAAAGTTTTCATCGTATCAGTACCAAATTTTTATCGAACATGCACATGTGTGGTGGCCTTATTTTAATTTTGAAATTTTGACCTTGACCCAAGGTCAAGGTCATTGTTTGGAAGGTCAAATATGGAAATTTGACTAAAATGAGTCAGAGTACCACAATTAAGCCTTAGTTACAGATATATATTCTAACTTCATATATTATTTCAAGATGTAAAAATCTTCTGTAGGCCTATAGGTTACATTTCAAAATGGATGCAATAATTTTAATGACATTGTTACCATGGTAACCAGGACAAAAACCTGAAATAGTGAGGTTTTCAGCAGGACTGTGGAATCTAAAAAAATTATAAGGGTAAATCACTTAATTGATAATAACTTGAAAAGTTTTCATGGTATTAGTACCAAATTTTTATCAAACGTGCGCATGAGTGGTGGACATATTTTGATTATGAAATTTTGACCTTGACCCAAGGTCAAGGTCACTGTTTGGAAGGTCAAATATAGAAAATTAGCTAAAATGATATAGAGCACCACAATAAAGCCTAAGTTAAAGATGCATTTTCTTAATTCATATAACATTCTAAGATATAAAGAACTTGTGTAAGCATATAGCTTGCATTTCAAAATGGTTGCAAGAATTTTTATGACATTGTTACCATGGTAACCAGGACAGAAACCTAGAATAATATTTAACACGATATCTGTTCTGACCAATGGATCTGTGTATTTGTTGGATAGCCCATAGTTGTAAACATTTCCTGAGTATAAGTCCAAAAGAAATACTGTTTTTTTAGGTTGGACCAGCATATTATATTTGTATTTGCTCATTTTGGAATTTTAAGCCTGTTGCTATGGCAACAGAAACTCTTGTCATATTTTTCAGTATAAATGATAGACTGGACTATAACCCTTTAGACCCCACTGATTACGAGAGTGAATTGCTGGATTTCTCCAGGTTCTCCCAGGATTTTCCCCCAAAATCCCTTAAATTTGTTTAAATTGAGAACTTTCAAAGGTTTACGCATCCTTAAATATTAGAATTATATACATCTAGTTTGAAGTATTAAGTAGAGAATTGAATCAGCTTTAAAACGATATATTTGCCATTTCTGTACGTTGATAACTATTTGGAGTTTTCTCTTTTGGAAAATTAAGAAAAAATTAAGGAAAAATATCAGTTTTTCCGGGCGGCTACAGCCGGATCGGGGAATACACCCTCGGGCGGCCATGGCCAGATTGGAATCTAAAGGGATAACTTTGGAAGTACTCCTCACAGACTTTTGCAATTGTGTAACATCAAAGATCCCTTCTAGACCAAAACCCTGAGCTAGTTCAAAGACTTTCAGCTAAAGGTAAAGGTCATTCAATAGAGGTCAACTTTATAGTAAAGTTCGGAATGTACTGACAAATAGTCAAATTCTGACAATTTCTGGCCTAAAGTTGCAAAAATGTTAAGGTGAAATGATCAGAGAAAGTAGATTAATGGCTCTTATGTTGCTCACTTGATCTTCCAATCGAACATTGTATTTTCCTAGTTTAATTTCCACTTTGTTACTATACTAATTTACTCCTTAAAATTGTTATGAATATATAATTGATTAATCATCTGGCTCTGACCTGCAAGAACCGAACACTAAAGGCTGTACATCTTCATCTAGATTTTTGATATTTGCATCTTAGGTTCTCACATTTTCACTTGAATGAGCCACTTGGAATGGGGGCAAGTAACATCAGGAGAAGCTCTAGTCCTGATTCTTCAGGTTTTGGAAGGCTTGGTGTAGGACAAGTAGCACTTTTCCAGATAAGAGTCTGATAATGTGTCTGCATTATGTGGAAATGCAAGGTATGGTGTGATCTTGAGAACAGGATAATAGATGCGGTATGCAGTATCAACAATCTGTCTATCTAAAATTTTAAAGTAGATACAAGAAAGCTTCCACACACCTTATCGTATGTTCTGACAGTTGTCCTGTCCCTAATCCATCAAATAGATTGTGTTCGTCTTTGAAGACTTTCCATGCTGAATGCTTTTTGTGATTGGATAACTATGAGGTGGTGTCACACATATTTATTCAGTGCATTTCAGGGTAGCAATGATGTGACACAGTCCTGTGGAATCACATGAAATGTCCTTTGGATTATATCTCCTGCAGTTTGATGTCATCCATAGTTTAGGAAAATAGGAAACTAACAACAAGAGAGCATCTCTATCCTTTGTATATACCACAACTGTCCTGTAATCACCTTTCTCAGTATGCAGTACCAGCCTGTTGTCCCCATCTTTATGGTTGGCCCCTTAAATGTGATACATCTGTTGTTTGTTTGAATAACTAAACTTAAAGTTCATTTGGAAATCCCCCTGTAAGTACAACTTCTTCATTTTCGGGAGCATTTACCAATCGACCATGAGAAAGTTAGAAAGATCAGTTTTGTTGTCACAGCATGGTAAATAAATTTGACCAATTTTTTGGCAAATGAACGTATTCCAGCCTTCAACCGTGTGTCTGATAGGTCTGCAACTCTACATACATGGGTTGTTGCATGAATTCTTTGGGATATCTGTCAAAAAGAACATCAATTCAGATCCGAGATTTAGGACCAACTGGACAAACATATCTACAAGATCATTTAGCGTGCTATCACCTTCAGGCTTGCCAATTCAAACAACCAATGCCTGTCCTTCAATAATGAGACAAGATGGGTTTTCATTATGATCAGTCTTTCTTAGACATTCACTGCCAATTGTCAAAAGGGTTCCCACTATCTGTGCTAGTGATAATGGTACTAGCATAAGTTCATGCTTGAGTATTGAAGATAAGTCAGTAGCATGTCCTTCATAAGCAATTATGAGGTGCTGGATTGTGGGTCTTATTAGTTTCCATTACTGTCTTTTTATCTTTGTCCTTGCTGCCTTTGTCAACTTCATATAGGGTCTTAAATATTGGAGCCTTGTTCTTTTGGATCCACCATAGATGGATATGGTCAGTTTCCCATGATCTCCATCATCACCCAATCTCTCATGAATAAAGACATCAAACTATTCGTGTCCATAAACCTATTCCTGTAGTAATGACGTTTGAATATTCTCACTTGCTACATCCTTTCTTGCAATGTTCGTCTGACCTGAAAAGATTGGATATGAGGGCTTCATACCTTGTTCTCCCACTTTTGCCTTCCTGGAGTGTTCTCTTTGTGAGTATTTCCAGTGTCTATGTGGTACAATTCATGAGTTTCATTTCCCATGTGAGATCTCAGAGTATAGGACAATATCCATCTCGATCATCAGGCCCGTCAATACCACCTCCTCTTTTTCCTGCCCCATTCATCCATTCTTGGCATGATCTGGATCTACCTTATTGAATTTATAAAATGTCAATTTCAAAATGAAGTTTCTCTTTGGAAATTCTTCTATGAACGGATAGTTGATTCATTTGAGCTAGGTAGATTACAACCCATCTGGCAAAGTTATCATATGTCATAAAGTATGCAAGCATGGCCTTAAAAGATCCAAGATGAAGCTCCCATGAACCTTCACGCTGAGCTCTGGTGAACATCAAAAGGGTAGAGATTGTTTCTATATATTGCCACCAGAGAGAGAGAGAAAATTACATAAATATGGTTCACACCTTTGTGTCACAACGTAGCCATAAATAGCTGAAACTGATCCCTTTTTGAGCAGTGATACTAGCTTTGCAATATTGCTCAACTCTGTTGTAGCAACGAGTATAGACAGAAGAGATGTGCAGCTTGCAAGCCAGTCATCATCTGAGAGCTTCCCAGCCCTATCAGGAGCTATTTATCTGTTTCAGCCTTGACCATGGCCCAGGGCCCCACCAGTGACCCTGGAGGGTTGGGTCCCTTACAAGTCCAAACAAAATTAACAAAATTTCCATATCCTCATCAGACCCCTGACCTGTATGATTGACAAAAATGGCCAGTGCACTTGATATTATCAAGTGTCTCTCTGAATATAATATCATATTCAGAGAGACTTCTATCCAATTAGGATGAATAGAGTCTGTCATATGATTTGGTATTACATAAAATCGCATTCCTACTGCCTACATTAATTCATTCAAATTCACGCAGGACTGGTAGGCAGGCTATGAGCATTGGCTAAATGGGTTGAGTTAATTAAAGCCTCAGGACTGAATATTGTCAACAGGAGTCTTTGCATCTGGTGATACATTCTTTCATTTGAGTGTTACTTCATCAATAATGTGGAACTACGTTATTTGATGGCATTGCAGTTTTTACAGAGAAAGACAGCTGTTGAAGCTAGCTAAGACTTACTTTAATTACATGGATCCTAATGCATAAACTATGCCTCTTACGATTCATTAATAAGTGATCCCCAGAGTTCAATATGAAGGGAATGAAGGTCACCTATCCCCTCATCAGCTGCAGGTTGGTAGAAAGTAATTTGACCCCATGTCCGGCTCTAAGGGCCATCTATCCTTTGAATCCCTTCCAGGGCCCCCTACATCTCAGATAGGTGCTAATGTTAATTGTGAATGTAAGCTCAAGCCTAGTGTACCAAAAAGGGCCCCTCTAGCCACACCTCAATCTCTTCTGTCTATACTTGTTGGTTGTAGATAATGATAGAATCTCATCATGTAGATTCTTCTCAGTTTCTGCTACAAAGGTAAGCAGACTAGGCAACAGAATAAACCACAGAGCTTGCCAGACATTTTTACAAGTTTAAGACAAACCCCATACATAAAGAACTTTTCTTTACATAAGATGTGATGTAATTAACCTCAGCAAAACATGGCATTTTGCTCAATATATCATTTGATTTTCATTTCCTAAACAAATCAAATTTGAGACCTTTGTAAGACCTCTTTCAAGAAAAGTGTGACCTTTTCAAGCCCTTGAATTTGAGAAAATGAATTTAAGAGCTTTAAAGACCTTTTCAGACTTGCGTGGGAACCCTGTTAAAATCAACTCCTCTTTTTCCTATCTATTTCTTGCCATGGCTTACTCCATAAACAATATCAGTACTTTGCAATTGGTAACTTCTTCATTGCTATAATTTACAAGACTACCCTCTCATTATATAGAAGTTCAGAAACATATTCACACTTTCTGGCATACATTCTGGTGATCAAATACTCCAGAAGGTTGGTGGGATATGTGTGACTCAAGTGTTTACAAGACCACATATGAACCAGCTGGTTGAAAGATTATTTCACAGTGATCTTTTTTTCCCACCTGTTTTGATACCCTGCTACCCATTGTTCAAATTTGTGGACTGGGCACTGGTCAGCTGTTAGAGTTGATTTCATTGGTCAGTTGTCTGGGCTCTGTTGCATGCAGCAAGCCTCCCCTGTGTGTCAGAAGGAGCACTGAGGCTCCACACAGCTGAGAGCTGACTGATTGCCACTCTGTTGAAAATAATCAGCCCAACCTAAAGTATGATTGAAAGATCATAACTGATCTTTTACAAGAGCATCTTGACAAAATATGCCCCTGTTTCAGTCGGAGGTCTCTGACTTTTTTTCAAAAAGAACAAACTGCACTGCCAGACCAGAGATTGTAACTACAGGTAAGCCCCATACTCACTAGCTAGAACTTGCATACTTGCTAGAATTGTCCAATTCTTATGATCGCCTATCAGTATGCTGCATTGAAAAGTATATATTTAGTCTGAATCAATACAAAAGTCAGCCAATCTTTAATGTTGAAATGGACAACTGTCATTGCAAAATACATTTTTGATACCATCTATCACTTCAAAGTTATTTGTATCCCTCAATTTCTTTCTCACATATGTTGCCTTATGATAGTTTATAATAGTCTATGACTGTTTGAGCTTGAGATGATATTAAGGTCACCAATTTAGAAGTTGAACAATAACATTTGCCAAAATAAGACTACATAGCTGACTAAAATCATTGGCAACATTCATATTTTTTGAATTTGGGGCAACATTTGAAGTCAATGTGTATGCAAAGATACCTTAAATTTAATTAGATTTAAGAGATTCAATTTCCTTTTCCTATCAGGGTAACCAACGTGGAAATGAAAACAGAGAAAATCACTTTCCTTAGTTTTTCATTGTTACCAGTTACCAGATGCTAGGCACGAATGTGAGGTATCAAATTTATTCTGTTGAACTAGAAACCACTTTCTTTAAAGGCAAAATCTGGTACAGGGAGTATGTTGAAGAGAGCTCCATTGCCCATTTTCAGATGTTTGACCTTCTTTCAGACAACCTTGACCTTGGCCTAAGGGTGTGATCATTATTTTGTCTCAAAGACCATGTAGCCTGGCAAGTTTTCCCAAAAAAAGAGCTCATATTAAAGAAACACCTACGTGCAAACCAATAGATATATAGATTCATGGGGCAAAACAGACATCTGGCTAAATACCTCCCATTTCAGGTTTCTGTCCTTATTACCATGGTAACAGCATCAGCTAGATTCTTACAACCATTATGAAATGTATGCTATAGGCCAACACAAGTTTTCGACATTTTAAAATGCAACTACTACAAAGATAATCCGCTGGTCCAACCTAAAAGAACAGTATTTCTTTCCAACTTATATTCAGGAAATACTTACAACTATGGGCAAGGGGCCTCCCATTAAGTATGTAAGCACCAAGGGAGGAGGGAGTTCTGGGATTTGAAAAAATGTGTGTACGTTCCTGTACAAATCCTGTACAATGCGTATTTTGGCCCTGGCGGGTGGGGGGTCTGAAATGTGCATAGGTACTAAATGGAAGACCCCCAAACCAACAAACATACAGATTTATTGGACAGACCTCCTCCTGAATACCTCTCTATTATAGGTTTGTGTCCTGAGTGACCTCAGTGACCTTGACCTTGACACAAGTTCAAAATCTCAATCAAAATATATCCACCACCCGTGTGCTTGTTTAATCAAAATTTGGTACTGATGTGATGAAAACTTTTCAAGTTATCAACAATTAAGTGATTTACCCTTATGATTTGTATAAATCCCATGGTCCTGCTGAAAACCTCACTATTTCAGGGTTTTTTCCTGGTTACCATGGTAACAATGTCATTAAAGTTATTGAAACCATTTTGAAATGTAAGCTATAGGCCTACACAAGTTTATACCATCTAGGAATAATAGATTAATTAAGAATATATACCTGTAACTAGGGCTTTATTGGGGTACTCTGACTCATTTTAGTCAAATTTCCATATTTGACCTTCCAAACAGTGACCTTGACCTAGGGTCAAGGTCAAAATTTCAAAATCAAAATAAATCTACCACTCATGTACATGTTTGATAAAAATTTGGTACTGATACGATGAAAACTTTTCAAGTTATTAACAATTAAGTGATTCACCCTTATAATTTTTTAAAATTCCACGGTCCTGCTGAAAACCTCACTATTTTAGGTTTTTGTCCTGGTTACCATGGTAACAATGTCATTAAAATTATTGCATCCATTTTGAAATGTAACCTATAGGCCTACAGAAGTTTTTTACATCTTGAAATAATATATGAAGTTAGAATATATATCTGTAACTAAGGCTTAATTGTGGTACTCTGACTCATTTTAGTCAAATTTCCATATTTGACCTTCCAAACAGTGACCTTGACCTTGGGTCAAGGTCAAAATTTCAAAATTAAAATAAGTCTACCACACATGTGCATGTTCGATAAAAATTTGGTACTGATACAATGAAAACTTTTCAAGTTATTAACAATTAAGTGATTTACCCTTATAATTTGTAAAAATTCCACGGTAACCATGGAAACAGGATGAAAAATGCAAAATCCAGCTTGGGAACAAGCATATTCAGATTCAGCAGGTCCAAATTGTCTAAAATAGCCTTGTTCCCAACTTTTACTCAAAAATGCCGCCTAAACTTATTTTTCATAGAAATCCGACTAGACTATAAACCTTGAGTCTGTCTGGGTGAGCACATTCACTGCATTACTGACGCTGCATGGTTACCTATACTGTGACAATCTATGATATCCAGCACCCGTCACAGCTGATTTACCGTCTTGGAACATACTTCATCATTCCCCACACTCACACCCAGTCACCTGAAAACCTCCCCACATAGCCTGATCCTCTCATCTGGGATCCATAATTAATAGACTGATCCCTCATCATTTCTCGAATTATCGCCCAGTAGAGACAGGTACGGGGACGACCCTTGGGTATGGGTTCAACCGCCTCCCTCACCTTGCATTATCCACTTAAAGGTGTGGGCTCTAGTATGAGGAAGCATGGCGGGTCGGTTACCAACCCTAATGACCGCTTCACTGACTACTACAGGTGTGCAGGGCTAGGTCGTCACATGCCCTCCAGCCCCAGGCCGCCACCCATTGTATAGGAGGTGGGGGAGAGCATGGCGGCATGTTTAATAATCTAGAAGCTTGGAAAATGGAGCCGTAATGCCTCAGCCTTTGCCGCCCTGCTCTTCAAAAGGGCCGCCCTTTTCCGACATCAATCACTGGGCGCAGGGACCGAGGCCAAGGGTGGGAGGGGAGTGGGTGGGAGGTACGGCGTAAGGTTGGTGGGGGAGGGGGTGGTCTTGGAGGCTAGAAGAGGGATGGGTTTTGGAAAGGTGAAGGCTTAGAGGTTTTGAGAAGACGGAACTGATGAGGGGTGGGCTTGTAGAAGATGGGGCGAGTTTTTGTTTCTTTTTTTTTTGTTATTCTTTTCTTTTCTTTTCTTTCTTTTTTTTTTTTTTAGGGGGGGGGGGGGGTGTAGGGCTTGATGTTTCACTCTGAACAAGATTTCCAAAAGGGGACCAGAGATAGGGGTCCGTACACACGGCACGGCCGGGCGGCACCTGGGACCGGCCACACGGCGAAGGTTAATCCCTCTCTGGGCCCCACCACTGCCAAGCCGAAAGGTCACAAAGAACAGGCAAAATCCACACCGGAAAGATCTGCTTGTCAGCGGTCCTAGGCCCCCCGGATCCCAACCGCCAGGCGAAAGGTCTTTACAGACTGGGCCCCAACGAATTATGGAGCTGCTCGCTAAGCTTGGAGCTGCTCACATAAATATTACACAGGGCAATATCTTATAGTGCCCCGCCCCGGCGATGAGTGAGCGAGGAATGGGCTCCTCGGGCTGGTGACACCTTTATTGTCAATCGTCGGCTGTCTGGGACAACAGGGTTATAGATTTGCTATTAATGTTGGGCCCTTTGGCGCAGACTAGTCGTTATTGTGGTCTGTAATGATAAATTGACACCAGCACACTATCAATAATGAAGGCGAGCCGACGCGTGTAGAACCTGTAAGAACGACACCTGGCTTGCCTTTCATGTCTAGTTGGATAGGCGCGGCTTTTAAATAATCAGGTAGAGATAGACACTCAGTGCGTTTGAAGAGTTATATTTGCGTTTGAAATCTGGGCTGCACCTACAAGAAAAACAATTTCATTAACAACTTTTTCTAAACACGCGCGCCATACCCGCTCTCTGACACTCAACGAAATTTAGTCCACTTACCACAAAGCCCTCGGCAAAATCAGCACGCCTGCCCGCGCCAGACAAGTGTAATATCTAATCAAGAAAACCTAATATGTTAATAGTCTTTTCTCTGAGGGGGAAAATTGCAATGGCTATCAAAGGCATTGGACTCATTATCGACGCAACCACAAGCCGCCTAGCGCGTGGAGCGAGCCGTAAGCGGCAAAGAGCCTGTCATGAAGAGTCAGGTTTTTGTAGCACTAACAAGGTTATCTTGCAGCAAAGTACTATGTACTGCGAGCTTTTGGGGCAGAGCTCAGACTTGGGCTTCGGCGGCGTCGTCTTCTACGGCACTGGCACCCCTGGGAACTAGTTGTGTTTTGCAAGAAGCAACTTAAAGCCCATCGCACGTGATCGGTTTTAGTGACGGTAGCCGCGCCGAAGTAAAATGCTATGGCCAAGGATCAAAGCTTGGCGGGGGTTTCCTAACCCCGCTCTGCAATTTAAGTAATCCCTCGCCACCACTAAAGGACGATCCCCGTCTTCCTGACACCGTATAAAAAAGTTGCCGAGCTACTCAGGGCATGCGTACGGTGATGTTACCTTTGACTCGCATGAATATAAACCACTGCGGCCCCCTGCGTGTGGCGAGTGTGAAAAGACCCACTTTGTGGTAATATAAGCTTTGGTTTGGCCAGGCCTTGGAGCCTGTATGTCAACTGAGCAACCTCGTGTGAAGCTCCGGGCGAGCTGCTCGGAGTATAAATCTCAGGGGACCGGTAATGGGGAGCAACAGGACAGTGGCGGCGAGCAGCTCGCAGCTTGTCAACGGGCAGGTGGTAACTCGACCTGCACCTTGGTGGTGTGAGGCTGGAGTTGCTTGTACCGCTCATATCTCTAGACTGACCTGCTCATGGCTAGATAACGCTGCTCGCAGCTGCTCAAAGGTCATCCCCAGAGGTCTACTTCCACTGTTGTTTTTTCTCACTTGCCCTACCCCCAGGCTAACCTACGCACGCCAACTAGATCTGAAAGCCCTTCTGCATATATAGTGCATCTTCCGTCAAAGCTGAACCCGATGAGAGTTACAGCTTTCCCTGCGGACGCATAATAAATTATATTGTATCATGTTTTAAGTATATTGCTTTTGTTGATATAAACTGGCATCGTGCACGCACAGATAAGCCACATGCCTGTTCAACGTAACAGTTATGCCTAAAGCATCTAAATGGGATAGACAGACATGGCTGATGACCTCCGGATGAGTGATGCCTTGCACCGAGGCTAAATTAGATCTACTTTTGGTTAGCTAGACGTCCAGCACTATGCCATAAGGCTGGATCTTAAAGCGATAACAGTTGGCCTTGTCACACATACATCATGCCATCTTCCAAACGGTGATAATGGGCTAGAGGGCCACAGGCAAGGAACACGCATTTAGGCCTAGTTTATAAACCTAGATCTATCACATACGTGGACAAGACACCTTGTGGCTTAACCATAAGGGTGTAAAACAGCGTTTTCCAAATTGACAAGAGCGTCGAACAGAACAATCCCTTAAAAGCCTTTTTATTTTAGTGCGGCGCCTTTGGGAAGATGTAGACCCTGTTTTATGATGGCCGATTGCTATCATGCGACGGGGCCATCACATAAACCACTCGTTGCTGCATCCCAAGTGGCCAAGCCTGACTACCTATACACCTTCTATATCAACAACATAATTTCACAGAATGACAGCTCCGCTTCTTTTCCTCTTATCTTATTTTGTTTTAGTGACTTCATGTTGCACCAAAGATGTATTTATAAAGTCCCATTGGTCGTTCGTAGGGAACAGGAGACAGCTGTTTTGATACTGAGCATATGCTTGAGGGATGGTCCCTAACCTCATCTGAGAAAACAGTAACTCATCTGTTCCCGTATTCCCTAATTGCTCAATTTAAATTCAGCACAACTGCCAATTGCCGCTGATGTGGTTATTACCTTGGCGATGTATCCGAACACGTATTGCATGAGTTTCCATCGGGCTAGAGCTCCATGCAATAACGCTGCATACAGAAACGTGGTTCTTTCGGTCGTCTTCTCACAACGGAGCCAATCCCATCTAACCTTTGACTAATCTGCACTCCTCTATATGCCAAGCACAAGCCAGGGCAAATTACGACGTCTGACATCAGAGCGACGACGCCATCTTATTTTCGCGAGATTGTCACCATTTGGCCCCATCCTTGATCATGGCATTTCCTGGTTCATAGCCTGGGGTGAGATTTCCAATCTGCAGTTTGTGATCGTCGTAAAAGCGCTCGTTTTCGTGTCAAGGTTCTCGAGACAAAATAAAACTGACAGAATGAGAGCCAAATGCGGCCGTTATAGGGAGGTGATGAAGATGAAGGGGTGCAGGAATAGAGCCTTTCATGGGTAGGAGCGGCGGTTAGAGCGTGACAGGAAGGTGTCAAGATCTGTGCGCCACAAAGCAGGGTTAGCACTGCTAAGCCTTCTCCCAAGCCACCTAATCACCCATATGGAAAAAGGAGCGCCGCCCTCAGAAGTCCCCGACAACTTCTCCTATAACTAATACTCTGATCCTTGACCCCCAAGCCCCTCATTTCAGGGTAACAATCAGTATAATGGCGCCGCAGCACACTTAATTTGTCCTCCGTCCCTGACCTCAATCCGTAACCCACCCTGACCCCGAACCTCTTAGGCTTAACTCCAGGAGGATTTTTTTTGGTCGACCCACAATGGAGGGTGTCCATGGAATGCTTGAGATGTTCATTTTAATACCTACCCCTCAGGAGTATTGTTTGGTAACAGGGTCGGCCCAGGTATTATTTCCTACCTGCCCAGGTATTATTACTTACCTGGGTTGAGGTGGGGTGATGTGGGTAGTGGTGGTGATCTGAGACGGCTTCAAACCCCGACCAGTCGCCAGACACTGGGGGCCTTTGTGAAACCCTTATCCAGCTTTACCCTGCCCGGCTATAAGAGTCAACCCTGAGTAGGGCAGAAGTAGGCAATCCTCAGCTGGCGGCCACAAACCCCGGGCCATCCTGGGACATCTTGAGGAAAAACTGAGCTTAGCCACGCTCACTTGGTCACGTCCACGGGAGAAGGGGGTTCCTGTTGTAGTACGCCATTCAGGAAGGACCCAATAGGAGTGGGTGTTACCAGGGTGGTGTCGGAGGGGGCAGGGGATCCAGGGTTATAGGACTTGAATAAGTTAACCTATAGGCGGGGAAGCCCGGAACTGTATAGGTGCTTTATAAAACATGTAATATCAAGATGGTCGGGGATCCATAGGCTTTATTTAAAGATATCCAATATCTTGATTTCCGGGGCACACAAGTTTGGCTAGGTTATTCTAGTTTCTTTCAAATACATGTATTTGATTTAATAATTTTTGTACCACTTTTCAAGATAATTTTACTCATCAATGACACCAGCATATCGATCAACGTTTGGATCCTTTACCAAGTGATAATGGAGATAAAGATGAAATTGTTATGTGTATATATATACTACGTTTATTGTTTTCACTTTGTTTATCTGCACAGACCTCTAAAACTTACCCTCCCAAAAGCCCCCCGATCTAGCTGCTACACTACACTGCCACCCCACAAGGCCGTCGATACAAATATACACTTATTACACCCTTATCTACCCCTTCCCCTTCCTTCCCTGTACAGGAGCAGAGAAATCCAATACCCATTGTGCAGCTGGCCATGCCACCCCTCCTACTCAAACTGAACAGGAAAGGAGGCAGAAGAAAAAAGATTCTCCAATGCTTTACTCTGTGAGCAAACTTAAGATTCCGGCTTGATCGATTGTCAGGCGCCAAGCATTGAGAAGTAGGGGGAAAGGTCCCGCCCGGGAACACAATAGTTGGGGCGTAGCCTCCCCCTCCCCCAGGGCGGCGCCGGCCTCCAGTACCCGCCTCCTCCAGGCGGCCGTGGATCGCCGATATGTGGAGCAGCATTAATCCCTGCCGTTGATCCAACCGTGGAGGCGTCTGGGCCACTTCTGGGGGGTTTGGGGCTGCTGCCTGTGGAAATGTATAAAAGCTGTTCCCGCCCTCCTCCAGTGTAATGGCGCTAAATCACTCCAGTGACTGGCCACCCCCTACAGGAAGAAGGGGGTATTTGCTATTTTTCTTTCTCCATTCCTATATAGAGAAGATGGTTTAAGTGTCGTTTCACATTCTGCATTCTCACACATACACTTTAACGCTTCTCACTCCTCCAGGGAGCACACAATTGCCCCTCCTCCTGGCCGAAGAGCCTGTTCGGTCGTTCATCCGGACGTGAGCGAGCAAATTTCTATTTAAGGACGTCTTGTTGAGCTGAGCACTGGAGATCTCCCCCATCATGACACGAGGCACAGGAGGCGCATACGGTCGGATTTCTCGGCCGCCTTTAATACTTTGTTACCGTGGACGGCGTTTTTGGGTTGAATAATCTGGCGCTCGACTCTGTGTACTGAATCAGGGAGTGTGCAGTAGAGTCCGCCTGGGATAATCCTTCAGGTATAAGGATTATCGGAGCGGGACACATAGCGGGTGATCACCTAGGTACGGATCTAACTATAGAGGTGTTCTGCCTGCATTATAGATGTGCTTTTAGCGAGTAGGAAATATCTATGCTTGTGAAAAAGAGCTTTAGCACACGATACTAAACTATAGCAAGTAAGATCTCTGGGAGAGAATGCAAGTCAGAGTGGGAATCGAAAAGGTTTTTTATGATAAGGATATGTTTCCTTTTTGAATAACCTGTCTTCATTGCCTCTACGTATCAAAGGTATTTCCGTATCTTCAAAGACCTTCGGCACAATGTAAATATAAAAGCCCTCATGTGCCTACACGTCCTAGGGAATTCCTGGCGCAATTGCTGAAGCCCATACTGGCTTTGGGAAAAACGTGGATTCTATTTCTTCGATGAAATGGAGCTTGCTGCTGCAACAACGTCGCTGGCATCACTAAAAGGTTACAATCGCTCTGAGTCTACTAACATGTCGGACACTTAATGAACATTCCTCTAAGCAAAGTCCCAGCAAAGCACCCTTTATCACTGCCACGTTACTAAAAGCCCCACGAGTGAATGGGTTAAGGACACTTGATGGTCGGTCGACTAGCTGTAATTGCATTCTGACAAGCAACTGTATTGAAGTCTGAATTAAAACACAAAAGGGTGCTCTAATTTGAGCTGGCCCACTCCATCTACGTCTGACAGTATTAATTTCAAGCCCATTCAATCTTACTCGGGTCACGCGACTGACACCTGTGAAATCCTGTCAAATCAGCACTTCAATTGGAGCCCCCCCCCCCCACCCCTTTAGGGATTGTCCTACCCCTGCCAGTCTCCCCTAATTCCTCTAGTCAGGGAGTTTTGCCATTTCACAAATTGAGTCCTGAAGTTTTATCCCTACCTGCACCCCCACCGCTCCCTACCCCCCAACCAGCAACCCTCCCTACTACTTCACAATTTGAGTTCTGCGTACCTGCCCCTACCCCTCCCTAAACCCCTGCCCCTATCAACCCCCTCCTCATTCCCCACTACCCCCTCCCCCTTCATCACCACCATCTCCCTCCCTGACCCCCTCGATGTAGCGGGGAGCCATCCGTGACGTGCCAAGAGCACCAATTAGACTTCCCTACTCCCATCTAATTTTCATCTCCAGCCCCCCTCACCCTTCTCCTCACCTGTCACCGACGGGACAACTGACCACTGCCTACCCCCAGTATTAAAGCCCCTATACCCCCAGCTCAATGACCACTCACCTGTTGGCGTCTGCAGGTGGACCGACAGGTAGGCATGCAGGTATGTAGGTAGGTAGGCAAATACAAAGTCCAGTGTAGCAGGGGAGGGGAGGCAAAATAGATGTACACACTAGTGTCCTAAGTCATCCACGTGCGCACTCACAACAAACCAACCGAGTTGTATCTCATATGATTGTAAAGTGTGTGAGGAGGGATAGCTCTTCACCGCGCTCATAAGTCAGGTCAAGGGTTGCTCTCACTTTCTCTATTAGCTCCGGGTCGAGACGCTCTCACCGTGAGATAAACTTGGATCCGGCGCTAGAACTGACAACGGGGGTGTGCCTTGACTCGGGGTACGGACCACCACTGGTGCTGGGTCGGCACTCAAGGCCGGATAGCGGCAATGCTGGAGACCAGCGGAGGCGGCAGCGCCGAGTAAGGGCCATGTTTTGGTGCTGCCGCCAGTGGCGCTTCGGGGAACGACAGTCACTGAAAGCTTTCCCCCTTCTCCCGCGCTCTTTCGCTCTTGCTTTCCATTGCCCTGCAGCAGCCTCTGGCCTCCTGCTGGGTTCCAGCCAGTAAAAAAAGAGATTCCCCATCCATATTAAGGCGAGCAGATGGACGGAGGCCTTATACCGCAACGACTCGTGGCAATAGGTCCTACACTTGATAAACCCGAGAAATATCAGAGATGATTGCTCTGCGGCTTGTCTGATTACCGACCTTGTGAAGCCAGAAGAGCACACGACTCCTCCATTAGATCAACAAATAAGCCCTCCCCTTTCCCTTAACTCTGCCTCTAACCTCCCACCATTTCTGCCTTTTACTCCCTCAGGGCATTGCCCCTTCATTTTTGGCCAACCAACTTATAGGCAAAGACTGATTTTATTTCTTCTCTTTTTTCTGTTGGTGAGCAGCCACAATCAATCCGCTGAGCTGCTCATTCCTGTTCAAATCAATGGGTGGCAGCTTGGTTTCTTCATCATCATCAGATCAACTCCTTCGGTTAACGTCCTTTGTAATCAGGTCCGGTTAGCATCAATACGGTATGCGGACGCCAATAGAATTGCCAGGCGGTACATCAGGCGAGCCTTCAGAAGCCCCCCGTCTCTAGGAGAGGATTTGTAAGGTTATGGGTTTGTACGCCCCTCCCAGGCACGGCTAACATAGAACCAACGCTGAAAAGGAGCTAGAAGCTATGTGTTCATAAATATTTCAACATGTAAAATGGGCCGTCGTTTCGGCAAGTATAAAACAGAACGTAAAGCCATGCATTGCAAAGTCACAGATTATTTAGAAGCTCTCTCGCTCTTTGATACAGTATACATGTACACTCATGCTTGGTATGTATTGGCAACGGGTGGGAAATTAATCTTCATGCTACTCATTCATCGACCCCTTTTACGCCAACGCTTGCACATGGTGTGGGTGTTGAAAGGCCCTATTATCTCTGAAATACATCATACGATCTTTTCCTAAATGATTGACGACAAATGTGAACCATAAATGGAATACACATTGTCGTAAGGGGTTCACAAAGTGCACAAGTAGATGCCCCCACAGCCTTATAATAGAGGGAGGCTTTGGGATAAGCCCTACATCCCTGTTTAAAGCCCGTGTATTTTCGATTTACCCTCTATACAGTCGCTGACTTTTGGGGCTTAATTCTACCACACGTTTCACAGGGCCTGTGATACTCGTATAAATCCCTACCTGTTTTGAAACACTCAAATCTGATAGAGGCTGATCCTTGATGTAACCGGCTCTACTATTGGCTAATCTCCTCCGCACCCGACTGTAAGGCGTCTTCCAAATGGCTATCCTGTGCAGGATTATGACGTCATTTAGGATGTCCTTCTTAACAACGAGAATAGCACCAATTATAAGGTTAAAATACTGAATAAGGGCTTCAATCAAAACGGTATGTTATTTTTCATTCTCCATAATAATTCTGTCCTCAAGAAAAGAGATTCGTGCAATAGATTTTTTCAAATACACCTTTATTTTTTTTCCAGTTCAGCGTCTGCATGCGATAAGCCTGCACGACACAATTTCTTTTCTACAAGTCTGTTTTTCTTTAAAAGACAGCAAAACACAACGTTCCCTTGTCGGCTGATGTTACTTAGTATATTTGCATGGGTTTTACAGGTATGTTGTGGAAATGGGGTGGGGCCATGTGAGTGGGCTGTGTCTATACTCGTGGCCCGACGAGGCTGCATGTACGTTGCCACGTACAGTGGGGGACCGAGTGTTTGGGTGTGGGACTAAATCCTCCAGGGTGTGCAGTCCTCAGGTAATGGCACACCGTCGTCGGCCCAGTGGGGTGGCCATGGCCCTGATCCCGTATCAATAGACCCCCTGTTGTCACCCTTACCTCACCTGATCCGATACCCCTACAGGTGTGCACACTGGAGTTTACATGGGTAAGGGTTACTATAAGCTGAACATGTTAGAAGGACAACATGGAAAACATCTTTTACGGGCCATATACAATCTTGATATTTTTAAACTACCTGTATATTAATCAAAACTCAAATAATTATGAACAGTACTTCAACTGTAAGGAATCATGATATGAGGCCTAGATATATAAGAAATGTAATTATATTCCGAATGATCGCTTTTGGAGACACGCCATCTCATATCAAAACAATTAAAAGAGCTGCAGTGCGAATTAAACATATGAAATAACAATCTTATAGGAAAGTTCTGAGAGAAGACCCTAATGGTTATTTCTTCATTGGCATGTTATGGCCATTTGATGGGGGCGATCATTCTTGTGAAGAGGACTATGCCCATTTACTGCCATGTCGTATGAATTATTTACAGATTGTTCTCAAGATAAAACTCGCTGACTCACAATTAAATGGGATGAAACAGACATAAAAACTTCACAAAAACACAAACAGTCCGCCGCACGGTACTTTGCTTTGGAGTGTGTCTGTTCCAGAAGAATCAATGGGAACATTACGGATCCAAGAAAGACGACCTCTCAACAATACAAGCTACTGTGTCTATCACAAACATTGTATTTTTTCTATCAAACTTCCATAAACTATTGAAGTGAGTAGATCTATCGACATCATTTTACGGATCGATTTGATCGACAGATATTTGTCTTCAAAGATGGATCCTTTGTTTTGTTCTAACATAATTATTTCAAAGTTCTGGTTGTATAACGGGTAACTATAAGACTGTGTGGGGGAGCAGCTCACACACTGTGCCCACACATATTCAGCAAAGTGTGCTGTGGGTCTAGGGACGGGCTACATTGACCTGTGGGGTTGGCGCCTGGCATTGGCGGCGCCCACCATTCGATGATTCGTCAATGACCAGTACGCGGTTCGCAGTACAAAAAGGCGTGGCGTACCGCTCGCACCAAATTCCACAGACACGCCTGATCCATAGTGGTGTGTCTGAGGGTTGAAGGGGCAAGCAACATGGAAATCTCTCGGCGCACGCAATGGGTAAACCGAACCCGCCAGCGGCCTGGGAACGTCGCGTGTTGCTTAATGTTGTCGACATATACGTCACGCGCCAAGCAATTTCTTAGTCGACAATCGCCGTCAGAAAGAACAGTTACCTCCCGACGCCTGGCATCACGCAGAGACCTGAAGGGCCGCATGTAAAGTCGTCAGGCCCCTTCATACGTGTATTGTAATTCTTTCAGTTACAATGAGGAGTGTGCATGACCTGAACGGCACTTGTAATTACTTATGGTTATTATAATCTAATCAACGGATAAGAACAGTGATTCGGGGCAGAATTATGAAGCGCATCTGTCATTAAACATTTATAAGTATAGAGGAGAGGGTTTTCATTTTTATGTCTGTTTGTATTCTTAAAATGGTTGTTTAAATGATGGGAAACAGAAACATACCATGTAAAGTTTTAGACAATGAAATACGATACGAGCACATTGTCACACACAATACTCTATATTCTACATTGCGAAACTTTCAAAGTAGAAATTCCGCTGACAGAACACTTCAGCGCACTAGTATTTCAACTGCCAGTATAGTGACTGTATACAGTTTATACAATTGCCCTTGCCGAGGCAATGTGGCCGACCATGTCTACCTTGTCGGAATGTTGGCAAGGTTTTGACATTAGCGCCACAAGGGCAGTGCGAGGCACGTTCACCCAAACTGTCCGGCCGCCTTAAAGCCCACACTGCTACCTGGCGAGCACAAAGTGACAGGCTGATAGGTCGCGGGCTGCGGACCTTTTGTCTGGTAACCATGGCAATGGCGGTAACCATGGAGATTAGAGTAACCATAGCGATCCATCTTGCTGACATTTTTAATCTGGGTCCGTCGGTGAGTTCGCCGGCAAAACCGCATCAAAGAGGGGGCGCACGTGCTAGATGGGGCCATCTCATGGGGGTAGGGAATCAAGTGAATTAATGGTGATCAATACTTGGCGGTTAGTTCATACTCTTTACCACTTTCTGAGGGGATAAAGGACCACCTTTCAGGCTGAAATGAACGCTAAGATTGACTTATGCTTGCAACATGGGTTTTCGTGTAATATTTCTCAATATCATATGGCCTTTGATGCTAAATATGCAATAATACCGCAACATCGGTTTCTATTACTTATCAGCCATTGCCACAACAGTAAACAAGTGTCGTTTTCCGGTATTGTTCCCTTCAAGTACCTATTTTGTGGGTAGGGCCTACGTTTAGCATTGTGCATTGCACACATGAGTTCACTGACCTTAAAACATTGTTGCAAAAGAAAGTAGCATAAACTGCAGTGAACCAATTTATATAGGGGTAGTGTAATGTAAAGGAAATCCTGAGTATTTCTAATGAATAGGTGATTATGTTTCGTTTCATACTTCCTACATTATAACACCCAAAGCGTAGATATAGGACTACATCGATCTGGTCGTACCCCAAATGTCCTTCAATCCTGAGGGTACACACGGACCGGTGATGGGATCCACAGGCAGGTGTATGCTATATAACCCCGGCCTGCCCTCATGCTACATCACGCCGACATGCTGACACAAACCAAGACAAGTTATTTTTTCTCCCAGTGCCCAGGGTGGCCGATCTATCAACCTGTCGTGGCCACTACCCTACATCTGCCAGGTGACCCTTCCTGACAAGTCGCCAATGGCCAGTGCAACTCCGGCTTTCTCCTGCCTTATAACCAAGAGCCAGGCTTCCTGTATATATAGGACGTATATACGCACATACTATAGCAAAACACATGCTGTCTAGGAAATTCGAGATCTATAGGACTAGGCAATTACATCCAAGAAGATATGTATCAGAAGAGCAACATAGTTTTGGACAACAAAAAGGTTCTATCGGGCCTATAGCTTTTTAAAGGAACATCTATATGTAATATATACCTTTCGTAAACTACTAATAGATATGTATATGTGTGATTCTCTCATTGATTATTTCGATGATTATCTGAAATCAAGGTCACAGTGCAGGCCTGTACTCAGGGAGGTGAAGTGTAGGCGGTGCCCCCCCCCCCCCCCCCGAGAGCACATCAACCATAAATGGTTCCATCTCAGCCAAAGTGGAAAAAATCTATTCAAAATCTACAATTTCCGTAACACTAGGCTTATCATTTTGATTAATACATAATCATATTGAACAAAATATTACCTACCTTGTAATGTACAATAGGTTATGTCCTCATTTGGACCTAATAGTATGTCATAGAAATGGCCTGAATGCAGTGCATCTATACACTTTATCTATACTAACATCATCGATGAGCGATTGGGAGACTACTGGATCAGGTTAAATAATATCACACGTCCTTCTCCTATTACCATCTTTTTCTCATATGCACTGACGCCTATACCAATCCCACCAACATTATCTAGGGGTTTCCCCACCATTTTCATAGAAATATCATTAATGTATAGTGTTATAATTCTACGTATACAAAGATGGGGAGCATGCTTCTCATTCCCCTTTAATTTGAGCTAGAAAAAATACACAGAGAACTCATTATGATTTTTCTCAATTATACTTCCCGAAAACATAGAAGAGAAACATTCTGTGAAAATCAACACCCTGTGGCCCCGCGTCACATGAATTAATGAATAACCTTAAATTACAGTGCACAGGACAAAATTAATAATAAGCAATTATGTGGGGAAAATGATACATGGAGCAATTACACATCGACCTGCCCAACATGGCATTTACTAATATCTGATATTAACTTATGCAGCTGCTTTTTTTTTGCAAATGGGCCGATTCAGCATTTCTATATCTGGTTAATATGAGACGTATACAGTGTCTATCTCATGATTCTTGGTAAGCCGTTTACACAGCCTAACTTACATGTCTAGCAATTCAAATAGCAGCATCCACGTATTTCATATTACTGTATGTATTCATAATGAGATATAACCATGGACACCTAAGAAAGTGAACTGGCCAAACGCAATAAGTTTATAGATACAAATACTATTCAAAAAGTTTATATATTGTGTGTGACTATGCCTGTACGTGTACGTGCGCACAACCCTCCCTTTCTCCTCGCCTTGCTCAAAGTTCTCAGCAGTTACGTTGATGTATAGGAGAAAGGACTGAACCATCACCATAAAGACAATTTCAATGTAACTTGAGGCTAACCTACGCAATTGTAAATCTAACTAAATTCTAAGTTACCGAGGCGTGTTTTCGCAACTGCACCACATCTTAAAAAGCGGTCTTAAAATAATATATAGACACTGTAGCTTTTCATTTAAAATACGTACTATATTTTCCCTATTTAACGTGCTTTACCGCACTATAAGCTACTTAGTCTGGGGTCCGAGCCATGAAAATTCTGATTCAGTGTGCCATGAAAGGTTTATACCCGAAACTATTTTGGGGTGCTAGAGGGGTACTTTGGGCATAAGAATATGCCTGTTGTCACTCCGTAGAGGTGTGCATGAGAGTGACAGCAGCCATTTTGTTTAGCAACCCCCTTCAAAATGTAACATAATATAATACAGTCTCTTTCTTTAATAGCAGACTCAATAAGTTAGCTATCCATTTCATATTAGACAAATCAATAGTGCATTAGTAGGGGAAGATGAAACATGAACAACTTTGACTTTATCCAAGGTCAAGGTCATCAAAATTAAGGTCAAACTTTGAAAAACATCAAAAAATGAGTGTTTTACTCCTTCAATTCTATCTTAGCCTATGAAATATGTTTAAATAACATATAAAAACACTCTGGAGTGTTAGAGGGGACCCTTGGGCATAGGACTATTACTGTTGTCAATGTGTAAAGGTGTGCGTCAAAGTGACAGCAGCCATTTTGTTTGGTTACCTAATTGAAAAATGACCCAGCAAGTGATGGTCTCTTTCTCTAAAGATCTACCTAATTCTTAAGCAATCTATTTCATATTAGACAGATCAATAGTGCATTAATAGGGGTAGATAAAACATGATTGACATTGACCTTATCCAAGGTCACAGTCACCAATATTAAGGTCAAACTTTGAAAAACATCAAAGAATGAGTGTTTAATTTTTTACAAACTATCCTAGTCTATGAAATATGTATAAAAATATGTAAAACAATTCTGGGGTGCCAAAGAGGTCCTTTGGACATAAGACTATATCTGTTGTCACTGTGTAAAGGTCTACGCTAATGTGACAGCAGCCATTTTGTTTTGGTTACATCCTGGAAAAATGACCCAGCAAACCATGGTCTCTTTCTCTAATAACCTACCCAATTCTTAAGCTATCCATTTTACATTAGACAATCAATATTGCATTAGTAGTGGAAGGTAAAGCATGAGCTACATTGACCTTATCCAAGGTCAAAGACACCAATAATAAGGGGGCGTAAATTAACCAATAATCAACCAACAAACAAACCAATAATGTCAAACTTTCAGAAACATTAAAAAATGAGTGATCTTTTCCCTTCCAAAGTATTGTGGTCTATGAAACATGTGTGAATAGGTCCGGGCTAACATGGTAAAACGGGAACATCCCGAAATATCGGGGTGTCCCGGTTAAACAGGACGTCCCAGAAAACCGGGCCATCCTGATAAGTGGCCATAGAAGGATTTATTTTGCACTTTGCGAAAAAATGTACACATTAAACTGAAGATTTTAAGAGCTACATAACTGGAAATACTAATTCATAGCACATTAATTTTATCGAGTTAGAATTTTCAGCAAATCTCTCAGTTCTCAGTTTTATTCAACTGTCCCCAAATCACAGGACGATCTGTGGCCCAGCATCACGGGCCGTCCTATGATCACAGGCCGTTCCGAATTTCTGTGTTAGCCCGGACTGGTGAATAATACTTGAAACTATTCTTGGGTCCTAGAGGGGTCTCATGGGCATTGGTAAATGCCCGTTGTCCCTTTGTGATGGTGTGTGTAAGAGTGATGTCCAGCATTGATCTTGTTTGACCACCCCCTTTGAAATGTGACAAAATATGATACATTCTGTTTCTGTAATAGCCTACTCAATATCTTAGCCATTCATTTCTTACTAGTTAAATGATTAGTGCATTAACCCTTTAGCCCCCAATCCGGCCAAGGCCGCCCGAGGGTGTACTCCCCAATCCGGCCGTAGCCGCCCGGAGAAACATCAATTTTTCCATAATTTTTCCATATTTTTCCGAGGAGAACATGTTGACACATATTCATCATACAAAAGCAAGCAATATATCGTTTTAAAGCTCATTTGATTCTCTAATGAATGCAACAAAACCATATTTATATAACTTTAATTAGTAAGCACAGGTCAAGCCTTGAAATTCACAAATTAAAAGGAAATCCGGGAATTCTGGAGGGAAATTCATTGAAATTCTGGGGAAATCCAGCAATTAATTAACGCAATCCGTAGGGTCTAAAGGGTTAATAGAGAAAGATGAAACATGAGTGATTTTGACTCTATCCAAAGCCAAAATCATCAAATTAAGGTTAGACTTTGCAAAATGTTAAAATGTGATTGCTTTGCTTCTTTACAAACTCTCCTAGTCTATGGAATACACACAAATAATACCTTAGACTACCCTGGGGTGCTAGAGGAGTCCTTTTGGCATTGCCTGTGAAGATTTGTGTAAGTGTGACAGCAGCCAATTTGTAAAAGAACTGTAATGTAGTAGCCCATATCCAATATTCTGGCCTTTGTGGGATAGGGCCTTACAAACTGGTGGTTTGAGATTTAAGGTCAGTTTATGACTTGGTGTATTAGCATGCCTCTGCAATCACCTCCAATCCTTTTAAATGTCCCTTCCTTCTGTTGGAATTAACTCCTCTGATATCTTACTTGCTAAACTTTTATCAACTTACAACTTTCTCCCATGATAGAAAGGTAATCCTCAGAATACTGAAATGACTCTTTTGGAATAGGTTTTACTTCATTGATACCAAACATAATTAAGTATTTCTGCACTGGTAAGAAAAACTGTAAAAACTGTACACCATGAATTTTGAAACTGGTAACTAATGAATGTAACTCGAAAACTTAGTATTTCTTTATTGATTCTTAACTTGTATGTCTGAACATAAAAGGGAACTATTTCTGGTAATATAAACAAGAGGGATGAAGGAAGACAGAGGAAGGTTGTTGCCTTCTGCTGTGTTTGCCTATGCTAAATATATGAAGAGTTCTTGTTTCTAGCTGTTTAGTCAGTAGAATGTCTGCTGTCATACTTGCACATCTTTACAGAATTACAACAGTATTTACCTATTCCCCAATGACTGCTTAAGCAACATATAATTGATTTCATTATTATCTTTACATATTTCATAGTATGGAGGAGTCTTTTTACAATGCAGCACTCGCATGTCATCGTGACATTAATTCCAATGACTTAAACTTAGCTAAGGTCACAATAACCCTTGTTGAATATTTTTTTAACCAATACACTTTTGATATATCTAATATGAATAAGATGTCTTGATAATTTGCATGAACCAATGAGAGATTATTCCTAATGGGGCTTTATGTATGAAGGAGAAGGAAAGATTACTTCTGTCACACTTACACAAACATTCATAGAGTACCAACAGGTATTTACCAATGCTCAGGGGTTTCCTATAGCACCCATAATAGTTGTTGATATTTTTTCTACATATCTTATAGATTAGATAGTTTAGAAGAAAAAATACCCTGATTTTGATGGGTTTTTTTTTCAGAATTTGACCTTACCTTTGATGACCTTGACCTTGGATGATTTGAATCATGTTGTATCCATGCCTACTATAAAACTTATGAATTCTCGAATTTGAAATTATTGATTTAAAAATTGAGTAATCTTTTGTTTCTTGGTCAGATTTTCAAAATGAAAGCCCAACAAAATAGCTGCTGTCATGCATAAGCATGGATTAACAAACTGACAACAGACATCATTTTACCAATGCCCAAGGGACCCCCCCAGTACCCAAGGTGATTTCAGGTATTATTCATACATATTTCATAGACTAGGATAGTTTGGAAGGAAAAAAACACTTATTGTTTGATGTTTTTGAAGTTTGACCTTAATTGTGATGACCTTGACCTTGGATAAAGTCAAAGTCATTCATGTTTCATCTTCCCCTACTAATGCACTTTTGATTTGTCTAATATGAAATAGATTGCTTAATAATTTGAAAGGTTATTAGAGAAAGAGACCATTACTTGCTAGGTCATTTTTCAAGGAGGTAACCAAAAATAATGGCTGCTGTCATGTTGGCACGCACATTCACACAGTGACAACAAGCATATTCCTATGCCCAAGGGTCTCCTCTAGCACTCCAGAGTGGTTTTATATGTTATTTATATATATTTCATAGGCTAAGATAGTTTGGAAGGAGTAAAACACTCATTTTTTGACGTTTTTCAAAGTTTGACCTTAATTTTGATGACCTTGACCTTGGATAAAGTCAAAGTTATTCATGTTTCATCTTCCCCTACTAATGCACTATTGATTTATCTAATATGAAATGGATAGCTAACTTATTGAGTCTTCTATTAAAGAAAGAGACTGTATTTTATTGTGTTACATTTTGAAGGGGGTTACCAAACAAAATGGCTGCTGTCACTCTCATGCACACCTCTACGGAGTGACAACAGGCATATTCTTATGCCCAAAGGACCCCTCTAGCACCCCAAAATAGTTTCGGGTATAAACCTTTCATGGCCTACCAAATCCTTAAATAAGCTACTTTATGGTGTTCGGACCCCAGACTAACTCTGCCTAGTCCCAAGACACTAAAGTATGAGGCGAGAAGACCCAACTATTCTAAGGAATTCCACAAAACAAAAAGAGGTATGTTAAGTTATATGGGCATGTAAGGCCTCCTTGTTCCTGCGTTGAGGTCTCTGGGGACAGCGAAACAACCAGCATGTCATTTGACAACTTATGACGACGGACAACCCATTTTTCTTTTTTACTTTTACGAGTCCCGCATGGAGGAGTTGGGCAGGACCCCCACACATATAAGGGGTGGGCGTGGGCATTTAACCCTTATCCCACAAAGCCAGCCCTTTCTGTTATAACTGCCCTGACATTTTGTCAGCAATCTTCCTGGGAAGCAGGCCAGAAAGGTCTCCAAATTTGGAGGCCACTCTTCTCCCACTGGGGGTAAATTGATCAGTGTCAGAGGCCTGTATATAGGGTACATAGGCCTACAGGGTGTCCATACAAACTGGGCAGTGTATACGTAGAAACGGATGGCAGGGGTAGAAGGGGGAGGAGGAAGGCATCATGACACCTGTTGCCCAGGAGATGCCCCTCGACAGGTATTGCCTACTCCAGCTGTTGTTTTCACTGTAGGATCTCCCCCACATATACATGAGCCCACTGTACCAGTTACCTGTATATACAACTCGTCACAGGTGTCAGAGGCGGAGTGCTGGACAGTGCTCCCGACACAAACCACCAATTTGTCCGGGTCTGATAACAAAGTGCACACCCATAAGTCATCATAAACGCCACTACTATGGTTCAGGGCAATTATAACCATCATGAACCAGAAAATTATACGCGTTATTGTGAATTATACACCAGGTATGCTGGACAACTGAGACAATTATGAATGTATGCATATGCTAATTTAACTGTTTCTCTACTTAGCTTTTGTTCCTGCAATGTGTAAAACAAAGATGGCATAATAATTGTTCCCTAATTTTCTATATTAGTTCTGCTAACAATGACCCATATTCTCCAAATAGTGATAACGCCTCATTATCTTGAACGTGGAAACTAACTGACGTGAAATACAGTTAAAAACCTTATTTCAAAGTAAATGGTGATAAAAGGACTACATAAATAAAGTAAAATAAATACTTTGAAGTGTTCTCTCTCGCCGCTAATGACCAAGAAGAGACGAAGTGAGCCACATTGAATAAGGAGATAAAACCAGTTTAAATTTTCAATGGAGAGAATTTAATAGATCTCGTTTTCATTTTGGAGAAGAGAATCAATGGGCAATTCTTTTGGCAAATGCTCGGACCAAACTCCAAACCGTGTTCTAATTACGATGAAAATCATTGGACACCATAAAAACTGTTAAGTAAATGAGAACCCGACGTAAACGGCAAAATCAACTGTCTGAACCACTGTGACATTAACACGCATTCCTGAAACTTAAAGAAGCGTGGTAATATAAAATGTTAAAATGAATTAAGGTGTTTTGATAAAACGAAAGGTAAACGCCACCATCTCTATTACTTTTATGAAATATCACGTGTTACGATGGTAATGCAGTTTTCAGGGAACCATCATCATCAAGAAATAGCATCAATAATTGATTGCCTAAGTGAGGGTTTTGCCCCCAAAACGTTCCCACTTATCCTGCAAAAAATAAATCAGCCCCCGTACCTTAGGTAGGTGGCAGGTGTCGATAAGTAGGACGGGCCATGATAATAGTGTGACATCTCGGAAAAGTCTCATGCCAGCACTCATCAAGAAAACATGACCGTATAAAAGCAGAGGGACAAGCCCTTTGGGCTGACTCGCGCTTGTTTGGGGCCTGATTAAGTTAACCTGGGCCTATTGTGAAAGGGCCTGACGCCCTGTATGGACGGTGAAAGTGCGAGGTGTTGAGGTGCCGCAGCCGCCCCCTATTGAAGACCCCCCACTCGAGGCACGCCCTAGACTTATGAAGGGGTAATGATGGGGGAGTGGACCTATGATGTAACCTGGAGGAGGTCCTGCGGGCCTCAGGTACAGTGGTCTCTCACCTGGCAGCGGTCAGAGGTGAGAAGTGGACAGTGGCCAGCCCCCAGGGGGTCGTCTTGGTTATAGTGTTTAGAGCAACGCTGAGGCCCTCAGGGGCTGTCAATAAAAAGGTCACTTAATGGGCATATTGACTGCACGGCGCGTCCCATTATCTGACTAAGAGGGGCAGGGCACAAAGCGTACAGATGTCCAGTTCATATATATACCTGTAACCACCTGGCTAGACGGAGAAGAGACCACCAACTCACCACAGCCAGCACTAAACGATTCACAAAGGTCAAATATTTTGTCGCGTTTCTATACTTAAATGCTGAAAAGATGAGTGTGAAAGACCCATACAGACCCTTGTTATTAATAGACTTGTTAAACATTTTCTTTTACAATGGATTGCATACCTCTATTCAATACATGTATAATACCATACTATTCTGAGAGTCAGTGGTAACTCTTGCGACCTTTAATTATTATTACTAGCTTATTGAATTCAAGTATCTTACAGAATTGGATATCTACAGTTGAGAGAATATCGGAGATATAATCTAGATAACTATATTGATTTATAGACCTTCCACAATACAGGAAAGGGAATGTTTTTCTCCTCTTTGATGTTCTCAACTAACTTCACGTAGAAGGAAGTTAGGAAAAAAGAGTGGGAAGGAAAAAAAGAATCATTTACCACTAGCATATTGCTCGACACCCTTGGCAGCCGCTAATGATGGCGACATTTGAAAACCGCGGACTTTTAATGAGGGCTCTTTCTCTGCAGGTGACAGCCACATAAAACACGGTGACTTAAGATTACCCAGGCGAAGTATAGCTCCCATTAAGGCCCCCTCTCTACCCTCAGGTACAGTGCCACACCTGTATAAAAAGTAGATATCTACCGCTATGGCCTCATCATGGGGTCTGGCGGGTCAGGCTGGAGTCAAGAGTCTCACGTCCTACAGGTGAGGTGATGGGAGTTCCTCCGGGGTCCCTTACTGACCTGGAGGACTTAGGCGCCTAGCATTAACCCCACGATGTAACAGGGGTGCCTCAGTCCAGCCCGCATCTAGTTAAGCCTACCTTTACCAGCCCATTTGCAGGTGTAGCAACGCTGGCAGGGCCATGTCCAAATTGGTCAGCTACAGCCCTGCCACGCCAGTGGGGTCGGGTGGCGGGGGCAAGAGGTAGTAATAAGGGCTATTACATCGGGGCCAGTAACGACAGGTGGGGAATTCCAGGAAGACAGGGTTTGGGAGGGCGGGATAGTGATGGACAGCCTAGTGGGAAATATTAGGTTTGGAGGAAACAGGGGCGCCCTTAATGCTGGCATGTTCTGCCTCAATTAGAGAGGTAAACGGCGGCACAGCGGGCCCACTGGATCCCCTATACAACTCCCTGTTTGTGCTGGCCACTTTACCAAACCAATTTTCTACCCACTGGGCCTGAGTGAAGGAAAAAACTTGTCGGTCAGCAATAAAGTATCTATTCTTTTAAAAATTGGCAAATTCAATTAAGTTGATTACAAAGATAAAAATACACATGCGGGTTAAACCCTCTGCAGATCTTTTGTGGTTTTAGAGTGAAACAGTTGTTTTAAGTCTTGGTTATAAACTCTCAAACAATTGATTGTTCTAGTGCCATTAATCTTACGCATCACTGACGATAATATGCACGTATGCTCTACTTTTGGACTCACTGACAAATGGGCCTCGCGAAAATGAATTTCCCACGCATATGATTGTTCCTCAAGGTACATGTAACCAAATAAGATCCTACAATTATTGGTAGCTGGATTACCATAATCGTAAATGACAATCTGCATCAAGGGCGTGGTAATGTTACCCACGTACCATAAATCTATTGATAGTGACACTAAAGACATGATATTTTGGCAAATAATTACTGTTTCCAAAGTGCCACTAGTGATAAACACCCATGCATGATTAAAACCAACTCTTGAGAGTGAAATCCTGATTATTTGGGTTGAGAGACAGTTGGTCCTTCAATGGGTACGACCCTAACGGCGCCATTCCCGTTGCCAAACGCCCAGGGGAACCACTTCCCCTCTCACACGATGCAATCTGATATCAAGCAATAAATGTCATATAGACGAGAGTAAAATGGCCGCCTGTATAGTGGATGGGTGGCCACCTGGACCCAAATTTAGTGACAGTATACAAAGGGCGGAATGGGATCTGGCCGACTTGATGAAAAGGGAGTCTATTAAAGGAAGGACGGAGGAAGACCTCCTTACTGCAATCCCTGAACAGCCTGGGAGTCCAATGTGTTTGTGGTGTCTGCTGGGGGAAAAGTGTCTCAATGGTCCCATAGGTGTGGGAGGGAAAGTGAGAGGAAGAGTGCAGCGCCAGTCTGGAGCATAGCCCTTTAAATTGAGAAGCGCATCGTCTTTTGAAAACGGGTTCCATGCCGTGCCTACTTCACGCATTGCTCTCAAGGACTGTTGACAAATGCCATATCATTTCCCGCCGATCCACAATGACACCTCTATAGCTGTCTCCTCCCCGCCGTATAAGCCCATCAAGACGGGGCCCCGGGAGCCCGGAGAGGACCCAGGAGGACTGTGAGAGGGCTGCCCTTATAAGTTTGCTCTGTATGCATGGGCTGGGCCCTGATCTCATAACGCCGTCGTCAAAAAGCCCCTCGTACCCGACATCATAGAGGGGGCGGCTGCTGCTATTGTTTTTGTTCAAACAAGCTGATCGCTCACAGGTGCGGCGACGGGAAGCAGGCAATAGAGGCGGGCTGGGGGAGGGGAAGGATGACAAATTTGCCCAGTCCAGTCCAGGTACGGCCCGGGGCATGTTTACGGGAGGAGCCCCGTTGTTAGCACGGCCCTATCGGATGACCTGCTCCTCCCTGCCCCACCATCGCAATCCAGGGTCAAAGCTATTGTGGCCAACCCGCGGGGCTGATATGGAGACGTCCACCCCCGCGCCATAATCGCCATATGCTCCAGTTACTCCCACCCTTTTTTAGGGGCTCCTTCCCCAATCAGGTATCGCCGTCACATCGCCGCACCCCTGATGTGTTTGGTCGGCACACAGTCTGGCCACGGCTCAATGTCCGAGTGGTCAGCCAGTGTGAAGTTCTCTGCTATTGATAGCCCTCATCTCTCCCCCTATTGCCCGGCGAAGCCTCTCAGGAACGTCCAGTTGCCAGACGGATTACATACCTGTGGGAACGTCGCATCGCCATGGTGACCATAGGCGTGGCGGTTTAATAGGAAATGCACGTATGTACGTATGTCGGATAGAGGCGCCAGCTGCATTCATGTGCCCTTCGCCCAATGACCTATAACGATTTGATAGGAGGGGAGACCACCTATAACGCCAAAATCGAATTAAAAACGGCTTCTTTGAAGGATAAGGTCAGCTACCAAAGCTTCATAATTCAATGCATTCATTCCTTTTTAAACCCTTCTCATGTTTGCAATCTGGACACAAAAAATAACATACACTACAGAAAGACATCTGACAGTTGCATGGCTTTGTGTCATAAAGAAAAGCCGAGAACTCAATGACCTTCAAGGCCCTCACAACCTTTATCAATTAGGGCATTAGCTAAGCAATGCGCGTCCTGGCCGTATTTGCCCGAACCGTGGTGAACCGTAGAAGTAAACGGATATCCAATTTACTTTTCATACTTCAGTAATATGAAGAAACAGCCCCCAAAGGGCTTACAAACAGGAATCACGCTGTAATAGCTGGCTTTTGCTGAAGCCCTTGGGGTTGCGGTTTTTATGACGAGCACCCTAGTGGAATTCAGATAAATTCGTGACTACCTACCTTACCGTTACACTAACTGGTTGGGTGGCAAACCCAGCTGAGCCAATATACTGTACACCTAAAGCGCCAGGCAAAATCTAACACATTTAGGATCTTGACTTCCACATATAGGATTTATATTGCTTTGAGCAAAATTTACCTCTCACTTCTAATACGAAGCTGTTCAAGGAGCACTATATTTGCTTTTAGACCTAATTTGATGTGTCAGTTTTAGCACACAGGCACCATTCAGATAATCTCATATGAGTCTTGCAGACGTTCACCTCTCAATGGGTTCGCACTCCAAGGTGAAAAATATCTTTCCCTTTGGGGTCCAATACTTGGGATTGGAGTGTCGGAAATAAACTACTTGGACTTGCGAAAGGCCAAATGGGCGTGCTAAATAAACTGTGCCTAGTTTGATATGTGACCCTGTGACCACACAGAACGAACACGGCGCCCCCTGTTGAGGACACGGCGAGGTGCGGAAAGGTGGGTGCCATTCTTCAGGTGTAAACTTTCTGTTTACAGTAACGGAGCCAAGGGACCCCTTAACGGCGACCGGCTAAGGCAACTGACTGACAGCTCCCGATCATTTTCGGATCGTGTGACCCACCCCTGACTTCTTAACCTTAATCCTACGGAGAGTAGGCGGCGGGAGAAAGGGTTTAAAATTCCTCCAGGGCGGAATGCTCTGGGTGTCATAACCCGGCACGACTCGGTGCTTCTCTGAAGGGGCCCGGTATAAAAAGGGCATTAATAAACTAGCCCGGGTTGTGCCACTGCGGGTTTCTTTGAGTGATACTTGGGGGATCCAGCTCCAGGCCGGCGCTGGTCGGGGACAGAGACATCCGACGCGTCCTAACGGAGAAGGTTATTTACTACTGGTGCTCTTGAATCTTCAAGTTTGCGCAGCAGATTTAATCGGCCAGAGGGGATTTGTCAGAGGGGATCCGCACACTGGGATCGGATCTGCCACCAATATTGTCTGGCTTTGGAGGCAATTCATTGTACTTTGGCTATACATAGAACATGTACCAGAAGACATGACAATCTCTTTTTTTTCTTCGTACGAAATATTATTAGCAAGACCTTTGGCCGCAAACTTTATCTGCCGTGAAGATGAAGACTTTTTACAGTGGGCGATTTATACCTAAGGTCATACATTCGATGAAATTGCTAGAAAATCAAGCAATATTGTCTAGATGAGCAGAGATGGATGCATATCACGCTTCAATGAACGTTTAGCAATATCAGGGATATTCTATTTAGTCAAACCTAATAAAACCACAAATATTACATGCCACAATTCAATAATAGTACTATTGGAATTATCTTAATAAATAGCCAGAGCCTTATATCATCGTCTCAATAATAAACATGTTTGTCTGTAGAGAAATCGGCATGCGCATACATAGATAAGCTTTGAGTCTTCACCAAAACGGAACCCTGGAAATAAGCGTAATCTTCCGGAATGCGCACGTTTTCACAAAATGAGAAAATGAATCGGTGTCCCAGGATCAACACGTGGTTGGGTGACTTGAAGCAATTCCGCCCCACTTCAACTGCTCAGGCCGAGTCAATAAGAATACATGAGGCGAGGCGAGCAGGAATGAGCCACTCGGGAGCAGCTCACAGTAACTGAGACCCGCAAATCCAGCCAGCTTTCAAATCGCGAATCCCTATGCAAATTTCTTCCCGCTTGCGTTTGCCCGCAGCGAAATTGCCACGTATGAGAAACTGTGAAAAGTTAAATTCCTTCTCCACGTGATCCATGGTGAAACGAAATTGAACGGCATGTCTATTTCAACCCGTTTGTCTCTTTATGTTTATCTTGTCGCCACTCTCCGGATTATATTGCTTTTAGCCTTTCCCCTTCTGGCTTAGGAAGGTTTCAGTGATGTCGGCAGCTGTGTTGTTTTACACAGACAAAAACACTGCCAATAAAACGGGTCTATGATGCTTCAATATACGTATACAAAATCCGCGTGTCGCCTAGATGGCATAGCTATAGCTAAAGGTATTTTCATAACAAAGGATTAAGGAGTGTAAAAGCCCGTAGTGAGATCAGAAGACTATATAAATATACACGTATAAAGAAATATTCAACTGAGTGGAGGCGAATAGTATTCATAATGTTACCACATAAATGAACCTATTAGTGTCTCTTGAAAATGCAAATAGACCTGCATTAAGCATGTTTTAGCAAATGAACTCATTTGTGTGGGTGTTAGGAATAGCTGCATGGTGCGTGCTAGGCTCTCATGAAAAAGAGATCGTGGCCCTGCAGGCTCATGACCACACGAATACATTTTCACAACCAATTATAGAGACTCCCAGTGGGCCCCTACCCACACTGTTCACTATACTTTTTGTGTATTTTTCCCTTGAGCGCCTTTCCTCGTTCCCGCCCGTCCTCTATGGTAAAGTATATTTTTAGCTAAGGGTAGAGGGTAAGGATTTGTGCTTTCTTGGCAAAAACATTTCCCGTGTATGTAACTGCCAACCTTTGTGGACTTTGATGTTTAAAAAAGTAACTTCCTTTTTATATTAGCTTTGTTATACTATCTACATTAGTTATGGTTATGGAATAGTATATACTTTCCATACTTTACTTGTAAGAAAAAAAATCCTGTAAAAGAAGCACGAGGTGAAAAAACAAACAACAGGTGACATTCCAAATGACGAGTGGTTAGACCACGAGGCTTCGTGGTTTCCTAAGGCCTATAATGGCAAAACAATGTTTACTTCTGCACAGGAGTTGTCATATTTCGGAAATACTTTTCGCGTCAACAACAGGCCAAATGGGATAGTGGCATCCACCTGTGGCTCCTATCCAATACCCACCTGATCCTTGCCTCACCTGAGCACCAAGGAGTGCCCCCACTCCCCAACCTGAGACAAGGGCACCAGTCATACACTGGAGGCAGGTATAAGAGGGGTTAACAGCTCCGATCCCCTGCGCCCTTTCCCCTATTCTGATGGCCTAATGTGCCGTACCACAGTTAAAGACTCCATTTTCCCTCTGTCCCAGAGACACGGCAAGAACACAATGCTCGGCAGTGTCGTGTTTCACCCAGCATAAACACATAATTGAAAGGCAAGAAGAAAAACACCTCAATGTTTTGATTCCATCTAGCGCCAGGGGAAGTGGGGTCATACCAGGTGGCTATCTGGTATCGGGGTTAGTTGGCTAAGAAAGGTCTCCCTATCGTCTCCATTAACCACCCACTGACGCCATCCCTTTAACTAGCTCAGAATGCCACTGTCACCCAAATACCTAAGCATTCTTGTCTACAATATGAGTGATATGATCTACACCCATTGCCTGGGAATCCAACCAGAAAACCTCCCAAAAGCAGAGGCCAAAACACACATTCATAGTACCAAACAGCGGTGGGAAAATCTCCAGTCATCTTCAGCAGTTTCTTACTGGAACCTGCCAGCTGGAGCTCTTTATAACAGAGTAAAAAAACTACAAAGACCAGACAGGGACCCAAAGGCACAGTCTCTAATGCGGTTATGTTTTATGAGTGCTCTGCCAATTCAGCTAATCACAAATTACGCCCTAAATGGCCCTCCGTAAATTGCACTCGCAGGAAAACAGGGACGACCGATGTGGCAATTTGCCTTGTTATCGCCCATGGCCAGTGTGTTGACATAAGAAGCGGTGCAGAAGTCAGAACCAACCAGCCCCGGGACTTTGTGACCCGTGCTGCTGTATGGGGATAAGGTGAGGCGCTTGCGGGCGGATTAAGGGTATAGGATCCAGTAGAAGCAATGAGTATTTGTACGCCTTCTGGCCTGATTGGTTATAGGACATATTTCATAGGAAAAGGGGATTAACATGTCATATGAATACCAAAATGAAAATTTAACTTTCAATGACCGTTAACGCTTTCCAGGAACACCTACATACTGACAAAGGTCAGAGGGTATTTGTTGCACGTGTCAACAGTTATTTGTAATTAAAACAGAGTTAGTTGACTTTTTTCACATTTTAATTTGACACCATGTCACACGGAACTCTCAATCAGGTCGAGTGTACAATTAATACAGAATATTAAAAGCATGCAGTGGCAAACACATAAAGATTACAACCAGTAATTGCTAACTAGAATCGTTACCAAAAGAAGGCTGATGTACTTTGTTGCATATTAGAAAATATTCCGCTGTGCTTAGCGTATAGACACATCAAAATAAACATAATTTGAAAGTGTGTGTTTCCCTAAAATGCATGGGTATTGATTACAATTTAAATGAATTTGTTTGAGAACCTTAAATATCTATGATACACATTGTATCTGGAAAGCCAATACCGATTTGGATATTCAACAATTTTCATATGCTATCACGCAAAGTCTATACTCATCCAAACAGAAACCTACACAAGCACAAGTAAATTTACTTAAGGATGCCTCAGGGTTGTGTATCACGCCGTAACAATTTGTAAACCAACCCCAAGAAAGAAACGATTGGGGTCGGACACTTTAACTGCCTTCAAGGTAAACTTACTCGTTCTCGGCACGTATCTGTTTATATATACAGACAACTTGAGGCCTAAAAGAAACAGCTAGGGGACATTAGCAATCTTTTCAGTCTGTCGCAGGTCTGGTTGGTCGCTCCTGATGTCTGATGCGCACGTGCTGGGCGTCCATGGACGACCCTGGGGGGTGCTAGGGTCTATCAATTAAAAGTTCCCACGGGGCGTCTACAGATTGGAGGCTCAATGATGGGCTCAGACAGGCGTACCTCTCCTTCACAGCCATTTGTCTTCACATGTACATTCACACACCTGCCACGGGGTGTCGCCACCAATAACATCCGCTGAAACAGCCAATGGGATACCACTTCCGGGGAGAAAGCACCAAGAAGATCCTCCCGTAAGACCTCCGGCGCTGCGAACCGGCGGGCATCACGGCAATATGCGTGAGGGGCACAAAAGGCGGGATACCAGCCAAATGGGACTAAATCTATCTGGCACGCAGTAGGGAATCCCTGAAGCCCGAAAGCACTTTAGATTTCCACCAATCATGTGTCAAATTTGGTCCAATCACTGGTTGACACCGCATGCTGGTATGCCAAATGGCCAACGGCTGACAAGGAATCTGCCAGGCTCAGAATGAATGGAACTCAAGACCGCATGCAGCTAATGAAGTGAATTGCTCACCAACTAACATGTTTAACATCGCATCTCTGGTGACATGGGTAACTGAGTGAGGAGGCCGTGGCCTATTTTGCTGGGTGCTGAAAGTCAATCTCCTCCAGAAAGTAGATGATGATTGCTGGAGCAATTGCTCCTGGTGCGCAGCAGTGGCATACCCCTAGTTACAAAGGCCATTGATCCCTCCAAGGAGACCCATGGGGCACTAAAGAAAACCAATTCTTCGGTTATAAAAGCAACACGTCCTGAAGATTAATAGTCATGGCACATTCGTTAAATTACGGGCTGTTGTTTGGGTTTAAGGATTTAGCAATATCATTTGTCATGTTCTGGCACAATTTGGGTATTTGTAATTCTTAAGAATAAATCAATCTAGAAGAAAATCTCACCACTGGGATAAGCCTTCCTTGAATTGGCATAACGGTACATCTATCCGAATTCTAGGGCATTGTAAGACATTTGATAACAAGTTGTAGTATACACAAACAGCCTCGCAGTCATCGACCTTTATTTTCCATGGAGCCAGGAAATTCTTGCAAAAGAGAAACGCAATTTCCACCCAAACAATAGCCAAAGTAATGCCTTCAAATCCGAATAGTAGCATGGCCTTTTGTGACATTTGGGCTTCCTGAATAAGGGTTCTTAGAAAACAAAAGCACGCAGCAGCGTCATATCCTAATAGAGATGAATCTTTCGGGCTATCCGGATGTTAAAACGCTGACCCAGGAGTGCCTTTTGTGATGGATAGTACGCTACGCCGAGGGGCATAGCATCATGAGGGGATATGAAGGGTGAGCCATGGCCCACTCCTATATATATGCATCATCCTGAGTCAATTATCAGCGTCCCTGATAAGCCGGAGCCTTGCAAAGTCTTAAGGCCCGCCACTGCCCATAAAACCAGCTTGATTCTAATCTTATCCGGCATAAACCCACCGGCCGTGACTGCTCTCCATAAAGGAAAAATAACTAAAAAAGGAGAATCTAACACGGATTTTTCCTTTTATGAACACAGTGCCACACAAGACTGTGGTTGCCACATGGGAAGGAGCTGACGATGCAGGGAGGGATGGACACTCTGCTCCTCTGGTCCAGGTTAAGTGGCTGTCCTCTCCATGACACTGTCCCTGAAGAGTACCTCACGCTTTATTGCCCAAGTGTCAATTAGGCCTTGTTTGGCAAGGCGCTGCCAAATTAGTGGAAACAAGAGCTTTGTCCACGAGGACATAGTCGCCATAACCGACTCGTCCACTAGAAAATCGACTCGTCCGATCGTCTGGCGGGGATGGCAAAGGCCTGTGGGTAGACACCCTTCAGCTCATCATGACCCAGAAACGTATGCTCTCTCTTCGAGGCAATCTGGCTTCGCTCGTGGTCTTGGAAAAGTGAAGTAGTGATACTGTCTGAAGACGGCTGGAAGGGGGAGATAAATTACAAGCCCGTAGGCTCGACTCCCTTTGGAAACAAGAACTGATTGACCGATATTGGAATAATAGGACGTAAATAGGGTTAAGGGCCCGGTCTGGGAGGGCCACCTGCCAATTCAAGACCATAGGGGAATGACTGCAACCCCCCCCCCCCCCCCCACACACACACACATAGTCGTGGGTGGGGAATGGTCCATGTCATATATAATTCATCTACCTCTGAATCACCGGGCTGCAATCTTCAGAATTCCTGCAACGTGGCTCAAGACAGGCAGTTGGTATAGAGGCAAGTGGCTCAGGACTAAGTGCCCGTGGAGGCATATAGAACTCAGACTCAGCTTGCGGGAGGGCTAAGCTGAGCTGACGATAAGGCTTGATCGGTGGTGATTGAAAAGCCAGACCTTAGCCTACGTCTAATATGAGGACTGAGTGTGTATATTGATCATTTTCCGATGACGTTCAATCTGGTTCACAACGGGGAACTGTCATCATACGAAATTGGGCCTCCCCTGCCCTATAGTCATCAAAGCAATCACTCCCGACGCCCACGAAATGAGTAGGGACACTGTCAGAGCTTGTTGGATGAATGACTTGAACTGCTTAGAATATGGATAGGCTCTGCCTATGTTATTATCCGGGGATAATAAACATTTCTGAATACATGCATATGAATATATTTATGCGCTGGTGCAATGCTTAAGGACTCACTATGGAAGCTATTTCTTGTATTTTTGAGGTCGTAATAACACATGAACACGCTCCCCAAAATTAACGACTCTTATCTAAAAGAGAAAAGAGGAAAAGAAGACATGATCAAGAAATGAATTGGAAGACAATCCCGTCAATAACTATAAAGCACATACGTTGGCCTACATCAATGTGACAGGTAGACCAATACCCGATCTTTATCAATATCCCCTAACAACAGTTTATGGAACCTGCCGCTCCCTGGAAGGAGAAGCAGACGACATTTGGCTGGGTCGGCACGTTTTTGGCGGGAACCAAGTCGCCGCGGCCGCCAGCCGTTCTGGCATGTGTCAGAAGGTAGCGGGGCTCCGATGCTGACATAGTAATTTCTGCATTCATTGGGGCTGAAGTTCAGACCCGCCGGCCACGACATCTCCAATCATAGCCCTTTATCGAGAGGACGGGGGAAAGTTTCGTAGCCCCTGGACCAATGTGAATCCAGCCTTGATGACGACGGTGGGATGTGGGATAGGTGGCGTGCAGGGCAAAACGGACGGCCATTTCCACCCATACAATAGCATTGACGAGTCTCCATTAAACAATTAAAGCGAGCGAGTAAAAAATAGCACCGGCTATTTACTAGATGAGTCCTCTGATAGCATTTGATGGACAGCTCAAAGCACGACGCTCAGCGCTGTGCAGAATAAATTGAGTTTAATTGAAAACAAGTGAAGTGACTGTTTGTAGGCTTTTTACTGGGCCGTGAAAGAATGCAGGCACAAAGGTTTGTATTTTCAGGCGGGTGCTGGGCTTGTAGTAAATGACTGTAATAAAGGCCAATGCCGGAAACTGTCTGTGTTGGAATGAAGGTCTATCATAGGGGATGAGAAATGACAAGTGAACAAACACCCACCGGTTGTAATTTTATATCAAATGAAATTTTCCTTGTACAGTAGAAATAAATTCACATCAGTGTATTTCAAGATATATTTATTTCTATTTATAAACAGAAGGACCGTTTCGTGTGAGAAAATTATTATGATTGACATATAAAGGTGATTTGAAGTGTAGTTGGGTAAAAATTAAATCATGCCTTCACGATAAATAATGCCTGGGAATATGTTGCTTGCTCAATTAGAACTAAAAGACATGACCAGTGTCATGCCAAATCTGAACACCTTGCTCAATTATTCCGAATCAAAACGAAAATTGCATTGTCATTAGGTTGGAATTAGTCAAGTCGATTCCCATCATAAATCGATTACAAACATCAATTAAATCACCATTTGATCTTGATATTCTAATTGATACAAAGTATCCCATTCATTCAATATTGAAATGCAGAGCTCTTGTTAACTTGTTAACACAGGTAACACAATCACAGTCACGTTTGTGGAGCTGCAGGCGTACAACAAACCATTTTCTGTTCTGACTGTTAAACACTATTAGAGACAAATAATATTCAGTTGTAGCGGCTGGGGTACTTAAAAGAGGCAATTTTGCGGTCATTCTGCACCATGGGACTGTTGTGTGTAAAATGAGCCATACATAATAACAGCACAATTCATCGACTGGGGACCCTTTGGCAGCCAACCTCTGAGCGTTAAGTGTTTGTGACGACTGACAACGTAATACTGACACCCTTATTTGGACTGTTATGACGCCAAGCCTTCAGAAAATCAGAGAGCATTCACTGAGGGCGTCCCTAGGGCATATAGAATGGTCGTACATGAAGTGTATACAGAATGGTGCAGTAGTATATATAGAACCTAGTGCAGTAATCACATTTGGACACCAGACTCGAATGGGCAACCTTCTCCTAAACATACAGAGGACTATCTCCATCCTCTTGCAGATTACCATAATGCATTAACTTACTCTGACAGCGCTTGATGATAACTGTTTTACATATACAAGTACAGAGTATTCTGTATGTGACAACAGAACGTGATTACGTACATGTTTGAGTGTCTAGTAATAAATTGAATCGTTTGTCAGCTCTGTTTTTACACTTTAGGGAAAAGGGAACAACGTCGTACAAAACAAAAGACAGGGCAACATTCTCAGTGAAAGAGGTGGTCACAAATCATCAATATAACCTAAGAAAAATAACATTTCATTTGCTTTTCTCACGGCTAAAAGAATTTTTCTTCTATACATGTACATTTTGCTACTGAAAAATTGCTGAATAACCCACATTTTGTAACGCGTCAATGCAGTATATTTTGTGTGTCGTACGTAATATGATATAACATTTTGAAACCCATAGGTGAAAACAAACACACTGCAATGTAACAAAGTGATAAAAAGATGGATTAATGAAAATGGTTATCAAAAAGGGGCAATTTCATTCCCAGGAGTATTCACCTTTACTGCCACCATTTCTTTACGTTATCCAAAGAAATAGAATGTGTCAAAATAAAACATTTTAGTAAAAACACTTGCCCTAATACACTATCATTATTTTGAAAAACCAGAATATCGACAGTGGGTTTCAGAACGTTCTCACTGTAGTAGAGTGTATCTTATTAGCCGAATGAACATTGTCCCCGCTGCAAATCTACATAACCGTGGGAACAATGTGAGGGACAATCGGTTGGTACATTGTTAGCATTCAATATAGGATGATATCAGTGGCAATGAGATGGAGACTAGGTCGACCAAATCACAACTGTGTACAGGGATATTGGATTGAAGGACGCTTGCTTAATAACTGGGCACGACTGCAATGGTAGCTCATACAATTTCTGTGTGAATCTCTTTATCTGGCATGTCAATGGAAATGGACAGGAAAGCAATATGTATGTACCGTCTTTATGCACCTGGACACTGTTGGGGTATAATTTACTTAACATGATACTAAAATGAAATCCTATATCTTCCTGACCATAATAACTGCTCATACTCTTTATAATATTACCCCCTCGAAGTAAGAACGCCAGCATGGCAGTGTTATGCAATAAGGCCTATCAAGCATCAGATCGGGCCTAAAACGTCTTTCCTGCTGATAAAGAGTTAATGTGCGGCGCAATATCGGGGGGCGTGCTGGGATGAGGTTTCATGTCAAGTTGTCAGGAATCATACAGACAAGACCGCGGGGAACCATCGCTCATGGCGGCTCCGCACTATGAGAGTCGGTGTGGGTAAATTGGCATCTAAGATGTGCCGGCGTTGTCATTTAGCCGACAGCCCCCTTCACCAGACACCTTCCCCTGACAGCTGTTTCTCAATGTCGGCCTCTGCACTAATTATCGCCCGGTCAATACAGACTCGGCATGTACTGGAGGAGCAGTGGTAGTGGACTGGAGGACAAGGAACAACTGCTGGGAACTAGACTAAAGGGGTGGGTCTGAAGGGTACACACCTGCCTTGGGCGTTGAGTATGCTCGACAATGGTTGTGGCACATACTATAAGGGAATGATTGTTAGAGGAGGAATGAATGGGAAAGTATGAGAGGGATAGTGAGAGGAGAATGAGTCGGTCGGTGAATAATGGATGGGTGAGCGAGTGCGTTGGTAGGTGAGTGAGAGGAACTGAAGCAGTAGCTCCATACTTATCACTGAGCGATGAGAGAGAAACGTTTTGCAATAAAGCTATAAACCATAGATTTTCACACAAAAGAAATACTGAAAATATTGTACATCGTACTTTATGTTTATTAGCGTAAATCCTGTCCGTAGCCCATACAAGGCATTGGCATATCCATAGTTTCCCATTACAAATGCTTAATGCTGAAAGACCACACCACCCCATACACCTAGCCTCCTTCTCTTTAAGAGGAAGAGGAAGGTATAGCCTCTTCCTCTTTAAGAGCAAAGATTCTCCCTGTTATACCTCACATGAGGCTTATAAGGTGAGGTTTTCTGCTTGAAGCATAGAGGTTTAGTATTGATGTAAACCACCAGGGGGTGCATGTATGTCCTCTTCTTCTTGAAACAAAATCCCTCACCAAATGAACCAAGCATAAGTATAATAGGGAGTGAAAGGTGTGCTTCAAGAGGATGAGGGGAAACCTTTCTCCTCTTCTTAAAGAGAAAGAGTCTAGGTGTATGGGGTGACCACACATTTAAATTTAATTGGACATAAAACAGAGAAAAATGAGATCCCTCTTACAACGACCTTTCTATCATAGAACGTCTAAATGCCCTAAACAAATCATACTTAAGGTGGAATTTCACGGGTAAATAAGAACAAACTCTCTGCCTGGCTAATTAGCCATCTAATCGACCATGATATTTCAAATCACCTCTCAACCCATGCATTCCGACTTTATGCGCGCCTACCCTGAGAACGACAACAAAAACCCCACTTGATTAGCACTTGTAAAACAGTTCTTGCTAATGAAGATGATCTTACTCTGCGAGGCAAACAATAATCACAACTCAAACCTTTCATAGGCGCCTTAACACTAAAACACGAACATTTTGATACAAACACACTATCTTTCCTACGTACCTGATACTATTACTTATGAGCCTGCCTCATAGAGTCCTACGCTAAGTTCTGCTAATCATCCCGGGGTTCAAATAGAGCCTCAAAGGCAGGCTGTATCTCCACTAACATGTCGGCGGTGGTCGTTGATCGTCGGTGTTTCTCAAATGCCCGCCGGTTGCACTCCCTCGTGAGGGCACAAGCGGCGTAGGCGGCAGTGATGTTAGGGCCCTGAGTCTTCAGAAGAAAACTGTAACAAAGCAATAGGAGAAGGTGAGTATACAGGTCGATTCGACTGAAAACGTCGTTTTATTGCTTATGCATTGAAGTCGATGTATCGTAGGTTCTAAGATGCTAAGCCACATTGTATTGTCTCATATAATTATGTTGCAGATAACCCTGTGAGGTATGACAATAGATGCGCGTAGGTCCCTGTATGTATCCACTGCGTACATTAAGGTTGGAGGGGGTAGAATTATGGGGAATATATGTACGCGCATATTGGACGGCCCCTCATAATTAGTAAAAACTACATGTATTATACTTTGTACGCATGCAGAAGCAATATGTGGTCCCTGGTGCAACGAAAATAGTTATAAGAGGGAACATTTCAATTTTTCTAAGCATATAAATATGTCCATGTAGTCGCCATCAAGTTTTTTGGTACTAAGAATAGGCCTTGGTACATCCAGACGAGACTGAGACTGAGAAAAAAACATATATGGCAACAAGTGGCGTATCAGATGATGAGGTGGATGTATCAGTTACCCCATCTCGTGGTAAAAACGCGGACTATTTCATGAGATACTATTTCTACAGTTTAATATACTATCTAGAAAAACAGTTACATCTGAATGTAGTGACCTAAACCCATCTATGTAACAAAACAAGTTCTGGTTTGATCGACTTTATAGATTCTTGATGTGGTTTAGTAAACCAAAATCTCCGTCTTATCCATTCTTTGGTTTATAAAACGAAATGAAATGTACTTGAAGTTTTGCATTCCCCGAACCTGAACCCCTTCTGAACCTTTCCTGAAACCCTTCTGAACCCCTCTTGACACCTTCACAATCCCTCCTGAACCACTCCTGAACACTTCCTGAACCTCTCCTGACCCATCTCTGACCACTTCTCAACGACCTCAGACTCCAATGTATCGGACTATCGATGTTATCGACTGGACGAAAACGGAGAAACAGGAAACCAGCATATTTTCAATATGGCCGCCTCCAGTGGGTGATGGGGGCATTCCCGACCTACTTTCATTCTATTTTTAGAATATTATTATGACATCACCTCGTCAATCTCCGGACACAGACTTATTTATGCTAATTACTACACTCTCAAGGCATTTTCTATGAGGACAGCTTCAATCTCCAAGCAGATTCTTTACTCCAGAAATAGCACAGTGTCCCCCTCCAAATTTTTAACACTGATTCCTATGGGACTTGGGCCAAGTTAAGACTCCGATATATCGGACTATCAACGTTATCCCCCTAGCGAGAGACCGAGGAACTAGCAGATTTTCAATATGGCCGCCCCCAGTGGAGGAAAGGGGTATTCCCGACCTACTTTCGTTCTATTTTTAGAATATCATTATGACATCATCTCGTCAATCTCCGAACACAGACTTATTTATGCTAATTAGTACACTCTCAAGGCATTTTCTATGGAACGACTTTCAATCTCCAAACAGATCCTTCCTATCAGAAATAGCACGATGTGTCCCCCCCCCATTTTTAACACTGATCTCTATGAGAGTTGGGACAACCTATTACTCCGATATATCGGACTATCGACGTTATCCACTCATCGAAGACGGAGAATAATGGTATTCTTAGTGATGTCACTTTTTTCATACAGTAACAATCGCCGAAATAAATCAAGAAACAATTATTGAACTCTCTTGTACCTAAACAATACTCTTAATTCAATTTTGAATTCAATGACATGACTGGAAGTATTTCCCTTGCAGAAATCAATATGAGAATCTGTTATGTTTTCTTTCAACATTGACAACTTGGAAACCAACCCAAACATTTCCCGCGCTCAGTGACAAATGGGTTTTATGGATTAGGCCGAACTTCAAACAGATGTCCGTCTTTCATTTACTTTTTGAATCAATAATGAGCCAAAACAGGGCAATAAACATGGAATTACCTGTCAGTTGTCTTGGAAGCTGCAACGGCCCAATGAAGAAACGTACCCATAGACCCAGCCAGAACGTCCCCCTGTCCACCGCAACGCCGGGCACTGCCCTCCACGCTGCACGTCACCACTGCCGGAGAGAAGTAAAACACAGTTACGAAAGGCCGGGCATAAAATACGACATTATGGAATGTGGACATTGTTTTTGTACCTCGTCGTCTTCCCCTCATCCTTCCAACTTTCTGGCCATAACCGCCATTGATTTCCAACATCAGGTTTTAATCCGTGCATCTTCAGGGGATGGGTTGGTTTTAAAAGGGAGCGTCGAGCGCTCCTCCTGCAATCAGGGGCGGAATGAATGAGGACTGATGGAGCATGGCGCTATTGTGATGTGTTTAGGTGCCGTGCTTAGACCAAACCCAGGAGGAAAAAGGTACCTCACAGAAACAAAGCTGTTTGCCGTCATCAGTTCGGGGACTGAGCACACAAAAATCAATCCTGCCTAGATTAAAATGCATGGAGCAGATAAAAAGACGATAGATATATAAGCGGATATCCCCATCTCCCTATACACACAAGTCTCTCGTACGGACTGAGCCTCATGCATATTTATGAATCACCTGGAAATATTGAACGTTGACAGCAGCTTGAATGGATATCAATAGACCAAGCTGGCCACATAGGCTAAAAAACCTTATGCAAAAGTAGGCAATATTCGTTATGGAGCCGCCAAATAATAAAACAAAGATATATGTCTTAGCTTTCTTTTGCAATGTCTCCGGCAAAGGGTAAAAATTCTCATTTACCACTTCCACTGTGTGGACCTCCAGCAAGGGGCACAGGGAATGGAGAATAAAGCAAAACAATCTGATGAAAGAACCCGCAAGTTGGCAGTCGGCGTCCACCTTCCCTTCTTTGAATCCGTCCCAACTCTATAATCCGACGGGGCCCACTTTTCCCAATCCCCCTTGATAAACGAGCCAGTTGGGTTTGGCCGCACAAGAACGGCCGATTGCAGCGACCCCAATCGGTGGACTAAGTGACTAATCTGCCGATAGCGGCTTTTGATTGTCTCCCAAGGACGTGGTGGGCCGGTAGACTGAACCTATGACAAATACACCCCGAGCCGCAGGTTTCCCACACTTTGAATGGCCCCCACAGCTCTCCTTAGTCGGCGAGCGGCTACCGGCCGAGCTCCTGATTGATTATGACACAGCCGGGAACCGTGACCGTCCATTACAACGGGCGAGAGGAGGGGGGGGGGAGAGATGGAGAGGGTGGGGGTTGGGGAGAAGTTGAGAAGAAAAGGGGAAAGGAAAAGAGCAGTGTGGAACGTATATAGACCCGAGGAAACAAGGATGTCAGCAGTAAGGCACAACATTGAGCAATTCCAGGCTGATATGCTCATTTTGTACAATTTTAATCGGGAACATACATAATTATTATGCCAGGTATTCTCGATTATTTCATAAATTTATGTTCAAGTCTTTTTGAAGAAGTGGATCAAGCAGATTCCATACTGACAGAACTTTTACATGGAAACCGAAATTTGTCAAATTTTCAAATCACCCTATTTTCCAATAATTATTATAATTATGGAGAGTCTGGACTTTTGGTTGGAAACCAATGATCACTGGCTTTCCGTTGCTATGTGAATCTATTTGATAGACTTTCTATTGCCATAATAATTTGATTCTTTGTGTTTTTCCTGAGATTTCCCTGTGTCACTGCATTTCCCTGTGTCATACTGAGCAATTTGTTCAAATTTAAAAGTCTTTGCATGCAGAAAAGAATTGGACCCAACAACAAGAAGTCAAATCCTTACTATTTTGAGAATCAGGAATTTCATAACATAGCCAAATGAAATTGCATGTGTCTTCCCCGTGTTTTGGTAAAATCTGCAAATTCCCTGTGTTTTCCTTGTCAGGGAAATATTTTTCTATGTTCCCTGTTTTCCCTGTGCTGTTGATATCCTGTATATAGGGTAACGACACATCACAACCGATGTGTTTTGGAAAGTTTTGCAATCTTTAACTGTGATGTGCTAATAGTATCTTTAGAATATAAAAGACATTATTTGTCTAACTTTACTATCTGTAAGGGCAAATGTCTTCTCCGTCTTATAGTGTATCATTTGTATAGTTCTTGCTGCATAAAGGCCTACAGATAGGAATAACATGGGAAGTTCACAGTAATGTACAAATATAGGATACTTCAAATAACAGAAATTGAAAATACGGGTAGAGGGCAAAGAATCAACTAGTAGCATAGAAGAAAAATAATATTAAAATGGGAAGACATTTATGTGTAGTTCAAATAAAACCATTAACTGCAAAGGGCAACAGCCAGACACAGACTGGAAACCAAATACGGACATGTTTCTGGTCAAAGGCATGGGATGGCCCCAACCGTCTACAATTATTTTCTATGTGAATATTGTTCAATGCCTTCAATCGAATATCAGTATATACATGCAGACCTAAATATTAGGACGTAATTTTCAAGACTTTTTTCTTTTCTCGGTGTGGGGGTACCGAGGTGGGGCTCCTGCTCCTGGGAATAATATAGGACCCCAGTCACCCTTGCTGATTCTAAAAGGTGATAATAGGTGGGGACCCAGCATTGGCCAAGTGGTTCATTGGGTTTGATTCGCGGTTGGTGCCTGCATGGATTCACTAAAGGATGAAGTGCAGCGAAAGTTATTTCCAGGTTTTGATCCCCTGCTGTTTGCCCACCATGTCACCCTCATCTCATAGATATGATCATTAAAGACTGACCAAGTCAAAACACATGTCTGAAAAGTCAGAATTGGCCCTAACTTGTTTTTGCCTTGAAAAATTACCCTTGATGCCAGTAGGATATAAAACATCCATCACTCATTCACACATTCACGCATTCACGCAATCACACAATCACTCACTCACTCACTCACTCACTCACTCCCTCACTCACTCACTCACTCAAGACTTCCTTTTTTTCAGAACATGTGTTACAGACAAGTGAATTACATTATATACAGCGAAAACTGTATATGAAACATTTCTCCAGAGACAGTATAGCTGTTTACACTCGATGCTCCATAGAGACGGTGCCTCCTTGGGAAACCTACATACTTCTCTTGCATGACGATGGAGATTTTAGATGGGTAGGGGGGCAAGTAGGTGGGCGGAGGTATGCATGCATGGACAGGAGGAGAAGCTGGTAGGTCGGCCTACGTACAGAGGTGCATGTGTATAGGTCCATCGGCCCCTTTATAGCCGCTGTAGATAGGCGGGCGGCATGCCATCTGTCTGCAGGGCGATAGTGTCACAGGTGGCTTGGCAGGCCGCCGCCCGGCTATCACTTAGAGCAGCTCAGCGAGCAGCTCGGGAGCAGCTCGGACAGTCCTGGAGAGCAGCTCGTCCCCGCCCGCAATGACCATATGTCACCGGCCAAAATCTGCCACCCGCGGCCGACCCCGGCGCTGGCGATTCCATCTGGGCCGACAGAGATTCCCGCCCCGGCCTTGCACCATCGCACTTAAAAGGTCCCTCTCCAAGGAAGGCCACGCCAACGTCGGCGAATCAATAAAGATTGGCCGCTCCCCTCACGGTCGCATTACCGTTATCTAATTGTCCTCTTTACGACTTGTTATGGTCGGGATTCATCTAGTGACAAGGCTTTTTATGGACCCCCGTCAAATCTGTATCGGGGCCCATGGAGGAGGGGTGGGCGGGGGGCGGCTCTTTATCCCCGCTACCTTTATGTGGCCAGTATTGACATAGCGGTGCCAATATGGCGCCCCTCTAAGTGGGGCCACACCATAAACGTGTTGGCCTACCATGCTACAGTACTCGTGGGATCTTGAGACGTCCTTATCTTCCTTATCATTAATCACAGGTCTTTGTAGAGTATTGCTTTATTGTAGATAAATCTGAAATATATCTGCCTTTGAAGTTTTGCATTCCCCGAACCTGAACCCCTTCTGAACCGCCTGCTCCGTAAATTTAAGGGAAATCTTCATTGAAATGAACGGTAAAATATGTCATTTCTGAAAATTAAGTGCACTTTCCATGAGATTTTGATTACAAGTCTTCTAATACACAGATATTGATCTTCAGATTCATCAACGCATGATTATATTAGCCTAATAGGCAATGCAAACGAGCATGTTAGAAATGGTGAGTAAAAGATGATTATATCACACCAAACCCTACTTCAATTGTGGATGGTTGTTTGTCATAATGAAAGCTGATTTGCAGTAATCTACATGCCAGTTAAGAGTGATTTGCGAAGAAAATCTCAATGAACACACATTTGAATTTAATTTTTAAAGACATGATTGGATCTATCGCTTGTAATCAGGTAACCTGTGGAACTTTTGTGTGCCTAATACTCGTGATTTGTAAGTGAATCGGTGTAACATTTGTGCTTGATTTATGGGAGCCATTTGTATAATCATTTGTATAAGAACTAAGGCAACTGCATTCAATATCTATAATAGTCAAATTAAGTATTAATATGAGCGGTTATAGCAGCTGTACATTGTCGTCTCTAAGATAAGTTTCAACAGTACATACATACGTATTTAAATCATATTTCAATTTGTAAAGCAGTAACATAATAACTCAGAAGAGACGGTACGTCTCGATATCAACATTATTATACTGTTGGATAGCTATCGGATTACTTCAAGGTTCAATAGACGGAAGACAGTGAGACGGATAGTATGCGAAAAGCAGTCGGTTGTAAGGAGTAAAGAAAAGACCAAATGAATATGTATCTGAATGTATAGGTCAACACCGATTACTGATACTAAGGATATTGTCTTATGAGGCTATTGAACGCTACTGTACCTAATTACTGCTGCAACATAATAGGTTATGATACCGAGGATTATATTTGTTATTCTCGTGCAATCACAACCTATTCCTTTTATGTGCCCTTCATCTTTGATATTTCATCCCGGGTATTTTATACCTAAGGTACATTCTCCTTTTCAATACAATTAGATTCACCCCCCCCCCCCCACTGAGGCTGTGCAGGATATGAATACCGTTCTTTATGGATTGATTAATTGATTATTGGTTCTTATTTTACTCTCCATATGGGATTGGATTTATACCCTAAAACATTCAGGAAATAGGCCGAGGACCGAGTCGGAGAGTATCTCTACTGAAATATAAATTCAGATTCATCCAGAGTCATCGGTCCTCTATTAATTATTAATTAGACAGCTGACCAATCACCCTCAATGGACGATAGTGACCAAACTATATAATGTTTCTTTGTTGTGTTACATTCTATAGATATTTACCTCACGCCAGTCGTCTGACGAAGACGTTAACACTTCTCTACTTTTGTCAGAGCATCCGTCTACACACTGCTCTAACGTCAACACGTTAAAACAGCTTCACAATTATGAGAATGTGATTTAATCACGTGCACCATAATGCCACCGTTAGCTTCGTTTAAAACACGTCATTCGGGGGGCAATTTGATTTAAATGCGAATTAATAGGACAGCCGCCTAGTCAGCAGCTGAAAGAAAGATCCTGGGGCACTTGGCAATTATTATTACATGAAAGTGTGTTAATTCTACAAATAGTCTAAATGATAAGGAAGCTTGCTCGTCTGGGATTAAAGCGTTTACGGACAATGGTTTAACATTGTTAAGTATAGAGGAATCTGAGTTCAGGACATTGCATTGTATCAGGTTTGTTGGCCCGTCCCCGAGGTACGTTCAATCCTCCTTAATCACCTCCAGACCTTGGCCGCCACTCAACCCTGGGCAAACCTTACCCTGCCCATACAAAGCCCGCTCAGAGTACACAGGCTGAGACTGTCTCAGCTGTGGATTCGCCCAGACCAGATGCTTTCTCGGCAAACTATGCATTAAGCCAAGGGCCAGCGCTAACCGGTTGTATTTCACAACACCGCCCGAGTGGGCAGACAACTTCTAAACGCCTTTTCTGGCGATGACCTGGCAGATTAAGATGTGACATTTATAGAGTAAATTTCGTCATTCTAAATATCTGTACGGTGATGCATTCAGCTTATTTAGACCACATCCCGGACGTTTTGAACTGGTTTCAATTTTGGGAATTAACTGCTATGGCAATGCATAATTTTAATCATAAAATTGTACCTCGATTGTCGAATTTCAAATTTCACAATATAATTTTCTCCCTTTAACTAGAAGTGATCTTCTACGCAATGATATATATTCTGCGACTAATTGAATGAAGTCATATAAGAATCGGAAGAATATCTCTACTGTCCCTATCGGAGTTCGAGTCTTTTCATGACAGGTAGATAGTTTAAAAACTGTATACATGTATTATATACCATCAGTATATGTATATCCTTGGATAATTGCAAAAGTGGGGAAAATGTCGGAACCTACTGCTAAACCAGAAAGATTATTTGACATGTTGAAAGCGACCATAAGACTGTATACATGATATCAGCTGCACAATTAACTGCAACTTTATGGCAAGTAATGCAAATGTTTCTAAAGCTATCCCATATCATTGCAGAATTCACCTGACAATACAAATAGAGCAATCCATTTCACTAGTATCTGCTTTCACATTAAGAGTTGCGGATGGCTGCAAGGACTCAGCCACTTAATCGGAAATGCATGTCAGGTTACACCGTATGGAAGGCACTTTTTTGTGACTGCAGACGTACTGTCTGAACTCTTGAGGCTTTTTTTTCACATCTCAAGCAACTCTCACGCCAAGTCGAATCAATAGGGACGGCCTCATACTATGCAGTCACGGACGCGTTAAGGACTGAGAGAAAAAAAAAGGTAGGATACATATAAAGACCAATTTACTGTACGTACAGTGGAAGAAGCTAACGAACAGTGCCTGGCTAAAGGGAAATAAAGACAACAAAGTGGGGAAATGCCTATAGGCCGTGAAGGTTCTAAAAGGATAGACTTGTACACGGGTGTCAATAGATGGCACCAGACACTGCTGGCTGGTGGGGCGCAGATTACACGCCCTGCTGAAAACTCCCATTTCCATAGACTACTAGCAGTGACATATTTATACCCTGAGTCAATGCGCCAACTCCAATACTGCTTACTGCTGGCATCGCCGTTACAGCTCAGTTGGCGCGACTTGAGGACATACAGACATCGTTAGAATTCACTATACATGCATTAAATTATGTGTAATTAGAAGTATGGGAGAATTAGAGAAGAGGAAAAGGATTATGGTTCATAATGTGTTGGACTGACTGAGACGAGTTGATATGTTTGCTTAACAATTTACAGCATAATATACAGCATATAGCAAAGAGAATAAGTTGATTCCGTTTCCCGTCGTATCATTATAAAAGAAATCCTTTCGACAAGACTAATAGATGGATAAATGTACTGATCATATCAGTAATAAGCTAAGTCTAGCTGTGCGATCAAACGTAAGATGCACACTGCACCATCCAACAAAATTATGTACTTCGCCATTTTAACCGCAACATTTAACACCATGTCACGTCGAGCGACGTCAGTTTTTTTTCCTGACATTTCAAATGCATAACGATCCAGACAGTTCCATATAGGCAAAGGTGTTTGGATTCCTTCCCAAAACACAAATATAGCCAAAAACCCTGGACTGAACTGAATGAATTTTGCAGCGTATACATTGTAGATATATACCATTTATATTATTGAAATCGGAGCTTTATTGCAAAGATTACAGGACTGCCATTATCAAAACTGGCAGGTTATTAACTAGTAAACGTTGGTAATACTTCGTCGATAAAGGTTAACCTTGAATACTGAGAAGACACCTTTGAGTCCGCACTTTGTGTCATAACCAAATGGCAATGAGTACTGCAATGCCTACTTGAAAAGGAGAATAGGGCCAGGATAAGGTATTATACGGTTACTTTACGACTGAACACAATACAATACAAGTATGAGATCCAGGTCGTAGGTTTTCATCGACGAGGCCAAAAGGCCACAAAATATCCTATTCAAAAGAATTAGCTCTTGAGACCGACTTCTTTTTCTAAAGACCAACGGAAATTAAAAACGGTCCTATCAGAAAGAGGAACGAGACGGTAAATATTTCTCCATGCTTGTGAGAAAAAAAGATAACCTGTTGTTGGCTCTTGAATCTTCCTAATGAGTGCAGATTCACCGGTGGCACGCTGTCAGTCACGCTGCCTTCGTTTGAGTTCACTAATTAACTAGCGGCTGACCCGTTTTTACGCCCCATTTCCATTTAATGATAACAAACTACCTGCTCGATAACAACACCTGTCTAGGAAATGATTACAACTGGCTGTCAAGCGGTTTCCTATAAAGAATATTGGTGCAGATCCAGGCACTAAGTCACTGCTCTGAATGGGACAGGCGGAAACCAAGAGCAGCCTTGAAACTCATTAGAAATCGACCGGAGTGTTGTATGTTCTCATGTGACCCTATGTCATCATGTTCTTTAAATGTGTTATATTGCAATGAACGGAGGGTCTCTGATTTTTAGGATATTACATGGGATGGTATGAGCAAACTTTGAGCGAACTTTGTGCAGGAAGATTTTGAAAATCATAGCTGCATAATTGTGTTCCAATATTGAAAGCTGATATCTCAAGTTATTAAAATGCTCTTATATTCTATTTGGCATGCACTTTATAGGAAATGTGATTCTGCAGCCTCCAAATTCATATCGGACTTATTAATGTATACGTTCATGATAGATCTAGTTACGTATCATGTAGCATGATAGGGTGGAATATTCCTACATGGCGCTATTGGCTGACAAGATGATGTAAGCAGTCATATCTATGCATGTCCAACTTGGCCTGTGGGAACTTGGCAATGCTTCGTGCCTGGCTGTTGCCTGACAAATAAGCACAAACACCAAACCTTGCATGCGTGCGACACTACCATTTTAATGAAAAGATAAGCTTAGAAGATATTGTATTTGACAAAATCAACCATAACCATATGCCTATGCGGGCACTTAGTGAAATTACTTATCATGAAATCCATACACAATTGGATCTATGCCAACAGGGTTCAGATCTAAAATGCACTTTCCACGAATGTCCTCAGAACCCCTCATAGCCATCAGCTATTGGAGACGAAGAAATTGGCCTACATTTGGAAAGATTATTAAAGGTGGCCATTAGAATGATTTGCTCCATTACTGAACATGAGAGGTTGTGTTTAATTAGAAACATCAGGTTCGAAAAGCGGGTTAGCACGGAAAACACAAATCCTAAAATGGGTCTTGACAGGTGAGACGCAGGGTTCTCGGGCAGGGAGAGGTGGTGTCGTGTTGTAGAGTACGAGCAGCTCCTTGAGCAGCTTGGGGTTCGGCTCTGAGTCGCTCAGACGACGTTATCTACTCCTATCACGGCGGGATGATTAAAGCCAAGAGCGGCGTGATGAAATGTACGGGCACCTACCAGGGGGTGAGGGAGGGCGGGAGCTTGTCGGTGAGTGTCAGTGGAGGAGGAGTAGTCGGTGGGGGTGATAGCCAAGGGGCTCTGTGTGAATCGATACCTCCATAATACTCGGAGCCAACCCGGACATGCCGACTTCTTTACTGCAGGCCAAGAACATCATCTTTATAACTGAAGACCCAGAGTATCTTCATTCTCCCACTCACCCACCAACTCAACCCGTGCTCTCCATTACCACCCCCTGCCCCCCATGCTGTCAACGTCGCTCCCACCCTGGAGTGGCCGCCTGGAGGCCGACATGATGTACTAGGATGTTACTGGGGTGGGCCTCTTTCTCCTACCAAGGAGAGACTCCACGGCTTACGGGCGTGACGTCAGGGGTAATAGGGCACGCCGATGGCAGTCAGGGGCGAGATGGCCCACTGACAGCTAATTTTCCGTCTTAATGAAGAAACTTGGGTTTATATACCACGGTGTATGGGTCTTTCACGTAGTAAATATCGTCTAGTAGTCAATTGTATTACCACTATGCAAAAGGCCATAAAATGAGCGATGCGGTGTTAATTGAGTTGGTTGGTTGCGTGTCCACGTAATCATATATTATAACCAGAGTCAACAGGGGTGTATTTTACAGGGATGATTTATGGTAAAAAGGTCCTGGTGCTTTAATTAGTATATGGCTATAGCTCGCGAGCGTTAGTGAGAATGTATAGGGATGTGAGGAGCAGCATAACCGGGTGTCCATATACATGCGTTAGGATACTACCGATAAAGCTGTGTACGCATATAGAATACTGATGAAAGGGACCTTTACCAAGAATCTTTATAATGTGCTTGTCTCAGCATGCTTAATTATACAAACACTGTAAAAGATAAGCGTTTAGTCCACATAGCATTACCGTAAGCTGTGAAGGTAATACACACCATTTTATTCAATGGTTAAAAAACCATGCCATTAATGCATATGGCTGTATTCAATCGGATTCAATTATATCTAAAACCGTTATCTCTCTAATGGTCAAGTAGCGTAAAATGAGATGTTGGACTATAACAGTCACTCAAGTTTACTGTGTCACCTTATGGCGTTTCTTGACTGCAACATATCTGGGTAAATTACCCAGTACAAAATACTGGTGGAAATTGAGAATTAACCTTTACCATAAATCTCTCTGTAGTACTTTACTCGTTATCCTACATTCGACCTACTCTTACCTCAAAAGATTTAAGTTAGTGCGATGCAATGTTCTATAATGTGTATAGTGAATGAGGAATATCTCGAGCAAATTCACGGACATCTCTATGGCTTAGGTTTGTGACCGTGGAAAGTGCGGATGAAATTCTATAACCTTTCGCCACTGTCTTTGCCTATTTCTCTCTCACGTAACTGGAGTCAAGTGGCTGAGCCAATCAGCTAAGTCGTTGTAAATAGCTACCTCGTGCTTGGCAGACGCATTCTAGCCTCGGACCACCGTTCGTGAACGTGGAACCTATCTAGGTATTATGTCCGTGACATCCGAGGATGAGGGAATTGGATTTTATTTAGAATCATAACTCGTATCTATTGCAAACCTTCCGAGGGATACATACGTTCTCTCATGGAACAGTCATGATGATTACATTTGTATGACAGTAATCCCTTTATACCGCCTTCACAAAGAAAATACTCTACATTCTAGTTGTTATGGCTCAACGTATTACCTTTCCCCCTTCTAAACTACTTGCATGGATGTGCGCATACCCCTCTTTTATAAGTTTTCCTTTCCTTGTATAAACGACGAAGGACAGGGGTATAATGAGTGTGAAACGTTTTAATTTCACAACCTTTGTCATTATCAGGGTGGCTTAAAGCCCAGGCCAAATCCAGGGCCGACCTGGCGAGGCCAAACTCCCTGGAAGTGCCAATCAATCTTCATCACAGCTGTAGGCTTGGACGCTTTTCCTAGTTGGCATGCACCAGCTTTGGCGTCATTTACATTTTCAATGTCTCAAAGTCTTTTACACGGCATGGGAAGCGGTAAGAGTGGGACCGTGGAGGAGTGTGGGGTATATGGGTACTGGAGGAGTGAGACGTGAGGGGGTGTGGTGTAGTATGAGGGGTGCGTGGTAGGACTTTGATAGGGTAATACTTGTACTTGGGATATGGGTGTGTGTTGGAACTGTTTTTGTGGTTGGCTGAAAATTGTATTGGTGCTTTACTCTCCATGGTGTTATTCATCTAGAAAAGGAGTTATAAGGGGCGTTGTGACATATTGGTGAATGTGAATGGTGTTGTAAGTGAGGAGATCATGGTGTTGTATGAAAAAGGTGTTGAAAACAATGGTGCCATTTGCTAAAGTATTGAAGGCATTGGCCACTACCAAAACATATTTTTAACTGTTTCAATTCTTAATTTCATGGATAGCCTGATAAGACATTGCCCGCATGGTTATATTTGGAAGGAATCGTTGTCTTAATGATAATCTATGTAGAAATGTATAATTATATAGAATTATTAAACGCACAAAAATATGGTTGTCTCCCAAGTTGTAAGGCTGAAAACATTACGAGTTTTCTTTTCAGAAACTAAACTTCCAAGCAATATGGGCCTATAATACCTCTATTGAGTAGCCTTGGCCGGTCACTGACCAGTGGGTGTGACAGGACATATGGTATGACATATAGCAATCGGGTGTGGCTGGTCATACGTGACGTGGTGTGGAAATGTAGTTATCATATGTTAATCGGACACATCTGATAAGGAACACACCAGTGGTACGTCGTCAAATTCGCACATTTTGTGATGGACCTATCAGGAGGTGTGATCACAAACACCCCACTGATAACCAAGGCCAGGTGAGGTGACAGCTGAACTGCTAGTCGCCAACTTACCCAATAGCTGAGCATCAGATTATCACTAGTACATCAGCTAACCCTAATTATGACCTACATATGGCAAAATTGCACCTTTTGACAGGGCCACAGTGTGTATGACCACAATGTACATATTTAATATTGCTTAAAAACCCCTGGCAGATGACCTTTAAACTTAAATGGACCAATTTGCGGGCCTATTTGCCATGAATACACATGTACCTTGCCATTATCATAAACAACGAAATTGAAATGCCGTACGATGCATTAGTAGGGTACTAATTGTTGGGGCTAGACAAAAACGTTACGTATTGTATCTGCCACTGTAACAAGTCAATTGTCAGTCTATAGAAATGGTACTTTTCTAGGGAAGCTAACGCAAGATGAATACAATGAGAATCGCGTATGGCATTGCGTGCTCATCAGAGCCATTAAGCCCAACTGCACTATGCAGAAAACACGCATCCCATTGTCTTTTTTGCATATTCTAAAAGTATTCACATAAAATATGACGCCGAAAATTTTAAACAATGGATTCCAAATTTCAATCTAGAACGTATCCTACTGATGGTTTTATATATAATCTGAAATACAATTAAGTAGGTACAAAAACATGTGCAATTCACATAAATTTTCCCATATAGCGTTTTTTAAAGTCCATTTACAGTGACGTGAGTATCTCACAAAACAATTGCAGTGTTTTCTGTCAGACTGAGTTAGAAACAAAAGCCAAGAAATGGTTATTAGATCCAGGCCCTTGGAGTCTGATCGTATTGGCTTTTGTTGATAAAAAATGGCAGGAGTCAATGACTACGCGACCCTTCTTATCGGAAAATAGCGAAGGTATTTGCCACAATATTTATGGTCATGCAACAGGGTCATTTTCGCTCAGCGCTGCCTGGTTGGGAAAAGCCTACCTTTTCTGGCCGGCGGCTTATCAGGGATGACGAACGGCTGGGTAATCCAAAAGCTGCATTCACAGGGAAATCACATGAATATATACACCTGGGCTGATGGTCCATACATAAAGATTCCGCTATTTGGTGCCGTGTTATATAGCAAGAGTCTATCCCGGTGGGGGTACTCGCGACGGTAAATGAGTATAGTTGGTAAAATGTTCAGTCTGGCTGCTCCTACATGTGAAGTAAACACAGACTTTATAAGGGGGATTCTCCAGGGTCGGCCGTGGAGTCACGCCCTCTGGTTGTAGGACTCTGTATGTACACGCTGGAGGCACCAAAACAATTCTGCGGCTTCTCCTGAGGGGGTTGACCACGTGATCGTCCTGGTCCATCACGTGACGAGCCCGCGTCCCGACTGGTGGCGCTGTGGTCTCGCGCCCCTAGCCCGTGGGACACAATTAGTTATCCCCGCGGATGGCGAGTGATAGCCCGTGGTAATGGTGGCCGAAGTGGCATGTTGATGTCCGATAATGCGGCGTGGGGGTGGGTCAGTGGGGGAGGGAGGGGGCTAGGTGGGTTGGGCTTGGGGTGGGTCAGTAGAGGAGGGAGGGGGCCTAGGTGGGTGGGGCTAGGGGAGGGAGAGGTAGACGGGTTGAGAGATGGAGAGAAGACTGATGGGGGGCGGGGGCGACGGGGTGTTCCGACATGTCAGTGGTCAGATTTACACACGACAGCTCCGGACCTAGCAGCTGATTGAGGCTCAATCCTCCCTCCTCCCCTGGAGGAGGTGGAGGGGGGTCCAGGAAGTAGGGTGTCAGGGGTGGCCGCGTCCCGGGAAAACGTAAGGTGATAGATGGTAGACAGGGTTTCCAGCCAGGTGGGGCGTGTGTGGGGAAGGGGGTCATATCCTCCTCCAGTGCTGGGTGCCTGGAGACCTGAGGGCAATGGTCCCTGATCAGACGGACGGACGGACCCCTCTGCTCCTGAGTCCTCTCGTCGTCTGGGTGTGACTGATGGCCCCACCCATAGCCTGTGTGTCCTCACTCATAACCACACCAAGAAACTGAGGCGAAAAAAAGCGTAAAAGGGGAAAATACAGAAAAAGAGAGAAAGCAAAGAAAATATCACCAAAAACAAAAAGGACAGCAAGGCCACATCTAATCCTCAGTACTGAGGCTGTGCTGTATATAGCCTAATCCAATGTTTAGATAACAGCCCGGTCTATCCAACTATAGAGCGTTATCCGCGGTCAACGAACCTCCCCCTCGTCTACCTGCCTTAATTCCCAATATTTCTTTGCGCAGAACGTGCTAGGATAGTCCTCTATGTAGGACACTGTAGTCTGCGACAGTCCGGCGTGTGGCACCGACGCCAAGCCGTATTACCTACTGCTAAACGACAGGAAAAAGATGCATTAATTGGAAGTCCATTGTATTCTCCTTTCTTGTATCACAATGCGCCCCTTACAAGGAATTTCTAGAGTAGCGAGAGAGAAGATCCAGTATAATGGGTTGCAGGTAGGCAGTTCCTGTGAAGAACTCTTTATGGCTTATTAAATTATTCTTATCAAAAGGAGGAGCATTTTAGACACAGCACAATGCCATCGATTGTCATCCATTTTCGCTCCTGATACAAATACGTGGCAATGAAATTCACAATAATGAAATCTGCAAAGATGGAACTGTTTTCGCTGATCTAATTCCTCTTCACTCGTTATCAGTTTTTCAATCGGAAGGTTTTTACAAAAGTTATGGTACCCTTTTCATAAAAGTTGCACGCCATCTCTTTCATTGTGATTTAAACGCGGGGACCTCCCTGCACCTGCCTCCCGCCCCACTACTGGGGTCAACCGTTATTCCGGTGCGCCGTCGTCGAAACGCGGCCGTCCTCGCAGCGCCATCTATCGGCGTACATCAAAGCGGGGCGCTTGACTTCCGGATGGGTGGCGCTGACCCAATAACGGGTGTGCGTTTCATAACTAGCCACCCCCTGAGCGCCGTGCGACATTCCTTGTCAGTGGACAGGCGTGTCCAACACTCCACGCCTGAGCTGCTCGCCGACAGCTGCGTGCCAGCTGAGCAGCTCTTCTTCCCGCCCAACGCCGCCGTCGACGACGGGAACGGCAGGGGAGAGCAGCTCGGGAGCAGCTCTTCTTTCCGGTAGAGGAAAAGAGGGTGGGCGATTGATCAACTGCCTGAGCGATTATCCGCACATAAAGACATCTAAAGACAAAGCGGCCGGAAGATATCAATACCGGAGTAGGGCCCGCACCGGAGGGGTATGAGAGGTCGCCATAATGTAGGGCCATGCCCGCTAATGCTATAGTCTCCTCACCTAAAACCTAGCCCCTAACACCCACCAAGCATGCCCGGTAGATGAGAAAGGGTAGCGCCTTGGCCTTGCACCGGCAGTAATGTCATGAGTAATAGGCAGCACGATTTATACGACATAATGCCATTCCCATCACGAACCTATTTTATGTCCATAACGTTGAGTACGGGGGATTCCTCCTGCCTAGAGCCCTGGGATCGCGCTAAAAAGACGTGGGACCCGGAATGTTGGCGAACGAGCAGAGCACTACCTACATCAGGTCCAAACTCCCATACAGCTACATTTGAGATGTCTAAAAAATGATAAACAACGAGAACAGAACAGGTGGAAGAACGAACAGCGGGAGCCGGCAAGTCAGTAGGTAAATGGGAAGCAAGGTGAAAAACAACAATCACGAAAAATGGCCCTTTCGGGTTTTGGCGGTGCTGATGGGAAGTGTTTGGTGTTTTATGGTGGTAATGATTCACGCTAACGGCTGGTTTGTTTTAGGGGTGCTGCAGCAACAGACAACAGGTCGGCGGGTCGCAGGTCATCAGTCAGGGGGTTGTCCTGGGGACAGCGCCGATAGCAGGCAATTGCCGTGTTGAATGAAGCGATCTAGGGGAGATTAGGGCCTGGCGACAACCCCAAAACAATGCCGTTTGGCTGCTGTGTGTCTGTCTGCATATTGTTGGGTTGTCACCGTCTGCAGACGCCTCAAATGGGATAATCAATGAGACACAGCTTATGATGAATCGCTGCCACAATGGACAATTAATGCCTGAACAATATTCTGGTGGGGAAAAAGACCTATTACTAAAAAGAAATCTGCTCATTTTGAAAGCAGTGGTTTTAAAAACAAACTTATAAAAACAAGGAATTATCTTGGGAACAGTCCGCACTACATGCATGTATTTTCGTTTTTTAATCATTTTTTTTCATCTAAAAACGAGGCATTAACCCATCTGTAAATATCTTCAATTTCTGAAATGCAGCACTATGAAATATAAAAGACATAACGGAGGCAATAGACACACAGCGTATGTAGTTTACAATCTGCGATTCACCTCAAATCACAAGAAAGATAGAAACAGCGCAGTAAAGACCGTCCTGCCCGCCGGCAGCCAAGGCATTGATTTCTGTGAGGCAACTAATCGCCCAAATGGCAGGCAGTGGAGGGCAGCGGAAGGATGCCGTGATCCTGAGACAAGACAGAGTGATCCCAAACCGAATGGAGTGTGGAGACAAACCGTGGGGGGATCGGCCCAAGGGATCAAGAGCTGATGGCCCAGGGGTCCCTTGCCAGGTTGTTTGACAATTGTCAGAATGACATGCAGATCATGCACTCGTTTTGCAATGTCATCAGGCAGATTTTGTCCCTCCACAAAGGGTTTCCTGATCATTTCCTGCCTATTTCTTGTTCAATTATGCTGCGCCCAATACATTTTAAAATGGTTATGATCACATTAATGATAAACGAAATCTGATAATTTGAAATGAACAAATTGATATTAATGATAAGCAAAGTATTTCTGATGTGTCGTAAAAAAAACCACCTAGTCCGTTTTGTGTATTAGGCCTATGTACATTTTTACCATATAAACGTAACTGTGTGCATTGTTTATTCACTTTACTTACAGTAAACGACGGAAATCCTTCATCCCATAATCTGTACATCCTTGGATATTATAAGGACTGTATATCAATTAATAGAAGAGCTTAATATACAAGTATTAAAGTCTATGGCACTCTATGTAGATACTGTAAACTATAGATTAATGAAACTACAAAAAACACAAAGTATGCAGATTACAATAGATCACCGCATCCAAATAAGCCTCATTTATCAGAGAGGATAAATCATTTTAGCCCAGACTGGAAACAATGGAAGAATGAGCCATGAACAACTAAAACAAAACTGAAGAAAAATATACAAAGAAATTGCCATAAAAACTCCTTATTTCCATCACTTTTTCAAGGTGGCGTGGGGGCGTAGTGAGTGAGGTTGACGGGCGGATGAGGTCGTTATCTGGCCGCGGATAATCCCCACTGATCAACACGTGAGGACGGGGCTGTCAACGCGCTTAGGGCGGCAGGGATTAAGGGCGGGGGATAAAGCCCTGATGTATGCACGCGTGCCAGTGTCCTCGGGCCTTAACAGACGGGTGGGTACACAACACCTTTCTTCTCCCTGCCACCTCCCTTCACTCCTACCCCTCCTCCTGGTGCCGCCCACTGCCTCTCCTGGGTCACGGCTATGTGACTGATTAGCAGCCTGACAGTGCTCCATACACCGCTTCATCCCCGTACCAGTTAGTAAGGTGCCCTGCTAATGTTTCTCCCTTACCGCATCTTTGTGTATGAAAACAAGCTTGAGAGGGGGGCTTTCCTTGAACCCATGAGATGCACGACTGGCTTTTACTCGATATGTGATTTATCTATGTGTTTATGTGTGAGAAACACTAGTCCATATATATAATTATGGTATTTTCTTGCACTATCTTTGCGAGGGAAAAAGGGACATTGAGGAGGAACCCACTAGGACCCTTGTAATTATTTCCGGTGAAAATGGGCCATCAAATATGAATGCAAATCAAATTTGATCCCTAATTGATAGGATTCTTTTTAAAAGCCGCATGCAGAAATTATAGGCATGTTGCCAATTAAAATAGATCAGATGATAAATAAAAAGAGCCTTGCTGAAGAGTTCATAAAGGAAAGACTATAAACTTCATAGGTAACTTATCTGTCGCCTTATCTCTTTGCAATAATGGCTTAACGTCATTAATGCACAGACGTGGCAGTGCAGACACCGTAAAGGGAAGATTAGGTTGTGAAGCCCCCAACGAGTTTTATACACCAAGGCACGTGTGTCAAATAATCGTCTAGAAGAACTGGCAGGGTATTTCTGTATAAAATATATATCAATTGTGCTACACCATAGATTATTTACAATAATTTCTTATACGTTCTGTTTTGCAACATCATATATTTTTCAAATGTAAATAAGTCCGGACTCATCTAAATATTCACTCGTTATTTGTTCCAGTACAATTTTCCTGTATAAAGGGGGCTATGCTTATATAGCCCTCCAATGGATATGGGACACAAAGCGAGATTTGGTTATCGTATTAATTTCTTATGATACTTATTATGAAATTCTCTTCTCAGGTATCCTATGAATCCCTATTATGAGGAGATATACAAAGGCTGATGGCAAAACCAAATAATCATGTTTACTAACACAAAGCTTAAGGTTGATATAAAATGTTGGTTCATATGCCCATAATTATCTTGAATATCACTGCTGTATAACATGACATTGTATTATCCGTATGCCCAACACAAATGATAAATGGGATGTAATGGAATATTGCTAACATTTTATGTGAAGGAAGGCCAAGGCCACCATAGCTTTTAGCTTTTTTGAATCAAGATTTGTCCAAGATGATATATAGGCCTAAAAGGAAATTAAATAGCAATATGATAGTCGGAATATCTTTGTCTAATAAATTTGAATATATACATGTTCTTTTAGGATCCACATGACGACTCTACATACATAAAACAGTTCAGCTAATACAGTTAGTAGATCACAACGATACTATACCACTCGCTGACAAAAAACGGAAAGCTGGCAGTTCAAATGTTATAAAACTACCGTATGCTATGGCTTAAACTAATTTATGATATAGAACTTCAAAGCACGTGCACATGGTAAGTGTATCTCAAACAAATTTTAAGATTGCCTTTCCAACACGGATTTCAAAATCTCCTGAGCAATATGTCTAGAGTTTTGCTTGATTCAATCTATTGAATATTGCGAGAAGATCCGTGGTAACGTATACTAGCTAAGGAAAATGTCTTTCAGAATTACAGATCATAAGCAAACAAATTAAACATATCGGCAAATACGTTATGGTTTCAGTAGTAATTTAACTGCAAAGCAAGTGTAATCGGTAAAATAAAAGATGGTCGGTAAATTCAGGTCAAACTACCGAAACACGTTGCAGAAGAAGAAATAAATGCAGCCATCCTACTCGAGAGGGAGAGTAGGCATTTTCATCCACGAAAACAAAGCTTAATGGATTTCAAGGACTCCAAAACATCAAAGTGATCGAGTCGTTACGCAAACTTAACGTGAGACGCAACTGCTTCCCGTTGCCCTCGGGTGAAACGGCAGAAAGAAACTTCTGGAAAACGCCAGAGCATCCTATGGGACATCATTCATTGCCCCCACACCGCCGCAACAATCAGACAATTATTTGTGTACCTCAGCGCACGACATGGCCTTTTATTTTATTGAGCGTGGCCACAGCCTAACGGGCGAAACAGAAACATTTCGCGGAGGGAGGATTTTAAATGGGAATTAACCTTGTTAGCAATGATAACCGGGGTGAGTTGGTCACAGCTGAGCTAGTGGGCTAATTACTCATAACAATGGGTGATTACTGGTAATGAGGGGACAAAGAGTCGGCATGCGGCAGGCTATTTAACGGTGGACAGAGAGGGCCCTGGGGGTCAGTGCTCAGTCACACCGTGGAGGACGCCCTGGTCCTGTATGGCCAGCAGAGGACGGCACATAGTCCCTGGAGGAATACCCACCCTGACACTGTAGCGGTTCGATAAGGCCAGCCTATCGGACCTGTCACACCAGTTAACACTGACAGGCACATGCCACAGGCGCCGGGCAACACATTGTTATGACCATACAGTTAAAACTAGTAAGTTTTATTTGTCAAAGGTGTGTTTTTATTCTTATTTCCACAGCCTAAAGGTTGAGCTCGCTTTTAACCATCCAGTACAAATTCACACCGAGTGCTTTCCAGAATAACTCATGATCATTTATCCTTGATTTTCAAAGCTACAAAGACAAATTTAATTATATATTTTTATTCCATCTCCCAGGGATATTGCATTCATTGCATGACCAGCATGGCCTTTCGATCCTTGAAATCAGCTGTCCGTATTAACGTCTGAACTGTGACGTCACCCGTATAAGGAATGACGGGATGACACGAGAGCTGGTCCCTATCTGTCCTGACCATGCGGCGCGGGTACCAGTGGCGTCGTTTCCGGAGAAGGGTCACAGAGCAAACTCAATGTCCTAGCGGCTGAAGGGTGAAGCCACATAGGCTATAGAGCCTTTTATGTGGACTGCCTTGGTCCAGTGAATTGGAGATGAAATCCGTGATATATCCGTAGATCCAAAAGGACTTCAAGTTTCATAGACTGCTTTGGTAATCCTGGAAGCCAGGCTTTATCCATAGGCCTATAGAACGTTTATGGGATTTCTGTCTCATTAACACTTTCACACCGCAAGGTCCCACTGGTCCTTTCGTAGATAAAGCGACTAACGCTTTAAGTCCTGTCCTCACTATGTGTGCCGGTATGTGTGCCATAATAATGCGGCGGTGAATGCACCAAGGCTTTATTTTACCAGTTTTATCCTTAATACAAAATTCCTATTCAACAAATAAAACTTTCATTGAGATCACCAATACCCGACCCCACCTTTCAATTGCCAATATTCAAGTGAAAATAATGATCACAATATAATTATTATTTTGTCAAAACAAGCGGACATGGGTGAGTCAGCGAGGAAACGGATCGACTATATATACCTATATCTCACAAGGAGGCGTGGTTGGAAAATTCCTCTATTGACCAACCTGCATGGTCACATGGCATACCATGGCAGGGTGACAGGCCAGGGCACGTGATAACGAAATGACTGGCAAGGTTCAGAAGGTGCTCTTGGCGCCATTTCAAAAGGGGTGTGGTGTTAAGAAAACGTATAGCCAACAGAGCCAAGATCCAGCCTCGATCCCTTCCCATATTCCAATAAGAAATGATGCTATATCTAACATAGAATGCTATATCTAACATGTAGTAAACCGTATCTTGAAAACAGAGACCGAGCAACTTGTTCATGGTTTGTATTCGTATTTCAACTCTTTCAATGGAAAAGCATTGCAATGTATCCTCCATTTGATTGCATACACCTGATTGTGGAGGGTAGTCTCCGTCTTGTGTCGGCTCGCCTGTACGGAGCAGCTCAGGAGCAGTTCATCTGTACTACAGAAGGACATGAGGCCCGGGTGGAGGGGGCTCTCACTTTACATGGCGACAGAAGCAGTGGCCTGTATTACAGATGAGACATGTAAGTCGTGGTCGTGACAATTAATTCACTTCTGAAGAACAGAGTGTATATCCCGTGTATATGGTTAACAAGAATCTTTGTTTGGTTATGGAAAGTATAATTGGTAATGTACAGTTATTACCTCCAAGCGCACAGTACGTGTGTAATACTAACTGTTAATGTTAACCTATAAATATAATGTAATTTTAACTTTTAATATGAAAACATGTCATTCAGTGCATTTTGTTCGATTGAAAACATGTTTAAATCAGCAATACATTACAGAAACACATATTTCTTTAAGACGAAACTGACTTTACGAACCAAGCCACAATAGACACAAAGTTTTCATAATTCAGAAAGGAAAAATGTGGAAATATATGCGCATACTGAATAAATGAAATTCTAATACAACCTAATACAATTTCTTCTCTTTTTCAAATGCATCTTGTTCAATCACAAGTAACATAAGAACCTTAATCTGAAAGTGCGTATCGTGATCATGACATTAAATCAGCTGTGTCCCTATCATTTTAAAATGGCAATCAGTGAACGAAAAGATCACATCCGCTCAAAAATTGAACATCGATAATAATGATTCTGATTTAAAGAAAAAGTTCAAATATGATGTTTGCTCTTTCGAATTACCGGCCCCGCCATGGCCTTTTCTCGTTTTCCCCGCGGGAAGTACATTAATCACAAAAAGGCCCTGAGAAGGTACATTAATCAAAAGGGCCTTAGCCTATCTGCACAGCACGTGACCACCGCCCTAGAGGCATTGACCCTGGAGGAAGTGACCCCGGGCCGGGCACGCCCCCTCCTCTGGCGGCTGGTCCCAGGGGGCTGGGTACGTTTTGTCCTCCAGGGCTAGAGGCCGGTCAAACCCCTTATCATGCCCGAGGAGTGCTGGCCTCTGACCGGCCTCCTCCAGGGTGTCCCCGGAGGACGGGGCGGAGGGCATGGCCACGTTCTGCTCGACTGAACAGGTTAACGAGTGCCTTACAGTAAGTCTTCATATAAAGTGGATTTATTTGTTTCTTAGATGGTAAATCGTGGTTGTTCAGGCGGGGCTTGCCGTAACTGATAGCCGGTGCCGACGAGATACTATGTGATAAGAATCACATGAGTGGAATGAGTAGGAAAATTACAGCATCAACAGAGACCAAGAAGATATACGTTTTAAAGGAAAGGCCATTTGAAAAGGTCATATTCAGATGTACGATACTCCATACCACTTTTATATCAGTTTTCTACGATTCACAAATTGGATCCATTAAACTTCTGTCATTCTGAACTATTTTATCAAACCTCGCAATGCTACAAAATGGTAAGCTACTAGCACATTACTGTTAATTGCATATTAAAGTGAACATTAGCATTACCTAAACAAATACCTAAATCATTCACTATTCTTTAAATTCATAACACTGTAACATTACGAAATGTCACCATTAACAGCGCTTTAAAACACTTCCTCAAGGCAGTCCGAGAGGATGAAGTACGGTTCGCAAAAGAAAATTAACCGAAGGGCAAAAATGCATAAAATCAACACAGACCCTGGCACAGTCCACAATCCTGAATACTCTCAACCATGAAATAAAAACATCGGAAATATCTATAATAAAAGCACAAGAAGCTGAAGATGATCAGGGAACAATCACTAAAAGTCAAGTGAGTAAAAATAGCCGGCTGTTGTAGAAACAAGTGTCAGTAATCACCACCCAGGTAACCCGTCCTCATTAGTCACCGCCCAACGCTTATGTCCTTATTTTGTGAGCCACAACATTATGTCCTTATTTTGTGAGCCACAACATTATTTACACGCTCCTCTATCAGGAACCTCATCCAGCGAATCGTGCGACTTGCCGTTGTCTTCTCTTTTATCTTAATTCTTCTTCGATTTTATCGCTCCCATTTTCCAAGCCGCAGGAAACCCGGTTCTCCGGGCTTTTCCGAAGGGCCATTGGCCTTCTGGGGAAAACCGTTAATTCTTCTGAGAGTTTCCCCCTTTGAAAACAAAGTCTTGGAGGAGAAGGGAAGTCTGTTAGGATCAACTCGATTTGGTTAGGAAAAGAAAGTTTGTAAAATGTTTTTCATTGTATAAATCTCAATTAATGCCCCTGCATTGTCTCTTTACAACAAAATGGGTAGTTTCGGGAACTGATACTACTCTAATTGTTCGATAAATTTCCGGAAAGGAAGTGAAAAAAATACAAGACACATCGAAAGAGCTTTGAACAGCGTTATCACCATCCCTCACACTTGCTTTTCTTCAATTACACTATGCTTACAGAAAACAGTGAATAAATGGCAGTAATGTTCTGTACATGCCAATATCCTGACTACTGCGACATCTGAGATCATTGAATGGTTACAGTGTGTGCAGTTCTATGGTTACAGTTAACAACCCAACGATGGACGTTAACCCAAAACCCAGGAGTTTTATTTTTCTTTTCCACTTTCGCGGTAGCATCACTTTCAAGAGCTCTTGAGCCACGTTTCAATCACCAAAAACCCAAGAGTTGTCCACAGGTTTGAAGGCATGATATCTGATAATGGTGTACTCAATAGGTGAGTAAAAAGCCACTTGGCATCTTATAATGAAACTGGGACACGTGACCGACATGGGAAAAGGGATACACTGAAACATTATGAGAACTCAAGTTTCCAGTGTTCCACTGCCGGTATGCGATGGCCTGTTTAATGTTCTCTCGTTTGGATAAAGCCCGGTACCCCGCTCGACCAAATATAAGGGAACTCATCAGTATTCTCCAACCTACAAAATATTCCCTTTCATGAATTTGTCTTCTCCAAACGACCCCCTTTTTTTTCACCAAACCGCGAATTTTCAGGGTCTCAAATATACCCCTTTTATCAGAGAATACACACTTTAACTCTTCATAAATACATAGAATAACCTTATGAAAAACCGGGTAATTCTCTTTTAGAGCATAAAAACATATTTTGTATCCTGAACATGTGCCCACATACTAAAGTATTGCCCTACAACCACATACAGGCTTTCTGTATGAAGAAAGACCCCTTTTTTCTAATTTTCGCGAATTTCTGGGTGAAAAATACCCCCTAATTTCAATTTTCGCGGACATGCGAACTTTCTTTGAAATGAAGGTCCCTTTCTCCGTGATGCTTATACTGTGGGCAATAGAGAGTGGGACCTGGGGTACCAAGGGATAAATTGAGGAAAATGATCGTAAAATCCTCGAGGTGTAGGCCAATACGAATACTCGATTACTCATCAGCCTAATATAACTTATCTTCCCTTTGGTGCGAATTATTTCTAAAATTATAGTTCGCAAAGGTTAGTTGTCCAAATCATTGACACTTGTTTCTCTCAAGGGCCTCCCACGCAGCAGCTTTAACTATTGAAAAACTACCGTGTTGATGATGCAAATTCCTGACAAAATCTTAGAGGGGCCTTCAAAAATAGAACCTGGAGCAAAACAGATGTTCGAAACAAACTGAATTGATGCCTGTGGTCCCAGGGTAGGTCCCACGAGGACGGACGTCAACCGCGGGCAGTGGTGAGCAACTGTTCAAACTGGTCCTCAATGCAAAACGGGGCACTGTCCTACAGAACCGTTAGCTGCTCGCCCCCGCCCCGCCCGGAGGGGATAAGGATGTACTGGAGGAAAAGTGGGAGGAGCAGGAGGAGAGCTGGAGGCAGGCAGGGAGGTGGGGGGAGGAACCAAATTAAAGTGTAACAAGGAGGAGTGACTCGGCTCTCTGAGGCCCCGCGAGCAAATGGGAGTCGGTTGAGTGGGTCGTTGTGAGCTGCTCGCCAAGGTCCAACAATTAACGCGCACCCTCAGCTCTGTGTGTTTTCCATTCCCTCGCTGGGGCTATACATTATCTACTTATCAAATTTTAATTTGGGCCGGCCGCCTGCCCGCTCCCCAGGAGGCAAAAGCGAATCTAGATTCATCAGGAGGTGCCCAGAGCCTGGAAAATCAACGTTAATTGATGTCTGCTGGCCGCAATCACTACATTAATTACAACAAGAGGGACAACAGGCACGTCCAATAACCAAGGCACCCAGACATTTAACTCTACAACCTAGCCATTGTGCCCCGCTCCGAAGCAGTCACAGAGGGAAAATAGTTTTTAAAACATTAAAGTAAATGCAGCTAATAACTATTAGCTGAATGGCGGCAGTGGCACTAAAGGTTTATTGAGTTTCTGGTGCCATTGGTTTGTGGAGTAAACGCGTAAGGCGTTGATGGAATGGTGTGGGACATGGTACAAGAAGACTCCACTCGGGGGCGATGCGGTAGTCTCAGGTATGATAAACAACACAGATTGGGAATCAGAACAAAACATCAAATAATTGGTACAATAGACGACGGCTGCGTGATGCTAAAAAACAGACTGATGACGAGAATCACTTGTTTCTCAACTAATACTCGATTGATGAGTATTTGAATCTCTTGTCATTTATTTTCTAAGAAAACCATTTCTCCAGCAACATGACATTCAAAACCAGAGCATTTATGCCATGTTAGTTCTAATGCAATTATACCATATTTGAAAACCCATCTGAGCTAACAGGGACGAAAAGTGCTAATTTTTCTTTAACAGTTGCTGACAAAGTGTTATCAATCTGTATTGTGGAATGATTCTTTCTAGTGCAGCCATAACTATTAATGTGAATTTGTGCTTCCCCTACATGTTTTAATAGTACCTGCAAAGGAAGAGCCCTACTTTGGGCAAACTGATTACAGTAGTTCAGGGGAAGCATTAACAGCCCGTAAATATTTCCCATTTTTAATTTGCCGCCGCTGCATGTTGTTTTACAGAGGCATAATGTGGCGACATTAGACTAATTTCATTGAGGAGTGAGAAACAGGCCGGCCGCCAAAAACTCCCATGTAATCACTCTGCCTAAAGCTGTTCTAGATCCTTCTACCAGACTCGGCTGGAGGTGGTGACTCTCAACAAAATTAAGAAAAAAAAATCAGCCGGAGTGATGTAGGACCCTGCGGCGTCATCATCATTTCAAAGTAATAAAAATCCGTATCGATATCACATAAATTATTCTGCGGAAAATGACGAGGTAGCCCTGATTGTGCAATGCATGAAATATTCAGCGCCCTTTTACAGCTGCCGATCTGGTGCTCCTACTCGCTGTCTTTTTGCGAGCAGCTCACGAGGGATAATAGCCCAACGTCTGAGGCTGCGTTCACCTACTGAGGAGCTGGTACATTGATGTCAGTGATTGTCACCTGTATCAACCTCTGCTGAAGTTTCGATACTTTCAGGTATTGTATAGTCTAACTTATATCTCCAATATCAATATCCTTGATTTGAAAATGTCTCACTTTCTTTCAGAAAAAGATGTTTTGCTTTGTGAGTGGCGAGACAGTGATATGGATTCGATCCCCATTCAGAGGCTCAATAAGTGTAGAATATTGTATGCGAGTACGATTGCAATGAAAGCGTACCGGGACAGCCGTAATATAAAGTGAAGTAACTCATTAAATCCCTACTTAGATCTGTTGGTTCAAAAGGACAAAATCTAACACATTGTTGACTGGTCAACTTTTAAACTTAGCTAAACGAAGAGCTGACTGATATCTCTGACACTGCAGGATAGTTTAAGAGACGAGTGAAAACTATGAGACGGCATAGCTGTCATTACTCATAAATTGTATAAGATCTACTCAATCTCAGGACCTAGACACCTAGAACTGGAAAATCTGTAGAGATCGGCGATTTAGTGGGGACAGCTTTAATCAAGGTGAAATAAGAGTATGTCAGTTTCTCCTCCAGGACCCATCCGTCCGTCACGCCTGAATGACGGCCACAATCTCCGCTCACCCTGCATGGAGATCCAAGCTGAGGGGTTCTCTCGACTGGATGAATATTTCACACCCCTAACGGTGAAGCCTAATCTCTTTAATAATAAGTCGTCTCCTTTTTCTTTATTTTGCACAAGGTAAGTATAATAATCTTTTATAACGCAATATGAAAAAAACCGGATTTCGTTTATAAATTGATCGAGTTTAAAAAGGATCAAAGGATCAAGAATTCTTTTAAACATACAATTAAAGATCAAGTTTATAATTTTATGACGGAAATGCAAACAGAATTCAGACTTCCTTTCTCGTACCTCAACGTCAAAGGAATCAGTGTTAGGGCTATCCAACTTTGCCCATAACGTCCCGCTTATAAGACGGAGCATACTTTTAAAAGCTAATAAAAATGTTTGTTGTGAGAGTTTGAAACTTTACTCGCACAATGTATCAAGTTGCTTGGTTCAAGCATTATCAATTGAGAGAAAATACAGTATTTTATCAACTTTAATGTCAAAAAACTTCGGGTAAGGTTACTTCTGCTTATTCAGTTACAATGGACATTGCTTGAAGTAATTTCCCTGCTAGTACTACGCTGAAGTTTTTACTTACGTCCAGACTAATAAAAAAGACACGGCGCCCTTTCATTTTATCGGACACGTGTATTTTGTTATATTACTGCTGAAAATGGCTCCAATTACAAAGAAAATGTAAAATGAGTATCATGTATTTCTAAAATAACTGACCAAGCTGCAATAAGAGTATATTTTCGAATCCCCATTATTAATAATGGTTAAATAAATTACACATTTGGTTTGCAAAGGTTTCTCAAACAAAACATTTCAGGCAAAACAAATGACTTTTTATTAAAGTAATTTGGCGAGAGTTGCTTTTAAGTTGAACATGGTGGCGTGAGTGTGTCCAGAGTCCATGCTCGCGCCTAAACCATTAGGCTGATCAATACCCAAAAATCCAAACAAAACCCAAGGCCAACTTTTCAGTTTGACTGAGATACGCACGCTCGGCCCTACCATTAGTGCAGTGCTGACTGTAATCTGAGACCCTTTAAATTACACTAATGACCACCTACCCGGTATTACACCTCACAAACAACCATCAAAGGGGTTCAAAACAAAAACTCCAGGCCAAATAAATGTGTTCTCCAAGAGAAGAACCGTATTTTCGCCCTATACATTTCTCACTGATGGTAAAAATTGCATGGCTTACAATGAGCTGAACTTCTGACTAATTTTATCAATTTCAAGTAATAGCATGTAAATATAACTCACGCTAAATGGATTCAAAGAGATTTATGTCTGTGTTCCTTCTACAAACTTTTACGTATAAAAATCCATCAAAGACTAGTAATTTTGTAGTTTGTTAAACCGAGAAATGGCTACGAAAAACAAAAAACCTTGAGAGAATTAATTATGTTCGTGAAATGTTTGACCAGATTAGAAGAAGCGAGAAGGCTCAAAACATCATTTGGTGGCAGAACTGCTTAAAGGTAAAAGAAAACATATTATTATAAACTTTGACATTTTAGTTATTTGGACCTGTTTCGCATCAACTTTCAAAGCACACTCTGTACATCGGCCATTTGCATGCGCCGTTGTAGGCACTGTAAAAAAGGGGGGCCCTAATGTATACACTCTCCTCACTTTTAAGAAGACTAAGCCCTCGATTAACACCCCCATTTATTATCCTGTCAGATAGAAATCTCCGGGGCCTACCCTTGTCGCCCATGCAGATGATGTCACTGGGGCCCTTCCTGACGATGGTGAGGTTGCCCATGGCCTTACTCAGCTGGATCGTCGACGCCACGTCACTGCCCTCCTCAGGCTTCTGGCCAATCTGAAACATTACGCCGAAAGAGGAAGAAAATTACTCACTAAATCTGAAACATAGAACCACAGAAAGGGGAAGAAAATCTGTTTACCTTAAATACTAAATCCCTGGGGGGTACTCACTCTTTGATGGTAGGTACCCATTCCAAAATTACAGCCCCCCCTTTTTCGCAATATGACAGCTCGGTGAAATTCCAGATGTTATTTACAGCCCACTATTTTCTAACATGTCAAGGCACAGCCCGTTTTTTCACTACAGCTGCTGTGTTTGGCTAAAAAATGAGTGTTGTTCTTCAAAGATTATGATACAATTAACCTTATGAAGGAGTTTGAGGAGCCTGAACTGTGTCCTTGATGCTTTCTTCTGACTAAAAAGATATCTTATGCAGAGAGTAAGCCTTGACAGCCCCCCTTTTCCTTCCTTTGCCGCGATCACAGCCACAGCTCCCAGAGGCCATTTTGTAATGGGTACCCAAACCCAAGTTGAGTACCCCCCTCCCCCCTTGACTAAATCTGAAACATTAAATGAAAAAGGAAAAAAGGTATACACATTACATAATAGTACGGTTTTAGGTGATCCAATATTGACAATCAAGATTGTAGACAGCCTCGATATGAACAGGTTGGAAAATGCTTATAACAGAATCTGAAGGTCATCTCCTGAAATCCGATGCTGATTTGGGAAAATACACGGACTACTCATGGATACAGGGTAACTGCATTCTGAAATCAAGTTAACACTGTCTCTCCTTTTAAAAATATATTTCAGGACCACTTCCTGTAATGCAGGGAAAGATTTCCCAGTTGATATTTATATTGTATTAAATGAAATAAGAAACTGGTCTTCACCACATCCAAAAAAATATCTATTAGATTGAATTTCAAAAAACTACAATATTTGTTTCTCTTCTATGACGTATCTTTTCCAACAAACAGTACAGGAACATACTGTACTGTCATACCTAAGTTCGGGCATGCTATATCCTCTCTATAACGATTACTAGTATTTACCAAATCCATTCTATAAAATATATTGAACCATGGAGGTTTGATATCCATTAAATGATAGGGTGCTATTTGTATTTAGTTTATGATTTAGTTCCAAATTTAAGAAGAACAAGGTCTTTTAGGCCAACACTCCTGGTATTGTAGAGAAATACTGTAACATCACAACAACCTCCTGCCTCCAAGTTTTCATTTAATACACACTATGAAATCTAAGTCTCACGGTACTATAAGAAGCTCAGCCTCACGATGCAGACCAGGGTGTGATTAGTATCGAGGAAGATAACATCCAAGATAAGGTGTCATCTACTTGGGCCTTCGGAAAATTTTCAATGAGAATACGTTGGGAAAGATCTGGCCACATATAAGTTTTCACACTTTCTAAAATTTCCTCGCAATTCAAAAGGCTTGACTGCTATATTACATTTGTCGCGAGATAAAGAACACAATAATATTAGTAATATGGTATGTGATATCTTGTATCTGAATCATTGATAAGATGTGGTCTTTGGTCTGACAGCACGATATAGAAAATAGAAAAAAGGCAAAGATGAAAACAATTGTAAAAGACCTATTTTGTGAAAAATATCATCTAAACTCAATGCAGCGCTGATATACTCGCTCGTCCTGTAAAAAACAATGGTTTCCTGATGAATTAGATAATGGCCAAACTTGGCAACGCTACTCATTGGGTATTTACCATCTCATTTATTTGTGTTTTTAATCATTTAGTTTTATTTTCTAAGTATTTTTGATCTTATTTAATCTCGTGCTTTCTTTTTCGACTGGGCTTCGTTTTTCCTCTCTTTGTTATTTAACTCCTGATAAGATTATTTACCTCTCCAGATGACGCCGGCTTTTAGCTCTCTGTAAAGAACCTGAATCAATTTAAATTAATTCACTTTAAATTTTGTCGTATACGTTTTACACAGGTCCAAGCTCCCAATAAAGGTCCTTCCTAAGTCTTAGTTTCGGCTCACACTATGCTGCAATTTAAAATCATCCACGACAAGTTTTGGTTTGAGTAAGATGGCTATGAAGGAATTCTCAATCAACAAAAATAAAAATTCACATTTTTCACAGTTCATTGAAGAGAACGACTTTGAGATGTTGGTGGTGATAACTTCATAATAAGCACATTTTCTGATCAACTTCAATTAAGTTTCTCAAGTGTGAAAAGATCCAGCTGTTTTTCTTTGTTTTGAAAACCCAATTACTGTGCGCCTAAAAAGCTCAGACAGACAGTTAAAGAAAGTTAAGTCTATTCCTTCACCTTTACTTAATTAAAGGACACAGTGGGAGTTCACTTGGTCCGGTGGCATGGCATGTCGGTCACAGGAATTTGTCCTCAAAGTTCACCAATATCTTCCCACTTCTTTTTAAAATGTTATTTCACACATCACTTGAAAAACAATTTTGTACGTGCTTTGACCAAACTACATTTCTCGGGTTGGCGCAACGTACTTTTTTAAATGCTTCTCCTGGGAATAAACTTTCAAACAATAATCAGAACAAAAACACAATCCAGCGGACAGAATTTCGAGAAAGAAACAGCTGGGTCTGTCCCAACAGATGTTCGATAACGACATTGACAAATGTTCCTCCTAGGCTACTTGGCATGATTCAAAATAGGTTCAGTCTCTCTGAGTTTGCGCTCCACGTTCCGATTATACTATCCATCTAACGATGCCGATTGGAAATTACCCAAGGGGTTAGACTGACATTATGAGGATAGATCTATGTATATATTCCCAGGTTTGAATAATGGAGAGAGGTACGTGTTATCAGGACATTGGTGGACAGTAGATTGCGGCGCGAGCCTCCATGACCTGACCACCCAACACTTAGTATGCCATGGATATGATATAACTTACTGAAATCAAGACATAAAATGCAGTGTGCTAAGAATATAATGAATTAATAGAAGGGACAGTACTTTCTTAGAATGGCCATAAGTTTTACCTTGGTTCTCAGAATTGTAATGTACGGCGAATATTTCTTATTTCATTCAAACATTGTTTTGTTCCTTTTTTGTTTATCAATTATCATTTCTTGAAAAAGACAATCGCAAACAAATATGGGATATTAAATTCTGTAAAATATAAGTATATGTGTATTGATAGAATCCTTTGATTAGGTACTAATATGCACCACTGAAGACAACTGGATATTTCCGGGATCATGCCCCCTTATAAATATTCGCCGCCCCGATCACAACAAAATATTGAACTAATAATCACATTTTGATACGACGTTTCAAATAAAATGTTTGATACATACGACAATATCAAAAAGCAGTAAATTATGAAGCCTCTATTTCAATATCAACTGTAAGCTGGCGCGTGCATAATATGGAATTTTATGTCAGGCCAGACAATAGTAAGAATGGAAAAGTTGTTTTTTTCCTGTAAGACCGATCCAAGTATTGACGCCTGGGTTGGCGCCGTTACAGACCCGAACAGTACCACGCTTAACATGTTCTTAGTTTCTCCCTAAGGATTAAACAGTGCACAATCTCTCTAAGCAGGAAATGTGCAACTGCCTTTGGGAGCAGCGAGTACGATGCTCGGGGAATTCGACATACTTTAACTGTCACTTTAACTGTTTAACCACCTTTACCTTTACCCTTGTTTCTCTCCAAAAGATTAGATGTCAATGTGTATTAATATATTATGTAAAGATACCCCTTACACTCAATATTCAGAGTGCCATCCTAATCCAACTCCACAAAAACATGGGCCCAACATTTGTATACAAAAAAAATATGACTGCGCTGTGCCAATAAAGTAACGAGAGTACAGGATTAAAGATTGATCGTACTCTAGTGGCAAATAAAAACGTTAAAAAAACTAATAACAGACGAAAACCAATCGGAAAAAAAAGAAAAAGAAATTAAAAATACTTTCTTTGGGTGGCATATCAAGTGACTGAGGGCTGGTTGCACGGAGCGGTCTGCCCCTGCTGGCTGAGATAGGGAGTGGAGGTGACGGAGGCACGCGCCTACACGAGCTAACACATGCAAACCCGACATCAAGCTGTAAAACAAGCTGGCCAGCTTAGGCTAAGAAGTCCCTTGTCGTGAAAAGATCAGCCACGGCGCATGTAGTGCGGTGATCAAGCCCTACTCTTCTTAATAAGTCAAGACAGGATAGGGTTGTAGGGGAGGGGAGGGAAGCAATGGTATAGGTGGGTGGGTGGGTGTGGTGTGGGGTTGGTGAGCAGGTACGGGAGGGGTCCCTACGTCATAAGGGGATTTAGGGAAAACAATTGTTTCGTTATCTTTGTAACTCAGCTGTCGGTTCTAAAAGTTCTCACATATATAGCACCTGTTTCCAGCACGCCATAACAACTTATCTATTTCTGGTACAGCGCCAAGAAAAGTACTTCTCCTCTTCACTGACGCAAAGTCGCGTGCTGTTTTTAAAAAAAAAGACAATACAAATATGGCAAATTTGTTAGTCTAGAGCCGCAAAGATGATAAGGATCAGGTAATGTAATACACGAGGCGCCACATGCCTAGATCTCCAGCTGGAATCTCCTATCGTTAAGAGTCCCTTACCGATCCCGGTACATGTAGTGTATGAGATCTGTGTGGGAGCAGAGCCTGTCACTGTGATCCAGCACTAGGCAGGCGGGGCTGGGAAAAGACGTATTGATCAGTGCAGTTTATACCGGCCCTATCGACGTCCACCTTCACGGCAGGACAGCAAAGCCCTCGATAATACACTTACAGGTGTAATGACGTTTACGGCTGTACATCTCCGAGAAGAAAACAGATTAGCCAAGGACTTCCTATCTCTTTGACCGTAAAGTCTCCAATAACATGACATATGCGTTCAGGTTACCTGCAAATCATGAGACTTTTGGTATTTCTTTTTTAAATTTCAGTCGGATACGGGGTAAATCAATATGGATATTTAAGTGCTCGGTTCAATACATTCAATACATATAGAAACAAAGTACGGAAATGAAGAAAACTCTAAAAACCGAAGGTTATGGGAATCGGAAATGTCACACCAGACTCCATTTGGCGAAAGCGGAGAAATGTCATTAAGTGGTACACAAGATTAGAGAGTTCGGGGATAAAGACCTGCCGGCGCTTTTACAATACATTTCTGTTTTCTGTCATAGGAACAAGATTAAGTGCTGACAAACTTTGCTAGTAAATGTACAGTTTTTTCCTGGCATATATACGACTTCTTATTTTATTGGAATGACGTTATATAGAAAAGCTAAATATTGAATGTTGGGGGTGACTGACATGACTTTCCACAAAGGGCTGAGGCCAGCAGGGGTGTGAGGAGGTTGTGGTGACTAACATGACTTTCCACAAAGGGCTTAGGCCGGCAGGGGTGTGAGGAGGTCGGGGTGGTTGACATCCAAAAGGATATTTGTGAATTTCTTGTTATATATGGCAGGGATGTGAAGCGGTGGGAGGGGGTGGCTGACATGACTTCCCACAAAGGGCTGAGGCCAGCAGGGGTGTGAGGAGGTGGGGGCGATTGACATCTAAAAGGATATTTGTGAATTTTTTGTTATATGCCAGGGATGTGAAGAGGTGGGAGGGGGTGGCTGACATGACTTCCCACAAAGGGCTGAGGCTGACAGGCCTAGGGGTGTGAGGAGATAAGTAGATGACTAGGTCTGAGGCCGGCAAGGGTTTGAGTAGGTCGTGGTGATTGACACGACTTCCCACAAAGGGCTGAGGCCAGCAGGGGTGTGAGGTGGTCGTGGTGATTGATATAACTTCCCACGAAGGGCTGAAGCCAGCAGGGGTGAGAGGAGGTCAGGGTGACTGCGTGACTTCCCACAAAGGACTGAGGCCTGCAGGGGTTTGAAGAGGTTGGGGTGATTGACAAGACTTCCCACAAAGAGCTGAGGCCAGCAGGGGTGTGAGGTGGTCAGGGTGATTGACATGACCTCCCAAAAAGGGCTGAGGCCGGCAAGGGTGTGAGGTGGTCAGGGTGATTGACATGACCTCTCAAAAAGGGCTGAGGCCGGCAAGGGTGTGAGGAGGTCGTGTTGATTGATATGATGTCCCACGAAGGGCTAAAGCCAGCAGGGGTGTGAGGAGATCAGGGTGACTGACAAGACTTCCCACAAAGGGCTGAAGCCAGCAGGGGTGTGAGGAGGTTGGGATGACTGACATGACTTCCCACAAAGGGCTGAGGCCTGCAGGGGTGTGAGGAGGTCGGGATGACTGACATGACTTCTCAAAAGGGCTGAGGCTGGCAGGGGTGTGGAGAGGTTTGGGGTGACTGTCTGACAGGGCTCAGGCATAGAGCTTATACCAGCAGAGGAACGTTGGGTACAAGTGCCCACATTACAAGGGGTAAATTGCCAATTGGGACTGAATTTTAGGTGGTCATTTAGAGAGCCCCTCAGCACGAGACTCGTCTGATTAGTGAAGCCAAATCAAACACAGAAGGGGGAAAATATTCAATTCTGACCAAAAAGTGGTTTTTAAGAGATGTGGTCTTCCTAATGAAATGGTCGTTAACCCTTTAGACCCCCCGGATTGCCTTCGTGAATTGCTGGATTTCCCCAGGATTTCCATGGATTTCTCTCCAGAATTCCCTAATTTCCTTTTAATTAAGGTAGTTCAAGCTTGGCCCATTCCTGCGGGAAAACAAATCCAAGCTAACTTGTTAAAACTTGAAATGTCCACATGAATTCAACCTCTGAAGTCTTGGAGAAGCTTTCATGTTCTTGGACTTTAATAAGAGCTTGGACTTCAAGAAGCTCCAAGTTATTCCAGTTTGTCAAAAATACCAGCTTCTTGAAATAACTTGGTTTTTAGGTTTTTGTGAATCCAGGGAGGTTGAATGAGCTTGGACATTATTCTGAAGCAGAATAAGTTAAGTTGGATTAGGCTGAACTTAGTCTCTCCATATTCAGCCTTATCTATATTCAACATTGTTCAAGCTTTTCCAAGAGTATTTTCCGTCTCATCAGCCAGGATATTTGAATTTTGGAGGGAAAGTGGCAGACATCTTAAAAGGAACATATCATGTTTAAGTTTGCGAATTTTTTTTCAATTGCATGATGAGACATGTTATAAATGCATGTGGCAAAATTTATTTAAGAACATGCATTTTATGAAAGGCTCCTCGATGACATTCTTTACTCTTAATAATATATGTTATAGAATATCAAAGCCTCTTAAACTAATCTAAGTTATTCAAACTTTTTGTTGAAAGTCAACGAATCTTCTTGAATATTGAAGGGGCCAATACCAGCAAACTTTTTCTAGGAAATCCCAAGCAGCCTTGAAGAATCAAGAAATTTACAGAAAATCCAGGATATCACACATTAATGAAAGTTCAAGAAATCCTAAAGTACCTCATCCTAATTTTCGAGTTTCATGAATATCCTTAAATGTTCAAATGGCCCATACCCGCATGTTGTTTCGAGAAAATCCATATTACTTCATTTCTCCCTTTTTGTGTGTGTGAAAATGACATTAAGTTTTTTCCCCTAACTTTAGTTCGACTTAGAATAAGATAAAACAAGTCTGCCATCGCCGGTAATGAAGTCGTGCTTCATTTTCCATATTACATAAAACAAGTTTTTATAATAAGATGTATTGCAAATACAACCAAGAGGTCGTTCTCAGCAGGCCCACTGGGGGCGCCACCATTAACACGGGCCGGGAATGTTACCGGCGGAATGTCGATTATGACAGCGATTTACGGTAGGTGGCTGACCAGATAATGCCAGATTAGGACGGCGATAAGCCCAGATTAGCTGGGAGACGCTTTAACCCTACGCCCCGAACGTCATCTCCACATTTTGGGGCTTTCTATTTCTTTCATAACTAAGAATATATCCAAGCCAGGCCAATTCGTGGTAGGAGCATTTGGTGGTTAAAAATACTATGCATATATGATTATGATAGCATCTAATATTTAACATATCTTTATAACATACACTAATCCTTACCGTATTCCTGAAGTAATAAACCCGTCTATTTTAATGGTACCCATAGTATGATTACATCGCCATACACTCCTTGTATACGTAGGTCATAACAAGATCTTAATCTGCGTTACACTTCAAGCTTCATGATTAAATATGGTCCAATTAAGTTCTTCCTCTCTAACCAAGATCTTTGTCTATACATATATTCAAAGTTACTTATAATCAGGACGTAAGAACGAGCGAGACTAACGCATCTTTAGATATTTTGTTTCTAAGTCTGTTCTTTTCATTGAACAAATATTGTATATCACAAAATATATCTACCAGAAGGCAGGGTTCTTAAAGTTAGATGGGACTTGAAGTTTTGCTTAAAAATCGAGAAAATGCCTTCGTTGTTTCAATTCTGTGAAACGACAGAGCAGAAACATGTTTCTTCTTTAGTGCAAGTCTATATTATTCACTCTAACTGTTAATTCCACAGCGGGCCAAATACATAATATAATATCAAAATATGCGTTCGTCCGGAAGCTATTTACACTATATTAGCTACCACAAAAAAGAAAGAAACAAATGCGACGTCTGCTCCTCGTTATTTGTCGAGCCGTAGACACATTGTGGGCAATTTTCTATTAATCTCAGACCAAGCAGATCTGATGAGTTTTTGTCCGCTCCTCCTCAACCCGCCAATCAAAGTCCAATTTTCGTCTTCATGGGAACTGCACTCGAGAACTAATTATTCCATTAATCTATCGGGCTCTGAGGCCGTCCAGCTGTCGACGGCTTCAGGGACGAATAGCTGGAGATTGTAAGTGAAGACGCCATGTTCTGAGGCAGATTAACATCAAAAGGAGTATCTTGAGGTTATACCTCCAACCCGAACGTCTAATGAGCTAGTGAACACCCTCCGAGTGGTTCGCCCAAGTGCCACTGGGTGGCAGCACGGAGAGCTCGGACAACACCCCTCGCCCCATGCTGCCTTAATTAGCGCCGGGAGCGGGACTTAAGAAGTGGCATAATTACTTTGTTCAATAGATATACAATAATCCGTGTCCTATTTACTTTGCCCGTGAGGGGCTTAATGCAAATAGAGTGGGTGATAATCGAGTCGGTTAACAATGAGAAATGCATGAGCCTCGGGTTATTTGAAACAAAAATACGACTATTTAGATTAATATTACACACCCTAGTGGGGCAAACAGCTGATTAGATGCAGGGCGGCTAATTTTATCCCGCAGCTCTGGAATCCAGTAACATTGATTAATATTCACTTGTCAGCAGCTAACAAATTCCTACATCTATATTGCATGCTTCAAGAATGACCACAACGTAGCTTATCCCGTTAGATACAGTTTATCTACGAGAGTCCAGCGGGCATCGTTTAAGGGGACAAAGGTCAGATTTTTTAGTGAAATGTGATCTGACAAAATCCAGGAAAAATGACCATCGCTGTTGGTGCACTGGTGACTGGCAGCAGCACCCCACTGCTGCTTGACCACTGACCACTGACCCCTGCTGGGGGTCCTCCGGGCACCCCGGGCCCTGGAGAGGGGCGGGTCACGTGACACCACCTCCAGGGGATGGGAGGGTAGCGTGCGTTCTGGGGAAAAGGATTTGTTCATCACTTTACACATCTGGTGCTATATACACGCTTGTATGCTCATTTGAATAGGATATTTCTTGTCTGAAATATTATTTGTTCATCTTTGGCAACGTTAACAAATCTAAATATTTAGTGGGGGTATTTCATTTGTAACTGTAGTCATGCAGGTAGTTCCATTCTGTATGCTTAACAGTAGATAGAGGAGCTAATGTAGTTAACGAAGACACATTCAACTGCTGATTTGATTAAAGAAACAGAGAATGAAACATACATCATCACTTCTTTAGAGGATTTTCCCTAGTTTATCTTATTAGACCTGTAGATTATAGTCCCCATGCTGAAGGCAATCAACACGACTGGGCATTAATCGTCCACCTGACATAACTAATTAGCATATTGGATATCAAGCACTTTAATGTATAATGATTTTTACCTCCAGTCCATGTATTTTATCACCTCGTCACGGAATATTCTGAGAAATATAAAAACTATACTGACGGTGACCTGATACGGAAACAAGTGAATCAATGCTCTAAATCAAGAAATGAAAAACGTTATCAAACGAACTAATGAGTTATCTTTTTCTTTATGAAATCCATGAGAGTAAAAAGGAGAGCTAAGGCTGGCCTAATTAACTCCATCGATCTAAGATTTATAAAGAGGTGTTGATTATAATGTTTTAGTGCCTGAGAGATGCTTCTGATTATAACTCTTAATAGTTGAGTCATAAAAAAACTATGACTATTTTATGCACTACATTGTATTTAATCAGTGAAAGTCTTGCAGACATAAACAAGAATGATCTATAGAAAAGTAGTAGTGTACTTTTGGTGATCAACACCAATATTAATTTTCTCTATTCTATTTCAATTTCTCTTTTCTCCCACGCTCTTATTAAGGACAAAAAACCCGGAAACCTTGAGATTCCAGGGTCCACCTCAAGTATTTCCATCCTGCGGGTTTGGCCCAGTGGTGCCACCTGGTGTCATATCTGGGTTGCTTAGTACTGCCGACGCTCACTAGGTGGCAGTGCGGCGCATTGCTGACCACTGCTGGTCCTGCTGGGTTTCCTATCAGAGGCATTAGTCACGGCTGTCTGCCCGCATATTAAACTGCACGCAGCTTGACCAACGTTAACGTTGGGCGACAGCTGGAACAGCTACTATACTATAAATCACGGGGCATTCGAGCAATAAATATATCATAATTATATACTGTAATATGAAAGGCAGAGGAGTGTTGCATACATTGGCCTTACTGTTTATGCTGAAAAGTTACCTTATAATTATCTGACTCCAACTTTAGTGATATTTTGCATAACAGGAATTAAAAATCCTAATCCATATGTATGATTAATGTTCTGAGAACAGAATATGTTGCTAATGTATTTATGGGGAAAAAACCCACTAAAAACGTGTTCTATCCATTGCTTAGGCCAAGGGTCGGATCCAGGAATTTGGAGTAAAAAAAAAAAAGGGGGGGGGATAGGGAGCGTCCTATAGTGAAATTTTTGGCCACGCCCTCCGGGCACACGAATTTTACAATAAAAGTTAATATTCAGGTCAAAATGGGGCGGCATGCACCTGGCACGCGCTCCCTCCCCCTAAATCCGCGCCTGTTAACCATACTTTCGGGTCTCTTCGGTGCATTACTGGATAAACCTTAAAAATTTTAAAATGTGCAGAAAATTGTATTTTAAGGCTTGGTTCGTAATTACTCTCGCACCTAAGCCATTTGTGTTGTCTTTGATTGGGAAACATGGTCCATATGTGCTACCACCTGGTGAGAATTACTGACACTACCTACACGTCAAAGGTCTTTTGGCCCAGTACCAGCAGTACCAGGAGTCCATACTCCAGCACTACCAGTTGTCACAGCATAACAGTTACATATACTTACACGGAAAGTGGGTTTGATGTCAACAATACTTAGTTGGTGGAAAGGATAATCACACATGCTATATATAATTTGAATACCCGGTACATGATCATCAGTGTCCAAATTAGAGCGTGCAGCCCTGACCCAATTGGTATTAATATTCAAAGGCGGTTTTGTGCACTCCACTGTGCACTCATTTTTTTCTGATCCCTAGATCTTTTGTGTAAAAAGAATGCAAGTTTTTTGTGTGGGCGCATGCTTTTTGGTAATTCTATACGTGATGTTTGCCAAGACTTCCTCGGGATAGCAAACAGGAATCCTATTATGATTGTAATCCAGGAAGTAAGTTTCCTCCTTCAGTATTTCCCATGTTACTCCATGAGAATGGATCAATCTCTTGATTAAGATCCAGGTATTCCCTCTGCGGGGACAGAATGTAACTACCGTGTCATAATTTGGAGAATATCTTTGAATGTAGATTGAGTCCCTATGCCATTACACCTTGATTTTATGTTTAGAATTATGTTTTTGTTTCGTTTTTGCATTAAACTTAATGTTCATTTTCCTGACTTTCTTGCGTAATTTTTCAAGTTTCGAATGCTGTTATCCTAACAATTTAACTGTTTTGACGGAAATCTGTTATACCTTCAGAACAGACTTTTTCTAATTCAATGACTTTTCCATGACCGGGATTTGGAGTAGTTTCTGTCACTTATGTAATTTCAGCAAACCTGTAACTTGAGTGATTCTAGAAAGAAACTGTACTTACCAGTTGTTGGTAGAGTCGGCCGAACTCAGCTACGTTGGGGGTTAAGGTGGCCAGGGGAAAACCTTTTATAACGTCAGGTTCTTGAATTATGAGATGAATGGCGTCCTATCGGCAATGAAAATAAAAATGATTAGGCTGAATGTGCTAAAATAGTGATTCAAATTATAAATTTTCAGCAGGAAAATATTACAAATTCTGAAAAGGGCGCAGCACATATCATAATACCGTAAAGCCCCATACCCACTAGGCGATTTTACCGGCGACTGGAGATGGGAAACAACAGAATCACTGGTAAAATCGTCACCAATTCAGATCACCTGTTAGATTTAATGTTGAAATGTCACATGCTAACAGGTGAACTGATTTGGTGATGATTTTACCAGTGATTCTGCTGTTGCCCATCTCCAGTCGCCGGTAAAATCGCCTAGTGGGTATGGGGCTTTAGGCTAAGTTATGGCCACGCTTTCAACCCTCCCCAGAATCAATTATGATTATGTTATGATCTACGGGCGAAACTTGAAGGAGACATAGGATTACCTAAATATACTGCTGCATACGTTTGGGTTTCCCATAAGGAGAAATTAATATGTGTTAATCATCAATTATGTTGATTAATTCAGATATGGATTGAATGGGATTTAGATAATAAAAAAGGAACTCACAGCATCAAGGACCATTGGGATTCGCATTCTCTTCGCCTTAGCTATTATTCCCTGTAGCGAAAAGAAAGCTGAGTGGTAATGTTTCAAGGTATGTGAAAAATAATCAAGATTGATCTGGTGACATAAATGATTGTTTGAAAGCACTATGATTCAACTGGTGGTATTTGAAGTTAATTACATAAACCAAACGAATTATGACTGGCATGCATAGTGGGTGTTGTAAAGTTACACGATTAGCTCATTAAACACAGAAAGATTCTAAACACTATTTCGGATCAGGAAGGTCATCTGATTGAAGAAAGTGTATCCTGAATCTTTAACTACAGCATAGCAGATATATATGCTACTGGTGCTGCTGTTATTCCCAGCTAATTCAGATTGCTATCAATGAATTATTAGATATTGTTGCATATTGTGTACAACTATATAACAACTGTAGTTATTAAATAAACATTGAATTAGTATCCCTTGCATCTTTGCCCCTGCTGATCATAAGAGGAGACGATAGGGGGGACCCAGCACTGACCAAGTGGTTCTTTGGGTTCAATTCCCAGTTGGTGCTGTGGTTCACTAAGGGATGAGGTACAGCTAAAACAATTTCCAGGTTTTGATCCCTTGCAGTTTGCCTGCCCTGTAACCTCCATCTCATAGATTCGATCACCAAAGACAGAATTCGTCCCAACTGGTTTTCACAGTGAAAATGATCCTGGCTGTCGGTACGGCATAAAACACCCAACACTCACTCACTCACTCTTTGAATTAACAGGGACATACTTTATAAGTTTGGTTTCCGGCCAACAATAACATATCATTTAAAAAAGGGAGAAAGAATCGTGACAATCTGCTGAGTAAGTATTTTCCAAGTCTCTGGGCCTCTACCTATGACCAGGAAATCAATACAATATAAAAAAACAACAACAAAGCCACAGCTGAAAGCCGGTTTCAGAGCATTCCCTTAAAGACCTCGTCGGGGGGGGGGGGGATCAAACATGGAGCAGTTCGCCAGCTAAGCGTCCCTGGAAAAAACACTTCTACATGCAGCATTTGGGGAAACAGGGCCGCCGTGCCACTCGTTATATGCGTAAGGGAAATGTCAAAAGCACCAGCCAAGCGTTTTGAGGTCATCAACTTCCCAGTCCCATCACATGGGAGTTAGCACCCACAGGCATACTGTCTGCGTATTGTATTTGATTGTGATGAATACTTAACGTTTTCCGACATGAGCTTTGTAAAGCATTTTTCATTGTGGAAACTGAAACATTCTCACGCTTGAATGAATCTTAATATAGTCTACACTACGTTAAATCCTGAAAATATTATATTGATCTAACCAAATCGACTATCAACCTTTATTCCTACAAATATCTCATAAAACATTAAAAAAAAGTTGTCGTTAACGTTGCATTTTAGATAATACAAACAGTGGCATCTTAAACAAGAAGGGCTTACCTTTGCTGTTGCCATTATTTGATCATCACGGCCAAGTCCAGGTCCAATAACTAGGGCATGTAACCTTGGCATCCATTTTGCTACTTCTTCTACAGCGTTAGCACGCTCTCTTAAATACGAAAAAATAAATGCTACTAATAAAATGAAGGACATATGGATATTGAATATTTTTCATTTTGAACATTAAACTTTGTAGCTCTTAATGATAGATTCAATATTGATTACAGACCTGGCTCTATTTTTCACTTGGCAGAAAACCATAAAATAAAGGTTATGGATATACTTAATGACGTATCGACAGGCTAGAATATGCATTAAATAAACACGATTAATACAAGTTTATAAGTTGAGGTCAATCAGAAATCTGAGTTGCGAATCTTTTTATTGCCTGAAACTTCTGAAAACCTACATCGCTGATGATGTCTCTCCACTGAGACACTGTACAAATAAAGAGGGAAAAAATACCATAGGAATAATTGCCATGATCAATACTTATTGTAGAAAAAAATTACAAACGACTATGAAGGACGATTTTCAACTTACAGCATCGGGTGAACTATGAGATCTGGGTTGTAAGACTTGATAGCTGTCGCCGCTGAACTGGTACAAAAGACGTGCGACAAATCTGCTCCCTAAAGAAAGAAACACAGGTTGTAACGCAGCTGAGTAACATCAATATTCCAGATTCATCAGTTTTAATTGATATAGATTGAAATAAACGCATGTTTTAACTGAAAATATAGACACTAGTGACTTACCACTTTGAGTACAGACAATGCAGCAAAGTAAGGGGCACCGGTGTATCTGGAAATAATACGATGATGTACTTTACAGAAGGTTTTAAAACGGATAAAAGAAATTACTATGAACACTGTTAGTTACAACTTTAATGTATCGTAGCATAATGAGCTAGGACACAGATTTTGTTTACAAAATATCACTTTTAGTTGATCGCATGTACAAAAGAAACACGTTTATTCAATAGTTTTGGTTGGAAAAAAATTGCTACTGAAGCCTAATTGTCTGGGAGAACAAAAATCTTAGCTGTGAAGGCCTCAGTTTGAAAAAAATCCATCCTTTGACATTATTTTATTTCCATATCATATGAATACATTTCATACAACTATCTGTCAACGAATCTTGCTGTTATTTTCAGGCAATTTGATACTTCATTTAACTAAGATAACTAGTTTGGACATTCACTGCCCACCTACGTGTAGTTAAATTATTTAATAAGGCAGAAGATTTTCATTAAATAGGAACTTACTCTTCGCAGCCACCGACCACCCCAATGCGGCCGGCCTCTCCTTTGTGCTTGCTGTATGTCAGAGGTGGGATCACTGACTTGCAGAGGGCCATCATCATGTCATGGTCGACGGGGATGGGGCTCCCTGGAGTAGTGGGGGAAGTGGGTGTAGTAGGTACATCAGAGTTACTTGCGTTTGAAGCCTTTCTCTTGTTCTCCATGACGTATGCTAAAAGACAATGCGTACGGTTCCACATGAAACATAAAGGAATCATGAATCTATAGAATAATAATACTAGCTAGTGACTACTGGGGAATGACCTAACCTGCTAACAGTGTGGATACATAGCGTAGCGCTTCCTGATGTGATGAATTTATAGGAATCAATTCAGGATTTTAGTACGAGTTCTTTATTGCCCATCCCAGTTTACACCATCATCAAGGTTTGATCAGAAATATTTTCAAAATTGCCTTCCTGCGTATTTCCCCACAAAAGCTAATGTTATAAAGCCTGTGAGCCCAGCCTTTAATGTCCAACACTATTTTCCCCTAAAATACAGCATTTTGATTGGCTGGCAAACCAGCAAATCTGTTGATTGACAAAATTTTAGAAATCACGATGTTCAAGCAGTACTTGAGGATATAGAAAAACATAATTCTTGCTTATTTCAGTAAACCCAACTCTTGGAAACAAGGATGGCTTATACAGCTATATTGTGCAACCCTTGTCCAACCTTATGATTTACCCAATGTGGAATGGGCTTATCATAAAGAATTTAGAACAAAATAGAATGTTAACATAAAAATGTAATCACGAAGTGTGTGAAAATATATTGTACGAAAACACAAATTATATGAAATTACTCTGTTTGAATAGCCCAAACTGTATGAGAGTTGGAATGTACAAAACCTGAAATGTACGGAAAGTAAGTGTCTGGAAGTGACCCTGGCAAAAGGTCAAAGTGACTAGACTCTATGCGATGTTGATAAGCCAATGAGAGGCCAGTTGTAGCTATATAAAGGGTGTTGTCTCACAAGAATAAACAGTTCCATCTTGGTACTCACTGTGTTCACACCACCTTTCTTCCTGGGAATGGACCAAGAGATGACTTAGAAGACTAGAGTAGCTAAGAGATAGAGGTCTGAGAAGCGGGAGTAGACCCAAGTTTAGCTTACAGCAGGAAGCTGGACTTAGAAGAAATTAGGGCAGTAACACAGGATGAACGAACGAACATATGAGAATTGGAAGGAACAGAACAATTGTACGAAATCGGGATATGGCCAGCACGCTACCACCCTTTTATTTTTGGCATCACCCCCATCTTATGGCTAGGATGGTTGGTCCCACAAGCCTGTTAGGAACCTGACAAGAGACCCCAAACCCAGACACAGTTTGAACAGTAACACTAGCCCTTGCCGTCCTACCCCTCTAGTAATGAGACCCCGTCGGCATCCGAATCCCATGAGTCTTATCCCAACTACCGTCCGCCCCCATGCACGGGGGCACGTCTCTGAGAACCCTACGACTGCTTGCTCAATCTGTCCACTGCAGCCTTGCAGCAGACACGAATGAGCATTCTTGCTACTCATCCCGTACGTGCTCTTGTGATATCGAGAGCGACTGGGCTGATACTAATTGAGAGGCTGAATACAAAAGGGGAATCGTGGAAAGAGCATTTCACTCCTCCGTTCTTCCCTGGAACATCACAATATTCTAACGGTTAGCGGTAACCCTGCCATTTCCGTCATTGCGCAGTGAAATCCTGGGCTCCAGAAGTGACCATGTTTAGCATCGGCGCCTATAGAGAAAACGTGAATTTTTGCGATTAGTCTAGATCTCTATGCGAAAAATTTACAAAATGCGAAGCTTGAAGGTTTGTATCACATTCCTATGGTGAATTCCAAACTTTTCTCATTACTGTATGAAGATTGGACCAATAGACTAGTTAGAAAGAGAGAAATGACATGTTTTCTCCCATAACTATAAGTTAGAGCCCCATGTTAAAAGCACCACCGACCTCCGATCGCTATTTGAACTATTTCCCCGAAATTTCAGCTTGCAATGGTCTCTTTTAAGAATATTCAGGCCCAGAACTATATATCTACTCAGTATAGAGTCTATGTGAAATTCTCAGATTTACATATTTTTTTCATTGTATAACAGACAAAAAGTGCTTTTTATTCCACTTCTTGAAATAGACTAAAAAAGATCTATCAAAGTTAGGTATCTACTTTCAAGTTATGCCTTTAATAATTCAGGAGATCAAAATAGCTTTCTTATCCTTGTTTATCCCCTTTCGACTGGTAATCGTCCTATGATTATGTGTTCAGTCATTGAAAAACTCTAGACTAGTAGGAGAGTGGTTCTAACCAGTCTAGATCTACAAGTCTTGCTCTCAGGGTCTTGCTCTGTAAGTGTCAGTCTGTGACTGTGTTGTGATCAGTGGCCCAAGTGGGGTAGATACCTTTGCTGCTACCTGTTTGCTGAATGAGTGCCACCGTGTCAGTCCATATCTAATCCATGTACTAATGCTTGGAGTTATAATGAACAAAACTGCACTAACCTGTTCTCCCCCAACTCCTGATGTGTACTGTTAGCAGACGAACTTTGGAGACTAACATTGAGACCCCTCTCGTTACGCTGGGCGATTTTAGAGGTGAATAAAAATTGCTCCGACGTGCCACCTGGTGTGAAGATGTGACACTAACTGATGGCAAGCTTTTTTCTTTGTGAAAAAATATTATCTTTTAAAAGAAATACAGATTTTCCTGCAAACCATTCATATTTTATCGTAAATTTTCTGATCAGCACATTTTTACACGAAGATGTCAACTTTGAACACAGGACTGATTATATGACATCTCTCAGTCCAGAAAATTGCAATCGCGCACTTCTCTTCGTCGGCGAAAACGAGGTCGACCGTGTCGAGGTTTGCAGACGTGGAGTGTGTACACTTCTTCGACCCGACAATTTGCCCTAAACTTTATAACCATGTCAAGATAAGGGCTCAGGAATCCTTGCTTTGTGCATTTCATAGTCGTGCACACTGACATTTATTGGATCTTCGTGCTGTGCAGGTCTTACGGAGCTGGACTGCGAGGCCGACACCCACGGCACGGGAGGGGTTTCGTGTGATCGGAGCAGGAACGGGCGGACCGTGAAGGGTTGGCCGCCTGCGCTGAGGCGAGGGGCCAAAAACTATTTAATTACACAGCCAGGAACCAAGTCATTGGTCAGTATCAACCTATATTTAACTTGAACCTAGGGCTAGCGTCACTGTTAGTTTGGAACTTAACGTGTTAGTCCTGTTGACCGCCTCCTCTGGCATGGGCGGCTCCAGGAAATTGTGCTGTTTTAGATCTATTGATCTAGATCGAGAGGGGAGGGCTTTTTTGGGACTTAATGTTTGCATTGAAACAAGTCTGTTTTGCCCAAAAAGGGAATTGCACGGACTCTCCCTGTTAAACTTCAAGGAATACGTTAGTGTCATTAGTCTATCTCAGTGTTGTGCCAACTTTTGGTAGGACTAGATCTAGAGTAGTGGCGGGTATTATCGGCACCTTAGGGCAAAATATGTCATTGTTTGGTTATTTTCTCTAAAATTTTCTGAAAACGTGTTCCATAAGATAGTCTTTACATATTTGGATACCCTAAAGATATTGTATGTCATTTTCATAACCTCGTATGGAAAATAATAATTTGATTATTTGTTCATGTTTTAGAGTGTATTATCGGCACCTGTCTTGTATTATCGGCACCCTATAATGTAAATCATCATTACTTTGAGGCTGGTATGAATGAATTTATATTTTTTGTTAGAAAAACTTGTTCAATATGTTTACTTATCAGTCTACATGATTTCGAGTCCATTACTAAGTTAAATAATGGACACATTTGACTTTTCAAAAATGTGAACAACTCAATGATTTTTTATAGTACTTCATTGTTTAACTCATTATGCATATCAAGTGTTGGTTTCTTTTCATATAAAATGAATTGTAGGAAGAGAATTAATAATTCAAAATCATACTGAAGCACATTGTCAGACTTCTATTTTCTTGATTTTTTATCATGATTTTTGTTTTTTGGCCATTATTCTATATTTTCCAGTCAAATATTTCAATTGATGGTGTAACCCTGCCGATAATACAAGACATAAGCATGACATGGAGTGTATTTTCGGCACCCATCCTGGTAAAACCATTCCTATACTTATGAAGATTATTTTTACAAATTCCTTCTTTTTGGACTTATCTTGGCCCATACAAATGAACTTAGCATTTGAAAATTACAATTTGGGGGTATGCAGATGAATTCAATATGGGGGTGTTCCATACACAGAGTGATAAAAGGGCTATGTCTACATAGCTCATGCTCAACATAAAATGTTCATTTTGATGCCTATGATATCTATGCAGTCAGTTCTTCATAACTGGCATACTAAAAGATAACAGAACAAAATTGTCTTATAACATACCCAAGTTTGTTACTAAAAAATTCAAAATTTACTTGTAATACCACAATATGTGTCAGGGGTGCCGATAATAGACGCCTGCCGATAATACCCGCCAATACTCTAGATCTAGATCTGTAAGCTTTCCCCCAAAAAAAAATCTCCAGGAAAAAGTTGTGACCAGGATTTCACATGTGAATTCAACATATTAGACCAGATAAATATTTTATGACTATGCAAGAATATTCATCTAGATCTAAATAATTTTCCCTTCAAAACGACGTAAAACTCGTAGACTTATTTGCCTTGAAGTCAAGCAGCGATCCTTTTGAATTTTAAAGTCAGAATAGATCTAGATCCAGGGCAGAGCAAAATCACCTTGTGAAATATAATAAACAGACACTAAAAGAAAATAGATAGATCTACTGTATGGATAGATATTTGTAGGAAAAGATTTGATAGAGATATAGATCTAATAGAACTTCTAGGTTACCCTAAAAGAATAATGATAGCTTAGTTAACCTGAAAAAATACACCCTTTGGTCTGCATTGTCAACATAGATCTAGATCACATTTTAAAAGAAGGTCAAACATGCATCAATCTAGATCTAATAGGTCAGGTCATTAGAAAAAAATTGATTGAGGGATTGTGGTTTTAATGCTTCTTAATAATTTGATTACCTGCAAGTTACATTTCTGGAGGTCACAAGAAACACTAATTAGATATCTAGATCTATATGGGCCGTAAAAACCATCAAAATATTGAGGAAAACTGTCTGTAACTTTTGAAGGAATGAATGGAATCGTTGGATGGATGAATGGACATGTGATAAATGTGTTACTGTTAGTAGTTTATAGAAGCATGATATCCTAAATTATTTCATTTAATATTCGCAGGTCAGAAAATCAGCCCGGCAACATGAGGCGGAATACTGTTACTATCCTCAAGTATGTGCTGTTCGCAGCCATCTTCTTCATTGTTGGACCAATGGGTTTAAAAGCGCTGTTTGGAAGTAAGGAGGACGGGGTACACAGGATGGATCAGAATGCGCGAGGACTGCCAGAAGATCCGGATCACACTGGGAAAAACACACGTGTAAGTAATTTTTATGCCTATAGAGTTCATTTACTTTTCAAATGGAAATATGAAACCATGCCTCAGGTTTAGTTAAAATGTAGGCATAGTTCTACCAATAAGCACTGACCCAGGAATTAATGTGCTTTAATTTTATCACAGATATGTAATACCAGTAGACACCTCACATCTTTATATGTATTTTAGAGTACCATAAATCCCGTGGCAGCAGTCAGGCCCCGTCAGGAAGGAGATGTCTTCAACGTCAAGACGGATGTATGTGGTTTTAACGGAGTACATTCAGGTTACCTTTTTATGCCAGTAAACCAAAGACTTTGTTTCAGCTACGTAGAACAAATAAGACGTGCCGAACCCTCTGTTTTGGAGATGATCAGAAATTTGAAACAAATGCGTGTTTTTGCGAGTTTTAATTGTTTCCATGTTTATTGGCTGGAAAGGTAACCTGATTCGATAATCTATAACGTGTCATGTGCGGTTAAGTCTATTACTTTAAAACCGATTGCGATAAAAGGTACTTGCTCTCAGGGTACGTGTTCAACTATGATTACTGCAACAAATGTCATGGAATGCTGTCTAAAATAAACAGTGCCAACTGGATTTTTGTTAGGTAATATCTTCATTATGTTTAGGATTTATGCTAGTGATATTTGTCAAATTAAAGTATCATGACTTGTAATCGAGGGAAAACAATTACTTAAGATATCTAAATGACCCCGTTTAGACGTATTCTGAGCAAGGACCTATTCATCGCGTGTATAGCATGGAATATATGGTTGACGATGTTACTTTTCTTGTCGAGTGTTCCATGTCTTTGATTAAGTACACTAACTATAAAAAAACACCTTTTATCATAACAATAATGTGATCTTTCTTTTATTAGTCGTATATTCATATAGCGTTTTCCATTTTATCCTTTTTTCATTTTCATAGAACTAGCGGTGATAGTCCAGTAGGCCAAGTAGACGATGCAAAATGTTAGGACGGCAAAAGCGAATGCATACTCGTTTGACACTGTGGCACATATTTTATTTCACAAATGACATACTTAAGATTACTTGTTTGTAGATGTATTAATCTAACCTAAGGATAGAGGTCGGTGATAAGGGGCAATACCATACTACTTGTAATAGCGAATTTCATTTTTACCGTAAATCAGAATATAGCTATCATATATACCATATATTATTGCAAAGCTCATGCTATTGCTATCTAATTCTGTAAATGATATATGTATGCATAGAAACATAAGTGCACTGGTTGACTCGATGACTGGCATAAAAAAGAGGGCTGGAGCAGGGGTAGCCCTAGATATTTAAACTTGAATATCTCGCTTGAAGTATGAATACACATTTGAAAATTGTTCATCCCAAGTATAATAGATCAAATTAAGTTTTTACTACTTCGAAATTCAGTCTACCTTAACCTACACGCTTTTCCTGGGAAAAAGTTTACGCGCTATTTAATCTTTTTCATGCTTTATGCTTGCGATAGTAGCAAAGAACTATTAAATGTGCCAGAAAACTCGATATCAGCTGCTTATCACTGGTCTCTATCCTAAACGTGCTGTGTTTATCATTCGTACTGATACTAATATTAGCCTATTGTGGGAAGTTTGGAGTGAACACACGCTAATCTAAAATTAAGGCAAAAGGGATGATTGGTGATCAGGATTATTGATAATTATTCAAATTACCGTCAGTTTGGTCGTTGGGGTTGGTCTAAAATATAGTTACAGCAGTTTCACATAATTTCGCTTTTTATGAATGTCACATCCATGTTATTTGTGCTGAAACTATCCGAACCGTATACATGACTGTATTCATTGGAGTATCGTATCCCCTGCCATTGATAAAGCCTCAACAGGCTAATACTCCTTTGCGTTATTTCCGCCCATCTGCATGGTCATTTCTGTTTCTGATATAAAACATTTTAATGAAAAAAATGAAAACTGTTCTCTCCCAACAAGGTTTGATTCTAATAAGTAAAAATTCCCTTCATAATTTTCAGGGACCTCACATAAGACGTCAAGCGCCAATTGACGTTGCTCAGCCGGCAGGTGATAAAAAAATAGACTGGCATGACTATCAAAAAATAGCCGAGGATCAGCAAAGAACAGGTAAGTTAATAAGGCGCTAATAAGAACACGATCTTAGTAACACATTTGATGGGACGGTAAGTCGTACGTTTCCATATGTAGTTGTCCTTCAGGGAAGGACATGTATATTATATTTGAAAGGTTTATGACGTACATATTTGAATAAAACGGTTATTAAATCATTTTTCATATATAATTTGCACATTTCTCCAAAAAGTTCAACATATGTCACGGACTTGTAAAGATCTAAGTTTATATTTTTACGGGAGTGTCTGATAAAATGGGTCATTTGTTTATAGAAGAAGCTCAAAACTAAAAAGGTAAAGGCTTTATTAAATTGCTTAATACTATAAAAACTTGTTCAAATTGTGTTTCTCACGTTGCATATCCAAGGTCCCGGAGAGCAAGGTGTTGGGGTAATCCTAGCAGCAGACGAGGAACAGAAGAAGAACGAACTGTACAAAGTAAACGGGTTCAACGCCTATGCGTCTGATAAGATCTCACTAGATCGTGCTCTACGAGACATTAGACACCCACAGTAAGTCGAAACTTATCTATATCTTTAATTCATGACCATGTTAACTGCAGTAGCAAGGTGTATTGTTACATCAAATCAAAGAACGCCGTGAAGCGTTAAATGCATAGAAGGGGAGAAAATGGTTAAAGTTATTATAGGTCGGCTGTAATCAATTCATCTTAAAAATATTAGATCGCCACATTAAGTCATTAAGTCATTAAATCTGACCCGACCTATTCTACTGTCCGCATCTCCGTCAATCTTTCTTAGATCTGTGACGGTGTTTTCGCGTTATGCCTGCCGCGTTATGTCTGTAACGCGGCAAAGTGACGATGTCCCAAATCGATTCTGAGCTAAAATGGTCACATTTTGGGGCTTATTTGAGCTTACATCGCAGAGATTTGGATATATAGAATACAAACAAATCGTTTAAATCGTCCGAAATCGTTATATGACCAAATAAAACCAGAAATCCGTGCAGCGTTACAGGGCGCGTTGGGCGTGAGGCGCGTCAAATGCCGCGTTATGTCTGTAACGCGGCAAAGTGACGATGTCCCAAATCGATTCTGAGCTAAAATAACCACATTTTGGGGCTTATTTGACCTTACATGGCAGAGATTTGGATATATAGAATACAAATAAATCGTTACAATCGTCCAAAATGGGGCAAATTAGACATTTTTAAGCCTGGAATCGTTACGGTGACGATGTCCCAGCGCGTAATGCCGCGTTATGCCTGTAACGCCCACCAGCCTCGCTTTCGATCGGGCAGGAAGGGATCTGGGTCAAATGCTAAATATTCATCAAATTTGCATGCGTATTTCACCATGAAATCGGTCGTTCTTACAGGTCAAATAAATATACATGGGTAGATTTGGATACAAAGATCATCAAGTCAAAGTCCAGGAGGAGATATTTTGAGAAATAACGCGTCTAAACGCGTAAATGCATCGCGCTATTTTTTTTGGGTAATCCTTCGGCCTCCGCCCAGCCGCCTCACATTGTCAGACCGCCGGGCGCAGTCGTCCCGAGCGGACCGTTGCGGGGAAGGCTCTCTCTTTCTAGCCTGGATTACGGCGGTATCTGATGCTTTCAATATATATATTTTGGACGTCTGGACTCCCTTAAACGCATACAACGCATTGAATACTCATGCGTGAATCATGCGTTCGTATCGAAGGGAAAAGATTGGATCGATCGGCGCGAGGAGCACTGTCACTGTCAGACCGCCTGAGAGCGTGCTGGCGGTTGGACATTCCGGGGGAAGGCTCCTCTCTCCAGCCTGGATTACGGCGGTGTCTGATGCTTTTAATATATATTAATGGAATCTATGTGGACCTGTGGACGCATACTAACGCATGAAGTGGCCTGAAACATGCGTTCATATCGAAGGGAACACATTGGATCGATCGGACACGTGGAGGCACTGTCACTGTCACATGGCGCCGTCAATCCTTCACCGGGTTCTCCCCCCATCACGCCTGCATCTAATCTATACATTGAACTCAGGATACCAGGATGACATTAAACGCATCAATTGTGGAGGATATACGCATTGAAACGCATTGAGGACTCCAGGCCTTAACGGTTAGTTTATATCTTTTTTTCCAGCATATGGAATAATAATTTACAGATGGTTACAGTCTTAGGCCTAGATGCTGGATGTCAAAGCAACTCAGGCGTTTGGTCGGGACATTGACAATCTGAAAAATAATTATTTAGACCTTATTAGGCCTATCAAAATTAAATTCATGTAGATATCTATGATCTGATATATCTTAGGGTCCTATATATCATATAGTTTGGTCACTTTAGGCCCGGAAAAGCTTGCAAGAATATTTTACAGTTGGTCCAGTCTTAGTTTTTAGACCATGTTTTAAAGATTTAAATGATTCAAAGATTAAATGATTTGTGAAATTGTCACTATAGTGTCATTTTTTTCTGACCTACCACCAAAATATTCAATCTGAACTTTAATATGTCTAGGCCTAAGTCACTGTCAGTGTCTGAATCATTCTCATTCAATGTTAAAACATAGGCGTCACACTGTCAATAAGCTCTCTGGTGCTGTCAGTGTCGGACACAGATTTAAGATTTAAATTATTCAAAGATTAAATTATTTGTGAAATTGTCACTATAGTGTCATTTTTTCAGACCTACCATCAAAATATCTGAATCATTAATATCATAAAGATTAAAATGGGCCGACCTATTACTATCAAAATGCTTTTGCTTTTGATAGTAACTTAGCCTTAGGTCATATGTCGTTTGGTCTTGTAAATTGAGATTTAGTGTATAAATCTTGTTACTCACCTGCCGTATGAACAACGAAAATATTTGCTGACCAGTCTAAGATACCTATATCGTTATGTTAAGTTTATGGGTGGGTTGAAAAATAACCTGGCCAGCTACCCTTAATCTTTTAAAATTAAGTTCTATACTATTAAACACCGATTAAGTGGAGCGGCTATATTTACAATACAAAGTTCAAGCACATGCAATATTGCAGTGATAATACATTGAGGATTGCTTATCACAACCAGGAGCTCTTGATTACCATGTAATGGAGAATTATTGTATAAAGATAAAGTAGAATGAGATGGTATCTGCCCTCGACTACCTATTTGTTCACCTCATTCAACATCTGTGTTGAGTAACAGCTGGTGTCCATAAGTCGATATCAAACTCCGTGCACATTACCTTTGTTTGTACAGTGGCCCAGCCTATAGCCACGTCTGACTCGAGGGTCAATAGTGATGTGAGATTTTAAATACTCAGTGTTTTCAATTTTAGTTGATAGTGAGCATCATTTCTTCAAGCAGTTGGGATATTGTTCTTTTGTTATTGTACCTCGGCCACTCCTAAGTTAAATCTTGTTTGCTGTCCATCAACTGATTTTTACATTTTTTTGCTTCTCTCAAGTGACATTTCTTCCCCATGAATTTGCTGCAAAAATGTCCCTGTAGTGATAAATGTTGAAAGGCAGATCTCTGCCTTCTCATAGAGTCAATGACCATTCCCGCCTGTCATATGACCCTCTCTCAGAGCTTAAAGCAACAACAACAACAAAACTAGATGTGTGGACAGACGTCTCGGGTCACATTTGGTACTGCAGTGACGTAAACATTAGTCAGGATGATTGAGGAAGAACTGAACGTACATCTCAGAAATAGGACATATTGCCATTGAAAGGATATTTTTTGTTTTTTAAAGGAATGATATTTTCTTGTTTTTAAAGGAATATAACAGTTAAACGTTCATGATCAATATACTAATTTGTGGCAATGTCATATATATATTGCAATGTGAAGAGGGCCCTGGTAGGGAGGGGGCTTTACTCCAGATTGGTTAACCTGGCCTAAAGAAATGTTCATGATAAAAAGACTGTCCCGTTTTCTTGGCTTCTTCTATTCTGTTTCAGTTAACACGTGTAAAGAGTCATGTACGGTAAAAGTACATACCTCTTAAAGAGAAAATGAAAGGAACACAAGAGCGTTATAGGTAGTTGTTGTTGCAACAAAGCAGATTTGGCTCCCCCAACCACCGATTAAGATTAGGCAGTGAGAAAAGCCTAGTATTGCGATTCCGTCTCATGCAGTCTTGGGTTGGCTTCCTTTCAAGTGTCTGAATTGGCTTGGCTCTCCACAGCAGACAGGTGCTAATCTTGGACCAGTTGATCTTTTTTAATGATTTAGGTCTTAACTCATTGCGAAAAACAATTGTTTAGATGTTGGCATAGTATACCTCAACCAATATTTTATTAAGCGAAACGTTTTTGTATAAAGGCCATGGAAGGATGAGACGAGAAACAGGATATTAATAAATGCTATTCTGCTTATGGAATATACAGAAAAAGTTATAGAACGTGATATAGCCCATTTTAATGATTATTTAAACACTAATGGGACATTGTTGTCACGCAAAAAATAAACAATTATTCTGATCAGTGTAAAATGCATAGATACAGTATTAGAAACTAAGAAAGTGCATTGCAAGTTACAGGTAAAAACGTGGGCACAAGTGTGTACATGATAAGCAGTAAGGCTGCCCACTCAGGTTGGCGGCACCTATAGTACTGCGGCCAAGGATGCATTTTGGGAGTTGACCCCAACCGAAGGTATAACAAGCAGAGACCAATTTTTTCCATTTCTGGCCTGATAGTTTGTACTAAACTAAGTGCGTTCCGGAATATAGTAAATGGCTGGTTTCCATGGCAACCACCAAAAAATCAGGTAATTCTGAAATCAACAGTATTTTTGACATAGCTTCCTTAATAATCAAGATAGAGGTACAAATGAGGCATCAAAATCAAGCATTCCTAGAGATCTATGGAATAGAAGGCTGAAATGGGTTGTCTTGGTTACTGAGTTGCCATGGTTACCAAAAATAACTCCAAAATTTACCATAATTTCAGTTTCTCTTCCCTTCTTGTTACCATAGCAACCACAAATATGGGATTATCAAGGCACAACGTATCTCATCTCAAGAGTACATATCCCCTCTACATGGAAACAAGCGTTTTTTGTCAAAACAATGTTATGGAATGCAGTAAATGACTGGTTTCCATGGAAACAACTCAAAATTCATGTTATTTCAAATTTAACAGTATTTGGGGAGTATCTCCCTTAATATACAAGATAGAAACACAAATGATATGTCAAATTGATGCACTCTGACAGTTACTTTGGATAAGAAACTGAAATTGGTTGTTTCTGTTACTCGGTTGCCATGGTAACCCAAAATAACCTCAAAAATGACCATTTTTTCCACTTTCTCTTCCATTCCCGTTACCATAGAAACCAGGAACATAGATCTTAAGGTATAACAGAGTACAATCTATCTTATCTGAAGTGTATTAGTTTCTTGTGTGTATATTTGGGGTTTGTACTGAAATATCTTGAGCATAGAATGTAATAAATGACTAGTTTCCATGGTAACCACCTCAAAAAAATAAAGGTTTCTTAAAATAAAGACTAAAATGGCCATATCTTCCCTAATATTCAAGATAGAAGGACAAGTGAAACATCAAATTAAAGCACTCTTAGAGTTCTATTGAATGGTATACTGAAATTGGTTGTCTTGGATACTCAGTTGCCATGGTAACCACAAATAACCTCAAAATTTACCATAATTTCAGGTTTCCCTCCTGTTTCTGTTACCATAGCAACCTTGAATTTAAGGTATAACCAACCAACAACTATCTCATCATAGGAGTAAATACTCTTCCTTAAAAATTTGGATGAAATTATTTCAAAACCTGCTAGGAAATATAGTAAATGACTGGTTTCCATGGAAACCACCCAAAAATCAGGTAAGCTAAAATTCATCAATATGTGGGCTATATCTTTCTTAATATACAAGATAGAAACACAAATGTCATGTCAAATAGATGCAATGAACAACTTCTTTGGCATAGAAGACTGAAATGGGTTGTCTTGGTTATCCAGTTGGCATAGAAACCAAAGTTGACCTCAAAATTGATCATAATTTTGTTTTCCTTTTTATTGATGCCTTGCGCTATCCAAAGATATAATCATATAAATGTAGTGTTAGGAAGGCATCAAAGGAGGCATACCGGATTTGAATTGTTCTTTTGTTGTTGTGCACTGGGGTATGTAATTGGGCTATTAGCACCTCCTGCCTCCCCCTCCCCTGTCCCCAACCCCTGCCCCCTCTGACCGTTAGGTATTCACCTCTCTTCTCATTGGTCACTGGTGGTGGTGGTAGTCTGAAGTAGGAGGGGTAAGAGGTATGATTGACAGGTAGGGCATGGCTTGGAGTCACGGATGAGCAGAGGGGGTGATTGGCCTCCACCTCTCAACCCCCCCCCCCCCCCCCCCCACCACCACCACCACCACCACCACCACCACCACCTCCACTGCACAGCGTCACAAGGGGGGGTGTTATAATGGACTGGACAACCACCACAACACGTCCAGCTAAACAGCGTCCAGACCCGAGGTGGAGAAGGGGGGGGGGGGGGTGTGGGCACGGGCCGAAGTTCAACTACCGTATGTCTGGTGCAGTGGGGAGGAGGGGGGGGGGGGGGGGGGGTTGGAATAGTGGAGCAGACTGGCACCATCCTGTTGTTTAGAGGTAATTCGGGTATTTTCGCGCAGGTGTCTAATTTCCCGTACCTTACTTATTCTAAGCATATCATTTACAAAAATGGTAATAATATGGATATTTCTTTTTGTAAAATGCGCACTCTCGTCCATACTCAATTCCTAATATTTTTTTTGACTTAAAAAGCCTATATTATGCATTGCAATGCGCGAAATTGGACCCCAGTAGGCCTAAAATCAGATATTTCTTTATACATGTATACCTTAAATTAACATTTTTTTAAAGTTTGATGTAAGTTTTACATGGTCACAGATAATGCTAAATTAACCAACAATGCGACTGACTATGCCAGAATTGAATGAAAGTTTTCACTCTAATTCTTTGTATTGATACTTATTTTGTGATATTTATGACTTTTCAAATTTTGTCTGGTATTTAAAAATTAAGCAGAATTTATCATCTCAGAATATTTGAAAATCAGGGTTGAGTAATAAGGAAAATACATCAAAAGTCTCGTAAAAATCTATGAAAGCAAAGAGTTGCAATGTATTTTCTCATTTATATAAGGTGTTGCCGTAGTACTGTATGGTATGTGAAATTAAAACAGCTGCATAAAATTAGACCTACTGCAGGATCTAAATTCACGCAGATACATTTAAATTGCTAAAATTCTTTGTATTATTCCTCGTATGTGCCTTTACCAGGTAAAGAATGCAATAATCCAATACGGTATGTGTTTTCTATACCATTAATATATTTTGAAACAGTAATTCCCCATCACCACTTTGATTATTTATTTTCACAATTCATTGAGGAAAAGACATTAGTAAGATAAATGGCAAGTTAACTACAAGTCTAATTTCGCGCATCAGGTGCGCGAAAATACCCGAATTACCCCTACCTCTCAAATTCCGCAAGGCATCTTCGGCCGGCATCTTCAGCCGGCCGAAAATCTTCAGATTTCTAGTTTATTTCAACATAGCAACTAGTAGTACAAGCTTTTCAAGTCCAAGAATTACAGCCTATTACATCTATAGGTTGTATAGATCTCATCCATAGTCTCAAGAAACAGGTCTGAAGAATAGTCATCACAAGGTTCCAGGTGGAACTTATAGATTCACATATGGTTGAAAAAACGAAAAACTCCGGCCTATTCATTTTTATTTTGAGAATATAATATCAAATAGATCAAATATGCAGACTAGGAGAGGATTTATTAGTGAAACAAGAAACAAAAAGATGTATGACCATGATGCTGATGCCGTCCTCCCACCATCATCCATGTTGATATGCGAAAAGTACTAACCTTGCTGTTGATGCTGATCGTGAATATTGACATAATTTTTTATCTTATATTGACCTGCACCAACTCTCAATATTGATATTCCATAATACATCCTCCATAATGCCTGTCAATTCTGATTTAAACGTGTACATAGGGCTGAAATGTGGAGGATGGAAACTGCTGTACCAACGAGGACGACACCATGTTGACATCAGCTGATGCTGTTTTGACAATATCAGTGAGAGGGTTGTGATCCGCCCCGGTAGGGAAAGTGATGAAAAATAGTGTGAAGAATAGCATGAATATCTGGGTTTATATCAATTTATTCCAGTAAAACCGATTGGCAACATCACCAAGATATCAACATTAACCTGTATTCTGATTCAAATTGACTGAAATGTGGAAAATTTGGCAAAATAAGTGTGCATCCCTGAACTAGTTTCGGATCAGACCACTAGCACCCACCATGCTCGCAGTCTTCACCCTACTTATCATGATTTATTTCACACTGCATGGCAGCTTAGAATGTATAGGTTTTCGAGTTTGTGGAGTATGTGCACAACAGTTTGACGCCGAAAAATGACCATACAATTATAAGGAAGTCCTGCAATCTCTAAGAGGATGATTTGGGGACCCAGATTTCATAGGAACTCTATGATAAACCTACAATCTTCTCTGTATTTCTGGTTTTTGATTGTTAAAGTCCAAAATCTGAATCTGCCAGCGATTTCCTATGTATTTCAATGGTGGCTTTAGCATAAATAACCAACTCATCTCTCGGGCTTGACCAGAGGACAACAGCACTGCGTTGCTGGAGAAAAAGGATATGACTGATGACCAGTATAGATGCTTGAATTGACAACCATCAAAAACTAATCAATCTCTCTTACAATAAGAAATGTCTGATGAAGATCATGAACGAAGTTCATGAGTTAAAATGTACCTGTCATAACTAATTTCCCTGTTAATACCAACAGTTATACCAAAAGAAATTGAGTATCCCCCAAGACTCCCATGAGTACTTACCATTAGAAGCACATACGGGGTGCTTACGCATGTTTTATAAGGTTTTATTTTGGTTTTGTCATTTATTCTTATTATGCAGTCAGAGGTGTCATAAAGGTCTTATTTTGATGAATCTATAAAAGACTAAAATTATCATAAACATACCTTTTCACAGGTAGGTGGGACTGAGGAGGATAATGCTTTAACATAGCTTTTACTCAGGCCTGACAGGTTTGTGCTGGGGATTTTTCATTAAGCCCCATGCCCATCAACTGATTTGGGCCAGTGGAAGGGTGAATCAGCATTACCACTAGCCCACCCATTGGTGCGGCAGTTGACAGACACTGACTGAACAAGGCATACCAACGCACAATCAGCTTGGCTAGACGCAACTTTCTAGATACGGGAAGATGATGTAATATCGGCGCCCCGGGGGATCTCAGGGCCTTGGTCAGACATAAGGGGAGATTTGACCCCAGTCTGAGCAGCTCAGTTCTGGTACCTCCTGTTGGGATGGGAGCAGTTTAGGATTAGGACTGGTAATGGTGTAATCTTAGGCCATAACAACACAGTAAATGGGTCATTTTGTCCCCATGGTCAAGAGGTTTATATACAAAATGGTCATTAGTCAGTAGGGGTCTCTGACTACAGGAGGGTGCTAAAAAATGCCACCACTAACTGCCCCTCTGATCTCACCATGGGGTGGGGATGGTTATTTTCAGGGAACCATGGGAGTATTTCTCCCTATATTTACCCAACTTTTTTTGTATAGTATTACTTTACACATTTATGGAAGTATTTCCAGTGTTTCGATCAGATCCAATGGACAGATGAGGATTTGCTTTTTCCAAATATATAATTTTCCACCCCTAAAATCATTATATTCCTTGTCTTAACTGTAAATGAAATATATTTCCTATGCATTTCTATAGTGGGGAGGGGATAGGTGTCCGCCCTTCTGGTGTCTGGACAGGCCAGGAACAAGCTCCAGTCCCTTAAAACCGCGGGAAACCCGTAGGTTGAAAGACACATATTGGCACAGCCATCTGTGCCAACCACTGACACTGCTGCTGATGGCCACGTGAATCCATATTGAAGTACTTGAAGTTTTGTTGTGTAGTAGTACCTCCTAAGTGTTGTAAGTAATAACACAGACTCAGGTTCTTGTTGCAGAATAGATGTTGACAGTCCCAGCTCCAGCCTCCAAGAGAGAGGCTGGGTGTGTGATTTGCCTTTTTATTATCTCTCCCCTCTGTCCCCATTGGTCAGAACAAAGGAGGCTCCACATGGGGGCTAGAGCCCCCATTGGTCAGAACAAAGGAGGCCCAACAAGGGGTTACAGGATTATCATTTTAATCAGCCTAGCCTCAAAGCAGGAGTGCTGTATGGCTAATATATAATATATATTTTACATATGGAGCATAAAAGGCTATTGTTTGATAAAATATATAATAATGGTGAAGTGGTGTATAATTAGAACTTATATATATAATTGAAGATTAATAATAATTTTGAATGTTTATATCAGCAATAATTATATATAGATTTATAAAATATAATTTAGAAATAAAATGTTTTTCTGAATAATAAAATGCCATACCCGTTTAAGGTATGACAATATTAAGCATGTTTCAAAATTTGGCTGCCGTTCAGGTCAACTGTCTGCATCGGTATGGTGTTTAAGGGAGTAAGGGAGTGAAGGGATAAAGGGGTAAAAGGATAAAGGGTACCTTAGACATCTTAGACAGAGGCATAATTGTGGGAGTTTGGATGCATCTTAAGCAACTTGAGTGCATCATAGGCCCATTTGGGAGGCTATTAGTAGCATCTTTTAGGCACACCTGTGGTATATCTTAGGCATTTACCAAGGGAATCCTTGTGGGATCTTAGTGGTTTTATATAGAACATAGGCTACAGGGTCTATGAATTTTGAGGCACATCTTAGGGGCATCTTATTGGCATCTTAGGTGGTCCTTTAGGGCATCTTAGGTGGAATCTTAGGCACATCTTGGCACATCTCAAAGAGATTTTAAATGCATCTTAGGTGCATCTTAAGGGGGATCTTTAGGGGATCTAAGGGACATCCTAATAATATCTCAGGTGCATCTTAGGCATATATTAAGGGATCTCTTAGCACCGTCATACAGCGTTTTAGGTGCATGTTTGGTGTATCTTAAGGGGATCAATTTTGGGATCTTAGGTGCATCTTTTAGGGAGATCTTTGTTGGTTCTTAGGATGGATCTTTAGGTGCATCTCGGGCATTACAGGTACATCTTGGCTACATTTTAGGGGCATCTTTGCAGCATTTTGCAGGATCTGTTTTATGATCTAAGGTGCACTTTTAGGGCATCTCTGGGAGATCTTGGTGGGATCTAAGGGTGTATCTTCAGGGACGGATTTAGGGGGGAGGGGGGCGCCTGAGAAATATGGAGATCCAGAAAAAATAAAGGGAAAATCATATCTCTGATCTTAGGCACATCTTCTGCAACCCAGAAAAATCTTAGATGCATCTCAGGTGAATCTTTCTGGGATCATAGGGTGATCTTTGGTGCGTCATAGGCAGATCTTATATGCACCTTACTTGCACCTTATGGGCAAGTTAATGGCACCTTAGGCATCTCAGGGGATCTTATGACCATCCTAGGGGCGCATCTAGCTACATCTTTGAGGCACCTTATAGGCTTATATTTAGCTGTATCTTTGGGAGATTTTAAGGAGATCTTTGAGTGATCTTAGAAAGATCCCATCTTAGGCACATCTGAGGTGATCTTAGGACCATCAAAAGGGCATACCTTAAGCCCATATTCCACTATCCGGTGTTTTGCTTGTACTGGGCTGTTTTAATAACCATTGCAAGTAAAACTATTATATGCAAGGTGGAATATAGGGATGTGCTCGATTAGTACTTGTGGTAGAACTTGCATTGGGTCCAGCAAGTACCATCACAAATTATTTTATATCTGTTCTTTTATGGAATGCTTGCTGTTTTGGATACCAACATGTTAATATCTGAAATGGAAATTGATTGTGGTACAAGAGCATCCAAATTGATCCCAAACAGATAAGTCCATATTACACTATGCGTTTTTTGATTCACGTTTGGGCATTTTCACTCGTGTTTCTGCTGACGCGAATTACAAACGCAAATCAGGACACCAAACCCAAAGTATAATATAGTAAAATACCTCAAAACACATAGTATAATATACTTCGCATTGGGTACGACACATAGTTTAATATGGCATGCCAGTGAATCATTTGTGTTGGGTAAGATTGCCCAACGCGAGGACGGACCCGGCGCATAGTGTAATACGGCCTATAGTGTGATATGGGCTTTAGGCACCTTTTAGGTGCATTTTAAGGGCATCTTAGGTAAACCTTATCGGGATCTTAGGCATATCGTAGTTACATCATTTGGGCAAGTTAGGCACATCCTTTGGGCATTGTTGGACCATATTAGGTACATTTTAGGGGCATCCTAGGGGGATCTTAGGTACAACTTTTGGACATATTGGGCACATCTTTTTAGCATCTTTGGGGCATATTAAAGGCACCATAGGCACATCTTAGATGCATTTCAAGTTCATCTTAGACACCACTTAGGGGCATCATAGAGGGATTTGAGGGATCATAGGTGCATCTTATGGTAAGTATTCATGGGATTCTTGGGGATATTCAATTTCTTTTGGTATAACTGTTAGAATTTACAGGTAAATTGGTTTATACAGGTACATTTTGACTCATGAACTTCATTCATGATCTTCATTAGACATTTCATATTGTAAGAGAGATTAGATAGTTTTAGCCAGTTGTCAAATCAACCATCTATACTGAACATTAGTCATATCCTTTTGATGACTATCCTTCAGACCTGTTTCTTGAGACTATAGATGAGATCTATACAACCTATAGATGTAATAGGCTGTAATTCTTGGACTTGAAAAGCTTGTACTACTGGTTGCTATGTTGAAATAAATAAAAAGGAAAACAAAATTATGATCAATTTTGAGGTCAACTTTGGTTTCTATGCCAACTGGATAACCAAGACAACCCATTTCAGTCTTCTATGCCAAAGAAGTTGTTCATTGCATCTATTTGACATGACATTTGTGTTTCTATCTTGTATATTAAGAAAGATATAGCCCACATATTGATGAATTTTAGCTAAGCTGATTTTTGGGTGGTTTCCATGGAAACCAGTCATTTACTATATTTCCTAGCAGGTTTTGAAATAATTTCATCCAAATTTTTAAGGAAGAGCATTTACCCCTATGATGAGAAAGTTGTTGGTTGGTTATACCTTAAATTTATGGTTGCTATGGTAACAGAAACAGGAGGGAAACCTGAAATTATGGTAAATTTTGAGGTTATTTGTGGTTACCATGGCAACTGAGTATCCAAGACAACCAATTTCAGTATACCATTCAATAGAACTCTAAGAGTGCTTTAATTTGATGTTTCACTTGTCCTTCTATCTTGAATATTAAGGAAGATATGGCCATTTTAGTCTTTATTTTAAGAAACCTTTATTTTTTTGAGGTGGTTACCATGGAAACTAGTCATTTATTATATTCTATGCTCAAGATATTTCAGTACAAACCCCAAATATACACACAAGAAACTAATACACTTCAGATAAGATAGATTGTACTCTGTTATACCTTAAGATCTATGTTCCTGGTTTCTATGGTAACGGGAATGGAAGAGAAAGTGGAAAAAATGGTCATTTTTGAGGTTATTTTGGGTTACCATGGCAACCGAGTAACAGAAACAACCAATTTCAGTTTCTTATCCAATGTAACTCTCAGAGTGCATCAATTTGACATATCATTTGTGTTTCTATCTTGTATATTAAGGGAGATACTCCCCAAATACTGTTAAATTTGAAATAACATGAATTTTGAGTTGTTTCCATGGAAACCAGTCATTTACTGCATTCCATAACATTGTTTTGACAAAAAACGCTTGTTTCCATGTAGAGGGGATATGTACTCTTGAGATGAGATACGTTGTGCCTTGATAATCCCATATTTGTGGTTGCTATGGTAACAAGAAGGGAAGAGAAACTGAAATTATGGTAAATTTTGGAGTTATTTTTGGTAACCATGGCAACTCAGTAACCAAGACAACCCATTTCAGCCTTCTATTCCATAGATCTCTAGGAATGCTTGATTTTGATGCCTCATTTGTGCCTCTATCTTGATTAGTAAGGAAGCTATGTCAAAAATACTGTTGATTTCAGAATTACCTGATTTTTGGGTGGTTGCCATAGAAACCAGCCATTTACTATATTCTGGAACCACTTAGTTTAGTACAAACTATCAGGCCATAAAGTTGAGATAATTATCTTTCTAATGAGGTATGGCATGCTTTGTTATACCTCGGGTTGGGGTTTTTCCTTAAATAAGGCTCTTTTTTAGTTTGGCCGCTCTACTACTAATTGGTAATATCCAGTCTTATACACGAAGGTCTGGTCTCACCTGCAGCAGGGAGTGACCCTTTACAGGTGAAAGATGTTGGTGTGAATTATTGATACCCAGTCCGGGGATGCCGTGCTCAGAGGCCGGCAGAGGCGGGTGGTTGTAGCCATTACTGATCACTTGTTGTCGTGTGGTCATACTGAAACAGTTTAACCACCTGTTCAGCACTGGATGGACCAATGTTTTATTTCCGACCTGCTAGGAGAGATTAGTAGGGAGTTCTGCTAGGGTGAGAGCTATTTTTGTAGGATCTATCTGCAGAACATCCTAATACATGTTTTGTATTGGTTGAGTCGACGTAGTCCGTGCACTCATAAGCCTTGGGATGATAAGGCGAGAAATAGATGGAGAATATTCAGAAGAAGTGTTTTGAATAGAGAAATTTAGCTGAATGTTGTCAATACATCAAACATTGATTCTGCCAACATTTATCGCTCTGTTGGAAAAGTGTAATCTTTGAACAGTTAATACCGCGATAGTAGCGCCACCTATGCCAAAGTGCCTGGATTACTGGATCAAATAATTGTGAAATACATCTTTCTCTCCTACATTGTTGTCTTTCGCGCTCCTCAGTACCAAACTAATAAATTAAACTGGGCCAATAATTTTCACAGACGGTTTTGGGATATACTATAAACAAAATTTTGCGATGTTAAAGATCATTGATAACTCATTTGGTGTTTTTTCCAGGTGTAAACATAAGAAGTACTTGGCCGATCTGCCCACGGCTTCAATCATCATCCCCTTTCACAACGAGCATTGGAGTACACTGCTACGACTCGTCCACAGTATCCTAAACCGGTCACCGGCTAAACTCATCGAGGAGATTATCCTTGTCGACGATTACAGTACTAAAGGTAATTTCTACAACGGATGATTAGTTTTAACCATAGCATGTTGGAATATAGATGCTGTCCAATATCCCATAAAAGAACTGTGTAAAATTGATAGAGGGTAGTGATGCTATTCAGTATCATGGAGGAAACATCCACAGGAAACACACAACCTAGCTACATGTTAATTAACTAAACTGAAACTAAATATCAAGGCATATGAATCTCTCAATAGAACATTGTAAGAAGAAGCTGGATGACCATGTGGCTGCCAATTACGACGGGAAGGTGAAGGTGGTGCACGCCAAGAAGCGGGAAGGCCTCATCCGGACCCGCCTACTGGGCGCCAAGCAGGCCGTGGGCGACGTGCTCATCTTCCTTGACTCCCACTGCGAGTGTGGCGTCAACTGGCTGCCGCCACTACTGGGTGAGTATAAATGAACCGGGATAAAAGTGAAGCTGTACACTCATTTAAAGTCCTTTTAGCAACAGAGTATCGCACTGTCGAAAATGTTAAATGCATACTTACAGTCTCATGTTCTCGGTAGTCTTAGGGATAGAAGTGAAGTTGTGAAATGTAGATGCATTTGTTTTAAGTTTGCAATCTTCAGGTATGTCGAAATAGAAATATATGAAACAATAACATTCAAGATTGATTATTTAAACTTTTTTTGAAGGCTAAACCAAAAAAATACATTTTATAAAAACTAAATCTTAATCGACCTTTGACGACCATCTATCAGGTCGAATTCTGCTACTCTACATATTACTTTGACCCGACACCCTCACTCTTGAAACTTTTGATAACGTTTTCTCGTAATTTCAGAACCGATTGCCCAGGACCGGCGGACCGTAGTGTGCCCCTTCATCGACGTCATTGACTATGAGACGTTCGCCTACCGGGCCCAGGACGAGGGGGCTCGTGGTGCCTTTGATTGGGAGTTCTTCTACAAACGTCTTCCCCTACTGCCCGAGGACCTCAAACACCCCGCCGAACCCTTTAAGTGAGTGGTCTGGAGGTTTTCTCTTATAACATTTTAGTGATCAGTGAAAGTGATGATATTTATTGAGTTAGCACTTTAATGTTGAGATTCTTCCCTAATTCTTCCGTGATATGACAAATATTTTCCAGTAATACTACGAAGGTATTTTCACATTTTACGCAATGTGAGGACAGAATCCATTGAATTTTCCTCTTTACATAATATATTTTCGGTATGTCATTGCACTTGATAAAATGTTATATTAGACGAGTGTATACTTGCAAGAAAATCTCAAATTAACTTTGAATGGACAAATTGGCTCAACTTATAAATGTCCGCTCTCCCTTGACTTCAGGAGCCCCGTCATGGCGGGTGGTCTGTTCGCCATGGAACGTCAGTGGTTCTGGCAGCTGGGAGGATACGATACTGGACTCGACATTTGGGGAGGAGAGCAGTACGAATTGTCGTTTAAGGTCAGTTTCCATCGATGATCATTTAGAATATACAGAAACGTTTAAAGGAAATGTGTGATACCTGTATGTCACCCAAATAACCGAAATACTGCATATTCTCAGTAAGTTGATCCATTCATAGATGAAAGAAACAAATTCTCACAAGTAATATCAAGAGACGGTATTTATGTATTACGTAATTGAACTGAAGAATACACGATAGGTTATTTAGAGGCGAAATGATGTTTCGCCTCTGTACTCTAATAATGACCAAAAAAATTGTTATTTTTGAATTTGACTAGTGCTGTCCTCCCTTTTTTCTCAGAGATATGAACTCTGACACATAAACAAATACATCAAGGTGATAGACTTATATCTGGGGAAGAATAGTCCATTCAGTTTTTTTCCTGAAATAGCACACAAAATTGACATTTTGACTCACAAAATGATCAAAAATTTTGGACTTTCAACAAGAAAAGGTAACCAGCAAAAAAACCGCCGGTGCAAAAGCAAAAACAGCCGGCGCCCGGCAACAGTGACGTTGTCTAATGACCTAAATATGGAAGATGGAAGTAAGTGCATGTGTACTTAACAACAGTGGTAGATGGGGAAAGGGCAGTGGTCGGTAACAGTGGCGTAGATTTTGAATATTAATTAGGGAGCTTCAAGTTAGTGCCCGGCAACAGCACAAGTGCATGTGTACTTAAGGTTGGATATGTCTTTGGGACATTGGGGCGCCCGGCAACAGTGATATATACATTGAACTTACGGACTTTCGACAAGGAAGAATAACCAGCGAAAGACGGCCGGTGCAAAAGCACCTGGTAACAGTGACGTTGTTTGATGACCTACTTTCTAAAAATAGACCTAAGTTCGTGTGTCCTAAACACTATTGAGAGAAAGAGAAAACGACGCCCCTGGCAACAGTGGCTTAGACTTTTGAAGGTTAATGAGGGACTTTCAACTTACTGCACCTGCGTGAAAGACGTGAGACAAGAACTACCGGTGCTCACATATTTGACAGTGTGACACCTTAATTGGAACTACAAAGAAACATGAAAAATGTCACTTGGACTGGGATTGTTGCCATATATATCTTCATTTTTACAATGCGGACACAGTATACATCAGCAGTAACACATGAAGACATTACTACATTAACATATTTCACTTCAAATGCGATTATTTCCACATAAATGTTCCTGTTTTAGAGCGTGGATACAGTGTACGTCCTTAAGAATAATCTTTTAAAAAAGTACACAGAATGATTATTTAGATTTGTACTTTCAAAAGTACAATTCAGAAGTACTGTTTATTTTTCCATTTACTTGTCCTAAGGAAAAGATCAATTTCAAATCATTTATGCTATTGTACGTTCACAGTAAACATTTACTGACAGTTTGTAATTTCTATTTTTTTAATGAAAGTTCTAAACAAAACCAGTCTTTGTCCTTTCACTCCGTATAAGTTTTAAGTTCAAACTTACTGTAAAACTGAAAAGTTATACGTCAATGACAAAAGACACAGCAATAACTTATAGATTTAGTCACAGTAAATTCACACTTAATTACAATTTACTAAGACGATTTCGCCTCTCGTGGAAGCTCCGCTCCAGGACTGACACTAAGACTTGTAATAATAATAGAAATATATTATTAGTTTGCAGTTATTTGATATTCGTCGTTCCTAATGTTAGTTTCGATCGGTTGCAAATGCTCAAAAGAAACGTCTTAAGAGACACTTTATTTGGTCTTCAGATCTGGCAGTGCGGAGGTATGATGGTGGACGCCCCCTGCTCCCGCGTGGCCCACGTCTACAGGAAGTTTGCACCCTTCCCCAACCCTGGCATAGGGGACTTCGTCGGCAGGGTGAGTAGGTTCCTAGAAGGGAGACCATCTTATGAAGTATCAGTGTATTAGTCTCCGCGGAATGAAAAGACCCGTCCCCCAACCTGAAATGATTATAGCCGGGCTATCTGACAGTTACAACTTATGATAGCCTGTGTTAGCGATTTACATTGGCTATTCTGCAGTCGCGATTCGCGATTTCACAGCTCGCGATGACGTAGTTTTATTTTGTTGAAATACTAAAGTAGAAGTGCATGCTACATTTTTATGAATCAGGAAACCATTTGCAAATCAGATGGGAATTCACGCAGATATTAAGAGGACACGAGCACACCATACTTTTAATATAAACCACTTGATATTACCACTAGGGAATCACAAGGCCTAAGACCACCAATAAGCAACAACAAAAAAGTGAATAGTGAAACAAATACTGACGAGTGCACTTTGTATCCCGCAGAACTACCGTCGTGTGGCGGAGGTGTGGATGGACGAGTACAAGGAGCACCTGTACCGACGCCGCCCCCACTACCGCAGCCTGGACCCTGGAGACCTGACGGCCCAGGTGGCCATCCGCACCAAGCTCAACTGTAAACCCTTCTCCTGGTTCATGAAGGAGGTGGCCTTCGACCTCGTCAAGCACTACCCGCCCGTCGAGCCGCCTAGCGTAGCCTCGGGAGAGGTGCGTACTCAACCTGGTTGTTCTTAGAGAACTATACGTTTAACGGCATATAATATGCGGATTGTCAAAACTTACCATGGTTTGTGTGGTGGTTGAATTTTGACAGTCAAGGATTTTCCCATTCAACGTGTAGTCTACAATAACAAATTAATTTTGACTGAGTGAAAGCCTTTTGTGGTTCTTGTTTTTTTAAACCAGAATATTTGCATGATATATATTTTAAATTGTCATAAACAGCAATGAATTAACGTTAAATGACTAGTATGTCATAAAACTGATTAGCGTATTTTCTTACATTACTGGGTACTGTTTTTGCCTACATGTAGTTTAAAAGATAGATACATAGCATTAATGCATACTTCTGCATTCATAACCATTGACTATTGGCCGTACTCCATGTTTTCCATGAATCCTATAATAAAGTACCAAACTTTTCCATTGGTTAGTTACGAAACGTTGGCGCTCAGTTGTGTGTGGACACTCGGTACAAGAACCAGGGTGAGCGGTTCGGGCTGGAGCCGTGTATCAGCGACAAGCCGGGCGCTGGAGGAGAACAGGTGAGGCGCATAGTGGTTGGGAGCCGGTTGGTAACTGTGAGGCCGAAACCGACAGAACAGGTATGTCGTTAACTTAGGTCTCTGGTCAAGGCAGGCAGATGCACCATTTGGGCTAGCTTCGGGCGCCATAATACAGGTTTGGCCAGGTAAATCTTGTCTTGTTTCTCATTCTGTATGGAAGTAGAAAAGTACGGACTTTAAAAACTAGAAACTGAAATAATCTAGGATATGCTAAGACTAAAAAAACACCATTTTTCTTATCTAGTGAGGGTTTAGTAGATTAGTTGTTAGCTATTCAAGAAGGCTGTCTTAGGGAAATATTTTAAATCTGTCAACTGAAATTAATGAAACGACTCTTGGGGACCGAATTCCAGTACATTATTATTTGGACAAGTCTACGTGAAGTGTAAAGTTTACGTGAAGTGCGAATCTCTTAACCAGTTTCAAATTTTCAAAATGGTAAACAGAAATTCCCTGTCTTAAACCTTCTTGAAACAAATCAGTGTTAACGCAGCTTTATAATGAGCGCTTCTACTAGAAATGTAGCCTATGTACAAAATATATCGTGGCTGGTGGATCTTATTTACGCAAGATAATGAATAACATCAAAAAGAAAAGGCAAAAAAAAAGGGGGGGGGGGGGGAGTTCGTGGACAGATTCTTTCATTGAAATGACAATTTATTTTGTCTTCTTGTGAATCAAGCAACGTGTATAAGACATTGCTCATACAAAACACTGCAGTACTACATCTTGCTTCCTGCTTTAAATCAAAATTTGATAACTTTTGTTAGTATTGCTTAAATCTTACACTATTAGCATTAGTCAGTGGCCACTGAAAGGTAACAATGTCATGAACAAGAGGATAGCTTGTAAACGTACCTCTAATTTGGCTTTATTGACGAACTTAAAACGAAGAAATGCACCATTGGACGGAGAAGATCTTTTCGGTGTGAGAGAAACAAGATATTTTGAACGTGGCCTAACTCTTGATAATAGCAACTCACAGACTGCAGACTGCAACAGCTGCAAATATGGACAACAACGCATATTGGCTGACTCATTATTTGAAAGTAAATTAAGTTTAATATAGATGACAAAAATGTATGTCCGGTACCACTAGGTGACAAATTCAATTTTGATGTTTATGATAAACAAGGGTATAACAAAGACTGATGGAAACCAGGAAAATGAAAATAAGTTTTTGTGCCAATGCTGCTTGCTTAATATTGAAGTTATATGCCAGAAATCTATAGGACAGCCAGAAAACATCGTTACCTAGAAGTGTTTCTCAGATTTATGAAACGTAGAAAATAAGGTAATACAGTATTAACAAAGTTACCTTTCTTAATTCATTACTAAGACATAAATAACAATTCTGAGACTCCCCACCATAGATAAAGATGTTTTCAAATTACCCCGAAAATCTCACGCCAAAAAATTGACTTTTAAGGAAGCAGTATTAGCACAACAAGAAAAGGGGAAGAAACAGTGTTAGCACAACAAGAAAATGGGAAGATTAATGATTTCTATCAGAATTCTTTGCTTTCATTTGACATATCATGAAATATTTACCTTTATTTGTAAGCAAATAATCACAGGAAAATCAAAAGAAGCCACTGTGCGTTGTTGTCCATCCCACTCACATATAGTAGAGACGATGGTAAAACGTTAATCCCAAGCATTCTGACAAATGAGTCCGTAAATTATTAATCCACATGGGGGGCCGATGATGTAGTCATAGGTAAATTATTCTCACAACTCTAGTTTGCTTGTACGAGTATGACATTGCATGTATATATGCGTGAAAGGATTACTAACAGCATACAAAATGCAATTGCTAAACTTTGGTTTACTCATTAAAGTAAACAGGTACAATCCAGGCAACAGGGCTTCACTACCGGATGTAAATAATGTTCTCTGTTAACCCATGCTCAGGTTTTCGTTTTTATTCTCATCTCAGGCACGCTGTGTTCTACTGCCAACTAATATAAGCCAAGAGTCCTACATGTATTAGACAAATGCTATAGCTCTCTTAAATGGTCTTATCTTTAAGATTTTTAATTGGCTGATCTGTCCGTGCAAAGTCTTGTATAACGATAAAGTAACTCAGACATATTTTTCGGATAGATAAAGACAATAGATCGTTGGAAGCCTATTCACTTAAACGTATGCGTATAAATATATTTCCTGTCAGAGTAAGTACTGTCATCGTTCGCATTTACCTTAACAACCATGAATGCAGATAACCAAAGCATACCTGCCCAAGATAGGAGAACACACTTTTCAGATTAGCTTCAAGAGTATGGTCTCCGCAGTCTTTGGAGATAGGATTGCACCAATATTTAAATGTTTTGATTTTGTTTACAGCAACTGGAACTGACATGGCATAAAGACATTAGGCCGAAGAAGAGGACTGTGTGCTTCGACGTGTCTCAGTCTATAGACAAGTCGCCAGTGATTCTCTACAACTGTCACGGCATGTTGGGCAACCAGCACTTCAAGTACCACCCCGTAAGTAGCCTTCTCAACCCATCGTTACAATATGTATACTAAAAAACATATACAATACTGAGATGGGTTTACTGGACTGGTAAAGGGTGCACGGTATAAATAAATATAAAAGGTAGCGCAATATCGAATAGTTGTATAAATCAAAGAGCTTAACTTTAGGTTCTTCATAAGATCATCGACAATATTGTACTAATGTTTCGTTTTTTTGTTATAAGAATATCTTAATAAATTGAGTAGATTTGCTCAAACGTTTCACTCACATTTTTCATTTCAATTGTGAAAAGTTCAATTAATCGAAATTTTGTCAGGTAAAGAATTTGTCTAAAGGATTGAAGGTACTAGACGCATTGAGTTGTAGCATTTTCTATCATTTCTACAGGAAACGAAATTAATTTTCCATCGCATCTCCGGCCTCTGTTTGGACTGCGACAAAGATCGTCACGATATTTACATGAGTCGGTGTAACGAACAGAAGGACACCCAACAGTGGAAGTGGAGCAATGTGAACGCCACGGCCGCCCTCATCGACTACCGGGCCAGATAACTCCACGACGCCGCCTGGTGGAAACAGGCAGAGTCTGCGTTCAGAATCTTGACATTGTAGTATGAATGAGTTGTGATCAATTTAAAACATTTTTTTCGCTTATGGACATTTTTTTCCTGGATATGTTCATGCGAGAATTGTGTGAGCGTATGGGGCTTTTATGGGCCAACTGCTGCTTATAGTTGCTATTATACAGTGAGATTTATATTGTTCAGGTATGATCTGAGTCGTAACCGGTTCAATTGCTCCTTTCTCTAAGCGGCCCCTTTTTGTTGTGAAATGCCATGTTTCTTATACATGTAGGTAATGATATGGAAGGCAAACAAATTATATCTCATGTCAGTTCATTCCCACTTGGTGATAGGGATAGGGCTCTTCGGTTGTGGAGTTGGCTATGGTAGAATGATACAACTTCTGCATTTTTGAATGCACAGTTTCCCTTATCTTATTCGTAGATAATGGGTATTTATTTTTCGCCTCTTTTGGAGATTTGTATGAACAGGAGGTCAAGCTGAAAAGTAGGTTTATTTTGAAGACTGCTGATGTTTTGTAGGTTAAAAATCATGTTTAGGATCAGAGAGATAGGATCCAAAGTGCCTTGGTTTCATCTGGGTTCGTCCGTAGACGTTGTCGGTCTGTATGTGAATATATTCATTAATGATAATGAATGTACTAATGAATATGTGTCAGTGTTGTAAAATGTATAGAATTCCACAAAATTTAGGAGGAATTATTAAAATAACCATTTGTTTACCTTTCCATGTAATGGTTTAGGTGATCAGTTATTCAATATTAACAAAATATTCTATCCGACAGATTTATTGTGTAGCATTTGCGAATGTTTAAATTCATATGGTTCAATTAGCTGCTGTATATAATACTAGATTGATTCACTTAGATAATCAGATAAGAATGTTGTAGGGCGTTAATTAAATTTACGCCTATAATATAGGCATGTACCAAAACTTTTCTATAATAGTATAACATAAATATAAGCGATAGTCTCTACTGCGGTTATCCTTCCAGCATAGATTAAATAATTAGGGTATATCTAGGCAGTTGTTGGTAATGTACAATGTGACATGTCATGGTACAGTCAAACAAGGCAATTAAATATTGTACTTAGTCCATTCCTCAAAATAGCGTATCGGTACGGAGTTATTAGGATTTCCTAGAATTATTAATATTTTTAACAAATTTCAGTCGTAACTCAAGACCAGCTTTACCATATGTTTGTATAAGATTTTTCCTAGAATTACTAGTATATCAAATATACATTTCTATTGTGACCCAATACCAACATGAAATGTACACATACAAATTTTAGTGAATGTGTTTGTTTGGTACAACAATTCGCTACGCTGTTGTAATGTTAGGAGTGAAATAACTTCGTTTTGAATGTCAAACAATATTTTTCACACAAAATACACGTGGGCAATCAGTATTTGATGGACTTGTTGAATATAGATTAGAGAAAAGAGGCTGGTTCTCTCCAAGTATAGCGATATACGCTAATGCCACGTGTCTAGAGTTTACACATTATATACTTGTCCTAGTACAGTGCGCATACTTTTGCTGAAAAAAAAAGAGAGTAAAAACTGGTCGAGTAAGTAATGTTTGGTCAATATACGGAACTGATTTCGGATCCCTTTTATTCCATAATCACAGTAGAATGCATCTTTATCTGGCACCATAGATAAACATTTTTAATATTATCATGAAGTTACCAAAGTCTTTAGCCTTTAAAATGTACAGATAAAATCATACTAAGTGGAAAGAAGTTTTAAGGTAGCATTAAGGTAGCATTTTTGATCTGTAGATTTTCTTGTAACATCAATTAATTAGCAAAATATTTTGTTTGGGTACATTCGTTAAGTCACTCAAAATGTGGCTTGTATTTGAGATGTAATTGTATACACGTATTATAAATATACTGTTGTCTGGTTTTAGATAGAATTACGGGTGTACAACTGAGTTTCTGGGAAGACAGTCTCATAAAATGCCATACGACTTACAGTGTCATTGATTTAAAATGTTTTAATCCAATAACTGCTACATTGTAATCTGTCTCTTGGGTTGTGTAGAAATATTTCCTTACTATTCCTGCCTGTTGCTCAAAAGCTGAAAATCGTCTTTTCATAAGCTTATGGACGGTTGAATTGTATTGTTAGGTAGGCAATTTCAATTTAAGATGGAATTACACAAACGTAACTATAAACATTTCCTTTATAATGAATCTAGCACCAACTTGCAGTATTGTGTATGCGGTTACTAAGAAAATAGCTTCCAACCGTTGTGGATCACTGCCGACCATGAAGAGAACGTACCGTACTGAATTTTCAATTAACTATTAAGATTTTAATCCAATTAGAACTACCGAAGAAGACAAACAATTTTCAGATAGAATATAAAGGTATGAATTATTTTGGGGGGACTAGGTTGAATATTCAATGTTGGTTTTCTCTCAGAAAAATAAAAATAGTGCAATGCTAATACTAACAAGGATCTGACATTTGGTAAATAAGTAAAGGTATACAAGAATCTGTTGGTAAAGCAAAGATCCATTTCCGAAGAACTGCTCAACTGTGTCAATGTACGAGCAGCGGAAATGGTAAATAGACACGATTGTATCGCTAATTATTTCCAAGTCCAAAGGCTGGGATAAGAGTATTACTTTGGAAAATGGTTATTTCAAGATGACCACTTGACAGGGAAAACGAAAACATGGGGAAATAACAGGGAATTTAGATGTTTTCTAGAACATGATTTGTCTTCCTAGCATTGAACACCTTGATATGTAAATAAATCATTGAAAAAGCATAACGGAAAATCTAGGGAGAAACAGGGGGAAATATAAAAATATAATTTGAGTGGTCATCCTGTTTCTGAACATTCCTAGGAATCCGATCATAAAAGTGGATCAGTTCATCATTTTCTTTTAAACTTGTTTACATTCCAATCATCCTGCTATAGTTTTGGCTGTAGTAAATTATCAGTTAGAATAAGGGAAGAAGGAACGTTCACCATATCTGTAAGCTCAAGAGGGTGACTGCAATATATTTATTTCAGCAATGTTGACCCTTACTTGAGGGGTTTGCAGTCTTAGAGTCATATTCATTATTAATGAAGCTTCATAATAAAACTGTCAATCTTTCTTTTAATTTGCCCTCCTGAGTCCAAGGCAATGAATTAAAACTATGAATAGTAGGCTTATAATATACAGTAGGTCACATTCGCCCATAATTATCAAGACCATAATCAACATGAAAGAGATGTATAAACGCTTTTCTTAAATCCAATCCTTAGTGTATATGTGATAGGTAAGGACGGAGTGAGACGCTATTTGTCAGTTTACTTGAACTAATAACTTGAGAATGATGTGTAGATACTTGTATATCAAAAATGTATCCTGTAAAATGTTTGTAGCTTTCATGTCTAGGTTCTGTCCTGATCAGCAATAATGAGAGATTTAAAAAGGTGTAACTTTATAGTTTCGCCTATGTATTGCGAACTGAAATCACACCAGTAAACATGCTACTTTATCAGATGAGTTTACAGAGAAACAGTATATCCGCATCTGTTGAACTGCCAACTTTCTTTGTAAATAGAAGTCACTATTTTCAAGCTTGCACATCGTTGTTGTGAAATTATCCTATATAGAGTTGATCGCCAAATCTGCGTGAGCTTGTGATAAACAAAAACAATGGATTTGCCCGTTGGGTGCCAAACTTTGTAGTTGTGTCAGGTTATGGGTGTTGGTTCACAGCCAACTGAAATAAAGTAGAAACTATATTGGTCGTGCATGGGCTGTCCCACTGAAGTCATGTGTGATGTCACGTTTATGAGTATCTAATTTTAATGGGAACTCCAAAATTGAAAATTGTGGAGGTAAGATCTTCGCAGGACTTGTGTGTGTTTGAGTCACCGTGCTTCGTTCTATAGGCTAAATGCGTGTTCACAGACTGATCACCTGGGTTTAATTTTCTAAAATACACATTGTGATATATTCTTGGGCAACGAATGATTCTGTAATTCTCAATGTACCTCAGATGTCTACAGTGAACATGTCACATCTACTTAACAAATACATGTAGATCTGAGGGAAAATAGAGGTTGGAAATTTTAGGAAATCCAAGCAGGAAATAGCTCAGATATTCTTGAACATTCAATGAAGTTCGAGCCTACTTCCTTGATTACCTTGAATTAACTTGCTTATATTGGACGTTTTGATAAGACGCAGTTAAATCCTTTATTGGAAGCTTGTATTTACAAAGAAACTGCGTTGCTTAACACTCTTAAATTCATAGTCTATGAAAAACTTAGTGATAAAAACAAAGGACATCACGAGAAGAAAACCGCAAGTTTATTCAAATTATCCAAGAAGAGCTTGAATTCTTGATTGTCCAAGCATAAACTACAGAGTACATACCATGCAGTCCTATCTTTCTGTTGCTGACCTTGGACGCGTACCTCTCATTTTAGAGTCAAACATTTATTGTACAGAAAGATGAATGGAGGGAAATAAAGGTTCATTATTTATATTTATCCGTTCTACTTGTATTTTCGCACATTCATAGAGTAAAATACAACGTACACTTAAGGCACCACACGCTCCGTCATAAAAAATATAACATTTTTTCATGTCAAAGAACCAGAACTCGCACATTAATTGTGACACATGCAATTGTAGAATCAGCTATCTTCTAGGACTGTCCTTCGTAGAATTTCAGGCCAAACGCATTTTGTGGTTAACAAACTGAAGGCAACGTTAACGATTCAGTTGTGGTTATCGACAGTCATTCATCAGGGATGCAAGGGTTCCGACTTACGTTATGTACTGTTTAGTGAGCTTTCTTGTTAGCTGTACCTCTCTTTTAAAAAGTGCGCTTTTGTTTCTTATCAGATTGTAATTTTGCCGTTAAGTGTTTCTTTTTCTTTTTTAACGAATTGCCTCTATTGACAGGGCAAGGGCTGTAGACACGAGACATCTGTTGACATGTAGCTGAATATGCCTTCTGTTGTATGACTCTCCCACTAATATGTTTGTAATAATTCTACGCTTTCTACGCTTTCAATGTAGATGATAATATAGTCTCGAAACCATAAAAAGTACGCTATAGCAGACAATCAAAATACCATTGCATACTTAGCAGGGGTGTCTACACTGAGTCGCAGTACAACATATGCCAAATGTTCGGTGAGACATCACGATGCCAAAAAAATTAGTTATTTTTAAAAGAATAATGCACCAATTTCTCAGATAAACACATGGTTTATGGCCAGCACATATCTGATACATTCCAGAAGGTAGCACTACCAACGATCTCTGTCACAATTACGGGTAATGGATGTAAATGACACAGTATTACAATTTACTTTAGCCAAAAGAATGTTATATGAGTCCAGACAATGATCCAACATTTTGCTTGTCTTTTTTTCATCAATTTCCTGAGTATTTGAAAGAAATATGTAGGCAGTCACATATTAAGAGTTCAAGTATATTTAAAAAATCCAGTCAAATACGGGCAATTACATCAATATTTCATCATAAGTTTTGGCGATAACATATTTTTTTTATAAGTTTGCAAAAACTGCTAACCAAGGAGGGAACCCTTTTCAGTTAATTACCCAAAATAATAAAAGAAATCCGTTCGCTATTTTCAATCGAATAAAAGGAAGTACATATTATGTGTTCGGAAGTGGTGATCTCAGTGAATGTAGGCCGTTTCCAAAAATATCCAAGAATAGTCTGACATCTTCTCCAAAGCACCCTTTAATTAATCCTATGCTGTAACAGAACACCCTTTGTGTATCTAGCTGCTTTCAAATTTGGGACAGTCCCAATAGAAAATGGTAGACGAATAGATTTTGACTCCACTGACTAAGACTAGAGAGATGGTTCCGAGAGAGTGTCCACACCTTGTGAGTCAATTGTGTGAGGCAGAAATATAATTGAGAAAGCCTCCTTGCCATTGGTGTGTCGCCAGGACAACGGCCCCATATTTTCGATAAGGCTTATCAGGTGAATTTTGATTTCATGATTAGTGATTCTATCTATCGACGAAAAATGATTCTTCATTTTGATTATCCCTCTTTTAGGTTATTTCACTGTAACATTACCCCATTTGTGACGGACAAAATCAATAGACATGATACACTATTTTTTTTAGCCACGTACTCCAAATATGATACACTAATTAAATGCACTTGATTGGACTTTAGAATTAGAAAATATGGACCAATGCACTAATGGGACCAGTGCACCAAAAACATTCTTACGACGTAACGGTCGGCTAACTTTGAGAAAGATTTCAATATTTCAGTTTTACAGACTGTTTAACTGTTTAAAGGTCCAAGTAGCAGTATTGGTCTATGCATGTTATGTAATATTTTATTGTGACTGAGGGACATATAGATTAACTCGTTTCCAAACCTGTTTTCCATCTCTCCCAATGACTGGTCAACAATACTTGGGTACTTTTAGGGTGCTATTTTTGTCCTTTACGGGTCAGTAACTTCAGTGGATAAAGCCCTCAAGGGTCAGCGCGGGAAACTAAGTCAAGCTATATATACCAGGCATTGTGTGTCTACGTCAGGTCTCTGAGGACATGATCTGGCGGGACTAGACGTCCGCCCTTTTGATATACCGGCGAGAACAGGTCCTATAGACCCTTTCCTTAATATAGCGCCCTGCTAGCGGTATAGGCCCGAACCAATGAGTTAGGGTATGAATTCCTATAGAGGACCAGCCTAAAACAGTAGGGATAAAGGAGTCTATAGGAGATTTCATTGCGCATACTTTTGCATGAAAAAGGCGCAGTTACCTATTTTTTTCCAGGTACATTTCTTGCCCTTAAATTTTCGAGCGAATTGGGGGTTCAAACTGGATATTTATAAACAAACAATATTACCACCACTGGATTATTCAGATTTCATGGTTGACAGTGGTCCCACAACAAAGATATCACGTCTAGAGAAACTGCATGAAAGGGTAGTCAAGATTATTGATTTGAAAAAATCTTTGATATTGGCATGGCATAATTGAATGCTAATTATTGGCTTCAAGACCTATACCAATGAAGATCACATCATATTTGTTCGTTGACATACAGGTCCACTTTCACGTGCTATCTCATTGTGGGACCAATTTTCTGAGAAAGAGCATAAAGCCATAACTAAAGTCAAGTTTAAGGTATCAATTCAATATAGATACTTTCAACAAGTCTAGATGGACTTATGGAGAGGATCACCGAATTGACCTGGCGTTGAACTGAGTTTAAAATAGATTTCTCATTAGAATGTTATAGTGCCTATTCATGATTGATGTATCAATCACCTGTGTATCACACTTCACCTGATTTCATTTTCGTTTGTTATCGTCTGTGATGAACTATTGCCTGCAGTTTTTGTGCTGAGTTCTCAGAGGGATTACATTCGCCAGTGGCCGATATTTTCCAAGGGGTGACACACCTGTTCGTGCCAGGTACCTTTTACCCCTCCCCTCCCCTCCGCTTGCAAAGGCTACTTTATTTTCATGATGGTTACCATTGGCCATCTTTCTATTATGTTGGAAAGGGAATGTTAACAGCTCTAATCAGTATTATTTGTTATACCTATGCAATGTGTTACAACCATTTTCTACGTCACGAACTTAGAATGTAGGGAAGTGAATTATCAAGAGTAAATAACAATTTGCACAATAAACAAACTGATAAACGAACAAAAGCTATAGACGCTGTATAGATCTTTTCATTAGTGTGGCACCTGCTAGCGGATATATGTTTGAGTGAATGGGTTAGGGTATGGGTTTTAATGGGGTAGGGCCTGAGTTGTTGGGTACACGGCTTCTATTGGTGGGTTCAGTGTGCAAACTCGCGAGAGAGGTATATATCTAAGGCATTTGACCAAAATAAGTTTCTACCATGAATTATATACTTTTCCGTGGATAAGTAGATATATCAAGATAGCATTTTGCACCTGCTTACTGTGCCTTGGGCCCCTAAATGTACTCATGTAATGATGTTACGTTCACGGTATACATTCAACACTCTTTGGGGGAACAGTGGATTTTAAAGCTGGACCTAAATTTTCTTCCACTTTTATTCATTTATCAAAACATTTACCTAAACGTATCAATTAATTTAACTTATCCACAGGCATTTAGGTATATAACCTTAGCCAATGAATGTAGCTTTTATAAGGTATAGGATAGTTAGTTGTTGTCCTTCGATAAGTAAAGACTGGTGACTTTACCATAAACAATGCTAATGACGAGTCAGCCGTGCGTGTAATTGTTAAAGGGTATAGGCTGGATTCTGGTTCACTGACCACGCCCCTTCACACCGCACATCCCGGATACCCCATGCCGCTTAATCACTTTCTGAGAGAAGGGGAACGCACCGACCTATAAGACTGGGATATAGCATACCTATCGAATGACTTATTCCTTTGGTATGGGTCATCCAATTTATATGATTAAGGAAATTGGAGTAATACTCCTATCAGAACAGAAGCTTGTTGAATATTATGCACATTTGAACAGGACTTCTTAAGCTTTTAATGGATTTATAGTTACGACTTCCATCATACATCTTCAAAAGTATAAAGAAATGCTGATATAATATATCAATGTCATCTTAATTCAAAAGTATAGTATGTGTGTTTAAGAAAGAAGTAATCTGTTTTACAAGTTAAGCAGTTACTTAAATTTTTGCAACACCGTGAATATTCTTTATGTAAGTATAATGTCCTCTGTAAGAATGTATCTGTTGGCAGGCTTAATAATATAATAACATAAACTTTTGAGTTCGATGTTTTTCCAAACTGCGTCGGTCTTCTCCGCTAGGAAATGAGGCGCTTCCTTTCCCATTTGTAATATAGTGCGCCTGTACCTGTTATTACATGCCTACTGAAGCTGCCAAGTCTATCCAAACGTTCCCACGTTAACCATCACAGCAACAAGGACGTTAAAGTACACATTCATTGCCTTGTAATGTTGTCCATTCATTGGGTTACGTGTGGAGAGCTACTGCCTTTACAACAACCTTATTGTTAGGTAACGGGGGGCATGTACGGCATTCTTTTCTCCCCATCCACAAGATCCGTTTAGCCTTTCGTGCCCCCTTTGTCTTTTAGTACTTATCCCGTGTTGCTCCTGCCCATGTACTTACCCTGCTAATAGGTGCCAGGGAAACGAGGGCCCCACGCTACGGCCCCCATGAGTGGGATTTGTATGTGTTATTGCCAAAAGACACATAGAAAAGTGAGTGCCATTGGATGTGGTTAGGAATGTAGGAACGAAGGTTGTGGCCCCATCATCTGTATTGTTGTCTTTTCTGCGAGAGACACACTCGTTAATAGAATTTGTATAGCCCAGTTTAGGTTGCCTTTGTAGCACAAAGGAAGCCTACCCTACACACTGTTCCCCCTCTTATGTGGCCACCCAAGGGGAATTTTAAAAGTAGCCGCGCACAAGAGGCCATAAGCTAGCATTCCCCTCCTCACCCCCTCTCCCCTATCATTTGGATAATGAATGATTAACAATCAAATAATGAAAACGTTGATATTGGTTGTACTGGTTGTTATGCAATCAGTTGGTTGCCATTCGCTGGTCAACCAACCACAAAAACTAAGGATTAGGGAAGGGCGATAGTGCCGATCAATGTGTACACAAACATTAGTCATTACAAGTGTATTTTTCAAAAACGAATATTGGTATTGTTGTTACGTTTTGTTGAATACTTGCTGTAAATGTTGGTTAGATATCCATGGCTGTGCCCCGCACTCCTTTTGCATCTCTTTTTAAAACTGTTCTATTTTCTTATCAATGTGTCCATAAACTACGATCGACCTTCCACACACAATAAAAGATTATCCTCTACCAACACGTTGACTACTTGGGTGATCCCAATCAGTTCAGAGGCCAGGGGATGAGGCTTAGAGTGTTGACGACTAAACGGTCAGGATGACAGCCGGATGGTGTTAAAGCCTCGGTCCTTGATAATGGGGGAGGGGGGCTTATGTCTTCTCTAATTCAAGAAACAATAATGTTGTCCCATTGATTTTAAGAATCAGTTATGTAGCAAGTCATTTTCTTCAGTAGCATGTCATTTAACCGAAGACAGGCCGATGTACGCCTGCTGATCAAGTGCCATAAACCTGAGAGGCGGCGTCAGAAGCGTCGGAGTTAGGGTTGCATATAGCGTCCAAACATTAGGGTTCGACTGTACTAAAAACTGCCAGATGCATCAAACAATCATTTTTGATATGCAGTTTTGTTTTATAAGAACACTTTATCGTCTCGATATGTAATTTATTACATATATTTTTGTCAAATCTTAAAACCACTGGTATGAATAAGCCTATTCATGAAAACGGATTGACGTTTCCAAAGAAAGTGTGTTTCCTTAATGATGGAATATGTAAGGGCAGATTGCTATAGAGTAGGCCTACATGTTCAGGTAAACCAACCATGCAGAACGAAAACTCCTTCACACTTAAGTCAAGAATGGGTGTAGCAGGTGCAAGCACGCGTGTTTGCGTGCAGTAAGGGCATACGCTATGTGCATGCATATCAAAAGAAAACAGTGTCTGAAATATTGTAAAAACAAGGCAAGAATTACGAAAATTCAGACTAATAATCGTACGAAAGGATTGTATCTAGCAAATCATTTGGCCTCTTAAATTCTAAAATTGAAAGGCAATTTCCTTTTGAATCCACAGCAAGGAAGCAGCATGTTGAAACCATCTTTCTTTATTTAATCTGACAGGTAATCTCGTATGCCTCAGGTGATGCTTAACTGCATCTGCAGTTTGGTCTCATGCGTCTCGGGCTATTTTGGGGCTACTCAGGTGTCCGGCATACTATTGTCGGTGGCAAACCTCCTCAGCTTACCGGCTTACCTGTCTGCAGCCAGTTTGTATTGTCCCAGGTATTGTCCCATGGCTTGGTCCCACCCTGTCCACCACCACCGGCACCACCCACCGCCAGCCCCCCACCATCTCCACGACCAGCCCCACCACCTTCCCTCTCCGGCCACCACTAGTTTACCACACCCAAACTCCCCCCCTTACACCCCTCACCACCCCTACCACCAGTGGCCTGTGAATGCACCCACAAGGTGAGTTCTCCTCGGACTAGCGCCATAGCCTAAAGCTGGCCACCACCTCTCTGGCAATTGGTGCATAGCCCCCTTGCTCCCCGCCCCCTGCAGCAGGCCGCATCTCTTACTACTACTATAGGGTCAGGGGGATCAGCAGAGGGGAGTAGTGGTAGTGGCTGCCATTCATCCCCTGTTCACCCAGCTAGGCGGTTGGCAGGCGTGCGCCCCTGTTGGTCTCTTGACCCCACCAATGCCATCTTACCCTACCGGTGTACACAATGAGTGACCACTAACCAACACCATCGGCGGCCAGAGTGGAGGCTGGCCACCAGCTTTTTCACATCAAGGAGTATTTTCCATATTGTATCTGATTTCTGAGAGAAGGACCTCTGAGTATACACACATAAGGAGCCCCAGGGAGTCCTAAGGCTAAGACGGATTACACGCGTTTTGGGGGACTTTTAGCTGGGGCGCTGTCATCATGTGGAGTTTACTGAACCATCGAGCAGAGCTCCTGCGGATTGCTTTAATTCTCACAGCATGGAACCAAATTCAAGGTAAGTCAAAGAAAGCTTCTCCTAAGTCTCAGAAAAACTTTGGCTTAAATAGAAAGACCTTTAGATGAGATTGCTTTATTACCTTCAACTATTTATTGCCAGACAGAAAGTAAAAAAAGTAACAAAAAGAAACAGAGAGGTTGGAGTAAAGTTCACAAAAAATATAACCGGAAACATTACAATGAACTCTGTGAACTTACCATCTTTTGTGTGCCACATAAGTAAAATACCTTACAGAAAGGAGTAGTGAAGGGAAAACAGCGCTGAGTTGAAAAGAGCAAGATTCTGTGGATTTGATAGCGTTTTGCTTATATGACCTTTTGAGTGGTTTTGATAAATGTCACCTCGCTGAAATGAAAAAGAGAGGAAAATGGCATGGTACGTGATCAAAAAGCAGGATAGGGCCACACAGCACGACCTTACTAAGGTCCGCCGATACCAGGCACACCTTCAGTGTGAACAAACATTTCTATACATTTCAAATGTTGAATGAGGCACAATGGTTCAATTTCTCTCGGTATTTTTGAATCAGGATTTATAGACTATTTAGCGTGATTCACTGATGCTTTTTGAGTTGCATAGTTGCCCACTGCTTTAATTTTACATCAGTTACCACCTGCAAAGGCCTAAAGGAGACGTTGATCTGATTGCTCAGTTGAGATAGATTGCAGTCAGTTTAATTGACAAAAAGGTACAGATTATCACTCTGTTGGGTTCACATTGAAAACATACTTACGATGTCCTTTAACCCAAAGGATAACAATTGCCTTCCCCACGGGATGATAAATCTCAATTATGTATCCAAAACCATTTCAAAGAGCTCAGATATGCAACTACTGACCCTTGTACAAAGGTTACGGCAACTCCTTCGCCTGTACAATTATATTGCATGTAAGACTAATTGCAAATATAGACAGCCGCTGGCGACCATGTCACACTACACCTATTCTCAAATAGCAATTATGAAATAGACATTTTCCTTTAAAGTGCAAAAAAGAAATTACTGTTTTTCATTTTTCTTAATTTTGATGCCTTTAACATTATTTTGTTTTGCTACATAAAGGCAGAACTACTTTGTCTTGACGCCAGCGTTCCTGGCTCCAAACCTAACTTCGCATTTCACAGTTTACATAAAAGACGCTTCATGTTCACAGGGACCAGTCTCTCCATGTCTCAGATTTCACCCACTCTACTCTGCATTAGTCATTCAAATGTCCAAATGTCCTATTTGTCTGAAAACACCTTTACAAATACATATCACAGGGCTTGTCCCGATCACCCATCCTTAACTTTTGAAAGGGGCCAGAAATAGGCCTAGCAATTGCTGTTCCCAATGAATTTGGTCACCTTGACAGTTGTAGCCCTTTGTATAGATCCCTTGACCTCCTGGAGCACGCAGACACAATTAGCCTGCACGCCGTGAGGGCCTGCTGTGATCGTGAGGCGATTGGGGTAAAGGGGGACTGTTACCCAACCCTCACCTTAAGTCTGACCCGTTAAACAACCCCTTGGCCCACTGCCCACCCGCGCAGCTCTTGTTAACACAGGGGTTCCATCTAAACACGTCCAATTTCAACTTCTCACGACTTCACATTGACTTACCAATTAATGCAAAAACCATACGAATATCCATAACACATTAAAAAAAGGTTTTCCAAATGAGTATGATCCCCTATATTGTGCATCCACATAAATTATTAGTTAATTATATCCTGAAATAATTGGGTACCTCCAAGACGTAATTACACAATATCTTCACCCATGCGTCGTGGTCCCCTTGATGTAAATGGTAATTCTCATTGGGGACATCAAAGGAAACTGGTGGTCAGGCCGCGTGTGAGGTAAAGCACTCCTCCATGGAGCTGCTTTAATTGTCCGTAAATCCAGGGTTAAAGCAAATCCTAAAAGAAGGGACATATGGATAAGATAAGTTATGCTGGGGTTTGTACAATCAATTAAAGCATAATCCTGAAAGAAAGGGAACATGACCAGAGGAGGGCAATTTGGGATAGGGAGCTAGGGGTGCAAAAAATAGGGCAGAGGTTGTGTAAAGCTAGGGATTCGTACCAATTGCATGTCAGGTATTGCATGGCAGCACACAGAATAGACCATGCGGTAGACGTATGGAGGAATGCACCTTGTCACATCTTTACAATGGGCCAAACCAGAGAGTTTATAATCATAGCTATACAGGGCAAGGATATATAAATTCTCTAGTCAAACGTTCGCGAAATAGTTTGCACCTTCACTGCTAATCGTGAACAGAATGTAGGGCCGATAAGTTATATTGTACAGTCTATTATGGGACAATATACACACAGTCTATTCTTTGTTATAGATATAGAAATGCATGTTAATTGGACTGACAATACTAAAATTTAAGATACATGATCTGAGTTTGGTGGAGCCTTAGGACACTAAATATATTACCTTTAGATACTATACCCTTATAACCTATTTCAGAGCTTACATTGGCACAGACACTTTGTTAGTATTACTCGTATTCATCCACCGAGAACCGCCCAATGTGTGTTGATGCCCGGCATGATAAATCAATTCAAAGATCCATTCCTGCTTTTAAAAAGCGTCTGTCAGGGCCAACATAATGATAATCATTATTCCGTGGCATTACCATGGCATTCGTACTCTTCCTCAAATAAACGTCCACGAGTCTATGCAAGAAAATCACCCCTATAGAAAACGTCCTGTATACCAACCTCAAAATAGTTGCCATTTCGGTAAGTAAATTCTGAGCAAACATCCCTATCTAGCTATCGTTATCCTGCCTTACTTTTTATTCCCTTAACTGGAAAGTGAATAGCACAAATTACTCTTGACGTTTTGGCAATTTGCGGGGTTCAGTTCCATTTCCAACAATACAACATTTGGGGGACTTGAGCAGATATTTGGATGTAACTAAAGCTGAAGAGCAGTCTTGGTGAGAAGGTCTTTTGTAGTTCTCTGCGCCATACTTTACAAACTGTAAAATCTCCCCGAACACCCTCTAATCACCTGGCCAGGTAGGGAGGGTGAATGGAAACAGGTAGGCCTCTGTTTACTAAAAGCTCGACTCTTATACACATTAATGCCCAGAATCAGGCACTGTGACAGTGATTCTTGCCTCACTGTTACTACTGGTGTCAATAGTTTCTTAGATGTCTTTTAGAAAATCTTAGAAAATGTAACACTTAGTTTATGCATAGGAGAATTCAATCAATTCATGCGTGACCTCAACCTAAATGACTATTGCCTGAAGCGTTACCAGGCCTGTGACATTTGCAAAGGTTGAATAAAAGCTACACACATTTTTCTCGAGGATATTATTCAAACATTTTGAAAAATACGGACCACCCACATTAACACCATATAGATACAAAAGTGATGTCATAAAGGTATTCGCTACACAAAATTGGAATGACTTATGATCTTCTTCATTATAGACATAATATTCATTTTTGGAAATTCTAAATTTCGGAAATCAATGATTCCCCTTTAAAGAACAAATCTGGTTACTTAGAAACCAATCTTAGCCAACTCTCTTAGTCTCATTTCGGAGTTGTCAGGAAGGGTTGGGGGCATACCACTTGGATGAGCTGTATCAGACTGTTCCTGGTTGGTGTCACATCTAGAGATCCTTCAGATAGGAGAAGAGGTTTAAGGTTGTAATGAATACATCAATACCTATAGGCCTATACAATGCCCTTATTTGCTCTAGTGTTTACGTGTGCAGTGGGTTGGAACTAGGGCTAAAAGGTACATTGCAGATGTTAGGGTAATTATCCCTCAGAAGAGCTATAGAGGGTCACTTGATGCAGTGTCAGTATGTAGTGGGGATAGCATCTTATACAAAATTGCTGTCCATTTTGCCCCTGGGGTAGGAAATAGCTATTTCCACATATCACGACGTATAACAGGCTTTTCGTACCTGGTCAATTCTGAGAAAATTGGATCCATACATCTTTCTGTCCAATTGTTACTGCACGGTTACTCTACTTACACTTGCCAATGGAATGCCAGATTAGCTGGGAACAACCATATCTACTGAAAAGTAGCTTTCCTTGGGAAACAATCCAATTTCTTCTTCATAAATCACAGCTGATATTGTCCCTGTCATTGCTTACTACTTTTCATGGCAATTTTTCAATTGTTGACTCTATCAACACGAAACAGTGCATTCCCTTTTTTTTTGTAGGATTTAAGAAAACAGTGTGTAATGTTATTCACTTGAATGTTATTCACACAACTTTATGTACTGTTTTGATTTATCCAAGGAGTGGACTGATAAGGAGAAGGACAACAATGCCATCAAGTAAAAAGGGAGGTCATATGCACAGAAAGGGCGATCCGTGACATTGTCCTATTAGTAATGTTTGATGTTAAGTATGGTAGTTGGTTACAGTTATAGCATTAGTGTTGCCAAAAAAACATCCTCTAAAAACATGTCAAGAAACAAAGAAAAATGAACTGTTTGATCATGATTTTCTAGTATGATGCATCCCACATAGTAGTAAAAAGGTGATCACGCGATTAGTGTTGCCCCAGTGTTCCACCATGACTCCATAATATCACCTTTCTTTTAAAAAAGACACTGATTATAAGTATTTAGTTTGCAAATATGCCATAAAGACGGTTGTTAACTCGTTATTCATAAGAAGATTACACGAATAAGAAACGTTGATAAACTTCAAAGAAATACCCAGGAACGTTTATCGACTATTATACTTTGTTGAAGACACGTCCAATGCTCGCAGAAACAGTAATAGAAATAGTAAAAGTAATAGAATTGCAGTCTACCTGGCAATATTGTTAGTTGTCGGGCAGTGATGTATTTAGGCCTAAATGATTTATGTGCTACTCTGTTCGAAGACTGAATGTTGTATTGTTTTTGAGAGGGACTATTAGTGACACATGGACTTATTCCATTAACATAGACCGTAATGACCCTTTGGAACTAGTTGAACTGTAATGATGTTGGTTCATACCACCTGAAAAGTATGAAGATTTTATCATTTTACTTCTAGGTATTGATGGTCATAAACCTTGCGACCCCAACCTCCTCTAAATTATTGCACTTATTAACAAAATAGGTGTGACGAATGATAATGGCAATTAAAGCCCTCAGTTTCCGATCCCTTCCATACATGCTAGGCTTATTATTGTGTCTCATTTACACCATTCGACGTTGTTATCAAATATCTCATGCCCTAATTCCTGCAATAACCAATGGAGATCCACTCTATTACAATCATTTATCTAATGCTCCAGTGATCAATATGACCCAAATGAATTACATTCCTTTACATTGATTGGCCTAATACATGTTTACAAACATGCGCACAAGATTGACGTTAGTGTGTAAATATTTATTCGAGTCATCGATACACTTCATCGTTCTGTGTGTTTGCCACGCCTATAGATATTTAATACATTCACATTAGTCTGGTAGGCTAATAATCTTCATAGAACAAATAATAATGCTATAACAGCTGTATATAGTTACCGATAACTATTATGTAAAGGGCTTTAAAGACACATGCATGTATAACCTTTTTTCCATCAAGTGTGATAAATCCGTCTCAATTTCCAAACTACTAGAGAATTAATACTGCTCAATTTATTGTAATACTTCTGTATATTTTTGCCTTAAAACAACATTTTAGAAAATAAACATTCAACTATGTGTTCCCATTCATACGTTTTGTATGGCTGTAAAAAGTGACCATATCTAGATTTTGATACCCTTATTGTAAATTGGATTTTCTCTCCTCTACCAGTTTACCTAGCCGTTCCCTATATCGAAAAAACTATTGAGTTTCTTACTGAACCTCCCAGCTAAAGGTATAGGGTTACATCCACTTTATATTCAACCCATAGTCTTGAGAAAACAAGTGTGGGAACTCATGATGATGTACGTCTGCTGTATTTTCAGAACTGCCCCGAAGCAATTGCACACAAAAATAATTGTGCTAACTGCTGTAGGTGCATGTCACTTGAGATACCAATGATCCTCTATTCACAGGGCCAGTTGGGACCAAAATCTACGTTTCCAGGTGTAAAGTAAAGAGCTTAGAAGAGGCGCGTATTATAGTGCAAATTGCCACCTTTCCCAGATCATTTAAGCACAATGAAAAGGCAAAAGTACTACTTATAGGTTCTTCACATGTCATTTTACTTTTCACACCATCCTTCCCTTACAGTTTATGTCTGTTTTAGACAAGGGGAGAGGTGTTGAAAGGCTCGGGAAGAGGGGTTTTGTATTTCTAAACTGTGAACAGAGTGATTTACACAAGGCAAAGTACAATAAATATATCACTTAAACCAGTAAGGTGTAAATGTATGGCTAACTCCAGTCAGTTTTGCAGCTTTTTTATACAAGATTTCGTGGTTTAGATTTTACCGTATACGCCTGAGTTAAGGCTATATTCCACTATACGGCACTTGCTTGCGGCACCATGAAAAGACATAAGCAAATGGCTGCAAACCTGCTTGCGCTAGGGGGCCTGTTTGCAGCCCCTGCTATTTTAAGGATAATATTCCACTTGCTTGCGGCCACCAGACACAAGCAAACGGCTGCAAACTCGTTTGCAGCAGCCACAAACAAGTTTGTGGTAGGGTGCTGCAAGTTGGAACATGGGTGTTTGCGGCACATCTTTGCAGCACCTCTTTGCAGCACCTCTTTGCAGCACCTGCTATTTCATATACCAACATGTTGGTATCAAAACAGCAAATTGCTTGTGGCACCTGTAAATAGCGGCCGCAAATGCTCCCTACCGCATAGTGGAATATAACCTTTAGCCTCATATAAATTACATTATTAATAATTTTAGTTTGAAAAATGTTGACCATCAAGGATTATTGATTTTTGTTCCCTTGAACCAGTAAGATGTAAATGTATGGCTAAACGCTGTCAGTTTTGTAGTCAATTGCCACATTGGGAATCCAATATAATCTACATCCATAGACACTTGCAGCTTCTTTATATATTTTCCGTGAGTAGATGCAGTTGCGTCTCCGGCCTCTACCATTGGGTTTCTGGGAATATGTCTAAACCGACCTAGATATTCCAGGTAATACAAGTAGCCAGACAAATCCCCAGACAGAGAAGGACTCACCTGTACCTCACAAACAAAACACCTGGAAGAAGGCCATAGATATCTATTTATGCTGAAAGTCTTTATTTGGGCAATCCTATATATTATGATATTATGATATTTTGAATATTAGATATAGAAACAATTATGTTATGTATACATTGTCTTAACTATTTCAATTTGTGAATATATGGACGTTTGTCCTCTCATAAGTTCAAATAAAGCACGACGAGGAAATGCTAGGTACAAGAGGCATTGCAAAAAAACCCACTAGACTTCGGCTGAAAATGGCTGGCGGGCTTAAGTACTTAGGAATAAACATTTTATTGTTATACGGTGAAGATATCCAATAAAACGTTTGAGCATATAATTCGCAGTAATTATCCACCCATATACATTTTGAAAATAAAGAAAATGGGAAAGAACATTTTGGTTCAATAATCCCAGAAGAAACTAGATGTATTCCTTTTGTAAGAGGATATCATGTCTAGGCGTATAAACGTGACTGTGTTGACTGTAGACATAAAGGCATAAAACCTGCTGCCCTGACGACCTTTTTCCAACACCACGTTTTTGCTTTCTGAAAGGGAGCCAAAAGCCATGTTCTTTTAAAATTTGACAACATTTTGCAAAGTCATAAAACTATAAAACTACATTCTATGAGTCTAATTTTAGTTTTTGGTATAGTTTGAACTGTGAAAATGAACTTTAACATCAATAGAATAACAGAAGACCCATGATTTTCTGCTTTAAGACAGTAACGTTTGTAAACAAACCCGTTTTGGTGGGTCACCAACATTGAATTGTGACAAGTTGGAATTTATTTCATGAAGTTTAAGCTGTTTTTCATCATCCATATCTTACCATAGACCTAAGTTATGGCCATGGAATGTATTTCAATAATTAATAGAATTGGCAAAATTTTAAACAATGTTTTGCCTTTGGCGCCCTTTAAGATTTTCTTTTCTCTTTCTTTTATTATTCAAGACATGCATAAACGAAAAGAGTGAGACATTTCGAGATACAATCTCGAAGTGACAGATCGAGCAAGCTATTTTAGAGTATAATTACTGTATCAAACAGATGTCAGATATTGCTAGTTATAAAAGGTTAGCTTTGGCCGGGGCACCTGAAATATGAAGAACTACCAACCAAATTACTTAGTAATTCATTGACTGCAACGATAGTGACTGTACTGATAACACGAAAGTAAATATCAATCCAAGTAATATCCATGATCGCTCGAACCTTTTCTTTCATTTTTTACCTCTAGACTATTCGAGAAAAGACACGTACTCTCGAAAAGAAAACCATGTGACACATGGAGTTGCAGTTTGCATGGAAAATGAACATATGTTTGAAAGCAAGATATAATCGAAAATCTTCCTGCTTTTATTTTTTGGCTCTTAAGAAAACTTGCACCAGATAGGAAATCTCACTTAAATATCTTTGTAGTTTATATCGGTAAAATACCTATTTGAAACTATTAACGGTTTTTCAGTTACCTTTTTGTGGTATTTTCGTCTTGTAAATGCAGCAACAAAGCTATTCGTTCCAACTCAGTCGATCTCGTTTACACACTATGGCGTGTCCATCTCAGAATGTCCCTATGTATAGGCCTATATATAAAAGTACTGACTGCTGACGGTAAATTTGTCAAGCTGTCTATTTTAGTAGAAATGATACTAATTTCTCCACAATTCTCCAATACGTTCATTATTGCTCTAAATAAGATGTTGAATCTGTTTTTGATGTTTTGAAATTTATTTAAGATGTATGCAAGGTTTCTTTCAATACTGTACATTGTCCTTGCAAAAGTTAAACGAGATAGAAGCTGAAGGGAACAGAGATTAGGATATAGACAAGAATAGACTGTCTGTGTCTAGGCCTATAGGTCAGACAATTATATAAGGTATACAGCTGTAGGGTTCTGGAGGTATGTGAGGGTGGGTTTAGTCATCACCTTCACACCCCTACAGATCACACACCCATGGGTCAAAGGTCACCTTACTGTGTCGTGATGCACACACCTGAATCACTTGTACTGGTGTCGACACACAAAACAATTCTCCTGTGAGGATGGAAACATCTTAGAAGTCCAACAGCGGAGCTAAACTTATATTCAAAGAAAGAATACGTCTGAAAGATTCAATGTATTAGCTTTGTAATTGAGGAATCAAATGGGGTTCCAGGCAGCTAGCAGCCTCAGTATCTAATGAGCATAAAGATTGATTACTGGTGAAAGAACAATTTGATGCATTTGCTCACCTTAGATATTATCTTGCCATTGTTAAATCAATCTAGATAATAAAAAAAGTCAAATATAATACGTGACAGTGCACTTTCAAATGTTGAAAGGATATTCTACTCCGATAATATAATGTCTACGCCTGCCCTTAAAAGAAGAATGCAGTTCAACAATTTTGATAAGGAAGTGTGAAGAGATGTGAAACGCATTAGACCTTATGTATAGGGCTACAACAGTGCAACTGGTGAAGTGTGAAGTGATGTGAAAAGCATTAGACATTAGGGAGTTTCACATCCCACAACACATCCCGATACGTCAACGTATCTCAAATCTACCCAGTCATGTTTAAAGCTAAAGTTGCAAAGTTTGTTGATCATAACAGATTTTAATGGTCATTAGAGATAAGGGCACACTAGTACTCTGATAATTAATGGAATAATCTTGAAATACATTATAAAGGCTGAGGTAAAAGATGCGTTAGGTTTACCTTGTGTCATGCCTGGGAGGATCTAGAACATCCGATTACACATAGGGCTACATCAGTGATATTTGTGAACTTGATGATGTCTCACATCCACTCTCCTGAAGTAGTTTCTCTGTTTATAGATTATTGAGCATTACCCCTAACCCAAAACAATATGTTAATATGACCCCTAAATTCTTCAGAGGTCATTCATGGTTGCGCATGGCTTGTGGTGCGTGAAACCCGTAGGTGTAAACGGGGATGTGCGCAGCAGCGTACATCCTTTGGGGTGTAACCCCAAATATTTAATTGTCTCCGAAAAATGGGTGAGCCAGCCGTCTGGCTATAATAGGAATATTGAAACAAAAAAGACCAAGGAACCCTAATCTATTTACTATCTCAAGGGTTGGTATCTATAGGTCAGATATGATAGGGACATTGTGCATTATCCATAAAAGCATAAATGAGACCTCACATTTATTTCTCGAGAAATACAAACTCTTCATTTGCACATCCTTGGGTGGAATGTCATATGCACATTTATCTGTGGTATGGCCTTAACTAGGCAGTTTGACCACCTGAAGCCAAAAAGTTCCAAAACATATCTTTGAAGAATAAGATTTATAACGTAGGGAACCAATGCATTTCCCTTCACGAATCTTGAATGTGGCGCCGTAAGGGACCATATCAATGTGTAACACAACTGCACATGTGTAAAAAAAAGACTTGTTATAAAAGCAATAAATAGTGATGTATTTTATGACTTGTTGAAAGGTCTCAAATAACCAATTGTCAGTTTATATTGCCGACCTTTAACCTTTAGACTAGTAAAATGAATACACTGGAGAGGCATAACGATAAGTAGAAACGTAACTCAGTGCAAAACGACAAACAAGAAAACAAGATTGTAAGATGATACATAAGTGACCGTTAGGTAATTTGGTCTATCCTTTCTCTTTTTGTTAAACTGGCATAGTTTCAATGTTGCTACTGGCCGCTTTATACAAAATAGAAGAACCAGTAGCAATTTTCTTTATATTTAATCACATAAATGATCAGTTCCTTTTTTCCTGAATATTCCCAGATGTTTTGAGAAACCTATAATAAAGTGATCTAACTATTTTTGGACAGTTGCAAATTCCTTGATATTTGTACTTAGCCTACAGATCGCAGTTATCGTAAAGTATTGCAAATTTGTACCCATTTCTTTTACAGGTGCTCCTCCACCTCAGGGCTTTAGGCTGGTGTCATCGATCGACTCTACAGACAAACCTCAAAATGAAGGACCTAGTCCCCTTCAAACAAACAGCACAGTGGCACCTAGCTCCCTTGTGACGTCAAAATCATCCACTGCTACTAAACCGGATGCAGAACCTGTAAATAGGGGAAGTCCTTCTTCAGAAGGCAGCAGAGGCAGTCAACCGTCTTTTGATCCTGTAGAAGCGGGTAGTGAAAATGCCCCACAACCCAGCACCGTAATAGCAGCTTCACCTTCACAGCCAGAAGGGCCCGAACCTAGTCAAGGTAAGGATGGCTCTATAGGAAATACTCCCAGTAGTAGACTAGAAAGTACAACGATAAGAGAAAGGTCTGCATCAAAAGATACTTTTGTGGAAAATACTCCTGCACCTGGCACTGGAGAGGAAGGTGCACCAACGCAAGATCACTTCATACCAACCTCTCCAGAGGGTCCTACCCCTACTCAAGAACGGGAAACCCCAAGAAGTACACCGGTACCAAGCACTGTAAAAGAAAGAGTGGGGGCAACAAACCCTGTTCCTTCGGTAAACAAAGGTGGCTCCAAAGAGACAAACCCAGAAGAAGTTGAGAAGGGAGTTACAGTAAAAACTACAACTGAATTACCTAAGTACAGTGGAGTCATTGGTCAAGGACGGATAATCATTGGAGTTCCAGGTATAAGGTGGTTCAGAACTCTACGGAATAGCGCTACTACAACAGCATCCACACCTACAACACCTTCTGCAGAAACTGATGGTGCTGATAATGAAGGAATGGAGGATGTTATGGATCTGACCTCTGAGAGAGCAAGTGGCGTTAGTGAAGTGACCAAAAGTCAAGATGTTAGTTCTACTAGGAGGAGCAACATAGAATCTTCAGTTGTAACTCCATCTGCTGCTGATCAAAAGTCTTCTACAGTAATACCGGACGTGTCAGGAACACCTTCACCTACTGACGCTGCATCTTCTGCAGTGAAATCCAATGTTTCAGGAACAAGACCTGCTGCTGATCCAGCATCTTTTTCAACAGTAAGACCTGAAGTGTCAGGAACACCATCACCTGCTGACCCAACATCTACAATGAAGCCAAACGTGCCTTCAACACTTGCTGATACAGACCAAACATCATCTAACATGTCACGAACAGCATCTGCTGCTGATCCTGCATCTCGTACAATGAAGCCCAGCTTGTCTCCAACACATGCTACTGCCGACCCACCATATTCTACAGTGAAATCCAACATGTCAGGAACAGGATCTTCGGTTGATCCAGAATTATCTTCTACAAAGAAAAACAATGAGTCTTCAACACTAGCTGCAGCTGAACCAACATCTTCTACAGTGAAACCCAATGTGTTAGGAACAGCAACTGCTGCAGATTCAGCATTGTCTTCTACAATGACAGCCAATATGTCTCGGACACCTGCTGCTGCTAACCCAACATCATCTACAGTGAAACCCAATATTTCAGGAACAGTATCTGCTGGTGACCTAGCTTCTTCTACAATGAACCCCGATGGCTCCTCTGATGCTGGCCTAACAACTTCTACAGTGAAATCCAATATGGCAGGAATGGCATCTTCTGCTGACCCAACATCTTCCACAATGAAACCCAATGTGTCAGGAACAGGAATTACTAAACTTCCAGCATTGTCTTCTACAATGACATCCAATGTGTCTGGCAAAACAGGTTCTTCTACAATGAAACCAAATGAATCTTCTACACTTGCTGCTGCTGACCAAACATCATTTACAATGAAATCAGATCTGTCAGGAACACCATTACCTACTGACCTGGCATCCTCAACAATGAAGTCTAATGCTTCTGCAACAGTTTCTGCTGCTGATCCAACATCTTCTACAATGAAACCCAATGTGTCTACACCTGCTGCTGCTGACCCAGGTTCTTCTACGGTGAAACGAAATGAATCTTCTACACTTGCTGCTGCTGACCAACCATCTTTTACAATGAAATCAGATGTGTCAGAAACACCATCACCTACTGACCTGGCATCCACGACAATGAAGTCCAATGTGTCTCCAACAGTTGCTGCTGCTGATCCAACAATGAAACCAAATGTGTCTGCAACACTTACTGCTGGTGATCCAACATCTTCTACAGTGAAATCCAATGTGTCAGAAACAGAATCTGCAGTGGAACCAGGATCTTCTTCAACAGTGAAACCTGATATGTTGGAAACAGAATCTACTGCTAATGAAACAGCATCTACAATGAAACCCAATGTGTCTTCAACACTTACTACAGCTGACCCAAAATCTTCTTCAGTGAAATCAAATGTGTCAGTAACAGGATCTGTGGCTGAACCAGCATCTTCTTCAACAATGAAACCCACTATGTCAGGAACAGCATCTGCTGCAGATGAAGATTATTCTACAATGAAATCCAATTTGTCTTCAACACTTGCTACTGCTGACCCAACATCTTCTACAATGAAAGCCAATGTGTCAGGAGCAGGAGTTGAGGTTGAAGCAGCATCTTCTACAATGGAACCCAATGTGTCTGCAACACCTGTTGCTCCTAACCAAACACCATCGACATTAATACCTGATGTGTCTTCAACACTTGCTGCGGCTGAACCAACATCTTCTACAGTGAAACCTAATGTGTCAGGAACAGCATCTGTTGCTGATCCAGCATCTTCTTCTACAATGGAATCCAGTGGTTCTGCAACACCTGCTGCTGCGAACCTAACATCATCTACAATGAAGCCTGAAGTGTCTGCAACACTTGGTGCTGCTGACCCAACATCTTCTACAATGAAACCCAATGTCTCAGGTACAGGATCCACAGCTGATCCAACATCTTCTTCAACAGTGAAACCCAATGTATCAAAAACAGAATCTGTTGCTGATCCAGCATCTTCTACAATGGAACCCAATGTGTCTGCAACACCTGTTGCTCCTAACCAAACACCATTGACATTGAAACCTGATGTGTCTTCAACACTTACTGCTGGTGACCCAACATTATCTACAGTGAAAGCCAATGTGTCAGGAGCAGGATCTGTGGCTGAACCAGCACCTTCTTCAACAATTAAACCGAATATACCTTCAACACTTGCTGCCTCTGACCCAACATCTTCTACAGTGAAACCTAATGTGTCGGGAACAGCATCTTTTGTTGATCTAGCATCTTCTTCTACAATGGAACCCAATGGTTCTGCAACACCTGCTGCTGCTAACCTAACATCATCTACAATGAAGCCTGAAGTGTCTGCAACACTTGGTGCTGCAAACCCAATATCGTCTACAATGAAACCCAATGTCTCAGGAAAAGGATCTGCTGCTGATCCAGCATCTTTTTCAACAGTGAATCCCAATGTATCTGGAACAGCAACTGTTGCTGATCCAGCATCTTCTTCTACAATGGAACCCAATGGTTCTGCAACACCTGCTGCTGCTAACCTAACATCATCTCCAATGAAGCCTGAAGTGTCTGCCACACTTGGTGCTGCTGACCCAACATCTTCTACAATGAAACCCAATGTTTCAGGAACAGGATCTGCTGCTAATCGAGCATCTTCTTCAACAGTGAAACCCAATGTATCGGTAACAGCAACTGTTGCTGATCCAGCATCTTCTACGATGGAACCCAACGGTTCTGCAATACCTGCTGCTGCTAACCTAGCATCATCTACAATGAAGCCTGAAGTGTCTGCAACACTTGGTGCTGCTGACCCAACATCTACAATGAAACCCAATGTCTCAGGAACAGGATCTGCTGCTAATCCAGCATCTTCTTCAACAGTGAAACCCAATGTATCAGGAACAGCATCTGTTGCTGATCCAGCATCTTCTACAATGGAACCCAATATGTCTGCAACACCTGTTGCTCCTAATCAAACACCATCAACATTAAAACCTGATGTGTCTTCAACACTTACTGCTGGTGACCCAACATCATCTAGTGTGAAACCCAATGTCTCAGGAACAGCATCTGTTGCTGATCCAGCATCTTCTACAATGGAACCCAATATGTCTGCAACACCTGTTGCTCCTAATCAAACACCATCAACATTAAAACCTGATGTGTCTTCAACACTTACTGCTGGTGACCCAACATCATCTAGTGTGAAACCCAATGTCTCAGGAACAGGATCTGTTGCTGATCCAGCATCTTCTTCTACAATGGAACCCAATGGTTCTGCAACACCGGCTGCTGCTAACATAGCATCATCTACAATGAAGCCTGAAGTGTCTCCAACAGTCGGTGCTGCTGACCCAACATCTTCTACAATGAAACCCAATGTCTCAGGAACAGGATCCGCTGCTGATCCAGCATCTTCTTCAACAGTGAAACCCAATGTATCAGGAACAGCATCTGTTGTTGATCCAGCATCTTCTACAATGGAACCCAACGTGTCTGCAACACCTGTTGCTCCTAACCAAACACCATCGATATTAAAACCTGATGTGTCTTCAACACTTACTGCTGGTGACCCAACATCACCTACAGTGAAAGCCAATTCATCAGGAGCTGTTGCTGAAGCAGCATCTTCTTCAACAATTAAACCGAATATACCCTCAACACTTGCAGCTGCTGACCCCATTTCTTCTACAGGGAAACCTAATGTGCCAGGAACAGTAACTGTTGCTGATCCAGCATCTTCTTCAACAATGGAATCCAATGGTTCTGCAACACCTGCTGCTGCTAACCTAACATCATCTACAATGAAGCCTAAAGTGTCTGCAACACTTGATGCTACTAACTCAACATCTTCTACAATGAAACCCAACGTCTCAGGAACAGGATCTGCTGCTGATCCAGCATCTTCTTCAACAGTGAAACCCAATGTATCAGGAACAGCATCTGTTGCTGATTCAGCATCTTCTACAATGGAACCCAATGTGTCTGCAACACCTGTTGCTCCTAATCAAACACCATCAACATTAAAACCTGATGTGTCTTACACCCTTACTGCTGGTGACCCAACATCATCTACAGTGAAACCCAATGTGTCAGGAACATCATCTGTTGCTGATCCAGCATCTTCTTCAACAGCGAAACCTATTGTGTCAGGTACAGCATCTGTTGCTGATCCAGTATCTTCTTCTACAATGGAACCCCATGGTTCTGCAACACCTGCTGCTACTAACCTAACATCATCTACAATGAAGCCTGAAGTGTCTCCAACAGTCGGTGCTGTTGACCCAACATCTTCTACAATGAAACCCAATGTCTCAGGAACAGGATCCACTGCTGATCCAACATCTTCTTCAACAGTGAAACCCAATGTATCAGGAACAGCATCTGTTGCTGAAGCAGCATCTTCTACAATGGAACCCAATGTGTCTGCAACACCTGTTGCTCCTAACCAAACACCATCGACATTGAAACCCGATGTGTCTTCAACACTTACTGCTGGTGACCCAACATCATCTACAGTGAAAGCCAATTCATCAGGAACAGGAGCTGTTGCTGAACCGGCATCTTCAACAATTAAACCGAATATACCCTCAACACTTGCAGCTGCTAACCCAATTTCTTCTACAGTGAAACCCAATGTATCAGGAACAGCATCTGTTGCTGATCCAGCATCTTCTACAATGGAACCCAATGTGTCTGCAACACCTGTTGCTCCTAATCAAACACCATCAACATTACAACCTGATGTGTCTTCAACCCTTACTGCTGGTGACCCAACATCATCTACAGTGAAACCCAATGTGTCAGGAACAGCATCTGTTGCTGATCCAGCATCTTCTTCAACAGTGAAACCTATTGCATCGGGTACAGCATCTGTTGCTGATCCAGTATCTTCTTCTACAATGGAACCCCATGGTTCTGCAACACCTGCTGCTACTAACCTAACATCATCTACAATGAAGCCTGAAGTGTCTCCAACAGTCGGTGCTGCTGACCCAACATCTTCTACAATGAAACCCAATGTCTCAGGAACAGGATCTGCTGCTGATCCAGCATCTTCTTCAACAGTGAAACCCAATGTATCTGGAACAGCATCTGTTGCTGAAGCAGCATCTTCTACAATGGAACCCAATGTGTCTGCAACACCTGTTGCTCCTAACCAAACACCATCGACATTGAAACCTGATGTGTCTTCAACACTTACTGCTGGTGACCCAACATCATCTACAGTGAAAGCCAATTCATCAGGAACAGGAGCTGTTGCTGAACCGGCATCTTCAACAATTAAACCGAATATACCCTCAACACTTGCAGCTGCTAACCCAATTTCTTCTACAGTGAAACCCAATGTATCAGGAACAGCATCTGTTGCTGATCCAGCATCTTCTACAATGGAACCCAATGTGTCTGCAACACCTGTTGCTCCTAATCAAACACCATCAACATTACAACCTGATGTGTCTTCAACCCTTACTGCTGGTGACCCAACATCATCTACAGTGAAACCCAATGTGTCAGGAACAGCATCTGTTGCTGATCCAGCATCTTCTTCAACAGTGAAACCTATTGCATCGGGTACAGCATCTGTTGCTGATCCAGTATCTTCTTCTACAATGGAACCCCATGGTTCTGCAACACCTGCTGCTACTAACCTAACATCATCTACAATGAAGCCTGAAGTGTCTCCAACAGTTGGTGCTGCTGACCCTACATCTTCTACAATGAAACCCAATGTCTCAGGAACAGGATCTGCTGCTGATCCAGCATCTCCTTCAACAGTGAAACCCAATGTATCAGGAACAGCATCTGTTGCTGAAGCAGCATCTTCTACAATGGAACCCAATGTGTCTGCAACACCTGTTGCTCCTAACCAAACACCATCGACATTGAAACCCGATGTGTCTTCAACACTTACTGCTGGTGACCCAACATCATCTACAGTGAAAGCCAATTCATCAGGAACAGGAGCTGTTGCTGAACCGGCATCTTCAACAATTAAACCGAATATACCCTCAACACTTGCAGCTGCTAACCCAATTTCTTCATCAGTGAAACCTAATGTGTCAGGAACAGCATCTGTTGCTGATCCAGTATCTTCTTCTACAATGGAATCCAATGGTTCTGCAACACCTGCTGCTGCTAACCTAACATCATCTACAATGAAGCCTAAAGTGTCTGCAACACTTGGTGCTGCTAACACAACATCTTCTACAATGAAACCCAATGTGTCAGGAACAGGATCTGCTGCTGATCCAGCATCTACTTCAACAGTGAAACCTAATGTGTCAGGATCCTTTGCTGATCCAACATCATCTACAATGAAAGCCAATGTGTCAGGAACAGGAGATGTGGCTGAACCAGCATCTTCTTCAACAATGAAACCAAATGTACCTACAACACTTGCTGATGCTGATCCAACATCTTCTACAGTGAAGCTCAATGTGTCAGTACCAGTATCTTCTGCAAACCCAGGATCTTCGACAATGAAACCCAATATGCCAGTAACTATATCTGCTGGTGATCCCACATCTTCTTCAATGAAACCAGATGTCTCAGTGACACCTGCTGTTAACCAAACATCATCTTCAATTGTACCTAATATTTCTACAACCCTAGCTGTTCATGATGCAACATCATCAAGTGTGAAATCCAATATGTCAGCCACACTTACTGGAGGTGATCTAAAATCGTCTACAATGAAACCCAGTATATCAGTAACACCATCAGCTGCTGATCATATGTTGTCTACAGTTGAACCCAAGAGCACAGCAACACCAGCAGCTGTTGACTTGACATCCTCCACAATAAATGTTAATATTTCTGTAACCCAGTCTGTTGGTGAATCAATATCCTCTACAATGAAACCCAATGTCTCTGCAACATCTGCTGCTCTAGACCCAACATCTCCTTCAAAGAAATCCAATGTTTCTGTAACACCTGCTCCTACTGAACCAACATCATCTTCAATGAAACCCACTATGTCAGTAACACCATCTGATACTCTTTCAACATCTTCTTTGGTGCAAGCCAATATGTCCAGAACATCATCAGCTGCCAAACCAACATCTAACACAATGAAACCCAAGGTATCAGTAACAGCATCTGCTTCTGATCTAGCATCTTCTACTACAATGAAACAAAATGTGTCTGCAACACCAGGTGCTGCTAACACAACATCTGCAACCCCAGCTATTCCTGGTGCACTTTCTTCTACAGCAAAATCCAATATGTCAGTGACACTCACTGCAGGTGATCCAAAATCTTCTACAATGAAACCCAGTATATCAATAACACCACCAGATGCAGATCCACTCTCAACCAAAAAAGCTGTAGCTGAATTATCAACAGGAAGAACTCAAATAATGCACAACCCATCAACCACTGTTGGGAACAAACCTTCCGATGGTAGAATAGCACCCCCAACACCTCCTGTAACCATGGAAGACCAAACAATTCAGGAAAGAACTACACCAGTATTAATTATGCCACCAAGCACTCCAATGCCTGCTGGACCCCCAACAATTGTACTTGATGGCATCACAATTCCTTCTCCAATGCCTCCTTCACCAGCTACACCAAAATTAGAATCCACAGCCTCACCTCCACCTCTACCTACAGATCCAACATATACATCAACCAACAAACCAAAAACTACATCATTTTCGTTTGGCATAGGAGAAAATGAAATTAAAGCTGACATTCCTGATATTGTTGATTCTGGAAATAGAGTGCTAGAAAACTCTACAATAGCCCCTACTGATACAAATGACGAAACAAATACAAGTGTATCTATGAGCACCTTGCCTCAGCCATCGGCTCCTGGAACTACATTTGCTGACAAAACAACTCCAGTTTCGAAAATTGTGAGTTCAACCTCTCCAAGGGGCAGTCCTGGCAATATAACAGCAGCAGACCCAACTTCGAGAGTTCCAAGTAGCACAACAGTAACAGACACAATGTCGACTGCAAAATCTTTATCAAATAGCACAAGAGTGGCAGGTACAACAACTTCTTCAAAATCTTTCACTGATAGCAGCACACAAGTTACAGACCAAATGCCCACTGACAAACCCTCCATGGCTACAAATATCTCAATAGGAGCAAACACAACTATGTCAATGCCTACTACATCAAATACCAAAACAACACAAAAATTGAAAACAGCAACTGTTAATGCCTCTTCTTCTGTGAATAATACAACACTAGTACTGGTAGATGCTACTACTACAAAGCCCTTTGTATCTACAGGTACTGCAGCAACAACAAATTCATCTAGTGCAAAATCTTCCACAATCCACAGTGACATCAATTTAGAAAATGCTACGACTACTGTAAACCCTTCCAGAACTCCAAGTAGCACAACAGTTCCAGACACAACATCTACCATGAAAGTTTCATCACCTTCAAATGGCACAACTATAACACAGACAACAACTTCATCAAAATCCTCCACTGATAGCAGCACACAAGCTTCCAACCCAACAGCCACTGCTAAATCTTCCATGGACACAAATATCGCAACAGGAGCAAATACAACAACTACCTCATTTCCTTCTTCATCAAAGACTGAAACAACAGAAACATTCAGGACAACAACTGTTAATGTGGCTTCTTCTATGAAAAGTGCTGCACTAATAGACACTACTACGACGAAGCCTTCTGTACCACCAGGCAGTGAATCAGCAGGAAACACATCCAGTGGTATGATGTCTACCACAATCCACAGTGGAATTGAATTAGAAAATGATACAACTACTGTAAGCCCTTCAAGAACTCCAAGTAGCACAACAGTTCAAGACGCATCTACCGTGAAAGCTTCATCACCTTCAAATGGCAAAGCCATAGGACAGACAACCACTTTATCAAAATCATCCACTGGTAGTGGCACACAAGTTACAGAGCAAACATCCACTGGCAAGCCCTCCATGGCCACAAATATTACAATAGGAGTGAACACAACTACATTAATGCCTTCTTCATCAAAGACTGAGACAACAGAAACATTGAAAACAGCAGTCATTAATGCCACTTCTTCTGTTAATAGTAGTACACTAGTAGATGTTACTACTACAAAACCCTCTGTACCAACAGGAATTGCAGCAACAGGAAATGCATCTAGTGTAAAATCCTCCACAATCCACAGTGACATCAATTTAGAAAATGCTACAACCACTGTAAACCCTTCCAGAACTCCAAGTAGCACAATAGTTCCAGACACAACATCTACCATGAAAGTTTCATCACCTTCAAATGGCACAACTATAGCACAGACAACAACATCACCAAAATCACCCACTGATAGTAGCACACAAGCTACAGACCCAACAGCCATTGGCAAATCTTCCATGGCCATAAATATTACAACAGGATCAAGCAAAACAACAACCTCGTTGCCTTCTTCATCAAAGACTGAAACAACAGAAACATTCAGGACAGCAACAGTTAATGCGTCTTCTCCTATCAATAGTACTACACTTGTAGACCCAACTACTACAAAGCCTTCTGTAACACCAGGTAATGATGCAGCAGGAAACACATCCAGTGGTGTAATGTCTTCTACAATCCCCAGTGGTATCAAATTAGAAAATGCTACAACTACTGTAAACCCTTCCAGAACTCCAAGTAGCACAACAGTTCAAGATGCATCTACCATGAAAGCTTCATCACCTTCAAATGGCAAAACCATAGGACAGACAACCATTTCATCAAAATCATCCACTGCTGGGGGCACACAAGTTACAGAGCAAACATCCACTGGCAGGCCCTCCATGGCCACAAATATTATGATAGGAGTGAACACAACGATATTAATACCTTCTTCATCAAAGACTGAGACAACAGAAACATTGAAAACAGCAGTCATTAATGCCACTTCTTCTGTGAATAGTACTACACTTATAGATGTTACTACTACAAAACCCTCTGTACCAACAGGAATTGCAGCAACAGGAAATGTATCTAGTGTAAAATCCTCCACAATCCAAAGTGACATCAATTTAGAAAATGCTACAACCACTGTAAACCCTTCCAGAACTCCAAGTAGCACAATAGTTCCAGACACAACATCTACCATGAAAGTTTCATCACCTTCAAATGGCACAACTAAAGCACAGACAACAACATCACCAAAATCACCCACCGATAGTAGCACACAAGCTACAGACCCAACAGCCATTGGCAAATCTTCCATGGCTATGAATATTACCACAGGACCAAGCACAATAACAACCTCATTGCCTTCTTCATCAAAGACTGAAACAACAGAAACATTCAGGACAGCAACAGTTAATGCGTCTTCTCCTATGAATAGTACTACACTTGTAGACCCAACTACTACAAAGCCTTCTGTACAACCAAGCAATGAAGCAGCAGGAAACACATCCAGTGGTGTAATGTCTTCTACAATCCCCAGTGGTATTAAATTAGAAAATGCTACAACTACTGTAAACCCTTCCAGAACTCCAAGTGGCACAACAGTTCAAGATGCATCTACCATGAAAGCTTCATCACCTTCAAATGGCAAAACCATAGGACAGACAAAAATGCCACCAAAAACATCCACTGCTGGGGGCACACAAGTTACAGAGCAAACAACCACCAGCAAACCCTCCATGGCCACAAATATAATGATAGGAGCAAACACAACTACGTCAATGCCTTTCTCATCAAAGACCGAGACAACAGAAACATTGAAAACAGCAGTCGTTAATGCCACTTCTTCTGTTAATAGTACTACACTAGTAGATGCTACTACTACAAACCCCTCTGTACCAACAGGAATTGCAGCAACAGGAAATGTATCTAGTGTAAAATCCTCCACAATCCAAAGTGACATTAATTTAGAAAATACTACAACTACTGTAAACCCTTCCAGAACTCCAAGTGGCACAACAGTTCCAGATACAACATCTACCATGAGAGTTTCATCACCTTCAAATGGCACAACTGTAGCACAGACAACAACATCACCAAATTCGCACACTGATAGTAGCACACAAGCTACAAACCCAACAGCCACTGGTAAATCTTCCATGGCCACAAATATAATAACAGATTCAAGCACAACAACAACCTCATTGCCTTCTTCATCAAAGGCTGAAACAACAGAAACATTCAGGACAGCAACAGTTAATGCGTCTTCTCCTATGAATAGTACTACACTGGTAGACACTACTACTACTACAGAGCCTTCTGTACCACCAAGCAATGAAGCAGCAGGAAACACATCCAGTGGTGTAATGTATTCTACAATCCCCAGTGATATTAAATTAGAAAATGCTACAACTACTGTAAACCCTTCCAGAACTCCAAGTGGCACAACAATTCAAGACGCATCTACCATGAAAGCTTCATCACCTTCAAATGGCAAAACCATAGGACAGACAAAAATGCCACCGAAATCATCCACTGCTGGGGGTACACAAGTTACAGAGCAAACAACCACCAGCAAACCCTCCATGGCCACAAATATAATGATAGGAGCAAACACAACTACGTCTATGCCTTTCTCATCAAAGACCGAGACAACAGAAACATTGAAAACAGCAGCTGTTAATGCCACTTCTTCTGTTAATAGTACTACACTAGTCGATGCTACTACTACAAAACCCTCTGTACCAACAGGAATTGCAGCAACAGCAAATGTATCTAGTGTAAAATCCTCCACAATCCACAGTGACATTAATTTAGAAAATGCTACAACTACTGTAAACCCTTCCAGAACTCCAAGTAGCACAACAGTTCCAGACACGACATCTACCATGAGAGCTTCATCCCCTTCAAATGGTACAACCATAGCACAGACAATCACTACTTCCAAACTTTCTAATCCAAGAAGTACAAATATTACACCAACCACTATTGAACCTTCTTTGGTCAGAAATATCACAAAAGAAGAAAAGACAACAAGAACTACAGCACCTTCTACAGCAAGGACTAACACAACAGGAACAGACTCAAAAACTACTGTTGAACCTTCTATTCACCTGAAGAGGACGACATTAGCAGATGGAACCATCACAAACCATTCTTCCCCCACAGGCAGTACAACAAAAAATATTTCTCATTTGAGATCCTCCACAATTTCGAGTAGTACAAAAATAGGAAATGCAACGACTCCTGTAACACCAGCAATCAGAACAGAGGTGCCAGATACAACAACTTCGATTAAACCTTTGACAACTCCAAGCAGCACAAAAGAGGCATATCCATCAACTACTATGAAACCAACTGTTACAACTGCCTCTATACTTGGCGCAAGCACACTGAAATCTACACTTATGAAAAATGAAACAGTAGTGAGCTCAACTACTATTAACCCCTCTATACCTGTGTCCAGCACAGCAACTGTTTCATTAAAACCTTCAACTAGTAAGACAAGCACAATGGGATCGGGTGTAACCCCCTCTGTCAAGGATATCATTACGGCAACAGGTAGACAGTTTAAATCTTGTGCCTCAAAAATACTGTCAAGTTGTTTAAATCATCATAATAGTTACCAAGATTATTACAACTTTTAGACAATCAATACTTTGATCAGCATTATTAGCATATATTCAAGTTATGAGAAAAACTAGAGGAAATATAAAAACGTATAAGATACTATTTGATCTGTATGCTCTACTTTTAAACTGTGTGTAATACATTTTACAATTACCCTTGCTTATGGCAAATAAGCATGTACACATGCCATGCCGATGACCTTTTATGATTATTTTGATGATGTTTTTCAATAGTGTTTTACAGGAGAGATACATAAGTATTTTTGTATTTCAGAAGCCAAACCAACTCCTCAGAGCCCAGAAAATCTGTTATTACAGCAGACACTAGAACGTGTCTCAATGTTGGAATCCAATTACACCTCTCTCATCCAAAAGGTAAGGCATATGATGAGCTTTGATTATCATTTTAATTTACAGCACCAATTATTATGTAGTGACTATCAAAATGCATATGTATATCTACATATCTCCAGTTTAAAAGAAATCAACCACAGCTTCCTCAATCATAAACACAGTTGTTCTATAAATTTCAGCTCACTTCTGTCCAAAATAATCTGGAAGCTGAGAGGGATGCTCTACGGAAAGCAAGAGAGGTACAGGAGGAAAATGTTCGGAACATGAGTCGGCTATTTAATAACTTCAATAACTATGCCGCCCAAGTGAGTGCCAGCTGTGAGCAGAATGTTGAACAACTCCAGAGGAATGTAACAGTACAATATCAGAATGTAACTTCGCGACTGAATCGGTTCATAGCATCAATGCCTGCGCCCATCGTAAGTATATCTGCCTTACTTCATTTGCTCTGCAATCGATAGATACAATTAAGGGGAAGATTATGGTGACTGAACAACCCCCTGGACACTTAACCCCCAGACACTTACCCCTGGACATTTACCCCCCGGATGCTTACCCCCTGGCCACTTACCGCCTGCACACATACCCCCATACCACTTACTCCCTTACCACTTACCCCTAGGGCACTTATTCCCCAAGCTTCTAATATGTACATAATATTAATGATTTAACTTGCTTAATGGGGAGTAGGTGGGCAGAGTTAACATATAAAATAACTTTGAGAAGAGCAACAGCTTGGGAATGACCATTTTCAGAGCATTTACATTTATATAATTCAGAATTTATTTTTTGTAATATCATAGATATGATTAAACTAATAAAAACTATTTCACATAACATGTTTACATTCAAGGACAGAGATTCTCTAGCGATTTTCCCCCTAATGACTAAAGATAATATTGAACAAGAAACAACAGGAAACACAATATATTCAAAGGTTTTTAAACAATTTACTGAAAATCCAGGACATCCTTTTTTCTGGGACACTTAGTGTGACAGTTTATTAGGCCGTACCTTTATTACAGGATGGGTTGTATTCCTATGGTAGCCCTGACCTGATAATTTTCTTGTAATTTCCTCTACACTACAAGCCGGGGAGGGGGAGGTAAGTGTCTGAAGGGGGTAAGTGTCCAAGGGGCAAATTTCCAAGGGGTAAGTGTCTGGGGGTATATGTCCAGGGGGTATATGTCCTAGAACCGAAGGTTATATTTGTGATGAGATTCTAAAACAGGCTTTCAGAAAACATTCCTGGCAAGGAAAGGACAACTGTATAAAACCAACAGATGCCTGATGCTTTACACTATCATGATTGAACATGACTTTTGTCAGTTTTCATTTAGTGCAAGCGAAGACCTTTAAAATAGGAGTGTTAATAAATCTTTGTTCATTTCTGTCGCAGAATTCATCCAGTTCGAATAACCATCAGGTACTGATTTCTGTCGTTTATTTGAATACTAATTACTGACCAATTACAGTTAAGATTTAGAAATAGTATATCTAATTAGTACATTGGCTCTCAGATTTCTGCCATTCTGACCTTCGTAATCATATCAGTATATAGCATGCCGTTCTTTGCTCCTTATTATTTCACCGTAGGCCTATAATGTCAGCAACGTAGAAACGCCTAAGCTTGTTTTTTTTCGTACAGGTATAAACTATATCATATAAGACAAAGACCTGGTATGATAATGAAATTGAAATTTTAAGTCTTTATTATGCAGGCATTTGAGAGTTTTCTTAATTTGATCCTAGAACGTCAAAACTCTTGACTAACGGCCGCAGCAGTTCATGCTCATGAATGGACGATAAGACTGTCTCTTGATGTCTTAACACTGTCGCTTCGTCTAACACTGTCGTCTCGTCTAAACAGCTCTGATGTATGTTTGGTATTTGATAGTAATGGGGACATTGTCTTTAGTACTATAAACATATTGATTAGGCCTTGCTGTATCTGATAGAATAACCTTTTGTTGCCATGAAGGGGGAAACGTAGTCACCACTACTTACCCTTAATATACAAGATCAAATAGCCCCCATTAATTCATCCGAATCTAAAGCGAAAAAAAATGGCAACGCGGCCTTTGCTGATATATAGAAACAGTGAAGTACCATTTCGTTTTCTTTGTATCCAAAAGTAAACAATGTGTATTGTTTATAAGATGTATCTTACGTGACCTTGGTTGGATCTAATTTGGAAAGAACCAGAGCATGAGCCTAAGTCTCCATGGCCAGCAAAGTAAGGGACAAGCAAAGTAAGGGACCATCCATTAAGTACGTGCAAACGTTCTCACAAATGTCTGATCCTCCAACCCCATCCCATCGCCATCATGCGTTGGATATATACTAGACCATACGCACATAATATTAAAAAATGTGAGAACCCCCTCCCCCCGCATACGTACTAATTGGAGGGCCCCTAAAATGTGTGCTTCTCATAAACTTTAGTTGGTTCTCATAAACCTGGTGGGATTATGTCAGCAAGAAACAGCGCATTGTGTTTTGTTTATAATACATTTTTCGAAAAAGTTGCTGTTTTTTTGGACAAAAAAGGCTATGTTACGCGAGTAAAATTAAGTTTAATTTTTGTGTTTAATTATCAAGAGAATGCCAATAGTCCGTACATTATGTAAATGAATTGGCAGGAAAGGCAGATACTACTTCAATTGTTGAAAAAGTTATCATAAATTATGTTCTTTGGCCACTTCTAACATAGGACCAATCTTTATCATGCTACATCTCAACGTTCAATAGTCCAATTGTCTGTTGATGTGCATAACAGGAAAACAAAGTGCGTGGTCGTGGAATAAGGAGCTCCATTTCGTGACTACTAACATCTTTCTCATCAGATTAATCTTGAAGAACTTTCAGTCGTTGGTTTCTTCATTGAGCTAGATTTACTGTATTGCGTGGGTAATATATTATTGCGCCAGGCTCTATTTATACTCTGTGTTCTACCAAACGTCATCCACCAACTCTAAACTAATCTCTGATCTCCAAAGTAATCATAGCGGGCACAGATAAACTCTGTTGTCAATGTAAGAAAAGGACGTAGAGGTATATATATCCATGTTATTCACTGCAGGAGGAAATTACAAGGATTGGTTGCTATTTATGACAGTAGGCTATTATAGAGAGATGTTTCCGCTGAGTTGCCCGCGCCCATTCGCTGTGTCACTTTGAAAGATCCAAACTCGCATGAATGGAGCGAACGGAAACTACTTAACCCTTACTCCTGCCGACTGATACGTCTCGTTTAACAATAACTTAGGTAATAAACTAAAGAAGTAAAAAGTGAATAACCACCTATAGCGCCTGCGCTTACTAGAAGAGAAGTTGGACATTTCATTTACTTTAATGGCCTTCTGGTATTTAACAGCTATAACAGTGTTCTTGGGATATAGCTTTTAAGCTTCTAATGCATTGGTGTATCTTGGGCGGCAACGCATAGGTTTAGCTGAAGGATACGTATTTTAGCTGTTTCAGTGCACAATGTAACAGGTGAATTACCAAAGGTTGCTTCCAAACATTGCATCAAATGTATATTGGTGGTATCATTGTCCCTTTCTCTCAGGGTTGATCGAATCGAATAGGATGCAAACGATTACAAACCGATTGCAAATTTGTTTTTTCTTACTCAACCATGACATAACACTGCGTTGGTCATCGGTAATTACTTTCTTAATGTTTTTAGTACATTGTTAGAAGAATTTGCATAAGGTCTTTATTAAACACATTGTATTGTCTCCTCAGCAGCAGGCGGGTGGAGTGGACACCAGTTTGTGTCGTTACAGCAGTATCCACAGGGCGGCGCCTGTGAGTATGGAGAACACCAAGACTCCCTGGGCCCCACAGGACACTGACGAGATCAGGGTTAGTTCAATCCTTCCTTTTCTGTGTTTTATAGACCTTGAAGATGCCATTGCTGATTTCATTGGTAATGTTTGACATCAAGCCAATTAATACTTTTTGCAAGAACGATCACAAATAATAGTTTTCTTTCCAAGAAGCAGTTCTTTGAACATAAATAAACGGTATTAGAACGATGAAATCGTTTCGTGAGTTCCAGTTTGGCCTAGTTACTCAATATAGATTAGGGTTTGCCTCTGACACATGTTTTATGAATGACTCAATCTCTATCTTTACAGATGTAATTCTGGATACCCCAGTAAAATACATTTATTTCTACTGTATAATTTTTGCTTATAATGGAATAATAAAGGTGACGTTGTGAGATATGATCTTATTTTCTCTTGATGATTACAACATCCAATTCTATTGATAAATGCATATTCAATGTCTAATTTGGAGGGGTGGGTGACTACCTTGTTTCATAAATATTCCGATGAAGTGGTTTCTGTGTACAACTTGAAAACTTCGTTGTCTGTCCATATTGTTTAGCTTATATGCAATCTGGGGCTTCTACCTGAACGAAGAATCTTTAATATATCCTATGTATGTTTTTCACTCCTGAAGGACTGGACGATTACTGGCATTGAATGCTCTTCGGAGACTGGACTACAAAGTTTCTTAGACCGACGTCAACACCCCCTCACCTTCGGTGCCTGGCAGTTCCGGTGTGTCTGCTCAGGCGGAACGAGAAACGGAGCACCCATGCGTTACTGCACGATGCACTTATGGGAGTGCCCCAAGAGGACTATTAGAAAGGAAACATAATACCCAATGTATAACGTTCTAGATTATGTACTATGTAAACATATTTCATTAGAAAAGTGATCGTCTTACAGGGTTTAGGAACACTACTTTTTCTATATGCTACAAATGTAGGCCTATTTTCATCTTGCCAGTTCTGGCTGCTATAAAATCATTCAATAATAATTATTGTTAGGGTTCTTGCGTAGGGGGGGCTTTTCACTACCGCATGACGGCGGAAGTGTAAGAACTTCTGACTTAAACATTCTTTAGAAATGGTGTCAGTTTGAAAGTCCTGTTGATTGACATCTTTTTTGATTTTTGTTCATTCAAAACACGAATGTGATCAATAAGGTCAATCGCTTTTGCACATTCGGTCAGTATTTAATGGGGGAACATATTTTATTTTTGCATATGAATATCACTCTTTGTGAAAATAGAGGTTTCCTCAGCACTTAAACTCACGTATTTTGTAAGGTGAATTGGTTGTTAACTGCGTTGTGGTGGCTGCATAGCTAGCACTGTACATTTATATCAGCAGAGAAAATGCTGATTCCACCTGATTGTCAAAAGAATCTTAATGATTCATCGTGTTCATCTGCTACAAGCATGTGCGATGGATCAATTGGAAGATTAAATCTGGATTTTACGGCGGGGAAAACGCTTTAAAGCGGGCTAATCATATATATATATGTTATGTCTACAACAGAATAGTATTTACCAAGTTAAGCCAAATCTTGTATCAGTTTTTGATGTTGATGACTGATTTGGTAGAATAATAAGTCTTCTGTCAATCCTGTGTATTAATGGATCATGAGAAGCGTTAGATATCCTGTATGGAAAGGACGCCGCTGATTATGCTTTATTATTTCTCTTTATATTTTGGTATTGTTGAGGTGCTAAAGTTTTAATAAATTTCTCTGAAAACATTTGCTGACACCCAAAGGTACCACATCAAAGTATTACGTCCATTTTTTCTAAACGGCATTATACTTTGTCTCTAAAAGCCGATACGTTTAAGTGTTTTCAAAGGGAGAACACCTTGCCTTTAGAACTTGCTGGTCGTGGCCCGAAGGTAAACGAGTTTGGCAAATTTCATATTCTCGAAGTGATCCAAACTGTCAAACCGTGGTTGAATCGTTCCTACTTAAATGTTTGATGCTTACAGAAATCTTTTGTATGTAGTTTCTATTGATATCAGCCAGTACTTGCCCACCTCCTCTTGTCACAAGTCAAGGTTGAATCTAACATTGCACTAGTTAAGTGCTTTACCAAAAACATCCATATGCCTATAGAGTAGTCGGGCAAGTAAAGTAAGTCTGATATATGGTGTTTTTTTTTTGTATACATACACATTTACAAGAGTATTATTGTCAATACCAGTCTTTGGTGATAAGTCGTTTCACATGATTGACATGTGCACTGTTAAAATGACGTTTGGGACCACTGACGGGTCTCCTGTGATTCACTTTGTACAAACTACACAAAATGATACGCATAAACTTGATCGTAGGAAGTACAAATACTGGATTATGTTTTTATTTCTGTAAAACTTAAATTGACAAACATTCACATGGACTGATAAGTCAATGCTCTCAGTTCAGGGACTGATGGGTAAGAATGTAATAATGGGCATAAACCAATGACTTATGGTAATTTTTTAAAAAGACATACATTTTCTCGGACATCCGGAAAAAATAGAAAACCAAACCATACTTCTTATGTTATCTCTTCATATCCTAATATATATTTCTAACGAGAAAATGCCTCTTATGTTTCTAGGGTATATGTCATATTGACATAACTAAATAGTTCTTATCATTCTCTAAGCAGGGCTCGCTTTTTATGATACAATTTATGTACTGAAAAATATTGACCTCACTCTAAAACATCAATAGCTATAATGGGTACTGAGTAGTAGTATAGGTGAATTATGACAGTTATCATACATACTATAGCTAAAGGATAACAAACGTTAGATTTGCCATAGTGCACATAAGGCAGCTCAATACAAGACCATACAAATATAGTGCCTTCACTGTGGAGATCAAGGCACAAAGTACATCAAGTATGTGCTGTAAACCTTTTATGACATACATTTAGATAAAGTTACAAAATACTCATCGATTATATTACTACGCTTTGGGATTGGACAATATTTTTACCTCAAATTAAATAATAGTCATAATCATTTAGATCGTTTCGAAAGAATGTTTAACTACAAGCAGCTCATCTGTCTATCTGTAAAGTAATCTGAAACCGTAATTTGTTTAATGCCTAAATGATGGAACATAATTATGAGAAGCTGCTATTACAGTGACCTCTTTGTACATATAGCAATTTAGTGAGGATATTTTTCTATACTTACTATACTTTTTTGTTTAGATACTACTTCAGGTTCATCAATGGTGGAATTAAATTGAGTTCATACCTGAAGGAAACATCCGTACGTCATTTGATTGGTTGTCTTATAATATATATCAAACCCTCAATTTAAATTCATATCTGCATCTTGAATATCCTATCTACGCACTCATGGATACATCCTACATTCAAGATAGTAATAATGTAAAAATTGATACCTACGAGAACTATAATTATTACCAGAAATATCCCTTCCAGTATTTCGTTGATGGATGGTTAATATATAAGTAGTCTGTATTGGCAGCTAAAGCCGAAATGGATGGAATTCCTCAAGGCAGCATATTGACGTCACAGCTAGATGGGGCACGAACCTTCGGTCACTCTCAAGTTGTCTATAGCAATGTCTCCGGCGTATCCCCCACCAATAGTGGCGCGCATACCAACCTGTGGAGAATAAGTGGAAAGTTTCTTAAGCTTCGAACAACTAAATGGTATTAAGTTGAATAATTTTAGGGTAAGAGATCAAGAAACTGAGTAGCCAACAAAAGGAAGGATAAGTCACCTAACCTGAAAACCTGAAAACTATGGATGTACTCTACGATAACCATTTAATCTCGCAGGTAAATAAAGGAAACACGGGGATCAAATAATCATCGTCCTTACCTGGTCTCCAGGTTGTAGCCGCAGGTCGACAAACTTGTCCAACCAGAGCTGTCCTTGTGGTCCATACGACGTCCATCTTGTGACGTCAATGTTGCTGCGTCTGACGAAGACCTGCAGCGCCCCCACGTGGTAACCGAACATGTAAGCGTGGAACCGGAGGCAGTAGGTACCCGAGATACTCGAGGAGAGCGGCAGGATGATCCTGAAAAGGAAAAACGAGGGATATTCAACTGATTTACCATTGCAGATCTGAGAGGTAAAAAGTACTCAAAGGAAAACTCATGAGTATAAAATCATTGTTTGCTTTCATTTCACCTTTGTAGCAAATTGCAAAACAATTATTCTACGCTGAACTTGGTAAATTTGACGATTTTAATTGACCAATCAATTTCGATATGAGAAGAAAATCTTTATTGTATTTTTGAAAGTTGTATATGAAAAAAAGTCTCCAGGAATGCACATATCGTACACAAAACGTCCCCAAAGTATTTTCCTAGGTTGAGAGGCGTTTTTTCAATAAAATTGCATTGTTTCCTGCTTCCCGATACCTACCTAGCTTCTTCCCCCTTCACCCTAGGGGCGCTGGCCTCGATGTAGGCGTAGTATAGGCCGGAGAAGGCCTCAGTAGGCCCTGTGTAGGCTGAGGGGGTAGGCCCAGACCAGACGGCCCAGTCAAACTGGTCAGCCTGCTCCTGGACGATACCACAGAAACGCTGTGTCTCGTCCTGGTTGTCAAACATACACTGCCATTCCTCAGTGGCTGTGGGGAAAACATGTAAAAACTATGTGATTTCGGATGCAATAAGCCCATTCCATATTGGGCATATCCCAGGGTTGGACAAGGGTTGGACAAAATGACTGTTTAAGTCATCCTTATTTCCAGAAATTGGGGATACTGAAATAAGCAAGAATTACTTTTTTCTATACTTTCAATTACTGTATGAATATTATGATTGCTCAAATTTTATCAATTGACAGATTTGCAGGTTTTTCAGCCAATCAAAATACTGTATTTCAGGGCAAAATAGGGTTGGACATAACAGGCCAGGCTGACAGGCAGATATATGTCTCGAATTAATGTGGTTGTTGGAAAATTAAAGATGTAGTTTAATACCAAACTCGACGAGATCAACTTGTGGACGACAAAGTGATATTTATTGATTAATGAAGGATATGAAGGAATGAAGATAATATGGTTGTTGGAACAGTTCTTGAAAGTTAATGCATGATCCATATGTTTTTTGCACTTTTTTTTCCATGTCAATGAAAGAATACCATGGAAGGTCCATGAATAAGGACCATCCTATTTCAAAAAGGAAATGAGAGCATAAAGTTTTTAAAACAAGTCATGATACTTATTGTTTTGAAACTGAATTAGGGTTTAAGATGCTTACCGGCTTCATAGCAGGCTGACCCTAGTACCTTCTCGTAGTTAGTAACGAGGTCTTCAAAGTCAGAAGCCTGGTAGACGTAACTATCGGAGGGTTTGTTTGCAATCCCCTGTAGCTCCTCCTGGCACAGGAAAAAATATGATTATGAGATTTTGTCTTAAATCTGCCTGTAACAAATAGCATGTTTCATCAGCTTCTCAGATAATTCCTAGAATACAATAACGCCACAATGTAAGTAGTAGATCAATTCCTTTACGATATGTACTACCACTTTGGACAACAAAGATGAATACCAAGTGTTTGCTTTCTTTCAAATTGACAAATATCTCAGAACACATTGGTGCAACCCCACACCCGAATGAAAGGTGCAATATGATCTAGATTTCACTTGCTCTTTTACAGAAACAATATTTCTAAAGTCCTTTTAAAGACTAATTTCTTAGATTACTTATATTTCTTAAACTCTGATGAGTGTCATCCCATTTACCTGGTTGATGTCGGCGCCGATGCCGATGGCAAAGACGGTGATGCCGGCCGCCCGAGCTGCCTCGGCCTGAGGGATGGTCTGCTCCCGGTCCACGGTCGACTCGCCGTCTGTTATGACGATGGCGATGTTCAGAGCATCGGGCCGGTCACCTAGTGAGGGAAATTTGTTATTATTGCCAAAACGTGGATAATCATAGCTTTGGCACTGCACAAAAATAAAACTTTAAGACCTTTAAGTTTCTGCAAATGGGGCCATTGATGTTTGCTAAAGGTAATGGAAATGTCACCTTTACAAGACCTTTCCAAAGCTTTTTCAGGTGACCTTTAAAATTCATCAAATATTTTGCAAAGGTATTGGAAAGGTGACATATCCTATGGCTTTAATGAACTTCAATGGCCCCATTTACAAAAATAAAGGTCTTAAAGGTTTAATTTCGCAGTGTGGATTGCATACATGTGAGGCCCATTTGGGTGTAGGCCTAACGGATAGAGGGAGACCAAACATTTTGCTGGAAAATTTCTAGTTGGAAACTATTTTTTTTAAAGAAAGATAATGATTCATCTCTTTTGGAGATGACCGTAGAGAGGAAGTGTTCACCGTTATCTGAGTTGAAGAGCTGCTCCCTCATGATTCTGAGTCCGTCAGCCGTGTTCGTCTCCTGGTCCTTGTAAGCCAATGTGTCCATAGCTGCCACGAACGACTCCGTGGTCCTGAAACAGATTGGTGTTTGTCTGAATGGACTGAATGTATCTGGCTGTTTTAATTGTTCATTAACATTTGAGCCCAAATGAGGTTTCTACGCAGTGCCCCTCTGTTCTGCATTGTAACTGACACAGTATTTACTGCTTTGAAACGATATTGTCATTATTTAGAAACTTATTTTAAGGTTTAACATTTTGAAGCAACAGCACATAAAGAAAGGTGATCTTTTAACCATGCTTAAAAATAAGGAACTGCAATAATTATGGTGTATTGTTTAAGGTCACAATTTAGTCCGGGAAACACTTTTATGTCTAATTTAGATGTGTTATTATTCACTGTACTTTATTCTACGACTATTTCACTTCAGGTTCATTTCTATACATTTTTAATTGTCTTTATCAGACACGCACATGTATTGGTTGAGCCTGATGTCCAGGGTGGCGGCATCCCCGTAGGTGACAATGCCGAGTTGGTTGGCCTCGGGCCCTATGTCCAGTCTCTGGGCCAGGTCCTTGAGGAAGGCGATCATCCGCAGCCAGTTGTCCTGGCCCACCGACCCCGACCCGTCCAGCACGAAGGCCACGTCCGCCCTGCAGCCTGTATAGGGGAAGGTTAGGGGGAACCAAGTGTTAGGGGAAACCAAGTGTTAATGTTGGAATTTGTGTATATTACAAGCAGCAATCTTCTTTTCAAACAATTAGCTGTTGATATTTTGTAATCGGAAATGCGATTTTTGAAAATGTCCACCAGTTATGCTATATCAACTGTATATGGCTATAAAAATCAGTTGATATTTTTGTAAACAGAAATGCGGTATTTGAAAACGTCCATCAGTTATGCTATATCAACTGTATATGGATATAACAATTAGTTGTTGATATTTTTGTCAACAGAAATATGAGTTTTGAAAATGTCCTCCAGTCATGCTACATCAGCAGATCAGCTGTATTTGGATGGATCATAGAACTGAATAGCACTTCCTGTTTCTTCATTGGTCTTATGGGGGTTGCATCGATCAAAGCAACTATACAGGAATTCCGCATCAGCAAATCAGTTTACTCCCACACCAACCTAGAAGGTATTCAGTCCTCTAGAGCAGCAATAAGTGCCCCTGGCCACGGAAGTTGTTCGTGAAAGGTATTTCTATTATGAATCTAAGTACCTAGTCAATGTCAGCGGTGCATCAAATCTTAACAGTATATCCGCACTCTTACCTTACAATGGCCCTTTCATAGTGAAACTAACCAATTGTCAAGCTTCTCCTGATCTATCCCTAAACCCACCCAAGTCCCGTTCAGATGGTATACACAGCAACTGATGGAGATAGATGCACATCCCCACAATGTGGTCTGTACATCAGTCCAACTATCTCACCAACAACCTGCATTGAAACTCCTGCACATGTCTCGCGGCATGTATACCAGTTTTACCCTATTTGGAGTCTACTCGTGGGGTGTTTAGATATATTTTATTCATAAGGGTGGCTCCCTTGGCCTTTACTGAACTCCACCCTGTCTTCACATAGCTCAGCTGCTCATACCTCTCATACAATTATATTACTGACTGAAACAACATTCCATTTCCTCCTGACTAGAAGCCATGTTTACTGTTCACCTAAACTATTCTCTCTTAAAAGACCTGTCTTTTACTTATTTCTTTTAGTCCAATACCTGCACTCTAACCCACACGGGTTTACACTTGGCTGGTTCTGACCATAAGGAATTGGGTTGTGTGGTTGACATGGAGCAGACTGATGGATGGCCTATTGATTAAATGATTAACCTAATGTTATCCCTGTCTGAGGCGGTACACATGCCCCCCCCCCCCCCCCGATATAGACGTGTCCATCCAATCCCCCCAGGCCACAGAACATGTGTAGTATCACTGACCAACAACAGCTAAATATTGCTTCTGCAGATTATAGCTCCAACATATTTAAAGGTGAAGTTGCCGTATCACGGTATGTAAATGACTACCTTATAACCTGGTAGTTTAGCCTCAAATATTAAATATTGATTTTAGTGACTGTATTGATTTGATATAGCAACCTATCTTTATCTGGCATAGATGTATATCCACGTGTATATTTCTATCATGGAATTGATGGTTAGACCCCTTAACATAGATTGATCTTGAAGCTGTGTAGGTAATGTTTTAAAGGTGGAGATGTACGAAGAGATCTATTGAACGAGACTGGATAATCACAATAGGTTCATGTCCTAATAAGGCATTGGGATTACAAGTCTAAAGTAATGAAAGGTATTTTATCCAAATGGACAATCGAGATAGTGTAGATCACAAAACTTTCGATTTATCATCTAGTTTAATCGTTTCATAAATAAGAAACGGTAGAATTGGCGTATCAGAAAAACACTTGAACGGTTTTTAACGTTTTGTGGCAATGTAATACATTTACCATGTGGGTCTATGTGTACCTTTCCCCTTTTATACTATGCCCTGCAAAGACATTTGACCTGAGAGGGAGGTTAATGTTATCGCATTTCAGAAGGTCTATTGATTACCGTGCACCCTCTCACACAACAGGTGGAGTTTCACATAACCTAAATGCACAGTCATTCATTTGTACAGCTGGATTTAATGTAATAATTCAATCGACTGTGACAGTGATACATGCATAGGGGAACTAAAACGGTATTTAACGATTTGGAGGGCATTTGGGGTGACGAAGACACATAAATCGGTCGCGCGCCAGTATAAAATCTTCAATTTTGAGGCAATTAGTGTGACTGTGCATGGTTTACCTATAATATGCAAAGAACCATTGTTTGCTGATGGTATAATTTTATCTCATGACACCATTGTACTAAATACATTTTTATAAAATGTTAGAGACAACTATTCGTTTAAAAAACATTAGAGAACCAATTATTGAGTAACATTTCGGAAAACCTTGTGAAAAATAAAGCGTGCAATTCTCCACCTTCATAATTATTCTTCCATTTCCATGTTTCCTTTTTGAAAAAAGGCTGCCTTTCCATTATTAACAGTAACCTATGTCAGATACGACCTTATGCTATTCACCCGACGCTATAACCTTCCTCTCCTATTATAACGACAACCTTACACGCAAAGTTGAACAAACGAGCTACTCACGCGAGAAGTCAAGGCTGGGTGATGGTTCAATAGCTGTAAAAAACAAAAAAATATGCGTTTAAACAAACTTTATTATGGTGACCTACAACGATCTCTGCTGAAAATTGCATTTCGATCAGAGTTGATAGTGTCTGCAAGGGATATTCGGCTTGAATTGAGATATTCTATAGAAAACGAAGATTTTATTTTTGATACAGTACAATTCAATATAACCATGCATACATCCTATTATTTGTCATAGCCTTGATTTTGAACAACAGCTTAGTAACGGTAACTGAAATTATGTAAAAAATATATTGCAATATATGGTATAGTGTTTGTGGGCCAACGCAAGAAGTCAATAAATAGGTTACAATTATATTTCTATACCACCAAAACAATAGTTATGTCACATCTTCTGACATGGATGACGTCATACTCACGTGAACAGATGACGTCAAAGATACGTCGGGTGTAGAGGACGAGATCGTCGAAGGTGCGGAGTAGGAACTCGTAGTAGTAGCCGGGCTCGTTGGCGATGGCCGAGATCTCGTTCATCTCTACGAGGTCACCCACCCCAATGGCGAAGATGCGGACTGATTCACGCTTAGCCAGCTCAGCCTCTACTGTGGTGAGCTGGGCGTCTATGTTCGAGTAACTGAGGGTGAGAGGGCAAGAACAAACGGTCATTATTGAGACGTACAATTGTAATGCTTTGGATTATCCGAGCTATTTGAATAATAAAGCTCTGATGGACAATACTAGATAATTTTTAACAGATCCTGTATATAATACATAATTTGCGAATTTATAAGTGTAATAACTCTGAAAACCAAGAGAAACCTTGAAGATTATTGCTAATAAAAACCGTTAAAAAAATTATTCTATCGGATATATCCCTCTTCACTGTCGTTGGATCAATCTTGAGTAAAGTATTGATCCAGGTGATCCCGTACTTGGAATTTGATGAAATAGTAACTAGTGTTTCATCTTTTACAAGACACATGCTTTATTAACATTTCCAACTCATTAACATAATTATTACTCAAGTCCAATCATAGTGAAAAATTAAGATGGGTCTGTAGTTAACAGTAGGCCTATACTACTCTAATCAGATTCAGGGGGGCGTTCCAATGTTATCCTAGGATTCACTATTAGATCCTAATGTGATGAACGGCTATTCATCCAAATATGTAGAGATCAAAATAAGAGAAAATGAGGTAATATTATAAAAGGTATATATGTTCGAAAAGGAACGAAAGTGTAAAAGAACGAAATATGTAAGAATGAACGAAAGTGTAAAAAGCCCGAAAAAAAGAGGCACGAATATGTAAGGAACGAAAGTGTAAAGGAACGAAAATGTAAAGGAACGAAACCCGGAAAGATATAAACCGGAAGTGAAATGTAAACCGGAAACGAGAATGTAAACCGGAAGTGACGTCAGTTGTAGATCACGTGACTGAAAGCAGCCAATCAGAGCTGACCTCTTGGGTATATAAAGGGGCGGTGAGGCCCGAATAAACAGAGTTCTTTAACAGTTCTCCTTGTGTCCAGACGTGTCTTCTTTCCTGAAACAACCGCTAAAGATGAGCCGATTCGAGTAATTAACCAGAAGTTAGGATAAAACAGTCGAAGTTCGAGATAAATAGTAGGAACTTAGGGTAGGGGCCCGACGGCCCGAAGAACGAGGAACGAAGGACCGAAGTAAGGCCCGAAGGCCCGAAACAGTCCCGGAGACCGAGGCGTAGCATGGCACGAAGGCATGACAGGCGGGACGAAGGAACGAAGTCCGCGGGGACGAGGGCGCAGCAGGCTCGGCCCCACGCTACCAAACAATAGGCGACTGTCGGCCCGTCGCCCCCGCGGACCGGAACCGTGGGGTGGACCGCCCGGTGGGGGTGAATGCTGGTCTGGGAGATAGAGCGAGACGAACCCCGGCCGACCCGTACCCCTACCATAATTTCCCTTCCCCGCAGTCTTCCGTTTGACATCGAGCGCCGATTCCCGACCGATTCGCTCAGCCCCCCCCCTCGTGCGCGAGGCACGACTCTAGAAACACATCTCGGTTCTTGGCCCGGATTCCCCGTCCGCCCCGAGACCCGAACAACCCCCACGTTCCTCTGTTGTAAGAATCGGCAACCCCGACTTACCAGAGAACGTCACACTGGTGGCAGCGGTGGTGCTGAAATAAGCACATACGGACTTGTGGATCCTGGGTGTTTCGTCGGTATTGGATACTCATGGCGACCGCGGCAGTCTTCGAGCAGATGGATTCTGACATCGCTTTCAAGGAAGGTGGGGAGGAGAAAGGAGGTGCGAAACCCAAGACCAAAGGGGAGGACACGACCATCATGGGTAGGCAGTTTAATTTCATGGGAACGTCCACCCCGACGGATGAGCAGAATGCGCGGGCTCAACAACAACAGACCGGCCAGGTAGGAGCGAGTTTGAAGAAGTTTAGTCTACGACCGGAGAAGTATGACGGTAAACCGGACTTCGAGGGATGGATCAACCAGTTCGAGGAGTACGCAGCCTTGGGACATTGGACGACCGAGGAGAAAGCGGCGATGCTCTTTCTCTCGCTGACGGGAACGGCACGAATGTACTTTGTCGGACTCCCGGACAGGGAACGACTCCGTTACTCGGCGAGGGTAGATGCGTTGCGTCGGAGGTTCGGTCAGGAAAAGGATACGTGCAATGCTCTGCAAGAGTTGGCAGGATTTAAACGTGTAAAGAACCAGACAGCGAAGGAGTTGGCTGATAATGCCCGACGGTTGGCATCGAGAGCCTACTTCTCCAAACGACTACGCCAGCCAGGAAAAAGCAGCATTACATGCGTTCCAGGCTGCAGTTGGGGAAGACCTTCAGCTGAAGTGTGCAGAGAAAGGATGCAAGACGTTGGAGGAGGCGGTGGAGGTGGTAGAAATACAGGAGCGATACTCACGCCGCCTCCTGCGGGCAGTGAAGCCCGAGGAGGACGCCAATACACAAATCATGGCCTTAAACGGTAGGTTGGAGGAGATGATGAAGGTATTGGCAGAGGAACGGGAAGCTAGGAGACAAGCAACGGCCCGGAGAGAGGCGTTCAAGAAGCGAAAGGAAGATTTGGAATGTCATCAGTGTCACCAGAAGGGCCATTTCGCGAGAGAGTGTTCTCAGCGTCAGGGAAACGGACAGTCGCCGTCGCAGTAAGCGCGGGGCCCCCTTCGGGCGCGGCGAGAGAAGTAGTAGGCATTGGAGAATGTGGACTTTATGTGGCCGGAACGGTGGGAAAGAGTGTCGTCCGTTTCTTGGTTGATACCGGATCTATGATCAGTCTGCTGTCGGAACGTCTCTGGAGAGAGTGGGGACGAAAATGGGAAGACCTGGATGGATATGAAGGACGTCTCTGCTCGGTGGATGGTAGCCCGTTGCGGTGCTACGGATGCACGAACTTGCCAGTAAGGTTGGGAACGCGCGTGTTGCAGTGGACATTCATGGTGGCAGACATCGGTAGAGATGAAGGGATCCTGGGAAACGACTTCGCGGTGAAATACCGGCTAACAGTTAAGCCCCACGCGAGTGCTGTCTTCCTGCCCGCCGAAGGGGAGGGAGAGGGGGAACGAATCCCGGGAGTAGAACGAAGAACAGATGGGGTTCGGGCAGTCACCGTCGGAGGACAGGTCGTGAGAATCGAGGGAACGACGGAAATACCCCCGCTCCAGGTGACCCGAGTAGCAGTAGTGACAAGAGTGGACATAGGACAGAGTGGACAGCTGGCTGTCATCACCGGCGCTGGATTACCCATGGGACTGGAAGTGATCCCAGGAACGGTGACGTTGGGAGAAGAAAATAAAGTTTGGGTGGCCAACCGAGGGACCGAGAGCGCGAAATTGGAAACCGGCGGGGTACTCGGAGAAGCCACCTTCGTACAGGAAGTACGAGGTATAGGAAGTGATGTAAAAGAACCCCCTGGAGCGCTCGTCGAAATGATAGAGGAGGCTAAGAAAGGCCTAACCACGGAGGAAGGCGGAGAGTTGGAGAAAGCCATCATGGCCCGGGAACAAATGTTTGCGACCTCGAAACATGAGTTAGGACGGACAGATTTAGTACAACATCGAATTAAAACGGGGGATCAGATGCCGATCAAACAAAGGGTCAGACGGTATCCAGCCACCAGGAGAGAAGAGAAACGAGCACTGGTGGAGGATATGTTAAATCTAGGAATCATTCAGGAGAGCGGAAGCGCGTGGAGCAGCCCGACCGTCCTAGTGAAAAAGAAGGATGGAGGAACGAGGTTCTGTATCGACTACCGAAAACTGAACCAGGCTACAAAAGTGGACGCCTATCCGCTCCCACGGATAGAGGACAGCCTCAACACCCTGGGCGGGAGCCTATTTTTCTGCAGTCTGGATCTCGCAAGCGGATATTGGCAGGTGGAGATGGCACCCGAGGACCGAGAGAAGACGGCCTTCGTGACTCAAGGAGGATTGTATGAGTTCAAAGTGATGCCATTCGGGCTAGTGAACGCCCCGGCCACCTTCGAGAGACTGATGGAAAGAATCCTCAGAGGAATCGTGTGGGAGGAGTGTCTGGTATACCTGGATGACATATTGGTCTTCAGGCCAACGTTTGAAGTGACTCTGGAAAGATTGGTACGGGTTCTGGACCGATTGAACGCTGCAGGACTGAAGTTGAAGGCGCGAAAATGCAGGTTGTTCCAGAAGAAGATTCCGTTCTTGGGACACGTTGTCTCATTCAATGGGATCGAACCCGACCCCGAAAAGTGTCGGCAAGTAACTGAGTGGCCGGTCCCTCGGGATCTCCATGAGGTACGAGCCTTCATAGGATTGTGTTCGTATTATAGAAGACATATAAACGGCTTCACGGAGTTGGCTGCCCCCTTGTATGAATTGGCAACGAAGGAGGAGCCGTTCGTGTGGAGCGCGAGGCGACAAGGCGTTTGATGCAATGAAAAGGGCGTTGACAGAGGCCCCGGTATTGGGATTCCCGGAGGAAGAAGGACAATGGTGGCTTGACACGGACGCCAGTGACGTGGGGACGGGAGCCGTGCTATCACAGGAGCAGAGAGGGGAGGAACGGGTGATAGCTTATACGAGCAAAACCCTGGAGTCAAACGAACGAAAGTATTGCACCACGCGGAAAGAACTGTTGGCGGTGGTGCGAGCTTTGAAACATTTTCGGTGCTACATCTATGGTCAACACGTAATAGTCCGGACGGATAATAGCGCGGTTAGTTGGCTGCAGAGAAGTAAGGAACCGATGGGGCAGGCTGCCCGGTGGATTGAGATTATCGACTCGCAAGACGTGTCGTTCCAACACCGACCGGGTAGGAAGCATGGGAACGCTGACGCGTTGTCCCGGTATCCGTGCAAACAGTGTGGGGAAGAGCACGAGAATACCGAGAAAGTGAGAGTGGTGACGCGGGCCCGGGGGTATGAGCCCGGATGGTCCCCGCAGGAGATGAGAGCAGCACAGAGGAGGGATCGAGATATAGGACCGATTGTCGCACGGATGGAAGAAGATGCGAACCGGCCAGGTTGGGAGGTCATATCTCCGGAATCCCGGGAAACAAAGATCCTATGGAGGCAATGGGAACGATTAAGCCTCAAGGATAGCGTGCTGCATCGGAAGTACTGGGAACTAGAAGGACATGGTTGGAGGAACCAGTTGGTCGTTCCCCGAGAGGAACGGGCCAAGTTGGTGAGGGAATACCATGGAGGCGCGGCAGGAGCGCACTTGGGAGTCGCCAGAACGACGGCCCTGTTGGAGCAAGGGTTTTACTGGCCGGGACTCCGGGAAGACGTGCGAAAGGAATGTCGAGAATGTGATTGCGCGTTGCTGAAAAAAGGACGAGGGAGACGGGAGCCGCTACACCAATACATAGTGGGGGAGCCAATGGAACGGCTGGCCATGGATGTTTCGGGCCCGTACCCAGTCACCAAACGAGGAAACAAGTACTGCCTGATGGTGGGATGCTATTTCACCAAGTGGTTGGAGTGTTTCCCGATCCCGGATCAAAAGGCAACGACAGTGGCGGACAAACTGGTTGAAGAAGTAGTGGCACGGTACGGCGCGTTTCGAGAACTACACTCGGATCAGGGCACGAATTTCGATTCCGAGGTGGTGGCTCAGGTCTGTGCACTATTCGGAATACACAAAACGAGAACAACGCCGTACCACCCCAGGAGTGACGGATACATAGAACGAAGTTTCCGCACTTTGGGGTGCTGTCTGAAAGCTAGCTGCCGAGCAACAGGCCGGGAATGGGATGAGATGGTCCCACTCGTTATAGAGCAACGCCGCAAGCCAGCACGGGAGTGACACCGAACATGATGATGCTGGGCCGACAGACCATGATGCCACGACAAGCGATTTATGGGAGACCTCTAGGACAGGAGGAGGAACCCCGACGGGTAGGCGACTACGTGGAAAGCCTGGAGAGAGGGCTAGTCGCGGCCTATCGGGAGGCCCGGGCAGGGCTGAAACGAGCCGCCATTCATCAGAAACACGAGTACGATGGAAAGGTGACTCGGCGGGAATACCACGCCGGAGAACTGGTCTGGGTGCACGATACGGTGGTGGATAGGGACAAGGGAACGAAGTTGCGGTTTCCATGGATAGGCCCTGCACTGATCGTCAAGGTGCTTGACCAAGGACGGGTGGTAGTACGGAAGAAACGAGGGAAACCGGGGGGGGTGGTCCATGTGGACCGCCTGGAACCCTACCGAGGACACGCTGCGCCAGCCTGGATGGTAGCTGACCAGCAAGGATACGAGGCTGCACAGTAAATGCTTGGGGTGGGGCGCGCTAGGGCACGTACGGAAACGGGGCACCCCTTTTTGTGATGAAGTCGCTCTCGTGTCTCGATTCCGCAGGTGGAAGAGGACCAAGGGAACGACCAAATCGGCGCTACACAGAAAGGCTTTGGCCAAAAAGGACTGATCAACCTGGGGCCATTGAGTCGGGGCGGTGCGTTGACCACTACGGTAGGAGTGCAGGTCGTTAGGCTGTAGAGATTTGCTACCTAGCTGAAGATTGGTTCTCTTGCGGATGTAATATAGGTGGGAAATGCGGGGTTGGAACGAAAAACGGCGTTCGGGAGCCACGACGGCCCGAATGCCTAAAGTAGTCCCACGGAGCCGCTTTCCGGTCAGTTCGGAGGAACCACAGCGTGGAAAAGATGGTTGGATTACAACGGAAGACAGACCCGGCGGCAAGCTGGTGAAGACTTTTGAAGTAGTGCTGACTTGGTAACACCGCTTTACAGCGTCCAGGAGACCGGAGGAGAGTAGATGCGGCACTCTCGGGAACGCCGGAGGAACGAACGGACGGTTGTAAAAGGCGAGGCCTGAAACGAGGACGGGCTTTAAAGTAGGTTGTAAAAGGAGTAAAGATGACAAAGAGAACGGGGCGGCGGCGAGAGGATGATAACGTCGAGCCCCTGTGTTCTCCGGGAAGTGTGCGGAAACACTGCGAGGGCCAAGATGAAAAGGCAAAAGGAGGCGACGGAGGATGAAAGGACCGAGGACGTCCGGTGGGGCAATAAAAGGCCTAGGAAAAAAAAACGCGTAGACGAGCGAGAGGCCGCGAGGTAAACGGCAGGCGGGGCGGTGACCAGCGGCGGGCCCCGAGGACCGGAAATAATAGGGGGCGCCACCGTTGAAGTGGATGGTGAGCCTGACGCTAGGGGTCGCTAGTGTAGGCCACGTCCACTTCCGCCTGCGGCGGCTATAAAAGGCAGAGCGCTCGCCGGAGCAGGTCATTCTGGTCAGCCGATCAGGATTCATCAAATCACAGACGAGCAGACCAAGCTAGGAGAAGAAAAAAAGAAAGGCAGAGAAGTGAGACGAGCAGCATGACCACGAGGCAAAAACGGAGAAGGCTGACGGGACGAGCTTCAAGTTTGGAACGAGGCCCGAAAGCCCGGAAAACGGACGCGATGAGCGGACAGTGCTGGGAAGGACATTGTCGCGGAAAGGAATTTAAGCACCTGGCCAAGCATATTCGAGGCCAGCATGATGGAGTACGAAAGCAGTATTACATGTGCCCGGTGTGTTCGAATCGAGCCTATTCGACGCACCAGGACTGGAGAAAGCACATGTGGGAATCACACGAAGGAAACCTGCTGAGGGGGATGCCGAAACAGGACCCCCTTCTGAGGCTGGAGTATGCTGCGGCGTTCGCCTTGGATCCAAAAGGACGGCCGCCGTACACCAGTTTCGCTCCTGGGGATGAAACGGCGGCCCGGGTAGCCGATTTGGAACGGGACTACGCTGTGCGCCATCCGGAAGGATTCCTTCCCCCCGAGAAAGCGGTGGACAAGGAGGCACCGGAGAGGCCACGACGGAGGGTTCGCGTGCCTTACTACCCGAGGGCATCGAGAGGGTCCGATGACAGCGACTCCGAGCAGCCGGAGCAGGTAGCAACCGAGGAAGAACCGGAGGCCGACGAGGCCGGCGAGGGAGTCCAAGCAGCCAAAGCAGCAGGGAAGGGACCCTTGGCCGGAGTAGCGGAACGGTCGACGCCCACGCGCCGTTCCCCTTGGAGGGCCGCGAAAGGAGTGCGGAAGGAAGTCACCGAGTCGCCGCGAAGCGCGAGCCGAGCCGTGATCAACCCGAAACCACTCTTGACAGACGACCAAGTGGCTGGAATAGTACAAAGCCAAGTAAGGAAATTAAATGCCCAGGGAGAACCACGAGAACCGAGAGGGCGAGGACTCCCCGGCAGAGGACTCCCAGGCAAAGGAAGAGGAGGAAGATCCACACCCGCCCCGAAGCCAGGTTGCTCAGGGATACCACCGGGGGCTGAGGTGGTGGAATTAGTGAGCTCGTCCGACGACCAACGTCCAAAAGTTAAGGGAGAGGAAGAGGAGCCGCCAGCCTTCAAGAGACCCCCAGCGCAAGGATCTGCGGCGGAGGAGCCGTCCCGGAAGAAAAAGTGGAAAAAGGTCAAGAAAGTCCCGAGAGAATTGGAGGAGGGAACGAGTTCGGACCAGTCGGAATCGGGCCGGAGCATGTCAGTCCGAAGCGATCGGTCCCTGATTATCGCCGAGTCCAGTAGCGCGGGAGAGCTGGGACCATCGCAGCCCGAGACCTCGACAGGAGTGAAACGGACCACGGGACTAGAACCACCTTGTAGCGACGCGCAGTTTACTATGATGACAGTCCACAAGAAATCGGTTATTTACGAATCACGACACCCGAGGTACCCCGGATATTTAAAAGGAACAATGAACCGGGAGGGAGCGTTCAGGGGTTACCACGAGGCAAGATCCGACCGGGAGCTGGAGGACAGCATTCGGGACGCGAAGGGAGGCCGGCTGGTGGAGAGAGAGGCGCTGTACCTGGGGAGGTTCCTCTACGAAATGGCCGAGAGGCAAGGACTCAAACCATCGGGCCGGGTGGAAAAAGTGAAGTATGTTCGACACGCGGCCAAGACCGAGGAAACGGCGTCGATGGCTTCAACGCAGCCGTTGTTCTCTACCCCTACCCCGACGAGAGCGGATTCACCCCTAGAGAAGATGGTATGCAAGCAGCCAGTGGTACCGCTCCCGGGACTGAAGCGGATGAGGGACATTTTGGTGGCACCGGATACGCCGGAGACACGAGCGGCTGTGGACAATTTGACCCGGGCCAGTCTGGGAAGCTCGTTCTTTGGGTCGCAGGGATCGGAGGAGACCCCGGGACCGCCGTCACCCGAGCGGATGAGATCGCCACCGGGACCGGGCACCCCACTTAAGGATGAGGACAAGGATGGACGAGCGCTACAACCACGAGTTATGATGCATAGACTAAAAATACCGGCTGCTCAATCCATGGACACAGAAGTAGAGGACTCAGAGGACATGGAGTTGGGGCAGGCCGAGACCAGAGGATACGAGCCGGATAGGCAAGAATTGGACGAGTCGGGAGCGGATTCAGTGTTCGGGTCCATAGGAATGGAGGTACCGACAGCAGGACCATCTGGAGAAACGCCGCGACTCAAGTTGTTACGAACGCAGGCCATTCACCGAATCTTGCAGGGACACTTTCCAGTGACGGCACGAGCGATACGGGACTGGGACGCGGAGGAGGCAATCCAGGTGCAACTGGCGTGGCCCCCAAGGCAGGTGCGAGGGATGACGGCTAAGACGAGAGCGATGGCTTCGGCGTCTATGGCGTTCTTGATGGCACTGGAAACGGGCCGCGAGCCGGAGACATTCGACGAGGCAATGGCGCAGTTCCCGACGGCGGCGCTGGGGCCGTTTACCAGAGAGTTCCCGGGAGTCGACAGGCTAATTAACGAACACAACCGGACCGTCCAATTGGCTCAGACTCTAGTGTTGTATAAAAACGAAGACCAATTGGACGACTTGTTAAAAGCGACGACGGAGGTAGAAAAGCAGAGCAAACTGGTGGACCCACTTCTCGAGCTCCCAGCTAGGGAAGAGAGGTTGCTGCCACCGACCCGATGACAGGAAGAAGGATGAAAGGCCTCGAAGAAGGAGAGAACGGTGGATGCTGCTTAGGGTCCTGTACGGAAGATAGCGCGACGGAACCAGAAGCGGAAAATGGCGCGTCGCGAGTCAGGTGGGGAGGGATTACGGGGCGTTGGCTCCTCACCCATAGTGTCAAACCCCCAGGGAGAGGACCGGGCCGAGGCGGAGGTACCTGAGCCGCACAGGAGTCCGAAGCCCGGATAAAAACTCTCCTGGAGACCGCTGGACGGGCCCGAAACTTTGCTTTAAAACATCGGGAACGGACTGGCGGGCTCGAATATTCTCATCTTAAGTATTCCTACTAAAAATGAATTAGGTAGTTTCTTTATGGGAATCTTCTTCTTGCGGAAATGAACGAAACCGCATGTGTTAGGAGGTGTTGAGCGTAATCAGCGAGCTGAAAGGTCCATGACTGGAACGAACTTACCAAGCCTGCGGGGCGAATACGGAACGGGAGGAGGCGCTAGGAGGAAAAACAAGTGTGTAGCTGTTCCACTTCTTCCCAGAAGCCCGCTGCGTTGGTTGGGACCGAGCAAGTTGAGCAGGACCGTCCGGTCGCGGAAATTGGATAGATAGCGGACCGGGCGGCCCAGGGAACGAGAGAACAAAAAGGATAGTGACGGAACGTCGAAGCGAGAACAAAACAAGGAGGTAGAATCGAGGAAAGGAAATCAGAATGAGCGAACAGTGTTGTGTAATCTTCGAGTCGGCGGTCGTGCCGGGGTAAATAAGGTACCGGTGGACCGGCGACTCGCCGCTGGAGGAAAGGCTGGCGCGGGCCAAGACTGAAACCCTTCTCCCGTGCTGCCTTGAGGGATCTGGAGGTGAGTGAAGAACGACCTCTGTCCTCTAGCGGCACCTAAAAACGAACTTTCCACGGCTCGTCTGGACTTCTTCGGGTTTCGACCATCTTGATCTTGGATGGATCACTCAGAATGTTGAACCGGATGGGCCTGGATTTATTGTACCATCATCTTCTGAGTTTCCTTGTCTTCAGCCTCTTACCGCATACGGAGAGCGGTAAAAGTGAAATTTCTCCACCTGAATGCTGGTTTTGTCGTGCCAGGATTGATGCAGCGAGTCGTGAAAGGACCGCGGTGAATTGTAGATGTCTCCCGGAGGACCGGGGGGCGAGCAGGGACAGTAGCTGAAAGGCCCCTCGCTCGTGCCCCACCGAAACGATATATAATAGGACGAAATTAATAGACTTACTAAATCATATGTTAATATCTTACCTGCAGTAACGACAGTGACTGCTTCCATATCGTACTTCCTGATATCTTCTTCCTGAGGAACGGAACAAAATAGTCTTTGAAACACATAGGGAGGTGGTGCTTGGAACGTCGGCCTCGGATGCCTCGATAGACGTCTCAAGAGGTCTGCAAAGAACGACGAGAAGTGATCCTTCATCTCTGACTTGGAGTTCGACATCGGATGAGTTCTTCTCTATATACGCTATTTTAAGGCCGACTGAGATGGGCCCGTTCCGGATCTCAAAAGTTGACGTCGGGTGCAGATCCCAGTTGATGTCGTCCATCTTCACTTTCTACAACTTCTTCCTCTCCTTCTCACCAATATCTTCAACTTACCTACTTCGAACCGCCGTACCTAGGAGCAGCCCGGAATGGCTCGAAGCTGTTGTCTCGGCGTTCGTCATAGGCATAGTGGCTTCATGCAAAGTGACATGGCACCAATGAAGACTGTGGCCTTACTCCAGAATCAAACCAGACCAGATCTTAAACTTACCTCTATTACGAACTATTTGTTGGTATTACAGTCTCACGAAAATCGTCTAAAAGCATGGTCCTTCGGGAGGACGAAGAGAAAACTTAGTAAGCAGAGCGAGGCCCGAGAGCCTAGGAGACGAACGAGGGCCCGAGTGCCCGGAGCAGGAATCCTCTTCTTAAGGAAATCATCTCATCAGTAGAACGAAGGAGCCTCCCTCTCGCCCCAAAAAGAATTGTCTTCCTGCCGTTGCTTACGGGGGGGGGGGGGCGGGATGAGAGGCGCCGGCTCCTGTCATCAAAAGAAACCTCATCAAAAGAAAATTATCTTCTTAGTCGGGTCTCCGTTCCGGTTGTTGTCATGCCACTTGGGCCCGGAACGGTGACGGAAATACCTTATCTAGTTATGTTGGACTCTCTCTCTCCGACATCTCCTTCTGAAATCTTTGAGTGTGTCGACGTGGTCGAAGACTGAACGTCTTGGTGCTGGGTTAACCACGAGGACATGTGCCATAAAAGTCAAACTTCAGTTCCTGTACGGAAAACGGACACCTCATCAACAATTAATAATTCCAGTCTTCACAAACTTACCTTCACTCCAACTCCATCCAAAGTTTCACTGTGACCAATAGCACGAAACCCGCGACGTCGTCTGCTGAAGCTTCCACTTGAAACTTTAACGGATAAACTAAGTTTCTCTCCACATCCATTGCCATTTTCTTCTTTGGAACGGTGGGTACCTCGGCCTCTGGCTCGAACATGTTGTCCTTGCCAAACGTGAAAAGTCACTGGGGGGCTCTGAATGCCGAGGCGACCGAGGGCGCGAAGTCTAAAAAGAACATTCTTTCTACAAAAACTTCAGTCTTTCCACTAAATCTCATCTTCAAATCATCATCACCCAAGAGAATGCAGAGAAGAGTAATAATAACGGGAGAACGAGGGGTCGCGACCGACCGGGTGGGAGAGTCGCGACCGATTCTCTGCCCAAAAACAACGGAGAACGTCTGGACGACGGAAAAACGGACAAAAGGGTCGAGAGGACTATGGGTCACGACCGACCCTGGTCTCTGGGTGGGAGAATCACGACCGATTCTCCGCCCGAACTAGGGGAGAGCGTCTGGACGACGAAAAACGAAGGGAACGGGGGCATTGCGGGTCACGACCGACCCATGGCCCCGGGCAGGAGGACCACGACCGGTCCCTCTGTCCTAACGAGGGTAAAAGCGAGGAAACGCGCCAAGGGGCTAAGTACATAGAGCCCAGAGGAAAGGAACGGGGGCGACGGGGTCACGACCGATCCCCAGTCCCGGGTGGGAGAGCCACGACCGGCTCACTCATCCTAAAGAAAAAGAAGTGCAGAACGGGTCCTAATAGGCCCAGGATAAGAACTATGACGAAGATAAAAAGAGACTGGGAGAAATGAAACAAATTATATGAACTTTCACTAAGAAGAGAGAAAAACGAAGAACGAAGAAAGAAGAAAAGAAGAGAAATAATAATTAGCCGGATAGGCCCCGGGGGCCCTCCGAAGTAGACCGGAGAGGACAGAGGGTGACACCTCCTCCTCTACCGATAAGGAGCGTAGGATTGAAATGTTTCTGGTTCTAGAGTATGTTCTGTTGTCGTTGCTGTATGAACTGCTTTGAAAATTTTTGTAAGACGTGTTTTCCCACCTTTCAAGAAGGTGCGGGAGGGTGTGATATACGGCTATTCATCCAAATATGTAGAGATCAAAATAAGAGAAAATGAGGTAATATTATAAAAGGTATATATGTTCGAAAAGGAACGAAAGTGTAAAAGAACGAAATATGTAAGAATGAACGAAAGTGTAAAAAGCCCGAAAAAAAGAGGCACGAATATGTAAGGAACGAAAGTGTAAAGGAACGAAAATGTAAAGGAACGAAACCCGGAAAGATATAAACCGGAAGTGAAATGTAAACCGGAAACGAGAATGTAAACCGGAAGTGACGTCAGTTGTAGATCACGTGACTGAAAGCAGCCAATCAGAGCTGACCTCTTGGGTATATAAAGGGGCGGTGAGGCCCGAATAAACAGAGTTCTTTAACAGTTCTCCTTGTGTCCAGACGTGTCTTCTTTCCTGAAACAACCGCTAAAGATGAGCCGATTCGAGTAATTAACCAGAAGTTAGGATAAAACAGTCGAAGTTCGAGATAAATAGTAGGAACTTAGGGTAGGGGCCCGACGGCCCGAAGAACGAGGAACGAAGGACCGAAGTAAGGCCCGAAGGCCCGAAACAGTCCCGGAGACCGAGGCGTAGCATGGCACGAAGGCATGACAGGCGGGACGAAGGAACGAAGTCCGCGGGGACGAGGGCGCGGCAGGCTCGGCCCCACGCTACCAAACAATAGGCGACTGTCGGCCCGTCGCCCCCACGGACCGGAACCGTGGGGTGGACCGCCCGGTGGGGGTGAATGCTGGTCTGGGAGATAGAGCGAGACGAACCCCGGCCGACCCGTACCCCTACCATAATTTCCCTTCCCCGCAGTCCTCCGTTTGACATCGAGCGCCGATTCCCGACCGATTCGGTCAGCCCCCCCCCTCGTGCGCGAGGCACGACTCTAGAAACACATCTCGGTTCTTGGCCCGGATTCCCCGTCCGCCCCGAGACCCGAACAACCCCCACGTTCCTCTGTTGTAAGAATCGGCAACCCCGACTTACCAGAGAACGTCACACTAAGATACATCGGTTCCAAGGTGTCCATTTTAGTGTTATATTATCTTAAGATGGCACAGGAGGGCTAACTTAGAAGTGAAAATTAAACTCAATGTAGTCAACTTCTTATCTTATTAAATGGGTTTCTTATCTTATTACAAAGAAAAGATGACATTGGAACCAAAATATCTTAGGATTATTTTATGACAATATATAAGATCTGATGATTGTCTTAAGATTACATTGGAACGCCCTACTGGTTTCTGATATATGCCTGGGTTTCATTTTGTTTGCAAATCACATGAGATTCATTAGATCTAACATTGCTTCGAGCCCATTGTTGAATATAGATAAATGATGAAGTGTATTCTGAATAATTTACGGCGACGGGAGCCCACTCGTGCAGAGGTCAGAGCCCCGGTCAGAGTTCTAGATCAGCCCACGCTTTGAGCTCTTGGTTCTACAAAGACTATCGCATATTAAATTCTTTTCATTCTGTCGTCCCCCCCCCCCCAAAAAAAAAAAAATAATAAAAAAAAATAAAGTAATTATCTTAAGTGGAAAGAGCTTTACACAACATACGATTAAGGATACTCAGTGTACGAGATTCCTAGAAATTGAGATTCCTAAAAGTTAGTTATCATTTATTTCAAACATATATTATAACAAAGGTTGACTGTACCCATCAGTCATGACAATGGCGATGTTGGGCGCGTCCCTTCTGTCCCCGAACTGCTGGTTAAAGATGGACTGCCGCATGACCCGCAGACCCCCCGAGGTGTTGGTTCGGTGGTTCTTCCAGGGCAGCGTCCGGATGGCGTCCATTATTTCTGCACGCTGGGTGTATTGGTCCAGCCTCATGTTGAGTTGGGCCTGCGAGCTGTACGTTACAATGCCCACCTGTCATGAAGAAAAGACATTAAACTTTTATACATAAATCAGTTTATGGCTGGTTGTTAGAGATAATAATCTTTCGCTTTTGTCAGGGAACCATTACGATATTACGATATTACGTTAACAACTGAACTCAGTCGTTTTAGAGATTTTTTTGCTGACACTGCAAAATGTTTAGTGTTTTAGAACTGGTTTTTCATGCCTATGACATTGGTAATGCATTTGGAGGGGTGTGGAGGTCAACCTGTTTTTCTCTATGCTAAGAATAGCGCTATTGCGTGTCACATTGGACACAAATCACAGGCGCGCTTGTCCCCATGGAAATTGTGCTCCCTTTATAGATTTTCTGTAATCTGTGGCAAAAACACTGAACCCCACTGGAACATATGCAGAAGCCTATATCGAGAGGGTTATAATTGTCCATTGGCGTGATAAGTTGTATTACATGCATTGGCACAAACTGTGAGTTGCTACGGGCAATAATTGGGATAATTGACACGTTTTTCCTTCCTCTAACGCTGTTTTGTTCCACACCTGGTTGTCTTCTGGTCCAATGGCCAAGTTGTTAACGAATTCCCCCACGAACTGGGTCACCTTGCCCCAGTTAGCAGACCCGATGGATCCCGAACTGTCGAGGACGAAGGTGATGTCATTCCTGGTGCACGCTGAAAATACACAAAAATGAACTCATGTAAAACCTAGAATATATGATTGGGCATGTTTTTGGTCATACATAACAGCAATGGGAATGAGGTATCGGTTATGTCATGAAGAGGTGTTAAAGTGAGTATGCGGTTATTAGGTACAGGTAAAATAACCATACAGGGAAAGAAGTATGACTCCCCATGCTTTCATGTATGTTATGAATAGGCCTATAAATTTAGTTTAGTTTAGATGCTGTTAAATGCACATTCAAAATTACGATAGAGATAGCGAACCGTGCTCTTCGTGTAATACATAGGCACAATACCGTAGTCATGTCCCCGGGCCAGATCGTCATTTGCATGTACTACTTACTCGTTACCTCGCAGGCAGCGTTAACGATGTCGTCTACTCGGCTGATAAGCGTGTCAAAGTCCTGCACCGCGTAGACAAACTGAGAATTCGGATCATTTCCAATGCCCTGTGTATAGACAAGTAAACAATGTTATTTAATGAGTTTTGAAATGCATACATGTACTGCTGAACAAGTACATTCATCCCAAAAGATGCCCAGCATTATACCGTCTTGGACTTGGGAGATTATGGAAAACTGCATTCCCCAAGTCCAAGATATGCCTAGTCAAACAATATCTTGTGCAATACTTTAAACCAAAACTTAATTCACTAAATTTGTATGGCAACCAATTAACACTTTCCCAACAAATTCCATTGTCTTACCAATTCCCCCAATCAATAAACCCCCCTTATTACATAAGCTTTGACGGTACATTCCCTTATCATATCAATGCTTCCACCCGCACACCCACCTCCAGCTCTGCCTGCTTGAGCTGGTTGCCAATGCCTACGGCGAAGACGATGATGCCCTGTTCCCGGGCCAGCTGGGCCTCGGGGATCGTCTCCTCAGGGGCGATCATCGACTCGCCGTCCGTCATCACGATAGCGATGTTGGCGAAACTCCGACGGTCGCCTGGATGGCCGTGAATGAATGGAGAGATTTACAGATTATGTTTAGATAGAGTGCATCTAGACGCATGCGATTTATACAGGGCGTAATGCAGCATAATCAAATTCTTGGACGAGATACTGTGATATTTTCAGATTAGGTTTAATATAAGGCTACACAAAGGCAGCATAATAACAGAGCATATATAGATGCATTTCAGTCAGAATGAAAGGGCTTGGGATCGTAGTTACACTTTAGAATAAAAGGATGCCGTTCTAATTAATAATGTTGAACAATCCCCCCTACCTGCCTTCGCAGCAACATTATCTATTGGAATACCATTTCAAATACTAAGTGAACGTAGGTTTAACACCCCAAATAATTAGGGATTCTTGTTGCAGAACCCAAAACATAGGCCTAGTAACCAGCTGAAGGCTATACAGAGTATCGTTGTAATTCAATAAATTAAGTGTGCGAAATTAATATTCCCACCTAAAGTTGAATGGCCTGTAGTGCAATCCTCCATAGGTAAACACAAAATAATTATGATTTGTTTCTGCTCTGGCCAAATTTTCAAAAGAATCCTTCCACATTAACATTTTCCCTACCGGCTTCAGGTGTAAACAGTTGGTTCCTCATGACCCTGATGCCCTCGGCCGTGTTCGTACTCGTCTCCTTGTAGGGTATAGCCGACACGGCACTGTTAAAGCCGGACAGCGAGCCGTAGTCGTTGAGCCTCACGTCCAGCTGGGCCTCGTTGGCGTAGGACACCACCCCGATACGGTTACTGTCCAGGCCAAAGTTGATCCGGCCGGCAAAGTCCTGAACGAACTGCAGCATCTTCCGCCAGTTGGCCGCCGTCACTGACCCGGAGCCGTCCAGGACGAAGGCAATGTCCGCCATACAGGACTCGGCCTGAGGCCGGGCCAGCTAGGAAAGGGAAGGTTTGGAGATGTTTCATTTTTTATATTTGTTTCAGTGCCGTGTTTCGAGCAAAAATCAAATAAATATTTAAGCCTAAATGTGTCTCTTTTTTAATTTTATCGTTGGCTAGAATTTGAGCAGTCGTTGTATAATAGTATACTGTTTTGTTTAAATAGGCAAAAACAACTTATCATTCATAGAACTTTGAATAGAGCTGTTCCTCATTTGCGTTGTGCAATTTTACTTTTACATCAAGCATATTATCACCAGAACATAATTTATGTCCTATATAACCTTCTGCTTTGAACTGATACATCTCCATGGCAATGTTCAATAATGAGCTCGATAAGACTATACGGTATTCCCATGATAGAACCGCGAGTAATTACACTGAATAGTTTATCTAGACGTCGCCTTGGTAACAAAGTAAATGCGTGTTCCACTTCAGTGCATTGCCTCTTTTTTTACAACAACCTTAGGTATTGGCAATTCTTTTGCCCCCGAATGCTTTTTTCGATTAATCAAAGTGAACCTAGTATCGACTTAAATCTAGTAAGAAAGCAGATCTTAAGAAGCTCGCGAGAAAGCTTCAATAAATGGCACAGGAAATACGTTTTGAGATATAAACAGACACAAGGTTCACCTCAATGCGTTTGAATTATTCATTAGATCAGCCATGGTTGCCATTGTTTGCATTGAGTGATTATAATGATAAGCATGCCTCGATCGTAGGGAGGAAAATATTAGAACATGTTCATGTTTAAGATTAAAATGTTTTTTACGACATTTTAAATGGCACATGAAAGATCAACCTCTCTAGTGGGTACAATTTTGTGGCAGATTCATGCACAGAATTTCTTTTTTGAATAAGCAATGAACAGGGTCTCCAAGCTAAAATGAAAGACAAAGATCGGACAATTCATACCTAATGAGGCTAGAAAAGAGCCCAGATTATTAACTACGTCAACGGTTTAGATTGAAATCAATAGAATTAATCAGACCCAGTTTCTAATTTATTGGCACATCTCTAGTTTGCAAAGAAGCATTGTTCGAGAGAAGAACAACCCCGATCAAGAACTGAGTAACATGTGGCACAAATGTACAGCGGCGGGGAGAACATCAAGCTTTCTTAAAAGTCTTTTGATAAAATGTTTGATAAAACTAGGCTTTAATAACCGATAATTTTCACTAATTGAAATTGCACAGGAGATAATTGATAGAATACTGAAGGCACTAAATAACCAAATTTTAGCAATTTTGTTTTCTTACTATCACTTATTGACATCAAGATATATTCTTGACTTGATGGGAAGCCTTTATTATAATCATATCACAAGGTGTTTTGTGACTTTGTGTTTGTCACATACTATAAATATTGAGGATGGCACGAAGTCGCAAAAAATGATTTTGTAATTATTTGTCATTTATCAATTTAGTGTCTTGACAACATAAATATATATATAAGACTGGCGACTGTAGGTTCTCTAAGCTGTAAAGGCAAAATGGGACACCAAGGGAACACATTTAGATACATTTCTTTTACATAATAGCCCACGCATATTATCAATTTCAGTGGACATGTATCTTAGAGAAGCACTTTTTATATAGACATACAGGCGGGGAAGCAACTGGAACTGGGGTGTGAAAACAAGCACAGTAAAATTCATCACATAGGTTTTGTAACATGGCCATACATACTTCTCCATCCTGTTGAGCCAGTGGTCTTATAGTCTTAAGGTACAGAGGAAAGAAATAATTTGAATATAACCAAAGTCTAATTGAAATCTAGGTATCCTAATATCGAAAAGTATTCATAGAAATACTAAATTTCTTAGATTCACATGTGCCTCTGAAGCGAAGTTAGCCTTTGCCCTTCTAACTATTCGATAACGGCGATCCTTATCATTCTAGGAAAGATTAATCTATCAATCAATTCATCCTCTATATTAGGCATGTAATCTCCGTCGTGTATCAATACAAAATTATGAAAAGTAGCTTTACCAGATCCTAATCCAGAGGGTTTGCATACAAACTTCCTTATCTCTCCCACTGGCCTAGGGTGTCTAAGCTTACTTTTCACAAAAAGGTAGTGTCATAACAATTGAGCTGATCCTCGAGCTCATTCTCAAATAGATAGATTATCGTGTCCAAATTCTGCAACCTACATAACGGGATGTGGGTGAGCCCAAGATGAACCTACGTACTTGACGTCTGTACCTAAATTGTCTGGTAAATTGAGGGTACAATCAGGTTTCCTTTCACCTTTTGAACTAAACCGCCATAGTGCCTCAACCCTATTTTTGGCATTACCCTATCATGTCGTAGTTTAAGAAAACAAATCTGACGTATGGGCCACTGTAATTAGACATTTCCCTTGTAACACAGTCTTAATGCATTAAGGATTTTGGTATTCGCAAAATCAGGCAAACATTAGCCCCAAAAATATAAACTTATAAATCAATGAAGGCTCCATAGCAGTAAGAACACAAAAGCAATACACTTACCTTTAAAGATGCAAACATGCATAAAATGAACAACGGAGGTAATTTCAAATGCATTTTTCCGAATTCCAAATACTTTGGTTAAAAAGCAGCTGCCTCTCCGATTGAGATCTGACCACAGTCTTGAACCGTCTGTGACGACTGACCATCGTCCGAGGGGTCACTCTGTACCTGCCTCTCCAGTAAAAGGTCAATATTTGCCACCTTGCGCCCCTCCCTCTACCATACATACACTAATCTGTGTTCACAGGGTGTTAAATGCCCTGCGAAGACCAAACACTTCCCAAGACTTCCCCACCTTCTGGTGCTATAGCATCCCTACCTCGTGGCTGTTCATACACTTGGCAGTACTGTGGTAAGATTTTAAGCCATCAGACAAGAATTACCCACTGGGTGGGATCACACGAAGAAATAACTAGGCCGTTTATTTCTAATGATGTTTGCGGGATTTCCCATGATGCCCCATTGTGTTGACATTGTAGTATTCCTTACTGTTAGATTATATCATAAGAATGCGCAGCTTTACTAATCTTAAAATCCCAACTACACAAAGCGTCACCTTTAGTATATCATTAACGGAGTGACCTATTCTTAATGGACACACGGTGCTGGGCTATTCGGTTAATGTTAATACTTGTGTAGGAGTAATGTCAACATACCGTGAACGGGTTTCGTGACTGACGGTCAGGCATATCCCCATTGAAGTTGGGGTCCCAGCCGGACGGCCAGGAGGTCGTCTTTGCTCCAGTTTGGCTGTCCACAGCAGGAGGCAAGCCATCTTCTCCTGGGCGTATAGCACCTGAAACGTTACACTGACAGTAGCATAGATTATGAGGCGGGAATGGTTCATCCAGGGCCCGCACAGGAGCAGTTAATGTGAAGAGCAGAATAAGGCATAGTGATGTGGTAAAAGGCAGTAGTGAGTCCATACATAGTGGTGGGGTATAGGATAGAGGTGCTCGTATCCGCTCGCACCTGGTCATCTCTGAGCTTTTCTGGGTGGATTAACACCTGTCCAGTCCATTCTCCCACTCGGCCGCGTCTTTCACTCACTGCCTCCCCTCACAGCTGATTGATTGCAGCGTCCTTGCTCCTGTTATATCCGCACACCTGTAGATGAAACACTCTCCTTTTCACACCTCATTTCTCACCTGCCCAATCAGTCAGCATCTGATGAGCCCTACGATTAATAGGCTGTCAATCCGGGTGGGCTTGCCGTGCATCTTACACATTCATAGGTGCGACCAAACAACTGCTCTGGCTTTGTGAGTGAGCCCGTGCAGTGAGTTCGTCCATGCCGGGAGGCTGAGCGATTGAAACTGCTCGCCGCCGCAAACCACTGATGGGGAGGTGGGAATGGGGATAGGGATGGGGGATGTGGGGATGGGGGTGGGTGGGAGACGGGGAATGGGAATGAGGATTGAGGTGGGGGACGAGCATGGGGATGGGGATGGGGATGGGGATGGGGATGGGGATATGGATGGAGATGGGAATAGGGATGGAGATGGGGATGGGGATGGGGATATGGATGGGGATATGGATGGAGATAGAGGTAGGGATTGGAATGGGAATGGGGCTGGGAATGGGGCTGGGGCTGGGGTTGGGGATGGGGATGGGGATGGGGATGGGGATGGGGATGGGGATGGGGATGGGGATGGGGATGGGAATGGGGATGGGGATGGGGATGGGGATGGGGATGGGGATAGGGATGGGGATGGGAATATGGTTGGATAGAAAGTTAATGGATGTATTACATTGGTGGTGGTAGCATGTTGCATGGGAGTCATCCGGTCAACCAACATTGGACCAGAAAGACCAGAACCTGGTCTGAGTTGCTTGTTTTTGTTTAAATCGATAGCCATGGCATATAGATTGAAGAATGAGGTCGGGTTTCATAGGCTTCAGCTGTTGAGAGGGCCATGTAATGCTGATGTTGCATTATCAGATCAGATCGTGATGCGTTACCTTACTTTAATTCATCGCCCTTTAATTGCCATATCTTGAAATCAGTGTCAGTTTTGACATATGAGAAAACTTGTACAAGGGTTTTGCATTATATGATCGACAGATAGAAATACTTAGTTTCCATTGTTTGATATATAGGTATTAGATGGCATTATATAGATGTTTGTACACAACTCATGTCATTATCTAATTATGGTTATATGATTGCATTATTTCTGACATGTAATTCAGCATATACCTTTCCTACAGTTTCCCCATTTTTTACAAAAATAACTCAAAACAGAGACATCCCCTGTCATATTGGTTCGGCTGCGACCAGTCTGGTTCACCACAACCCTATCACTCAGTCCCCTGCCCTAGCTGCTCGCCCAGATCGACCCTTCTAGTAAAGATCAACACTGCTGATGGATTTGGCGTGTAAAGGAAACACGTCGGGGCAGATGCAGCCGACGGCTACAAACGAGCTCCTCCCCCAACCACATCAACTACTTACTACACCTGAGCAAGTCCTGGACATCACCTGGGAGTCTACAAAGTAAAGCCTTGCTCCTTTAAAAAAAAGACTCCAAGAATTGGGGCATGTGAAATTTGCCATCGATTTTGCTGACGACTGCGTTTGATAAAAAAGGGACCATGGGGAAATAGCTATTGATTTCCAGCCCCCGCTGTTCAACCAAAATGTATGCCATTTGACATAGTTACATCTAAATCTTCACAAAAGGGGTGGGGTGTTATAATTGTCTTTGATGTAGAAAAATGCGATGACGTGACAGCCTCTGAAACCTTTTATCTTATAGAAATAATCTATTTCCCCTATGTCGGGAGTGATAGTTGAATAGATACTTATTGAATTCGGGATCTTGACATAGAATTTATTGTGCATTGCTATGGGATCCCTCACTGTCAACACACCTGTCCCAGATTTCCTCTGCCATGGCAACTCAAAACAAACAAATACTATTAGGGTGATTATCATCAGGCTATGCATCCGTCTATGCATGTGTGTGCTCATCGCGGACCCAATTGTAGGTTCATCATGTATTCAGTGAATCATTTCTCTGTACCGTATGGATAAAAATACACAAGGATGGTCTAACTAATTAGCGACATTAATGTAATGCCTATGAATAGTAAGGGTTTTCTTTCTCCCATAATTTGGCCGTATATGTATATGATACACTAAGTGTTCTTCCCGTCTCAGGTGCAATAAAAGAGGCCATAACTTTACCATATACCTGAGTATACCAGGCTAAAATTTACACCTGGATCAAAGGCAAAGAGACACCAGGGACAACCCCATTCTCCCAAAACTCACTCTTAGATCCCTGCCCCTGCTCCGACACTTAAGGGGTTCAAGAGGACAACTGTATCAGAAGGGAACCATAAAAAGCCTGGGCCACGCTCTAACATATCAACCGACGGGAACTGGCAATTATGGTTATATTGGTAACACCTTTTGCAACTGTCTAATATTAGGTTCGCTATTCTTGTTCTAGATCGTCATATAAAACACATAATGAAATTCGATAGCAATGTCCTACTGCCCTACCTTTAGATAGATCGATTCAAAACTAACTTGGGTGGCTGTTATTAAGCATTCATTGTTGACTTATATAAATAGAAAAACAGTTGCGCAATTCTAATTTAGTTTAAGTTCGTATCCGTTATCATAACAGTCCCCTTTCTCCTTACATACATCACCTGAAACCATAGATTATTCAGATTTATTACACATTGAATTACCCCTATAATACCGATTATTAATTCTCATTTTCTCCTTATCTAATCATCTTCATGCCTCAGGCTCAGTAGTTGTCTAAATAGAATTTAATTATATCCATGAAGTTTTATTTCACGGCCGTTTATTTCATGGGCATTTTGACTTGCAATTCAATAGTTGGCACTCAGATCAATATCATGGCAATTGCCACAAACATAAACATTCCAAACATTTTTTTCGATATTCAGAAGTCCAACAATTTGCTTTTCAATGCCAGGTCAATGAGCAATTTATGGAAAGTCATTGTTGCATTCAAGAGTATTGTAATAGCTTATGATAAGAGAAATAAGGCCATATTCATTATGCATGCCAGCTAATTCAGACGTAGAATGGAAACAATGGTGCGTGTCCAGACAAATAAATATCTGATGCAAGTCTGATTGCAAACAATTATAAAGCATGAGTAATGAGAGCAGATTCACTATTCCTCATTACTACATGTTATGTTTATGGTAGAGACAAAATGACAGGTTCTTTTTTCGACAATTATCATTTCTAAACCGATCTGGTGACTATATCAATTTGAGGAATTAGTCCGTATTTGAGACAATACCGAATAAAAAGAAAACGTTCACTGTCCCTAATATTTATAGAATTGGAACAGTCCTTACATTTGCAGACTTGGAATGATTGCTTCGTTCTTGTTCAAGGCTTTATACCATTAAGGCCATTATTTTAGGAAATGTTAATTCTGAAACATCAAGTGTTTGCAATGACTATAAACGTAGAGGGCGTGAGAGCAAGCCTTGTTTACAGGAGGGGAACGGGTGGGAAGGGTTTGAGAGGTTAGTGCAATATTTGTTAATCGACAACATGTTAGCTGGTTAGTGTTGACAGGTGCATCCACAAGGCTTATGGCATTAAGGAGAAATCTCGCATTTGAATTCCTCGCACAGAACAAATTATATACACGTCACCAAATAGTAGTCTTCCTTTCGCCATCTTGGGATCCAATTAGAAAAAATAGATCTGTATGATGGCCTTCATGGCAATGTGATTTTAGAAATATTTTTTTGATAACAGATTTTAGAAATATTTTTTTGATAACAGAATGTCACAGATCCATATCGAAATATTGGACTAATCAACTCAATGTATTTTAGACAAACTTTCCATCGGACAAGAATTATGTAAATTCTTATTGTTCAGGCAGAAATCCCTGCTTCAAAACAAGGATCGTCAAAGAACTTGGGATGATAGTACAATTTTCCGCAAATTCCACAATAAAAACATGAGGGTTATTTAACCTGCCACTAGATGAACCCTCGATGTGTTATTCAAGTGAGTGTCAATGTAAGCCCGGAGTCAATTTCGTCTTCAGCACAAGAATACAAAAAACAGTTCGAGGCTTCATTTTTGTGGTATGAATGGCTATAGGCCTATCACTCACAAAACAATTGTAATTTATTTGTTTTGTGCATAGATACATACTTAGTCTTGCCTACATAGCAATATGGGTGAACTAGCCGGTTTTTCTTTGCATTGGATGCTTTTCATTAACCTATTTGCGCGTAAAAAAAGACGACGAAGGCAAGGCATAAAATACAAAAATATCTTTATTTCAAATCTTTCACTGCATAGCATGTGAGTCCCAGTGTAATACGTCAACCCTGTGAGCAGATGTCAATGTTAACGGCCATTTGAGGGGGCCGAGAGCGGGGAAGGGTGCATGAACGGAGTGTGTGCTTCAACTAATCCTCAAACAGCCTAACACAACCACTTCACTCCTTAACATTTAGTTTTCCACGCAACCTTATATAAATATATGTGACTAAAATTGCGGAGAGTTGTCGGTTATATTTGAAATGACCATTTTGAGCTGTAAAATCAACGTGATTCTATTTCTATAACTTTCATTATTTTGTCACATGTTCACGGGCAGTATTTACTTTTCACTTTTTTAACCTTCAATGTAATGACATCAAAACAGATTGGGCCTTATCCATAAGAGCACAGGTTCGAAATTAAGCCAGTTCATACGATTAATTGGAATCGTTGGAATTGATAGACACCGTTTTAATGCTTACCGACATGTTTTAAAACTCTGGATAACAAACGCAGCTCATTTGATATTTGAAATAATTCTTAAATACGAATTAATGAAATAGTCCCTAAATAATGCAGCTATTAAAAAGGCAATGTCTAAAGGGGCTATGCTGAGTTACAAAGAAATATAAATCAAAAAGATAAGACAAATTACTAACTTACTCCTTTGAAACAATATATTGTATTTTTCAGTTTGAATTTCAATTTCTTGCTGGTCACAATTTCAAATTATTATGATATATCAGAATTAGGTATGATACAAATGTATCGGCTTTATACGAAACACGTTAAAAAAGTAGATGGACAGAAAAAAAGACGTAACCGAAACAATTACCACCAATTAAGTATTTTGTTTTCATGTTAGAAAGTTGTTTTATACAACCTACAATTTGGATTTCTGTTATAACTAAAAGATAATTGTTACAGAGAGAAAATCAGTGCGAGTAAAGAATATTAGCCCAGGCGGAATCAGGGTAGCGCAAGGCGTGCACAAACCATTTTCCTCAAAACCGAAGTTTTTCTAGTGTAAAATTCTCCCCTAACTATGATTTTATGGTAATGCTTTCCTACAGCGCGACATACCATTTTCAATTCCCTGTATTCAACACTGATGTGTTAACAATGATCATTATAGTTAAATACAAAACCTGTGTTACAGATATAACAGTCATATAATTGTCGGAGACGAAAAACATGCATTATGATTATGTACAAGTTCACACAGCTCTCTTTCATTCTAACCATGAATCATTCATACAAAAGCATTTTTTGAAACGAGAATTATTTGAGCCGTTAATATGACTGTATGATCGATAATGCTTAAATGTGTAATTTCCTCACATACCTATACACTCTACATAAGAAATCAAACTTACAGTGCTATGATATTTGAATACGTTGAGTAAGAAATACACTTTGCCATAGTCCAATACAATACCTTCGAATGTCAGATATATTGAAATAATTTGCCTCGCTATTATGAAACGGAAAGTGCAATCACGTTTATGGGAGGATTTGGACGGAATGCCAACCTATATTCTAGTATAAGTGGACGATATTTGGTTGTTATCTAACTCATATCAGGCTTTGAGCTCTAAGTGTATTTAAAAAGAACAAAATTAATTTATTAATGAACTATGCAAATTTCAATTGCATTACAAATGTGTACCTAATAAAATGTCCTGTATTTTTTCTCCTGCTCTGATATCTTAATGCCTTATGTCTAACGGTGAAACAATTACGAGCATGGTTACCAGGTTGGGGATACTACTGAAAAATGGGACGTCCTGGAAAAACAGGACGTCCTGGAAAAACAGGCAATTATGTAAAAATGTATTATCTAATTATCTTAGATGAAATTATACATCAATAATACACAAGACAAACAAGATATGATACTTCTACATATGCCAGCTGCAAAAATTATGAAATTCTGCATTTAACATGAATTTAATAACACTTTTGATTTTGAAAATTACATAACTAATAATTACACAATTGATATTTTTACATAATTAAAAATGCTCAGAAAATGAGAAGTTTGCTTAATTCAAAAATTATTTGTAATGAAAGTACACATCATTTGCATCAAAATGATAATTGCATTTTCACATTTTATCTTTGCATTTTTTTATATTAATTTTTTTTTTTTAAAGTGACAAAAATCATCCCAAGAAAATGGCCTGTCCTGAAAAAACAGGACGTTTTTGTGATCCGTTTTTTACAGGACGTCCCCTTTTTTCAGGCAGGCTTTTAAAAGCCATTAAAAAAGTTATTGTAACGATGGGATTCAATTTTAATTTGACCAAATAATTGTTTGTTATATAAGGTCATATTTTAATATTGAAAAAATGATAATGGAATGTTTGGAAATGATTTAGAGGGTTCAGTCCTGAAAAAACGGGACGTCCCGTTTTTCCCGTCGTAGCCCCAACCTGGTTACGTCGTGAAATATATCTACAAATTCACTCAGAGTGTCGGAGACCTCTAAATTACGTTGTGCATTTTCTTGAAATAAAATGTTAAACATAAAACCCGAAATGAGAGGACAGACATAATTATATATATATGTACATGGAACCAGAGATAGTTATATACACAGAAATAATTATTAATAGAAAGTCAATGGCGTTGTAATGAGCTCTGCATTTCTTATATAAAGACTATAGTAACAAAACACCTTAATCATTCTACTATATAAATAATCACTTGGGCTTGTTGCCCGACCTTATCGCTAGTTACATATACTACTCGTCGCTTGGCAGTTTGCTTGCGACCTTGCGGGTGAGAGGAAGACTTTGCCGTTCTTGGCACATATACAGAGTTGGTAGACCTCCGGGTAGGGCCGTCCGTCAAAGGCTGGCCGGCTAACTAGGATGTTCTTCATGGAGAGGTTACGAGCATCGAAGCGGATCTAGCAAATGGATAAAGCGGAAGGCGTTAACATAGTGTTTTACAAAACATTTACATATTTACATTTGTCTGCCGTATCGACATGTTCAGACATGATTGTGTTTTCCCAACAAATAGGCCTACCTCCTGGACATATCCCACACATATTTGCCAACTGTTTACTCCCCACTGAATTGTCCTATTTCAGTAAACAACTAGAGAAAACTGAGTTATGGCGCAGCTATTCGTCGATTTCTAAATCATCTTATATGAGCGTTAACTATTTTAGAGGTATTTTAGAGCAAAATACACCCTTTTTCATTGATAAGTTTGTAAAGAAATTTATTCTTCAGCACCTAAACATTTTGAAACCAGATGGCGCTAGAGTCAATGAACCTTTCAAAGAACAGTCTTTTTTCAGAGACAAAACCTCACCAAAATCCTGTATGCCTCTAAATTATGCGACGTCACCAAATTTGCTCATATCTCAATCAAAATCAAACACATTGAATAAATCTGAAAACATTTATTTTCATTTACTCACGGCTTTATTTCTGGACTGGATGTTGATGTTAGTCAATGAGTCTAACGTTATCCCGCCCGCTGGCGCCCTCACGTGGACTGCCTCCGTACCAGAGACAAACAGAGAGTTGGTGGGAGAGTCCACCCTGGATGGGAAAATGATGTAGAACAGTGTAAAAACATGTATTATATATTTTTTAAAGATGAAAAAGAATCATTATCATCGTTGACACAGACGACTGTATAATTAGAAATCCCTTTTCCTATGGTTTCCAATAGTTTTCATATAGCAAAATTAGCAAATTATAGTATCATTGTTTGCTTCTCCAATGGTAAACCAGTAAAACAAACGATGGCTCATCTCGAAAAATTTAACCACATAAAGAAAATGTCCATAATCACAGACTAACGGCATGGCATTTCTTTGAAGAATATTCTTTTGATGTGTAAGACAGCAGCATCTATTTGCACACTGTCTGTCGCCTCTGATTTCATGCACTGTCATTTTTCTCACCGCGAAATACATCATTGCTTTGCAGTTTGCAGTACAATGAATTCCATCCAAACTTTCTTTTACTGCGAAAGAGAGACTAATAAGAAACCGAACATGCAAAAACATGCAAATTATTGTCAGAGTAAAGACAACGAGGCTTATAAAGGTATCTACCTTAACGAGTCGGAGGACTGCGGTCTCACCAGTGGCGTCTGTATTGAGCCTGTAAAACTTGCCCCTGACGTGCCTATAACAAAGAAAAGTAAACAATACTAACTGTTTCAATATGGACAATCAGGTATTTAACCCTTACTATCTGAAATCATATTATCACTGGTAACTTAAAGGGAGACAACGGCAATGTAGGGTCAACATTTTGCAAATTCTGTTAACTATTGGACTATATTCTATGGCCATAGCCTAGAGCTGTGGTAATATATAAACTGTGAAAACTGACTTAAACTACATTAAAATGCATTAAAACTCATCTCCAGTCAATTCTGGTGACCCACCAAAATTGGTTTGTTTACAAACATTGCTGTCTATAGGCATACATGACAAGAGTGTTACAGGATTCAAGTAAGGTTATAGCCAGTTATCATGATTCATACTATACGAATGGCTAAAGTTAGATTCTTTGAATGTATTTACATAGTTATTTGAGTTTTCAAAATTTTGTCATATTTTGACACAACATTGCTTTTGGCTCCCTTTAAATATATATCAGATAAATAATCAGCACTGTTGGATACTGTTTACTGGATTGAGGGTAGATATCATGTTAACAAGATCGACCCTGTTGTTTATGTGTACCTGCTATTGAAATATTCTACTTGTTCAAATTATACCAAAGTAGGTTTTGTCTGAGGTATGGTCAAGCAAAGCGGGTGCCAACGGTCAGCTTTATTCCTCACCATAATATCTATGGGTGTCTTTATATCAAGATGGAAGCGGCCCACCAGAAAAAAGTTGACACACTCACGGGCCTACCACCCCTGGTAGTATTTGCCGATTGGACCCTAAATCATACCACCAGCACCCCAGATTGTCAAATTGCATTTCCTACTTACGAGATCTTCCCAAATATTATCGAACACCATGGCCTTTTTGGGCCGGAGAAGGCGCCTGGCGTATCATGTCGTTGGCCGGCCTCTCCGTCACTTGGACATTGTATTGACTTGGTGCCAATACCCCCAGTCAGAACATATTGACTACTCCATGGTATCCTACCTTCTGCCGCCACTATAGGCTGGTGCCCAAACACCTATAGTTGTGAGCAGGACCATTTCAATCACCCTAGATTCTTCCAACGTTCGTATCGACTATCTGGAATGAATCTTTCAGTTTCGAATGCCTTTATTACTTTGGATAGACTTTTTTTTAGTGATTGAGAGCATTACAACTAGAATTACACAACTAGGACTGTCATATAGCCCTGCATCAATGTTGGCTTCCCAATCATACGTGTATAAACCTTCATTTTAACCCATTGCCTTTTAGTCAAATGGCTTGCTCGTTTCTTTGCCTGTAAGATATCAATGTTATGCAATTAACCATGGTCATTTCTCAAATGAAGACATTGTGTTCCCTTTATCTTATCTTGACATATGGAGCGGCGCTTTGCTTTTATCCGATGATTTGGGTATAGGATTTCTGATGTGCGTAAAATTGACATTATTCACACTTTTGTCAGTTATTCGTTGGAGCGAATCAATAACTTTTTGTTACAAATAGGTAAGGCACAATTTCAATCACTATTGAGATACGTCAGAATTTCTGAACAATGTTTATTACATGATATAGTCAGTACTACTGACCACCATAATAATAATGTTAACCTGATTCAGTAATGTTCTGTGTTTAGGATTTCTATCGTGGTCCTTGCATAGATAGATGATGCAAGTTACAGGCACCAACGTAGGCTAATTGTATAAGTGCAGCAGTGCTGTAAATTAACCAAGGTAGCCATGAGGGAATTTCCATAGAGGCATGTGTCTGCCAATTGGACCATCCTGACCCCTCTGTGGGTCTATTGTCCGGGAGGGTCTGTGTCTGTAAGTGTTACACAGAGGTTGTCAAACGCCGGCCATCAGAGAGCTAATGAGTGTAAACATGGGTTCTTCTCGGCTCTATTATATCAGGTGGTTTATCGGCCCTGCTTACGTCACATCATGGCTGACAGGTCTGAGCCTGAGCTGACAGATGCTCCTATCCCTGCAGCAAGTGAGCAGCTCGGCTGGAGCCAGACCGCAGGCAATCAGCCAAGTGAGCTGCTCGAGTGGACTGTTTCAATTGGTCGCGTGGAGGAGCTACTGATTGGTGTTATCACGAGGATCTGGCGACGAGTGGAACTGGTCCAATAAAAACCACCCCCTCCCTCTGACACCCTTCATCAAGGTCTGCCAACTCCAGGGTGTCCCCAACAGGCTAACCAAAAGGCCAATCAAATCTTGGGAGATCCCCCCTGGAGAACCACTTATTTTCATAGAGCCGGGCCCCAGGATTCGCTTCTGGGCAAAAACTGCAGTGTCAGCTTGTTCGATGCCTGGTCCCCCCCGGGCCGGGTGACTGCCCATCATTTTTCCTGCTGCTGAACGAAGAGTAGGTTTTAAACCCCTGATCCCCATCCAGTTCATCTCATCTCATCCCCACCAGTAACCATTGAACATTCACTTATTCACCAAGCGGCGCCAGTTCTTTTCATGAGAATTAGCCTAATTTGTCTGACAAACGCAGAGAAATATTACCCAAATGAAAGGATTATCCAATTTTCTCCACCGTAATTCTGCCAATTGTGGGTGATACCATCGTGAATTCGTGCTGACAAACTTCGAATCGAATAGAATTATGTTCCCTTTTTAAAACTTTTACATTTCCAAGTCCGATTTATGAATTTGGTTTGGTAATAGTTATTGAAAGAAGGTTCTTTCGGGGTAACTCCCCATTAGAGTTAAGGTTTTCTAATTGATGCTTGTGCATTTTGATTGAATTTACAAGTTTTCAGTTAATATCTACTTACCTAAAACTGATATTTTCTCGGCACCTATATGGACTTCTTGATCATCAGCAGAAAATAGCACCTTGCCGCTGGGGCTTCGTAGAATAAATTGATTAGCGAATGATTCCACTTTGTGGTCACCTGTTGGGAAGAGAAGGAAGGAAATGCATGAACAATCGTTGATAATTATTCCACAACGAGAAATTAATGCTTTAGAGTCAAACATAAACAAGGCATATCGGTTTGAGAGGTTATTAGCCATGAAACAGAATAGCAGTTAAATGATAAATGTGGCAAATTTTTCTTTAAATCATTTTCTAAGCAGGTTACAATTAAAACATAATGTCTAGCCGCTAATGTATCCCTGTTAACTGAGAATTAGGCCTGCTATCACTCAACCAAACTTTTGATTAATCAATAAATCAACTGCAGACCCTGTGTGACTTTTTCTGTAAATAACTAAATATAGCCTATACAAAACTATTCTTTTAATAAATGTGAAAAGACTCTTTTCATAGAATATCCCAGACCCAGTTCTCTGATACAAACAAAGACTTCCCAGACAAACCTGAAAATACCAAGCTGCAATAACAAAACCTGCAGGTCAGCAAAAGCCTAGCGTGATGGACAATGGAACAAAATGTAATTCAGCCACGGGGAGAAGGAGGGTCAGGGACTGGGCAGGCCAAATTACACTGCGCCCTCCAGCACCCTAACCGCTCCGTCAGGGGCACGGGAGGCGGGCAAACCACTGGCCGCCCTGGAAAAGCCTACCTTCTGATGGGTGAGGCCAAGTCAGTGAGGCATAGGTCATAGGCCGTCTCCCGGCCCTTCTGACCCAGCCAATGACGACAGTGGTAATTTATGACTGTCCTTTGACCCACTCAGCACAGATTGAGTGTGCAACACTCAGAGAACAGAAGTCAATTCCATACAACCTGGCTGGCCAAAACACCAGTTTCTCTGCTGGTGGCATTTTGAGACTGGTTTCAACTGAATTATTCAATGGACGATGTAAATATATTGTAATCGTCTGTGAATTGCTTGCTCAGTGAACGAATGCGATATATATAAATTATTATTCAAACATCGTGTGTCGACTGAAAGAAAATTATCCTAGTGTTTCCAGAAAAGGAATATGAAATCAAAAGGGTCAATTTATTGCAGTGAGCGATTGTCTTTTCACATGCATTTAAAAAACTATCAGCAACCGGAAATGCAAAAAATATGATTGTTGATCGCTGATGTATGTACTAACAAAGGTTAGGTCATCGGAAATAATGCATGAGAAATACTGACTGATTTGAAATAGTTGTTGGTGTCATCGTTTTGTGGAAAGGGTTGTTCTCTATCGTTTGGTGCAGTAGTGAAAAATAACTTGTTGCCTCCAGCAGTGTCCAATATATTCTGAACAGCCGTCCCAGACAGGCCTCCCAAATCGTATGCTGTCACACATTTCGTGTACAAGTACAATATGTTGGACCAGTACCCGGCCATATTTAGTAATAAATGCATGCTTCTTACCGATAAAAAGTCGATTTTGTATCTTATTTTCGCTGTTTCTCGCGTTGATTGTGATATTACGTGCGGATTCTAAATATAATGCTGCCTCCTGCAAGGAAAATCATATATTTTATGGCGAGGCTCTCTAGAGACTTGTAGAATTCTGTTTGGAACAATGACTGGGTGGCCCTTTGACATTTGCCAAGTCAGCAAACGTGATATGCAAAGAAAAACTGGAGTGTTACACTTTACACTAAGTACTCAATGAATACGTGAATAGCTGCAGTTCATTTAGATTTAGATTTATTTCGTATTCAAGGGTATGGACACGAATGAACCATGAAACTATGTACCAATAAGACTTTGCTATTATCAGTTATAGTTGTATCTATGAAAATAAGTTGCTTAGTATTTCGGTCATATTGCTTTAGTAAAATACTGTAATTCATAAAACATATTAGTATAACAGAATGACCCGGTTAAGGTATCTCAAGCATTCTTAAACTGTAGATATATATAACATACAAGGCAGTTTAATAGGTGATATTGCACTGTTGCACCTGTCATGGAAAAAAATCATAAATACTACAGAATTATCTTACTGTCGTCAATATATAATAGGGTTAAGTGGTGTTATACCTTGTATCTTTTATGATTTATAGTGGTGGAACATTAACCTGTATAATCTTATGACTCACCTGTGTTGATTTGATTTTTGATGCATAGAGTGCTTTAAGAAATTCTGTCCTCCCTTCTACTCGTATTCCGCCGTCAACTATCCTCAGTTTTCCCATACCGTCCTAAAAGGTAAAAAAAAACCTGTAACATATCGATATGCTTATAAACGTAATAAAGGTAGGCATAAGCTAGTCTGAGGATGAGTGTAGCCTGTTCCTAACGTATAAATCAATATGTGATAATCACAACAATATGAAAACAAAAAGGGAAATTTGACAAAAAGTCTCATGAATAGGACAGTAGTCCCTATAGATGTAATTGGATTCGCATTGCGAAAAATAACTAGGCCTATACAATAGGAAGGGTAATTCTAGGACAGCCCAAACAACAACGTAGAGACAAATATACGGAAGGATTAGATACGTTGGACATTATACCAGGCTTTATCATGATTATTATGATAGATCCAATTTGGGATGTCTGGGAATCGCCTTGATTAGTTGTTTCTATTATTAGTGCGTCCCAGTTCTGCACTAATTACATAATAGCGCTAAATACCTACACTGCCAGATAGTACCCTTTGCCAAACATGTCCCATGTGTCATTAGGCATTCAGGTACAATCCCCGACCATCTCCTACCCTCTCGTCTATGGACTTGTCCCAGCCTGTGCTAAGAGTCATGTCATATTGTTAGTGGTCCCATCCCAAACAGTATCTATTGCGATCCTTTGCATTGTCTCCAGCCAGAGGCATTTGGCAGGAGCATGCAATTCATTCCTACAACGGTAGTGGATGGTGTGACTGGAAAGAAGAAGGTAAGGCGTCTGGGATATGGGTGAAAGGAGGCAGCTAAGATGCATAAGATTGACAAAAAACAGGTACTTTTTAACATTGAAAGCCTGTTCCCATCGGCTGCAGCTCTCACTTTCAATTTAGGGTGTATTTGGAGAGCTAGGCTAAAGAATATACATCTAATTAGGCACAAACTCTGAATGGCATACGCTGATGGTAAAAGGTGGACAAATCACTGAAAAGGGTTTCGATGAGGCAATGCTTTCTACTGATTGTCCTAACTCAGCCTACCGAGATTGTAACAAAACACGGAAGTGGGGAAGTGTCTCGTGCAGATGACGTCATAACTACCAAAATTGGATGTCCACTATATTGGTGATCAATCCGAACCCCTGCTCTTAAGCTTCACACTGGAGTAGAAGAAAGAGGATGGGTACGGCAGCCAAAGCCATTGGGGTTCGAATCCCTCAGGAGCTGTTCCCCATACAACCGAATCAGGTGTTCAATGGGCCGGGGGGTTTGTCCGCTTCACGAGATTTGGGACCTGAGCTATTGTTCTTGGACACGCACCAACTTACACCAAGTCTTCCTAAGCTTTCTGTGGACGATATTAGGAATTGAGGATCAATTATGTCCTTTGGTCTTCGTTTTCAGTTAACGAGACCCTGAAGCCTGCAAAGGACATCTTTTTCGGGTATTTCACTTGTTTGCTTGAAAAGCTTTTTAATTAAGGGGCCCTGCCACATTTTACAACTTTTATATCAATTATAGTTATGAAGATTTGTGGTAATCAAAAATAAACTTTTGGAATAAGATAAACAGAGTCTAGAGAATTGGTCTCAGAAATGATGAAAATAAATCATGGTTTTGTTGATTGATTGATTACCAAGGAATCTTGTGTAGCATTTGTGTAAATAGCATTCTACATAGACTAATACGTGTTGATATCAAGTATGCTTCGGTTCTGTCTGGAAAGGATTATGTTATGGAGGAGTCTTGAATTACCGTTTCAAAATAACATCGAAACACACATACCTATATATTTGTGTATCATCGAAACAATACTATTAAAAATGAAATCGGAGATACAGCCTGTACAGGCTACAAATGAAAGCAGCTGGTTTGTTTTAGTAGACAAATGCCCGTAGGCGCTCAAGAATCCAATAATGAGCTCCAATAAACCGTTATGTGATAAAGTCAGGCCAAGAAGACCTAGGGCACAGCTATAATTTAGATGAATAACCAAATGAAAACTTTAATGAATATCAACTCTTGAATGCAGTCGTTCAAAACAAAAATACTCCCCAAAATGTTACTCTATTGCACACATTGCCTGACTTGCCTCCAGCACCCGCATCCCAAAGGTCGGGGTCGCTTATGGATTATCCTGTATTATCGCCCAAGGAAGGAGAGATTCTCTAACGTTGCCCAGGGCAGGGCTCAGCCACATTGACAAGACAGGGCTGATGGGGGTTTATCGGTGAATTTGGACCTGCATGACTGAGACCGAGAATGCCCTGGGGTAGTTCTGCTGTAAGAGTTCGATACGGATCACGATTTGTATTTATCAGTAGGTAGAAGATGGTAGCACACTCTAACCTTGCCAGTATTGCTATCATTATCATACTATTTCACAGTTCTAGTGTTTATGGATATGTAGCATGAAGAGTATGGATTGAATCAATACTCTAAAGAACAAGATCCTCCATACATGCATATGGCACAATGAACCTTATTGGATACATCATTGATATTGGGCAAGATATTTTGAAAGTCAATTGTCGTAAACAATATAACCGTTATGAGTTAACCCTTTCCAGACTGAGGAGGAGCCGTTTTTTTTTGAAAAGCTTATAACTTGTAGATTATAAATGCAAGATTAGATTGATAAAATTCTACAAATTGTTGTCTATTTTCAGATAATTGGGGAAAAAAGGGATAAATATTGACTTTTTAAGAAACTTTTGACTTAAGAAAACAAGGTTTATGAGAAATGAAAGAAAATGATAATATAATTTTCCTTCATAGGTAGAGGAAATATGAAAATATTGATCCCTGAAAGAATGTAGGTCTGATGTGAAAATGTGGAAAAATAGAGGGATTTTCCTGCCTCTTCTGCAATTATAGGCAAAAAAAAGACAAAAATTGGAAACAATTAAGATATTTGCATTTCAAAGTGACTTTTATGAGGAGGAACATATCTTCTTTTCAAGAATTCAATTCATTTTGAATGGTTTTGAATGGTTTGCAATTAGATAATTTGGTAAAATTTGGATTAGAATGATGACTGTGCATAGCATTTTGTCATTTTTGCATTTCCACTGAGTTTTTTACCAATTTACCCCATTTGTATATTCATATTGGTACTTTTTATGTCATAATTAGTACACTGAAATTAAAATATTCAATAGTACTTGATGTAATATCCAGTATCAACTGAATAATTATGCTTTTCAAATATAACACTTATGTATTAGCCTTTTTTGAAATATGTAAAATTTTGTCATGATTATAATGTAATTGATATTATAATGCTTCCAAAATATAGATTAATTTCTAGATAATGTTAAAAACCTAAAGTACATGCATTTAAGTGTTAATAACATCTCATATGCAGGAAAATACTGTTTGAGAGCTGTAGGTACCACTTGGTCTTCAAATTAGACCCAAAAATTAAAAAACGTAATTAAAAATTGACTGTAAGATGAAGAAAACCATTCATAATATATATATATGTACCAATTTTGCATTGGCAGTCTGGAAAGGGTTAAATGTCTAATATGCTTCCATACAGATTCAAGAGGCGACCATAACTCATAATTATGTGTTCATGTGTATGTACAGATAAAAAGAGCTTTTCAGAGTTTGGATGCAGTCGAGGTAACACAATTATTCCCAGAGCCAATAATAAAGATACTCAAGCGGTATGTAGATTGTATTCATATAACTATTGCAGAAGAAATAAATGGCAAATTATAGAGGAATACCAAAGCAATGAGAAGGAAATAACAATGGAAAGTCAACAGTAACTGACCACCGAGAAGTCCATGACCTTGAGGATCCAGATGGTGAGGGCCAGGTTAATGATGATGATGACCATGAGGAGGAGCAGGAAGATGTAGAGGCAGCGCTTTCTCCAGCCGTAGATGCCGATCTTATAGATGATCTGTGCGTTGGGAGGGGGGGTCCGCCCCCACTCCCCATTACTCGCCCCGCTACCCATCAGCAGCTGCAAGCAGACAATGATCAACACTTTAGATTGTTTACGTTATAAAGGCATTTGCAATTGTACGTGCAGCGATGGTGTCACTGGAAAAGGATCGTTTGAATATTTCAACGGCGTGAATATGAAGTGGATCCGTTGCCAGTCAATGGTCTCAACGCCTCTCGAGGAACTTTGTACTGCTTTTCATTTCACTGTTTGAATAAAGAAAAGAGAAATATGCATTGTGATGCCCACAGGTATATCACCAACAGTTATGAAAATGAAGTGGGCTGATTTTTGCAAAGTGATTACAGCTTACTTTTGTATGATTTTGTGTTCCACACAAAACTGGCTTTGAATAAACGAATCAATACCTAGGTGTAGCCTAAACCTTTTATGCCATCTGTATACCATGTTCATTTCATAGACTTTTCACCGTTCCCTTTTCTTTCAATGGGAGTTACAGATGGTAAATCTAGCTCAATTAGAAATATTCACAAATGAGTTACGAAGACATTTGTACTGTGGTTGGTACCTTATAGGGCTGGCAAATCAGGGACTATTTGATTCAGGGATGGCTGGCAAATCTCAGAGATCGCTTCCAGACAGCAATGATGGTGACAATGATGGTGGCCTGGGGCGCATTGGATTATTGGAATTGGATCTCGGATATATATCGAGTATAGTAGATCATGATGGCAAAGACTACGCTGAAACTGAACGTTGCATACGTTTTCTACAACACGATAAGTAGTAGACCTGCAGGTAATAGCCACATTGTATCAAAACCTCAGGGAAACATAGATTCACCATCTTAACGTATATGAAGTTGTTTACTATTTATCAACATTCTAAGCCTGCGTCCCCGGTCGACTCTAAAAGACGAACCAAGATTAAAACTGAAAAGGAAGGCTCGCTTCGAAAAGGCAGTCTGTGCTCTCAAAGAAAATGATGAATGGCTCGTACGTGATCAAAGGTATTCTGGTCAGGTGAGGCCAAGTAGGTTAAACACACGCCCTGGAGGAAGGGCAGGTAATCGACACTCTACCGTTATTACCTGGTTCACCTCAGTCTGACGCTGGTACGGTATGGGTGTGGCCGGGGGTGGGGGGACCTCCGTTAACCTACTACACAATATGGGGTTCGTTTTTAAATTGCATGCAAGAAAGGCAATTGTAATTGTATCATCGGATCGTAAAGGGTTAATGGCCATTCGATGCTTTTTCAATAATTTAAAACTTCCCTCATAGTATTCTCATTGCAGCTAATATTAATGCTATTGCCTGCATGTCATTAATGATATGTTTCCTTTTTGTAAAAAGTACGAGTGTGCCTAGGTACCGTACCAAATGCTTTTTCAGTTGAACACTGTGTTTACAGCTGTTTGCTGTGGCGCACCTAGGAACCTTATACTAAATAGCGAGGCATTACAAGTGTGACGTTCTCTGGTAAGTCGGGGTTGCCGATTCTTACGACAGAGGAACGTGGGGGTTGTTCGGGTCTCGGGGCGGACGGGGAATCCGGGCCAAGAACCGAGGTGTGTTTCTAGAGTCGTGCCTCGCGCACGAGGGGGGGCTGAGCGAATCGATCGGCACTCGATGTCGACGGAGGACTGCGGGGGAGGGAAATTATGGTAGGGGTACGGGTCGGCCGGGGAACGGTCCACCCCTGAGTTCCGGTCCGCGGGGGCGACGGGCCGACGGTCGCCTATTGTTTGGTAGCGTGGGGCCGAGCACGCCGCGCCCTCGTCCCCGCGGACTTCGCTCTCTCGTTCCGCTCCCCATGTCTTCGTACCATACTACGCCTCGGTTTCCGGTACTACTTCGGGCCTTCGTGCCCTACCTCGTTCCCTCGTTCCTCGTTCTTCGGGCCTTCGGGCCCCTTACCCTATGTTTCGACTACCTATCTCGGACTTCGACTGTTTTGTCCTAACTTCGACTTAATTACTCTATTCGGCTCATCTTTAGTGGTTGTTTCAGGAAAGAGGACACGTCTGGACACCAGGAGAACTGTTGAAGAACTCTGTTTATTCGGGCCTCACCGCCCCTTTATATACTAGAGAGGTCAGCCCTGATTGGCTGCCTTCGGTCACGTGACCTACAATTGACGTCACTTCCGGTTTATATATTCCGTTTCCGGTTTACATTTCACTTCCGGTTTACATATTTCCGGGTTTCGTTCCATTACGTTTTCGTTATTCGTTCTTTACATATTCGTTATTCGTTCTTTACATATTCGTTCTTTACATCTATTTCGTTCTTCGTTCTTTACATATTCGTTATTCGTTCTTTACATATTTCCATTATTATCTTATTTCTATTATTTTAACCTCTATGTATTTTGGCTGAATAGCCGTTCATCACACCCTCCCGCACCTTCTTGAAAGGTGGGAAAACACGTTATACAAAATTTCAACACAGTTCATACAGCAATGACAACAGAACATACTCTAGAACCAGAAACATTTCAATCCTACGCTCCTTATCGGCAGAGGAGGAGGTGTCACCCTCTGTCCTCCCCGGTCTACTTCGGAGGGCCCCCGGGGCCTATCCGGCTAATTATTATTTCTCTTCTTTCTTCGTTTTTCTTTCTTCGTTTTTCTCTCTTCGTTTTTCTAAAAGTTCATATAATTCGTTTTTATATATCTTAGTCTCTTTTATCTTCGTCAGAGTTCTCTTATCCTTGATCTATCTAGGACCTCCTGTTTTTCTCGTCTTTTAGGATGAGCGAGCCGGTCGTGGCTCTCCCACCCGGGACTGGGGATCGGTCGTGACCCCGTCGCCCCCGCTCCTTTCCTCTGGGCTCTGTTTACTTAGCCCCTCGGCGCGTTTTTCCTCGCCTTTTTACCCTCATTAGGACAGAGGGACCGGTCGTGGTCCTCCTGCCCGGGGCCATGGGTCGGTCGTGACCCGCAGTGCCCCCGTTCCCTTCGTTTTTCGTCGTCCAGACGTTCTCCCCTAGTTCGGGTGGAGAATCGGTCGCGACTCTCCCACCCAGAGGCCAGGGTCGGTCGTGACCCTTAGTCCTCTCGACCCTCGGTCCGTTCTGCCGTCGTCCAGACGTTCTCCCCTAGTTCGGGTGGAGAATCGGTCGCGACTCTCCCACCCAGAGGCCAGGGTCGGTCGTGACCCTTAGTCCTCTCGACCCTCGGTCCGTTCTGCCGTCGTCCAGACGTTCTCCCTTGTTTTTGGGTAGAGAATCGGTCGTGATTCTCCTACCCGGTCGGTCGTGACCCCTCGTTCTTCCGTAACTGTTACTCTTCTCTGCGTTCTCTTAGGTGATGATGATGATTTTAAGGATGAGTTGAAGAAGAAAGACTGATGCTTTTGTAGATAGAATGTTCTTTTTGGACTTCGCACCCTCGGTCGCCTCGGCATTCAGAGCCCCCCAGTGACTTTTTCACAGTTGGCAAGGACAACATGTTCGAGCCAGAGGCCAAGGTACCCAAAGAAGAAGATGGCGTTGTATGTGGAAAGGAACTTAACTTCATTCATTAAAGCTTAGAGTGGAAGCTTCAGCAGACGACGTCGCGGGTTTCGTGCTACTTGTGAAGCTTTGAGATGGAGTTCGGGTGAAGGTGAGACTGAGAAGATTAGAATCATTAATTATTGATGAAGTGTCCGTTTTCCGTACAGGAACTGAAGTTTGACTTTTACGACACATGTCCTCGTGGTTAACCCAGCATCAAGATGTTCCGTCCTCGACCACGTCGACACATTTGAAGATTTCAGGATTTCAGACAGAGATGTCGGAGAGAGTCCACCATAATAAAGTATTTCCGTCACCGTTCCGGGCCCAAGTGGCATGACAACAACCGGAACGGAGACCTGATTTAAGAAGATAGTTTTGATGAAGTTTCTTTTTGATGACAGGAGCCGGTGCCTCTCATCCCTCCCCCCCCCCGTAAACAACGGCAGGAAGACAGTCCTCTTTGGGGCGAGAGGGAGGCTCCTTCGTTCTACTGATGAGATGATTTTCCTAAGAAGAGGATTCCTGTTTCGGGCACTCGGGCCCTCGTTCGTTTCCTAGGCTCTCGGGCCTCGCTCCTTTTGCTAAATTTTTCTCTTCGTCCTCCCGGAGGACCGTGCTTATTGACGATTTTCTTAAGACTGTAATACCAACAAATAGTTCGTTAATAGAGGTAAGTTTAAGATCCGGTCTGGTTTGATTTTGGAGTAAGGCCACAGTCGTCCACGGTGCCATGTCACATTGCATGGAGACACTATGCCTATGACGAACGCCGAGACAACAGCTCCGAGCCGTTCCGGGCTGCTCCTAGGTACGACGGTTCGAAGTTGGTAAGTTGAAGATATTAGTGAGAAGGAGAAGAAGAAGCCGTAGAAAGTGAAGATGGACGACATCAACTGGGACCTGCACCCAACGTCAACGTTTGAGATCCGGAACGGGCCCATTCACAATAAAATAGCATGTATAGAGAACTCATCCGATGAACTCCAAGAAGGATCGCTCCTCGTTGCTCTTTGCAGACCTCTTGATTTGTCTATCAGGGCATCCGCAGCCGACGTTCCAAGCACCACCTCCCTGTATATTGCAAAGATTACTTCCCTATATGTTTCAAAGACTATTTTGTTTCGTTCCTCGGGAAGAAGACATTAGGAAATACGACATGGAAGGAGTCTCTGTCGTTACAGCAGGTGAGAGATTAATATAAGTTTTTAGTAAGTCTATTAAATTTTTTTCCGTTTCTCGTTCATGTATTACTTTTACTATATATCACGGTCGGTCACGAGCCAGGGCTCCTAAGTTATCGTCCCTGCTCGTGCCTTGGTCCTCCGGGAGACATCTACGACTCGCCGCAATCCTTTCACGACTCGCTGCATCAACTCTGGCACGATAAAACCAGCATTCAGGTCGAAAAGTTCCATTTTGCCGCTCTTCGTATGCGGTAAGAGGCTGAAGACAAGGAAACTCAGAAGATGATGGTACATGAATCCGGGTTCATCCACATTCTGATCGATCCATCCAAGATCAAGAAGACAAGGTTGCAGGAAGTAGAAGTGCCGCTAGAGGACAGAGGTCGTCTCTTCCTCGCCTCCAGATCGCTCAAGGCAGCGCGGGAGAAGGGTTTTCAGTCTTGGCCCGCGCCAGCCTTTCCTCCAGCGGCGAGTCGCCGGCCCACCGGTACCTTATTTACCCCGGCACGACCGTCGACTCAAAGACCACAATGACAACACTATCCGTCCTTTCTGATTTCCTTTCCTCGATTCCGCCTCCCAACTTTCACTCTCGCTCCCGGGTCGCCCGGCCCGTTTATCCATTTCCGCGACCGGACGATCCCGTTCCATCTGCTCGGTCCCAACCAACGCAGCGGGCTCCAGGGAAGAAGAGGAACAGCTACAAACTTGTTTTTCCTCCTAGCGCCTCCTTCCGTCCCGTATTCGCCCCGCAGGCTTGGTAAGTTCATTCCAGTCATGGACCCTCCAGCTCGCTGATTACGCTCAACACCTCCTAACACATGTGGTTTCGTTCACTTCCGCAAGAAGGTTTCCATAAAGAAACTAATAAGAATAAATTAAGATAAGAATGTTCGAGCCCGCCAGTCCGTTCCCGATGAGTTTAAGTAAAGTTTTCGGGCCCGTCCAGCGGTCTCCAGGAGAGTCTTTTATCCAGGCTTCGGCCTCCTGTGCGGCTCAGGTACCTCCGCCTCGGCCCGGTTCTCTCCCTGGGGGTTTGACACTATGGGTGAGGAGCCAACGCCCCGTAATCCCTCCCCACCCGACTCGCGACGCGCCATTTTCCGCCTCTGGTTCCGTCGCGCTGTTTTTCTTCCGTGCAAGACCTCGAGCAGCATCTACTTCACCCTTCTTCCTGGCGTCGGATCGGCAGCAACAGCCTCTCCTCCCTAGCGGGGAGCTCGAGAAGCTGATCCACCATTCCGCTCTGTTTTTCCGCCTCTCTTGTCGCCTTCAACAAGTCATCCAGTTGATCCTCGTTTTTGTGCATCACTAGGGTCTGAGCCAATTGGACGGTCCGGTTGTGTTCGTTAACTAGCTGGTCGACCCCCGGGAACTCCCTGGTCAACGGCCCCAGTGCCGCCGTCGGGAACTGCGCCATCGCTTCTTCAAATGTCTCTGGCTTGCGGCCCGTTTCTAGTGCCATCAGGAACGCCATAGACGCCGAAGCCATTGCTCTTGTCTTGGCCGTCATTCCTCGCACCTCTTTCGGGGGCCACGTCAGTTGCACCCGAATGGCCTTTTCCGCGTCCCAGTCCCGTACCGCTCGCGCCGTCACCGGAAAGTGTCCCTGTAAGACCTGGTGAACGGCCTGTGTCCGTAATAACTTGAGTCTCGGTGTTTCTCTAGATGGTCCTGCCGTCGGCATCTCCGCTCCAATAGACCCGAACACTGAATCCGCTCCCGACTCGTCCAATTCTTGTTTCTCCAGCTCGTATCCTCTGGTCTCGGCCTGCCCCAACTCCATGTCCTCTGAGTCTTCCACCTCCTCGTCCATGGACTGGGCAGCCGGCATTTGTAATCTGTGTATCACAACCCGCGGTTGTAGCGCCCGCCCGTGTTTGTCCTCGTCCTTGAGTGGGGTATCCGGTCCTGGCGGCGATCCCATACGTTCGGGCGACGGTGGTCCCGGGGTCTCCTCCGATCCTTGCGACCCGAAAAACGAGCTCCCCAAACTGGCCCGAGTCAGGTTGTCAACCGCCGCCCGTGTCTCTGGCGTGTCTGGTGCTACCGTAATGTCTCTCATTCGTTTCAATCCGGGGGGCGGCACTATCGGCTGCTTACATACCATCTTCTCCAGGGGTGAATCTGCTTTCGTCGGGGTAGGGGTAGAGAACAGCGGCTGTGTCGAGGCCGTCGACGCCGTGTCCTCCGGCCTGGCTGCATGCCGAACATACTTTACTTTCTCCACTCGCCCCGACGGTTTGAGTCCCTGCCTTTCTGCCATCTCGCGTAGAAACCTCCCTAGGTACAATGCTTCTCTTTCCACCAGCCGGCCTCCCTGTGCTTCCCGAATGCTGTCCTCCAGCTCCCGGTCGGATCTCGCCTCGTGGTAACCCCTGAACGATCCCTCCCGGTTCATTGTTCCTTTTAAATACCCGGGGTACCTCGGGTGTCGTGATTCGTATATCACCGATTTCTTATGAACTGTCATCATAGTAAATTGTGCGTCGCTACAAGGTGGTTCTAGTCCCGTGGTCCGTTTGACTCCTGTCGAGGTCTCAGGCTGTGATGGTCCCAGCTCTCCCGTGCTGCTAGACTCAGCGATAACCAAAGACCGATCGCTTCGGGCCGACATACTCCTGCCTGACTCCGACTGGTCCGAACTCGTTCCCTCCTCCAATTCTCTCGGGACTTTCTTGACCTTTTTCCACTTCTTCTTTCGCGACGGCTCCTCCGTCGGGCATCCCTGCGTCGGGGGCCTCTTGAAAGCGAGCGGCTCCTCTTCTTCCTTGACTTTTGGTCGTTGGTCGTCGGACGAGCTCACCAATTCCACCACCTCAGCCCCCGGTGGTATTCCTGAGCAACCCGGCTTCGGGGTGGGTGTGGATGTCCGTCCTTTTCCTCTGCCTGGGAGTCCTCGTCCTCTCGGTTCCCGTGGTTCTCCCTGGGCGTTTAACTTCTTAATTCGGCTCTGTACTAACCCTGATATTTGGTCTGGTGTCAGGAGTGGTTTCGGGTTGACCACGGCTCGGCTCGCGCTTCGCGGCGACTCGGTGTCTTCCTTCCGTACTCCTTTCGCGGCCCTCCGAGGGGAACGACGCGTGGGTGTTGATCGTTCCGCCACCTCGGCCAGGGGTCCCTTCCCGGCTGCTTTGGCTGCTTGGGCTCCCTCGCCGGCCTCGTCGGCCTCTGATCCTTCTTCGGTTGCTACCTGCTCCAGCTGCTCGGCGTCGCTGTCCTCGGATCCTCTTGACGCCCTCGGGTAGTAAGGGATGCGGATCTGCCGTCGCGGCCTCTCCGGTGCCTCCTTATCCACCGCCCTCTCAGGGGGTTGAAACCCTTCTGGATGGCGCACCGCGTAGTCCCGTTCCATGTTGGCTACCCGGGCCGCCGTTTCATCCCCAGTAGTGAAACTGGTGTACGGCGGTCGTCCTTTCGGGTCCAAGGCGAACGCCGCAGCATACTCCAGCCTCAGAAGGGGGTCTTGCTTCGGCATCCCCCTCTGCAGGTTCCCTTCGTGTGATTCCGTCATGTGCTTTCTCCAGTCCTGGTGTGTCGAATAGGCTCGACTCGAACACACCGGGCACATGTAGTACTGCTTCCGGAATCCATCGTGCTGGCCTTTAATATGCTTGACCAAGTGCTTAAACTCCTTTCCGTGACAATGTCCTTCCCAGCACTGTCCGCTCATCGTGTCTGTTTTCCGGGCTTTCGGGGCTCGTTCCAATCTTGAAGCTCGTCCCGTCAGCCGTTTCCGTTTTTGTCTCGTGGTGATGCTGCTCGTCTCGCCTCTCTGCTTCTCTTCTTGTTGTCTTCTCCTTAGCTCAGTCTGCTCGTCTGCGATTCGATGAATCCTGGTCGGCTGACCAGAATGACCTGCTCCGGCGAGCGCTCTGCCTTTTATAGCCGCCGCAGGCGGAAGTGGGCGTGGCCTGCACTAGCGACCCCTAGCGTCAGACTCACCATCCACTTCTACGGTGGCGCCCCCTACTATTTTCCGGTCCCCGGGGCCCGCCGCTGGTCACCGCCTCGCCTGCTTTCTTTACCTCGCGGCCCTTCGCCCGTCCTCGCGTTTTTCCTAGGCCTTTTATTGCCCCACCGGACGCCTTCGGTCCTTTCATCCCTCGTCGCCTTTTCTTGCCTTTTTCATCTTGGCCCTCACAGTGCTTCCGCACACTTCCCGGAGAACACAGGGGCTCGGCGTTATCATCTCCTCGCCACCGCCCCGTTCTCTTTGTCCTCTTTTATTCCTTTTACGACCTACTTTAAAGCCCGTCCTCGTTTCAGGCCTCGCCTTTTACAGCCGTCCGTTCGTTCCTCCGGGGTTCCCGAGAGTGCCGCATCTACTCTCCTCCGGTCTCCTGGACGCTGTAAAGCGGTATTACCAAGTCGGCATTACTTCAGAAGTCTTCACCAGCTTGCCACCGGGTCTGTTTTCCGTTGTAATCCAACCATCTTTTCCACGCTGTGGTTCCTCCGAACTGACCGGAAAGCGGCTCCGTGGGACTACTTTAGACATTCGGGCCGTCGTGGCTCCCGAACGCCGTTTTTCGTTCCAACCCCGCATTTCCCACCTATATTACATCCGCAAGAGAACCAATCTTCAGCTAGGTAGCGAATCTCTACAGCCTAACGACCTGCACTCCTACTGTAGTGGTCAACGCACCGCCCCGACTCAATGGCCCCAGGTTGATCAGTCCTTTTTGGCCAAAGCCTTTCTGTGTAGCGCCGATTTGGTCGTTCCCTTGGTCCTCTTCCACCTGCGGAATCGAGACACGAAAACGACTTCATCACAAAAAGGGGGTACCCCGTTTCCTTACGTGCCCTAGCGCGCCCCACCCCAAGCATTTACTGTGCAGCCTCGTATCCTTGCTGGTCAGCTACCATCCAAGCTGGCGCAGCGTGTCCTCGGTAGGGTTCCAGGCGGTCCACATGGACCACCCCCCCCGGTTTCCCTCGTTTCTTCCGTACTACCACCCGTCCTCGGTCAAGCACCTTGACGATCAGTGCAGGGCCTATCCATGGAAATCGCAACTTCGTTCCCTTGTCCCTATCCACTACCGTATCGTGCACCCAGACCAGTTCTCCGGCGTGGTATTCCCGCCGAGTCACCTTCCCATCATACTCGTGTTTCTGATGGATGGCGGCTCGTTTCAGCCCCGTCCGGGCCTCCCGATAGGCCGCGACTAGCCCTTCCTCTAGGCTTTCCACATAGTCGCTTACCCGTCGGGGTTCCTCCTCTGGTCCTAGAGGTCTCCCATAAATCGCCTGTCGCGGCATCATGGTCTGTCGGCCCAGCATCATCATGTTCGGTGTCACTCCCGTGCTGGCTTGCGGCGTTGCTCTATAACTCATCATCACGAGCGGGACCATCTCGTCCCATTCCCGACCTGTCGCTCGGCAGCTGGCTTTCAAACAACACCCCAAAGTACGGAAACTTCGTTCTATGTACCCGTCACTCCTGGGGTGGTACGGCGTCGTTCTTGTTTTGTGAATCCCGAATAGTGCACAGACCTGAGCCACCACCTCGGATTCGAAATTCGTTCCTTGATCCGAGTGTAGTTCCCGAAACGCGCCGTACCGTGCTACTACTTCTTCAACCAGTTTGTTCGCCACTGTCGTTGCCTTTTGATCCGGGATCGGGAAACACTCCAACCATTTGGTGAAATAGCATCCCACCATCAGGCAATACTTATTTCCTCGTTTGGTGACTGGGTACGGGCCCGAAACATCCATGGCCAGCCGTTCCATCGGCTCCCCCACTATGTACTGATGTAGCGGCTCCCGTCTTCCTCTTCCCTTTTTCAGCAACGCGCAATCACATTCTCGACATTCCTTCCGCACGTCTTCCCGGAGTCCCGGCCAGTAAAACCCTTGTTCCAACAGGGCCGTCGTCCTGGCGACTCCTAAATGCGCTCCTGCCGCGCCTCCATGGTATTCCCTTACCAGCTTGGCCCGTTCCCCTCGGGGAACGACCAACTGGTTCCTCCAACCATGTCCTTCCAGTTCCCAGTACTTCCGATGCAGCACGCCATCCCTGAGGCTTAATCGTTCCCATTGCCTCCATAGGATCTTTGTTTCTCGGGATTCCGGAGATATGGCCTCCCAACCTGGCCGGTCCGCATCTTTTTCCATCCGTGCGACAATCGGCCCTATATCTCGATCCCTCCTCTGCGCTGCTCTCATCTCCTGCGGGGACCATCCGGGCTCGTACCCCCGGGCCCGCGTCACTACTCTCACTTGTTCGGTATTCTCGTGCTCCTCTCCACATTGTTTGCACGGATACCGGGACAACGCGTCAGCGTTCCCATGCTTCCTGCCCGGTCGGTGTTGGAACGACACATCATGCGAGTCGATAATCTCAATCCACCGAGCAGCCTGCCCCATCGGTTCCTTACTTCTCTGTAGCCAACTAACCGCGCTGTTATCCGTCCGGACTATCACGCGTTGACCATAGATGTAGCACCGAAAATGCTTCAAAGCTCGCACCACCGCCAACAGTTCTTTCCGCGTGGTGCAATACTTTCGTTCGTTTGACTCCAGGGTTTTGCTCGTGTAAGCTATCACCCGTTCCTCCCCTCTCTGCTCTTGTGATAGCACGGCTCCCGTTCCCACGTCACTGGCGTCTGTATCAAGCCACCATTGTCCTTCTTCCTCCGGGAATCCCAACACCGGGGCCTCCGTTAGCGCCTTCTTCATCGCATCAAATGCCTCTTGTCGTCTCGCGCTCCACACGAATGGTTCCTCCTTCGTTGCCAATTCATACAAGGGGGCAGCCAACTCCGTGAAGCCGTTTATATGCCTTCTATAGTACGAACATAATCCCACGAAGGCTCGTACCTCGTGGAGATCCCGCGGGACCGGCCACTCGGTTACTTGCCGACACTTTTCGGGGTCGGGTTCGATCCCGTTGAACGAGACAACGTGCCCCAAGAACGGAATCTTCTTCTGGAACAGCTTACATTTTCGCGCCTTTAACTTCAGTCCTGCAGCGTTCAGCCGGTCCAGAACCCGTACCAATCTTTCCAGAGTCACTTTGAACGTTGGTCCAAAGACCAGTATATCATCCAAGTATACCAGACACTCCTCCCACACGATTCCTCTGAGGATTCTTTCCATCAGTCTCTCGAAGGTGGCTGGGGCGTTCACTAGCCCGAATGGCATCACTTTGAACTCATATAATCCTCCTTGAGTCACGAAGGCCGTCTTTTCTTGGTCCTCCGGTGCCATCTCTACCTGCCAATATCCGCTTGCGAGATCCAGACTGCAGAAGAATAGGCTTCCTCCCAAAGTGTTGAGGCTGTCCTCTATCCGCGGGAGCGGATAGGCGTCCACTTTCGTAGCCTGGTTCAGTTTTCGGTAGTCAATGCAGAATCTCGTTCCTCCGTCCTTCTTTTTGACTAGAACGGTCGGGCTACTCCACGCACTCCCGCTCTCTTGGATAATCCCTAAATTTAACATATCCTCCACCAGTGCTCGTTCTTCCTCTCTCCTGGTGGCCGGATACCGTCTGACCCTCTGCTTGATCGGCATCTGATCTCCCGTTTTAATTCGATGTTGTACTAAATCTGTCCGTCCTAACTCATGTTTCGAGGTCGCAAACATTTGTTCCCGGGCCATGATGGCTTTCTCCAGCTCTTCGCCCTCCTTCGTGGTCAGGTCTTTCTTAGCCTCCCCTATCATTTCAACGAGCGCTCCTGGGGGTTCTTTTGCTTCACTTCCTACTCCTCGTACCTCTTGTACGAAGGTGGCTTCTCCGAGTACCCCGCCGGTTTCCAATTTCGCGCTCTCGGTCCCTCGGTTGGCCACCCAAACTTCATTTTCTTCTCCCAATGTCACCGTTCCTGGGATCACCTCCAGTCCCATAGGTAATCCAGCGCCGGTGATGACAGCCAGCTGTCCACCCTGTCTTATGTCCATTCTCGCTACTACTGTTACTCGGGTCACTTGGAGTGGGGGTATTTCCGTCGTTTTCTCGATTCGCACGACCTGTCCTCCGACGGTAACTGCCCGAATCCCATCCGTTCTCTGTTCTACTCCCGGGATTCGTTCCCCCTCTCCCTCCCCCTCGGCGGGCAGGAAGATGGCACTCGCGTGGGGCTTAACTGTCAGCCGGTATTTCACCGCGAAGTCGTTTCCCAGGATCCCTTCATCTCTACCGATGTCTGCCACCATGAACGTCCACTTCAACACGCGTGTTCCCAATTTCACTGGCAAGTTCGTGCATCCATAGCACCGCAACGGACTACCATCTACCGAGCAGAGACGTCCTTCATATCCATCCAGTTCTTCTCTTTTTCGTCCCCACTCTCTCCAGAGTCGTTCCGACAGCAGACTGATCATAGATCCGGTATCAACCAAAAAACGGACGACACTCTCTCCCACCGTTCCGGCCACATAAAGTCCACATTCTCCCATGCCTACTACTTCTCTCGCCGCGCCCGAAGGGGGCCCCGCGCTTACTGCGACGGCGACTGTCCGTTTCCCTGACGCTGAGAACACTCTCTTGCGAAATGGCCCTTCTGGTGACAGTGATGACACTCTAAATCTTCTTTTCGCTTCTTAAACGCCTCCCTCCGGGCCGTTGCTTGTCTTCTAGCTTCCCGTTCCTCTGCCAATTCTTTCATCATCTCCTCCAACTTACCGTTCAAGGCCATGATCTGTGTATTGGCGTCCTCCTCGGGCTTCACTGCCCGCAGGAGGCGGCGTGAGTATCGTTCCTGTATTTCTACCACCTCTACCGCCTCCTCTAGTGTCTTGCATCCTTTCTCTGCACACTTCAGCTGAAGGTCTTCCCCAACTGCAGCCTGGAACGCATGTAATGCTGCTTTTTCCTGGCTAGCGTAGTCGTTGGAGAAGTAGGCTCTCGATGCCAGTCGCCGGGCATTATCAGCCAACTCCTTCGCTGTCTGGTTCTTTACACGTTTCAAGCCCGCCAACTCTTGCAGAGCATTACACGTGTCCTTCTCCTGACCGAACCTCCGGCGCAACGCATCCACCCTCGCCGAGTAACGGAGTCGTTCCCTGTCCGGGAGTCCGACAAAGTACATTCGTGCCGTTCCCGTCAGCGAGAGGAAAAGCATCGCCGCTTTTTCCTCGGCCGTCCAGCGTCCCAATGTTGCGTACTCCTCAAACTGGTTGATCCATCCCTCGAAATCCGGTTTACCGTCATACTTCTCTGGTCGTAAACTGAACTTCTTCAAACTCGCTCCTTCCTGGCCGGTCTGTTGTTGTTGAGCCCGCACATTCTGCTCATCCGTCGGGGTGGACGTTCCCATAAAATTAAACTGCCTACCCATTATGGTCGTGTCCTCCCCTTTTGTCTCGGTTTTCGCACCTCCTTTCTCCTCCCCACCTTCCTTGAAGGCGACGTCAGAATCCATCTGCTCGAAGACTGCCGCAGTCGCCATGAGTATCCAATACCGATGAAACACCCAAGATCCACAAGTCCGTATGTGCTTATTTCAGCACCACCGCTGCCACCAGTGTGACGTTCTCTGGTAAGTCGGGGTTGCCGATTCTTACGACAGAGGAACGTGGGGGTTGTTCGGGTCTCGGGGCGGACGGGGAATCCGGGCCAAGAACCGAGGTGTGTTTCTAGAGTCGTGCCTCGCGCACGAGGGGGGGCTGAGCGAATCGATCGGCACTCGATGTCGACGGAGGACTGCGGGGGAGGGAAATTATGGTAGGGGTACGGGTCGGCCGGGGAACGGTCCACCCCTGAGTTCCGGTCCGCGGGGGCGACGGGCCGACGGTCGCCTATTGTTTGGTAGCGTGGGGCCGAGCACGCCGCGCCCTCGTCCCCGCGGACTTCGCTCTCTCGTTCCGCTCCCCATGTCTTCGTACCATACTACGCCTCGGTTTCCGGTACTACTTCGGGCCTTCGTGCCCTACCTCGTTCCCTCGTTCCTCGTTCTTCGGGCCTTCGGGCCCCTTACCCTATGTTTCGACTACCTATCTCGGACTTCGACTGTTTTGTCCTAACTTCGACTTAATTACTCTATTCGGCTCATCTTTAGTGGTTGTTTCAGGAAAGAGGACACGTCTGGACACCAGGAGAACTGTTGAAGAACTCTGTTTATTCGGGCCTCACCGCCCCTTTATATACTAGAGAGGTCAGCCCTGATTGGCTGCCTTCGGTCACGTGACCTACAATTGACGTCACTTCCGGTTTATATATTCCGTTTCCGGTTTACATTTCACTTCCGGTTTACATATTTCCGGGTTTCGTTCCATTACGTTTTCGTTATTCGTTCTTTACATATTCGTTATTCGTTCTTTACATATTCGTTCTTTACATCTATTTCGTTCTTCGTTCTTTACATATTCGTTATTCGTTCTTTACATATTTCCATTATTATCTTATTTCTATTATTTTAACCTCTATGTATTTTGGCTGAATAGCCGTTCATCACACAAGCAATTAAGAAATTCATCACTCAATAGTTAATCAGATCAACCTAGAGAAATCCCTCATGGTACTGCCAACCTGTAGTGAGTACTTTGTGGACAGCATATTACTCCAAGAAGTGCACATGAAAGTTATTACCTCTATTGTGTCTAAATGTTCCAGTTAATGTGGAAATTAAGCCATGAAAGATTATGCATACAATGGAGGGGTACACATGACTGTGTCCTTTCTCTCCGACTAGGAATACAGATAATGTAAACCGGCAAACATCGTTAAGTTTTATTGGGATGATGGAGTAATTTTCCTTCTGATATAGGTTCTATATTCGGTACCTTCAACTGAAATTACTTCATAATTATGCATATATATATAGACCTACATGACTGACGATTTCAATTTAATTACATACAGATTGTGTATACTTTCTAATAAAAAAAAAACATTAATATGTATACCCTTTTTGGGCCGTTTCCAACAGGTTCTATTGGATTCGCATGCAATATTATCTGGTTAACATTGAGAAATCATAAATGTTGCCAGAAAAGAAGGGTACATGCCGCTGGCGAAAGTTGTCCCATAAGCGGGGACTACTTGACATGAATAAATGTAATTTAAACCCAGGCATGTAAGGAAATCTTAGTGGGCATGCGGAAAGTTGTTGTCAGGAATACTTATTCAGATTGGCTTTGGTTCAATTGAATTGCAAATGTATTCATATGGGACCCCTCTGTATCAGAGTCATATTTATTACTCTTTATGAAGTCTATTTTCTGCCAATATTTCCCCCTTAAAGTGCTGACGCTGAAATACATGTCACATGCAATAACAGTCGATCACCTGGACGGCTCTAAGAGCTAACAGTGGGACTAAATCACCCCAATCCCCTCCCATAAATCGGCAAAGTAATCCTTCACTGATTAAACTGATAAATCATTTAGATGTGAAAGGGTAAGTTGCAGCCTTTCTGGCTCCAGACCCCATACTCTTAAGTACAGTCATTTACATTAAGACAAACCAAGTATATATTGAAATGAGCTGCTGGTGAATTTATCTAAAGTGCCAACGTAAGCTATGCAACATTAGGTTTGTTTATTCCTCTATGTGCGAATGCAAGTTTTCTTTTTTTATTGTTTTACAGTGACACATATCCTTGCAATTGGATAACAGTGGATGTACTCTGCAATATACAAACAAGCACTTAGTCTTTATAGATGTAAATGAAAAGTTTGCTGGCTCTTCTTTCTTTCTGATCTTCTCAACAATTTGTGTCTCCTTCTAAAAGGAGAAGAAATTTTCAGAAATGTTAATTTATATGCAGACAGGTTATTCCCTTTGGAACTAGCGCGGGAAGAGTCAGGTTTGAGCCATTAAGAGTTCCGTCTCTAAAGTCTCCAACACTTGGAATCAATCATGGAAGAGCATACAATAACCTGGGACACGAGAGCTCAGCTGAGCTTCCCAATTGGGATGAGTTAATGGGAAGCTGCTCAGAGGCATTTTGTAGGTCGTGCTAATGTGGTCCATGGGCATTTAAGGCCTTTTACCACAATGGGTGCCTGCAAAATACCTTGGCTGAGCTGTCAGCAAGGCAACGACTTTTAGGAATGATTTGTCTTTATCGCTTATAGCTAATCTTATAATTCACATATGAGGTTTGCTTTGTCAAAATTTCTTTTAACTATCAAATTGGAAGTTATGTTTTATTTTACATTTACATAAAATACCTGCTTTGGAAATTGCCAAACACTGGACTGACGTCTTATCAAATTTCTACAGTCAGCCTTTTTTGCGAAATTCCCATTATCTTGGTGGCGTCTTTCGAAAGCTAGTTTTGGTCCTGACAACAAAGGCGATTGGAATTTAGGCATTGGGGAGAATGCCTATTAGAGATCAGGAAGGTAGAGACAAGTTGCCCTGATCTCCTGCTGGTTACTGGAGGCGGTGATATGGAAATCGCCATTGATCACAACTCCTCCAGTCACAAGCCAGAACTGACCCCATAAGCAGAACATTACTACCACCGCTGTCTTTGGTCAGCTTCCAATAACATATATAACACAATGCTCCTCCTGGCCCCGTTCCTCCATACCACCATGTTGATGACCTCTGAAGGCGCAAGGTCATACAGACGCGGGTCATAAAGACCCCAACGACAAACGCGCCCTCTTGAGGCTTTGGCAGGTAATTCCCATTTTCACCCAAAAGCACTTTCTCACCGACGGCAATGTAAACGGATTTTGATCCAGGTCTCCGGGTTTGTGGGCTGTTGCCTTTCTCGCCCCTTGGGGTCATCAGTATGCCCAACACGGGCCCCGGCCACAAGCTGTGGTCACCTTTACCTCACCCAGGGAAGGTGGGGGTCGGTAAGAAAGCCATGGAGCATTCAAGTCATGCGTAAAGGCAGTATTTCACTACATGACTTAGACTGCCATATTGGCGTGATATGATGATATTACAGGCAATTCGAATATGTGAGTGATATAGTTGTTGAGTTGTTGGCAATTTGGAGTATATAGCAAATGTGTTATAAAAATTGTATCTCTAAAAGGTGTGACTTCGTCGTATTGCAGCTCGAGTCGTGTAGTGTAATACTGCCTTAATTCGTACACAATGACCTTATTGTACCAATGCCAAGAGGGGGTATCTGTCTTGAACACTTGTGTGGGCTTCCGTGTCTGCCTATTGGGAGATGTAATACAAATGTAGTATTGTGTTTCTATTCTAGCAATGTCAGGATTGTTCACAGATGACGTGAAATGAGAGCTCATTAAAAAATATAAGAAATACTTTACGCCTGTACAATCACCTCCTGGACGTCAGGTTTGTTTACAGAGTGTTATTGGCACTGATTTTATCACTCGTTTTGTTATTGTATTGATGTTTGTGGGTGTAATCTCCCATATACCCTTTGACAAAAGGCATTAACGGCAATATGCAATCTACTGTTGTTACTTAAGAGTAGAAACAATGTCCGTCGTCTTCATCAATTCTTTAGATGCAATAGCGACCTTTCTTGCCGGCTCCTATAATATAAGGGATAAGACCATATAAAGAGACAAGACTCTGACAATTGAGGAATGTATTTCAAAACAATGTTATTTCATACAGTCCATTACTCAGACGTTGCGTCTGCTGGCTTCATCCGATACAAAACCACGTGCCAGAAAAAAAGGAACACGCAACGCGCCCGGATGCAGAGTCAGGGTTCGAAGGCTGTGGGCGTGTGCCCAGGAGAAAGCCATGAGAGAAGGTTGTTTGGACTGAAGCTGGGAGGAGTACGGGGTACTACTGAGCCCGTGAGTGGGGAGAAAAGAAACCTTTACAACAACAAAGTGGACTTGTGTTTCCCATCGTGACCACCCTTTTCGTATACGCAAGCTGAACTCAAAGCACTTGAGGTGTCTTTTCCTTCGCTGAACACTTCCACCCAGGCACTTACTGCACAGTGTATACAGGTGTTCTTGTCTCAATAGTAGAAAGGTTTCCACTAGGGGTACGGGGATAAAAACATCTGGGTTCTGCTTGAAATAGCAGTCAAAGCCAACCCAATGACCAGTGATGACAGAGCCAGGAGGCAAATGTCGGTAAAAGTGGGAACATATTACGGTTGACACGTTAGGGCGTCGACACCAGTGCCTCCAGTACCTTACAATATCAGGGATTGGAGAGACGGCAGTAATAAGTGGCAATGAACACTTACACCTTCCCGTATTGGCCCATTAGGTATAGTCTGTTCGCGTGATTTGGTTACATACTGTTCAAGGAATGGCCAGATGACGTGGGGTGCCGTATGTTCATAAACATGTATGCAGTGATTTACTATATGGTTACATTGAAACGACCTTGCGACAGGATCTTGCTGCGTGTGAACCTTTGCATTTTATTAACTATGCACCCTGTATGAAGAGTAGACACAAGTCAGCTGGCGGACATCTTTGGTTGGGTAATCTCTCATGTTTATAGCCTGCGACCCTTTTTCGTACCTTTAAGTTTGGGAAGATTCCAGTAATAGTTGCACACATCTTTTTTATATGTCCGTCATTAGTTAGTTAATTATAATTAACACAGACAACTACGCCGGCTTCTTTACTCTCAGTTTTACAATTCTGTTGCTGTTCAACTTGGGGGTCCCTTGCTCTGTTCTGGACGACGCTGACTGCCATGGTCTCCTCTACTCGTTTCTAAAGAAATAAACATCCCTTTGAGACTTGAGCCGCTGGCATTTCGCGGCATTTAGTTTTTGCATTTAGTTGGCATATCTGAAATGCTTTCTAAAAGATGGTCATGAACACTCTAACTGAAAGCTCTTTGGTGGTTCCCCCAAATTAATACATCTTTCATTGATTCCATAACAATCAAAGGTGCAAAAGGAAGGTCAGAATCCCTTGATCCTTGTCTCTCTTTATTTTTTCTTACAGTGTTATCTATAATGTTTGATTTCGTTAGGGTTGGTGTCATTTGACACGTCTTTAATCTTTTCCTTTGATGCAAAGATGCGATGGTTTGTGACTTTACATAAGAAAAATGCTTTGTCCTCCGATGGGCCTAACTACGGGGAGTCAAAGAAACGAGTTCTTCAACGGTATTAAAAAGTATAGACAGATTAGAGATAGGCCTATGGCCACAGAATGAACGTTTAATTCATATTTGTAAGGTTGCTAATAAGGCTCATTAAACATTTGACTTCGTGGGGGGCATTCACATGTTCATACTTGTAAAATAAAATCACTTAGAGTTTGTTTTAGTGTTGTCATCTCAGAAGAGAGGTGGATCCAGAGTTTGAAAAGGGGGAGGGTGTCACCATTTATTCTTAAGGTTATGCATTTGCGCACATACCTACTGAATCCCCCCTCCCTCTTTGTGCAAGTTCAGCCCTCATCAAAAGGATAATATCCTTAAGGTGTAGCAGGTCTGACCCCTTCCCCCGATATAATATTATATCGGGGGAAGGGGTCAGACCTGCTACACCTTCCTGGAACCGCCTCTGTCCATCTATGTATTCGTAATATGAAACTAACTGCTCTTGGTTTGCGATCCTAATAACGTCGAAGCTAGGCCCCAAATTGAGTACAACAACTCGTTCTTATGAGGACTACCGATTCAATTCTCGCGTCAATTGTCGAACACAGGTGGTACGGCAGGGCGGATCTAGCATTCCGAAAAGGGGTCAGGGGGTCAGGATAGTTATAGGTTAAGTACTAAAACATCGTGGTGGGCAACCTTGTTCAGGACCCCTGAAGGCCCCTCGCTCCAATGTAATTGAATCATGTTTTTATAAAAGTAAAAGTAACCCCCAAATATATGAAATTTGATATGATATTTGGATTTGTCGTGCAAGGGGATGTAGCTCAGTGGTAGAGCGTTCGCTTTGCATGTGAAAGGCCCCGGGTTCAATCCCCGGCATCTCCAGGTCACCTTTTTCTGCTTCAGCTGTTCATAGACGTTTCAAAGAATGGATCATCTACTATACCCTTTCTGAAAATTCGCAATGTTTTCACCTGAATGTAATTATGTTAACACACCGTGTCAAGTTGCAGGAAGCTGCAAAATATTTCAAGATCATGATTTGAAAGTAATATATAAAACAATAAAACAATACTATCCTTTAGACACTCATCATTAAATGTTTTCAGTTGTAACCTTTAAGCAATTGTGACATAATGGATGTTACACATCAATAGGCTTTTAGCATTAGTTGTAAAAGGTGTATTCCATGTAACTTCTGATCCAAACGGAACCAACCTTAAAGTTAAACCCTGGGCTATCCAAACGATCATTAGAATCGATCTGGTAATGTGTTCCTAATTCCCATCCACCGATGCATTCTGGCGTAACAAATCAGCAGTGTCCCATTTCATTCCCAAACAGACCAACCTCACTTATTTCTATCAAACAGGCTAAAAGGTCAGGGATGCTTTTCCATTTTTAACGTATTCTCAAGTTCCTTGGCTGAGAGGTACCAATGGAAAATTCTGATGCATGTGTACATTTTGTGAAGTGTATACAAGGACACGTACATTAATTGCTTTAAAGTCAGGTATAGCTTTCCGACACTGAGGCGTTTTAGCCATGGTATTCCTTTTTAATAATAAGTAGTGTAGGCCTATTGTGCAAAGGTCATTACAATTCTATGTACTACATATATAATTATAATGGCTTTAAACAACGACTGCCTTAGCTATCGTTATACCACAGCTATATAAATGTAATTGATTATGACAACAGTGCATAGTACCATGATGCTTTGCGAATCCATTTGATATGACTGGTGTACAGAGTCATCGCCATGATAAAACTATGAAATGTGGTAATCCAAAGGACGTAACAAAGAGTTAAAAAGACATGAGTAAGGCACCATTACATAATAGGCTTATATGATAAGACGCACAGGGTATATGTGTATGCGTCTTTGTAACTCTTTTTCCCTGTCACAGTTGCAGAGGTACCAGTGCTATTTCACCTGATTCATGATATTATATATGAATTCACAAACGATTTATGCACTATTCCTTTGCAATAGTATACATTTGATTATAAACATGGATTTTTGAATCGGAGCATCATAATCGGTGAGTGTGTCTGTCTGTCTGTTTATGTATATATAATTGTGTGTGTGTGTGTGTGTGTGTGTGTGTGTGTGTGTGTGTGTGTGTGTGTGTGTGCGCGTACACAGACACAGAAGTAGAAAGTTTCAGGTTATTACCTCTCCAGGACGGAGTCGTACCTCACGGTTGTAGCCATAGGGGTATGTGATAGATCTCACATCAGGTAAAATGGTGTTGTACGGTGTCCTGTAGTATACCCTGGAAGGGGTTTCCATGACTATAGATATATTGTGGATTTTGATATTGGAGAAGTAACTTTCAGATATCAGCCAATGTGATTGCCAGAGGTTGGTAAATATATAGTTAGATGTCAATCACATATAGGTCATGTAGAATTATAATTCCTGGAATATGGGGTATGTAAGTATTCATGGATGTGTCATAGATTAATACGTAATCGCCGTTACAGTGTGTGCAGTTCGTCAATTTACATCCAGCCTGTCGATTGGGCAGATAGAATCATGTGACGATGCATCATGGAGGGAATTCAATACTCAATAGCTTGTATGCCTCTCTCGGTTCTACAGAATAAAACCTTTGCATACCAGTTCATAGAGACATCAATGGGTAATTGTGATCAACAACATTATGGAAATCTTCATAAGATGTATCCCTAATTAAGGCTTGTACACACATGGGGAGAATAAAAAGAATCTCTCCACAAAGGGAAAATCCATCGGAGACTACAATGGAACCACCATGTTATTGGCTTTCAATATGACTGCCTCTGGTAGCACTCTACTGCACAGAAATTGATTGGACGATAGCCTCCTAGTTTAAAACAAAATCAGAGTGTGCTTGTTTAAGGTATTGGATATAAATCAGACCCATGGGGTCTAGACTATCTCCGTAGGGTCAATAAGCCCTGGTGCTGGGGTATGGTGGGGCTTCGTCGGCCCAGGTGGTAGCCGGAGCTTATAGCATACAGACCACCAAGGCAGGCAGGCACCCATTCATCATCTAAAATTATTCCTCCTTGATGTGGGTCGCATCATTCCATGAAAGCTTGCAATTCCCTCGGAGATTTAGGGAATTATTGGGTAAATTAATATCAGGCTCTGCGTTTGAGGGAACTGGGCATGTAAGCTGAGTTTATGCCGTTCCCTTGGCGTAAAATAATTCAATTCAATGATTTTACACACAGCAATTTAGTTCTGATATTTTATATCTTAAGTAGTAGTATCATCATGAACTACTGAAAAGAACAGTTTGGGTGTTGTTTCGTTTGTAGATGATGTCGTTGCATATGTGAAACACACATGTATATATATCCAAATGATTATCAATTCGAAGTATATATTTGGTAGGGGATGTACATACTGTACAAAGTTCTTTCATTGAAGCCACATTGAAAGCATCACAGCAGCTGATCACAAATCTATACTCCTCCTGGTGATCCTGACTGGAGCTGCTCACAGAACGAGCACTCTGTCATTGACGTTTTACGGATTATACCATAGTGCATAGACATTAGTGGCACATATATAGAATCCATCAATACCAGCGGCACTAAGGCCTGGTGGCCGTTTTCCCGATCAAACCGCCTGTCAAACTATCACAGCCGCCTGTAGGCTAAACAACTTGACTCCTTTTTGTGCGATACGAAACAGGCAGTCATGTGAATAATTCACACCGCCAATCGATAGAATCCAATCGACTCCTTTAGAAACTGAAATCCCTGGTTTTTGCGGCTGTATGATAACAATATCTCCTTTGTTAAACCGCTCAAATTGGCGGAGAGTGCAGTGTAGTGTGTTGATGCTGTAAACACTGGTAATCTCGTAGTGTTCAGACTCTGCTCATACATTTGCACTGAGAGATGAATTACACTGGAGCCCTGGCCCCTGACGGCCTCTGGCACCCTGCTCAGTGAGACGTGACCAGGTGGGCCACCAGCTGATGAGTCTGAGTCAGAGACAAGTCACAACACCTGTCGACCAGCTAGTTCTATGGTGCGTGACCCTGCTAGACTTGACCCATGGCCTACGGGTATTTTTGGTTCTGTATTGGCATCAAGTTTAATTGATTGCTTGGTGCGATGCTCTGACTACCCTGGATGTGCCATTGGGATATTGATTTCATGGGAGTAAGCAGGTCATATTTGTGTTGCATCTATGAACTCTTGTGCTAGATAACTTTCTGCCTGTTAATTGAGAGATGATGAGAATAATTGGAAGGTACTTAAGAAATTACCTCATCTGTTTTGATGTCTGGATTTTGAGCACATAAAAATACGAAAGATTTACATACATAAAAATACGAAGGATTTCTGAAAGGCATGGTTTAGGAGATGGGAGTCAATTTTCAATAAACATAAAGTCATCTTCCGATTTATACACTGAAAAATTATCAAAACAATCAGGCTTTGTCCAATCTAGTTCATACATAAGGCATGTCCCCCTGATGCCCGGGATAACCCTGGAGCTTGGAACACCATCTGGTACGTTAACCTGAAGGTACCCAGAACCAATTGGCTGTATACCGTGTGTTTATAGGTGTCACTGGTAGAGATAGCACCCGTCCAGGTAAGTTACCTGGCCCCCTAACTCAGGTGTGGCCAGGTACTATGATATAGGCTCCTCCCGTAGGTGTGGCATGTACACCTGGCAGGCGGCCCACCTGCCTCCAGCGGCCCGGGCATCCTCCTGACGGCAGGTAGCATACCTGGCCCCCTCAACCCTACCCAAACTCTACACAACTACGTCTGACAGCCAATAAGTCCCAACACTGGCAACCCCCTGTGACTATAGCAACGTGATCCAGGATAATCCAGAGGAAGATTAATGTTATAATCTCTTTAGGGGCGGAGATCAGGGAGAGTGTATTTCCCCACGGGTATCTATAGATCCACGGTCATTATCAGTAATGTCAGTTCGCCCTTGTGTACTTGGATCAGTCTCGTAGGGGGAAGCAGCAGGTAGCGCACTGTTGAGGCAAAAATACCCACTGGATCACCTGCCAGGGGTAGTACTACTAGACACTCAGTGTCCCTGGGTTGCTGTAGAGATGGAGTAGTGATATCTATCAAGTGAGATGAATGAGAAGTTCACAACTCATATTACTATGTCTTCCTTCCTTAGGTTGGTAAAATCCCATTCCTTCTACACCCGGTAGACTCTTGGAGCACTTTGAAGCTGTGAGCTGCTCCTGGGCCTGCTCCTGGGTCTGACATGGGCCAGTCACCATGCATGGTGGACTCACTGACCTCTCGGGGGAATGGCCTATATAAAGGTGGAGGTAGCCGACGGCATCGTCAGCCACATTGATCGATGTATTGCCATCGATCTCAAAGTGGAGTCAATAATGGTGAAGTTGAGAGCAGTATCAAGTGTTAGATAGTTACTCGATATAGTTCAGCTTATTCCGAAACGACTTTTAAAAGTACATAATATTACATGCTAAGTATTCTGTTTCATTGTGTTTTCTTTAAAAGTTAATAGTAGTTCACAAAAGCTATTGACATTGATACTAAATATCTTAGGGTAATATGCAGACTGCGCTAGAACTTAACAATTCTCGGCTGCACAAAGCGAATATATATATATATAGGCAACTGTGTTGATCCAGACTGTGATCAATAAATGAACTTGGTTTCGATTCCATCAGATCAAGCATATGACAGAAACACATTGAAATCGTTCCTACAGACATATATATATATATATATATATATATATATATATATATATGTACACATAAAATAAACAAAAATGGCGTATGCTCCCTACTGACATGAGGATATGAATTTTCACTTTATTATATTGGAACATCCATCAAGTCGTCGGATATCGAATCAACGTCTTGATTGTGATAGAAGAAAAAGTAGCATTTGCGTAATGACTTCAGGTTTTATACATCAGGAGTCACGAGTCGGCGTATGAGTATCAAGAAAACACAAGAACGAAAAGACACCTAGTACCTCTTCATACTCATAACAGTTTCCTCAGGAATGAGAATAATACGAAACAGTATTAACATTAGTCTCGACCCGTAGAGGTTTAATCTCAAGATACTGATTTACACTGCACGATAACCCACATTCTATGGCCTCATCCATGTATCGAAAGAACAGCAGAAGATAATTATGATTAGATTTAGCACTACCCTCTATAAACATTTCCTGCTATAAATCTATCATTACAAAAACCTGTAACTGTACCTGCCATGTTGTTCAGATTTATGTGAAATATACATTGCAGATGTTTCCATACAAAAATAGCGCAAAAATAATAGCATCATGCTATGGACGCGTTTGAATTTAACACACATGGTGTATATACTTTTCCTACTATTCACGCCTAGTTAGTAGACATTGTCAATATGATTAGAGGCAACTGTGTTGATCCAGACTGTGATCAATAAATGAACTTGGTTTCGATTCCATCAGATCAAGCATATGACAGAAACACATTGAAATCGTTCCTACAGACATATCCAGTAAGTAAACTGGTGGTCTGTGGAAACAGAGATGGAGGGGGAATATGACTTGTGCCTTCCATACCGCCAACTTATCTTTCGAAAACTGACCGTGCGATTGATGTAATGTCCTAGGCAACTATACGTTTTCGATAATGAAAAAAAGTCATCTCTATCTACAATACCTTTCCCTCGAAATACTCACAGTACAGAAAAGTGTGGTGATGTCATTTTGTGAACACATGACTATCATAAAATGCAAAAATTGAGGTCATATAGATATTACAAACTTTATTCATCCGTTTAATAAAACCGTATTTTACCCCTTTAGACAGGACGCCTCTGACCGAAAAAAAGACGAGGTTCAAGCGGTGTTCTTACCGAGCATGTATGTGTGTGTCTCTGTGTGTTAACAACACATTTCAAGACAATCTAATCGTTTCAACAATTAAATTGTACATTCTGGGGACGCTTCAGTCTTAGACGCATTTATATATCACTATGCCTACACAATTGGTTAATTAATGCCATTGAATGCTAACGAAATCGAGGGAGAATCACCTCGCTCATGACAGGGAGAAACACGAACATCGCTGATTAGGGAACGTTGTTACTGACCCGTAAATGGATAATCAATATCTTACACAGCCTGGCTGCTCGCCATGGCCATGGGCTGTTTTCAAAGCTTTTCTTCCGAAATTCTAATTTATAAGCCAAGTATTTGACGGGTTGGGCAAGATTGATGCCAAATAAATAATTTCTCTTAGTTTTAAAACTTTCGTGTATGTCATGTCAAAACACCTTCGAAACTTCCTTTAAAATCTGGTCGTGTTTGAAATGTTGTCCATATCTATGTCAATAACACATTTGAAATACCATTAGATTTGAGTTTATGTTGTTGTATACTATGTAGTTCTATGCATATAACAATATACTTAAACCAGCCTTAAGGTTAGGTTTAATATGTTGTTCATAGCTATGTAAACAGCAATTGACGTTGAAACTAGGAGCTTTCTCAGAACTTAAGCTTTCATGTACAACCACATAAAAATGAGCAGGAGAACAAGCTAGGAGTCATGAGAACCTATTCGCAATAAAAGGGCATGCCGCCTCTGGACTGTGCCCAAATCCATATGTATGCACAAAGCTATTAAGACCAGCTGTTAATTGCCTACCTCATCCAGCGTCCACGTCCTGTTCATCCTGTCTATACCTCCTACCCTCATGTCGGCGTGATTCTGGAGAGCGGCTACTGCACTGGTCCTATCCATACAACTATCCCTCCACGGTCCACTCTCTGCCTCTGACCCCTCTGCTGACCACTCTCTATTAGTCCATCACTGACCTTCCTCCCGCAGAAACATGAAGGGGGCCGACTCACAGGGATCCGGCCTTAAAAAGCCATAATAACCTTATCGCTGTATTGATTGATGAGTAATCGGCTATAGGGGCCTTGGGTGTGGAGTTGTAAATGACATCGTCGGTTCTCCTAGGCTGATAGCAGATTAGGGTAGCTGGCTTCTAGTAATATAGCTCTTGTTGTGCCTAATTTAGGCTTTTTGTAGGCCTACCATTTTGATGTAAATAATGCCATAACGTATGCATTCCAGTTTTGGGGAATTTAAAAAAGAACTTTCAACACACTCATGACTATTTCTAAGTAAAAGAACTCCTGTTGATATATTTAACGTTCTCCTTTCTCCTGCAGCCGTCTCCCTCTGTAGCAGTTGTCCTTAAAACCACCTCCAGGGTTGAAGGCCTTAGCTTTTCTCCTACGGCAATGACCACGTGTGCTCTGAACTAATCACTTAAAACCTGACATCGGGGTATGCAGCTCCCCTAGGCCTGCTGTGGTGATAGGCGAGAGAGGCAGAAGTTGCCGCTTCGTTAAATTAAGCTGAGTATTTGACGTAGTGTTTTCTCAATAGGTCTTGTTGTCCAGGTGTGGATGCCCTGTACCAGCACTAATTATGTTGTCCTTGACATAACACAATGAGCAAATAGGAGCAGGATGAGCAGCTCAATGTGTTTTTTGTCTGGACACATACTGTCTGTTCTTGTCCTGTGGCGTGTCGGAGGCTTATTACATTTTCAGTGGGACATCCGCGCTCATTTCCCTGCAACTAGGCTGTTATCCAAAGCAGTCTAGATGTTTGTGGTTATTTATGTATGCATCAGTCGGAATGCATTATACACCTTAAGTGATCCCCCACCCAGGAGAGCATCCATCCAGAGGGTCGGAGCTGCTCCAGGGTCAATCGGGTGTAAACTGTGGTCAGAGGGCCTCGCCGCCTCCTCCTTCCAGTCATTACCCGGGCAGATTATGAAATATAAATCGACTTCTGGAGGAGCTGTATAAGCTACAAGGTACCCTCTGTACTTCCAAGCACCTACCTTAAGGTAACCTCATTCGTACCTACCTCCAGTGACGGGAACCAGAGATGTGCAGGCATTAATGTACTGGAGGAATCATACTCTTTGATCCGCCTACTTCCCCCTCAAGTACACCGAGATTGACCGCCCCACGAGATCGATTTTTTTTCGGTGGATTCCGGGTACGACAACCCTGGGCGGGCTTGATCTATTGAATGCGCTTTGATTAATTGAATTTGGCTGCAGCGGCCCTATCTTTTGTGGCGGGAGATACACTTTAGTTCCTCATCTAGTCGGGTCATAATCCACGGTCTCCCTCACACAATGTGACTTATATGCTGGAAGGATGAGCGACCTTCATAAATCGCCATGGGTGTATCAGCCTAAACCCCTATTCGCCGTTGTTGTATTATGTAATACAATACCATTCCTCTATCGGTTCCACGCGGCTGATGCCTAACCACTCTCTGATCGTTCACCTTCAGGTTGCTTTTTGGTTGAGACCTATTTTGGAACTTTTCATGTGGCTTCGCATGTGGCTTCCATTATGGCTTCTAATGTCGCTCCGCGTGTGGCTTCGCTCCAATGACTCTCGCCTGACCTGGTAAACAAAGGTACGACAAACACCGGTACAACCAGTATTCAGACATTTCCTTCGTTTAAAGGCATGTTCCAACAACCCTCTGATGAGCCATAATGTGTTTTCAAAACGGTGTCCTGATTCTTGGCCGCGTGTTTTTCCTCCACTTATATCGGTTCTCCGTTAAGAAGCCTTGTTTTCGCTGAAATGCTCAATTATTGCTTTCTTTCCCTCAGAACGGCTGAGAACGCCGTCAGCACGTTTAGTTGGCCTACTCAAAATGGCTTCATTATTCCAACAAGTGTTCCTTCTCTTCTCAGGTACAATACGTAGATAGATTTCACAGAATCATGAAGTGACCGTTGCAGTGATTAGTTATTATGATGCAATTATTTCACCAGGCAATGATACGGAATGGTGAAACTGTGAACGCCTGGAGGCCTCCCGTAGCCTGGAGCCTGGCACGCCCATAACTGAAACAGCAGTAGTCTCCTCCCTACAACCTGTACCTCTCCAGGGTCCCTCCACCTGTTATGGGACGTTCCCTCCCCGCCTCCTCCTGTCCGTCAGTGTTCACTGGTGTCAGTAGGCATCCCTAAGTCCTCCTTATGCTCCTCCTGGGTTGGGGGTTCCTTAGCCCCCTGCCGCCACCTCCACGCCTCCGGGCGCCTCGGCCTCTGTCGGTGTAGGACCGGGAGGACCCACGTGCAGGAGGTGTGGTCGTGGGAGTCGCCTGCCATCCAGTAGGTAGTTCTGGTAACTAACACCAGGTGGGTAAGGCTGGCACAGAACAACCCCACTGCCAATATGCACTCTCTGTTAGTTATGGGAAATATAGATTTATATTGTATGTACTTGGTTCCCCTTATTTACGTTTGATAATGAGCTCGTTAAAAATGAATAAGGTATTAGTGAGAAAGCACACGTCCCGTTGTTCTCTGTTGGCATGTTTTGATATGTTATGGTGACACAAGAGACAGATGCAAAGCAACGCTGGACATTCTTTAGTTTTGAAGGAGGTTTATGAGGGATAGTGCTCAAGAAATTCTAATGACATGCGCTTTGCTATGATGGAGTAGAAATTTGAATATCAAACACACATCCACTGGAATATTATGACAAAAACCTCACACGTGCACTAATTTGGGCCTTTTTTGCGGGACGCAATCTATAATTTCAAATAAAATCAACCCCACAAAGTGACTCCGATCTCTATTTACCAAAGTAAAACAATCACAGAAAGAACTAATAAACACGTGTCTTTGTGAGCTGGTGGTGGCGATTGCAATGAACAGCAGTAAACAATTACACCTCAATTTCGTCTAATGGTGGAGTGATTGCACAGAGGAACAGATGCATTACAGCGACAGTAATGCTTGATGCCGCTGTCTTCATTGGCCATCACGTCAGTTAAATTTGGCGTGCCACATCCTGGATGGCCAGCGGACATCCCGTAGAATCCCCGCGGAATGGACGGATCCTTTGATTCTGTATCGATAGGATTATGAGAGATGCCCAAGGCAACAGACCCGACGTGTATAACAATGTCATGGAATAATCGTGATTCCCTGGATCATGCATATCAAACCAAAACGTGTTTTTGATAGTTATTCAAAACGTGATCAATACATTCCTGCACAATCATCAGCAGATTGATATCCCTATTAGTGCATGCAAAATGAAAATTACAAAACAAAATGTAACGATTAAAAATAACCGATTTAAATTTAGTGCACCTACTTGAAGGTACTCTGGGTATTGTAGTTCCATCATGACGGCTTCTGATTATGTTTCCTCAAGATAAAATGTGGGATTTTTTCCAGGACGAGGTATGCCGATAGACCTCTTCTTGAGGCCCACAAACAGCGTCTAGGCAAACAGGCCTAGAATGCTGGGGCTTTATATATAATACCCAGACAGGCCTAATGGCAATTAGGCGGGCCGGCCTCATATGCTGATACTTCCATTGTTGTCGTGCCTACGTGGGCACGGTTCCGCTCATGTGTCAGTTTGCAAATTGAGCGGAAGGTAGTCAACATGAAATATGGATATTGGACATGGCATTTAACTATTCATAATCTCTGTCACTTCCTAGCATCAATTTGACACTGCAAATGGAGAGAGCCAATTGAGGATCCGTGTAAAGAGAATGGAAATTGGCAGAATGTAACGACAGTACTTAATGTGCCATGACGGCGTATAAAGAGTTAAGTCCTATGACAATATCAATGACTGGTAGGAGTATACTAATTGCTCTCTCTGAATTGGGGAAGACAAATTGGTAGGAGGGTAAATAATTTGTCAATATGCTACAAAACAAGTTTATTTCACTTCTGAAGTCAATGCCCACTCCTGAACCTCTAAACAATGCAATTAAGATGTCATCATACCCCTGAGAAAAAACAAAAAACTTATGGTCGTTAAGATACCGATTGAGAAAAACAATGGAAAAGGACGTGGAAAATATCTGATTATGATCATTGCTTACATTGGTTTATTTCTCATTATGTCGCTTATTAACTACACTGTAAGAAGTAACTACTGTAAATTTACAGCAAAAGTTGCTGACAGCAAACTATACTAGTACTCTATGTACTGTAAATTTACAGTGTAATGTACTGTAGATGTCCAACAGCAAAATGTGCTGTAAATTTACAGCAAAGAAAGTACTGTATGCCAACGACAGGGATATCAAAGGTTCCTAGAGAACCACCGACCGTTGTGTGTGTGGCCCTGCCTATGGGACCATGCACATTTAAGAACACCTGCCTCGGTAAAAGTGTAGGGGTATGGTCTCTACCTTCTCATAGATTCGATCACCATCACCACCCTTGCTATGACCCTGGCAGTTAACTAGGGTGTATAGCAACCAATAACCAACCAACCAACCAAAGTACTGTAAAATTACAGCGAAAATTGCTGGCAGATTTGCTACCAAAAAGGTGCCTATACATCAGACAATCATCTCTGTATCTTGAAATTATTAAGACAGAGTAGGGATATCTATTTTCTTATATATACTAGATTAGTATGTGGATCTCTTTATCATATTTAATCCTAATAAAATGTAAAGAATTCATCTTAAGATATACTGTTTTAAGGTAATAACTGCCAATGACATTGTTTTCCAGATTATAACCATTTGCCCCACCTGGTGGAGAATACACCTACAGTAAAAGTACTGTAAAATTACAAAGTCGCTATGTTTGATCAAATTTACAGTACTTGTTCTGTAATTTTATAGTGAATATTGATGTCTAATCTTGGACAGCAAAAAAGTGTTGTCAATAATTATACTGATAAAGAACTGCTCTAAATTAACAGCAACTTTTTACAGTGTATCTTACTATATGTATTACGAGATAAAGCACTCGTTAAGTGGGTAAGGAAAGTGAATCAATTATAGGAAGAAATTGATTTGCGAAATCCATTAGGGAAAACACATTAACCTTTTTTCATTTTTGTGATGAGAAAAAATATTGAGAAATCTTACTGTGAAGTGTGGCATTTGAAAATAGAATTTTGTTTCGATACGCGAAATATATAGTTATTTCTAGTGTAACATTAATAAACGTTCCCTTAAACCAGAGGTATGAGTGCTTTTAACCCAAGAGGCAGATCTAGAGTGCAGTGGGCCAAACGTCCCCAAGGACAACATTAATGTCAGGTTCAATTTCCCAATATCTATGGGCCACAATTGGATTATCTTTACATTTTTCCTACCTGGATCTTCTCACGCTACCAAGCATTAACTGAACATTATGCTAGTTTTTACATCTATTCCATATCATGGTCTTATTCCCATGAGACCAGAAGGAGTAGGCGGAACCCTGCATGGTTCCTGACGTTTGCTGCCACCTGGTGAAAATTATTGTAATGCACTACAAGTAACGGAAAGGTACTGTTGGACCACGGAATCGTAGAATGGACAGCCCAGCATGATGTAGACATGGGTGTGTGGGATAGAACAATGTATTTTAGAAGATAATTCAAAATATAAGCATGCCAATGTAGTTAGAAAATTGGTTTTGGATGTGACATCCAGTCTTATACATCCAGTCTTATATTGCTGATTTAAATATGCAGTAATACTTCCTACTGCCTTTTGATCAACTCTGTTGCTGACATAATAGATAAAAATGTTTCTCTTTGAGCCAACGCATCCCCTCTCACTAGAGAGCGTATTGATTTATTGGAAATGACCTCGTAGTATGATCTAGCAACCATTCGAAATACCGAATGAATAATTATATTGATTATTTTGGGGAAAACAATGAAAGGCTTTTTTTGGGTAATAATAATTTTAGAAGATAATTCAAAATATAAGCATGCCAATGTAGTGGTCAGACAGAGATAATTCCTATGTTTACTAATTGTGATTAGAAAATTGGTTTTGGATGTGACATCCAGTCTTATATTGCCGATTTAAATATGCAGTAATACTTCCTACTGCCTTTTGATTAACTCTGTTGCTGACATAATAGATAAAACTGTTTCTCTTTGAGCCAACTCATCCCCTCTCACTAGAGAGCGTATTGATTTATTGGAAATGACCTTGTAGTATAATCTAGCAACCATTCGAAATACCGAATGAATAATTATATTGATTATTTTGGGGAAAATAATGAAAGGCTTTTTTTGGGTAATAAATTATCCCAATAAATGGGACAAATGAAAAAAATACTATATAAACAATGAAATGCTTGTTTGAAACCATGGTCATGGAGGTTTTTATTTGTAACAGTTTAACAGTTTAAGTGTCGATTCTATTTTAATAAATCCGCCCAGTACATTAATTGAGGCTGCATCAATAATCATTTTACCTGTTATACTCGTCAAATATATCAATAGCTGACATTAGATTGATATATTTTATTTTTAGTGGTAAGTATATTGATATTTGTATTTAGTAAATGTCTCAATCGCAGTTCCTCTCCTCCCCATGTTGGGGGCATGCTTTGCCATAACTGTCACCTAGTGCCCAAAACCATATCATGTTATCTGTCAAACAACAAACGATTGAACAATTGAGAAATAGCTACTTATATCACAATTGGTTTGTTAGATGTATTTTCTTTGTACGGATTTACGTTTACTACATAAAAAACAGATGGGTAGATCCATCGTGGTAAATAAATTCACAGAAGGATTTTTGGGAGTCATTTATAAAGTTTACAGCTTTATAGGTCATAGTCCCGGACTCTTATATATCACTTTTGGTTCCATCGTGTTCTGATTGCTAGTTGCCTAACATTGGATAATGACTTACCAATTTATCATAAATACCGGCGAGTGATTTTAATTCTTAAAGTTGTTAAGTGGCTGTTCCATCTAGCACAATACATGGTAATACTATGTGGAATGTGGTTCCTACTTCACAGGGCCAAAGTAAACTTCTCGGTTACAAACTGAAACGGTTTCTTCTACTTTAGCGGCTGTGGCTTTATTAAACTTCCATGTTGTATGCATGGAACCATGGGGTAAGCCCTTACTTTGCAGACTGTACTTATAAGAAGGCTGTACAATAATTGGGCCTCGACTTATAAGAAGGCTGTACACTTGAGTCTGTACTTGTAAGAAGGCTGTACACTTGAGTCCATACTTGTAAGAAGGCTATACACTTGAGTCTGTACTTATCAGAAGGCTGTACACTTGATGCTTCACTTAAGAGAAGCTGCTGATTCTTAGTGTAACGTTATGGATACGCCAAAGCCTCAAACATATATACAAATCTGGATTAGACATGGCATAGCAAGATCCATCTGGACAGTATCCCCCTTACTTTCCCATCCTTTCTCTATACTCTAGCAGGATGCTCAGAGAGAGCTCTGAAAGTCGGAAGCCACATGGCTTCTTAGCTGAGGATAGCCATTGTAGGGGATGGCTTCAATCAGCCAATAGTAAGTTCTGGTTCCAATCGTCAGACGGACGTGTATCACTGCTTGAGGCTTTCACTGCTTATATTGGCGTTTGTTTCTGAGACGTTAACGTACTTGGGGGCATTCAAGAGTGAGTGGAAGGAAAAGGTGAGGGCAGAGGCAGGATTCGGGGGTTCCGCCTGTCAGAGGATACTGATGACATGATTGATATGGCCAGACTGACGCCCAGTTATTTAGCTTGGATACAAAAAAAAGAATTAAAATTGTCTTATGTTTGATTTCTTCTTTCCTCTGAGTACCTGTTGTTATAAGCACCTCTCATAAATCTCAGTGACGTGGAAGATACCAGAAAATCAAAAATGCACATAAATACTAAATGCCACCTTATGACGCATTTCAAGGGCTCAATAGTCCCAAATAATGACCAATTCCCTTAGCTATTGATTTCCTTTGAGATAACGGGGCCACACACGCAAAGAAGCGATAACGTACGATAATTTACGGATTCACTATAAAACATATCAAAGTTTTTATTCTGAACTCTCTGTCTAAAACTAGTTCATATGATCATCTCTGTTGAATTTATCGATTCTTGCTAATAATAGTGACGACCAAAATAGTAAAAGAAATTAGCATTTTGCTTTTGCTAGTGGCAGTCATACTCGGCGCCATTCATGCGTGATTCATTACCCTATTGTGTGCCGGTTATTACCATTTGAATCTAACACGCGTCCCCATTCTACTGTGAATGGAATAGGGACATGAATACACTCCTAACCGAGGACTGTATCCTGTCTGATAAGGATCTTATAGCCTCCAGCAACATTTACCATCAAACAGCAATTTGCCTGGTACGTGTTCTGTGTTCTACAACTGGAGAAAAAGAACAAGCTTTTTGGCAATTGAGATGAAAGATCATCCCTGGTTTTTCTTTGATATCAAAGGAGTAAGGATCTGGTTTTTCTTTGATATCAAAGGAGTAAGGATCTAAGTGGAGGTGGTTCCCCTTGTTTGAACCTGACCCTCCTGCTCCTGGGGTGTTACTACAAGGTGGAAAAACTGCCTAGAACGTTGTAACGTTCAGGAATACCTTTGAACTGCAACGTACTATAAAATACCTACCATACATATCTATCGTGTGGCGCCCTACTAGCGTAATAGGTCCGAACCAATATATCGGGACATAGATTTCTATTGGCTCAAACTGAAACCGTTGTGCTCAAGGCGTCTATGGTACAATGCACTATGTATAAAGCTACTCTCTGTATCGTAGATGTTAACCAAGTTAAGATCTTTCCGACTTACCTGGCGGACATCCCAGTCGTCCATCATGTACTGGGCCATCCTTGAGTGGGCAGTAGGACAAACACAACGATCGGATATAACAACCAGCTCCCCCGAGCTGCTCACACCTACTCCCGGCCCGAGTGAACTTCGCTCTGAGCTGCTCGCCCGGGTTTATCCATCGACCTGGATCCGCACGAAGTGTTTGCTGCTCGCTCAATCTCTCAACTTTCTCGCCGTTACAGAGCGGACCTCTTTTGTGCATGTTCTTTCCCCTGCCATGCTAAATTTATCAAGCTTTAAATATTCAATCGTGTTTTTTTCCCCTACATTGCCCCATAGTGGCTTCTAGGAAAAACGGTAAAAACAGATGGCTTTGTTCCGTGAAATACAGGCGATCAACCATGGAGGACGCATTGTGATGAGGCGCTGAAAGGTAAAACTTTCTTTATTTGTGGAATGAAAGTTTTGTTGTTACAAAAGGCAATGCTGTCTGTCGGAGATGTCTTCTTGACGCAGGAAAAGGCGTAACAACCAACCCTTCTGTTATCAGTTTAGCCGAGGCCATTAAGACTAGAGTTGTATGATAATAATAGAAATAACGATCTTTATTAAGAGAAAAGGCGAATTGGCATCCATTATAACCTCCTGTACTAGAATATGCACTTAATAGCTTTACAATTCACAAGATAAATATTATCTTACTTTAAATATGCAGAGGCATTTGAATTTCATTCTTCTTAATAAAACATGAACCGTGTGGCTGCAATGAGGTTCTATTGAAGACTCAGAAGGCCTTTGCCAAGTCTACCCCGCCTGGAGACAGGTAAAGTGTGGCTGCTGACATTTCACCAAAACCAGCCCCAAATGTTGGCCGTCAGGGAGTGGCCCGCAGCGCCGTCTGTTGGTGTGTAAGTCACCGTCTGTCGGACGGGGCCCCGGGCTCCTCCAGGGCTCCTCCAGCTGCCTCGGCCGGGTAAAGCATGCCTCCTACCCGGCTTAACTAACACTTCTCAGCCGAGGATCTTGGTCTCTACAACATCCAAATTGGTTTATCTCAGGTCTCTTTTTATGTAAATCTTGCCGTATACATGTTTACCTAATTGCTTTCTTGACGTCATGTACTCAGTGGTTAGTAGCAATCCGCCTGAAGCAAAAGTTGTTCTATTGTCTATTTCGTGCTTTATAATCATATGTACAGATGCATTACACATGTCAATGCTGCCTGTAGATGCCAACTACAGTCTTCTTTCAGGACCACACTAATATCCCATGGTAATATCCTCCCTCTTAGCACAATACACATTTGTTCTTTGTCCAGCCTCTGTTTGTAGAACCATCCTTTGTATATTATATGCTATATCGGATGGCATGAAGTTAATTTATATCAATTGCACATTGCATAATGTAATATTACGAAATAAATTTATAATAAGCAGGTATTCGATTATAATACCTGTGTTTTTTCAAAGCAGTTCTTTTTTTTTTAAATATTTGATATCTCTTCAAATTACAGAAAGGTAACCTATGCACTGACATAGGCCATGTCATGTCAACAACACTATACGACCGTTTCTAACCCCTTAAGGCTAATACCAGACGCTTGCTTAGGATTTACGTAAGGCTGCCAGAAAGTGAGGCAACCTGGAGTCAGAAGCACTTAGAGCCTCAGGGAAGGTGTGTCTGCTGAATAACAAGCGCCAGCTCGCCAGCTCTTATCTAATCAGTACCTTAACTAATCGCTCGTGCTATCTTGGCAGAGCATAGAAGGACTTCTCGGCCCACCACCCGACGACCCCAGCCACTCTACGTGTCAACTAACAGATGGTTGTGTTGCCTGAAGCCCTTACCCACACTTTTTTTTACTGTTGGTTCACTTCTAGATATTTCCTCTTTCCAGCTGGAAGGGTTCGGCTACTTTGCGATATGCGTAATTTAGACAGGCGTTTTTGCAGCCTGGCAAGAAGTTGGCAAGGAGTATTCTATATCAGTCCACTAAAACCGGTGATATGTCCATAAAGTCTCCGAGTAGTTCGAATGGAATTTAAAAGCATCCAATACATGACTTGGATAGATGTGTCAAAATGAACGATAAATAGAGCCACATGTCGATAGTACCACATATGAATACTGGAAGAATTAGCTGATTACTATCATAGTTTTATTTTAGTTTCCTTGGCCCAGAAAATTGAGAATCATACTTCTAAGGTTGCAAGCGCGTGGATTTCCAAGGTTTCTTTCTTACCATGTTTTATCTCAGTATTCTGTATGCTGTTCAAGAAATAAGAACCTACATAATAGCAGCTATAGACACCCAACGTATATCTGTGAAAGTTACTCTATTTGGGCGTCCTCTCCCTCTATATGTATGTTATTGCACACTTTTCAAATGGTATGTGCAATTTATCACCCTGTTAAATTGCAAATTAGATGGCTCATTTATGAAAAAGTAAATTTAGCTTACTAAAACCCTTAAATACCGATGTCCCTGATAACTTGAGTTTAACTCACTAGTTGTACTCTAGGTTGGATCTGGAGGAGATGGAGGTTTTGGCTATGTCAGTTGGTTTACCAAACATGCCGTTCGCACCTCAAACAGCAAGTACCCTTGTCTAGTACTATGAAGAAGGCCAGACGGGGTGACGTAAACTGACAAGGAACATTTGGGGATGGATAGTAGGGCCTCCCATGAAATAAGCTTGTAAACTGATAGGACTTGCCAGAACACCTAATATATTTCACATGATATATCATCAGCAAATGCTGGTATTATTACGACAGGAACATTTACTAAATATTTCAAGAGGAGGTCAACACACTTCAATACTTAGTCAGGGGCTGCTGAATCATCTTCCACATTACATTACATGAAATAATATGATTTTCAAACTTATGTTACAATATTATCGAGCAGGGTGCTTATCATTTTAACTGAATGATAAAGCACTATACTAAAATGGAAGTGAACAAATAAACTTCTATTTGGACATTTCAGCAGGACATTGCCTGCACCTTGGGTGGCACAAGGTGAGGAATATGAGACAAGAAGAAGCTTGGAAAAATAATGGGTTTTCTTAGCAACAACACATGTTGTCCATGTGCAGCTTCTTACCCTGGGCATATGGCCATGTGATTTAGGTCCATCGAATTCCACTAGTAAAATCACTGACTCTCGTTACCACCCTAGGCATGTTTTTCAGTAAGTATACTATTTGTTCTGTCACTTAGCCTTATACTTTACCCATTTTACCCATTGTTATCATTGCTTTTACCCATTGTTATCATTGCTGTAAGCGATAATTATATGATGACTATCCATGCCAAAATACAGCGTCATGGGAACCAAAGGTAGACAGACTATAAGCAATCTAAGTTGTCGCCAGCTTTTGATTTGATTTCCAATAAATATAAATGAGCTAAAAGTCCTGATAGTGTACTTATGATAAAAGCATGAATAAACACGAACAAACGTAATATGGGCAGGGAGACACTGCCATAAAAGAAACCAACAAGAATTTCAAGTCTCTTATCATTACCATGCCTTGTCGTTTGGTCACACCTTCCCCAATACATGGGTTGAAACTAACATTACTTTCCTTTTCCTTTCATCTAATGGTAGTGGGGGGCATACATATAGTGGACCTTCCCATTTTTCTTTTCTTTTCTCTGAAGTCAATATTTCTATCTGACAAGGTACCTCCCGTGAGCATGTATATATCTCCAGAAGCCCCGGAAGAACTAAGTGAAGGTGATATATACACGCAATATATCTTAGACCCCTTACTTCTGTGCGTTCACAGCCTGGTACGTGGCTCAGTAGGTCACCATGTCAAGGCGCAATTTTACATGCAAACCACCTGGTTCATGCTTGTATACCTTTACTTAACGCATGTGCCTTGCCTGAGGTCTAAATAGTAACTAAGCATATGCGTTCCTGGAAGCCTAGAATTTTCTTCATACAGATTTCCCCTCAAAACAGTTCCATTATTATTATTATCTGGTTTTAAACAACAAGAAGAATATATTATCAACATTACAAAGATAGTAAAAAGGTAGCTGCCACCTACCACACCTCCATGTGGTCCCCTTGCATGACAGGGGAGAGGTAGACATCCATCTCTCCAGGGCAAAGTCAACAAATGCCGGAGGTAGGTAGGAGGGTCGTCGGTAAATACCACACCCCCACCTGGTGTTGGGTGTCACAACTAACCTGCAGCTGGTGAAGCTCACCTTCTGAAATGAACATGGCACTTTGGGCTGGATACATTGTTTTTGCTGAAGTATACGTTAAGCATCTATTTGTTTTAGATTACGAAATATACCATTGGTGTCATTGATAATGTTCAGTAGCTATACGATATAACGTCCATGCTTAGAATTTTACCTAAAAGTAGGAAGCGCCCTGCATAGTGGAATATAGATGAATTATAAATTACTAATTTATATCCCCCTTTTCATTGACGAGTTCTGCGACATAAAATATACATTTTGTTTATTCGTTTTTTCTTAACTATATATCATTCTTTAAATCCTGACAGTTAGATAAGCATTGCATTGACATCGCTTTAGGGAACAAAGTCAATTACACAAGTGACAAAAGAAAAGGTCTATTTTTTCTTCCACGAGTAGAAACAATAAATAACAGCTCTCTTGCTGTAAATCTTTCTATCAAAAACAGGTAAGTTTATCTGTTTGTGTAAGCAAAGAAGACCTCCCAGCTGATTGCAGACTAAATTATTAGATAACAAAGCAAGACGCATAGGAGGCAAGAGGTAGGTCCTTAGTCAAAGTATGAGCAAATGGGAGTAGCTCTTAGTGCTGGGACGAGGTAAGTGATCATGATTAGCTCTATCTTTAACAGGTATTAGCATATGACCTGATGTCCAAAGCTCACAGGGTGCTTCAGTTTAATCTTTGACACAGGCTAATACTAATAAATAAATAAAATTCTAGTACCCCTTATTTCGCTATGAATCAAACTATCTAAAGAATCATAGCCACATCATATTGTACTGCCCGCAGATGTTAGGTGTAATAGAACATGGAATATTAGCCTACTTTTGATTTCACAGTTTCTGCATGAAAAATATAATAGGGGATGGTGTATATAATCTACCTTTACCTTTCCTGATACACATCACTTGGAATGCTCACTGGATCCAAGAGCAACTAAATTGAGCAATTTTTCCTAGGGTTGCAGTAGTTCAACATTCACATGTGTTTGGGAAGAGATTCTAAAGTAGGAATTATAGTGGTGTGCGCTGATGTGCAGGTTCCGGAAGTTTAACACCTGCAACTTGTTAACCGTGTATTGGAGGCGTATCTTCTAAGGACGGAACTGCCACGAGAAATGAAGTATAGATTATGGGTTGCTTTGGTTTCCTTTTTGCTATAATTATACCCAAAAAAAGTTTGAAAGAAATATTTTAGAATGTGCCATCTACAACGGAGGTTCAGTATTATGAGCCTCTGTGCTTTTCATAATTATATCAAATCTAAGCACTGATACAAAAGAGATTATGTCCGGGAAAAAAAAACTGTAAATATTTTACTAAAATAAAACTATAGATTCATATAACAGATCCATAAACCTCAACGAAAACACCATGCAAAAGACAAAATAAATGAGAGCAGGTAATCTAAGTGGCAGGGAGGCCGTTTCAGAGAAGACTTGGTTGGTAAACCTTTATGGGTCAGAGTAGAGCTATTGACCCCTGCTCCAGGGTGACCTCCAGTGCCTTACCTTTCCCTGGCCCCAGCCGGCTCACCTCATCAATTTACTACTCGTGTGATCTTCTTGTATGCCGATCTCCAGGTGGTCCACAGGTCATACAGTAACCATAACACTCACCTAAATGTCTACGGCCATCAAATATCTTTTTTTTTTTTTTTTTTTTTTTTTTATTTTTTTTTTTATTAACATTTTATTAAACTGGTCAACTCTCGGTTTTAGAAAACCGGTTTTCTTTGCCGCACCAGTAGGCTTACAATCAGTAATAATCTCGTGATTTCCACAGTAATTTTCATTCAGTAATAACGATAACATTAATAATGTTTCTTATCTAACATTGTTCAACGGAATATATACACAATCAAAATCTGTACAGTCAACTAACATGAATAAATAGTAAATTAGCATTTTTCAAATTAAATAGTATACCAGTTCTAATTATAAGTATGTATTCAGCATAAATGATTTTTGAAATCTTTTAAATTCAATTTCAGTCTGAATATTTCGAATATAAGGATCTAGAGTATTCCAAGTGATAGCCCCGGAATACATTATGCTTCTTTTAAATGACTCAAAATTTGGTTTTTCTGTGACAAATAGTGGGCCATCATTTGCTCTTGTGTTAATGCTTTTTTCTTTGATTAAATTTGGATTTTTAGATTTTCTTTTATACATAAAATTTAATAAGTGGTTGTTTCTCCTTGCTTCAAGATTTGAAATTTTGCAGTTTTTAAAAAGCATGCTTTTTTCACATTTACCTTGAGTTCTTAAACAAATTCTTAACCCTCTTACATGCATTCTATCGAGTTTGTACAGTAATGTTTGATTTGAGAACATATAAATAATGTCACAATAGTCGTAAAATGGTACAATCATCGATTTATAAATTTGGATGGCACATTTTTCATTGACAAATCTTCTTATTTTACTAAACAATAGCAATTTATAGGATACAGCACTGATGGTTTTATTTATATGATTTTTAAAATTTAATGTCTGGTCTAAATTCACACCAAGATATTTGAAAATTGGAACAGATTGTAGACTAATATTGTTTATTACTAAATTTATATTATTTGTTTTTTTGATTTTTTGTCTACTTCCAAATACCATAAATTTAGTTTTTTTAGCATTTATAGTCAATGCATTTTCTGAACACCATTCCGAAAATTTATCTAATTTTGATTGTAAATCATTCGCTACAGTAATTCCAAATTTGCCTGAGCTGTAAATAACAGTATCATCTGCATACAATTGATAGTTATCATCTTTAATCACATATTGTATGTCATTAATATACACTAAGAAAAATAATGGACCTAGTATAGAGCCTTGCGGGACACCACAAACAATTTTTCTGGTCACTGACATATTGTTATTTGATATTGTTTTTTGATACCTGTTTGAGAGATAATTTTCAATCCAATTTAACATTTTACCTTTAATACCCATACATTTCAGTTTTTTTAACAATATGTCGTGATTTACAGTATCAAAAGCTTTTTTCAGATCGATAAAAGCTGCTATAGTTGTATTTCCATCATTCATTGATTTAAACAGCTCATCACATAAGTTAGTAACAGCTTCAATTGTTGAATAACCCTGTCTAAAGCCATTTTGTTTTTTACTTAAAATATTATTATCCTCAATGAAATTAGACATATGTTTATGGATTAATTTTTCAAATAATTTACCAGTTATAGGTAGTAATGAAACTGGTCTGTAGTTTGAAACATCTTGATTATTACCTCCTTTAAATAATGGTACAACTGTGGCTATTTTCCATTCATCTGGAAATATACCTGTTCTCATTGATAACTCAAATAGATATGATAATTGTGGGACAAGAACCACAAAAGCATCTTTTAGACATTTTGATGAAATACAACCGAAACCTGATGACTTAGTTATTTCTATGTTTTTTATTTCTTTTATCAGATTTTCTTTGTTTACTTTAAAATCAGATATTTCTTCAAAAATTTCTGGCCCATAGTATTTCCAATTTTTATTATGTTCTTTAGCTAGATTTGGACCAATATTTGTGAAATATTCATTTATGTAATTAGCAGTGTCTTCGCTTGGAACATTTTGATTATTTTGATTTTTAAGATTGATAATTTTCGAAATATCTTTATTTTTTGGTAAAACTTTATAGATATTTCTCCAAAATCTTTTTGGGTCACCTTTTGATGAGTTGTATTCATCTTCAAAAAAATCCATTTTCGCTTTATCAATTAGTTTACCTACATCATTTCTTGCTTTTTTTGCCAATAACCAGTCATCAGGATTATTTGATTTTTTTGCTAGCTTTAGTATCTTGTCCTTATCAATTATCAATTCCATTAGGTCTTTGTTCATCCATTCTTCTTTGTAACTTTTGATATTAAAGACTTTTTCTGGACACATTTTGTCTAATACATCAATGATACAATCAAACATATATTTCCAAGCTAAATTTGGGTTATCATAGCCAAAGAACGTTACCCAGTCACTTAGTCTTATTTTTTCTTGAAATGCTTCTTTATCGTAATTTCTATATGATCTACCAGTGAATTTTGTGAACTCAGTTTTACATTTTATTTTCTTTCTATTCACAAAGATTGCTTGATGATCACTATAATTTAGATCTAGGGTTCCGGAGTCTAAAATATAATTAGAGTTTGTAAAAATCAAATCAATACAACTATCAATCGAGCCATATCTTGTCACACTTTTGATTAGCTGTTGTAAGCCAAAACTGTTTAGCATATGAGTAATTTCTTTTGATTCGATTGATTTTTTAAGAATATCAACATTAAAATCACCCATAATGAAAACGTCTTTTTTATGAATTGATTTGATTTGTTCTAGACTATTTTGTAAATTTTTACAGAAGTTTTTGAAGTTTCCTTGTGGTGGTCTATAGACGTTGGCTATAATAATGTCTCTAACATTTGTGAATTTGAGATTTACCCATTGTATTTCAATATCTTTGCTGCTAGTATTGAGACTATTAAGATCTGTGTCCGAGAACATTATATCATTTTTGATATACATACATAAACCACCGCCTTTTTTAAAACTATTATTGTTTTCATCACACCAACTCCTGTCAAGCCTTGTTAAATTATAGTTATCCATCTTTAACATATTTGAGTAAATGATATTCGATAACCAAGTTTCAGAAATGCAAATAACATTTGCATTGCTTGTATTCATTTGATTTCTAAACATTTCAAATTTGTTTTTAGCAAATAAGCTTCGTACATTCAAGTGTATGAAATTTAACCCCTTATTATTGAAAATGCTATTGTCAGTCATTTATATAGTTTTTCCTTTTGTTAACTGTTGAACTGTATTCATTGAAAGCAGATAACTCTAAGCAAGCGTTGATTATTTTTTCCGTGTTACTAAATTCAAAAAAGATATATAAAATTGTGTTGTCACTTAAACAAATATACAAAAACATGAAATATGAAATGAAATATGGATATAGGTTCCTCTGACCATCCATATCTAAAATGTTTATGTGGTGGATAGGTACTGTCATGGACTTTTTTTATTCTTCTGCTTTTCAGAAAATTTGCCAAATAATATTTGGCGAGTCTGTATAAGTTTCTTGGAGCTTTCAGTTCAGTTTCATTTGAATCATTTTGTTGTTATATAATTTGATAATAGTTCAATACGTACTTGATTTGAAGACTTGAGTTGAAGTAATTTTTGATGATGTATTCATTTTTTGATAGTTCAAAATTTAGTGAATAATAATAATTTGTTCAATCATTTACTACCAATCGATCGAAATTGACACTGTCACGAACGGTCAACTAGTAGCATACATTATAATAGAAAGATTTTAAAATTGATTTAGTAATTTTAAATCCCTATTTCAGTAGAATCAGAATTGACACTGTCACGACTGATTTATTTTTGAAACTGGGATCTATGAAGTTTTGGTGAATATCATCTAGTTTGAAATTAAGTTGATGACTTGTGTTTCAGTACATCCTTAGTCTTTAATATTTTTCCGATGATTTTACCATGTCCTTTGCCCATTTTTTTCTCAGATCTTCGTCAAGGTGAATCCCATCTTTTGCAAAGTATTTCAAAAAAGTTTTCTTCTTTCCCCCTACTTCGCGATGGACTGTTTTTGCAAAGTCCGGGGCAAAAGCCTTTTTCATTTTGTTTTTTTGATGTATATCTTCATTTATGAGGTAGATTGCTTCGTCTAGAACATGCTGTTCTTCTTCCGATGTTTTCTTCAGTATTTTGCTCAGGTCTGCGCCAATTATTGGACAAAAAATGACCAATGCCCCTGGAATTTCTTCTTCCATTCTTGTTTCAGCTCTTTCCATTATATCGATTATATGTTTTGAGAGTTCGATTGGACTTTTCCAGTCAAAGCTAACTACTTTGGTAATTTTATCCTTAGTGGTAATGTTGTTGATACCTGCTGCGACGAAGAGAACGTTGAATCTAGTAGATTTTGCATAGTATATTACTTCGTCAACAATGCGACCTATTCCATAGCCTGGGTAGAAATTCACTATGATTTCTTTGCCATTTTTTGGCGCATCCAGCTTTTCTAACTCCCCTTCGAGTCCGCTTCCTCTGCTGTCGAAGAAAAATATCATTTTACGTCGGAGCGTTGACATCGCCATCTTTGTTATTCTGACCGTTGACCCGACCTAGATTTGAAAATACCGTCATTTCTTAGTATGGCGTGCCGTTTTAGTTCTAAATAATCTAGTCAGTGGATGATATTTCATATAATTATAGATTTAACAGAGTCATTTTTTGACCAACTTCTTCCTGACATCAACGAGAATGTTGCCAAGAATGTTCTTACCAGGTACATTTTTCAGATCCATTTGGCTAGCTTTAGCAATTGGGATTCCGCATCCCCAATGCTTATTGTACGTGCACTCCATTAATTTTGCTTGGCCTGTTGCAAGTAGTTTTACTTTTAGATCTCGGTTTTGACTGAATTTGGCCATCACAATTTCTTTCATCACCTTCTCCTTTCTTCCTAGCCATTCTTCGGTGTCTTTGATTTTCTTGCTTATCTGTTTTGCCGCAAACGGATCGTCATTTTCTTTGATTTTCTGAGCCTCTGTGTCGTTACCGATGACCGTCATTTTCGTGTGATGAAACGCCTGTTCGACCGAGACGTAACTTTTATCGTTGTAAGTGAACTTGGATGCTGACATGTTGGAGAGAAAACTGTATTTTCCCTGGAAGGCAATAGCTTGACCGTTACAGATTTCAAATGTTTTAGCCTTTTCAATGCCGATTTCCTGTGGTACTTTGTTGATTTCGTCTAGCGTGAATTTTGACCCGTCAACTATCAGTGACGTTCCGTGAATTCTTGCGTCTTTTCCGATTGATCTAGCGAATCCGTTGATTGCTCTCATTTGTTTCATTTTCTCGGCTTGGTTGACAGTTAGTTCATCATTTATGAATATGTTCTTCCAGTTGTCTTTCCCTTTCAGATTTTTGAGATTTTTGAAGATGTCTGATTTTATTGACGGATCGTAGAATTTGATAATAATCGGTCTCGGTTTCTGTTTCCCATTTACGGTAGGTTCTTGTTTCTTCCCTCTTCTGTAGAGTGACTGCACAACTTCATGGGCTTGAAACTGTAGGCCCAGGTCGATAAATAAATTATTTATCAATACTTCAAGTGACTGATTCCAGTTTTCATCCACTCCATCTATACATATGTTACTCCTTTTGCTTTCTCTCTCTTTTAACTCGAATTTCCAATCGTAGTCATCCATTCTGTGGTTTAACTTTTTAACGGTTTCTTCCAGATATTCGTTGTTTTTTTTTAGCTCTTCAATCTCCTTCTCCATTTCATCGAACTTCTTGATGAATTTTTCAAATTTATCATTTAACTCCTGAGAAGCAAATTCATTTGACTTGAAGCACTCATTTGTTAATTTTGTGTTATTGTCCACTTTTCTCGAGAGATCTTCTATTTTTTCAAGCACTGTTTTCATCAATTTCTGCGTGTCAGCGTTTTCCTCCATATTTGAATCTGACGCGCTGGCTTTAGACTTGCCAGCGGCTTTTTCTTTCTTCGTGTCCGGCATCTTCAATAAAACTTCGATTTCTTTGAAAATGTATATTTGTAGTCACTGAACTTTCATAGTTCCGATGATATAAAATTTTCTGAGTTAAATCCAATTTTGCATGGTTTACCCGTTGTTTTAGTCCAGACCGTAACGTAGGGGTGTATTTCACTCGCAACGTTCCATCCATTACTTCAAGGGTAACCTTGCAATGCTTTCAATTGTGCCTGTCATTGAAACTAATAAATTTGCCACCAAGACAGTCGTAAAGGATTAAAAAATATGTCTTTTCTAACAAAGGCCATGAGTATTATAGTGAGAAGGGTCGCAAACTATCCAACTTTAGAGAAGAGGCTGAAGAATTATCTAGTGCTAACAAGTCTGATAATCGTGTAGCCTGACCTGGTCGCCTATCATCCCTGCCCCCTGCTCCCTAAAGCGACCGACCCTGTTCCCTGATAACACTCTTTATCCCCCTGGCCATTTGGAGGTTTTTCTGGTCGCCCATGTCCCTAACACCTTCTGAAACCTTATTATAGGCCGACGGAAATAGATCAACTTCAAAGACTCAGCAAGCTGAACCCACAAGGATGTCTGGTTTCTCCAAGCCATGTCTGCCATCTGTACTATTTACACTAAAATCTAACTTTACTTCAAGCTGCAAAGTATAATGTCAATCCATGCATTCTAAGTTGGATCAGGAATGCATTTTCTGTGTTCACATTTGTAATGATTCCAGTTGCATTTACTTGATCATCTCTCTCACATCTTATGATTAGAATATTGTAGCTTTGGAAGGAACAGAATTGCTCCCATCAGCCCCTGTCCACGAACTGTGAGCAGTTCCAGGTGCTCTATGAGCTGCTCGGGTCTGTGCTCCATCTATGAGACGAGTATCACAGAGACCATGTCGGAATGATGCAAAAGAAGATGGAATCTGTTTGTTTAGACGGGGCAAGGTAGGCGGAATGTCTCCGGGAAGGCAAACAGTCCCAGCTGACGATGGGAATGACCATTATGAAGTATTTTAGTTACAGGCTCCACGCGCTTAGGGCTGCGAAAATAAACCTCTTACATTTGTAAACAGACATTATTGTAATTAGGGGTAAGTTCATAATTGGCATCCTGCCCAAGGGTTCTCCCCCGTTCGTGGAAGACTTGGACTGTAGGGTTAGATCTTACTTTATCATCCAATACATATACCTTTCGCACAAGTTAAGTTTTGGGTGAAGGGTAAAGGTTAGTCAATGATAGTTATGAAAATGCTCATTTCATAACGGTTTTTTTCGGTAAGTAGTGGGCAGGAGCAGAATACCCAGAGACAGGAGGCTTTCAAGGGGGGTTTGGTCCAGCCTTTATATTTAATTTATTCTTTTTGTTACAAAATTAATTTTGATAATCTGTTTTTTACCAAGTGATACTTACTGCACCATCAATTTAAGAAGGAAATCAAAGTCCCTGTGGCAGGGTTAGATACGAAACACAGTCAACAAAGACAGCCACGATGTTGTTTTACTCCATCCACACAATAGGATTTACGATACGATCGGCAAACAGCTGTGGTGGTGTGATACCAACTTAAAAGAAGAACGGCCTAACCTCTCTGTGTTGACATTTACTTTGCGGCCAGCACTGAGCTGATCCAACCAACCCCACCCACTAGTTAATCTGGGACAGCAGACCGACTACTACAAAGACGTCCTCCATACTGTGATCCTATCCTAGACTTCCATGTCAGCTCCGATCCGTGGCTAATTGTTTGTGGCCCCCACACCCCAAAAATCAACCCCCATTGCCGGGTTTTATCACTGAGCAGCTCGCTTCATATGGAGCTGCTCGACCGCCCCCACCCCATCTGGGCCATCTGGGCAGAGTTTATCTTAGGCGTGCACACTTCTACAGGGCGGGTTCACTCCAGACCCTATTATTCCCAAGTTTAGTACCCCTGCTACGGAAACATAAAAACTCTATCTTGCTGCCACCAATCTGATTTGAACCTAACGTTGACATTTTGTAACATGTTATATTATCTATGGCATCATCCAGGATTGTATCATGAAGACAATTGGGATCTCAACATTCTAATGAAACAGATATTAAAAGAACAGCACCAGGAAAACATTTCTGATGATGTGACTCCTTTCCACCCCAATGATGGACACAATAACATGGTTTTCTTTTGGGATTCTCAGCCTTTTGGGATTTTGTATATTGCGTGTGATTGGTTTATCTGTTGTTTTTTTTCAAACGGTTTCATCAATCAATATTTGATAGACGTTTTCTTCTGAGTCAACCAGGCACTCTTCAGGAATACTAAGCCATCCTGTAACACTTAATCATTTTTATCATCCAGGAGATACTAATAACCACAGTGTCTTGACTTGTATATATACAAGATCCAAAGAATGAAGAACGTTCCAATTAGCATAATATATAGAATAACTTTATACAAAACACATAGGGTGATCACTGAAGATGAACAAAAAGATCAATAATTGGTATCCTCCAGCCCATTGTATGTTGGCTGCCACTGCATGACAAATTAACCCAAGGGACATACAAAGAAGTCCTATATGGCCCGTGGTAAATTAACAATTAATCTGTCTGCAGTAGTCAGACCACAGGCTGATGTAATGCATTATACCTTAAGGCTTTTGTTGGGTTTATTTGATTATGTCATTCAATAATCAATCAAATCGTATTCTTATTCACAGCTGAGCGTATACATACACATATTCTATATTTCCTTATCTTATAATTATCAGGGCGTCAATTAAAGATAAGCTATAATATTTTTATGTGTCATTGGGCATTTCTACTGGTTAAAGTTGGTTATGAATGTTCCAATATGTATGATATTATATTTTCATTCATACTAGAACCTTTTAACATTCCCTTCGGGTCTTTCCGCCGTAACAGACTTACGTATACATAATCTAGATCGTGTCGACCTTGATGCCAACCCGCCCACACACTCGTTCAAGACACAAGACCGCCGTCATGCCCTATGTAAGCACCAATGATATGTTATTAGGATTAAGTATACTGCTATGTTCACTAGGCCAACTTACCTCGGGGTCCCTCTCAGCTGATGGATGGTATCTTCACCCTGGAGAAACTTCACAAGCCGTTCGTACCCACGTGGGGAGTACCTCCAGCTCCAACAATCGTAGTAGTAATAGTAGCAGTTTTATACACCATCCGACGTAAGGTAATCCACAAGAAGATTAGAGCAGATACGAGCAATTCAGTGCTTATGAGTAGCTCACTGGAGGTGGAGTCTTTCATACCCTGGAGGTTGACAGGCTTGCAGATGGACTATGTCACCACAACACCATGGAGGAGCAGCTCTCTCTGGTCGGAGGAGGAGGGGTGGGGAGTAGAGGAGCAGTTCGGGAGCAGCTCAGAGAGTCCTGGAGGAGGGAGGGGCTACGGCACCACGAGTGGGGCTGTGTTACAGTGGAGGGGAAGCGGGGCCTTCCACTACGGGGATGCACTAATGTTTTGAATATGGATTACGGAGTTAAAACCATAAAAGATACTTAATCATGATTTATATAAAGGGGTCCATTCAAACTGCTAACATATGAATCAAGAGAAATTCAGAATAGGCCTTGTCAGTCAATATTGGTTGAAATAGGTCAACAGCACTTGGTGAAGATTGACATTGGTCAGCATAATTTATATGAGCAAAAGTTTTCAAGACGAGTTTCAAAAGATCACAATTGATGGCATCAAAATCTATGTTGTCAAAAATACCCCAAATCATGGCAGCCAAACTGATGTTGGTTCAACTGATGTCCCCAAATGACATTGCCTCGAATATTGGATGACATCACTTTGAAAAACATCATTTTGGATGATGTAACTTTAATGATTGTTTCATTGGTTTGATTGCATATGCTATACTTCAACTATTTGTGACTTAGTGAATGTTTGTATCGTAGTGTCTTGTAGAGATGCTATCCAACAGCTGCTATGTCACAGATATATGTGGCTTAGCAACAATTAGACTGCAGAAGCTATACCCCAATTATTTGTGACTTAACAACTGTTTGTGGGATAGCATCTTGTGGTGATGCTATCCCACAAAGTCATTACTGTTTGTAGGATAGCATCTGTTTGTGGGATAGCATCCTAACATCGCGCCCCTCATTTTAAGAATATCTAGATCGGCCCCCACATGTATATAATATATACTGCCTGTTAATTTTCCTCACATGTACCTGCGAAATCACTTGATGCACTCTGTAAAAAGTGCCAGTTCAAGAGTCCGGAATATGAACCAGAAACGATAAAACGTGACGTCTTCGCCTTGACGGGATGTGAGGAGGTGGTTATAGGTAATTCATCCCCTGCAGGGGGGTAAAGTTCGAACCAGTGATGACAGCTTAAGTTCTGGCTGTCACAGTTTAAGTGTTAGCATATAACAGATCTAGATCCACAGTAGGACAGGGATCCCTTGGTCTATATGTAGTTGATACCTAGAATATTCTCAGTATGTAACAATCTGTTTAACCTTGGTTAAATTTCTAATTGTTTTGGGTAATAAAAAGGCGCGTTCAGTGATGCAGGTAGGTTACCGAAATAACTGTTAGATGGTTGTTTGGCAATGAGCTCATTTTGCATATTTACCTTAACCTTGCAACATAATTATCATTTGAGCTTTGAATGGATATAGCAAGACACAATAATAAGGTCTCAGATGAATAAGTCCTGCCTTATCCCTTGGTAGCTAAAAATCTTAATATTTCTCCAAATTGGTCAACCATCTTTGATTTTGGATTTCTGCATTGACTTCAAACACAAATAATAATTGAATTCCCTGACCCATAATCTCTCAATTTTGACACCAACCATGTCTCTTTAGTCATTTTAGAAGCTGAGATACAAGATTTTTTTATAGCAAAAGTCAGCAATATTGGTTTTTGTGCCCTCACATACATGCTATTGATATTTCAAGGTGGCTCCCCTTCCAGATTTCATGGTTATGCCTCAGAGGTGCCTCATGCCAAATTTGGTGCTTTTATCTGCCTACCTTAACAGACCCCACTATAAATGGCCTGTTATTTAATGGCCAGATTTACTTCTCAAAATGGTTCATTGCAAGCGCTGACATTATAAGCTACTGATTATATTGGGGTTGGAGCCACGTTTTGTGATGAAGCGATAAAAAAATTACAAGTTGGTATATCTACTCTATATCAATGGTGTGAGATGAACAAGCTATATGTAAACAAAAAGAAAACTAAATACATGTGGTTTTGTAAAAACAATGGCTTAATATCGAAATGTAGTAGATACTCAAGTGAGATACACGTTGGCAATGATACACTAGACATGGTTCAAAAAAGACATATTTAGGTGTGGAACTAGACTCACCACTTACCCAATATAGATACTTAGATAATGTCTATAACAATGCATGTAACAAATTGTTTGTATTTAGAAAGATTAGAAAATTGATCTCTGTTGAGATGGCCTGAGAAGTCTTGAGTCTAGGAGAGACTCACAATTATTGTATCTAATGTACCGATATAGTAATAATCCTCAATACTTTGATATATCATCCTGCAGGGAAAACCTTAGAAATGAAAACAAGATAAAATAAAAGTAATCACTGTAATTGTCGAAAAACCATTGTTTATAAGTGTACATATCTCCGTTCTTTAAGCCCTAATTACACTATATGCATCAGGTCAGGGGACGTGTCAGGTCCTCTTGCCAAACGTGTCTGATTCACATTCAGTCCATATTATACTATATGTTGGACCCAACGTGAAGTATATTTTACTATGTGTTTTGAGTGGTGTTGGGAATGCGTTGGGGACGCGTTGGGTCACGTTGGCATGGTTTTTTTTACAAACATATTGGTAAAATAACGTGAACCAGACGCGTTAGGCAATGCGACCCAACGCGAACATGACCCAACGCATTGTGTTATATGGACTTAACTGTCAGTCAATCTTATCTCCATTCTGTTAACTACTTGAAGATCATGATGTAGTGTGAAGTGATTCTTGAATTGATAAAGAAAATTTTGAAAATAGAGATCATGTCGACGATATTCTAAAGTCTAATGTATTTCTGATAGTGTGAGAAAGAAATACCCTTTTCTGGTGTTAATATAATGAATTCACACAGCTAATGCAACGACATTTTAGGGAGCCTGGTCTTTTTATTAGAGCATCATTTCAACTTCTGCGGCCAGAGTTCAATGATTTTGATTTTTAGCACAATGTATAGTAAAATGTACATTGCATGCAAAAGCAGATAATGTTAGCAGGTTAGTGTTCTTTTTTATGCAGATGTTATCTGAGCACTGTTAACAGTTTTTAGTGATTTGTGTTTGGCAGGTGTATGTATGTGATATTAATGTTGGAACTATTATTTATTAGTATACCTTCAAAAAGGCTTGAATTAAGCTTAGACATGTTGCCTAAGATATTTCAATGCAGACATTGGAATGTGCTACATGTTGTGTCAAGAAAGCTGCTGCTATTTCAAACCATACAATCATGGCAATGCTTTAATTGACACAGGAATATGGGAGCTAATGGGAACCAAATAGACATAATTATATTCCACGACTACACAATTCTCAGTCCTCATGAAAATGCACCTATTGACAAAGATTTGTTTACTGTTTAAAGAATCCTATTTGACAAAATTAATTGTTTATTGTTTAAAGAATCCTATTTGACAAAATTTAAAGGAAGTGTTTAATTACATTACAAGTGTTTTTTTTCAAATTTCTGAAATCAGGTGCCTAAGGCACTTGTCGAAATAGAAAACAAAGACATAAACAAGGCCGACGCAAAGTATGAAGTGGTGTTTATTCATAGACAATGTGGCTGTGCGGGGTGTCATTAGTTTCTCTCAGCAAAAAGTCAACGTTTCAAAGTTTGGGAAACAATACCCGTTTTATCCATTTGTTCTCAACACTCATCCATTGAAAGGTTTAAACAGGGAAGCTTTTTCTCAATTGGGTTGAGTTTCTTCTGGTGAACAGTGAACAGTCATTCATGCAGTTTACAGAATATTGGATCATATTGGAGAACAGTGCCATCCCCTAGTGGTAGGTAAGAAAGTTTCAAGCAAACATGTAATGCCACCTGAGGGTGAGGTTTGAAATCTCCCAGACACAAACGTCCGCGAGTTTTTGACTTCAATACCTCTCATTTCGACTATAATTTGTGGGTTATTAATTTGTATCCCACACACTCTTGTTCTCCTATCAAATTACAATTCCATCGCAATTGAATTAGGGAACAATGGTGCAAAATATTGAACTGGAGCTACTTTTTCGTGGAACTTTCTATCTCTTTCCCCCGACGATGTCAGTTGCACAGAGTGAATTTGCTGGGTGAAACAGACACAATACTTCTGAAATGAATTATTACAAATGTCTCTACATATACACACTACGAGGCCGTTTAGAACAACCAATGCCAGTATAACACCAGGGATGTCTTCTAATATCAGGCTAGATACAAAATATACAATATCCTGACACCAAATCGCACGTGTACATTATTGTTGTACCCTTTAGTAATAACGATGATGCGAACACTCCTAGTATGGACGACCCAGGCACTAGCTGCTAACCCAATGACGTCCACCACATTCCCTCGGCAAAAAGCCTTAGCCCAATTATTACAAATCACTCAGTCTACGATATAGATCATTATCACATTCTCTTCCACAACCTTTGGTATTTTATCCTCAGGCTGTGTCTTTTCCACGCGTCTCCCTAGCAACATTTTGAGCAACTCTCCCGAGCACATGTGAGCATAACCCCCACTGGTCCGCAGGGCACTCAACACTGGTACCATTTGCTCAGGCTCCTCGCTAAATATCAACTCAAGATCAGAAGGTTACCTTGTTTGCATTTCTTTGGTGAAAAAAGAGAACAACACGTTGGTCTTTGTAGCTTCTGATCATAAAAGGTTTCCTCTGTGGTGACAGATCATGGATCTGACTTTTTTTTCTAAAAGACCAATCTTTATAAAAATCCAATTAGGCTTTTGTACCTTGGATATTCTTGGTAATACTGTGTCTTCACAGGTTATATTAGACTATAAATGTGGTAAAGGTATCCATGTTACAATTATGATTTGGTTTACACATACATGTTTCTGATAGGAGAACTTGTTTATCATGGGATTTCGTTTTATAATACTGCATAAAACTGTTATTAAAAAGATGTTCATAACTGCAACAATTTACAATCCTGGTCAGAAAAATTAATATCTTTAAAAAATAAATGAAAATGACATTGTGTTAGTGCCTATGGGAGAGATTTAACGGTCAACTCTACATCATTCTGTTCTCACGGACATCCCCACGGACAGACGGTTGGACGTAGCTATTGTTGTTCACGCTGGGACAGAAACATTTAGGCAATGGACCATGTATTCCCATCTAGGCTAGCTTCTGGGGAGTTCTACACCTAACTATACGTTTGGTACACATCAGGAACTTCCCCTGTATACCACTAGGGGGAGTGGGAGTCTACAGCCCATGAACTCTATATTCTAAAATACAGCCATTCCACAATGGTAAAATAGTCGAGTTATTTCTCAAAATAAGGCTATGCCAGCCGTATTAGTTTTTTGCCTTGGTCACCACCAATGAAACAGCAAGTCGATATATCTACAAGTGCATATTAGGAATTGAGAGTTCGTGTGTATTCCTTCTACATAGTATGTCCTCGGTTTCTGCTTAGAACTTCACCTAATATGAGAAATTGTTCCCATCACATGCTTTGAACTCTCTGGTGTATAATGAGATAGGATCTCGCTTTATATGACTATACCTCATCAGCTCATTCCAAATAGACGAAATCTGACACCATGTTTCCATGTCATGCACCAAGGCATGTAGATGCCCATCGTTTAAGTAATACGAATACAATTTATATATAAAGGGGCAATTTCGTAACTTTCTTTTATCGTCTTTCCCAGAGGCTCCATGATCCAGTTTCATCTAAAGTGATCCAATTTTGCATCCCAATGCTGCGCGTCCGACAGGATGACTTGCCATCGTGATTCAAACGTATCGTCTTTTGTGGATTTCAGTCCTTTAATTTAGCTATGATTTCCACTAGTATGATTATCATGATTATTTCTCTCAACATCAGACCAACAATCTTTATAATTATATGCAACACAAAGAGTTGATTGGAATCCACACAACATGCACATAGGCCAATATTATTGTGTACTCTTTGGGGATCAATATTGATTTCCTTTATTTAATATATCGAGTTTGAAGTTGCTGCAGTTCCAGTTTATTACAATAACCATGACACAAACTCCAAACACATACTGCCATGTATGTCTTTTCTAGGTTTATGCAAATGCCATGTGGCGTCAGGACGACGAAGGGTCTCCCTGGATATCACGAGTTGAGTGTGGTGAGAGGCATGATGGGAAGGAGGAGCGAATGGTTCGGGGAAGTGACGGTAGGTGGCGGGCCAGCAGCGTGCGTTACCGGGGTCATTGTACGGGGCAGCAGAAGGACCGGTTGTAGGCAGGGCCGAAGAACTCGGGCCCCGCCGTGCGGAACGACCCCTGGATATAGACTCTGGAAGAACAAGTAAGAAAAGTTGGTTATTAATCAGTTTAGGCCCTATTATCGGTATGCATCACCAGTGGAGATTGACTACAGAAAGGTACGGGTCACCCCACTGAATGGTGCTCATGTGCCCAATATAAATTATATATCATATACCGTACTTGAACGGTATATTACACTTCTGTCCTTCAAGTAGGTCCATTCATATATCAATCAGTTAATAATCAACTTCAGCTTTAATCAGGATCAAGATAAGTGTCTATTTGCTTTTGAATTAAGATTATCGGTGCAGGTTTGTCGCTGAAGCCAGGTCTAGATAGACCGCTAAAATAAACCTAATGGTAACAAAAGAATTCTTAGAGACAAAAGTATCCCTCCTGGAAATGGTTAGGTGTTATCCTATAGATTGGGAGACGATGATATACACTTAAATAATATTTAACACGCCTCTTTAGGTTAACTTAAAGGATGCTAGACATAACTTAAACTCTTCACATCTAAAGTAGACCTCTTTTCTTTGCTTCAAATAAAAATGAGTGCATGCATACAAACCAAGTAAACCAAACCAGTCCTAATCTAAACAGTTGAACCAACTTTGACGACCAGTTAAATATTGAAAATCGTTGTGTGGATTGTTCTCTCACCTGACGAGTTGCATTAGACTATGTTTGTACCCGTTGCCCTTGTGGAGATACCACTCTCCGTTGTGTACCGTTCGCGAAGCCATGTCGTCCTTCTCTATGAACCATTGTGGTATACTGAGAGTCTGGGCACAAAATGGTGTCGCGCCTGTGAAGGGAAAGGTCAATAAATCTGAACAAGGCTGATGTTGAGACCATTGCAATCATAGTTACTAAAGTGATCTGTCAACAAAATCTGCAAATTGCTAATGCTTAAAACGATGATTACTATTCAATGAAAGCTCAATTTCTTTGCAGTATTCTAATATGGAGGTAATTGAGTCACGGACCCAAATTACAGCTTATTAGGTGAAAACTATCTGTGTTTGTAAATAATCAATTTTATTAAGGTTATACAAAATGCGGACAATGGTACATGGTACACCCGTTAGCCACTTCAGACCATTGCATGCACTTGCTTAATTTTTTTTTATCTATTCAAGAGTTAATACCTGTAATTCTTAAATACAAAAAGTCGTTTACTTGGCAGACCACTCGAGTGAGCTAATCAAAGTAATTTCTCCAAGTGCCTTATCTGTAGAATAAAGGCATGATTACTCACTTCAGTGTCTGACAGATGCTTGTTAAAACACCATAATGTTTTGTTATTGCCTCTCGGACATGCCATATTACCTTCCTGGCCGATTGTATAAAAAGCATGATTCGGAACAAGAAGCAATCTCTGTTTTTACAAGTTATGCTAGATGGTCGATGGTAGCACTGACGTATATTTTTATTCAACGATTATAAAAAGAAAACCTCCTACGAGACTGAACAAAGGACGCACAATCTGATGTCATCGTTTATAGAAAAATAACTCCAGGCAGTCAGGTAAACACTGATAAGGGAGGAAGGAAAGTCTGGCTCCGCAAATGGAAAAGATTGGAACAATTGCTTGCGGGTAGCGCTGAGTGATAGTTGCAGTACAGTGCAGTACACCGCCGATATCGTCCATGCTGTACCATCGTCCTATGGCCAAACCTTTCATTGGGAAATCTCTTTACATCAAAAACGTCCACGTAAAATACCATCATTCTATAGCTAAACATTTCAGTGGTGAAATCTCTTTGGACCAAAAACGTCAAAGCAAAATATATAATTCAAACTAAACGATGGTTCGGATTCAATCCAATTTGTACTGTTCATGGGTCTTTTCAGAAATGCATTAAGCAGTGGGACAGCCGGGAGGCTAGGATAGTGGCTGGGATTTATGTCTAATGACCGCTGTTCCCTGTGCTTGCACCGGTCTGCTCACAATTGCACACGATACATGATTCAGAATCAGTTAAATGTTTCCTGAAAGTAACGATGACCTGCGGTTGTTCTAGGAAAGCATTAAGCAGAGAGTGCTCACTAAATGGAAAGTATACTAAAGCCTGCCACAGACAGAACAATAAGAATGTAGGTATAACGAGATTCATCAATTATCTGTGCAATTATTTGATATCTTTAACATGAGTACCATAATTGGATATCTAGATAATGGGTCATAGAACAATACACACACCTGTCAATTCGATCCCTATTCTTTAGTATGCATGAGATGAAACACTTTTACCTGAAGATCAGTGACCTACTGAACCACACCCAGGTTTCTGCGTGGCCCTAATAACCCTTTTACTACTAATCTATCTTTTTCCTCATACTACAGTTTCAAGTGCACTTAGCTCCATATTATAATCCATAAATTAATATTATTACTTTTTTTAATATACTACTCCTTCTTTCGAAAAACGCGTACATCTTCTCAATAACATAATATTTCTTTATAGGCCTAATTACCTTATTGTCCTATACTTTACTTTTACAATAATAACCATCTCAATATTTTTCAAAGGACAAAAGTCTATAGATTTATAGATGTTATATATACAAATGTAACATCTGAAATGTGTAATCTATAGGACGTTAACCTAGAAATATCATGACCTTCTCTGAGGCAATTGATAGAAGGAGTTTTGTATTCTGTGGTCTGCCATGCAGGTAAAACTGTACAAGAAGTCACCTCCGTCGGCAATTTAAACAAATAGGAGCTTTCAGAAAACTCCAAGGCATCACACAGCGCAAACGTAACGTATCCTTTACCTCAGTTCCAATAATGTATCTAAAGGAATGTCAGTGCGACTACACTTATGACGAATAATAGATGATATAGTATATCAAATTTAAGAATTGTACCTCAGAATATGACTGGGAAATTGTCAGAAACGTTATCTTATCAGATTATCGAGACGGGTTGTGGTATCTAAAACTCCCTATTGTGCAAAGTTACCCTATGGAGGTTATGATCTCTCCGTGATTTCTCCTTTGTGTTGGACCATTGTGTTAGAGCCTAGAAACAGCTATGGTACTGAGCTTTAGCAACTCCAATGCATCATGCGTCTTACATTCAACGCACCTCTTATCAAACTCAGAAATTGCAACTTATTTCGAAACGATTTATTGGGAATTGTTGTCTTATGACAATATTATCAACAATCTTTCAGTTACAGGTTCCAACACTTTATAGTTCCTCCTACAGAAGACCCGCCATTTGATGCGTTAACGAAATGAGGTGCGTCTGGGTTGCTAAAGCATCCAATAATGTATGCCCCAATAGTTCTCCAGTAGATAAATGCTCCATATCCTCCAGTTTAAAGCATTCACCAACCCCCCTCCTATCCTCCATGCAGTCCCTACGTATACACACAGCTTGACTCACCTCCCTCCTCCAGCCACTGGGAGATGCGCTGCGTCGTCTCCTGCAGGCCCTCCAGGCCGATGTCGATGACCCCGCAGCAGGTCTCGTTCTCCACGATGGCGGGCCGGAAGGTCTTGGAGGAGAGCTGTGGGGGCGGTTCGCACGGCGCCTCCAGGGAGGACTCGTTCACGCAGCGCACGTACACCACGCGCAGCACGAAGAGCCGCGCGCGACGCTCGATCTTCGTCTCGAACGCCTCCAGGGTGTTCACCTTCTGCCCGCTCTCAAGCTCTGGTAAGTAGGGAAGAGAGCGTTTTAAGCTGTTCTGTTAAGGGCACGGGGTCTTTTGTAAGTGAATGGGGACGCCCTTGGCCCCGGGGGGAATTGGAAGCACGCACCAACTAAGCGTAGGATTCTCCTTTCATGTATCGCGCATGCCTATATTAAGTGTATGCCAGTGGATACAATTATTATGATTTATTAAGGGAATTGTACCAATAGATAGAAACATTCATGTGTGTAGGGGGAATGGGGTACCATTTTATATCAATAAATAACTTCACATAACTGTGGCCAGAACGAAATAGTTCTAATAAAATGTGCACCAATTTAGGTTAAAGTGCTTCTCAATGAGAAATTCTTTAATTGCAATAATTGATACCTTATCGTTTATTCATGACTGAATTCAGAATATCCTTTTCATGCAGCTTTAGCTCGCTTCGTGTTTTCATTTTAAATTTAACTCAATTACCATAGTTTAATTACGCCGCGGTGTGAAAAAAGTGAGACAATAAAAAGTAAAGCCTTAAGATAAATGAAATCATGGTTATTTTTGGCTTAATTTGGTAATAAGGATTAATGAGCAATCAAACTGACAAGCTTACCTTTTCGCGACCAGTACTTTGTTTCTATAGTTTGTACATTCGTTATCCGTACTCCCTGAAAGACAAAATACCTTGTAGTCTGACATGTAAGAATCACTGTAGCGGAATGGCGCGATCTGGTCTTTTTAGTCTACAGACAGATTTTCTCGTAAAACGCAGATGGCGTAACTTTTATTAATGAGGTCCATTAAACGACGAATAAAAGCCGCACACCAATGTCTGGTGGTCCTTTTTCTAGGAGTTAACATTACCGCTGGGAATAGGGAACAGATTCGTCATCACAAATGTAATTACTACCTTATTGTCTGCAGAGACCCGCGAATGGGCTGGGTCTGAATTTTATGATCTACACCACATGGATCACAGGGAAGGGCTGGGAAGCCACCCCTTATTATTCCCTAAATCTGTATTTCTTGTCATGATAACACAAATAAATGTGTACTTATTTTAACATGTATTACTATAACGAGGACAGGAATGGGATGTGGGAATGGTTTATTGGCCACACTGACTCAGTTATCCCCGGCCCACTGGGTTCGATTCTTGATAACTGGGACACGAACCTGTTTACCATTCCATGAATTATGTGAACATGAGTCGTTTGTTATCTTTATGTGTGATCAATAGCTGTTTTATTCCAAATAAACCTTGCAAGGACGGAAGTAAGGAACATGCTCTCCAGTACATCTCTTAGATGTTGGCCCCTAAAAGCAGGCGATTGCTTAACTGAGTACTTTTTTTCGAGTCATTGGTGGCTCCACTTACATAGAAACGCAGAAAGCTGTACATAATTCAACGACGATTTTGGTCTATGATTTTGACATTTTATATGCTAAAAATAACATTACATACTGGATCTGAATTATTTTTATATGAAGGTGAGAACTATGCTTTGTCATTTCCAATATGTTACCACAGGATTACCATTTACCATCAGCATACTGATAACGTGGGTTATTGCTTACCTCCGTTCTGCTAATCCAAGTAGCCGCTTGTTCTATAACGGTATCAAAACCAGCAAAACGGGGTCGCAAGGTAAAGTTACTCGTCCCGTTGATCTGTTCTGGTACAAAGTCGGCTAAACCTGAAAGAAAGGGTCAGGCAACTGATCAAAACATTATAACTATACCTATAGTTCTCTCAAGACCCAAAATATCTATGGCAATTGTAAAACTAAACAAGTGGCAATTGTAAAGCTATACGAGTAGAAAAGGTCATTGGAGTCTCTTCATAATGTCATGCTTTTCAACGAATTGTAATTCAATCTTGAGGTATCAAGATTAATTCATCCTGTATAAAAAGATTGTATTTCAGTTTTGAGGTGATTTTGATACGCGTACACAGACGATTTCCAAGTTCATATTGAAAGCACACTGCCGAGAGAAATGTACCAGTATGATTTATGTATAAACGTATAACTCATACCCGACAGGGACCTTATCATCTGGTACCACTCATAGTAGTGGTTGAGCTCTGAACCATTTTACCTAAGTCTGCCTGAATATTGATTATTATTAGTCCCTAGTGCAGTCCACAAAACGCTCTATTGAGACATTCCTTTAATAATTAGCTGATGAGCCTGATCTACCCGGACAATTATGAAGTACTGGAAACAGGCACTGTATTTTGACCACTTCTGAACGATTCCTCATAGCTCTACAACACCACCCTGGGCTGAAATCGATGGTGGGTTGGACAATTGCCAACGACAGATTAGAAATAGAAAATGGTGAATCCTTGATGAAAAAGACAAGGCCGGCCCAAAGCTAATCAAATGAATTAGTTTTGAATGACATTAAAAATTAAAGGCGATTAATTCATCAGCGGCCTGGTGCTATTTCTTTGAGTTGGCGGCGCCAATGCGAAATTTATTGTTAAATTTAATTAAACGCTAACGATTTTATGTCCATATGTGGAGAGCTAGGTGTCTGTATTGACGTTAAAGAGAACATCGTGAATATAACTGGGACAGCATACAATCCATAGAACTACCTGGAGCAATATCACTTTGTCCCATCAATATATCTAAGTTGTTTAGATGATGATCGTCTAATTTTGAATTCCCATATACTAATTCTGAAACACCAAGTAGGCCTATTGCGCTGTTTGTATGGTTATGTAATTATTTCGTTTTTGTAAACCATGATAGCGAAATTCCTTAAAACAATAAATGTTTTAAGGTTATTATCAAGAAGAATGATAAAGAAAATACATCAATAGTGTACTTAAACAAACAGCATGTCAGACTCAAAAATTGCATCACTGTAATTATTTTGAGTATACAAGATGGATTTAGATGGAGGGAAACGCTGCTTTAATTTGAGAAAGGTGGGGATGCATTGCTTTTTACTTTCTAGGAGGATCTATATATGTGAGAGATACCAGCCAAGTTACCCTCAGGGCATTGACGTTATTGACGTATCGGAGACAGGCATTGATCCATTCAGTTCTAATCTCATTAAACATCGACAGTTCAGACCATCAAACTGTCGGACCACACAAAGAAATACAAGGAAAAACAAACCAGTCTTTTTTATCAGGACAGCTCTGATAAAGGAGGATTCATAATGTATCAGGGCCATAGTTAATACTCACCGATCGACTGATCTATACAGTTACAAATGATAAAATGAATAATCGAATTGTTAACTATCCACCTTTCATTGTGTTCTAGGCAACGGCTACGTGGGATTGTGTTTGTTTTAGTCAGTCGAGTTTGAAATCGATTTTGTAGATACCTTTATGATTTTATAGCAATTGAACAGGGCTGATGTGGATGTCTGGGTACTACAGGATGCCTATCAGTGCAAACTCAATATACGCTATATGAAATAAAAGTCTAATCTTCTGTGCTATCTGAGTCTATTGACACTATCAAATGTAAAGAAATAGCACTCCAGACATCTACATATAGAGATTGATGAAACGTTCTATTTTAATCTATATGTCCTGAAACTGCTCCTCTTAATATCGATCGTCTATATGCTCTAATAACAATGACTGTATAGAATTTGAACAGTAATTTCGTAAAAGAACTTACCTATGTTTTCATATTGTGGCGTGCCTGTGATATAGAAAACCCTGAGAAAGCTGAACCTGTGACGTTTGAAGAGGTCCACCCAACGACACTCCTCCGTGTTGATGTTGCCGTCCCAGGTGTCGCGCGAGATGATGATGCTGACAGTCTCCACTGTCAGGATGTGGCCTGCAACATCAAGGAGACGTTTATGTCTGACGTTTGTGACATGTGGCATGATGTGACGTGTGACTTAAAATGTGTACCAAGGGGAATCATATCGTTTTTATAGGTGCAAAGCGGATTCTCTATTTGCCCAGTTCTGTTAAAATTGGGTCTTTATTGCATTTACCTATATATGTAGAAGATTATTTTAGACCCACAGGTGGGCATCCATAGTAAAGAGGGCTTCGTTTAAAACACATTATTGAGGGTATTATTTTCGTTAATTGTAACGTTCCAGTATAATTCTTACATCATTACTGCAATAGGATATCGTTGAACACGAAACTGTTCATGATGTGAAAAACATTCCAGCGGATCAAGCGGAAATCGCCCCTGAGCATGCGCAATTTAGATAAAAGGGGATAAACCGGCATTATTGGTTTTAAGGGCATTTCAGATTCAAAAACAGGAGCTTGTGTTACAGTAAATTGGGAAAGTATTGAGGCGGTTCTAAAAAGGTCCTTAACGCGTTAAGTACTGTTGTATTTTCCTAAAATCCTCCTTAAGTACTTCTTCCCTATTCCTGTCTCTTTTTAACCCATTTCACTGCAGGCCCAGTGCCATTATTCTTTATAAATGTGACCTGAATGAAAGTTCTAGCTTTAAAGTCACCGTGTTATGTCCCCCGGCCACAGCATTACAACTGTTTCAGTATTTACTGTCGCCGGTAAAGACGTCACTTGGGGAATATAAACGTGACTGTGAATGGGATCAGTAACAATCCCCGCGCGGGCCTAAAGCACTGAATCTACCCCCTGTACACACGCCATCTCTCCCTTAAATTCTCCTCCCGGGTAGGAAGGCCTACAACTGGTCTATAACAGGGCTGGTAGGAAGCCGCCCAGACCGACGGATTTATCATGGCATCCCGGGGAATTCATTACAAGGCAGAAAGCTTAAAAAATGAATTGATATATGGCACGGCGGTATGTAGTCGGAGGTCATTATATAGCGGCTTCTTTGTGGATTACGTGGAATGGATCTTCTATTCTGCATCAATGGTAGACGTAGTTGGGCCTACCTATGGGAAAATTACTTAATCATTCTGCGACATACACGCTTGTATGTTTTAAAAAGGAAGAACGACAACCTTTGTTCTATAGAGCTAGAAATATGATTTATTCATATATATCTTCGAGTAGGTTTTTATTAGTATCATCTCCATTCAGTCAGTCGCTTTCATAATGCATTGAGTATCCTTAGTGAGAGCCAAAAGCAATGCTATTGTTAAGAAATATCAAAAAATTTTAATCCAGAAACTAAATAAATAGATTTACCCTCCTTTATGTGTAAATGAAGGCAGTTGTAAAGTTAAACCATTAGATTTTGATCACGTTAAAGCTATTCTTCAAGGTTGGTAATTTACCATGAGGCTAATTTGGGCTCCTGTAGTGCATTTATCAATTTGCCTTCGACTCCCTGAGTAGTTGTAAGGTTCTGAGAGCTGCTCTCCCGAGCCTCTATATAGCGCTGCGGGAAGGCTGCAAACACTGACAGACAGGCCAATTTGGTCTCTCGTTACGGGAGATAAATGGATATATATTACAACTCTGCCTGCGAGCTATAATCAGGAGATGCTTATGGGGGTTCTTTTGATGTATCCCTTAATTAAAGTTCCGTGATCTTTTAGGAATCATTTACAGAACGCAGATGCCACCTATGGGACATTCCTGGCGTCACACGTTATGTCCAATTTGACAATTACTCGAATTAGTTGTTGACGGGTTTCTTTAAAGACAAATCGCCTGCCATTATCATTTAATTGTAGTCAAAACTATTTGAAATGGTTGACGGCTAATTCCAAGTTCAGAAAACATTCAAAATTTCATAGAAATGTAAAGTAAAGAATGTTGATTTCATAAAAGTGAGACAATTTTTTCCCTTTCCTACTTTCCTACAACTTGAAATGAGTATCAATGTTGCAGCTCGTCACTATTAAGAAGTAAGTAAGACATTCACCTGGAAGAGGATTCCTCTTGATTTGGTCGTTGAACCTGTCCAAGGCCTCGGAGATGGTCTCAAATTGGAGCCCACCGATATCCACCTCGGAGCTGATGCACTGCGGGGCCACGTCAACGAACTGCAGGGACCGCGTCTCGCTGAAGCACTGGTAGCCAGGCACGAGCCAGAGCCTGGGGGCGAGAGGACAAGACACCTCATGAGTATGAAACTCCTTTATGATAGGTACTGGAGGAGGGGAGAGGACAAGACACGTCATGAGTATGGAACTCCTATATGATAGGTACTGGAGGAGGGTAGTGGACAAGGCATGTCATGAGTATGAACCTCCTAGATGATAGGTACTGAAGGAGGGGAGAGGACATGGCATGTCATGAGTATGGAACTCCTATATGATAGGTACTGGAGGAGGGGAGAGGACATGGCATGACATGAGTATTTGAAACTCCTATATGGTAGGTACTGGAGGAGGGGAGAGGACAAGGCATGTCATGAGTATTTGAAACTCCTATATAATAGGTACTAGAGGAGAAGAGGGGACAAGGCATGTCATGAGTATGCTGCACCTGGAAAACAAGTATTCGTAGAGTGGAGAGGACATGGCACATTGTGAGTGTGTAACACCTATAAAAGGGACTGGGGGAGGGGAGAGGACAAGATATGTGAGTATGTCACACCTATATAAATAGTATTGGAGGAGGGAAGTGGAAAAAGGTGTGTCGTGAACACATCACACCTTTATACATATAAGAAATTGATGAAGGAAGAGGACAAGGTGTGTCATGAACATGACACACCTATATTATAAGTACTCTAGGAAGGGAGGGGACATGGCGCCTTGAGATGTCAAAACTAGATACCAGGCACTAGGGGAGGGAAGGGGAAAAGGCATGTCATGAACATGTCACATCTAAATATCTAGTACTGAAGGAGAGGAGAAGACAATGCATGTTATAAGCATGTCACACCTAGACACCAGGTACAGGAGGAGGGGAGAGGACAAGGTGTGTCATGAGCATGTCAAGACTAGATAACAGTTAGTGTAGGAGAGGGGAGGATAAGGCACATCATAGACATGTCACATCTAGATAACAGGCATTGGAGGAGGAGAGAGGACAGGGCACGTCATGAGCATGTTTCATCTACATACCAAGACATGTAGGGGAGGAGAGGACAAGGCTCAGTATGTGCATGTTACATCTAGATAACAGGCACTGGATGAAGGAAAGTACAAGATACATCCTATATAACAAAGGACGTCATGAGCATGTCACACCTATATTATAACAGGCACTGGAGGAGCGGTGAGGACAAGATGCGTCATGGACATGTCTCACCTCGATAACAGGTAGTGGAGAAAGGAAAGTAAGGGCACAGTGGGAGGGGGAAAAGGGGGAAACATAGGAGGAGTGGAGTGGGAAGGCATGGGACACGGGAGGAGACGATAGGCGTAGAGACGGACATGGACAATAAGGAGGGGACATCACTTGCACGCAATCCTCCTAATGCTTTACATAATTCAGTACAGGGGTGGCTGGGGTTGGGGAAAATGGACATTGGCGTCGAGAATAATGACGCTGTGGGGTTTGAGTTGATGCCATCTCCTGTTTAGGGAACCCTGTCCATTAAGGAGACAGGAGGTAATTTCCTAGGCCGCGTCTCGCTGACCTCAGCCCTGCTGTGACAGTAATTCACGATGATTGTATTCCCATCACACTAGAGTTGGCAATATCCATGGCAACGTAATCGGACCAGGTGATATATCATTGCAAATTGTTCTCGACTCAGTCTTAAACTTCAGGTTTTCTAGGTTCAACTTGAGCTTTATATCTATTGCAATACGTTGCAGTTTCAGCGCAATTTCATGGTCAATATTTTGCTGATTTGACACGTTTTCCCTGTAAAATCTTCGAACGCGAGTATTCATTTTATACGTAGCTGCCGGATAAGCTTCTCCGATAAGATCTCAAATGTCACGATTTGGCACGGAAGCGATGTCAAAAGTGTCAGGCAACTAGCATCGTATCGATTTTCAGTTTTATACTACTCTGACACTGACGTTAAAACGACGTCACGTCGACATGAATAGCCGACCCTGATGAGTGTATAAGGATGCGCCCAACCCTGTTTGTGCCTGATCAATGGCGCCAACCCAAATCAGCCCTGGAAGGTTGGTTTGAGTTATCCCACTGCAGGGTGGGTAATTGGTTCTATTTTGGGCAGTGTGAAAGGTGCCCACGGCTAGCCCATTGGGGATATGCTTCCCTTCAGGAAAGCTACCAACACGTTATATATGGTATGTACATTCAGAGTTTTTCCTCATTAGATTCAAATTGCCTTCTTTGTTGGTGATAGGGCTTTGCATAAATCCTTTGCTTATTGACTGACGCTTAAATGTTTTTCTTTTTGCAAGGCCAATATTGTTTACAATTCGAGAGAATTGGCCGGGGCGTTTACAAAAGGCCTCTCCTCTTTCATTCTTCTTGTTAAAAGCAACTTGTTAGTTGTCATCTAAGCAGACTTCAAGCCATGTGCAATTAAGACAGTGCAATTGAAAACACACCAGCCCTGCCAATTAGGATATGATGTTTAACATATCGCTTATAGAAGAACGCGTCTGCCTTTGTAAGTTTATCCCACCCAATGAATACGTCTTTGTGCTTATTAAAAGAGATGCTCTGCACGTTATTGCTGTTTCTTTCTTGTTTTCAGACCATGTAATCCGGAGTGACACTAATTGAACAAAAAAGACTGCTGTTTTATTCTTATCCACGTCCACGTCACTGGTTTCAAGTATGTTGCCATGGCAACCTCAATCAAGTCACCCCCTACAAAACATTAGCTTCCAAGAATGTACTGTTCGGTCTGGCGTGAAAGTGACAACAGGCAGGAAACAGGATTCCCTGGACAGTGTCAGAAACATTGTGACATCCAATCTGAAATTTCGGGATTATTTCCTACTCTTCAAGGCTTTCTTCTGTAAACATGGGTCTGGTGACCTCAGGTTAAGAGTAAGAAGACCCACTCCCTCGCTTGAATTATAATTCATATCTACGGTTTGTCATATTCATATATGTATATTTAGATATATAGGATATGTGAAAGCGCCGGAAAGGGATATATTCAATTTCACCTTGACAGGACATTGCCAACTGTAATCCTTATCTACAAGTTCAAGAACTATGTCGGACCCAGTCATGATATAAAGAGTTTATTGTTCATAGTAGAAATAATTTATCTGAGAAACGTGTTATTCTCAAAGGCAAATATTTTGCACAACACCAAAATATCATAAATCATTTATTATTGAGACTTAGCAGAACATTAACAAATGAAATTTCAGTTCTTGGTCTAATACAAAATCTATAACACAACATTTGGGGAATTAGAAAAGAATGAATGAAGAGTGTAATTTCCCAAAGCGTGTAAGTTCCCAAAGCGTGCAAGTTCCCAAACTGATATAATTTCACTGCTCACGAAATAGATACATGGCCAAATTTCTGCGGACAATGTCCCGTTGTCACTATTGTGGCCCTGTATTACTGAAATGATTAGCTGTGTTGAGATTTTGTATAGACACATTCGGAATATAGTGTTACTAACCTGAGTCCCTTAATGAAGGAGGAGACATTGGGACTGAAGGAATAGTGTAGCGAGTCGTTGTTGACGTCAATAACTTGGGTGACTTTCTTCTCAGACGTTTCACAGTTGAGGACTTGAAAGTTTGTGTGTTCCCTCAGCCAGACGTTGGCTCTATCGACAACCGCGCTGCAAGTAGAAAATACATTGAAAGAAATGTTTATTGTGTCAAAACTTTTAAATTCTATTTCTTCTGAGCGAAGAGAGACGTGTCTTGTATCTTCATTTCCTGTTAGACAGCCATTGAACATGAACTTTGAACATTTGGAAAAGTAGGCATGTCATGTTTCCACCAAAAGCAAACTAATGTCTGCACTGGAAAATTGAATGTCCATGATCTGGCTGCAAACCAATTTTTACAAGTTTTCGTTTTGCACAAAAGCTTTCTTAGTCGCATATATGGTATTCACAGTGCAATTCTTATATTTACAATCTTGAAATGATTGATCGAACTAAGGATTGCATTATCATGTTAACTGCATAAGCTCAAAGAACCATAAGATGAGTGTTAAAGCCAGTAATTATCATTATTACCAAAAACAACGATAAAATAAATAATAAGGCTAAAAGATTAACAGTCCAAATCACTTTGGAATGATATCACTTGAATCCGGAAATTGTGAATTTCTATCAGGCGATATTAACTGATACCTACTCGCTTTAATGAGCAAATATGCACAGAATTGTTATTGTTGAAAACTTTGATTCATGTCAAGTTATATTTATTTTTGCAAAATGTATATCTAACCCAGTCGAAGGCTATGACTGACATAAACATGCTATCTATGCACATTTTCTGATATTGAAAAGTATGCATATATATATACATTTGTACATACTGAAACCATAGATGTAAATGTTAAAGATCCAGAAGAGGAAACATAGGGCTCTTTACCTAGAGAAGCTTAATCTATTATGTATGAAACACATCTCGTTTTAACTCTGAAAGACAGGCAGCCCATTGGGACGGACGTGGACCACAGAAGGTCCCACTAGTCATTAATTCTGCAGGACATCTCGGGAAGCCAAATGCTCAGGTTATTCCTGTATTTTGGATTGATGTGCTTGTCTACAATCCGAGTATATTTATTCACTGGGCCACATATTGCCACCATATCTTTGGAAGGTTTAGGGATAACACAGATCAGTTACACAAACACACACACACATATACATTCAAACAGTGAAAGTATAAGAAGATCCGAGTTTAATAAAAACATGAAGAAAAAACATGAAGAGTGCAATCTTTTTTTCTTTGAACAATTAAAGGGATACCCCCTTGCAAACTTTGTGAAAACCTCATTACATCAAGATATGTTAATTCAAGAATTATAAACCATAGTATAAGTAATAGAGAAAACAAATGAGCTAAATAATAAACAAATTACGTCAATGAAAATGATAAATACAATTGCCTCGAAGAATTGTCTTAGAAAAAAAATTATATCTAGGCTATTTTTGAATCTCTCTTACTGCCCAATCTCTCCCTTCATAACCACCAATTTACATCTATGTATCTTCCTTAACCGTAGTCATACTACTTCCTCCTACATTAATCAATATAATTAGCCTACAATCGGGGATGAAAAAGATGAGAAGGAAGGAAATGTATGTATAAGGCGTTATCACAGAGAACAAACCTATGCATACACGTATTTGTCTATGATTATATCTTGAACAATACACGTATATCAGAAATTACACGAAGGTTAAGAAATGAATCCCACAAATTACACGAGCCATTCTTTCCTGAAGCCGAACTAATCATCTCAGATTTGATCAAATTATATCTTCGAATGCGAATAATCCCATAATCTGCTTCTTTCTTGGCACCAGTTGTCAGCTCTGAATGTTTAAATCCTGGGACTAGAATGATTGTAAAACGGCGGTAGCGAGGTATGAAAAAGACGTTCAAAAGGGAAAGAATTCGATAATACTCATTAGGTAGGACTGAAAAACGGGTGGTACTCCGAAATCGGATTTTACGTTCATTACATATAGTCACAAGGTTATCGACTTTTTCAAAGGGAACCAGTAGAGCGCGGTCTAATGTTTCTTCACTCAATTTATGTCATGATCAATGGTATTAAATGCACTGTGTATGGGGAGGCTAGTGAAATGAGGCTTAATTCTAGGTTCAAAGAATTTACGATCAGAGAAATAAAAGGAAACCCCATTTAGACTGCTACATTCTGTAGTAACATAGAGTGGCTTGAGTTTCCCTCTGGCGTCTACCCCAATGATATGAATAGCAATCTGTATTATACACGTATAGGCAGTTCAATTTTTTGTATAATACAAAAACAGAATCTCATAGTTCTCTGGCGAAAAACACAATGGGATCCAATGGAAAAACTGAAATATCCAATATAGTCCTGAGAAATAGGTAATCAAAGAATGACATAAGAATTCATAAAACCGACAACTCGTTCCGTGATCATATCGCTGTTGGAATTTATAATCCTAACCAATTCATGTGCATTCGTCAGATGTTATTTAACTTCTCACTCTCAGATTATGTCAAATCAATGGGAGATGCACCAATTTCATCGTGTTGGTCTGCTTAATTGAGTGTTTAGTCTGATCTTTCACATAATACCAATTTTGATCATTATTGCGAAGATATATAGCCACGACCCGCAAATCACAGTCAACTATACAATATATACCCGCTGATTATGATTTGAGACAAAGATAGGCCCCATGATGTTCAATAATTGTAAGATCTATCAATTTGGGTTAACCCCACCCTACAAATCAAATGATATCTTATGGCACTATAATTATATGAATTGCAGCAGTTTTCTTCGGCGAGTGGGAATCATATTGAAAACCACAGAGCTTCCTTCCTTCCTATATTCATAGTATAGTAGCCTGTCTGTCTAGCATAGCATGATAGTCGAGAGAAGAGCGGCCGCTCCATTTGCCGAGATTGCAGCGTTAATGGGGCACTTAGCAGTTGGCCGACTAGCAGGTCCATCTAAGGCCCGGCACACATTATCAGAAGAGCATGTTAGCAAGTGGCGAGTGGGTACCTACCTAAAGCACTCAAAGAGCGCATGTTTAGCCTTGACCTCCGTGTTTAGGGGGGCGGGCCAGAACTCCTTACACTGCAGCGCCCCCACCCGCCGGGTGCTTTCGTAGCCCGCCACCAGGGGCCGGGTGTAGCTGGGGTGCGACTTGTTGAAGTCCTCACTGTTGGGCCCCGCACTCATGGCGACTGGCTCCCCCTGAAAGTAGAACAGAAATCTATTGTTATAATTTGGTTATAATGCAGAAAATCAAATGTTTTCACAAGAGATTGGTGAGAAAACAAAAATAAACAAAATTGATCAGAAATCATTGTATTTTTTAACCCTCAAACAGTCCTATATGTCAGACAACATATCTGTTGTCCATAATCACCTCGGGATGTTGACATGAGGAACCACCTGTGATTAGGTCCCTGATTAACATGGAGAATCTGACCCCTAAGGTCCAACTGTTGAAATGCGCAGTTGTGAACCCCAACTGCAAGTTTCACATTTCAAAAACAGTCAAATAGTCTGTCTTGAATTGCCAAATACACCAGGGAATGAATCTGTCTGGAAAAAGAAACGGATTTTTGATTATCCAAACGATGGATAGGGTTGGGTTTTGCTTTGTCCATGACATGTAAATATCAATGACATGTAAATAAGTTTGATAAAAATTGAAAAACAGAAAATCGAATTAGGTCTGTGTCTGTGGCGGAATGGATCTTCGCAGTGTATTATATTCATGTCTATGATAACCTCTCTCGACTTTAAACACGAACTATGTGCGCGCTGCCTGACAATTTGGTCAAAACGCAATATGGCCTTCGATTTTCCTGTATTTGAATATAAAGAAGAACAGTAAATGTCTAAAGTAATGAGCAGCAGCAATTAAAAGGCGTGTTTATTATATCAGACCTCTTTTCTGTTTGAGATAAAACTTCATTATATTCTGTCTAAATATTGACTGTGTATGCGTTAATGTGGTAGTTAGTTGACGTGTAGGAAGCAGCGATAAATCATAAATGATATATGAATTATCCAAGCTATACATGAACCGAGCCACATTTTTATTTTATCTAATCTTTAGATTCATCAATCTCAATCTAATTGTAAATGCAACTCTCAAATACCGATCAAATCGTACATTATGAGAACAATCGGCCAATGTCGCTCAAGTGTGAAAAGCACTCAGCCTTTACAGATTCCATTCTCAAGGATATAAAAACGGGAATACCCTATTTCCTGCCAGGATACAAAAATTCTCTCAGAAGGCATCACCCGATAAATCTTCCTTTCAAATGAAAATAAGCATGCATTGATTACGCACTCAAGCAAATTGTTTTGAGGACTCGGCGCCATCCGTCACCCAATCGCATGGAGCGGAAACAGAATATATGGACCTTTTCTGTGAACCCCAAAGCTTTCCCAGGGAAAATACGATAGTCATAATAGAAGGAACCACCAGCCCCAATGAGACCGGAGCATTTTTTATAGACTCCCCCCATTGATCCGCCTTACCCCCACTTCATGCTGTCTTTCAAAAGCCTTCGCCATGACACTTCCTTAATGCGGCCCCGGAGCCTTCCAATGAAAATGTTTTGGTGCGATGTTATCCCTCTCTCAGCCTATCGCCAGGCCGATCAGTTAGTGACTGGTGATGGATTTTTTCCGTTCTAGTTTTTCTTTTGATATTAGGGCTTTTCCTATCTGTCTTCGTGACATGCCATTTAACGTGACAATCATCACGGGCGTTAACCCCTGCTCGCAGTGTGGCCTCATGCGCACGCTTATCGCTCTCCCAATCCAGTCTTCCCCTCTACGACGGACGGCTGATGAATTGCCATCCTCGCCGTCAAGAAAGGGTTAATTCCTCCGTGACCGGCATCCATGCCGCAGGGTCAATGACGTCAGAACCCTTCTGTGACGTCAGTAACCTTGTCAATCTTTGATGTCAGATTTCTGTACGTGTACATGGACGTGGCTTCTTACGTATGAATTGCCGGAGGAAAAGAATCCTTTCAACGTCTGGTTTCAAAGAAACGATGTTTCCACAAAACTTATTATTATCTAGGCGATCACGAGCATGAATTGTTCTAAATAATCAATTTGTAAATCATTTAGCGCATTTCCAAGTAACTATGTACAAAAGAAAGGACTTTATGAAATATAAAAAAGATCTGATTTAACGCATTGCACAATTTCCAATTATTTCGATAAGAACATTCTAATGTGGAAGTCTTGCATAGAAGTAGTGAGTAGTATACAACATTTACGTATGGTCAGTGTAACGAGACGCACAGCCATTATACTGATGATATGAGTTAGAAAGACAAACCACTGTTGCATGTGGTGATTTGCAAATGATCACACATACAGCTTTTGATATTTGTGTGTGTGTGTGTGGGGGGGGGGTGTTGGGGGGTGTGTGGTGTGGTTGTGTGTGTGGGTGACAGAGACACAACTATTTATGATTGTGAATATAAGAGAAATACATGCATGCCGATTCCTTATTGAGAGTTAGCTCAATATCAACTGGGCTGAATTGGTCCATAATTTGGTTCATCATCAGAATACTGTATTGTGTTGATTTTTCTTTGTAGATTCAGATAATACATGTACATCTTAATATGACGTACTAATGTGCGATCACTAAAAACATGTTCGGACCGCAGATCGCCTAGTGGGTATGGGCATTTAGAGAGACACACAACTGTTGTTCATGGTAAGTGTCAAAGAGACAACAACAACCTGCAGTGAGTTTACGAGAGACAGCTATTACTTGTGGTAAGTTAGAGAGACGCACATCTATTACTTATGGAGAAGGCAGCTATTACTTAAAGGGCATGTCTGGGAGGCAGTTGGTGGGAGCAGGAGGGATGCGGGTTGGCGCGGGCAGGGAGTTTGTTGGCTCCTTTTCTGGCCTTGTACAGATGAAACGCGCGGCCAACTGTCATACTCTGCCGAAGCCACATCGTAATGGATGTCAGAATGGCATGTAGGGGGTCCTCCAGTGGCCGGCCTCCGGGCGGGGCCGACCAGCGCTACACACAGCGACGACAACATGACGACGAAAACGAAAACGACGATGGCGGCTGCGGCGGTGGAGCCAGAGCCAGAGCCATGAGCTTGACGGGTGGCATTCAAGGGGCTATTAATAGACAGGCGCGTCTCTAAAACGGGAAAGAATCAGGAAAGAAATACGACAGGGGCCTCTGGTAATGCAAAGCGGGACCTAAGGTCGTAGCGACGGGCGCACGGAAGTTAGCGAGTAGACGCCAATCGGCAGGGCTTCCTTCTGAGCCGGCCCTTTCTCCCCTGGACATCAGAGACTTGGCGAGGGCCATATTGCGTGGTGGATATTATCACCTGTATCCCATGCCATATTTCGCACGCTGCGAAGCGAGGTAGAGAGCCATTTTGTTGGCAGCCTACCCAGTTAGAGGGACCTCTCAGTTCTTTTACCTGCTTGATGGCGTGCGGGAGGCTCCAGCGTCCGTGTATATGTCCGCGTCCATTTAATTATCTAGCCCAACACAGCGAGGAAACAATTACCACCTGCTGTAGTAAACCTACTGCTATCCTGCCTGCATGAAATGGCTTTTAAATCAGTCCAAATTCACTGAAATAACCATGGATTACAGGGATACAAACATCCCTTAATTGGTGGCATTTATCCAAACGTAACATGCACCCTATTGACTAAATTAAGCTCACCAAGGAAACCGAATTAGAACATGTTCGTCTAGGCCTATATACTACTATGGGACTTTGCATGACCTTCCGAGCACCGATCTAATTCGATCAATTGTATTCAATTATCGAAGCATTTAACTTAATCGTGCTGTTTAAGTGTGTTAGGGTCGGCTGTAGACCCCACCCGGTGCTGCAGTTCAACTCACTAATTGAAAGTCCTCTCTCAGACAAGTGGGCAACAAAATAATGCTGCGCACAAAAATGCAACGTGGGCATTTTGGCCTGTCTCTCTGCCTGGTATAGACTGGTATAACGTATCAAATTTATATGTTTCATAGGTACATGGGATGAGCTCTTATTTGGAAGCGCAGTTTTTGTTTTGTATTTTAACAGAAACTATTTATTATTAATTTGGCAGATATCTTAACATATCTGAACAACACACTTCTTATATAGGTTTTGATTGCCACACGCATGTACGTTCATTTTTTTTATCTTCACATTTTGAACATTACTTTTCAAGGTCTGTACATCTTTTTGGGAGACCCTAGTTATATCTTTATTGTAATGGAGCTATTTGTGGGGACTCCCTCAATCAGCCATGTCTTAAGTCATTCAATTCTCTTTGTTCTTATTGACCGGTTACACAATGCCAAGTTCAGCAGTTGAATGACATTGTCTTACAATTGTTGTTAGAATCAGGCAGTGGGAGAAGCCAGAAGTGGGTTACATTACCAAACTGCCTCACCTCTCCACATGAGGACCTCTGCTGTCACCTACAGGTGGCCAGGTTTAGGTGGGTGAGTGATGGGTCATGCACTCGGTACAGTAGGTGCATGGCAGTGAACGTAGGGACCTATACACCCTTCTCACGAAGCTGCGCAGTGCAGACCTCCTGGCCAGCAGAACCAAGGTGGCAGGAGTCAACAGACTGGGTCACTACACTGCATATAGGCACACAGTGGAACCATTTAGAACTTTTTTTCTATATCTCACAAATACACTAACAAGAAATTAAATGTGCAATTTTTAGCAGTCATTTTAGCATACACAAATATTTGTTCTTTGCCACAAGTAACTTAATTTTATGATACAAGATGCATTTTAGATACATTAAGGAATCTTTCAGCCAAACTGAATTTTATTCTGAAAGGAGGTCAACTATAAAAACAAGTCAATTACAGGTACTCAGCAACAGGGATTGTTTTGAACCTCAGCTGGAGAGGGTGTCTAGGGGCCCTGGGCTGTGGACTTGAACTGGTGTGAACAACCACAACTAACCCCTCTCCCACCCCTCTGCCATATATAACCCTATACACTGCTTACAAGTGCAGACCCTTTACCATCTAAGTGGGCACCAATTGTCACTACACTCTGCACCAAGCCTAGTGGTCAAAGCTGCAGACTGAATTGGACAGCACTCCCTTCACCAGGGTTCATATTTCTGCTAAGAGGGGGCGCCACCCTTAGTAAGAAGGGTGTATAGGTCTGGGCAGCAAGAACAAGCTCATTTTCTTGTGCGTTTGGTTTGGACTCGTGTGATGTTTGAGTTTAGGTTTGATTCTAATTATCATGTTTACAGTCAGGTTGTATATATGAACAGAAAATATATCGTTTGTAGATTTAATTTTTTCACTGATATTTGTAGTTTATAAAAATGTCATAAAACTGGAATGGAAACACAGTTAACAGGCTAAGATTTGGCAGGATTACTTTCAAGTTTTTGAGTGGTTTCTTGCTTTTATTATGTAAAGAGATGATCGAACAATAAAAAGAATGTCCATAGTCATGTCCATAGCCACTGTTTGTTTTCAGGGTAGCTCCGTATTGGCAGAAGTGTTATGCTCATTACCCCGAACACCTCAAAGTGAATTACCTCACTCGCTATGAGCCTTAAATAACGAATGTCGATGACAAGTCCTTCCCTTATCTAACTGCAAAAGTGGTGAAAGGTAACCTAATAACTTAATATTTTGGCTCCGCATTTTGGCTTCCTGTCATCTCCAATCCGGGCACTGCTTAACGACACTGATACGACCAGTCATATTTCATCTCAGCGTACTCAAGCAACTCTTCTCCACTGCTCTTGAAACATTCAATGATGGAGCCCGAGAGGGTCTCCTGAAATGGCCGACATTTTAGAATAGCTCACTCCAAAGGGCCAAGTGGCCATCTGAACCTGCTGAGGGCTGTCGATGGCCCCCTTTAACTGTGGCGCATATGAGGGCATTGGAAGTGGAGCGGAGAGGTTCGTGGAGATCAACTTGCAGGGCCAGGCAGGAGAGCCCTTTCGGAGGCTCCTTTGCGCACAGTTCCTCGGGCATTTAAGTAAGTATACACATGGCTGTACAGATTGTCTTTGAGGGAGACATCAAACAGCCTACATAAGGGTTGAACTGGTTCACATTTATCTTATCTTCCTACTTCCCCACTAAACTCTTGCACGCGGAACATGAGGCATGCACATTGCCCGCTCGTATAGCGAGCATTATAACTAGACCGCCATTCCCTTCTGACATAAAAGTAAAAGTCATTTGGGAAAGTTTTTTTAAACACAATAGCACAGCCACACATCTCTTCTTTGAACACTCCATAATTTGAATACGACTAAACTAGGAGTTCTCAATCCCACCAATGACTTTTGTCCCTAAAACTTATGTATTCGCTATCCCCAGCACGTATAATAAGATGTTTTATTGGCAACGACAGTGATTCAATGTGAGACAGCGTGACTGGATATGTGATAGTAAACCGCCGCGGAGGTGTAGTTTATGGTATATAACCTCCGAGGCGTCAGCCGAGGAGGTTATATACCATAAACTACACCTCCAAGGCGGTTTACAAGCTTATACTACGTCCCATAACCACTTGAAGAATCATTTAGAACTATTTATATTAGATATTACTTATATTAACTTTTTATATTAAATGTTAAAATATAAATATACATAGACTTTATATATATATATGTACCCCTGCATGGTGCTAAGTATATTCACATTGCAGACTATTGATTTCCTGTGGCCTCCATAGCCGAGTGGTTAGGCTGCTAGATTCCTATGCAAAGGGTCCAGGGTTCGATCCTCTGTAGGACCTACTATTTGCAACTATACCTTTTTTGTTCCATTTTTATTTCAGTCCTTTTTAAGAAGTTTCCATCATTTTAAATCTTTTGAATCATATATCTTTAATTATAACTATGTATCATGACCCTTATTTGTATTTTAAATGACTAGTTTTACTATGAGGATTTAGAATATCATCACTAACATGGGTATGACTTACCTCGCTTCTGAACAGCTGCCTCAATAGGGTAGTGGTTAGGGTCTTTACCTTTAACATAAGGGGTCCATGGTTCGATACTGCTTCAAGATAATACTTTTCAAAAACTTGAAATTGGGTGTAAAGAACTTCAAAGACATCTATTTCTCAAATAACCTCCTCAGGAGGTTATCTGGATAACCTCCTCCGGAGGTTAACCAAATAAACCTCCTCTGGAGGTTAAAACCAGCCATAGCTGTAGGTTACGTTCAGAAACCTCCAGGGATAACAATAGAGGTACGGCCTGGGTGTAGTATAATCCTCGAAGAAACATTTTCATACATACATTTTGATGGAATAATTCCATCGCATTATATATAAATACACCTGCATAACAGTTTTGAAATGCCTTATGCGTCTGGTGGTTTTGGATGTTGCCCATTTCCTAGTACATTCTAAATGGGAAGCTGCTACTATCAAAGATATGGCTTACTCAACTCTCATTCATCTTTATTCATGCGAGTATATATCTTGCTCAATTTTCATTTTATATATACATATTCATACAATAACTCTTCTTGAACAACATGCACGAGGAGACAGTTCCTCTTTGTATTCTTTACTGCGGGATTAAGTTCGGTTGTGTGCCTGTTAAAATGAAAGCAGAATCAGGCTTCATGTGAAGGCAAGCAAACAAGGGATTACGCCTGTGTAGTCTTAAAACCAAAGTCTTGCACCATGGGAGAAACACAGTCTCATGTTCCCAGCGCATTCAATATAAGCATACACCTACTTCGCCGTCACCTAAAATACACAGGGCTTATTTTGTTTACTAATAAAAGAGTTTTTGAGAACGAAATAATTTTGAGATTCTTACTTAAGGTTTTATACATGTTGTTAACGTATTTGTTCAGGGACAGAACTTGATAGAAGGAGAAATTGTGTGATGGCATAATTTCTTTTGTGGGCAATGAAGGGACCACGTTATGTATATTGTAATATAGCTCACTTATCCAATATCCGGTTGGAGGCTTTCTAGACACACATTTCGAGATGATGTACTATAGGATTCCGCACCTATTACCTGCCGGGGCTATAGCCTACACGTGTTCACACTGAGCAGCTCATTCCCTTGGTATCTATGGGTACCTGAGTGACTGCCTATATAGCAGACGCACATCTCAGGGGGCTATCTCTGACTGTCTCTTCTCGTGTACAAGAAAAACACGCTTCTTACGTGGCCGAGGCCTTTGAAGTGGTGCAATCAATAGGCGTATAGAGAAGCAGACGCGTTTTGCCCGGCCAAGACCTTCAGATTACACCGGCCTACCATTTGGGATCCCCCGCCAGCCTTGCCTATTGATTCCTACCCATTAGACCAGCGCACACAGTCCCAACTTGCCGGCCCTGCCCAACACCAAGTTTTAAAAAGACCAACCCGCTGAGAATTCCGATGGAAATCCACAACGGACCGGTGAGGACTTGGAATTGGCAGTAGACACGGCAGGGGAGAAGAGCGGATGGGGGGAGGTATAGGCGTAGAATGAGATGAAAGAAGAGGAAGGGAGGAACCAGACTGACAGATGACGGGGAGAAGGAGAGGTGGGGAAGAAGATGGGAGAAGAGGAAAGGAGGACAAGACTGACAGATGACGGGGAGAAGGAGGGATGGGGGAAGAAGATGGGAGAAGAGGAAAAGAGGAAAAGACTGACACAGGGTGGGAGAGAAGGAAGGCTGGGTTAGAAGATGAGGGAAGAGGAACAATACTGACAGAGGGCGGGGAGAAGGAGAGACGTTGATAGGAGATGACAGAAGAGAAGAGGAACCATATTGACAATGGTGTGGGGACAATGAGTGGATGAGAAGGGATGTGGGTAGACGGGGATGAGGGAAGGGGAAGGGTGGAACACAGACTGATACAGGACGGGGAGGTGGATGGATGTGGACAGGACACGAGGGAGGGGGAAAGGAGGAACCAGACTGACCGTGGTTGAATGAGAAGGAGAGAATGGGGTAGAAAGATGTGGGAGAAGAGGATGGAAGGAACAAGACTGACAGAGGGTGGACGAGAAAGAAATGGGGAAGAAAGAGAGGGCTGGTGAAACGGGGGATGGGGCTGATAGGAAGAGTCCTGAACAAAACTGACGATGGAGGAAATGAATCGACATAGAGGGATGTCATATGTATATTGAAGGATATGTTAAATGGGGGGTGGTTTTAATTGCAATCGTAATTAAGTTACCATTACATATAGACAAATACTTTGAATTTAGTCGGAGGGGGGGGGACGCACATATATAGGCAGATCATGCGTAGTCAAAGATTAGAAAGAGGATCAGCAGCAGGAGGGGAATCAAAGTGATTGTGAGGGAAGGATGTGGACGGCGGCAAAGGGACGTGTCTAAGAAAGACGACAGGATGGAGAATGGTCAGGAAATTAGAACGAAATCTGCCCCACAGCTGAGTATCTGTAATAAGGCATACCACCTGACGTCCACACTGAATCCTACTGAGATCAAAGCAGAAAAACCAGCAGCAAGTAACTGAGTAAGGGAGAAGGGATTCCTAGTTTAGATATACCAGGAGAGCAACTGCAGGCAGACTGAGCTTTAAAAAAGGAATAAGCAGAATGTGGGTTACGAAACAAGACCTTGGATAGATTGATGGAAGTGGGAGGTCGGTAAAAGGGCACTGGCGAGAAAGTGAAGGGGTAGAGAAGCGAGAAAAAGGGAACCCAGGCATAGGGGGTAGGGGGATGAGCGAAGGCGGGGGGATGGGAGGATGGGGGGACGGAGGGAGAGAGGGAGGGAGGGTGGTAGCCCCTCTCTAACTTTTACTTACATTTTGAAGATGGATTGCGCTCGATGATCAGTGTGAGAGGGCTAGCCTCTGGAAGCTCGGGCTAAGTGGGTATGGGGCGAACGCGGGCTCTCAGGTGCCACACGGTTCGCTCTATTATACAATGATTTAAGCGTGGCAAATAGCCGGCGGGCCTGCTGGCAGAGGAGACGGGTCCAAATAGCGTTAGAGCGGAGGGTCGGAGGCACGGGACACCCCCACCACTGCCCGCCCACTGCCCGCCCCGCCTGGAGGCACCACTCCGGGTGCAGATAGTATGTCTGCCCGTTTTAACATCAGACGGACGGGGGCCTTCTTTCAAGCTGCCCCCGGTAGGAAATGAATGCTACATGTTTGATGTGATCTCCATCTGCCTACGGTCTTATTCCACGCGCTGCGCCGTGAAATATATACACAGGCCTTGGCTTGACACAGACGAACGGCCCAGCCTTCTGTTAGATTCTATGGCTGTCTAACGTATAAATAAACCCACTCTAAATGCTGTTTCACGAGCTATTGGAAATGGCAATAAAAATGGCAAATAGCACTGCGCTTTTTGTTGCAGCAGTTATAGGTTATACAACTACCTATGTCATTTCAAATATGCAATACCAAACAATCCCTGACATACATATTATATGAATGACAACTCAATGCGGGTCACTTACGGGCTATCATATGACATGAATAATTCCGAATAAAAACAACTTTAGAATAGGCCTACATGGTATGGGAAGCAACAAACGATACCCCAATATCATGTTATCCGTCACGTATACAACACGTAGATGTAATCTCAGTTTGCCAGCAATCCAAGCATATTTACATAAGCGTATATTCTCTGACGTAGAAAACCTTTATAGCCATGCACAAAGAGCCCCTATACGATAAATCTGCTGACAAAACAGAACATTTCCGGCAACCTGTTTAGTTCACACGCCGTGCGGGAGGAAACCATGTCGATGACTATTAACAAATCATGACTGATACTCAGGTGTATGGGTGTAACCACCGACAATCCATGATAAGATAATGATGGAGTATGCCGCATGCATCCGGCCTATACACACCTGTCGTATGGAGAGACAACAAGGCATTGACTGGTGCCGCCATGGAAACACATAACTAATGCATTGCATCATTTGCAGATGGTCTGCTCGGCAACAGAATGCTTTTGTATCATTTGCGAGTTTTTCTACCTGAGCTTCCTGTTTGTTTGCTTGCTACAGGTAGCACCCGCCACTTTCACTCTTTCAGTGAAATCTGCATAGTAAAACATAATGAGATAAGTGGCGAGTGGTCAAACACCTTGGTATCAGCACTCTAGTGTTCCCATAAACATTCATGGATTATAAGATCGATAACTGGAACAGTGAAATATTCTTTTTAGTCTATGTAGTTGTGTTTCCGTGATATAACAGGTAATTATTGGACGGTCTGTAATTACATATGGCTGGAATGTATAACACTATTGTTACCTGTCAAACCCCAGGTAACCTTATGGTGACGATGACGATGTGTTGGAGTTTAAGGTCTACTCAGCAATTGTTCTGCTATATCGAGACCAACCCCGGTTTTTGACTTACAGTTCAATGCTCAAAATCTATGGGGATGAAAACGACGGCAAGGCAAGGTGGTATAGCAGGCAAGGTCTAGACTCAAACCCGGTCCAGCCACATGCGAGGCGAGGACCCTATCCACTACACCATCCCACTCCGCTGGTAACCTTATCAAGTCAAAGCTTTCCTACTCTATCTTTCAGAACATCTGGATTTAAAATTTCAATTGATCATACACCCATATCACTAACATTCTCATCCCGCTACCGTAATTGCTATATGAAGGTCCATTGTCTGCTTTCTAGAGATGACATCGCCACGTTAATACTCAGTGATGTACTAGTAAGTAGTATACGGAAATGAACGTACAAGGCTGGCGAAGGCATCTGGAAAGACATTGTGCAGTCACCGCCACATGACCGCTCTTAATGACCAGGTGCATGGTCTCGTACTAATAAGTGTTGAAACTAAATATCAACATGCAAATATTATTGATATTGATACAAAACGTGAGAACATTACGACTCTTATCTGTTCTAAAAGTTTGAAGTAATTCGATCATTAACTGATAACCAAACCAGTCCTTTTAAGAGATGTGAGTTATCATTTTCAGACTTATATACAAGACAGCCATGTGTCAGATCATACCGTCTATCCAAAAGGTTCAACTTCCATTTACCTTTCATACGATAATTGTGTGGGTTTCTTACCTAATGGGAAACCGGCCGGCGAGGCGAGTGATCTCCAGTACCTCTAGATCTCCTGAGGCAAAGAGGGAGATGTCACAGATCAAAACACCAGTGCAAAGAAAGAGGATCCCTTGATTCTAGTGTACAGACCTTTGGCTAAAAGCCCCCGAGCTGGAAGTGCAGTGACAGTAAACATGTTGTGTGCTGTTCGATCTATGCTGTCTTTGCCGATAATCGAACAAGACACTAGTGAACACGAAGATCCAGATGCGTACTTGTCGGCACCAGGGAAGCAAGCCAAAGGTTTTTTTCTAGAGCACGAACAGAGTTGGCAGCCTAAGGCCAAGGCGTGTCTTTGGGACAATTCCACATTGACTCGACGGATTCATAATTGATTACCTTCATACAAGTAGGGACGAAGTTGGACCTAGGTTTTCTAGGAAAATGTTACAGATAATAATTATACAGATACCTTTTTTTAATTGGTCCACTAGGGAATTTGGATTTCTGAATTGAATGAAACATATGGTAGTGTGTTTCGCATGTAAACGCCTCTATTTGTGGGTTAGATCAGTCTTCTTCCATCTCAGGGCGAGCGGCTCAAGCAACAGAAGAAGCGGACTAATTGACTCTCCGGGGGAATTGCTCATGATATTGGGGCCAGCTGAGGACCCATCTGCTCTCCTGCCACTGCTGGTACGGGGCTACAGAGCCTGATCATGTTTTGCAGGTCATTAAGTTGGGGTGGGATGGGAGATTGGAAGGAAGGGAGAAGAGTTAATCCATCCCAAAATACCCAACTCACAGCACCAATATAGATGAATGGGTTCGTGCTTATATCACCAACTGGTACCATTTTCGGCTCCTCCATATATCAGCATGCATAATTTGCAACCGCGGTAAAACGTCCGTGCAAAACATATATATCAGTCTTTTTTTCAGAGACATACTCCTAGAGAGCTTGGTATATTCTGACAGTCGCACTAAAAGCTGCACCGATAGAAAATAGGTTGAGTTGCTGGCGAGTGCCTCAAGCAGGTGCAGGGAACGTCATCATTCTCATCGCCGCCCACTCCCGGCATATATCAACAGCTGCCACTCGAAGGCCGCGGAATACTGAGCAGAGTCGGCTCCCCTGCCACAACGGCACAGGGGTTGGTGGCTTGAGAGGCAGAGGCAGAGGAGAATAACAAAATAGTGATGGAAGAATAACTCTCATATATATCTATATCTATATATACGAGGCAAAATGCATCGGGAATTATTGACTGTTTCATAAGATACAGGCCAGTGCACTGACGTTATATAGTCTGGGCAAAAGTCGCCTGACATTTTGAAATTTGAATAGAAGAGCTCTCCGATGGATTCAGTGATTTTATAATCTCGGGATGAAATCACTAACGAAAGGTAAAATGTCCGGCTCAAGTAACAGACACTGCTTAATACCTGTCTGTATTGCCAGGTATTTCTTAATACTGAGAGTCATATTTCATGTGATAACTTTGTTAATGTACATGTATAACTGTCAAAGTTTCTCTAGGTGTTATACTTTATTTATCAACGTACAACGTTTTATACAAATATGTTATTCCTATGTAAAATAAAAATTTCATCAAATATTTACAGTAGTACTCATTCTGGGAAAAAGTTCTTCCGACTAGGAACAACATGTTTTTTCAATTTTGTTAGTATCTATACAAGAATATTGATTGAGAACGCAAAATGGGTAATAGATATAACAATGAGGATTTATCTATTTTGATATAGCACCACATAATGCGTTTGAAAAGTGTATAAGAGCCGGATTTAGTCCTACATTGTGTAACAGGTAAATCGACCAAGCCCTTTGTAATACATGTCACATTTGCAGCATTAACTGGATTAGCCCGCAGGTTAGTAAAAGGCAAGCAGTCCTGCAGGTGAGGTGGGCAGGTACTGGGCTAGGGGTGGGGGTCTCACTCTGTTAGCATTGATCCTGCACCATGCATCTTTCATGGGACTCTATTGCAATGTCCGTATCCATTGTACACTCAACCTTGGTAACCAGAGATCTATTTTGGCGTCGTCCCGGAGGGTTTCCGTGTTACATAATGACTTCATACATCCCTGTTTTTGTGGGGCGAAAGGGAATTATTTCGTGTTATTGCCTCGGGGCTGGATGTGATCGTATTTCTGTCAGCACCCTGGCAGTTGTATCAGAGGGATTGTTGTACAGTGTAACGGAAATGCCTGCAGTCTGCTTGCATCCATAGATCTGTAGACAAGTGATTCATGAAATAATGATTTGTAGACATACATCTTGGTTAAATTTCGTGTATTATGCATAAGCGGTATAGCTTTGTTTTTGAATGAAGATAGAATATAGATGTAATACACATTGCATTATGAACTCATTCGTAACTCATCGGATCTAGAATACCAAAAGGTGTTTACCATAATTATTATGATAAAACGGAGAGAACATGTGAATTACATGATGGCTTAAAATCTTATTAAAATGGGGAAAATGCAACTAAACAAAACGAAACAGTTCTCTCTATAAAAAATGAAAACCTTTCAGTTCAGGTAATCAAATATGTACTCGGACTAGCCATTCGTAAAATGCTAAAAGCGTTGTAACCGCAGCCCCCATCACCACCCCCGCCGTCATTTTCTGACTCCAAAGTGAACACTTTATTTTGAAGAGTGCAAATTCTGCACAGAGGCAAACCCCATGAAGTCATTGGTTCCAACTGCTTTTCTTGATCAATCAAGCTTCCAGTCTCTGCTCATGCAATAATTACTTGAACACAGAGGTAATTACTTTGCCGACTTGACAAAGAAGGCGCCTCTAAGTTTTTTTGCTTGCCAATCGTCCTTACCTTACGTCTTTTATCTACACGCCTTCCGCACTTTTTATTTTTATTTAGACTGGCAAGGGAGTACTTCTTATGTCCAGTCATCTGACTTCAAAGAGAATCCTAAATCACATTTTTATTAATGTGTCGTGGGTTAGGGCAGGAGCCGGCGCTTCTTCGAAATTTAATCATAACTTATGGCAACCTCCCTAAAGAGAAATGTTCCCTCTATCTTGTGAACAAACGATGGTGAACCTTAAGGGTATTTCTAACGGAAAATTCAATATCAAATAAGCCCAAGCTATCCATAGGGGGAGAAACGCCCCAAGTCTCTGATAGAAGAATGCCACTTTTTTTGCAGAAGTCAATCAACCTTGGCACTAAATCCCAGTCTTATTAAATGTAACCAGTAGAGAGATTTGTCGGGTCCCATACTGATCTCACGACTTATTGTATTACCAGAGGCCACCTTTCAACTTGAGCATATACTGTGAGTTATTCCATTTTAACTGCACACAGTCTCCAAGTGGTGGAGGAGGATGTGTAATACTCTCAGAAGGGACTGTCTGTAATTTTTATTATCTTTTTAACTATTTCTAGGACTTTGGTGTGAGCATATAGACGGAGTTTTGGATGGACCTAAGGGGATGGAAGGGGAAAGCAAGGGACTCCCTCGTAATCAATATCAGCACGACTTCCCTGGCCTGCAGGGCATTGTTTTATCCCTAAGGATGGCATCAACTGATTACCTTCTCAAACCCGGCTCATTAGGGAATTCTTTTCTTACCCTTCTCCTGTTTCTAATTCTGTAGGCGCAGTCCAGAGACGGGATAATATCAATGCTTAAATTCTTTCATTTACATTGATTTCCATATCCACAGCATTTCAATATCTAATCACGAAGTCTATTAAGACACCGAGGACACATAACTAACTGGGACGAAAAATAATCCTGACAAAAAGAAGGAGGGGCTGAGTAAATATCTGGATGAAGCTTTCGATCATGATTAACTTCAGGGGCAATGGGATAATTCTCTTTACCCACAATGGAGACCAGGTACACACAATTGGTTTGCTGGGAAATGAAGTTAGGGGAGGACGAGGTATCAGCATATGACAATGAGGGAACTCAGTATGATGGATGTAACGCCGGAGATAAGCAAAAGGCCCATTCACCCCAACTCTGCACTTCATAGGCCGGCCCTTTTAAAGCTCCAAGGCATTATCCGCCGCTGGCAAACAATTACTGAAACATGGCTGGCGCGATGTCATAAAGCCCTACTTATTGGGCATAATATCTTCCCTGAAACGGCATCTCGTAGATATGGCACCACGCACGCCTACATTTAGATATTTAGAAAGCACATATATGTGCGTGTACGTGTGTGTGTGTAAACATCAAAATATCTGCTCCGACCTTTAGAACAAGATGGCCTTTGCGACTTACTCAAGTGTGGGTTTAGGCCAAGGACTATGAATTGCTAGTGGTAGTTTGGCTGTAATGCGAATAACTGCCGAGGGTTATCAATGCCTAAAACGAGCAATGAATCAAATCAGTCTGTTTCAAAGTAGTTATAAGTAACTCTCATTTCCCCGTCTCAAATGTATGCCTATTGTAGACATTGTTCCATGCCTCTCCCAGTTCAAAATCTTGAATTCTCATTTCTATTACCATAGCACAGAATAAGTATTCGGCTAACATAGTGAGATCTTTAGTGAGACAAGGGCCCTATGTCGGATCCCTAATAATGCCTAAAACACGATGGGTAGCTGTTTAAAAAACAAGAGTGTGACCAAAACGTAGGGAATGGGAGACCTGGGATTTGGCGGCGCTGGATGGGGGCAGGTGGCCGTATGAGGAGGAGAGGCGGAGAGGGCGGAGAGGGGCAGTCTCTCATGCAATAAAAACACGGCCCACGCCGGAAGTCGACGTCAAATTGAGGCTAATACTGGTGTTTTGTCTCGAGTCACGTGATCTGGGCGTCGTATTCTGGTTGGCTATGATATGATTTCGGCGGGCCACAGTGTGCAGGACAGATTCTGCGCACGGGTCGATCCAAAGCCGACCCGTGAACGGCGCATGGCCGGTCGATATTTTTGTGAGCGGCGCAGATTGACATGGGCTCAAAGTGGAGTGGTCATGCAAAACAGGCCAAACGCACTTGTGGATTCACGTGGTTGGCAGGAGATTCATCAAACTCTTAGGAGATAGGGGGAAAGAAAAACAAAATCAGGAGCTATGATCGAAGCTGTGAAAAGGCGTTGGTGTACCTAGAAGTTTCCGGATGAAGCTTTTGTGAGATTAGTTCACCCGGATCCCCAATAATGACTAAGTTCAGTGCAGGTTCAGCCAGTACGATTCAAGCTAGTGTGAATATCAGCAGGCTATAGAAGGCGCTAGAGAATAGGGTTGATCAATCTGCAAACTGCACCCCTTGTTTTTAGGCCAAATATATTTCCTCATGTTAATCTAAAATTAGGCATAGCCTAATAGAAAAACAAACTTGATAACGTCTGCACGGGGCTTGGAACTCTGACCAAGGAGTCAAACTTCGCTCAAAGTTAATTTAAGATTCAACACAGCATGAGAGGAAGAAACTGAGAAGTGGGAGACGGATTTCAGAGCAAATTAATTCTGAATCCTGCCCCAAAGGTTGCTTGTTGGAAAACGCCAGGGCCGGGCAGACGACATTTCTCCATGTGATCTGGCCTTCAGGCTAATCAGAAACTGCCCCCAAGAGGCTCTTCGCTGGTCCCCAGCCTGTGCTCTGTAAGCTGGCACTGCCTTAAGTCACATCTAAGGAGACCTGGATGACGTGCCGGGAGGTAGCGAAATGTCAACGAGACGTAGATTATGGCTCCAGAATTAGAAGAAATCATTATCATTTATCTGGCGGTCGAAAAATTGCTCATCCAACTCACAGTTTGGCATTGAAAACCAGAAAAAATCACATAATGTTTCTAATCTAGCAATAGAATGTAGCAATCGTTATAGTATTATAGATGTATAAATGAATAATACGATTCCCTTAGATGCATGGATGGGTTACATGCCTTGATTTGATATTCCGATTAGGCCTAGTATTACTTAGTAGGCCCTATAACTCATAGAGAAAATCCTATTTCATACAAAAGTTGAGAAGGTTCCTCCTGTAAAAGATAAAGATAACTGTTGTATCCCATTGTGTATAGGGAACTGCCGAAAGTAATAAGTCTATTCATATGCGGCTGTCCGAGAGCAGTTGCATACTTAAATATTGAACGATTGACAGGTTTTACCTACATGTCACTTTCAATTGTGTCAAATATTTGCCAGACACAATAAAAATAGATCAAATGAAACCAATTAGCAATAAAGCTAAGCAATCGTCATCTACTGATATGCACAAAGCCATCAAGGTCATGGGCTTAGAGATAAAAGCGTTGAATTGCATTCTGATCTATGCTAACGAGACTGGTTTCATCGCCCACTTGGCACTTTATGTGTGCTACTTTTAGGCGCCCCTCTGAATATTTGATGGGCCTCCCCGAGTGGATTCAGTGTACACTTGGCCAGCGACGACTGGATATTGCGTGCTGGGGTTGTAAGAATCCTGTTCCTCCTCTCGTTACTGTGCACCAAGTATCAAAGCAATGGCATGGTGGCAGAGGAGACCTGAGAGGTCGAGGAGTTATGCTGACACATAACCTTCCGTATGTCCCCCTTGAACTGAATCGAAGGGAAAGTGTCATTGTTAAGGGAATGGTGAGTCGGAAGTGTATGGGCTGGTATTAAGTATCAAGGTTTTGGTGTTCATGTTACATTGAGGACATATATAATATGTATAGCCTAACAGTCGTTCTCGAAGGAAGTACCTCTTTCTTACTGTAGGCCTATCAATTAAATTCCATGCATATCTAACAATACTGTATAACATCTACAACGTATTACTACAATAACTGAAACGTTGTATCATAATATTCATATTATTAATGTAGTAAATGATACACTATTGGAGCATACTTTCCTGTATTTGACTTCAACAATATTCTTTAACATGCAAGCACCTTGAGATGGAAATAGCTGCATGCCGCCTTTGTCTGTCTCTTTTTAAATGCCATTGCAAAAAGAGATTTTCATTTTGAGTAACAGAAATACAGAGATGGATTGGTGTCTCTGTGTGACATCTTGTTAAATACCAAAGTGTGCTCTTCTATGTCATCGTGGCTCTGAACAGTTGGTATCAGCTCCCAAGGGGTTGCATAAAAGGCAACTTGATCCCCGGGCAACATATGGGCAATGTGTACTCGCTTCTTGGGACTTCTGTCAAAGGACAAAGGACACAAAGACGAGGGCCAGACAGAGAGAAAGGGGGAAGGGGTGGACCCCACCCCCTTCAAATCCCACTACCCCTCCCCAACCCTGGTGAATAGGCACTTGGCGCTCCACCATACTCCAAGACTACAGCCTTGAGAACACCCTTGATCGAATGGCCAGGCATATAGCAGCGTGACAATGCATTGATCCCCCACCCCCAACCTTTTCCCCCGACGTCGTATTATCCTTTGATGTTTAGACGGGGGTTCCTTCAAGAAAATTTGAGGCAAACGACTTGGGTGACTGCCAGGCGTGCGAACGGCGCCGGGCCGACGCAGGAGGCGGCCACCTAAAAGACATGTCTTTGTCTAGCCGATAAAACAAGCTCACTTGTAACGAGCGCGCTATTAAAAGCACGCGCCGCGCCGTGTGGCCGGAGCGTGCCATTAATCACACGGAAAATTATTCCATGGGTTTTTATGGGCGGCCGCTTCGGTTACACGCGCCTGGCCAAGTGGGGGTTTCTATAATAAAGACGTCTTTTTCACTCGCGTTTTGGCAAAAATTCTCCGTGGCGGCGTTTGGGTGTGAGTCCACAGCGTTGAAATATCTCTCGGCCGATCCTCCTTTCGTAACCCGGTCATAAAGCCTGGGGGAAACGGCCAGGCCATCTCTCCCTGCTTGAGTGAGGAGAACTTAATGGCAGCGATTCTGGGAGGCCGGGTTTCGGGAAGCGTATAATGGAGTTCGACTGTCTTAGTGCGCCCTGGGTGAGACCGACCAGTGAAAAGCCACCTCGGGGGCCGAAGCACTCCCTAATGCAGTATCAATCCACCCGATTCGGTCCATGAAAGTAGGGGAAAATATAGACCTGCCGAATTTAAGTGACTCTCCGGGCCTAGCCATCCGGCGACAGCTACCTCACCCCTAATCGCTTTGGGGCTTTGAAGTAAAGCCTTGCACTGTTCTCATGCGGTGAATATCGTTGGTAGCTCAGTTTTTTTCCTTCAGCCATGAACCTTGCCTACAGACAATATAGATGTAATCGGAAGGGACCGGGTGCTATAAATGGACATAACTGGTGCAATTTTGGAGACTATTCCGGTGGCAATCACGACTATTTGTGGTACAATAGCTCTTTTGGTCAAATATCATATACCAGCTCTGTACATCATGTATAACAATCGCCAGTCCTGACCTACTATATACAGCTGATATATATTGTAACACATGGTTACAGCAGCGCATGCCTTAAAAAGCCTACATTCGGATACCCTTAATTTACATTGATAGGTTCGCAGAAGTTGGACGAGAGTTTTCGAACACCCCGAAGAAACCTCCCCGATCTTTACCCTCCACTACCGTTGCTCCTCTGATGCATATCAATGCCTTTACGAAGGTGATAGATGACAGCCGAATCACGACTGATTGCCTTACTCTACCCATTGGCGATGCCGTTATCTACAATCGACTGAGATAATGAACCGAGATAGGTCGCCACCAAATCAGGCTCTTTCTTCATTAGTATCTAATTAATAGATTCGCTTGGTGCCCGTGTCACGGGAGGTGCGGCTCCCGTCGCCGTTTCCCCTCGTCGCGGTCGGACAAAGGAAGAGACAGGCTCGCCTCTTTTGTCTGGTTTATTAGTTAGCAAAACGGAGCAGCTCCGGGTGGCGAGCTGCTCATGGGCTGCTCGAGCAGGAAGGCGGCGAGCAGCTCAGGAGGAGAGGGATGTGGCCTGGGGTTGGCTTAGGCAGGAAGAGGAATGGGTAGGGGTGAGGTTTAAGGTGGGGTTTTGGGTGGGGGTGGGATGGATGGGGGTAGATTGGAATGGATTTAAAGGACATAGGGAGGAGGAGGCCAGGGACGGAAGGAGGTGGAGGGAAGTTGAGTTTGAAGGGATTACTCGGATTTGAAGGCAGAATAAGGATAAAGAGATGGGCGCGGTCGGGGGCCGACGGAAGGGGAGGTACCTCATTAGGTAATTGATAGCAAATGTAGGCTTTGATTTTATATCTGAGACACGGAATTCTCCCATCAGAACTAATGAAAGCTGCCCGGCTCCTCCCATCAGCCGGGCCTCTGAGTAGGCCTTGAGACGACTTATGGCCTGCTCAGTGAGCTGCTCAGCGAGCAGGATATGAGCTGCTCCCCCCTGGCCGCCGTAGTCCGTATAAGTGCTAAGAGCTCCCTGCAGTAAGACAAAGACGTGTGTGCACTGCCTCTGTCAACAACCCAGCTTTTTTTTATTTGCCCGGTAGTGCGGCTATTGCTTCTCTTATTAGCGTGTGACGTGACTCTGTGAGGCTGGCAGGGGCGGACGCCGCATCGTGTTCGATCAGGGTCAATTTATCCCCACCCCTCAGAGGGGGCCGCACCCCTATCCCAGTAGGCACCGCCGTATCGGCCGCGTGCCCAGAGGGTATCGGGTGCAAACAATAAAGTGAGAAACAGTCCAAGGTTGTTGCATTGAACATGCAGGGTTATGGTGCCCAATTGATGCAAATATTTAGGCATGGAATCCCCAGCAATTAGGCAATGTGTGAATCGATTCATGGGCGAGTCAGTCATTTAATGATAGAGAGCGGGCTGGGTTAGGGTCAACCCTCAGTCAGCACAGCGCTATAATAAACCCCAGGCCGAACATGTTTAAACTTCTCCACACACAGGCAGCTGACTTTGTATGGCGCCAATCAATGACAACCGCAGTCATATTGAGTAGGAGAGCAGCTCATGCTTTACAGACGACTGCCATGACTACAGCCCTGTCGGAACCCTCATACATAATGACCACAACGGGTGGCAGCCACCAATAGCAGTGACCAATTACATGAAAACGCATGAATCGACATGGACAGCTCTGTATATAGCAGCGAGGGGCGCCGCGGCCGTTGGCCATAATGCACTGTACATATTGGTACGTGCGGTCCGGCCGAGCCGTGCACACGGAGTGAGCTGCTCCCAACTGACCAGCACGTGTATGATTATAGCCCGAGCAGGATGAATTGCTCAGGGCAAACAGGGGTATAAATGATAAAGGAGAGGACCCATGTGCGTTAGCTTAATTAATGTTCTCATTTGGTAAGGGTGGTATATTGAATTAACGATCAGAGGCCGTCATTCATCAGAACATATCCTTTTGGGGTTTGACATTCGGGTCAGCACCATTCGCAGCCTCATAAGTATTATACCATATAAATGCAATATTTTTCCATATTAGCTTTACATACCACCTGCTGCCATTGCAATGGGCCTTGCAGCACGTATTGATTCATTATTTCCATCCACAAGTTTTGCTAGTTTCAAACCCAACGTGTTCCCTGTCACTTCCCAAGTGCATGTCACTTTTAATCAGGGTAATGATACATTCAGTATGAAGATCACCAGGGGCCATTGTAATAAGTGGGGCAGCACGCTGAAGTCAGGGTGCAAATAATTAATTTCATCCCATGCGTCTCGAGGCAGGGGGGGGGGGGGGGTAGTTTAGTCCATTATGTACATCGGAGAGGCAGTGCCAAACCTGATGCCCTCTCTGCCTCTCACACAATGTATTCTTGGCGTCGGCCGCCACTATACATATATGATCCCCTGGACGGGAGGCGGACGGGTCCATATACGGGCGTCGTATATCAGGGCCCTTCAATGCCACACCTCTTAGTCCGTCAAATATTAGCAGGCCTGTTTCTCGGCACCTCCATTAGTGCCAATCCACTCAGGTACTGCAGGCAAAAAGTGCGGGGCCTAAGGGTGAAGACTATAGAATTACCATTGGGGCCTATAGATGTCTATAATGTAGACAAGTCAATGCATTGTCTACACGGTACACTCTTTCAATTACAGTATTGTGAAAATTACATTAATTTTGGGAGTGCGTTTATTTTTTATCAATATCCCTTGCATTGGCATTGTTACCAAAGGACCGATCATTAAAACTTGAGATAAAACTCCTTTTCATATAATGTTTGTTCTGTAACCAGTATTACAGATTTTCAATAAAAGTAAATATTTCTTTATCAGAAACGTTCTTAACATAAAAAGACATTTTCCTAGTGCTAATTGTTAGAACCATTAAAAATTGCTGTCACATGCAGATTCTCATAACGCTGCATCTTCATAAATGAATTGCCTATAATCAGATAATGTTATAGAATAATAAATACTGTTCATTTCTTTGAAAGTTGTATTGTATTTGCACTGATTTCCTCATCAATGTTTTGTCCATGTTTTCTATACCAGTGCTATCTATGTCTGCTATTGTATATACCCCTTCTGTTTACAGAGGTGGCATTGGCGGTCTAACAGCATCAATAACAGTAACACCAGCGAGCGATTGATGGAGGCCATATTGTGAAGGTCAGCCAAAATGACAGTCTAGTCACACCCAGTAATTGGACAACAAGCTCGGGGGTGAGACGAAACAGCTTTCAGACCATTGTGCACCCGTGTAGCCCCGCTCCACCCAGCCGACGTTAACCACCCTTCTGTACCATCTATCCATCTGCTATACATATCACTCGGCTGGCACCACCAGCTGCAGAGCGCCAGTACAATACCCCTTTCCGACCCGCTATATATGGTACAGGCATTACCATGCACTACCTCATCCCCATATCTCCCCTAAACCATCTACCGCCGCCGCCGCCTCAGTCTCAGTTGCTCTTTATAGAGCCTTTGCACTGCGGCCGCAGGGGAATCGCCAGATGGAAATAAAGTATGCGTTTACATAGGGGTCAGGGACAAAGTGATCAAAGGATTATTGTATAGATCAACGTGAAATTACACAATTGTGATGGGCAGACAACCAGTCCGCTGATGGCCTTGGCTATTGTTTAGTGCTATAAAGACCTTGTTGTTTTTTTTATTTAACAATGGATAGTTTTTTTTTTCTCCAATCTATGGAAGACTAACAGTGGGGTCGAGCATGGGCCACATGAGAAGTGGCATATTACGTAGTTCGCCATAATGACCACAGCCTCAATATATCATCAAAGGGTAAATACACTCTGTTATTTTCAATTTCTTATTGGGACGTCACGGTGAACATGATTGGTCGATCTTAACACGTAAACTCCTTCATGTTTGAGACTACACAATGACGTCATACACAATACTACTCGTCACCTCCAACCCCTACATTTTCCTTCACACAAGAACAGCCCTAGTATCGACGGCAATGCTAGGCGTCATGCAATGCCCCCAATCTAATTGCCTCCACCAATACGTTACGTCAGGAAAGCCCCATCAGCGTGCATCAAACCTACCCCTCCCTGCACCATCCATTACATAACACACACCAACCATGTTAGGTCTCCCCCAGAGCGGTGCCTGACTGTCTGAGGTCCGAACAGCCAGTCATTCAAGGCCCAGTTTACCCTCATTAGGGACCTTTTTGCCTCTGATTCTCTGGAGCAGAAGACCTATGCCAAGTCAACAAATGATAGAGACCTACTCGGGAACGACTATGTTAGACATGCAAACACGCGGCGACAGGCCCAACAAGGCCTAAAAATACCATGCCGCACAAAAAGATGCCAGAAGTGGGTAGAAGATCAAAGGCAATGGTGTAGGCACAGCTTGCCTGGTATTATTAGAATTGTGGTAATACAAGGTCGCCTTTTTTGTCTGCCTCGACGTGCCGCCTACACCCAACCGTTTCAGCTTTCGTATTCCTTTCTGCTGGAGATGCCGCTATGGCTCTTTCGGGTGTAGCCTACACAAATCGATAGCAGCATATGTGGTGTACACAAGTAATGCCTAGGAAGTCGTGACAGGGAATCTATCCATGCGAACAACTACTCTGGCTACTGTCTGTTATCTACGGGCCTGGTTTAGGCAGGTGGCCCGTTCCTACTCCAGGGTCCTGCTCCAGAGATCCCAAAGTACAGATAAGTGAGTCGAGGTGTGACCTCTCACCTTTTCATGGTGCAGTCTGTAGATTATTTTCCATATAGTTAGTTAGTTAATGGCTACAGAGTCACTGTGCAAGTGTAAGCGTGCATAGGGGACGAAGTGCTTTGACTTGGTTCCTGGCCCTTATCACTGCCATTAAGGACCCCTTATCAGGAAGTGTGGGATATCCCATAGTGGGAATAGAGTGGATCATGGGAGTATAATCCACTATTTCCTTGCCTCTGATTGGTCAGTTTGAACATAATTTAGACTCTCGCCAAGCTGAAAATCAAGGGGCGTGTTTTAAAAGTCATCAATTGGTATTAACATTTATATATTGATCTAATGCTTCTATAGAAGAGAATCAAGCCAGCATGCTGCCATAAGTCTTTAGACTATGGCGTAGCTAATACCAATAAAACATTGATAAGGGCCAAACTTGTGGTCTATTACTACAAGGACAGAGATAAAAGAGTGTTTTAATGTCCTCCTAAATAAAATGGGATTTTCCCATATGGACTACCATGAATAACTTTTATTGCGTCGGGCAATCTGTCCCCATTCCCCCACCATAACCGCCCTTACCCTCAATCTATAATAAAACCTGCTTCCGCCCGTCCCCTACCCGCCCAGCCTACTTTCCACTAATACTCAACGCTATAGTATGGCTTCCCCTCTAACCCCTCTCCTACCCTCGACTCCCTCTGCTCTCGGCGGGCTGTGGCTATTTCTATGCTGGCCTACTGACATTCAGGTCAGCTGTCGCTTCGCAGGGCGGCCCAGTGAATGGCACAACTGCTGCCTACATTTGTGTAATCAACTGAGGGTTGACACTTACCCTGCGGCCGGCGGAAGCCATTCTGGATGGGCAGGGGGCGCGAAGGGGGTCATTATATATAGAGCGGCCGGTGCCTCGGTAAGCTCCCAGTATTGATAATTACACGCCTCCACTACCATGTCTGACTGATAAGGAGAGTACAGCCACGTCTTCTATCGCCGATAACAGCGAACGCCTCATGCCGACTGATTCTGAAAGGTCCCCAAGTAGCATATGAATTGGGAATTAGCTACGGGAACTAGACTATTTGATCCAATAGGTTCAGATTTATTGTGCCCAATTTAAATTCCCATCTCCATCTCCGTTCCCACTGACATGGTGAAACCAGTCCATAAGTTGATTATTATATTTGAGCACGGGGGATTTATTTGCCTGAGGATGACGTGTAATTATCAATAGTCTCAATGTTATCGCTAGTGTGCTAGCCATTTTTAGCCCCCTTTCTCGGATGAATCTAGGTGTTCATTGGTTGGAAATTGAACGTTGCCAAATTCATTTTTCTCTGTGAGGCCTGCGTAGTGTAGGATTCCTTTTGATATTAATTGGATGATGCTTCAATCTATCTGCTGTTCTAGATTGTTTGGAGACAGCATTTTCTGAACAACTCAAATACAACCTCTGTCTCTTTAAGAATCCTTCGTCTACTTTGGCAATTGGGGATTTCCTAATCAATTTAGCGGGTGCCATTCCATTCATGGGAGATTATGTCTGAAAGCTAATGTATTGCCTCAAATTATGTCACAATAACCGGCGTGGACTAATCCAGTATGAGATTTCTTATCTAACAGCTGGGCATGCATTCAGCAAATCCCAAGACCATCTCAGGTTTTTGCGTGCAAACATTGGAGCAAATATGAAAACACTATTGCTTACAGAGCCCGAAGCCAAGAATAAGTTTGCCATTTGCCTGAATCAAAAGCACTGAGGAGACCCTGTCCGCTTGAGTTGAAGCCTCCACAATATGTCGGCCTTGTTTATATATACTCATGTCCTCTGTGGGTGGGATCAATAGAATTACCGCCCCGAGGCCGGACGTATTATGTCATGAGGCGGAGGAGGGAGAATACAGTTATCACAGCAAACGGCTGCTCCCTTCACACACACACAAACCTTACGCCATCCTAATCACACACCACAGACATAAAGTAAGGGAAAAAGCAATTCTGAAACTGAAAGCATGACTTTTAAGAAGAGGGTCCAAAAGTGGCCATCAGTACAATCTACAAACTTTCTTGGGAATCTGCTTTTCATCTCCTTTTCCGAGTATTGCTTGCTGAAAATACGATTTCCTTTGGGATTGCCTGTGAGTGTGACACCCTTGTTTTAATGGTCCACTGAGACCATCGCATATTACACTCACTTACACTTAGTTTGAGGAAAAAGTAACTCTGTATCTGAAAGACAGGCTTAACGGGTTCATCAGTGCATTTTACAGCCCTTCGAAAAGGGTCTGCTTCCACTCTGTCTTCCTGGTAGTTTATCTTTTTAAATCACCATTTCTGCTGGCCTTCATGCGACACCCGCCATTTTATCGAAGCGTTGAGACCTTGGGAGTGGCGCCTGTCAGAGGGGGTAAAAAAAGCAAGGGCCATCGGGATGGAAGACACAGATGGCAGCAAATAGAGCCGCGGGCCACGCCAGCTTACCTCGGCCTCTTTCAGGTATCGCCTGATGTCGGTGTTATTTTCATACCGGATGAAAACCTTCGCTTTTTTGTTTACCCCCTTCGTATTGCGAGCGATGCCAACAGGAGCCGCGCGCCTTTAAAGTGCCTATCAATATGGTAGATGGCTACCAAGCCCGGCGTGGGTGCACTGCCTGCCTACCTCCAGCTTGCCCCTCTGGTCTATACCGGAAGTGACGTAGCGTCGCCTAGCATCAGAACACAGGAAGTCACGTGCCCACTGCCCAGAGGTAGCGCTTCAAAGCTGGGCTCACTGGAGCCAAACCTCGGAGTTGGCAGCCTGGACTGTGGATATGTATCTGCCTGTATAAAAAGGTTATCAGTTATGGTTGTTGTCTCTAAAGGTGTTTTGCTACATGTACCATGCAACTGAGGACTCAAAGGATAGGTCCTATAGGTTAAGATGCCTTCCCTTTTCTTTGATTCACTCTCAATCTGGAATACTGAGACATGATGCAAGCAGTAGCCGGCGTCAAAGCAAATGCAATACTTTTTTGGAATTAATCATATCCCCCCCAAAAAAAACACTCCTTCATACCTTTACAGAGGCCCTGGTAGAAAGGGTCCCATGAGACATGCACAATGGTACTTAATCACATTGATGAGATTGCTGAGTGGGGTTATCAAATAACTTGAAATTAATGAGCTTATATTGAAAAGAAATGGTGGATTTTGTTGTTAATGCTTTTAGATCATTAATCAGTAGGTTTTTGAATAAACTCTTAGAAATAAACAACCATATTCACTCAATAACACCTAAACCAGTAGTGTTTTTTGAAATTTCTGCCCCCCCCCCTATTCATGAAACAAATGCCTCCTATTCAATGCTATCATCAAATGAAGAAGCTGTGATATTTTCAAAATAATCATATCCTACTTTAAAAAGATTTCTAATTCAAAGAAATCTATAACAATTACTTTGATATGGAGATTACTGAAAGAGGCCAATGTGATCCTTTTGTATAGGAATAACATCAAACGGGGTGATCATAAACGTTCAATCACAAAGGACAGTGTCGCATATAATGGCCCTCTCTGAATCACTGTTTTCGAGCCAAGGTTGTGTGTAATATGACAAAGACCAAGGAACCTTCACAGCAGCTTAACTCAATATGGACGTAATTGAACAAAGGCGAATGTACAGGTACATACACACCTTTGCCATTATAGCGTGGTATAAATAGATAATCTGGTACATCACCCTGAAATAGCTTAATAGTGATATGCTTTAACATCATATTAATCAGAAGCTGACACTAGCAGGTGCAGTATAGAATTACACTTTATGTCTATACATAATTGAGCTTTATAGAAAACGCCTTGGTTACTGACCATGCTTGGATATCGCACGCTCCCGTTCATGGTGCCTTGTTAAGTGGACGAACCAACCAGTCAAACACAAGGGACTTTTGGGGAAAATCCTCACGGGGGAAAACGAACTTATTTCACCAGAAATATTGCTTGCTCCTGCACATTTTCCACTTGGGAAGAGACCAGAGGCTGTCTCAAAAGCTCTGTGGCATGGGCGCACCCTGCATTAAGCTGGATGTTATAATCCCTACTCCAGGCGAAGGCTCGATCCTCCAGGTCTTTAGCAGTGGCGGGCTACTGGGCAGAGATCCCGGCAGCTCAGCCCGGCTGGGAGGGTAGGATCCATGATTTTGTCCTCAGTTGGATCCCGTGTTGGTTGGATCAGGGATCCATAAGGGCACAGGGCCGCTCGGCTCGGTTCGCAGCAACCGTCGGATAGGCAAACTTGGCTTCTGACCTGTTACACATCCTGGGCCTACCCTGGACCAACCCAATGGGATTCAGGACAGTATGCCGCCGAACGACGGGTCCGCTCCAAAGGAAATAGCCCTTAGTGATAGGTCAGATGGTTTAGACCCTGCTCAGACGTCCAGTGTGCAATAGATCCTGGTGGTTTAAGCGAATGCTGGTCCACGAAGCACCCAATCGTCTCTAAAGGTATCCCGCAAGCGACCCCCGCGGATCTTTTATGCTATGTAAGGTGGCACACAGTCAAGCGGGCAGACAGGCAGACACGGGGGAGGGCGGCGGGCATGGGGAGGTGGGAGAAGGTGGGCAGAGGCTGGCGGGCTCGGTGAGCCAGCCAGAGAGTCTAACGTTAACAACAAAGAGATGTTAAAGGCACCCGGTGCGGCGCCCAGGTGCCAGCAATACCACAGTGGTGAGTCTGGGGTCAACGAGGGGTATGCCAGGAATAGACAAGCGGTCCTCGACGCCTATGTAGCCGCCACTACCATTAGGAGTACTGGAGGTTGGGGTTATACTGGAGGTGGCGGCAGGGCCTCAGCCGTGGAGTTGGTGTCAATGTCCGTTTTATCAGGGTGGTGGTAGTATTGGGGCAGTCGTACCAGTGGTGGTATGGGCGGTGGTGGCGGACTGGTCACAGTCAGCAGATCCATGAAGACGCCCAGCTGAATGGGGAGGGGCCGTTACGTACTCCGGGGCCCCGTGGGCCGCTGTCACCCCACCCTGGAGGAACGGCCGGCCACCGGGAGGAGGAGGGCACGGTCGGTGACAAATCTGAGGGCCTAGCGCCTGCGATGCCTCATCCCCGGCGTGGCGTGGATGATAGATGGTGCGGCCAGGCCGCTGGGATCCATCCCCTCTCGCCCCCACCACCAGTCTTCCTCAATCTCGTCGCCTCTGCAGCTGGGATCCAAGGCCGGCCTCAGGGGGTGCCCCACCCGGCCCCCACGCACGGCCGCATTCACCGGTCACTGTATTGACCGATCGGACAGCAGTGGGATGTGGAGGAGTAAGGGGGTGGAGGTGGGATTTTGGTTGGCAGTAGGGTAGTTGGGTTTACAGCCTGTATTGTACACTGTTTGTGCATGCAGAGGTGAGAGGTGGTTATAGGTGGTTGTGGGCAGGGACCAGTAACACGCGGGTTGATCAGTCAAGCTGCCAACCCTCACTGCCTGTAGTAACCAGCAGGCTGCTGGCAGCCCGTATTAGTGGAGGCCGTGGTGGTGGTGGTAGTAGTGGTAGCACTGGAGGCAAACCCGGGCGTGCACACTGGAGGACTGAGGCGGCGGGCAGGTGGTGCAGCAGCAGTAGTGCTTATCCTATCCCCCCAACACTGTGATGAAGCGGCGACGAGGACCAGCCAGTCAGCCCGGCCCAGCAGCCAACCCCCTCTCTCCTACCGCTCCTGCTGCTACTGCTGCTTCTGCTCCTGCTGCCCCCACCACTGCTCCTCCTGCTGCCATGGGTTGGCCTCACGCTATAGTAGTACAGCAGCTGCTGCCAATGGCAGGCAGCCACCAACAGACCTCCGACACTGGGTTTGCTGCGCGATCGAATCCCTTCGCCGTGTATGCAGCAGGCAGGAGGCCGGCCACCCCCAGAGAAACACTCACACAGAGAGGGGTTGGCAGGCGGGCAGTCGCCTGGAGGAACCTGGTCAGAGCCAGCCTGTAATAGAGACAAAGAGATGGCGGGTAGAACCCAGCCAGGCCTGACTTACCTGTGGATCGCATGAATCGGCCGCTCACACCTTGTGCCCCCGGTATCAAAGCATGCCGACAACCTGCTGACTCCAACTCCTCCCCCTGCTGCTCCCCTCGGCGTGACTAGCGTCTAATTCTCTCTGTCTCCCTGACAATCACTACCACTCGCTCATGCTGCCAGCCCGGAAGTTTATCGTCTGGTCGCGACATCTTGTGGATAAACCTGGAACCATACCGTGGAGGAATATTGAGGCGCCAGTGAATTTGATTATAGCTCGGTGGCACTTTGGGAATAGAATGCAGGAAAAGGCAATAATGTAGATGCAAATAAAATATGCTAAGGCATAAAGCTTGATCCATCCTAGACCAACTGTGTATATTATACACATACATACGTCCCTTTTATGACAGGTACGCTGATATATTTGTTCCTCAGCCAAGATGAGGATGCCCAGACAAATAATATTATTTCGTACTGAAAAAGGGATGTAAAAAGAACACCGCAAACCAATACATTAAGAAGAAAACATTTCCAACTTACGGGAATGATGCAAAACCAGTGGTTTAGATGAAACTAAAGATTAATTGCCACTAATTGGTCAACCACAATTAACTAAATGAACAATGAATTTGCGTTTCTTTATTAGAACGAATTTCTTTTAAAAGATTATCGTGTGGTAACTACAAATAAAGACCAAGCCAATAAATTAGAATGCTCTTTGGCGACTCGATAATTACAGTAGCTTCCTCTATGTAAGTAGTATACGGAGATGTCGGAATTGATCGGGCATTTCTCAGCGGCACAAACATTAATTTTATTTTTGAATCTTTTATATCGTTACTATTTTCAGTTTTTCAATTTTACTATGTAAACCGTATCCATCTTGAATCTATTATATCGTTTTAAGACTTATACTCCGTCTTTGCAGCATTCTGCCACAACTCTAAGTATACTGCACTTCCCTAAAATACGTGCCCATGTAAGCTTGAATGCAGTTATGTCGCCCATTACCTGAAGTTTAATTTTATGTTCATGACCCGCCACAGGGATGAATACATATGCCCTATTTTTTCCCCTGAATCATCCTTGCCAACATGATATTTTATAGGCCTACTGCGTAACAACTTATTTCGATGGTTTCTGCTGAACAAGTTAAATAAAAACGGTTATCACAGTTTATGACCTCTCTAAACGTCCTCGCAAGTTGAACATTGTTTGCATCAGATTACTGTTATTCTTTTCAATGAAAAATGTTCTTGTGTAAAAATTGTGATACATAAACACATAATATACTACTACCATGTGTCAGTTTAAATGTTCGGTGCGCTCGCTATTTATTCGTCTATTGATAGATGCGTACATAGGGGGAAGATATGTGTCATTAGCTCTGTAGATCTGGCCATAAAGAGTAATATCAGACAACTTTTATCAGTGCAAAAAATCAATGCGGTAAAGGGATTTATCAATAATTTTCTGAATTTCTCTTGAAATGCAGATGAGACAAATAGGCCTTTCTCGGTTCTAAATAATCTCTTATCCGATATCCAATTAGACTTGTGATTCACATATTTTTCGCTTTTTCAGGTGAAATATGTACCAGTCTGACTCACAAATTTCACAAACACCACGTCTAACTAGGCACACAAGTTTCTAGTGTAATACGGCGGCAAGAAATAAATCTAAATGTTGTCTAATTTTAGCCTCAATTAGGCCTGAATCACTGCCTCTCTAGACAGTCACCACCACCTTCGTAGAAAAGCAATTAGAAGGAAAAGGTTAACATAGGACTAAATATAGGCTGCCAGTCTAGATGGAAATAAACCAAATTACGTCCACAAGTCGCCTACCACACCAGACTGACTGCCTTTTTAAAATCTGTATTTCCCCTCAATTCCCTTGGACACATTGGGTCCACCCTTGAAATGGTTCTTTAAAAAATGTAAATAAAATGGTTTTACCTCATATACCAGATCAGATGAACAGCCTTGGATAAACCAGGCGTTCCAACTTAGTTTATGGATATTTGTATCAAATAGGGTTAATCCTTCAAATCCTTCGTTTGCATGTTCTAAATTTCGAAAAGTTAACTTTATTCCACTTATGTAAGAATGGTAGGCCTATTTGTCCTATATTAATATAAATATATTAATTGTTATTAATTGTCTGTATTTATGGTAGTAATCAAGGGATAAGGCAATTACCTAACATTTAGATACATCACATTTGTAGTACCTAGTTCTATAATATGTTGAATTTTTTAAGTCAGTAATTAATTCTAAAAGTAGGGACGTGAATTTATAATATGATACTGTCACGCTGATAATACGACATAGACCTACTCATTTTTATCTCTGTTCAACTGAGTTATAGGCCTAGGTGTTTTAACTCCGTCTTCCTTTTGTTATCTGGTTATCATGTCAATATGACATTTAGGATCCGCCCCTGCAATTTTACCATTCAAAACGTAGGGTGATTTTCGAGATGTACCCGTTAGATAAAGGGTAATTACAATAAAAAAAAAAGAAGAATGTTTTAGATCTAGGCCTATAGTTTGAAACTTGACATTTATGGCCTACTGAGGTAGCTAGGGCTACCACTTTTTCAGAGACAGAGTTTTCTTGTTTTGGGTGGTTACTCAGCCTTTTGTCTTGAGTGCATAAGTAAAAGCCTGTCCGAGTGTCGTAACGAACTGTGTCAATCCGCAACGCACATGGGAGTGACAACTGACTGAAGTGACGCGAACGACGTGTTTACCAACACGACCACGTGTGTGACCCAGTTTTTAGTGACCTAGATACGTCGCGATGACGTCATCAATGAAACGTCGCGATTCGCCTGACGGAAGCGGAAGTCAATGTGAAAAGAAACTCTACGATCTCCGAAGTTGAAGTTGAAGTTGAAGGGTAGCATCTTTCCATTAGATTTTAGGTACCGGTAGTTTACTTTGTTGTATTACTCTGTTGTATTGGTTCTAATGAAATTAAAGACTCACTCTCTCTTGAGTCTTGTCCACTCTTGCCTCCAGCGCTCCCTCGACTTCAGTTCAGGCTCAGACTCCCTCTCACAGACAGTCTCAGTCTCAGGGCCAGTCTCTTCTCTAGCCTTAGACTTAGTTCCCTTACTAACGAAAGTTTGAAGTAATGTGGGGATGTGATGGTGTGTGTGAATACTGTGATTGTGTGTGTGTGTGAACTTGAAAAGGGGGGTGGCAAGCAGTAAAAAGTGGAACTTTTCAATATTTTCCTACTATTTTTAGAGGGTTTTTACATTAAATTTTACAAGGAAAGGCAGAACTTGTGGAAAAATTTTCTTTATGGAGGGTGGCAAGCAGTAAAAAGTGGAACTCTTCCATATTTTCCTACTATTTTTAGGGGGTTTTACATTAAATTTTGCAAGGAAAGGTGGAACTTTTGGAAGAATTTCCTTTATGGGGGGGGGGGGGGGTCATTGACAGTGCAGCAAATAGCGATCAATCTACCTGTTATTAACGTTATGCTTTTCCAAGGTTTTGAACTGTGATAGGATCAAGTACCATCAACTGTTTGCATATATTATGAGACATACATGTACTAAGGCCCTTTTCCACCCCTTATCCTTGGAATTCGAAACCTGGCTGATTATTCACATTATTGTGTAAAAAGTACTACCCGGTACATATTTTCTGTTTCAAAGTCTGATTGATGGAACTGTGGAGTAATAGGCCTACTAATAAGTTCTTTTTTTAGATCTGTAGAATAAAAGCAATTTGTAGTATCTGACCTTTATAATATATATCAGGCTAATATTAAGCTTTTAATTTCAATAAACATGAAAAAGGCCAACAAATAACTACAATTCACCTTTGAGAGCAACCCAAATATGTGAATTATACTGTCTTCAGTAAGATACAAGCACATAGATCTAGTTGGACAATATCATCATGTATAAGGCATTTATAAGCACATGTTACCCTTACAAACTGTTAAGATTGCATTTTTTTGTGTGTACTTTCCTATAAGAAAACCTGTTAGATAGTAATTATATATAATTGGATATATATAGATATGACAAGAATAGGCGAAAAATAAGCAAACATTCTATAATAGAATTCAAATTGCTGCTCAGCGCCTAGATGGCATATTGGAAAAACCTGTGCAAAATGGTGATATTTCACAATTCTACCTCAGCCTTCTGACTCTGCTCATATGCTGAATAAAACTTGCATACAGGTGAATGACACATCATTAGATTCAAAAATTAATTCTCTAAACCCCCTATTGAAAGAATTGAAATAAAATGTATATTGAAGATTCTAATTAGAATTAAGTTATTGGAAGTCATGAAAAATACTAAATTTCAGCCAATTTGGGAAGACATTCCAAACATACCAAATCATTTGGAATGTTCAGTTGGAACACATTTTATCCAGATTCATATTCTACATATTCCTAACTTTAGAATGATAGCAGTATGATTAAAATTGATCAAGAATTGTAAGAATTATGAAGATTTCTTTGAAAAATGTTAGGGCAACTTAATGTTTTTTATTGTAACTTGCTGCAATGATAGTTTTTCAGAGTCTAAAACTTGCACGACTGCCACCTGTTAGACTGTAAAATGTAAATCTGCCCTGAAATGAATTCGGACGGAAAATGTAACTGAAATGTATGTAAAATGTAACCTTACCTAGAATGTAATTCAAATTGACATAAAATGTAGATATACCTTCTGCCTTAAATTGTAAAAATGTAAATCAAGTAAGAACGTAAATTATAAATCAATAAATATCAGATAGGCCTACTATAATTTTTACAGCAAAAAAGGCTGATGAGAATAAGTTTGAATAAAATCTCCAATAAGACCTAAAAAATAATTATTGTTGTGTTCAGGTAACCTAAATTTTTGGCCTTACCATAGCTTTTTAAAAGGAATTTTCATGGTTCTTACAGGGGCGTACCCAGCCCTAAAATCTGAGGGGGTTCCAGGTAAATTGAGGGGGGTCCATGCAAAACTGAGGAGGTTCTGACTCATTATTTTGATAAAATTCCCTATATTTTTAGTTTAATGATATAAACTTTAATAAATCTGAGGGGGTTCCAGATGCCAATATTTGATATAACTCCCTACATTTCTAGTTTAATAATGTAAACTTTGAGAAAAATGAGGGGGTTCCAGACACCCTCAGAACCCCCCCTGGGTACGCCACTGTTCTTCCTAGAAAAAAATCCCCTTGCATCAAAAGCCCTATTTTGCTTATCTTTAGGGGGGCAATTTTGGAAAACTGGGTTTTTAAATTATATCTTATAAAGTTTCTTTAATCTTAATCTGGGAAAAGCCCTCTTCGAGTCATCCTCATGCGGGGAAAAATTCCTTATGCGGGAATCCCGCATCCTGCACACCAAGGAAGAACCCTGATTTTTGTATTCGATTTGTTTTCAAAGTCAAAAGAATTGACACGAAATGCATGCAACAGCATAATCTAGATGCTCAGGGCATGTATTTTAGATGGTAGCAATAGTTTTAGATTTTAAGAGGATCTTTAGATATTTTTTTAAAGATTCTAACTCTGCCTTGGTCCATTTGGTAAGTTCTTTTTTTTTTTTTTTTTAAATACACAAGGCTGAATATGTTTCCTCTTTCTAATTGTGATGATTTTTTTCTTTGAATTACGAAGATTTATCTGAGACTTACGAAAAGATCTATTGCAGTAATTTGAAAACACTGGCTTAAAAGCTTAAATTTTTATTTTGCTATGGCCAGCAATATTGGGGAGTACACCCTCAAGCAGATATGCCTGGTTGGGGCAGATTTAGCTTTTATGTTCCTGCATCACATTTTCATTTTGAGTCAAATTGTTATATTTTATGGTAGCTCAGATTTACATTTTGCGGTGATATAGTTTAAATTTATGTCAGATTTACGTTTTACATTGACTTTATTTACATTTTACATTCATTTACATTTACGTCAGATTTACATTCTAGGGCCTAACAACCCCCCCCCCCCACTCCCTTTTATTGTTAATATGTTCCTTCAGTTCTAATTGTGAAGGAAAACGCCTCAAGCCAGAAAGGGGAGGGGGGCACGGGAAATTTAATTCCCGCACTAAGTTGACTTGGAAGGGGTCATTCCTGCATTAAAATTACAGAAATTTTACAAGAAATAGTAAAAAAAGCCAACGACTAAAAAAAAAAGAAGCCCCCTAAGTGTCAGGAAAATGGGGCTTTTGGTGCTCGAAATATTTTTCTAGGAAGAACCCTATTTGGCGTTTTATTTGTATTTGCGGCGTTTCTTTTCAGATTTTCGGTGTTTAAAGCACCACATTGTGATATATAGGAATTTACTTGCGGTGTTACTTGCGTTGGGTCAACGCAAGTAACACTGCAAATGATTTTATATAAGTTTTCTATGGAATACTTGCGTTGGGAAATACCAATGTAAAAAAATATATATTGGTATCAGTTGTTTGAGGAATTCCTTATTGTCATTCATATTTTATATAGATTATGAAATATTACTGGTCAGACCCTGGTCCATTAGATCGATAACAGTTCTCAGTATTTTTTTTACATCATATGTGCTTGCTATTATCTGTATTAACTGCAGGTGATAGTATAGAAAGATGTGGTCTTTTAGACTCATATATATTCCTAGACATGTGGGATAGGCTATTTCATCCACAGAAATAAAATCCCCGCGTTAATAACAAAAAAAATAATTTGCAGATGCCCACCGGTATTGAGAAAATTGCCCCATATAGAAGTCATCCTCATGGGGCTATTGATATGCTCAGAATTTGTTTCTACAAATAGCTCTGATTGAAATTAATCTACTTCACTTTTATTTTCGATCATAAAGCAAATTGCATCATTGCATCAATATTGCCAAGACTTTCCAATTTCACACCTTGTTGGACCTGTCTGTCGATAGTCGAGAAATCAAGGATGTGAACGAAGGCTACAGCAGACTTCGCAGCGCAATATTCTGTATAAATCTATACCTGTAAACGTGCCTGTGGCAATCTGCCCGGCTGACGATGATTATTACCTGTACGTGGTCTGTTAAGGTCGGGGGTTACCTGGTCTCCAGTGTATACAGAACACCTGAGTTTAACAAAACATCTCAATGGTCCACCAGGATGACTGTCACTAGATAAGGGACAAGTGGAGACTGAGTGATATTGAGTGGAGGTAAATTTAGAACGGGCGGGGGCGTAAGCTGTATAGTCTAGGTGAGGGTAACGTCATTCTAAATATAGATTTTCCAGAAATAACTTTAACAACTCCATTTTAGTCGGCCTTTACGTTGATTGTTAAAAAGATCAATTGAATAAGCTAAATGGATATTGTGCGTGAGTGATTACATCCATTAAATTAAGTTGATGTTTTTAGGCATGTTGGTCCTGCTGCCTATAGTGAACTCGTTTGAATCATTTACATTTTCATATAATACATTTATCTATAATATCCTGTCAGTAGTGTGTAAACGCTATGTGCAGAGCACCACTGTTTTCTATCCAAAGAGCGCCAGCCCCCTGTACATAGTGCACGAGGTCAGATATCAAAGCTTATAAACCCACGACAACCCCCTCCAATATCAGGACATCCTCTCCTTACCTGATTGACAGCCATTTATTGGGAAACGTGCAAGTCCGTCTCTCGTGAGACACGCAATGCCCTTTATTCCGTCAGCTCACCCCTAAAATGAAGGGCACCATGCCACCCCACACCCTCTCATTATGATCCCCAAGTCCCTGACTTTCATTTCTTATTGTATGGGTTAAGCTCGATTGCCCGTGCACTGTTCTCCCCCACTTAGGCATTCTTTTGATCACGAGATGGTTCAGAAGGACGGCTGTCTATATGAGCTAGTCTATAACACTTAAGATGTTAAAGAAACATGGTTGCTGTATTGATCTTCATTTTATTAAATCAATGAGTACTTAACTTACGGGGTGATCATCTGAATTCTTTTGCGAAAAGTATTATCAAATCTTCAGAATTTTAATTCGTCTAGCATTGGCTAAAACGACTTTACTATTGACGTTCAGTTGTATGGAAGAAGTATTTTTTTAGAGACTAATACAGCCCGGAACAAAAAGCAGGGGTTACTTCTTATGTCAGTATGTCCCAAATGTTTAAATGAACTACTGTAATGCTACTATTTTTACTTTACCTTATTTAGATATATTGGACATACTGATTTACCACTTCTGAACCATTGGACTTTCACTTATTCACACTGATTTACCACTAAAATGCTACTGGATGCTACTGCAAGCTGACACACTGATTCTGCACTGTATACCCACTGCTTTTTGTTCCGGGAATTAACAGGCGTATTTGTAGCCCTATTCACATTGGCCATGACTGTTAAAAAAATCTTCATAAGACGATGAAAAAAACCCAACTTTATCAGAGCCATAAATTGTTCTCTTTTTATTAACGAAAGAGACTATATATAATTATATGAAAGAAACTTTTATCAATGCCTTTGTACACTTGTGTGTTTTGTCATAAACAACTTTGGAAGTACCTGTAAATCCCCAACTACTAACATTGACTCACTCTATGTATATTATATGAAACGGTGTACTATAGAACTCCAGTGTACTCCAGTCGGTTTGTATTTGCGCGCCCTAATTCAAGGATCAAGTCGCTAGGTGTTAGCAGGCAGTAGCACGACTCTGAACCTGTCAAGTCTGCGCATGTAGTCCTCTAGAGCCTACGGTAGCTGCCAAGTGACCCATAGAACTTAGTTCTAACTTTATCAGTAAATTCCCGAGCAATAATGAAATGACAAAAATAAATAAAAACTTTAATAAAGACTGTTGGAGTTGTGCGTTCTATCAGTGTTATCAAAATAATTAATAGTTTGTTAATTCTGTTTGTGGTAGCGGGGGAAACCCTTGAGTGCGGGCGGATGGATCCTGATTCGTTCGAGGCCTACGGCCAGACGTTGTTTGGCCGGAACAAACTATGGAAAACGTCGAGACCGTCTGTGACAGCAACTGAACGCAAACTTCTCAATCAACTCGCCGAAGAGTTCGCTGAATCCGCCATGCCGCCCGGAACGGCCCCTAACCCGACCAAAAAGAAGATACGGCCGTCCTCGGCCGTCGCCCAGCTCCAGACCCACCCGCAGTTCTCGACAGGACTTTACGATAATAATGTGCGACCGTCCACTGCTACGGCCTCCACGGCGGCCGGGCCCGGTCCCAGGCCCCGGTCCCAGGCGGCCGGAGGTCGGCAGCAAGCCGCCGCTAAGGCCGCCGCTGCCGCTGCCCAGCCCACCGGACCGCCCCCTAAGCCCCGGAGGAGACTGACCATAGGAGCCGTGGATGGCATAGGGGAACGGGAGGCAGCCAAAGGACATAAGGGTCTCGGCATACGCTCCTGTGTACGAGCTGGCCAGCGCGGAAAGGTAAGGTTGTCTTTTTTTCTTAGCGTTAATGTTTAGGGGTTTGTAACACTTGTTGTTATTGTTGGTCAGTGTTTGTGTACTGGCTTCTGTTTGTGACAGTTTGTCACCTGTCAACGCACTCACTGTGACACCTGAGGTGTTAATTACCTCTACAGGTGTTATGTTATGATCAACAAGTTTTAAGACAGAATACCTGCCCAATTTACACATATATTGCATTTAGATAGTTTAGCACTTGTTATTTATGTCATTAAGCTCAGGTACAACGGCGAGCAGTGTCACTCCCTTGACTAATCATTTGTTGTGGTTTCTGTGCTGCTGGTACCCGAGCCTTATCACACTGTGGACTTTACCCAGCCCGGTACCTTTAAAGTAGAAAACCACACAGTGAAACCAAATAGGGGGTCCCAACCCACGTGTCCTGAACAACTATCTATAATTCAAACTAGTTAATTTGTCCACTTTGGCTGAGAGTGCATGTGGGCGGGCGGATTGGATTGGCTTAATTTGCGGTAAATAATACATGGACGACCTCGCCTGGCGACTGGAGTGATTGACTAGACCTGGTGTGGTCATTACCATTCAACATGGCGCTGTGTGTTATGGTTACACGTAGCAACAGGCCCAGAGCACGTGGCTTTGCTTTGATTTGACACAAGTGCTCCTAGTGTGATATACTGGAATCAGGTTGCAATTATTTCTGATATGCTAGACGTATGTGTATGAGTTATCAAACATAGACTGCTGTACAATAAGTTTAAATCTTCTTGGTCTTACAAACCAATGAAAAAAATGTACACATCATAAATTGTCCACATGAATGATATTGTTATACAATGGTTATGCCATTAATCATACACATTCAAAATGTGGAGAAGTAATGGCTGTCTACTGGAGGTTTTACTCCATTAACAAAGGTATTCCAACCCGTCCAAACATGAAACTACTTCACATCTTTACGATAAGTCGGGTATAATCAACAACAGTTGATTTACATTAGATATATACATGTATTGTGCAATACGATTTCCACTCTGAACCCGAGGAGGAAGTCGCTGGCACAGATATCAGCGATACTCTATCTCAACATGATAATGCATATCAGTAATATATATGTAGAACTTGGCATTTCCTGAATGGTTCATATGTGGGTGTTTGAAACATTTATATAGGACAGATTAAAGATGAAAAGAAATGTATACAAGTTGTACAACATGTCAATTTAACATCTAGATAACAGCAGGAAGGTTCTGCTAATATGTTGAAGTTCCTTGGTCCTGAATTACGAGATTATACTGAAAACATTCTATAACTCCTACATGTAAAACAGGTAGATTTCTTAATTATTGAAAAAACACAGTGATTTATACTTTAGTTTACTTGTCTTTGGAAACTCTCTTACTCAGAGTCGTGTACACGTTGAGAAGATAGACGAAACTTATGTTTGGAATCTGTAGAACTGTTCACCAGATATCTCATTGTTAATCTCGTCATTAAATCCCCTAAACACAAAGGGATATCACCAGCCCTGATAGTCAGTGTTTTCTAAGTAAACTGCTAACATTTAGAGGGTTCATGGTAGAATTTAAAAACAATCTTATAAATATACCTAAATTTTAGGACGTCAAAGAGAGATCCCGACACCCAAAACATTCCCCAGTACACACACGCAATCTTCCGTAATAAAAACGTGTCATCAGATGATTCAGGGGAATTATCATTATGTTAACATTGGGGTGGATTAATATAAAAAAAAATATGAAAGAAATATCGCCGAAGGTCTCGTTACTTGGTGCACGCCTACGCTGGAGGAAGATGTGGGCTAATTATTGTAGCAGTCTCTTGGTATTTTCTCTCGGCACTTGAGGTAAATTGGCACTGGTGGTTTTACAATGTGATTAAGATCGTATATCCATGAATCTAATCAAGAATTTCTAAAACTTGAAAATAATGAAACAACACGAAGGGAAACAGCATATTAATTTCCTCTTTTTACAAGAGGGTAGAAATTGAAGATTTGTAAGAAGGAAATAATTTAGGGCTGATTAACTGCAAACAGTTAACAGTATTTTCTGATTATTTTGTCTTTTCATGGTGCATCAAGAATCAATAATCTGCAGGTGTGACTTCTTAAGAATGGAGATGTGAATCTACATTTTGGTTTTAACAAACTGTTTTTGGTGGTTTCTTGTATTTGACCAATTACTGGTCGTCATGTCCCAAAATTAAACATCATGATAAACACGAGAGAATATTTTCCAGAAAGAGGACAGGAAATTTCATTGTATTGTTTTTCTCAGAAACAGCCAGTTCTAAAATTTGAATTCATTGTCAGTATGATTAGGCGTTGGTCTCGGTCTAGTCTAAAGGGATTGGTTTTACCCTCTCCTCCCTGAGCTTCTGTAGGTGACTACAGAAATGTGTATAGAGTGAATGTAGGCAGGGAAAGATACTCTTGTTCATCTGGTTCAGATGTCTCTTGTAATCTATAGTGAGATGCAAGGTTCATTTATATGTGTACACTTAATACAATGATTTGTATTTTTATTAACTGATTACCTAGTCACACCAAAAAATTGCAGCGGTTAGGCCAAGGAAAAAAAATTGTTGTGTTCCGGTAACATCAGTCCAAAAAAATAGGGTAGGTAGGTCGGGATTTTTTTTTTTTTTCTAATAATTTTTTTAATGTCTTATAGTGACAAAATATGACCAATTCTGTCATATTTTATAATATTCTAATATTTTTCTCTAAAAAGCCTATAAAAACCTTAGGGTCGGGGCAATAAAATAGGGTAGGTCGGGTTACCGGAACACAACAATTTTTTTTCCTAGGCCTTACTGCTTGCCTTGCACTTAGAATGAAGTCAGAACCACGAAACATGACTGACCGGCCTGGTGTCAGTATAATGTGACTATGGACCAATGACATGATATCTCAGTGAGGAAGCACCATAAAGAGGACATTGGGCTCCACTGCTACAAATAGGCACCTCATCTAATAGATTCAGTCACTGCCCATGTGGCATAAAACTAGCTGAAAGGCATTACCTTGTGCAGTCTTGAAAGAACCTGAAGGGTTGGCCAGACGTTAAATTACCCCAACAAACAAACAAATTTAAAACTGCTTATGGTCTCTGAAGCCCTTATTTGATTTTGCCTACCTATAGGTTTAGTAGTACCCAAAGCTGACTTGTTGTCTATTTACTTCTGGTCGTTTGGGACCACCTCAGTGAAGTATGGGGTAATGAAAGAACTGCTGTGATCGTCACTACCTAGCTGCACAATCACGAGTCCTGCCTGCTTGCCTGCTCTCACTCGTTCACCCTCTCGCTTGGTTGCTCACTCACTCCCTTGGTCACTCGCTTACTCACTCACACCCTCACTCGCTTGCTAGGTTGCTTACACACTCACTCATGATCACTCGCATACAAAAAGACACCTCTGGTCGGCCGTAGGTATAGCTTAACACCACATGGCATCCATCACCACCCTCTGTGGGGTATCGGCCTGCAGGACATTGACCCCTTTTCCACGCCACTCACAAAGTAAACCAGTTACTTTGACACAAAGGGACAATAAGGTTAGGATCTACTCTGTGATGCATCCGTGCAAATGCCTATCGACAGGGAATCGCAAGTACTACAATGATATTATGGGGCATAGAGCAATGACCTAAAAACTCTCATATGCGTACTATTCTCGATATGTATATAGTATTCTGTCATTCAGTGGAACACTGGTGCATTCTTCATGTCACATCTGGGAATGACCCGCCATTTTCATGCACCTTATTCTTCATCCGGGAGGGTCAACAACATTCCGAAAGCCGTTTGTGGATATAATCATGACTACTTCAACAACAAAAAAACAAAACATAAAACAAACTGATCTCCATCATGATTACCAAAAAATGGAAGCAGCTCAGGACAAATAACCTCTTCAATTATACAAGAAACAACATTGCCTCATAGAGACCAGTTTTGATCATATTGATCAAGTTTCGGTTGAATAAGCTAGAATAAGCCAAACCCCAATGGAAAGATCGAAAGTTGTTGCGAAGAAATATCGCAAAGTGGGTTGCCACCTTGAGAACCCTTGTGCCTAATGTGGCCCTACCGCCCGAGGTGCTTATAGAAGGGTCCTAAAGTAGCCCCTCAGGGACCCCGTCTTCTACCCTTAGGCCTAGGAAAAAAAATTGTTGTGTTCCGGTAACCCGACCTACCCTATTTTATTGCCCCGACCCTAAGGTTTTTATAGGCTTTTTAGAGAAAAATATTAGAATATTATAAAATATGACAGAATTGGTCATATTTTGTCACTATAAGACATTAAAAAAATTATTAGAAAAAAAAAAAAAATCCCGACCTACCTACCCTATTTTTTTGGACTGATGTTACCGGAACACAACAATTTTTTTTCCTTGGCCTTAGCCGCCATCGATCGCTTTGTTTGTGAGACATCCTCGAGGATTTGATCTCTTTCAAGCGTGCCAATCTTATTGATTGGGTATTGATTTTGAAAGGGCTGTGCTGAGGGCGCTGCCATTCAGCGGGATGTCGGCAGTTAATGATGGTGGCATTGATCCATTTACCCCACCACCAACGTGTGGACATAGTGACACCTTTCTTTTATCTATAGAAAGCGGTCTGTGGTGAAGGTACACCTCCGCCCCCTGCCCCCTTGGCTGCCCCTACTTGACTCTATGTAGAAAGCTAGGTTAGGGGCAATGTATGGGTTTCAATTTATTAATTACAACAGGGCCGGCATTATAGCAAACGAGCGCCCGGTATTGACTGTATATCTTTTTCTTTTTAAATGACACCTTTATATAAAGCTAGTCTTTCTAACAGATTACTAAAAAGTGGTTGATATTTCAGATACCTGGTGACGTTAGATATTTATGCATATATGTTTTACTATGTCACAGCTTATTTTTGTCATAGAAAATCTTTTCCAATTAATATGCTTATAATAGTATATACACTTTCAAAATAGTAAGTCGTTTGTCTAACTGAATGACGTTCCAGCCAGGCTTTCTTGACACCACTAAAAATTCTCCACCTAATGACCAGAAAAGTTATTTCTTAACGTGGCTGATGATGCATATACATCTTCAAGGACACCATAACTTGAGAAGAGTGACACAAATTGATATATTTCGGTTAGATGTCAGACGAAAAGAGTCGATATCCTTAATCCATGATCAGTTACACAAAGTTTCGGCGCTTTTAAGGGTAAGGTAAAGGTAACTATAGGGCCAGTGTCGGCAGTGTTTGAGTGGCAGTAGCATGCAGTGTCATCTTGATCAATGTTGGCAAGTACCCAACGTCCTTGTTTAACTATCGACCCATGGCCGCTATATATACAACAAATGTTAAAGCAGGGCAAATATGCAGCCCTTTTAGTGTTTAGCACGTCGCTTTTTGTTTTTGTACATATTAGATATTTTTACCGAACAATTAAGGCTCTCCATGTTCGACTGTTAGCTGATAAAGAAAGCACCAAAAAGAAGAAGCAAAAAAAAAGAAGCAAAAGTATATTTAAGATGTGGATGCAGGAAGTAAGGTTTTATTCAGTTAGACCATATAACAATATTCAAAGTTAATACTGGTCTACTTCAACATTTCTTGAATGTAAACGTGGGTGACCAACTACAAGATCGAGGGGCCTATTAAAATTAATGGTGTTCAACAAAAGACTTGACCTTCTCCGAGGCCGTCTGGCGTGTAATTACTTTAAAGTGGTTTTGTAAACGATGTGGGCCTTTTACCTAATGCGACAGGGTCAAGTCAAGAAAAAACCTTTCTACAGCCTCGGAGGAACCACTTGGCCCAATTTGCAGACCGTGGCGGTCCTCTCTAAGTTCTAATAGAATTAAAAGTAATCTGTGTCCGTGTTAACCCAGGAGGACGCTGACCTCGGCCGTGCATACGCTGAGGCGAGAGTCATGTAGCCGTCGGACCCCATTTCAACAAGAAGCTGGCTGTGTTGTGAGAGTGATTCTGTGTTGTGAGAGTGATTCAAAGGGGCCGTCCAGCCGACATTCTGACATCCTGAAACCCAGCATCCATTGGTGTCCCCCAGATGAAACCCACACATTCACACCCCAGCCCCTTGAAAACCCTAAATGCCGCTGCTAGTCTTAAAAGTGGCAACCCCGTCCACGTCTCTACAACCAACTATACGTGGCCATTTAGTTCCTATTTTTTCATTTGTCAAAAAGCATTTCCCTAATGATAAATACCAATTCCTCAATCTATAATATACATCCTCCCCATACCCCAACATACTTGGAACTACAAGGTTCCTTATTAAAACTAATAGAAACAAAGTTGTACGATACTGCATGTGTACAAAAATTCAAGATGATTTATGTTTATATGAAATTTTTAATCTTTGTATTGTAGTTCAATATAATCTTGATCCTTGGATTCTAAATTCTCTCGACTGTCAGTTCCCTACCCAACTACACCCTCCTCTCAGACGTAAATCTTCCACACGAATTCCCACAATTCCTACAGTTCATCACCCAGTTTTGCTCCCCTCCCCAACTCCTCAACCAAAATCAGGTCCACAGTTCCCCCAGCCTCGGAGCACATCCCCCGAGGCGGAAAGAGTGGACCGGAAATGGGGAGGATATCTCTGATGTGGCCGATGTGAAAGGACTTTGGATACCTTTTGTGTCCTCCCCATATGAACGGGCCCATTGGCCGGCCCCTCTGCTCTGATCCCCTTGTGGGGTTTGGCGGCATGTTGGATCTATGGAGCCCCACCATCTCCCTCCTCCAGTGCCCGCTCTCAAGAGATGTACTGGAGGATCATCGTCGTAAAAAGCCCTCGTGTAGGGGCCAAAGCCTCTGCGCATGCGTGGTACATCTCTGGCTACACAGAACGCAGCCTCGGTCTGAGTTGGCGCCTTAAAGATCACTCTAACCCCTGGATGTATCGGACACCGGATCCAGTCACGTGACACCTCCTCCAGGGCGGGCCGGGCCTTTGTGAGGGGAGGCGGGCTCTGGGGGCATGAGTAGTATATGAATCAGGGGGCGATTGGCCGTGTTGGCCGGGTAAGGGGAGGAGTAGTAGTGGGTGGCGGCGCTGCCTGGAGATATGTTGCCGGGCTTTTAAGAAGCAGAGAGCATCTCCGTGTACGTTGCTATAGTAGGGCCCCGCTAGGACGGGCGGGCCGACTGCATTGTGTCAGGGCGTTACAAGGTTATATGGCTACCGGGCCCGGCCCTTCATGGCCGGGGCTCGTCAGCTGGTGATTTGAGGCCATTTGGCCGGGGCTCCTCCAGCAGTCTACACCGGCCTTAGTGGCTAACAGGGGACACGCCGAGGTCCGTGGAGGGCCACACCCCTGCCCAGGGCCGCCGGCTCCATCACGCCATCGCTCAGCGTCCGACGGGCCCAGATTAATAGAGCGCGCGCCGGCCGACCTATTACCTGACAGGGGCGCCGTGTCGCAAAGTGAGACGGATCTCCCCGGTGGTTTGTCGCCAGGGGGCGGGTTAGGTGGAGGGGGTCCCCTGCCCGCCGCCCACACGCCCTACTGGCCGTCAACGCGTAACGACCGTGGGCCACGCGCGCCCGGGGCACGGCGCGGGCCTTGTCTCGGCTGGACACGCTGTCCCTTCCACTCCTCGCCTACCACCCCTCCAACAACCATCTACCACCGACAACCACCCCCACCCACCCCCTGCCAAGCCTTCCCATCACCGCCCCCTGTCCACTCCTCCCATCAGTTGTCCCATTTCCGTCGTGTTTGGCCCTGTCCCTGTCCCTGTCCTCCGTCACCCGTACCACACCCATGTCTATCTCCTGCCGCCCATTTCTACCACCTACCCTGAACCCCCAGTCCCCCACCCCTCCTCCTCTACCCAAACCCCCACCCCTCCTCCAGCCCCTCCTCCAGCCCCCTCCCGGTGCGCCGCCTGTGCCGCGCAGATAGCGGGTGGCGGCGTCGAGCGGCCATTGTCCCCGTGGACCGCTTCCTGCGGCGCGGCCGACGAGGGACGTCCCCACCCCTCCCCTACCACCCCTACCACCCCACCACCCCCGACCCAACCAAGTACAACCAGCCCGCTGTACCCAGAGACACCCCACCTATTTGCAAATCGCGTGTTTTTCACCCGTTCGGCCCTGCCCTCGCGCCCGGAAATTGGTGATAAATGACAGGACGAGGGGCATTATTTGGAAGAGAGGAGGGAAAATTATCATCGCCGAGGACTAGTTTGACGTTAACATGACCGGCCTGGCCCAACGTACAGGATAACTAGGATGGAAGTGCGGAAGGGCGGATTTTGAAGAGTCCAGTGTCCATTTGTAGTGACGTTACAGGTGTTTAAAAGTACCGTCTCCCCGACTAATGCCCACCTCACCCATTTGAAGGAAAAAATGTCAGACCGAGAGTGCAAAGCTTTGGAAAAAGGCCAACTCGAACTTTTTTTAAAACCCCAAAATCAATTATTCAAATTTTTCTCCGTGTTATAAATCATGCATAACCATATTAAAGCATATACTGGTAATAAATGAGAGAAACGTGGATTCCACGAATAAAACTTTCATGATTCTATTGTCCTTTGAAAAAAGCACTTTCATTAAACTTTTAAAGACTTCGATTTAAAAATTGTATTCTATCAAATTGTCTATAGACTGGATTGAGAATCCTTTGAAGCACACACGGAAAGAAGAATCTTTTTAAGGTTACATAGAATGATCAGTTATTGCATGCAGCTCTAGGACTTTTAGACAAGTTATCAATAGAAACATCTCACTTAAAAGTTGCAAAGAATCCAGCTAAAGTAGCGTTTGATTACAGAATTACCAGGTGAAACTTTCCAGTTTCCGGTTTCCTCTCAAGCCTGACTAAATAAGCAGTGGCCGTAGTTAAGGCCTGAATCCTCCTGTATGGCCCACCCTGGAGGTGTACAATAGAGGCATTGGGTGGCGCCGGGTCCGGAACCTTTGCCCCCTCCTCCTGTATAACAAACCCTGGAGGTGTACAGCAGAGGTAGTGGCCGTAGTTAAGGCGTCAGGTCCTAAAGCTCTGCCCCCTCCTCCTCCTTCTGTGTGGCCCATCCTGGAGGTGTACAGTAGAGATAGTGGCCGTAGTTAAGGTGTCAGGCCACAAACCTCTGTCCCTATGGAAGGCCTTCCTCTGGTATGACCCACCCTGGAGGTGTACAGTAGAGAGAGTGGCAGTAGTTAAGGCGTCAGGCCCAAAACCTCTGTCCCTCCCTCTAGTAGGATCCACCCTGGAGGGGTACAGCAGAGGCAGTGGGCGTAGTTAAGGCGTCAGGCCCCAAATCCCTGTCCCTTCCTCTGGTATGACCCACCCTGGAGGTGTACAGTAGAGAGAGTGGCAGTAGTTAAGGTGTCAGGCCCAAAACCTCTGTCCCTTCCTCTGGTATGACCCACCCTGGAGGTGTACAGCAGAGGCAGTGGCCGTAGTTAAGGCGTCAGGCCCCAAATCCCTGTCCCTTCCTCTGGTATGACCCACCCTGGAGGTGTACAGCAGAGGCAGTGGGCGTAGTTAAGGCATCAGGCTCCAAACCTCTGTCCCTTCCTCTTGTATGACCCACCCTGGAGGTGTACAGCAGAGGCAGTGGGCGTAGTTAAGGCATCAGGCTCCAAACCTCTGTCCCTTCCTCTTGTATGACCCACCCTGGAGGTGTACAGCAGAGGCAGTGGGCGTAGTTAAGGCATCAGGCTCCAAACCTCTGTCCCTTCCTCTTGTATGGCCCACCCTGGAGGTGTACAGCAGAGGCAGTGGGCGTAGTTAAGGCATCAGGCTCCAAACCTCTGTCCCTTCCTCTTGTATGACCCACCCTGGAGGTGTACAGCAGAGGCAGTGGGCGTAGTTAAGGCATCAGGCTCCAAACCTCTGTCCCTTCCTCTTGTATGACCCACCTTGGAGGTGTACAGCAGAGGCAGTGGGTGTAGTTGAGGCGTCAGGTCCTAAAGCTCTGCCCCCTCCTCCTCTCCCCTGTATGACCCACCCTGGAGGTGTACAGCAGAGGCAGTGGGTGTAGTTGAGGCGTCAGGTGAGGGCTACCCGTCCATGTGATGGCTATTGACCACCCACCCCGACACAACTCTATTCCCTGGGGACAAATGCCGGTCGTGTCGCCCCATTCATTGACTCCCCACCCGACTCCACCCCGAGCCATCTCCCCCACCAAGACTCATTTAACCACGTCCAGCCTGGACTAGCCTTAAGCCGCGCTTGTCCAACTTAATCCATGCCAAATCAACCCAAACTAAGGCGGCCCTGGCTGTGGTGATTGCAATTTAGCTAGGGTGGAATTAGATATAGCAAGCTGAATCAAGCAATTATCGTAAAATCAAACTCTATTCCAACCTACTAAACTGACTCAGGTCCAAGCTCATGTGAAGCCGCTGGGCTACAAAGAAAGGTCCAATCGAAAATAATCTGCTAAGTCTGATAACCAAAGAAAAATGATAACCACTAGCCAAAACCTAACCGTACAGTTCCAACCCCAGCAGATTACACCTAGTGGTACTTTAAAGGAAAGGAATTGACTTGGAACGTGAGAATCAACAAAAAGTGCCCGTAAGCAAGATCCAAAATGCTAAGCAAAAGCGAAGCCAGCCAAAGAGGCTCTACCAACCTTTTTTCCTGGCGTATAAATCTTTCCTGCCCTACTCCTGTAGCAGCCAGACAGTCACATAGATCCAGTCCTAACCATCCCCCTACCATTTCCCGGTTCCCCGTCCCCTACCTACCCACGTACCCCCCCCCCCCTCCCCTTCCAGGCCAGAGTCCTTAAAGTTTCACCGGTACGTCGATGATGACCGCATGCATGTATGCAGCGACCACGAGACTCCCGGTCGATTTGCCATCGTGCTTAATTCATAGGGCGCGACCGCCGACAGCCATGGAGGTGGATTTGGTTCCATGATTCATGAGGCCTTGGGCCACACGTCTATTCATTGTCCTTACCTCCTCCAGCGTTGGGCGGGGGTTCTCCCGCTGAATAGACTCATCTCCAGGGCTTTCAGTGTAGCTGACCCGGCGACACCTTAGATTAGCCACTCTGCGGCGCCGCCTCGCCGCTTGGTAGAATATATGATCAGGTACACACAGGTGGGTAGAGGGTGGCGGTGGGGGATGGGAAAGAGTGGGTAGGGTAGGTAAGGGTGGATGGGTGGATGGGGCGAGGTGGGGGATGGGTTGATGAGCGAGGAGACGAGAAAGTGATTGGACAGGTGGTTTAGGCGTGGATGGTAATTGGAGGGTGATCAGGTGTTGCTATCACTATACTAATTGATGGATGTGCATATATGCTTCATGGAGGTCCAATTTATGAATCTATTCAGAATCAATCAGAACTGCACGGGAATCCAGAACACGATATTGTTTAATCAATTTTACTACCAGTTGCAACCCATGAGAAACATTTATTTGGTCGGGGTAGTAATCTGAACCTATCATTTTGCTATTTTCTCTATGAAAAATAATATCGGAAATGAAAACACTAGCAGTGTTGGGCGACCAACCTCAAAAGTATGTGTACACAGGTGTGCGGGTGGTCGGGTGGGTCGGTAAGGAGGTGGCGCGGGAGACCTTTACAGACACAGTTATGATGTATTATTCACACCTATATTCTGCTGGATGTGGTAGTCATAGCCGGAGTCATAGATCACCTGGCAGGTAATTGGCGATAACAGTTCGATCGTCTCCAGGTAACAGCCCTGGTTATCATAAGTTAATCTGCCTCCCAACAAACCAATGGGCGGCTCGGGGAGGAAATAGCTGCAAGGGCGCGTTATGGGTCAGCCATATCAGGCCCGCTCCCCTGCCCCACCCAATGCCCAATTGCGCCCCCTACCTCTCCACCACCCCACCACAACCCTCGGCAACCCCTCTCCTGGCCAGCACCCACTGGGCGCCTTTGTGTGCATAACTGGAAATCCAGGCGGCTTTGGGCGCTGATAGCTCCACCAATGGCCGTCCGAGTGGCCCTGGCTCGTGCTGCTTGATTTATTCCGCTTCATCAGCAAAGGGGGTCCCAGATTTATGGTCGAAATTATCGGTGTGCAGTGCAATCAAAAAATCAATTTGGGCGCTGATGAGAGGAGCGGCGCAGGGGTTGACATGGGGCCGAGTGTGTTTGTGTGGATGGCGGGACGGAGAGGTAACGCGCCAGGAGGACCCGTTACTCATGTCTTCTCTGGATGGGAACCCCTGGAGGCAAAGACGACTTGTTGGTAAACAATGGTTGTCAACGGGGAAATGACGGCAACTACTACCTTTGGGAGTTTTAGGCTGAGTTTTGGCTGAAGGAGAGAAGGAAGGATCAGTGGTGGCGGTTGTTGACGTAAGGTGTGTGTTTGACTGTCGGAGGTTGCTAGTCATTTAGCACGGGTCACCTGGGAGCAACTCGCTGAGTGACTCACTGAGCAGTTTACAACTTTCAAAAATTCTGGCAGCTACCTGTTTATTTACCTCTACGTAAACTTACCTCCTCTTTCCGTTTCATCCCTCCCTTCCCCACCCTTTCATAAACTACCTCCCCATATAAACCTCCTTTCCTCCCACCCTCCCTCTCTTAGTATAACTTTTCTATACCTTTGACCATAAAGTAGGAAGCCTTTCATTCTACACAGGACGGGATTACGTCTCCTATCTGCTCCACTGCCCCCTCCTCCCACCTCCCCTGACTCCCTTGACGACGACGACGCCAGGAGGAATAGCATCTGTGGGATATCTGCAGAACCCATGCAGCGTCCGGGGCAGACAAAAACCAGAGGTCAAAGTTCACCGTCCGGAGAGACGCCGGCGCCCAGGCCAGAGGGTTGGGGGCCTGGGCAGTCCGGGGGAATTATATATAAACCAGAGAATACTGTCTCTCTCCCACCAGCCTTGTGAATTTAATCTGGACTGGCCGGGTCCGCCAAGGAAATCAGTTGTAATCAAGTGGAAGGCCGGCCGGCCTTGCATGAAATAGCACGAAGCGGTCGCGGGGGATGCGCCCGCTATAATTGAGGTGTATGACTGGGGGCGGATTGGATGGAAATAGGATGGTGTCCCCTTTGACGCCGCCTCCCGAGGGCAAGAACACAGAAGGATACGGCTATATTAAAGTCTGCTGGTAGGAGTGGTCGGCGCGCCTGAGAGTACTAGAACGGCCTCGATGGCGCCAATCTCCTTTGACTGCGGCCATAGGCGCTGCTAATATTACCCGCATTGTTTCCCACCTGCCACCAGCGGTGTGGGTGGATGTGACTAAACGGATCAAGGTCTGAGAAGCATTGGATGCTGTCATCTATTGTGTGGGTGTTGGGAAGACGTAAGTGATGTGTTTTAGTGAGGACACCAATCTGGTGCTGATCGGATGGTCCACGGTGAGGCGGGGAAAATAGGATTAGGGTATAAGGTGCTAGACATTGATGAAGCGTCCACGTCTTGTATGTAGGTCGGATATGGAGTAAACACTAGCGTAAGTGCTATCCGACTCACAGGTTGTTTGGTGTGGCCATACCTAATTTGCACTAAACTTTAAAAAAACAAAGATAAATAGCACAAATAAACCCAGTCGGATTGCTAAATAGGCGTGCTAACTACACACAAACTGAACAAAAACTTGACATAGAAAGAGTCAGTAGTGGAGCCGTTTGATGTCTTTGAGTGATAATCGATGCTTTTTTCGTCTCTGGTGCATGACTTGGAAACCGCCGTGTAAGATCAATTAAACCAATTACCCCTGCGGCGCCTTAAGAGAAAAAGGTTCTAAGAGGCTAAACACTTTCACCATGGCTACACCTAGCATCCCACCCGGCATCCCGGAGGAGGGGAGTAGCGGCGAGCTGCTCGAGGCTTCGGGCGGCAGAGCAGCTCACGGCCGGACCATGGCAGGTAGTCAGCCCCAGGGCAGGTCGCCGCAGACCCTGGAGGTGTCCCCGCGGCCGGGCAGCCAGGCCTCGGCCACTGGAGGCGACCTGCTGCAGGTGAGCAGTGCGCGACGGTCGCGCACCCCACAGAGCGGCCGGACGTCCAAACTGAGCACCGCTACTGCTACCGCCACACCCAGGAGGAGCGTCCAGGGGTTATCCAGGAGGAGCAGCGCCCTGTCCACCTCCACCATTACCCCAGGCACCAGTCGCCGCCCCAGCTGGATGATCCAGAGGGACGACGATGGCCCGGAGGACGTGGAGACCAGCTCCTGGAAGATACAGGAGGAGACGGTGGTCGAGGGCAACATCTTCAAGAGCATGGCCACCCTGGTAGGACCACCATTGACAAGCAATGTCGTGCTCAGCACCCCAACATTCACTGCTATTTACCAGGGATGCTTTTACCTGCTGTTTCATCTGTTATCCTTTGCACACACTATTCATTGTTCTGATTTCCATCGCTGACACCTTCCCATCTGTTTGGTTGCCAATAAAACTGTCCTCGGTAGGGACACTTTGCAATTGCTGACACTTTATTTATGTTTGTAGGACAGTTTATGAAAATACAAGTTCTCTCGATCTGATCCCTTCATTCTATGTTCACTTCAACTTTAAGCTGAAAAAAATGCCTTTTCTGTCTAGTTAATTGTTGCTTGCTTTTGTAGCTTCCGAAATACCCACGACCATGCTCTGATCATGTTTACAAAATTACCGTTTCTTCATTCTTCATATGCACTTTTGATAATTTCTTATCAGTTTTACTTTTACATTCTTAAGAAGAACAACTTCACAACTCACGTTTAACTACTTCTACAAAATATTAATTATATGTACATCGCGAGTATAGATGTTCTATGAGTCCAATAATCTTCCTGTGCATTCTCTTCAAATAAAAATCCCCATTCTCAATTCTGTATGTATGCATAGGAGTAGGTCAATAGGTTTCCTCAATAAACAACGAAAGAGACCTACGAAAATGTCTGACGAAGTGAAATCAATGCTTCTGCCATGAAATATTCAGGATACCTTCTAGGGTGTGGGCACATATGAGCACTAGATGTATGGACCTAATCATTAATATTCGAAGAGACCTCATGGTAAAGATAATCTATGAGTTTATTCTATCGATTAATTTCCACATGTTACACGTGTCTGTGACAAGAAAATAACGTAGAGGAGAAATTGAAAGTAAAAACACAATGTTTAGGGGACCATCTAGTCTAATACTTTTATTCGGTGCTTTTGATTTACGTTACTCAACGCTTTGAATTGAGATTACTCTCGTCCTTATCAGATCTCACGTGCCATGGAAACATAAGATTGGCGCTTATCAATACCAATCTTGGGGGAAAAACCGCTGGATTATCTTCTGCAGCATCCATTTTGAGTCAGATTATATGAAATGTGGAATTTGAAGCGACGCAATACCCCTGGGAAATCAGGCCCGGGCCATATCGTCCTATTTATGCAGACAAGAAGGCTAAACGCCTGCCTCCATTCGGCCGATACACACTCGGCCTGCTATTGATTGGCAATCCCTCCGACAAGTTATTAAGGATGGGGTGTAAAGCCGCCTCAGTATGCCGCCAGGTGGCCTCTTGCTGTAGTCAGTCCCCTGGGTGCTAATTTATAAGCGGTCTACCGGCAGTACCGCTCCTCCAGTCTGCCCGGCCTAAAAGAACTAGGCCGCCCCTCGATCCTTGCGAGACCGCTGGGGTTAATGCTCTGATGGCGATTATCTTTTCACCCCTGAAAAAAGCCCTCTCCTGAGAGGCCCTCCATTCTGGTGGTGACGCAGGGCCCTCCTGGCGCCGCCCGGATGGACCTTCAATCAATGTTATGACCATCAGGTGATTCACCCTTTACCCCCGCCACTATGTCTCCCTCCTTCCACCTCCCCCACTTTACCCCTCCTCTTTAACCCCTCCCTCTCTCACCTCCTCCTCGTCTCTCCGACCTTTTGCACTCCTGCCCCCTCCTGCCCACGCTCATGTCCTCCCACCCGCCTTCCCTACCTACTCTCCTAGCCTCCTCATACCCCCTGATCCCCTTCCTACCCTGGCTCCCTCCCTCCTTCCCATTCACAGTCGGTGCTCTTTCTACACAATCCTGTCCCCCTTCCGATGCGTCCTCAGCTGTCCACCCCTACTTCTGTATCTGTGCATGTGTGTCCCCTTCTCCCTCCTGCTGTATCTAACCCCTCCTCCTGATCCTCCCCTCACCCTTTCCTCCCTGCTCTTGTTTTTCAGCAGAATCTGATTCTTATCCTCTGCTCCTCCATTCTATATCCTCCCCTCCCCATTTCGATCCCCCTTCCCCCCCCCCTCCCTTTGACTCATTCTCCAGAACCTCCCCGTCATCCTCACCTCCCCTCTCCCTCATTTCTTCCCTCATCTTCATGTGTTCCCCTTTCCGGTTATCCCTTCGTGTCTTTTCACCTCCTCCACGCCCTCCCACTTTCTTTTGTCCCCACGCCACGCCTTTCCCTCCCCCGTCCTCCCTAAGTCCCCACCCCCTCCGGTCGGTCCCTTCTCAGCTCCCCCCACCCCTTGGGCCCCTCTCCCAACTGGTCGAACCATCTGCTGCCCGCCCGTTCAGCCTGTATCACGGCCGCCCACCCACGAGCGAACAGCCCAACCAGTTCCAGGCTAATGAGCAAAATTGTACCCAGGTGCATTGGTGGTAATAGGCGTTGGTCAGTTGTCGTCATTGGGTATCGTTCAGAGTGGCCCCTGATCAAGGGAGGAGACCGGTCTCCGGGCTCAGCGCCCTGATTGCTTTGTGAGTTGGGAGGGGTATTTTGGGGGCGTATTTGAACCTGCTCTGAAGAGATTATTGGTTCTTTTTTCCCTCTTGCCAGTGATGAGGGGCCCTCATTGTGTTCACGTGACTAATGCCTGCTGTATCTCTAAGAACACGTGCAGTACAAAGAAAAGACCCACCATTTCTTCGTGGTCTTGTCAAATCGCTTTGGCAGCGACGACAAGAAGAGCAAAGAGGAAGGACATGGAAGGGCTCCAGAGTGGAGGTTTTTTTCTCTTTATGTCGCTGAATGGGACTGGAAATAGTTCAGCCGAAGGTTTTCTAGCGTTGTGTTAGATCTCTACTGACAGAGAAAATGTTATAAATGAGAAAAGTTGTCCGTGAGTGAAGGCATATAGAGTGGCTGAAGGAGTTGTATGGGTGAAGTTCGCATGTGGTGCACATTGAGTTGTCGGGTAGGCGTGACCCTAACAGCACTACCTCCGGTAAGGGCCTAAAGGGCCATGGCCCTCATGCATGTCCTGACCAGGCGAATGACATGGGACACCCCCATCGTTATACTCGGGCCTGCACTGGGTCGCAGGGGCTCGTGCTGGGCGAATTGGATCCAGTAAGAGGGTAGGGGTCGCACCCACTCACCATCATATGCTACATTTAACCCTCATGAATTCGGACATGATTGGTTGGGGGCGGGATGGACCAGGGGCGTCGGGCCAGTGAGGTCAGGCTGTCTACAAGCCCGGTCAGAAGGTGTACCGGGGCGAGGAGGCAGGAGCGGAAGCACCTCCTGGGTTGGAGGGATGGGGCGGAGAGGAGGACATTCAGGTCACATCGAATTTCATCGAAGGGCTTGTCACGCAGGCGCCAGCTGAAAAAGTTGACCACTGGGCGGAAGGGTTGACCTAATGCTCCCTGGACGAGCACATGTGAGCCGCTCCGAGCTGCTCCAGTTCCATCCAGCAGTAGTGGCCAGGTGAACTCCCCTTACCGTCACCCGGCATCCTACCTCCCAAGCCACCACGCAATAAAGGGCTCCATCACCGCCGGCCGCGAGCAGCTCGAGTGGTAAATGGAGACACGTCAGAGCAGCTCGCCACGCAGCCAGCTCATCGCCACCATTGTTTATGTGTTTTCATTCAGGGAAATTCAAGATAGCTGCGCCATATCAGCTGGGCCGGGCCCGTAAATCGCCTCTTTGTTACTGCTCTCATCTTTGTTCCCACGCTCCCCTTTTTTCATTTGATTTCATTCGGACCGCGTCAGGAACCTGAGATATCACATCAGGAACAGCCATTTCCCCTTTCACTCCTGGGCAGTAATATTAGATCTTATAAAGGCTTTCTCGCTTTTCAACGTGGTTTTGTCACGGTTTCGAGCGGATGTAAAAAAAGATAGTACTTTTAGTGCAAAAAGGCAGAACTCGAGAAGACATTAAAAACAGGTTTCAAGTAGGGAATCTGCGCACGTCCGCCATGTTCGGTAGTTCCAAACGTCAAAACCAAAGCGTATGCTGTAGTTAACAGCTAATAACTCTGGTATGTAGCGCGTTTTCTAACTGAACTGTGTCATAGGATCTTGCATTGTGTATTGGAAATGTTAGTAGGCCAGTGGTAAATATAGTCTGAAGGTTGGAGGCATGCAAGCGAGAGCCGGCAGGAAGTAATTCTCTGCACCTTAGGAGGTCGTGAAGCATAAGCTACAGCCAAATGCCACACGCTATGCCTTTGTTGTTATCAAAGCTAAGGCTGTTTTACTTAAGTCTTATTACGCCGGTTGTTAGGAGAGTGGGTTGTTCTAAATCATTATATAAGCCCCCCTGTACTTACATAGCCAGCACCTATATGTTTATATGTATACATATACTGTAAGTATGTGCGTGTACATACATAATCATATAAGTATAAGTATAGATACACAAACCATGTATGTGTAAACAATATATACAGACAAAAATGTAAAAATCAAGATGAGAATATTGGAATAAAAATGTAGCCTTAGCTATATTTACTTTATATATTTATTCATAAAACAATAGGAAAACGCTCATCGATTGTTGAACTTGGTCGGTCGTTGAATTTTGTAGAGGGTCTGGATAGCTTCAGTTCAACCGTTATACCTTTTATCTCTCATCTGGGATTTTGTAAATTCAAACGTCCCTGAAAATCAATAACAACTCACTTAGCATTCATGAGAACGAATTTACTCTCCACAGTCTAAAGGTCCCTCTTTGACAGAGCCTGTCTCCACTCAAGCACGTTTTAAGTCCCGTTGGCTTTCTAGATAATATTCACTATATTTTCCAATCAGTAAAACCTGCTAAAATAGTGAAACGTGCATAGATCATTTAGTACTAAATTGCGTAGGTTAGATTAGGGTACTTGTATTCCTGTGGCAATCGAATAGTAGATTTGGCTCCTTGGGTTTGAGGCAATCCAGTCCCCTTTCCATAGTTACACTCACTATAGCCTCTGCACAATAACTATTTTTCTCATGTTCTTTTTAATAGCCTTTCCTAAAGATATTTATCAGTCTTCCAGGAGAAAAACGACCTCCTTTAGCTTTATATTGAGGAAGATTTGCGGGCCTGTGAAATAAATCTCCCTACCTTGAAGAATTAATGACAGCAATTAAGTTGGGCCCATAGGCTTTTACAAACAACACGCAAGGCAATAGAAAACACGTGAGAAATAGCAGCAATAGGGACCAAGGTTTAAGCACTGGGGCCGATTGATCATGTAGTAATAGAGAGGCCCTGGGTCCCTGGCCAGGGGAAAGCTTACTAACCGAGATGGAAACTTAGCTCTGTCTCTGTCTGTCTGGACAAAGAAGGAATGGAAGCCATTTGATAGGGGTGTAACGCCCACTGAGCCTCTACCTAAATTGAGATATCGCAATAAGTTTCAGGTAGGGGAGGTACATTTTGGTTGCCTTCTCCAGGGTGGTGGACGTGTGGTCGGTCAGCTGCCTGGAGAGTGTTGGATGACTGGCGGGCCGGGTCTTAAAATGCTGACGGTGTTGGGGTATATAGACTCGGTAAGGTTGTGATCGGATGTGTACGGTGGTGGGAAAAGTGCTTCTTGTGCCCCTAGCGCGCCGGGCAGTGGCGGGGGGCAGCGTTGAGCTCACTTAATCGGCAGGCCTGGGTCAATTCCTTGGCACACAGTCGCGGCAGGGAGAAATCTGTTGACACACTACTGTGGCTCGGGCCCGGCCGACCATAATGTACACTATGGGTGGTGGCCGGAAGTTCCGACCTCCCGGGCCATTTATGTAAGGTTGTTAGTGCGAGAGAGCGACAAAACACAACCTGGTCAGAGAAAAAAAAACTCAGCACCTTAATAGCGCCTGCCCAGCCTAGTATTCCCCGATCTCCTCAGAGGCCCCACTCAAAGGAGTAAGAGCCTGTGGTATATTATAAGGGCAGGCGGTGGGAATTCCCAGGCTGTATTTTTCGCCTATTGCAGTCCCTACTCAGTCGTGGTATAAGAGAGCCAGCCAACATAGTAGAGTTCAGGCTCGAACCAGGAGAATTGTGAAGAGGCAATTACATGCCTCCTGTCGGGTCGGGAGGTGGTGGGGCCGCCTTTGTTGCGAACAGAGTCGCCTCTTCTCCAGTAAGTTGGGGGTGGTGGTTAGACTTCCTACCCTCTGCGCTGCCCTTCTCCACCCCAAATCCCATTCCCCTCCCTCCCCACAGTCCTATCCAGTCCCACGGTGCCGATTCGATTTGAAAAAGAAAGTAATCTTCTTTTTTGTTGTTGAGATCAATAAACACGTGAAATCACTTAGGATTCCACTAGAATTTATCAACGGCAATTGTAATATTGCTTTTTCAGATTTTATTCTTAGGAAAAGTAGATCCATATAGATTTGGTCAACTCTGTGGATACATTTCCGAGAATTGATAAAAAGTTAAAAACACACACTAATGGGAAAAATGCTGACTACTCTTCCTTAAAATCACTGGACCACTCTCTCCAACATGCCAAGTGGAGGGACAACGTCGTATACAACGTGGCTGTCCCAGATTCTGTTACCTCCCCATATATCCAGACGGATTTGTGGTGGGCGGCAGAATTAAGAGGCAAAGTTTGTCGACCCTGTCTGAATCCCCTTAAGCATGGCCGAGTGGTTGATGGCGGCCGTCTAAGTGACGGCAGGCAATCAAAGAGGATCGGGACGGGTAATTAGGGGCTGGGGCCGGCCGGGGCAGTCTGTGCTAGCCCCTCTCCGAGCAGCTCGGAGCAGCTCGGGGGTAGATCACTGTGTTTTAGTCTCGCCACATATAGAGATGGATCCCTGAGGCCCTGAGAACCACCACCCCTACCCCCTACCCCACCCCTACCCATAGAGGCGGCAGGGGAAGGGGCTGGAGGCTGGGAGGCTTAGAGCTGGGTGGGCTTATCTGACCACACAGTGTGGCTACACGATGGGACCCTTGGCTGATTCCTCCTGATCCGGTGGTATCAGTGTGATATTATCCAAGGTAGGGTTAGCCGTGCAGGGGGTTTCTGGGTGTTCACAGCATATTTGTATACACTGGTGGGAAAGAGTAAAGTTCTCTGAAAGAGAGTTTGGGTGGTTATACACCGGTCATATTCTGGTGTTGAAGGGTAAACTATATAGAGTTGGCATGATGTCGAGCGCTGGGACTAAGAAAATCTTTAGTTTTTATCCAGATTGATTAAAGCATTAAAGTTTAAAAATGTAAACCGGATTCAGTTAGAGATAAGGCATTGTATTGTGCAGCAAGACTCAAATATGTTTTTTTTATTCACCTTACGTCAAAGCTAGGATGGATACTACTAATTTTTTCCCCTTCAAATTATTGTTTCAAATTGTACCTGCATAGAAAAAAACTGACATAAATTTTTTTATTTATAGGCATGGAAACAGAGGGTTAATGATCTTAGGAATGTTGGTCATACTGACGTATACATTGTCTAGAAACAGAAGAAAATAAATACATAGGAAAGCCCAACTATATGGGTAGTCCTGATAGACTAGCCTGGCATTGGTCCACAATGGCAGGAAGGTCAAGTGGCGTCTAGAGAGGTGGGGAAAAGGCTGTCAAATAACTAATGACCCGCGGAGTGAGCGGATTGATAGAAGCGAAGGGCCCTGGCGAGCAGCTCATTGACATTCCATCAGCCGGGAGCAGACACTCATGGCGCTATCTCAGATGCTCAGTATCCCAGGTAATTACTGTTGACAAATTCAATTAGCTCGTTAGTGAGTGCTAAGTACCTGGTAAATTGCACATCGCTCCTCGCGAGTAATTCCAGCCCCACTTACATTAGGGCTATAGATGTTTTAGGCCCTGGCTATAGATGTTTGGTCTCTCACTATATTATATGTCCAGTGATTTCTACAGTGCGCAAACACTTTTAATTGCAGCATATGACAGGCATTGTGGTGGGGTAGTTATCTTGTGATGGGATGACAGTGACAGCTGGGAATATATTATGTATGGTGAGGCAATGCGGCACGTGGATGGCATGGGCAAGTTGGTGCGTTTAATTAGGGTAATAGCACAAACATTCCATCATTTTGTCGGCGTTGATGAGGTGATTTTAATTTCCATGGAAAGTGGCTCAGACACGGCTTGAGTCCGTCTCATTTTGCATTCCCCTGTAATGACGGGCTGCCTTCACGTCTCACAGCTTCTAAAATTAGCTCCAAAGATACACAACAAGTGAAATGCCTAGAAGCCTGTGTATGACAAAAACATTATACGATGCACTGCCAACTAGAAAAAGTGTAGGCTGGTATTTTCATTACAACTTTAAGAAAATGCTACCAGTAGTCAATAAGTGGCTAAAGTTCTTCTTTGAGTTGCATTTATAAATAAGTAAAGATCTGCTGATTCCATTACTGTAGTCTCTATCTTCATGTTAATTTACTTCAGTTGAAAAAAACACCAAGTTTGCTCTATATGGAGAGGATTCAGGACTCAACAATGAACATGATTGATAGTAGCTTTCATTACTTTGAAAGTGCCTTTATTTTTCTCATATAAAAGAAGATGCTACTTAATTTTTTCGTGAAAGACCCTCCCTCAAGTTTTAATATTACGACAACGCTGAAAAGATATTATCGTTTGTCATTCTCAACACTCTTGCCTGTACTACTGTATTCGAAAGTTGCCAGATCTATGAATTGGGCTAACGGGTATTCAGGAGTAAACTTAAATGTATGCCAATTCTGTTCTTGCTGAATCGGCTTTTAAACAGAGATGTAAGTTTTCAGATTTTTTCTCTGCAGCACCCCCAAAAATGAGTTTAAAAAATGTAATGTTTAGAAAAACTTTCAAAACATTTTAGGATACTTCCAGCTTTTTTAATGCTATTTCCAATTTTTTTCACTGTCCCCAACTTACATCCGTGTTTAGATATTATACTAGGATATTTTCAGTATTTTTTCTGTTCAGTCTAATATTCATCTTTGTATTTACACCTTTTTATGGTATTGGAAACTATTTTGGAAACACAGGTTTATTTTCTGGGGCCTCACTGGTATCCCTGCCTCAGCTTAAGTAAGACGCAAAAGTCCAACATAAAGGACTCTCCGTGCTTAGCCATTTTAAGCCTTGGCACGTGGATAGGGCCTGGTCAGGCATGGCGAGAAAAGGGAGAGTTAGCGTTAAGGTCCACCAACTCTGACAGATAATTTGGTTGTGGCCAGAAACGTCATCTGACCTGGGCCTGGGGGGCCGAGCCCATTGGATCAATGCCCAATGTCTGTGGTCCTATCCTTGTCATCCCCAAGATAAATGTTATCAACCTCGGATACATCACCCACACTTTTCGCCGGCTTCCCGTCGGCCGAGCGCCGCCTGCAGATAGACTGCAGTAGGTGATCACTGATATTTCAGGGGGCTCTAACCTCATCTCCTCCATACCCACTCCCGGGCATGGCACTGCCACGGTCCAGCCCCCACCCCCTCCCCAATGTCCACCACTGAGCTACTCTCCGGCTCAACAACTCAGTATTGTGTGTGTGGCCGAGCGTTCATTTGCCGAGGGTATAAGTGGAATATCGCCTCTGCCTTATGCGGGGATTTTTTCTGGTTGCGACAGTGCCCACCGAATAATCAGCGACTCTGTGATATACTGTTTGCCCAGGCTGAGCAGGGTGCATGCAAAAATAACACTGAGCAAATAAGCTGCTCGTGGAAGCCAGAGCAGCTCTTGCGGCTGACGGATGGCCATCAGTCATCCTTAAGTGGCTTCACCTATACACAGGCTCCGTCGCCTGCTTAGACACAGTGTGCGACGACTCCCCGCTCTGATTATATTAACAGAGACGAGATAAAACCCGCACGCCACTGATATTCGATAGCAGCATAACAAGCACAGCTCCGAATTACTTAATCAATGTAATATTGCTCCGGGAGCTTTAGACGTTTGCAGGATAAATTACCGTTGCCGATGAAACAGACTGTTTTCTTGTTTAACCTTCTTTTTCCAAATGTTTACCTAAATCGTTTTTCATTGTCAGAATCTGTATTGTCAATGGCTTCGCTTCTGCATGGCTTCCCTATGGCTTCAGACTTTAAAGACAGATTCAACAGCTATGTACGGCAAGCCTTCATGTCATTGAAAAACGTTATAATTATGTTTTATATTTATATACACTACCTGTGGTATCATTAGTCACAATTCCCAGTTTTTGGTAAAATTTTCTGTTAACAGTCCATGCCCATAGTATGGCTTCAGTCGCCTATGGTGACATCTCCTAATGCATAAGAGTACAAAAAACAGATACCCTGACACTGAAATCATACTCATAGGGGTATACTACAGTGGGATTTTACAACCCTTTGTTCTGTGTTCTTTACGGGTTTGATGGGCGCGATAAGGGTATTATTACGGCCTGTAGTGATATTACGTTTCTCTACAAGTAGTATATAAAAAGAGGGGTTATTGTTTACTGGGTATCGGCGTGTCTGCCGTCTGCCTGCTGGGAGCTTTATGGTCCAGGGCCATTAGATAATCCCCATGTTCCCTACCTCCTTATGCTTCATTATCCGCAAATTCAAGACAATACAGCGCTATATTGGTTCTAATATAGCCTCGCGCCGTCTTAATTACTATTCCGGATCGTCTAATCAGGTGTCTAATGACACTCGGCCACTGCTAATGCCAGCAATCACGACAGGCTGGAAATGAGTTGGCTGACAGAGTGTCCAGAAATGTGTTTAGATAGGTAGGCCCGGGGAGGGGGGGCACGAGGAGAGAGGGACACGGGGGTTGTCATTAGCTGGCCGGCAGGGGCCTCCACCGGCGCATTACGCCCGGATAAGTTTGAATTATGACAGCCCGCGACTTGAGATTGCGGCTATCTGGCACTGTCCTAATAAACAGCAGGACGGTCGTGCTGCCTGATGGGTATAGGAAGGATGCTGAGGTTATGGGTGAGGGTGGGGCAGTGGTGTCTATCCAGCCCCCTCTCCCTTCCCAATATCATCTAGTGGTTGGTGTATGGGGTGCGGTGACGCCTGTAGCCACAGTCGGATCAGCCATCAAGTCGGCCGATTCCCTATACCCAGTCTGGTAGCAATGTTTCTAAGATCTATGGACCGCTCCAACAGCAACACCTCATGATCAGATCTAATAATATATGAACGTAAATGTGTTTACAAAGTAATCTTTCGCATAGGGTGTAAGAAGGTGGTGTCGGAATACTATGTCCCCGTTTCCCAATCATCTCGGAAAACTCATTTAGATAGATAGATTCACAGAAGTATGTAATATATTTGCGTTGACTATAAATGTATGGTTCCACATAGCAGATACCATTCATGAGATAGGTCCCCCGTATATTAACAGATAACCCAAAGGCTTACACAATAGTGCCTATACCTATCCAAATCCATATTCCTATAGTCATAACGCTATAGCTCTAGCTCTATTTACGAATATTCCTTCCAAACTTTATCCCCTACAAATATTTCAACCTTACCTTTATTCCCAAACCAGATTCTTACCCTTCCAACATATAATCCCTGTTCCTAACAATATATAGTACTCTTTTCATTATGTTCTTAACTCCCACCTCCTGCCCCTGACAACCATGTATCCTCCAAACCCCAAATCCCTTTTCACCTAAGCCATATTGGACCCACGCTTAGCCCTAACCAGAACCCCTCAAAAATCTGAGCCGCTACATACCTCCATCACTATGACACCCTCCCTCCCCTAACCCTAACTCCCAATCCCCATCTCCGTCACCACTGCCATCACCCCCAAATCATCCCCTTCGCCCCGACCTAGCCGCCTTTCTCGATTGTATATGGTATGGGCGCCTATAACGCCGGAATGTGGAAACGAGTCTAGATTTTGGCATGTTTCATATTCTGACCAACCTCTGCGCGATATGAGCCTAGTTGGCGTTATGCGAGACGAGTTGGTGCATGGCTTCAGGTTTGTTCAGTCTCGCTTAAATCTATTACCGCTGATTAAACTGAAATTTTGCATAATAACCAGTGATTTTGCAAACGGTCCAGACAGCGTGATCAATTATGATTTAATTTTGAAAATAGAGTTATCCAATCCCAAATGTTATGATGTAAGCAGGAAATTGATCACTTTGTAAGCACAGTTAGATTTCATTGTTAGATTTCATTGCCAAAATATAGTGTATTAAAACAATAGACTGAATACTTTCAGTGTGTAATTCTATGTAAAAGATTACCAATGTTGAAGATATTTAATCTATTTATCTTCAGCCTTTAGAAACAAATTGTATTGCTCAATTCATCATTCATTTTCATTCTTTTCCATTGTTAGACCAAACCGTCTAAGGTGATTTCAGGAATTCCCCCTTTGTCCTATGCGTAAGCTCCCTGATTTATATAACAATGCTGGTATTATAAGGTTATGGCATCCTAGTGGGTAATTATCCGCTGAGGACTCATCCACGGCTTCCTCCTTTGTCCTCCGGGCTGCTCCAGTGGCGGCCACTACCCCTACCCCCTACCCCACCCATCGACCGTGCCGGAAGCCAAGCCGTGATAAATGTGCCTATAGTCAGGTTGTATGGATAGTGTCGCCTCCTGTTGGGACGAGAGAGAAATCCGATACTCTATCGATCACCAAGTGGCGCCCAGATTTTGGCAGTACATAATACTACACCGCATCTTTCGGGGAATTTACGAGCGTGGCATAGGCATCGGCCGCCGGGAGTTCCATATTGAGACTATAAGTTGTGGGTTGGGCGGAGGTTCTAGGTAAAGGATATATGAAACCAGTAGAAGGTGAGAAAGTATAGGGATTTTGTCATGTAGAGGTATCAGATAGCCATCATATACGCTGATACATTAGTCTGGAGTAAGTCTTGTAACTGCAAGAATCCAATTTCTGTAAAGAATGAGATACGGCCTATCCAGTGGGTCAGGGTATGGCCTCTGCTTTCTAGTTGTCTATATTTTGGCTCCAAAAGGCAAACCTAAATGCACAACCATAGGGATATCCGGGCACCATGAGTCATTAATTCGTTGCGCGTGCTGGCAGTATTCGTTCTAATCTTGAATGTCTAAATGATTAAAACTTACATAACCAGGTCCTTTGCAACATATAATTATGCTCTCTCAGTTGGCATTGGAAGAGGTATATGTTTTGGTGACCTATGGTTAACCTTACGTACTCAAATTCAAAAGAATGATTGTATCATTGTTTTTTCCCCATCTGCATGTATAATGTTCAGATATATAAGGATATCTGATAAGTGTCGTGTAGTTCCTATCTTGGATCATGAACTTTTAAGAGCTTTCTTTTTCTGGACTATGGTTTACTTCAGTATCTACATGGTAAACAACATCGGCAACCCATACACATGCACTCCCATGTTGGCTCCAGTTCAAGGCAATGGCACTGGTGTTATTTCAGTGCATTTAACACTTCGCTACTACTACATTACAGGATGTCCTTCCTTGGACTTCACATTGTTAAATAATGTCGAAGAATACAAATATCCGTCATTCTACATCACTACCTCATCTATATTATATGAAGTTATTTTGACACATGTTCATGCATGTAAAAAATGGAACTTGCAAGAGGAGAAAAACTCTGTGCTCAATAGCAAGAATTCCGTTCTCAGAAAGTTATGGAACTTATACTTATCATCTCCGCGATATAACAAATCTAGTTCAATAGACCTTTCCTATTTTTCTGTATGTTTACCTGAGCATTCTGTCTCTAGAAATAGACTTTACACAAATATTGTAAATGATTTAGGTCATATATGTATGGTTTCATGTGCTAAATACCAGTTTTATAACAGCTTCTTGGTGTAAATAACTGTTTCCAATTGGTGGTAGAAGCTAAAATTAACTTGCTTTCGTCATAGTTATTAAGTGCAAAGTAGAGATACTGTTCTTGGAACCTTTACGACATTAGAAACAAACCTACTCATCTCTTTCAACTTTTTATTGTGATTACTTTTCACACTACTATGGCATGGCCATGTAATCGGATCTGGCACTAGTAGGACTTGATAATCGTATATGCTGATTAATCATCAAACCGCTTTGGCTGGTTCGGTACAAGATCTTTTAACTGCGATATACGACTATGGAAATTGTTACGGCCTGCGATTAAGATTACAGAGATTTCCATATAGATCGCTGTAGTTCAGGTCTATGACACATTTTTATCGATGTTGGTATAATTCACTTTGCATATACATAGTGCACCAGCTTATGAATACGCTGTATCGATGAAAGAATGTCTGATGTAAACCACCTAAGATATGTTCGCATGTAGAGTCATTCCTATAACTAATTATGTTAATAATCTCAATTAAAGACAGAGCCTGAAAATTAGTTCGGCGTAATAAACCAGCTGCCTTTTCTCAGAGGAAAATGGGATAAAGAAATAAGAATCTATTTATTCTGCTGAGTATATATACCAGGGTTTACGGTATATCTCCTTTGCGGCTAATTTAGTCTAAGACTGGACGGCGTGGGCGCTACATTAGTGCCTTTCTCCATAATGCGCCCATCAAGAGCATCCCTATGCTCCTTATCCTTTTGTATCCATATTTACATAGCGCGATGTAACACCAGCTCCGACCAGGCATCAACCTAATCACAAAGGAGCTCACACGCTATATATAGCCCGTTAAAGAAGACTGGGGATTATTAAGACGCCAGCGTGTTCCTGGTCATAATTCCCAGCACTCTTCAATCATACTGGCTTCTCCGAGGGAGGGTGTCTTTCTTTTTTGGGTGTGGGGCGCAGGCCTAAGACCAGCTGAGAGGTAATAAATTGTTTCTTTTGGCCGTCACCCCCGTGGTGGGACGCATTAAAGGCCTTAAGGTGGGGCGGTCAATGGCGGCTGGGGTCTGGTGACTGGGGACAGACAAGACGAATGGCCGCTCAGTCTCGTGGGAAGCCATCGCTGACCCAGGTCATGAATTCTTTAAGCCAATCAATACGAATGGTGACAGTGGCGGCGAACGCGGGGCGGCCCTCAGTCTTTAGCCCTGCCCGCCGCCGCCCACCCTTAGAAGGTGGTGAAGATTCCACCTCGCCTCTGTATGTAGGGCTCGGGCCGACTTCAGAGCACACAAAGGGACTAAGGGGAGACAGTCTGTAGGGCTACAGGCCACCGCCGACTTCCTCCTACCACCACAACTCTTTCTGTGAGTGGAAGTGGTCGGGGAAATCAAACCCTCCCAGTAAAGATCCCAGGGAGACTGAAGACTTTCCATTGACATGCTTGATTTGATTAGACGATAGAAAGCCCACTGACGTCTGCATATGGCTGATAAAGGTGTTTTTTTAAAAGCTGCCCACGTTTATTTCCATAGCCATTGTGCTTTCGTGTTTCAAGAATAATACAGTATTTCAGTGGGGACCTTACTGTAAAAGTTGAAAGGGAAGATTCAGTAGTATAAAGATGGAAATGCTACGAAACTCTAAGCACGTTCTCTATATGCCATAAAGACATAGATATGGCAATTTCCCCTCTCCTAGTTTACACCGTCCTTGGTGCTTGCACTGGAGAGCGGTCTTCGTCTCGATCATGGCTCGCGTGTTATCATTACCGGGAAGGAATCGGGCGGTATTGACAGAACATCATCTTGTAACCCCAATCTAGCGGCATGTAGTCTTCACAGTGGATTGGGTCGGGCCGCGCCGCTTCTTTCCATCCATACGAAATCAGCTGCCCGCGGCTCCCCGCTACGGGGCGAGGCGGGCGTCGCTGACGGACCCAAGGCTACGGTGGCGGCGACGGAAGCCAGCACTAATTGGCTTTGTTTGGTGACGGGCCGAGGTGGCTGCGGGGCTGGGAATTGAGCAGGGTGGGCCGTAATGGTAAGAGGACGAAGTGGCAAGCAGTGGTCAACACACACCCACTCGCGCTGCGGGCTACACTCTCTCAAGTGGTGCACCGAGCCGGCAAATGGTCAGCAGTGCCCGGCCGCCGGGGAGTAGGGCCGCGGCTTGCCTTTCGCCACTGGCTTCCCCTGTGGCTTCGCGGGCGGCGGACCGGGGGCAGGCACAGCCATATATAACATTACCTGGCCGCTCTACATTTACATTAGGTGTATTTTATTATGGAGCCAGAAAAGCCCCGGCGACGTGCCTCCTCACACATCCTAATTTTTTCGGACCACAACTTTTGCCATGTGTTTGTAAACTTATGAACTACGCCGAGACATAAGCTATGTGCCCCAGTTAACCTGAAATGTCCATGGCAGCCGGGTCCCTCCAATTATAACTTGTGACAGAAATAAGTTGATGGCTGAAATTAAAGAGAATTGGCAATATCCCGCGAGAATCCCAAGTGATATTACTTAGTGCAGATGCAATTTTCCGAGCTGCCCTAAATCAAGGAGACAGAATCAGTAAATGTATATGACCAGACAACCTTTATAAAGCCCCGGGCCATGACATATTGCGCTACACGCCTGGCTGGTTATCGGCCCGGCTTTATCACTCACTCCCATCTATAATGCACCCCGAGAATTTGACAGGCCTTGGATTTTAATTTTTCAGAGTGTCTGGAATCGATTGCGAGCCAGGCAGAAGTCCCATCCGAACAGACGGATCGACAAGCCGGGGTCTTTCCGATTTAAGGCTTCCGCCATTTGCATTAACGATATTTCTCAATCATTGCGATCGTAATCTTACCCTAATTTAACACGGAAGATGAATCTGAGCGGACCTTAAAACGAAATTTAAACCTTCCTTCACGGTTTGGCTGTAAATGAAACCATGCCATAGCGCGCCTGCAAAACCAGATAAGAGAGTTTGATGTCATGCAATTAGTCTTTTACAATCAAACAATCTTAGACAATTTTAGCCGGGAATCAGCTATATTTCTAGGATGCAGGATGAGTCCATATGTGCAGGGCAAACGACAAACAACCTTAAGAACCTTAAGTTTTAAGGATCCGCCCAGTGATAACCCAGAGTTGGACTCAGTTTTTCTCGTCCGGCCTAATTCCACTCCCAAACTGATCACGGCGGCAGCCGTTGGCTCGGTCCATATTTCACGTCTCGGGTCGACTGGTGGCGGCGTCTAGCGGCGTTCAGGCACAGTGGTAATGACGGCCAATCGTCCCATGGAAATTTCAATCAAACTGCTCCGAGTCGGTCGCATGACGCGGAAGGAGGACCCGCCCGACCACTTAAGCTCATTAAAGGGGCGGAGATTAGAGAAGTGGGCGCCTGGAAAAGGTCGGGGGGGGGGGGGGGAGGACAGGCTACTGGAGGCGAGCTCGTAGAAGGGTTAAGGTGTAGGGAATAAAGGGCTGAGTTAAAGGGAACGCAGGACCAGTGGATGTAGGCGAAAAGGAACAGTGTAGGCCGAGTTTAATGCAGGGGGGAGTTAAGGGACTGAGTTTATGATGATTCGTTTAGAAGGAAATGGTGTGAAACCGTTGGTGCGCTAACTTGGCGTCCACCTTTATAGAGTCACCAAGACCGCTACTGCTTAATTTGATCAAGCTGGCCGCACATCGATGCGTGGTCTCATGCAAGTAGTGCAATATCTATCCGATCTATTCTCAAATCAATGTCATTCTGACGGCCTGTCAACGTTTTGAGTCAATTCGGTCCGCACACTCAGATACCAAATGCTGCATTCTGACGTTGATGTGTATAATGTTATGGCTGTGGTGGTACTGCAAGCAGCCAAGCGAACATCTGCTTGTGGTTATAAATCTATACAAACACTGTATGTGAGAAGAACGTATATATATATAAGTGTTTTATGTTTCTAATTAGAAAATAGAACAATTTTTCTTTTTATCTTAGATCAAACAATCCTCATATTCTGCAATATTTCCGAACACAACGTCAAGGTGCGCACTCATCTGTTTAGATGACCACCAGGCAGACCTCATGTCACACACCTTACAACATAACGTCGGATGAGGCGCGTTGTACACTGTACATGTACATATATGAAGAAGGCAGCACCCGAATACATACTAGTGACCCTAGAGACATTACTTAAGGTGAGCTTGGCGAGATGGGCACTATAGTCCATTAGTGAGGCCAACCCCCCGGGAGTCAGTAGAGGTAGCTGGGCACTGGGGTGGCCCCACGCTTTTAGCCTATACCCTAATCCAGGCTTAATTGTTCCCATTTTTCAACCCAATTTCCCCGTTTCCCATGGCCCCAGACACACAGAGCTTCATTTGGGCTGCTTCCTGTGGGGCGCTTCCTCCCAAGGGAAGCACCGACCCAGCATGACACCAAGCTCCCGTGACTGTCACACCAAGGAGTGTGGGGACTCCCTTTAAACTAAGCTCCACCACGGGGAGAACAAAGGACTCAGGGCTTAGGCCCTTGTCTCAATAAAAAGGGCCTTTAGGGCTCACTTCTCTTCTTTCTCGAGTCGACCAATAGGACTAAAGCAGTCGTCTCAGGGTCTCCTTTCTACACTCAAAAACCTCTTTTACAATAGAGAGAAGATGGGTAAACAATAGGAGGGAGTGTATAAGGATCGAAGTGTATTTCCTCCGTGGGGCAGTGATGTTTCAGGGGAGCCGACAGCGAGTCACTCGAGAGCAATTCATACGATGTATATTTGGAATATTGATGCGCTCAATTCGATCTTTTTGAGGGAGCCTCGGGGAAATCACCCCGAGCCTTAAGCCGCTGCATAAAGGACATTTTATCCGACGTTCAATTGTCGACTTCTCTGGAGAGTATCCCTCTTTTAAACTCCAGACAAGGGGGACTAGCTTGATGGATGTAGCAATATCAGTTTTTGACCCGGCTTTCATGCCGCATAGCACGTTAACAAGTAATTACCACACTGATGTATTCGAGTTTGATCTACTTTGCATTTCGGTGACAAGATGAATTAGCACCAGATTTATTCGAGACGTGAAGGGATAAAGCGGGTTAAAGCACGTACAGCGAAGACCAGTGTTATTCTGGTGGTGGTTGTTGTTGTAGTTGTTGTTGTTTAGATATTGATCTCTGTGAAATCAATCAAATAATAGGATCGGTGATGCCGGTCCAAAATAATTTTCTCTGTGCATGATTATGCACTGCCTTGAAATTGATCGTTCTTTGATAAAATGGTCGTAACATAATCAGCCAAAATTTAAAATGAAATGGAGAAATTCTCCCTTTGGTATCCGAATTAAATAAAAAAAATATTTAAGTACAAAAATGAATACTTTTTCTAAATGATCATTCATCATTATGCGGAATTTTCAGTTAAAGACAGTCCATAGTATAGTCCACATACACAGAGGATTTCGGAATAGAGAAAAAAACATTAAACATGACAGCACACTGGGCAATGGGAAATCATACAAGGGCCTCGTTCTTCATACAGTGAATCCTATGGCTGTATGACAAGGGGTATTGGGTCGTATCTTTTCGATAAATAAGCAATAAGCTCGGCCGGAGTAACGTTATCCCAGACCCAGATCTATGTGGGCCGAGTCATCTGTATACATGTCGACCTTTGTCTGGGTAACACATCGCAGGCCAGGTGATCACTGCCCCTGACGCCCCCTATCGGGCCTCGTGTAACTATCTACCCTATGTGGCGCGGAGTGCAAGCCCTTTATTTTGAGTGTTACTTTAGAATTACTATATATACTCCATTAAATTAATACACTCTCTTACATTTCTGTGTTTTGACTGCATTAGGGTGGCACTGTATCCCTAGGTCCCTACAAGCAGCACGAGATATAGACGGCAGCGGTATAATCTTATTCGTACACATTGATTATATCATAAGTACAGTCAACAAACCCAGAGAGTGCAGCTTGAAGTCCTTGAATTTCTCAGTGCCTTTGCCAATTTGCACATTTTCACTTACAGCAAATTCCTGAGGTATTGGTGCAACTTTGATGGATTATTGGGAACGTTAATACACATTCATTCTTTAGAATCAACTCTCACGTAGCCTTTTTTTAGTATTTTGGGAGCTAGGGGGCTGTGGTGAAAAATTGCAACGGTTGGTGTGGTACTGCCGAGCATCGATCTAATCACCTAATGTAGAAGCTGCCAACCGAACCCCGTCAGTCTACTCGTGTCCGTGCCCAGCTGGGGGGACGTGGTGTATGCTCAACAAATACTAAGGTCAAATCTGGACCTCTGTCTTTCCAACCACCTTCTGCCGAAAACTGCTTCCCGGTCGGCAACTTGTTGTATGTAGTTTATATTATCAAATAGTTGCCCCTGGTTCAGATCGCTTTGTATCTGTATTTTGATTGAGCCTTGCTTGTCACAGTAGATTATACGATATTAGAGAAATGATTTACTCAGGATTTTGGATTTGAGCAGAGAGATGAATCTCATATATCTCTAAGATTTGAGTGATGGGGTACTTACAACAGTTTTATAATATATGGGCACTAATTGAAAATGGTAATTTGTATCGTAATGATAAAAAAGAGAGAAGGAAATAAAGATAGGAAATAAGTGTGTTCTTTGTTGGATGCTCAAACTGATGGATATTAGTCAATATGGATTGGGATTAGAATACAATGTCCAGGCTTCCTGGCTGTCATAGATAGTTTGTGATGTCCAAAGAGTGTTGAATCTATCGTGGTACATTGTGACATTTACCAGTGTTTTGTACCTCCGGTTGTTGATCCCTACCGCCCAGCTATTATGGGGAATTAATCAAATTTATCTTATTACTGATTGACTTTCTGGTCATTGCACACAGTTCTTGTTAACAATTCAATCTTTTACTAACTAAATCAAATGTCGAAAAACAAGAATTTCTAAGCATAAATACGGATTAACTTACATGGCCGAACTATGTCTTCACCGCCTACGTTTTGGTAACTAGCTGCATTACGTGTCCGTTTATAGAACTAGCTGTGTTACCTGTCTGTTAATAGGACTCCCACCCACGAGACGGCATCAAGCGACAAGGATTGCCTCATTTAAGTACCTTCATACGTCTGTCTGGGGGACTTATTGCCTCATTAAACTGTTGGTTTACTGTTCAAGACACGAGAAGCAGTTGATCTCATTATTCCTATCTCATTACAGCAAACTTACTTTCTGAAATCACTAACTTTTAAGTATACAAATTATGTTTACCATCAACATCGCAATAAAACCCCCGAAAGAATATAGGCCCTCAGTAGCCCCTACTGATCATTGGAGGCGACGATAGGAGGGACCCAGCACTGACCAAATGGTTCATTGGGTTCGATTCCCGGTTCATTGGGTTTGATTCCCAGTTAGTATCTGGGTTGACTAAGGAATGAGGAACATAGAAAATGATTGCTAGGTTTTGATCCCCTCCTGTTTGCCCGCACTGTCACCCTCATCTCATAGGTACGATCACCAAAGACTGACCAAGTCAAAATGGGTGTCTGAAAAGTCAGAATTTGTCCCAACTTGTTTTCACCATAAAAATGACCTTGGCTGTCAGTATGGTGTAAAACATTCAGCACTCACTCACTCTCAATAAAATCCGCAATAATTTCGTTTGTATGTATACTGATTTTTTAGTTTGAGTGGAAGTGAATTGAAATACAAAGCTTTTATTAGAAATAAAGAAAGAACCGGACTGAACTATGAAGCTCAGGCGGACAAAAAGTTTTCTCTCTGGACTTAATACTAAGCTAAATTTATGATATGCAGGTCTTAGGTTTCAATTATGCCGCTTTGCAATGCTTTTAGAGTCAGCGTGGACGTAATTCCTCTGAGGTTAGACACCGAAAGTGGAAAGTATTGTAGGGTTTACGGAGTACTTAACTTGGTGCCAACAGACAATGTCTCTTGTTTTATTAATGGGGAGCACGTGAGGGCTCCCACCCCCACACTCCCACTGATACTTGTCCCTTTTTCCTACCACCCTGACTTCTCCCTATATCCACCCCATCCCCCAATGTGTGATTACTAAAGCTGTGGCTGTGAACAATCAGTCGGTATACCTTATCCCCTTCCATACCCACCCCTCCCTGTTACATCCAAACCCCGCTGTATGCCTTAGATAAATCCACAGACTGATGAGCCTATTGCGAGGTAAAGCTATTCTCGGTTTTCGCCCAAAGCCTTTGTAGGCAGTGAGCGCCGCCTGATTGGCTCTCAAGCCCTGACCATTGAGGGCCCATTGGCATGGCTGATGGAGCCGGTGTGGGTGGGCGGGGGGTGCTGATGGGGCTGATTGATTCCCATCTGTACATCCTCCAGGCTTCCTCCAGGCCGGGGGGCTTCCAACAGGGTGGATCCGGAGTGGAGAGTAGGGTCCCTGGAGTCGGGTGGCATGCATAAAACAATAGCCCAATGAGGCAGTCTGATCAGCAGCCCAGCCCCCTTCAACTTAGACCTCCCAACCAGCCTGGAGGAGGTTACTGGAGGAACATCCTTTCTCCTTTCACTATTGGAAAGTCAGGCCGGGATTTAAAACCCAGGAGGACCTACATATAGATCTATATAGTGTATAGTCAGTGAAGTGTCAACAACGTTAACCTGCTACCCTGGAGTGGAGCGTGGACAAGGCTGATAGGTGCTCACCATCCCCTGGAGAGATTCCTTCCCGGAAATAGACGACAATCCTACATTGCCAGCCTATACCCTGGATGGGACTACATTTAGAGAACAACATGAAACTTCCCTCGCTCTTACTGCGTCAATGATTTTCAACATGGGATTTTAGAAATCGCGAAGTTAATAGGTTAGGAGTTACTTGCCATGAAGATTTTATGAGTTTTGAGAGTTGACCTTTTCCATGACTCTTTAAAGCGTTTTTGAGCACTTCGGTGAGCGACAGAGATGAAAGGAGCTGCGCCTGTTGCTGGCAACAGTCTGTTTTACCATGTAAACAAAGGCTTCAAATATATGTGGTAAGAGTTGTCTAGTCATGCATTTCTAAACGTCTGTCACTGAAATGAGTTCAGCTTAAACTCACTTCCAAACTCTACTTTTAACCATCCAGAAGTTAAATGTGAACTTCACAGACGGCAATGTCGTGCATGATTGAGAATCATTAGATTTTTATTATGAACAATTCATTAAGATAGATTACCCAATTAAGCAGGAATTGAATTGATGAGTCCAGCGTTTTTCACCAATAAGAAACCTCTAGCAAAGACAAATACGCATCCAGGCATTGGATACATAACCACAACCCAAATCAAATAACACACAGCTGCATTTAAATTGTCAAAAGAAATGTAGACATTTCTCGGCTGGTAATTTCTGGAAATCACCATGGAGACTAAAAAGCTGAAGCGTCGTTCCTCGACAATTTCTGAAAAACGTAAGCTGGAGAGAGATATCAGGGAGGGTAAGATGGAGACGCAGGTGAGCAAGATGATGTCTGCTCCTGACCCCCAGACGCCGTCAAGCGTGACGGGTGGGGACGCCACCACCCCAACCCCCCGAGAGCGGTCTTACCCCTCCTACCTGGCCAACCAGACCATCCCAGAGGGCGACGAGGTCAAGGAAAACTCCAGTGAGATGGGGAGTATCTCAGAGAGACGTTCCCGGAGTCGGACCGGGTCGGTGAGCAGCAACCCTGGAGGAGCAGGTGCTACCTACGGGAGCAGCTCGCGAGCAGGTGGGAGGGACAGCGTGGACGGGTGGACCGAGTACGGGGAGGGCGGCTCCAAGAAGGAGTGGCCCACTCCGTCAGACGTCCTCCGGACGTCGGAGAATCCCATGTTCTCCTCCATGGTGAACAACATCGTCAAGATGAAGCGCAAACAGTCCAAGGCGCGCCTGAAGAACGACTCGGACATCTTTACCTCCGTCGTGCTGGACATGATCCGCGGTAAGGCCCCTATAAGGGAGCAGTCCCAGGTGAAACAGGAGACTACCTCTGATACACCTAAAGCCAAGACCCAGGAGGAAAAACCGGCCAAGCAGGACACCACCAACGCTGCGGGTACCACCCAGGAGAAAGCCAGCGCGGAGCCGGAAACTCCAGCCCCTGGAGAACCCAAGAAGCGGTCCAAGGTGTCCAAGGCGGCGGCCAAGATGAAACTGTTCCTCAAGTCCTTCGTGGACGCCCCGGACGACCTGCCGGACGAGGTGGAGGCCGAGTCGCCGGGGCCGTCCCTCCTTCGCTACCTGGACGACGACTACGTGTACGACCCGGACGACCCCCACAACTACAAGAAGGAGCAGGAGGAGGCGCTGGCCCGGCAGAAGGCCGAGGAGGCGCGGCTGGCGGCGGTGGAGGCGGAGGAGGCGCGGGTGGCCGCACTGAGGGCTAGGGCGAAGCAGAAGAGGCGGAGACTGAAGCAGAGGGCCGCGATGGCCAAAGACCCCGACGAAGACAGTGAGGAAGAAGACGAAGATGATGAGGAACTTGACAACTACTACTTCACTGAGTCGGAGTCGTCGGACGACGAGGTGAGTGGCGCCGTCGTCAGAATTATAATAATTTCATATCCCGTATTTCGGATATTTTTCTATATTAGTCAAAACACCCTTCACTTCAACTCGGCTTTGAAGTGACACTATTTTCATATCTGATTGATAAGATTGGGATTCCAGTAGGACCGAATTGATTGGATGATATACGCATTAAACTTACCCCTGAATGGAGAAGTATACATTTTAAATGCACCACATATTTCAGAGACGTTCAATATGGTTAAATGCTGCAATTGCGATGTAAATATGAATGATCACCAGTAGGTAATCATATACTGCCCTGACAGCTAGTTCTTCAACCAGGCCTTTGTCATATAATGTCCAGTCATTAGACGTTCTAAAAATCGCGTTTCTTTATATTTCCATTTCTTATATCCCTTTAAACTATTTCAGGGTCGATGGATTGACGTAAGATTTTAATTTTGTGACGAATTGCTGTTGATAAGATTGATTGCTCCACATTTTGGAAACCAGCAATTTCCACCCACTTCTAGTATGAATTAGTCCAAGAGATTGCATGCAATATTCAAATGAGGGCCACTGCTATTAGACCACGGTGAATACATTCCCAAAACTGCTCCTAATTCTGCTGGGCCTTATCTTAATGTAACATGGCCATGCATATAACTAAGAAGTTGCATGATTTCCCAAGCACGACTAAATGGAGATATAAGCTGATAATCTCCCTCCAAAAAAGAAAATGTTTGCCACTCTGTCCATTCACGTACGCGTTTAGCACTTACTCATGTTTAATGTAAGGAGTTCACTGGCATGCAACTCTAGATGCATGCAACGATTAACCATCAGATGATAGAATGACGCGAATAATTACACAATTACTAGGGAAATTTTCCCTTACATGCAACGAGACTTGGATCTGCAGCAAGTGCTTTTCACTGGAGATACATCAAATAGTCACAAAAAAATCATATGTACAAGTTTGAAAAAAAATATCAGGTGTGTATTTTTAGTAATAGGCCTACTTATCTAAAGACATATGCAAAATACTTATAATAGCTGATAAGCTAAGAAGGAATAATACCAAACGTATAATGGAATGATGATGTCGACAGCAGCTACACCACCTTCTTCACATGGGCCGATCCTAGCTTTTGGAAGGAGGCGGGGGGAAGGGGAGAGGGGGGATCTTCATAAAATCTTCCAGAAAAATATTGACAAAAAGAATTACGAAATTCATAAAAGGAGGAGGAGGGGGGGGGGGTTAGATGCAACCTAGATATTCAAATGTGGTCCTAAAAAAATAGACAACCGAATGTGGTCCAAATAATCTATTTTTGGAGATTTGGTCCCCACATTAAAAGCCGTAGGGAGCTCCGACTCTGTCCATGAGATAATGTGATACTTTACAACTACTAACTTTATGTTGACTTTCCAAAGAGGCCTTTAGTTATATCTCTTACTACTTTCCCTCATAAAATACCATATCTCTGACCACTTTCTCTCATAAAATACAACTTTTGGTGATAATTCACCCGCACGTGGCAACACCCATTACCAAAGTGCATACGCCCTGCTCACACCCCAAGTCCCCAGTCTAGTAAATACTCCATGGTTTATCGGAGACCCAGCACACAGCGAAAGCTCTCTGTTTGGGCGTCTCTGGAGTGGAAACCAATATAGTCGCCAGTCGGCGCCACATCGCTCATTCTCCTTGGCCGTGTAGCCGGGAGGTGTCGCCCGGTTCGCGCTGATCTAGGAGCGGGCAGTGGGCAGGCTGTCTGGGCGCGGCCCAACACGATCTGGAGGAGCGATGGCACCCTGGAGACCCGGTTGCCAGTCAGCGGCCGAAAAGAAACATGCCCGATGAGTCAGGACAACCATATAAAGCTCCCAGAAAACTAACGGCCGGCCCGCCCGAGCGTCAACAAGATAGTGGCGGCGAATGTGTTAGCAGGGCGGCGAGGGTGAAGGGGGAGGGTATGTATGTATAGGGTCGGGGGATGTTTCAGTTATCCTCAGTTAGGGTGTGGTGTATGGCCCAGACTGAGGTGGTGTTGAACGCATTTAGTTTCCGCTGACCAATGAAATTTTATCATTTTTAAATAAAAATAAAAATAAAATTCTCATTTTCAGTGTCTGAAATTGTCACATATTTTACAAAGTGATGAGGGGACGATTTGATATATACCATAGATTTTATTTCGAATCCTGATGGACGTAACATTAACTTAATCTTCAAACTAGATTTAAAGGATGTATTAGTACCATCCTTATTTTCCAAAATTAATAATGATATGGAAACCGCTCCACATTAATCATTGCCGCAGTGTTATAGGGCGTGCAGATAGACCTGACAGCCAGGGATATTTTTTGATCAGTTTGATAAAGGAAAAATGGAATAGTTAATTGGTGCATGTGTCATATACCTCTGTATGTCAAAAGGAACGTGTTCATCATTTCTTTGTGTCAGTCAATATACATTTACTAAACAGCCGTGCACGAGAACAGTTCCGTTCCCATCTGGTCCTATATTATAATTAGTTCCTAGCTCTTCGAGCAAAACCTCTTGACAATATTCATCACCAATAGCCTAATACCCAACCAATCACATACGTGTATGTACTCCGGGCATATTGTAAAACAAACTGATCTTTTTATCAAGGTGTATCATAGACATAATCAGATTGATGAATACTCAATATCGCACTTAGTCATATTACTGAAAGATTCTTCACTGGGTACTTTAATTTCAAATTGAAGTGGGTGTGAATGAATAATTAATTTCATTGCCTCACCTACATGCTGCAGTAATTGACCGGTCTGCATGCATATGCTTTTGAATCAAATGACCAACCTTTTTGACGTTTATTCTCAGAGATTTATTTGCCAATATGCATTTTAATATAAAATCCCAAAAACCTCCTTTAGTCTTTTCTACATGTTCCGTCACATAAGATTCTCAAGGTAAGGTTTCCATTCCAAGCACCGACTCTTAACTCAACGTGTTGCGGGTTTAACCAGGAAGTCCGTGATTACACGTGCTTTATGCCTCCCACACCATAGTGCTGTAATCAACCATCTCCAGACCAGTCCCTGGAGAAATTCTGGGCGGCGAGCAGGGGTGGGTTCAGCGCCCAGCCTCGTCAGTACACGAGCTGAACAGGCCTCCAGCAGCATAGTGCGTCTTATGGGAAATGGTGTAATTTTGTTCAAAAATATAGTTTAAGCTTGAAACTTTCCTGTCTTATATAGTCATTTTTGAGAGCATTCTTTGTATAGCACAATTATATTTATATAGAAAATGAGTAGAACCCATGCGATGACCATTCTGGTCGAAATTTATATCAAATTTTATCAAAAAATAAATAAAAGTTTCCGCCAGCTCAGTTTACACAATAGACATGCACTCAAGTGCGACTGAACAAAAAAATTTAGACAGTACTTTGTAGTTTTAAGGAACTTCTGCAATCTAATCACGTAGACAGGACTTTCTTTACTTAGATGCATCACTCTTTTAAAAAGTAACAACACAACCCAAACAGAAAATTTTATTGATTTAACCTTTTCAATAATACAGGGTTAGAATACCACCCCCCCCCGGGCCCGATATATCATCCCATATCATCTTGCATGACTTAGTGGAGACTGTGGGCGGGCCGTTCCCTTGGGGTCAGTTCTGGGAATGAGGGCTGGCTCCCCATAGTAACAGGTACCCTATTGAAAAGCACCTTCCTTCTTACAATAGACACTCCCCAGTGGGCCTCTCCCTGCTGCTCTATAGCCGGCAGGTAGGCCCGGCTCCACCATTGGTAAACACATCAGTCAACTGAGAGGGAGCAGCTCAAGCTGCGGACCCATTTGCTCAGAAAACAACTCAGTATGGGCTTCCCGAAATTAGCGAGAGTGAATGAAGCTACCATATAAAACTGCCACGTTCGGAATAATTTCATGAGGCGACAGCGACTGAAAAAAGGTACATTTAAAATTTTGCATTTCCTCATACACCAAGTATACTTCAACTAATCTGTCATCCTAGCTGAGGAAATCAGGCTACTGGAAATCTTTTGAAATAACTTTATTCATCTTTATTAGGATTCATACCTAAAAAAATATCATGCATAAGTTTTCGTCGGTGATTAACAAAGTACTGGCCGAGGAGAGGCAGGAGCGCCTGGTCCGCCAGGAGAGTGTGTCTAAAGATGAGCTCTTTGCCTCCGTGGTCCTGGACATGATCACGGGCCGGCGAAAGGCGTCAACGGGCAGACAGGTCCAGGTCGCCGCCGAGAAGATCCACGAGCAGCCGGAGAACATCGAGACGGAGATGTCCAAACTGGACCTCAACGACGACGACGAGGATGATGACGAAGCCGTGGAGGAAGAGGGGCAACAGGACTCGAGCGACGGATTAAAATCCTTGTCCTCATTTCAAAAAGACCCCTTTCAGGATGAGCCTGAGGGGAGTGAGGAAGCTGTAGCATTCTCTGACGACCTCAAAGACCCTGAGGCCGAGGCCCATGCCCAGGAGGAAGATCAGGAGCCCCAGGAGGAATCCCCCACACAGGAGGAGGTGGTGGAGGAGGTGAAGCCCACCCCGCTGTGGGACATGCTGAGGGAGGCCAACGGCTACATCACTGGTAAGGAGGAGATCAGCCCGGAGGAGGCCGAGCGGATGAGGAAGGAGCTGGCTGGAGAACTCCAGGGCTCCGACTCGGACGCTGGAGAAGGCGCCGACGACCAGGGCAAGGACCAGGAGGAGACGGACCTGGAGAAGCTGATCCGGATCCGCCTGGAGTACCGCAGTAAGTGGAGTCAGCGTAAGAAGGCGAAGGTGGCCGTCAGGGACGAGGACCTGGACACCGAGTCGGAGGAGGAGGAGGAGTTAACGCCCCTAGAGAAGAGTAGACAGGCCAGACAGGTAAGGTATTCTTTGTACAGTTTAAGTTTAAACATACCAGCCCTATAGTTTTCCCGACTGTTGGGCAAGAGGGTCATAGTTTTTGGTAACTGGTGTATCTACCTCCAATGAGATGATACATTGCTGCTAAACCAAACCCTTTGGTGTTCCCCTGCATATTTCTTGACAACATAGAGAAGACAAGACACATTTCCATCTTAATAATCCAGTTACTGGGAAAACAATAGAGTGCTGGACAGGAGCCCTTGCCCTTATTGGACCATCAAGCTTAATTAAGTGTACCCCACACACTCCCACTGTCCCGTGCTCTAAAAAATGGGACCCTTTCCTTTTCATTTGAGGTTTCAATTGCGACATGGCTATTTCCTGAATTTAACGTCCTGTATATTCCTTAATGATGGGGAAACATGAATCTACAATGAACATAGACAAAAGTATGACTGGGCTACGTACTTTCCTGATTCAAGTTTAGGTAATTTTTCCTTAGTATGACAAAACCATACTTTTAGTGTCAGGGCAATGTGTATGCAGGTACAGCAACGTGCCAGTACTATAATTTGTATAAAGGAAGACAAATTAATTCAAACATACTTAGCCTATACATTTATTTATTTGTCATCTTCAAGGCAATTGTTCAGAATACATTGAACACTGTATGATTTATGTAGTTATCAGTCAGCTAGTATTGCTGTGATCATGAGGTATTCTTCCTCAGTGCCACAGTGAGGTAGTGTACCTTGTCTAGGTTTGGTTCTTTCGTCAGCTGTCCATTGCCTTTATACAGTTCTTTTATGTTGGGGATGTGATCAGTGGTGCATTACAAGGTATTCATATTACACTGACATGTAGGCAAGCCTCGGCTGAGTAACAACACTGACTTGGATACGCCATGTATGAGCTGTCTTCAGGTTGCTTCAATACACAAACACATGTCAAACTCGAAGGCACAGTTTGAATACAAACTACATCGGAGGAATCCTATAAAGATACTAAAATGGCACACGGATTATCAAGATTCTACCCAAATTTTTAAAATATTTTACAGGATAACTAGGTGGAGGTTAACTTTTCGTTATACTTTGGAAAAGAAGCATGGCAAAAGTGGCGACTGCAGCAAAACATGGCAGTGGTGTGCCGTCTTCAATTACCACCGTGGATTTTCCTCCTGACGGTAGCCCTCTGACCCAAGGAGATTACTCCCGTCCTTCCTCCAGGGCTTCTAAACCTCCTCCAGCACCCCCAAGGTCAGCATCCAGACGGGCGCCCACTCCCCAACATGAAGAATCCCCTCAAAACGAAGCAACAACGAAGAACGGAGAACAAACTAAGAGGGAAGCTACCCCTAAGAAAGGGGCCCCACCCAAAGCGGACCCTTTCACCAGGAGGCCCCCAAAGGACCACGGGAGTTACACGGTCATCGCCAACCCCCCTCGTTACAGCCGCCTGGAGCTGGCCAGGAGGATGGTGAGGGCGGTGGACAGGGCCGCCCAGGATGGCCTGTCCAGCTCAGACGGGCGGACCTCCCGCCTCCTGCAGAGGGAAGATGACCAGCGGTCAGTTCTCCTCAGGCGCAGTGCGGAGCTTATGAGGGACAGGGAACTGGAGGAAACTTTTCACATGGAGGCTGAGACGGGCCGCTCGCTACTAGAGAGCAGTCGGCGGCGGCGCCTGGAGGGATCCGGAACCGGAAGTCTCTCTTCTCTGGCCGGGAGCTGCTCGGAGTTGGACCGGAAGGAGGAGCGGAGACGCCTCCTCCTGGGTCCGGACTCCGGAAGTCTCCAGTCGCTGCCGGATTTGGGTAAATCTACAGGGCCTAGGTTGACAAGTGCACTTAGTAGACACGGCAGCTCATCCTCACTGAAAAACATCAAACAAAGACCCAAAACGGCCGGCTCCGTCTCAGCGAGCTGCTCGCGTATTGACGACATACAGAAGAGCAGCGCAAGCCCACAGAAAGGACATTGCAGTCATAGCAGGTCGTCCACCTCTTCTTCCAGCGTAAACCACGTATCCTTCCTACCCCACGTAGGCGACCCTACAGCGGACCACCCCCACAACACCGACCTGACCACTTACAAGCTAAGAAACCCTAGCCTGGAGGACCTGCCTGGTGCCGGGTCCTCCTCCAGTAGGAGGTCCAGCCTGTCCTCCAGGTACAGCAGTAACCTGTCCACGGTATCAGAGGACGCCAGCACGGTGACCGATGGGAATGGTCCTACAGACCAACAAAAAGCAAAGGGTGGAAATGGTGAGGAAACCAAGAGGCCAAACTCAGTCCATTCATGGCTCTCCTGGCCCCAGACTGAGAAGGGTAGGCGCAACGGTCCTGGAGGAGGGGACACGGCCAGGAGAAGAGAAAGGAGACATAGGTCCGCCCTACAGAAAGTGGTACCGCTTATAAAGAAGTCCGTCGTCGTCATCACTGAACAGGAGTATTGGATGAGGCTCAAGGTAATTGGAAAGTATATCAACAAAATTGAATATCCACATGTAACAACTAAGGGCGCTCTTGGTGCTTGATAATTTCGTATGAATCTATTCGAGTATGCATGAATTTCTGTTGTTTTCTTTATCAACCGAGAAAACAGCTTACTTAAGTGTGTAACCCATTGGGAGAATCTGCCTCAGAATTGGGCTATTTATACGTTTTCATGATGGATATGACAGAAGCATATAATATGCTTGTTACATTCAATATCAAAGAGAACCTAAAGTTCTTTTTAACAATATGATATTCATGTCTATGATTTTAAATCGTTTAGAAGAATAGATCCTTTAGACGGTCCATATACGTCAACTATCAAATTGATGTGCATACAATAGCAGCCCACTTATCTTGATTCGCAGTAATTAAACTTCCACCGCCATAGGCCTAAGACAAAATTATAATAGATAAGGGGAATAGGTCAAAAGTGTGTTTGAAAACACCAATATATATGTATCAGTACATCACGAATTGGCTGATATATCTGATTCTTCTTCCAACCTTATCTTTTCCTGCGGATCACTCACCATTAAGCATATGCCCAGTTGGCCTCTTGGTCCCAGGGTATCTGATAAGCATGATCAACAGTAAACCAGCCATAATGCCACAACGTTAATTAAACTGAAGATTTGGCTAGATTGACAGGGATCTACTATATTGACAGGGATCTGCGAAGGTGTTAATCCGCGATAATATGATACCGAGCAGGTTGGTTGCAGATTAAATGACACCGTTTATCTGCGATCATCTCATCTCAGTCCGGACATGATGGTACAGGGAGGACACAAACTACGTATAGGAGGAGGACATAGCGTCCAGTATAGTAAAGTTTGAGGGTATCTAACTTTGCAGGCCCTTAGCAGGGCCTTAGCCCTATCAGCCGGGGACGTGTTAGTGGTCACCTGGAGACGGGTTAGTAGAGGGTATTGACCGGCCGGCCCCTATCACCGCTGATTGGGTCCCGTCTCCAGGGTGCCCGCAGATGGAGGTGGTCACGCTATAGGGGCGGTCTCCTGCCCTGGAGGAGTAGCCGTTGTCGGGTCTGCAGGGCCTGCCCCCCGTTAACACGGACTAACGCACATTGCCTGTCATGTTGGGCGGCGCTACTACCACCACTGCCGCCTGGACAGCGCCCAAACAGGTTTGCAGTCAAATGATCATATACATGTACAGCTTTGGGCAACGGTTCAAGAAATAGATATAAGGCAGTGATAATGCAAAACCTCTGACAGTTTGACATTGAAAGAAACAGCTTTGATATTATTGCCCTACAAAGGATACCAATTTGGCATTTCCAATATTGTCTTTTTTTCACTCATATTTTGGGATCCGAATTTTCTGAATTGTTATTGAAAATTTTTCAGTTAGTCAGATTTTTTATTGGATCCTATTCTATAGCCATTAATGAAAGCTCTCTCTGTCGCACCGGACAGGGTAGGATAGGGAACACGTGGATACTTTAGTTACAACTGGCACCTAGGCCTGGCTTCTTAAAACTATATGTATTGTTCAGACTACTGCACCATAGAGTGACCATCCGCTGTTCTTTAATTTATTGGACCATTAACTATGAGGCCTCAATTGGTGATTCAGGTTAACCTTGGTAGGCGTAGCCTAGACACCATAGTTTTCTCTTGCCGTCCGGAGTTGGGTAATTATTCATAGGTTACACACAAAGGGTTGGTTCTCCGATTGATTACCTATCGATTTCCGTGTCTGATCAAAGGTCAGTCTAGAAGTATTCCAGGGGCAAGCAATGCCCCATTTTGTTAGTTCAGTGTAATATTGGTTCTCATTGTATTTGTTTGGCCATAAAGAAACAATTCACAGGTTATTGTTACTGGCATGGTTTCATATAATCCTGACTAATATTCACATATATCTATATCCCATAAGTGACTAGTCACCGATTATTTCGAGAAAAATGTTGATAATAACGTAAGTTTAACATGCCGGGATATCTCGTTGGATAGCCCAAGTAGGTGCCAAACAATGGCACAAAGTGCGGCATTGTTTTGTGTTGTAAAAAAACTCAAGCCTAGTCTTCGTGGCAAACTAGATATTGCCCTTTCATGAAGTTTGCCATTGACGAGGGGTTTTGTATTATGAAATAAAAGGTTATGTCCCGATTGTATTATAGTGGCGCACTTCGCTGTGTGTATTGGGGTAATATCGGATTACACATATTATATTAAGAGATATCGATTAATAAGTGGTCGGTGTTTGCTACACCATATAACACTATCGTGTCACGAAAAAATGCCATTATTCAAATTATGTCAGCTGATACTGTGGCTTAAGAATTGATTAAATGCTCAGTAGGTTGATCAACTTACACTGTTTTTGGAACAATGGTGATGTAACGAATGACTGAAAGCCCAGACTCGTGTTGACCGACCGTGCCAGTCTGATGTTTACTGAAATCGCCGTCGGAAAGATCAAAAGCGATCTTTGATTAAAAACAAAAGTGATATGATTAAATAGCTCGGCAAACCTTAATTTGTTATTTGCCATAAAAAAAAAAGTATGTGACGTGAACAGGTTAGGTTCATTCCCTTGTATTGTAAATACATTTTCCAGTACACGTTTAATTTTAAATTACAAAGAGTTAAAGGTAGACCTAGATGGGTTCAGGTTTCTACATTAACACAAGACCAGCCTTCTCATCTGACCATTGGCTCAGTTTGTAAACCCCGAAACTCCATTGGCAGTTAGTTGGGTGTTTCATTCATACCTATAGCACTTCGCCTATCGTGATCTAATGGACGTTCTCTCATGTTGTCTGACATATCACGACTTTGGATTGGTATTTACTAGGATTAGGGTGAAAGATAAGGATATATTTATATGACACATCTGATATTGTCAGAAGCGGATCCCTATACATGCATTTGTAGATCGCTTTAATAGAAGTTTCTCAAAGATAGTCTGGAAATGAGCTGCTCACAGATCTGCTCATACTCCGAGCAACTCGAGTCTGGAGCGGCTCAAGGAGCAGGTATATCAGAGAGTGCACTCCCCTCCCCAGGAGACACATCGAAGTTCTGTATACCAGGGCCGGGCTCCTCGGACACTGCTCAGGTACGTTACTTACCTACGGGACACTGCATTATGTTCAGGTGCGTTAACTTCCATGGGAAATTACTTAGGTGCGTTAAGGATAATGCCCACAAACTAGTGCTTCCCCCTAGTGGTGAAAACTGTAAAATCCCCCTGGGGCATAGGGAAATGTCCTAAAACTTGATGTAAAATGTTATTCATATTCTAAAAAGTCTGTTTTGGAAACTTAAACCAAAATTTGATTGGTTTAGGGAATACCTTTTGCCTTATAAATGCTTGTTGGGCAAAAAGTGGCACTTGGTCACTAAACACATTTTTTTCACAAATGTCATCCATACAAGCTAATTGCTGAGGATATAAAGGAAACTGGTGTTCTAATATGTTAACAAGTTTGGCTGCTTTGAAAATTAGTTGGTGATTTATTCATTTTGCATCTTTCTTTGTCTCTGCACTGCAAAACATGCCAAAAATGTATGATGTTTTTTCCTATTTGCCACACATATTTCTTCACCTAACTCAGTAGATCACCCCCGGACCTATGCTGATTTTTTTAGTTTTATGTTCACAACATATGTAGGTACTTGTATAGTGATTTTGAGACAAGTTCCATGTTTAGAAATCTTTTGATAGCAGGTTTTAGGCAAAATAAGGGCTTCAAAAAGAGCCTCCTCAGACATCTAAAACTTTTTTCTTAAAGTAAAATATATATCAAATGCAATATTTAGCCACAAAATAAACCTACAGCACCTCCTTGATACATTTCATGCAAGAAACATTAATAACATGTAAATCTTGTATCTTAATTTCATGAGTATTTAATTTATGATTTTCTCTTAAAATGTCCCGAAGTATCATCTAATAGCTCTTAAATTAGCCCCGGGACCCCCACTTTTCTGTTCATATACTGGCTCTACATCACCAGGGGATCAATTGTACCAAATTACAAGGCATTTCCATGTTTCATTTAGTTAGTGGGCATTATCCTTAACTGGCCTATGGGACACTGCTCAGGTACTTTACTTAAATATGGGACACGAATACTGCTCAGATACATTTACTTACCTGTGTGATACTTCTTAGGTATGTCACTTTATCTATATGGGTCAGTGCTCAGGTACGTATAATTTATCTATGGGATATTACACGGGTACTTCACCCTTCAATTATCAATACTATTTGGGGTATAGGATGTTCAAATATACTCCGAACGATCTTTTCGATATAGACATTCATGCCCCAAAATAAACCCTACTGATACGTTTGGCTTACTGAAACTTTGACAAGAAAAACGGGGGGGAAAGCAACACCATACAACGACCACCAATGTAACTACCATTACATTGCATTATAATACACCATACAACCATCACCATTACAACTATCACCATATGCCACCTAAGTTTTGGGGATATAATGGACAGTCAACTTAACGCTTCGTTGGGCGCTGTTTTAATGTCGCATCTCATTGTCGCGTTGATTCTGTTAGATGCGAAGAGGAAACGCGAATAAGTATCCCTCTTTTGCTCTCCATGCTCTGACAGGGGTGTGAAAGCAGTCTGTCCGTTTAGCAATCACTGCGCGGATGTATGTGATACTTGAAGCTTGAAAATAAATAGTTTAGTCAGAGAGATACATAAGTATCTGCGATCTGCTAATTTATGGATTTTTGGATTTACATTTAAGGGAAACAAATTAAGTGCAAGCCATTAACGTTAACTTTCATCATAGAGATACATAAGATTTGAACTCTTTCTACAGATTTATTCTACATTGTGACTTAACCGTCCCACAATTATACAAAAAGAACAAAACTTTCTCTGCTAATGAACTCATTAATTAACCCACTTTGGTCTTAGTGTTATTGCGAATTTACCTCAGACCCAACTCCCAGTCGCAGTGCCCCTTTTTAGCGAAGCTTTAACAAATGGCTAGAAAATTAACCTCCATTCATTTAGACACACTGGTATTATACTGTGAACGGGGGAAGGGATTATAGCACTTTCATTTCCCGGTAGAGTTAATCCTGTTGTTAAGCGCGGATTAGCCTTCTGTTGGGCGAAGGGTACCAAAGGGACCCGCCTGGGTAAGAATTCTCACATTGCCCCGAGGTTTAGGTCTGCGGCTTGTAGCAACATATTGGTTTCACTTGTTGTGGGGCCACATGACTGGATTACATTTCCCGGAGTAGGTGTTCACCCTAGTTTATATAGGCAGACGCAGGCGGTGGGACTAGGTGTGTTAACCCACTCCAGCCTGAGTGAATACTGATTATGTGTGATATCTGACGTCAGGCGGATCTACATTGGAAAGGCACGGAAAAAATATCACAGCCAGATATCTGTTGTGAATTATTAGTTTCTCCAGGTGGCAAAAGAAAGGCCATTGCGTGGGTTACTTATCACAGCCCAGAGTAACAAACAACTACGACCGGGAAGGAACTTCTATGGAATAGGACCTGCGGCCGTAAAGAGGACAAATATCTCCATTTCAACAAACGATGGATTATAGCCCAGTTACCGGATATAGGAGTATTATCTGTCAACTAGTGCACTCATTGGGAATCTAATGTATATGACAAATATTCAATACAGAACAACGTACTCTTCAGCCTATACACCAGACAATCATATAATTCTGGTATAGATATAACAGATTCCACCTAGAATATTTCTCTTCCGACACAATCATGTCGCAGTCAGAAACGGAAAATGTTGCACACAGAAAGGCTTCATCCACAATGTGCCAGGATTTATTTTCCCTCCACCCACCAGAAGGCAGCCTCTTTCTGACGACCTGGAGGACTGGGAGCGAGTCTGGAGAGTCTGATGGGGCCGACTCTGGGTTTTCCAAATCAACTACAAGTTCGTCCTTTTACGTCTTTATTCACGTGGTATGTGAGCCGAATCCTGGTCAATACTTTCACCATGTCTCACTCCGATAGACATGCATTCTTTGATTCAGAACTATTGTCCCCTGGGGAATTAAATGAAGCAACGTACCTTTAGACAGATACCCACCACATAATATATGGACACTCCCTGATTTCTAAGCTATAGGCCACGAATTCTATGAGACATCTGTTTTTTATCACAAGGTCAATTTAGAGGAAGATACGTCATTTTAACGACACACGATATATAATATTTGTTTTCAGTTATAAACGTTAAAAAATATCCGTCCTATTAGATTGGACAGTAATAATAACGTACTTATTAAAATACATAATTATTCTTGACATATAATTATATACGTGTTTAGACATTGTTATGATTGCCGGACACGACCGTCTGGGTAATACCAGGGTAAGCGCCTACATAGATTATAGCTGGCGATGGATTATGTTACTGCTAGATTTGATGAATCGGAATTGCCAGGTAATTTTACCTTACCTAATTCTTTACAGTCAGGAAAAGTGTGACATTATATGGGTCGCTTGGTTCTTGATATCTAGGGAACAAAAGGGTTCCGTGTGCAAATTATACCAGTACTTCATTGGTGTCAAGGCCTGATGATTAATCAGGGCGGCCATGTTTATCATCCTGGAGAAGTCCTCCAGTGGGTTAATGCCGACCTCACCTCAAAGGCCAAAGGTTGATGGAGAAAGGTGGAACATGCCGTCCAATTAAGGGCCAGGGGGGAGTGGGTCCAAGTGCCACTTTGCATAACACTCACCTCAGACTGAATGAGGCCAAGCTATTTACCCAACCAGATACACACACCACAGTATCAACCTGGGATATCCAGTCCATAAATTAGATCTCTGTGGATTTAACATTGTACATATACACCATGGATCCCTCAGGAGGATTACGTTAGTGGTAAATTCCCAAGGTTGATATAATGTAGAAGTCTGGAAGTACTGCACTCACTTGGGATGTGTGTGTTTCCCCCTGCTGTGAGTTGAGAGCCGGGTGTTGCTCGGCCCGTGATGGCGGTGAGCTGCTCCCCCGGGGGTGTCCCCTTGCCGAGCTGCTCGCCTGACTCCCCCTCTGCTGACCAGGTACAATTCAGACCCGCTCAGGTAGCATCCTAAAGTGGAAGCACTTTTTCGCTGACACATCAGTGGATATCTGATATGATTGTTGTTGACAGCTGGATGCAGAACTGCATACGTTTTGCCAAGCTCGTTTTTTCTTAAGATTCGTCGACCGCTTTTATAGACTATTAATGGATGGGAATAATAGTGTTTTAGCGAAGTCAAAGTGACAACCGATATATACAGTCGTATATATATAAATGTTCTTTCGACAGGAAAAAAAAGCATCAGGTTTTTGTTTTGTTTTGTTTTTGTTTTTCTGTTAATCGTGAAGTCTATTATATTGTGCATTGCATGTTTAGCATTGCCATTTTACTCTATTTCCTACGATTCGTTTTTGTATACTATATAGCTATTGCGACCTGGTAAACATAGTGGATAATATGGGGTAATGATTTACGTGACGCCCTTTCCGAAGGTAAAAGACGTATTTGACCGAGTGTGATAAATAACGATCAATTGTTTTTGTCAAACACGAGAGGAACACGTTAGCGGGTGAATGATTCTGACAGAACGGTTCTCCGTCTAAAGACGGGTGTTGACGTCTGGTATAAAAACTGAAGTGTTGTATGACATGGGATCCATGCATTTGACACAGAATGGCTACATATTGTGCCGCCGTACATCACTCATACATCATGGATTGGCTACATTATAGCCTGCGATATAAACAGAATAACCAAGTGTCTGATTCTAATGTCGGCACTTCAATATTAGTGTGCGGTGAGCAAAAACATAGTGTGTGTTTATAGTGGCAAGAGAACCTCTTTAACAATTAAATTGCTACTTTTATGATACAAAGTAAATGAAGGTGATGACTACCTATATCTTACCTGTATTTTTTTTTACTTCCAACTTTCAGATTGAAGAAAAGATCAGCATAGACACACTCGAGTCCCTAAAGACAGCATTCCAGACGGCCGATGTCGATGGCACGGGGCAGCTGGAACTGGACGAGTTTAAAACTCTCCTCAAGAACCACCTCAACTTGGCCGCCAGCAAGGTGAGTAACACACATCATTGTGATATCACATGTGCTCATTCGACATAGATAGCAATTTGTACGCATTGATTCTAAAGAGGCCGACGTCATTATTTGAACTTTCTAACGAACTGTTAAAGCATACCCTTCTACTTAGTACTTAACAGGTATGCTTATTTTACCTTTACGAGGGAGGGACTCTGTATTTATACGGGCAGTTTTCAGTGGTGCAATACATAATCGAACTACCTATAAAAGAGGCCTCCCTTTGTTACTTCACTCCTGATGCAACATCGCTGCCTTACTGGCTCTACTCCTTTGTCTTCTACTATGCGACTATTAGATTTGGAGTAGTTTGTACTTATACCTTTGTAATACTTATTTACTAACTCCCCTGACTGTTTTAAACAGTGTATTTTATGTCTCTGTCTAGTTCTCCTATGGTTTCTGTTACAAACACCAATAAAAATAAATGCTATCAAATTTCCCAATAATTACTCATCACACACATTCTCTCCATCCTCTTCTCCACGAACCCAGGAGGGACAGATCGACCTGCTGTTCCAGAAGATCGACTGGTCGTCGGAGGGGGCCATCACCTGGGATGAGTTCTGTACCTACATGCAGCTGGAGTACGCCGAGAAGGAGGACTCGTACCTGCGGGCCAAGGAGGTGGCCTTCGGGCTGCCCGCTAAGATCGAGAACATGCCCCACCGCGAGCCGGTGCTGCGGATCACCGACACGCATGACGGGGTGTTCATCGCCTGTAGCCAGGACGGACTCGTCACCTTCTGGTCCGGCCAGCTGGACCATAAGAGAACCCGCAGTGTCGTGGTGAGAACCGGTGTTGTTTCTTCAAATTTTTACTTTGAAAACAACTTCTTAGAAGTATCTTCTATCATTTGGACACTTTTGTGTAGTCAGTTTAAGGTTAATTCCCAAATGTCCATATAGTTGGTACTGTCCGGACAGTCACAACAGTTCAATATGTAAAGTTCCCACCACATTTTCTAAGATAGACCCAAGTGATTGATATTATACAACCGGATAATTTTTCTTTTAAGCTGCACAGTGGAGTTGTTCGGTTATTAAATTTATTTTTCTCCTTTTCAAACCTTAACCCCTCCGTTCTTCTCGCTTTGATCAGACAGCTGAACAGAGTTCCCGCACGAAGCCTAAGTGGATCACCGACTTCTGCCTCATGCCGCAGTACAACAAACTCATCGTCGGCACAGGGTAGGTAGAGGTATATGAGTGATGATACATGAGAGTCAAAGACAAGTATACTGGCGGTATAGTCTTTGCCTTCAGCATAAGGAATGGATACATCTTTGGCAAAAAAGAAACAGACAATTTAGGTTTTGTCTTGTAGGTGCTGTCCTCCTGTGCAAATCTCTTTTGGTGCAAAGAAGCCGAAGTTCACTTTTAGAAATCGGAGAAGTTGTTAATTGTACTAAAACAGACGATATGTATACATCCATTATTAAAAGGACGTACGATCTATATATACAGGTAGTCGGTCAATTATTTAGTCTTCCCGTTCAATGTGATTGTACTATCCACACTAACTGTATAAAATATAGAGTTAAAAAAAGAAATACAGAGTTTAGGTCTTAGATAAATATGTATACTAATGTGGTAGACGTAGATTCATTACATTCTACTCTGCATCGGTCATATCTAATCTTTTTACGGTTGATTGAATTACCTTGTATTCAACATGAACATCTTTTATTTCAGTGACCGAGAGATTCAGTTCTTTGAACTGTCTTCCTTCGAGCCATACTGCCAGATTAGTGGATTAGAAACGGTACCACTCAAGCTTGACTACTGGTAAGTAGTAACAGTTGTAAAATTACATGCATAATCAATGAAGTGTCTCCGAAACAGACGAATAAAGTGTAGCAATAGGTGAGATGACATCGCATTGTTTTTTTTCTAAATTAAATGTATTATGGATTTCAAAACAGAATCATTACATGGTCCCATTTAGAATTATGAATTAGGTAACCCAAGAAAAATATTACCCATCTTCTACTAAAATGCTTTTTTTCCTTTTTCAATAACCTTCAAATTAATCCCAATAGATATTTCAAAGTAAGCTAATGACTGTTTAACTTTTTCCCTGTCAGTTCTACTGGACACGACGAGTGCTTAATTCTGTTCGGGGACAGCCAAGGTTGTGTGAACATCATCGTCATAGGGTCGGCCGGAGAGTGCTTGAGGTGAGAAGAGACGTTCTTTGCCACCATATATCAACCTGTCTATAATATGTATATGTATATATATTAAAACAATAACTGTAGCTAGATTTATGTATGTATAACCTATATTCCTGTTCCTGGAAATATTGGATTTTGAGTGTCAATTCTGGTAGATGGTGTTAATTGTGTTCAGGAACAATACATCACTAGATTAATCGAAGAAAGACAGAACAGATAGGGTAGCAGCAGCCCTCTAATTTGGCTATAGTAAACTTAGACTAATGCCTAAGGAAGTTTTGTAGTTTATACCTTTACAAAAACACCCTGTGAGAAAGCACTACCTGTGTAAATAGTATCTATTACAATCTTTTTAATCGTAAGGTTGTCTTCTTTAAACATGAGTGTGGTTCACTTACTTCTGTTCAGAATGTGGAAGAAGGCTCCCAAGGCGGAGGGTATCGCCAGTGTCAGTATTGACGTGGTGGCCAAGGGGGCGAGCACAGAGTTCATCAGGTGGAAGGTCCACGGCGACTGGGTCCAGCAGGTAAGACTCATTCGAAGAGGTGTGCACGTGATGACTCAGCATTTCTGTATTGTTGGACCCTATAGTTAGTGTCACATTCACCAGATCAAAGCTGATCAACATTGAATAACGATACACTTTCTGGATGTTTTAGGTAACTAAACGAACATTTAGGTTTTATAATAATGCTATCAATATCTATTTATGTCCACTTTTTTGTTGATAACAAAACGTTTTTGTTAATAGCAAATGATAAACTATAACAATTGAAAAGTAACAAAAAGCAGTATTTCCAAAAATAATATCGTAAACAGCTTTGCATGTATATGTAACATGATGTAACACATGTGCAGATTTAATAATTTTGAATATTCTTCTTCCAGTTGAAATATTACCACAACATTCGACAAGTAATTTCCTGCTCAAACCACTCCAAGACAGCATTAGTAATAGGTAAGGCCGACTTACTTCTTCGACCCTTAACTACCATAAGCATTTCCTTTACAAACACAAAACGATTAAAAACGACCTAATTCTATGTATGTGAAAATGGCGTGTTTTTTCCCCCTTTTTTTTTAAAGAAAAAAAACTCTTATTTCGTGAGCTTGATCTAGACAATTTGGACAGTTCATCTAGCATTTTGCAACGGAAGCTTTTATAATCGACCACATTAAACAATAAAATTACTAAAAAATACTATCCTCCCCCCCTCCCCCCCTTTAGGCTGTACGATGGGCAGTACCCACGTGGAGCAGCAGCTGAAGGAGATCAAGGAGCCCGGGCAGACCACCAACACCACTAAGGCCAAGCAGTCCTACCAGTTCGGCCAGCCCAAGACGCGCCTGGCCGCCGACCAGTCCGTCTTCAACATATACAAGGGAGTTAAGTGTTTCGACTTCTCCAAACACAAGAACATCATCATCACAGGCGGTATGGACCGTATTGTCAGGATCTGGAATCCGTATGTGTCGCTCAAACCGACCGGCATGTTGCGGGGACACAGCGCACCCATCTTCTACCTGTTTATAGCTGAGGACGAGAACCGCATCTTCAGTATATCCACGGACCTCTGCATAAAGGTAGGGAGAGAGGACTGTTACTAGAACTGATGGTTGGGAATAAAGATTGAGATATACATAAAAGTCCCTGTATCCCCTTCTTTAAATAGACCCCATAAGTAATTGTATCATTTTATGAGTATCGAAGAATTTGGTTTCTCTTTAAAAAAAATATTCAAAATCTCAGCGTCATTTGTGTCGGTTTTTGTTAATGTCAGTATAAGTCTTATTCGTTACGAGTTATCCCATTTCCATGTACTACTTACAAGGATGCCCGATTCCCCTTATTACTTGCCCGTTTAAAAATCCTTTCCGCTTTACTACTTACAGAACTATAGATGGCAATGTTTAGTATGATAGAAACCTTTTTCTTAACCCACCCCATTTTATAGTTTAAACCTGTACATTAAATAGGTTCTTATTAAAATAGATAACAAGTCTCTAGTGAAGAGACATTCTGTTGGTTATGACATTTTTTTCATGGTCATACTTTTTCATACTTTCTATACTTAAAAAAAAAAAAAAAAAAATATGTTTTGTATACTTGCAGATCTGGGACATTCAGGACCAGAACTGCCTGCTGACGGTGCGGCCTAAGGGTCACAAGATCCGGGGCGACCTGCAGGCATGTCACTACTCCAACGTCAGCAAGGCGCTGGCCATCGCCACCGACCAGATGAACGGCCTCTCCCTCAAACTCAAGTGAGTCTCGTGTTCTTATAGCTGACAGAGTGCAGTCCTGAGTTTCCTTTGACTTACGCTGATTTGTCCAAGATGGTTTTGAGGTTGATGGATTTGAATTTTTTTGTTTATACTCCCTTCGCCTGAAGCCTTTTTCTTAATTTATGTTTTATTCTTCGTGATATAAACCGAGAGATTATGTAGAGAGAGTTTTATAACTTATAATGTAGACTTTATTCCAGTATATGTCGACTTAAGAAAATTAGTGATTTCGTAGAAAGGTAAACCCTAAAGATGATGTCGCCCTTATTTACAGTCGAATAATTTTAGAACGCCATGTATTACCCTTTGGTCAGTTATATTGAAAAAAAAAAACCTGCATGACGTAGACCTTTATCAGTTTATTGTTCCCACCCAACTCGCCCTAACCGTAACCCGTGTACCCCTCCTCCTCCTGCCCGTAGACCGGCCCTACACGCCGACATCGTCATCACACACAAAGACCCCATCCACACGTGTGTCTACAACCCCAGCTTCAAACAGATCATCACAGCCTCTGACGGATCGGTAGGCATTATTATCATTATTGCCTGAAAAAAGACAAGTGGTGAAGATTAAATTCAAGAGAAAAATAATTCAAGTTACTTGTGTAAGACGTAGTCCGGAAATAATCTAAAAATTGCAACTTCTTGGTTAAAGTTTTCAAGTTGTGAAGAAAAAATTGCAAAATAATATTTTCCTTGAGACTTGTTAATATCAATAGGCACTTAAATAGTATAGCAAATTTGATTCCTTCTGGTTGCAGGTTATAAAGATTTGGGACTTTGAGACGGGTAGCGCCATCTTCGAGTACGGCGAGGCCCACGGGGAGCACGCCGTCACCTGTATGACCTTCGACAACACGGGACGCAGGTAAGGGGACAGCAATTGATAATGTGACGATTTACATGGTACAAGTTATGTAGAAACCTTCAAATCAATCGAATATTGTGATGGGTACTGGTATGCGACGTGGCTTTGTGTTGACTGGCGCCTTCGAATATTATCTAAACATTTGAAAACCAAATTGATTTTTACGATGTTTCAAAATGTTGTGAATTTTTTAGATTCAAAGAAGAAGTAATTTGTCAAAAACCAGGTAGGTTTCAATCATTTGTAAATATTTCAGGATTTTAGATTTTTTTTTTTTAATTATTCTACCGTCGCCTATCGCTTCAAAAAAAAACATAAGTGGACGAACAGCCCCGTCTCCCGTCTCTTTAAACTGCAAAAATCTTTAAAACATTGTTTTTCATTTTACCAGGTTGATCACAGGAGGCCGAGACGGATGCATCCGTATATGGAATTACAACAACGGTCACTGCTTAAAAACTATGATGAAAGGTAATTAGTTCAAGTACCGATTGATATGTTAATTTCTCAGAGATGTCGATTTACTCATATACCGTGAAACGTTAGATGAACCTAAGTATATACATTTACATTTTTACCGAAGAAAATCATGGTGATGAAAGTTTATTTCCTGGATCTTATGTTTTACGTTTTTGTTTGCAGAAAAGGATAACGAAGAAGTCTGTGATATATGCTATGTAGAAATGAATAAAAACAGGTAAGGGATATTAATCATATTGAAATGGTTATTTGCATTGTTTGATTTATCTAATTCGTGAGAAAGTTTTTCTATCGATACAAAAGCTCTTTACTATGTACTTGTAGTATTCATTCCCTAAAATTATTTTTTGCCTAATGCACAATCAAAATAGCTTCTAAACTAAGCAAAACTTAGATTCTGTTTCTTTTCCATTTTTCTTGCCCAGGCAAAAAATTGTTTACTCCATTTTACATATACTCTCTTATCAATAAATGTCTTTCCGAATATATATGCAAATTAAATCCTAAATGTTTAAATTCTCAACGTCTTCTCCCTGTGTAGATATGTGGTTTCCGTGGGTTGGGACAAACGGATCAACATATACAGTGACGCGGCGGACGGCGGGGTACATCACGTACAACGACCGCTGTCTAAGTGGGCCGACGACCTGGTGAGCACCTCAACGTGACTAGAAGATAAAACAAAAAAACTTATCCTATGTCATAGATGTATGGCTAAGAGACGGATATAACCCTGTCACTCGCTGTAAACAATATTGTAGTCAATCAGAGATAGAAAAGGAAGTTTGATATAAAATAATCCGGTTTGAAGGGGGATTTTGTAACTATTCCTGTAATGTCCTCGACGGCTAGTCTGACATTTCAAATTCTAATGTATGAAAATCCAGTTTGTTCAGCTGTTAACACAAATAATTGATTTAATAATGATTGATTGAAGTTTGATTTAACGTCGGTAAGAATCATCCATAATTACATTCGATTTTCCATAAAATGGTTCGAAGTTTAAACTAGACTTCACTGTTGAACGTACCATTACCCCCTCCTTATCTCGTCCCCCCAGAATAACGGCCACAAAGAGGACATCCTCTCAGTGGCCCAGTGCCCGCCCAACCTGCTCGCCACCTCGGGCTATGACGGCGAGGTCATCGTCTGGAACATGGTGTCGGGCCACATCTTCTGCCACCTCAAGGCGCCCACCCCCGAGGGCTACGAGGACCAGTCATGTAAGCCGATCTTGTCTTTTATTATACCTTAGGGTGATACAAGTTTAGTAGTTAAGAATTTAACACAGGGAGATACAAACCTGGGTGATAACCAGCCTTGTATCGCACTGCAGTGTGATACAGAAACTTTTTATTTTTCTAAAATTCATGAAATAATTAAGAAATAAAAAATCTAACGTATGCATTATCTGTACAACGTTCATAGCTACATTTTACCGCTATGATTTATGGATTTGATGGATATCAAGAGTTATATAAAAAAAAACATTAAAAAATGTGCAGCATCACAGTCCCACCATCACTGATTGCTGTGCATCCTTCCTTGGGAGCTCAGATCTAACAGAAAAGGTATAATAAATCCATAACCGACCTCGAAGGGAGTACTCGGGCAGTTATCACACCTGGACCCCGATATCAGCCCTCAGCCGGCCCTTCAGACCCTGGCCTCGGGCTGATATCGGGGTCCTGACGAGGGGTGATAACCACCCTCGTACTCCCTTCTTGGTTGGTTATATGTATATACACACTGAAGGTGTAGAACCTGATATTGATACACTGAAAAGATACAGAAATTCTGAATGAAATATTTTCGCAATAGCGAAAAGTTTAGGGATAGATAAGGTACCTAATCACGGTTGTGCATGTAGACAAATTTGTATGAAAATTAAATTCTTTTGTAAACACATGCATTGTCTAAATTTCATGGAAATTAGTCTTTCCCTTTGCAAGACTGAAATTGCGTGCTTTATCAATAACTATATACCTCTGGTTTACATCGTCCAGGAAAACTAGATCAGCATAAATGTATAATCTCTCGTTTCAAAAAATGGTTGCAGTAGATTAAGTTGACTAACCTTTCCATTTGCCCTTTACCTTTACCAGTGGACGGGGACCTGTCCATCAACAAACTGACTTTCTTAAAGACCCGGGCCTACAACAAGGAGGCAGGAACGCTCATCTCCTCAGGACCACGAGGCCACATTCACTTCTGGAATGTCTTCAGTGGTGGGGCGCTTCTGGCTCAGTTCCCAGGGGTAGGTTCAATAGATCTGGCAGTTTTACAGATTTACCAAATAATGTCAAATTTGTTCAGGATGACCTACTATGGTTTCTTTCGCACAGATATGATCTAAGTAGTTGCTACAGCGTTAAACCCCAATAATCAACCATGCGAACATTACCGTTCTGATATTCTGTTTTCTCTGTATGAAGAACCTTTTTTTTCTCACAGATTTTCCAAATAGAACTAAGATAAACGGCAATCAATTACTAAAATAAGTCGCGTGGTAACCTGGTTTTCGTAAAAACGAATATATAACATGACTGAACCCATTTTTCAAACAAATATACTGTCGAACACATTGAATGTGATAATAAGCACAGGACATATCTATGACCAATCCACCCTTTATTACCCTCCAGTCGAGAATGGCAGGTGCGATGGTCAGCACGCTGGAGGTAGTCTCTTCGGACACGATTCTCTTCTCAGCAGACAACCTGGGCTTCATCTACGCCTGGAACATCGACGGCTACTGCCTCAAGGGCGAGGAGGCCGAGAGTCCCGAGTGTAAGTACTCAACATTCTGGGGCACATTTAGAACTTTTTTTTGCATCTATGAATGTTTAGCTTTATGCCTTGACGACTTGACTTATTTTACTATTTTTCTGTACACGGTTTTGGTGACACTTCAGCAGTCTTTCCTCGCCGTTTCCTTCTTCTGGTTGAGAATAAGCGTTATCAACACTGATTTTTATTAAAAAAGACTTCTATAAAAGGACACGTATAGTTTTCATCCCGTCACAAACCAGTAATCTATACTGAAAACTGTCCAGTATAAACTAAAATCGTTTCCAAAAAACAAAAAAAAAGATTCATGGTATAACCCTAAAACCACTATAACTTCGAAAACGGCGAATAAACATATCATTCCCTACAAACCATTACAGTGAATACAGACTTAAATTTTCTCCCCTTGTGTTGTCAGTGTTACGGACGTGGCGGGGTCATGTGGAGAGTGTGACCTGTATGACCTTGGTAGAGGAGACGCAGACCCTGCTCACCGCCTCCATCGACTGTACCGTCAGGGTCTGGTCCTTCGAGGGAGAGTATGTCGGTGAGTTGTTTTAATTTTTCTATGACCATTTGGATCACAAATTTCTTTTTATGTCGGTGAGTAACACAATTAACTACAAGTGCACTCGAGGACGAGGCCATAATGGTGACAAGACAACGAACGCATTAAGATAAAATTGTTCAATAAGTTGAGCCAACAGATTTGAGATTAATAGAGGTATTCAAAATATCTCTCATTTTACGACAAGGTGGGGAAGTTTGTAAAAGATAAGGATCTAAATCTGTACATTTGTCCTCAGTGAAACGTGACCAATCCGTTTCAGTACAATTCGTAGGTTTATGGGTTTTCAACGTAGTTGTTGGGGTCTTTTGGCACCCTGTACAGCAGTGCTAAACACAAATTAGTGCAGTATCAAAATTAATTATGAAAAGATAATGTTACCGACATTCGAACGCGTGATATTTGATCTTTTGGCAGATCAACCAACATTGTATAGGGGAATTAAGCATTCAGCTACGAATACTTTATCACCCAATGAAGGGTCTGCTCAACCACCCATGTCCCTTTGTATGTTGTTTAGGTACGTTCGGCCAGTCGGAGACGTGGGACATTTACAACTCGGGCACCTACCAACACCCGATGGTGCCGTACGACGTGCTCATCGACCCGATGAGTCTGCCCGACCACCCGGTGCTCGTTGAGAAGCAGAACGCCCACCAGGTCATCCACGAGGACTCGGCCCGCAACTCGGACGACGACGACAAGGTGAGAAGGTAGTTTCACCAACCGACTTGTTTATGCAGTGACAAGTTGGTGGTCTTCAGGGCAGACAGACTTCTCTGACTTGTTCGATTTTGTCTGCACAAAATATGCTCACAAAGGGATTGAAAACCGGTTTTGTACCGAATATTGCCCAGTTTAAAGAAATGTTAATTAAAAAAAAAAGTTGTCACAGAGCTTAATTAAGAGTGAGGAATGGCTGTTTTGATTACAGTAATTAAGCTGGTCTAATCTTGCATAACTCACAGGGAAAAAAGACAACATCATAAACAATTTTGTTTTAGTTTTCTCAGACTATATAGTTTCTATGCTATTTAAACTGCCATTGAACTTACCTACAGACGCCATTAGAGGATAATAACAGGACTTTAGCACCATATGGTGGAAGTAATTTCTAAGGTGCACTGTTGAACTAAGTGAGCTTGGTCTTTTCCTGCGCAGGTTGAGCGGTGGACACCGACCCACTACGGTAAGCAGACAGTGTACGTCGGGGACGAGGAGATCGCCGACGAGGTCAAGAAACTAGCCCCAACCCTGCGCAGTAAGGACATGAAGAACAAGGGCAAGCGGTACGTAGGCAGCGTTCCTTACGGCTATTTCAATCAAAATAATTTGCCACTAATCATTGATCAGGTTATGTGACGGTGTAGCACAGCTGTGCTAAACTTGGATTAAATTGAACAGACTATGTGTAATGTCATAGGCCACTACCTCCCCTGCTTCCCGTGGTTGGGATTATTTCAAACTTTTTTCTTTCAAAATTTATAAATACTAATCATATTGAAAAAAAAGAATGAATGTTAATTGATAAGATTTTCATGATTAAGGATAATTGAACTATTTCATTGGATGGTTTACATTTCTTTTGGAATGAATGAGATTGAAATGAAATCTTATCAGATATGAAAGAATCCATGAGTGCTCCTCTAGATATAGATATGGCTACTGAATATCAAAATATACGTGTATACATCTGTATTCTTTGTTTCTTCAGACTGCGTCACGAGCAGAAGAAGCCGATAAAGATAGACCGCGGAGGGCCGAGCGAGTACCGCATGTTGACCTGTTACAGCCTGGACCCCACCCCGGCCCTGGCCGAACCCAAGTTTAAGACAGACAAAGACAACCAGTTCGACTTCTTCCCCTCTCTATAATAGCAACAAAAACTCATTTGTCCTTTAATAGATGTTTTTATCCTGAGTCATTGTATAAATATATCTCAGTTATTTATGGAAATACAAGGTATGCTCGAGCTATAAAACTGAGTGAGAAATATTAGATTCTGACTTCATAGTGAGGGTCATACAATTTCCTTGGAAAAATTTAGGAAAGAAGAAGAATAGTCTATTTCGTATATAATTTGACACATTATTCATTAATTTCAAAAAGAATGGAATGTGCAGCATGGTTCAATAATTGTGATAATTGTGTAAAAAAGTAGTTGCAAGTGCGTATGAATGAATATGTAATTTTCCTGAAGATCGTTTCTGGAAGTTAAAACTTTGCAAGGTGTAGAAACTTACATGACGTTTTGCTAATCAAAACATATCTATGCATATCTTGCCTGGTAAAGAGGGCCAAACTTTCTGTGATATCTTATGTTCAGGACACCCTAACTTACAAGCATATATTATGTAATATCCGTCCTTTAGTATTATATTTTTCTCTCAAACAATGTATTACTTGGTTTTGAGAAGTTAAAGGTTGAATTATTAAAAAAATTACCTGTATTTATTTACTGAAAGATTGGCATTGTTTGACAAAACTGTAAATAAGAATTATTCACTGTTTCAATGATGTCTGCGATATGATTTGGATATTGAGTACATTAAGAATTGTATATAGGTCATTGAGACCTCTTTTGCATTGTAAATAATCCTGAGACTAAGAATATGCAGGTGTAAAAATATTTATGGAATATCTTAATGTGAACAGAAATCCGTCCACTTCACAATAAAAGAACACATTTGTTGAAATAAAAATGAATTATATTCATGACATGACAACTTACTTTATCGCTTTATACAAACTAACTACTTATTGTTTGAAAAAGACAATATAACAGCAGACACAATGTAAATTTAATATACAAATTTATTTAATCGACCACACCACCGATTTGTTATTTAGTCAATAAGCGTAGGTTAGTTTGTGCTACATCCCACAGGTTTATGTGTGACATCAATCCTCTGAATATTCCACAACATAATTCAGTCAACGGAGTTAATAAAATTAAAACTGCCAAAATTGCGTTAACAAATATATATGTTTTGACTTAAGAACTTTACATCAGCACGGTAAGATTAATCGATAGACTCAAAGGACAAAACCATCACAATGGACGAGACGTCTTCACTCGGGAATCAAATCATACACAACTTTCGTGCTTGAAGTTTATCAGAATTAACATGTAAAAGGTTAACAGGTTTAAAGTAACACACACTAGTATAGCCTAGATAATTAGTTTATGAATCATATACATATATATGAATTGATATTAGAATTTTACATCAACACAGTAAGTTAAATCGATACACCCAATGGACAAAATCATCACATTGAACGAGACATGTCTTTTCGCTCGGAAATCGAATCACACAACTGTCGTACATTAAGTTTATGTTAGAATTAACTTGTAAAAGGTTAACCGGTTTGATAAAACATACACTTGTATACCCCAGATGATTAGTTTATAAAGCATGTATTTAGAACTTTTTTTAGACATGCATAATAGATAATACGTGATGAAGTCCATTGAAAGTTTCACATATTTTTACATCAACACAGTAAAATTAATCGATAGACCCAATGGACAAAAACATCACATTGAATGAGATGTCTTTTCACTCGGAAATCAAATCAAACACAACTGTTGTACATAAGTTCATGTTAGAATTAACTAGTAAAAGGCTAACCCCAGATGATTAGTTTATAAAGCATATATAACCTTTTTTAGTGATACATATAACATTATGCATAATAAACAACAACAAAAACACGTCTTTCAGCAGCTGTCAAGACTCATTAGCCCACGAGACAATATCCTGATAAACTGATCAAAATACAGAATATAGTTTTTTCTTTCTTTTTTTTACCTGAAAAGCTGCTGGTCTCAACACAATCTTTCCCCATTTGGTTGAAAATAATAAGTACAATTAATTTGATTCGGAAGCAAATCAGTGCATTCTCGATCACGGCATAAGCGTGTGTCGCAGGGTAGCGAATTCACTCGCACAGTTATCAAGTTATGCCCAGTAACCTCTCTTTATGCTTTGGTATTAGAAATACAGATACTTGGTGGTGGGCTCCTTGGCTTGGCAACGTTACATCGCAAACATTTTCCTTATACATTACTTTCTATGCACGTATTGAAAACTGATACAAGCCTTATCTATATATGTATCTGAGTTCTTTGAAAACTACCTTATTTGGTATAAAGGGATTTGTGATCGGTAATATCTACCAAAAGGTCTTTTTTCTTAGGTTTCATATTATATTCTGTCTCCATTGTTATCCTGGGGTAGTCGCGCCTACTCTTATTAACCCGAATAGGAGTTTTGGTTTTTAATTGTTGTATTTTTCATATAATTTTATAGGAAGATGAGACATTGTCAAAGACAGATCATTTGAGTAAATACAACACAAGCATTCAAAGGAATGCATACGGAACCAACAAGGTGCTTTTACACTTGTCTCAGTTTCCTAAATTTGAGAATGTTGAATCTCTGGCTAGGTTCACAGTACCAAGCATACATGATAATCGTATAAAATAGTACTAATTCTCTTGAATTTCCATCGAAAACACCAATATAATGTCGTGATCAATGAAATTACATTTGGTTCTGATCCTGTAGCAGATAGACCTGTTATGAATATATGATCCATTCGGTCCTAAATCTTGTGTAGACACTGGGACAATATATCACTTTTGTAATATATATTGAAACTACTTTAACTTACAATGAAGTCCATTTAAACATGTAAAAATATAACATTGGTAAAGGGAATATTCTGAAAGTTATAAGTAAAGATCACATGGCCACCTATTTGGCACTTCAATAACTTTGTCTTATCTTTGCAAGTAATCAAACAAATTTCGTTTAGAATAAAATTCGAGACAAATTCATTTCTCCAAACCACGGATAGCTTCTTTCCAGTAAACTACCTGCAGGTTAGCTTATATCAAGATGCATGCTGGGTAAAATGTTGACAAATTACTATCTATAAGCATAGAAAAGGTGTTCATTGCAGATAGATATATAGCCATTATATGATTTAGAGTGCATCGTTCTATAGGTTTTTCTGCCTTTTTTGTCGACAAAATTAAGCCAAATTAACCTGCAGGTGCTAAAAATAATGTAAATCAGCTATCCGTGGTAGGGAGAATTAGTTCACAGTTTAATTCAAATTATAAACCGGCACAATAATTTCAACATTGGCCATTTACTGAGACAACCGTCATTAGAATAAGCCGTAAATCATAACATTTACTCCTGTCATATAGAAAACGATGCGTAACATTTAGGCAACATATATAAAACAATTTAATCACAAACTATCACACTTAGAAAAACGTTGTAAAAATTACTATCAAAATACAAACAACAGGTTTTGACATTCACTTTCGGGAACAATGGTATAATCGTTAGCGACGTTTCTGCCATGTAAACAATCTCACTGAACATAATTATACATCGATATATTAGTATTGATTCAATCAAATTAACAGAAGCAATTCTAGTCCATGCGTTTAGGACAATACAGTACACGGCTTACGGCTTACGTTTAGTACTATAAGAAACGTTGTAATCCACTATAATTCAAATACAACTAAGACTAGCTACATGCTACATGTATATCAACCATGTATGTCTTTTTTCTCAGTTTAACACTCTTTCAGCAAATGTCTTCAGTTATGTATTAAACGTGTAGTTTCTTCCTTAGTCTCCAGGTGGACACACCATTTCGTCTATTTTGATGCCAGTTCTTCCTTGATCAGCTCAGCCAAACGCTCCAGACCCTGTAATGAAATGTAACTTTGATTACCAGTAGTCAGGATATCAGATGAAGTAGAAGGTTTTGCCACAACAATAAGGTCTCATCGGTTAATGTATCCAATTTTCTCAAACTATTTATATACCAAAAATACAATAAACAAAAGAAATGAGCCATTTATGAAACACATTAACACATTTACATGTTTATATGGTTGTGAATATCTCTGTAAGAAATACAGTTTCATATTTGATGAACCAGTAGAACATGTATTAGAATGGAAAATTGGATATATATTAAATCAGCTATGATATTTTTTCTCGAGTTGTTAAGCAGTTAAATTATTAGAAATTCAAGTATTCGGTGTGTACATGAGAATTACTACCTAGAGTTATCTCCTGTGTGTTTTAATATGCTTTTTTACATGAACAAGAACCCCTTGTCTAGACCACTCATTCTTCTTGTTAAAATTATCTACCTGTATCGAAGGTCCATAATCATATGTAAATATACAGGTTTTAATTCAAAGCAGGATCATCAAAAGGGCAGTCCGGTCAGTGTGGAGTTGGGTGTGGGGTACTGTATGATAAATTCATAAAGCAAGTGAACCTCAGTAATTCACCGACCGAGGTGCAGGGGGTGTACGTGAGGGACCCCGATCCGTTCACCCCGACCGGGGCCAGCTATGTGGACCACGGTCTATTTGGTTATGGAGATAACAGGTCAGGGCGGGTTCTGGATGGACCTGGGGTCCGCTTGTTGTATATTCATTACATTTAATGAACCTGCGTGTTGAATCTGGTTTAAACGGATATAGAGGCCACGCCGTTAATCCTTTGTTTAATTTAGTGGTACAGGTTTCAAGGTTCTTTTCTCAACAGGATTCTTACACGTCCAGTGTTTTTTCCTAGTAAACAGAAGACTTTCTTTGATGTCACTGAGGATTTAATAGTCACTTTGCTTTAGGCCTAGTGTTTTTTGTCAGATGAAGTTCAAGGTTTACTGATATATATCATATTCGTATTCGTGGATTCTTGTGTGCCTATTCAATGTGCTCCTCGTCCCATGACTGACATGCCGACAACCTTTTTTTAACGGGAATATAATTGAAGTGTTTACCAGTTTTGTAGGGAAGGTGAATCTTTTTATTCTTAGTTATTCTTTTTATAATTTTAAAATCAAAAGTTGATTATGTTTCTGCAAAATATATCTTAGGAAGCATCTTATTCACACTACATCTCTCATCGACCATACTGACGATAATTATAAGAATTTCCATTAGTTCGTCCAATTTAACGAAAGTGTTTCTTATTCTGAGCATCAAGCTAATATCGTCTGAACATGTGGAAAAGAGGGCCGCTAATTAGAACTTTTTTATTAGTACATCTTCATGCCAAGATAACTAACTTCATGATGATATATTTGACACAACGAGGCCAACGGTATTAAAACTTGAAGGTGTATAACTGTTAATGGTCCAGTGGTACATTCTGGTAAATCTACAACTTTGATACAAACTTTAGTCTCATTCTGTTGGAATATAAATGTTCCCATTTGCATACAATGACAGCTATCGTTGTTGTTGGATTCAGCAGTTCAGAGATCTATCTAGATATACCGTTTTTCTGTAAGAGCAAGGGTACGCCAAATATCTGCTTCACTCATGCGTGGCAGAGCGACTTTCTATGGTGGATGACACACTTACGGTCTGAAGCATTCATAAACAACTCGAAACTCGGTCAGACTCATGAAGATGCACGCGTTAAAATAAGTTAATGATCCAACCATTCAGCAAGACACATGTAGATACACGTGAATAGTTTTTCTACACATGTAGATACACGTGCGTATTTTCTCTACACATTTTGATGCACGTGCATATTTATTTTCTCTACACACTTTTCTTTTTCAATTACTTAACTCAGGTACTGTAGAAAGTAAATTCATGAACTGTAGGCGCACACGTGACAAAAACCACGACTACAGTATCAGAATCTGATCTAAGCAACAAAAACCACAATGTTTACTAAGTCAACTTTTATTGCCCTTCTCTCTTTTAAAACTTTTAAATGCCTATTTCAATGGACGGGTCCTGCAATAGTTGTTTCAAAAGTATATAAATTTTAACCAGGATACATGAAAAGTTAGTCATTTCGGGCAGTGTCCAGAAGGCTATGTGATATACCACATTAATATTCATCCCTGGAGGGCTTTCCGACCCCTAACCCCTCCTCCCCTACCCTCACTCTCCACCATCGGCCCGGCCCACTCACATGTCACCTATATAGCCCGGGGTGTGTCTGGGCACACAGTGCTGTGGTGGAGAATGATTGTGACACTGACACAGATTTTGGCAGGTGAGGTTAGAGGCAGGTAGAAGCTGAGGTGTGTGTGCCTGGTCTTGCCATTAACGGAGACGTGTGCGGTGTGTTTACAGGTGGGTAAAAAGGCTCTCAATATTTGCTGCTGCTCCTTCTCCCACCCGGGTATAGGACTAAGGACCTCACTGCTCCACTAGCCCTCCAACATACAGCACACACCTTACCACCAGGTCAGGCTCAGGATACAGGACATAACCAACGTTACTCAAAGGTAAGCCGGAGTTGAAAGTTTATACTAAAAAGAGCCGTTTCTTTCACATTAAAACTAATAATGTTTATTGTACCTTTACATTGTAAAGATGTTCACTAATCTAATACACGGTCATTTGGTGAGCAACAGTGAAAACCATACTAAATTAAACCATTTCTGTATCATGTTAAGTTTTATAGACAGGAAACCTTCAAGTAAATCATAGTGCTTTGGAAAAACATACCATTTCAAAAAGTTGGTTGTCAACCAAACCACATTTCATCAATCTTCAACTGAATCACGCTTCATGTCACATACCTTCCTGTACAGTTGCCAACCGAATCACGTTTTTTTTAATCACCCTACGGTTTTCAATCGAATCATGCTTGATACCCGCTTGCAGTCGGTCAGATTGAAAAGGGTTCCAATTCTCTTAATGCAGTTGAAACAAAAGACCAGTTTTTCAATAATGACAAAAATAAAATGATGGTATCTTAAAAATGTAATAATTAGCAAGCAAGCTAAGGCAGTGAGTGATATATTCCGAAGCAAGGCAGTGAATCAGAAGCAACCAAAATCTAGCGTTTCAAATGATAAAGAATACTATACTAAGGTGCGATATAATATTAGACAACTGCGCACGTAGTTCTTCCCTCTCCAATTAGAGTTCCAGAGATGCCTCTGATCAAGAGTACGAAGAACTCCAAACTGTCCAAATCAGGAGGCTTCTGAATAATAATTTAAGTCAGTATATAATCAGACTGTAGAGTGACAAGTAGTATTTTAATCGTTAAGGTGATGGTATGCCGTAAGTAATTCATACTTGGCCCACAGCTACCCAAAACACAGACCATTGGCCAATTATGTTTTACCCACTGCGTGCAAGTAGAAAACATGGCATGAAGTTACTTTAACTCGGCTCTGAAGTGAACTGTGATTCAGGACTCTTTCCAAAATCGGTGCAGCTTGCCCTATTTTACCCTCACTGAAGATACCGGAGTAAACTGTCATATTGTTTGTTTGTTGAGTTAGTTTAACGTCCGGCCAACTTTTAGGGTTCTTTCTAGTCTGCACAAGGTAATGCTTTCTAGCTAGTTTTACGCCACATGGCGGTGACTGAATCTATGAGATGAGGTGCCTATTTGTAGCAGTAGGACTCAATGCCCTCTTATACACTGAGATATTATGTCATAGGCCCACACAATACCCCACCCAGTCACATTATACTGAACCCGGGCTGACCAGTTATGTTTCATGGTTCTGACTTTATATACCCAAGTGCCAGGCAAGCAGTGACCAATCCCATTGTTAAAGTCTTCGGTATGACTCGGCCAGGGTTAGACCCTATGACTCTAAACTGTGATAGCAGTGATTAAGTATTTTGTGGAGATTAAAGGAAATCACTAGAAACGGATGCAAACCGTATACTATCACAATGAAGTTTAAAGACTTTTCCTATGGTAAGGTATCTTGACGCACGTACCATTGTAGTTTTTTTAATCAAAAAGCTTTGGATAATTTATCATTGGCCAATTTTAATCTGCAGCCCCTTTAGCGGGATCTTTGGGTTCGTGGATCGGTAAAAAGCTCAGAATACCGCGGACCTCTGACTTTCCTAGAAAATTAGATATCTTACATACGTAATACACTTAGAGGGGCATACAAGGAGCAAGAACGACATAAAGGCCGAATTGAGATCTTGAAAGCATCGACAACTTATCTCAAACTAGGTCAAATTTCGAACAGATTTCAGTTCATTAATTCACGTTCTCATAGCAACAGGTAACCATGGCAACTGAAGAACACCTCTTCCTGGTGCTCCTGTTACTGGTGCTCCCCGTGGCCGTCAAAGGGGGTGACAAGCTGGAGGTACACGCAGACCTGGACGAACCCTTGATCCTCAGCTGTAAACCCGAGAACAAAGTGGAGGCCAGGTTCCAGTACTGGTCCATTCCTGACGGCACCCACAACACCGTAGCCCAACATGCTGATTCGATACAGGTAAGGTTCCTTATCAGAAATATTACAAATTTTAGGCCAACAGGACTAGAGTACAATTGTGACCAGTCACGGGATATCTAAACCTAATGGGATATTGGGCAATTTGCTCTTAACCCATTATTGAGCGAGTTGTTGATAAACACAAGATATGACACCTATTTTCCTGAAAATGTATACCTGGGTAGAATTTTCAGAGATTTTGTTCTTGATCATAAAATCATCCTATCTTTTCATGAAAATTACATTCTGGGTAATTTGGCAAGGAACGTACCAGAATAAGCAGCAAAATCCCACCATGTTACCATGGCGTTGAATAGACTATTTTTCTTGAGAATTCTTACAAAATTATTCCTCTTTCTTACAGTGGAAATGGCTGGCTGATTGAAGTTCTATATGGGAAATTATAGTGTTTTCAATAATGTTTATTGTGATAATAAGAAAACCAAATAATTCTGACTAGATATTGTTTGTTTCAGTTAAGTGTACTATGGGAACAAAACGCATAAGCTAAATCATGGGTGCACATGTCTTATTTCGTCCCGAGCAGAGATCTTCAAACAAACACATTTCGGCCCCTAATAGAGATAAATTTTCAAAATGGTTCGCACCATTTGAAAGAGGGGGATGTAAATCCCATTTCATACATTCCCCCCGTACGTCACCATTTCTCATGTCTGGTCACAATTGATTCCGAATATCACATGGCTATTGGGGAAAATGATGCATCAATTCAGCTTATTGAAATATAAAACATTATTAAACGGTAAACTTTCTATCATAAAAAAATGAAGATAAGAGAAAAGATATACTGGTAATAACAGATCAGCTTTCGTGCAGAAAATAGGCTATTCCAGTACAATTAAGTCCTCCTTGTACCTCGAACAAATTGCGTGTATTAATCTCAGCAGTCAATAACTGAACCTTCCGTTCTTCTAGCTCATGGAGTTCGGCTGGACTCTACGCATCCCCAAGTTTACAAAGGCTCATTTCGGCGACTACTCGTGCAACTACCTGAACGCCACTGGGGGCGTGCTGGTCACTGACCCCATCGAGGTGCTCGACATGAAGCCCTCCACCTTCGAGCGTTACAGAATGAGTATCCTCATCGGGATGGTGGCGGCCGCCGCAGCACTGGTCGTCCTGGTGGTCATCTGTGTTCTGTATAACTGTAGGTGGGAGGCCCGCCACCGCCACACGGACACCAAGCCGTTTGTTAATGACCCGATGTATGAGGGGACCGCATCGACTAGAGTGAGCGTACCCGAGTATAACTATGCTAATGATGGTTATGTACATACCATAGACGATGTTACAGTGAAGAACACCAAGTTGTAGGTTGGGTTGGGAATCAGCGGGAAGGTGAGGTTGTATTCCCCAAGCCGGTGTTTTCTCGATTATTTCTAAATTGCGGGTAGATAGATATAAAAGTTCCTGGTATTCAGAATCGCATAAAAGAATGAATACAGGAATAGTTGTGGGGCACACAGATCAAATAATTTATTTGAGATTCATTATGACGAGAAGCTTCATCTTCACAATCATGTCGTCAACATGGCGGTTGAAACTCTATCGAAATATAGGCCTACATATAAAAAGCATGCCAGAGACGGTGTAATATCTGAAGTATCTGGTCAGACTTGTTATATGAAGATACCTACTATTCGTTCTATAAGCTCTTGAAAGATGAACTGTACTTTCTTTCTATGGATGGTGCACACTTATCACTTAAAATCCTATGTCATGCACCGAATAAAAGGCATTTTGGTGACTGATTCTCATGAGCGTGAGTAGGTCTATGCCTATGAGTCAGATTTTCTTTTTTCTAATTCAGGGTTGCCACAGACCAGAGATATCAAACTTCCCTGACCTTTCCCTGACCAATTTCATTTTTTTGCTGACAAATAAGATAAGAAAATCCTTTCATTAACCAGCCTTAAACCACCCCTGGAACTGTCTGTCCTCCCATTTGTTCTGGGACTTGCGAAATACACAATACCTTAAAAAATTTCTTAAGAACTTATGTAACTAAGGTAATACTGCTGGATCACTGCAAGGTCCATTAAAATCACAATATGCCTGTCATGGAAACGAAATTTACAAAATAGTTTTTGCCACTCCAGATTCTTTTGACTCTTCACTCATGGATTTGGAAATTCCATTTTTCACTGACCAGAGTCAATTTTCCCTGACATTTTTGTTTAAATTCCACTTTCCCCCTGACCAATTAAAAAATTCCTTGACTTTTCCCTGACCTGTGGCAACCCTGTAATTGTTTTGACATCAGTGTCATGGACTTGTATTTTGAATTATATTAATGTGTTTATTTGAAGCATCAGTCCACACTTTCATGTTTAATTCACTTACACTTTCATTTACCCGGTACTGCTGACATTCAAATGTCGGATTGGGCCTATAGCTATAACTGCTTTTGGTCCGAATAATCTGGCCCAGATATTATTATGATCGTTTACATATATAATGAAGAGCGTTTGTGGCTAAAAATTAACTCAATATTAAATTCACAAAGGTTGAATGATAATTTGCCTCCTAATAAATGATCACAAATCATCAAGATTGTATGCAACGAACAACCATACGTTATGCTATGCTATGTATATAATATTTGTATTATAGTTTTTATAAGTAACGCTATATTTGATCAATGCAGCCGTCCGTTTATACCCCCACATGCACTTGCCTGATTAAATGGTACTCGCCATAACTGAGATAACGATCAACAAAAGCTTTACTCTTTATGCTTGTTCAATAGTATTATGTCTTGAATCGCATGATCGGGGAACACTCTATCGTTGTTTGTTAATTAAACCTATGTCAAAGATCTAATATCTTGATTCTGACCAATCTACGTTTGCTTTACGCGGTTCTATTTAGATCCTTGTCTTCCTGATTATTTTTCTACTGGTGCTCTAGCAAATTAGTTTGGCCTTTGGGGTCATGTAAACAAAACGGAACGAGGAACTATATAATCATAAAGGGTAGAAAATTGGTTAACTTTACATTATATAGTTCATGATCACCTCATTAGTGTACTGATAATTTGCCTATACTATACGTATAGAAATAATTATATGCCACGCGGATGTGTTTTAAATGGGGTTTTAGTAGCATTACTATCCTGATCATGAGAAGTTCGGTGATAAAAATATGGATACGAAGTATCTCGGTATATCTCGATGTATCTTTTTTTGATATAGCAGATACGATGTATCTCTGAGATGTATGCGTATCTATATCAAATAATAAGATGTTACTATGAGATACCCCGTAAGAGGTGACATACTTCGGGATAAAACAGTGTATATAATGTCGCTTTTGGATGCTTTTTGTTACATTCACGTTTACCTAATAAATTCTGTATCGATGTGGTTTCCATTTGTTTTAACACTACTGTCTAACGGAGGATCAGTGGAAACATAAATATATGTATGAACCAATGAATAAACTTATCAAATAAACAGCCTAGCTTTGTCAAATGTATACATACTGAGGCGATTCACTATACAACAAAAACTGTTGCAAGTATTCATGAACGAAACTGAAAGTGAAACCCTTCTCCATAAATTTGTATGATCCTAGGTACAACGAAACTGAAAGTGAAACCCTTCTCCATAAATTTGTATGATCCTGATTTGTATGAACTAAAATGGGAGACATACCAATGGGTGTAGACCCTTCAAATCGACATGGCGAAATGGCCATTTCTTAAATTCGACATGCGACATGGAGCTTAGTGACATGAAGAAAAAATAAACGACATGACATAGGGTATTCCTTAAATTCGACATGCGACACGGAAGGTTAATAAAATCGACATGCAAATCCAAAATATAGTAACAGGTGACATGGTTATTTCTTAAATTCGACATGCGACATAGGGATCTACACCCCTATACCAAATATGGGCCAGACATTTGTAGTGCAGGTTTGAGGTACAAGTAAAACTCTTTCTGAAACGGGAGAAACAGAGCATGAAAATACCCTGGGGGTAGACATAACTGATTTACCCAAGTTTTTTCATGAAAGACGGTATCTCATTGAAGCTGTTCAACCATAATGAAACAGTGATGTTTGATAGACTTTGCTGAGTGTAGCCTTGTTAATAAGATGGTATTCTGAGAAACAACAAAGAAGTGTAATAAGGATGAGTGTATAGAGCGGCAATTGTATTTTCCTTTCATCTAATAGCATTCCCATATATCAAATACCTCAAAATATGCACTTTCGCTTTCATCTAATACCATTCACATATATCAAATACCTGTAAATACCCCTTTCTTGTATATGTTTTTCTAATAATGTAAATGCAAAATACAAAATATAACATACTTGATATGAAATACTTAATATCATTCATAAAAGTTATCCCCATTAAACTACATCCTAAATACCAAATACCAAATGCTCCCAATTCATATAATTATATTTACATTAGCATATTGCTGAAACCCAAATACTAAATACCAAATACCATATACACAAGTCTTCAATTCACATTAAGCAATTCCCTGTGCCCATCACTTATATAACAGAAACCTAAAACCTAAATACAAAATGCAATATCGCCTTTTGTAATGGTTAAACGATTATTCATTGGAACCATTTACAGTATATATGCCAAACAAAATACTGATTGGTCACATCCAGAGGCATGGCCAATTACCCAGGAAAGCCAAATGGTGCCCCTTCTCTCTCAGCTAGGGGACTCGGTGTGAGAGAGTGCAGGTACAGGCCATTTTTTCTAGCCATCTGATTGGTCGAGGGGTGGTCATGTGACACCGAGTTAGTCAAAACCTGACCTTTATTGAAAGTGGCAAAACATAAGTATCATATTGAAAATACTCAATGTGGCCATACTTGCATTTGTTTTAATAACCTCTCCCCAAAACAATATATTAAATACCAAATACTAAATAGCAAATACTAAATGGCAAATAGTAAATACTAAATGGCACAAACCAAAATGACCCAAAATACAATATATGCCAAACAAAATACTGATTGGTCACATCCAGAGGCATGTGTGGCCAAGTACCCAGGAAAGCCAAAGGTACACTTGTATTTACTTTACAGGGAAAGGGTTTTGGTATTTAGTATTTAGTATTTTGGTATTTAGTATTTGGTATTTAGTATTTGCTATTTGGTATTTTGGTTTTGGTTTTAATTATAATGAATTCATAGTGAGAAAAGGTAGATATAGAGCAATTTAGATCTTCCTAATACTGTATGGTGGCTTTGGAGCAAAGCAAAATACAATTGCCACTCTATACACTCATCAATAAGGACTCTGATCAGGTTATTAGATTACCTTGTTTTCACAGTAACCAGATCTGGGACAACATTACCATCAGAGGCTCAATAGAAATCTAATGTGCTGATACCTAGTGGTAAGGGAAGTAACTAGTGTTTGTAACTGAGGGACAGAGGCGCCATCTTTTGACCAAAATGCCAACTCCACGGCTTTTTTGGTAGTCCATAAACTTTCTATGGGTAATGCTGGGTAGCTTTCCCACATGGTTTGGGCATTCAACTCCAATAATTATGGAGTGACGGTATACACTAAACACGATTAGAATATTAGATTGCCACTGAACTTACCACTGCTTTGCTACTGTTTGAAGAACAGTGCTCTTGTATTGCCATCTCAGTTTGAGCGTGGCAAATTGATTGTATTGATTTGGAAGTGTACTCAGAGGCTCCATACACCATACAAATTCCATCTTTGATGATTAACTGCAGGGGTGGATCGGGGGTTGGGGGTCCAAGGGGTCCTTACGAACGCCTATCGTTTTAGTACTTAGCCTACATGCAGACACCCCCCCCTCCTCCTCCTCCTCCTCCTCCTGCCCTCACTTTTCTAAATAATTCTGTATCTGCGCCTGAACTGGCAATACAATACCAATCAAAGAAAGAAATGGAATTCTGGTAGCTATATAGGTAGGCCTTCACTGAACTCAACTGCAGAAGTAATGGTGAAATTGAATTGTTCATTCTTGCAGAAACATAGACCTAATCAATGAATTACAGATACTACATCACTGAAGCAAAAGTAGATTTGAGGAAAAATGGAAAGAAATATTACCCATTCAGAATCGCGAGTCTTGCTTTAGAAGACATCATACTACCATAGTTCAATTGATAAGGAATTTGTAGAAACATGAAAAAAGGTAAGGTAGAGATCCCTAATGTAATAAAACATTACTTGTCTCTGAAAACCCGCGCCCCTATCTATTAAGTGGTAACTAGAAAAAAGGCTAGACTTAAGAGCATTTCACTAACGGCCCGCCGCTCACTTGTCCGGCCAGTTGTCAATAATTGAGGACCTGTCACTGCCCCTATCCCAAATGACCAGTATATCAGGGTACCAGGGGGTGGAGTCTTCTCGTGGACTTTGTGGTCATGGAGTGGACGGAAACTTTAGGTATACCTGTTTATTGGGCTGAAAAAGTGCGCGTTCATTTTTGTTTTAATGTGAGAAAAGGAGTGGAACAATGTGTGTATGTCAGAATACAGTTTAAATCAATGAGATGAACATGAACGAAAGATAATATTACAAAATTTTTGACGATGTCAAGAAATGTATAATAATGATAGCCTTCATCATAAGAGTTCTATTGTTAATGTTTTTAAAACGCTTTTCACTTAGATGTTTAGACACTTAGATGATCTTATGCACCCGACATGGAAATCCATTGCTATGATTGAAATATTGTAAAATGCAGTTTATTGTCTTTTCCATTTCAATGTACAGCTTAATGGTATACCCTAAGCTAATTTCAAAGTAAAGTGTGCACTAGTTTGTGTTTCGGGAGCAATTTCAAAATCCCATTTCTAGTTATATTTCACACGTCTATTCAGTGCCTTTTAATTTTGTGGTTGATATTTAAGTGTCAACGTAGAAGGATTTTCAGCTCCATTCCCTGACCTATTGATTTAAAGACTAGAAAATTTATGGACGCCCTGGAGGCAAAGTGGGCACCGGGTTCTCTTGCTTTAAGAGCGCTGGACTGGAGGAAGTTGCTGGGCAATGGCTATTGACCAATCACTAATATTGTGACATTCGCAAGCGGTCGGCCAAGGGTAATCTGTAAGAGTGGATCTGATTGGTGGCCGTAGAACACGACTGGACAGGCCAAGATCAAAAAGAGGTGGCGGCCTGTCGAGATGGGGAAGGGAGGAGAGGGTTCCAGACATGCCCCTGTCTCTACGCAGATTGTCATCTATGAAGGGGGACAAGCGTCAGAGGGATTTAGGGGGACGGGGACATTGCCTGCCTCTTATGTGATCTTCAGGAGTCAGCAGGTTTTTTGGTTATCAATCAGGTTCGCTTGTCTAATTATCCTATACAGATGCCCAAAATGATAAATTAGATATAAGATGAAATGATTAATTGCTGACTGATGTTTCATAACAGAATTTGAGAGGAATATCAAGTGCAAGCTAATAGGATTGATAGAAAAAGGATTGAGAGCAGTCTATTTTAGATTTCCCTATTATGTAGGAGCAAATTTATGTAATAACCTAACAATCCAAACTCAGCATTTGGATTCAAAATCTCATTTTTAATTTGGTACTTGCGATTGTCGTCGATATACGCAGTAATCTATATGGGAGATCAATTCATGTAACTTTTTATAGTTGAATAAAATGACTATTAGAAAACAAGAAGAGATGAAAGATACGGAAAAGTAGGAAGGAATCCTCTTAATTTTCAGTTAAGCTTAAGATACAAAAAGGGTTTTAAAGAAATATCCAGTAAACGATACATTTGTTTAAATGGTTTTAGTAACAATATTGGAATAATTGGAAAAGCAAATCTGGTAACCCTTGGTAAACAAAGTATTTTCTCCTGTACTTAATTCGAAAACAAATCCGAAAATCCAGAAAAAGAAGGGAAAAGGACACCTCTGAGGAATGATCACTGCTGCCTGTTTCAGTTATGTCCCCAGTGATGTATCTACGTTGATTTATGTACACATGGCCTCAGCACGTCTATGCGGAGGGATGCGGCGAAGATCAATTGGGATGTGGACCGGGCCGAGTCTTCTCTATGGGTAAGTTGGGATCGATACAGAAGGCAGAAAACCTGACAAGCTGAGGCAATCAGGAGCCCGACGTCTCCGTCCGTGGTGGGATTACTACACTCACCAGGTGTCAACACGTCGTTTGTGGTCTAACAACTTCCCACAGGCTTCTACAACTAACCAGACAGTTGTCTTCTTATGCAGTGCGGTTTCTTATGCATTGCCATCACACATGTTCTTGTTCATAGCTTATTTGATACAGATACTTAATATAAAACGAGGTAATCAATGTATAGACCACAGAAGTATAATGCGGTGTTTTCTTTAAATAGATATTTTTTATAAAACGAGGTAATCAATGTATAGACCACAAAAGTATCATGCGGTGTTTTTTTTTTTTTAAATTATTACAATTTTCCTTTTTTTTAAAAGTCCGAATAGAAAATAGTTTTCGGCTGGTAATAGAACATGTCAATTTAACTATATTCACGCAATGGATATCATTGAATACTTAGTTACAGCTTTAATAATTTATAAATAGATCATATCATTATAATCACTGGAAAGTCCATAAGCTAAAACAGGCCCGACGTGGAAGATGACAGTAGTTTTTCTAAGAGGGACATAGAAAACGTCTAGGTGTACAGACCTCCAACTAGCCAAACATTACACAAAATTAAGTACATTATATATGGTACCCAGCTAGGGGTCATCATATTCCAACATCAACTTTTAGAATCAGGGAAATCAGCTCTATTCTGTGTAATGCCATATTGTCACTTTCTCTGTGGAGCCTAATCCCAATGACAGGGTACCAACCCAAATTCAATTTTCAATTTCTCTGTTTTCCCTGAGATTTCCCTGTCCTGCAGCAATTTTTCCCTGTGTCATATCCAGCAATTTGTTCAAATCTAAAAGCCTCTGTGTGCAGAAAAAAATTGGACAACTCAACAACAAAAAGTTGAATCCCTAATATCTTGAGAATCAGGAATTTCAGAACCTGGCCAAATGAAATTCCCTGTGTTTTGGAAAAAATTGCTAATTCCCTGTCAGGGATTTCCCCCCCCCCCATTTTCCCTGTTTTCCCTGTGCTGTTGGTACCCTGCAATGAGTTGTTCAACAATATGGGCATAATAATTAAATAGAAAAGGCGAAACTAATTTGGGTTAGTGGTGTGTGTGTGTGTGTGGGGGGGGGGGGGGTTAACACATCTGCATACAAATCAGGAAAACCCAAGCGCTCTATACCAGCAAAGCAATTCGAGCCACTCTAGCTTGAAATATATACCATCAGGATACACCACACCTCCACAAATCACGAACCCACCCAAACTCTGACCACACGTATACACAACTGACCCTTCCTCAGGGGATGCTACCCCATGATTTTTGCAAGAGGAAACAGATGCCTAGCCCCGGTGACAAACCCCACCTACCTCCCGGGGGCATCACGCTATCCCCGCATGCTATATCAGGAGCAGCTCATCAAAATTCAAGGAGCAGATCACTGCTGCTCACCAGCAGGCATGTACGGCGGCCGGGGGAATATATAAGGGATTGGCCCTCATGCCTGGGGACAGGGAGGATTTTCTATGTATCTAATGAAGGCCTTCTGTAGAGGGGCGACGTCATTACCGGCAAACCGCCTTCTCAGACACGATCAGTTCAGAGATGATTGCGATCCGTGCTGTTTTCTCTGTATGTCGGGGTTGCGCTTTTGATGAGACTGTCACGGTGCGCCATGCCGTCTGACACAATGCTTGGAATATGTCTGACAAATATGGTAGTATTAAACACAGCCCCCGGCTAATATTTCCTGCTGACACAGCATTTTGAAATTGAAAAGGGCTTGTTTGTTTTAATGGTAAGGTCTACAGTGACTCTAATGAAAAGCCGACATTGGTATCATTATTACATTCTTATGCTGACCTGCTATGATTTAGTATTTCTTTGAAGATCTTATAAAATCTAATTCATATTTAATATTTTATATATACCTGAGTTGTGAATAAACGTGCGAACCCATTCGCACTTTTGTTTCCGATTCGCAAATTCTCATATCATGAAAATTCTAAATTCTACCTGTCAAGTGTCATATTGATAAAACACCACGAAACTGATGCACTCAACTGCGATAGAGATCAATTATCGTATTCATATACAGGATGTTGGTTGACACAATATATGACTATATGGCAGAGTAGTAGTACACCAACCAACACTCTGCTTGGAGAGTGAAATACCGGGAGCTGCTCATAGCCCCTTCTCCAGGAAGCGCCCCCTGGTGGATGTGAGGGGAGGCCGCTGAAATATTCATCCCGTGCTGACCAGGGTTAGGGCTGAGGGGTTGAGAGGGTCGGTGAGCTGCTCAGGGCCTCTCCCGAGCTGCTCACCTCTGGCCAAAGACACCTGCCGGCGTGTTCCTTCTAAAACATACCGAGCAGACGGTCACCAGGCCTACGGGGGGCAGTTTATACAGGTGTATATAACTTGTATGAGGGTTAGAGGAGTTGCTCATTGATGTGAAGTGCCCAGTTCCTTTTATTATCAGGTGTTACAAAATACCGTGATTCCAAGTAGGATACGACGGATTCCATGTAACATTGAGTGGGTGGTGAATTATAAATTGCTGGCAATCTGTTATCAGACCAAATTCAATTCGCTTATGGTCCGATTTATTTTACAAAATCGGAAATTGTTCCTGTGTATCTACGTTGGGGGTGCCGCTGCCATACAGTATATATAGAGCTGCAATAACTTTAACACAGGGTATTTCAAAGACTTGTAAAGGACACACTTTTGTCTGTCAGGCGCATTTTTAACAAGAAGCTTAACCTTAAAAAAACAACAATTTCCACATACTACTTACAGAACATTGTGGTCCTGAACGTATGTAGGTGTCGTTCTTACGTCTCACTTATTAAATAGAATGTTTCTAGGAAGCTCTGACTCACTTTGCAAGATGGTTCAGCATATTGCCAGAATGTCTTTTCTCAACCCTTTCAAGATGCCAGACGCCTTGAGACGATATGTTAGGTGATTTGTTTATACTCCAAAAGGTAGAATTAAAGCTTGTTTACATTGCGATGATGTGTTGAAGTTTAAGGTCTATTCGGAAATTTTGCAGCTGTATCAAGACCAACTCGGGTTTCTGACATGCATAGGTCTATGAACGGATCTATGGCAGTGAAAATAATGGCAAGGCAAGGTATAATAGTGTAGCAGGCAAACCCTGCCTAGGCTCGAACCTGGTCCAGCCACGTGCGAGGTGAGGAGGTTACCCACTACACTGTCCAGCCGCTGAGCTTGTTTACATGTCTATTCTTTGTTATTATAGTTATAAGGTAACAAATAAGCTACCACATAGTAACAAAGTCTTACTGTTCTATCCAATCATTGAAAAATAACATGGATATTTGAAAAGGCAAGACTTTACATAATTAGAGCCACTTGATATGAATATTTAGCTGACAATTGATAAAAAAAGAATATTACAATTTTATTTGGCCCTTTTTTTGTGCTGAATCCAAATAATGCATACTTTTTCAATTATTTTTCAACATGAAAATTTTTCCAAATGGAATGTTTTTGGAACGTTTTCAGGTGGGTAACCAAGGTGGCCATGGAAACCAGTTTACCAGGGAAATTCAATATCTCACAAAGAGCATGTTGAGAATTGCATCAACTATATTGCACAGAAAACCAAATTAGGATATCTTAAAATTGAGCAAAGTTGTAGGCTTCTGTGTAACATTTAGCATTTTTATATGAATCTGCATCGATAAAATTCAATGAGCTATATAATATACCTGTTATCTAGAGGCCAATGTCAAACTCCCTAATTCAACAGCAACCGAGGTATAATAATTCAAATTGCCATAACTCTGACTGTAATTACTCATTTTAAGAATTTTTTTAATTATAATATATGAATTATAATTTAATTTAAAAAAATCTTAAAATGAGTAATTACAGCCAGAGTTATTGCAATTTGAACAAGCAGGGAGTTTTGGGCCTTTTATTATAAGGCCCAGGACTCCCTGCTTGTTGACATATCTAACTTCTCACATGGTCATATATGTGGCGTCTTGAAAGGGTTTTTAACTTTGGAGGGTACTGCTTTCCAGGGAGTATAAAGCACAACAAACAAGGAGTTTCGCCGTGATTTGATAGGAAGCACAGGCTGCCCCCGAAAGTATAACAGCTTTTGCCCTGATTTGATATGAAGCACATGCAACCCCTAAAGATGTAACACTCGCCTTGGGGACGGCTAGGAAGAGGCTTAGGTCCCTTCCAATGACAATCGAGTCAGGCTTTGGGTGACACGCGTCAGTGTCGGGCGACAGGCGACCAAAGTTCACGTGACAGTGTGGCGAGAACTCTTCCTAACCCGCCACGGTCGTTAAGTGCCTCGAGCCAAGTCAAGACATGTAGGCTAACACGATGCTACGTCCCTAGGCGTGGTAACTTGACAGGGTGTTTGTCCACTTGTCACGGGTCAGCAACTTCATTGCCCCATAGCAATTTTTCAACTGGTCATATCGAGTTGATCGGAAACTAGGCATTGTTCTATTGCTTAAAGCAATCGCTATACTTGGAGATTCGACCTAACAAACTTAAGGCTGAATAGAGTGGCTTGGCCCTTAAGGCTGAATAGAGTGGCTTGGCCAGGAAAGTAGGGGTTTAAATTTCCTTTTGGTAAAGTAGGATTTCCCGAAAGCCAAGGACAGCTTTTTGAGCAGCCAAGACAGCGTCACGCCGATACACAACAAAATTTGCGGCCGCCGGAGGTAAATTGAATCTGCGCACAGCTGCTCGCCCCTGCTCGGAGCTCTTGGCCTGTGCTGGGAGAGCAGCTCACTCCCCGAGGTCCAGTCTAATTCCCCACGTGTGTTTACCGCGCGCACAGTCAAGGCTTCCCAATCCAATTGGGATGGATTTCTGCAGATTGTGTTCGGGTTGACTAGGTGGCGGGCCACTCGCCCGTTTTTCTTGTTTGCCCATCATAGAGAGGGGTGTAGGGTGGCGCAGGGGTCAGTCACAGGGGTGAAGTGGTGGCGGAGAGCAGGGGCTAGGTATCTAGGTTGGCAAGGGTTTGCCCGAGCGGCCAGACTTGACTTTGGCTGGTCGGCTGATTGGTTGGTCGGCCGGGTGTAGATAGATACTGACCTTTCTCTTGTTTTAAGGGTTGTATATAACGAGCAGCCAATGTGCAGAATATGTGCACTTGGTGAGTTAATTTCTTTCGGCAGTTAACATTTTTGTTGCACAATTCTTCAGCCTTTTCCTCGTTTGCTCATTAAAATCGATGGTACAATTTGGGTAAAGTGGGATGTATATGGCAATCAAAAAGAGATGGGCATATCACATACATTTAGATGTATTCATGTTATCATCATAAATAACTTTTTTCTCCACATAAAGAAGCTATATTCAACCTCCAAACCCATCAGAAAGTGGTTGTGACATAAATCCTCACCTTGTCAGCGGTTCACGTCGTCGGAACTGACAACCCTGTCTTGTTACGACCTCCTCTGAGGTCTTATGTAGTCTACAAGTGACACTCAGACCCAGGCAGGCTTGGACACCTACTCTCCCACACCTCCACTCTCATCGAACTAAAGGGACGTGAACCTCTGGGGAGGTCCTGACCCCAGCACACTCTTACTCGATCTAACTTAGAATCAACCAAGGAGAAACGTATTTCATCATGTCTTCGTAAATTCATTAAAACGAGATACATCGGTTCCACCACTTGGTTATGTTTTTAAGGGGATTTTCGAAGTTCTTCACTAGCCTATACGAAATCTAAGTAATAATTTTATAGAATTTAAAATTTTCCTCAGGTATAACCTAAACTCAAATAAGTTATATCATCTGGATGAGGTTAGATTGGCCATAGACGAGTGTCATTGCAATTGGGTAATCAAGGATGTAAATCAAGATTAATGATAGTCTGAAATCCCCGAACGAAAATTTGAAATGATCTTAAAATGTTATAAAACGTAAGAAATTGTTCAAAATGTAAACGGGCTAAGCAAGGTTTTACTTGGAGATCGTCTCTAAGAAAGGAAGCTTTGCTGTTCAAACCCTAATAATTTCAATGTCACAGTTGGACATATCACGATAGATCGCGATCGGTTAGTTTATGATGACCATGTTGCAAGTACAGTCAAGCAAGAATTAAAGAAGATATTTTTTTGGTCATATATTTCCAATAATATTTATCTCATACCCATCAAGCCTGTGGGAAAAAAGACTGTAGGATACCAGCATCAGGAATCATAACAATAATTTTCAAAGGTAAAACGGAGGGAGAGGGGCCCATGTATAAAAAAAAATGTCCACCTGTAGCTTTTACATTATAGATACAGGAATTGTACAACCCTAAAGTAAAACACATTAATCTCACAGTGCTGGGGGACTTACAGAAGACCCTAATGGTTGAAACACAATCACCGTAGGTACCTAAATCCGAAAAACTCCAATGACCTTCTCTATCTAATGGGCTTCTTCTAATGCTTTTATATGATTTCTACATACAAAAAGTACCAGAACTCTGGATATACATAGTCCACGAGTCCTCAGTAAATGTGTCTTCCCGGATATTAGTGGTATTTGAGAAATGGGAGTGCTCTGAGGCCCCTGAAGGGCTGAGATGATTGATATGGAGAGGGTGTGATTGCGCTGCGGCTCGGGGCAAAAAGATGCTGCTCGGACTCATCAAGGCCGCCATCTGTCTCGGCGTGTCCCCGGGATCACCAACCGAACGGCGCCGTCTCGGCTGGCAAAGGGGAATCAGGGAAACCCAGCCTGTCCTCTGCTCCAGTAAGATGTTAAGTAAAAAACGCACGGATTTGTCTTATAGAGAAGCTACATATGTATAGCAAGGTAAGGCATTCAAAGAATATTCACTTAATGAAGTATTGAAAAATCCAAGTCTTTATCTTTTAGAGAAGTTACACATGGCAAAGTAGCGCATTCAAAATGTACATAGTTACATTTTGAAGTATTCAATTTGATTGGTTGTAAAGGCAATTGCTAACCGCAAAGAGAAATAAAACAACTTTCTGAACTCCCCTCCAGGGTTGGAGATGGCTTTTACATATATTCATGATAAAAGTTACATAATTGCTGGTTGTCTATAGGGAAATAAATCAATCGACTTCTAAGGTTGGATCATGACCCCTATAACACTGAAATAGTGCTGCCGGATTTAAGTTCCGGTGGGCTTCAAATCCTTATGGATAATCCTCATAGGACATATCTCTAATGCAATTCTTTACAATCTTCTTTTGTCCATGCCACTACCTCGTCCTTCCTCTGTGGCCTGATACCAATTTAAAAGTTCCGGAATAGTAACTATAGCGACGAGTAAAAGGTCAGGATTCCTTTGTCGGCAGGACTAGCCCGATTTATGGCCCTGAGCACCAGGACAATTGACTCGCTATTTCACAATACTCAGTGGGAGTAGAAATGTGAGGTGCTCATGTTTTTCACTTGAAAACCATATACTGTAGTGAGTTTAGGAAGCTTGGGGCATATCAGTATACTAACCTGACGCAGAACCTCTAAATGGGATGTTTGTCGGAAAGAATATGTATTATGGAATCAATTCTATTATATCTATTATTCCTCTATATCTGCAACTATAATTATCATACCTCACAATCAATGCCTTACGGAATTTCAACATCTGGAAGGCATGATACGTTTAGAAATTGCTGAATCTTCGCTGTGTCGCAAAAGGACCCTTATTCCGCAGATAATACATTTTAGTTGCACAACCAATATAAAATATTAACAGTTTTTGGAAGAATATGTGACTTTCAACCCGTATTACCACCTCGGCCTGTGCTGGGCGTGCAGCTCACTCCCTATGGTCAAGTCTAAAATAAATATGTCATTTTCAATGTGACTAGGATTGTGATTATAACGTTTTCTCCAGGATCTCGGACATAGCGCACTTCATCAATACATGGACACGATTGATAGGGACGCGTTCAAAATGCTGGGAATATTGTTTCTGGTAGGACAATTGCAAAAGAAAAGTGACCGCATAACAAACACAGGCATTTATATGTATTGCGTAAATCCGAATGACAGTGAGAGGGCAAAATTGGCAAGGAGGTCTGACAGACATAGGTCATCAAAGCAAATGGAAGTATCATGTAGTGAGGGAGAGGTGAGCTGCTCACGTGTGGGTGGTAAGTGGGTGAAAGGTAAGAGGGGTAATCACTTACTGGGTGGGTCGGTTGCACGGCTTATCTACACTCTGTTATATCGCCTGACATATTTTCACTTGTTGAGATTAATGCTCCAGACAGATATGCAGAGCATTAATGATAACTGAAACGCACAAGATAAGAACACCTGTCCTTTGCATCTTATCAAAGAGTCATGTTTCCGATTAAAATGCCACAAGATACATTCTGAAATCAAACTGACCGACCCCATAACTGCTGCTATTGTGGCAGCTGCATGTTTTTCAACGTTATCTAATGATATTGAAAAACGAGAATTCAACCGGACAATTGAATTATCCCTAATCCAGGTACCACAAAGATATAGATTTCTCACATTCTATGCTTGTTCAGGACGGACAGTAAGTCAATACGACAAAATCTGCTCCTCACATTACTCATATCGATCAAAACAGACATTTCGTACGTCATATGGTCATTTGTCGCTTTTCTTTTTGCAAATACATGAATTGAGCTCTTATGTATTCTTAGATAAAGCGTGCAAATATGTACGAAAATGTACGGTTTTAGGGGAGGTTTCAGCAGTCAACAAGAAAGCATGTTCATGTACATTTTACCACTTTAGTAATCGTATTTAGATTATTAACATTAAAGTGTTACCTGAAATACATAATTGTTACATTGAATACACAAATTTTGCTTCAAATACATGAATCATACCTACATTACACGAATGTTACCTCAAATATACATGTACACTCAAATACATAATATCTTAGCACCAAGAAATATTTACAATGTATAGGCCTACATAGATCGTCCTATATTGTTAAAGTCTAGAGTGACACACATGTTTTAGTGATTGTCCCATCAACTCTTGCATGAATAGTCATGTGACCTGGTATTGACCAATCAGAAACCTGTATCCTCACAGATGGGCCTATAAAAGGCCATGTTTGACTGAAAAAAAGTCACTGTCTGATGTGAGGCCCTTCTGTTGACACCTGCTTGTTGGTTGCTTAGCTTAGAGAACAAACACGAAAGAACCTAGAATAACCTGAGGACAGACCCAGGAGCAGATCTTAAGTAATGATGACATAACACCTCGAGAAAAACTAGAGAATACATATTTTTCAGTCATTTGTACTCAAGAAAAATGCTTTGGTGGTGAAAAGTAATCACCTATTCTGATCAATGACTTGTGGCACCTCCCTAGCTGGCTAGAAGAAACAGGTAGGGGTACATGTCAAAGTACTTGTCAATCTGAGTACCCCCCCTCCCCACGAGTATACTGCTACTGCAATGGGCCAGGTAAACAGGTAAGTATGGAAGGGGCACTTGTCAATCGGGATACAGGGCCCTAGGAATGCAGCTGCCACTGTCCCCTACCTGCAGGCAGCCAATGAGAAGGCAGGTGACCAACTGTCTGGAAGAAAAAGTGATTGACAGGTGCCAAGACCCCAGGCCCGTCCAAAGATAATTGTTACAAATTCAGAACAAGGCCCCACAAAAGTCTAATTTTATGGCTTTCTGATTTTATACAATGCAGAAGTTCCAATTGTAACCTTTGAGGGCATCCTTACCAATAACCAATATAGGAAGCCCCCAAAGCAATGATATGGCTACATGAACGCCACTCCCAGCCCCCTCCCCACCCCCTTAAGCCCCATACCCTCTAGGCGATTTGGGCTTGGTCGCCCATCAGTGTGCTATATTGAAATATGCATGTTTGATCTGAATCGCTGGGAAATTCGCCCGACGATTTTATCAAACATTTTCACTTCATAGTGACGGGCAACCAAGCCTGAATCGCCTAGTGGGTATGGACCTTTATTCTCTAGACCTAGCCTATTAAACATAATTGGTCAAAGAAGGGCCAAACACTCTTCCCTACTAAACCAGCGAGACCCCTGTGACCCATACAAGCTAGGCGTTTTACAAGGTAGTAAACTGATTGCCCAAAAGACATATTTTTTCCTTGACAAAATACATATCATACAACAAAAAACAAAAATATTAGGAAAATAGACTTTTGCAATCAGTATGCAAATGACCCAGTCAGAAAGAAAAAAATAACCGAAGAATCTTTAAGACATAAAAATGTAATTAAGACTAATCCATCGAGCTGCTCATTGAGCGTAAAGCGGATCTGCTCATATACCTGCCCCCTGTACTGGTCCTGCCCGGCTTATACTATGGACAGGGGGAGATGAGAATGTCATGGTACATACTTCTCAGACCTCCAGACTGGATAAAACCACGGCCGACAGGACAATCAATGTACGTCGTGGTCTGCGGCTACCATTCAGACCTCCTGAGTCTTTCTTATTTCTAGTCTAGCTTTTTGTGCCTGCCGCGTTTTTAGTAGACCCCACGACTCCTTGTTAATCAGGGGAATAGACAGCGTGAAGCTTGTTCAGGAACACGGGACTATAAGGGAGGAGTCTAGATGTGTTCCTTATTTCTAAATGTGTTCTTATACTTGCTAATGCACGAACCACAGTATATCAGCATACGAAAGACAGAATGATGAATAAAATGTTTTAAATCTCGGCGAGATTACAATGAAATAATCATAGAAAATATCAATTAGGTTATATTAAGGTAGAAACCTGCACCTTCATGTCTCCTATGTAAAATTCTAGGGCTGAGCCAGCTGTAGGGAAACGTCTGTGGTGATGGAGTCTTATGAGATTAGCTGCCTTTCCATAACCCATTGCGAAAGAAGCGGCTTGAACAAATCTTCCAAATCACAGTATCTACCAATTAACATCAAAGAGAAATCGGTCCATGGAAAATGCATAAATTGGATTTAACTAAAAAGGGCCAATATTACCCGAGACACAAATTCACCATACAAGAATATCTGGAAGGCAAACAGATTAAGAAAGGACGGATATTGTGATTCTTTACTAGAAATATCCAACGCTAAGAGCACCGTTTCAAATCCACGGCCAGAGGGGAGTCCTAAGACAAAACAGATAAAACCATGATAATGCTCACCATGCCAAATTTTGTGGCGTTAGGATAAATTACCTCGTCACGTTTCCAGCGACAAGAAAAATCAAGCCCATAGCAATATCATTCGCGGTTAGGTCACTTCTTGCCCATCCCTCTGCTCCCGAGTGCCTTTCGCTACCCCTCCTCCATCGACGTTTTGCTTCTCCTGTACAAATATTGAGTTCCGATACCCGTTTCGATGTGGGCGGTGTCTTATCAGTGGGCGGGCGGCGGCCATGCTAAGGCATTGATCACTCATAATGGCCGTCTGTGACTTTTTGGTGGGCACGGACCTGTCATCATTATGACGCTGGTTCCGGGCCTGAGGCAATGGATCAACGTGACGCCCGCCGCGCCCAGCGGACGCCTTCAGACTCGGGATAGAACACTATGGACACGTGGACGTCGTTATTAGTGCGTTATTTTATATGAGAACCTCTGTGATCAATTTCAGCTCTTTTAGCACAGTCTGTGCTGTTATAGAGGAAACTTATGATACCTCTATCATGACTAACTCCTTAGTCACATTGACTAACTTTCTAACCCTTGGGTTAGTCAAGAGATAATTTGTCCTAAATATCATTAGAAGGATAATTCAGAAATGACTAAATGGTTATGCCCAATAGCTATGATGCCGATATCATTTTTCTGTGATGTTCTGAAAAATGACAAATACCTTAGTCAGATTGACAAACCTATCACCTGTCACCCTTGACCCCCACCCCATCCCTGTATTGTGAACAGGCCTCACCATTACTTGAAATAGGGTCCTCAATTACAGATACCCTCGCCCTTGACTCCAAGCACGACCCACTCCCAGAATACAAGATCCTGTAGTACAGTGGTTAAGACATTTGACTTTCGCTCAAGTGGTCTGAATTTGAGTCCCTAATGTCCCCTTGCCTTTTTCGTCCCAAATGACTAACTTTTGGTATTTTGGGTTAGTCAATTTGCCCATGGGTTAGTCAAAAAAAGGTTAGAAAGTTCGGACAAAAATGCACCGTCAAAAGGACTAAGATTTTGGCAAAAAGTTCGGACATTTGACTAACTTTCTAACACCAATTTTTTTCAGTGCAGGCATCTCCATTGGTATCATACTTGTACTCTATAACAGTACCCTTACCAATGGCAGGATTCCCAATAAGTATAATTTGTATTTGAATGATAAATAATCGACGTTGTTGAAATGAATTTTCATGATTTATGATTGTTTGGTCTCAATCTTGCATCGTATGAACTTGTATGTACAACTTAGAACCATAATCATCGTTGTAAGCCTTTCATAAACTAGGACCGTTTGGCCGGGGAAATACACCCAAGTAAGGATGAGCCGTCGCATAACGTTATTCTAACAACGCAGAATGTTATAGCAGTTATCATAATATTGCAAAATGTCACCATTACGTCACTAGCTGGGTTTGTGATCTGAGGAACTTTCATTTGATCTTTACTTCAGTTTCAATTGCAAATTCAAAAATCTAGCTAATCTAATATTTCAAATATCTACAACGAGCTGTAAATTCTAGGAGGCGAATCGATGTTCCTTCCCTGGCCGTCTCAGACGGTGTGTGTAATTAGAACGACAATCAGTGATACAGCTAGACGGCTCTATCCCCTGTGTGATAGGTTACTCCTGGTCAATGTATGTAGAGAGTGGTTATATGTATTACAGTAAAGTGTGGGGCCACTGCGACAGGTTACACCAGGAGGTGAGAGATGGTGCATACAAAATGGCATTTCCCTCAGATTTATTTCCATAAGAATGAAGGACTTTCCTGTCGCATCTGCTACATTTGTTTAAAAAAGGTAAGTTGAATAATCGTGTACGCACGAACCCTTCCACAGAGTTTGTCATACTAAGGATCACTTTTCTTTAGGAGTGTTATTAATCACCTAAGATAAAACCCTGCAATAAAGATTATGCATTGAACTAAAAATGCTTAATGTACTCATATTACATGGACTTCATTATACTGACTTATGAAGACAGTGCCATTTCAAAGGTGATGGGAAAAAGCTTCATTTAGCTTTTAATCTTCCTTTTAATTACAGATGGCTGTGCAATTTGAATCATATCTGTGGTAATATTCTAAGAGCACTAAACATGATAACTGCTAGCTGCAATGCGTTAAAGCAATGAGAAGCTCGGAGAAGCAGGGAAATGGCAATGGCCTCTCTGCAAAGATCTCTGTTTTCAGGGTGTATAGGAGAAGGGACGATCTCGTCACTGGAGGGGAATGCCAGGAGATGCGTGGGGACCCTGGATGCAGCAGGAGGTGAGCTGGTGAGGTGCGCGCACACACCCAGTGTGAGCTGCTCGGAGCGACTCACCTGCGGCGCGCGGCTCATAGATCAGGAAGGCCGGATCGGGCGCGGTGGGCATGGTGCCTCTAATGAAAAGGGCCAGATGAACGCCAGGGATGAAATAAAATGGTTGGCTTGCCAAACAAAAATGCTTCGTTTGCAACGCATTGCCACTGCATTTTCTGTATTTTTTTAATTTTCCATGAGATGCTTCCCGATTTACGGGAGAATAAGTAGAGAAAGTGCATTGGGAATATTTCCAAACGAATACAAACTATAAGACAATTTGCTTATTTGTTCCCAATAATTAACCTAAATATTTATTAAACTATACATAGGCCTCTTGCCATTGAAGATAACCCAATTGTTGTACAGCCCCAAACGCCCATACTACCACCACAGCACCCCACGTTCATTATCAGCCATCGTCAAACAGTGCTGCCACCTGCCGCCCGCCGCGGCACACACTTGCCCGCGTCTGCCGATACACCATCACCACACGGCACGAGACCCCTCCCGCTCCAGTGGCCGCTACACTCCTCCAGTGTGGCGCAGGAGCCCGTTCCGCCCGGAGTGGACGCCTCCAGTGGCTGCGAACGGGGAGTGCGCCATCACTAAGACTGGAGTTTAGAAAAGGGGCAAGAAAAACGGGAAACGGCCAGCACGAGCAATTGTGACCGACCCATCCGTCAGCGGGGTTATCTGCTCCAGTTATTGCCGCCCTGGAGAAAATAGGTTGCCGCACGGTTTATGAAGCGGGACTCGTCCAGGCACCTTTCCCACGTGCATACAGGAGTAGTACACAACGCACATCCCCTGGAGAATCATCCCGCATGTACACACCTACATTCGGGCTTCATTGAGGAGTGGCACGCTGTGTACATCCTACCCTGGAGTATCCTCACAGTTGGGCGTATGGGAAGTGGGTACGGTCGGACCTGCTCTACTCTTACTCCTGGGTTTATAAGCCCTTCCGCTCATAAGTCTGGGGATAAGTCGTCAGTGACAGGTTTAGTACATGGTCGCTCCTACCAGTCAACCATGGAGGACAGCCGCCCGACCCTCCAGGGTCTTAGTAACAGCGCCCCGCGAACGGAGAGGCAGGTATAAACCCATTTGTACTGGAGGAAAATAGTGAAGCTGCAGCCCCCCTGGAGTATATATACATACTGAGTGACTGTTCATTGTTGTAGGAATACCCCCGTGAATACTATGCCACAGGAGAACCACCTGGAGAAATTATAAATGCAGTGTTTAAGGTAAGTGTGGTGAGCAATAAACAACAAAACTGGCTTTCCTTTCGTTGTTCAACATTGTCGGTCTTTTTGAAATGATAGAAATAAGGACGCGGACATCTTTAATCACACATTGCATAATATCAACATACAAAATGATTTATGGAAAATATATTTGTTTGTTGGGGTACTTCACAGACATAATGCCAACTGTGTTGCATGTACTTCGTTGCTACATGCCTTTATTTCAAACACGCCTGGAACAGATTCAATGAACAGACTTACAGAACAAAGACCAATAACTATACACATTGAGACTTCGTGTTGTCTGTATGGTGCTTGATCATAATTCTGTGCGCACCCTTATAGGAACATACAGTTCTTGTAATTACAAGTCTACAAATAAGACCGAAAGAAGGAGCACTTTTTTAATGTCAGATATCATATTTCAATAATCCGTTGCATCGATCTCGCATAACAAATAACAAGAAATATGGGGAAGCACTCTGTATCTGATTTCAAAGTAAACTACTTTGAAATTGCGGCATTCTCATTTTAATGAAACCTTGATGAGAATATGATAAGCTGACACTTGCATGAAATCGGACTGATGTCTTTGTCTGATACATTTTCAAGCAGATAGAAAGAAATGCTTAGGGGGCTTTCATATTCGTATTCAGGATGGTTTCTGTCAACATTCTAAAAACCAAATGACCTAGTTCACCGGTATTTACAGTTTAGAGACCTCCAAACAAACCAATGTTTATAACGTTGCCGGACTAATATTTGCCCCCCCCCCCTTTTTTTTAAATTGTGGGAAGTTAACTTCCATTAAACTGTCATCCACTGTCATATCGTGGACCTGGGATTATGCATTTGCTTTATGGAATGCGCCATAACAGTAATAGACACGTGGACGATGCTGGACGTGGTGAATGGATTCCCACTGAAGGTCGCCCTCTCTCACCTGTTTGTCACCCTTGATGTCATACTCATAACACAGGTGTATCCAACCCTTGTTTATTCATGAGCGCTTATATTGATATTTACGACAATATAAAGGACCTCAAAGATCGATTAAAATGTGCGGTATTGCGTTTGCTGTCAGAAATTAGATATGCTTTCCTGGAAGGGTTCTACAAAATATTCCTTGCACTGTTGACGTGTTTGATTCCAACATTTTTGCACATAATTTTACAGACGATTATGTAAAATAAAACCCACCTAACTACACTAGGTCCCTTCTGAGAATAAAAGTGTAGTTATACTAAAAACTAAGTTTACCATGTTTATTGCCAGAGCTACGTGGACTGTTTAGCAATGATGAAAATAGACAAACATGAGGCACTTCCGACCCTTTAGAGAACAGCGTGCTCCCTATTGAATTATATTTGGCAAGTGGCCTATGTTGGGTGACGTCCACTCCGTTATAGGCACAGGGAGGACTCCCCACCCACCGCCCGGCCACCAACCCCTGACCTTAAGTGACAACTGGGGGATCCAACAAAAACGGGCAGGCTGGTCCGAGTGGGCTGCCAACACCCATTTACACAGCGCGTCCAGGCCCATCTGATAGGTTCCGATGGTGGGGGGCTGGGGCCGACTGAGGTGTCGGCATGATGACCAGATCAAAGGGCTTTGTCGGCCACATCAAAGGGACCGACGAACACGGCCGGCACGCACTCATTAGGCCGGGCAGGAACCACTGAATACACTGGTGTCAGGCTTTTAAGTGTGCGGGATTTATGGTAACTTCTATGCTGAGGGACGTCTAATAGAAAACATGTAGACAAGGGGTTTTATAATAGCCTACATACTAGAATACATGTAATTTAATGGTAGTATTAATGGATAATTTCCCACTTATGGGTCTATTTTATTAGATAAGACCCATATGTCACATTACAGAATTGCAGTCAGGGTACTCAAGTTTATCCCTGTACCATAAGGAGGTGTTGAGTATGGCACCTATGAAAAATACGTTAATTAATGACAATGTATGTTCGACGTTCAACTCATTAAGTACTTTATTTCCCAATGTGAACACATGTATCACAACCCAGAGCAGGGCGCCTCCAAAGCAATTACAAGAAAACGTCTTTTTTATCAAGTGTAATTACAGTTGCTCTCTTGCCGTACTACAAACGCGTCTCACAGATCTACAATGGTAAGACCCCAATGCATCCATTCCATCACATTCCTCCAGTACACACGAGAGATGATAACATTAAGTACCCACTGAAGCACTGGGCCACCCTTCTGTCATTGACACAAGGCGACAAGGACATTCTGGCGGATCAGGAGATTGTCTTTGAAGGGGACGGTATAAGGGGGTAGAGACGTACTGGTCAGGGGCAGAACACAGGCCCAAAGTCATCCTACAGGAGGAGGGAGGTTACCTAGTGCTATTCACACCTCGGTGCGGCCAGAGCCATACCCCCGCCGCCAAAGCAGTTCCTCCAGGGCATTAGCCAAAGAGGTACGGCTTGTAGCAAAGATACCGGAAACCTCTGTGTGTCAACAGTTCTGGTGGTTTTATTGATCGGAGACGGCCGACCAAACTAGGCCTATACCCACGTCTCCCATTTCTTATGAATGAATATTGATGTTTGTGCCTCAATCTAGGTGAAGATATGCTTAATGTACTATGTCTCATTTATGAGTGAAGATATGCTTAATGTACTATGTCTCATTTATGAGAAAAAAGAACGATTCCCCTACACATGATCTAAATATGATTATATTAGTCTATGGGACATTATGCTATCCACAGAAGAACCCCTGAACACGCTTACGCTTGTGGAATATACACAGAATGCTATCCGTAGGCAATACTCCTAGCACTATCCACACGGTGGGTGGCAAACCCCCGTTCTGTATATTGGGTGCATCCCGGGCGTCATATCGAATGGCCACCCAGATAGAAAGGTCAGGGACCCCGTGTTGGATGTGGCCCTGCCGTCAATACCAATAGGTATTCGGGCCGGAGGTACGCGGCATTAATGCATACACGAGCCGGTGGGAGAATGCTAACACATGCTCGGGATTACACCACAATGTTGGTCTTATTTGAGTCATTCCTTTCACAATCCAGAGCCATATTGAAAAATAAATGTCCAATGTAGGACCTTAGTTTTACCCTACAAACTCTAGGTCCCAACTCTATAATTTTTGACTTATCGGTCAATTAGGCAATTAGAAGTTAACAAACTCTTCATCACTTAATTTACTCCTGCATGATACCGGAGTTTAAGAGACGGATATTTATCAAATATCTATTCACCAGAAGAAAATAAATTCCTTCTCTAAGGGGTCTAACTATCTAAAACAACATCCCTTTTTTCATTCTTCTAGCAGTGGTCATGCGTCAGTTTCATGATTTTCTTGGGCATTCACATTAAATTGAAGGGCCTGCCCTTCCAAAGTATTCCTAAGCCGGCTTATGCATTGTTCATTTCCGGACATGAAGATCCGGCGCATTAGGGTGTGAACTCCTTGTGAACAGTCATGGGCCAAATGAATTCCACGGTGGCTTCGACTGTGGCTTCAACGTTGGCTTCGACTGTGGCCTCCACGGTGGCTTCATATTCTTATGGTTTGTTGTTATAGTTCTGGGGGATTTCAGTGTGATATATGGGGAGTACAAAAAATGAGTTGGACAAAATCTATGGGTCTAGTAGATCAAAGGGGGAAAGGAGATTAAGGAGATTCGGGAGTGAAACACAAATTAAGCTGGCTTAATGGCTAATGCTAACAGGAATTAAACAAAAGGATTAAAAAGAAGAAAGGGAAAGAATTCGTTAGGGAAGCGATGAAAAGTAAGAAAGTATTCTTATTTGCGTAGCGACAAGATTTTTTAAACTAATTACTGCGAGAGGTGCTTGGTGAATTCAATCGTTGACAGCAGAAATGCAGAGAAAACAACGCGGTGCTGTGCCGGGAAAATATGTGGAATGTGGCCAATGGGTCTGGATCGCGGAAATAAATGTCTAGAGAAACTAGGACGTGATATACTAGACAGATCTTGAGATTGCTGTAGTATTAGCTGAAAGGTGCCGGAAAGGGCAGGAAGAATGCAGTGCGAAAATGGCATGCACATGCTATAGGAAGGAGGGTTGAAAGGCAGGCTGGGACTCGGCAGGGGCGAGTAGGCCTATATTATGTCGCCGGAATCCAGTGCTTTCATCAGGCATGTACTTGAGCGCCTCATGGATATTACACCAGCAGTGGACCCGGGGCGCCGAGCTGCTCACATGTCTCTCAGCCACTGAGAGGGCGTCCTTTGCCCTGTTTCCCCCTAAAGCCTATTTTCCACTAGGCGATTTTTAACTGCCGAAAACCTTTGTAATGCATAACTTTCTTCTATAAAATGGCACAGGACCCCGAATCTTACATAAGATTCGGAAGGAAAATGAAAAACATTTCTAAAGATACATTGTATGTCTATACATTCCCCCTATTTCCTATTGTGATTCAAAAAATCGACAGTAAAATCGGCTAATGGAGTGCAGCCTTTACCCTAACCTTCAGCCACCTCCCCACGTCTGAGACTCACTGGGTGGTAGGTGCCGGAGGGAGCCTTCCATCACCGGGTCAGGGGTCAGGGCGCAGTGCCTGAGACGTCCGTTCAGTCCGCCGTCGGGACTAGTAGAATAAGTCTGTCTTTTTATCATTCTGAATATATTCAGTATTCACAAATGCTGATATTTATCCAGGAGGATTTATATGAATTTCCTTCTTACACAAATGGAAAAGACATCTCCATGAATACTGCAACATCACACGAACGCAAGAAATTATTATGTTTGTGGCTTGCAGGCTATGATTTATCAAATGAGAATAGACCCGTCATAGAATTTCTTGATACAGTTCCCTCAGGCCTTGTGCAGTGGAAAAGTATGATTAAAAATACTGTTACACACATTCCTGTATTCCAGGCCGCTGATTGCAACCATTGTCTCCACGCTACGAACATCGAGTTGAAACATTAGAATTAGTCACAAAATAGAGTTATTCTAAAGAATTAAAATCTGTTACTGATTTTTCATCCTCAGCTGGGTTCGTTAACCCACTATTTCATGGCTTAACAAAAACAAAGCTTTACCTATAGAATGGATGTGTCCCTAATGACGCTGAGACAAATATGTCGATTGAGCAAATTGCAGACGCTCACAATGAGCAACTCATTTAGAGGCATTCAGTTGGGAGATTTCCCGTTATTACCAGCGATGTCTGTGATAAATGACAATACCCACCGAGCCTGATGTCATATTCAGGAGGCGAGGTGCAATCAGCGATGAGTTATTACAGAAGCACCTGGCCACGGGTAAACCTATGGCTGAGCAGCTCAGAGCATCTGAAGAGACGGGGGGCACGATAAAGGATTACACTATTTGCCCGGTAAACTAGGTAAATTCCTATCTGGCTTGATATGACATAATAGATACGAGTAGTATATGAAAATGGGTGTGTGGAATGCAAGTATTGGCATAAAATGGATAATTCGATATCTTGTAGCAGTCTGCAGTTCTAATACGCTCAGTATGGTAGATGTAATTAGGAGAAAACAGCGCCAGCGTTAAAGAGCAATGGCATTAGTATTAGGTTTGTATCCGGGTAATAATACTAAATCAGGTCCAAGTGCTAAAAATGTGAAACACATTATTCATGTGTACGGAAAAACTGAGAACTCGCTGTTGTAAACTCCATTACAGAATTTTCACCACCTCGAAAGTTCTTTTTGCATTCGGGCTATAGAATCCAGATTAGAAAGTTTGAGAAAAATGCGAGGGAGGAGTCTCTATCATTTATATTTTTGGCCTGGGATTTAGACAATGCTTTATAGGCGTCTCTAGACCTTTTGTCAATGAATAATTAAGGAATTCATTGAAGCTCGGCGTATCAAAGTACGTTTCAGCCATCATGATTGAGTTACATATTGGCAGGAGTGGTAGGGCCTGAGGTTGGGCACAGGAGACGGCTGTTGAAGCACTGCTATTACTTGAAGAGGATAGTGTTACCCCAGACACAGATGATCGCATGTACAGGGTAGAAGTATTTTAAATTTAAAACGTGACTAGGAGTAGATCTCAACAGTCTGTGCAGGTTTCTCGAAACCAGAGAACGGCCTGAATGCAATTATTGTGAGGATTGACGATTGGTATTTAATACTACAATGGATGTTTATCACTGTTTCACGCAATTATAGACACGCGCTTAATTATAGTCAGTGATAAAGGTCCATGCCTTTATGGTTTATTTCAGCAAATGTTCCACATTGTTAATGCAAATTACTTAAATATATTCATATATGTAGTAATTAACAATACTGTCCTTTATAATCATAACAACAAAAAGAAATCGGTAAAACATAATAACATGTCCTTACCTATAGACAAATCCTACATTGTACATGTTCATAATTGCAAAATTCTCGACATTTCGACGGATACAACACAAAGACACCCTGGAGTAGACTTCTTGGCTGTATATCACTGGTACTGTTCTATTCTAGAATTATGTTCCCCGCCGCAATAGAGCAGGAAGGGGACGGGCGGGGAGTCGGGTATTTTTAGGGGACAGGCAGTGGGGAATACCGTACATGAAAGTACAATTAGCCGAGGTCCTTTTACTCAGGGGTAATTGGCCGTTGGTTGACATGGACATGGCCGAGGCGGGCTGGACCGGAGGGCACGGGGGCTATCCGAGGCAAGCTCTTAATTAGATCCCCTTTGTTTGAACTAATGATGGAGGCTATATGGACCTGCGACCTGTCAGCCGCTGATGGAAATTGCTTCCCTCCCAAACCCCAGCAGTAACCCCAGGCCCACAGGCCAACCACTATACCGTAGGAAGGGCTTCACTAGTGGAGAAGGGAAAAAAGGGCAATGGAAAGAAGGGCCACAGGAAAAAGTCATTATGGCGGCCGAGTAGACCATCTCGGGTATACCAGGGGCCATCCGGCCGTTCTCCGCCAACCTCAAGGCTTTACGACCACACAATTGCTTGGACTATTACTTCGTTTCCTGGAACATTGATCAATGTAGAAATCTTGGTTGGTGCTCAGGGGGTGCTATAGACAAGGCTGAACTGCTGGCCGGTCCCCTAATGATAAACGCCACCAATGGCATTGGGAGCCCGTGTTTTAGTCAATTGCTAAAGAAGAGGGTAATTGAATCTGCCCTTAGACACAACCTACGGGGTAAGTCTCCAGAGACAAAGGAGACTGCTGGGAAACTGCAGGTCTAGTTTCAGAAGGGAAGTGCTATGTCATGGTGGTCTGTATACTTTTCCCATCATTCTACTAGAGGTGCCATACATCAAAGGAACCCTTTATGATATGTAACGGAGCAAGCAAATTGTAATTTAACAAAATATGGCATTATCTGTTCTAAAAAGGACGTCTGCGTGACCTTCCAGTTTTATGGGGAGAAAACTGACAAAATATTTAATGAAAGAAACTTCATTCGCCTTTAACTCTCTCGTTTACCATAGGGATATCTTAGAGCTAAACAACAAAGATGATATAGTGCCACTGTACACACCCAAGAATACGGGCCCGCAAGTGGCAAAGGGTAAAGAAGTGTGTCAGTCCCTATTTACCAAAGAGAATCTAGAGTTTACTGCTTGAAAGAAAAAGGAAATATAAACAGTGTATGCATGTTTTAAGTACACACTGTGCTGAGGTGAACTTTTTGTGTAACAAGAAAAATGCATTAGAATAACTGCACAATGACCAATATTAAGATGTCGAATATCAGGAAATATAATGTTTATCAATACCTGGTGGCAAAGTGTAGGAGACACTTTTCATTAAAATAGCCACTATGGTGTTGTTGAGAGTATGTTTTTATAAAAATTAATGTGTTCTCTAATGATTGTATTAGTATAAGACATGCAAATGCTGCTTTTGAGCCCGTGTCAGAAATCTGCATCATTCTCTCTGGAAAGATATGATCATATCCACGTCACACAACTTATACATCATATACCTGTAATGTTCTCCCCTATACCTGAATTACCCTTGCTTACACCTGTAACACCAGTTGGTTACCTGTGAAGAACTCATACCTATAGGTAAAAGTAGTCTGAGGGTGTGGGAGGTGGGCAGACACGCTAACTGACGGCCCGGCCTGGTATACCCCTTCATCCTCGGCCGGTCGGGGTCAGGTTACTAGTTCCATTCGTTTCTGATACTTTTTCCCTACTGAAACCTGCTGAGACTGCCAATGGTCTATATGTAAACACGTCGACTAAATATATATAAACCACGGTGGACGGGGAGAACAAAGGAATGGGGTCGTGAATATATCACGTATTGGCTCCAATGAAGCGGAACGCTATAATCTCACGGCACACACTGCGCTCACTGTGTTGCAGTCAGACTAATTTATTTGTATACTTTTGCTTCTACCTTGTTTAATACTCATCAGAATATGAACAGTAAGTGAGTACATGTACATGTGAATCTCGTGCATTAGCCACTTGAATCAGATTTCGGAAATGTACATGTTTTCAATTTGTAATGATTTAATCAAAATAAAAAGTGTTTTCTCCCCATAGGCTCCCATGTTGAAAATCTTAATTTTCTAACCTTGATATCTCAGTTATTACTTACACCCAACGGATCAGTAAGTGATTGGAATGTAGTTTAGAACATTATTGATATAATCCATATGTTAAATGTTTAATTTCTTTAAAATTTCATTTTTCTATGATTTAATGAAAAATAAAAGTAATGGGTAGGATTAACTTTTATTTTCAATTAAATCAAAACAAATCAAAAACTTCAAGATTCCAAAAATTAGACACACGCATAAACTCCATAAGGTTCTTAGCTATATTTGCTTGTGGAATTTTTGGTAACTAAACCAATATTAAAAAAGTTATTAGCAAAATTGAACAAAAATTCCCATGGTTTATGTTAGATACAACCCTCGTGTGTGGCAGTACTTGATATAACCCACTCGGCTAACGCCTCGTGAGTTATATCGCGTACAGCCACACACTTGTGCTGTATCTACCACATAGAGTAGACCTGATAAGATTTCGGAATTTACGGCAACCTGTTTGCAGTTATGAAAACCACATATTGATTCATCAGTTTGCATTGATTCATCAGTTTGCATTACAACTACAACACATACCGCCTACAGAATTTTCCATCGGAGGAATGCATCTATCCACGTACGTAGGCCTGTCATTTTCGAACCAATTATAATGGGGATACGCATGCAGTCCGAGAATTGCTGACCAAAAAGAACTCATTTATTTGTAGTGTACACAAATACAAAAATACGAACGGGGATTCAGGTAGGCCGGTCTATATTCAAAGGTTAGGAATACCTTTTTTCATTCGTATTAATCAAAGCAAGTGCGCATCCTCATCAAATATATGATTATCAAGGAGAAACCTTAAGAAACAATCTCAATGATATGACCGTCACTAAATACAATATAGAGTAGTAGTCCATCTATGGGAGACCAGCGGAACTTAAGTATAACCGATGGTAACTAAGAAGTAGCTGACAAAAATTATAAGGAGAAAAGAGTTATATGTTCTCGTACCACTGATGAATCTCTTCTCTGCACATAAAACATGTTGTGAGTTATTTTTGACACAAGAAAATACAACTAGGAATACACTTGATGCTCCCTAGGTTCGTCACTTAACAGCTAGCTGACAAGTGTCTATTTCTTTCCAGAGACTAAGAACAGGTTGGTGGCAGGTGGTAGAAGACATCACGAGGCAAACGCAATTAGTCTTGTGAAAACCAACTTATACTTGTCTTTGGAATAGACGTCAAGGTACAACTTTTGCCAATTTAAAGAACCCTGTGCTGGGGGCCCTCTTTGACCTGTCCTCTGTGGTTAGAGCAGTGAAAGCGAAATCATGTTGAGTCTTTTTTTAATTGATGACTGCGGTTAAGTGGAGTTGATTTTGGAACCTAAACCCAGGCAAGGCACTTGACGTTTTTTCCTACCGGAGCCCGAAGGTATTTTGGTAAGGCTGGAGTAGTTGATAAGTAGTTTGCAGACACAATTACATTACCCCTGCCCACAGGCGCTTACATACTCTTTCCTAAAGCTGCATAGGGGAGGGCTGCAGACCTACGCAAGAAGTGCATGGACAAAAAGCAGTCCAAGTTGCTATAAAGAACGTTCGGGGTGAAAGGGTCTTAGAACGGTTGCGTCAGCGGTATGTTTTTCATCGATGGTATATCTCAAAAAGGATGGTGGTTTATCAATACGTTATGCTGGCAAACTGTGCAGGTGGCATTTGAAGACTGTATTTGAAAAATAAGCAACTGATAAGCTGAGGCCACAGTGCAATGGAAACAGCGAGTTTGTAACCGATATGACCGACCGACCGACGCGCCCTCGTGTGGCCGCAAGCCCACCTGCTATCCCTCCAAGCAGATGTTAGGTGTAGTATGACTGATAGTAGGAGTGTTTGGGGAGTAGAAGAGCATACCTGCAAACGCCATCCGGGTAAGAGCAGCTCCCAAAGAGGCGGGTGTTAAAAAAGGACAACACGGTTTACTCACACCAAGGAGGAAGTGTACGCGTCCTCCAGACCACAACCCACCTTGGAGGAGGGATTTTTACACCAGGAGAGTGGGAGGAGAGTAGGGCAAGGATATTTGCCTTATCCTTTTTCTCCTTCATTTGGCCAAAACAAACTCCACATGCAATTCTTGATTATTTAAAATCTTTCGCGATCAATAAGTTACTTGATATCATACTATACGAGGGTTGTAAAAGAATTACGAACATCATGTATGGCCAATGAAATACTCGAGTTACAAAATCCCGGAATAATTTATGGCTCAATTATAATCAAATACAGAACCGAATAAATAATTCCCTTTCAGTTGAACCAGTAAAATACTACTAAATCAGTATATTATCAGCTTTCTCGTAGTACCGCTCTTATTAGAAAAAAAGGATTATGGCTAAAGTACTTAATCTGACTTGCTCCTCCCACTAGAGCAGCTTTCGCTGGCTTACCTCATGTGGGCCGGGAGTGACTAAACAAGAGGCGGGAGGCGAAACCTAAATCCGCAGACCTGTGTGTTTGTATGGAGATCACAAGTACGCCCGATGCGCCGGACCCAACCCCTCGCTCCCTTTAGGACATGTCGGGCATGATGGATCTGGGTCAGATTATCCCTGGATGGCCCACTAATCCTCCTCCAGGGGTTGGGTCACACGGCTATGAGCTTAGCGAGGGTTGGTATACCTGCGTAAATTGTAGCCCGTCGTCGGAAGTTTATTTGATAGTGTGTATGTCTGTAGGCAAAGCAAGGTGGTTATTCTCCATATTTAGGACCATAGTTTATATCTCAAGTTATGCATGGCTCGTCGTCCTAGCGAAGGACCTGAAAAATGTTGAAAATTACAATAATGCAAGTTTAATTCTGCATTGATAGACAAATAATTTATTAGACGCTTTGTCATTTTTCCAATTGACTGAGGCAACAGCCACGATCAACCAGAGTGTTTCTTTTGAACTTACTTTTTCAGGAAATCGGTGAAAATATAGACCGAGTTGGCCTGGTGACCATGGCCGGGTTCCAGGCCACAAACATATCGCCACCACGTGAGTGGTTTTACCGTTATCGACGTAACCAGGCAGTAGGTATCGGCCCTGTCCTTCCGACTGTCACCTGTCAATCAGCACCTATAGGTGGGCGGGGTCAGGCCTCGAGGGCGTGGCCAACAGTGGACGGGCGTCGTTCAACTAAAAGCCATAATGAGGTAGTGGCGTCCTATAATTTGGCTTACGGCAGTAATGCATGGGATTCCGGTTCCTCCATGCATTTATTCCATCAGACTCCCGCCCTTCCATGCATTTAAGAGAATCCCTAACCACCCCTCTGTGCCCTCCTGACACGCCCAATTCCCCCATGACATCTGATGGGGGGTAAATACAGGAATTGGCATACCCTAAGCGGACCATTGGCAGCAATGGGAGGCACCCACTTAAAAGCCTTTGGAACAAGGGAGAAGTATTCCCCAGACAAACTCTCCCACGTCAGATAACAGCTAAGGAAAGTCGTTAACAGCCAATTAAGATAGAGGGAGCAAGACCCTCTTGGCATTTAAGCCAAGATAATAACACTTACTGACCTTGCCATTTGAGGCAGTAGCTCTTCAGTCTTGATGGAAAAAGAAAGCCTTACCAACCGATTAGGCTACGCCAGCAAATCGTTCCTGGCAGATAAAAAGAACAGGCCAACATTTCATTCTGCACCTCCTGATTGAAACACGTTTTTTATAAAGATAAAAAGGTCCAAAGCAATGATGTTTCATTTCGCCCCACAGTTTCTTTAAATTGGCAAAGCTGAATAACATTCGACAAGTAATTAAAAAAAGATATCAAATATTTATCATCAATTCAGACCTATCATGGATTTTGGCTTGAAAGCTCCAGTCCTTTATTTCAGGAAAGGCTGCTGCTAAATGTTAGGAACCAAACCAAATGTCCAGCCTACAGATATGAACAAACCATACTGTTCTGGATGTTGCCATGTTAACACCACAAAGGGAACGTATAATTACATAAGCGGGCAAATGGACGCTGAGTGCAAAGAGAAAGCCTCTGGTCGTGTCTATAGAGGGCTTCGCTGGAGCAAACAGCAATCACTGCAAGATGTGTATGTGTTGCCAGCAACTCCTATAGAAACCAGTAACAGTCGGAGACAATGTACACTACATTGGATCTCCAAGGCTGCAGAGAGGGATGTCTTCTTTTCGTGTTGCACATCAAGTATTGTGTATGAAAGGAAGACGAAACTATAGAGCAGTGCACAGTAATATAAGAGCAGCTAATCAGGAGGGACTTTAACGTTAGCAAGAAGCCAAATGGGCTTGTCTAAAGAAAATATGATGCCTCCTATTATTCACTGTATACTGGATTATAGCCCAAAACAAAGATGGAACAGGTGAATATTCGCACTTACATGAGTGATGGACGTCCACAAAAGGTATGAAGGTGAAACGATATATGAAAGAGACTCGGAAAGCCGGATGTGTAACATAAGTACACTGACAGAGGAAATAAATGAAAGAGGAGGTGTAAGACTATCTATATTGAAAGAGTTAAGGTCAGAAACAATACAGAGTGTTACCAAGGTTAATTCATGAAAGTATTTGCTCCATACGAACAATGTGCATTGGGGCAAAACAGTATTTCACGGAAAAATAATATAGGAGAGAGAGATTATGCAATTATGCATTAGGATAGACCGATTGTACCCATTTTGCAAACTAGAATTAAAACAGAATATGATGAGTGATAAAGTACCGAGGATTGAGGATGGAAGAGGAAAGATATTGTTTACTGAATAAGGGACATTGGAAAACTAGTAGGAAAAAGAGTGGGAGGGACACACAGAGTGAATCATCCCTTAGCTGGTCCCAGACAGTGGCTCTATGACGCCAAACAAACACAGATCCACTGTGACTGGAGGATGATCAAGTAGTGCTATATAGCCGCGCCGTGTATATTTTGCCTCATATATACCTACACTAACAAGTACACCTTGGTACTCTCGCACTATAAAGGTAGCACCTAGCCACTACTACTGGCATAAAAGGTAGGTTTAGCCTATGTCGGCTTTATATTTTATTCTTATAGGTTATGACAATGTTATCTCTATAAACAATAATTGGTACTATTTGTATATCCTGATTATGAAGTCCTGCTACATATTTGTCTTGCTTATCCTCATGGGAAGCAAATGAATACTAAATTGTATGGCAACCTATCAAATTGTCCTCAAGGAAACTCCGCTGAAAGTTCGTTTTGCGATGGTTTGTCTATTTTTCATGTTATCATGGCCAAAAACGGCGCATACGGCCGTGGTTAAACTATAGTGAGTGTCACCGATATCTAGTTAAATGTTGACCGATTGTGTTTTCATAACTTCATAAATTTGTAATGCCGGATATGCTTACCTTAGAGAGCACTCTATATTAAAGGTATAACGTTTTCTTTCATAAGAAACAGCATCGTATTTTTGGGGTAAAACCTGCACAAACAACAAACACGGTGTTTGTGATAAATATCCCCACACTCTGTACGCACAACACGTGTCCCATCACAAGTAGTCAGGTAGTCCTCTTTTACCTGTACGTATTGGTGGAGGGGAAAAATACACATATCTCCCTGAGAAGGAGCTTTGGTCAATAACATGCCTGCGCAGTAATTTGATTTACCCAGGGCGTGGTGGTTCTGAGAAGGATGAGGCGTAGGCCTACTTCATCAAACCACATTCGGAATCCTCTAAATAAGGGTCACCCATTGTGTGCTCAATGACTCCGACGGCTTTCGACGTCAGGTATATACTTCATGATCATTCTACCGTATTGAATTTTGATTAAAACGCTAGATACAATTTAATGGTTCCTTAATAATGAACACAAAAATTACAAAGATCCAGTAGTTTTGCCCTACGATTGTATTAGCGAGGCACAGTTATAACACTTGTGCCGTGATTATGATATTCAGAAAGTCGGCCATGTGACAGTTTGAAAATAGACAATACTCGAATGGTGCCGTTTGGGCCTGTCAGGCTTTGCACAATCCACCCGCCCTTCTTGTATAATATAAAGGTCAGCGCGTTGAATCACAAATGCGCATCTCTACTGACATATTGTATCATCCTCATAATTTACAAGTATTCATCATATATAATCCTGGGGGCCCCATATTGGTAGTTGAAAGTTGCGAAGGGCTCAAAATGTCACATATGGCAGTATAGTCTAAACTGAATGTGAAAGGAGATGGTGACTTATTTTTGGCTTATTTTTTCTATATTTATAAATAAGGCAGAGATGTGAGAATGGAATGTAATATATCTGTCTACGTTCTGAGCGATGGCTGATCCATTGATATCAGTGATGTAGTGCCACCTTTCACACACGTGACAAGCTTGACATGGCAATGGGATTAATGGTATAGGCCTATCATAGTACATCTATATGTGACCTCTCACCACTAAATCAGGAATAAGTCGATCACAACAATTTTGAGAAAATCAAAGGCCACAAAGCCACCCAAAAATGGGTTTCTACAGAAATAAAATGGTAAACACACGTATATTACAGTGAATTTACAAATATGAAGCAATTTCACTTTCTCATACAATATATATTTTTTTCCCTCGTGGTGACAGATAAAGACTGAAAGTTCTCATTGCCATGCAGAACAGTTGCTCGTTTGAAACATATTATCTTTAAACACTCATAACTTTGGTTCCAAAACTGATATGATTCTTTGAGCATTTTATGGGACAAGTCTCTCTTATAATCCATTAAAATCTCATCAAATTCTAGGTCTGCGACTTATGCCACACTACGTTATAGGGGGTCACATATAGTACCGTGTCATGCTTATTTCCCAAATGCTATGGCGTGTATTGGGTGACACGTCCTTTCGTGTAATCCTAATGAGAGAAGCTACACATTATACTTCTAAGTTTGAACATCGAAAGTTTAATGGCAATCATGGTACATGTTCTTACAAAGACTATGATATGAGGTTATAGTCATATTTATGATCATACTAATGATAACATATCAAAGAATCTAGCTTATGAATGAAAGCTTAAAAAGGATTCCCCTATCGCTAGTGTACCATGGCGTCTGTAAGAGGGGATATGCTTTACTTTTGGCACTATTCAATTAACCCCTATGGGACGAGTCCTATACGTCAAAGTTATCTAAATGCACACGCCTCTCTATTCCTCTCCCGTATATTAATGCCCCCATTCTAAGCTGCTTATTAATTAAAGTGGTTCCCATGACGCGTGGCATTAAGGGACACCAAGGACTGGAAATTTACTATGAAAGGTGCCTACCAATATATCAGCATGCGGGAAAACCAATAGAGATTTACGATACTATTTTTGTCTTCTACATGATCCCTTCAATTAAACATCAAGGAATATATCATAAGTGTTATTCCGTTGATGTAGAGACACATGCTCATCCCCAAAGACGATGAGGATTAAACATGTTAAACCTTGCCTTTAAACAACAGACTTTGTATGATTAAATATCAAAAACATGTTTGATACATTTCTGAATACCAGATTAAAGAATGCGGGATGAGTGGCAAGCAATACGTTTAGGATTTTATTTTTGTATCCGGTCCTTTTAATTGTCCACATACGAGTAGACATCTGTACTACAAGTTGACTCACAAATTGCTATATGTAAAATTATAATGCTTCATTCATGGATTTCAATGTAAGGTGCTTTAAACAGAACCTAACCTTCGGGAAAAAACGTTAAAAAAAACAGGATTCACCTTTCTATATGTTCCATATTCAAGGTCGTTCAGGCTAGATGCATATATCCAGCGCACATGTATATTATGTGAGTCATGAACTGCCATTGCCATTACTTACTTGTATCGGGAGATATGTACCCGGGATAATTGCTCTATCTATTAAGCAAAGCAGACATAAAGAACATGTCCAGCAGATTCTATTGACAAATCCCTCTATAATTATGTTAACAGCAGCTAATCTCTTAATAAGCACGAATTGATAAGTCGGCATTGTTCCCACAGTTATGTAGCACATGGCGAAATGATTCATGTCTACAGTGCTCACATTTGCTCATCGATTCCCTCACTTAGCCATCACGCCTCGCTGCCCATTGCTCCGTATTTAAGGACAAGGCTCACACAGGCTCCGTATCCACACCACTGACTCCCCAATGCCTCTCACTCAGTGGACTGCATGGGGAGAGCATTCGATTGTCCTGCCCTCCACTTATCCCTGCAGTAATTATAACTCGATTGGCTGGTGCGACTATTCCTGGCCGCATTTATATAACATGGTAGGCGACAAACACTCGACTTTGGCCGCAGCCTTCGCTATCAGCCGTCTGATATCGATTCTGAGTGGAGGATGTTACTGGGATACGGCCGGGAACATAAGGGCTAACGGTCAAACCATTCACGCCGATTAGTCCTATCAATTATAGCATTGATCTCCACTAACTCAGGTTGTGCCATTATACTTATCATGTCTGATCAAATTTGCTGTCTTCAAGAACTGCAACAGTAAAATTATTTAATGTTATCAACGACCGATAATTCAACTGGTGTGAGAACATCGGAGAGTTTCTTTAAGTGACTAGAATAATCCATTCGATCTTCCTTCATAACGTCAATGACACCTTTGCGGTACTTCTATTTGGACAAAGCAGGAGTTCTCTATATTAATATTCCACGTACTTTTTTGAATTAATGGCGACTGCCCTCACAATACACGTTTTAATGCATCTTCAACTAGATCCTAGATTTTCAGTGTGCCAAATATGAATGACAGCATTTGCTGATTTACACACTGTATATATAGATAATAAAACTTAAATGCATGAAAAGAGATTTAACATAAAAAAATGTAACTCCAAGTGAATTATGTCTACTTCTAGGAAAATCAGAAGGCTCATATTGTATGTGGTACATAACGAAAAGAGACTACTCCTTATGACTAGGCACTGAGACTTCCTCCCGAATCAGGTATCCACCCTTGAATGACCTCAGCCAAAGGCACCACCCCCACGGTCTCCAGGTGGCTAAGCCACTTGATAGCTTCTATAATGTGAACCTTAATCTCCTCCAGTGTGCGGGCAAACCCATTATTAAGCCATATTAACGCACCCTATGGTAATCCGTTACTTCAGTATTCATGGTGGGGGAGAGTAGATCTATATAGTGGTCGGTTTTCACATGGAGACCAGGACTAACCTCTCACAATGGTAGTTTGATGGGACAATCACATACTACTTTCCCAGGTACCAGGTGACCCCGGATCTTGTGACTCGAGCCTCCTTATACCTTCTGTATTGGCTGCATCCCAGCAGTGGTACTTTCATTTGTGGATTTGTGCACGGCAGGTAAGTTGATGGAGGTGTTCTCTATTCGAAACACGTGTTTTAAGGACCCCGCCCCCTTTTTTCTTATTCCCTGCCCCACAACAAGTTATCATTACAGTATACACGGATAGATCCAAAATGACAAATCTCTCTTTTCCTATATAAAATGCATTGCCTCTGTCTCCTGTTAGGCCTGTCTATTTATATCCTTTGGTGGTGATAAACTGAATCTTAGAGAAAGGCAAACAAATCTAGGCTCATAGTATATTAAGATGGCGATTGAGTTCTCTTAATCACAAAATGATATGTGATATAGGGCAATATTCTTTCCTTGGCCCCTACTTTGCCTGTAAGACATTCTTCGTAGTAACATATTTAAAACCTCCAAACTTAGTGAAACTGATACACATGAATCAGAATGTTGCAACGTAAGCGTCTTTTTTTTTTAATCCCACAACATAATTACAACTGCATGATTCAGTATCTGGCGACAACAACATGGCGCAGCGGGGCCTAGATAACCTGGTTAATGTTTGAATATTTAATAACCGGTTAAAATACTGCAGGCACGACAGGGACAAATTCGAGGTGAAGTATCACGCCAACGGGAAGGGCAGTTTCCCCCATTATACGAGCCCCGTCCTAGGGAACATTACACATGCGTCCCTGAGGGTTATAAAGCTGTCATGTTTTTATGCAGACTGGAGTAGGGTTCCTTGTTAATGCTTGAGCAGCATGCTCCTCCAGACGGCCACTTCTCAGGGTACGCACCTATAGACGGGCGAACCAAAAGGCATATTCCACTGTAGTTGGTTTTAAAGACCACCGATTAGAGCGGCTGTAATGTCGTGATTAAATTACTTAATGTACACAACGAGCCAGATACGATTAGAATTTTAGGGATACTTCAATCCCTTTTTCTCATGAGGGCCGGCATGTTTTATGTCCCCATTTTAGCACGTGTTCTGACTTTGCTGTAACCCACATGTCGGTGGAAGCTGTAGGTTATTGGCGCGAAGGGAGGGAACGCACCGACCAAGATTTAAGGCCAACTTCTGGCAGCTCCAGCCTCCCCAGTTGGTGATTTTTCACGCTATTTTACAGATTATCGTCCTCCAGACGGGAAGGAAAGGCTCCTCCGGGCGGATCACAGGGGAGAGCCTTGTGTCCGATGCTTCTCCAGTAGGGTGGGGATGCTCTTTGTCAATGGCGTGTAATGTTGCCCAACCACTCCTCCACTGCCTCAATGCTTCCAATGGGGGGCATATTAGACTAGCGTTCGCCTCTGGTTTACCCTCTCTTCCTAGGTTCACCTCAGGTCTCCTTTGAGTGCAGCCATCAATTTGTTTATTTCAAGCAATAGACTGACTACTTGCAGTTTATGGGGTTAAAGATAATTTTATTGAATGTGAAATTGTGTCAACGAAAGTTCGTAATAATTGTAACACTGTGTCTCTTTATTCAGAATTATATCAGGGATTATCTCAGTTATAAGGCCGACATGCTTAGACATTGTGAAAAAAAATCAGGGCTTCAATGTTTGTCTAGAAAGCCAGCCAAAAATGATCGACTCGTGTAGGAATCTTAGATACAGAATCCTGTGCACATGAGTGACATTAGTATATCACTTTCTGAAACTTTCGGTTTCCAAACTTTATCATTTCCTACTTCAAAAAGATGCTCATGCCACTAAAACAATACTATTCTAAGGCCACCACTCCAGCCCTGAAAACCCGATCCACCGCAACCACTACTAGGCCTATCCGGTCTCACCGACCCGCCCTGCCGCCCCTCCTTCCCCCGCCCCCTGCCGATTTCCTCCTGGGTCCCTGAGGCCGGGGGCTGAGCTGACCAGTGGCCGCCGTCAGCCCGCCGTCCGGCCGCGAACGGCCCTAATCCCATCCAGCGGGGATCAATAGCGGAATCAGTCATACTTTATCACCTGCTGTGTCATATTCCCGGTCAGCGCTCGTCACAGCCACATCACCCCTGTTTAATTCGGTCCTCAGCAGGGTAGAACGTCGGCAAAATACGTAGGTGGTATGCAAATGTAAAGATTTAACTTCAGATTCAGGGTATATCATGTGTGGTTTATTGAGGGCTTTTTGTATATATTTCCTGTATTGGGAGCCCTTTAACTGAGTGGCCCGCTATCAGTTAGTTTTATGAACATAGGTCAAGTTTTGCAAAACACACTATAGTTTATGATGGGTAAGAGGGCGGGGCTTTAGGCTTACAACGGGGAAGGAGGGCTGCGGGTGAGGTCTCGGGTAGGCCCTGCTGAGCCCCGTAACGACCAAAGTGATTCCAGGGTAATATTGATACGGGCGTGGGTCAGGGTCCTAGTGGACAGGTCTATGGCCCTGATGAAGGACAAATCATCGTACATGTCAATAGAAATGACCAACACCACCCTAATGTCCCCAGGACCTCTATTCAGGGAAGAAGGCAGCTTCCGATAGCAGTCAAAAGGGCATTGTTGCTTATGGTCATTTGCCATAGTTCTCCCTATCCAGAAAGTGGAGAGAAAAAAGAGACACTCTGGCAATATCAGCATTACTGCTAGAATTTCGCTGAGGAGGTTGAAATTGAAACTGTATTCTATCGGTAATTGAAAAGAGTAACTGCAACGGGCTAACTCTATTACCGCGAAGCGTTTTATCATAACGCCCCACTCGATCTGTGAATTAATATTTCAGGCCGCCCCGTTGTGGGATCTGCTCCCACCCACTCTACGTTGAGGCGATTTGCATTAACTGCCAGGTCCTTCCTTGCAGAGACTAAATCAATCACCGTCAATGTAACGCCACCCGTCAGCACCATGTCACGTCACTTGTTTTACAAGCGGAGTCGTTGCAATTGAAATGGGCTTTGGGTCAAGTTTCTATTAAACAGTTAAAGCTACGGAGGCAAGATCTAGATACGCCTAAGTAACTGCCACTGAACCCCACTGGCAATTCTACCTGCATACCTTTACTGGATCGAGCAGAGAAAGACGTTTTGCAAAGGTCCTGGGACTCAGCCTGCAACCCAGGCCACAATAGGGCTTGGACATACATGAGAGTCCCAGCAGAGTTCTCCATAATATGTAATATGGCAGTCGGAATCAGTAGATTATAGGAGAGGCTGACCGCCTCTGAATTAGAGAACAAACATTTGAATATAATTATATGATCTCATACTAGTTTTATTAGAATTCCTAGAAATCTGTCTGAATCATTCTTCAAATGAGATTTTGAATGACATGAACAACCCTTCAGTTTGTCCCTCCTATTACAAAACAAGGTGGCGTGCAATTTAAAAAAGGGGGTGACAGAATGTCTGTCTAACAAAGTCCTCTTCTCAGAAAACACACAAAAAAACACCTGCAATTACATTACGTGTACATGCTGATGTCTATAGACATCGGCCCTGCATGTTTCTTGCCTGAATGAACTGTCAACATCTGAACTGAATCATACCCGTGGGAAGTGGGATTATTCCGAACAGGGATTCATCGACTCTATCGGATTACTCTATTTTTATAGATTAAGCAATTACATTTCAAGGATAACGTTATAATATCATGGATTATGGATATATATGTATATATATATATATAAATAATAACATTGTCGTCAACTTTGATCCCGTTATATTACCATAATCTGGAATTATGTTTACACGTGAAAATGCTAAATAAACGACTCAGAAAAAAAAAATTGGTTTGACCTCAGCTGATTTCACGACTAACAAACTGATGTCAGCTGTACATAAATGCGGGAAGTCTGATGGTTATTGAATTATTGAATACGAACTGCAATCAAGTTCAATTGTATTACATACTAATTTCAATTAATCGTTATGTCTAGGACATCTAACTACACTGAGAATGGTACTCTAAACTTGTTATTCTAAGAACTACGAGCGAAAAATGTAAGTTCGGTTTTGTTTGTATAGTGTAGAACAAAGACATGAGAACCATAAATACGTGTTATATGTTATATAACTGGCCCATGTTTATTTTGTGTTATTTAGTGCCTTATAATACCATATACCTTTCGTTCATTACAAATCGAGGCATGTTCAAATTTATATTTCTATGTAAAATAGGCGAAAACGTTCTATGGATTCAAGTACAATGTTTTCCTGGAAACAAACCCGCCTTGGTTTTGAATCACAATGCAACCTACGTGTCGTAAACACGATATATGTGATTGCACTCAGATGTACATTATTAACAATCAGGCATTGTGTATTTGTGATTGCCTATAACATACTGATGACAAGTGGAGCATAAATATGTAATTGCGAAAAGCTTTGAAATGTCACTGAGGTCGTCAGTAGATCAAAATTGAAGTGAGTAACACTTCGCTGATTATTAAAAAGACCTAATGTAGTAGTTGACCACGGTAAACAGGATACGATGAACATTGAAGATGAATCAGGTGATAAATGCTACGATATGCACCCACCCACGCACTCATTCTACTGCCAATAAACTTGACAGATAAAGTGACGTTGAACTTCAGCCCTCACTAAGTTCTGACGTCCTAAATGAAACCAATACAAGCAATACATATCACTGTAGTATTGAAAGCCATGAACGTCAATTATAGAAGATAAATGAACACGTCACAGGGGTGACAATGCACACAGGTCCCGTTCATATACGGCCTATGGATGTCCAGATTCAGCCATTCAAAAGGTCTGGAATTTTGTTGTTTTTAGACCAGAAGCAGCTGGTTAGCATCTCTATAGGAATGAATATATTGATAACATAAGAAAATACAATGTGAATTGTATTAGGTTATATCTTTAAAACGGATCTTATATCTCCGTTTGCTTACACAATCTCAGAAAGCAATAAGCTACAAGTCTATTTTATATGCTCTGGATATTGTCTGTGAATTATGTGAAAAACATTAGGTTATGTTTTTAAAATGAATCTTATCTCCGTTTGCTCGCAAAAGTTCAGAAAGCAATAAGCTATGAGCCTATTTTATATGCTCTAGATATAATCCAGCATCTTGCGTACTTGTCCACCCTCTCAACCCCTCAGTCTTTCGACAGCGTCCCTAGACTTTGGCCACTGGGCTATAACATTGCATTAACCACGGCTAATATGACGGAGCCTTATTGGCAGGCCCTGAGCCCCTCCAGTATTCACGGGTCTATGACCCTGGAGACAACTGCACTCAGGGATTTGCTCGGGTATCTTGGGGAGTAGGGGGGACAATCCGGGCAATAAAGTACCTGATTTTGTATAACGGTTGCTGACACCATAGTGAAAAGGTTGAGGTTGTTGTTTATAATAAAGACCCTAAAGATGAGTTCTTCACCAAAGTAATATTGTAAAACCATTATAATGATGGGGTATTGTAAATCTTTCATTTTCCATTATCTAGTAATATTATAGAAGTAATGTGATATCGTTTTTCCCCTCCGTCTCTATATCACAATACCTTTTATCAACTCCAGTCTCCTACCTATGAAATTGAAATGTCAACGTAAAATTTGTCTTCTCAGATGTTTCCATAATATGATTACAGATCTGCTCTATTCTTTGATAATGTGATAAAAGCTTATTCCGCGCCATCTCAAGGACATAGGTTGTACATCTTTTGTCAAGGAAGCCACGAATTTATAAAATAGCGTAACTTACCTTTCAGGCAACATCAAGCAGAAGTGTGTAATTGGGACTCACCTGAAAAATGAAATTTATCAAATTAATTCGTTGCACCTATTCATGAGAAGCTTCTTTGTTAAATTTCTTACTTGTATCTTTTCCCGGGAAGATATCTTTAAAACAATACAGTCATATAACAGAAATTTAACCTTAAGAACCAAATGCTACCCATCGGAAGACATTCTAGTATACGACTGAAAATAAGTAATTTCTTCAAGCCACTGCAAATGCTCTCTTTGTTTTTCTAATTAACCTTGTTTCGGAGAGGCCTTTATCAATATAATCAGATTTAAACCAGCTGTCACATACAGCCTTCCAAAAGGATATCGACCTATAATTGTATAGTATAAAGGTTTTAATTTCAATGCCAGTTATAGCAGTTGACGACAGCCAAGTTGTTCTTGATGCAGTCCACCTCTTGAACTTTTGAATGACGATAGGGGCGCACTGTGCCATTTCTATGGATTATGTGCATATAATCAAGAAACTAGTACAGGCTTATAGTCATTGGCATATGCTTCAAGTACGTAATAATGAAGGCGAAAACAAGTTTTAATATATGATGCATTAGTTCTATTGATAGTGTGTGCATCGGCACGATTCAGTTGGTTCTATTGATAGTATATCTCTAGGATTCAGTGGGTTACCTGGGTAAATTTCCTTTGACGTATACTACTTACGATTCACGAATGTCACAGAGAAGCTAAGGAATTGCGTCTTCATAGCGCTGCCATCCTAGCTACATGAATGGGTTTAACTACGGTCAAATACCCAGTATCCCTTTAGTCTGCAGCTGTAAACTACTTTGTAATTCTACGTGGAGGTTTGGGAACTACTTACCTAACGGTAACGTTTAGCTAATCTATTGAAAATCCTGAAAAATGGGAGACACTTCTGCTTTCTTCATGTCATTTTTATATTACATACACATGTATAAATGCATAGCATCCATGATAACAAGACGGGCATATTCATGGCTGTAATGCGTCTAGCTGTTCTATATGATTTTGTTCTACATATTTTTCTGTTGGTCTTTTAGTAGCACACGTTAGACCGGCCGTACTGGTTGGCCTGTAGGGGGTTCTTTGCCTGTTTTAGTCCACTTTCTGCTGATGTAGCTACTGGAAGGCTGAGGTCTTGCAGGCCGTGACGATGGCGCTTACAGGAGTAACTGTGGGTCATATGGCCCCCAAGGGACATATGGAGAGCACATAATGATGGCAGGGGAAGAGGTAGCCCGTTTCCCACGGACGTGATAACCGCTGTCACCTCCCCTCCGGGTCACCAGAGGCTAGTGCTCCATAAAAGTAATTGCTCAGTTTGGGCCAGACTTTACCTTTAAACAAATAGTCAATTATGCTTAGTATATGAAACAGAAGTCATTCGGTTTTACATTTTATTGGGTCCAAATGAAAACTAGGCTGACGATCATTTCGTGAATAGAAATCATAAGATTGACACTAAGACCAATTCCGTTGCGGTTAACAAGATCATGCTAAGGTTAAAGACATGCGGGTAAAATTAAATCCCTGTAAGACAATGTACAATATGACCAACTTCTGACTGTCCCCAATTTGACATTTCACGATAATGACTTTTAACTGTGAGGCCCTTTAAGATCTGACAACTTTAGATGTTCCTGTCAGGCTGATTTAATATATGTGGCAACATAAACGGGCCGTGTGGGTAATATGACACTTTATTGATGGATAAAATATTGATTTACATACATATTAGTTGGAATTTGCTGAAGTATTAATTAAAATATCATTCCATTTTGCGATGAACAGACTGACATTTTGATTTAGGAGGAAGACTAAGTATGCCCGTTGGAGATGTAATTCTAGGCTATTTGCACAAATACACACGAATGAACATGTATCAAAATTCATGTTCCTGAAGTTTCAAATAAATACAATGTCTCTTGCTTCATAACAAGCTCTTACACATAGCACACTAATGTACAGAAATCCGTCGTTTTTAAAAACTCGTTTCTGTGAATGTAACATGAAAGACCCGTTTTATATATGACCTGAAATTGAAGTCTCAGTTTTCACATATTTTGAAAGACTAAGTAGTATTGCAGTACAAAATAATTCAAACGGAGGTCACTTGCCGATGTAATTTTGTTATGCATTAAACCCCTCCCTTTTCTTGGTATGCCAGGTAGTGTTCCAGACAATAAACACAATGATAATAAGATACGTGACAATCCCCATGATTAACCCCAGCAAGTTAATTTAACTGTCACAAAGCCAATGAGTAATAGATCCAGGGTTCCGATAGCAAAAAGCACTGAATGGTTTCACGTCTTTGCACTTACTGGTACCAAGTGGAAATGACGGTGCAGGCTGGTAAGAAAAAGACTGATCGTATTGCACAGTGCCTGCCTTCTGTAGGTGGGGTTGTCGGGGATACGGGATATAGCCTTTGTCCGGGCGGTGGGAGTGAGCAAGACAGGGTGACCTTTCCCCTGGAGGAGGCTAAGGAGACCTGGCGCCCTCTAGTCAAACAATATCGCTCAGCCTTGATGGGGCGGCGGGCAGGTTGATAAGCCCGGCCACCTCCCACTAACCCCCTGGGGGGGTTTGGGCTGGAGGTGGGCGCCACCGCCCAAACCTGGTGACCACACCTGGAAATGACCCATCACGCCAGGTAATAATCCCCACCGTGGAGCGGTGTTGGTAGCGAGAAAGGATCCAGGCCATGAAATTTCTTTTCCAGTCTGTTACCTGTTCTTCTACATACGGGGACCTCTTCCATCCAAAGGGACAGCTGTCAGATTCCATAGCAAATGTTTCTTCCGTAAAACATAAATTTCTCATTTTTTAGTTCCTTGTTCAATTTTGTTGACAGTCTCGTCTCTAATTATTTAAACAATGTAGCCTTTGTTTCTCTGGTTCTTTCGTTCTGTACCTGTAATATTTTACTCTGTATTATTCATGGTTGCTCTTCTGAACACCGTCGCAATTTTATGTCTGTACATATAAATGTGTTGGTGTTACCTTGCTCTTTGCTTTCTCAGTATTTATGGTTTCTTCCTTTTGCAAGTCGTATGTGGTCATCTTTATACTTTTATACATATCTCTTTTCTAACAGCTTTTTCAAAGCTCTATCTGACGCATTCTCAAATTCCCTTCCTTCCCGTAGAAGGCAGTGTACTGTTTCAGCATTTTCGTGTATTGGAGCATAATACATGATCGACACTTTGCTGGCTGGGGTTATACGCGCGGACTTACCACCAGATGCCCGCGCCGACAGAATTGCTTGTATACGCGGGCGTGAGGTCCGCGGGAATAGATCTGCTTACATACGCGGACGTTGTGGCCGCGTATACAAGAACAGTAATATACGCGGATGTACTTTTTTTCCCATCATAATATCAATATTAAATCATTAGTAAATCGGGGGCAAAGCCCCCGAACCCCCCTTTTCCTGTCTTATTTCTATATTTCATTATATTTCATTCTAATTTCTGCATATATAGGATTATAAAAGTACGATACAACCACCTTACCTTACGTCCGCGTATGTAATTAGATCTGTATGCGCGACTTTGTGTCCGCGTGTATAAGAAATTCTATGTACGCTACGTCCGCGTGCGCGACTATCGCGCGTATAGCCACTCCCCACTTGGCTGACAAAGAAATATGACTTTTGAGTTGAGCTTTGATACAAGGAAGTTCTTTCATTTCCTTCAAAGTTTTCAGGATGTCATTTGACCCTGATGGTGCAGAATGTGAGCTGATGTGTCTGATGTGCTTCTTATCTGTTATCAAGAAATGTACAACTAGTTCAGAAATCTAGAAAGGTGGTTTCAAGTCAAGAGAGTCAATGGCCACATGATGCATAACTCAAGGTAGTTACATTACAAAATTCGAAGACCTTTTTCTAGGGTGAATAGGTTGCATGCGTTTAATTCTTTTAAATCTTTTATTCAAAACTATATTGTAATTTAATAGACAGGATCCTGTTGCCTGGTATACGTTACTTATTCCGTAAATCCCCTGTCCCTGCCCTGGTTATTAGTCTTACCTGTATTATGGGCAGGTACACGGTTTCCTATGTCATTGCTTCATGTTCCGTAATTACTCTTGCTGAGATAGCAAAGACTCATTCGTTATAAGCGGGGTGCCTGGATATTGTTAAAGGTCCCGAAAATCCATCAGAACGCAATATGCTCATAAGGTTATCATATTTCAATATGCCTATAATCCAATCGTGGGAGTATTACGAACACAATCTTTATTTCATGATAATATATATGGATTTGTTACTCACTGATGTGTCCTAATCAAAACCAGAAAATGGTTTTTGTTTTGTTAATAAACGTATCAACTACCAGACAAGGTCAGGCTCAGATCTAATACATACTGTTCAGAGAATCAGATAGTACAGCTTCCCATTAAATTCCAAATCGTGTTCTTTTCCCAATATCAAATGCTGGAGGAAAAAAAAGAAAAAACCTCCCTCATTAGTGCCAAACCTCCATACGCATGCCTGCTCATTATTTCACCGTTATAAACGACGGTATAGGTGGGGCAATATCCCTGGGCTGTTACCTGACGGTCGCAGGTAGCACGCACCCCCGCTTTGCTCCTGCCTGCCCTCACCCCATGCTCCCCGGTAGGTGGCCTGAATAATGGATGTCGCCTTTTGTCGCCCGCAGCAAGGCCCTTCGCCCTAGGACAGCAGCAGACAGCCTACCTGGCTGAGTCAGCATTCTACCGCCTAAGAGCAGCTCACCGGCCCTGCGAGCAGCTCCCAGAGACGACCGCTGAGCTGCTCCCTAAATGTATGCGCGCCTTCATCACATACTTCTATTGCCTTTCGGCACCACGCGGCATATATACTATATGGTGTAGGATAGCTATTTCTTGTTTCATTTTGCACTTTCTTTTATTGTTTCTTCGACATCATGTGTTCAATACGACTTTGGACGTAATATAAGAGGGTCTTTATCATATTTGAGTGATTGTTTTTTACGTCAGCAACATTTGACCTTAACTTATTCAGACGTACCCTCGGTCAGCACCATCTCTTTTACTTTTTACTTCAGTCTTTTTTTAATCAAAGAACATGAAGGGACTCCTTTTAAAAGCATCTACGCCTATCGATATAGCCATAGGGCAGAACTTGCTGCCACAAAGATTCCCTACCGCCAGCACATACCACAAGCTTGAAGCTGACACATTGAGTGTGCAATATCTCAGCGATGTGGAACCAGTCTTATTTTAAACCTACAGTCCCTTCCCAAACAACCATACCACACCCTTGGCTGAGCTTTTCCCCTCTCCTGGAGCGCTCAGGCAGCCCTTCCACACAGACACTTTCTAAGAGACGGCTTCGTATTTTAACACTGACAGGTCGTCACCATTCAGCTCTTTTTCCCATAGATTTCTTTTATAGATTTCTCGCCAAGATTGCTATACACATGCGGACTGAGGTGCGGCTATGGATTTTAGTCCAAAGAGCCATAACACAATATACCCCACACAGGCTTGGCATAGCCGTCTCTATGAATGGTATTATAAATGTGTACAATGCTCTGATATATCAGACTAACCATCGAATCACATTAGTATATGAATATCTCAAATCAATCAGAGAAAACCATGTCTATGTCCACGTAAGAGCTGTCTTTATCATCATTATTTTATACATTGGCAGCTGGATGATATTCTTTGCACAATCTAAGCTGGGGTTTGATAAGATATATATTTAATCTGCATCTTAGCCCAATTCAAAAGTCTTTTCCTGATGAAGGCGGTGACACGGTGAAACGTCATTAGCAAATTACCTATATGGCTTAATATACAGTCACTAATCAGCACAATCGCCGTTGAGCTGGATGTAACTTGTCTTTTATACTTAGATTTTTTATGCTGATAACCTCCAAAACAGCAAGCTTCTTTTTTCTATTGCATTACGACTCTATTTATCGTCTTTTTTTATGGCGTTGTACTCTATATGTAACAAAAGAGAGATAGAAAACGAAAATGTACCGTAGATACAATACCGTATCACTTTATCCATCCAGATGGGCTAGTTCCACTGACATTAATCTCAATAATGCAGAGACCTCTATCCTTTATCCTTTTTTTACATGAGGGTTTTCTATATGGATAATGGACTGACAATAGACATAACAGTGCCCCTAACTGCTGTCAGCCCTGGAGATGGGGAGACTAGCCTGGTGGACAGGGTGCGCTGACCAGTGGTGACGGCTACCTCTGTACCCCGCCCGCAGTATATCCCATACATCCGGGCGTGCCTGGAGGCTGATAAAGGGGTTCCGGACGCCCAAGGTCACGCTGTCCTGACTCAAGGTCGTCCGGTGTTGCCCCCGCTTCCGGCGATAGAACCTGCCGTATATACCGGCGGTAATATGGAGGGGGCTATAGGGGTTTGCAGGGTTGGAGTTACATCGTTATATTGGGTGTATAGTTACTAGGTAGTGAGAGGAGAACAATAGATGGATGGATCTGTGGGAGAGTGGATTGGTGGGAAAGAGGATAGGTGGATAGGTGGATGGTTAGGTAGATGGGTGAATGGATGGCTGGATAAATGGGTGAATACAATGGGTGGATGGATGGCTGGATGGGTGGACACAAATGGGTACATAGGTGGGTGCATAGATTAGAGAAAGAGTAGACTAATTAATCGAACCAATTAATCGAGCGATGGAGGATGTCCAATTCAAGCTCCTCTTAAGTTTAAATAAACTCCCTGGTACTGGCCACTTAAATCTTGATTTGCCCAAAAGGTATCACACAGACCTTTACCTTTTTAAGAAAAATGTGATTCGTACAGAATTATACCCTTTTATCAGATGAATTCAAGTTTCCTTGGAATTGAATCTTCTTTTGATTCGTCGAATCTTGCTAAATGTTATTTCTATCTAAAGTCCTACAGGCCAGTGGCCGATGGTGATGATAAATGGGTGGTTAAACAAAAACATTACTGTGAAGGGGGACACGGAACTTTTTCTAATTACTTGAAGAGAATAGTTAGTAGCTGTACATTAATATGGGTATACGAAAGAGTATAAAACTGAGGTTATGATATGAATATAAAGGTTCAACAGGTACATACAGTAGTTTATTATTGGGAGTGTACTCAAAGACTGACCCTGCCTATAGTTGTGTAACCACTCCTAAATGGACTATTACGTTCGCTAACACCGCCTCCACTGCATAATTAATGCCAATAGTACAATAGCCTTAATTAGATTGGTGTGTTTGGGAGCCTAATTCATGGTTGATTAGCCTCTTGTGACTTTTGGCTTTAAATTCGATTACATTCTAACGTATTAGAGCCATAATAGCATAATGCCCCAACCAAATTGTATTTCTATTAAGTTGGATGGGAATGGGAACCTTTTACGACGTACGGGAACCGAATTATGAGACCCCACGTCATCTCAATTCTACGCCGGAAGGGATAGCCATATTAGATAAAGAAAATGTCTAATTACGGATGTCGTATTGTATTATCTACTAAATAATGGCATTGCATTGAAACACTATGACAACTCTAAATGACATGTCTGCAATATTCACCGTGAACAGTCTTCATACTAAAATTAGAAGAATAATGTACACTCCCAATAATTAACTACGTCTGAGAATCACAAAGGACCTTCTAGTGGGAAACAACGAATGAAAATTGGTTTACTATTGCTCAAGATGGACAAAATTAACTATATAAAGATCAATACATTAGTCATATGAATAATCGAATACCTTATATTTCTGGCAGATTCCTGGACCTAGATCTCTGACCCTCTGCGACTGACCAATGCCCCTCACCTAGAACCTTTGATGTCATTGATTAGCCGTGTATTCGATACGACACCCTCGTGTGTCCATCGATCAGTGTATCCCCCCCTACCCCCACCTGGTCCACAGCTACACCTCTAGGGGTGATTCGTTTCGCTGAAGGAGATGGGCTTTGCTTCGGAGGTGTTATAAATCAGTTGAGATGTGGCTAATGTGTAAATGAAGCGTAAACAGCGCCATAAACATACTTGTTGAGATGCACTGGCGTGGATTATCTGATTGTATAGCTTACACATTGTAAGTATATTAGTATACCGTAGATATAAACATTTTTTATACCTTTCAGAACTAAGCCAAATGAGGAGAGATTAATCCAAAAGTATTCATATAGAATTATAGCTTATGCATGTTAAAGACTAGGTTCATTTAGTTTATCCCTTAATAGCATACAACATGCGTAGACTGCATATAGAATGAGTAGCAATTTCTCCGCTTTCTGTGCCAGGATAGTACCATATGTCTTTTGGAAAGAAGTTTCAGTGCAATGAGTTATAGAAATATTTAAAATATTCACTACCAGGCTTGAGGCAATACAGAGTTACTAAAACTTTAACATCTAACACGTAAGAGCGGTTTCTCACGAGCAGTCTCTGCAAGGGCATTTTTCACAAGAAACCTCCTCATGAGCAAGTCGGTCGTAAATTCCTTGTCGAAGTGATTTAAAGAATGGCATTCCACAGAACCTGACGTTGCTATGAAGGTTTTTCTTCTACTCAATTTTAGAGAACGTGTTTAGAGAGCGCCAACCAACTGCTTCTAACGCAAAGTCCAGGGTTGCTAGGGAAAGAGAAGAGCTATACAAAGAGAAAACCATTTAGTCTATTTGCCTACATTCTTAATGTACTTGGTGTGTATTATTTTTTGTATTTGATTTATGAAACACTCTTTAACCATGAACAGCTGAAACAAACTATTGTTTGAAAAAAAAACTAAAGGCAAATGGATAAACGTTGACAGCAAAAAAGTTACATGTAACTGTGCGCATTGAACAATAAGCTTGTCATAGGCTTCATAGCAAACATACGTGTGCACTGCTTATGCCTAAAAATCAGTATTACAAAAACAGAAGAGACGTACGTGAAGAATAGAGCTAGGACTGAGCGCGGAGTCCCACAGGCCGGTAAAAGGACCATAAAACAATCAGCCTACCACTCAACAGACATATTTATGCTTGACTATGGCCACCTGCTGTTTCCTTTAAGAGACCCCGGCCGGGGAGGGAGCCGGCGACGGGCTTCTGTCAACACTGAGCTAGTCTGAACGACTCGTGAAGTGCTCGTGGCTGGCCGTGGTGGAGCCCCTACGTACGGGCGTAAATCACATTACTTCAACGGCAGATGAGCGCTATTATACATCGACTGGGTTGGGTGTATTGGGGGGAGGGGGGCGTTTTCATAGAGCCAGGGGAGTAATCAATTGAGTTCGGCGTATCGTATGACCAGAAAATGGCCGGTCGGGCTCCGAAGGCCCATAGTTCCATTGAGTCTGATCGGGTGGCGGTTAAAACATAGGCGGGATTTGCCTAATTGAGTATCTCTGGCCTCCAGGAGAGGTCCGAGCAATTAAGGCCAGATGCCTGGGAAATCTCCACAATCAATATCCACTGGCTGATAGCGAGACTGTCCATTGATGGCAAATGGTCTCCTATTTATGACTAATTACATTAGTTGGCAAGCCACCACTCTGTCTACGCCCGTCGCCTTAATACAGTTAAAGGCAGCCTGCGGCAAACCTTGGCGAGCGGCTCCGAGCAGCTCCTTTAGGCTGTCAGGGCCCTCTCTCCTTTCCCCATTGTGCCTCTTTTTGTGGAGTCGCTGGTGGAGGAGCCTTCCGCAATCTGAAGCCACATTCACACCAGGGAGAAAGACGCACAGTGATCGTACACGCGGGCTACAGTTACACCACCGACATACAAATTTCTAGGTTTAAACAGCCTGCTCCGAGCGTATATCTGTAGTTGGTTTGTTTGAGGAAGGAATAAAAACACCCCCGCCTATGGATTGTCGTTTATATAGATGTTGAAGAGGGTGTATGCTGTTCATGTAATGTATGGAAATATAGACCATTCCCAGACAGTACTTCATAAATCTATATTTCGTATTCTGTCTGTAAAGTGCTGACCAAGATTTCCATTTTGTCATAAACAGGGAACTGGGAATTATAGACTATATAGACAAATACTCCGATATCAAAGCTTGCGGCCTCGACATAGTCTAACAGAGACGCTGACCTCATCACAAACTGTTTTACTGATAAATCCACTTGAGCACTATCTAGAGAGCTGTCCAAAGATTTAATGTGGAAGGAAATCATTGTCAACAGAAGATGTATGGGCACAGTATCTATGGTTGGATAAAGTGGGGAACCATTGGCTATTGTGTGGCCTGGGAATAATGCCATTTTTGATATACTACTAACGCTAGCGAACAACCAAAGTTCAGTGCAGCGGAATACTTTTCAGCTGAGATAGAGCGTGCTGCTAGACAAACTGCCAATAACGATGGAAAACAGACTCAAATGGTCTCAAAATGTTCCCCGTTGCCTTATTTCCCATTCCTATATTGAGTGCCTTAGATAGAGACGAGAGAAACCCAGTAAGACTGACCAAAATACAATATCCCTCCTGACTTGGTAGTAGTAGTCTCTAAGCAGGATAATGTGGATTCTGGTCCTTCATTCGGACCCTGAACGGGATAATCTGGATTCTAGTCCTCGGTGCGAGCCCCTCTGAAATGCTTCTGGTTCCATGAACACGGCGTTACGGCAAATCCCGACGGGCCGGGCCGGGCAGGGAGTGGTTCCCAGCCGGCATTAGTGAGCAGGACTGAGCAGGACTGAGCGACTCACGTGTCGTACATCCTCATTCTCACTAGCTCTGGGGCTCCCGTTACTAGGGCGGTCAACCACCCACACTGGTAGCCCTAGCACTATATTATTTCTTGATGGGGGAAGGGGGCACTCAATACCAAGAAGGGATATTGTCTGGAGTTCCGCCTTTTTGCAGCCGCAACGCATCAACATGAGCTTACACCACAAAGGGAGCGGGGCCATACCCCTGAACCTTGGTGGTGGAGAGTTGTCATAAGCCCCAACCATTAGATAAGTTAACCCAATCTAAACTCCATACACTTATGCACAAGAAACACCCTCCTTAACCCTTTCCAGACGCCACAAAATTTTCAAATATTACATAATGGACACCAAATAACTGAGGGAAATTGCCCAAAAGACGCCACTGATACCCTAATATTTTAGATTAGACCAATAAGAAGCTATAACATGACATAAATAATTATTTCCCAAATGGGAGTTATTAGATAGAATATAATTTGGTTGATTTTAGTCTTTTTAAATAGAAAAAAAAAGTTTTTTATATTTATTAAGCATCAAATTGATAATTCTGACATATGTGTCATGTATCTCTCAGGCATCTGTCGTCTAGGCCTGGTGATGCCTGAGAGATACAGGAGTCTAGGCCTGGTGATGTCTGAGAGATACTGGTGTCCTTAAAGGGTTAAGTAATCTACAGAAAACTTCTCCATGACACCTGTAAACAGACATTTTAACTCAAAGTTAGGACGGCGCATACGTTAGGACGTATACTCACTCCCTAGGACATATTTGGGTGCTGAGGTTTCTCGCTGAGTAGCTATTCTAGGTGCTACTAAACAGAGAAAGTACCCTCCCTCCCTGCGTACCCCACTTCTGCGCCGTTCCCACGCTGGACGCCGGACCTTCACCTGATGGGATTTTCTGGGTGAGACGCCCAGTGGCCGGTCGATTGGATATAGCCTGGTGTGGGGGGAATCAATACAAACAACCATTCCAGGGTGTGTTGATTCTACAGGGAGTTACTCCCCAAATCGCATGGGATCACAGCAATGGGAAGAAACCCAATCAATAGCAATTTGTATTCAATTCTAGGGTTCCCTGGAAGACACAGCACATGGTTCGGAATTCAATTCTGTGGGATGATAATCACTTTGATATCTTCTCCGGGCTGAGGGTGTCCAAGGAGAGGTTCGGCAGCTGTGGGTCCATCACTCACGCCCGAGTGGTCAAAGTGTCGGGGCTGGATGAACAAGCTGACCAGTGGTCATCGGAGCCTTAGTAAGCTCCGTATAAGACTGATTGGCGCCTGCCGGACAAACATCTCATTCAGACCTCAATAGCAATACACTAACTGACTTTTTCAAACCTACGCACTATCCTAGGCTACTCTCATGCACTTTCACGTGAAATCCATTATATACTCCATACTTATCTCCACCTGCATGGAATATCAAACTCTTACTGAGAAAAAGAGCTGACAGGCCAGAAAATATGGGGGTGGAGGGTGTGAGTAGGGAGTAGGCTTTTATTGAAAACAGTGGAGCTGAACGAGAAGCCAGACCCAAGGTCCGGCAGTAGCCAGTCGTGTAATTGCTGCTGTCAGTCAGGGCTGGCCGCCAGTCGGACCAGACCCCGCTTTCTGTGAAGAGAACAAAAGTACACAAAGAGCCCGACAGGAGCTCTTCACTAGGGCGGCGAGCAGCTCGGCATGGGGAGTCTGCACGCTCTGTCATCTGCTCAATGACCTGGACAGGTTGGAGCAGGTACGCTGGAGTATCCGCGCGGTTGGCTGAGTGTTGAGACGCATGTTTCCAAGTAGTTGGTAAGTTTGCAATGGCTTCCTGGTAAACAATTTGGTTGGAGAATAAGGTTTCAATACTATGACTGATCTTGTTTTACTTTGGTCCAGATAGATAGAATTTAAAGGATTTAGGACAAATCTTGTTCTTTCACTCTTTCATTGTAAGAGTGTACTTAACTTTAAATCTAGACGTTGCTGCGGTTACAGTCAAATACGAAGGATCAAAGGAAAATAGATGGCTTGTTATTTAAGTACCACCGAGGGAATATCTTATTACTTACCCCATACCACACATTAAGTGGACACTTATTTCCATTTACTTTCGACAGTGTGCTCATCACCGTTAGGTCGACACAGCCAAGAGGCCACGTCATAATAAGAAGATGGTGAGATAACCTAAACAAATAACCTGAACAAAGTAAATGCTTTATATTCTCTAGGCCCTATATTTCACATTGGAAGAGGGTCAGAGATTGGTTATCAACCCTCGGCGTGTTTTAAGGACCCCAGCATCAGTTGATTATATGAATTTATTATATATGCCGGCAAATTCAAACCTAAGACTATAGGCCTATACATCTGAACTATTATACACTGCCGGGACTACTTTTCATATAGCCCGAGTGTGAAAACACTTTGGTTGTCACCCTCAGTCTCAATACTGCATTTAACTCTTCATTACGTCTATCACCCCGAGATATTATAAGATGTATTACTTGTCTATTAATACACGTGTAATAGACACTGTATCCACATGTACATTTCTTCCAAAACGAGGCTCTGAATGTATCGCGATTTGAATTGAATACTGAATATAATCGGCTACATCAGATCCTTTACTAGCTGGGAAAAAGTATGCTTAAACTCATACTGTGGCACAACCAACTGGTTATTAGATGGGACGCTACAAATGTATTATTCAAGGCTGATCATAGTCAAGAATTGAGCGTCCCCATTGCTTTTCCTCCTAATTGCGGAAACATGAGAATTGAATTTATCTTACTGGAATACATAATGAAGGACCCTTTGGGATAACTCCGTTTGCCCGGGATGATTATTCCACTTGTCGCCGATAATACCGAATGCAAAAGAGCTTTCACAGATGTTACCAAAACAAGCGGAAGGCCAATTTCACAACTGAACGAATGGGCAAGAAATAGGACAGAGGGATTCCTTCAGATAATTCAATTAATTACCCGTAATTATGGGACAGCGCTGTAAATCGAGTATATAATTAGAGGGATTGTTGGGGGGCAGCCCAAGCTTTTTGTTTGATGAAAAACCCTTGGTCTGCTGCTTACTATAATACTTTGATTATGAAACATCAATGGCGAACCGGAGGGAAAGAGTCCTGGAGCAGAAAAGCAGTATTCTTAAGCTTTTATAATTTTGCTTAGTCATCAATACCAGTGCAAGAGCTGCTTGCTCGTCTAAATGTTTAAACAATTAAGTACTTCAATATGGTTCTATTTCCTGAGGAAGTGTCTATTGAGTGAAATTATAATAAAGTTATAGCTGTGTAAACAAAGAGGGTCGGCTGCGGTATTATCATTTGTTTGGAGTAATTAATCGCTTAATTGCATGACTATTTGCATTGCCTGAAAGAACCTGCATTATCGTTCTGGTGCTCCCGTATTGCGATTCATAATAGCATTCACTAATCAGCAAACAACGATCTCTTTTATGAAAACGAATGCATATATTCAATAATTATCGATATGAATCTTCTTGTAATTTAGAATATCATGAATTTATATTGCCCAGTCCACCTTTCATTAATAATTTCAAATGCTGTTTCTGTCATAGCTGTTACGAATCGGTCCTATATGAACGGTGCTACGCATATCAACTAAATACAAGCACATACAAATTACTTGGTACATAATGAATGCCTATGAAATGCCAATATATAATTGTCCCCATATATAAATCCAATCGTTTGGATGGGTTACAAATCATATGTAATTCATCATGCATCAGTCATAATCAACAGTCATAATCGTATGTTATTTTTCACTGCATTGCGAATGACCGTTCTGTGATTTTTACATATCTTAATTATCATTTTCAATAGTTTTAAGTATTCCTATATGCCTCAACAATAGTAAGCTGCTACGCACTACAGCGAACTAAACCTGGGGGAGCCTCAAATTACGTGCAATGGTTAAAAAGAGTAATGTTGAACAGAATTATTCAATGGAATGGGCTTGTCACCAAGTCATTCGGCTGGTAATAACTATTCCCCGTGATCACCTATGCATGAAAGGGAATCAACCGCCTCATTGGGCTCTCTTTTCCCTCCGTCAATCTCAAGGAGAGGAAAAGGGGGTGACCAAATCCCGCCGCGTCAATTTAATAAATGTGGCTGAACAGAAGGCATAGGCCCGCTAAGTGGAATTCCTGTAAGATCAGACTGGCCCCAAGGCAATCGAATAGCTGGTGCATTACATGGTCTGGAGGAGGCGTATCCCGGGGACGGCCTTCAGGGGGTATTGTTGGGGGTTAATGGTACTGGAGGACTACTGGAGGCTGCGGCCCTTTACCTTAGAACGTGTTTAACAAGCAGAATAGCACGACCTGAGGGAAACCCGGGTGGGGTGTGGGACAAATACCAGATCGCGACCATTGATTATATGAAACCTCAGTTACTGCATCAAAATTAAGAGATTTCTACCATTGTCTATATCTTTTTCTCCTCTCTATTTCCGTTTTCATACTTAATTATATCTATATTCGTCACTTTATTTCATTGCAAATCGAAGCATAAAACTACAGTTGTCATCAATAAAAGACACATTGGTGGATCATTGCCCACGTCGCCTAGTAGGTTACCAGGGGTTCTGCTCACACACTGTAACACCTGGGCTGCTAGCGAGGGCTGAATATTTCATGGAGGGCTACACTTCATTAGAAGGACACCCTTCCGTTGGGGGGACAGCACCACTGTCCTGGTCTAACGGCTACGCCCGGGAGAAAAGGCTATAAGGGCACGGTAACCATAAAATTGTATATATTTTGAGAAAATATCTTATTGATATATAATTTAGCGGGGTGTGTATGTTCTTCAAATTTGCTGTGGTATCTGCAAAATTGAATGATGATGAGCAGAGTGGAAATATCTGTATACAGTTCTATTTCATTAACGTTACATCTTACAGTGATGTCCCCTAACTGAATTTTTGAATTTGACTTTGGTGGCTGCTCGTACTTGGGCGCAACATTTTCGAAACAGGCCCATACCACAAATGCGCGGGGCAACGGCAAAGTGCTATCCTTCGTTTTACTTTTTTTTTGAAACGGTATCACCAATGCAATCTAAATATCCATGACTTTATTAAGCTTTTAATTTAATTGGAAATCACTGTGATATCTAATGAAAACAATGCCTAGATCATGTTTTTTGACTGGGTAAAATAGCAGTGTTTGCCCTAGATAGGGTAGAAACACAAGGGCAACGTACGGAATGAACTGATTTATCTCTTATCTCGGACTGATTCATGAGGCATGTGTGCTACAGATAAATCCATCTATGGAAAACATCACAATGGTCCTAATCTATACACTGGTGCATCCAGGCACTGAGTAATTATCCAACTAAGTACTCATAAGCCGAGAATCTATAGGTTCTTTATGCCATGTCGGTTGATACTTTTTGTGATATTATACTTCTGGTATTGTATATGGGATTGTATAAACAGGGGAACCGCAGGTGATACATTCTAAATCAGAGCATCAGCCGCCGAGCCTTTAAATGTATAATGCTACCATTGTAACGATCAGAACGGCATTTTGCAGTTTTATTTATTGTATGTTTAGCCACTTCTAGCACTACAAAGGATCAACCCTACATACTGTTTTGATACACAGACACAGGAATGGAAGTGAAGTCTTTAGCCTTTTCATCATAGCTTGCACAACACTGTAGTATAAAGCGTGAATTAATGGACCCTTCAAAGATCCGCCATATACATGTAGTAGAAGTCATTTTTATAGTCACCCTTTGGTTTATGACCAAAAGCACTCTCCTGGGGATGGAATATATGTTTTATAACAGGGATGGTTCACTAAAACTGAGCTTCCTTAGAGCTTATTTGCCGAAACAAAGACCTCAGAGAATTGCAACATGAAGATAATCGTTGCTACAGTGTAAAATTGATACATTTTGCTACAAGCTTATAGATTCCCCAAAACAAGTTGAATTTACAACGATACCAGGAGTATTGATAGAGATAACGTTACTATATTTGTTAATTGTGGTTACAGATGCTGACTCGGCGATAACGGCTTTGTTAAATTCTCAATAAACACTGAGCTATGAGCCGTAATAATTGCCTGAATTGATCACGAACTGAAAAGTTTGTTATTCCATAAGACAGAAGGTTCTGGGATCCGAGAGAGTGGTAACCTGGTACTACCTTACCAATCAGGTATTGTACATACTTGGAGAGAAAGATGTATGAGCACTGAAACTGATTTTATTTCAATTAAATGCGTGTGAAGTAAACAATCAACTTTATCGCCACACATACTATATGTTGCAGATACCATTCTTTTATGTCCCCTTTTAATCCAACGAAAGCTAAATTTAGACAGTGCTGAGAGCTGAGCACCTTAGTAAATGGCGCCTACACAGGTGTGACCTTCAAACCCCAGCTGGTCTGGAGGAAGGCCAAGCCGGGCACCGACCCTGGAGGTAAGGGTCAGTCTGAGTTATGGCCGGACGCTGGTCACTACGAGTGTTTTTCTGTGTTACGCTAATGAGACCGTAGGGCACCGGCACATTTATCATAATTGCGTGAAGCTCTCCCCGCTTACACTAGGCTATTCCGTCAGACATGGCCAGTGGCTGCCCCCTGCTCTCCATTCATGATGGATAGGATTAGGAGGAGCTGCTCCGAGCAGCTCCAATAGACGAGGTTTTTCCCATCGTAACATGCTGTTATGTCACACCTTTTTGAGACATCAATGTCTTGTTCTCTGGATGTCTAAAACGGCTATTGATCTAGCAACGACGTCCAAAACCTATATATCATACCAAAGGTTACAAAGCAGAGAGACAGAAGAACTGAATTTGTTCCCAGAACCGGCAATAACAAAAAATCTAATATACCTGACCTTACTTCCGAAAAAGCAGTTTAGACTCAATTTTGTGTCTAGATATTTTCTGATTAAGGGCATCAGACCGACAGCGCTCTCATCCTGCTTTTGGACAATGATGAATAAATGTCATCTACTTTATGAGGACCACCTGGTTGAAACCAATGTTTTACTAAGACTCTACTGACAGTAATGAATTCCAATCCAACATCAATTCTGTCACACGTTGATCGGGGTTTTTCTAAATTTGCTTTGTAGGGAGAATCTAACCAGAAACAGAGAACAATGAGCGTTTGCACAATATTCATAAGATAAATGACTCCAGATTGTCAAAAAGTAGATAGTTATTACCACCAATCATCAGTTGGAGAATAAGTGGAATTGTAAAATTATGGGAAAGCTGCAGACTGCACCATACATTTCCAATGCTTATCCCGTGATTGTAGTCTAGATTCTATTTGTACACCTCTTTAATGAACAACCGCTAATGTTAATGATATTAATCCATGAACTTATTCATTTATACACATACTTTACTCATATGAATCTTGAAAGTATGGTAAAATATTTTTCTGTGTTCTTTCTTTCAGAGAGACGTGTTTAAGTGAGAAAATGCACCATGGCTTGAAACCCGCTTACATGCCGATTGTTCAGTGGATTATACCTATGTGGAGAACAAGTTGAAACGGTAAAAAAAAATACATTGTCACTCCAGTCATTAATTCATCATCTTACATGTTTAAACCCTTTTCATAAAAAGACCAGTTGGTGTACTTATGAAAAACCAGTTTATCTATCAATGTGTGAATATATGTATTACTTCGTAAGCAACCATCCTTAATGTGCTATAAATAATCATCGTCTTTTTTTCATGCCCTTCGTATACGAGAATATTCTTTCCTTCAAGTTCCCTTAAGGCCCTGTTTTTGGTCGCTAATCACTAATGCTGCATTGCCTAGGGAGACAGTCAGAAAAATACCTCCTCCCACACTCCCCACTCTACCCCTACTCCAGCCATACCACTCTCTGTAGGTTGAGGAAGTCGCCTCGGGACACGAGGACATCAGCCACTTGGTGTTTACTATGGTTGACACAAAATGGCGCCGTTTGCCCAGGCTAAGTTTCCTATCGTACAAACAAAACGTTATTTGCTGTACAAGGCAGAGAGTGGGGGCGGCCGGCTAGATTGGTTTCCAAAAGCGACGCGCTTGTCGCATGGAAACAGTTTCCACGAGACACGTGGAGGGTGGAAACGAGAAAAGAAGAGGGGAACAGTGCTGCACTTGATGTGGTTGGTCTTCGACATGTGAAACTGCGTTCTATTATAGCAGCCTGGTGTTGGCGTATCCGCCCTGGTGCACTTGGCGCCAAGGATGGGGTGCACTTGTCACTGTGCCTTTTTCACAAGGCACGTGCCGGCTGTAAGAACTAAACATACGCACGAACTGCTCAAGTTGTATCATAGACGTATGGTTGTATAAGGAGGTGTAAAAAGCAAGATTCTAACATCTGACATCTGAAAAGACCATACCTCGTGACTCACTTTTGACTTAATAGGGTTACTGATGAAATGATTTAATAAGTGGCTGGAAAACCTTTGACTGTGTTGGGAATGTACACAAAACAATTCTGAGTCCTGACTTTTATCAATTCAACGTGTAGATGCTGAAGTGATAAAGGGGCAATACGCTGTGCAAAAAAAGGTACATGTTATTGCCTTCGAAGCAAAGTTTACGAATGGGATAAAGCTGAATGGCCGAACGGAGAGGAAACCATGCTGGTCGCGATGACATTATAAATTGCCACACAGTATAGATCTCAGTTCGGTTTTTCGTTCAATGCAAGGATATTGTATCTATGTGACATTAATCAAGTGGCAAACACATGAATAATATAGAATTCTGTATTCGCCTCCACAGCAATAATGTGCTGTCACTCTTTTCAAATAGGTGTACCAGAGTTACACTGGCTCCATTTAGGACAGACGGATGAGAAGTAAAGTGAGTATAAAGTGTTCAGAGGCAGGGGAAGAGGTGTTGGCTGGTGGCATTTAGAGCGTTAAAACACGCCATCTGGGGCCTCTTGGGACGTACTATGGGTTGACTATTTTTACCCTTGTTTGTGAGGCTAGGAATGGTTTCTTATCTTTGCAGGATGGTCTCGAGTCCATCACACATAGCTCTCACATAGGGCTGATGACTTCATCATACTCATAACAATAAGTCAAACTCACAACTAACTCACTCCGTATGCTGGTATGGTACAACAACTGTTATTTGAAAAGGTCATGTGCTCATAGTTTTCTTTATCTGACCATAGTCAAAATACCGTACTTTGCACGGAATACTCTGGTTCATTTGATAAATAGCCATTTTTATAATAATGTATACCATTTTGCATAATTTGTTAACAGAATTCCGATCACAAACCTGTTTTGAAGGGCAAAGTTGCAGGACACCCCTGAATAATTCTTTATTGCAAAATCCAGCAGAAGAATCTTTCTGCATTCTTTACCTAGCAGGGGGTCGGGGAAGCTCCCCAACAAAAGAGCTGTGTAGCTAACATCCCCGACAAGTTTGAAGAACCATGCAACTTTAGGTGGGAACGCATTGTCTTTGCACAATGGCGTTCATAGGCCTTCCATTAGTAAGGTATGTAAATATGTGTAGGGATGGATGAACCCGCTTGTAAGGTATATAGTAAAACTCTAATATGAATGTATAATCTTCACATTCTGAACATGATAATGGATGTCACAGACCTCAGTAATCTTTTGTGAAATACAATAGGCATTACACACCATACCAAAAGTGTGACCTGCCGAGCACACTCAGAAAAAGGCTTGAGGCTTCCACAAAATACCACTCTCTCATCAGCAACCTTATCCTGCCCATTTGTTGTCTATACAATGCCCTAAACACTGCCTAATGCTACCCCTGAAGTCTACATACACGATCGTTTGTAATTTTAGACCCCAAATGCTGCTGGCCCTGCAGGGGCCATAGACAGTATCGGCGTGGTAATGTTCTGCTGGCATGACCACCCTGTGGGTTATCTGATGGGCGCAATGCGAGTCAGTTTTCGGGCCTCTGATAATGCAGGTACCAGCGACTATGTGGTGCAGGAATGATAGTTGACATGGAAAGGGTCTACTAATGGTTGACAACTAATTGTTCGTGTTAGATGAATGGTTGTTTCTAACAGCTATATCTAATCTATTTTGGTATTGGAATTTGAGTTTTTTAAAGCTAAAGTTGCAGGTGCAGAACGTCATGTATGATAAACCGTGGTTTGGCCTCCTTCTAGGGAGCATGGGGTTAATTCTTTACATTGGTGGAGTTCCCCAATTAAAAAATGTCTATGCATTCTGTAGCACTACAGTTCTTATTAACAACAAGACCCCCATTCATGTACTGCATATCGAGAAACTAGTTCGCACTTTATATAATAGCCTCATGATTCACGCTAAAATAAACGAGAGATCTAGGTGGATCCCATGTTTATACAATCAGGGTACTATAGACTAGACAGCAGGGATTCCCCCAGATAACGCCCAATGCATGCTGCTGAGATCATCCCCGTGGCTGGTTGTAATAGAAGAGGCCTATACCCAACATCTGCATACCGCCTATTGCAATGGTACCATGACGAATCCTGCAGAGTAATAGGCTGTCTATATGCTACCCAGGTCACCAGTGGGAGGCCTACAATTACTAAGGATATCGTTACCACACGCCTATAAGGCTGCTGGGTAAATAAAGGCGGGGCCAGGATGAGAGACAGTAGGTGACACACCCATATCGGCTTCCAGGAATCAACTGGTTTCTAGGTATAGCAGCGGTTTGACACCTTTGTGTTTCTCACTAGATATTATAGTTTTGTTATTGGTGGGTTAACTGACGATTATGCAAAAAGCTACTGTGATTATGGGGAAGCATCCTAAACTTGCCCATAAATAGTTAATAAATGAGCCATCACAGACATCATTAATGTCTGCACTGACTGTTGCCTGCATGCAATAGGATGTTGGTGCTGTAATCACAGTAAAGTCTTCTGTTTTTGCTATTATGCATGTGGTGAAACACATACTACACTTATAGTAAGGTGTTCAACATCAATACGGATTTCTGTTTCAAGTACTGGACAGTAGTTAATATCGAAAGGTAAGCAGGTAGAAAATTTTAATATGCCTGCGGCATGGCTTCTGTCTTCCTCCAGAGCCATTAGGGATGTGGTCAGCGTCACCCCAATACCCCTCCCTGAGCAGTAGGACCTGCTCCACTTCTAAGGGTCCTCCCGAGCTGCTCCCCATCTGCTCCCACCCTAATAATAACCACCTCTGGCACCGCCGACCGCCTCTCCTCCGATTACCGGCTGAAACAAGAAGTCATCCAGGGCCAGATCTTTGGGATTTTAACAGAGACGCTTCTTCCTTGCTTTCGGAAGGATCAAAAACGCTTTTGGGTTGCTCCAGGTTTTCACAGGGGGATCAGATCGCTTGTCCCTGCTGCCTCTCCAGGGAAGAGGGCTGGAAACCGCTGGTGCCAGTGGAAATCGTAGCCAAAGGGCTGATATCATCACCTCCGACCGGGAACATCCAACCAGCAGACACCACATACGCCCTGAATCAATTTTTTTTAAATCTGATAAGCCCATAGACATGCAGGACAGACCTCTTTTGTTTGGGACTATAGGGACGTTTGGTATGGATCAATATGTACGGTACAGTGGCCGTTTTAGCTAAGATGTTCAAGCTCCGCTGAGCTTTATAAGATTAGCTCCCATAGTTTATGACACTGAATTCTATCCCAGACCGTTGGCTGTTAAACAGCCGCAAAGAATGTGTGACGGGGTCTAATCACATTTCTGGTCCCAATGGATGAATAATCGTATTGTGCACCCAACAAAGCAATTGCCAAATCAAATATTCCAAATTATACATGTAATATATCAAATGTATAATTGGTGTGTGGGGGAACAATTGGTCTGTTCGAACAAACTTTAAAAACAGGATGAACACAAGAAGAAGGCCTGTTTCATAATAACACGGACATGACGAATCATATCAATAACAGAGTGGCGGTAACTAGGGGTTGACCTTCCTTCATTAGGTAGACCCTGTCCCCCCAATCAGTAATTATTGGAGCCATCCACTTTCCACACACCCGCTGGCCTGTCTATTGCCCGATGGCCCGTCATGCAGACGCCAAGTAATTCACAGTGTCTCAGACAGTGGGCTCAGAAATCAATTAATTTTCCGCAGACACAAGTTTCAAAGGTCGTCCTTCTAGAATTAGCACCCCGTGCATGGTGAGTAATCTAATTGGGAGAGTGGCATGGTTGGGACAATAAGTGGGCAGCCGTCACCACCGCCAACAAAGATACTGTTCTAAGATATCTGATGTCTGGTTATTCAAGCCCTCAGCTTTATGCTTACAGGGTATTTAAGCTCCCAGCTACATGCCTAAGGGTTATTCAACCTCTCAGCTTTATGCCGAGTAATGTTTTTGGCCACGTAGCCTCTTGTAGCTGGCACCAGGTCCACAATGGGATCTAATTGCCTTATATACAATTATTAATATGTGTCTTGGCCTGCATATGATCTCATTGAGAAATGTTCTGACGTGAACAGTAATATGCAGTTGTGATTGTTCCAGGCAATTAATTTTGTTAAACTACTTTATGAAATTATTAGGTCGGGGTACCAACTTTGTCATTTCTAATCAACATATTTCAGTTAGCAGTATGGAACGTGGACCTCAACATTGACAAATTGGAAGAACTGTACAGGGGTTGTAGAGAAACCGTCAATGACGAAGAAATTGTCTCTAAGAAATCCATACTATTCAAGTTATGTTGTCTACCAATGCTTGAATCCCATACATAAAGATTACCACTGACGTCTTAACTTCTATTTACAGTTCACAGAGACCAAAAACACAAATATTTGCAGATATGCAGGACATCAACTAAAAGCTAATCGTAACTACGTCATAGGCATGAAATAAATATTTGTCCACAAATGTGTTTTTGAAACTTGAAAGTTTAATCTAGGGCGTTTATAGAACTCTTCGATATCAGGTTACTTGTAAGAAAACGAATGAACGTCTCTGTTCATTTTCCCATGTTTTCAAGAATATACCTTTTTGCACCAAATGAATGGCGCTGGGTCTTCCTTTGTGATCTTTTACAGACAAGTGATGTTTGAAGTTCTATGAGGGTATTAGTTCTTTTCACGTCTTTCTCTCGACATTTCTCATGCAAAAAGGCTTTGTGTCTGGTAAATTGATAAGGACATGAAATAAATTCTTTGTTTAAGCGCGCTTCAAAAGCTTATTGGAGAATTTGATACTTGACGAACCCGTATTTACATTTTGCATTGAATACAAAGGTGATAATATCTTGTATTCAGCCATGTTCTTACATTAAAGCGGCAAGGCTCCCACTGAAATATACCATAGACCCAAAATAATGCCAGTATTGGAAGGGACAAATAAATGCATGTACGGTAGGAAGGCCCTAAAGAACCTTTTTAATCAGAATAATTCATCCTTATTCATTATGATTAAGGTTTTTCCTCATTTTCAAAATGACAAAGAAACAGGGGCAGTGTAATTTCAAGCTTAATGTTGTTTCAGGTAACACTTGCTACGGGAAGGTTTTGTGGGGACGGCAAGGTCATTTGGTTTTAATTTGTTCGGTTAACAACATTAATATTATTCTTGCCATTCTTCAGAAAAAAACGCAATGGGTATGACCGTGCAGGACTGAGTTGAACACCCATTATGTAGGCTACTTTAGCTTGTTAAATGACGAATCCATAAGCCTGCAGGAAGAGGCAGCAGTAATTTGTCGGCGTGGTTTTACCGTTGACGACGTTGGGAAGATGATTACAAGGTCATGCAGGAATGTGGAGAGTCGCCGGGGGATGGGTCTGGTTCTAAAGCAGTTACCATTCATTCTGAAAAAGCATCCATCTAACTAATGACTCTAACGTTAGCACAAATAATGTGTGCCAGAACTCGACGAGATATGAGAATCTAACAATCTATTAAACAAAGCTTTCATGTCTAATGTGTAGCCCGAGGAAGGGGTGATTCTATTCTGTTTCCTGGAGTAATATATTACTGTGCAAGTCAACTTAAAGTGGGATTCGCATTGGCATAGATTCCATGTTTTGCATGTGGAGGTGTCCTGTTTATAAGAAATTTCTGAATTAGCACTTATAATAAGTTATTGATGATTGTTCCAAAATATTCAAAATATTCCTGGTTCAAAATTTAGAAATCGCGTGTCAATAATAGTCCGTCTCAGATGATTACCAACCCTATGATGCAATGAGTTACCTATGATGTATTGAATAACGCCGAAAATCATCTAGCAGTGCATTCAGAACAAATCAAGTGGACTTTGTCTATTCTGACACTTCTAGAAAAAAACACAAAGCGCGCTAGTCATGTCATAGAACATCGCCGTGGGTTTTCTGCTGCGGTCGGCATAGGTTATCAATATGAAACACTCACACAGAGTGTGCCGGCAGGCAGTGGTTGGGTTGGTCGCGTGACGGCCTATTGGCGGTACAATCGACAGACAGACTCACTCTGCTCCATCAGAAGCTGCTTATAGCTGAAAGACTTGCCCGCCTTTACCCCAGGGATCGAACACCTCCCAAGTCATTTGTCCATGAAAGATGCACAATGTCCCAACAGACAACGTTACAATACAGCTCTCTCCATCAGAGTAACTAATTGCCCTCCCTTTTCTCTTTGAAAATACGTGCCAAAAGCGGAGTTGATGAAAAAGATAGCAGAGCTGTGTGGATTTTCTTCTTTCTCGATAACGACCGTTTAAAGCCATTACGCTTTCGAATTGATTTCATGACATCCAGCAAAAACGGGCATTGACTTTCTGCACGAGAATGCTTGAGACATGGGAAGCAATGTTAATCAAATCATTGTTTTAATTTTCACAAAATGCTGGTTTGCGACAAAGATCAAACGGATGAATTATCTTGAAAATATTATCATAACATTATATTTAGCAGTTCCACAAATTTACTGCTTTAAAACGATAATGAGAGTTTAATGTCTCATAATTATCACTAATGATTCAGCATTAATGTTAATCAAATCATTGTTTTAATTTTCACAAAATGCTGGTTTGCGACAAAGATCAAACGGATGAATTATCTTGAAAATATTATCATAACATTATATTTAGCAGTTCCACAAATTTACTGCTTTAAAACGATAATGAGAGTTTAATGTCTCATAATTATCACTAATGATTCAGCATTAATGTTAATCAAATCATTGTTTTAATTTTCACAAAATGCTGGTTTGCGACAAAGATCAAACGGATGAATTATCTTGAAAATATTATCATAACATTATATTTAGCAGTTCCACAAATTTACTGCTTTAAAACGATAATGAGAGTTTAATGTCTCATAATTATCACTAATGATTCAGCATTAGTGTCCCATAAGTATATACAGGGTATACCTGTGGTTGGCTCTGGACGGATTAGTGCACCTCAAGTCAAAACAGGTGTGCCAACTCCTAGTACTACTACCTGCTTACTCCTACACAGAGAGTCGGCCCTACCCCTATGTTGGTTGTGGTGTTACCTGTGGCCCGTGCTGGCTACAGGTGATACCATGGAGGGATGTTGACACCCATAGGGGTCGATACTACCCGTCCTCCAGGTGTTTGCCCTGCCCGGGGGTAATGGAGGAGTCTGTTTAGATGGGGACAGAAGTAGCCTCTCCGCCGACGCCTTTCTACTTATAGCATCCCCGCGCGGTTTGGGTAAACCATAAGTATACGTACTGTTTACTATGTGATTAGGTTCGATTTGTGTCTGCATTAATTAAAGTAGTTTGACTGACAAAGTATGGGCAAGACTTGAACTAGGGATAAACAGGCCTAAAGTATTTGTGAGCTGATTTACATAACTCAGGCCTATAGAGGGACATATACCATAAATCCCACAATACCTTTCCATTTGAATGTCTATGTTTGTTAAATTGTGCTGTTTTACATCTACAAATTGAAAAAAAAAAGCTAGTCTAGCTACTCACCTCATAAAGACCAACATCCACCAAAGTATTTTTCAGTGCGCTGGCTTTTAATCAGGGCAATGGAAAAATACCATAACCGTCGCTTATATTACTTCGAAGTACAAGCCCTATACGAATAGATGAGAACAGTGGATATAGAATGAGGGTTCTGTGCTGTATCCGTTATCCTTCAAGGTCTAAGGAAGCTATCCATCAAACCCGCCTTTGCTTTATTTTCAAAAGCTGACGGACATGACAACCATGCTGTCCGCCAACAGAGAGCTGGCGACACGCACACAGGGTCGATACGGGTTTTGCGTGAATAGGGGATACTGGGTCAAATAAAAACGGATTACATTTGCGAGAATAGCATTGAAGCACGCGTTATCTTTAGTTGAGTTTCCAATATAAAAAGTGCAATTGGAGGAAGAATAAGTGGAAAATCAAGAATATAGTAATATTGATGGTAAAAGTGAAATTCTTGAGATAGCCAAAAGCTAAGAAAAATGAGGATAGAAAATGTATGCAATTGGTTGGTCCTTTTTCATTTGGTAGTTATTCAGATATCTGCAGCTGCATACCTATTATACTCACTTCCAAACTAAGGATGTGATGTCATGCGACGTCATTAGAACGTCGCACAACGTCACCGTTACATCGGTCATTGGCAGGGTTAGGCTAACAACATACATGTAAACCATACATACATATTGATGCCATTGTACTTCTAGGCCTTACAGCCTCTTAGTCTTACGTCCTTGAAGCCATGCGCCCCATAACACGTTATATACACCTTGTGCGATTAACTACTAGTTCCTTTGTTTTCCCAGTCACATAACCTCTCTTGATTATTGTTTGTTCCTGTGTCCAACAGTCTGTAATAAAGACTCCTTCACCTGTATATTGATTATTCAAGATTATTAGGTGCTCATTTCCAGGGTTAATGTTGATATGTAGAGAAAGAGCATGTTTCCTGCAATGCACCTTCAATGGAATGAAAACTGGCTGGATTTGGCATAAGATTTAATAATCCTCACGCTCGATAACAATATAAAGACAGCATATCCAGTACAAATGGTCAATCTCTTTGTCTTTTCATTTGACGCTCAGCTTTTATGTTAGGAAACGGTAATATCACGTCAAATGGTACGTTATATGTCATTGTGAAAATTGTCAAACCTTGAAAACAAATTTGCCTTTGACATAAAGCACTCAACAATCAATCTAATTTGATCCCTGTTTTTATATGTACACGCCTGTGCTTGCGTGCTGTTGCATGAGATGATTCTCTTCCACAGCCAGATGAATACCTGAACAGAAAACCTTTGCTCAAATACTGCATAAGCCCTTTACGGTACTAAAATGCACTGGGTACGAGATGACACGTACATTGGGGTAAAGAACGTCCTCAACACTCATACAGGTACTACACACAACCTTAGTTACCTGTCTGCCTTCTACACATAAAGGCAGAAAGGTTTTGTAAAAGGCTTTGTACAAAGTTTTACCAGCCTAAAGAACTTCATGACACCCTCTGCTTGGGGATGTAAACCAAAATACAGATGCCCCCATGATTATACTTCCTGGCCTTACCCGAGTATTCCTGGTCTTACCCGAGTATTGCAACCAGTTTATGGTTATTGTCTTCTTTGAAAATAAACCAGGCTCTACAGACATGATCTATGACAAAACTGACAGTTTATACTATCATGTTTCCCATCCTTTGATATCATTTGGAAAAATAACCCGGAACAACATACAGTGGTTACTTCCTCAATCAGTAAGTGCAACTGAAATACTGAAATGGTACTGATTCTACATTCTTAAATCACTTAAATATTTCGGACATACTGATGTGCCACTTCTCAAACACTGGATCCCCACTTATTTCCACTGAATGACTACTACAGTGCTATTGCAAGCCCATCCTGTTTCTGCACTCGATACACACTGTATTTTCACCCATTTTTGTTCCCGGAACAGAACAAACTAGGCACGGCTGTGTTAGACATCAAAGAAATGTCTCTTACAAGCACCCCCCATTGTATATAGGGGCTATATTGAGTGCCTGGGCGTGGTCCTAACGCCGTGTATGGGTTTTTACCAGAAAAAAGATTAACTCGAGGGGTTTTGATAACGACTTAACCCTTTATCCTTTTTTTAAACATAGGCCTATTCCTTCATATCTCAATTTGGCGGAGGGTTATTGGTCTTTCCTTGATTATAAAGGTCTGTTACAACTATGTGTAAGGACAAAAGGACAGTTAACCGATCAGCTATTTACTCGCATAACTATTTATAAGTTCTACGTTTATGATTATAGGATTACTTATATTTATAGTGTGCAATGACAGAAGAGGGCGTTGTCTACAGTATTCTGAACACCTGCTAACGACCGCCTTTTGGCTTGATTCTACACGCCGATTATGATGCTGACGATTTTGTATTTGTTTGATTTTCTCCTAGAATATGGCATGAAACCATACTTCCCATATACCATTCTAAAGGAATGATAAACCCGTTCTAATGATATATAACATTAGTACACTTAATCTTTATTCCCAATACGACTTTCCAAATCGGCAGCAAAATCGGCTTGTGGAAGATCGGCTTTAGGATCAGGTTGTATTCACGTGACAGGATGTGGATTAACATTCCCTGAGAATGCACAGCTTTCTATTACTGATTAGACTGTCACCATCACACCGTCAGCCAAAAAGTAACCCCTAATGTGTCAAAAGAATATGACAGGCCCATTGAACAGCCCTCACAGCTTTGTTAGTATTTTTTATCATTGTAGGCTGTTATCCGATTCAAGGTACAGGACCCGCGTTCGGATGACATGCCGTAATTTAGTCCCATCACAATATTGATAGGGCCAGATTCTGCTGCCGTAAGGAAAACATTGGGGCTCAAGCTGCAATTAATGAAGTCGAAAAGACTGCTGATAAGGATTAGATCTAACTGCGGCGTCGGGTCCATCTAAATGAGAGAAAATTCCTCAGGTGGGAGCCAAATCAAGGAAGTCTCGATAGTATCCAACTAGCAAAGCTTTGGTCATGGTAAAACCTTTATCTGCTACCGCAACAAGCTCAATTTACTGAGATAACGAAAGGACACATCTATCGCTTTCACCCTAAGAGTCAGCAAATTTCCCCAAAAAGGTCCCTGTTTGGCCATTAATTTATTGTTAGGCATGTACGGATTCAGGGATATTGTATGAGCGCAGTTTCCCCATGCCTAGGTAGGCATTATAGACTTTCAACGAATGGTATTCATTTGGAAAGTGGAGAATTAAGAACCCTGTAAACAAGGTGCCTGTTTTAAGGATTTGTAGTTTCTTGTTTGAGGTACCCAACAAGGTACATAATTCTTGCGACTTGAGAGAGGTATATTTATTGTATTTTCTATGAAGGGACATTGCTGGTGACCTATTGGTATTGCAATACGTCCTACTTTTCAATGATAGAATAGCAATATCACATATGATTTAAAATAAATCATATCTGTCCCTGTTTCATATTATGAATAATAGCGAAACTTTGTAAGCATGGATATTGGACTCGAAAACCATAAGGTTATCTTGATTAGTCAGCTCTATTGTGAAAAATGTATCTGACTTTTCGCATCATCAAACTCTATGCAAATATGTAAATCTCAGTTTATTTACCAGATAAATATGAAAGGATCACAATGCTGAATACATGAAAATAATTTAGATAATGTATGTAACTCATAATAATATTCTTCTTCATAAATCGCAAGCCTTACAGAGGTTACTATGCTGATGAAAAACTTCCTCACAATGCTTCATCATGTGAGTGAGTGATTAACTGAGACAAGAGTTACCAGGAAGCTCAAAATCAAATAAAGAATGTGCCATAATTTCTCCATAATCCATCAATAATCCATTACAAAAGTACTTTTCATTGGAGACCCTTCGGAACACCATGCACTGCCTTAAAAAAGTTCATAATTCTTGCACCTTAACAACCTGAAAACACCAGCCCCCCAACCCAGAGTGATTCATTGCGTATTTTTGCGAGTGATTTCCTAATTTCAGCCATTGCCAGGAGTTTGACTAGGCGAGCTATTTGGCAAACAAAACGCCTTTCCTGCCATGTAATTTCCTTCAAGCGGCCTGAGAAGGACTGGGCGTGCTGGTCTCGCACCTCCTGATGTCACCCGGCTGACCCCTGACATTTCTAAATAAGTGATTGTGATTGGCAGTTGGGGAAGCAATCTCATTGGCTGCAGGCCGGCACGTGACTGCCTGTAAGTCATGTGACCCAGCGGTGAAGGAGCGGACTCTTCGCTTCCTGCTGATCTCATCCATCATCACCAAAATGTATTATTTAGCGAAAAAGGAGGATGTAAGACAGCTAGGGGAACAAGCCGCTTAAAGAAATAATGCCCTGGTCTTTTGGGGGTGGCAGCTGAGGTAGAGTACCCGAATCGTGTGCGCAATCAGATTGGCATAGTCCAAGAAGGGGAATAAGAGATGGAATTGCTCTGCAAGTGGGAAAGTATAAATCAAAAGGAATGTATTAAATAATTGCGATTAAGAAATACAAGAGCTAAAATCTATACTTTCCACATGGGTTACTTTGCAGTATTGCATTGGAATCCTAATTCAAATAAAAAATACCTACTAATTAATATAATAACAGTATCTTTCACAAGGTCTAATCTTACGGTCAATAGCGCAGGGTCAAGTGAATGAGGTCATTTAGTGTCTATCAAATCATAATGTAATGTCTGCCTACCCATATGCATGCAGTTTGAGCCCAGACTATAGGCCTAATATACATTTCCGTTTTCTTCTATCTGTACACCTCATTTCCGAATCAAATCATGAACATTAGCATGTGATTCCCTTCAGTGACAGATATGTGACGCCTTGGATTTCCTGTTGCCTAGCAACGTTTTTAGCATGACTCTACGCAAAAGGGATTCCCCTTAGAAACCGGACCGGCCTCGTGCATGTTTTACCTCCAAACCAGTTTTCACAGCCAATCAGCCTTTGGCGGCAGGTAGAATCAAAGAAACTTGCAAATTGCTACATGAGATCCAGCCAGAAAAAGATAATTGCCTAAGATGGCACATTCGCCTTCTGTCATTTTACAATTATGTGATACTAATGTAGCGTTGAATTTCAGAATACGTATGGGAGGTTTAGATGATTTCAATACAGTTCTGAGCTAACGTATCAAAGTTAGGGTGAGGCATCTAACACTAAAACGGACGTCACACACGTCAAATAACGCAGACGGAACATGGAGTTAAGTGGTGTCGGAAAAGCAAGACTGTCAGCTGAGAAACGGCCCTTTGATAAAAGGGGGCAAGACATCGCCCTTTAGGACATATCATTCTGTACAGTGTCCGATCATGGCACATGCTGTGAGGTATAAGCCGGGGGTATAAGTCTGTTCCTATCTCTATAGTAACATAGTGTTGAATGTTAAAAGCCCATGGTTACATGTCTAATCCTATCTCCATGATACAGCTAGGCCTGGTCCTAGTTCTATAGTGACACAGTGTCCAATGTTCAAGGCTTACAGGTCTAACCCTATGCTCTTGGTAGTACACAGTGTCCAATACACTCCTGAGCTAACTTATCTCAGTTGGGTTGAGGTGCCTAGAGCTAAACTGCATGTATACAGGCCTGGTCCTAGTTCTATAGGCCTACTGATGCAGTGTCCAATATGTTCAAGGCCCAGGCTTACTGTCTAACCAAATCTCCATGGTAACACATTATGCCCTATTCCTTTAATAACTCTTTATTTTATGTCATCCACCTTCGCCGGGGTTGTCCTCGCATCAAACATTTAGTTGGCATAGGTCTATTTCTTAATTCATTTTAACTTACAAGAAGTAGCCTCTACTGCTCTAGGCCAATAGTGGTCTTGTAAGAAGCAACACTAGATCATTAATGGGGACTTATCTGTTTATGTTATGTGATAGGGGCCTAGTAGGCCTAGATATTACACAATATAGGGCCTTACTTCAAAAATGAGGTTCTCTCTTGAATTCAGCATGACTGATTGAATCTGTTGCACTTGTAAATTTATCACAATTAAAATGTAGGGGGCCTACCGACTATGAGCAAGGGCATGGAGGGGCCTAGTTCTTTTACTAAATTCCCCAGTATCAATATCCTTGGAAGTTGGTGAAGGGTAGCTATTTATTGAGTACCTAATTTGTTCCTCCTCTACCAGATTTCCCAAGGTTATTCTTCCCAAATATTGCATCTATAGACACCATGCACTCAAAATACCCATACGTCATTAATGAAAGGCTCGTTTCTACTATAATACCTAGGCATGGATTTCCTTTTCATAATAACTGCCACCCCTGGGATGGAAAGCCTTCAACTGGGCAGGCATTGAGCGGGCAATGCTGGGTATGCCTTGTGCAGCATGAGACGTGATTAATATCAATCACAACTCGTTATACTTGCACAAGGTCACCAGCAGAGAAAAGCCCCTGACAAATGGCCGCCACCAGCGCCACCAATCGCCGGTCACCAGCAGGGCGCAGCAGGGCTCCAATAGATGGCGCCATTGTCCTGCCCGGCGCCCTTAGCGCCATCTGTGGGCCCTAGACCACCTGCCCTGTGGGTTACCATAGTAACGTGCGAATGCCGCCTTGTCTGGTATCTAGCCTGGTACAAGAAGGGGAGAAGGGGAGGGGAGGGCCGGGGGGAGGGCACTGCTAGCAGTGGTTCTCCTGGAGGGACTAGTCCGGGGACTAGTAGTAGATGGAGGCAGGAGGCAGGAGGCAGTCGACGCTGTGTAAAGTGAAGGTTGGGGGTCATTAGGTATTGGGAACGCTGGTGAATGTTATGGAACTGCAGCCCGGACTGCAGCCTGAGTCAAAGTTGATTTGGGCCTAAATTCTTCATTCGATCCAGCCCCATAAGGATCGACTTTAGGACTTAAGTAAGATCTTAAGGGAATTGATCATTTCCTTAAAGCTTTTTTAAAAGGCATGGATGCTTGTACGATGAAAATACTATAGGGCTACACACCGAATTACGATTATGAATATCCATTCAATCTCGGGCCACAATACTCTCCATTTCAAGCTTGCATGCCAGCCCCAGTGACTGATACCTGATGGGTATGCGTGGAATGTTGATTCCTCTACCCCAGCCATTGTCACGTGTGACATTCAATTATATATAACACATTTCCACCACTTTGCACAATGAATCCCTAGAATGACTTCCATTCTTCTTGACATGATATCTGCAATATGGTTGTCTATTCAGTAGACTTCATTCTACTTGATCCAATGTTATTGGAATACCTTAAACAAAAACCATTAGCACACCAATGATAAAAGGTTTTAAGTGGAATATGAGAATTGGTTTGCAATCTTATGTTAAAATGTATTAATATTTCTAAATCGTTGGATCGAATTTTGCTTGTAGAGATCCCATCCAGGAACCTGTGTCATATTGTGCAATTGGCAGGACCCAGCATTTCTAAAGATCAGAGGAGTTAACTTCTGTACTTAGTGTAACTTACAGGTGGACACGACATAAAAGGGACTTCGCATTTTTCTCTCATTATTGTCCGTGGACTTCATGAATGACTAATTAAAACTTTAAGATACACCACAAGAAAGGCCATCTAAAAGTAACTGCATGTAAACACATAATATTTAAAACAGATTCACATGATAATGCAGAATAGGAAAGTATGTGGAACAAATCACTTAGTTCATGTCCAAAGAAAGTTGTCTCAGAGTGAGACAGATTATATCTGGTCCATATTCCAAGGAGCACTGCCCCTCGTTTGCTTTCCAGACATATGACCCAGCGATTCGGGGTGACACGACATCCGCTTATTCACTTCGCCTGATATCGCTCGGTCGAGTAAGGACCCCAAGATACTATGTTGCCCTGACCCTGGTGCCCTCTCACGGTCCCTGCCTGCAGTGCCACGTCACGTAATGTCACAAATTGATGCTGTTGCAGGCTCACGTAACACCACTGGCTACATTAACGGCAGTGCTTTTCCTGGACGACTTGGCTTACAAGATGGCCCTCTTAGGGGGAAGTACTTATTGTACTGAGTTGCACTGACTTCCCATGAGCACTTTCTACATCTAAGTATTTCTAGGAATAGCAATTGCCTGTGATGTTTTCTTTTGCAGTAATGCATCTACCAGTCTACCTGAATGTCGTTTAAGCTTTTTTTTCTTTAAGATGCCATGATATTATTTCTGATCATTAGACTGGGTATACATGATAAGAATATTCCTGACATAGATATGGATGTTTATCTTTTCCGTGATCTATAGATACACGAATCCTTGATACAATGAAACAATAAATTCAAATGCTTTATTTGGGCAATCAGATCACTTTCAAGTAGTGATGAACAACTACTGGAAAAGGTCAAGGTTATGAATCGACGTTTTGTTTTGCTCATTACTGGTGGGGCTCTAAAACCTTCCTGAATGATTGAGGGTTACCAATAAGCCATAAGTCATGTGGGTTACAGAACTCACTAAATCAACCCTACCTGCGTTTCATTCTATCTAACCCGCAAGGTATTTCCATGATCCTTCCCGAAAACATCTTTTCACATGTCTTCTTATCAATAATTATGCTGGGAATTTTACTAAATTTGCTCATTCCTTTCAACATAGAATAACAAAAAGTAAAAATTCATTATTTAAAATGTATGTTATCCCACTAGCTTCTGTACGAAATAATCTGTTCATTTACATTTAGTACCTGTTATTTACGACCCCTTAATTTATCGTTTCAGAGGTCCATATCACCATAAGGATGGCGTCAGACAAGGAGAACCGACTGTACCCGAGGCCTGAGCCCTCGTTAACGCCATTGCCTGACCTAGACATCCCCAGACTCTCCCCAGGCAATGAGAGTGACCCCTCCCTGCTGGTGAACGGCTCCTTAATACAGGACGGCCTCCTGGGTAACGACACACACCTAGGTGGGGTGCCTCACAACACACGTACTGTGCACATGCAGCCAAGGGTCACAGCGAACCATCCTCCGCAGTTCGGTAGTTTCTTCACTCCATATGACCCGATGACCGGAGCGCGCACGGCTGCTATCCTTGGCTCGTTCCTTCTCATGCTGGTTTTCTATATTATCTACAAGGCCAAGTGCCATCAGCCTTGGACAGAAGAGGATGATTATTACCTACAACAGTACAAGCAGCGCCAGGCCAATAAGACCATGAACCAGCAGCCAGCAAGGCGAGGGACGAGCTACATCATCGACCCTGTCTGCAGCCCAGATCCCAAGATTCTGGCGGCTACGGCACAGTGGGTTCAAATGCAGCCTCTGGAAACAGCCGTCCCTGACCCTGCTTTGGGCAATAAAAAAAGGAATCGTTTAGCACTTTCCAAGTTCCCCAGCTTCAGTGCTGAGCGCATCAATCGCCAATTGCTGCACGCCATTCCTCTGGTGCCAAACGGGCACGGGCCACCTCCCGATGACTCTCCACATAGGGAGCGCTCTTGTAATGAGTATGTGCCAAATGGGTTTTTGAAGTACATTCACAAGGACAGCATCCATGGTCCTGACTGGCTGTACAATGACACCCAGCTGGACAGCCCACCCGAAGGCCGCGTGGAGTTTTACATAGAGGAGGAGGACCGACATCATCGCAGACGGGCGAGTTCCATTGAAGACATCATGTACAAAGAGAGAGATAAAGAAGTGGATGATCTGTTTTCAGATGACCACCATCATAAACCTAAGAAAAAGTCTGGCAAACACAGACTTGAACAGTGTACCAGCATTGACCGCCACAACAATAATGATGAGGACTTGAGCCTGCCTCTAGACCCAACAGTTGAGATATGCACAAACTGCCTGTCAGACCGGACCTCAGGCAGTGGCCCCCAGGAGCTGCAGGCCAGGGCTGCCCTGTTCCTGCCCCCTAACAGAGAGATCCTTCTGACTCCCACACCAAGGAGGTCAAGACTGAGGACAAAATCAAAACAGAGGTCACGTGACCGGGCAAGTCTGGAGAGTCACCAGCAATCGCTGGATGACGATGACGACATTGACGACAGCACAGACTTCTGCATCAGCATTCTGCCAGCGCGCGATGCGGCACCGGTCTCACTGGATATTAATGACTTTTCATCCAACGAGACCAGCTCTGACCATCACACCCCATCGGCCAACATCTCCAACGTTCCCATGCTGTCCTATATTGACAACCTTGCAAACAACTCGACTTTCTCCACCATGAGTACAGCCACTGCTTCGTCCAACGGGTCCTACCAGTCGGAGGGAGGCCCAGACATTCCACTAACTGACATGGTGTTGCCGGCGCCCCAGGGGGCCGCTGCTGAACCCCAGCCAAATACTGTAGAAGTTTCCATAGAAACAGCCCTTGAGAGCAGCTCTAAGACCCATGATAGAATGGACACACAGTTATAGTGGTGACTTATCGTCGTGTATGTCAGTTATTTTAATAGGGAACGTTTCTCAGGCATTTTTTCCACAGTAGTCGCGATTCAAATCGTACTAATAAGCTTTGTACATAAAATCCTGTTAACTTGTTACATATATTCCAAGTAAGCTTTACCAACTGGAAAGAAGTAAACCCTATTGTGATTTTGTTGAATTGGAAAGAAAACGAGAACTTGAACTGATTCCTATCCCAATGTATAAGCTTTATCAATTCTGGCCCGCAAAAAGGTTTGAATGTTAGAGAAAATCATTAGTCTATACATATTTCAAATTGACCAAAGCAATGCTGATTACCATAGGGTGCTAGGAAAATAAATATGAAACAATAATTACATGTATATCACTGCCTTGTTCTATTTCTTAAATTCCTTGTCCATCGTAAGTGTGATTTGTTCCTTGATACATAAGGAGTGATCAAAATATTGAGTCACTGCCTGCAGTATGTGTTAATCATTGTGATATTGATTAATTATTTAATGTTGAACTTTTGCTACTGTATATGTCAATAAACACTGTTGATAAGGTACCTTGCGTCAATTATTGAACACAAAAGTAAACCAATCATGGCACCGGACATTCATGAATTATAGTCCTATCATGTTCTCTTCACCTCACGTATATCCAATAAAGTATAAGGATAAGTAGACACGCATAGAGTTCTTCTCAATTTAATTTTCAAGATTTGGTATTCGATTCGAATAAGGCTTGGCTAGAGTTGTAAGAGGGAATAGAAGTTGAGCTTCACAAATCGGGACTAATTAATGACAAAAGGATTAATCCAATGAAGCAAGAATGGACTACAAATGAATGTTGGGAAATAATCGAGGAAAAGAATGAGCATGAAAATATTTTTTCCTCAACTTGTCCTTTATAAACGGAAAACTTTGGTAAGGAAATGAAATTAAGGGGAAAGTTTTACGATTGCGGATATATATATATATATATATATATATATATATATATATATATATATATATACATATAGGTTCCTTTAAATGATAATCAGTGGGTCTATAAAGATATAATCTACAAAACCTAACACGTACTCAGGTGCCTATCAATAGATGATTATCATACCCTATATTCTAGACACCAACAAATAATGATCTTTGTCTTTCAACCATTGAAAATTGTATGCATGATTAATGAAGCATGGGTCACTTCTGCCGGGCTTTAAAAGATAGAAACTACCCGATGGAGAAATGTTAATGGTTTTGAAGTGGCAAATTTTGAGTGAGAACACAATGGACTACCTTTGAGTTGGCCTTTTAGGACAATCTTACACAGCTCTCAGAAACAGGATTTCAATACCTCCCGAAGACAAATCAATACTGCACAAGTGCCAGAAGTTGTTTGCAAAAGTATGTTTATTAAAAAGACCTACGATATCATCCTACAACATTCTTTCAGTTACGAATAAAGTATTATTGTAACTATGACTGTGTACATTAAATGGGTGCCACATGGACAAGAATATAAATTACGCAGCTTCTCACAGAAATGATATCACCTAATCAGAAACATTGTCTATTCCATAACATAACGGTTTCCTTTTCAAGTAAACCCTGATGAATTCATGGGAGGTATACCCAGATCTGTAAATGCTCCCTCAGCAATCCTAGATTATGGCTAACAGCAGGGTACCAACCAAAGTTCCGTTTTCAAATTCCCTGTGTTTTTCCCGAGATTTCCCTGTCCCGTGGCAATTGTTCCTTGTGTCATATCCAACAAATTTTAAAAGGCGGTGCATGTAGAAAAAGTTTGGACAACCCAACAACAAAAATTTGAATCCCTGATATCTTGAGAATCAGGAATTTCTGAACCTGGCCAAATGAAATTCCCTGTGTTTTCCCTGTGTTTTGGCAAAATTTGCAAATTCTCTGTTTTCCCTGTCAGGGATTTTTTTTTTCCATTTTCCTTGTTTTCCCTGTGTGGTTGGTACCCTGTAACAGTCAGGCAATCAATGACTGCAACAGACCCATCAAAAGACCTTGCTCATGTTGGTCACATCCTGGGTATATTAACAACAGATGAGCTGTTCACCTTGAAGGAACTGCTCACATTATCTCACCTTGGCTGTAACCTAAGTATACAAACAAAAGATATTAGCCGTTCACCTTAAATGAGCTGTTCACCTTTGCCATGTCCTGAGTATATTGACAATAGCTGAGTTGCTCATGATCTTGAATGAGCTGTTCACCTTGATCGAGCTGTTCACTTTGAATGAGCTGCTCACCTTGGCCCCATTCTAGGTATAATAACAATAAATGAGCTGCTCACCTTGTCGATCTGCTCTGGAGAGGCGAGTGAGAAGGAAGCCCGGACGTAGGGACAGGGAGCCTCAGGGTCCGGCATGAAGGCGCACCCAGGGACCAGCAGTACCTAGGGAGATAATACATGCAAGTGTCACATAGACGAGTCCTCTAAGATTTTTTGTACATACTGAAATACAGTACTTATTAAAAATCGTACTTACTATGTCTGTTTTGTTCATAAAGATGTATGTTGTATGGATAAATGGGCAACTAGAATATATACTCAGCATCTGAAATAATCTGATTTTAAACTTAAAAAGCTAAATTTGAAAGGCTAAATTTTATCAAAATCATATTCGCGTTTGAGTCCCTTATATTCAAAGGTGAATTGAATTTGGACACAAGCATTATCATGTAGTCTTCAAAAGATATTTTATTATGACGACATAGTCCTTTAATGAAAACGTTACTTACTTCTTTTTTCAAAGCCTTCTTTTCAATTAATTCCTTTGTATCGTCGATTCCGCAAAGTTTCAACCACATGAACATTCCAGCTACAGGTTCATGCCACTCTGCCAAACCTGGAAATAGGAATAATATGAGAGTTAATATGTAAGATGAGAGGTAAGAACGAGAAGACATTTTCAAAAACTGCCTAAAATCTAACAGCAAAACTAATAGAAGTAGCCCAGTAAATGATTATATATGACATTCTATATTTAATCTAAAAGTCGTACAACACTTCAGCTTGTGTCTGCAGCCGCTTCCCCAGTGGTTGCCAGCCTCCATAATATTCTATTTTGATTCTGGCTAAAAAATCAAACATGCTACACCCTCTGTTCCGTAAGTCAGCAACCCAAATTATTCAGAAACAATATTTGCAAACACATACATCTATCAGAAGGCCTTATCATGCCGTGTAGATATATTTTAACAATATTACGAGGCAGTGGACTTCTTATTGCAATCTTGCAGCGGTCAGAAGCAGGTTTATCTTTACTCGTCAGTTATTTATAACTACACGTAAAGACTCCCACGCAGACCCACCAGTAGGCCTACTTCTAACATAAAGCCTTTTTACTCGGTGACAAGTAGCTTTGCCAAACATTATTAACCCCGATGACATTATTGTTTTCTCAGTAAAGAACGATTGTCAAGGACATTTAGTTTTTGTACTTGCAAACGATTGGTCTGAATGTCAGTCGTGTTACACTTTGCATGTTATATCCACCTGTGGATATTTTCCCTAGGCGGATATTACATATGTACTATTGTTTCTACACTAGTTATGTTCCTTCAATAACTACTGCTTAGTTTCAATTTTCAATTTACGTCCGAGTTGGCCATTTCTTAGAATTTCTGCAAGGGTACTGCTATTATTCAATCACTGAGAATGCAAACACGATTCTTGTAAATATGCAAACTGTAAAAAAATGTATTACTGCCTTTTTCTTAGAATAAACAGTGTTATCATTGTTTGGCTCACTGCAACACACAACAGCTACACAAAGGGACAAATTAACAAAAGAAGAGGTTCTCCTTTTTAACTTCAGCTTACTTTTGTCAGATTTAGTTTTAAACAATAAGCCTTCTATCACGTGAATTCAACGTTTTGTGCATTCATTTAATAGGGACACTAATGTTATGTATTTCCACTTGTTATCAATGGACATGTATCATACATAGCTCTAACGTATAACCTCTTTCACGCTTGATCAATGGTATGTGAAATAAATTGCATTTTGAAAATTAAATGAAATAGGTCCGATGTATCAATTAAAGATATAATCGTAAAATAAAGTTAAAAAACCTTTTGTTCAATAACGGTTGACTACAAATATTCCCTGTTTTATCAAATAATCATATATACATGGTGAATGGTAACATTTTTGCATGGCTTAAGGTTCAGAGGTGTCGGCTCCTAGTGACAGGTTTGGGAACAACGAACATTAGGTCGTGGCGTCATCTGACCATGCCATTGGAAAGAGGTATCGAACTGTTCTATAGATTTGAATTTTCAAATATCTCGAAAGTACGTATTATATGTGTAAGGTGTAACAAAAAGGTCCGACCTGGAAAAGGCCCAAACATATCGGTTACTTCTGTTTACACTGTTACCCAACCAAATTAAATCAGTCTTTGGCAGCTTCTCTACATTTTTGAGTAGGAGATTCAGTATCTATGTAGTTCTGTTTTGATGTTTTTGGGTTAGACAACGGACCGTTGAAAAAAAAGAATACAGATATTTTCCTTTCCTTAAATTCCACTTCCTAATCGTCTTGGTAAAGATGAGGTGATAGTTGTTATGAGAAAACAGCACAGTCAACGACATATGTAGTTGCATAGATTTCTTCATGCCCCTACCTACATGCATGTATGAGTATGTACTGTGGTCGGGGGTAAAGGAGTATAAAACGAATATATACAAGACAATGAAGAAACCGAACGAATTCGATATAATTGATTACAATTCCGACTTACCTTTCAGTCTTTTGTCTGCACTGGAAATCATTACTTCTTTTTGTGACCTATAAAAGTTGACGACGCTGCAAAGTAAAAAAGCTGATTATTAATCTGAAATAACGGAACATTAACTTGTGTGCTTAACGTAGTAAGACCAGCATTCAGTGACCCAGACAAATTTTAAATCCTTACTTTCCGTCTCCTTCATCAAATTTGACCTAATATGCTGTCTCAAAACGTGCTTGAGATTTCGGCAGTGCGATTAGATAAACGTCAAACTCTAAGTTAAAACAACCTACTGAAGTAAATTTCAAACTGTCTGAATACTTACTTTTTGACGTGCTTCTTGAAACCTTCAAGGCCCCAATGTTGGAGGACCTCGTTGATGAGTACCTAAAGCGTAAAGGTCAAATATCATTAAATTTAAACACTTTTTTGGAGTAAATTTCTTTGAAAGACAATTTAGATTCATGTTATGGACTTCGGAGATACGTACAAAGATTTTGATGTACACGAACACTTTTTCGAACGCAACTATTTCAACTGTACCTCAGCAATGACAAAAGTGACGTTTCGTCATATCTAGGCTCATTGGGGCATTATCTTAGTATGGCTCCCATACTTGTACTTATACTTCCTGTTGGAACGTTGTGAAATTTAACATGGTGCCACTTATTGCTTCTAAATCCTATTACCATAACCTCATCTAAATACTTACATTGTTTTCTATTATATCAAAATTTGATGACCTTAACTTAGGTTGTAAATTAAACGTCTTGGAAGATCAGGCTCGTACCTGAAAGACTTTGTGGAAAAACAAGAAAGTAAAAAAGGTAACCTATACGTGTAAATGAATACAATTGGTATCTAAATGACTTTAGAGAAGGAAGAAAAGAAGATAGTCTAGATTTGTTCTAAGCAAGGCCTACCTGGGACATGGTACTTGTCTGCATGGAGGACACCATCTGGTGCATGATGACTTGTTTAACGAGTGGCTGAGGACCAGTGACAAAACCAAAACGGAGTCTGAAAAATATAAGACGTTGAATCTTCATTTAAAAAAAAAAAAAAAAAAAAAAGAATCCTCATCTTGTATGGAAAACCCACCACGTTGTGTTAAGTGTTTAACTTGATCAAAAAGATTGTGCATTTCTTAGAAACAAAATTCTGAGGCAAGAAAAACATTGTTGTGTTTTCTCTGTGTTCTCTTTGACCAAGAGATAGTTTTGATACTTTCCTAGTTCATACTATTTTCCCTGTGTCGTTTTCGCCTTGACTTCAAGGTCTACTCACCCTGAAGAAAGAATTTTGGAGAACGAGTCATATCTCATGACTCGACCATCACCGTCCATGGAAAGGAAGCTGGGTGACGGGGTCTGAGGAAGAAAAAAAGGTAATGTCTTATCGGGTGCATCTCATAGGATATACATTTCGTTGCACATGCAAAACAAAAATACAGTTATATATAACGAGATTTTAAAACACGGCAATTACAAAAGCACCCATATATAATTTTAGAAATGATAACATCAAAGTAAACATCTTGTTATGAACCGTCTTGCAAAATTTGCATTATATATACACATTAGCTATTACGCTATATGGAAATATTGTGATGTTACAGTAGTGAACAATAGTAATAATTGTATGATATCAAGAACAAGACTGAGTATATTTATCTTCACATCTTAAAAGAAAAGAATATGTAAGGACTTACATCAGTATACTGTAGAAAGTAGTATGGGTCATCCTCCACTATGATCATATCATACTCTTGGGCTATCTGTTTCCATTGGAGATATAAATGTAAACAGAATTAGATACGATTTGAATTACAAAAGATACCTGGTAGTTTGCATAATCCCATCCCCAACCACCAACAACGCCCAAAACTACCAACATCCCATCCAAAACCCAATTGATCACAAATGTACAATACCGAATCTCTACGAAACATTTTTGTGATACTCTCTTGCATAAATACTACACCTTACATCGTAAAAAATTCATGAACGTGACAATAATTTTTTTCGTGTTTTTTTTCGTTTTTCACTTAACATTTGCCAGCACATATAACAGGCCTGGAATAGTTAGCCTGTCTTACTGTGGTTACCAGTCTGCCACAATTTTTTTTATTTTATCTTATTATCATTATTTATTTATTCTTTTTTTTTTACAAATTTTATAAATAGTAAATTTACGTTCATACTTTGTCTTAACCGTATCTTATATTAACTGAAACATAATCTTTCAGTGCTTAATTGGCTGTACTTCCGATGAAAAAAACAGACTAAGATTGCCCATGATCTTGGATCAGTTGAGAATACCACACTAAGAGTAAGATATATTTCAGAAGTTTTGACAACATAATTGCAGTTGACAATATCTTTAAAGGAATATCAGGAATACCATCCTCACCTTATAGATGTCTTGTTTCCTCTGCCCGGTGAGGGAGGACCCTGTGGGGTTGACCCCGTTGGGAATGGTGTAGAGTAGTTTAGGTACGTCAGACTCAGGGTCCTTGGCGTCAGTAGGTTTCCACCTAGACATAGTAGCCCTTAAACTGTCTGGTATCATACCCTCTTTGTCCGTCTCTATGGGAAGAAGGTTACATCCCAGCGGTCGCAACTGTAGCAAAAATAACCACCAGTTAATCAATGAGATGAAACGTCATGAAGGCCCTGGATTTGAATTTATGAAAAGTAGAAATACATGTTGCAAAACAATATAAATTATTACATTTTTTGTCATTTAATAAAAACCTAGAACTTGAAATCGGAGACGGGCCTTCTTCGAGAAGAAACTAAAAAGCACGTATCAAAACCTTCAGTTATACATTCAAGTTTACTGGATGATATGGCATTAGCATGCTGACGGTTGTGACAGCATATATCCATAAAAATGCAGACTCCGGTCCCGGAACCCGTGTCTCTCCTTATGTTTCTTATCTTTTTTCACATAAATACACCAGTGTAAAGATACTAAAAAATATATAAATAAGGTACACTGCTAGTGCACACAAACAACGGATGGGAATGAACTTCTTACCACAGTCTTCATAGTCATTTGGTATACTTACAATACCCAGTGTTCCCGAGTAGGTAGGACAATCAATAACCACGTTATCCCCGGGGGAGACCATCGCCTCAAAGGTCTGAAAGCAACAGATAGAAGGTAATTCCCCTTTAAAACAAATAACGTTGATAGTTCACAATCGTTCATTCGATGATTAAGAGAATAATGCATAGCAAATATTTGTAGTGATAAATCACAAACGTTTGTTTTTGTTGTTAGCATAGTGTTACCTGACAATGTTATTGATATATATATATTCACATTTGCCCTCTGCGTCGAGCTCTACCAGTGGTCAGTGGTAGCTTTCAATACATAAGTGTTATGGATCTATTTCGGATAAGCACATTATTAATGTGTTTGTTACTTTTTAACTTCCACAATACTTAAGTATTATAAGTCCTGAAGATTATTCGAGAAAGTAATACTTACTGATCCCCAGATGAGATAAATGTTTCCAAAGTGAAGTGCAATAAGGCTAGCGCTTTAAATATTCAAATTATATACTAACCTTGCACAACGCATCCTGGCACCCTGGAGTGATGCATATGTCCATACCTCCCTTTTCTGGGTTGCGAGTTAACGTTGGGGGTTGGTGGTAATGTTCTTGCATATTTCTCAACCATTTTAGAACGTCCGCATTCCTATCAATGAAAAATTCAGAAGAGTGTTTTATGTAACCCACAGACATGGTTTTCTTGATTTTGACTCAAACGTTCTCTCCTTCATGTAACTTTCAGACAGTTTCAAATGTACTCTGTTCTAATTCAGTTCAGTTCCAAGGGTCGTTTGCACTGTTAGATTTCAATTGTTCAAATATTTCTTTATGAGTCTATTCCTTTATAGATATTTTAAAGATTCTTTACCCAGGAGAAGGTCCGTATTGAAGGGCCACTTTCATCTTTGCAGGGTCTAGATTGAGGGTGTGGCCATCTCGCAGTTTTATCTCAGCCGAATCGAAGGGGAAGAGATCAGGATTGGGAGCTCCGGACCCGAGCGATATCATAGACGGGGGACTTTGTGCAAGAATTGCAGCTGGAAAAAATAGAGATCATATGATCGTATTGACTGTAATATCCAAGCCCCATCAAATAGTTTTGATAATTTGGACTAATAATTTATCAGTATTTTTTATGCGGATTTCAAAAATCAAATTGAAAAACCAAACATAGCAAAGTATAGGTACGAGTATTACAATGTATTGAGGGGGAGAGATGATTGGTTAAATGAATTATTTTAAAAGGTTTGGTTTATTATAATTTCACATTTGTTTACATATTTTACTACTTTCAAAATGACACCCAAAAAAAATGTGTACTGAGTGCCACTAGGAATCCTCACTCTCATCACCTCTGAACCGAATAAGAATAATAAAAATCCATATCTACTCACTTAGCTTCCTAATTGCTGACGGCTGGCGAGAAGCGCTCACCCTGTTCAGGAAGCGTGCATAATTCATTGTAAGTTGTCCCCCAGCGTCCTACACAAAAGCAATTGTATGATTTGAGCCGGTTATCAGATAAATCCACGCACTTGCCTATAGGGTAGCCCAACTGTGTTTGGGTTTAGTCGTTCAAAATAGGCCATACCTGGCCTAAATGTAAGATCCGGGACCCATCCTAATAGGCAAGAATTTTGCATCGCAGGTCTCCAAAACTTGTATCAAATTCTTCCTTACCCCTCTAGGAATTAGGATGGCGAAAAAAGATCGATCTTAGATGCTTTTAAACCCCAATTATAGACGAACTGCACCTACGTCATATCACTTATAAATGCATTACCAAACTCATTTATGTACCGTAACACTTCTATGGTTTTAAATTATCTATATTCTCCCACCTTCTCTATGTGAAACGAATTTGATATTCAAGAGGGAGGGGGTTTGCAACTTTGGTGAAAGTATCTATGAGATGAAGGTGACAGGGCGGGCAAGCAGCACAGGATCAAAACCTGGAAATCATTTTTGCTGTACCTCATCCCTTAGTGAACCCAGCACCAACCGGGAATTGAACCCAAAAACCCACTTGGTCAGTGCTAGGTCCCCCCTATCATCGCCTTATACGATCAGCAGGGGCTACTGGGAGCCTATTCTTCCCCAGAACCCCCGTGGGGTGGTCCATAAATGATGTCACACACAAGGGGGGGGGGGGGTCGAACAGTATGACACTGCCTGAAAATGGGCCTTATTTTCATGTTTAAATTAGAAAATTTAGTGTGACAGGGGGGGTGCGGTGGATCCTAACAATACCCTTAAAAGTGTGACATCATTTATATGGATGGCCCCTAGGCTATAGAATAGATGACAATACAAAAACATCGGCAATAGAGACAATACCAAAACGTCGTTGGGATTTAGAATTGTTACAATGTTTAATGACGTCGTCAATGGTCAAACTTAAGTGAAAGGAAATATAATGGCAATGTCAACCACCCACACTAGTAGACACTCGTTTACGTAGATGGAATATCCATCCCTGACTCTGGTGCAGGTATGGAGTGCACTCCATAGACAAAACTGGTATAAAAAAAACCATTTAATTCTCGGAAGGTGAGGATCATTTCAGCCATAGAGGAAGCCATATTGGAACTATGACTACCCATATTTCGTCATGCAGACCTTGACCCCCCTCTAGAAATGACGTCATATCAAGTGGACCCCCCCCCCCCCTCCCAATCAGAGAAATAGTATAAAAAAGAATGTTTTTTTTGCCTACAAATATGACTGCCCCTCAGAAAAATCTTTGATTTTAACTGAAAATACAAAATACAGCCTTCAAGTTCAATATCCGAACATAACCTTAAATTGTCTCTGAAATTCTTGAAATTGATTTTTTTTTTTTTTGCAACATGATGTCATGGCTCATGCACCACATGAACACCCCCCCCCCCTCCCCACCTTGTCATGTTTCGTCATGGATGTTTCGTCATGGAGACATGAACCCCCTCCCCCCTCCCCCTGACTGCATGATGTCATTTATGGACAGCCACTTATGTGTGCATTTTGTATTTGTTGTGTCCCAGAAGTTGAGTTCAGTTTGCTCCAGTTTTGAATAGAGTAGAGGAGCCAGTTTCCGCGCAATAAGGGCAAGAATTTAAGCTTTAACAAAATATTTTAAGAGAAGAATTATAAATTTAATATTTTTTCTTCCATATTCAGGGGAATGACGTCTAAGAACATAATCATAATAAAAAGAATTAAAGTTTGAAAATATTTTTGTAATATCTTAAGGTTTTACTTTCACATGTTTATTCTTCAGTTTCCGCGCACCTGGAGCCTATTTCCACGCATTTTGGTGTCAGTTTCCGCGCATTTCTCATATTTTAGGTGTTATATGAGTAAAATAATTTATAGAAAGAAAATATGATACATGGGGCATCAGAAAAAGATTATCTATTGATATCCATTATACAAAATAATTGTTAAGTTCTTAATAATTCATAAAAATGCAAATAGAAATGCTACCTTGCCAGGGAAAATCTAAAGAATATGTTCATGAAAAAAAGGAAGAAATATGCATAATTGTGCATTTTTAATAAATGACAAAAGCATTAATTCGCCTCAGTAAAAGAGAAAAAAATGTCAGTTTTGAGTCTTTGGTTTATATTATTTTAGGAAAGTGTCAAGATTATATAGAACCTTGCTTTGAAAAAATTTTCTTTTTATTTTCTTTGGAAAAATGTTTGAAAATTCAGAAAAAATGGCGGAAAAATAGGTGGAAAATGCGCGGAAACTAGAGACTGTCTAATTAATTGTCCTTAGTTTCCGCGCAGGGGCCTATTTTCTATATTATCCATGAGATTTTATGTTTATGACATTAAAATGATCTTAAATCACTTCAAACTAATATCTATGATATTTTTTTAGAGAAAATTATATTTTTTCTTGAAGAAAATGATGTTATTATTTCAGAAATATTAACTTTTTAAGGATCCCGTCATTTTCCTTAGAAATAAGGGCATTGAAACATTTATTTGGCCTTAGAATACATAAAATGATAAATATATATGAAACATCATGAAAATGACAAATTAATTGCATAAGAACATTATTTTGGGTCTGGCAATTTAAAAATAGCATATCTAATACCTACAGAAAAAATGCATCAATAAAATGCGTAAAATGCGCGGAAACTAGAGATGCGCGGAAACTGGCTCCTCTACTCTACATGATTACACGGCTCCGCACTTGCGAGCACACACGAGGCCACTCTGGTGATTACACCAACTGGACAAATGTCTTGCAGGACGCTCTTGAGAGAATGAAATTTACTCACCAAATGACGTCACATGCCCATATAAGGTACACCGTGCAATCGTGTATTGGGGGTTGTAGTGGGCCCCACTACAGAGAGGGAGGGGGAGGCTCATGGGCCGTTCGCCCACTATCTATATCCCCCGGCTATGCATACCCCGGGTGTACATTTCGAGCAGCCAATCAGAAGCAAGCATTCCATTTGGATGCTTTTCCTACGCACGCCAGTGACATGTTGTCATTCTAGAGGTGGGCTAGATGCCCCAGGGTACAGAGCAGATAGAAATGGGTTGAATGTGTCTAGGCCTCGCTTTTTGGAAGTATACCCAAGGTACAGTCAGCAAAGACCCTGGGTCTACTTAAATTTCTACTGTAGACCCAGGGTATAATCTGTAAAAACCCAGGGTATGGTAACTCAAGGCAGCTCCCCAAGGCTCTACCTGGCTCCATTCTGGAACGCCATACCCTGGGTATACTACCCCCTCCATACCCTGGGTATACTACCCTTCCATACCCTGGGTATACTACCCCCTCCATACCCTGGGTATACTACCCCCTCCATACCCTGGGTATATACTACCCCCTCCATACCCTGGGTATACTACCCTCCATACCCTGGGTATACTACCCCCTCCATACCCTGGCTATACTACCCTCCATACCCTGGGTATACGACCGCCTCCATACCCTGGGTATACTACCCTCCATACTCTGGGTACACTATATATATATATATATATATATATATATATATATATATATATATACCCACTACTATATAGAAGTATTACCCCATCATAACCCCCATACCCCCTCCATACCCTGGGTATCCTATCCTCCATACCCTGGGTATTCTAACCCCCATACCCCCTCCATACAACCTTTTTTCTATTAGAATACATCTTTACTCATATAAATTTCATGGTTTTCCACTTTTTCTAAGCTACAAACTCTATAATCAATTATTCTATGTTGGTTTGATTACTTAAAATCCCTTTAGTAGGGTCCTTATAGATGGACTATGTTTTTGTAGTGGTGGGACACATTTACATACCCAACTAGGCACTGCCTTGCCTCTGATTGGCTGTCTCCTTACTAGCGTGCTTCATACCCTGGGTATGCATACCCGGGGGATATAGATAGTGGGCGAACGGCCCACGAGAGGGGGAGGGGCAGCAGTGCCAGTGGGGCCGACCGCGTTGGTTATCGTTTACGTAATCATCACTGCAGTAATCATCGCTATTGCATGACAGTGAACTAAAAGATGAATACTTGGTAAAACGTATGTCAATAGCCCTACTTGCAAAACAAAGTAGATATTAAACATTATGATTACCGTGATTTTACTTACGAAAGGAAATAACTTGGCCAGAAGACCTTGGTGACAGATAACAGGAAGTACAGACGATATTAGAAAACGATGGAAGTTGTCTGCAAAAGCAGCCCCGTTGCAACGCGAAAACTCCGCCAGGTGGCATCATTTCAAGATGGAGGAACACGTTGACAAAATGAGAACAACGCATCCGCCGCTGCATTTTAACGGCAATATGGTGAATATTTACATCGTTTTATGACCTAAGGGAATACTTAGCAAAGCTCAGTTCTTTTTAAAAGTAGTCAGACCATATGATTTCCAACTCTTACAGAGAAAGGCATGATTTCTGCCGATGAGTGTACCGGTTTGGCTGGCCAGACCAGTTCAGTTGCCTAGCCTCTCTCACGGACCTGACTGCGCGACAGAGGGAAATAACTCAACCTCGTCTTCTGCACGCTAGAATAATAACGGCTTCTGAAAAAAGTCCTGAAGTCTATCTTTGATTGAATAAACACAGTAATTGGTTAAATGCCAAAAATAGTCATGGTGTAATACTGTTTACTGTTCAGCTTTACTCTGCAAGGAAGGAAATAGAGTGGGTTATGCAGTACATACAGAGTATGGGGACCTGACGGGTGCCCTTCACGGCCAAGCCAGCATTTTTACTGCTGAAGCACGTGCTCTGGCGCGTGCACTAGACTGGATCAAAGTATCAGGACACAGAAAGTTTATCATCTTCTCAGACTCAAAGTCCTGTTTACAAACTATCCTACAACATGAGCCTAACAATCCCATAATCAGAGATATCCAGCAAAGTCACACCAACCTGAAATCGGTTGGCAAAGAAGTGATTTTCTGCTGGCTACCTAGCCACATTGGAATCTCTGGTAATGAAAAGGCAGACCAAGCAGCCAAGGGGGCCTTGGCCCTAGATCCTGAGGTTGCTAGAATCCCACACACAGACTTACTGCCACTAAGCAAAACACATTTGCGGTCTAAGTGGCAAAGCGACTGGAACAAACAGGAGAACAATCTTCTACACTCTGTCCAACCCAAATTAGAAGAGAAAAGTGACAAAAGCAAAAGAGAGTGCCTTACAAGGTCAGAACAGGTGAAACTGGCCCGTCTTCGGATAGGCCACACCAGGCTGACACATGAACACCTGTTGAAAGGTGAAGTTGCTCCTATTTGTCAACAGTGTAACACCAAACTAACGGTGGAGCACATCATATTGAAGTGTAAGAAGACGGATGACAGTCGCAAGCGGCATCTCCAAAACAGAACATCGATGAAGGACGTGTTTAACAACAACAGAAGTAAAAAGATCCTGCAATTCCTTCGAGAATGCCAACTGATAGATAAAATCTAAGAAAGGATCCAAGAGTCTGGGATCCAGGGGCCACCCTGTGCTCCCGACAGGGTCATCAAAGGCCGGGTGTGTGGTGTCCTTTCTATGGGACATTGCACACTAAAGACCCCTTGCCACTCTTCGCAACGAGTAGGGTATCGCACCCGGTGGCGGGTTTCTCCTAAACCATATCATATATTCGGTCACCGCCCTTGTGGCGTAAAATAAGCTGAAAAGTTCTACCTTGTGCAGTCTGGAAAGAACCCATAAGGGTTGGCCAGACGTTAAACTACCCCAACAAACAAACAAACTGCAAAGATTGTGGCATCTCTTTTTTGTGGATTAGAATTCGGCTAGATATTTGAATAGACTAGACTATAGTCTACTCTAGTAGGCTCTAGATCTACTAATTTATCTGGCGCTTTTGGTGTTTTCTAAGGGTGGTGTTTATTTACGCATTGCGGGTTTATTGGGATTAAATATATTTGTGTTAATTAAGACTGGACAGTAAGTTAACGTTTTGAACTTTGAAAGCTAGCTAATCTTAGTGGGCGTGGTCTTTGCAGGTGTTCTTAAGGCCAATGATGACCACAGGCGGATAACTATTTTGTTTCACAATTTATCTAATATTCTGGTGATGAAATCTATCTTGAATCCTGACACTTAACGATATCATCATTTATATAGTGGTGTAAATCTCTATCTAGATATTATACTTGGATGTTTTTAGGATCTATAGATCTGCTATAGATCCCTATCAGTAACATCATATTCATAGACCAATGTAATGACGTCTGGTGTAATAATATGGGTCTAGACCCCTAAATGCGACACGGCCTATTTTCTGCTTAGTTAGGGACATGCGACAGGACCTATTCTTTAATTTGACACAATGACAGGGCTAATTCTTAAATTCGACAGGCGACATAGCCTATAGTGACAATCAACAGGGTCTTTTCTTTAAATCAACACTGCGACAGAGCCATTTCTTAAATTCGACATGCGACATCGGGACCCCCCCTCCATACCCCCAATAATGTAAATATAATAATGTAAATATGTAATAATGTCTGGTTCGGCAATGCCAATGGTTATACTTTTAGGCAATATGAAAAAAATACCTGTGTCTTGTAGCGATAGTATATTCTACATTTTGCTTTAAATTTATTGTTCTAATTCTTCATAGATGTAAACTCTGGAGTAAGTGGTAATTTAGGATTATGCAAACATCTTAATATACGATAGATCTAAAAAAAAAAAAACTGGTTCTCAAGTTGGCGTGCGAAGTACATTTTAGTTCTTGTCATCAACTGCTCTGTATGTTGAAGATTTTTCCTGGCCAATTTGCGAGAAATGTGACCTGCAATATCTAATATATCTAGGAGTATTTGTAATTCATTGATGTGGCTGTTAACCAGCTTTTAGATGCATATGTAACAGCCACCCCAATGAGTTATTACTTTACATACAAGTGGGTATGATACAATTAATGATTTTAGGCCTAAAAAACGAAATTGTTGTGATAAGACTGACCCTAAAATTTTGGCCCTACCCAAGCTTTTTGTTGAGGATTTCTTTTTCCATATTTTTTTCTAAAACCAAAAGAATTGACCAGAAACGCATGGGGCAACGTGAAACAACATTATGTTTCTGATTATATGAAGGTAGATTATGGAGTGCCTCAAGGCTCTATTTTAGGGCCAACCTTGTTTGTAATATATATAAATGATTTATCAATAATTCTTGATAATCAATTGAAAATGTATGCTGATGATACGGTTATCTACCATACAAACCCTGTTTCCTTGCAGCAGACACTAAATAAGGTAACTAAATGGTGTGAAACTAATATTCTAACCATAAATATTAAGAAATCCTAATGGTTGAAAACAACTGTGGTGAATGAAGTTTTGGATGGTTCTGATGGTTTTCAGTATTGATGGCAAAAAATTGGATCGGGTTGATTCCTAAAAATATTTGGGCTTATATATGGATACAAAATTACTTTTTCAAAAACAACGAAATCTAATGATTGGAAATGTTTCACAAAAAATTAAAACAATTTCGTTCAATTCGTAAATTCATAGATGTTAACACTGCCCTGCTTATTTATAAGACATCTATACTTCCTATTATCGAATATTGTGACTTTATATGTGATACGGATCTTGGTTATATAACGGATAGCATTCAATCACTTCAAACTCAAGGACTCATGGTGGTGTATAATCAATATTAAATACTGATTATAAACCACCATGAATCCTTGAGTATCTTTCAGTATTCCAGCGTTCCCTGTATTGTGATAAATTTTATTACAATACAGGGAACGCTGGAATACTGAAAGATTACACAGAGAAGCAAAAATATATATGTTATATTATAGACGGTTTATGCATTGTGCTTTCTTTGCTTATGATTTAGCCAGTAACCCATTTTTACTAGATGTTAGACCAATTGTAACTAGATGTCGTGCAGGCAAATTGTTTAAAATACCAAAAACTGAACACGTCAAATTTTCAGAAAATCCCCTTCTATGGTGTATGACTGTATGGAATGGACTTCCGTTAGAGTTAGTGCAATGTGAAACTAAGACATCTTTTAAAAACATGGTTAAGAACTATATAGATACACCCTACACTAAAGCAAATCGAAATTGGTACAAATTAATGTAAACATCTTTGTACATTCCATTATTGTCTCATTTCATTATAATGTGTTATCATTAAGAAATACAAATGTCAAAACTATCCGCATACATTACTCCTATAGTATTGTAACCGCTGATGAAAGTGGGGGTAATGGGAAGACCGGCTATGCCGAAATTATTGACCCAACAAAATACAATTCAAAAAAAAGAATAGATGCGCAGGCCTTGTATTTTAGATGCTAGAATTTGTTTTAGAAGATGTTTAGTATTTTTTCATTTCCAACTAACTCTGTCAGGCTCTTTTTGGTAAATAATAAAGAAAAAACACAAAAAAAGAAGAAATCGACCTAACTACCCTAAATTTATCGACCTATGCTACCTGAACACAACAATTTTCTTCTTTTTTTGGCCTTACCCATTTTAGCTGGTATGACTGTTAAAGAACGATGAGTGCCTTCATGTATCCTCGATATAGAGATCTAGGAGTCAAATATATAGAAACAATCAAATATAACACTTGTTCCTTTATCCTTTTTGTTTTACCCAGTGAATCCCCAAACAGTTTAGCCGAATAGCCATTTCTAGTAAGCATACCGATATAGCAAGGAACGCAAAAGTACTTGTGATCGTCTCAAGATGCCAGCAAAGTTCTTTCCGCGTTATCGTTCGGACCACTTCTATTTGTTGAAGGTAGTTTTATGTATCCCATCGGAAATGTTTGTCAAGGATTGTAGTTTTGACAAAATCCCGGGCAAAATTTGGCTACTTCAATAGATTTTCTCAAAAAATAGACAGTGAAAATACAGTCTCTTATCAAAGAAAGACCCTTAAATGGTAATCGTACTTTTCAGACAGAAACGAAATTAGTCTCACTGATAAAGTCAGGTTTTGTACCGGGCATTTTGGACGGGGCTTTACTTTAATCGAGGTTTTGGAAAAGGTAACTATTTTGGAATAACTTATTTGCATGATTTGTAAGTCACGCGGTTGAAAGACTTTTGTACAGCTTTCAAATAACAAATGTTGATATTATCAACTGGTGTGCATTCTGTATTTATAAACCGGTCTTGATGATTTTGGCGAAGGTGGATTTGTTTTGTATTCTTTATGCTCAGCTGTTACTGATGTCAATACAATGTAACATATTTCAGCAATAGAAAAGGAAACCATTATGTTGATTTTCTTTGTCCCCACATATAGTGTGGATTTGGTCGGTTTTAGGGTACAGGCTGTAGTATCAGTATACATTTAAGAAAAAAAGCGTTTGTCCTACTATCAATACTACTGCTTTTTGTGTGTAAATATCTTAAGTTCTGAAGTAAAAGTACTACCTGTAAGTGAGGGTATTGAACTTCATCTGAAAGAACAGTAAAGCCTGAAGATGAGATTATTCTTTTAAAAAGAAAAAAACAACATTAGAAATATTCTTACTTATATGTACAATCCTTGCTGATGGATAACTAAATCATGTGAGGCGTCAATTTGAAAATACGTATAATTATATCTTTACAGTCGATAGACCTCTCCAAACTCTCAGAGGAGGAGAGATGGAGGTAAGTAACTTTTTTTAAAGTGTAGATAGAGTATTAGTAAAGATTTTATTTGCTATTGAATTTAAATTGTCGCTCCTTAATAGACCATGAAAAATACTCAAACAGGAGAAATGTCTCGGGAATACATTGATTTGCTCATTCACAGGATTTCCTATTTGTCATACGTTTCATTCCCTCTAAGAATAGAAGAAGGTTAGGACGAATTCAGATTTTCTTCATGTCACTTCCGACTTGTAAGAACACAGTAAATAAACATGATTTTCAAACTGTTTAAAGCAGGGAAATTAATTTCACACATTCGGTATAAATGGTTTTTTTTTTAAACTAACAAATTTGCACAGGGATATCAGTTAAAATGTATCTGAAGTGCTTGAACTTTCAAAGAAGAAAACAAATATATAGGGGTGTTCCAGTATAGTTTGATATCAATTACTCCCCTGTAGAAATATTTTATTAGTTTGTATGTGTGGTACTTTGTTGTAGGTTGGAGCACCAAAAGCTGCACGAGAAGCACCGTGGGCACGAGGCCATGCACGCCGAGATGGTGCTCATCCTGCTGGGCACACTCGTCGTCGCCCAGATCCTCCTCGTGCAGTGGAAACAACGCTACTTCAGGTCATACCAGGTAAGTTGTAAGTTGTATATTCTATACTGGTGCTAACGTCCAGTTGGAGTGACATCAACAAAACTATAGAGAAGTTGGCATTGTGGCTGTAAGTCTGGCCCAAATCTCAAGGGGTTTCATAATTACTAATAAATTATGTAATGTGTATCGTTGATATTTTCAAAATGAGTAAATTAAATCCATAGGTCTTCTTGGTGCCTCAATATTAGACGTAGAGTTCAATCCTAAAGGCGTGTGGTGTGGCTTCCTTTATCAGGCCGTATTTGTTTATTAATTTATAAAGGCAATAATACTGGCCGATTTTTCTCCTGATGTCAAAAAATAGCAGTGGCAATATTGGTGAATTATTGCATACATGTGTTATATACCATTAGAACGGTCTTCAAGTTCTCTTACAGATGATATTATGATGTATGTTCTTTTACAACATTACTGGTAACAAGATTACCAAATAACCGATAGTAAGAATTGCCTAGTGGAATACAGGCTTATGATTAAGCACTTATTAGAACAGCTATTGTACCTAATACTAATAAAATATGATACAAAAATGCTACCTTCATACACATAATCATTGTGAAGAAATATCAACATGTTCACATCGACAGATCGCGACGTTGATCGGGATGTGGATCATCCCCGTGGTGCTGTGTCTGAGGTTCCACTGGTTGCGCTTCATCGTCATCTGGTGCATCTTCTCCCTCATCACGGGCTTCGTCTCCTTTAAGGCCACGAGGAGACCACTGTCCGGGAGTACCCCGAGGTAAGGCACAGTCGGATTAGTTATCAATACCCGACACCCATCCCACCTCTGAGCTCTAATTCGTACTATGTGCTGAAACGTACTGTCGCATAGTGCAAATGTGTACCATCCAGGGGCGGGGCGGGGGTGGGGGGATCTAGGGAATCCTGCCCCCCCCCCCCCTTTTGGTGGGGACTTAAACTTGCCAAAGAGAAAAAAACATCGCGTGCATGCATGCGAATGCATCCTCCACCCTTTTTCGAAATCCTGTATCCACCCCTGCCATCTGTGACATAATTCTAATGAATGTGGAGTGGTATTCTATGTAGAACTGGCCATTTTCAGGAAAACATAATTCTCTTTTATCAAATTCTTTGGAACGCTTTCGTGGCAAAACTATTCCATGAAGCCTAATAAGAACACACTGTATGTCTGTATGAGGAATTTGAATGTACAACATATTCCCCTGAGTATACAGAAAACATATTTAACACCAGCTTACACACTCAATATTCTTGTCTTCATTTCAGATTGGTTTACAAGTGGTTCCTCATGATTTACAAGGTGTCCTACGCCATGGGCATTTTGGGCTACTTCGTCATAATGTGTACGTTATTCGGCCTCAACATCCTGGTGCTCATCAAGCCGCAGATCGCCATGGACTTCGGCCTGCTTCTCCTCTTCTACGGCCTCTACTTCGGGGTGGTGAGCCGGGACTTCGCCGAGGTGTGCAGCGATAAGATGGCCTCCCATATAGGTGTAAGTATAGTCGTTTCCGATAAGGTTTTACTTAAAATCTATGGTCACCTGAATGTATTGATGCTGATATTTGGGAAATATGCATATTTTAGTCCTTGTTGCAGCACTAGTTGAAGAATACTTTGTCAATCTGTTCCTCTATTATGGAACTTAAATGCTTTGTTAATACTATATCATTAATACGTTCAGGCATAACTAACTAGGTTTTATGACCATGTAAAAATGATATGCTTTTTCTGGGTAATTTTACTACAAAGGGTCATTAACTTTATGTATTCAAACCATTGTTCCCCTGTTTCTTACTGTCTTCAAGTGAGGTTTCTAAGATTAATACATGTGACCCTCTCCTGTTGTTTCCCTCCAGTACTACACGACGACGGGCCTGCCGGGCCGGCGCCTGGAGCCCAACGTCTGCTCCGTCTGTGGTAACAGTATTCTCGTACACGACGACGAGGACGCCATCGTCGAGAAGACTTACAAACTCACGTGTGATCATATGTATCCTTTTTCGGTTAAACTGATAGGAGTTTTCAGTCAGAACCTGCCTCTAAAACAATTCATGTGTTTTATTTATAGCGTTATGTTTATTTGACTCAATTAAACACTTCGCAATTTCCCTATAAATATTGCATTAATTTGTTGTGAAATATATTAACGGAATTCTTTCATATTATGATAAATCAGTCTCTTTTATTCATTTACTAATTAAAATGTTAAATCCTCAGATTAGTGACTCATATAAATACTGTAAATTTAATGCTTGTTTGGTGTTGTTTTTATCTGCAAATGAAAGTAATTATCAAATGTATTCCTTTTGATGTAACATGAATGACTTACCAAGCAATGTCTCCTTAACTCCGCGTCAGATTTCATGAATTCTGTATACGAGGCTGGTGCATCGTAGGCAAAAAACAGACCTGCCCCTACTGCAAGGAGAAGGTGGATCTGAAACGCATGTTCTCCAACCCCTGGGAACGCCCACATATTCTCTACGGAAACCTCCTCGACTGGATTCGCTACCTAGTCGCCTGGCAACCAGTGATCATTCTAGTGGTACAAGGAATCAATTGGATATTGGGACTGGAATGAGGGAAATAATATGTCTATATATTTAGTCAGTAACATTAATAGCTTGAATAGGGCTAATGTGGTCCCCAACGAAAGAACAAAGTTATTGTGTTTGTGATGAGAAAGAATCTATAGATAAATTCTAGCTAAATATCACACCAATGATTGAAATTGTACAGTGTTGTTTGTGAGCGTGCAAGTTTTGAGTATGTGTCGCAAAAATAGGTCAGATGTCTCTTCCCAAATACCACATAGACCAAAGTAGTTAGAATGGTTTTAAGAAGTTGTTGTCTAAAAATCACTTCTAGGTTACAGCGTAGTGGCTGGAGAAGCCCGCATGATGACACTGAAATTGACGGATTCACAATCTTAGTGTTTCAAGTATTGATGCTTGCCCCCAAAAAATCCTGTCTTTTTCAGATTGTAATTTTCTGCTACACTTAAAAGAGTCCTAATGAAATAGCTATTGTTTATATATGAAACATTGTAACCTTTCTTGGACATGATTATTCTGACATTGAAGTCTCAATAAGTTCGTAAGACAACTTGGTAAATAACATTTTATTTTCACAGAAATATGGGTCTTGAAATGTTTCTTAGAATATACCCCAAAACCTTTTCAAAGTGATCCCGGTAATATTATTTGCCTATGCCGGTATTCGAAAGAGTTTATCTTGTTGTGTGATAAAAGATGCTATCATAACCATACCCTGTAGTTGCTTCCTATGGCGTTTGAGTTTTTTTCCAATACACGTGAGTGAAACTGATGTGAAACTTTTTAAAGTTTTTTGCAGAAAGAAATCCTGAACCAACTGCATTGTATATTTGTCATGTATGATATCCCTTATTACAATTATTTATGCTTGTTATACTTTATTGGGATGTAAATATAGAGTGGTTAAAGGGTTATATTATGAATATTATTGACACATTGCAAATGATGCAGACATTGTGCCGGTATTTAGATTTTCATCGGTTTCTAAAACGTTGAGAGTTCCTTATTGTATTAAAAGGCTACTGAATTTACTCTTCACATATATATACAGCTGTAGATATCCAAGCAGGTTGAGAATCGGGCGAATTTATTTGTGAATACAAAGATATGTGAGAGAAGCGCAAGCTCAGACAATTTTTTAGAGGAACCATAGTGCCAATTCCTACCCAGGTAAATTTATGTCTGCTCCAAGTGGTGTCAAATATATGTAACTGTTGGTTTACGCCCATTCTTTCCGTAGCCAGTATTAAATCCTATTATAGGCTGCAGTGGGGGAAGATACATTCTTTAGTAAGAAACAGTGTCAAAGTACACGTACCGACCACAATATGGAACCTGCTTTGAACCAATCTTGTAACACCTTTCCCTTCAGCGACATTTGTCGGTGTTATTTAACTGTAACTTGTCCATTTGAATCTGAGAAGGAAATATCTTGGGGAACAAAGTGTGAAGTCGTTCAAATACGCAAATAGCCTTCCAGGATATACAAATATTTTGGCTCAGCTTTCCCTCTGACCTGTTATACATTATTATTTGTGTGTAGTACTTGTTTGTTTGTCAAAATTATCAACACAAATGGCATGAAAACGATCGGGTCCAGTATTCGTTGGTTTCATTTCAATTCACTTTATTTTGTCCTAGATGTATGACACTTGTGAATATTTTTAGGTTGTCTATTTGTCGCAAAAATAAATATAATCTGATCTCGTAGAAAATGCAACACAGTGAACAGTTTATCAGCACGTACTTAACCGAGTGATCTTTGACTTTTGCGACTTCTCATTTACAGCGTATTGCTGGATAATTTGACACTTTTCTGTATACACCGGCGTCTGAACCAAGTCACCAGGACGTTGCTGCGTTCACTGCTATTTTTCACTCACTATTATGCATCAATCAAATGTATATGTCCCTGAACGATTATATTGATGAAAATATAGTGTGTGCAATATTATTAAATGAAAATCATTGTATTTGTGTTCCGGGAAATCCCTTGTTTACTTACCAATGAACTCTTATAATATCGACCCTTGTCTTGATTTCAGATTCTCAGTACTTCTACCTAAGATTCTCTTGAACCTATGTAGGACCTTCCGAATCTAAGACAGTATCGCGAGTATCTCTTTTAGTACTGATAACACTTTGAAACACAGCACCATGCATAGTTAGAATCAAATTTTGATAAATGACGTATGAATACGAAGACTAAGACATCCCTAAGTGTCACACGTTGTTGCCGTTTACAAATCATTCAGCCTGCTGGTCTAACCCTGGAGAGCATACAGACCATGTAGGATACCGGATTTTAAAGTTATGTAAATAAGCGAATCCTGTTTTGCAATTAACAGTTGAATTGTATTCTAACGGGAAAAAAACATCTACTTGCCCAATGTAAATTTATTCTGTTGTACATTGTAGTTGTAACACGAATTAAAATATGCTTTGCAAAGATTAAGTTATCTTGTTATAAAGTTGAAGTAGAAGCGACTGAAGTCTTTCTAATGTATTAGGAGGGGTTCATTACTTGCCAAAAGCCATAGGACTTTGCATGAGGACTATATTTTGGGTTGAATGTTTTCCGTCACTTGTGATTGTCAATACTGTCCCAGCAGCAATTAACCCCAAAAAGGGTGTTTTTTTTTTTTAAATTAGAAATATTAATTTTAGGTAATTTTTTTAAATTAAAATTATTCTGACAAGTTTATTCTGGTGGTTCTAGCATCCGTTTGTTTTAATTTCTACACCTAAATGCTGCCTCAATCCATTTAAAACTGGGGTGTATTTTAAATCATGTACTTGGCTACTTAAGGATAGACACCAGTGGTTGGGGTGTGAATAGCGCAGCTCCCTAGAAATATCACAATTACAATACTGGTTCATTATACCATTGCTATATGCAGATGTGTGAAACATACTTTTTTTTAAACATCCATATCTCACTTAATATTTAAGGTAGAGCTCTGAAACTTTTGGCAGAACTTCACGAGATATATATGGAGGGAAGTGCACAAAAATCTCAAAAAGTTTGCCGTCCTTTGCCGTTTTTAACAATAACATAAAATTCAGGTCCTTAATCAAAAATCTAACACGCTTCCCTGCATGTGGATGTTCTAAAGGTGTCTGTAAAATCTTGTTCGTGGGAATTAAATATTAACTGAGAAATCGATGTTCAAAAAATAAAAGTTAAAAAATACATTTTTATTCTATCAATTCTGCATTATTAAGTCCTCTCTTATTTCATTCATATCAATGGATAGAGAAAAATAATATCTTTTCCATGATGTTTAACATGTTGAAATCAGAGCACTTGGTAGAGAGCCATTGATGCTTTCCCTAATCTGCCTCAAAGCACTCGTGAACTCTGCCTTGTTTCTTAACTGTTCACTAATTCCAGGAATATCTACTTGAGTTGAGAGGAAAGCGCTAGGTTCCTGTGAATATAAAATGTGAATGATAAGTCCTGAAAAATATAGTACAAAAGTTGCTCTTAGAAATTCCATGAACTGAGTAAAGTGAGGTAACTTTTACCATAGCTTAAAGCTATGTTAGTTCAAGTCAAAGCCATTTGATGGATACAGCTGCTTTTGTAGTACAGAATTCACCCACCAGGTAGCCTATGCTGAACGTAAGTCAGTCGAAATGATGTTAACAAAGTGTGATCTTTCCGTTCTAGAGCATTTGATCGGTACCTTGTTTTTTTTTTCGGTTAAAAACATAACAAATTGCCGTTACCTGTCGGTTTGAATTCCAAATGTCCTAATTTTGACCAAAAAATATCTAGATAGGGAGGCTTGGCGGATCTTTTATAAAAACTAATATTTTTCTGATGCAAACCCTAATTGTAGCGTAATAGGTATAACAGTACAAACAATTTAAAAATGTAATAGGTAGAAAGACGATATAAAATACTTAACAGAATGTGTTTATGTTTGACTGCTTTATTCCACAACGTTCGGCCAACGATTGTATGAAATGACAATTGAAGTAGGCAGGTTGAACGTTCGGCATAGTTTGTTAAGGTGCCAGTAACTTATTTCAACAAATATCGTTGCATTGGTTATCACAAAAATATCTTAATTTCCTAAAAGCCTTGTTTCTTTCCTAATCCTCGCTATTAGGTAAGAACCATGGTACAATTATACTAGGAAAAATTACGTAATAAAGTAATAAATATTGAAAAAAGAACAGCAGATGTCGGGAAATAAGTGGAGAAGGAGGCACTTAATTGTTACATGATGAAGATTTACAGAGTCTCAACGTCTCAACTCTTGATTTTTTCTTCCTTTTCTCCATAAAACTTTCTTAACGATTATAGCGGCGTTGACACGAGTAAAATAAAGAGTACAATAATGCGCGTATATTAATATGAAGCTCGTATTTGTGTTTATGGATAGCAAACATTTTCTTGTAAAAGAGTATTATTAACACGAGATAAGCACGCCCGTATAAACTGTCAGTCAAAATGAATGTTTAGAACTCATCGAGTGGAAACTACATAGCATGATGCCTACGTACTCACAATATTTGGTTTTATCCAAAAAAAATTGTACCCTACTTGGCATGAAGCGATTTATTTTATAAGTTGTTACACATAATATTCTTAAGACAGAAGCACACATAATTACCAATGATACATAAATGCGAGAGTTCTGACTGTGACAGGCCGGTTCTGTTGAAGAACATAGAACATCGAATTAAAAACCAAAACAATGGCATGGGATACAAAATATACGTGACCTTTCTAGAGTCCATACTGAACTATATATTGCTCTTTTTCTGTCAAAGTTAGCACAAGTGTTAATTATTCGTTACTTTTCTCATCTCATTAGATAATAGTTCTTTACTTTTCCTCCCTTATTACTCGTCTTTCAGTAGGATCAGTCCTTGATACACCTTTACTCTAAACATAATTCTAATCCTTATATCACATTTTCATATCTTTGTGTCTATCCTGTACACTATATTGATCTTCCTATACTCTACCATTCCTTCGACAACACGGAAAACTTACAACTATATACAACTTTGCATACGGTAAATAGGAGGACCAAAGCTAAGCGAAAATAGCACATACTCTTACTTTGGCAACGAGACACATTACCCAAGATGTGGTAGTTGTTTTGTTTATCTTTTAGCTAACTTGTGCTTCAAATACTGTTTTATCGAGGACAGCTGTTGTGTACTAAAATCAACACAGAGATATATCCGTTCCAGCCTATGTTCATGGAAGTACGGTAGGTGTACTTGGTATTGCACAATGCACTAAGGTAGCGGATGAAGTATGACAGTTGTTCTCAAATCATTTCAAAGAATCTGGCAGAGGAAGCAGTCTTTTTTTAATCTCTACTAAAACCTTCCCAAATTATCTAACACAAAAAAGTCTTTATTTAAAAATCTGCCTCCCTGAATCTTCCCCTATATTTCCCAGACGAGACCAGATTCAATGTCTATAAACCACGACGAGCGGTATTTATAATGATATACTGATTTTGGGGTTCAATACAACCGGGATTTGATACGTGCATGTTATATCCGAAACCACCTATAGGTGCGAAAGGGAGGTTTGACATGCAAAAGTCCCCATATTCATTATTGTTTTGTCGTTGGGAACTTAAGCTAAGGACATAGAGAACATGGCAATAAATGGTCGGCAATGGAGAAGGGGAGCTGTTATCATGGAACTCCAAACGGGACGACCAGGTCTTCTTTGTGCCGGACTTTGATCTCAGTGACTGCCCGCGACGCCTCCTGGGCTGCTCCAGTTACCTGAGGACAAAGTTCCGTTGTTTTTAAATACAAATAGACCATAATTTCATGATGAAAGAAGTAATGTGATCCTACATGTTAGAAGACTTAACAACAAGTTCGCATTTGTTTAAAAAACAAAAGAACGCCACTGATTAATGTGATTAAGTGTAAATGACGCACGTTAATTACTAATAAAATAAGTTTATTTAGTTTTAATCTAAAAATGATGCTGACATAAAAACAATTGTATACTCTGCATGGAAATGTAAACTCTAAAATGTGCTTGGAGAGTAGGCCCTACCAGCAGTGAAAACAAACTTGGTGCAAAATTATTTTTTTTGAAAACCAAACATCTGCTTGGAGAGTGTCAGCCTTGGAGAGTGATGAATCTACAAGTAGATTACCAGCAGTCAAAACATTTAAACTTGATGCAAAAATAAAAATTTGAAACTGAACATCTGCTTGGATAGTGTACACCTTACAATCTGCTTGGAGAGTGATAAAAACCTGTTTAGAGATTACCAGCAGTCAAAACATTTAAACTTGAGGAAAAAAAAGAAAAAATTGAAAACCGAAGATCTGCTTGGAGAGTGTACACCTTGTAATCTGCTTGGAGAGTGATGAAAACCTGTTTACAGATAACCAGCAGTCAAAACATTTAAACTTGATGAAAAAAAAAAAATTAAAAACCAAACATCTGCTTGGAGAGTGTAAGCCTTAAAGTCTGCTTGGAGAGTGATAAAAACCTGTTTGGAGATAACCAGCAGTCAAAACATAAACTTTTGAAAAAAGAAAGGAAAAAAGAAAGAAAAAGAAAAAAAGAAAGAGATGCCAATCTCATGTAAGACTGATACTAGAACCACTCCAATGATCCTACCATTCAATATAATGAAACCTGAGAATAAATGAAAAATGAATACTAAATATCTGCTTGAAGAGTGATGAAAACCGGTTTCAACATTACCAGCATTCAAAACATTTAAACTTGATGCCACATGGAAATTTTGAAAACCAAGCATCTGCTTGGAGAGTGTGAGCCTTAAAATCTGTTTGGAGAGTGATGAGAACCTATTTGGAGATTACCAGCAGTGAAAACATAAACTTGATGCAAAAATAAAAATTTGAAAACGAAACATCTGCTTGGAGAGTGTACACCTTACAATCTGCTTGGATGAAAACCTGTTTACACATTACCAGCAGTCAAAATATTTTAACTTGAAGCAAATTGATAATTTTGAAAATCAAACATCTGCTTAGAGAGTGTAAGCCTTAAAGTCTGCTTGGACAGTGATGAAAATCTATTTGTAGATTACCAGCAGTCAAAACATACAAATTTGATGCAAAAACAAAAATTTGAAACTGAACATCTGCTTGGAGAGTGTAAACCTAAAATCTGCTTGGAGAGTGATAAAAACCTGTTTGGAGATTACCAACAGTCAAAACATTTAAACTTGAGGAAAAAAAAGAAAAAATTGAAAACCGAAGATCTGCTTGGAGAGTGTACACCTTGTAATCTGCTTGGAGAGTGATGAAAACCTGTTTACAGATAACCAGCAGTCAAAACATTTAAACTTGATGAAAAAAAATAAATTAAAAACCAAACATCTGCTTGGAGAGTGTAAGCCTTAAAGTCTGCTTGGAGAGTGATAAAAACCTGTTTGGAGATAACCAGCAGTCAAAACATAAACTTTTGAAAAAAGAAAGGAAAAAAGAAAGAAAAAGAAAAAAAGAAAGAGATGCCAATCTCATGTAAGACTGATACTAGAACCACTCCAATGATCCTACCATTCAATATAATGAAACCTGAGAATAAATGAAAAATGAATACTAAATATCTGCTTGAAGAGTGATGAAAACCGGTTTCAACATTACCAGCATTCAAAACATTTAAACTTGATGCCACATGGAAATTTTGAAAACCAAGCATCTGCTTGGAGAGTGTGAGCCTTAAAATCTGTTTGGAGAGTGATGAGAACCTATTTGGAGATTACCAGCAGTGAAAACATAAACTTGATGCAAAAATAAAAATTTGAAAACGAAACATCTGCTTGGAGAGTGTACACCTTACAATCTGCTTGGATGTAAACCTGTTTACACATTACCAGCAGTCAAAATATTTTAACTTGAAGCAAATTGATAATTTTGAAAATCAAACATCTGCTTAGAGAGTGTAAGCCTTAAAGTCTGCTTGGACAGTGATGAAAATCTATTTGTAGATTACCAGCAGTCAAAACATACAAATTTGATGCAAAAACAAAAATTTGAAACTGAACATCTGCTTGGAGAGTGTAAACCTAAAATCTGCTTGGAGAGTGATAAAAACCTGTTTGGAGATTACCAACAGTCAAAACATAACTCTTGAAAAAAGGAAAAAAGAAAAAAAAAGATAATCTCATAAGTCTGATTCTAAAACCACTCCAATGATACCAAATTTCAATATAATGAAATTTGAGAATATATGAATAATGAAAAACTAAATATCTGCTTGGAGAGTGTTTACCTGGGGACGCTTGGTTACCTTTATCAATATTGAAACATCAAGAAATAAACCAATGTGATGACTCCAAAATGAATGCAAAAGATCTATTAAGTGGTGCCACCTAGTGTATACTTTGGGTTTCCAATGACAGGAAGTTGGAGAGGAAGTGGTATATGATGCAATACACAGCCTGGTCATTCCTAGTCTAGGAAGCCTGTGCATGTAGAGACTCAATACACCACACATAACCTGATAAATGTGATCACCCAATCAATGGTGGCGAAAAAGAGCATATATATACTTATCAGCTTGAACGATGATTTACATTATGTTTTCACCGAAGATCTTAACCTTAGTTAGTATATGTACATTATTACATCCATTCTAACATCCACTCCATTTTAACATCCATTCTAACATCTGTACATTCTATCGGCATATGCAAAATTAATTTCTGTTGACTTTGATATGTCAATGAGGAAAAGTGATTAGTTCTGACCTTAATTACATATGCCATAATATTTGTTTATTGCTTGGATTACACAGGGGTGGACATAAGATTAAAAATCCAGGGGCCAGTCGGGCCCCCAGCTTTCCAAATCTAGGGGCCCTCACATATATATAATCAGATTGTCTTTGAAAACATTATGCTTTATTTTAAAATATATAGAAATCTGTAACTGTTATCCAAGATTTTTTAGGGGCCAGTCGGGCCCCTTGGACAGAAAATCTAGGGGCCCGACCTGTTTTTAAGGGCCTCGGGCCTCCGGGCTCGTGGTTCAGTCCACCCCTGTTACATACTTATCAAATAATTACAAATTATTCATAATTAGTACCATTCTATATAACTACTAATGGTGAAGCAATGAAATGGGAAATGCACTGACCAGTTGAATATCGGCTACAGAGATCGGGTTGGCGGCCAGGACGACCTGAGGGGCGGCCACCCCCTGGGGTAGAGCGGGGCCTGCCCGGAACTTGGAGGACGACGTGCAGGCCACGGCCACGCGGTGACTGAAATATGGTTATGGGTTATCAAGGGTTATTAATATCAAGTCACAATTCAATATGCAATATGTAGAAATGATGTTACAGCTATGCGGTGACAGACGTTTGTGTAGACTATATCAACAGTTATTTCAAACGAGGTACAATTCACACTATGAATAAATGTTACAGCTATGCTGTGACAGGGACGTGTTTTAAGATTGAGACGCAATGTCTGAAATGATTATGTTAATCACGTTACAATTCAATTAGCATTATTTAGAATCATGGTATACATATTTATGTATAGCTGATGTTTATTTTGGTCTAAATAGTGAATTACTAGACACCTGTTCTATTTTCTTAAGCCATGTATTGCTCACTTAATTACATTCAGACCAATCTAATACGTCTTGCTCTTGGGAGGTTTTACTTCAATGTTATAGGGAGTAGTAAGTCTTATTCTTTCAACTCATTATTCCATTAGTTTGACTAGTCCAAGTTGCCGTCCTTCGTTGCTGGAAGACAAGTCAGCTCCAGATGCAGTTCGATCATCAAGAGTTGACAAGAACACGTGTGTGAAAGGATGTTTCTTTATTGTTGCCCAACAAATGATATACGTCACTGACTTCCCAGTTAGCATTTCACCAGTCCTTAGGCAAGTCCACTCAGCTCTCACAACCAAACGCAATAGCCTATCTGCATAGTTCACTTCTCATACCCAGCTTTTTGGCCTGCTATGAGGTCTTCACTAACCAATGGTTTGAACAGCCCTATGCTACGGGCACTCCAGTCCTGCCTCATCACTACAATCTAGATGCGTACTTTACTTCCCACTGCGCAGACGTGGAGATGCTCTGCATATACCCTAGCAACAGTTTTTATATTTGTGATCTTGAACCTGGACTGACGCTACACCAGTACAGTACCTCAATTGGACTTCTTTCAAAGTCTAATTACTATGTGTGTAAACAATGTTTGGTTGTAAACCCTCACCTGTACTGCCGTGCCCGGTCCATGTACTCGTGCTGCTCCATGGTCTGTGAGTCTATAGCAGCCACGTCTATGACATTACTAACAACAAAGAAAACAAAATATATCATATTGTAATATAATGTAATATGAATTCAATGTGCTTCTGTCCAATAATATATTATTAAAAGTGAGGACAGTACATAAATGTGTTTGCTACAACCAATAGAAACCGTTGCTATTTCAGGTCGATCCCTGGTCTGAGAAAATGAAACTCATACACTCAAAAGTGCAACTATAAACTTAAGTATTTCTATTGCAACGCAAGAATAAAAACTGAAGTACATGTATTGATATTGCAACGCAAGATAAAAACTCAAGTATTTCTATTGCAAGAAGAGAAATAACAAAATGTTCTTGTTGAATATCATCATGCAAGTTTTTGACTCAAAAGTATGTAGTTTGTTTGATGCTACGGCGAAAAAAAGAAATCGTCTGTTTTTGTAATACTAAAATCAAGAATACTTAGTAGTTGAAATGTTATCTGTCGCACCTTGCTGTTTGGTGAAGGATTCTATTTAGTGCAGATTGCTCATCGCCTGTTTTCTGAGATGGTGGCACGGATGAACTGTACCTTTATCACAAACATAGGAAGAAACAAGCATTTTATCAATCTATAACCTTCTAACTGTAATGGTTAGGGGAACAAATAATAGAATGGTTAATCGTTGAAATGACTTTCCCTTTTTTATCTATTTGTGTGTGACGGAATACCATTCATTGGTGCTCTTTAAACATAAAGGGCACAACAGACATTCTTTTCTTTTCAGGTAGATACAGATTAAAGACGTTTGGTTGTTTGACATAGAAGATCATGATTATGGCTTCCAGTAATGAGCATTGATGACCCATTGATATGATTTATACACTTACGTTGAAATCTGTCGAGAGTCAGACCCATCAGCATTGACTGGATCCTGCAACAATCGCGTCCGTTCGTTTGGAGGAACATCCTGCGAAAAATAAAATTATTCAATCTGAAATTTTATGTCACTTAGATATATAATTCAGTGGCTGGATTACAGATTTAACTGTAATAGAAATAAAAGAAATGAAGATAACATTGTTATCAACGACAAATAAAGTGGTCATTCTTATTGCAAAGTTAGTTTTCATACTCTATACTTAACCGACATTTGATTGTAAGGTTAGTTTTCATACTTAATACTTCACCGACAATTTAAGGGAGTCAAAGGCAAAGACAACATTTTGTAAACTCAAAAAAAGAGAGTCAAATCAAACTAGAATAGTTGTAAAGTATCTCTAGTTCTATGTATGAAAATTGGCCTTGTATTATGTCTCTGTGTCAGTGACTCACACTGTGTCGCACTATGTTACACTGTGTCGCACTACGTTTCACTGTGTTGAACTATATTACACTCTATTACACTGTGCTGTGCTACACTGTGTCGCACCATTTGCACCATGTCACACTGTGTTGCACTGTGCTGCACCATGTAGCAATGTCAAAGGCAGATCCAGGAAACAAAAAGGTTGGGGGAGGGTCTGCTATAGCAAAATTTTATGTCGCACCTGGAGAGGTGAATGAATTTTACTTACAAAATATAATATTTGGGTGGAAATAGGGGGCATGCACCTGACCGAGCAACACATTTTGGCACAATTGGCTTCCCTATCGATCCATAAGATTTAAGTAGCTACGTTGCAGCACATCTTTGTCATTTGACCTAATAAACTCATCTAAACATCTAAGGGCACTGGTCTCTCTCCTTCTTGAGTAGACATTTGGCTATCCCTTAAGGCAGCCACACCACTACATCCACCTGGTGTGCCCGCTAGTGCTTTTGTATTTAAAGTAGATCTAAGAGTATATCCTACTACCTAGCTCTGTGGAACAGGGGTCGAAATAGCACGAGCCTGGGGGCCCGAGGCCCCTAGAAAATCTGTAGGGCCCCCAGATTGAAAGAACAGGGGGCCTAACTGGCCTCTAGGAAATCTAAAAATGTAAACTACGCGGAAAGGGAAGGCCCCTTCAAACTTGATTTGGGCTCCATGATGATATCAGCAAGGGGCCCGACTGGCCCCTACCTTAATGGACCTTATTTTGACCCCTGTGGAAATCTTCTCTCACAGCAAGCAGTTTACAACCTGAGGCAGGGTTCGAAATTAACGTCAGCCCGTCAGCCCCAGGCTGATAGTTTTGAGTCAGGGCTGACAAATTTTGAGAAAATTACATTAAAATCAGCCCGGATTTTTCATACTTTTAATAGAGTCTAGTATGTCCGGGCTGACAGCCTGAAAAGTTAATTTCGACCCCTGCAACCTGAGGAGTAGAGAGTCCATCATTTGGCTACCTGCTTCTCCCCTGCTCTCACCAGCAGCCCCCAGGTAGCAGCTTATAGTAGGTGGTCTCATATTATATTCAATACAATTGATATCCCACTCCCCATAAACATAATTGGCTCAGACCTAAGAGTTCAAATATTCAATTCCTGTTACATCAATTAGCTAGATCTATAGATCTAAAGACATGATCTAGGCTAGCCTTTTAGATCTAAAGACACGATCTAGGCTAGCCTTTTAGACTTCTATATGATGGTGATGTCACATCAATTAACAGCTAGGGGTCGAAATAAGGTAGGGGCCAGTCGGGCCCCTTGCTGATATCATCATAGGGCGCAAATCAAGTTTGAAGGGGCCTTCCCTTTCCACATACATGTACTTCACGTTTTTAGATTTCCTAGGGGCCAGTCGGGCCCCTTGTTCTTTCAATCTGGGGGCCCTTCAGATTTTCTAGGGCCCTCTGGCCCCCCAGGCTCATGCTATTTCGACCCCTGTAACATTATTTGTGGGTAGACTCTAGAAGGTGGAATTCCAGTGGATTCATATATTGTATCTAATTTAGAATAAAACGGAGAATTGTAAGTTTCTATAATCTAGACTATATACCTCTATAGTTAATTGACTTTACAAAACATCTGTAGACATTCAAACGCTACAACTAGTACAAGTCTAGTAGACATGGCCATAGAGGTGTAACTGTAAGAGTAGATCTTCTAGTTCTATGACATGGCTTTTGGTTTCTCTATTCTAGACTAGTCACTGTGAATATTGTACAAATGTGTAACTTGACTCTACAGTCTAGTAGAGACAATGCACGGATGTAGACTACACTCAGAAGTTCTGTAATGTGTCTAGCCTCTACTCTAGGCACATACAATGATAAAGGGAACTGCTTTTGTTTGTCAAGTCAGTTTGCCACTGCCACTGGCACTGGCCCATGGCCCGAGGTCGAATGGACACGCCCTCTTGAACTACTTGAGTAACATCGTCAAAAAGCTCACATAATAAAGGTCACTGTTAAAACTTACTCTACTGTTGTTCTCCTCTCCGTTGCTAAAACAGCAGCCCATTTTGGAAGGTATTTCACGTTCACATCACAGTCAAAGCTCTGGTCAAGTGCCGAATACACAATCATGTGATAAGATGGCGTCGTCCGAAATGTTACAATTGAAAAGTTTGAGTTTTGAGCACACTGCTTCAGAGGGCGCCACGTGGAGGATGAACAACACTTCAGAGGGCGCCACGTGCGGGATGGGCTGAACTTCGCGCCACCAGCTGCAGGAAATGCCCTGCATCCAAAGATCATTCCTCCTTGCTGCATCAGTGCATGGAGAAGACGGACATGATTTTGACTGCTTGGCTGCTATAGGGGGAATGTGGGTTATATCGCACATGTGGGTTATATCGCGCACCTGCCCTTAAATGCTTATAAAATTAATTGGTTAAAATCGATTTTATTGCTGAAATTAAAAAAAGGTACATGTGCAGAATTTTCTGTGGCAGCTAATATGATAGCTGGATACCTTATCCTTGTAGAATAAGTAATAAAATATCCAGTAATACTGTATGTATCTTATTCCACAATTGTATCGTTTTGCCTTTAACTTTTAGGTAATAATGATTTCATCAACTTCATTACAGCCAATTAGTTAACTTGATGAGACATTACTAATGTATCTAAAAGGAAAGTCCGTGAAATTCTGAAAATATATAATTTCTCGTTCAGAATAAAATTTATGTCCTTTCCATTGATATTTCAAAATGAAAATATGTCTTTAGCTGGTATTGTATCGTGCATTCAAATAAATGTTTTTGTATCGCGCAGCTAACTGCTAATTATGCATATACAACTATAATAATTAGTATTCTATATTCATTATTTTTTGACTTAAATTCATGTTTTAAAGTATTTTCTGATACTAGAGATATCTCGCCATTTCATTTAGCAAAATGAAGTATGTAGAAAAAGAATTTAAAATTATCAAGAGCAGAATTTTTATCTTTTATGAAAAATATCAGGGAACAGAATATAGGCCTATACTTTTCACCAGAATTTGTTATTTTCTCAACTATCAAGAATAACAATGAGCCCAATGTTAGATAATCATGTGGAGAATTAAATTGACTTAATATTTTTTGTTAATTTTTTTTAAAAGAAAAGATAGGCAAAAATGCGTTCTAGGCCTTAGGCCTATATCGCACACTAGTTGCATGATTCAACAACCATATTCAATGTTGCAAATTGGAAAAAGAGAATTTATAATCTTTTGAAAAGAAATATCTGCCAATTATCAATAACTTCATTCATAACTCGGGCTTTCCTGTCATTATGCAAAATACTCGTTCCAACACGTTCTCATACAATTACTTGAAACAATAATTACTGGTACATGGTAACAATCAACGAATGGACAATTATTCCATAACTTTAGCATATAATTTGTACTCATTTTGATTTCCTAAAACTCATGCTGCCATAATTACAAAGCCTCAGAGTTCGTGATGATAGATTAATCACAATGACATCCAAGTATCAACTGAAGTGTATATCTTTTTGCCAAATGATCCTATGTGCCCAGTGGTCAGACAGCTTACAAACAAGGTTGACATTTCATGCAATCAAGATGGTCACCTCGCTCAAGGTCCTTCTTTTACCCCCTTGCTAGTAGATTGCTATAAGTATATATCCCCGGACAGTCAGTTTTTATTATAAATCCTAGCATTTGGTAGATGTCCTTAAACACTGCCTAACTCAAGGGCAAGTCTTAGTCCAATTACAAAAAAATAGTCACCACCATGCCACCAATGTAACCCTCTGAGCTCCTTATGTATACCTCTGCATAGTTTTAGGATTACCCTGTCTCTCCATGTGTGTCCCGTCATCTCAAAACAGCTCCCTATATACCATCCCTACCATACCATCACTCTTTCCCTTAGAGCTCTAAGCCTTTGGATACCAGATGTTACCATAGTAAACACATTACTAACTGCTCAGAACTACTTCATACTTATTATTGATGGCTCTTTACAGTGGTTTACCTTAACCTATTCAGTCTACATATTGGTGGCGTGACTTGGTGATCATGCCTTTTCACCTGTCTCCCTAGATCTAGAACCTTTCTAGACCTACTGTTTTCATTTCTTTGTTGGCATTTATCAGTTATTCACAATCCTATTTTCAGTTCTCACCATACAACAGCTAAAACTAATCGTAGAAATAAATAACCATTCTTAACTGCTGTCTGCCGTAAATTGACCTAACTACTGTTCATCGCAGTCCATCTTATGCATGAGGTAGTTTCTTTCAATTGAGCAGTTCTCGCTTTATTACACAATAAAACGTACAGGTAATCTTCATCCTTTATTAACCTTTTCAACAGAGCCTATTTTTCTCATGCATGAGTTTAATTTTGACCTCAGTGCAATACAACCCTGTTTTACCCTATATAGAATGACTAACATCATGTCATTTATCAAGAATAGACATTGCTTCTCCCTGTACATTACACAGGATGCGGTTGTTTCTTTGTATCTAGTATCTATTCCTTTAACAAATGTAATGCTTTTTTTTTTATAATAGCGGCCACATAGCCTTTATTTCTTTCTCTTGGTTACAGTACGTCCATATAGGTTGTCCGCTTATTTTTATAATTTTTATGTATATAATACCTAGAGCTAAAAGACGTCACAAGAATCTACTGAACATGAGATCTTGGGTATATGATCATACTTCACAATTCGGCACTAAGTAGACAGAAAGACACACAACAACAACAGCAAACAAACAAAAAAAAACCAAAAAAAACAAGCAACTAGAAGACAAATAACAGGACATTACAGGACAAACAAGGTAATTGTAAAATTGAGTCAAGAAAAAAATATTCAGTCAGCCAGTTCTGAACATTGCATAGTGTCATGGTGCTTATAATTATACTGTCACAATGTATAACATGTTCCAAGGTGAATGTTTATACTCATATCCTGTCAAGAAGATAAAGCCACTTGTCAAACTTCCTCATTTTGTTCTCCCTTCTACATATAGCTAGTTCAGCCATGAGGCTTATCTTAAATTCACGGGCCCACTCATATACGCTCAGTATACATTGATGGAATAATCTTTGTCTATATAAATAGAATTTTACCAACAAGAGAATGCAGTTTACAAGGAAGGCGCCTTTCGAGTCATCTGCTGAACCAAGCAAATGTAATGCAATTCTAACTGTATTTCAGTACAGCACCACAGCACTGAACCTATATGGGCATTTTATTCCTAACTCAACAATAATTGTGACCAGCCGAGGGGAAAGGGTAACCTACTCCGAAATTTCTATATTGGCTATCCTAAATCTAATACTTAAGGAGATATGAGTAGATTTATGAAAAATAGTGATAATTTTGTCTTAAACCAACTTTTTGTGTAGAATTCATTTACCATACCCAAAACATTCCATCATGATGGAATACCTGCTTATTTGGAATGTCAATGGAATGTTTTAATATTGGTAATTTATTTGATTCATTCTATTTGGTTGCCATGGAAACTAAAATTCATGAGAATATCACAAAATAGTGTAAAATATGAGAGACTATCATTTTCAGGTCTCCGCATTGAAAACAGAATTGATCTATCATTTCTGGTTCAAAAATAATGAATAAAATTGTGTTCTTGAATATTTACTTACAATTATGATAATTTATTATAATTTATGCAAAATCTCAATAAATACAAGAAAATTAAGCTATTCTTCATTTTCTGGTAGTCTGAGCATGTCATGTTTATGGGCCCATAACTTTATTGGATTTGGACATGCTTGATATCATCTGAAAGCTAAGAACATGCTCTACAATATTAATTTATGGCAAATTCCGCACGGAGTACCCTTTCCCCTCGTCTGGTCACATATAGTCATATTATGTGACATGTTATTGATTTGTCAAAAAAGAATGGCCTATTGTATAAAAGGGTACTCTCTATGGATGAATCGAAATGTGTGCAAAGTAATCATCCATCTGCCCAATTTGATTAATAATGACCAGGGTCAAATATCAATTCTAATGTAATTAATGTCCCCATGCGGGTCTATTCTAGAAACGAACAGACTAACAGGATTCGATGGTGGTAGAATCACATATAACACACACAAATACACACAAACACATGTATATACATACATACATACATACATACATACATACATACATACATACATACATACATACATACATACATACATACACACACACATACACACATACCTATACCTACCTACCTACCTACCTACCTACCTACCTACATGTACATACATACGTGCATACATACATACATACATACATACATACATACATACATACATACATACATACATACATACATATGTACATACATACATACAAAGGCCTACAACTGGATCCCGGATTCGGGTAGCGTATACTTTTTTTTCATAACCTTTTATGTAGATACAATCGGTAAATACGATATTCCTACAACGCTGTTAATCATAATATATCCATGTCTCATTAACATTTGTAATTTGGTACCTTAATTTACATTCCATCACACTGTCAATATACGTTATAAGATATTATGACCCGATACAAAATTAATGTTTTCTGATGTATGTTTGTTAATAGGGCTAAAGTAACCTCGTAGGTTGTCTCGTGAGCAACATTGTTTTAACAAATCAAATAAATTCTTCCTATTGTGAGATGATAACGTCTTCATTGGTATGTTATTGATTAATTATACTATAGGGTCTGAGTAAAAAGGTTACATCAATATTCATCAGCCATTAAGTTCGTCTGTAAGGATGGGCTCGTTGGTGGCTTATTGGAATATACTACTATGCCCCAAATCACACATATTTTAAGTTCCCGTTGCCCCGTTGTTCAAAGTGCTATATGAATAAGTCATTGTATTCAAATAGTAAATGTTATGGGAGAACCCTTAGGAATATTTCAGCAGTAAATATTTACAGAAAAAACATCATAACTCTTCCAAACAAAAGGTGTAGCTTTATGTAACTGTATAAGGCGGCTTATATACATTGCTGAAATAACAATATACGTAATGAGTAACCAATCCATCCATCTCAATATTATGGGCATGACATGGCATGCAATGTCAGGTTCTCCCAATAGACGGTAGGTGTCATATTGGAATGAGTTCTCATTCAGTCATCCAGAGGAGAGGCTGGGCATGAGCAGGCAGCTGCACAACCAGCTGCACCGCCTTAGTGGTTCAGCAGCTGGAGTAGATAGCAGCTGCAATAGCAACAACAACAGCCGCCGCCGCCACCACAGCCTAGGAGCGGCAGCAGCAGCAGCAGTAGCAGCAGCAGCGGCGGCGGGGTCCTTTCCAGCAGCCAGCAGTTCTCTGAGCATCAGTTGAGCAGGATCCGCCTTGGGTGCGGCTGACCCCCATCCCAGAGCAGCATGTTTCACTACCACTGGGCCCCGCCAACCAGGAGGAATTCTGCTGGATTTACCCAATAGGTACTGCACTGTGGGAGAGCAGAGCGTCGGACGCAGCCGTGGCCGATAGTATTAGGTAAGTCAACTGGAAGCTGTGGACCTTGTGGCGGACGACAGCTGGGCTTGGGTCACACACGTGTGTGTGGTGCAATCCACTCTGACGAGTCACGGCCTCCAGTGATCAGTTTCAACAGCTACATGGTTGTGGAAGGCGGCTGGCACTAGCAGTTAGCAGCTGTGAGAGATGGGGATGGGAGGGGGAGGGGGCATGCATGACTCAAGGGTCTGTGCGCCTAATGCAAGCAAGGGGTGGGCTACTAGGGATATCCCAGGGAAATCTGCACATCAGCATCTATGAGGGGAAGAGTAAGACAAGTACATGTACTCTCAGAGAATTGGAAGCTATGTCCTAGAACGTTATAACAAGCCCGTAAATATTTGCCGAAAGATTTAGTGCATGTACACACCCACTCCTCCCAGCAGCCCGATCGGGTCTCTTTGTTTTCCCACTCACAAAAACTCCTCCCAACCCCCTCAGCCTTTACCCGCCCACTCTGTCCGAAAGAAATATGCCATAATAAATATTGAGTCTGTTGGGATTGCACAGCAGGGATGGGGTCACAGTAAAAGGTCAGTCAAGCCAGGTGCACTGCCTCGATAATCCATCGATTACTTAGAATTATGTCACCAAATTCAGATTGCATTACGATGATCCGGGCAGAGTATTGGCGGTTTACCAAATCACATAGGTCTGTAACGGGGGTGTGCCAGGCCGATAGGACAGGGGGAGCTACAATATATAGCGGACAGCCAGTATGTTAAAGGGGCACTTTTGTCCCTTACTCACTGTATACAGAATTTCATTCTTACCGATAGCTCTAGCTGGAATTCTTCTTGTGTTTAGTCTCTCACTAACTGTATTAAATATGTCATTATTGCCGAAGTCTCTTGTATTTTATAGGAAACGAAGAGATTACACATTTAAATTCCGAGTCAGTCATACGTCTCCCGTCTAGATCACTTATCTTTGTAATAGTGTTGGTTATAGTGTTAAGGGGTAGACATGCACATTTATACCGTCAAGCTGCTGGTACTGGTAGGCCAATTCATTCAGACAGTGGTGCCACTGTGGTGGCTTATATTATTTTGGTCTGTCGCAGTAAATACGGGGCACTTGCAGAATGATGTTTACCTCACTATTATCTAGGCATGAGGTATAGACCATTCTACAAGTACCCCGTATGACATATATATGTTTTTATATCAGTGTTATAGCAGTGGGTCCGTCCTTTTTTTTTTCTTTTTTTTTTGGGGGGGGGTGCATAAACTTTTTATTCAGTAATAAACATCAGAGTTCCTACCTCTGTTTTTCAGTTCATTACAAACATGAAAAATTAAAAAAGGTGACCTATATAGAGAACAATAAATAATATTAGTGGTCAATAAATTTTACACAAATTCTTGAGTAATTTGCTGAAGAATGTGTGTTTCAAACAGATCAGTCTGGTTAATTCCTCTCTGTTCTGGGCGCTAGGAGAGACGAAAGAAGAGAACAGATCGCATACATGCATCATTGTAGCCCAATGCATTATCGATCTGCACTCTAATCTATATAAACTTGGTTCGCTGGTTATTGCTATAGGGTCTCACGATTGTGTGATTATGTATACAATTACGGCTGGACTGCTATTGTTATCGTTATCTCATGACGCTGACAGTATAATACCATTATTTCCACTCAGTTTACGGCTTTAGAGCTGAATCACAGTTTACGATAGCGATAGCGAAGATTTAATGGCACTTTTCTCAGTTGCTATACAAGATTTACTAACATGTTAGAAAACACTAAGAAAAAAAACATGGAGGAGTAGGGGCCATGATGTCCATGAAAGATTGTAAGAAAGAAAGATGCCTATATTATCATTTTTCCATGGACGTTATTATCGGCGTCTTTAGTTAACACATCTTATATCTTCAACAAATATTACAAACACTTAGAGGCCTACTTATAAATAATGATGTTGCAGGAAAGAGTCAAGTCCCCAGATGTTAAACATGAAACGTAATTTGTACTTCAAAACATGAGAAAGTAATCTATGACGTAAATGCTATAGTCATTAGTAGATGGTTGTGGGTCACAATGCTAGTTTTATTAAATTTTTCTTACATGTTACAGAAAGCCTCAGTATCTGAAACTTGTTTGTGATTCCTTACATAATTGGTTCAATCCATCTGTGTTTTGCACTTTTTGAAGCCTTATTAGACACACCCTATTTGTCCAACTTTTCAATTAATTAATTTGTCATCCAACAGAGATCCTCTGTCAAGTCGCAGTTCATTAAGATGATGTTATATGCTGAATTTGATGCTGTGTTATTTCTAGTTGTCATGGTGTTTTGATAATGCCGTACCCCTTTAGATGTTACGATACCGTTGTAACAAACAAGGCTTTGTAGTAAATAACATTAAGACAAACAAGGACTTCTTGTTACATAACACTGAGACAAACAAGGCTTTGTTATAATTAGGATAATCTATCACACTATGGTCAGTAGTTCCCGGACAAGTTGTTTATTAGACAGCCCGAGCATATTTTATCACTTTCGGTTAATCGTCTTAAATGTCAAACGCCGACGGCAGCGTCTTTTATCGCTGTCTGATTTCAAGTACATTTTAGATGAAAATAGGACGCTGGACTTCAAGCTTGTGAGCTTTTTTAACACTAGACTTTTCGTCCTTTCATTTTTAATCATTCCTACGGCTATCTGTGATGTCTGCTGCTGCTTTCTATGACGATTGACATAGAGAAAAAGCGTTGGATAGTTTGATGTCTATGCAAAGGATAATTAGATAGGGTATTTTGTCCTTGTAAGTAGTACCTCAAAAAAGGACTTGTGGCCAGGCAACCGTTGCACCATTATGCTAAAGATTCTTGTTCTTTTTCCATGTTGATTTTGTATAAATTCTATTTGATGAATCCTCTCTAATCATAATGACTTTCATTTAAGAGTGTTCAAAGAGAGGTATTTAATGTTTTATCAAGTTACAGACTGTCATCGTAATTTGCCCGAAGCGAGTGGAACGTCAAAGGCTGCAATCTATAGCTAACAGTCTCAAGTAATTACTCGCCACTCAAAGCAATTAATGTAAGCCTACTTAGAAAGTCATTCAGTAATCTCACTAAAATATATAATCTCATATATCCATTTACAAATAAGAACGGGAATGTTTGACAATTAGAGACCCATACTTATTTGTTTCTACTTATTTTGGAATATCCAAAATGGTTTCCTGATAAGGAACCCAAAGAGCTTGCATTGAAACTCCAAAGGAAAAAGTATGGAAGCAGATATGCACGTTAAAAACACTGAAAGTAAACAAAATGTCGATTCCTAGCAAACTCGCCCAAGTATTTTCCCATTTATTTTAATTAGATTTAAATCAATAAATAGAGTTCTTAATTTTACAATGTTAATGGTACTTATTATGCGTATGAGTTTACCGAGAGGATGGGACGATGTGCAATTCCCTGCAGTCATGGAGATTTCTATTTCTAAAGTCCAATAAATGTTTCAAAATCAACATTTAAGAAACCGTATTCAGCCTTCCATCGATTGAATACTGTCGAAACATCTTTAACATTCATATTCAATAAAGTATTTTGCTCATATATATATACTTGGAAATGAACCAATATTGTATCAAATGAGAAAATTCGTGTAGAATTGAAAATATACAGCTTAATGTTCTGGGATACTGCCAAATAAGGAAGCGACGGATATCCCAATAAAAGGTCGACTTTTGTTTGTGCTTCTATGGTGGACGCAAAATAAAACCCCCACCTTTGATACTACATGTCTCGGAAGCTTTCTTCATCAGTTGCTGTATGATGATAGACATGTATACAGGAGCCTGTGATGGTTACTAAAACTCTTCATGAATATAAAACACGCTCCCCTCCTTTGTTCCTGGTCCCCAGAAACTTGCGTGGATATGAATACTAGTTCTGCAGAGTGTATGAAGCACTTTTTAGTGTGCACTCTCTGGATGCCTTTCCAGAAGCTTCTGGAGAGCCATTGAGAGAGTACACACTAAAAAGCTGCACCTTATCTCTTCCATCACAGACTAGCCCATTTATGTAATATGCCATGACAAGGGCTGATTCTATTCCTTCCCTCTCCAGTAAATGTGCGCCCAAATTGGCTTTCCCATTCTCTGCATATGATATGGACAATGTGGATCTCTGACCTGGCCGATCATGGATGTCACTACTATGTTGAAGCCTGCTTGATATACTTGCCATAGATCCTATTGATGATGATATAGATAGAATCATAATGGTTAAATTACAAGACAAACAAAGACAGACAGCGGTGTACATGTATATGGCATTCTAGATTGGGTTTTGAGCCAATTTTACATTCAGGACTTGGATATCTTTCGGAAGGAGATCGATGTGTATGCATATCAATTGGTATGATATTGGTACTAGTATTATACTCTTACATTATAATCTCAAAATCATGTCATATGTCAGAATATTAAACGTGTGCATCAAATGATATCGATCATTAGATATGTGAAAAACATTTTTCAAATCGAAACAACTGCACCATGACCGTATGTTACCTTGGATGAATAATAGAAGCAGAATCTCCTTAAACCTATAAGGTTCCCTATAATGACACATGCTCATAGCACCAATACTATTAACGGCATAATAATTTCGCACTGGTTTTCTGATACTTAAAGTTCGTCCCAACGTTTTAGGAAAATCGGTGAGATCTTGGCCGTCGAGAGCGATTTTCTGTGGTTCTCTTGGAGATGCTGGAGGCCTTCCCCACTGCCCCAAGTCGCCCATTTGGGTTGCTTTGTCTCGGAGATCCACATTTGAAGAGTAGGCTATTTTTAGAAAAGAAGATAAGGCGAAATTACTTTGCTCGAGGCGATATCCGCCGGTGTAATGGAGATTTGGGACCTCAAATGCCCGACACTAATTCTGGGAAGCAGAAAGGTACCATTATCAAGCTGGCTTGAATAAACCTACGGTTTCTGTTGTCTCAGCAATAGACGTCTGAATAGACAGCTTTATGAATATATGCTGCAGGTTCTACCATGCAAAACATAACCCTATGTGCAATAAATATTATACCAACTATACCATTTGAGCTATACATAATCGAAAGCGTTTTAAAGCCATGCATCAATGCTATGGAGAATCTGCTTTCGGAATACATATAATATGCCATGATATTTGAGGTTAACACTGACTCACGAGCCCCCATCCTTGCCCACTTTATTTAGACAACTATCCTAGAACGTATGACAGTTGATGTAAGCAATATGCGTCACAGGAGACCAGGGGGGGCGACCAAAAAACTTTCACGAACCTCAAGTTCAATAAATAGTCACGTATCCAAATTTTGGGTTCGTGATGGATTCGTGGTCACGAATCTCATGTAATACTTTTTTTCAATTTTTTCAATTTTTTCAATTTCTACACTATTTCATTACACTCTAAAGTGCTTCTCAGAGATAGGAAAAAGTAATTCACACACGGATAAATACTTTATTGAGGTAATTTTGGATGTTTGAGAAGATTCGTGAATGCTCACACAGGTTCGTGAATGTTTTCTGGACACACCCTAGGTTCGTGAGGCACGAAATTATTATCACGAACATTCGTGAAAGTTTTTTGGTCGCCATACCAGATGTTTATGCGCAGTCAGGAGCTCTTTGTATTATAGTTGTCCAGAGAGTCCTTCCATTAGAATTGACATATATAAATGGATGATGGACTTCTCTAGAAGTTACATTGCACAATTAATCTGTTTTGAGTCATTCACTTAAATCTATATACCGTATTAGGGAGTCCACATTTGCGCATGCGCACACCTTTGGCGCCATTACCTGTGGGGGGGTCAAGCGCAACTTTTCAGCCAATTAGGCTATCCCATTGTCCAATATGGCCGCGCCCAGTGCGAATCTCCCGTATGTGGTATAGCGCAGAGCCCTTTGATTAATCATGGTAGACCTGTCTTCACTGCCCCCCACCCCCTTCCCTGGTAGATCAAATCCAAAGTAAATGTTGTGCAAAGTGGGTAGTTAGGACACCTTTTTATTGGCCTGTGATCTGTTCTAACAATCGATCACCCATTATTCTGCCAATGATCGGTCTCTACTAAACACAAACTCTGGCTCCAATCCAAGAATCAAACACCAGACCCACCATTTTCTCAAGCTTTGGCTTTGCACCATCAAAGTGAAGAAAAAGCGTCAACGGCTAATCATGTTTCCTTTCAGGCTTTCAACTGATCTTAATTGGCTCATAATTCAAAATGTTATCAAGAAATGGTAATTCCATGCAAAAGAATCCAAAGCATTTAAGCCGTAAATGGTCATTATTTTGAAACAATGGGAAACGGATCTTTTAAAAGCTTTTTGGCTTTAATCTTTGCTGGTGATTGCAAGGCAAACTTTACATTCAGCCATCAACACCAGTTGGAGACCACATTCATAGTTCTCAAACATTCCTCGTTTTTTAAATACGGTGTTTTAATATTTTGATATATTATGTTATTCGTATAGTATTAAATCAATCGCTTATAACATGAAAGGCAGAACATTAAATTCTCTAGCAATACTTCCGTTTAACCATTTGACTTATGACCTTTCATTGTACATGAAGGGAGAATTTGAAAGAGCTTATTGAAGACTGACTCATGGCTCTTTTTTTCTTGCAGCCGAGGGGGAGGATGACAGATTGTAAGAACACAGACGACTCCCTGGTGACAGGTGTCCAGCCTGGCCACCAGGGTCTGCTCAGGTGTGTGGAGTTCTGGCCAAACGCCATACGAGTGGAGAAAATCGCCAGGGACTCCACCTTCGAAACATTCAGGTAGGTATAAAGTTATTCTCACTTATTGCAAAGGCGTTCTTAGGGAGTTCAGTTTTGTGGAGTGTCGATATTTAACTGCGAGTAGCGTAGACATAAAGTTGTCCTTGTGTATTTTGATTGCGTTTTAGGTCATTAAACATTCAATATTGTTCTTTTTTGTAAAGGGTATTGTTGATATTTAACCCCGACAAGTGTGGTTATGGATCCCACTTCAAGAAAGTGAACGCCCAAGGAGACTCAAATGATATTACACGGGCCATAAATAATTGCTTGGAATCATGCCAGTGGGGGTTTCATGATTGACAGAACGTATTTGTATTTCAATTGCAAGCCATTAATATTGACACTCCCGTGCGTGCTTCCCTCATTAACACCACCGTGACAGTGTTTTAAGAATCTCCAGGATCCAAGTCCATTAAGTCGTCCCCGAAGGGCCACTGAAAATAGCCTGCTGACTTGACACGTATTTCTTTCATCAGTGTCGGTGTAATTAGTTTAGATCCTTTACTAAAAACAACAATGAGTACATCCTTTCCAGAGATTATATTGAAAGGGCAGAGGTGCATGCTTAAGGAATGTTGGCGCGTAGGTGTCGGTTAAATGTTGCCGTCTGAATGTGTGTGTGGGCAGGCAACAGCTGTTTCTATAGCAAGTACATCGATCTTTCTTTGCTGTGGATGCATCAATAATTTCTTTCTTCCTATTTGTTCATGTTAATGAATTGGAAATGTACTTCACTGCAATGAGGTTTCCTGGTTTGTTAAATTATTACCAAGATCCTCATGCAAATAAGACTATCAAATCTGTCCTCCTTTGAGCATGCCACTTCAAACTTAAACAAAGTTACTTCATAACCATTGTTAGTAGAATATACGGCGTAAAACACCAATAACCAATCAACCATTGTTAGTGGAACACAAAATTGCATAATTGTAGAAGAAAAGAAATGTTTTCAACCAAAATTGCTCGTGACTGCTAGCTGCATTCTGATTGGCTTATCCTAAAACTGATGTAGGTCAGTGGCCGCAAACATCCCCCAACCGCAAGTAAAACACCTCAAATCCCATATTCCACCCTGCGATACTTGCCATTTGCGGCCATTTGGGGCCCAAATGCAAGGAGTTTGCGGTTTGATACCAACATGTTGGTATCTGAAACTATAAACCCCGGTGACTGCAAACTTCCTATATTCCACCTTGCGTTACCCAGCCGCAAGTGAGTTTGCAGCCATTTGCTTGCATTTTTCAGGGTACCGCAAGCAAGTACCGCATAGTGGAATATATAGCCTTTATCCATTGCTGTTGCATTACCAATTTGCTTTCCAGTGATGTTATGGAGAGAGCCAACCAATGGCTGTGTGAACACCACAGCTACCGCCTGCTGAACTGTGAGACGGCGGAGAAGAAGGTCACCCGGACCGACCAGATCTACGGTGACCAGATGCACTATCTCGGCAACACGTCCACCTCCATCCTCATCAAAGGGCTCAGGTGAGTAGGGGGTATACCATTACCTGACGGAACACGGTATATGAGCAATCAGAATGACTGACATGAGAGAGGGTATGTCGACTTATGGGACTATTGGCAATCATATGCCATAGGAAATGAGCTCTCGATATTGACTGTTCGAGATTAAATGTATTATTCGGTGTATCTAGGTGTCTTATAGCTGTTATAGGGCTGGTATTAATTGCTGGGAAATTTTGAAGGAATGGAGGAAATAACCCATGCATTCTTATATAGACATATTATGATTTGTTATAAGGCTATAGAATAATATCGGATATATTACGCTGGAAAATTATGCAATTCATGTACTGTTGTTTTTTTAATTGTGTAAGTACTGTGTATTAGTTTGAATTGGTACATTTGACTTTTAATTAATAAAGATCGAAACAAGTTGTACTTAATTCATTACCGCATGGTCATGGCAATCACCATAGCATAGGTCTCTGCCTTATCTGCACAAGGTTAAATGAAAAAGGTTATATGCAATGGGAGTATGAAGAGTATACTGATAGGCATGATCGACACTGCACCACTCAAACACAAACCTGTCTTTGTATCTTACTTTAGCGTACTTACAGAGCTGGCAAGGTTATGAATATGTAATGAGCAAATACACTATTGACTGAGGCAGAGACCGATGGCCTTAGTAATGTGGCGACACAGTGTCTCTTATTAATGGATTCTTGCCTTGAGAGTCACAAACATTCTCTCCCACTACTGGTGATAAGAAAAACTATTATCCTGCCCTTCAGGACTGTATATATCTAGTCCCATGTACACAATACCGCTGGGCCTTTGGGAACAGCCAGATGACATTAGATTATGCTTCTGTGTGTGCTACTCATAGCCAAGCATTGTTTCCCATAGCAAATACATTGAAGAACTCATAAGTCAACAGTAAGTGCCCTCTTCATTCCACAGGTTATGGCTGACGATAGGAGAACAGTGTTTTGACGAACTTCACCAATTGAAACACGTGGACGTGGCCCCCAGGAGGATAGAAGGCCCGGATGGGTCACCAGTCTATGAGACCATCGACGTGGCCCTGGACCGGTATAACAGTATCCTCAGGAAAAGTCCACTTCCCGGTAATTATCATCAATGGTTTTCATTAAGATTGTGTGTGTGACTTGTTACGTCATGATAATATGTTTTGGGCATAAATTGACCTAATTCACCCTACCAGGATAGCTGATTTATAGTATATTAAGCACCTGCACAGACTAATTTTGGCCAATTTTGTCAACAAAAACCCTGCAAAAACTATAGAATATTAATAAATAATTGTGATATTTCCTGCTATGATGAATGCATTTTTAAACAACTTGGAAAACATTTAATGTATATGGATACACATTTATTTTTTCATCAATTCAAACTTAAAAATAGTGACATGTTTGATGAAAATTCTTCTGATAAAATCTTGTGATTTGTCGACATTTTCCCCAGCATGCACCCTGATCAAGGCTAACCTTCAGGTCAAATCAAGAAATTGGCTATCCGTGGTTGGGTGAATTGCATTTTATGCCATTGCTTCATGTTTACATACATACATGTAAAACTAATTTTCATCCTTCATGAGGATCCTGATCTCTACTAGATACCTTTCCCGCTATGATACCTATTTCTGTGTTTGGTTTTCTGTGCAGATGTGTATTAATTCTTGAGTGTGTTTTCCATGAAAGCTTATATTAGATACTGCAAATAACATGCCTTGTGTGAAAGTTGTATGGCAGTTTGAATGAGGACAATTGTATTACATTCTCCTATCAGGTTCAATAGTAACGGTGGAGGCAACATGCATAACGATACCACGTCAGAAATGGAACGGCACAATTAACACAGACGAATGTCAATGGGTCGATAAATTCAAAAGGAACAAGTACTATTTCCTGCGAGTGTTCTATGTCACCGGCCCTCCTGCTTATGAGTATATTGGTAGGTCAAGTTTTGAATTTGATGAGTGACTTATTATTTTTTCGTATTAGGTTCAATTGTGACGGTGGAAACAACTGGCATAACGATAGCCCGTCAAAAATGGAATGGCACAATTAACACTGACGAATGTCAATGGGTCGATAAAATCCAGAGGGACAAGTACTATTTCGTGCGAGTATTCTATATCACCGGGAATTCTGCATATGAGAATATTGGTAGGTTCAATTCAGACACAAGTTTTGCCTATTTGATTTCTAAACAACCAATGTCAATTGTATACACATGAACCTCATTTATTGGACACAGAATGACCCATCAGTCATTCTGACTACTGAACATTTTCTTAAAAACACTTCCTAAAATAATAAAGATTGACAAAACATTGTACGTGTATCATCTAATCCTTGAGCATCATATATACATTACAAAGGTGGGGAAATATAATTTAGATGTACTTTATGTAAAATAGTGGTTTTGAAAAAAAATCTTTACCTCTCGTTCCAGGCCCACCTATATATGTCTCTTGTGGGCTGGATTTGTATTTGGATAAAAACATTTTGATGTAAATAGTGGAACACTTTATGCTTTCATTGTTGTCTTTGATAAAGGTTTGGCTGACTTCATACCCAACCAGTTATCTGGGACTGGTCTGGTCAGCGGGAGGCCCAAGTTTGAATTGTTTGAGGGTGTGCTGGAGCAGGCCAGCAAGTGGATTCATGCTGCCAAGGTACGTGCGTGATCACTGAGTCGTTTTCATTGTTAAGATTAATTGTCTCCTGAAACATTTCCGTTGATATTGCTGGCTTACCATTAAGCATCGAAGCTACATGCTTTTTAAAATGCTTTTTAAAATATTTCAAAAAAATTATCCCTATATGTGGTAGATCAAAATTAATTAGGTCTAGTCAATGTATTTATAAACATTTAAAATCGATTTCTAAGTAATTCCTATGAAACTGTTTATTTGCAGGAAGTACGAATAACTAATATACAGACGGTGGAATCAAAATATTGTAGATACAAAGGTATGTATCAATTTTACCGAAAATTATCAATGTTTAGTACGCAATTAAAGTAATGCCTTCAGAACTGTACTTCTGCTGCAGCATGAAGCTATCGTCATGTTGGGCATATCAAATGATATTCGTGTTGTATTGTTGTTGTCCTTTATAGAAAGCATGCTATACATGACTCTTTGTACACAACTGACTATTGATAACAATCTACAAATAGTATGAATATGAATTTGTAATTAATGTATACACTCACTCATGTGTTGCGCCTTGAGATATATGTGAAAACGAATGAATACTGACCATTAAATTCTGATTGGTAATGCCCTTACAGTAGAAACAAGGTTCAGTTTTTATTCCATACAATAATTGTTCTAATATTACAAAACGTAATTTATAGCCACCTTTTCACATAGCCCTATTATAAAGAATAGATGCCAAGTTAAGTGCTCCACTGGCCTATTTCTGTTTAATTTTGGATTGACCGTTGATGGTATTTATGAAAATATTAAATAACAAAATGTCAGATCCCGCCAACGCCAGCCTCAGAGAATAAGAAAACACATGACTTGTAGCCTTCTGGGGGGAGTGGGCGTGGGTCAACCTAGCTCTTCAACTAAAAAAGTCATTGGCCTTGTCTCCCTGAGGTACATTTTAGAGGTGAAGGCATTCAATTAACATTTTAACCCTGATCCAGGTGGTTTATTCCCAATCAAGCACATCCACCGGAAAAAAACACGAGTTTCTAACTGTTCGAAATATGCATTTATCAGAAATGATTCAATTGTGTTTATGCCAAATGGCCTCCTTTTTGTGTTGCCGACTTATTATTTCTCGGCACATATAAATTATCGTTTTAAAGAACTGTTGATTATAATGGGATGACTAGTTAGTTAGAATTACCGTTTTATCCTTTTGTAATATTGAATTCCAGGATCTAGGACATATTGTTTGTTCTAATGTTTGCTGTTACAGCTACCATCTTTCAGTGCAAAAACTTTAATTGTATGTATTAAGCCGATATGCTCTGAAATTCCATTACAGACGTACACTTTAACAAAAGTTTTTAAACGGAGCAACCCAATTTTATCTATTTTAAACGTTGATTTTTCCCCAATTAATACTCACCACATAACGTTGTACAAAAAGTAAGAAACCTACGTTTTCACATGATGTGATATGCAATACACATTAGAAATAAACCATCTCTAACACGTATCTATATCTGCTCGTGTATCGTTGGGGCTGACCAGAGGCCGTATCTGGTAGGTAGCCAATCCCCGCAGACCTGTCTGCACGCTAGTTAATCCCCTCCCTGGGGTAGTCTACCCGCTAAGGCTTCCTGATCCAGGTACACTGTACATAGCGCCACCTGCCTTGTCACCCTCCCTTATCCCATATAGTCTATATTCTACACCCTCTAACCGACTCTGGGCTTCTCTTCTCGCTGTTTTTGTCTCTTTCAGACCTTTTGTGTTTTGTGGTCTCTGGTGCCTCTCTTTGGTTATGGCAAGGCAAGATAGCTTAACCCACTCTGAAAGTTACTTTATTTTAGATGGAAACGTTTTGGATATCATATCCTGAAGCCAGCTTATTTTATGTTTGCACTACTTATTCTAAAACGGCATTGCTTCTAATCTTTACCTAACTCTAACCAGGTTATTGTTCGATTTCTATTCAACCTGGGGCAAGTAGGATTACTCCTCACTTCCCCTACCTCCAGCCATAACGTAATCTTTTGCAGTGCGAGTAATAGATAATTTTGTACTGATGCGGGTGTCAGTCCACTGTGTAAAATCTTAGCTAACTTCTAGGGAAGTAAGGATCAGGGCTAAGAGTGACTCTCTGAGTGCTAGGAATGGAGAGTGTAGAGGCCAAGTCATTGTTTAGGTATAGATGCATAGTGTACTAGCAGATCAAGAGTGTACTCGGTAAGCCAAGTAGGCACATCCTCGTGGAGTGTGGCACTGCAAACTCAGGTTATTGACTGGGCGGGAGAGGAGCGCCAGGCTGGTGGATAAAGCTCAGGAGTGTTGGTTGTATGTAGTTGATTAGACAAGCCTCTCTGGACTGATAGTGTCAATGGGAGTATAGCAACACATATTACATGTCTTGGACTAAATAAATGTTCTTTCACAAGAGTGTTCTTTGTCACCTCTGAGTGAAGAGCTACATTCTGATATGACTTGCGGTCAGGACAGGAAAGAAGACTGTGATATACATGGGCTAGCATACTGGAATAATGAATACGGACTACCAGTAATTGGTAACCTAATGATTAACCATAAAGTGAAACCCTCTAGTTCAATCTCTAAAAAGAATATTACAATACACACTGGAGAAGAACCAAGAATCATGATGAATAATGAGATGAAATGCAGTAACATTCTAGGCACTATTGAATAAAATGAGTGAGCCAGAGCCAGTATGCTATGTCTAGATAGAAGCTATATAGTGTCTCAGACCATACATGTCAATTTGATGAATGAATGAAAAGACTAGGAATCAGCAAAACCAGTCCACACCATAGCCACTTTGCAGACATGTCAGTGCAGTAGCCACTTTGCAAACATAATGTCTGTATATAGGTATCTTTCTGTAATGACAGGTGCAGGAATATAGTACACGTATAATGCACTTGTTTACGGTTTGTTCACACACAGATGAGGAATTAATGAAGTTCTTTTATTCAAATTCAAACAGGTATTTTCTTTGAGATACATGGGACCAAGATTAGACAGCGGAACCTAATGAGGATATTGTAAAATTCAGATTTTTCCAACCGTTCCCATTTCACCCACATTATTAATAAAAAGTATATCAGATGAAAGGACAATGTGTATTTTCATCAATATTCTTTCCAACATGACCTTTGTCGTCGTTGCTGAGATATTACTTCACACATAATTATATTGTTTTGACACATTCCATATCTCATCAGAAGTACCACGAAGCACTAATTACTTTGCGATGTGACACCTATACCTGTTGAAACGAAGGGTATTGTTCATACAGTCTCAGCGGTTCGCTTTGTCGAAAACAACTTTATACGCAGACAAAAAAAGCAGAATTCCTGTTTCCCACGTTGACGTCATGCAACAGCTGTTTTGAATACCTTGGAAGATGCACAATAACAACCGTTTACGGTTTCAGGAATCAAACACGTTTTAATTGGAATTCCTATCCAAAGTTCCGAAGAATCGAATTACTACTTAGAAAGCAAAAATGTATTTATGGAAATATAGAAAATCCTTTGAGACCCAGGGAAACCGTATACGTATAATTGGGAGTCAAAGTTGAATCAGGAACATCCACAAGACAAAAAACTTATTTAGATGTTTATCTTACCCTCAGCTGCATGTTGTCGTCCACATCATCAGGGTTAGAGAGTTTTCATAATCAACATTTATATACATCAAACCTTGAAGTAAAGATGTATCTATTATAAAATCAATATATATTTTGTAAAATTTCTGAAGGGCAATATCAAACGAAACAGGCTGCCTCTGTGATTGTTTTTCTATTACAATATTCTCTTGTGGTAGATTTCATAGGAAGTAATTTCAGGAAATCCCAACCGGCCTCAAATTCTGGGAACGCCTCCTCTTGTTCAAACAAACCAAATTGCATTGCTGGCACCGTATGCTTGGGCTGGTCCCCATAATGGCACAAACCTTGCGTGAGGACCACACATCTGCCAGCAGATCTGACATATTCTATCAGCAACATCCTGCACATGCATAGACAATTTCTATGGTCATCGCATGCCAAGCCAATTTCTCTGGTTACCCCCTGTTTGCACTTGCGGTGTGTTGCGCTTGCAGAATTTCGTGATACATATTTTATGCTCTCTGGGACTGTACCATTTATACTAGAAAGCATAAAACTTTAATTCAAACAGCTTCACCCCATAATGACCTATTTTATCTTTTTGGTTTGTTTTAAATCCTTATGATGTATTAGTCTTTTTTTTAAAGTAAATTATAGATTTTTGCGTGTTCACATATGTATATGTACATACTTTACACCCTGAGAACAGAAAACGTTTCCGAAAACTACTAAAATGTATAGGTTATTTCTTTGAAAGTGCCAATTAGCTGTTTAAGTACAACTCACAGTATCCGATGTGTTTCTGGGCACCGAACCATCTGCACAAATGGCACGGTGTATTTTGCCTCACAAATGAATGAACGGGAGACGTCCGCCTTACTGTACGGATAGATGTTGCACCCAATTAGCTGCCAACCTATTGCCATCCATTCTCTTTCTGTATATGTGTAGAATAGTATGTTGTATACTTCCTACAATGCACACTTCCTGGTGTATTACATTTCCTATAGACTCCATATCTTTATCGGATATTTGAAAGATGTTTTAACATTTACATCACCACAGAAATTACACATGCCAAACAAAACTTATATTATCTGCATACAGATAAGCATTAAGTTTTATATTGATTCTTAAGTAAAGTCTGACAAATGTTGAATAAATGATGCAAGTTCGATAAGCAATATTTAAACAGTATGTTTTATTGATTAGTGCCTGTTTACAGCCTTCTTCATGCCAACAATTCTTTGATACTCAGCTAACTGATACTGGGTTATTGAATTTTATTTCTTTTCAAGTGACGATTTTATTTACCAGCAGAGAACGTACGTTTGATTAGCTCTTTCTGAGGAACGAGAAAGTCATGTTCCATTTCATGTTCAACATTCATAGTCCTTGCAGTATAAGTATGTCTGAAAAGCCAGTAGCTAAGGGAAATTACACAGAGACTGCAGATGGTGAATGCACACGTGTATGGTAAAAAATGCCATCGGTGCAGTTTCCATTATGGCTAAAAAAAAATACGACTAATGGCAATGCCTGGTAGAAAAGTGACACTGTCGCTCATGCATTATTCATGGGGCCAATGGCTCTGTATGTGATAATCATGCTGGAAGTTTCCATGTTTTATCCTCAGTGACTTACGGCTTCAACCGTTGGTTCCTGGCTTGAGCCAATACCTAATGGCTTCTGGCTCCAACCATGCATTGCATAGCTTCCGGCTCCTTCCAAATGAATGCATGGCTTCGGGCTTCGACCATGGGCCCCTTGCTTCAAGTAAAGGATTGGCTTCTGCTCCTTTAATATTGATTTGGATCTCATAGAGTGGCTTCTGGCACCACAGAGTGGCTTTTGGTCACACACGGTGGCTTCTGGTCACACACGTGGCTTTTCGCACCACACAGTGGCTTCCAACCCCAAACAGTGGCTTCTGTTTCCACACATTGGCTTCTCGCACTATACAGTGGCTTCTAATACCATACAGTGGCTACTTTCCCCTTTAGTGACTTCTGGTACCACACAGTGGCTTCTAGCACCATACAGTGGCTTCTAGCCCAACACAGTAGCTTCTGGCCTCAGACAGTGGCTTCGTGCCCTCTACGACACACTCTGACAAGGGCCCCAGGCATTAGGTTGTCTGCCCTTGATGCGTTCCCCGCTCATATAACCATCCCTAACCTTCCCACTGGGTACACAGGCACGCAAGCCTGTCGTTGGCCAGTCCCCTGGTCTTCCTGTGCCCGCCACAGTGCTACCTTATTACTGTTAGCTGGGTCTTTTGGTGTCAGGATTTATGTGTTTTCCATTAACTCCTAGGTATCCACACGGGCTATGTGTGTATGGTTATGGCTTTCATCGTGTGTCTAATATGTTATTGGCTTTCTTTTTCTTTATGCCGTCAGAAGGTGCATTAGCCGTTCGTTAGATGCTGGTATCAGGCTAGTAATCATTGCAGGGTATCTGTCATCTAATGTGTGAGCATGCAGAACTATTGTAATTTTCTGAATCTCTATAATGTGGCATTGCTAAATCAATGGCGCTGTATCCAATTAGCCTACGTTATACTAGAGGAGCGATGAATGTTGTTTTGTTTTGTTGAATATGTACTATAGTGATGAGAAATATAATTGACGCACTTGCATTACTGGAAATGCCACCAAATTACATATAAATTTTATAGACCTGAATACATTTTAACAGCCTTTTATATCATCCTGTAGCTTCACATATCCACAAATCCCCCTGATAAATCAATTCTGACCTGACAAGAATGATAGCCATCCATAGATTCATCCAATCCATTATGCCTCTAGAGCCCCTACCTCATCCTCCATCCCCTTAAATCCGGATCTATCACCGCTGTGCTTTCAGAACATGAGGGCCTTAAGGTCAACACCATGGCGTCCTACGAGCCTAAGGTGGAGATGCGGCCTCGGGTGTTCTTCCTTAGAGTGTCCTACGTTCGGTGTGTCCAGATTCCGGGTGTCCCGGTGCCCATACCGCCGCCCCCCGACCTCTCCTGTAGGACCTTCAGACCCAACATCACCAGGGACTCCTCCTGCTGTGGGATGATCCGACTACACTTTGAGGGCGTCACCGAGACCACCAGTCTCGTCTCGGAGTGGATGGCCAAAGCTGGTAAGATCATTGTGCATTTCTGATTATTGAGGGTTGGGAGTAGTCTACAGGAAAGTCTGTTCACACTATGAAAGAAAGGAGTGTGTGTTCCAAACTTTGGCTAGTTGTGCATTTCTTTGTATATATTTCTTTGTGTATATTTACAAAGGATTATCAGTTAAAGCCAGTAATCAAAGGTAATAGTGTAAGGTGGGATAGATAGGTGTTTTTTCGGTTAAACTATTCATGTTTAATGCAAATTTCTTATAATGGACATAGAAATATTGTATTACCAATGTGCATGTATGTGCCACATTACTCTAAAATATTTGTCATCCATAAATATTATGTCATCGCTAAAACTCCCCCAACCCTTGTAATCAACCTTCTTCATTCTATGACCCACACACATTAATACCCATCTATTCATAGCCTGACCCAAACACCTCCATTTCCTCCTTTAGACGTACTCTCACCTGAGAGTTTCCTGTAATGTACCTGCCTACCTGTGATTAGTTCTCACACAAGGTGTTGTCTCCCTGGTTACCTGACAGGTGTGAAGCCGTTCTGCGCCCACCTGCTGGCCGTGCCCCAGTGGTACATGGAGAGGGGCGACTTTAACGCCCGGATGGTCTACAACGGCGAGTACTGCACGGAGGACGGCGCGTCGGCCAGGCTCAGCCTCATGTACCTACTCAGGTAAGGGAATAGCATTGGCTTACAAGACTAAGAAAAAAACAAAATCGGAGCCAGAGGGAGAAATTAAATTGTTTTCTTCCTAATGATCTGAATAAATTGACTAGAAAGGTAATGTATTCTAGCCAATAGAGAGTTAAGTCTAAACGGACTTTTTGTTGAAGACGTATAGTCCTTCCTCCTCAGACGGTCTAAACGGACTTTTGTATTTCTCTCAATATCAAAATGCCTGATAAGTGGTTAGATCAGTGTTATGTAGTCAGTCAAGGAACCTCCTAACTAGAGGTATGTGCCGAGAACAGCAATGCCCCAGACAGGTATACTGTTTCCTCTGCGGAGTCTAATTATACATTTGACAGATTCATCTAATCACTTCAGGATTCCGTGTTAACGTAACGTTATCATACTATTTTGTTAGATTGACCGAGCTATGTTACAATGCCCTATATATTTGTGGTAACATTGGCTTTACTAAGGAAGGTCTTACTAAGGGAGATACGTTCCTTAGTTTAAGGGCCTCATGCAGGTTATTTAAAAAAGGAAAACCAAAATTGTTCAAGGGTGATAGCCAGAACTGACGGTCAGGTACTGACTTTGAAATAATGCAAAGGTTGCAATTTAAGTAGGATGTATTATCTTGCCAATAGTCTACGCGTGTATTCTGAGACTCCTTTTATTCTACAGCCAGCCTCTTTGCTCCAACAATAGACAGATGCTGTTCTCTCGGCCATAAAGCAAGTATCTTGTCTCAGCATAAAAACACTGTGTCTGGACAGTAATATGATACAGGTGGGGACAGGCACAACAAAACACATTAATCGATCTTTATCCAACAAAATAATGGTTTTGTCGAGATGCATGTAAAAGCTCACTCTAATGGATGGAAATCTTTCCCTCAAACAAGCGTTTCTTTTTCATGCAATTCACAGACATAGGCCTAATCTAAGATGATAATCATAAATCAAAACATCAAGTCCATTAACCCTACCCTGGCATCTCAATACGGATTAACCTCATCATTACCAAAGCCATCAATAATCCAAAGTAATCTACCCACTCCCCGGCTTCCCCACAATAATGGGGTCTGACAACCGATCTATATTTAGACCTTAAACTGAGCTGCTCCCACCCTATGCGAGCAGCTCGGAGCAGCTCGCCGGGATGGACACGTCGGCACGCAGCTCCCGCCGCCCCCGTCAGCCCCCACGCAGACAGCTCGCTAATTACCTGGGTATTAATTAGCTGCATTAAAGATTGGGTTGGGTGTGATAAATGTCCCAGAAATTCCCCCACGTGTGGGAAGGAGGGGAAGAATTTGGTGTCGAAGGCATGGAACTTGAAGGATTTAAAAAGGTGTTACCTTAAGTGCTATATAGATATAATAATTATTATTTCTTTGTCGTTCTGATGTAGGGTAAATTTTTACGTTGTAGTTTGTTTTCCCAGTTTCCTTATCACTGGAATGGACATTTGGAATATCGATATTAGATAATTAATATATATATATTTACCGGTTCTATGCGTGATTATTAAATTTGCTAGAATAGGAATAACAAGTAACAAGTGATTAAGTTTGGACATAGATAAATATGGGAAATATTTATTTAATCCTCCTATTACAACAAGCTAAAATTTAAAATTAGACGATGTGAGCAGGTCGGTGGTGTGGGAGCAACTGAAAACCAACGGTTACGCTCCGAGTTTATATGGTGACATGTCAACTGATCCGCGTAACCACGGAGATGGAAGAGGTTACGTCACCGCCTGCTCCCGGAAATAACAATTTTGAGGTCTCGGAACCCAAAATATTACATTTACCGGTTCTATGCGTGATTATTAAATTGGCTAGAATAGGAATAACAAGTAACAAGTGATTAAGTTTGGACATAGATAAATATGGGAAATATTTATTTAATCCCAAAACCTCCAAACTAATCACCTAACGTAGTGAATACATTTTTTGTTGTTTTGCCTTCTCACTTACTGAAGGTTTAATATACCTATAAATACAATCAGAGGTCCAATTGCCTCGCTCCTTAATGAAAGTTAAAGGAGCACCTGAGTTATATAAACATGTAGTACCACCCCTTCTTAGAGAGTGGGTAGAAAAATTACCCTTAATTTTTGACTTAATTATAAGTCTTTTAAATAACATATTAAACTCTGAATAATTCAGATAACAAACATTTTTTGTTGAGAAAAGAGGTGAACTCCCCTTCTCTGGGTGGGTCTTATACAATAACTCCAACCAAAACACTGGACACAATGCCTTATTACTACTCCTGTTTACTGGAATAGTGTGAACTACATCTTTAGTAGTTTTTGAGGATGTCACCTTGACGACCATACCCCATTTATTAAATTTTACATGTTCTCGCAACAACATGTGAGTAGATTTTACAGCATGGCCCACTCTCAAAAGTGTGTTAAACAAGAAGATAATTACTATCCAGACTAACAGCCATTTCTCTGAATTAAATTTTACCTTCCTATACATTGTCTCTAAATGTAAGGCTGTAATTGGATCCTTGATGTCCAATTTTACATTTTCAGTATTTTTTATACCCTTTATTGTCATTTTAAGGTGCTTATTAGACCAATCCGGAACAGGAAAGCCTTTGACATTATGAAAGAAGATAACCGCCTGATAATAGTTAATAATTGAAGAGGATTTCATTTTTGATGAAAGAAAAGTTACATACCTGCAGGCTTGCTTAGATTTAATATTATAGATAGGCCAATTAAATTTTTTACAGACCTTTTTGTAGCAAGCCCACTGTTTCCTCCTCAATTTTAAAGTGTTAGTCGACACGGCGGCTCTCCTCAGCACCTTTGCCCTCATTTTTAAGGCCTTTCTCTCTGCAAAATTTAAAAATTTTGTTAATGCAGCACAAATTGGAACCTGCAAGACATTTTTTGGCTTCCCCCTCTGATTTTACATATAATAACCTAGATAGGGTGTCTGCAACCAGATTATTTTTAGTGTTGATGTAATGTGGGACAAGACGGATTTTATATATTTTGCAGATCCAGAAAATCTCTCTAAGCCATGCCATACACGTCGAGTTTGTGCTCACTCCCTTTTTGATCATATAAAATACCTGTGTGTTGTCTGTAAAAATATTTACACTGTGATCTCTCAGATCATCTAACCAAGATCTTAAACCCACTAGAATTGGCCACAATTCTAATTCATTTATATTAGTATTATCATATATATCACAGGTAGGGGGTCCCATAATATGGGAACATTCTTTACTATCCAGATCTATTGGCTCTTTCCAGTACCCCGCAATCCAGTCCTGGCCCTTGTATATGGCATAGCCTTTGAGAGAAGAATCCGACACTAGTGGTAAAGGATATTCTTTATAAGTTATTTTTCTCCGACCATTGAAATTTTCACAGAAATTTCTCCACCATTTCAGGTCGTCCCTAGCGGCCTGTCCTATTTTAACTGCCTTCAAATTATTATTTAATAATACTTTGTACAGGTTAAATATTCTTCTACAATATACGTTTCCCCCTGAAACTACATGAGCGCAGTGGGACAGAAGACCTCCTAAACTCTCTAACTCTTTTCTAGCAATTGTGGCCTTGCTTGAATATTTATCTAACAAGCATTTAAGCTTCTCTAGCTTAACTGATGGTAATCTAAGCTCCATTTCCAACGAGTCGATATCTAAGCCCAGGTATCTACATACTTGAGAGGGAGGGGTAACCTTTCCCCAAGAGATATAAAACCCTAGATATCTTAGTGTTTGTATAACTAATTTTTGAGCTTTTTCTGCCTCTTTGTAAGTGGATGCTATTACAATGAAGTCATCTAAATAATTTACTACTTGTAAATTATAAATGTCTGTTAGTATGCCGTAAACAAACTCTGATATTTGATTGAAGTACATTGGCCCCAGTCTTAATCCAAATGCTAGCCTTTGATCTTCAATATATACCTCTTGGCCGTCCACCTCCCATCTCAAGCCCATATATTTTTTATGGTCTGGGAAAATGGGTACTGCTCGATATGCTGACTTTATATCAACAACGCCCATGTAGTCTCCTTCATGTAAAATTGCCAATACATTTTCAACACTTTTATACTGGAATTCTTCTATTATATCATCACAAAAATTATTTATAGAAATGTCCTTTGGCATGCTACAATCTGTTATAGGCCTAACCCCTCCATCGGGTTTAGGCACTGCCCCTAAACTATGTATACAGTCTGGTTTTCTATCTACCATTTTTAAATAGCCTTCAGATAACTCTTTATGAATTATTTCATCCATTTTTCCAAAATTGGCACCCTCATATACCGACTTGTAGTTATTGCAGTCATAGATTAACCTTGTTTTTCCTGCGCTATCATCTACAATTTTAAAACCATCAGTCACTGAGTTAACCATAGGGCTGTATTTTTCTTTACATTTAGCAGATCCCAGGGACAAAATATAATGGAAGCGACATGGTTTTAATTGGGCTAATGCGTTGTCAATAAAGAATTCGCACCGGCAGATGCCTTGCGCGCATTCCTCATGAACCCGCACTAACCTTCCCGAAGATGAAGTGACAGAAAACAATATTTTTTCTGAGAAATTCTCGTAAACCACTTTTCCCAGCGAGTTACCAAATAAATCGCATACCGGCTTGTCCGGGATGATCTCGTCTACATGAATATCATCATTATAACCATGGATTTTAGCGAAATCCTTACCTTTTTCGCGAAAAAGACTTTTGCAAAACACATTTTCACTCGCGCCCTCCGCATCCGCCTGTGTACTTTTCGCCCCGATAACCGTGACGTCATCAACTTTCGTACCGGCATTCCCCGCGTGAAAGGGGTCAGGCGGAGTACAGCAGGCGTTTACGGAGGCGCATTTTGATGCGTTATCCATCGCATCTTCACAATATACTCGATTCACATTATTGACTTTACTGTCAGGAACACACAGGATTACCGTATCTGGATCACGGTGTTGTACTTTCACCGTAGGAGAAGGAAAACTACGGTCACGAAAGCTTGGACACGACTGGTTTGCTAACCCCCGGGGTGTGACGTCATCGCTTTTAGATAAGTTCCCTGCGTTACGCAGATTGTTTTCTACGACGACTTGCAAACCAGATTTTAATTCCCCGTCCTATTTCTGATCTTTTTTAGGGCCGTTACGGTAACAATCTTTCTTAGAGTGCCCTGCTTTCTCACAGACAATGCAAATATGTGACATATTGCACTTCCCCTGGCACCCCTGTTCCGAGTTAAACCTAAAACAGATCTTGTTGTCCCCACCTGTACTGGTGTTACGACGACTTTTGTTTTCCCTGTAGTTATTTTTGCTTGCACTAGCTTTGAAAGTATTCTCGAAGCTGAAATGGGAAAAAATTTCCTCCTGATCCACCGCAGCAAACTGCGTGACGCCTAGACGATTTGCCCTCTCCCTTACCGCTCGGTCATATTTGTTAAAAGTGTCGAAGGTGTACATTTTCTTCGTGGCCTTCTCAGTTAGTACTTTTAAATGTTTTACGACTGGCGATGGGTCAGCATTATCAACAATTAATTTCTCTACCGTCTTTACACCAAGAAGGAGAATATCCTCTATGCATTTAGGGTCATCACCTTTAGCAAAAAACTTCTTTTGGCCAAATTTCTTTGTGACTTTTTTACCTTCCAGGTGGTCGCTGACCGAAGAGGTGGATGACGACCTGTCACTTGACGTGGAGGAGGAGGAGGAGCTGCGTAACGCGGCCTTCTTCTTTGGCTGCCGTCTCTTCTGCCGTCTTGGTTTGACGTCCTCCCAATCGTTTGACGTCCTCCTGCCGTCGCAGCTTTGACGAGAATTTCAATGTTTTCTGACATTCTTGTGACCGTCTTCTCCAGCTTCCCAATCCTCGCACCTTGTTCCGCAAACATTTTCTCTCCCTTCAGACGAATCGAGGAAACGTCTTGGGCCGTGCCCTGCTGCTCCTTAAAATTCACACCCGTAGATAATGCAACCTTGCATTTTTTACCCGTTGGAGCTGCGTGACGCATTTTGCAATTACGGCAAAAATTAAAGCCAGCCATCCTCCAGACTTTCCGGAACTACGTAACGATCTTCGTAACCGTCCTCTCACAAGGTAAGCAGAAGTCTTTTCCACTCGTAACCGCTTCCCCAGCCGGTTTAAAACCTTAGACGATGTGAGCAGGTCGGTGGTGTGGGAGCAACTGAAAACCAACGGTTACGCTCCGAGTTTATATGGTGACATGTCAACGGATCCGCGTAACCACGGAGATGGAAGAGGTTACATCACCGCCTGCTCCCGGAAATAACAATTTTGAGGTCTCGGAACCCAAAATATTACATATATATATATATATATATATATATATATATATATGCTGTGCTATAATCTGAATTGTAAAAGACAAAATGGTAGCCAAAATAGCTGTCCAATATTGATTATTCTATTCCGCATGGAAATATTGTTTTAAATACCCCGCAATAATTCGATATCACGATTATATGGAAGAGTTAACTGCCCGCCAATGAGACGTGATGTCTGAATAACTTAATCTCCGTGCGCTTCTGCTTTTCAGCATTGTTTCTTTTTTCACCGATAGAGGGTACAATCACTAAATTTAACCTCAAACATGGTCTGGCGGTTTTCTTTAACCTCCAAATCAAAGATCATTTAAACATTTTTAAAAAAAACACTAAAGACAAGGAAACCGACGATACCATATTCATGCGGGGAACGGCAGCTGCCAAGTATCTTAACGTCTTTCCATTTTCCTTCAGAGTTTACATGGACGGCAAGGCAGGGGACACAGGGCCGGAATACTTTGACTTACCCTACGAATCCATTGGCTGCAATTTACTCTGATAAACAAAAGAAATCACAATGTTATAATGTCTCTTGATTACTATAATGAAAAGTAAATCTATCCCTTGGTATCGGATACCAGGTACAACGTGTATATTACCTTTCAAATAAAGTAAATGTGTGTAATGTGACCACTGTGTAAGTCACGTCAGCAGATGTTTATCGATCATGTGATCCTGATATGGTCAAACTGGAAAGGCCTGGAACTATAAATAGTAGGTACCTGCTATTGTCATGCAGGTCTGGCATAGAGTAGGTAACTCGATACTACTTTCATATTGGTGTAACCATAATGTTTTACACCGTGTACGAATAGTATTCTGGTAGATATGATAGGTTATACCCAGATTCATTTGGATATATTACTATATACTATCTAAATGCGGGGGCCATCATCAAGAAAGACATGATCTAACATCTATTTATTTTGTGTAGAGACTCACGTCTGGAATAGAAATTACCTGAAGTTCACAATGTGTATAGAGATATCAACGTACAGTAGTTTTGAGGCCCTAAGTTACATGTATTTCTGAGGCATATTAATATATAGGTACATGTATGCTAGATTTAGAGGATTAGGCCGAAATACCTGTGTGTGTTACAGGATGTATAATTATATTACATTTTTATATTTGTAGACAGAAACAGTCTTGACCTCAAATGTTTTATTTTGTGATGAATCTAATTATAAAGATTCCAAACGTAGCAGTTCATGTAAATATATTTATATGTATGATTATTCCTACGAACGTGTAAGGAGCGCCTACTGAATGTCCTAGTACATTTAATAATACGTTTAACAATAACTTGACCACATTGGTGAATGGTAAAGATCTTCTTCATACCACTGCGTGTTCAATGAGAAATTCTTTACATTATCTATTAGTATAATGAAAAAGAACCAAAAAATGTAAAACAGTTATGTTGTAGTTATAAGTAGGTGAATAGACTTTTCGAATGCGGGGTTTTAACACTTTAGACAATATCGAGACGCAGCAGTTGGGTGCTTACCTATTGAGGATGTGTTCACTAGTATTACCAGAAACAGTAAATTACAGGCCACTCTCTACACTAGATTCCACCATTTCTTTTCGGAAAATATAGGAGCTATTACAGACACTTGACCTATCACTGATAATAATCGTGAAATGTTAAGGGTGTACATGGCATTTTGGAACGTCTTCTGTTTACACAGCATATCATGTCAGAAATGTAAGTGTCTAAAGGGTTAAATGACACGAACTAGTTCCGACCATAATGCACATGTCGGATAACCAGTCGTGTGTTATACCAGTATACATCTAATTTGATTTAAAGCTGTTTCTTCTCATATTAACTGCAGTTCCCTATCGCTGTGATTAGAATCAATAGATGTTTTACCTGAGATGAATATTGTTACAAAAATATATCTTTTAGTGTCTGCTAGAGAAAATTGATAAGAATGGTACTCACATGGTAATATCATTCACATCATCTGGTGCTGAGAGTCTTGTTATATAATATTATGTTATACTGAGTCTTGACACACACAGGCGCAAGTACTCAGGTTGGTAAACTGATAAAAGAAAACAGTCATAAAGAATAACCTGCCCCCAGACTCTACCTTTCATCCTTCCACAATGCAGCAAATTTCGAAATGCTTGTTCTCTCACAAACAAAACTTTGACAAAGGTGTTTTATAAGTAAGTTGTTTAATATCATAGTAAAACAATGTGTGACAATGTGAAGAGCTTTAAGTAGGTATTTGATGTACACCTATTGACATTATATTCTTCCCTGGTGTTTTCTTTGTTTGAAGATTATTGAAAACAAAGTTCGAGTATTGATGTGATGCACTGACCTTTAATTTCAGCCTTCCTAAATCTAAAGCTGAGCTATCCTTCACTAGAATTCTAGGCATTACATTGGCAAATTGGCCTGACAGCGTTCATTTCCCATGATTTATAGGTGTGCAGTGCCTTCTACATAGCTACGGCTATTTCTTTATTTCCCTTCGAGCAATGACACTGCACTATGTCTAAAAACCATTCAACTAATTAAGTTCCTAGTTCAACAGCTTTTAGGTTACAATGCTATTTGATAAAAAGAATTAATTGTCCATGTTCCTTTGTTAATTGTCCTTGTTCTCTAGTCGATTACAGTAAGTTTAGGTTGAATCAAGCCTCTAACTAAAGACCACTAGTCAGCCTATCACACCTTCTAGTTTGTAAGTTGCTATATAATTACACTTGTTATCTTTTTACTTAAGTGAGTTATCAGCATCTTGCTCTTTTAAGTTATTGACTTCGGGATACCTATTTATATGTATTGATGAGACTTATGTTTATGTTCAGTTGCTAAAAATTATACTGATATAACCTAGATAATCTGTAAATAAGAAGAAGGTAGGTTGTTTACGTGCAATATGAAGAGAAGATAACACATTGTTCTGGACCTTAGATGAAAGGTAAAATATGAATGGTGCCAAAAGGAACGAAATGCTTTATTTATTTTCTTAGAGGATCGGATGCAGGCTTATTTATTCGGCAACAATGATGATGTAGGAAGATGTACATATTCCCCTTTGCCAAGATTGTATGATAAAAAATAAAACTAGACTTATAGATTCACAGCATTACAAGAATTGGGAGTTTGCGTGTTTATTTCATTGGGCGACTTCTAACTTGCCGACAGACCTTATAATATACTTTTTAAAAAGATTTTAGACGATGACTCCTTAATTCTTAAATATCAAATGATAAGTCGTATACATTGAAGTATTGATACTTTAAACAATCCTCATAAGATCTACCCTTGTTTTTGCAGAAGTTCCTTTATTCCCGAGTGATCCCTTTATCTATAGCTTTAACATGCTAAATATAGCTAAAAATTCAGGTATGGGGTATTTGAGATAAGTCTATTTTGAATAGCTTGAAATAATGATGACGTGCTATATCCTTACTTGTCTAATCACAATCCAAGCCTGCTGTAAGAAAACAATATATCATAGCGGTCAGTCCACTATTAAGCCTACCCCAAGTTTCACCATCATCAGCGGCCTACCTTGATCACCATACATCCCCCCTCACCTTCCCATGGGGCGTTTTATTGGAGACGACACGTCAATCGATGAGGTCCATTAGCTGACCCCAAGCCCAGAGATTTATCCCGCCACCAGGGCCTGAATAATAGAGACCCAGGCGGTGCCAATGTTTTTATACAGCTTCCGACCGGTATACTTAGTACTTACCTGCCTGTATACATGCACGACAGGCTGGTTTATGGCAACGACATTCATTAATTCCTTATGTGGTAAGTGGGTGGGACTGAACGTTGTCGGTTGGTAAAAAAAACACTTCTGACCGAGGTTTTCACAGCACCTGATATCCATTCTATCATATAGCCAGGGAATCTGATTTGTTGTCATCATAACAGAGTCACCATTGCCTAATTACTGGTAAATGTCCGATTTTTTCAAGGTTCCGTTTCATGACTCTTGTTACACGTTTCCAAAGACAAAACGTCATTCAACTCACCTTTCTACTCCCCCCTCCCCCCCCCCCCCCCCGAAAATATACAGTGCATGTATTTCTACTGTTCATGTTTTTCTTTATTTTACATACCTTAAATTTATAGCTCTGTTTTAGAATACAAATTGGCATCAAGATCAGTTGAGTTTTCAATATTTTGTTTCCCCATTCTTTAACTCAGGCCTCCTGCACTACGTAGCTTGTGCCTTGCTGAATGTCCTATTGTTAAATCAACAAGCGCACTAATGTTATAGTACACATGAACTCATGGGAAACAAAAGACCTGTTCCTTGAATAAACATGTAATACAACACGACCTTGCTTAGGAAAATCTCATTTCCGCTGTCCTTGGTTTGCTTAACGCGTACGTGTTTAATAATGCAGGAATCGTGCAATAAGAGACCTGGGATTTTCTCGTTTGTCAGGCGCTAAAAACAAGTTTGACAGCCCCGGCCTCACAAACCAAATGCTCAGGCGGGAAGGAAATGAGTGATTTGGTTAATTAGTTGGAATTCATCGCTTAAAGATTTAAGACGTCATTTAATTGCTCTCTCAAACGCCCTATTGTTTTTCCAATCCACTAATACTTTGAGCTTAATTGTCAAGAGTGTTTTTCTTTTCTAGATAACAATATCCTCTGCTTATCTTGAATAGGTTTGCTAATGATTGATAAAAGAAGCTATTCAATGTAATCAATTTAATTCAATTGCTCTTTTACTCACATCTTATTTCCTATAACCTCATTATCACGTCATTTTTCCCAATGCCTTTCCGCCACCTAAAAGGCAGTTTTCCTATACAACCCCAGTCATTTGCACCCAAAGCATGTAGGCTTTATTGTACAGTCTCTTCCAAGAATGCCAATCCATTTCCTGATGTCAGCAGTAGACAAGGGGTTGGGTAACCCACATGGCTGTGATAGTGTAACCTGGCCACCCCCTGGAGTGGCTCCCATGTCTACACCCGCCGACCCTTCACCAGCCTCCCGTAAACCGTCCATGTGCAGCTGCTTCCTTACAAACCTTCAAGGCCTGGCCATATTGACAATGCCTGGGTTCACCAGACTCACAATCAATACTTCTCACACCAACCCACTCTACCCAGTCCCTGTACCAGAAGATTCCTATCAAAAAGCTTGGTGCAATTTATTTGAAATCCCTCTTTCTATTCAGAAATAAAATTAGCAGTAACGCTTCTATTCTTTTTACATCTGTTATTATCATAGCATGAGGGAATGAGCATGTTCATCTCTATGTGGACTGGAGTGGATAGTGGGAGAATAGACAGACTGCTCCGTGTTGGGTAATGCGTGGCCTGGCTTAGGGTGTTGTCCCTTCTGATTACTCTCCCCTGAGACGATCGTGATCGGCCAATGCCCTGGGTGACCACAGACCACCAGCCTTTAACGTCTCCTTTCCCCCGAACCATCTGGTACTGTACGGGCTATTGTCAATATTTATAGCAAAGAATGACCGTCGTATAAGAAGGCATGCCGGAAGGGTTTTCTATCACGGTAGAGTGGATTAGGAAAACGTTTCAGCGTTTGGTGAGGTAGAGGGCAGGGAGATCTAGAGAGGCAGGGCGATTTTTCATGTGTTCAAGGATATATTGTATCTTTATGCTATCTTAATGTATGGTATATGTAGAATACATTGTTAATTGTATATTTTCATTGTTGATTTACCACAAGATTTCTAATTTGCATATGCGTCATTGTTAATTTACTACTACTGTTGTATAGACAAACGAAGCTACGTGTTTTGATAAAGGAGCGACATTTATCTCCTGAAGTATGCATTTAATCTTATCAAGAATGTCCAAAATGCGGGCAATAGAAAGATATCCACAAGAAGACACGACAGATGTTTAATTATCACACACATGGTTAATAACGATAGACAATACCGATATATTCAATTTATAATATTGTATAGCGGTTGACAGATTGAATCTCTCAGGGAGTCCATTACTTCTGCTACAAGAGAAGCAATTTCCATGTTTTTATCTTATTGATAAGAGTTATGACAATTGAATGTCCCTTCGTCACGCCCCTCACACTGACTGTAGGTAACCTTTGGGTACAAAGGAAAGCCCGGCAAAGCTACTTTAATTCTTTTCATTTCATCTATATCACTATATTGTTCTTCCATTTCTAACCCTTGGCATATCATATATTCCTAAACCATATTCTGTAACACATGCTTTAATTGAAATATATTATGTATCTTAATTCATCAAACCGAATGTAATAGCTTCACCTTCCTCTGTGTACAGTAACGAGGGAGAACCACAATTACCCTCCTGGGGAAAATCAATAAGCGGATGTTGGTTTTGAGTGCATTCACGTTGACATGAAATACGTCCACCTTTTTCTGCTGGCACGTGTAAGAATATCTGCTTGGAGAAAGTAAGCCGTATTACCTTCAATGTAAAACCGAACATCCGATAATCTTTTGGAATTTGTTCTGGTGATTCCAACCATCCACTTTTTAATGCTTTTTAAGTAGTATCAAATCGAGTAAATTTCTACTAACTACTCGTTTAATCTTAAAGATTTCTAAAACCATCGCGGCGTTAACGTATCAGAATGTTTGCAATATTGATAAGAAGTTTGTGAATGGCAACTTTTTTCATGTCATTTATAGTAGGCCTACTTCTGACGTTTTTGAAAGATATTATCATATTTCATAATGGGATAGAGCATACAAATCAAAACAACTTTTCTCTTGTTTATGAAGAATGGATCCATAAGAGTTATCAGCTTGACCAGTTATATTGTTATACATTAAGAGCTTTGCCACCGATTTGGCATGTACCTTTCTGTGATATACTGCCGTCTTAGATACGTATCCCACACAATGTGAGTGCGGAAAACGCAATAGGAGATCCCTTCAAGGAGAAAAGAAAATGAGAAACGCACGTGAACAGGATGTGACATTTACTTGATGCACAGGATGTATGTTTTTATTGATTACATGGGAGGAGAGCTGGCATTTGGGATCCCGTTTCTATGACATTCAAGATGTATACAGGCATATCTATATATACCATGTCTGATATACTTTGAGAAATGCACTTTTAGAGGCATTCAAATGGTCCTCGTATTGTACTAACTATTCGTCTAGAAATAAAGATGGGGAGAATACATCAAACTTGACGACAGTGTTGTCAGACAGTATAGATTTATTCAATAAATATTTGAATAACTAGTTCGATCGACATGTTTTGACTTGTGACAGTCTTCATCAGGATCATGTTACTGTAAGTCTGTAATATGGAAATTCGAAAATAGCAACAGAAGTCTATGAAAACGACAACAGAAGTCTAAGTACAATAACACTGGGAGATTTTGCGCTTTCATGTAAGAATTATATATATATTACACATAATTATATTATGTACATACATGAATCTTGAATCACAATAAGCCATCCCAGTTTACATTATCATTAAAGTTTACTATGAAATATTCCTGAAATTGCCTCCACTCCATGCTTATTCCCTGAAGAGAGTGGCATAATATAAACATAACCAAAGCAAATTGGTTGACAGATTGCCTCTAAAATTTGTCAAATGTAGCTTTATATTGGTCATTTCCCCATAGGAACCAATGCTAAAGCCTATCAACTGAGCCTATAACGTCCAACCCTGTTTTGCCCTGAAATACACCATTTCAATTGGCTGGCAAACCTGCAATTCTGTTATTTGATAAAATCGAAGAAATCATAATGTTTAAGTAGTACTTTGGGATATAGAAACATACAATTCTTGCTTACTTCAGTAACCCTAACTTCAGGAGACAAAGATGGCTTATATTGTTATATTGTCCAACTCTTGTCCAACACTGGGATATACCCAATGTGGGATAGGCTTATTGGCATCCAAGAATTTAATAGCATAAATCTACAATATTACATATGGAATAGATTGTTGGCATTGCTTGCAGAAATTTGAAGCTTGATTTCTCTAGATCTTAAAAGTATCTCCCTGAATTCGTCTTTGTATGGCTTTAAAAGTATAGAAAATTCAAGTAGAAATTAAAGCATAGTGTAAATGTCTGGCCTGCTGTTTTGATGTGCTAGAGAAAAACTGGAGTTTAGATAGGATTGGGGGGACTCAAACTTATACGGGGTCCCAAGGTTTGTTGGGTACTGGGGGTCGGAGAGACCACTTGAGGGGATCCACTCTAAATAGTGGGGTCTGTTAACAACATTTTCGTTACGCGGCGGATAAAAGCACCAAATTTTGCATGAGGCACCTCTGAGGCATAACTATTGAATCTAGAAGGGGAGCCATCTTGAAACACCAAAATGAAATTTTGACAAATTTTGTATGTTTTTAGCATTTGAAATTTAAGGTATTTAACCAATACTTTTGGCTAGCTTCGAATAGACCTATTGTATAGATTCGAAAGGTAAATAATTGAATTCCCTGTCCTATAATCTACCAATTTGGACAATATCAATGTGTTTCTAGTCATTTCAGAAGCTGAGATATAAGATTATTTCAATAAAAGTCGGCCATATTGGATTTTTGGCCCCAATCCGGGTTATATTGCTATTTCAAGGTGGCTCCCCTTTTAAATTCAATGAAGGGGTCCCAGGGGATCATCATACCAAATGAAATCAAGAAATCTTGTGGCAAAAGAGTAAAGTCTATATCCTTTCTTTTGAATTATTTTGGAATCCAGCGGTCATTATCAAGGGTATCATGCTAATGAATTCAGCCATTTTGAAATTTATGGTATTGTATTGGATGAATATCATATTTATTGACCCTCTAAGCTATTAACAACTGATATTGGAACCATTTCCCCTGGCCTTATGCCTCAGTAGCTAAAAATCATAATATTTCTCAAAATTGGTCAGCCATCTTGGATTTTGGATTTCCGCATTGACTTGAAACATAAATAATTGAATTCCCTTACCCATAATCCCTCAATTTTGACACCAACTATGTCTATTTAATCTTTTTAGAAGCTGAGATATAAGAATCTTTATAGTAAAAGTCGGCCATATTGGTTTTTGGGCCCCCACATCCGTCCTATTGATATTTCAAGTTGGCTCCCCTTCCAGATTTGATAGTTTTGCCTCAGAGATGCCTTATACCAAATTTAGTGCTTTTATCCGCCGCGTAACGATTTCTCAAAAAAATGACCTTAACAGACCCCACTAAAAAGAGGTGGGTGTAGGTGGAGCTATTCTATTCTCATGTCATCATTCATGTTTACTGAGCCGTGGTTAGCTTAAAGGATTGGGTCGTCTCGTGGCAATACTTGAGGCATTTTTTATTTTGTAACCTGATGATAGAATTGGTCAAACATAGGGCTCTAATCTATTAAATATAAAAGTCAAACACTAATACTTTTCTCAGCCAGAAGAAAAACAATCCGAAAACCAAAAAACCTTGATATCAAGTTCTTATACCTATGGCTTTTATTCTACATAACTATCCAAAAATAGTCAAGAGAGGTTCTCACTGTAGGAGGAAAAATCGTTATAATTTAGTTAAATGTCATACAACCTTTTTCCTATTTAGTTGCGGGAAGAGTGGCACATACTATTGGTTTAAGAGCACCATCCAGGCGAAACGACTGGATTATGTTCCACATCCATCATGATGATGTCTGATATCATTGGACTGCCATGATTCATCGTTTTGACGATAGAGGGCAGCACTTCTGCTCCCAGCCAATTTTGGTTCACAATGACTCTCCCACTTCGGATAAAGTGCAGGCAGCATCCAATATTGCAGACCACGTACATCTACATCCAAATCATGACGTTTTCCGTTAGCCCAAATAATTCATCAACGGTCTATTCAAATGAGTCGATGAGGAAGTCTATCCAATTAAGACCTATAATTACATGGGTGCGCAACTTCTATAGCCCAAATCATTACATCTTTGGACCAATCTGAAACAGAAAAATATGGATGAAAAAGATTTAGGAATGCTCACTAGAGAATCCATGGAAATCAATCATATCGATCTCATAGTGAAAAACCTGTTTCTTGTGATTTGAAAGAACATGGTGTTGGACAGTCCTGTATTTTGCACATAATCTTTGAACATTCAGATCCACATCTATCGATCACGACCTTAGTTTGACAATGTAGGCCATTTGTATACTTGTTGAATTTGATATCTGTCGATATTATACCAATACTGGTGTGGCCATGGGGAGGGGCCACGGTGTAGGTATGGTATGTTGTTTGACTGGTTCCGGGTTTTCTGCCGTCCATTCCAGCTCACTCTGGCTCACTCTATATTCAATGGTGGTTAGCATTAAACAGATGAGGTTTGGGGTAAAGATTGGAAGCAATACTGTTTTGATATAAGGAGTATAGATATCTTGAAGACCATACCTGCATGATATCATTTAATAAAAAGATAAAAAAGATAAAAGAATAAAAGAGATTAGGCAAATCAGTCATTTGTCAAAATCGATATGCCATCAACGGAGCCATTCAAACTTTCTTAACCCGTTTAGTTTTACACTATTTAGGATTTGTCAAGTTAAAAAAAAACGTTTTCTTAACTTTTCTCTTGTCTAGTTTGATTTATATTAATGTTTTAGTTTCTACAATATTTAAAAGGATTGTTATTTTGAGACAAAATTGAAAAACCATCAACAGATTGACCATAGCACCTCCTGGTGGATAGTGGTGTAACTCTCGGTGGACCCAAATGACCAGTCACGGGATATGGTAACCTAGAGGGATTTTAGTCATTTTGCACTAATTCCATTATTAAGTGAGTTATTGATGAAAACAAACTAATAATGCATATTTCACTAAGATATGTGACTTAGGCCGAATTTTCCAGAGATTAAGATTATGAGCAAAAAATCATTCTATTTATTTATGGAAGTTGCATTGTGGGTAATTTTGTAAGGAACGTCCTTTTTTAAAAGAGTGCTGCAATAAAGAATGTTGTCATGTTACCATGGCAACAGAAAAAGGAATGTCCAGATTGCATAGAATATTTTTGTCAATTTTGATAACAGAAGTTTTTCACTTTATGCTACTAAAAACTGTTATTTTAATGAAGATCTGTGTGAAAAGGGGAGCTCCTCACTAGTCAACGTGTTGTAAGAGGATAATCCGGTAGTGTTTGGGTAAGACGCCGGTCCCCTGGTCGACCCGGTCGCCCACCCGCTGGGTTTGTTTGTTTAGTAATTAAAAAGAGTGACTAGAAGTGTCCAAATACGGCACCGGGAGGGGATGTTGAATAGACACACCAAAGTAGGGACCGAGGGCGGGACCGAGCGCACCCCACCTACCCCGGCCGCCCGTACCCCACACAAGGCGGTGGGCCCCTACCACGGCCCCCTTCCCAATACCCTACACCCCCCCTTTCCATAAAGTGTAAAATGACTTTGAACCGCAACATTCTCACGCCGCGCGGTCTTTTTCTACAACGAGCTTTTGTAAAATGACTTTCTATTAAAATTATAATCCCCAATAATAGCGGCTTATCTGAGCAAGACAACTTTTTGTGTAAGTGTTGGCCCTGAAAAGGGCCGTTTGAGAGTCATTAAACTTTACCATTTTAGTGGTCGCGTGTCCAGCGTTGCTCGTGCATTCTCCTGTCGTCTTGGTCTCTTTTTATCAGGTCCTTCAAGAATGTGATATACTCGAACGATTCGTAGTATAAGAGTTCATCATGTAGAGGGCTTCTTATTGTGAAAACATCCAAGTCGTAAGTCATTCGATACTGGTACTGTGGAAGGCGCAGGGACATGTCCGGATCCAGGAGAGATCGGAAGTTCTCAAACATGGCAAGCTGGAATTCTGTCCATGTACCCCAAGACGGTAGTTCGTACTGGTGGTCACGGTACTGGACCAACATGTAGAATGGATCATTACTGGACTCCAGCACCGTGTATAGCCGACTCTGACCAACATCCCGCATGACCTTTCTTACATGAAGATCCAACGAAATGGGCATGCAGTCACGGAGAACACGGGAATTGGTCAAGAAAGACGGCACATTGCGACTTGCCATTCTCCTCGCCATGTCTCAAGTATTATAGATTAGGGTTTCAAACGGCCGCGTTCAAAATCAATTTACAATTAGCAAATGGAAGGCTATCTGTTAAGCTTATAAGCAGGTATGGGTGGCTCAGGTGAGCGACGCGTGTCCGCATGAGACGTGTAAGTGCGCTCACGATAAGTAACTCTGTATGCGACATTGCCTAGGGGCAAGGGCTTCTATGGAGGTGCTCGCGTCGAATCACGGGTATGACGCCAACTACTGTTTCAGCGTGAGCGTCGTCACGACACAGGTAATTGCAAGTCATTTTACAATCTTGCGACATTCCATATGGTCAAGGGCTTCTGTCGAAGGACTCGCGTTCAGTCAGTCAGTCAAGAGCACGTCAGCCGCGGCACGGTAAAGGCAGTGCGCGCCATCCTGCGGGGTCAAGGGCTTCCCTCCGCGACAGGTGAGCCCCGCCGACGATGCGGTCGGTAAGACCGCGCGCGCGCCCACTCGCGTGTTTGAAAATCATTTTACATCGCGTGTGACACCCGCGTCAGGGTAAAGGGCTTCCATTGAGGGACTTGTGTCGGTCAGTGGCAAACTACCCTCCTCCCTCCCCCCGCGAGGACATTTCCCCTTAAATATGGCACCCTTTACCACTGTTCATCATTCCATCATGGACCTACCGCATGCAATCTTTGCTGCTATTGACATTGTCAACAACGCTGAAGGTGCTATTGTACCTAAACCTGAGCTGCTGCTGGAACCTGAAGTAGCTGAAAGGCTCTTGGAACCTGAAGATGCTGCAGCAGTACCATATCCGCCCGAACTTGATTTAATTCTGGAAGAGATGCCGCTCATACCCGGACTGCAGCCACAGACACCAGAAGCTGGACATCGCCTTCCTCCAGCCCCTGATTGTGGTCTTGAATTATGGCCAGCCGCCGCACGACCAAGGCGTGCCGTCCGTCGCCGGCTGATGGAAGGGCCTAACATGAACAACCAGGAAGAAATGGGCATTGACGAGCGTCACGTATTTGTCGAGGGCAAGCGTGGTAAAATGATTTTGAAGTCCGGTGGTTACAAGTTCCACCGCAACGGCGTTCAAGGTGTCGGTGAAAATAGGAAACAAAAATTTATCTGCAGTCACTACCGCATCTCCAAATGTACTGCCAAGGTACGTGATTTATTATCCCATAAATCTATGTAATCACTACTGAACCCTGTAGCAATTCAAATTTCTCTTACACAAAACGGGTAAAATGATTTTGAAGTCCGGTGGTTACAAGTTCCACCGCAACGGCGTTCAAGGTGTGGTTGTAAAAATGAAACAACACTTTACCTTGCCTATGTACCGAATCAGAGTAGAGATGCATGAAACTTACTAGGGTTACTCTCCCATTTCAGGCAAACTACATCGGTGATGACCAGGACAACGTCAATTTACAGGGCTGGCACAATCATCCCCCTGAGATCATAAAGAGGCAGGCTGAGGAAATCGAGGCTAGGATCCGGAAGCGGGCACGGCAGGACCTGCAGACACCGGTGAAGGCCATCTATGAGCAGGTGGCGAGGGAGGTCGTCCGCTTAGAAGACGGCCGCGAGATAGTTGATGCCCTTGCCACTGACTACAGTATGGCGGCGAGTCTCCAACGGATAAGGAAGACCCAGCAACCACCTCTACCGAGATCACTGGGTGACATCGACCTCAGCACCTGCCAGGACCTGCACAGCGTCATTATTGATGATGGGGAGGAGGATCGCATCCTTGTCGTGGGGGACAAGGAGAACTTTGCTCTCATGTGTGACTCTCGCAGGATCCACATGGATGGGACATTCCGCAGTTGCCCCATACTCTTCACCCAACTATTCATAATCCACGCCGCACTTATCTGTGGCAGGATCCTACCAATGCTGTACTGCCTGTTGCCTGGTAAAAATACTACCAGGTACACTCGTCTCTTCCGGTTGCTGAAGGAGAAGGCAGTTGAGCTTGGACTGAGGTTTAACCCACCCACGGTGTTAGTTGATTTTGAGCGGGCAATCCACCGTAGCTTGGTGGAAGTGTTCCCTGATGTCCGCATACAGGGATGCTACTTCCACTACTGCCAGGCTGTAAGAAAACGCTTCTCTAAGCTGGGCCTTTGCCAATATGCCTTCCACCGAGGTACTGTCCGGAGTGTCAAACGTCGCATCCTTGCGCTACCCTTCGTTCCCCTTCCCAAGATCACCGAAGTCTACCGGACCTTCAGCAGCGAGAACGGATGGGATGTACTGCCTGGGTACGTGGTACGTGACATGAGGAAGTTCCTCCGGTACTTTGAACGTAACTGGCTGAACAATCACCCAGAAAGGTGGAACGTTTTTGATGCAGAGGTCCGTACAAACAATAATGTTGAGTCCTACAACAAGAAAATTAACTCACAGTTGACCGCACATCCAAACATATTTCGCCTGCTGTCCTACCGCGCTGGAGTGCAGGAAGGGTCTGGATGGCGAAATCAATTGTCCAAGCTGTGTGCGTCTGGAACGCCTCCTGCTCTAGACGCTCCTGCACCTGTCGCTGATGCTCCTCCTCCTCCTGGGCCCGCCCCTCCTGCTCCTCCTCCCACTGTCTCACCTGGGCACGCCGCTCCTCCTCCGCCTCGTTGGGACGGATGGGGTCCCCCTCGAGGGGCGGAGGGCCGTCGTCCTCCGACTCCTCTTCACCATTGTCGTCGTCCTGGTCCTTGGCCTGGTTCCCTGGCTGGTCCTCGGCCTGGTCCCCTGGCTGGTCCTCATCCGCGTCCTCGCTCCCCTCCTCGTCCTCATCCTCGTCCTCATCCTCGTCCTCGTCAACCTGGTCACCTGAAAGGTAATTAATAGAAATAAATAATCATGATTTAAACGGTAAAAGTGGGTTCGTCAATATCATCTTATACTCCTGCTCATTTGGAAATCATTTTAACTTTCTAGAGATTAAGTCATACATTATAAAAACATACAGAAGCAAAATGAAATTGTCTACCGACACTAGCAGTCATTTTGACTGTAGTTTCATTATGTCCAATGTGAAAGACGTGCGTGGCGAACGATTTAAATTAACTTACCTTCCTGACGGGGGCGGCAGTGGCGGCGGCGGCGGTCACGGGGGGGAGGCACGGGGGGGGCTCGTGGCCGGCAAGGGCTGCAAATGAAGGTGACCATAGAGTGAAAGGGAAATAACGATAGCGATGGCAATGAATGTAGAGATTTCTAATAAATGTCTGATCCTCTGGCGGAGTAAATTAGTACTGCCCTCTGTCGATATTGGCGCCACTGGTCGCTTTTCCCTTCACCATGAAACCTTGCCTAAAATTATTTTCAACATCAATTTACGCATACAGTATCTCCTTAATTCATTTGCGTGTTGGGAGTCATTTTACTATAGATGAATATCTACAATAAAATACTCACGCCTTCTGGTGAAGAGGCGGCCGGGGATCCCCCCGTCTCGCCGCCGCGCCGCCTTGGCGGTGCGTTCGTGCCACCGCTTCAGCTCCCTCTCTGGTCCCTCTGGCGGCGGAGGACCGGTGTAGTAGGTCTACAATAAATGAGCAAAATTTAACTTACTTTCAGTACTTATTTGGTTACGAAAATCACGCCCGCCCCTCCTCCTTGCTTTGGAAACCATATTACAGAATATAAAGCTACCCATCACGGCCCATGTAGAGATATTCCTAACCAAATGAACGTTTTTAGGCGACGTCAGTTATAGGTCCTACGAGAGAGATGGCTACTTATTTAGGGTATGGTACTTTTTACCTACCATAACACGCGCCGAGGCCAAACGCCTTAGGTTGGCCGTTTCAGCTGCCTCCCCCGGACTTAGGGGCCGCCTTGGCCCCCGCCGACTCCGCTGCAGTGGCGGCAGTGCTAGTACCTAAGATTAATTAAGAGGAGGCGCCATTTATAAATGTATTCAAAACCATTTTACTTTGGTCAATGAATGTAACTATTTGGAAATAGAGCGCCAACCAATACGCATACCAAGCAAAATTTAACACCTCCCCCACCCCTTCTCCTCACCCGCCGGACTTAGTCTGGCCCGCCCCTCTTCCCTGCCGCCCCCCCCCCCCCAACCTGGCCATGAAAATCGACATGCTGAATTCTAACGGGGCCATTCTAACTAAGATAAATGGTGCGTTTGAAAGCCATGTTACATAATTTTAAGTTACGGTTCGTCCCCACCCCCCGGACTTTGGCTAAGTCTAAAGTCTGCCCCTCCCCTCTTCCCTGCCGGGCCCCCCCACCTGGCTATGAAGAACGACATGCAGAATTCTAACTAACATAAATGGTGCGTTTGAAAGCCATGTTACATAATTTTAACTTACTGTTCGAATGTTCTGTCGGGCGTTATCCGTGACCCCCAGCACGTAATTGGGCGAGCAGTGCCGGAGGGGCCGGTGAGTCGGGGACAGCCCGGCCTGCCGCCGAGATCGTCGGTCTTGCACCTGGCCCGCGTGCGCCTGGTCCTGCCGCTGTTGAACGTCCTCCCCCTCCATGGCAGCTGGGGGCTCCTCCTGGGGGTCCTGCTGCTGGTCGGACCCCTGGACCTGGTCCTGGACCTGCTCCTGGTCTAGAACCTGCTCCTGGTCCTGCTCCTGGTCCTGCTCCATTGCCTCGTGCGCCTGGTCCTGCCGCTGTTGAACGTCCTCCCCCTCCATGGTAGCTGGGGGCTCCGCCTGAGGGTCCTGCTGCTGGTCAGACTCCTGGACCTGGTCCTGGACCTGCTCCTGGTCTAGAACCTGCTCCTGGTCCTGCTCCTGGTCCTGCTCCATTGCCTCGTGCGCCTGGTCCTGCCGCTGTTGAACGTCCTCCCCCTCCATGGTAGCTGGGGGCTCCGCCTGAGGGTCCTGCTGCTGGTCAGACTCCTGGACCTGGTCCTGGACCTGCTCCTGGTCTGGAACCTGCTCCTGGTCCTGCTCCTGGTCCTGCCCCATCGCCTCGTGCGCCTGGTCCTGCCGCTGTTGAACGTCCTCCCCCTCCCCCTCCTGGAACATATCCTCCTCCTTGACCTCGACCATTCGAAGGTCCGCGTATTCCCCAACCCCGCCCGCCTCCGCGAAGTATCTGGTCACTCGTAGGAGAAAATCGTTGTAACTCTCCTCCGCGGGACCGAAATCGGCGGCACGTTGTTCGGAGGTCATTTTACCGGTAAATGAAGCAGAACGCCCAATTGGGGTTTTTATAAGGACCGTGCCCGGCACGCGGGAGCGTGGGCTGACGTCAGATAGTGGGAGACATGGGAAAGGGTTAAACGTGGGAAAGACACTGAAAGTCGACGACCTATCTTTGAAATATAGCGAAACGTCACGAAGTACAGATAGCCGCCATGGGAAGGGGCCCGTGAGAACGACACTCGATGTTAATTAGATGGCGTTATCAACGTTTGGTTTTTTAATTTCATTTTACAAAAATATTTTTGTCTAGCTTTGTTCTTGGAAATCATATTACAATCCTTTAGTTGAAAAAAAGGGGGAGTGGAAGAGTGGGGAGAGTACCCAAGAACGCGGGATACTGACCATCTAATATTGTTATTGGAAATCATTTTACAAACTTTTATTTGAACAAAAAAAAAAAAAAGGCGGGGTGGGAGGCGTCGAGAGCGGGGGGGGGGGGGGGGGTTCCCCCCGAGTAGTACAGATAGCCTCCGTGGGAAGGGGCCCGTGAGAACGACCCTCGATGTTAATTAGATGGCGTTTTCCACGTTTGGTTTTTTAATTTCATCTTACAAAAATATTTTTGTCTAGCTTTGTTCTTGGAATTCATATTACAATCCTTTAGTTGAAAAAAAGGGGGAGTGGAAGAGTGGGGAGTACCCAAGAACGCGGGATACTGACCGTCTAATATTGTTATTGGAAATCATTTTACAAACTTTTATTTGAACACAAAAAAAATAAAGGCGGGGTGGGAGGCGTTGAGAGCGGGGGGGGGGGGGGTTCCCCCCGAGTAGGGGGGGCTGGAGACCGTGCGAGGTTAACAACTACCGGGGTATGGGACCGTAAGGGTCCGTCAAAGTTGTGGCCGGGAAACCGGCACTTGAAAACCGTTTTACAGTCAAGACCCGTCCTAACACTTTGCCAACGGTGCTTGTTTTGGGAGTTCTAGTCACTCTCACTTTGTTTGTACAACGGTTTAGTGGACCGAGGGCGACCGACCCGGCGGCCTAATCCCCTCCCCCCCCCCCTCTCCCAAATCCCTAAGTTGTGATACGTTGACTAGCGAGCGGCAGCCGTGAAAAGTTATTCTATTCTGAATAATTTTGATAAGTAAGAAAATTGTAATTTTTAATTAAATATTGTTTGGTTCAAGGAGTTATAATATGGAAATGGAGCACAAATGATAAAACAGGGGTGTACCAGAGTGTATCACATAGGGAATTTCAAACTCCCATATCTCGGCCTATAATGAGAATATTTATAAATGGTTTGCATTGTCTGAAAGGTAGGAATGCAAATTCAAATTCATACTTTCCCCCTCTAGGACACTAATTCCCATGATTGGTCACCAATGTTAAACCTGCTTTGTACTGGTGCATAGATTAACATGGAGTGGCCTAAATGAGGTCTCAGTATCCCTGCAACGTGCCAAACACCACTCCTTATATACCTGTCCCAACAGACCGTATTACATATACTACTCCTCTCAATATACACCCTGCTATGAAGGCCCATATAGACCTTGGATCAAGGTATAGAGTGTCCACCCCTTTTTTGTATACATATTTTACGTTTTCCTTTTTCCTTTTTCCTTTTTTTAAAATTTTTCGTTTTCCTTTTTCCCTTTTTTGTAATTTTTTTTCATATCATTTTCCTCCCTATTTCATCAATTTTGTAATCCTCGTAAGCCATTTTCCCTTTTCCTTTAAATGCATTTTTCTCCCTTGACCATCCTATGCCATTTTCCCTTTTTTGTTTTATTCAACTTTTTCGTTTTCCCTTTTCCTTTTTTTGTAATATTACAAAATATTTTCATTTTCCCTATTTCTTTTTTTCACAACTTATGTTTTACAATACTCTCAATCCCGCCCCCTAATTATCATAGCCCCTCCCACTAGTCACTTGAGTCCTTACATAATACAACCCTAGCTCCCCCATATAAACTAACTATGAGATTCAAATAATAGCTGGATGGGTGATTATTGACTCAGTAGGATTATAAGGGATGAGTAGTCACCCTGAAGGTGGCGTGGTGGTAAAAATGCTCATGAATAGTAATGAGGTGGGTGTGGCCTAAATAGAAAGTAATATACAAAAAAGGGAAAATGGAAAAGGGAGAACATAAGAGAAATGCACTCGTACGACATTTTCTGTTTTTTGTTTATTTGAAGTTAGAATGAGTGATTTAGGAAATTATGAGAAAGCAACAGGATTGCAACCTTTCGCTAATAAATGATAAATGATAAATATTATTATAAATATTGGAAAACTGGAAAAGAGAGAAAAGGTTAAGGGAGGGTTATAGGTTTATATACGTAAATTAGGAAAAGAAAAAAAGGATTAGGGTTTACAAGGGTGTGGCCGGAGTATACCCTGACCACCTTGCCACACTGCTGGCTAATCTCCGGATTAGAAGCATGGCTCATGGAAGACGAAAGACAACATGGGAAACGCCAGTTCGTCAACCAACAGTGGTGATAGGTACTGCATATTATGATTCAAAAAGCCACCATCTTGGCCGTTTAGAAACTCGTGTTTTTTCTTATATTCTACCACCTTATTTATAAATATCTCAATAGCTGCTAAATATGCACTGTCCATATTATTTTGCCTAAACATCAATGTAATGTCGCACATATACGTCCACTTAAATAATTGTATTGTCAAAATATTTTGATTCTCCCATATGACATTAAGTGATATCGTTTCCAACAAGGTTAAAAATGCAATAGCTCTATTTCAAATTCCTGTGTTAAGATCTCCTGTCTATAAATGATGTTTATTACACTTGTCGACATGCGAGGGAAATAAGAAAGGCTAAGCCATGTAATTCCGGAGAATCAGCTGCATATCATTCCCATAATAGGGAAAAACTGCTTAAACAGAGTTACAAAACATAAGTGACTGGATTCAAAAAATACATATTTTGCATGAATTGCAGGGGTTAACATATTGGTTACCTTTTAGGCCGACACCACTAAAATTGGAACGGAAAATAGGATGGGTATCTCCACGAATGGGACCTGGTCAAGTTACTCCTCCTACTGAACAACCAGATGAAAGGTCCAGTATAATTTATTTTAAGTATCGAGCTCTCTAATGGGAATGTCTAATACTTTCTGGATCCGCCCCTGCATGCCCACTGTTTGGTGATTGATATTCCAAGTCAGTTATGACAATATAGACCTTTAATGCTAGGTGTACTTTACTATACACAAGGTTGAGTCAGATGTTGGTGTTGCCCCAAATAAGAAACAAGTAACCCATAACATTTACAGTGAATTTATATGTTTCATATTTTTCATGTACATAAAATCAAGACTGTATTACTGTAGGCCTCAAGGGTTTGAACACACGCCAAATAATGAAACATAACCAGATAACGTGACTCATAATTTACCTATTACTATAACACTTTGTCTAATCCCACCTTGGTGCAACATAACATGCTTTTTCGATAAACACACCCGCTTTGGTGCGTTATATTATATACATTAAATTTTGTCAAAATGAACATGTATAGATAAGCTTATGAAAACCTTTGCATTTTGCTTCTTATTCAACTTCAGTTCAGAGAAGTTTAAGTCGGTTGAATCGAAATGGACGACCGTGCCAGAAAGGCAATCAAGGTACTGATTTTTAGGCCGTTAGTGTGCGAGATATACATGTAGATAGAGTACACAAGACAATAAATGACAGATGTACTGAAATGCTCATAGTTTTCAAAAAAAAAATTCAAATTGCCTTTTTTCTCCAATGGAATTAGATGAACGAAATTCAAAGACGTGTTATTATTATTTTTCCTGTAGATAACAATCGGGAATACATTTTCTCAAAATAATTGGATACCTTTCTCCATTTGATCCAGCTCGGAAAGGTTCAAATCCGTTGTGGAAGATTGGACTGACCCATCAGATGATTTAAGGTAAACCATGATTCATTTGATTGAGCATACTTGATAAAGGAATCAGCCCTACAAATTAAATTTATGAAACTATGCATCTGACATATATAGATGTCTAGATATTTCAAAGGTTTTGTACATGCATCAGGTTATTGTTATAATTAAATTTGATGAAACATGCAGTTTACTCAGACATCCTGTTACTGTATGTTAATAATGAATTATTGCTCGTGTGGACCAATATCAAATGAAGTCCTGGGAACAAGCGATCTGTGCATTCTACTGAGGTTAAAGCTACCTTTCATCAACAAGGAAAGTGTGGTTCATGGAGGTTACAGTAAGAGTTAATGCAAATTACAAAATGTTGCACAAATAATGGTTGGGATTGCTTTTGGTTTCATTTTGCTTTTCATAATATCTCCCGACCATTCCATAGACTAGTTCCATTGAATTAGAAATTTATTGTATTAAAAATTATTTGTCTGACTGCATCATTACCTTTTCCTTTTTTTAAATCACTTTCTCTTTTCTTTACCGTCACAGAGAGCAGAAATTCAAATCAGTTATGGCAGACTGGGCCAACAAACCAGAGAGGTATATATACTTTTTCTTTCTCATTTATACTGTAACAATCCAGGAATTATTGTATTTTGGCCTTATGTCGCCATAGGCAAAGCCTCAATGACATGTCTTCTGAAGAAATTTCCGGGCTCTCTTCATCAAATGCTGAACTTTCTTCCTTTTTCGATCTAGATTGGAACATTATGAATCTGCCAAGGCTGATTGGACATAACATACCATGGAATCTTGGTAACTGGTACAGTGATCATGCCCCTACGTGGCCTGGAACGTTTCTATGGAAACTTTATGAAGACAGAAGACATTATGAAATACGATTAAAGATGTTTGTGAAGAAATTATAAAAAAAATGTGCCTATGTTAATAAAAAAAGAGCCCAAATAGATGTAGATGTTGTACGGTGTGCTGTACTGTAGTCCCCTTCATTACTTCATTGGACGGTGTGATTTTGCATGGTAAACACGCTAGCAACATTAATAAAAATGATCAGTCGGCGAGTATTTTGATGTCAGATACACACAGAAAAAGAAATCATATGAACAAGTATCATCAATTCAATAACAGTGCCATACATAAGTATTGTATCATGTAATGATCTGTGTCAAGTGTTTTCTCTTTGGTCAATAAAGTATCATTATTTATCATTTGTATTGTGTTGAATCTGTAGTGCAAGCTTTTGGAGCCTTATAAATCTATTGGCATAAGTTTCAGGGATCAATTAGGGTATGAATTTTATTCTAAAGTATTGTACAAGTTGTTTGTTCTTCGCTAGTAGCTGAATATCTGTGACTTTTGGAGTAATTCTATGAAAAAATGAAGGTTCTCCTTTTGGAAAGAGTGTTGGTGTTATAGCACAAAGGTAAGAGTAGAGTACAAGATAACAAGTAATTGGGTATGAAAGAAATGAAATCGTAAGTGATGTTACGGGGTGGCATGATGATCATGTGACCTGTATTGACCAGTTCAAATGAGTTGCATGGGTATATAAGCCTGAGTTTCTGCAGTTACCCCAGGCAAGCAGCAACGTAACAAGAACGTTCTGCGACTGTACTTTTTTAATTGGTGTGAGACCTGGCCAATTTTCACATAACAATAACATTATTTTAGGTAAGGTTTAGACTTACTGAAAAAGAACGTTATGATAACATTCTATTTTGGTAAAGTTGAGACTAAACTAATAAAGAATGCTATAATAACGTTATTGTAACGTGAAATAAAGTTACAAGAACGTCACAACAATGTTCTAGTGTGACGTCGCAACGTTAGGTTCTAAAGACGTTTTTGGGTGCCCTCAAAAGAACGTAACAAGAACCAAACCAGGTCTAAACAGAACGTTGCTGTAACGTTATTATAACGTCATATTCTTGCTTGGGACTACTAGGTACTCAACATGTCAACACTGACTTCCTTCTTGAATAGGGCCTCTGGAGAACTTAAAAGATAAAGAGATAGCTGAGCCTGGGCCACGAGAGACATGCCTACACAGTACAGTTAAGCTGATGAGCATTGACAATCATACTTAGACGCATTCTGACTAGAAGAATGGTTAAACTGCAGTAACGGTACAGCATAAAATTAGCAAGAACCACTGGACGGCACAGGGAATAAGATGCCAACACCCCACCACCCTACCAAGATCAGCGAAGACCCCAAATATGTTTCCCCTATTAGTGTCCTATAGCACAGTGGAAGTCTCACATACGGTGACCGCTCTACCTTCTCATTCTCTCTTCCCCTTTGTTCCTCTCCCTCAAGATACTATGCAGCTGATCCTCATGCACGAGGCATGACCTCTAGAATTCCCCCTTATCCTCATTCCCTGTGCATTCTGGCACCCTGGCATGAAGACAAAGTTGTTACTGATACCCAAAATTGCAAGAGCCACAGTCAGTGAACCAAAAAGACATCACAGTATGTTTGATAAGTTTGATCAAGCAATTTCTCTTCGTATTCATAGATGTCTTTCTCAGTGACAAAGTACAATTCAGTTTCTAAGTCATACCTAACCCAAAATGATTAAATCTTAGGAAGGAAGAGATAAAACCATTCTGTAATCACAGTTTCAAGATAAGATTTATCGTTCTTGACAAAATGAATCCAATATCTGATGGTCAAAATTGCAGCCAAGAACTCAAATTGGTATCTCAAATATTTGAGGTTATTTCATCTAACAAATTATTGCCTTATTAAGATAGATGTATCTTTTGGAAAGCCTATAAACGGTAACTTGCTGTCACCAAATATATGACTGCCCTCTTTGATACTCAACTCTTAGGATTTACGTTTTGTTAACTTATGCTTGGAGAAACAGCATGATTATGATACTTTATACCAAAGGATGGATCCTTGGACACACTCTATGGTCTTAAGTCGTTCGACCATGCACATGTAGTTCTTCTATAATGCTAATGATAACTATTATTGGTGAGGGCGCTTCCAATAACATTCTCTCTTTATGCCTCCTGTTACTTAAAGAAGTAAATCAATATTCATCACGTTGTTATTCATCAGCTGAGAACAAATATTTGCTCAGACAGCAGTTCTATCAACTGTGCTATAGGACACTAACACTAAGTGACATCAACGAATCAAAATAGTGTAACTATGTATAATTCAAATATTGTCCACAGCGTGACTGCGCAAACGCATCTACCAATCGTAGCATTGGTTTAAATTGACGTTCTGATGTAGCTTTTGCTTTTCCAAAAATTACTTATAACAAGACTATGACAACGTTGAGAACTGATGAACAGATTTGCTATTTTCACAATTTATTTCGATCATAATTAAATTACAACAATGTTTGGGGAGTTAACTGTTAAATTTTCCCTTGATACAAAGGTATAACAAGTACATGAAAGACCATATTATATGTGTTGTGATATTTTCGTGACACTGCTGTTGATATGTGCCATATATTTGATGTACACACAAAATGAAATCAGAACTCAATTTTTCACCCGGGAAATGGAGGAAAGTAAACTTTTTATCAAGGTGACTTCCCCGGTCAATAATTGTGTTTACTCATGCTTTGAAAGCAATGTCGCTTCTTATTGATTGGACAACTCATGAAAACGTGTCGCCTTGAAAAAGAATCCATGTGTGAAAACTCGTCTTTTATCATCCAAGGTCTTCTGTAATCATTGAAAGCGAGAGTCTATAATGTATGTAAGCCTCTGGTATCATGTGGTCAGCTTTAGTTGGTGCTGTCACTTATCGCAAAGAACTCTTTGAGAAAGGACCAAGAGGGTGGCAGATTCATTTAGATGACATAGAACTTTACTTTACCACGTAATAATAATGTAACGACATCTCAAAGGTATATTTTGTCTAAAATGAATATCCTTCTTGTATTCCGATTAGTTCTTAGTATTTCTCAAATTATTCCATATGTGGAGGGTAAAACCTTTAAGTTGGGGTATTTGGCTACAACATACAGACCTTTCCTCAGCGTTGAGGAACTGTCCCCTGCGATTGTCATGGCCATCGAAGACTTCCAGGGAACTGGCGCTCTCGCCGAGCATGACTTCAAGTAAGTGTTCACAGTGTTTTCGTTCGCATCACACGTATTTTCGTAATTCTATAAAGGGCTGTAGTATTTTTACTTGAATCATATATGTGTTGATGGCCGAACTAGAGGGTTTTTCAAGAGAGCTTTGAACATAAAGGTGTGGGTTAAATCCAAGGTTCATTGATGATGTGATAGATTATAATTATTGTTTGAGTTAGCAGGTCAGTACAGTTCCGTGTGCATAAATTTATCATTGGTAGGCCTACCATTATGTAAAACGGCAATGAACACATACAAACCGATTATCATCCGCTAAAACTTCGTGCATTGTAACATTTTTACATAAGTAATTGGGACTACCTTATTCTCACGTATTGCAAACCATCCAATGGCAATCACAATCAGATTTCTATCCCTAGAATTATTTGGACGGATGATAAATGTAGCCCGAAGTATGGCACCCACACAACAATGCGGTGGTACCGAGACGAAGACATCGATGTGCTCTTGGGAACTGGCTGCTCAGCGGGTAAGATAACCATTGACCATTTCTGTCATATAATTACAATATATCATCAAACTGTTGGAATCACAAGCTAACCTGCGATCCCTAGAATTATGGCATAAAAAGAATCTCACAGGGCCAAGTTTTAACTGTGGTAACTCATATAGGGGTTTATGAATAACTTAGTCAATGTTATGGAAAAATAGGATTCATGCTCTTCTATTGGAAATATTAAATTGCTTTTACAGGTAGAGATAATTGGTTTGTACCTTTCCAGAGGACATGCTGTTGAAGAGTGACAAATAGTGTAATATAAAAACTAAACGTGTACACATCTCCTAACTCTATAACCACGACAAGGCATTGTTTATTATTATTTTGATAATAGTTCTGTTCCCTCTAATGTGTTACCTTTAACTAAGCGAATGAACTGCAGAATGTAGCTGACTCCGAAACGTATAAAAAGGTGATAAAAAGGTATTCGTTCATGTAAATCAACGAAAACAATAACTCTGTATTATACTATATGATTGGTATATCACTTGTACTACTAGTATTGTTGTCAAGATTATGACTACTTACTTTGTTGAGAAATATCCATATCAGGTGATGTGTGAGGTGTATTGTATGAACATTCAACTGTATGTAACTGTGTGATGATTATACAGTATTGAGATGGTATTTTGCAGTTATTATATATAAATGTTTGGTTATGTTATCAAAATGCAGAAAATTCTGATGGAAGAACTTGTATCGACAGAAATTCAGAAATAAAAAAAAAGTGTCATTTAAGTGAGACCTAACGAATTTACTCCCTTCATTCAGTGACCTTCCCGGTGAGCCACTATCTGACCTACTGGGACTTCCCTATTATCACTCATGCCAGTGCCGACCGACTGCTGGCCGATAAGAAGATCTACAACACCTTGATTCGACTTAACGCCGGCTACGACAAGCAGGGGGACGCCATGGTCGAACTCTTCAAGGCCATGGGCTGGAAGAAAGCCGCTCTGGTCAACTCGAGGATCCTGCCCTGCTACTATGCAGGGAATGGTGAGCAGCTCAATCATCCTAAATCTTCCTGTTTTATCAAGTTAAGTTTGTTTGTTTGTCTTAGACGAGAAAATAATTCTCTCAATCTGAATCCCTCATTGAATAATGAAAATTTTTACCCGTCTTGTCGTTAAAATGTTTCCACGTTTTCATATGGTGGGCAGCGATCTTTGAGAAGTTCCCGGAGAACGACCTGGAGGTGACTGAGTGGCTCCGAGCAGATGACGACGCCTCGGACGAGAAGATGGACGACTACATAGACCGTATCATGGAGCGGTCACGGAGTAAGACAAGCTTTGTTTATTGTATCTATCATTGTGTAGAATAATCAGTGACTATAATATAGACCACATCAAAGAGGTGCATTGGTAATAATTGACAAGGGGGAAATTGGGGACGAGGGAAATCATAGCCACCTTCCCCTTTCTATTCGACTACCGCCCAAGCGCTAAATGAAGGGGGGGGGGGGGGTCGGTGTAATATTCAAGAAATAACCATAATTGTAAATGCTTTACCAAAGCCCTTTCCTAAAAAAAAACACGTCAGCATTTGGCGCATATCAACCATCTAACGAACGAAAGCATCTATTAAAATGGTCCGTTAAAAAAAATAATTAAAACAATACTGCTGACGTCTCAGATAAGTGAATTTCCCCCTTGCAGTTGTGATGACGTGTTTCGTGATGGAGGCGGAGATCCGCTTCATGATGAGGGTACTGGAGAGGGGGTTGACCTCCCCCGACTTTGTCTTCATCTACTTCATTAACTTCCCCTTCGCCGCCCTGCGCACACCCTGGATGTTCAACCTGCCGGCCAACGCCTCCCAGGAGCTCATCGAGAAGCGCAAGAGGGCTTTCCACAACTTTAAAGTGGTAGGTTGGACATTGAGTGGGTTTATTTGGCAAAAGGAGATGTGTTCTGTTGGTCTGCCTCTGTTTGTGTAAGAGACGTAAGAAGGTGAACCTTCATATGTATTACTCGTTTGTGTAAGCAATAAGATTGTGTGTAGACACATTTAAAAACACGTCTTCTAATGCAAAGAGCTACTCTAGCACCCTCAATAGAAGTACTGAGACACATAACTTTTGAGTCATTGAGTTCGATGACAAATATCATCTTTCGCACCAAAGATCGATTCAGATTCAGATGCTTGATACTGATTTACATCATGTCTTTTGTATCGAAGATAAACTGAAAACACGAGGGAAAAAAAATTCTTTTACTGTACATGTAGGTGAGGATACATGATTTCTAGAAAGGGGGGGGGGGGCAGCGCCCATATTTAGAAAGTTCCTCTGTAATATAATTAAAGGGCGCCTAGGGGGCGCCAGTTTTACATTCAACAACATTCTACCAAAGGAAAAAAGGTGAGGGCGCATGGGGCGTACCCCCTGGAGCGTACCCCCTAAATCCGTCCCAAAAAGGTTTTTATTAATAATTACATGTTTGTACAAATATGTTTATTACCTGTACTGTAACTGCAGGTGACAATGGCTAGTCTGGACACTCCCCGAGCCCGAGCCCTCCAGGAGGCCATGCCCAAACGTATCAACGAACCGCCGTGGACGGAATACCCGGAGCCACTAATGCAGGGCGTCAAAGTAAGTTGCCCGCCAATGAAAGGTGAAATCTAGGTAGAGCTTTATAAAAAAAAAAGATGAAAAAAAAGATAGTCATCTTATAAAAGGGGAGCTCAGGAAAATATGTTTCTAGAAGGATAAGTAGTGTCTAATAAGAGGATGTGCCATCCGACTCGAGCTCGCGACCTTTCCTGTCTGCATACGGCACTGGATTTGAATACAATATGACTAGCAGCCAGCAAATATTATGATGTTATATTTTACAGGGAAGCATATTTTCCCTCTTCATGTACGACGCGACTTACCTATATCTTATCTTGCTGAATGAGACTCTGCAAACGGGTGAAAACTATAGGAGTGGTACTTTGTTGTTTAACAAAGTTGCCAATAGAACTTTCCCAGGTAAGTATAAGATAAGTCCAGCGAAAGATTTTTACATTTGCCTTAATATTTTTCTAACGTAATATTTAGGATCTACTGTATCAACAAAAGATTTAATTTTAGGTTATTTTGCAATAATAACAAAAATAATTGTCTCTTCTGTTAGCAAAACAGTTATAATCTGGAAAGAAAGTAATTTCTATTTTGTGTGCCCCTTCTTAATGTGTGATAAATCTGTAGATTATGTCGTTGTAACATGGCAATCCCTTCCAGGTTTGGTGACTGGTAACGTGGCTATGGGCAGTACAGCTGACCGACAACCTGACTACTGGATGTACTACTACAGACCCGGAGAGGACAAGATGTATGAGGACATTGAGATCAGTCTCATCAAGCCTCCTAATAAAGTAAATAAATTGCTTTAAATGCATTACTGGTACATGTATTACCAATTACTGGTACAAACCACATACTAAAATCAAGTACAAGTACAAGTACACGTACAATTACAATTACAATTACTTTAATTTATATGGCTTTGAAAAAAACTAACATGAAAACAACTATTATAACCATATTCGACAGCATGAACTAATACAAAAATAGTAATGGTGTTAAGGGTTCTCTATGAATAAGCAGATTTCATAATTGACTGACTTTACACACATTTGAATTTGACGAAATAGCAATATCCTCACCTCTGTCACATAAGAGATTGGGGAGCTATCCAACCAGGGGGACTCCCACCCCACTGCACCTGGGTCCAAACCTTTTCAAATACATGCATTTATGATGTTTTTTGTTTTTCTTTTTAAACCTTGATAATTATGTTTGATTCTTTTCCTGATAGCGAGTGTATAGCCTGTATGGTACGACCTACTGGGGTACAGCTGACAACAAACAGCCCCCTGACACCCCTCCGTGTGGCTTCAACGACGAGCTGTGTCCTGAGGACAAAACAGGTACATACCAAAGAAATGGTACCAGTGTGCTTAAAATGGTACCAAGGGCTTTATAAGATATAGATAGGCTCTATAGGTTAGTGGGTCTCCACTTTTTGTGGACTTTTCAGATGTCCATTACCCTCTTTATTGCCATAAGAGAATCACTACGTTCTGCATTTGTTCTAAGAAATCAATATAGTACCCTAATACGTCTGCTTACATCTCGTATTGCATGTATCTATCTGAGGGGATGGGACGATTTCAGCAATGTTTGTTTTCACTGTTATCCTGTCAAAGGGAGTTCAATTATTGAAATTTCCATAGTTTCCCGTGCATTCGCTGTCCCTTACTTTTGTGAATATTGCTTTTATACACTTAAATTATGTGGAATTGATTATAGTATGTAAAATTGCTTTCATTTGTTATGTCATATATGTCCCTTGTTATAAAAATGAAAGAGATGTTATTTTCAAGCGCACATATAACTATTTAGAACCTTCTGCTCTTCATTCCAGTTCAAAATGCTATCATTCTTGGTGTGAGTGTGGGTGCGTTTCTATTGGCTGCAATTGGCGGTGGACTTTTCTTTAACTACAGGTAAAATAAAACTCCCAGTTGTCTAGTTCGCAATGTAACAAACCATGCACAAAAATAAATAACTATTCTTTCCAAAATATAATTCAACATATCAATAATTCAAGGACATAAGGTTACATCAGATCTAAAAGAAAAAGTAAAGCGGAGAAAAATATCAATGACTGAAGTTTTCTAAGTTTTCTTTTCTTTTCTTTTGATCAAACCCCTTTTAAGTTCTAATGATTAATTTTGAAAGTCACTACCTTGTAGGTCTTTTTACTCTTTGAATTCCGTTCCTTATGGTACAGACAATACTCATTTAGGCAATAACACATCTGTGTAAAACCAGTTGCAATCTCTAAAGTGATTTCCCTTACAACATGCATATGTTTTTCGCAGTAGAAAGCTGCGCCATAAATGAACATAACCTCAACCATCAATGCAACGGTCATTGCTCTCGCAAGTCAGCGACTACTATTGTGAATTTATACGAAAAACTATTAAACCAATTATCATGTGTTATTCTTGATGAAGCAATGTGTCTTTGCTGCACTTATGGACACACATAGAGTATGGTTATCTTATTCAAATTTAGGTAATGAAATTATTTTCGAAAACGTTTTCAGGCGAAAGATGCTGGAAGAACAGTTGAATCAAATGGGATGGAAAATTAACTATTTAGACATAGAAAAGAGCAAAAAGAAGAAAGCCATGGTAGGTACATTTTGAGGTCTGCTGTTTCTTTTCTTTAACTACAATTCTTTTAGTTCATCTGATATAAAACTTTATTGGTAAAGACTATAGCAATGAAAAGGAATACTACACTGATCCTCTGTGAAAGCAATACAGTCATAATGGATAACACATTCATGAGAAAAATATTTGTCGCATGGGTCAATACTGCATTATTAGAGAACTGACACGATAATAGCTTGATCATGTGTAGCGTATCCTATGGAACAAAGAACAATATAGAGCCCTTGCACAACTTCTTAGATTACATCCTTTTCTGCAGGGGTCGGCTATGTCAATGAATAAATCGATGGCAAGTTTTGGAAGTGCTAAATCAGAAGAAGGAAACCAGATTTTTACCGAACTGGGTATGTACAAGGGTAACCAAGTGGCGGTGAAGAACATACCTGCCAACGAAATCATCCTGGACAGACAAGACCTTATCGAGCTGAAAAACGTGAGATCTTGATGATTTATACATACAAAGAACTGAAGGCTTAAAATAGAATAAGGTCAACAGTGTACCTATGCGGTGCTCAATGTACCTTTAGAATTAATATCAACTGTTGTGAAGGGAAATAATTATTCAGTATGTTCCATGTTTTCTAATGTTCAAATCTTATGATTTATGCCAAAAACTACTTCCAGTTTCTTTACAAAATTGAGCAAACTATTATATGGATAAGTACCTTTTAGAAGTCATTCATACATTTTTTGCCAATCAGTCGGAGATAATTGTACCAACTATTTCCTCTTAACAAGCTTCGTGAGATGAGCCACACCAACGTGAACGCCTTCCTCGGGGCGTGTATCGACCCTCCCAATGTGTGTGTCATCAGTCAATACTGCTCCAAGGGGAGTCTCCAGGACATCCTGGAGAACGAAGACATTAGCCTTGAGTGGATGTTCAAAACCTCTCTCATCACCGACCTTGCAACAGTAATCAAAAGGATTGATGACAGCACATACATATGCAACATTACACTTAGATCATTAAAGGGCCAAAATACAATTTGTGACAACATGTTCATCTAGCACTGAAAACACAGAGTTGTCAAAATGGTGCCAAAAACGACAACCCAATGTTGTCTGTGTCTTTTATACAAAAAATCTTTTTTATGATAATTTCATGTTGTAGATATCATAGTCCATAAAAATGGCTTCCTATTTTCTTATTACTAGTTATTAGGTATGGCCATTACACATAGGAGGCCTATTAGTTGTATGTTTTATGACACCATTCACTTACAATACTTTATCATAGACAGAGGCCATGACAACCTTGGGCTGTCGTTTTAGGCACCATTCACTTACAACCCTAGGGTCGTCAGGCAGCACTTTTGACTCTCATTTTGTTCTGTAACAACCCTATGACAACCCGATTCTCAGTTTTTGCTTCTCTGACAACCTTTTTGGCCAAAGTAGTCAGGAGAAAATGACAACCTTTGGGTTGTCATCCAGCCTCAAAATTCACAATGACAACCCTCTGACCACCCCCAAATTGTCAAAGGATTGTCACAAGGTTGTCACACAGTATCAATGGCCTGAAATGAGCCCTGCTCTGCCCCCACAAGTCACCTATGACAACCCAAAAGTCACCTATGTCATATATGACAACCCAAAGGGCACTTTTGACAACTTTAAAGTGGCTCTCTGATGACTTTGTGTTTTCAGTGCTGTTTAGAATAATGGGAAGATTTTTTTTACGTAAGCACTTAATAAAGGGCTTGAGAACCAGGATTATCTTGTCCTATACCTTTGTGAATAAAATATATTTACAAGTCACAAGCTAAATATTGTTCTTGTCTCTTTCTGATTCAGTTTATTTTTGTAAAGTCAAAATCACTCCTTTTCCTTTTCTTAAGTTTTGCTGTTCAACCTATAAATCTATCCCCACTGTTGTTATATCGTTTTGAAGTTAAGCGCCAGAATAAAATTAATTCTGATTAATCTTTTAACAGTATGATTCTATCTATACTAATGCAGTCCCCCTTAAAACAACTCTGAAACAATCTCAGATGGGGAAAAGATGATGGTTAATGAATTACGTAACAGAGCTGTCTGAGGATGGACTGAATGTTAATATTTCCATCACTTTTTCAAATATATTGCTCAAAATTCTCATTGTGACTCTAATTGTATATTCAGGGCATGGCCTTCCTCCACACCACCGGACTACAGTCACATGGCAACCTGAAGAGCACCAACTGTTTGGTGGACAGTCGTTGGGTCTTGAAAATCTCCTCCTTTGGACTCCATGCCTTCAGGAAACACGTGGACCCAAAAACCATCGAGGGCTTTGACGTGTATAAGAAGCAGTTATGGACCGCCCCCGAACTGCTGAATGAGGCAGTGCTCCCCCGGAATGGTACTCCAAAAGGAGATGTGTATAGCTTTGGGATCGTCATGCAAGAGATCATCTTCAGGGCCTCTCCGTTCTTCATGGCAGATGAGACCCCTGAGGGTAGGCATTTTCTTAAGGCTAATGCCCAATTTGGTTATTAACCTGAAAGAGCATTTTAAGACAATAAGATTAATGTGTATTAATATCTTAAGACAATAAATTGTAATGCATGCAGTGAAAATGTTAAGGCCGCACCTATAATACGCCCTAGGCGCATTAACAAATATAATGTCACATCGAATTTTTTAACAGTGGGCCATGGGAACATTTAAAAATTTGTAAAGACCTTAAATTGTAATGAAATAGCCCATTTCCTTGAAGATATGTCTCATTAAACACAGACAGGAGTGTGCCATTGTCGTATTCTATTTTTCTTAAATGATGACTGTGCATCGTCCATATTCAGTATAGAAAATAATGCATTTACACTTTGTCACCATATTGGAAAATGCTCTCCAGTATTTTGTCAACATGACTCCGATAACTGGTGGCTTTTGTTTGGTCTTTAATCCACATAACACACTTTGACCATTTACTTATACTATAATTAGCATATGATTTCTACTTTTATAACACAAACTTTCTGCTTTAATTCCAGATGTTGTGAACAAGGTGAAGAAGGGTACGACCCCGCCGTACCGTCCGGTGTTACCTGCCGCCCCGGAGGACAGTCACCCGGTGATCGTCACCCTGATGGCCGACTGCTGGGCCGAGGACCCCGGCCAGAGACCCTCCTTCAACGACTGCCTGCGCAAGATCAAAAGTCTCAGCAAAGGACAGTCAGTATGAGTTTCGAATAAATGAATGATGCATTTGTTTTTAGAAATGTCAAACAATAAGAAGTACTTTTTTCTACCGCACTATGCATGTTGATAATGGACCACGCCGGTAACTTCTTCTCCTCATTATTTCATTATGCACCCCTCAGCCTAACCAGATTTTTGAGTAGTTACTACTAGTTTGATATTTACACAATAATTATATTTATGTAATAATATCTTCGATAGGTCAAAATCTTGGGATCCGGATGACTTGACCATAATAATGGTATGCAAAGGTATGAGGAAACATTTGGTATTGCCTTATGATGTTATAATTTTTGACAGGATAGGTTTTGATGTACCCACATTATAGCGAGAAAATTAATATGAATGATTATTATTTAACATCTCTTAGGAAGACAAACTTGATGGACATTATGGTACAAAGACTCGAGAAATACGCGAATAACCTGGAGGAGATTGTAGAACAGAGAACCCACGAACTGGTGGTAGAAAAAAAGAAGACAGATACCCTGTTGTACCGAATGCTGCCATCGTAAGTTGTCAAACCATTTTGTGATAAATCTCTGTTTAAAAGAAATCTTAATCATTCTGGGGTTTAAACCCAAATAGTTACATTTTCATACTTAAAATAAAAGTAACCATTATCAAACATGAAACATCTCAAAAACGTTAAGTAATACTTTGGGGGGATAATCCCTTATATACCACGTAGTATGGGTACTTATTGACGACAATAATTATGAATTTCGCTAAAAAGAAACAAAATAGAATTACTAATTCTTGTCTCAATTCTGCCGAAGCTACCAATCAATGTTAAGGATCCGACTTGTTAGTCACGTTGTAAAATCGGAAGAAATAAAAGAGTCAAAACTGTTGCAATTATCCTTTACATTATTGTGGTCATTAACGCCTTTAAATGCCCCCCCTTCTAGCGTGGTAGCCGATGACTTAAAACAAGGTAAACAGGTGGCGCCTGAGATGTTTGATGCGGTGACCATATTCTTCTCGGACATTGTTGGGTTCACTTCCCTGTCCTCGGAGAGCACCCCCATCCAGGTCATCGACCTGCTCAACGACCTCTACACACTCTTCGACGACATCATTGAACAACATGATGTCTACAAGGTAATTTTATCACTATTTAAAGCTACATAATATTATATGCTGTGATAGTAGATGTTTGTGTTATTACAAATTCACTTCAATTCGTATATATGCAGGATTGGGGGTAATGGTTCTGCACTTGGACAATGATTTTACATGTTGCTTCGCAGCAGAAGTCTGATATGCATATGGTGTTAGGCCTATGTACCTTCGAACAAAACGGAGATTTCTTTGATTTTATCCTTTTATATAGGCCTATGTAATTTGTATATATATATATATATATATATATATATATATAAACTGGACTTTAAACGTATGAGACAAAGGCTTATATCTCAGACTTGTCTCATGTATAACCACAAATATAGACTAATTGTTATAGGCTAGGACTTTGCATAATTGTTTCCAAATCCCGAATACAACAACTATAATTTTCATTTTCCTTTCATTAATTTCTTTTATTTCCAATTATATTTGATATTTCTAGGTGGAGACAATTGGCGACGCGTACATGGTGGCGTCGGGCCTACCGAAGCGGAACGGCGACCGCCATGCTGGAGAGGTGGCCAACATGGCACTTGACCTTCTCAGCGCCATTATGACATTCAGGATCCGCCATCGACCGGAGCGCCGCCTGGAGCTGCGGGCCGGCATCCACAGCGGGCCCTGCGCCGCAGGTATAGGGGCCAGGGGGGAGTTGCATAACTTTTCCACTAAAATTTTCATTGGAGGCTCTCCGTTATTGAGGCACAGCAAACGAATTGCACAGGGTTGCATATATCATTATCCTAAATAACGGATCCGTTAAACAATATCTTCTATTTAATCTATGATATTAACGGAAATTGATAGCGGAAAATCCGCTAAAATTCACCACTAGCGGAAATTTGTTAACGGATTTTACAACACCTTGGTCTCCGTTATTCTCTTTGCAACACTTGGTCTTCGTTATAGATCCGTTATACATCCGTTAAAGTTATGCAACCCCCTCCAGGCGGGGTCCACCATCCTGAATATTTGGAATATTCTGTTTAAATATTTGTGGTCAGACAGGGATGTTATTTTTCACTCCTCATCTATTTTAACTTAGATTCAAACAACCATTTCGTTTTGCTGTGAATGAATATTGTTTTTTATCAAAAGGATTCTAGAGGGGCGGCCTCACATTAAACTACTTCCGGTTTCAAACAATGTAGTTCCGGTTTCTCTCATTGGTGGAATCTGGCCCCTCATATAGGCCCCTCATATAGGCCCCTCATATAGGCATAGAATAACTTAGGGAAAAGGCAATGAAAGAGATTATCATTAAAAAGCACCGGGGGACTTAAAGTGTGTGTGTGGTGGGGGGGGGGGGGGTTAAGTGAGGTTTTTTTCACTTTTAATTTGCCACGATAACGTAGTGCAGTTAATAGGTTTAGTATTCTATATCAGTATCAAATGATTTTTTCAGGTGTTGTTGGTTTGACAATGCCTCGCTACTGTTTATTTGGTGATACCGTGAATATGGCGTCGAGAATGGAGTCCAATGGATTAGGTGAGTATAATGATCAAGCTGATATTTCAAAAAATGAATAAGATGTATGCAGCTGAATTGGAGGTCTTAAGACAACCTTAAGACAATGATTTCCTTAAGATGAAATGGGTTTACACAGGCCGATAACATTGTCGGGACTATCGTAGGGCTTAGGTTAATTGTCGGGGCTGTCCTAATGACAATGACTGTCATGAACCTATCCTAAGGATTTTGACGGACTGTGTAAACCCCCCTTTATATCCATCGATAAAAGTATGACGTGTGTTGCCCATGCACAGGTAGATAATCATGTCAGTTTATTTTACAAAAAGTCGTCCTTTTTTTTTAGCCCTCCGAGTCCATTTGAGTGTTGACTGTCATAAGGCGTTGGAAGTACTTGGAGGTTACTGGATGAATCTTCGGGGAGAGATGGAAATAAAGGTTAGAATTGTTTCTCCATACAATATGCACATATAGTATTATATATTGGTTTAATAAAGGTGTTTATTGCAATCTTCACGTTATTGCATGATCTTCCAGGTGCGACACATTGATATAAAATGGTAAGATTAATAGATGAGGCAGGTACAATGATTGAATAGATGAGCGATGGTCAACAATGATTTAGGTCATACTCTGCTATACTAGCAAAATACATTAACAATCACAATCACAATCATATAGGCGAGTGTACATCATACAGTAATTTTATGCCTAAAATAATAGTTTCTTGAATTTGTTGTCGCCTTTTGCTGCTCAAGAGTTATAGTCTATCCCAAAGCTTAGACCCTCTATACGATGGACTGTTTACCGACGTTCCCAAGCGTTTCTCACGCATTCTTCTTTCCAAATGATACTTAATTGACTCAAATAACATTGGCATAACGCTCGGTCTCTAAATTCTACAATATTACATTGTAATACATGTGACAGCATTGAGGATCTCTTATTGCATTGGCGTTTATAACAAACACGAATCCATTATAGTGATATCGCTTGCATACTGATTGCCGTTAACATTTGCTTAAGATTTTAATGATAAAAGTAAAGCTTTTCTTCAAATTTCAGGGCAAAGGGATGCAACAGACATTTTGGTTGATGGGAAGGGATGGTTACGACAAACCCCTACCAGAGATGACGTAAGGTTCTACACCATATAGCCTAAGACGAACTGTGAACATGACAGATATGGATATTAGAAGCACGTGTAATACACACCCATCATATTTATTAATTTGCTTAGTCACATTATATAGGCCTTTTGCTTGGATATGAAAGAATATGTTGAAGGTACACGTATATAGCGCTAACATGTACATGTGACTGCGTCGTTCATTAGAAAAGTGGAACATAAACACGTTCAAAGCTGATGAAGATGGACTGATGCAAACACCTGCAGTGGTAGGTGTTATATTCAGTGTTAACATGCACTGATAGATATAGTTATGGAGGTCAATTCCTATGAATGCAACATAGCACTGCAACAAAGAATTTATTGTCATAATTAACACGTAGGCCTACTTACACAGCGTTTATCAAATATTACCACTGGAAAGAGTTCAGAAAGACAACAATGAATTCCGAGCAATGACTTTCCTATTACGATATTAGCATAATAAAGATGGGCTAAGCTGCATGAATTCTGTTTTCTTACCGTCCTTCCTGTTTTTGTAATGATATTGAAAAAAACCCAGCAAAATTGTTCAAATGAGCAATTATTCAATCAAAAAGTGGTTGCAAAGTGCATTAAGAAAAGGAAAAGTTTGTATGCGCTTTATAAACTAAAAGGTGTCATGTGCATAAACACGAAAGTGTGACTAGTGTGATGCAAAAATCGTTAAGTCTATTGAAAGGGTTTACTCTATCAAGTGGCACCATCTGGTTTCGTCCAAAATAACTTGCATGGGAGTATCTAAGCCTGTGTCGCCTTGCAGTGAGGAAGCACTGAACTAACTACCGCTGAGCTGCCAAGCTCATGATCCCGTAGCATCTGCACAGACTGCTAAGCTACAAAAATAATGCTAAGCCTCAAACAGCAAATATCTGACCTTTATCTGAATGTATATAAATTATATGCATTAAACCAATTGGGCGGTTCTGACTACTGATGAATTGGTGATTCAATATTTTCTCTAATGATAACACAAGAAACTATGCATCATAAATAAAATGTAAAAAGAGGTATGAAACTTTAAATCTTTATTTGATAAAACATGATGATGTTTAGCCTGTATTTACACTGGCAATTGTGAAATTGCAGGGATTCCTAGGTACCTCCTCTGTCCGTGACCAACTTGCAGGTGGGACATCAACTGTTTGTAGGATAGCGTCTTGAGGCTGATCATAAGTGACAAATACACACATTCTATTGGATAGCATTTGTTGTAGGATTCCAACATAGCTATTTTGTCTAAGGAGAATCAGCTGGTTTGTAACATTATACAGTCCTAATGATCCAAGAGATCAGTTTTCGGTCCACTCCATATCTAAACCAGTAAATCACGATAAGGTTCAGGCCCAACCCTGAAAGGATCTCTGTTTGTACTATGCAGTTTTAAGGGCCTTTTTTCATGAGAGTTCCGGTGTACACTACTTGTAAAACACGGGTGAAACACTACTCGTTAAAGTTTGAACTCCTAGGTTTCATCTTCCAGACCCTTAAGGAGTTGTCTCTGAAATATTGCCGTTTCCTGTCATCACAGACACAGACCAGCCACCGACTAGCTGGCCCCAACCACTGACTAGTTACATTCCACATGCGCCTTTAGCATTTCCTACATACTTTATTTCTGCATATACAATAGCCAAGATTACATATTGCATTGCAGTTATCAAGACCAATAATTCGCTTATAAAACAGGAAAGATTGTCGATTTTGAAACATAAAAACAATTTAGGCCTATAGTAATCATTCATTACAATGTGTGTGGTCCAAAACACTTTTAGTGTTCCTGTTTCTGGTAACTTGATAACCTTAACTGCCTTTGAAGTAAAGTGCCGACCGCTAAACATCATAATGTACATTAAACAGCAGCCGGCACAGGCAAGATAAGCAGTGGTTAATTCCGTTCCGTGACGGAACATAAAGTACAACGTGAGACGTCTGCTGCATTTGTTGAAACAATAACATATTATCAGGATTTAAAAAGGAAAGCACAAACATTTTCTTACAAGAAAACAGAATACAACTGAAAATAATAAAATAATAAAGATAGAAAGAAAGAAAGAAAGATAAAACAGACAAATGAGGCCATTTATTTCTTAGAAAAGTAACACAAACAAATTAAAGTATACTTGATCATGGGACATAAGGCAGCTGGACAGAAGAAACTTCAGTGCCTTTTCAAATCTCCCAAATAGGTGCTTTTCATAGAATATGTGGCACGGGTGACCAGGGAGCCTCTCCACCTGTACTCACCTTTCTCTACCTGTGTGAGTGGGTGACCAGGAGGTACCTGCATTACCACGTCAGCCCTGATGGATGCCCCACCTGCCCACCTGACCCCGGCTGACCTGCACAACACTTACGGTCAAAGGAGTCAACCCAGGTCGCCACCAAAATGGCCATGGAGGAACACAAGTCACATGCAGGGAAGGATTGATCACTTCTAAGTGTGTTTGTATTGGTATAATGGAGGTGACAAATGCAAGAAAGGTCGCTTAGGGAGAATGAAATTGGTCACTTAGCAACGAGGAGACAGCTCTGGTTAAAGGGGTTGTTTGTATGAAGGGTGCTGGGAGGTGATGACCAGTCCAAGCTGAGGTTAAAAAGTCACACGTACCCCTATACAAGTGGACATGAATGGACAGTGATTACTCATTCAGTTTCCTTGGCTTAGAAATGGAATATAGGCCCCCCTACCGGAAATCGGCTTTTGATCACACATTGGAATGAAGAAAGAGGACAAACTAAATGTTAAATATTTGAACTTTTGCATCTCCTTTAGGCCTATAACAGTTTGGGTATTTATAATTGAGAGAGGTTTTTTGGTTAGATTACAGATATTCTGTCGATAATATATTAACACTTTTGAATAAAAGTGTTACTTCTAACACAACATAAGAATATAATAATACATATAATATGATAGGCCTATAATTATAAAGGCGATACTCCCTTTTAGATCTAATTGAAAATCCATTCACAGTAAGCTTTATCTTTAAAGGGTTTTGATAATTACAATCACAAAAATTCAGGTTGTAATAAAAGGTCAGTCCCTCGAGGTGCTGGATATGGCCCAGTTTGACTCCCGAACCCATGTTTGTGAAAGCGGTGACGGATGCATTTCAGGGTGGTCATTTCTTACCACTCGAGGGTCTTGACCACTTGACTTGGAAGGATAAGGGTGGGGACAGAGTGTGCATGTCAGGATGTTGACCACCCACATGCTGGTGCCTAGAGTCATATTAACATCCGGGTCATTGGTCTGTAGTATGGGATCGTTCTTCAATTTCCTTTTCTAAAGTATTTGCTTAGTCTGGAACATATAAACCTAAGGGTTTACTACGGTTTACCATTTGTTTTCGTGGTTGTAGTATACGTTACAAATGATGATTTGCAACATAATTCTATGAGGAAAACCCTGTTCATAAACGGTGCTTCCTTCGAAATGACAGTGCTTGTGTGTCTCTCGTTGTTTTTGCCTAGCTCGTCGTTATATGTAATTCCTTTACTTCCACCCCATCAGTGGACCTTCATCCCATCCTCTGCCCTTCTGAGTCAGTGGCGGATTTAGAGGGGGGCGCGGGGGCGCCCCCCCCCCCCTTTTTTGGCCAAATTTAAATTTTTTTAATGTAAAATTCGGCCAAAAAGTAATTTTTCAAAAAAAATTCCAATAACGCGCCCCCCCCCCCCCCCCCCTTTCAAAATCCTGGATCCGCCACTGTGAGTCCCCTCCATCTGATTCCCTGTGGCCCCTACCCTTATATTACAAGGCGCCTATAACGGCCACGTTGAAATGACATTGGTCTGACCCTGTGACCCGGTTGCGCCCCCTGGCGCTGACCCCTGTCACCTCTGAAGGAGCAGCTCGCTGAGTGGCACCTGCTCGTGCACTCTCCCAGCACAGACCGCCTCGCTTTATGCTTCTGTTTACCACGGCCGCCGAAGAGGCAAAGAATGGATAACACTACAGACCCGTGTTATCCTAGTTTCTTCTATATTTCTATATGCATGTCTATTGCAATATTTAAGATATCGAGATTGCAATATACTTATCTTAGAATGCATTATTTTAGGAATGTTTTCAACGCGCTCTCATAAATTATTATGTACCTGAGAAATAAGATTAAACATACATGTAAACAGCCCAGTGGGGGGGGGGGCACTTGGACTTGAAAAGGTACCCACTGCCAAATGGACTGGCACAGCGGGGGCGGTGAACATCAAAATTGAGGGGCGGTTGATCACTTTTAAGACATAAAAGGGGGGCGGTCAACTACATCAATAGAACAATGTAGGGGCAATAAACTTTAAACTTAGCCCTTTTGATACTTTAATTTCACCCATAAATAATATAACACAATGTTATCAGAAGGTTTTCTAAAACAGTTTTGGTGATTCTGTATATTTTCTGGTATTGAAACATCCTGATTTTTGGGGGCCGTGATCTCTATCACCCAAAAATAGGGTGCGGTCAACTAATGTTGAAGGGTGGTCAGTCACAAAAAGCAGGGGCCGTAGTTTGGCAGTGGGTAGTGACCTTCAAAGAGTCAGTGCCCCCCCCCCCTCCCCCGGCGGGGTATACAGCTAACCGTTTTGTATAAATCGAAGTCGCATTCATTCTTTATTCACACTAACAATTTTCTATAGAAGTTTTGTTTACAGATTAGGTGTTATATTATTGTAAGGAGATGCGACTTGCTTCTGTTCTAACAAAAAGTCTGTTATCAGATTGATCACATATGTTTTTAAACAAAACTATAGTAGATAAACGAAAGCTGTTGCGGCCGCCTGTGTCATTGTGGATGGTTGGGGGTAAAGTGGGTGTTGCCCCAAGGTGGACGACACCAGGACAAATTTAGAAAAAGAAGTTTAAATAAGAACGGGACCCGCGTGCATAAATAGCCGAGGGTCAGTAACAAGATGATGGGGTTCTAACTGAAAAGGAAATGCCCGAGGTATTCGCCACTATTGTGTGGATGGCCCCTTTGTGTACTGCACGTTCTACTTGGCATGCATTTCCCCAGGATGTGAGTTTACAAAAAGAGGAATAGATTGGACTGAGATGAAGAAGTAGGATACATAACGCTTTTATCATTTCTAAGGAGTGACTGGGAAACGCATTTGTGCATTCAAGGTGTACAGTGATTACGATATATTTCACTGTTATATTTTAGGTTATGCGCCAAAATATCCATATGTATTTTAATATAAAGAGGGGAAAAACAGCAACAATAACACACCTAATAAGTGCATGCGTACCCACATAATATAATATTATACTGAATTCAACTTATTCCAAAAGGCTTTCCAATAGACTCTGTTCCAGACCTGGCGACCTCGTCACGGTCCAGTGGAGGTAGGACAAACAAACCCACGCGGTGGGCGTCGCGCGACCCCTGATTGGTAGGGGGTGATTACATAATGCTGATAAGGCCTCTGGGGAGCCTTCCCATTGGCTAATAATTAAATCAAAACTTTTAATATTGCAAAATGTTTTAAAAATACAATGCATAAGTTCACAGCAATGGTTTGTATGCCAATGAAAAGATTAAGATCTGCACTATTGGATCATTGTTACAGCATTCTTTAATCTTGAATACCTAAAGAGTTATAGGGGCCTGAATATGGCCAATTTACATTGTCTCAATTAGAAAATAACCCCTGGCTTGTCCAACTGACTCAGATGCACACTAGGTGGCGTGGTCCGGAATCTCATTTATTGACATGATCCCCCTTGGCAATATGCACTTTACTTAACATAATATTGACGTTATAAACTTCGGATATGCAAGAGAGATAAATTTTCTTTTCCGTTTAACAGTTTGTGGTCAGTATAAATTCGGTACACCCTCTACAAAGCCACTTTGAAACTGTTTTGACCCACAATAGTTCCTGATCCCCCGGAATCTATGCTTTTATGTGGCACTTTATTTCATCCCAATGGCTACTAAGTTGGTATCCATGGGTGCTAACTGCACAAATCGGTCTCAAACATTCGAATAGGCTATGGATGGTGGGTGGAAATGGGGGCCAATCACGGTTCTATTGTTGTTCGTGGCAGGTGAGGATTCTCCTATTGAAAAGGTTTTCTTGCAAACAGACCCATTGCCCTTCGCAGGGGCTGTTGAAAACCAATTGTAGGATGATTTGGATCGGACGTCGTTGGCTAAATACGTGTACATGTATATTGAAACTAGAAATAAGGTAAGCCCCAATATACCAATGAAAGACAATATTACAACGGTAAATATAATAACGGGAATCGTTTTTTATTATTCATCCATCTATACTGGAATGTTGATTAGTAAATTTATGTTGGTGACATGAACTATTTTGTTCATAGCAGTACTATATGTTCATATTACATAGGAAAATAAACATTTATACAGGAAAGGATAGATATGCGTTATACCATAAACCTCGAGCAACAGGTAACAAAAAAAGGTCCCAGTAAAATTTATATCGATAGTCAAAACAAGATAGCTAAGCGATCACACATCGATTTGTCTATTAAAAATTTATAGAAGATACCAGCGTTATTTTTTATAACAAAACGACTACAGCGATCTATCATTTACAGCAGTCTGAGATGAAGTCACAAACATTAGATGACAAATTACAAACATAGCCACGGGTTTTATACTGATTATTCAGCACATGAAGAATTTGAAAAAATACATATGGAATGTGGTGGTGAACAATGCTTGTCTATTCATTTAAATTACTTGGGTTATACCCATATAGCCAGGCCTTAGGGTTAATCAGATGACTAGAAATGACGGAATTCAACCAATATCCGCTGACGGTGCGCCTCAGGCAATATGGGAAGATTAGGAAAGGACCTATTGGCAAAGTTTCAAAATCTGTATCTTGACTATGACACCCCGTTTTTGCAATCAATTTCGGTATGTGCAATTGCAATACATTAAAAAAGATAAAGGGCCTAATATCTAACTGTTTAAAAATATTTCGAGCATTACCTTATTTTAGGGGCATAAATGTACAAGTAGTTAAACTGGACAACATTGATATTGTTGGTTCTTTATGAACAACTGAAAGAGTATACATTATTACTTCTTAAAAGAGGTAAAATCATACAAAATTGCCAAACCTACAGTGACTATATAGCATGTCTAGATATACATCTTCGAATATGCGGCCACAGTGTCGGCAGTACATTGCCTTGCCGTGTTTGACAGGTTTGTCAGGTACAACTCCATGCACAGGTCCCCCAACACCCGAGCCTATGTTTGTAGGAAGACCCCATATATATTTGCAAGAGGATGAGATGATATTGAACGAACCCATATCTGGGAGCTCCCTACCTGCACGTCACTATTCATAGCCAATGACATATTTTTCACTTTTTTTCGATGTTTATATAGACCACCAGAATGGATCGACTCGAGCCAATATTAGCTTTTCTCTTTATTTAATCAGTATTATGGTGGTATTAGGTATCTTTGCTTGGATAGATCTGCTCTAAAGCATCACGTTATTGCGTGATGCTTTGCTGTGGATACGTGGTATGCATGCCAAACAATTTTAATGTAAAAGGGAGAATATATGATCCTCAAAAACATGCAAATGCAATATTTTATTCCCATACTTATCGTCATTCCAATAACTCAGACATATAATAAGGTAAAGGAAAAAAGAAGAAGTCATCAAAGTATTGTAACTGCCACTCCCCCAACTTTGATCAATAGAAGATCTGTTTAAATAATCGGGATCACCTCAGTAGTCAACGTGTTGATAGAAGATAATCCCCTCTTGTTTGTCTTAGGTCGGTCATTGTTTATGGGGCAATTAATAAGAAAATTTAAAAATAGAAAAAATGAAAGAAAAAGGGGGGTTTGGGGGCACAGCCCCCAATTTCTAACCAATTTTGACAACAAATATTCAACAAAACCCAATAATAACATCAATATTCTTGTCTGGAAAGTATTTTTGTAATTCTTGTATAAACTTTGACCGGCACTGCCACCCGACCCTAATCCCTGAGTGTTGTGTTAAGTTGACTAGTTGATGGCAGCCAAATAATCTAATTGCACAGCGAATCCAACTGTTATAATTCAATTTAATCCATATCATTTTCCATTCTTAACTTTCAAAAATCCCTTCCAGCTGTTGAACACCAACATCTTATTTCACGGAAAGCCTACTTTGTTATTCAAGTACACAATCCAGAACATTTCTCACAGGTAATAAACCTCCATGGCGCGGGCGACCTGTATTCTTACACCTGCATGGTTGGGTTGATCACCACCGGCCTGAACACTCAGGTGTATGTGGATCCTTTCTCACCTGGTTACCCAGGTTGTTGGGGCATGGGGGGCGGCTGATCAAAGGGATCCCCCAGGTATCTTTAACACATACTTCATCCCCTGGGGCTGTAGGAGGGTCTCAGGTGTGGGTAACACCTCCAGGCCTGGGCCCGGGCTGCATGATGTGGTGGTTTCCGGGAATAGGCCCTGCCCACCTGTAACCCGACCCACCCGGCTGGAGGAAGTAAGGTGTAAGGGGTGGGGCATGCTGACAGGTGGATAAAGTCAAATTATAGGGGTCCGATCAGGGGGAGTCATTTGGTATAAACCCATCATAATATTTCAACTTCAATAACTAGGCCTATACATTTCTGGGCATGACACACCATACATGACAAGTATGGTTGTTGTTGCAATTGCAAATTGCATGATATATACCAATAAAAGCTCATCTTATCACATTATCTACATGGACAATGCACTGCATGGAAAATGGTCAAATGGGCCAAATTGTGATTGCAGGGTAAATATACTTACATTAAAATGTAAAAAGAAGGATACATAGTAGGCCTATTCAATTTTGCGAAAAGGATGATGAAAACGGCCATCTCCATGACCAGCGTATGAATATGGTAGCTATATAGCCTATAGGCCTATGAGTATCTTCGAGTATAGATATTATTATTTTCCCCTTACAAAATGCGATCCATTTCTGTCCTTTAGGGTAGGTATAGAGTCTACATGTATGCGTTAGGTGGCTCTGTTTGCGCATGCTTGACCTTCTTTGACTGGTTGTGACCCTAACTCCAGACGCCTACCCTCCAGCACGTCACGTTACGACCGTCTGGGACCCATTGGTTGTGATAAGAATACGTCCTATGCAGCACAGGTGCGGACACCCTATAGGCCTATGTGTTGTGTCTCCGGGCAGAGGAGCACGGGGACAAGCTGGTATTCTGAGAGGAGTATAACATACAGATGTTGTGTTGCCAACTCTAGGGGATCTGCCCTTGAACATGTAGAGGTCGCAAAGAAGGGAATTTGGCACAACAGTCTTGCAGATGCATTCAACCGGGTTCAATAACCAAACTGATGCTTTTAAGATTATTATGCTATAGTGCGCGATTGGCGGTGGGGTGGAATTTGTATGATTTGTATTGCTGTAGCCTATTTTCCGAGCACCAATGTAATCCCATGTAATCGAAACTGTTCACAAATGCATTAACATCTCAATTGATTGGAACATAAGTCCTCAGTGCTGGGGCCTGTACATGGTAATCCATGGTAGGCCTCAATACGTTTTCCAATATTATAAGATGTTCTGACCCCAACTGAATAAACTGTCACTCATTAATTGGCTACACGAAAGGTTGTTGTGGTGTTCCACTTTGTGGGTTGTTTTGACGAGGATTTATGTATATCACCCCCAACTTTTTCATACTGTAATTCATGTTCATATCCTGCACCTAGCACCGACACAATTAACTCGTAGACGACATGTGAGTGTAGTTGAAATATGACCCTCTCTACTGCGGCTTCTAAGCATCGGTGGTTCAGTGGTAGAATGCTCGCCTGCCACGCGGGCGGCCCGGGTTCGATTCCCGGCCGATGCAAAGAATCTTTTCTTTCTTAACTTAGCATGGTACCAACATTTTAATGCAAAAGGTATCCTCCCCGACGGGGAATTGAACCCCGGTCTCCCGCGTGACAGGCGGGGATACTAACCACTATACTATCGAGGATTAGATGGAGGAGCACGATAGGAAATAAAAGTAATTCTTCTCACTGTATAATAATATTCATCATGATCAAGCTAAGTATGACGTAGACCTACAGGTGTTCTTGTCAGATAAAACTGGTCATTAAGAAGGTCAACTAAGGATGGAGGAGGGATAGCCCCCTGTCCTATTATATATTCATTGTTAAAAGTAATAGGCATGTCCCCCTAATGATCGCTGCCATGGGGTTTTAGACTGCTGTCAAACATTACTAATCCCAACATTATCATTCTTAAGGCCCCACGGTCAAATCAACCCTTCTTTTTCCGGGGTCATTATAGAGCGGCTATCCCGGGGCGGCTATACAGTTACAAAATGCTGTGAAGGGCGGAGGCATGGGGCCTTTTAACTGGGCCTACAATGGAGACGTGGTACACACAGATAGTCTATACACAAGTGATGATAGATGTAATTGCTTCTGAACATTCATGTAGACTGCATTATCAAGTCCTTTCAATAATAGAGTGAATTCATGATGAAAATAGACTTAGCCTAAAGAAACTTTTAGATTTATCCTTGAATAGAAAGTAACTTTAACACCTCTGTTAAAAACGATTGCAACAGTTACAGAGTCTACTGTAATTTAAAAACTGCACATTCTTTTCAAACAAACTTCTTTTTTCCTGCAATTTCTCTTAAAGATGGTGTAGTCTGTACACTGTTAAGAATATTCAAACCAGATTGGAAAAATTTTGCTTCAATACTTTTTGTTAGCAAAATAATGGCTTGCCTTGTAGGAGTGTAACCGCTTCTGGCGTCAACGTGAAAGAGATCAGTCATTATAGGCTATATACTGTAGTTAAAAAGATACAACGAGTGTTAGAATTGACAAAATACTCCTATAATCTGACTAAAAACCTTGAGTAAAGCAGTGTATCATACAGGGTCTGATAGTTTCAGCATAATCTGTCTGTTTAAGGTGGGTGTTGTCTGGACGATAGAAAAAATCCGACAGTTGCTCAGATATACCTGTACATCTCCACAGGCCTGCCAGTTAGTTGGAATTCGTAGCATGCAGTCACTGACTAGTTTGTCTATAGTTTTGAATATAGGCCTATGCTGAAAACCCGGGGCTGAAAATAACTGTACTGTACTTTTATGAATTTAAATTTTTTCATCCATTTTTATATTCAGGTTATAAAGTACAATACAGGTTGGGCTATGGCAATATTCAGAGTGTGTCCCAAAAATAATCTTCGTAGGACATACTCAAAGCTAAAGTCTTCAAGCTCTTGAAAGCCCAAATGATTAAAATGATGATGAAAAGTTTGCCTAACAAACGTTAACGCTTATGATGTACAGATATAGGCCCTATGCCTCCACATAAAAAAAAACAAAGACAGACACGTGGGATCTTCATATGACACTCAGCAAGCAGTTTCTTCTAGTTACACAAGACTTATTAAATGCAGTTCATGTCGCGGCACTTGTTGCTTGATATATGGTACTATTCATTGAATGATCTATCTGCGTGTGTTTTTATTAGTTGAAGCCTAAAACAGCCCCATATAGCTAGTGCACATTCCAGACAGACACTAAATGCATAAAGTTCAAACGTGAGGCAAACATTACTTAACTACCATTGAATTCCCCTAACTTATTTAAATCATATCTGGATTTTTTTAATATATGTACTGTCGATGATTTACGGTAGGATTATGAACATCTTTGCAACAACCGGTTATGAGAAATTGATATGTCTAAAGACCGTTTTGTATCATACAGCAACTAAGGTCAAGCCAATAAAATCTCACAGCAGGTTCTAGACGAAACGTTTTAGGTATAACCAAAGGAAATCAGTCAATCAAACTGTGTATAGTTTCCCCTTCTTGGTAAACACTTCCACAAATAAGTCTCCGTTTTTCTGTCGTTTTTTTTGTGTGTTTTTTCCTATATAATTGTCGTCTTCCGTACATAATATCTGTTCTTCCAGATGTTACAATCACTTGAATGTCAACAGCACAAGATATCACCATTTGATGAAAGTTTTATTATTCAGAACTACTGATTTGAATTAACTATTTATATCATATTGTGGGGTAGCGTTATGGACACGTGAGAGTAGTAAAAGAAGGACTTATTTATTATTTTACCATAATAGATTTTCCAAAATACGCCATATATAATTATATTGTGAACGAGAGTCCTAGTTGATGTGATCCCCTCAAAACTTCTATAGCACGTGACTGGATCCATTACTTAATTACTAAATTTATCACTGTCGACATACATAATACTGCAAAAACGATATTCAAATCTATCAAGTTGTCCTTGGGTCCTAAATGAGCACCTGCATTCTGTAACTTGCCCCCTCTAATAAACATACTAAACCTCTAATAATGCTGAACACAGATAAAAAGAAATAGCCGTCGGACTACTAAGACATATGTGTGCATATTCAATTTTATAAGTATATGATCATAGATTTTATGATATAACAGCCACAGTGAGAATATGACAGATCTATACCTAAAAAAGCAACAGGCTTTGAAGATTCCCAATAGGGCCAATTGATAACTATGGTGAGGGACACGCGAAGGCTGTGACAGCTTCCTAGGGAACTCCTCCAGCTGCTGTCCCATGATATGCTGTCCCAAGTCCTCTCATTAGGTAACCCCCTCATAATCTTATCACAGATAACCAGCTTCTCTGAGTATAAAAGGTCTGCTTCAACTGATGAAGGGCACTTACTCAAGTCTCCAGAGAAGTCCATCCACCATGCTTAGTCTGTTGAGCTGTGCTACCCTTCTGACTGTTGCCAGTCTGGCCTCTGCTGCCAACCTCCCCTACATCATTGGAGGGAAGGAAGCTGAGGTTGGAGCTTGGCCTTGGCAGGGGAGTCTGCAGGTAAGATCTCAACTTTTCTTTTCTATAATTGTAAAGCTACCAGGTGCCCTGAATTTACAGGGACATTTCAGAATTTTAGTCCATGTTCTAGGTGCCCCAATTCATGTGAAAATGTCCCAAAAATTTTAGGCATTGAAGTATTACAAAGACGATAATATTTGCTCAATTTCATAAGTGGAAAATGCAATTTTTCCCCAGGGGAGGACCCCCAATCTCCTTCACCATGCTCTCCTTCAAGAAGTTAGATTTCTGCATTAGTTTATGATGTTATCAAAGTATTTTCATCAAAGCCATATGTTTTTATCTAATTGTTATTTATTACTTAATGACTTTAAAGAATTCCTAGAACCAATCCCAGGGGTTGTCTGGAATCTCTAGGTAGTAAGGTCTGTAATAATTATTGTTAAGGATAGTGGCCTTTTCTGGGACTATGGTCTAGATGCACAGTAAATTACTTGTAGGACTAATTGAAATATCTATAACAGAAAAAGTACAGAATCTGATATAGGCTTATTTGCAGCTATAGATCTAATTCTTTCCTCCAGTATGCTGGCTCCCACACCTGTGGATGTGTAGTGGTTGCTGACGAGTGGGTTGTCACCGCTGCCCATTGTGTCCAGAGACAGTTCCCGTAAGTAAAACTTAAAATCTGTAACAATGTAGAATTTCCAGATCCTTTGATAAATTCTATTGAACCAATTGTTTCATTTCTTGGCAAGGTGGTTGCTTTGATACATTTTATTAAACCAATTGTTTCATTCTTAGCAAAGCAAATCATATAATTAATGGTATGTATTACTTGAAATTTCAGAATTCTGTACCAGGTTGTTCTTGGTCTCCACGACCAGGTTGATGCCACCCGGGGCAAGCCAGAGACCTATGAGGTTGCAGAGCTGATCCCTGTAAGTATCCTATTGCTTTACAAGAAAGGGTATTTGACTTCAAATGTGTAAAAAAAAATGCATAACTACTATTTTGATTTCATTTACTGCTGGAACTTTATAAACTAAAAAGATATCTATTTACTCGTTTTGAAATCTTACCCAGCTAGTTAATATCTTCAGCAAGTGGACTGTAATTGAGTATATTGCACTGGTACAACAAAAGTCATGCAATAGAGTATGCTATGTTGAGATAGAAGGATTAATGGATACAAATAAGTGTCTTCCTATAAGGTAACATAAAAAGAAAAACTGCAGTTTAAGCAAACAAAGTATCAAAGTGCATTTTTATTTTTTAAGCATGAGCTGTGGGGTGTCCTCCCTGGCCTATCCTTTGATGTGGCTGTGATCAAGCTGGCCAAGAAGGTTGACTTCAGCAACCAGTTTGTGTCCAAGGTCCAAATGGCTAACACCACAGACAACTTTGATGGCATGAACTGCACCATCTCTGGATGGGGTGTAACCACAATCGGTAAGAAAGCAGTTCATTAAACAATCAGCAGCATTATATCAAATAATAATCCAAATATCTGTGGTCAAAACAGCCTGCAACTTTACTTTATACAAATCTGCTAAGTGGATAATACATGTACATAAATTATGTTTCAATAATATTATTTCTATGATCATGCCTTTCTCTTAGGTGGAGGATCAGTGTCTCCCACCCTCCAGCAGGCTGCTGTCAATGTGCTGACCCCAGCTGCATGTAAACAATACTGGGGAGAGGAGAGAATCAACGATGGCAACATCTGTGTCTTCGATGAGGGACAGGCTGGTGCTTGCAATGTGAGTAATTCTGAATCATTAAGCATTTGCCTGCAGACAATTACTCTAATTATATCCATAAACATAATTATACTAATGTGTACCCAGCAAGTGAGATAATGACATAATAAGAAAGCCTTACCGCATAACAGTTTTAATGAGCAGGAAATTTACTTACCCCTCTTGTGGGTGGAATTATCTAGTAAATGTGTTCATAACTATTTATTTATTCTTTTATTTGCAAGATGCACTTGCCCTAAAAAGATATTTCTCTAAACCAAAATGCTATGACTGCTATTTAAACTCATGGTCATGTCAATCATTCAGGGAGACTCTGGTGGCCCCCTGGTGTGCCCGGTTGAGGGTGGATACAAGCTGGCCGGAGTAACCTCATGGGGACTCCGTGGCTGTGCCCCTCTCACCCCAAGTGTCTACTCCAGGATCTCCTTCTTCAGGGAATGGATCAATGAGAAGATTGGTGCCTAATAAACTTGTCATAACAACTCATAACTTCCTTATTGTCTTTATTGAAATATTCATATTAATTTCTTTATTATTTTTTATGAAAATAAAGTAATTAATCAGCCAAAGAAACCTGCATTCATGTGAGAAGTTCAAAGGGACACATTTCTCCATCTATACATTTACAGGAAGTGTCAAACTACCTTTTTTTAAATTCAAGTTATTTATTCAGGTTACAATTCAAACTCGAAAATCTGTACTCCCATTGTTCTCCTGTTCAGTTATAAACCTGATATGAATATCAGTAATTATTTGGTACATAATTATTTTGGCAGTTATGTAACGGTTACAACTGCATCACACCATGAAATGAATTGAGATGAGATGTAGAGAAAATGATTATTGTATCACACTACAGTCCAAATATAATATACACAATTAATACAGGAAGTAACTAAATAAACTTATTTACTTTAGATTTAAATTCACAAATGCTACCTATTTCACGTACATGTATGGTAGTGCATTCCACATTGATGACCCATAATAAAAAACTGACTTTTTAAACAGTTCAGTATTGGGTTTAGGTAAATTAATGATACTTCCACAAGATGTTCTTGTGTCTCAAACAGGATTCTGAGTTTCTAAGAAGTTATTTTTGATATTTCTGTAAATACATAATAAGACCTGCCTCTTTCTTCGATCTTCAACTTTACAAATGTGAGCCATTTTATGCAAGAAATTGACGTGTTCTTCTCGTGGATCAGTTACATTATTACACAATCTGATTGCATTATTCTGTAAAATTTGCAGGTCATTTAAGTCCATAATCCCGCATGAACTAAGAAAAAATATTCCCATAGTCTATTATACTACAAAACATTGTCTTAACAATGTCCAATGATGCCTTAGTGGTTATCATGTTTCTAATTGTTCTTAAAAATCATAAAACGTCTTTTTAAATACATTATCATAATGCTTCTTAAAAGTTAGTTTTTCATCCAATTCTACCCCTAGATACACATAGGATGGTATATATTGGATTATTTTATCAATAAGACGTTGATTTCCCACAAAGTGGGTGACTTTGGGTTCCTTGCACTTTAATTTTCAAACGCCAATTTTTTATTTCATTAACTTCTCCTTGGTATTCTCAAAAAAGTTCAAGAGAAAAAAAAGAAAAATATTGAAGTATTAGTGAATTGTGAAGGACATAAAATAAAATTTGGGAATTCTCTAATTTGTGGGCTTTAATTTCTGTCCTTGCTTCGTCATAATAAATGGAATTCCCTTTCCAAATAACTTGGGAATCTCATAGGTAACTGAATGAATTTAGGGGAGCAAAAGATATAACTATTTCTAGCGTGTATGTGGCCTTATATAAAAATTTGATGGTACACCTAAAATTTCTTTCTATACATTATTGAGAATTGGGGATTCCCTTTTTTTTGAAAGCTGGGGAATCTTAATTAGTGTCCTTGTGACGTCACAAATTAAGGGATTTAAAAGGATTTAAAAACACATAAAATAGACAAATATCAAAGTCTCACAACTGTGTCTATGTTTGGAATATCTTTAAAATATTTCTAGCATTATTAGTCCTTGATGCATATTTCATACTCAGAGAGTTTCGTTGAAAAATATTCATGTCTTAATTATGTGCAAGGAACCCTTATGATTATGATCTATACAAAATTGTGCAAGATTCTACACTTCTAAGCTGCCGTCTCATTGTTGATAAATCTTCATTGCAATAAATCCTAATATCCACAAGGGAAAAACAATAGCTATAGTAATGAACGTACAAAATGAGCGTTGTATCATATGTTATGATAAGCATGGTCTTCCGATCTTTATTTTTTGTATTTATGATGAAGGATTAACCCCTGACTGCCAGATTGATTTTGATTATGATTGGTTAAAAAGAAATGGGATCTATCTTATCTGTCGATTTATAACCTTTTGAAATTGAACAGTATTCACCCTTTAGACCCCACAGATTACGATCATGTTTTGCTGGATTTCCCAGGGTTTCCAAGGATTTCCCCCAGAAATTCCTTAAATTTATTGTAACTGGGGAATTTCAAAGGTTGATCCACTCCTGCCAAAGAAAATAATTGAAATATGATTTGAAGCATTGATTAGGGAATTAAATCAGCTTTAAAATGATATATTTGCCATTTTTGTATATTGAAAACTCTTTACAATGTTCTTATTCGAAAAATGTCAATTCTTTTTGGACAAAATGGCCGTTTTTCGAGGTGGCTATGGACGGATCGGGGAGTACACCCTCAGGTGGCCATGGCCAGATTGGGGGTTAAAGGGTTAAAGAGTATTCTGGAAGTAATGTAATGTAGAAGGGCAGGGTCCTTACTTCCTCATTAATTTCCCCCAGACATTTGCAAAGTGCATAAAGCAGCTAAAGCCTGGTCCCCACTTGGGCGATTAGATTTTCTTAGTTGCTGGCTAGTAAGGTAGTTAGTCGCCCATCAACTAACTAGACACTGGTGCTTTGATGTCCGGCGACTAACCCACTGGTCGCTGGGGTTTTCTAGAAAAATATTTGACATGTTTAATATTTCCCACTAATCTCCGGCAATTAGTGCAGTTAATCGCCAAGCTAGGCAACTAAAGTCACCCCTAATCACCAGCGCAAGAGCATCGCAACGTGGCAATTAGTCTTTCAGTAGCCCTGCAATTAGTTAGTCGTCTGATGATTAGTTTTTCACGCTTGTTTGCCGGTGAAAGCTACTAATTTTCACTAACCGCCGGCGTTAGTCGCCCAAGTGAGGACCCGGCTTAACAGTTGACCCATCCAACAGACACGTTTTACTACAACTGAGAACCTTAAGAGCACACAGAATGCTAAATGATAAATAAATAACCAATAATTTGGAGCCAAAGGTGATTATAGAAGGGACAGGATTACATCTACCTATACAGATACTTATCAACAAACAATGCTGAAAACTGAGCTTTTGAGTAGTGGAGACATAAATTTTGCCTAAGCATTGTTTTAAAACAGAAAATATTGTGACCTTGTCAGCACACGACCTACTAACAACATTCATGTAACACATGCCAGTAAATCAAACAACCAATGTTATTTATACTTTATAATAACAAGGCAGATTTACTAGCAGTCCCATAACAGGGGATGGTTGAGTGAGCCCTTCGGGGCTAGCTAAGGACCTCTAATAACAGGGGGCTTGAGGGCCTGACCCCACAAGGTGACCCCTCTCAATGACCTCTAGTGGGGCTGATGTTATCCAAGCGGGGCATGAAAAAGCAACCCTTGACCTCACTAATATTAGTTGTGGAAACCTGTCAACAATATCCCTCTGGATTCATCTGACCTAGCCGGTCTGGCTACCGTTGTTCTTGGGCATTGTGGGTTGTCCCTTGGCTTGTGTAAACATTGCTAGGAGGATATCACCCTAAGAACAAACAGTTTTAGGGGATCAAAGTGTCCCTGAACGTCTGGTTTCTATCACAGTCTGGCTATTTTGTGCAGGTTCATTTCCATCTGTCTCCATGTCAAAGATTACTCTTTTTGCATTCTGAATAAAGCAAAACATTATCATGTGAACATGGAATTCATGTCTCCCCCCCACAATATTCAAGGAGGCCAATTTCTTAAGTCACTTATATTTTTATTGTTTGATTTGTATCCATTATGTTTCCATTTCCAAGCAAAAATAATTATTCCCTGTCACTAAGCTTAGTATGGAATTTTGAACTTGATGAAACTGCATACAGCTATGTTAAAAAGGTGTGGTTATCTCATGTCTCTCTAGGACGATAAAGTCAAAACCTTTAGTCTCCGTTTTTCTCAATTGCTTGTAGTATGTTTTCCGATCACACATTGATGTTTTGTATCCTTTGAAGAACAGTAATAAAATAGTCATAAAGTCTAAGCTGACCATTAGGGGGTCAGCCTAACCTGGATCCAATTCACTTTTGACCCTCACATACCCAGAGGTCAAGGTTATGGGTGGCCCGGCATCACAGTATTGGACTATGGGTGGCCAACCAGGGCCAACCATTACAGTATTGGACTCTTGACCAATATAACGTAAGTGCGCACTTTTCCAGATGCAAGTTGGTTGGCCATGGTCCATTTGGGTTTTCTCTGCATTACAAATGTAAGGTTACTGCTACGATAGGACAATTTATTAAAAAAGTCAGTACCGATGTAAAGACAATGTCATTTTGGATTAAGATCAATGGATTCTCATTTCTATGAAATGCCCAGTTAAAGTAGAAAGCCAAACATCAGTAGAAAAACAATTATTACTAGACTGGCAAAATGTCTATAACATACAAAGACAGAAATGTGCAATCTTCTTGGTACAAATATGTAACTAGCAAAACTTGGCTTCCTTTTCATACATAAGAATAAAAGTACTTCTGATAACCTGATATCACTGACCATGCACTTAACATTGCCTAGTTCAAGTTACAGATGTGCAATATTTATATTCTGATCAACGGAACAAGCTCTGTTAGAATATTTCAAGAACAGTTAAACATATTTCCTTACCAAAGGGTAGTAAACAATAGAACGCGACTGCATACCTAAGTTTCATAGATATATTAGAGTCTGAGTGCTATATTATGGCGTTCCCCCAACAATATCTCGGAAAAGGTGACATTCAAGGATGGCCGCAGCATCTTCTGCCGTCGGGCCTGTATACAAAACAGACTCCTCCTTCAATTAAGTCATCTATTCCTTTGCCAAACTGACATGGTGTTGTCAAGATGAATGTCAAATTTCTCAGATTAATACCAGTGGGCCCCCAGTTTGATTATAAGAACAAAAAAACGTTAGAGAAGAAGTGAAATGATTGAGACTCGCTGCCTATAATGGTATTCTCTCACTCGAGCTGGATGACTCATAAATCCATCAATCAAGTTGTCCGTGCAGCTTGAAATGTTTGCAATACTTTAATGAGTTTGAGGACGTCACGGCAGGAACGTTAAAACCCCGACCCCCGTTGCCAGTCTTTTCTAGCAGAGTCGATGGTGTTCATAAGCATAGAAATAGAGATCGTGAGGTGAATATATATCAAATATGCTCACACAATGGAACAGTGTGTAGGCCTATACATGATGAGCCTAAAGTGGGTTGACCTTGTTGGGGAACAACAATTATTAGACGTCTTTACTAAAGGTGCAGTCAATTCCTCTAACATGGGATTTAGATTAGGAAAATGTTATCAGACTTGCTGTGAATAGTGAAACAGTTTTTTTTAATAAATAAATCAGAACACCAATAATAACATTTTAACGTCGAGCGATGTGGCCCTAGATGTGACATCGAAAAACGTTGTAACAAGGTCGCACAAAGTCACATAATTTTATTAGAATGTCGTACAACGTCGCCGTTACGTCTCACTTTGACTGGGTCGATGTCATTGTTTCGGCATCAGGGTAAGTGGTTTCGATTTCGGTGGATAATGCTCATGAATTAATTACCATGGTTCCTCTGATTAAACAGGATCAGGATACCCAATCACAATGTGGTACTGTTACACAGTCTAACAGCAGTATGATTAATGTCAGTGATAAATTGCCTCTTTTGAATAGAGAGAAAAGTACCTCATTCTATTCGCCTCCCGACCATAAATCTAATCTGTGAACCTTAATCGTAAACGTTACTGAAAGGGAATTCAGAAAAAGATAGTTTCAAGAACAGTAGGCCTATTTAAGCCAGGTCATAATCAGAATTAGCGGAAAGAATAACATGACTAATTTTTCAGTCGATACATTCCCATGATGATTAATCACCATTAAGGCATGAGCATGAGTTGATTGAGATTAGGGTAATCAGCAGTAATTATTAGAGAAAAGATTACATTTTGATAAGATGCAGAGCGGTTCCCCTTCGGAAAAATATCAACATGATAATATGCAGAGTAAACAGTCTAACTATTGCCCTGTCTCGAATTGATTTGAACCTTAGGCGAGATTGGCCTCATATGATGATATCGTTGTATATCACCTTATGATTACCTAAGACTTAACCTTATGAGTATGCAGGACAATCGTTATAACTTTAGTAACCATGTAAACTGATAATGTTTTCTTTATTCAACGAAGAAAAGATCTTCCTATAAAGTAACATGTAGGTGGCATGTCGCTGTTTCTGATTGTCATTTGTTGCATCCCGAGTGACGACGTTTTATATCAATTATGGATGAAAGAAAAGCTTTTTATCAGATCTAGAGAAAAGATGTGTATTCTTTTTTCTTCTAACTTTCTGGCTGAACTGCACCATGTTACGCCCTTTTTAAGCACAGTTGTTTTATAGAAATATTAGTCCCTCTTGTCAGAACAATAGCTGGCTTATTATAGAGGGTACAATTTGTAGCTAATCATTATGATTCCCTCTCTACTGAAATGGCCACTCAGAACGCCCGTCAATATGAGTGGCCTCATAGGGCCGCTCCCCAAGTGATGGGCTGTCTGGGCCTGTCTGATGAGCAGAATTGAGCAGAATACTGATTGATGAGTTCCCAAAGAGTGACTCACTCAGTAAAGACTGCCACACTCCATTTTTTATTATGAATCCAGAGAAGGGTGGGATAACAGACAGGGAGGGTCAGTCGTGGGCACCGCAGACTGATTTAGAACTAGATATGGAATTTGAACTGAGATGGGAAGTGTTCTGCATATGAAAGTATGGAATAGGTTTGGTTTGGTCAATATGATATCAAGCGTTTCAGCTTAATAATGAATAAAAGCTCACTATTACATATGAACAAGGAAAGTGCAAGACATGCAGCGTCATTTAAAATGATGGTAAAACTTCAAAGTACATCCAGTTCCTTTTTCCGTAACTCATTAAGATATTTATAGACCCTGGGAATTGAGACGCCCCCCTAGGGAACAGTTTGTAGCTCTTACAGGAATTATAATAGCGTATGCCTCGGAGAAATAGCTTTAGATGCTATTTCTATACAAGTCCCCATAAAAAGGAAAAAGGAAACTAAGTGCCCTGCCAAAGTGTTGTATTGATACCACTCAGAAGCCTGCACTTCATTGAGTTTTATGACAGTGTTGATTGGATCTGTCCAAAGTCCTTATATCTTAACTATACATAGACTCTCAAGCCTTTAAATGCTAGGTTGACATCTCAAACTTATAGTGTGCCGCAATTGATGTTTTTATTTTTTTTATCGGTAGATCCCCTTATGTGTATAACTGCATTAGTATATTGAGATATACATATATATATATATATATATGCTTTATATACGATCAGCGTGCATAGTATTGATAATCATGCTGGAGCGGTAGACCAAAAGGGCCACTTAACCCCTCATTGCAAAGACAATTTTGTTATTTTCAAGTCATCCCGGGGCAGTCATGCTAAATGTCTTGAGTATGATAGTAAAATATCATGATATTTTGATAGGGAGTAATGTCTAGTTGATATACCCCAGGCCCCCAGTGGACAGCTGTATTGTGACTTTTAGTCATTCACGTCAGATGGCGGCGTGTCAACATAAACAATGGGAGTGAGGCCAACGTAAATATACACGACCATTATATGGCGGGTCAGGGGACCAACTGTAAAGTGGCCTTGTTCGCCATGTCAACACCCGCACAATGAATATTGGGCATTTACCAACGTGTACACCCCCTGCTACACATTATTTCCCTATTGGAGGGTTTCCCTTCACTACTATTGCAACCGTGTGTAATCCTTTCAAGACATGTCATTGTAATTTATAGCTTATTGTGTTTTTTCATAGATTCGTAATTTCGTGGGTTTTCTCATGCCCCATACATGTCTATAGGGGGTATATTAACATTATCATCTAATCATTATGATTGCTAAGCATAAACTTCAATACACAATTACTGGCATTAAATAGTTATTTTGTTGTTTAGCAGGTTTATTCCAATTTCTTAAATGGACTGTTATGTGGATGAACTAAACTTTCTAATGAAGTTGAATGTTAGTGGACAAATTTCGCTTTCTCATGTAAAGACTCATCCTTCTACCGGTAAATTTACAGATTTCTTTTTATAAAGTACATGTAGTATGTATGATACTATAGGCCTTTATATTAATTTCATACCCTTTGTATGTCTCAAGACATTTGAAAACAGAGAACGCACATAGATATCAACGTTCCGAGTGATGACCTACAAGTTCATGCACTTTACCTCTTGGTGCGAAACACAGTCATCTTTATTGAAGTCACTTATCTATTTACATAGGCATGCTGCGTTAGTGAACACGGGACCCCTATAAATAGCATGTCTAAGGTTGCCGATGTACTGTTAGCAATAAACCACCCACAGACTCGGCCCGACTTTGTCCTTCTATGGGAGGCCTATTCAGGATGGGTTGGTAAGGGGACAGGGCCCACTTCTGATAACTCACGTGCCCACTCACTGAGCATCTTTCTACTGACCACTGCCACCCCTCCAATAATAAATCAGAGTTCAATGTGAGTTGTTGGCGCTCAGTGATTGAACCCTGAGTAGGTCACCCTGGTTTTCTCCTGCTCGTCGGTACTACATGGACAGCATAATGCGCGTACATCATATAAAGTACATCCTATTCAAGATGGTTCCGTGGGGCCTAGACTCTACTGATACTGGTAACGCATTGGCAACGGAACGATTCAACTTTGACAGCGAAAGTGATTTTTGGTATTTTAAGCATCTGTCTATTATATTCACCATCATTAGATATATATCAAATGTAATACTGGTAGAACCTAAGGTTAAGATATATCATAATATTTTAAATCTTCAAAGGCAATGGCAGGTGCTGTCGTAGACTAAAATCGTGTAGTGAGAATACCGCTTAACCTTATCAAATCGACAGCCAAACTACATCGCCACTTGCAATCAACCCTGGGCAGAATTATGAAATATCTCAGGGGCCTAAATCACCGATACAAAAGGCTTTCATAAGCCTTGCTTTATCTGGCTTTTCTGAGCTAGAGCCTTCGGCCGCCTCTGCCGTTCCCTGCCTGCCTGTAATCAGTGGAGCACAGTTTATTGGTGTGGGGTTTGACTGAGGGCACGGGGGATCTTTGTGTATAAGGACCCGGGCCCTTTAGGACGGCTCGACCAGGGACAGGCTTTTACGTGTCCCCAACCATAACTGATGGCTGCCAAAAGCATCGATTTGCTTCATATTGCTTCCCTCTTTCTTCACTATAGATCGTTTGGAAAAGTGGATATTTTGCTTTCATCTCTCTTGGATTTCTTCATAAAAATGAGGAGTTGTGTGTCTGTACGTGTGTATAATATGAATTTTAGGCCTAACATTTTTTCTATCTTATGATGAAACAAGTGGCTTTGCCAGGTTGGGGGGTCTAGATCGGGGGGGGGGGGGGGGTCCCATGTCGGATGTCGAATTTGAGAATTGGCTTTGTCGCATGTAATTATAATATTCAAAGCCCTGTCATTGTCACTATTGGCCATGTCACCTATCGATTTTAAGAATTAGCTATGTCGCAGTGTCGAATTTAAGAATGGGCCCTGTCGTATGTCACTAAGCCCAAAAAAGGCCGTGTCACAGAATGATGAACTCTTTCAGGATTCGAATCCACAACCTTTGGGTTTGGAGGTGAGGGTCTTAACCACTATACCATGGAGGATGAGGCTGGAACTGAGAAATGGGGTCATGACCTAATTTACTGGTTCCCACAGGTCCTTTTATAAGCAGTTTAACAAAACAGCAACCATATGGACAGGTTGGTTATGACCTATTTCGCTGGTTCTTGGTAAGACCTGAAGAAAGTTCAGTATTTAGGCAGCAACATGCGAAAGGACATCGTTTTAGAAGAAGTAGGGTAATAATAATCAATATGGGAAAATTATCATGCACTATGGCCAATGTTATTTGGTTATTTTTCGAATAGGACAGCAGTAGTAATTTAAGTTCAATAAATAATGTGCTTGAGTACTTTGACGGGCAAGATAATTAATATTGTGACATATACTATATCAGCACCAACGGGAACTACGTATATACCCTAGTAATTGAGGAACCACCGTCATACTTGTATATTATATAGATTCCGAGAACAAGCAACTTGGTTTCTTAGAAATGAGAAAACAATGCTGGTGGCATGAGGGTATGTCTGGAGGCCTACTTCTAGTACATCATAGCGTAGATACTGGCACCAGGGTAAATTGTATAATTCTTTTGTACTTTTTATGCAATGAAGCAAGTCAGCTGTTGTGTAAAGCTGGCAGATCCTGGAAGAACGGCATGTATTGCCGAAGGGCTGTATGATGTTTTTAAAGTTCAATAAAAAAAAAAAAAAATAAAAAAAAATTTATGGTGGGGGCCTACCGCGATGCTGGCTGCATAGAGACGGACGCTTATTTCCCCTCTGTCTAGACCTGAGATCGGATGCACTATGGTTACAAGACCTTATATTTTGTTGCCTGCACTCATGCGCTCAAAATGACTAGTTCAGGGTATTGTCATAGTATTGTCGATTAGAAGTGCATGCTGACTGTTCTTTTGGAAACTACGCAGCTAGAACCTGTCAGGGGGAACTTTCAACGCCATAGAGTCTTTTAAAAGATGAAAATTTTAATTACATTGATATAATATACAGGTATCTGAGATGGTAATATATTTATAGAAGTATTATTCTTACAAAATCCATGGAGAGAAACTTATTACCTGATTACAGAAGGTGTTTATATTTAGATTGGCAACTACCGGTATTGCATGCCCATAGCTCTAGCTCATACACACCCAATGACTCGGTCTCTAACTAAATAATTTAGAGACGATTGTTCTAAGGTAAAACAATAAGATGTCAATTACTCATCTTTCATAATTTCATTAATCCGTTCTACTTCAATACTAATACCCGGAGAGAAAGATAAAGGGCGTGAAGCTGCAATCAACGCAAAATGGAGAATGGAGTTGAATTGCGAGTTCTATTCCACAAAGTAAATAAGTGACAGCTAGATGTGATAATGTTTTAGCTTTCTAAAATTACAACTTATGCAGTTGCAACTAGAAATTTGATTACAAATAAGAAACTGACAGCTGCATTGCGGAGGCCGGCGCCCGCCTGGTCCGATGGGTGCCAAACCGGTGAGTAGTCTATGGAAATGGCGCTAGTCGTCAGGCATTGAGGGATGACATAGACGCCCACTTCTTACGGAAAACTCGTAACAGCTGCAAAACGGTTGAACGAAGTTCCCAATGAGAGTTGGCCGTGACTAAATGATTAGGTTGCTGCATTTAATACGCCGTTTTTTCTCTGAGTTATTTAATTGTACATCCACTGAGTACTATTCCTAGTTTGTGTAGCATTGTTTGTGGACTGCCTCCAACGATAAAATCTATTATTCAAGTTTAGTTTAGAAGAAGTAGGACTTTAAGTAAGTAAGGAGAATAAAATCAAGCATGTGGAAATTAATTACGAGCAGAGCATTTTAGAAGCATTTACTTCGACCTTTATTTCCTATTCTACGCCTCATACCTTTTCAGGTTCCAAATGCTTATGGAAATGTCCTTATGAATGGCGAATATCCCGATGCTTTTAGCATAGTATACGCGTGTAAACTAATACATTGCATGGGTGTATGTGTAGGTCTATATTATGATATAATACAACATGTAGGGCCTACACACTATAATACACGCACATCAATATATATATATATTTATATGTATAATACAATGTTTGCATACTTTCACTGGCACTGATACTTCCTATTTTGTGTTAAGTCACCTCCACTAAATCAATATAACAATACAAGCAAGTCACTAGAGACGTCAGATTGGAGTTTATCACGTGCGAAGGGAGGTAAACCAGACGTCCTGCCTTGTAAATCAATTTGGTTTTCTAACCAGATCAGAAGTCAGCTTTAGATAACTGAATCAACTTTGGATGGGACACAGCCATTGTTTATCAACCAGTGACTTAAACCTAAATGTCAGAACCGGGAACGCTTGCAAATTGCGGATGCGACATCAGTCTGAACTTGTAAACATCAGCATTTTGTGGACAACAAAAGAAATTTGATAGATATAATTCTACGCATCTTTATTATTGTTTCTCAATTCAGCATCCAGTAGCAAAACAGCTTTTTCATTACAACAATTTGAGCTCTTTCTTTATTGATCAAAGCGAAAAACAGGCAAATCTTATTTCAACTTTAGAAACAATGGCTGTGGCGGGTGGTGTGTATTTAACCAGGTTTGGGAGCTTACCAGACAACCGGTTCAATAGTGTATGGAGCGTGGCCGTTGTAAAACCACTAGAGATCAGTTGGAGAAATTGTTCGCTTTATCGTGTTTGTCAGGAGGAGGTGCAGGAGGAGTGGTAGTTTTTTTCCTCCAGTGAGAACATAATCCAGCAATGGCCGACACAATTCGTGGACGTTTGTGGACCTAGTCTAGACTCTGTCGGAGATGTTTGATTAATGTCAAAACAGTCTGAGCAAACCAAACGTTTTCTTAGTCCAGGCAAAAGAAAGTGCCTTGAAATATTGGACAGGTGGTATTCTTCATATGAACTTGATATCTATTGGTCACGAACAATTCGACCGCAGTTTACTTGTGGGATTTGGTCGGCGAGGACTGGGAGACAGGTTGAAGTCAGACTTTTCTGCCTGGGCGTGAAATATTATGGGCTTCTTCCGAGCCAAAGTAAAAGGCAATTCCTTCTGCAATTCACTTCTCCCTGGTCCTTACTTTTATTCATTTCTGGACAGTGAAATATGCTCATGTGATATTTTTTCTTTTGGGCTGGGGATTTACAAAACAGAGCATTCCAACTTTTCCTATGACCCTGGAGGGTGGTTTGGAGACAAATGCCCTCATTTATCCTCATACCTTGGTTACTGCTTGCTGCCTGAAGAAGCCTCCAGACCAAATCCATTCAGACAATGGCAGGCCACCAACCCCGGATCGAAAGGCACCGCCAAACAGCAGGATGCCACCTCATCTGTTTGTTTACCCCCCATCTCCGCCCAGATTAAACCCTGACCACTCCTGACCCTGGAGTGACCTTGGAGGCACCCCCAGAGGCAGCCTTGACCCAGTTCAAGGCAAACCCCTCAGAGACAGACTCGAGGCGGGTCACTCAACAAATGGTGGGTGCTGGAGTAATGGGTGTCTTTGTTTTAGACTTTGGGGAGGTGCTATCGATTCCTTCTATCTGTGTTTGGGCGTCCGACCTTAGTGACCTCCTAGCGCAAAGACAACTGCAGCATATGGTTGTGTCCACCCCCCTTTGCTTCTTGCCTTACTCCACCCACACGCCCCTTAGGCTTAATCTCCGACCGTTTGACAGATGTCTCAGGCTGTAACTGGCCTGGAGTCGAATGATGATCGGCATGTCACATGGTGCCGGGAGTGAGCCCAGGAATTACCCCGATCGTGCCCAAGATGGACGTGTTTCCATTATTTGGTGTCACTTCTCCCAATCAATCCCTCCCCGCGGCGAGCAGCTCCCATCCATTGGGTGAGCAGCTCGCCCGCCTTAAGTCACCGGTCGCCGTGAGTAAATGACCTGTTGTCCTTATCTCATACAGGCACAATGCTTCCAGGAGCGGTAATTCAAAGAAATTGCCTATTGCAAGAAGCTTTATTACTTCCAACCATAAGGGAAATGCCCGGGGTCTGCAACAGAAAGGAATTGTTTAAGATTACTGGAGGATACAGCTCGAAGGATACCAATTGCTTTAGGAGCTCTGTTTACCAAAAGGATACGTTCATGTATAGATCAAAACCAAATATTGCAAGAGACGGATTTTGAGGTCTGTGTTGCCAGGCACTCACTCCGTTCAAAACAAAACCAAATATTGTTTCGTTTTCATATACAAGTATAAGACTTACAGCTCTTCAAAGAAATCTCATATGTGTGTCTAATACAGTTCGTATCTTTATCTGTAATTCAAATATATCTATATAGGCCTCTTTATATATGCATTGTTAGGAAAATTTTTTAATAATCCTCAAATTCATGATTGAAAAAATTGTATGACACAACAGTTTTCAAACGTTCCCTGCTATGGTAAGCTTTGAAAATTCATACAGTCCTATGCTTTGGTTCCCCGTACGGAATCAAGAGAAAAGAATGTCTCTTAGTCTTTATGACTCTCTGCAAAAGTAAAATTATGTGAGTATATACAGCAAAATATTTTATTACCGTGGGAATCACTATTGAATATTATTTTGAAAGTTATTTAGAGCTATCATTTTTGCTTTTCTCCAGTGCAACACATTAAGGCTAATAAGTCCTATTGAGATGCCCAAGAGGCTCATTCCTGTAATAGGCATAACAAGTTGTGCCCTGTCCCGGAGGGGTGATTTTCTATGACTGGCCCAATGCTGATCGGGGGGACAGGTGACCCTAACATCTGTGACGAGTTTTCCGAAACCAATCAATTTGGATTGACTTAATAATTGCATTATTTCAAGTTTCGTCGTTGTCTTGATATAGGCCTTCTGTGCTACGTAACTAACAATCTCCAAAGCTTATCAATTAAATCACAATCTTTATGAACTTGAATAGCTCCACTGCATACAAAATCTCCAATGTTAATATAGGTTTATCAACGCATGATTTTGAAAAGTGAAGATGAGTCGCTTGTGATAATTGCTTATGTTGAATTCAGCAACGACCTGGTTCGTTCATGCAGCGCTCCATAATCGTAAAGGGCAAAAATCCCAGGTACAGATAAACCAGTGGGCAATTGAGCCAAACGACGATTACTGCAGCGATCAAAGTTAAACATGTAGGTCTACATCTCAATACATCATACGCATTGCCATTTAAACCTCCCTACCACAGATAGCTGATTTACTGTATTTTAGGCACCCACAGATTAATTTTGACTGATTATGTTGACAAAACTTCTGGAAAAAACTATAGAAAATTTACACATATTTCTTATATATCTTTCTGAAACGAATGAAATTCAACCAACTTGAGAAATATTAAATATATATATATGAAATGGAAAATGGTCAATGCTAGTTTTCCATCATAATTATTAAATCACAGGTTATGCCATGATTATTGAAAACTCCTATACTTAAGCCTTGTGACTTGCCTACATATTTCCCAGCATGCACCTTGATATAGGCTAGTCTTCAGGTCAACTGCAATAAGTAAGCCCTATGTGATGGGGAGAATTCAGTATAGACTACGCCAGTGCATGAGGGCTTCCAGCATGATTCACATTCACATTTTGTCATCATCGTCATATTTCAGGACGTAATTATTGCATTTTATGGCCGTCAGTTTTATATAAAAAATATAACAATATAGTTAAATAAGGAAATCGATGTTAAAAAGAACTACCATTTGATTCTAATGATCGAATTGGTCCCATGCCTTACTCCATCAACTCTGAGATTCCAACAACTCTGAGAGACTGGCCACTCCCCACGTCAGACTCAATAAATCTGCTATTTACCGCTATCCCTCAGTACTAGAGAGCTTACTGTGATAATTAGTAGAGAGAGAGGATTGGACACAGGATGTCATAGCTTAGCAATTAACCTTTAAAACGCTGAGGTCATGAAATGATTGAGGCTTTCACTAGGTTATTGTCGCCGTCACTATGCTGAAGGTTAATTATCGCCCACATGGGGGCAGTGTCCACTCAGCTGCCGTTTGACCTCTGACATTGATAGACTTGACCAAGGCTTCCATACATTGCCAAGCAATGATGACATCCTATAATAAAATAATATTCATCTGAATTGCAAGCAATTGCAACTGAGGTACATTTCTATAAGTATCATTATCATATCTGGTATATGTTAGTAGCCAGAAAACTATACGAAGTGCAGTTGCATTTTGCCTCAGAATTATGATAATTGTGTCATTTGAAAAAAGAAATTGATTTAGGCCAAGTTAAAATGTCCTTGGCAAGTGAAATCTATGTTTGACAATGTGTCTCCGGCCAGTCCATCAGCAGACAGGTCAGTGCGGGCCATCATCCAATGTAAATCACCCCTAGCACGTTATATGCACGGTCACATTGGTCTAGCAATCAGTCTTGTCTTGCTCGCGGCGTCCATCTCTGACCAATACTCCAAGTGTATCTAGTCTGGCAAACATCTCCTCTGTGTGTCTGTCGCGGCTTGCATGTGTCTGAATGTAATTATGCTAATACGTATAGGTCACTCTATGCCAAGGATCAGAGGCCTTGACGTGATAAGGGACAATTAGGAGTCATCATATGGGGGACCCCGGCTTACATGTACGCTTATTACAACATTGACCTCCTCATAGTGAGTGATACAGGAAGGTGTAGATTGAGCGTCCATAAGTACATTACATATACCGTATGTCTACATGTGTCGATGCATATTAACTTTTCTGAAATACCTGGATAAACCTTTCTCAATTCAACAATGCCATTACAAACATTATAATCTAAGAACAGGAAAACCATACATGATATTGAATTTAGACACAATATCACATCGGCGATACTATTTACAGTAGCTATCATCTTCGTTTAGTGAAAGTCACCAAATTGTGTATACCTACTATTGCAAAATATTAATGTCTGATTTAAACAAATGAGAGAAACGTAGATCATATTTTCAGTAAAAGTATATACTATTACAAAGATATAAAGAGTTTCTCATCCAGTAATATAGCACAATTCTGGGAAGATAAGTTTCATCACATAAACTGTATCCACAATAACAAATTGTATTTGACTAAAATATAAAAGAACAACCCAACCGGGTCATAATAAAAGCGATTGGTATAAATAATACGTTTATGAAATAACTCATAATCACAACATCAATGCGCCTACGACGATTAGCATCTTTGGTGTGCCTGTGCAGTAATTAATCATAGTAGCCCTGTGTTCGGTAATTAGATTTTGGTGTCAGGAGCGATGTTTGATGGATCACAACGAGGAAAGCATCGAAAATGGCATTCAGTGCGCTCCGTATATCTTGATTATGAGACCAGCAATCCTTCATCTGGAACCTGTGGGTGATATTCATGTATTCAATGTGCGTGGGGGTGGGAGTGGAGGGTGGTGGGTTCTGTGGTTGGGCTGGATCATGCATTGTGGGATCTGTCTGAGGTCGCCATGTTCTGATCCCAATCGGACGTAATACTGGGGGATGGGGACCAAAGGTCGTCGGCTGGGACAAAAGGGGGCTATGTTTCGAGGGACGCTATGTCGGGTATATCAGATAATCACCAGGGTGGGATGAAACCGTGTTCTACAAGTAGAGGGAAGAACGCCATGAGATAACATGTTGTAAAAGGAGTTATCGGTAATAAGTTGTTTGGTACACTAAGAAAAGGCTGCTATCGCTCCCAAGTCGCCATGTAGCCTAAGTGAAGGAATGTCCTTTTTCTATACATACACATTCTACTTTCCACGAAGATTAGACATTGCATTGTATCACATGTATAATCAATCTCTCTAAAACGTATAGGCCTCCTCGAAATCCAATATCTACTTGTGATTTGAATGGACTTGGACTTAATACATTTTAAGATAAACGAATGGAGTCCATGATAACAAGTATTCTTTTATCTCTGTTTGCTGGCAGAAAGAACCTTTGACAAATTAGCAGACCGGAATATAGACGATTGAGAACTTTATTTTGTTGTTATCTTTCGAAATTTGACACCCTCGCTCGTAAAAAAAAGACATGATTTATTTAAGATCATTTATCAACTGCCCCTTGTAAACAACGGAGCAATGGGAGGCGGATTGTGAGATAGGCATTCTACCTGCCTTTTCCCAATAATTGTGCATGATGTGATTGCTTTTCAAAGATTTCGGATGGGGCTTACAGAGACTTTATTTGTATGTAAACCTAATTCTGATCTCTCCTCAGCTATGGTGGTGGCTCTAGAATTTTGCACATTGGATTGCAAAGGCATCTTCTTAAAACCCTCTCCAAAACAAGATCAACCTTTAAAGATGATGGACAGCAGAAAGGTCATAAGCTGACCTCCCCCATGTCTCATGAAGCCAGTCTCAGTGTGAGCATGGAGAGTAAAATAAGATCTTATTTTATTCTCCATGGTGTGAGGGTGTCGGGGGTCATTTTCTGGTCGGTTGGGGCTTGTCCCTCCGAGGTCAGGCGTTCCCAGCTGACGGCCTTGTGGTTGTGACAGAGGCCTCCCACTACAAAACTGACCCGGGTACTGACCACAAGGCACCACCAGGTGGCGGGTCTGACACGCCGGGAACCCCCGCGGGGGGCACTTATCATGATTTATCTCTGAATTTGTCCAACAGCAATTACTATTTTATTGAAAACGACAACGAACTTTGCCCACAATGGCCAGTAGACCTACTTTTTGTGATGTTCTTTACTTCAGAAACTTTACTGTTGAACACACCAAACAATCAAATGTAATCGATCCAAACTAAAATGAAACCTTCTATATGCCTGAGACATGACGATTTTCAACACGTCCACTGGAGCAGTGAAGGGTTACACTCTTGTAATAAAAGTTATATATGGTGGCACTTATAGCTGTCCCTAGCTGGTGACATCGTATCGTGGTGATTATCTTTTTATTGGCTAAACAAATAGATAAATATTGCCTGTATCTATCCATCGTAAAATTAAATTAAGTACTATCTCGCGACCCCAGGGCCATTAATTGAAACTTCGACTAAAGGCCCAATATTAACTTTTGCGAATGCATTCAAGAGCTTCTAATGGTTGTAATAATGAGCATAGATAGACCCAATCTATATTCGTTGGTTGCAATGACTAGCTACGATAAACGTTTGAAACTTGCAGCATTTATGCGTAGATAGGCCTACTGCAAAATTATGAAACGTTTTGCTGATGTTGCCTTCCTCCTACACGCAACTGAGTTCAATTTGCTAAAGAATTAAGAAAAAATCGCAATCAATTGTTAATGAATGGAAATGCATCCGTCAGAGCTGATTTCATTAAGTACTTAGGCCTAGACAAAGAGTGTTGACTATCACAGTTGCATGTCAGGTTGATGGCCAGGGGGAAGGTTCCCATAGACAAGGCCACGGCAGTAGTAAACCCCAAGGTCGAGTTCAACTCGTGGCGCGAAATGCGCAGGGTTTATCGGCTCTAGCTAGGGCTCATTTATGCGCGCATTTCGCGCCAACGAGTTGAACTCGACCTTGGGGTTTACTACTCACGGCTAAGGAAAAATTATTTTAATCTAGAGCATAGCCTTATTTACTAAATATCATATAAGTTTATTTCAATATCGAAAATAAATTGAAATATACTATATTAATTTATAAATCTTCTAAATCAATAAATTTGATAACCCTGCTTGTATAGCCTCTCATGTTGACGAGAAAACGTCATCGCTTTTCGTGTATTTCGTGTAGTCTTAATCTCGTTAAGATTTGCTTGTATTTACTAAATCGTTAAAATTTGCTTGTATTTACTAAATATCTAATCGTTAAGATTTGCTTGTATTTACTAAATATCATATAAGTTTATTTCAATATCGAAATTAAACGTATATTAAAAATGGTGTTTCTATATAATAACAAAAAACATAAATCATAAATTGTGGTTATGTTCATATTTAATTCATTTTTGTACATTCACATCTCCTTGGTTTACATCTCCTTGGATTTTCACAAGTATTGATTGCATCTCCTTGGATTTCATAAGTACTTAATTTCATTTTTGTACATTCACATCTCGTTGGATTTTCACAAGTATTGCATCTCCTTGGATTTCATCACAAGTATCACATCTCCATGGATTTCATAAGTACAATACATGTTGTAAGTTCTTTTGTATTACAAACATAACCTTTTTGTTGTAATAACCTTTTTTATTAAAAAGCGCATCTACCTTTAAGTAAATTATAGAAACTTTACAGGTTTATTTATTATTCAATTTAATTATTTTATAAATGTTATAGGTTTATAAATGTTATAGGTAACTCGGCTTGAATCTACTTACATTCTAACAGTTTTAATATTTCAACAATTTTAATATTTCAACATCAGTAACAAATCAACATCAGTAACGAACCACTCTTAACAGTTTTAATATTTTAACATCAGTAATCACTCTTAGCAGTTTTTATTTCATCATTTAATATTCCAACATCAGTAACCAAACTTAATGTGACCTTATTTATACTCAGTAGATTTAAATGTACTTAACCAAAGACTATAATGGCATTTGTTTCAAGGCTTCATCCTTCAAACAATTAAGTCCTTATTAGTTCAGTTTAAGTAACCATACATCTGTAGTCGCCAAAACTTGAGCTCAAGGCAATCGCGCTGGAAGGCACTTCTGCTAACCATCGTAATAACCTTTAAGCGAACTTCATTCACGGCGAGCCAAGGTCCAGTCACTTCTCGTAGCAACCCCAGGACCACCAGTCAAGGTTACTTCTTTCATCTACTGGTGAGCCAAGGTCCAGTCACTTCTCATAGCAACCCCAGGACCACCAGTCAAGGTACCACCAGTCAAGGTTACTTCTTTCATCTACTGATCAGTCCAGTTGTAAGCTCATGGTAACCGCGCTGGAAGACTTCTTTCCATCGTGATAACCTTTACATACAACTTCATTAGTCACACAGTTTAGGTTACACTTTAGTCAACTATCACAGGTTGACTACACAAATTTAAAATTATAATACATGTTAAAATTTTAAAAGGTTGAAGACAAACAATTTTTAAATAATATAAAAATTTAAAACTTAAATCAAATAATAATATTAAAAACATTTCTTAAATTCAAGCCGAGCATACTTATAACAAATTATTATTTTATTATAACAAAATAAATTACTAATACTAATATTAACCTGTAAACTTTCTTTTATTTACATTTGAATATATAAAGCTTGTCTTTAGCAAATTTATATAAATTCTTGTAACCTTAGCTAGTTTTCAAACATAAAAATATTTGCATACATGTTCAAACGGTAGAAATATTTGTATCTAATTTGTTTGACATATATTTCCTTGCAGTCGGTTTATCTAATAGAGGTTGAATAAGTTTTTTATTTTCACACCTTAAAAATAATTTTTCAATTATTTTACCCTTCATTTTTTGTGACAGCATCATACAATCCAAAAATACATATTCATGTTGCAATATTGGTTTCTTTAACTCTAAACCTATAACAATCAAACTAACTATTAGTGTTAAAGTTAACCCTCCAAAACCAAGCTTTGTTGGAGTAGGTTTTAAATCCATTTTGGATAAAGCTTCCATTTCAATACATATATATATAATGCAATAAATCATTAATCTTAATAAAATTTATAACCTTATGTATTGCCTCATAATAAAACTACTATTTTTTTCAACACTTTCTGCATATGTTTAGAACATAAATAACCAGCTTTACATTGATTTTTTCCTTCTACTTTTTTTCTTTGCAGCCTTTTTACAAAACGCTTTACAAGTGAATCATTTTTTAATCTATTATCAGAAAATTTTTTAAGTATTTCTTTTAAAGTTTTTCCCTTACTTTTATGAAAAACATAATATACAGTATATTCACCACAGACCTTAGATAATATAGATTGCAAAGCATGTGTATTATACCTGTACGTTTTATTCATTTGCTTAATAAACATTCTAAAATATCTTTTTAAAGGTTTTAACCCATAAGGCTTTGCGTGACTTTAAGAAAAATGCTACCCAATGTTCACCAGCTTTATAATCTTCATCAGTATTAACAATATATGCTGCAGGATATTTGATACCTTTTAAACATGGTAATCGATTTGATGAATACACACCTTTAAAAATACTGGAAGTTACACAATTACTTTTCAAAATATTTTCAATTTCATATCCGTACATTTTTACATTAAAGTAAACTTGAAATTACTTCAGGCTGATTTGCAGGACTTAAAGCAAGCATGCTATCATATTCATTATAAAATATCATAACTATTCCATGAGCAACAGGATTTTTTAATGTTGCAATTACATTAATAGTACCACTTTCAGTCAACTCAAAACTATTTGCATTTGGTGCGGTTTTAGATAAATCAAAACAAAACAAAGTATTACCATTCTTAAATTCATCTGGCGTTATACTCACAGGGTTATTTGAAAATAATCTCCCTGTTGCATACATCATTGCTGTGTATGCTTCATGGAAATTATCTTCATCGAAATCTAATTTTGACATTTCACAAAAAGGTGAAATATCTTTCCCCCTTTGCAAAACAATATCTGTAACCCCAAAATTTTGAAAATTAAATGGATTGTGAGTTAAACTCCCATCCCATGCACGTGAATCAACTAATCCCACAATTATTCTTTTAGGAAGTTCACCATTTGAAATCATTCTATTTTCTTGCAATATCGATCTATTTGGACCTTGAGTTGAATACTTTAACTCAACTCTTCTAAATGGAAATTTCATAAGTTTATTTTTTTCTCGTGCCATATCTAATTCATTTAAAAAAACATCATCTAAAGTAACTCTTTTAACAAATAAAACAGCATCTTCTATTTCTATTTTATATTGCCTTGTAGCGCTTTGTGCCATTAATGCAAAATTTTCCTCATTTCTAATCAATCTTATTTTCATATCTATATCACCTGGAAATTTTTTAGGTTGATTAAAAAGATCATTATGAATTTTGCAAATAAGTTGAAAACTTTTACCATATTGTGTTGTAAGAAATCTTTTCTTTGCACCAGTATTATGAGTATCATCAAAATCTTCAACTTCATTAAAATCTTTATCATCTAAAAAAAACCCAGAAAGTTCTCCAAAAGATTCAAGAACAGAACGTTTATAACCTAAAAGATATTCTATATAAGCCTTGTATGCATAATGAGTATCACTACTAGTTATTAACTTATTACTTATATAAATTTCCACATCTTTAAATAAGGCTCCAGACAAATAATTAACAGGAAATACTTTTGATGGATTTGGAATTTCACCTGCATGAGCTCCTTGTGCTGGAGGTCTTGCAGGTGCAGTTCCATCTGGTTTTAGTATTTTTAAAGTAAGATGTAAAAATGTTTGAGACAAGTCTATAAAATCAGCTTTATTTGATTTAAATGCAAACTCTAAAGGGCCACCTTGACTTACATTACTAATTGAATATAATTTTGAATAAAAACTTGTTCTAGATGTTGCATCTGTTGGTGGAATATTAAAATAATCATAACTTGAATCAACACACAGACAAGAATCTTTATGCATAGCCATTTTTTAAATTATACATTAAATTATCAAACTAGTTTTAGATCTTATCTTAAGAAGATTTAGATCTTATCTTAAGAAGATTTAGCTAAATATATCTTCTTCTTCAGAATCATAAGTTACTCTCCTCTTTTTTCTTTTATTTTCTTTAAAACTAGACTGATTTTTTCTTTTTTGTTTATTTGATATTTTTTCCTTTATTTTGTCAGAAATATAGTCCACAGAATCTTTTGTTAATTCTTCCAACTGTTTCTTTGCCTCTTTTTTCAAAACTTCTTTAGCACTTTGACCCTGAATAATTTTCTTAACAGCAGTCATTCCAGCTTTTTTCCCTCTCTTAATAATTTCATGCTTAGCTGTTTTGGCAACATTCTTTAAAGCTGGCTTTGCCATTCTTAAAGCTGGTTTAATTAATTTAGCTGCAGGTTTAGCTAAACGCAAAACTGACTTCGCTATTGCTGAAAAAATACTTCCTATACCATATCCTTTTTGATTCTGAACTCCAATAAATGGAGGAATAAAAGAATATCCTCCATATCCATAACCCTCTTGTAAAAATCGAGAATTATTTTCATCAAAAAAATGCTTATAGTCACAAGCATAATTTTCTCCACAATATTTTTGCATTTTAATTATTATATACTTTTAACTTTATAAACATTAAAAACGCTAACATTTGATTCATTTAAGATTTAAGATTAATCTTAAAGTAATTTACTTTTCAGCTGGTTTCCATGCATCCCATTTTGAAGTATGTTTAATTCTTCTTCCAAACCTTGATCTTTCCTCTGCACTATCTTTTGTTTTCTTACTGCCTGAAAAAATCCTGTCTTGATATGGTTTGTTCATAGATTTCTTTTTCTTTTTCTTTTTTAAAGAATCAAAAATGTCAACCTCTGGTTGATCAAATGTAGGCGAAGGTAACTTTTCTTCAAATGTAGGCGAAGGTAACTTTTCTTCTATTTCACCAATATCAATGTTAGCACGGTTTTTTGAAATAGGCGTATAAAAATCATCTTGATCTGGAAGACCAGCAAAATCTAATTTATCCTCTTCATCTTGACTTAAAGATTTATTAATAGTTTCCATAATTTTTTCTCTTTCAGTTTCTTCAAGAGGATATTTAGCAGGAGTAAGAAATTCATCATCTTTATTTTTTCGAAAACTTTCAGGTTTATTTTTAAACCAAGATTTTGGTACTTTTACTGTTTGTAAAAATTCCCAAAGTTGATCAACACCTCGAGGTTCCTTTTCGAATTGTTTTGTTTTTGAAAAAAATTTCATTATATTTAAAATATTTGAACCTTTAATAACTTTGCCCTGTAAATTTATTTCTCCCTCAGCATTCCATGTTCCATTATTTTCCAAAATTTTATCTAAAATACTTTGTGCATTTGGTCTTTGTGACACTGAAATTCCTTTTAATATTTTAAAAGTACTTGGCTTTAAATTATTTTTATCATCTTCAGTTCTTCTTCCCTCTAAATTTAAATCCTTAGTTAAAGCTGGTTTTACAGGAGGTGGTATATATGTTGTATGAACAGAATAAGGCTTTTTATTAAACATACGCTCCTGCATTAAATCTTTTTGTCTTTTTAAAGTATAAAGTTCATTATGACTAGGTACTTCTTCACTAAAGGTACAGCTTTTAAACATTGCATAAGGAATTATTATACTTTCTTTAAAAGTAGCCATTTTGGTAATTTTAATTTCAAGTTAATTCTTGTTAATCATACAAAAATTAATCAATATTATGCATTACTTATACCTGCTGCAACAGATGCAGCTATAATTGGAAGTAAAAGTGGTAAAAATCCTCCTTTCTGTTTTAAAACTTCTTTACGTTTCTTAAAAGGCATTTTTTGTTTTACCACTTCTCTTAAAACTTTTTTAAATTTCTTTAACTTATGATAATGTGACTTCTTTATAGGTATATTTCCTTTCAAAACATTATAGACACAATCACAAATTGCATAAATATCTTCAGCATCAGCTGAATCAAGAATTCTATTTCTCTTCTTTTTGCTATGTGCCTCACATACTAAAACAAGAAAATGTCTATGCTTATGAGCATAGCTTTCTTTCTTTTTCTTTTTTAACCTACCCATTTTACTTTAAATAATTTAAGTTTATTATGTACATAATCTTAAAGACATTTCTTTAGTGTGTAAAATTAATCGTGACTCAATGTAAACTAATAATAATAATACAAATAAATAAATATTTCAATTTTGTTTTATACCTTTGTCAAACAAACAATAAAATTGCTTTCTTTTTTTGTCTTCTTTCAAGTACATAATCTTAATGGTATTTGTTATTAAACTTCTATTCAACAAGTACATAATCTTAATGGTATTTGTTATTTAACTTCTATTCAAAGTAAAACAATGTTGAACATCTCCAAACATATTTGTACGAAACATAGCATTTTTAGGTGATTGTTGATGGCCATCTATAAATAAATAGCCGTGCGGTCTATCAACAGCATGTGTAAATATATTAACAAAGCAGCGTTGATTCTTAGGCATTAATTTTCTAGCAAGAGAATAAGCTATAGTTTGGTCTAATGGCGAATTAAAAATACATAAATAGGTAGCATTTTTAGTTAAATTTTTTCTTTCCTTACCATCATGAAATAAATTTTGCGAAATAAAAATAACACTTACATTTTCATGATGTGTTCGCTTGGTAAAAAATTCTGAAACTAACTTATTATTTCCACATTCAGCCATTAAATCATCAAAAATTGCTAGTCCTCTTTTATTAGAATCTATTAAACTATTAAAAGACTCCGGTAATCCGTTATAAAATTGAACATTTCTTAATTGTAAATATGGATCACGTGGAAAAGTTTCTCCATAAAACCATAGAATATAATCAAATTCATTATCAACTATCCTTGAATCATTTTTTAACAAATCAATAACAAAAGTAGTTTTTCCACAATTACTTGGTCCAGCTATTATTAATGAAAATGGTGTTTTTAATCTAGCATCAAAAATAGTAAATTGACCTTCAAACGCCATTGTACACGGATTAAATTTTGTAAATATTTCCTTAATCTTACACGAATTAATATTCAACCTTTTACTTTAGACATTTCTTCTTTATATACTCCTCTCCTCCTTGTAATCTTACACGAATTAATATTCAACCTTTTACTTTAGACATTTCTTCTTTATATACTCCTCCTTGTAATAATTCATTATTTCTATCCTGTAAAACATAAGTTACAGGTTTTGTATTTAATATAAAAGCTATTTTAAATATTTCTTTTCTCCAATTTGATAAAAATCCTCTATTAAAAGTCCTTCTATATTTACTTAATCTTACTTTATCTCCAATTTTTAAGTTTAAATCTATTCTTTTAGAATAAAGATGATCTTTATATTGTTTTAACCATAAGTCATGCTGATTATTTTTATTAACTTCAATAGGACTTATACCTAAAGTTCGATGTTTTGTACAATTGTAACTTGAAACAATAGGTTGTAAAGCCTTAAGATATCTTTTAGTTTTATTTGCTTTTAAAAATCTAAATAATTTATTTTTATAAGTTCTTATAAATCTTTCCACTATGGCACATTTGGGATCTTGAAAAGTAGAAAATTGATGTATTTTATTTTGCTTTAAAAAGCGACTAAAAATTCCCTTAAACTCAGAACCTAAATCTGTTTGAACTATTCTAGGTTTCACTTTAGCTCTTTTTAATATTTTTTCAAATGCTAATTTAGTTGTGCTAGAAGTCTTTAATTTCATTGGTTCTACATAAGCAAATCTCGAAAAACAATCTATTGCAACTAATATATAAATGTTTCCATCATTGTATTGTTTCAACTTTGGAAGAACTATTAGATCTAATTGCCATTGATCATTTTTACCTCTTACTATTATTTTTCTTCTTAAAAAATTTTTTATAATTGGTTTAAAAGAAGTATAAGTTCTTGTATTTTGTAAAAAAGTTTTAACATCATTTAAAGTTATATTTTCATTAACACGTTTTGCAGCTTTATATAACTTATTAATAGAAGAAAATGAAGAAGGATGCCTAGAATTAAAATAAATAGATATAAGTACATTTAACTTATCTCTTTGATTCATTGCCATTTTAAATACACATCTACCTTTACATTCTAATCTTATCTTAAGCAAAATTATTTATAATAATACATTGTTTATTTTCAAGCTAAACTAATTTATACTATTCATTAAGCTTAACTAATTTATACTATTCAACTGTCATTTACCCTAAATTACAACGTCTATCTTCTAAGCTGTGCAAAGTCGGGACTCCAAACATATGCACAAGCAATACAATAAACGCCATAAAAAAAGATAAATATTGACATGTATTATACATATTTACACTTTGCTTCGGTTATCCAAGAAGCAAAACACCTCCACAAAAGAACGAACATGAAACATTTATTTCATGTGCATTCATTATAATATACAATATAATAATATAATATAACTACTTATTGAATTATATTAAAAAAATTCTTTCCTTTTTTGTCATTTCTTATAACCATTAATGGAATTAATCCATATACCATTGCATCCTTATTTTGTTGATTTTTAGCATTTAAATTTTTTTGCTTCACAAATGTAGTTTCTTCATTCTTCATATTAAAAGCATTTTCAATATTTTTTTTAGCTCTACCTCCTGTAACCTTCTTTTTCTTTGCTACAGTTTCTCCATTTTCATTATTCTTAGCTACAGTTTCCTCATCCTGATTTACCTCATTTTGATTTTGAATTTCCTTTTTCTTATACTTTCTCTTAGCTTTTTTTGAAATGTCTTCAACTTTCTTAGTTATATCTTCTTCACTTTCTTCATCAACCTCATTATTTTGAATTTCCTTCTTCTTAAACTTTCTCTTAGCCTTTTTTGGAATATCTTCATCAACTTTCTTAGTTATATCTTCTTCACTTTCATCAAACTTTGAAAACAGTTGCACTGTTGCATCACTTTCTTGATCACTTTCTTCATTTAAAGACTTCTTTTCACTCTGTTTTATTAAATTTTTTTCCTTTTCCTTTATATATTTCTTTTGGCACGAATTGCATCTATTTAAGTCTAATTGAAAATATCTAGGATGGTCATAAGGCTTATGACATCTTATGCACTCCTTAAAAAGACTATCTTCACAAGAAATACAGTACTTCTTACCCTGAACCAAAGATTCCTCACTACCACAATAAAAACACACCTCCATCTTAAAAATTTCTGTTTAAATATTTATAAAATGTAAACTTACATTAATGCTCACCTTTAGGCTTGCTTAAATCCCAAAAATTTAGCTAATCACAAGCTAGTTTTGCTGCAATACTATTCTATTAAGCTTAATATATATCTACCTAATCATTTAAAAACTTATACTTTGCATATCTTCTTCGCTAGAAACCCCAATTTTTTCCAACTCTGTATTCTGTTTTTTAGCTTGTTTCTTACTTTTCTTCTTTTCCTCTATTTCACTGTCCTCATCAGTAGAAAAATCATTTAATTTTTTCTGTTTCTTCTGCTTTCTTGCCTCATGATCTAATTTCTTTAGTCTTCTAGCTATTTTCCTCTTTAACCCAAACAACTCACCTAACTCGTCCTTAGTTACTGTAAAACTTTTATTATCTTTCAACAAATCACTGAAATGAACATATACTTCTGCTTTAAATATTGTTAAATCTAGTCTTTTCTTTCTTCCAAAAGACAAAACATAACGTGATATTGTTTCCTCCTTTGAAGCCATAATTAATTCTATATTTGTTAAACAAACTAATAACTACTATAAAATTACTATTTACCTACTATAAAATCACTAATCACAGGAATATTTCCTAAGCTTTCCTTTGAACTTTACATATTGTTTTATCTTCCTCTTCTTTTACTCTTTTTTTAGACCTTAACTTATAATTTCCATATGCTAAAGAGTGCACTCCATCTGAACAAAGCCAACGTTTATCTTCAAAAGTCGATAAAGCTAACTTTGTTTCTTTTAAAGTAAACACATCGTGCTTATAACTGCGTATACAGTGAAAGGTAGCAAAAGATTCAGATGCTTCTTTTAAAACTTGTTTAAATTCTGAATGTAAAAGCTTGTCTACACAACTCCTTCTAATTCCTTTAACTCTTTTTATATTCTTTCCTGAATTTAACAAAAAAGAATACATTTTAGGTCTTAAACCAACAAATTCCTTAATTTCTACTCCAGCTGTTTCATCTTTAAATTTACCTAACACTTTTCTATTTTTTAAAGAATATAATGAATTATTTGTTTCTAAATTTGAAAAATCAAAATAATCCCTAATATCATAAAGTAATCTATAAAAATGTTTATGATCTATGTAATATATTAGTGAATCAGTATCAGTATAAAGAAGCTGAACAGATTTTAAACCAAATGTTTTTAAAATGATATTATAATGAAAATTGAACATATGCATTTTCGATAAATCTAATATTGTAAAACCAATATAAATAGGTTTATTCAATTCTACTATATTTTTCTTATACTGTATCCCAACAAAATTTGAATTAAAAATATGTAAAGAATGAAAAAGAGGCTTTTTAATCATAGAGGCACATGACTTTTGATTTGTTGTTAATACCATTTTAATTCTTCTTTTTACATTTTCCATACATTTGCCAAACGTAGAATTATTCATAAGTTTAAAAAATTCCCTATCAAAATCTGAAGTAGCCTCTTTCCGCTTTTGGTTATTAAAATCAATATATGGTTTCATCCAACATGATTGAGAAAAAGATACTATCCTAAAAATTTTAGAAATTTTTAAACCTAAACTTAAATACAATTTTAAATTCCTATAATGTACAATGTACTTTTCCTTTTGACATAAAGTTGAAATTAATTTCATACAGCTTTTAGTATAGCGTTTACCTAAACCTTCCAAAATATTTTTAGCATATGGAGACAATTGAAAAAAATTCACTGCAAGCTTTTCAGGAGCCAAAGGAAGCATATTATGAAAATCATGTAAATAATCAGGATACTCTAAAGTTACCTCTAAAATATATCCTATAGGAGCATCATCAAGAACTTTAGTTACATCAAAACTATCATATTTACTCGGATCAACCCAAGCAAAATTTTTGTAAGGTAAAGGTTGTACCATAGCAAATCCATATAAATTATTACAATCATAATAAACTATATGCTCAGTTTCTTTTCTCACTTTTGCAAATCTTTGAACTACATTTGTCATACCTCCTCGAATTCCATCTTCAAAAAAATTAAACATGTCAATATCATTGATTAAATCAAACTTAACCTTTGTAAACTTCATCATAGCATCATAACTCAAAGATGGAGCTGTTAAATATTTAGCTGGATCTAATCCATAAAAATCTAATGACTTTTCCCTAAATGATTCAAAAACATCAGCTAATAGTAATACATCTATTTTTAAATATTGTCTTAAATAATCTTTTATATTCTTACACTTTAAAATTTTAAACATTTTAATTGCATGATCATAATCTAAAGAAGAAATACTTTGATTAGTTAAACTATTAAAAAATGCCTCACGACAAGGTAATTCCTTCTCATCCAGCCTTTCCCACGAATCTATATAGTCATAGCACATAACTCCCTTTCTTATAACATATGGCAACATCTTTTCCTTAAAATGCTTTTTAGTTTCTTTTAAATCTAATGTATCTTTTTTAACTAATAATTCAGCAAGATTAGATAATGAATTTGGAAGAAACTGAAAAGAATCAATAAAAACAAAATTATCTAAAAACATAGCTAAAAACTTTTCTGATGAACGCGGAATAACTTGAACATTAAGTTGTTTTAAATACTTGTACATATTTTTAACAATAAAATGTAAATCGTAGTTCATAGCATTATGCATAACAATAGGAATTTTAAAATTTGTAAATTTCAGTGCACTACATACTAAATTACACCTATTACAAGCATAATTAACATCTCTACCTTTTCCTTCCCTACCTAAATGCTCATGATCTATAACTCTTTTAATTCCTAAATTAGCAAAAGAAACTCCGCAAAGATAACAAGCTTTTTGCTTAGCGAGATGTAAAATATCCTGTGAATTTAAAGTTAAAGGTTTTCTATCATTTTCAAAAATACAAGATATCTCTGCACGCACTTGATAAATATATCCAAAAAAGTTTTTAAGAACATTAGGACCAATATAAAGAAAAGGTGGTTTAGAATACTTACTATACTTTGATAAAAATAAAATACCAACTGCATTTAATTCATGTCTTGTTTTCATAATAGACTTACCTTTTAACTTATTTAAATTTTTATTTAATGTTTCAAAATCAGCATAAATAATAAAATGATTTTTTATTTGTCGTGAAAGATTTCGAAACATTTCTTTTTCACCTATTAAAGGAAGCTTATAAGTTTGTCCAGTATAAACTTTATTTGTACAATTTGCTTTACTATGAAGTTGTAAACCAACTTTATCTCTAAATGAAATTAAACATTTATTACAAAAATACCTTGTTTTTTTCCAATAAAATGGTGTTATGAATGAATTAATATTTCGAATTAACATATAATGATTTTTGTACAAAAGTAAATTAATATGTTTGCGATGTTTATCATCAAAGCTTGTTGAAATATACATTGGATACGGTAAATATTTAGTATTATTTACAAATCCCATTTCATTTTGACTAAATAACCCAAAAACATTTATCGTTAAATTATTTTTTTTCTCAAAATTTGGAATCTCACTTATTTTAGTTGGAAAAGAAAGACCCTTTAAATTTAAAGAACTTACTAAATCTAAATAAGATGTAAATCTATTAGGATTTACACACTTTTTAAAAGCAGCTAACACAGAATACAAAAAGCACTTGTCATCAGAACATCGTATATTAAGAATAGAATGTTTATTAGGAATTGGTAATGAAACAGATGCACACCCTCCAAAAGGATTACATTTATAAACTGATAAACGTAAAACATTAATTTGTTTTAAAAACCAACCTGAACCCATCTGAATAAACCCATCAAAAAATGCTAAAAGTATTCTTATAGCTTGTATCATTTTTTCTTTTACAGATAAAAATGTTAAAACTTGAGTCATATTGCTTTGAAACCAAGGTTTAATTTCATAATACCTTGATGTATCCAATTTATATTTACCTAATACAACATTAAGACTAATTTGAAATTTTATGCCACCATGCCTCAATAAACCTTTCTTAATTTTTTCTAATAAAACTTTAAACTTACGTTGAAAAAATAATTCTATATCTATAGCACGCTGAAAAGGAACTATATCATAACTTCTTAGCAGTTTACCAAAAGCTTTTCTTTTATTTATTTCATTCATTTTATTTTTTATCTATTTAATCTTCTAAAACGCAAAATTAACTCAACAATTCCATATTCAAATTGAACAAGCTGTCCATCATCAGTTTTAATTTGTATTTCTATATCCTGCAACCTATCATAAGCTAATTTCTTATACAATGGATGGGAATAAGTGTGCTTAATATGTTCACCAAATACTCCACTAGCCCTAACAGTTCTAAGTAATTTTGTTTGAATGTTACCTACATACTCATAATCAACAATATTAGAATAAATGTATATATTTGAAGTGTCTGTTGGAAAAACTGGAACTCCATTTCCTACATAATCTTTTCCATATTGTGGTTGAAAAAGCTCATTATATGGTCCCTTCCTATTAAGAGATATTACATCATTAAAACCTTATTAAAATTTCTTCATCCCTTATTGGATTTCCTTCAGAATCTAATTCATTTTCAGTAGAAGGTGGCTTTTTCAATGAAGGTGGTCCTCTAAACTCAATAAAATTTGTAAATGTTTTCTCACCATTAACAGTAACTCTTGAAGTATACTTTTTAATTCCTTCACAATTATTTAAGCGTAAAACCGTAGCAATATATTCAGACAAAATAACTACATCTCCTGTACCTACATATAAAGTACAAATTAAATTTTGATTATCAATATAAAGTTTAGTATATCTTTTATAATTTTTATAAGTAGGTTGAGCTTCATTTACTTCCATTTTTAATTTAGCAAATTTTTCATTCATTTCACTTATCATATCCTTAATTTCATAATTTCCAAACTTTAAAGCAAATACCTTATTTACTTTTTTTATAGAATTAGGAACAACTTCATCTAATGAATTAATTTGTCCTACTGTTTGGTCTTTTAAATCAAAAATATCTCGCACAATTACATAAGTTCTAGATTGCTCTGGATGCTCTGGTACATTATACCACGATTTCAAAAAATCAATCTCCAATAAGGCTACTTCCCAGTAACCTTTACATTCACGTGTAGCTGGTATTTCAGTATAAAAATGACTTGTCTTATTTTCTCTTACTGAATGTGGTACATTTGAAACTACTGTATAATTGAATGATTCTAGTTCTTCGTTCTGCAACATTTTAAATATTTATTAAAACAAATCTATAAAATCTAATATCAATCCTAATCACATCACAATTTAATCACTTTGCCTCATCAGTCTTCCTTTTGAACTTTCACATTTCGCATTAATTTTGAAGAAGAATATGTTCTTATGTGTTTAGGATAATCTCTCATATGCATAAGAAAATCTTCTAAACACCTTTTCCTCGAAGCTGTTTCTATTTGGGGTAATGCATTTCGCCAAGGAGTTCTACAGCAGGGACAATAAACCTGCAAATCAAAACTAGAAGAAATAAAATGTTCATAACATCTTGAAATATGAATAGGTCTTTTACAACACTTTAAAAAAACTGTATTATCTGAACCTTTATAATTAAAAATAATTCGTGAATGGCATTGAGCACAAGGTAATGTAAAAAAAGAAAAAAGTAACCTACGACACCGCCTAGTATCTCTTAACTTTTTAGCTAACAACCTCATTGAACAATTAGGACTACTATTATTATTAATTTCCCATAAATGTCCTAAATCAATCACATCATCTACTGACATATACAAATACGATGCTACTGAATCCAAAACTACCTTTGTGAAACAATCTTTTAAACCATAAAAATAAATTGACTTTCTTAAAACTTCAATTATTTTTTTATCATTTTCCCACATGGATAAATAAATAAAATCTAAAACAATATCACATTGAAAATACGTTGAAAAAAATAAAAGACTCGCGCAAGAAAAATATTTCAACTTTAAAAAACATGCATCATCTGTAAGTTCTTCACTTAATATTTCTATTAATTGTAAACACTCATCTTCAGATAAAAATTCTTGGCTAGGAATTTCAATTAACAAAGGTAAATTTAACTTACCAAAATAAAATGACACTAAAGCACAAAAATACAAGCTCCTTTTCATCAAGCGAGCAAAACTTTTTGAACAAGCAGTATCCATTTCAAATACTTACTTTTATCAACTTGAAATTCCTAAATAAATATATAATAAATTTAATCAGGATGATACTTTTTTAATATTACTAAAGAAGATCTCAAAGGAACTGGTGTAAATATATGATTCTTAGGATCATAATTAGAATGCTTAACCAAAATATGTAAACGCAATAAACTTAAAGATATAAACTCTTTCTTACAATATGAACATTCTAATTTTTTTTTTTTGGTCCTCGCTTATCTTTTGTAGCCTTAACTAAAGCTTGAGCACAATGAACAGGACAACACAAGCAATTCTCAATATTTCCTGGCAGTAAGTTATTTTGAAGAACTAAGGCGTGTTTTTTCAACCTTTCAGTTATTTCTACAAACTTATCTATATTACATTCTATCTTATTAAAATTATCAGAATACAAATCAGAATATGGTGAAAAATCCTGTAAATGTTTTCCTGTTTCTGAAACATTTACCATAACATCTTTTTTCTGAGATTTCTTATGAAATTTCATATCATTATTAGATTGCTGTAATTTGTTTAGTTCGCCCATAAAATCATCTCTTTTTTCAAGCTCTAATTCTGATTCCAATTTCTTAGCTTTATCATCATAATCATCATTTTCACTTTCTGATAGTGACAAATCTCGAGCCAAAGATGAATCACTATCATTAACCTTTTCTTTAGTTACAGCTTTCTCAAAATTTTCAACTCTTGCTTTTTTCTTAGTATGAAAACCTAAAGATTTCGTACAAGTACTTTTTTGACCATGTATTTGTTTTTTACAATCTGAATCTGAATCTGAAGTAGAAGATAAAAACTCAGCACTTTTATATTCATGCTTACGCTTTTTGCTTTTCACTTTATGTTTTGGAAACTCAATTAATGAATTATATTTTGACATATGATAATCTAAAGCTACTTCTATAAAAGCATTTTCTACTTTACTCCATTGAATAACAAAAGGTGAACCTATACGAAACAATTCTGTACAACATGTAAAATTAAATGATCGAGAATCACTTCGATAAACAGTTATATTTATTCTAAGAATATCAACAAGACACTGAATAATTGAACTTTGTGAAGAACGCAAGTCCAGCTTAATAGTTTCATCTTCACTAGATAAAATTCTAAAGGCTAAATTTCTCGTTATATCTTGATTTCTTAAAGCAGACAAAAGTTCAACCTTTAATTCTTCTTTAAGAATATTTATTTTTTTCCTTTCATTCTCACATTCTGTTAAAAGTTGAAAACAAAAACTAAAAAAATGTGAATTATCTGCCCGAACTTTATTCCAAAATAATTTATTTTCTTCATTATGTCTTAAAAGAAATTCTATAATTAACAAAAGTAACCTATCTAACACTCCGGCGGCCATAAATGTAAATTATTTAAATAACACAATCTCAAACTATCACAAACTCTTTTAAAATCTAAAACATTATCAGTTAAACAACTTCCTTTATAAGAATATAAAAACGTGAAAATACATTTACTTTTACCTTTAATTTTGATACGTAAACTTGAAAAATATGAACTATTATTTACATAAGGCAACCATATAGATTCGCTAGAATTAGATTCTTTAATTTCAAATTCATATTCTTTTTCAAAACAATCTGCAATTTTTATACAAAAAACCTTAAAATCCGGTGTTGTTTTAAATACAAGTTGAAAGGTAATTTGAATGTTCTTTGGAGTTATATTTACACTAACTATTTCCTGTTCACAAAAGTCCCTAATATACTCATAAACTTCTAAAGCTATTATCTTAATATTTGGTAATAAACTTGAAAAATTTCTTCTTAAATAAATTGAACAAAATCCATTACGTGTAATCTTCAAAGTATACAATTTATTTTTACAAGTTAATGGTCCTCTATATAAAAAACTATTCTTTATACTTTTATAAATATACGGAATATCAAAATGAATATTTGGAGTAAAATTTAAACCAAAAATAACCAAGTTTACACTATAATCTACTTGCATTAATATATACTATCGATACTTGTAACCCAATCTAAAGGAGGCGTGTTTCATTACAATAAGATAAATCTGAGCTATATTTATTAAAAATTCTGAATAACCCATTAAAAAATCAGAAGACATTGTTAAATAAAAATCTGGTTTAGCTTTGCAATACTCGCAAATTTTAGCACTTAAATTATGAATTTCATGTCTTGTAATAATTTGATTTAAATTAAAAAACAGTTTATATGCTTTCTTGTATCGAAAATTAACCAATATTAACTGACAATCTAAACATGAACAAACTAATTTACAAAATTTCTTATTAATTGTATCGTACCTATATCTATAAAAATAAAACACACGTCTCATACCTACCAATGTATATAAGTTCAAAAATCAAAAATTTCTAATACTTGTTCTATTTTAACACGAAAACCAACATGATGCCGAATCAACAAAACAAACGTTGTTGTATTTGCAACTTCATCAAATTGCCTAGATTCCTCTTCCTCAAAATTAGTAATATCTTTTTTCAAAATACCAGGAATCTCTAACTGATCTACATCTTCTGGTGTTAATTTAGGAAATTTATTCAAAATAAATGTCAAAACTAATCTTTTTAAACTTAATTTAAAAAGAAATCTATTCAATTCCTGTGCTAATTCTGTGATTTGTTCTATTTTAGAAAAATCTATTAATGTACCATTAGGACATGCAGCAATAAGCTTATCTATATTTTCACCTTCCTTTAATACTTTATTTATAACTAAGCAAAAGTAACAAGAACAATAAGGCTCATAAACACTTTTCTCAAAATGTATAACAATCATTTGTAAACTAACCTTAAGCCTCAAAAACAATCTTTAATCCTCTGTACACCTACCTCCTAAGCAAAAGCAAACACCAAATATAACAATCATAAGCTTATTTAAGCACAAAGCTTCATGCATATTCAAATAAACTTACCTTAAACGCCTTATATATCTTAAAAATAAACATTAACACAAATATATAAATTTAACCCATATCATAACTTAACCACAATATACTACTTGAACATATCTATGACACATTTTGCCAAGGCTGTTTCTCTAAAGTACCAGAATTATCACAGTGCAATTGATGCACAATGCTCCATCACCACAACACTGTAGCTATGCTGAGATAAGGTAATTTTGCGCAACTTGCCCTTTTTAGAAGCATTGCTTGACTAAGCGGCAAAATCTCTTCTTTCCGATCCTGTCATTAAAATCCACCGATAAACAGCGCCGCTGCGCCACCTAACGTATTGCCTATAAAAACGTAGGTGGCGACGCCTGCGGTCACATATATGAAGTGCGTAAGCGGTCAGAAAACAAATAACGCGATACGACAATACCTAAGTTATCTAAGCGTCTAAACATCAATCCACCAGAGGGCATTAGCTACCTATTGTAATAAGACATGAACAGTGTTGTCATTCACTGGGGAACCCTCACTACATTACCCAAACTAAGCCTAAAGGCCTAACGTCACACTGTTCATCTCTACTACAGGTGTTAACAGCGTCTTTAGACATCTGTCTAAACTTAGGCAAAAAACCAATATAATCTAAATTGGTTAACACCAAACACAGGCGAGAAGGTACTTAATGAAAAATCTATAAATTCAAGCATAAAAAAGACCCCACCCTAGTATGTCTCAAATCTAGTCAAAACATTAATCAAATAACGCCCAGCGTAAAAGCTAATCAGCGTAAAAGCTAAGTCTCTATTCTGTCTACAGTTAATGCTTAGCCACCAGAGGGAACCTTCCAGCACATGTCTATAGTTGATGCCTAGCCACCAGAGGGAACCTCTCAACACAAATTATTTAGTACCAAGTGAACCTCAGACAAGTTTATCTACTCCAAGCCAAGCCTACATAAAAATACTTGATAAGTATGGACTAAGTTACAGCCCGTAATCAATGGAAACTATTTCTTACATTAATGCCCTTAAACTTATTGATAAATCTAAATCTAGAACACGCCGACCAACACTCACTTCATCTCTAAAGTAAATCAAATGCGCAGAACCATCATGTCGACCAAACTAGTATTCCTGCTTCTCTTCCTAACCATTTTGACGAAAACTCTAGGTTGTTCTGTCAGAAACGACTGCTCCTTAACCGACAACTTGGACACGCTTATCTGCTACTGTTTACCGACAACTTTCACACACATAACGCTAAGAACTACGCAAATCTTTCTAATTTCCCCCGCCGCATCACAGCAACAATTCATCAAATACGACATAGATGTCTTCCCATTCCTTGCAGTTATCAAAACAAGTGGAATTACATTTCAATGCGAAGCAGGAAAATGCATGTAAGTATAGGCTTAACTCACTTAATATTAACAGTATAAAATTATTCAAATATAATACCTTCTAAGTTTCTTAAATTTTAGCTTAACAAGTTTCTTAAATTCTGAACATTATATAAATACCTTTCATATCCAAAGTTTTCTAATCTTTTGAATTTAAGAATAAATTCTAAACATTAATTTTTATTCAGATTAAAAGCAACAGAAAAACCAACTTCTATGAAACCAACATCTTCATTTCCAAATACCATGTAAGTTATTAGTCTTAAGTGCACTCTAAACCTAAAAATAAAACAGCATGCTTCCTCCTAACATTCCTATATGACAAACTAAGTTAAACATCATAGTTACGTAAAAGTCACTCATGCTAACTGTAAAAGCAGTGACGTCGTCTAACTTCTACCTTAAACAATATTCACTTTACACCGACCTAACCATATTAACCTAACTAATCGTAATTTTTATTTAGCTCAGCAATTGAACCAACTGATGCCTTGAAGACAACTATTGCCCTATTTGATTTAACTACAACTGACGCATTGACGACTCAAACTAATGATTTAAGTTCAACCACTACATCTATGAAACCAGCATCTTCATTTCCAAATACCATGTAAGTTATTAGTCTTAAATGCACTCTAAACCTAAAAAATAAACTGCATGCTTCCTCCTAACATTCCTATATGACAAACGTAAGTTAAACCTCCTTTTAATATTAAACATCATAGTCTTCGTGAAAGTCACATGCTAACTGCAAAAGCAGTGGCGCCATCTAACTTCTACCTTAAACAATATTCACTTTGCACCGTCCTAACTATATTAACCAAACTAATCGTAATTTTTTTATTTAGCTCAGCAATTGAAACAACTGATGCCTTGAAGACAACTAATGCCCTATTTGATTTAACTGAAACAAAAACAACTCACGATTTCACTGACGCATTGAAGACTCAAACTAATGATTTAAGTACAACCACTACATCTATGAAACCAGCATCTTCATTTCCAAATACCATGTAAGTTATTGGTCTTAAAATGCACTCTAAACCTAAAAATAAAACAGCATGCTTCCTCCTAACATTCCTATATGGTAAACTAAGTTGAACCTTTTAATATTAAACAAAGCAACAAACATCATAGTTACATAAAAGTCACTCATGCTAACTGCTTAAGTTTCATTTAAAACTACTAATATCTTTAACAACAAATCTAGCATTATATCCATCCTAACTTCTAACAAAAATATTAATCTATATGTAATTTATTATTTATAAAATACTTTAAACTTTCAGCTCACCCAAAACTTCAAGTCTGTCACAAGCCTCTACACCTATTACTTCAAGCCAGCCACGTACTTCAAGTTGGTCCATGTAAATATATAATTTATAATCCCTATTCAGCCTATCATAATTTAAAACTACTAATATCTTTAACAACAAATCTAGCAACATATGTTTTAATAGCTTTATCTAAACTAATATTTATAATCCCTATTCAGCCTATCACAATTTAATACCAGTCACCAATCTATTAGTCTGGTAATCTCAATACAATATCTACAAACTGAGAAATTTTCTAAGTCCAAATCTCACAATTGCTCTGAAACTATTCAACTATCAAACTTATTCATCTAAAGAACATTTCTACAACACAAGTAACTAAAACAAACTCTAAGTCCACTAATCTTAAGAGATTTAATTCCACCGTGGATGGATAAACCTTTTCATATTTTCTGTAGTAAAATTCTAGAGCCCTTCTCACAAGAAAATAAGTCAAAGATACTAGAAAGGAATTCTGTGAAAAGTCACCCAACTCAGAAACTTTACCAGTCACCAATCTATAAGTCTGGTAATCTCAATGCAATATCTATAAACTAAGAAATTTTCTAAGTCCTCTAAGTCTCATGAATGCTCTGAAACTAGTCAACTATTAGACTTATTCATCTGAAGAACATTTCTACAACACAAGTAACTCAAACAAACTCTAAGTCCACTAATCTCAAGAGATTTATAAAACTACTAATATCTTTAACAACAAATCTAGCATCATATCCAACCTAACTTCTAACAAAAGTTTTATAAAATATTAATCTGTATGTAATTTATTATTTGCAAAATACTTTATACTTTCAGCTCACCCAAAACTTCAAGTCTATCGCAAGCCTCCACACCTATTACTTCAAATCGGCTACAAACTTCTACTACCTCCACACCTATCAGTACTTCAAGTCTACCGCAAACCTCTACTACCTCCACACCTATCAGTACTTTAAGTCTGTCGCAAACCTCTATCAGTACTTCAAGCCAACCGCATCCTACAAGTCTAGCGCAAACCTCTACATTTAACAGTTCAAGCCAACCACAAGTCACTATACCTATAAATACAACATTTTCAAATGAACCAAAAACACCTAACGCATCTTTCGCATCTACACCTAAACCTATTGACAAATCAACTCCAAAAAATATCGTACCAGTAGCTGATATTATAGCAGGAATCTTATCTTTCTTAGTTCTTTTTGGTATTATATTAACATCTTTTATTCTTTATAAACTTTTCAGAAAAACTTGGCAAAACAAATTTGAACAATATAGAATTCGATCTATTCAGCGAACCACACTTCATATGAGATCTCGATTTAATATTAATGTTAATGTTAATGAAGCACAAGCACCTTCTGAATACACTAGCAGTTTCAATTCTCTAAACTCTGAAAGCTTTGAATCTATTAGCGTAGTACAAGAAGAAATTGAAATGACTACTTTTAAAACTTTTTCTTCTCCCTCACCTTCTCCTCCCTCACCTTCTCCTACTCCCTCACCTCCTATTAACTTGTAAAATAAAACCCTTAGCACTTTAACAATATCCACTAGAACCAAACCCCTTACAACCACGATCAGTTTTGCTTAACTCTTGTACTTCATAAACACTGGCATTTGAATAACGCTCTAAAATAATTTGAGCAATCCTATCACCAGCCTTAATAAAAAAATCTAAATTTCCAAAGTTATACAAAATAATACTAACATTTCCTCTATAATCTTCATCAATAACTCCTGCTCCAACTTCAATAGAATAATATTTAGAAAGACTAGATCTAGATGCTATTCTTCCATAACATTTTTCAGGAAACTCAAACTGTAAATCTGTTTTAATTTCAAGTTTTTTTCCTGCTGGTAAAATATAATCATAAGCACTATACAAATCTAATCCTGCTGAAAATAATGAACTTCTCTTTGGAAGATTAGCCTTTTCAGAAAGCCTAACAACATAAACCTTATCATGCGACATCTTAATTATGCTCCTTTAACACCACAGACTTATTCAAACTATTCTGAAAAATACATATACAAACTCGAATAGGTTTCAAATTATTATCCCTTTCTATACTTTGCACCTGAAAATACTTAGACCTGACAAAAAAATCATAATAAGCTAAATATTGAGAATTAACTGAAACATTTTTAAAATTTGAACTTTCAGAAACATTTTTAAAATTTGAACTTTCAGAACATATTATATCACAATACACGTATTGTTTCATATTTCTAAAAATACACTTACCTGTTCGGTACCACACTAAATACAATACAATACAATATTTCTCACAAATAAATAAATAAGTACACTTACCTGTTTATAATGTGCCTGTGATGAATGACGCCAAGCTTGATCTTGAAGCTTTAAGTCGCAAAACTATAAAGCTGAAATTTCAACAAAAGCAAAAGCAACAACCAACAATCACCTAACTAAAATTATCTTAAGTAAAACAGACCAAAAATAATTTCAACTAGCGCTTAACGCTAGCTAAAATCAAAACGTCAATCTCCACAAACCAAGAAAGCAATTTCCAGCCACCTCTAAAAACGTCAATCTCCAAACCAAGAAAGCAATTTCCAACCACCTCTAGAAACGTCAATCTCCACAACCACCTCTGAAAATATCAATCTCCACAAACTTGCACTTACGCCTAACAAAGCACGCACTTGCGCCCAACGCGGGCCCAACGGCGCTCTTTACCACACTACAATTAACCACACCAAAGAAATGCGCGCAAAAGATCAACACAAAGCTTTTATACCCTCTTTATTAGTCTCAGCCAATCACAAGACAATAACATTATGTTATGATTGTGAAAGTATTTAAGGTGCTTATAGGTTTTCATTTTTAATAATAAACCAAAATAGTATACGTTTATATTATAAAACGCGCGCATTAACTTAAACTATCTTTTCTCACTACATTTATATAAACAAAACGAAAATATATAAAATTGAATATCTAATAATTTGCTAATTTATAAAGTCGTTTCAAACTTTTATCCCTTCAGTACCTCCTCGTACAAAGCAAAATACCCACATGGAAACGAGACACAACATCCAGAACCTTCCATGTAAGGTACTGAAAGGGAATACATAAACTTTCTCTCACTCTTAATTTAATATAATCATTTAAACTTTAAACATTGAAGCATATTTATTATAAAACAAACTTTCATTTTAAAATATTTCAAAAATGTCTTAGCAAACTCTTAAAAATCAATAAACATACATACATATATATCTCAAAACCCCTCCTCGTACCTCTACCAAGAAGGTATGTTACCACACAAGAAGAAATAATTAACTATCATATTTAGACTTACCATTAGACCTCAACAGCTTATCAGCTACCCAAATTTATATATATATCCAAGCTACAATTTTAGTATGTTCACAGCTTATCAGCTACCCAAATTTATATATCCAAGCTACAATTTTAGTATATTCGCATCACTTTGTTTAGTTCAATGTATTTACAATATTCAGCTAACCAATTTATATAAAAGCTACAATTTTAATGTGTTCACAACACTTTATTGTTTGAGCAAAATGTATTTACATATTTATTCAAGTTTGCTGTTTATTTACCTTTAAAAATGAACCTTAATGTACATGTACTAACCATTCTTAACCCTTTCACTGCCAGAGGCCTCATATGGGGCCCTATAGTAAAATCCCATAGGAACACCATTGAAAGAATGCAAATTATGCTTTCAGAATCCGAAAGAATTTTTCAGATATTCCAATTAGAACCAGAGATACAGGTATTTGAACAACGGACCATCAAGTCACCTAAAAATGTTAGAATTGCGATTCGAGAAACCATAAACAATGTATTTACATTTGAATTTGCCATACTAATTAAAAATCATGAAAAATGGGTGAATTTATGTAAATGACATGATTTTCAATTTGCTCTAACTTTTCTTTCAGTTATGATAATCACAAACTGTCTTTTGCACAAAAAAGATGATGTTTTCATGTTATTCTTATAAAGTGTGTGATAGTTATTTTATAAATTATTGGTTACCATGGTAACCTGCAAAGTATGATAGTATGAACAATTACTCCTCGTAAGAAATTAGCCTTATTGGCACAGTGCCAACATTTGGAACGTTTTTATCAAAATTATTGAAAAAAGCTTTTTATCCGAAAAATCTAAACTGAATTTGAGTTTTAGCGAATTTATGCACTAATTTTTGTATTTTGGGCAATATTTCAGTAAATATCAGTTATATTGTGATATATTTGGCAGTGAAAGGGTTAATATGTTTATACAATTCTTAGCCAAATGATTTCAAATTAATGCATTATAAAGTGGTTGTTTTCACTAAAGTCAAATATAATAACTGACAAGTGCTATAGCCCAAATTAAACCTTGTCAATTATTACACTTGCGCTTTAATATGCTACAAAACTGTATATATATATATATCTTAACGCTTTCTTATCTTCTCTGCAAATAAACCATTATAATCAAGCAAGTCGATTATGTTTATTCTTCCAAGCTATACGTACGCCCCAACTGCGTCACCAATATTATATAAATTACTCTAACCAATACACATACTGACACAAAAAAAGATTACCTGGATCTGTGCCCAAACCATAAATATCAATTTCCTAGACCAACATACTGATTTCATAAGACTTGTGAAAGAACACTATTACTAGATTTACAGCTTGATTTCATAAAACTTGTGAAAGAACACTATTACTAGATTTACAGCTATATCACACTAATCAAAAGTAAAATAAGCTAAAGCTATAATAAACACTGAAACAAATACTTTAATGTAACTTAAAAAAATTATTTCATATTCATAAACGCACAAAGCTACATTAACACTAGAATCACCTAGGTTAATGTACGTCTCAACCCTCGCGTCACTCCGCACAAAACTACATTAACACTAGCCTGGTAGCCAGCCCACTCGCGGGAGAGCGAGTATTGTTAGGCCAGGCACGGAGGTCTAGATTCCTCGCAGACAGCGCGGCGTTATCTACCGGAGCGCCCTGCGTCGCTGTAAATCAAGTAAGCTGGTACAAAGTGTGTCCGCGCGGCGTTCTCTACCAGAGCGTCCTACGTACATGGACAAAATGTCCAAATTAGTGTGCTGTTGCATACGCACACACCGTTACAACGCGAAAAGGGTCTGCTCTGGAGTGCGCGCACCCGGTTGCAACGTTTACTCCATACCGAGGCTTTAACCAGGGTACATTAACACTAGAATCACCTAAAACCACGTCATGACCGCTAAGCTAATCTCAAAAACTATATGTTCATTCTCCAAAAGTCGAAAAATTTCAAGATTAGCTCAACGACCACTCTGCAACACAACACTCTTACAACAAACTTGCAAAAAGGCAGCATTCTGCATGTAGATACGCACAACCGGTTTTCATACCACTATATCGTACCAAATTAAATAATTGTAAAATGCAAAATTCTTAACCTGTGTTTATTTCATAATTAGGCGTCAAGCAATAGCCTCGTAAAGTATCTAAGAAATAGGAGTTGTAAATATCAAGACTGAGAATGTAAACAAACTTTCAAAAGTTACGACAATCCAATATGGAGGTCATGTACCATGTCTGCAAACACTATAAATCATCAAGGTTCAATTCGTTCCCACTAGAGAGAGACACAATATACAATAACTTCCCACCAGAGGGAAACCAAATGTAACAAATAAGTTAATGCCTAATATGTCTAGTAATAAATTCAATCACATCTAATCTCCTCATTTGCCTCAAAACTTTAAATAATTTATCTAAATTTAAATAACCATATTGTAATTGAAAAACCTTTAAAACTTCATAAGCACGATGAACTTTTGGTTCATATAAACCATAAAAAATATTATCTATTTCAGTTAAAGAAATAGACAAATAAATTCCTAAATTTCTCCAATCCATCACTAAACGCTCAGCCAACTGTAAAAATAAAACTTGAATAATATTATCAGATATATTTTTATCATTTTTGGGTATAAAACTTAAAACAATTTCAATCAAATCATAACGATACAAACTTGATAAAGCTGTAATTAACTCGTTCAAATAATCATTTTTATCCACTCGATCCCACCATAAATTTAACATTTGTAATATATTAGACTGTAACACAGTACTTTTATCTTTACCTCGAATTCTATGCAAATCTTTGCTCTCTAATTCTAAATATATTGCCAAACTTTCCCAATCACAATAAAGCAAATCTGCAATAGACTGCAATACTTCATCAGCAATAACCAATTTTTCAGCTGACATTTTCTTAAGCTTATTATCAATAATAACAGAAATATTTTCAACATTAATCACAAGAATATTTCTATTTCCAGTTCTAAAATTTGCAATTTGCAATTGTTTGACGTGAACTACCCCCCTAAAAATTATCGATGACGTGAACTCCCTCACTAAAAATGGTCGATGACGTGAACTCCCTCAAAACCTATACTACTCACGGCCACCCGGCATTGCCATAGCATTTTGTCAACATTGTGACATTGCCCAGGGACATACATTCACAAAACAAACTCTATTAAAGAGCGGTTACAAGGAGACCTGCTATTTTTTGGTCCAGTCCTTTTGTTTTCAATTATTCCGAATTTGCTAAGGGTGGCTCTGACAGGTCAAGCCACAGGGGGTGAGTGCGCATGCTCACCAGCCTGCCCTCAGGCCAATAATGTCATGTCCCTGAATCTCATGTCCACGGGGTGTCGTCATAACGACGTCACATGACGTGACGTGACGCCAAAACCACCCTATCCACACAGTTCCCCCTGACGTCATGCACCTACAACCCAGGCGAAGGTCATCACGAGACGCACCCAAGGTCAGACGCCGCCGGAAGTTGGGTCGATCAGTGCCAGCAGGGGTCGCTGTCGTGCTCTACGCTGATTCCCAGCGAGTACCAGCTGAGCACTTGTGTAAGAACGACTGTGCGATGAGAACCAGCGATGTTGGCCGACTGATGCAACATCTGTAAGTACTAATGATGGATGCAGAGGAGCGCCAGACCTGCTGAACCCACGACCGACACAGTGACCCAGAAAAAAAGAGAACACGAGTACTCCCCATAGCACAAAGCATTTCTGGGGAGAATAATGTGTCACACCGGTTCGGGAGTGGCTCGGGAGGGGACGTAAATTCACTGAGGTGCTCATTTCAGCTGGCGCCACGTGGCTGCTGTGACAACACATTAATCACCCTACAAAAAAACAGGAACAATAGTGTGTGTGTGGCGCAATCCACCCCATTGATCGCCACTGATCTATGTGCATTAGAATTAATGACAAAAAAGGGGGAATATTGTTACAATTGTGTGACAAATGTCATCTAGTCTGTAATCCTGTCAGAGGGGTGTTGTGATTTATTCCCAACTTATGCAATCTTTATAATGGCAATCAGACGGTGCCATGGACAGGTTATTGGATGCAAGGCGCGCACGTCAAAGCGATTTGTTCTCCACGTTTCACAGGTGGGATGGCAACCCAGTGGTCTAAAGCCGAACGTGGAAACAATCAAATAAAACGCCAACTACAATCATTCTGCATCACTTTATTGTGTTATGGAGAGGTTGTGGCGTTGCGAATACGTCTACCAAAGTTTACAAAACAAGTGCAGGTCTTACTTTACCAAAGAGTTCGTGAATAAATATGGTACGTTCCCTCTAGCACTTCAAAAGTGTACTATTGCAATAACTGTTCATTTAATTTGATTCAGAAATATTGATCAATTGGATGTAAAATTTCACAGATTAAGAATCTAGCCACTTAAAGTCAAATTCAGACGATCATTAATTCTCTAAACGCATGACAAGAAGGAATCCATCGACCTTGCCTGGTTTGAAATCGCTGACATAAGGTTTATAATCATTCATTGTTAATAATTGGCCAATCTTTGTAAACATTAAATAAGATTAATATCTGCCTTGCATGCTGCATAATTTTGAATTTCTAGTGCCCTATCTCATTTAAAAGCCATTAGGTTTACACTAATGTATCCTCATATGTACGCCTCAGGTTATTTGGATGTAAATGCTGTACGTGGATTTAAACAATAGCTGTAGCTCATTTTTAATGATAAAACAAACATCTAAATGCATTCAGTTTCACAAAAATAATCAACATTGTCGTGTTTTCATGGCAAAACGCAACATAATTGGCCAATTACGGAGAAATACTTCATAAACACGGTTAAGGTTCTCAGGTCAGAAGTAAGGGGTCAGAGGTCACACTTGACTTGCTAGCGTCCTATAAGGCATAATAAAATGAAACTTTCGCTCGAAATATTGCACTCATATTTCTTGATATATTTGTGAATAAAAAAATAGTTCGACCATCATATTTTTCAGTAATATAGCCTACTCAATATAATGAGTAGGCCTATATAGGCCTATGCTGATACACATGATGTTTGATACACCACAGAAACAAAACATCATGAGGACCACCGACTAGCGGTAGCCCCTGCACCAGGGCCCCCTGCAGCCTGCTGTTCTTTATTTGCTGGTGATCGATAGCAAAATGGAATGCAGGTTCTTAAAAAGAAAATTCCCTAGAGTTAAGTCTGCTTTCTCACAATAATACAAAGGGCTTATAAGAGAAATTAACTGATAGGCCTGCCCCAGCCTCTGGCCAAGTAGAACTTCTTATAGAAAAAGTAACACTTAGTAGGTCTATAGTGAAATACCTATGTCAAATACCACATTCTGATGTGTAGGCCGTACTAAGTATCTTAAGTAGGCCCTATCTGTTTCCGATGCTGAAGTGATTAGACCTATTAAGAAAAAAATACGTAGGGGCCTGTGCAAGTCTAGTGCGTGACTGAAAGGGAGTTGCAGAGTAGGAGGCCATGCGGAGGGGGAAGGCAAGTCGACCACGCGGGGCGACCACTCGGCCTGTGACGGCCACAGCGTCCGGAACGTCCGTGAGAGCGGTCCCTTTAAGTTTCACTGATTTAACCCTAATATCACTGTTCTACAGGATCTACAGCCACTGGAAGGCTCCACGGCATCACTGGATTATACCTACCAAATCTTGGAAACCTGCTGCCACACACTTGGCTGTTGTTTGTGTTTACAAACGCAGATTGTGTGACTGCGGTCGGGGCGCCTGTTCCCGGCGCGGGCTGCGTCTCGCGCCGGTCCAAAAGTCGTCTGCTTGCAGTTGATCGGCGCCCCATCTCCCCGCCGCCACTTTTTTCAAAAGGAGCAGTGGCGGATCCAGGGGGGGGGGCAAAAGGGGCAATTGCCCCCCCTAGCCCAAAAATGGACTCTCGTAGTTTTGACAAATCCGAGGAGAAATTTTGCAAGCAAAAATAGGGGGGTAGGGGGTGGGTATCTTGCCCCCCCTAGAAGCCAGAGTCTGGATCCGCCCCTGAGGAGCTTAATAATTCACCTTTTTAGGGTGACAGCCTGTGATCAGTCATTGACAAGTCGGTCCCGGGCGTGCCCAGCAGCCCTGTGGTGTTTGTGTCACGCTGTGTGGTGTCAAGGTTGGACAAGCAGATGGGGAGTTTGTTTTGAATAGTTTCGTCAACTTCAAGGACCCGTGTTGAATGAAAGCAAGGCGGGCGTGATAAGCACGCTCTATTCTCTAAATATACAGTCTGACATCTACGAGCTGTGGTCCAAACAAGGTCTGTAGTCCCCGACTGAATCGATAACCCAAGCCTGGCATAGGTGTATATTGGAGAGGCGTCCATTTATAATGATGGCATTCAATGGAGTAGGCGTAGATTTCTAATCCGGAATACCACGTTGATCCAGGATTACCTCAGGCTCTGGGATTTGTACCAGCCATCAGTATCCAGTTTTACAGGTGAGTTGACTGGGGTTGACTGCCACTGTTCTGCAACCTGTTTCACTGTGACTTAAAGGATTATAGGCTAATTCTCAAATTTTCTAGTCCAAGTATTAAAGTCAATGGCATAATGGTCTGTCATAAACTTGTCACATGCAAGCTCTATTCAGGTGGGTTTCTTTTGCAATTGGTGCAGGTATCACGTCAGTAGGCTTAAGTCCTAGATCTATTATAATGTTTCAAAGAAAGAAGAGTGATGCCGCCTTCTTGGTAACACACACCAACTCTGGGAGGGTTCGAGCCTGGGTTGTGTTCCTCCAAGAATGCTAATTGACCTGTCACATTCAACCACCGCCAGCATCAGCTCCTAAACCCAGAAACACCCACTCAGGCCACTGACCAGGCTAGTTCCCAAACCCCACATCTCTGCCCCCATATAGCCTAGGCTATTTCTTACAATGGTGTCTCCGGGTGGCTCTACACCCAGAATCGCATGCAACACAAAACCTTATTCTAAGTGACATATTCAGGTGTTCCACACTTTAGTGTGCCGATAACATTATCTGGATAAGGCCAAAAAAGGTAGGCAAATCGTTCTTCTGGAATCTTAATTATACCTATCATAACCCATCATCTCCATAATCATAATCACCTAGGTCTGTATGAAGTAGGCTATAGGATAGTGTGTGCCTCCAAAAGGAAACAATCCTATCTGCAGATATATTTATAGATTGCTGTTCTAACAGAATAACTCTTAAGTAAAGCCATTAATTAAATAAGGAAGCAAGTTGGGGAAAATATTATAATATGGAACTCTGCCCATGGGATCCTATGATCCTTCCTTCTGTATAATTCCCTAGAAGTGCAAGCACTCTAGACGTGCCACCTGTTCTCTAATGCAGAGACCCGTTAAATAGACATTTGCATTTATTAAAGGGCCGGCACGTGGTGCTTGATTAGGGAGGTTTGCCCGGCCCTGGGACGGTGGTAGCTGTCATTGACCCAGCACCCTTATCAGTGTGACGATGACTTATGGCGTACTTAATATGAAAGGTCGACCTACGAATGTAAATACGGCATCTCAATAGACTATTTGTGGGTTGGGCTATAGATCTAGACATGCGTAAGGTCTCAAAGTAATTACCAAGATGGTGCAAAAAGTATGCACGTTTACTAAGTGGTGATGCACTTAATTAATTCCCGGACTTATTTTTTATTGCTGCAGTGCTGTAGATTGTAATGTTGAACTATTGTTATGAGGCGGCTATGGCTTTAAGTTCAAATCAAGGCCTAGGTCACCTTAAGATCTTAGCCGCCGAATTCCCCTTTCGTCATATACGAGGATCGGTGACGCGTTTATGTGTAACATTCGATGAGATGATCACTCCTGGGCTTAAATAACCACATATTTGGGCTTATTTGGGCTTACATCGGAGATTTTGATATATAGAAGACATAGGAATCGTTAAAATCGTCCAAATTGGGCCAAATTAGACATTCAAGCGCGGAATCCAAACCGTTATATCAGTACGATCGCCGGGCGCCCCGCCATCTTACTTGAATCGGGTCAATGTCATCAACCTATGCAGACCTATTTCACCATGAAATCGGTCGATCTAACTTTAGTTTTTGATATACACAGATAGATTTGGATACATAGATAGGTATCTCATTGTCCAGAAATTCATAGATTGCGAAATAACGCGACAATTTGCGCAAATACATCGCGCCATTTTCCGCGCCCGGGGGTTCCCCTTTCGCCTCCCCACCGCTTGACACTGTCACACGGCCGGGGACAGTCGCCGCGGTCGGACGTGTTGGCGGGAGGCTCCTCTTTCGCCGCATGGATACCTGGATTACGGCGGTATCTGATGGTTTCAATATATATATTTTGGACGTCTGGACCCCCTTAAACGCATACAACGCATTGACAATTCATGCGGGAACTATGCGTTCGTATCGAAGGGAAAACATTGGATCGATCGGACACGTGGAGCTCTGTCAGTGTCACTGTCATGGCGTCAACCCTTCGCCGGGTTCTCTCCCCGCACGCCTGCATCGATACTTTGAACTCAGGAAACCAGGATGACATTAAACGCATGAATTGTGGAGGATATACGCATTGAAACGCATTGAGGACTCCAGGCCTTAACGGTTAGTTTATATCTTTTTTCCAGCATTTGAAATCTAGGCCTAAACTCTGCTAGAGGCCTAACACGCATTGGTCGGACACTGGCAATCTGAAAAATAATTATTTAGACCTTATTACGCCTATCAAAATGAAATTCATGTATATATCTATGTTCTCATATATGTGAGGGTCCTAAATATCAAATGGTCTGATTATTTTAGGCCTGGATACGTTTACAAGAATATTTTACAGATGGGATGAAAAAATGACTGGCCTAAGCCCCCTCCGACACTGTCAATGTATTATGGCGTCTCCGAAAGCAATTATTTATGATCCAAACATTAAAAGATTTGAGAAATTGTCACTATAGTGTCATTTTTTCTTACCTACCATCGAAATATTAAATCTGAGTTCTGATATGTCTAGGCCTAAGTCACTGTCAGTGTCTGAATCATTCCCATTCAATGTTAAAACATAGGCGTCACACTGTCAATAAGTTCTCCGGTGCTGTCAGTGTCACAAAGATTAAATTATTTGTGAAATTGACACTATAGTGTCAGTTCAGACCTACCACAATAAATTAGACATTAATATTATTAGGCCTAGATCCGCCGCCTCATCGGTAACAAAGCTGGAAGCTTTGATACCATATAAAACATTTTTAGCATATATTACATTAAGTCATTAAAACATTAAAACATGCCGCCGAATTGATCAGTATGGCTAGACGTTTGGACTTGTTAATGTTTTATTTAATACTGCGTGATGTGTATAACTAAGTATCCATGAGTCGTTTATCCAGGATGTCTGAGTTAATCAGACTGCGTTCAAAGTTAGCTCGTTCACTTCCCAATAGTTCAAAAGAAATGAACGATGAGGGAGCTCTTAATATGAAAGGGTTTTTATTCAATAAACATCTCATCCCGAGTCAAAGCCACTATGTATAAGTCTCCATCAGTCCACCTCCCGTCTCCTATCAGCAATCAACCACATTTAGAATACAAGTTGTTCCAACACATCCTAGACCGCTCTAGTGCTTAGCTCTATCACAATTCTATGCCCGAGGTAGTTGGTATAGGTAAAACTCCAGTCTGCTGCGCGGGAGCCGGCGTACTAACTCCAAGTAGCTCCTTTGCTAAACTCACTCAGCTGACATTCTCACTAAAACTGCCTGCTCCTCACTTTGCAACACCTTTTATACTGGTTAATAGGTGGCGCTGGGAGCGTAAAATATCTCTTTCTAGAAGTAGACTAGAAGTAGACTTGCTAAGCCTGATCCTTGTTAGATTATACAACATGATGATATATTAAAAGTGCTAAGCTATTAGTACAATGTAATGTAAGAAAAATAAGAATAGAATGAGTCTGTATTTTGACATGTTTTTGGTTCTAGAAGTGTAATTTTTATTTATTGATACTTAAAAATAATTGTGAGACAATACCAGAATGACCCGAGTACAATTGACAGTTAAATATTGCCATTTGAATAATGTCTTGGATATTTGCATAGAGTATTATACACTTTACCGTGGTGAATTATGAATGGTGATATCGGTCTATTTCACGTGTTGGACCGAGTCCAGGACACCTACGGTCACGTACGTCTGGATACCAGTAGTAGGACACCATGAGGTGTGAAACCCTGTCGTGCTCACTAAACGAGGGATCAACCAATCTACAGTCGGATAATCCACATACCTAGGTTGCACGATTAGAATAGCAAAGGAAAAACTTTTCGAAGTAACGATTATTGAAATATTCATACCATGTACCAATCTCTCACTATATATGTTTGCTCCCAATCGTCAAATAAGGCCTTATCTTTCAGCATAATAATTTAGCCGTTGACTAAATATTACTTAGGTAAAGGAAGTTCCCCTTTCCTTTTCCGGGTATCATATAACTGGTAACAGTTTTATATAATTAAAAAACTTATATTTAAGACGACCGTCACGCCGATTTTCAGAATACTAAAAACGCCTTCCAACTCAGGCGTACCGTTTTTTCTTTTTCTTTTATAAAGATAGATTATTTAGGTAAAAACGTTCTGAACAATACCAGGATATATGTTTGCCATGAGGTGTTTATATTCGACTGGTATGGCCCGCTGTGCATTCACATTGTTCCTCTATAGCTCCCAGCAAGAAGGCCAGATCCCTACCTACAATGCAGTACAGTATGCCAACTAATGACACATTCTTTTCGTTCCTCGACTTTTGTTCTACGTCACATAAATATTTCGAGTACAGAACCGCCCCACACAAAAGGCCCGCTTCCTAGTGGACCCCAAGAGTCACTCGACTTGTTTTTACGACAATCAGAACATCTTGGGACCATGGGGGACCACATCTATTTTTTTTAAATTGCGTTACCATGGTTACCTGACCTATTGTACCCTGTGAATACACCAATCAGGGCATGTGATTGAATGAAAATATCGAAATTTGTTTGGCTGTAGTGCCATTGGGATTTTATGAGGGGTCGACTTTGGATGTGTGACTGTGCTTGCAGTGGGTTTCAGTGATGTCTCAGGCTGTGTGTGTTTGTGGGAACGGTCCTGGATTGGGGAGGTTGGCGGGGAGGTTGCCTCTCACGAGCATCTGGAGGTCTCCAGTGTCTAAAGCAAATAAAGTGTTCACAGAATAGATTGTTGGCAAGAGATAAAGCCCCCAGGGATTGGTAATCTTGCCTTTCCAGGATGTTTAGTATTTGAATCTGACCGGGAATTTGATGGCTGGAATAATATGATTTCATTCGAATTCATTTTGGGAATAGTCCCGGGGTACCGGTGTGCTAGTTATGGAAAGTGAAGATTCCGTATAATTATATCATCATGATTCTGCCATTTACTACAACAGATATCTATGAGGAAAATATCAAGGCGTAGCTATAAATGTCATAAAAGATACATGTACTTCGATGTGTTAAATGTTTGGTTAAACTGTATTGATACATACAATGTACTGAGAGTACATATGATATGTATATCAATAATGACAAAGTGAATAGCTACATAATAAGAAACATGTGTAAGTAGGATTACTTCGACTCGGTGCTCGTATGAAAATATCCCAGGAACAGGTGGAGTTTGGGCACCCGGAGGTTTGACACCTGGACACGGAGACGCCACCCGTGGGAACCCGCTGTGCTAGCCTCCCAGGTGGGATCCTCTAAACCACTGCCAGCCTAAACGGTACAGGTAGGTCAATTCATAGAAGGGCCATTGGTTGCATATTGTGTTTTAGGGTTTTTAACATAAAATTATGTCACCTGTCAAACCTTAAAAAAGTTTCATTAGATGGGATGTGTCGATTCCTTGTAGCATGTATGTAAATTTACAGATTTAGACTCTATGAACATTGAAATATAAAACCTTTTCAGTGTTCCACTCCACTAAAGTCCATTTCTTTTGAATGCATCCCTTCCTAATTTTCCTTCATCTCACAGCGCTTCCCACCGAGTTATTTCAGGCTTGTCACTCGCACCAAGCACACCCTTTAAGTCACCCCTGCTATCCCACGATTAAGTGACTAATCCTGTGCAGGATTAGGCCATACAGTCACACCCTCGGCCATCCTGGGCCCCACCGAACCCTACCTGTAATGTTTGGGCGTGCGGAATAATAGGTCAGGGTTGTTTGGGTACACTGCATAATTAGATCATTGTTCGCCATGTCCTAGTGTACTTGAACGTGTTGTGCCATTGTATACAACCCCGTTTGGCTACAGCAGCCAGGTGTTGTTTGCATAAGGCATTACGCAGTCACAAGACGTTGCATGTGGTTTCTTCTTCCATGTCTTAAGCTTGGAAGCCAAACATTCTGTATCTAGGCCTATTCCCAATGACTTGCACTAAATTTGGAAAGTTAATTTTAACTCCCCGCCCCCCATATTTAGAATAACACAACGGTTAAAAGTCCACTTTAATGGAATCTGATACAGGTGCCTCTAGCTATTTTTAAAAGTATGAAAACTATAAATGGACATGTACTATTTTGAGGAAATAGATTTAAAAGAAAACTGAGTGAATTATTTTGTATGAAATTTTTACAAGTACGACATGGGAATAGGCTATTATAAGTCATGGAAGTTTTACAATATAACTTCACATGTGGGACCACACACAATCCCCTCACGAACGATCAGATAAACTCCTTTTTTCTCCATAGAACGTGATCGTGTAACATACTTGTGGCTTGCCACTCTATCAGATACCAATGGGCAGTTATCAGCCCGTTATCCTCTGTTCTCCATATATCATACCATTTATACTAGCTACAAGATAACGCCTTCACCCAGGTCGTTACATCACAGCGCTCCTGGCTCTCCAGCAGGCCGAGCTACAGTTCTCCATGTTTACAGCCCCTACCCACCACCAGGGCCGTAGCATGTAACAACCACATGGGTTACATGCTTCAAGTTTTAACATGTGAGTGACATGATGAAGACCAGATCTGGGAAGTAGGGAGGTTTCAGTGTGAAGGTAACAGCCACTAAGCCAAACCTCAGTGTGTTGATCCTACCCAGCCAGCAGGGCCAGAAATAGTCCGACTTGAACCCTCCTCTGGCTTAATTCCAGCACCCCTCCTCTCATGTCAGATCACTGTGTGTTTGTTATAATGCAGTCTATACACACGCGCTGAGATTTATTAGGGCAGCGTTGGTATCTGTGTTTGTGTGATCAAAGCGTGTATAGGAGGCAACGACCTAACTCAATGAGGTATTTAAACGTTAGTGATCTAAACCAGGACGTGAGGGTAAATACGTTGACCATGTATACATTGTACACAACCTATAGCCACTGTGTTTGAATAAAAGGATGCAACGTTGACCTAACAACTGTCGGATAGGTCCAGTTGTTCAATTGACTAAGTACGTCCGATATCATTCCAAGGCGTCTTGAATAAATGTTCTTTTAATGCTGAGACCCTAACCTAAACTTCAGGTAATATCTGATGATAGAGCGAATAAGCATACAATGTTTAGTAGAAAGTCCATGACTATAAGTTATTGTCATTTCCTTTTGAACCAACAAAAAGATACGTTCTTACCCGCTAGTATATAGATTCGAGTGAAAAATTGTGTTTTCTATTTGAACAAGTATAGAACTAGAATGAGTAACAAATTTATTACGAGAAGAACTAGCAATGATCCAACATCGTAGCCTTGAGAGCATCACACTGGAGCCATCCTTACTGACAAGTGACATCTAACATATGGCCTGAAATCAGCCACTGCTCAGTCGGAACCCAGGAGGCGGTGGGTGTTGGACCCCCAGAAGGAGTGAGGCTGACCCTTGGTGGGGGAGCAGCTCGCGACATGTGAGCAGGGATCCATTTAGTGGAGCTAATGACTGAGTCATCGCCACCTCGCCTCTTGGATCCCGGGGCCCCTGGTGCCCCCCAGGGCTCTGACACCCTCCTCCTGCACCCCTCCTCCTGCACCCCACCCCTGTTACATGGGCCCCTAATGAGGGTGGGACCAGGCGGGCTGTGGGCCGGCCACTGGGGAGTTGGATCAATGTGTGGGTTTAAAGGTAGGGCTGGACGGGGCTGGCCAACCCACCCTGAAAGCCCTGTAATCCCTCAAACCCCAAACCCATCCACCCACAGGATGACCGACATGGGTCTGTGTTTGACATGCTTGGGGACTGGCTTCATGGGAATAGTTCAAGTGTTCCATGCTGTAACTATCCCTAGGTAGAAGTTTTGAATGATAAAACATCTTTCCAAAAATAAAACCTACAAGTGAAACTGCATTTACCTTTCTCTAAGTGAAATATATTGATCATATGAGGAGTTTCCATGATCGACCATCTGGCGTACACGCTCATTAACTGTCACAGAACCCACTGTTTTCTTAGCTTATTAGGCACGTTAGGCTCAGTTATGACACACGCAGCCGTGTGACGTAACGCCCTGACACTTCCAGTGGGAAATGTAGACGTGCCTCAGGCTCCGCCTAACAAGGTTAGGCCGGCAGGGCAGGTCTGACATAACGAGCCTATAATCAGGCCTCATGCCCTATTGACTCTATTTCTTATTTCCCACCCCTGGTCGTACACCATCCTCATGGCAATAAACCCTTCATTTAATCAAGTTTTAATTAAAACTTTGGCAACGCCGCTGATGATAGAAGATAAACAGCGGGTGCATTGCCCAGATACATGTAAGCCAAACTAATTATATTTGAGGTTTATTTTGTTTGTGCTTATGAAAGCCAATATTTTTTAGCTTTCTGCAAATAAACCGATAATGGTAGAGTTAACTTCAGTTGACAATACCCCGATCACTGAATATCGGATAATATATTGACTTACACAGTATGCCCCGTGGCTGTTATAGGATGTGTAATAACACCCTGGGGTGATAATGACCTTCTGTCCATACGACTTCATGAATGTTTGATAAGGTAAAACCACGTGGGCACATGAATAATTAAATAATATTCAAACCCTATGTGAATACAAAATGTGCGGTTCAATTCATATACCTTTGCCACGTCACTTGGTTGAAATGAAAGTTGTATGGGTTAAATGTTTCTCAGAGAAATCTGCATTCTAGAGTGAATAGGCAATAAAGATAGATCAATTCTTCATTTGATCTAGTCGCAGCTGTTTCATCGTTGCGGTGTGGCTGTCACTTGCAGATGCTGTCAAACTGAGCTGTGTGTGAGTAGTATATTAAGAATGACTTGTCCTGGACACCTCACACTCGGTCAGAGAATATGGAATAATTGCATCAAACTTAGGTTTGGTTACACATATTGAAACACATAACACAATACACTTTTTCGTTGGGTGGAAATTTTATTACATCAAAAAACATTCGAATTTGAAGGACGTGTTGTTCTGAAACTATCATTTCAGTCTTTTGTACTCTTTCACTAGAACTGAAAATATTATGTCTCAATTACATGGAAGCAAGGATGCGAATTGGAAATGAATGTTACGTAGAAACGCGTGCATCCTGTATTTTATTGACGTCGAACATTCTGTGTTCGCTGCGGAAACAACCGCTGTTGCCAGAGAGCTGTCGCCGACAACACCCACCTCGTGATGTGAAAAGACAGAACAGGTCAAGAGTTCACATCCATAAAATCAAAGATAACAAATTTAGTTGGATTCAGTGGCTGTTGGAGGTGAGACAGCTGTGGGTGGTAGGCCGGCGATGTGCCATGTCCACGTCGGGGTCGGTTTAGCAGGGACGACGTCCGGCTGGCAGGTCGGCTCTGTGGTAGGGGTACAGGGCCCAGGGTCCAGGGGTTAATTTAATACTTTCAATGCAGGGGCAGATCTGCGGATTTAAGAAAAAGAGTGAGGAGGCAATGCTTTAGTACGAAAAATTGTATCAAGGAAGAAGTGGATCCAAAAGTGTACAGGTTCAGGGTAAAAATACAATGTGAAAGGCTTCTATAATCTTCCTAAGTTCTTGGTCGCGTTTGTAATATTTCCCAAGTCAACTGTTACTAAACTAACATCTTTTTTTTTTTTATTATTATTGAAAATCCAATTCCTGCATACAAGTTCTTCCATCGGATTGTACTAATGAAACAATATGTCATTATAGTAATATTCACCTTGATAAACAACAATCTGCAATATTTGTACATCTACTGAACCTGAAATTTAACCCAAAACATATACATTACTAAAAAAAAAAGGTTACATTGTGACGTCCATTTGGTTTAACGGTTGACAGTTTTTTCACTGGACGTTTTTTGCACTGGACAACTTAAATTCCTTCTGATAGTTGACCATGCAGTTAGCCACTCCACACTGGTAGAAGGTGGCCGCGATGCCATATTTTCAGTTTTAGCCCTAGGTTGTATTTAACCCTTTACTATAGAGTAACCCCCCTCTTCCGGTACATCCTCTCTCCTCCCTATGTGAGGGGTCTGTGGCCGTGTGCCAACGTCCACAGACTCGGAGAACTCATCAAGGTGAACAGCTAACCCCACACCGGGCCCTACCCCCAGCATGGCCGGCCCTGATCGTCCTGGGCATGGGGCTAATGATTTCACACACGTTGGCATGTAGCGAGCTGGGATGGGATTCGCCGAGCCTGGTCAGCAGGCCATCACTACCCCAGCTGTAGTACCAGTAATCAACGCTGACCCTCGAACCAAAGCTTACCAAATCTATAATTATGTATGAACAGTTGCGTACAGGTCACTGGAAGTTTTAGAAAAAGAGCAGGTTGGCCCTTCGTTCTTTTCTTAATCCGAGTCTGTGGTATCTCTTGTATCATGCTTTTTTTTCAGAAAAGAAAACTGGGATTTGTATTTGCAAAGAATGGCAGCGAATTATAATAAAGAAATATTTCGCGGAATAAATCTGACAATTAAGAGTAGCATCGCCATTGATGAAAATAGTCCTCTTAAACATGAAGCTGGAAACTATAAGTTATTTGAGGATTGGTGTTTCAGATCCTCCCAGCCATGACGTAGCGCAAACGTAACGCATCTTTTATCTCAGTGTTAATAATGTTATTCAAGAATATTTCTTTGTGGGTGCATTAGTGTGACTTTATCTTATATGACCATGTAATTACAATTACAAGGTTTTGTACTTTTAGCCTTAAATATGATTAGGTATATATATGTTTGAGATACGTTGACGCATCGAGATGCGTTGTGGGATCTGAAACTCCCTATAAACCAGGATGTCGGGCGATATAGTGATATCCCCGAGGAACCGCATGGTCACATAGATTATTGTGGTCCTTTTAAAGTAGTATCTATTTCAATGTATACCAATGACTTCAGGCATCTCGGGTTTTCCCCTTGTGCACAAATACATATTCCATGACCGTCTTGAATATATACGAATAGTGTTTTGCATGAAATGTTTGAACGGTCAGGGGAAATGAAACATTTCAATTATTTTGCTATATAATAGTTTGATATTATGTTTTTCCTGTTCATGTACATGATGTTCGCACTTGAAGTTGTCAAATATAGAAACTATAACGCATAAATTGACTTTCTGTGTCCAGGGTTCACTCACACAAAAAACATTAAACACTCAACACTGCCATAGTGCCAACATAGCCAGTGATAAGATAATAGCAGCATTAACCCAGAGTAACCTTTTGATACCCTACCTGTTAATCAGGAATGGATCAAGGCAGCCCGGTGTTACCGATAGGACGCAGATTATTAGATATGAGACCTGGCTGGAGGGGAAAGTCGTGGTGTTAGGGGATCAGTTACTAAACGGCTGATAGTATTTTTATCACAAGATAGCTTGTAAAAGTGTATGTGTATGCCCTGTTGCACTTCACATAGAATCGTATCAGATCATTACGTCATTTATAGCAGATCTTCTACGGCATAGCATTTTACCCTGGATACCCATTTGCGGCAATTGCTATAAACAGTATGACAACAGGCCGCCGCTGGCGCATATATGCACCGTGTACTGTACACTAAAACAAAACTTTCATAAAATCTCAATTTTAACTACATGTACACAAATGATAATCACAGAACTGCGGTACTCAGTTTACCAGTACTCGTCGCCATAACCACTCTCGCTTAAGAACCACCTGTGTAGGTCCAGGGAGAATTGACTCGCTTAGCAGAAGCTAATTATAAAGATAAAGATAACTCCACTGAAGTGGTGGAGAGAATCCAGTCACATATGTTTCCCCCCTGGTCGAGTGGACCGCGCCTCGGTGGGCCATGTTCGGTACATGTTGGGCTAATGTCCGTCGACTGTAGGGTAAACATTGATCGCCCTGGAGGGGACTACTGCCACCTACCGGCCACATGGCTAAACACAGGTCACGGGTTAAGGTTCAGGGGTCGGAGCCGCTCGCCGAGTTGTTCTTGAAACAAGAGTCGACCCTTTCTTCGATATTGACAGACTTACTGCTGGTAAATACTGATAAACAGTGAGTGCAGACTTATAAAACATGCAGGTCATACAGCTGGTTTGGGTCTGAACTATTGCGTGTCTGATATATGAACTCTCGAACTATGAACTATTTAAATGATTTAAAGTATAATGCTCGTGTCAGTAATTAAAAGTATTGTTGATTTTGTGTCAATCCTTTAAGGCAAGGATCTTTAATGTATATTCCGTTCATAATTCCACAACAAGTATCTTTCTATAACGTAAAAACCCAAGCTTATCAGAAACTGGGGACTCTGTATCCTGAGAAGTGGAGATAACATCATAAAACTGTAACATAATAATGTTATGTACAGTAGCCATATCATATATATCTATATCCATGCATACCCAGTTTTATGTCCATTTTACAGCCCAGGCTCTATTTGTACTCGCAATCACACATTGTTGCCCCCTTCTTGCCTAGTAAAAAGAGCTGTTTGTTCCGTTATGATGTCTGTATAGGGCAGTAGATAAATAAAAAAGAGGAATACCGCCATAACCACTGCCAGTGTTAGATAATGGTGGTGGATAGAGGCGTCTGGCCATCAGTTAGCCACTGGTAAACTGGTACTAGGCCTTCTGGTTCACTGACCACTAATGACGCCGGCACTGTCCAGTCCGTCCTATCCACTGTTAGACCCCCTTCCACTCCCATCTACCCCCTCATGCTCACTCAACCCGAAGAACAGATAAGCCCAGAAAAAAATCACATGCACTCACTTTCATTGTCAATCCTGTATTCAAAGTAAGGATGTCGCTTCATTTTCTGGAATGATTTTTTTTCAAATTTTCATCAATATACCTTTGCTTACATATAATTCCCTTCTACAGTTAGTATAATCACGATACGTTTAAAAATATACAACATGGTCCAAGGTCCATATGATAATTGTGCTACTACATGGACCATGCCTATGGTGCTGCACCACGTATACTGTCAGCGCTGCTCTCACAGACCACACTGTATCGTCCACATACAAAAGCACTCTTCACCACCCCCTATAGATAGGACCCGACGGGTGGGGAGGGGGCTAACTTTTTTTCCCCTGGAGAGCCCGGCATAGACGGCGGGGACAATCAAACGCTTGGGAGGTCGGCTACAATCAGATGACGAAGGCCCCACGCCTCCCAAGATGTTTATTGATCGAATCAATGAGATTAGATGGGACTTGGTACCGTTACCAATGCCCCAGTCCCAGCCGGGATCAGTGCGCCCTCAGGCCGGGATCCCACCCCCATTCGGACCGTTGTGAGGCCCCACCAGCCCGCGCCCTCCGCTGAATACCCTCCTGTGCATACATATTAACTCTGTCTCTTTGTCGGTAACACTCCCTTTCTATTTCTAAGGCCCCTGGTTGGGTGTGCCAGAAAAGCCACCGGTCACGGCCCCGCAGTGCTCTTTTAAAGATCAACGGTGTAGGCTCGTAGCGTGAAAGTACAGCAATGATTGGCTGGCTGCTCAACTTCAGTTGGCAACGTCCCAAACCAGTCAGTCTGTCAGCTTTGGGTTGGTGTTATTTGCTTTTCTAACAGTTTAAGTTGTAGCTCCATGGTGTAATACAACTGTGTTGACAGTGTCAACTCCAGATAGCAAATATTTTTACGATTCTATAGTTAAAATTACACTTTTGAAGATTGATTTGGAATTCAGATGCTGTACGTCCATTTTCCCATTGTCCCATTGTGTATGACATGCACATCGTTAGCTGGTTAGTTTCTTAAAGTTTCAGGTGAATGAGAAAAGAAATCATGTTGTATAGATACATGATGGCACATTCTATTACATACATGGAACTTTCTATAAACCACCGTGCTTGGAACACGCCACGTATGAAAAGAAAAGAAATCCATTTGCATGTTGGTAAAGTTGGCGTCCTGACAGCCAGTACGTCTTGAAGAACTTGAACGTTTAATTTGCTGACCTTTTAGCAAAGAATATCCCCAGAGAAAATCTTAAATCACAAAAGCTGTGCAGACATTTAAGTCTGACGAATGGTGCCAATTACGGTCAGTGCACATTGGGCCCATAGCTTATCGCATGGGGAATCTTTATCTACTGGAAAGGGCAGTGGCAGTGGTATTACGATAACTCAGAATGCCTTCTCCTGAGCCCATTTTGTTATTACAAGTACTCACTGCTCCACGGGCTAATTAACGAAAAAGGCCCAGCCATGGTGATGAATGAGGTTGCTGATGACCTGGCTGTCCGGAGGGGTCAGATTGTAGACTCCCACTGCGCTGACCACTGGTCACTTACAGCCTGTCCCAAAGATGGGGGATCTGGGATGAAGGATGAGGGGCCATCCACTTTGCTTTGTGACCATTTGCTTTCTATACCCCCGCATTCTCAGGATTGCATGCCCTAGTATGACATTTGAAGGTAACAGAAGTAGCTGTGAGCACCAGTCGTATAAAGATGTTATAACTAGGACTGTTGCCAGTTTAGAACTGGATCTGTGTCAACATGTATTACCGTCGCAGAGTTTGTAACTTAAAAAGGTATGCAGCACTATGCAGCACTGCTTGGAATGAATGCCAATTTCACTCAAAGCGGATATAAAAGTTGTGAAATGGTCCAGTCCAATATAATCACAATAAGCCGAGATTTCTCTTGGGCACTGTGATTGCAAAACGCTTAAAGTGTCTTAAAAGTAAATGTCAATTACAGAATGTCCTCTGTGCGTGCAGTCATGCACTATAAAGGATTGACATCTCTCACATTGCCCCTTCTATTACAAGATGCTGCCATCAGGTCGTTTTGTAGGGGTCATTGGGAGACATTCACTCTTGTCCAACCTCTTCTGGTCAGCGTTGATCACCCCCAGATCCCGATGGATTAGGGGCCTTGGTCAGCCAATCACCCCGTTAATCCCTGATGGACAAGTGTGATGACCCCTGATGACCTCAGTCGGCCCTGGATCAGCTGGGGGTCATGTAGTGACCAATGCATTGACAAGTTGACTACCCAATGGGGCTGATAGGATCTGATTGGAATTGATTGTATTCCTCCGCTGACCGCTTTCGTTCTGAAGCGCTTGCTCATAATTAATTTTCATTAGTATTCTTGTCGGACGTTTCCTAAGCAATGGTACGTATTCAAATTGGTTCAGTCATATAGGTACAAGGCAAGTAAATCATCTATTTTTTTCTACAGAAATACATGCATGATTTATATTTCTTGGTGAATTATTTGCCCAGTAATTAAGTTCCAAGAGTAAATTAATTTTTTTGAAAGCAGGATTTAATCATCGACCTTGGCCTTCCCTATCTTATCCGTAATCCGTCTTACGTGTTACACCTGTGATCATCTAGAGAACTGGCTGGTATAGTGTGTGCATCAAAGCATGAAGTCTGGGATTGGTGAAGACCTTTTTGCTCCTTCATTACATGCAGTGTTTGGTCAGGTGCCCGGTTAGTGGGACACCTGGATACGGACTACTCTACTTCTAACCTTTGTTTTATCTGACAGGATGTGAGATAAAAGCCTCGTCACACCCGGCTGATATTTTTACGTTTGGTTTAAGGATTATCATCTTGTGGACCTGGACGAGGTAAGAAAGTAAACGCATCTTTGATGAGGATGTATAAGAGCAGGGATGGATATAACCAAGGAGTCCCTGTAGACTCCTTGATATAACCTCAGGCTCAATCAGTGAGTGCTACCAGATTCTTAGGAGGGCCCCTAAATTTCAAACTATAGGGATCGGACTGGGCACAAGATCCTTTAAATTTTCTCACTTTGAAAGTAAAAAAACTTCCTTCGGGCACAAAAGAAATGGTGCTTGAAGTCTAGAGACAGTGTGATGGTGTATAGTGTATATAAAGTGTAACTTGGCACATATATACCACGGTCTTATCTTATCACCTACGAGGATAGATCTCAATCGAATCATTATACTTATAGCTATAGGTAAGTTGTACAATATTGTCTTATTATGCAGTTCCAATCAAGCCCGGCTATTCTGCCACCATTATCTTGTACCCCAGTAAGGGATGAGCCAATCAACCCAGCATGGCACACCTATTAACAGAGATATTGACTGTCTCTGCTTTTAATAAGGCGATGTTATCTACCAAATAACAGGCCTGTTTCTTTGCCAAATTTGATGGACACGATGGCCTTATCTTTTGACATAATGTCAATCAATTACCCCTCGTCAGTTATCTTCAAAATTGCATGTTTAAAAGTCTTTAACTCAAAGTAATGTGTCTAATTCATAGTATCGGCGAGTTTCTCTGAACTTTGGAGACGAACGGTGGGATATTAAGTTTAGTATAATATAGAAATAGAAAGAATTATTGTAACTGATATTACAAATAAAAACGCTCAACAATTTGCACTAGCCTGGACCGGTATAAAAACCTCTCACTCCAACGGTTTCCCTTATGACAGACAATAGTTCACTTAAAATGTTTTTCCCGCCGTTGTTAAACTCCTGCATCAAAGAAGTTTCAACCTGGATGAAATGGCCGTATCTGAAGAAAAGGTCAGGCGTACAGTTATATAAGATCAGTACTTCAGAGGAGTCAGAGAAGCCAGGTTTGCCGTAGTTTCAATTCGGTTTGTCAAATATGCTTAGCCTAAATAATCTGTAGGGTACAATAGGCCAAGTGCCCCTATTTCCTGTGGAAAATGGGGGATTAATGATAATGGGTATTTAAAGGCCAAGTACCGATGACAACGCATCCGTCACAAACGTGACAAAGGACACGCCCTCCTAGTGGCGGCCCACATCAAACCTGTTGCAGAACTGAAAAGTCCGTTGAACTTTTGCCCCCAGCAGGGCGGGAAGGGTGCCAGCAGTTGGATGGCTGTACTATGGGTCAGGCCCTGGATTATTCCGGGTTTGTTGCAGTGTATTTTAGAGGGTGATTTCCAGGCAGGTGTGTTTGAGTTTCCGATTTGGCTTAGGGGAGACCTGGGAGGGGGCTCTGAGGCTCAATGCCAGGAGGCTCTGGGCCCGGCTGATCAGAGGCGGAATTCAGGCACGGCAGCTATTGCAGGCATGCTTTTAATAGGACTTTCCTTTGGTGGCGACCCCCTTTTTGCCAGGCTAATGGCTAGTCAATATCTCTCCGGGCGCCCATCAAAGTAGCTGTTGAAAGTGGGATTTGCTAACATGAAGGGACCGCTTTGAATATTGGATTTGAGGACAAGCAAAACAGGAGTAAACATGGCTACTCAGGTCAAGTACGTTTACAGGGGAAACTGGGCCTCCTCACAGACTACTACGGGTGTGCCTATGTGGTTTTTGGCACAATAACCTCCTGCTGTGGGTTCAAAGCCTATTGTTTAGATTTTCGAAGACTTCAAAGTTCAATGATAGGAAAAACTTGTAGCTGTATCAAAATATTCTATTATATGATAACAAAGTAGACAAAATGAGAACGCTTACGTTTTTAGGGAGAAATCAATATTTGGAAGGTGGTAGTATTGATATACGTAATTATGATATTTTTTTTATAGTTTAACTGATTCAACCGATGTTCTCATGTGAAACTTCTCCAAGTGTTACAGCTGATGACGTTGATTATTCCTCCTTGTTTTATACAGAGATATCTGATCTGCCTATAGATAGGGATAACTGTTCTGAGAAATAGCAGCTCCCTCGACCTTCAGCCTCAAGAGAAGCGATTATGCCTCCTTAACAATATCAGGTCAGGGAGATAGGAGATAATTAATGTCATACTAATTCACCTGAAGCATCCTCAGTGGATCTTTTTGTGGAATATGTTTTATGTATCCGCTGATGTCTTCCAGCTTGAATGAAGTACCTGGTAGCAAACTAGATAACCTAAACCATTCAGATTCCATGAATTCTCACATGTATAGGTGGGTAACTTTTGGTTACATACTCGATTACAAGTTCCAATTTTGCAGACAAGGTCTGTGAAGTGTTGGTCTTCAATGATATAAAGTATATCAATAAGGTATGGGTTACAGTGCAATGTTTTCCCTCTCTGTCCCAACACCCCACCCGTGATGAAAGGTCAAGAACCATGTCTGGTCACTCTGCATTCCCTATCACACCCTAGCTAGATGTAATTGGTTTTCTGTTACAAAAGCCATTGTTTATATGGCCTTGAGAGTCCAGTTGCCCCCATTAGGGCCTGACGTATGCCAGCTGGGGGTAGTAAATTGCTGGCTGCAAAGGCCAAATGAAAATAGGCCTTTCAATAAAACTTACTCCTGCCCTGCCCATGCTCTATAGCTTGTCACTTGGTTCTTATGAGGTGGTTGGTAGGGTTCAGGTAGGATATGATGAATGATGTTATCATTATGGAACGAATTCTCCCTGCAAATAATCTTGCCTTGCTTTTGAGATCAGGCATACATCCGAGTACGCCTATTTCTACTTTTATCCGATATTTTCTGGTAGTTCATTCACACAAATCAAACAAGCATAATGGGAATGGATACTGCTGTGTGTAAGTGCCAGCAAATTTACTATTACAGGTGTTAGCTTTTTGCGTTCAAATAGTATAAATCTTTATTTCCCTGCACACAGGCTATGTACCAGGACATTGTCCAGACAGTCTGACTGATTCTACAACCACATAACGGCCCCGCCAACAGCCTTGTCCGCTAACGTAAGCCCCCCACCAATCTGCTGGCCTAAGGGTCCCAACCACTCCCCCTCCGTTTGTTTACCCCTGTCAGAGGATCCACCCATGTATCTGTTCCACATGGAGGCCAGACCGGCCACGTGACCAGCTCTCAACCAATCAGCGGCGTCCTGGTCATGTGACCCAGTGTTGTCCAATCAGCGTGTGGTGGTATGGAGGGAGAGAAGTCAGACAAGTGCTTGATAGGTACCTTATGGTGGGACAATGTGTGGAACTGAAAAGCCACTGAAACAGGACCATCAGCTGTTACAGTAAATAATAGCTCATTTATTTAATAAGGGCCTATAGCCACAGCTAAATTCATAATTCTGATAATAGCCACTTCAAGTTCAAAATTTAATATGGTTGAAAAGGACGTTTAAGCAAGAAGACTTGGTTTAAGCAATGAGCATTTTTCGTGGACCTAAGTGTACAGGTTATACCCTAAACTATTGTCCGGGACTATTCTACAGTATACCTACAGTGCCCAGGGGCCCATATATTGTGCCATATAGTGGGGTCTGCTAAGGTCATTTTTTTGAGAAATCGTTACGCGGCGGATAAAAGCACCAAATTTGGTATGAGGCACATCTGAGGCATAACTATCAAATCTGGAAGGGGAGCCACGTTGAAATATCAATAGGACGGATGTGGGGGCCCAAAAACCAATATGGCCGACTTTTACTATAAAAATTCTTATATCTCAGCTTCTAAAAAGACTAAAGAGACATGGTTGGTGTCAAAATTGAGGGATTATGGGTCAGGGAATTCAATTATTTATGTTTCAAGTCAATGCAAAAATCCAAAATCCAAGATGGCTGACTAATTTTGAGAAATATTATGATTTTTAGCTACTTAGTCATAAGGCCAGGGGAAATGGTTCCAATATCAGTTGTTAATAGCCTAGAGGGCTCAATAAATATGATATTCATCCAATACAATGCCATAAATTTCAAAGTGGCTGAATTCATTAGCATGATACCTTTGATAATGACCACTGGATTCCAAAAAAAATCAAAAGAAAGGATATAGACTTTACTCTTTTGCCACAATATTTCTTGATTTCATTTGGTATGATGACCCCTCCATTGAATTTAAAAGGGGAGCCACCTTGAAATATCAATATAACTCAGACAGGGGCCAAATATCCAATATGGCCGACTTTTATTGAAATAATCTTATATCTCAGCTTCTGAAATGCCTAGAAACACATTGATATTGTCCAAATTGGTAGATTATAGGACAGGGAATTCAATTATTTACCTTTCGATTTTATACAATAGGTCTGATCGAAGCTAGCCAAAAGTTTTGGTTAAATACCTTAAATTTCAAATGCTAAAAACATACAAAATTTGTCAAAATTTCATTTTGGTATTTCAAGATGGCTCCCCTTCGAAAATGTTGTTAACAGACCCCACTTATAGCACTATCTTGTCAAGCATCATTTAGGATCAAATTTATGGCTTCAATTTCTCATAGACTATTTCAGCTCCAAGGTACTCGGTGAATTCTTTTTAAAAGCTAATAGCGGTTACTGGAGTGTACACTTCACGGCCCAAAGAGTCCTGATTATGTTCCTCGTGTCATTCAATTCCCCGTCTCCCAATGGGCGTCCATTTATCAGCTCATCGCCCTATCTCTCAGATCTGAAGGTGTATGTTATAGGTTGTAGGGACGTGATGTATTACCCAGACGACGGGGGTGATGTATTAGGGAGTTCTTACCGGAGAGCAGCAACCGTAACTTCCTTTCTATACCCCATCTCCCGAAAGTTGACCCCGGATGATGACTGAGTACACATAATATACAACTAACAAATACAATCAATAAGAAGATTTGCAAATATCTCGAGCAGAGAAGATAGGCCGGGTCTGCCCGGAACAAATGGCAGTGGACACTTCCTGAATCAGTATATATCCAAAATATTTAAATGAGTTACTGTTTTACACTGACTTGTTACTGACAGCTCATTTAGATTTTTCAGACATACTGATTTACCACTGTTCAACCACTGTTTTTACTTATTTCCACTGTTTTGGCACTGAAATGCTACTGAAAACTGACACTGATTCTATACTCCTAATACACCGTATTTCCACTGAGTTTCAGTCCGGGTGAACTTTATGCCTCTTTTATATGGGATTGCTCAAAGATAGAGCTAATTGAAATCTTATGAATGATCTTGACCTGATAACAGTACAAATGAATATTGAATAGAAATAGTCATCTATTCTTTTGTAAAGTGTACTAAGTAGTGCAGCGCAACTACTGAATGTACCTGTCTGCTTATTATACTAGTTAGTAAGGTAAGGCCTCTATCCTGACTGTAATATGTATTTCAGTAAAATTGCCCTATTGGCAATGGAGTCCCAGCCAACTTAGTCGAAACAGACTATAGTGTTTGGGGCCTATGTTCCCAGCAGGACTTGTGAAAACAAACCCAATATCAGCCGCCCCGTGCCCGAGAGCATGGAAGTGATGGATTGGTAAATACTGGAGCGATGCATAACGTTCAGGCTATATGCTGGTCACCCTCCCAGGTACACTGCTGTATGTGAACAATTGCCTCTGCTGGAAACCAACGCACAGAAGGTGAAGCAACCCACTATGCAATGCAACAGCCATATTCACGAGTCTAAAGCACAACGCTCAAAGATTAAAAGTTTAATGAAATTGCAATCAATCCTTTAGAAATTTACTGAAGGTGAGGATCAATCTGTGGTGGAAGTTTGAGGAGGCACAACCAATAAAGCATTTGGCGTGTTGGAAGCAAAGGCCTCATAACGCTTATTAACATCACCATGCACCAGTATAGCTTTTTGAGAAAGATATTCCAGTAGGTAGGTAAGTGTACATTATTTAGAATTTTAACTCCGCCCATCACACCTATATTTTCCTAACTCGAGTGTTACACATTGTTATTGGCTAGCTAGAACCAGCAGTAACATAGAGTTCCCGTTGCAACCATTCATGGAGAAAGGTATCCATTTATTATATTGATTAATGGCTTATGGATATAACTGTGTCTGAAAGCTTACCAACCGCCGCATTATGAGTATAGCTGTACTTTCCCCTAAAGGACTGACTGAAAGGCAGAACCACTATGCCCGGAGGGGTCGCCTTGTATGTGTATGTTCTGAGCTGGTCATATAAACGGGCCTGCTGCTGTAGTCGCCATTTGTTTTGCTTGCAATATTATCTGAGTTCGACATGAGTCAGTTGTTTATCGGCCGTGTCATGACTTCTGACTGCCTCGGTCAATGGGTGTCAGAAATTAGATTGGGTTGATACCCGGCACGAGGGTCAATATTGGTGCTCCAACTCGATCTTTTGTGTGCGGCGATATTAAAAGGCGCCCAGTGCAAGGGGATAAGCTTGTGTTTGTGCAATAGTAGTTGTAAGTCAACGTGTTGCCATCCACGGAAGCCCACATCTGAAAGAGATTTAAATGGAAAAAGGTCTCGGATAGAAGGTTGGTGTTTGTATAAGCAATGCTCAAATATTCCATTTCATATCGCATTTGTGTGTTTTCAAAACATTTATATTGGTATTCATAACAGATTCTTTATTTGTCAAAATGCACATTATTATTTCAATTTTATTGATACTCATGAAAAAAAGTATGTTTTAAAAGACGTGTCCATTACACAATAGAGCTAGATTACACTAAGGTTTGTATAGAGATGGGATACCGAAGAGGAAGATTTACACCTTTCGCCAGCTGCAAATGGTAAATATTTTGCATTTAAATAGTTTAGTTTTCTATTCCATATTTGAAAGCATCTCATTGGCTGATAAATGGCTTTAACGTGAAAAATATATTCTAATTAAATCCATGCCGGTAATGCCTACGTGAAACCAATGTAATGTCCTCAATTTAAACATATCAGCCGAAGAAGTGGGTTGAGAAATCCAACATAAGAAAAATCCTATACCGTTTAAAGTATCTAAAATTCAAATCCACTCGTGGGAAAAGTTTTTTCATGCAATTTACATTTGGATAAATGTATGCATATATTACACTGTATTTGTGTGCTTTAATCACCCCCAACTCTAGAAATCAAACCTGCAGCTTTAGAAACCAAAACATTGTATGTTTTACAATATTTACAGTACGTAAAAACATGTGATGAATTAATGTGGTTAAGAATATGATATCCAATGCTGTCTTACCCAACATAAAGCAGTGCCAAAGTACCTCAGAGTCTTTAATTTAGGCATATGTCTAGTGTCAACCTGAACCGGATAATGGTAATGTGATAGTCTAATGACAGGTTCCTTAGGGAGAATGTCAGAATGGTACTAGTGGCAGAACTAACCACATCTACCTTTGACCCACAGTTTTACTTTTAGTAACCCAATTATAGTGTCTACACCCTGCAGCCACCATCAATATAATAGTAATTTAGAAGTGCGTATACCCACATTATACCTGTAATATGGTCAATGTATCTCCTATCTTCAAAGCATTCATCTCCTACCAAATAGATGATGAGTACCTTTAAGTGATTTTCACCAGGTGTTCCAGGTGTAGTGTTCAGGCGTGATGTGGTGGGTGAGGGCGGGTTTAGGGCTCTCCTCCCGACCCCGCCCCCTATGGTGTCAGAGGCGGTTTGACTGACCTCGGACTGGCCGGTCTCCTCTCAGGGGGAGGTCCCGGCGTCCACAGGTGAGGAGTAGATTACTCACCTGTCTGCTGTACCCACATCACTCCCAACGCCACCCACAGAACCCACCACTCCTGGGCTATCAGTCCCAGGTACTTGGAGTTTGTAGGTGGGCTACACGTCCACGTGAGTGGGTCTGTTGTGGTTGTAAGTCCCAGGTCGAGGGCGTACTTGGATGGATTTTTGTACGTTAATATTGCGGGATTTACCTGTCAATGGACCCCAGGTAGGTGAGGATTAACTTTAGTGTAAGCCCGTGAAATGTGACTACAATAAATCGATCGGTTCTCATTTACACTTTACCAGCTCAACTCAGTGGAGTCTGGAATTAGGTCCCTACTTCACCTCTTCATGGGGTACTTATAGCACAGGGTCCCAGTCATGGCCTTATGAATGTTAAATGATGTGGTTTAGACAGGTTTCCCTGACCTGCAATTTGAGAATTGATTAGTTTAGGGACTAGGGCTCTGAGTCTCGCCATATATAGTCCAGGAGAAGTTCTTCAATGTGTCCGCAAATAAATCCTAAGTGAAAGTAAGATAGAGCCTGGTTAGAGTGACTGTGTAGAAATACCATGACATAACACATCATTCAGACATACTTTACAAGAGAGCCATTGAACGGTTTGAGCATTGCTAGTCCGTCACAAAGAGGTGCTTTTGCCGTCCCCTCGCTAAAGCTGACTGTTACCTCAGCAGATGACCAGAGCAGTGGTCGTTAAGTCAACCCATTGCCTGGTATGCTTGCTTAAAGGTGTAGCAATTTTCCCCTACTTTACTGTGACCTCGTATGTAAAGAGGGTTTGCAACGGTTGATTTATACAATAAGGCTGGGCGGCTCAAGCGGGAGCTGTTTTCTAACCATAAAACCCTTCAGGCAAGCCAAGCACGTTTTAACAGGCATTCCATTACATTCGGGCACTTAGGTTTAAATGAACCACAGAAAAGCTTAATGTTCCATTTCGCCCATGGTAAACTTGAAAAAAGGACAGGCCGTTACATCTTCTAAGTAGCATGACAAGTTAAGTCTTATCATGATATTTATTCCGATTGACCAATGTTGGATAACGATTTCATTCGTTTCCCAATATGACGCAATGATGTGTTAGAAATAACAAATACATGCACCCCACACTGTGCACCCTCACATTCTTCAGTGAGTGGGATTTGCCACAGGCCCAAGGTACCAGTGGTTTTGTAAATAACTGGCCTTCCAATGTTAACAAATGTCCATGTTGTTTATGTACAACAAATTAACCTAATGTGTTAGTGGCAGCTGCTTTGAAGCCGGAAAGATTTTTTGGACTGTTCTCCTTTGCTTGTTTAGATTTGCACCAAAAAGGAATTGAATTATGATCAAGGAAACTAACTTTCATTGATGTCTTAGAACATTTATCCATTCTCACTTTAGTTTTCAAATTAACTTGACTGTTTATTTTTTGGTAAGCAATTGCGGAAAGTTCTGCTTTTCGACTTTTTCCCCCCTTTTCAATAATAATCAATGACACTAATGCCACAGCATTGACATGGCCGAGTGCTATAAATGTTACCGACCCCCAGCGATGCTGCTAACACCAGGTATTCACAATGCTCAGCCACCTTGAGACCGTTATACCATGATGGCGTAACCTACCAGCGTCATGGGACCCAATTAGGCCCAGGTAAGCCCAGCGTCAGGTCAGCTGACCACAGCAATCACTTCCTCCGGGGTCAAAGGGTACCCGGCCCTGAGGGATGTAATCTGGGCCCTCCCACTTCACACCCGTGTCAGGGCTACCCTAAGCCTTCTCTTGTCTGTAGACATCAGGGATTAACGCTACACAATCCACTTATTAAATCCTCTTCTGTCGGCCGTGAAGCTATCTGATTTGTTGCATCATTTACATAATGTATGGTAGTGCCGAAACCCCAACTTGATGCTACCGAGAATCAACACGTTTAATGCTATTATCCAGGGCTGAATCGGGACTGAATCAAAATAATTTTCACATGAACTTGAAGAAATATAATGTGAGCAGAAATTGTTTTGTGTATTTTTAATTTGTAGCCAAAAAAATGTAACCCATATCCTATCTGGAAATTGAGGGGGTGCGCCAGATTCGCTACTCCATAGCTACCGTTACTGTCACGGCAGCCCTAGACCTGTGATAATAGCAGGGACATTAATTGATAATAGGGACGACGAGAAGCGATTTTGCTCTTATTTGTTCACACTTCAATATGACTGATGTATCAATAATTGGGGGTGGCGTTGACCATAGAGGGTGGCCGGCACGCCCTGTTCCGGGGCCCAGACGGTCCCAGCGCGGGCCCACCTGTCCAGGTGTCAGGGGGTCAGCCGACTCCAGGGGCGGTCAGCCGTGTCCCTTTGTAGGCTGGTGTTGATGGGAGGGGTGGATAGGCCCTTTTCAGGGGGCCACAGCCGCATGGTGGCTGGACTATGAAAAGGGCTCCAAACGATTTGGGTCTATTATTTGAAACGTTTTACTTCTTTTGTTTATTGTAGATGAAAATAAATCTTCCTGCAAATGGGAATAGAACCTAAAGATGGTATCATACAGGCACATCTATTTTCAGCTAATCTGTTTCATATCTTTTTATTCTGGGAATAATCTATAACTAAATTAAGATTCCTAGATAATTGTAGTAAATGCATGGTAGTCAAATCCAGGGACCAGGAGGTCACTCAGGGTTAAAACCTACAGAAAACCATCCACTTATTTCAAAGTTAATGCCCTTAACCAGAGGAGGGCGCCCCATTGACCAGCAGTGGTTGTGATAATCTATTGTGTCGGTCAGACATTGTATTAGGTGGCGCCAGCAGTTGGTGGCCGTCCCCCGCCGACAAAGAGGGTTTGGTGGGAGCAGGAGGACAGCAGACAGACAGTGGTCAGTCCCCTTGACCCACGGCCTCAGACAGATTGACCAGTCCATCTGGACACCGGGGAAAATGCCTAACAATGTGGTAGAATCCAACAAGCGGTTGTAGAATCAAATATTTTGCTTTTCCTATTTCCAAACACAGTCCTCACTCATGTCTTTCATCTTGTATTAGGTGGGTTATGAAAGAGAATTTTGATTTTCAACTAATCTATGCATAGGGAGAATGTATTTGCCCAGGAAGCACATTTGAGGAAGTCTTCTTGATTTGCTATATGTTTATTTACACCCATAACTTTTTTTGGTGGATTTCCAAGAAATGGGATATGGTTTTAAAATGAAAAATATATGTTAGTAATTTCCAGGTAGATTTGAAGTCAGATGAGGTTGAATATGAATAGACCTTTTACTAGAAAACCACAGAGAAAGATGCTCAACGTAATGCATTGATCAAATGGAAGAATCGCCCAATATATTTCCGGTTGACAGAAATAGATCCAACAAACAATACAACAAAAGTCAACAAGTGTTGGGTGTGGACACCTGGTCAGCACAAACAGGGCAGTGGTCAGCCAGCTGGGGCTGGACATTGTCCAGCTAGGTACACTGCTGAGTGACAGGAGTGTGAATTGGTTGGGATAGCCACTTCATCAGTCTCCCACATGAGGGGATCCAAGGCCAACTTGGACCGACCATCACTCATGCACTGTCACGAAGGGGGCTCACTTTTTGGGCGGTGATATTGATTTATTTCTCAGATTTTTTCTATTTCCGAAGGGTTGTCATGGTCTTTCATCTTCATTGCACAGGCTCGGTCTAAGATAAGATGGCGGGGAACTCAAAGAGTATTCTAGGTAAACTACGAATATGTGCATTATGTTTTACACTTATGTTCTGAATGGTCCATGCTTTTACACTACTTCATTCTACTTAGTACAATATGGTAGAAGCATATTTCCTTTTGGTAGGAGTGGATAAAACCCAAACCTACTCATTTTTGAGATAAAGTCAAATTTTGTACAAAACAGTGAATATACTTTATACCAGCTTTATACTACATACTCCCATTTAATTTCATGGTATTCTTTGCCGCCCGATATATGTTTCATGAATGATCCTATAAAAGGTAGTCAAGATAAGAGTATTTGGTCATCGCAAGAAAGGCTTTGGTCAATGAGGCTTTATAAGCTTTGTTCTAGCGCTATGAAAGCTGTGTGCACTTTAGGATAAGGAAGCCTTTTTGTAAGCTTTGTGTTTTCTTTATGCAAGATTTGTGTACACCAATATAAGGAAGGCTTTGTGTAAGCTTATAGTGTTAGCTTTATGCAATCTTTTTGCACATTAATATACTAGTTTTACATCAGGTATACTGTACACAACTTTACCGGGCGAAACATGGTACTAAAGAAGGCAATCCTCGTATCGCAGACTTTTTTGATTTCTTCATTTTGACGCCTTCTGGGTGTGCAGCCAGTCACTGTCGCCAACGACAGTACGGGGATACCTATGAAATGTTTTTTTAAAAATTTGTACCTAAGTTTTCAAAATGCTTCTGGAATTTAGACATATACAGCTATATTTCTCAATCTATGTTATCTTGCATAGATGAACCACATAATCGAATCCCAAATATCCGACTTTTTTAAAAATGTTTTATCCCCCCGGGGGGGGGGGCACTTACCTTTTAGGCAAAAACGTGGGGTGGTAAACTACATCCATAGAACAATTATAGTGGCAATAATTTGGAATTTAGCCTTATTGCTACTTTATTTCATCCCAAAAAACTAATGAAATTGTTGGTATCTTTGTATTTTCTGGTATTGATACACCCTGATGTTGGGGGGCGGTGATCTGTGATCCCCCAAAATAAGGGGCCTAATGAAAATGTGCTTAGATCATTTAAAGAGCAAAATGGAAATTTTCCGAATAATACTTTTCCTAAACAACCCGATAGACAAGATGTATGTGAATGTATCCAGATTCGTTTGGATTCCAAAACAGTGTACTTCCCAGTAATAGAACTACTGTATCTCACCACAGTTTTATACGTCGTCCACTCGATGAGGAGCAAGGTTTTTCTTAAAGAGGCGTACAAAACAATGTTTTACTTTAGCAGAAATACAACAGAGTCAATATACTCAGCCCATTGTATCGATCACCATAGCAACCCCCAACCCCAGCCCCGTTACCCCAAGGTGTGAAACGGGCCAGGTGTCACACTCCCCCACTGATGTCAGGTGTGAACTGCCGCCCAGCACCTCACACACCTTCCCTTAATGAGCGAGTGTCAGGCTTGTGATCTGTCCCGACACCCATTTGTCACCGCTAAAACGTGGGGGTCCCCTGACCAGAGCCTGACCTAAACAAAGGCCTACAGCTCACAGTTTGTGTGAAGGCCTCACAGGGCTTCCCCGGCCTCTTACCGAGGGCTTCCCCTTTGATTGTGGGAATCTCCTCAGGTGCGGCCGACCTAATGCAGGGTTTGTGGGAGGTAAACCCGGCCGGACATTCCTCTGTGGACTCAGGGGTTTGTGTTAGTATGCTCATGCAATACACCTGTGGTACAACCAAGTTTATTGATTCCAGAAGGGACGTGGGGATTTTCTACATTGACCTGTGATCAAACAGCCTAACCTTATGTTTCACTATTGATTTTCAATGGTCGAATACTGCGCATGCGGGTCTGGTGGTTTTTATCATAGATATACATAACATATGTATCTCTATGTTTTATGGAGATGCGAGAGTTAAAACAATTTAGGATATAAGTAGTTTATGATGAAGTGATGCAAAACAATTCTAATTTGTTTGTGCTTCCATGATATAAACTATTGGAAACATGATGCACAGTCATATAATAGAAACCCTAAACTATGTTGAGAAGGAGACCTGTCAGAGCACACCAGTGTTCCAGGGTGTGTGCACAGGACAGGAACTCGAAGCATTTCCCTGCGTCACATGCCATCAATTCCTTGGTGAAGGCGGCTAAGTGACACCAACGGGCACGTGCTTGAACCAGACCTCCCATCATGCTGAAGGTGCATGGAACCACAGAGAAGCCATGGAACTGATATCAGCACTGTTTTGTATTAGCATAGTAAGAACACGCGGAGATACAATTCAATGCACCCTGTAGCCAAAATATTGTGATGAAAAAAACGTAATAACATAAGAGAAACATAATAGAAAGCAATCACACAAAGTCCACATTTCTTCACCAGCCTGTTCAAATTGCACATGAAACACAATATGTTCATACTACGTAGGTACTATTTACATGAGAAGTCCAGGCTTGAAGCCATAGGAAACCTCTCCGGAAACGTCTACAAAACGACACCATGTGATCTGGTATACCAGGAAGGAGAGAGAGTAGAAACTAGGGCTCTCCAGTAATGACCAGATGGTTTACAATGTAAACAGCGTGTAATCTTGTATTTATGTTAAGAGTAAACCGGATTTTCCGGGGATTACTCTATTTCGCCAAGCCCAGTGCGTCGACAGCCTTCAGAGGAGGTTCGAGTAAAGGCAAAGATCCCTGGGTACATGTAATCAATGTTATTACAAGGAAGTGTCAATATCTTCCCAAAGTGGGCCTACAATGTTAGTGGTTATAGATCTTAGTCACAGATATCTTTCAAAGAATGAGCAGTGAATAACTATTCGTATTCGGTATTTTGATACATGTATACATTGAATCAAATGTTTCTTTAAAGTCCTTTACTGTTAAGCAGTCCCATAACTTTTAAGTGGCATGTTAATTGGTTTCTTTATTTTGCAGGTGTGACGTCATGACAAGGGCATCAGGATGACGTCAGAGCATGACATCGACGACGAGTACCGGGAGATAGAGCTCTACCTCCGCCAGGCTCAGGTAAGTCGAAACTGAGGAGAAAATAAAGCAAACCTGATAATCGATGACTTTTTAATACGCGTTAAAGGAAAATATGTTCACCTAAACTTAATAGCAATTACATTTACCTTTGCACAGTTTATAGGATTATATTGCTGTTTGAAGTATTTGTAAATAAGTTTGACATCTAGTAGATCAGGGAAACCTGAAGATCTAAATCTTAAAAAACAATCTTTTTTTTCCGTCAGAGAGCACTTGAGAAACATATTTTTGAACAGCGTTATCAACTCTTATGAGCGCCGAAATTTCACTATCGACATATTCACCTAGTTGTACATATATGGATGGACGGCTTACCTCATAACTGGAAGGGAAAGTGAAATTGAAGAAACAGTCTCAGTCTCTCCGAGGACTCTGGTGGAGATGTGACGGGTACAGTACCAAAGAAAGATGTCCCTTGTTTGTAACCAAAAGGTTCACCAGTTGACCCTCAATAAAGCACTCACCTCCCGGATGTTTTAGGGTTGTCCCTATAGACGTGGGTATACACTGGAGGATTAGGTCTGAGGGTATGTATAAGGGACATAGGGGTGAAGATTAACACCCCCTGGAGGGCGGGAGATCCGGGCTAGGATCCTGGCTGGGGGCACGCATACGTACCGACCCCGGGATCGGCTTTCCCACTGATAAGCATCGCCCCTGTTCGCCGCACACTCCCCCTTTGTCCAGAGATACCCTCCAAAACAACCGGCCTTTTAACTCTGGATCTCTTTGCTTATCAACATAGGGTTTGCCAGCCCTACATGATGTGAATCCAGTCTTTCCCGTCGTGACATATCACTGCAAAGCAAACTTCGCACCCACTGAACGATCTCGATTTCATTTTTGAAGGCATCTAATTATTAATATGTGGGTTTTTTGTGTGGGAGGGGCGGCCGATCGTAGATACTTAAATCCCACTTATTGTAAAAAAAACATCCTTGCTTCTTCACAAAGAAACTCATCCGATACTTATGGACAATTTTCCTCATCATCGATGGGATACTAGAGTAACCTTATGCTAACGGTGTTATGTACATGGGTACCTCGTAAATCTCTCCTCAAGTTCACCTAACGGTTAGTGAGCTCATTACATACATCACTGTCGAAGGCTCGCCCCCCTCATTTTTTTCTGTAAAATCCTAACCCTTGGCATGGTCAAAGGGAGTAGAAGTAGTAGTCCATTCTATTTCTACCCTCATTGGCGGGGTATCGGGGACAAATTTCCAATAACAAACCTTCCATTTCAATCTTTTGTACTTCGGATTCAGCTGTGGCTAGTACAGGTCTGCAAAATTTTCCACCTACCCTATTTAAGATTTATTTATCACCCAAACGACGTCTACATACTATGTCCCCGTAAGGTTGTCACTCCGTACGAGCACATTAAATCAAGAACCCTAATGCTGGGCTCATAACAGTGGTCCTAATGGAATCGGGCCATTTCACCACAAGTAGGAAGTGAACCGCACAGAGGGCACCTATACATCTCCTTGCATGTTTGGCCCGTGTCGACTGGGCCTGGTCGTAAACGGCCATACAGCATAATCCATGAGCCCTGTGGTGTACCTGGTATGTGCCTCTGTCAGCGTCCACTTAATAAGGGGCGTGAGGCGGGGTGCGAGGTGGCCCACATGGACGACTGGTCTGTTATAACCGTTATAACGGGGTCGGAGGAGGTGCTGACAGAAGTGATCGAGAATACGATCATGTCTTTACTTGGACGAAGTTCCAAAGACGAGCTGTGAAAAATGCCCTTTCGCTGTAGATAATTCTACTCTTTTCTTCCTTTTTCTTTTTCACCTTTTTAGGGGGGGGGGGGGTGATGTGCATCTCTGAATGGTTGGTTGGTAAAAGCTTTTGGAAAATTGCTGCTAGAATAAACCCAGCTTATATTATTTATCATTGTTTAGTCATGTTGGTGTACTGTACCAACCATACATGAACACAAGGAAAGACGATTCCTTCGGTAAACCTTATTCGATCTCGATGACATTTTGATAAAACTTTGTTTAGTATTTTCTTGTGTGTTATGAAACCGTTAGTGTACATTTTGTTTCCCTCCAAAATTCGGTCACATGCTACTATCTCCAGGCACATTTTTGTTTTGAAGTAACAAGAGATAATATTTAGTTTCATTTTCGGTGGCCAAAATCTCAAATTTAACCTCAGTGAAACTGGATTAAAAAAGTGCTGACTTGTGGGACAGCTGGTCACACAGTAAAACCTAAATGTTTGCATTCCAATGTAGGATTCTAAGTACGAAAAAACCTTTAACTGTGAGGGACCCAAGTGGTCTGGGCCTCTTGTCTGTGCTGCTGGTGGGGTCTGAGTTGGATATAGGGGATCAGGAGGAGGAGGAGGTCTGCTGGCGGACACCCTGCCCAGTGATAAAGGCCTATTGTAGTTTTCCCTCGTCCAACACGTGATGTGTTGACGAGATTCTGCGAGAGAACGGATGTACGCCGGGAACCAGCAGTCAGGATTGCGCGCCTTGGGAGGAACAGACGTGTCTGCAAAGCAGGTAAAGATTTTTGACTTTCTGACCTTATTTTGCCTCCACTCAAACTTTTTTACGTTTATTTAAAGTTTCGAGGCTTGGAGGTTTTGGTTGGTCTTTGGTTTGGGAGGGCCTTTCTGCTAGATTGTGCCTAATTTCCTGTGTTTTCTCTCTTTTCTCGACAGGCGACCGCGGCGCCGTTCCCGAGATCAGTGACATGTCGTCCAAGAGAAACACCAACAACTCTACGGTTTCCAATTTGGATGACCAAAATTTAGTGATTTCCCAAGTTCTGGAAGAAGCAGGAGTTACCCTGCCTACGACTAAGTCATCTTCAATTGAGAAAGTTAAGATGACGGGCAAGAAGAAGACTTCGAAAAAGTCGTCTGCCCCGGCGGCCTTGGGCGCGCCCCTGGACGCCACGTTGGCGCCAGACTCGGCGGGCGACGTGCCTGGATCGTGTGACGTCACGCCGGAATTGGCGCGGAGCGCCAAGGATGTTCCCGTTGCTAGGCAGCGAGCGGGACAACAGCAACAGGTTGCTAAGGACGCGGCCTCGGGGCATGGCAACCAACGTGACAACGGGGTCGGCTCACGCCAGGGTTCACGGGCGTCGTCGGGCTTGGGCCCGGAGTTGTTAGGGGCCGCGCCTGCTCCGGAGGAGGCAGGAGGGCCGTCTCAGGGCCTGCAGGAGCAAATCCTGGCTCAACAACAGCAGAACTGGCTGTGGCAGCAGCAGTTTCAGCCTTTCCCTTGTCAGAATTTTGGCAATTTTGTGCCCAACTTCGTGTTTGGACAGTTAGATCAGCCGAATTGGGTGCAGGAGGAGGAGGAAGTGGTCACCTCCCAGGAGGAGGAAGGGGCTGCGGCCCCGGCTCAGGTGATCCACGGGCCCGCCCATGAGATAAGTGATGAAGAAAGTGAGGGGCAGCCGCCGGACGTTGAGATGGTTTCTGCACCGTCCGTCCAGGTCCAGGGCCGCACGGCCGAGTTGTTGAGGGAACAACTGGCGGAGGTTAAAGAGGCGGACAAGGTGTCGGAGCCAGTGGACAAGGAGGTTGCTAACCTGCTGGAGAAATATCTCTCAGAAGTGACTTCTCTTGCGGAGTTGGATAAGTTGGCAAAAGTTCACCCTCGCACGGCCAATGTGGAGGCTATGAAGGTGCCCCGTCTGGATGAGGAAGTTTTTCAGGAGGTAGATCAGAAGTTTAGGTCTTTGGACATGAACTATCAGACTATTCAAAAAGGGGTGCTGGCTTGCATGGCAGCGGTAGCACCGGTGTTGGATCTTATCTTCAAGAGGAATAAGGCGGATCCAGAGCTGGATCAACTTGGGGAAGGAGTTATGCATGGTTTGCAGATTCTGGCTCATACCCACAACGGCCTTTCAGCCAAGAGAAGGGAGGCTCTAAAACCGCAGATTGCCCCGATTTACGCGAAGGTGATGTCTAAGGCTTCGATGGGGTCTCAGGACTGGCTCTATGGTGGTAATTTGGAGGAGACCACGAAGCAGTGTGAGGTGGCCAAAAAGATTGGAGATAAGGTGATGATGAAGAGGAAACAGGAAATTCAGAGGGGGAACAACAAGAAAAAGTTCCGTCCGCAGCATCCTCAGCTGATTTCTCAGATAAATCACCAGTTCCCGGGACAACCCATGATGATGAGGGCGTTCAACCCCTACCAGTTCCAACAGCCTCGCTTCCCTGGCCCGCAGGGTTTTGGCTTCCAACAAATGATGCCTCAGCCAATGATGTTTGGGGGCTTCCCACGTAGGCAGAGATTCCAACGGGGACAGAACAGGCAGAATTTTGGCAAGAGGGGAGCTCACAAGTAATCCCAGAGGTGAGTTCTCCGAATACAGGTAGTTCAGGGGGTACCAGAACAGGTATTGCTCGGGAAGTTAAGGCTTGGGAATCCGTTACTAAAGACCCTTGGGTGTTAAGTTCGGTTAAAGGAGTGAGGATACCTTTCTTTGAGCTTCCGGTACAGGAAGGTGAACCCAGACCGTTTAACTTGTCACAAAAAGAATCTATCTTTGTAGATGGGGAATTGGATAGACTGTTGGACAAAGGGGTGATAGAGGCTGCGGGGCCTTCCCCCGGGCAGGTGGTCTCGAATATCTTTTTGCGTCCAAAGAAGGATGGAGCTTTTCGGATGATCTTAGATCTCACGTGGCTAAATGAACATGTAGAATATGAACATTTCAAAATGACTTCTTTGGCAACGGCAGTAGATATGATGAGACCAGGCTGCTGGATGGGATCGGTAGATTTGCAGGATGCTTATTACTCGGTCTCGGTATGTAAGGAACATAGAAAGTTCTTGAGATTTAAATGGAGAGATAGATTATTCCAATTCAAAGTACTGCCGAACGGTTTGGCGTGTGCTCCACGCTTCTTTACGAAGCTTCTGAACCCATGTTTTGCTGAGCTTAGGGAGAAAGGGACAGAGTGTTTTCCCTATATCGACGATTCGTTTGTGGTAGCGGATTCGTACGAAGATTGCGAAAGATCGCTGGGGAAGCTCAGAGATATGCTAGAGAAATTGGGATTCAAAATTCATCCCCAGAAATCGGTACTGATACCAACTAGAGAATTGGTGTTCTTGGGTTTCCGACTAGATTCGGTCCAAATGAGGGTTTTCCTTACCGAGGATAAGGAAGAGAAATTTGTGGAAGCTGCTACTCAGCTGTTAGGAAAGCAGGCCCCTTCCATTAGAGAAGTAGCAGGGCTGGTAGGCTTGATGGGGGCTTACTCCCAGGCGTTCAACTATGGGGGAGTACATAGCAAGGAATTGGAGAAAATCAAGGGCTTAGCACTGAGTCAGGCTAAAGGCAACTTTGATAGCAAGATGATCTTGACCTGGGAGGCTAGGCAGGACATTGGCTGGTGGCTGGAGAACATTAGAAGTTCGGGCAGGAGGCTTAAACAAACGAAACCGAAGGTCACTTTGTTCACGGATGCGTCCAACGAGGGCTGGGGTGCCCATGTTGGGGATCTAACAGCAGGAGGCCGCTGGTCGGATGTGGAAGCACAAGACCACATAAATGTGCTAGAACTCAGGGCTATCCTTCTTGGTTTGCGTAGTCTTTGTAAGGTAGAGGCTACACATATAAGGATTATGACAGACAATACAACGGCATTGGCCTATGTCAGAAATCAAGGTGGAGTGAGATCTCATGAATGCCAAAACATTGCTAAGCAGATATGGCTTTGGGCGGAGCAGATGGAGAACTGGCTGACCATAGCGCATATACCTGGGGCTCAAAATGTGTTAGCAGATTTTAAGTCGAGACATTTTGCGGACAATCTGGAATGGAGACTGAGTGATAGGATTTTCCAGAGAGTAGTCAAAGTGTTTGGGGAACCTGAAATTGACTTGTTTGCTACTAGATTAAATAGGAAAGTAGACCGATTTGTATCTTGGCTTCCGGATCCGGAAGCTGAGGCTGTGGATGCATTTCTGATCGACTGGTCTAATGATTTCTTTTATGCTTTTCCACCATTCAGCTGCGTGGGCAGAGTGATCGAGAAGGCAGTGGACGAGCAGGCGAGAGGTATCTTAGTAGCCCCTCACTGGCCGACCAGACCCTGGTGGGGGAGACTGATAGCGTTAGGGCTCAGGAGCCTGACGTTTCGCCCGAGGAAGAACAACCTCATCCCAGAAGGGAATCCGGACAATGTGCCCATGTTAGGCAGAAGCCCGTTGGTGGTTTGCCTTTTCTGGCCAAGTCGTTAAGGACTAAAGGTTTTGATAAAGCAACGGTTTCACTTATAATGGACGCCTGGAGGCCGTCCACAAAGAAACTTTATACTACGTATTTGAACAAATGGTCGGTTTTCTGTGTGGAGAAAGGTATTGAGATACTGAAACCTACGCTTCCTGAAGCTTGTAGATTTTTGCGAATGCTAGCGAATGAAGGAGCAGGGTATGCCGCAGTAAACTCGGCGAGATGTGCATTGTCGACCATTCTGCCAGGTTATGGAGGGAAGTCTTTTGGGACGCACCCATTAGTATGCTGGTTGGTTAAAGGGGCCTACGAGCGGAACCCACCGCAGCCCAGATATTCCAAATTTTGGGATGTAAACATAGTGTTTAAGATGTTACAAAATTGGGGCCCAAATGGCCAATTGTCGTTAAAATTTTTGACCTTTAAATTGGTCATTCTACTATTGTTGGTCTCCTCTCAGAGGGGTCAGACAATTATCAGTCTGAGTACGGAAGGAATGGAGGTAGATGAGACGGTAACCTTCCGAATGAAAAAGCTTTTGAAACACAATAGACTTGGGGACCCGCTGGACTCGTTGGTTTTGCGGCCATTCTCACAGTGTAGGAGTCTTTGTGTAGTACGGACTTTGAAGAGGTATTTGAAACGGACAGAAATGTTGCGGAACTACAGCCAGTTGCTGCTGAGTTTTGCTAAGCCGCACAGACCCATTTCTAGGGACACGTTGTCCAGGTGGACGGTGGAAGTGCTGAGGTTAGCAGGAGTGGATGTTAGTAAATATAAAGGACATTCAACCAGAGGTGCCACCACGTCGGCGGCAAAAAGGTTGGGTGTGCCAGTCCACCTGATTCTACGACATGCGTCGTGGAGGAGTGCGGAGTCGTTTGCACGCTTTTATGATAAAGAGCTGGATAGAGAGGCAACGGGAGTTGCAGAGAGACTATTGACTGACGCTCTAAATTGATTTGGAATGAACTATGTGTGGTTGATTCGGGAAATTGTTGATGTCTTGTGGATTTAATAAATTGGTGTGATTCACAAGAATTGAAGTGTATTTTCTTTATAAATAGTTACTAGAGACGCGCTTGTTTGAACGTCATAAAATTAGTGGCTACCAAGTTCTCGCAGAATCTCGTCAACACATCACGTGTTGGACGAGGGAAAATTTTGAAATTATACGAGACTTACCTGTAAGTTGAAGTAGAATTATAATTTTACCGAGGACAACACGTTGTGTTGTAGGGATTATGCGCCCGCCTCGCCCACCCGTTTGGGGTTTGGAAAATTTTATCTACTTCAGAGGTTAAGGATAGACAACAGTTGATAGGAGGTCTTTTGCACTAACTCCTCTCATTTTCTTAATTGATGAGATACAGTATCGTTTTATATATCAAATGAAAGGTAATAATTTTATCTTTCTAATGACATAAATGAAGTAACAGTGAAATCAATATCTCTGACATAATAAATTAAAATCCAATTTTTTGACTTTTATTTTTTGAACATGGACATCTTCTTTAATATAAAAGTTATGAACTTCAAACTTTGTATGCCTCCTAATGAGGTTCTTCTGCAGGGAAGCGTGTCTCATATTTTCTATTTAGGTCCTAGTTTTTGTTTTATTGCAAAAAACGGGAAACTTTTTGTTATTTTTTTAAAATTAATTTTCTAGATTTCATAAAATGAAAACTAAAGCCTAAATAAAAAATCTGAGACACGCTTCCCTCCACATGGCTCTCATCTATATGTGTTAAAAATTTCAAATCCCTACATGCAATATTAAGAGAGATATCCATGTTCAAAAAATAGTCATAAAAAATGAAATTTTCTAATTCTCAGCAGTCGTACACTGGCACTGGTACACATATATTTATATGATTTATATCAATAGGTTAGGTTTTCATTTGGCTATTTTGTGGTATATGATATATGAATATGATATTTAGGATATCAAAGTAGAGAGCATATTATTACGACCATACCAAAACACCCCTTATCAACAGTTGTCTATCCTTAAGTCTATAATTTGTTCACTAATTTTATTTTTGGTTCACTTTTAATACTGCTGGTTCCCGGCGTACATCCGTTCTCTCGCATAATCCCTACAACACAACGTGTTGTCCTCGGTAAAATTATAATTCTACTTCAACTTACAGGTAAGTCTCGTATAATTTCAAAATCTGGGGCGGGGCCTGGAGAGGGGAGATCACACATGGCCGGGCACCCTGCCCACACACCCCGCCAACCAGGGGCATGGATCCACCGCTGGTCGCAGTCTTATTCACACCACTCAGCCCTACATATATTGTTGTCGTTCGCACCACTCGCCCAGAACCAGCTGAGATCGGCGGACCCTGGAGCCTCCAGGGTTCGGCCCAACCAACCTCAAGGGTCGGGCAGAACGTGCGGGCACCGTCTGGATGCAATTTCCCACCGATTTATGTCAGTGTGTATAAACTGCCCGAGGCCTAAAAATCTTGTTATCATATCCGAAACATAAAGGCTCCGTTACGGCTCCTCCTGAGGGTATAACTATGGGAATAATGGTGTTTTTATGCCCCACAAACCATTCACCACATTTTAGGGTTGTCGCTGGAAAGATAATATAAGTTGTGCAGTACGTAGATCACGTTTCGGGATGCGACATAGCCATAGCAGAGTTTAGAACCACAAAGCATCTTGATAAAGTTAACATATCTCACATCTTTCCTGTGGTATTTGAGACTACACTTGATCATTGAGGATATATAATGCATAGTAATAAAATCATTAAAAATAATCATATTTGAAATGAATTATAAAAGATGAGATAAAATATACGTTACCTTTAGGTGACGTGACGTATTGGTGTTTCTGAAACTCCCTAATGCCATGATATGAATCTATTCTTGTAGAAAACATTGATTCTCAAAACATGATGCATAGGGCCTATTATATATAGTATAAGGACCAAATTTTGTTTTACGGTAATGCTGTGGATCGCTCAGTGCCACCTTTTAGTACAGAAATATGAATTCAATCACTTTCGTTGGGCCCCTTTAAGAATGCACAAGTAAATCGTTGACCCTTTGGGTGCCGATCCCGGGGTGCCGATTTTCTACTTTACGTGCTCCAGAGTAGATTAAATGGATATGACACCCCAAGTAAGCAACCCCATTTACAGTCTAATTTTGAAGATCATTTATATTTGTACAATCACAAAGTTGTGCTTTTCCAGTATCTAATATAGATAATTTAGTTTTTAACCAATCTCAACTTGGGAAAGAAGACTGTCTGGAATAACGATAATTTAGTTTTTTTACCAATCTCAACTTGGGAAAGAAGACTGTCTGGAATAACAAACCCTTTTAGCATTCGCCTTTTTACTCATCACAGTGCATTTAAAGACGATCAAAAAGTCCCCAGCAGACAGTCCTTCTATCGTCTCGGAAATCACATTACTTGTGTACTTTATGGTGTGAGTGTGCCACCCCTGTCACCCCCAGCGTGGAAATCAAACAGACACCCCGCTTAAAAAAGTTGACAGAATAAATTGTAACATGCTGGATGAAAAAAGGGGATAAAAACTTCCGACAAAAACTAGGAGAAAAGTCGCAGAAGCAAACTCCCCGGGGTCTCAACTTGAAGGAGTCAGAACTGGAAAAGAATAGGCGCTTCATAGACATCCAGCAAATTTAGCAGGAATTGTTGAATGAAACATCTATAGATCGAATGTGTTTTTATCTCCAGGAATCGGTCTTGTCCCTGAGGCTGTGGGGTTGGAATGTACTCCTGTCTTGTCTGTCCTTTCTGCAGTGTTAAATGGTTTGGCCAAGGCTTTAGAACACTGCACACGGTATTCAGTCAGTTGACGTTATACAACTCTGTGAACTGTTCTTGTTTCGTCCTGTCACTCGGGTCTGGGACCTCGGGTGTCTGGTTACTGTGCCGGGGTCTGGCTGGCGAAAGCTTAGACTTGTATTGATGAGAGGCTTCACAAAAACGGCCGTGTAGCAATATGTCCCTATGCAAATTCAAATTGTTCGCTTTACATTGGAAAGGTGTTTGTGTGTACAAGCTTGACATTTGGGGAGAGGTGTTCCGAATGCACTCAGCTCAATCACATGTGTTATCTATTAAAAGAAAATCTTCACGTCATTTGTGATGCATCACTCATCGGGATTTTTTTGTACATTTTACAAATTGGTGTTAGATCCATGGAAAATATCAGAATCACTCAACCTTTTGGTAAATTCCTCAATAATTACTTCTGGCCACGTTATTTTCCAGCAAATATAAAAACCAATGGAAAAAAAGCACGCACAAAATTAATGACTTTTTAGTTAGAGTTTTTCATCAACTTTGTTAATGGAACGTCGCCCTTGGCTCAGTCCTCCTGAGTAGTTGATTTAAAAACATGCCCGCTGAGGTTTTAATACAGACTCACCTTAGATCAGGGAGGTGTACACACCTACCAGGTGACAGGTTAATCACACTGGTGGGGTGGTAAATCAGGATACCTGCGGACCACCAAACACGTCCAAACCGTCCCCACTCCTCAGGCCCGGGGAGGTTACGTCACACGTTGTCTTTGAGAGGGGTGAAGCCGTATTCCCCAGGGAGAGATCCTTTTAACAGGGCTTGGACCTTAGCCTCCAAATAGGATATCTTAGATGCTTAGTGGATTTGTAGGGTGTGTGGTTACCTGGAAACCCTTGGTTTATCCGGTATAATCGTATAATATGTAGATTGCAAACTAGAATGGCTTGAAAGAAAACTCTTCAGCTATTAACATTAGCTGAACAGGAAGAACCTGAAAGTGCGTATATGTCTCATTTTCAATTGATACTAATACATACATTTATATACCTCCAAATTGTTTTATTTTGGGATAAGAGGTTAGTAGTACGCGTCAACGTAACCACTCTAATTTTGGCCACTTTCCCCCTCTACCCACTTCATCCAGTGACAGTGATTGTGGTCGCCAGGTAATGGTTACTGATGCAACCCTCCCTCCAACCCTTTCATCTGAGGCTCAATTAGGCCTCACCTGCAAAGCCAGGGGCATTTGGGTGGTAATAGACCACCTCTTTGACAGACTATCAAAAAACTACATCCATCATTTGGGATGCTCAGAAATAACATCCTGGACAGTCCCCAAGGAATCCCTTTAATTTAGCATGGACTTCAGCAGAAATCAGTTGATTGGGTGATATACTACTTCAGAAATGCTGGGAATGCCTTTCAGAATACTTGACAGGTTTCAGCATGAAAGGTTTATACGTTAGAGTGGTGTAGGCGGTGTCCGAACCGTGGTGTCCCTGTGAGGGGACCCCCTAGGGGTATGGAGTGGCTATAGGGCTGCTTGAGGGCAGGGTGCAGTAGTATCCCGAGGGGTAGAGAGAGGGGACAACGCAGAGCAGAGAGATAGCTTTCATCTCCTGCCCACAAACAAATGGAGAAATGTGGATATACTCAGTAGTTTATGCACCTGCAGCGGTGGGCATTGCATAAAGGGATTTAATCCTGCCCTCGGGATATTGCAGGGTACCTTGAAGCGGTACTCTTTGAAGTCCGCACTTTTCCTATCTGAAGAGGTCAAAATAAAGGTGGGTCACTGGTAGCTATGACCCGAGGAATTTACCATGTCTAGGTTTAGAAATCGAGACCGACACTGAGCAAATAAGGTGAGTGTCTTATTTATACCCTTGACAAGTTGAAGCATTGCAAATCATTTGAAAGCACATCTATTATAATTGTCCTTGTAGTCTGTAATGGTTATCACACGATGATTACAGCATCATTTCCGTGAATGGACCAGACAGCAGATAGTTGGGTTAGCTCGAATAGATCATTATGATATCATGATAGTATCGCTGATGATACAAATGACTCAGGAAATAGTGGTAAAGGCCATTAATGTATGGCTTGAGCCGTATCATGAATGACCTTGGTGTGACTCAAAGGTCGCACGAGCTATATTCTGAACCTTCATGTGGTCGTATACAGACTGGGCTGCCAAGCCTGCAGGCCATATCCCTGAGTCTCAATGAGTGGGAGTTGCCAATTGGTTCAGATAATGCGTTTTTTATTTACAACCAAACAGTCATTGTGCCTTTTCATGGGAAAGATCAAAGTTGCAGATAATCATTATAGGGTGAAATGCGGGTACCAATGGTTCCTCATGAATTTATATTTGCATCAAAGACTATATGCTCTTTTTCTGATCACAGATGGGAAGAGTATCATAGTAAATTTAAGAACAGCGTTAGCATGTACAAAACACTCATTCAGAATGTACATCACCCTGAGGGTGTTGGAGTATATAGGCCTACTATCGGCATATCTAACAGCATGTCATCGCAGGTCGCCCATGGCCTTTTCCCCTATAGGCTTTGGTCACGGGCCATGACAAGGTTGATAAATGGCAAGCTTATAGACTAACATAGAAAACCGGCACTTTACTATCAAATAAAGGAAATTGGAATTTGTCGCATGTAAACCATCACCATTCATAATATCCCTTTATTATAGCATGCAGCCAGCTGGGGCCGTTTGAGGGACTGATCGGTGATAATTGTGGCATAGGGGTTGGGGGAGAGGTCACCCACCCAAGGCCTCTCAGGTTCTCCAACCTCATGCTGGTGAAGTACTTTGAGGATTTATGATGACGGACAGTTGGATATTGGTGGTCCCTATTGATTTCACCTCGTCAATGCTCCCCTATCCGACCACCCCCCAGGTTGTGAACGAACCCAGTGGGGCACTCAACGGGATACTTTGGGTCCTGTTCACATGAAGTGCCTTATTGAAACCGTATAAGGAGTGGGTTTGATATCTGATCAGTGGAAATGTATTAACTGGAGGATTAAAGAGAAAGTTACACCTCTGATCGGATTGGTTCAGTTCCGGTGTGGATTTAGAGGGAAGCTTTTTCATGAAACCTTAATTTTGTGAATGTAAAAACACCTCTTCTTGAATGTATAGTTTAAATGTTGAAAGCCAATATGTTAACAGAACCTAGTAAAATCTGAATGGGGTTATTTTCCCCTTTCATTGTCCAATGTTCAGCTGCTCCTACATAACATTCATAAATAAGAAATGAATATGCAAAATTACCTCGACCTCAAATGCTTCAGCATTCATCTTATTGAGCTACAGGTTACTTTAAATGTTGGCGTTGAAACCCATTACCCAGACCAAGAGAGTATTATAAAAAAAAATCAGAATAAATAAAGCATTGGATATCCTTCATTCCAAAACCGTCATTATATTATGAACTTTATAATCCATCACAAGTTGTGCTCGTGACAGTGCCTCATAGACCACCACACAAAGCGTCACTCACTCCCTTTATGGCGAGTAGCTCTATACATGGGAGAAGTAGGTGATTATTACCACCCCTGCTCAGGGGCTTAGCGCCTACACGCCATTCATATTGCTACAGAACACTTAGGCCCTAACCAGCTTGTACTTTACCGTCTGATGGAATTACCAATTACCAGTGTTATCGCAAACCCTATAACACACTCTTTTCTGGGATGATCCCTCAGTGTCAACGTGAGCAGTCCTCATGTCCTCACCATCCAGAGGGGGCAGGGTTACTTGGATCCAAACATGGTACTTGTACTCTAAATGCCATTTGAGGACGGAACCCTGGAATATGAGGAATAATTGGAGTGCTTAGCTTCATTGCTTTAAGTTACCCAAAGCTACTCAAGATTCAACCTATTAATTATTAGTGTGCTGTTTACAGGGTGTCACTGATGACAGGGACTGAACTTAGCAGTCAGGATAACAAATCCTATAAGTGAAACAACTACAAACAGATATGCGTTCGGTTTACCGCGTGTACATGTATATGGTCTCGTTAGAATAGAGAAACCAATTGAGCCAATTTTCACTAGCCAAATATTGTATAGTTTTAAAAGGAAGTGTCCCCCATGAAGGCGGGCCCTGGGCCTGGGTGGCTGGCTGGTCCGGGGGCGTATAATACAGTGTGGTGCAGGGACAGGGGGGTTGACCTCATCATAGAGTCACGACTACTGCCAACACAGTCATACATAGCCCATTATGGCGGGGGGCTGCCTTACGCACTCCTGGGGGGAAATAAACAGAGCCCCCCTAAGTGAGCCCATTGTTGTTTGAGCATGTCAGCCCTGTTGGCTAATAATATAGCGGCGGAAATGATGAGTTACTCACCGCGAGCAGGAGTGAGTGACTGGCGGCCGTGTGACTGTGGGTGGGGCATGGGGGCTATAAAATGGGATGGGATACCTAAAATCGACACGGGGACATGGCAGTTTCTAAAACTCATCGACACGGCGACATGGCCATTTGGAAAATTCAACACGGGTAAAAAGACATGGTGATATACGGCAGGGGACGTAAACAGATAATGACATAGTCATCTTTTTTTAAATGGATATGGGACACTAGCATCATACATTTATATTAACCACAACACGACACCTGGATATTTTCTTTTAAATTCAACATGAGACATGGGAACCCCCTATACCTACCCCCGATATGGCCCATCATTGCTGCCAGGCTCCGGTCAGTCTTGTGTATTGTGGCGGGGCCCCTCGTCATGGGAATGTCTTGTTTTTACCGCTCGCACCCCTCATCACGACCCGGGTCGCCTCCAGTCACTTCTTCTCCGCCCCTCAGTTCACCAGGACACTGTCTGGCTTTCGGATGTTACTCAGGCTCTGGATCTACGCATATGCTTTCGCTAGGCTTTTATTATTATATCTTTCGCATTGGCTCGCTAGTCTAGGCAGGAGGATGATCTACCAGGTGGTTTCTTTAAGTTTATCTTTTCCCGAGTCACTATTCATTAGGCCATCGGAAATTAAAGTATAATGACTATGGGTATTGAATCTTTTTTCTCGCTCGTCGCACCAGATCAAAGGCATACATAATCTAGAGAAGTTTAATACATAATAGATTAAACTTCACGCCCACTATGGAAGTGGGGAAGCCGATCGAGCGCCTTTTATGGGAAGCACTTTGCCATTCCGTTTCATGTGTTTTTGTCTAACCGTTGTTTATTTCCTTTTCCCACCACACAGGAGGAGATCGGCCAAGCTCTGTCTAACCTGGAGACGGTGGGCAACACTGGAGACACCCCGGAGTATACCACCCAGGATCCCGGCCTCACTGGAGGCAGATTGGAGCAGTCTGGGACCACGTCTCGGAGTACCAGTGTGTCTGCTGATATCCCGGATAACGCCAACAATCAACTTACAGCCAGTGAGCAGGTCCTGAGCAATGAGCAGCTCGGGGACTCTGGGGGGAGAGGCACTACACTCTCCCCCCGGGATGTGAACGCCAACAGGGCTGGCCTTACCACGGTCAGTGGAGACCCTACCACGGAGGGCACCACGGGAAGTAAGAGGATACTACAAACTGTGGTAAGTGATAAGATATACAGTTAATCTTCTTATTCGGTTTCAGTGCCTCGATCTCCAGTTGGCATATTAAATTGTGATCGCAGGTCACACAAAGAAGGCCCATCCAGGTTAAATCCCGAGTTAAATCTCGTGAATCCTGGCAGTCAAGGCTTATATTGAATTGCTTGTAAGATCAAGAAAGATAATTCTTAGGTTCGGATATATTCAGTGCATATACATGTACATTAATACCAGAAAACTATACACCAGGGGACGGGAGTCCCGGGACTGGAATCTAACTGGATCCAGACCCGGGATCCAGATATAGCAGTGGTGGTGTTTCATGCAAATAGTGTTATAACACGTCTTCATGTTTTCCTGCGACAGGCAATATTAAAGATATAAACACACATACATCAATTGATATTATAGCAGATAATCAATTAACCTGTCAGATGAACATTGGGCCGCACTTGATTTAGGTCAGAAACTGTTGCAAGCAAACCCCAGCCACTGCCTGTAGCTGTCACATTGTGACATCAGAGACCCTATTGTTACATTACCTGCCATGGATGAAAACCGATGAGGCCAAAAAGGCACAGATGGTAGCTGCAACCAATACCCCAGAGAGAGAGCCCAGTTATCATAGGCGGCCTGTCTAAAACACTTGTCTGGGACATTGGTCAGCCGAGTGGACGGTCTGGGCCCAGTCTGGGCCGTCGGGGTGGGACCTGGGCGGGGACCCAGGGGACCGCGGACCCCGGGACCGACCCGTCGGGCCGGTAGTAATGAGCCAATCAGGACAGGATCAGGTGACGGGACGGACCCTTTGTACTACCTGCCCTGATTGCCATGGTAACGTGAGGATGTCTCATGGGGGTCATCTTATGGAAAGTTTCGCAGACTAAATTAAACTGGCTAGTTTAGCGAAATAGAATAATTACCAGTCATTTGTACACTAGGTCAAAAGTCAATGGGAGAATTTCAATGGAGTCACAATCCTCTCCACCAGTTTCAGAACTGACATGCTGATAACGAAAAAAAGAGTTTACTACCACAACACCACAGAAATATAAACAGTTTTATTTTATATGGGTATCAAGTTTAATAAATTGTAGAAGATTTTCGCCGGAGTTGGATTGGAGTCAGAGCATCAAAATAAAGGTTTGAGGGTCTGAGACATTTTCATGATTGGCTTTCAGCTTATAAATATCTATTTTAAATATGGAGAAACTGGATGGAAATTCAAAATTAACGAGGCAAGTATCTGCTGTCGCAATAGAAAGTAGACGTACCGTCGCCACGCCCCCATTATAACGACCCAGTGTTCAGTGCCGTATGGGGTGCGGCGGTCACCTCGCCCCCCTCCCCTCCGGGCAGGTGTCCAGCCGACCCCCCTGTTAACGGGACCCCAGTAACCGGACACTGGTCGGACAAAGGGTCTGAATTAAACAAGGCCCTGGACAAGGTGTCCTCATTACACCCGTCAGGTACCACGGCCGCTGCCAGGGCTACTGTGGGAACGGGTCGTCTGCGGTGGGGGGACGCACTTCACCTTAGGGCTAGACATTCTATCAGTCCAAAAATAAACAGTGCACTTTAGGATTGGCCGGAGTTTTAGACCAGATTGTATCAAATTCCCGAGAACATGGCTTGACCAAGAATTGATTGATTTTGTTGCCGGGGTGTGGCGGTTGTTCTTCGACTTGCCACTCACCATTCACTGCGCCGAATTCTCATGCCGGCCGCTTTTGGACAGCAAATGTGCCGCCCACCCGGATTTCGAGGTACTGCTACTTTTGTACGAATTTTTTGTGAAATGTCACATTCGCTAAGGTTGACAGTTATTTCCCCTTGCTGACAAAGACTTTCTTTGAACCTCAATTTGGTTTGGTTTTGGGCAAAGCAGAGTCTTTGTTGGGGACGTTATGTTCAACCCTTCAAAAACAACAACACACTGTCCTATAAGTTTGTTGTTGACGTATTTCTTTTTACTGTGCATTGAACATATGGGTTACGAGAAACGTTTTTGTCAGGAATACTTCCAAGCACAGATGGTTATTCAAGTGAAAAAGCAAGTCTATTTACATCAGCCGTAGTGTATATTCAGCGTGGTGGGTGGTAGGCAAGATCGACTACTTTTAACTTTCTGCATTATTTTTCGCTTTATCTCGAAATTTAAGCCCTCGAAGATAAACAAAAGAGAGCCGTTAACGTGTTTTCTTTCATGCTGCTTCACTTGAATTACAGTGGATACTTTTACTTGGAACTAATTGCGGTTCACATTCAACTGATTATCAGCTATTAACTCAACGCAATGCACTTTTTTGGTAAATTTGTTCCGAAATGTATACATTCAGATGTTGAACATACAAAATGAAATATCATGTGCATCTCAGTATAAAACTTTTCAATTATACCTCTCGCCATCAAACCATTTCTTGTTGCCTTGTCGCGTAGACCGCGTCGCGTCGCCAACTTAATTCAGCGACATGGCAGGTCGCCAGGGTTAAGTGAGATTGAGTTTCCGGCCTGGATCCGGCGATCCTGATCCCGCATGGGCGGCAATATGAGCATAGCGCGGCCGATAGTGCTGAGGTATGCGGAGTGCACGCGGGGTGGGGCATTCAGTCCGACCAGCGGTGGGCTTTAATAATACAGCCGGCAACAGGACACGATAATGCAGCCTCAGCCCGGGCGTAGATCACTCAGGGATCAACACGGTTAGGGTCAGGTGGCCGGGGGGGGGGGGGGGGAGCTGACCCAGAGTACTCTGTGTGGGAGGAGGAGTGAAGGAGCACGTCCACCTGACCTGTATTGTACTGGGAAACAAACCCAACAAAACCCCAACAAAACGCGGGGAAAGGGCCCTTTATCACCGTACAAAACTATCTCAGAGAGACAGGGTCAGACGCGGGTCGTGGTATGTAGGGACAAAGGAAGAACAAATAGCAGCCCTTGATAAGGATCGTCCATCGTGATAGTGCACGCGAGTACTCATGTTCGAGGTCGTGAGGCGGTGGGAAAATAGAAGTCAGAAAGTATTGTTATCAGCAGAACCACTATTCGGGGAGGAGGAAGAAGGGCATGCACGAAGAGGGTATTTTGTTACACTTTGTGTTTGGCCACCAGTCCTGACTAACCACAAGAGAAGTTTGCGGGAAGTTAGTCACTTCCAACGAACACACTTGTATCCAAGTGGATCACAGGATAATCACTTTCAACTTTCAAACAACGTCAGATCACATGAAACACCCCGAAAAGGCATGCTATTGGATTGAGTAACCCCGCTCCCCGAGATGGACGAACTGGATTTTTTTGGGTCTTTTTAAAAAAAAAAAAATTTAAAATATATCCTTACAATTCACACACACACACACACACACACACAGCCACGTCTACCCACACTTGCTTAGATCCTTACAGTTCTCCCCATAACAATAACAGAAAAAGAATCTGGGTCCCTCTGCTGGGCCCCAGCCCTGTTGGGTATCCCCGACGTGACGGTGTGGTGAGAAGGCCGCTGTCAGCACGGCGCCAGGGGTGCATGTTTTGTGTGTGGGGCCATCTGGGTAAACACCTGCCCACACCTGGTGGTCGGGGGGGGGGGGGGCGTTTGTCACTGACAGGGGGACAGCCCCCCCTCGTCACCCGCCCGGGATGCAGGCGAGGTCACCGCCGCCACTCCCTCACGAGGTTCAGTCTCCTTAGGGTGTCGGTGGTGAATGTTATACTTCTGAGCCCAGACCCACACTCGTGCAATGTATCTAATTCTAAATGATTTGCACCAACATCTATCTCGCCAGTGCTTCTGAAGGTCGCCAATTTCTGCGCATTTCGCCGAGGAAATCTCTAAATAGTTTTCCTAATTTTCATAACCAAATAATTCAGTGGACGTGCGGACTGCATGAAGTAATATTTCAGTTACATTTGGTCAACCATTGTTATTGATCAGCTTCCTTTGCCCCCTCCCAATGCCACAGCATAATAGTGCTCCACTGTGCAACATAGACTTCATACATTTATCCGGGACCAACATCCAACATGTGTTTTTTTTATTACTTAGGCCAATGTCAAATAATGTAGATAACTCTTAAACCACATATGCATGTTCTCACATGGTAATAATCATCTGAACATGCCTCACTTCTATTTATTTTTTCAAACCTTTCTCACCCATCGCCACTGTCCCTGAGCCTTATCCAAACGTTTCATCACAATGCCATGGCTACAGGAAATGGCCCCCGTGAGGAATGTGTCGGAGAGATGTAGGGTTGACGTGTGACTCGGCCTTCCCTTACTCACCCTGTTAGAGTGAGAGCTCCTGTCATCTCCCACGTATCATGCCTATCGCAGCACGAGCCACTAACCTGTCACATATGTGTCAACACACCATCAGTTTTAGTCACCCAGAGTTCTTTTTTACCCGACACACGTCCTCTGGTAATAACTCAGGACGGGAATAAACCATCACCGTTAATTCATGGATTGACTTTCCTGTCTACCAAATAGAGCTTTTGGTATTATGGCTGATGACGGACAATTATTGTCAATCACAAATCAGATGAAATTTCCAGAAAAATAAGGCCCCCCCATTGCAATTCTCCCTACCACGGATAGCTCATTTTGTCGACAAATCCCCTGGAAATCCTATAGAAACTAGGCAAATAATTGTTATAAATCCATCTACAATGAATGAATTTTCAAATGACTCAGAAAAAACTAATGGATATGGATACTAATTTTAATAAATAATGATGGTTTGTTTCTAACAATGATAATCTACAAATAATGATAAAATTCATGAAAATTTATGTGATAAACCTATGTCGACATTTTACCCAGTATGCACCAGTATTACCCAGTATATGACTTGTTGAAATATAATATTCAGAGGCTCAGCGAGCTAAAAAAAAAGTGCTGCTGCAACGTTAACTTAGTAAACTACGTTTACGGTATGTTTCATTGCCATTTTAAACAAAATCTCAAAAGCAGCGCCCATATCGTACCTGCCGTTCCCAAGCTTCCCACCGCATCTGCCTGCCTCTGGGCGGGCCTCTAATGAAACCCTGTCTTACTTCACAGAGATCAAAGCCCCTATCGCCGACAGGTGTCCATCAAATAAACAAACACATTTTCCACCTGATCGAGTTGCCACGTCTGACCCATGTCATGTCCTAATTACAAAGATAACCAGTGCCCGCCAGCAGTTACGGCTCAACTCTGAACTCCCTTGCAATGTGACATTTAGGGAGGTGCGCGGGGGAGATAGCATCAAAGGCTTGCCGGGGTGACCCAACACCCTCGTCCTGATAACATAGATAGGGAGATAAGCTTGGATATTGTCAATCATAGGACCTGTCAGAGGTCCATGGGGTATGGTTACCGCGGTACAGAGTTACCATCTCTGTGTGGTAGTCTCAGGGGGTAGGCTCAACTCACCCTAGTGTTTTTTGTTTTTTTTTATTGTATTTTTATACAGGCTGAGTTCACTTTATTAAATGCTCTTCCACTGCAGTCCTGTGGACCATTTTGGGTCCTGTGGAGCATCTGGGCACAATTCCGTGCAGGGGTCATCCAAATGTCCTTTTCCATGCATGCTGCACTCCATGGTTCTACCCACGTAACCTATAGATAAGGGGGCCCCTGATCTCAGGCGTGTGACCAATCGCCTTGTGAAACTGTGTCTTATCTTTTTTGATCGCAGTACATTTGATATTTTAAATGCTGAAAGGTGGGCAAAATGACGGTCCCAATGAATAAGTAGTGCATGAAAATGGCATTTTGAATCCATTTCGCCATCTGTTCATCAATATTGTTATAGGTCGGCTTCATCACTCTATCGATGAAATCTGACTTTTGAGTCTGACTTTAAAGTCTTTAAAGCTTTAAATCGAAGCCGAGCTATTCTCTTCTTGGGCATACTTCAGAGATCGGTGACAGAAAAACGCGTTATGCCTGTAACGCGGCAATGTCCCAATGCTATTCCTATGGTGACCATGTCCCAGCGTAAAATGCCGCGTTATGCCTGTAACGCGCGAACTCCCGATCGATTCTGAGCTAAAATAACCTAATATTTGGGCTTACATTACTGAGATCTGGATATAGGATGCAAATGAATCGTCAAAGTCGTCCAAATCTTCGTTAAATGACCAAATAAAACCAGAAATCCGCGCAGCGTTACCGGGCGTGTCGGCGTGAGGCGCGTAAAATGCCGCGTTATGCCTGTAACGCGTCAATTCTGCCAATGCTATTTCAATGGTGACCGTGTCCCATCGCGCGGCTGCTGCGCGTTATGCCTATAACGCGGCAAAGTGACGATGTCCCAAATCGATTCTGAGCTAAAATAACCACATTCTTGGGCTTATTTGGGCTTACATCACTCAGATTTGGATATATAGAATACAAATAAATCGTTTAAATCGTCCGAAATCGTTATATGACCAAATAAAACCAGAAATCCGTGCAGCGTTACCGGGCGTGAGGCGCGTCAAATGCCGCGTTATGTTTGTAACGCGGCAGCCGCTTTCCATCGGTGACAGGGAATCTGGGTCAAAGGTCATCAATTTTGCAGACCTATTTCACCATGAACTCAGTCGATCTAACTTTAGTTATTGGTATACACAGATAGATTTCGACCCATAGCTAAGCCTCCCACTGTCCCAGAATCGATAATAATGCGAAATAACGCGTCTAAACGCGTAAATGCATCGCGCTGTTTTCTTGCAATCCTTCGCCTCCCCACCGCTTGACACTGTCACTCGGCCGGGTGCAAGTGCCCCGGTCGGACGTGTTGGCGGGAGGCTTCTCTTTCGCCGCCTGGATACCTGGATTACGGCGGTATCTGATGCTTTCAATATATATATTTTGGACGTCTGGACTCCCTTAAACGCATACAACGCATTGACAATTCATGCGTGAATCATGGGTTCGTATCGAAGGCAAAACATTGGATCAATCGGACATGTGGAGGGCTTTGTCACTGCTGTCAGACCGTAAACATGGCGCCGTCAACCCTTCGCCGGGTTCTCTCCCCGCACGCCTGCATCGATACATTGAACTCAGGAAACCAGGATGACATTAAACGCATCAGTTGTGGAGAATATACGCATTGAAACGCATTGAGGACTCCAGCACAGGCCTTACAGGTGGGTTCATATATTTTTTCCAGCATTTGAAATAATACCGTTGAAATCTAGGCCAAACGCGCATTGGTCCCTGGTCGGACACTGACAATCTGAAAAATAATTATTTTAGGCCTTATTACCCCTACCAAAATGAAAGTGATGTAGATATCTATGTTCCCATATATCTCAGGGTCCTATATATCATAATATAGATTGATATTTTAGGCCTGGAAACGTTTGCAAGAATATTTTACAGATGGTTACAGTCTTAGGCCTAGATGCTGACAGCTGGATGTCAAAGCAACTCGGGCATTTGGTCGGACACTGGCAATTTGAAAAATAATTATTTAGACCTTATTAGGCCTATCAAAATGAAATCCATGTATATATCTATGTTGTCCTATATCTATATATCATTATAGTTTGATCATTTTAGGCCTGGAAACGCTTGCAAGAATATTTTACAGATGGTGCAGTCTGAGGCCTAGAGGCTGGCTGTTCAAAATGATTCAAAAATTAAATTATTTGTGAAGTTGGCACTAGATCTATAGTGTCATTTTTTTCTGACCTACCACCAAAATATTCAATCTGAGTTCTAATATGTCTAGGCCTAAGTCACTGTCAGTGTCTGAATCATTCCCATTCAATGTTAAAACATAGGCGTCACACTGTCAATAAGTTCTCCGGTGCTGTCAGGGTCAGACACAGATTTAAGATTCAAATGATTCAAAGATTAAATTATTTGTGAAATTGTCACTATAGTGTCATTTTTTCAGACCTACCATCAATATATTAAATCTGATTTATATAAGACACGGAGATAAATGCTAGATATATCATATTGTTTGATTATTTTAGGCCTAAAGATTTAAAATGGGCCGACCTATCACTATCAAATACTTTTGATAGTAACTTTGGTCATTATGTCGTTTGGTCTTGTCAGAGGCACAGTTACACTTAGCACATTTTGCGCAGTCTGTTCGTTAGAAGGTCCACACTGTATTGTGCATGCTTGGCTCATAAATATAACAAAATTTGAATTTTTCAAATATGCTCAACAGTTCTAGTTGCTGACTCTAGGTACTCTAACCGTTGAAGCGTACTACTCACTCTTCTCATCAGAACGTCTGTCGGCCCCAGGGGGTAGACCACTATTCAAGCTGTGACACCAACCCCCTAGTTATAACCCTGTAGACGGGTACTTAGACTGTCATATCTATTACAGCTTACTGTCCACTAGCCTCACCAGGTGGCGCCACTCATTGGATGACCACTCATCCCATCTTGATAGGATTTAACTTAATCCCAAATTTACCCATTATAAAATTAAGTACAACTATCAGAAACTCAATGGAAATACCCAGATGCTTATCATCACGTATAAATGTACATTTATCTGATTTGATGGGAAAATATCCCATTTGACCTGACGTGTTCAGGGAGGCGTGCGACGTGCAGATTGACCGGTCACAGCCTGTTGACGGTGGGCATTGTTCAGCGAGCCGTGACTGAGTGGTGGCGACATGGACACCTCTCATCACCTGGTCACCATGGTCACTGGGTCACCAGGTGTGAAGACCCGGCCTCAGGGGGGTAGGGGAGATCAACAGATGAGGAGAGGCGTCACTACTTCTTAGAAAATTGAAAAGTTGAGTAGATAACACTTTACCAGTTCTGTTGACGGTCATTGGGCCAATCATATTTGGGATGAAAAATGTGCCTATAACATTGTAAAGTAAAATCATTCATAACCACATGTACTTTTGTATAGAACACCAGTTTTACATTTAACGTAAAGAATGCGTTTTAGTGTATATAAACCTCGAGGTGTGGATCGGCTAAAACGTCCAGAAGATACCTCCTAAGTGACTGCTTAAACCCAAACTAGCTGGCAAAGCCATGCATTGGCCGGCATTAAATTGAAGTTCAAATGAAACAAATTGAACCCTAGCCAAATGCGTCGCGGTGCGTACTTTGTTTATGAACACACACACGCCGCAACTCATTTCAACCGAAATCTCCTCAGGCGCGCCCGATTACGTCAGTCTTTGTGTAGGTGAGGTGAGTAGGAGACGTGAGTGTCCCGTGGTGACACCTGGACCGTGAAAAGCCCTCAATCGGCGCACTCATTGAGCTGGAAACTTCGCCCGACAATGAGGGCTACAGAGGGCAGGGCGCGGCTTGATTACCGACCACTGTGTTTGCTGTTTGGGTGTTGTTTGTAAGGTGAATGGCTGGCCCTCAACGCACGGTAATTGTCGGGGTATGAGGTACAGAGGCTGGAGACGGGCGTGAGAGAGATGGGGAGGGGGGTACTCTGAAAGCAGCATTTGTATCGAAATGAGCACTGTTTAACCCATATGCCAAAAAAAACAAAAAAAACTGAAACCTCACTACAAAGTGTCCTGAGGTACATCACCCGCCGAAATTTGATTCAACGGAATTTGAGAATCTGTGGTATGAAGATTAAAAAGAGAACATATAGTGGTTTTTGCTTTTTGTATAAGTCCCTTCCCCTCCCCCTTGGCTGTTGACGCATCTGGCGCCTGGGTTAGAGCAGTAGGGGGTCCTGGAGGCCACCTACCTTTGTCCCCAAGACGGGGAAACAAGGCTGAGGGTAGGTAGGAGGGGATTCAGCTGGGGGGACCCTTAATGACGAGGGAAACCGTCACAATGACACCTCAATGGTGACGGCTCCACTCAGACGGAAACCTCTCGAAAATTTAATTCCACGCCTTTAACCGAGTTTTCTTTGTCCGCTTAAGAAACGGGCGGTTTTATTGTGAGAAAGTCCAAAGAGGGAACTGGCTGATTCGAAAGTTCCAACAAGGCAGCTGCAGCTTAGCCTTTATTCTCCGTCTTCGATGAGTGGATAACGTCGATAGTCCGATATATCGGAGTAATAGGTTGTCCCAACTCCCATAGAGATCAATGTTAAAAATGGGGGGGGACACATCGTGCTATTTCTGATAGGAAGAATCTGTATGGAGATTGAAAGTCGTCCCATGGGAAATGGCTTGAGAGTGTAGAAATTAACATAAATAAGTCTGTATCAGGAGAGTGACGAGATGATGTCATAATGATATTCTAAAAATAGAACGAAAGTAGGTCGGGAATGCCCCCATCACCACTGGGAGCGGCCATATTGAATAAATTTGCATATTACCAATACAATCTCCCCACACAAATGAGCTCAGACTCTCAATCCATGCTGTATTGGGGTAAGGGGGTAAAAGGGTGAAGGGGATGTCATGGCAATGTCATGGCATCATCATGGCAATGTCATGGGGATGTCATGGCAATGTCATGGCACTGTCATGGCAATATCATGGCATTGTCATGGTAATGTCATGGCATTGTCATGGTAATGTCATGGCACTGTCATGGCATTGTCATGGTACTATCATGGCATTGTCATGGCAATTTCATGGCATTGTCATGGGGATATCATGGCAATGTCATGGCATCATCATGGCAATGTCATGGGGATGTCATTGCATTGTCATGGTCGGGAATACCCCTTTCCTCCACGGGGGCGGCCATATTGAAAATCTGCTGGTTCCTCGGTCTCTCACTAGGGGGATAACGTCGATAGTCCGATATATCAGAGTCTTAACTTGGCCCAAGTCCCATAGGAATCAGTGTTAAAAATTTGGGGGGGACACTGTGCTATTTCTGGAGTAAAGAATCTGCTTGGAGATTGAAGCTGTCCTCATAGAAAATGCCTTGAGAGTGTAGAAATGAGCATAAATAAGTCTGTATCTGGAGATTGACGAGATGATGTCATAATAATATTCTAAAAATAGAATGAAAGTAGGTCGGGAATGCCCCCATAACCCACTGGGGGCGGCCATATTGAAAATATGCTGGTTTCCTGTTTCTCCGTTTTCGTCCAGTCGATAACATCAATAGTCCAATAAATTGGAGTCTGAGGTTGTTGAGAAGTGGTCAGAGATGGGTCAGGAGGGGTTCAGGAAGTGTTCAGGAGTGGTTCAGGAGGGATTGTGAAGGTGTCAGGAGGGGTTCAGAAGGGTTTCAGGAAAGGTTCAGAAGGGGTTCAGGTTCGGGGAATGCAAAACTTCAAGTACATTTCATTTCGTTTTATAAACCAAAGAATGGATAAGACGGAGATTTTGGTTTACTAAACCACATCGAGAATCTATAAAGTCGATCAAACCAGAACTTGTATCACTAAATTGTTTTTGTTGAGGTATGTTGTGAAACAGTCTGGGGAATCATTGATACGTTGACGAGTCTATTTCTAAAATGGCCTTGCTAAAATGCTAAAGGGTAAGGCTAAGCAAAGTGTGACTGATAATACATTTTGTATTAAGTATCAATCAGTGCAAATCGTTGCCCACCCCCCCCCCCCCACCGACACACTCACCCTCATTTTTGAGGTGGTAATCTGATCCCTGTAATATGGGGTTATCAGACCATCTAACCTGCCTAACCCCCATAATCCTGTCCCTCGGGGCCGGATAAAAACATGAATAGCAATCACAAAAAAGCTACAACCCCCGTCTGCGGTTTGATGATGAATACAGTGTCCGGGTTTAACCACTCCCTGCAGAAGAGGCCCAACAGGACATACAATTTGAAAATAGACGGTCGAATCTGTTAATAATAGACAATATTTGTATTATAATAATTGTATTGAGGTTCTTTTCTAACGGTATGTACTTGGCCTTTAGTTTAGGGAAGTGGGTATATATATATATAAATGTTGGGCATGCAGTAGATCTACCTTGGCTATGGTACAAGCTCCTCTGGGATTATGTCAGACAGTATTACTTTGGGTAGAAAGGGAATGAACAGTTGCCAAGGGTCACACAGTACATGGAAGCATACAGGGATACCCATTTGTTTCAGGATTTCAGACAGACTCGTTTGTATATATAAACTAGAAGAAACTAGACGTGAGAAGAAGGAGATATTTCGCTTTTTAAGAACAAGGCTTTCCATGTTATAACTGTATTGGGGAGTTTCTTGGTTCTGCAAATAGGTTTCTTGTATATATTTGTATTAGTACATTTACATCTACTTTTTGAATTCTAGGTCTACTCCCCACAATGGGTTCTTCCACCGACACAAGTATTGGCCTTTAATTTATTATGGAATGAGAATTGCAATTGCAAAGCTGTATTGGAGAGTAGGTTTACTTAAATATAAAGATATTAGAAGGAAATCATTTTAAGATCAGCCCTGTCTTTGAGATACATTTGTAGCATACTACAGTACATATTTCTAATCTCATGATACAATTAATTTGTTCTTTGTTCATACATACCATTCAGATTAACTCCTTCCCAAAATTGTATGGGCATGCAGTTTGTAACCTCGTCTTATTGCGCCAGGTGGCGCGGCGGTTCCCTGCCATCCCGTCTGGGCCGGGGCGTCGGCAGTGGGCGTCTTGTGGCTCCCCCTAGCTATATTTACCCTGTTACACGGGTGATTACCTGCCGCCACTCCCCGCCCTGGAGGCGGGCAGAGCGGACCAACCCACAACACCCGCCAACTGCACCGACACCCCGACCTTTACCACTGCCCTCCAGGCCTCAGGGCAGACTCCTCTAAACTCTTACCCCCAGATACTCACCACCCTCTCCCCATGTCTATAAAGTGAGCGTGAAACCAAGAGCAGTTAAAATCAAATGGCATCTACTGCTCTGGCATTAAATGACCGGAGCACCTGAAACCAGTGAAAATCATCTGGTGAGGTGTGGAATGTGGAATGGAATCTTCAGGGCATGTGTAGAGTAATTCCTTATAGTTAAAGTATATGACCCTGGAGGTTTAATGCCTGGAGGTTAGGGGATGGGCGGTGTGCAGTGCATCACTCGGAAGTACAGAGGGCCGGGGGATGGGGCCAGAGGTACATGCCTGACATGTACACGTTATGGAGGTGATCTAAATGCCAAGGTCGTTGAGGTTGCCTGCATTTCGGGGAGTATGCTGACCATTTGAGAGAGCGTTCCTCCAGGGTGCCTCGCTCGTTTACTTGGTGTGGAGGGACAGGTCTGTTTTAAGTCTTCGGAGGTGTAACATATGGGTTCTGCCGAACACACCTGTTGCCATCACGTGGAACAGTTCCAGCCTAAAGTCTGCACATTCCGAAAACGATTAGACAAGATTGAGGCGTTTCGACTCTGGTCGGTTAAGACCTCAATATACATTCCTGAGTTTAACCTCTTGTTTATAACGCCGTATAAGGTGGTGTAATACTTAGGCAGCTTTTTGACTGTAGGTCACAAATGAAGTATAACATTTGACAATGAGGTAATTCTCAAATGCTTTTTTTTCTCAAATGCTTTTTGATAAGCGTCGCATAATACTTGATGGTTAAATCCTCTACTCATTATTTATATAAGGGTTTCAGTGTGGCTGCCATTCGGGCAGGTGGATCTCAAATTGTACCTAAATTGATAATGTAATAAGATATAGATGAACATAAATATCATGTGACACAATATAAATTTCAGCATTATATCGATGCCCATTTGAATATTTATATCTCCCGATTTACCTGCCCTTCACAAATGTGACCTGCCCCGGGCAGGTGGCAATGCTTGAACGTTCAATTTGGCCAGAATCTTGAAATGATTCAAAGCGTATTGACACTAGAGAATCAGATAGATAACCGTGTTTCGGTTTGTTTACGAACCCTAGCTTGAACATCAAACCCGGATTGCACTTCCTCAGAGAAGTACTTACTCAAGGGAATTAAAAAAGTTCAGTCCTTTTGCAATACCCTGAAGGTGTAACTGTTACTTGTGCAAACCCCCATGGTTTGGGTATACTACAACCAGTAGGGTTGTGCCCTGGCCGAGGTGCCCAAGGCGTGGTACGGGCGGAGCTCAGGCAAATACCAACAATAGAGCAGCATAGGGCAGCAAAACAAACCCGAGAACGCCCCCACCTGGATAACCTGCCCGGTGGTGTAAAGAATACACCAACGAGGGGCGTAGTGAATCTCAACTTGACTCAAGGGAAGAAATGCTGAGGTTATTCGGCTGCATTTGTATTCAAATTATGATGGGAAGCTTATTCTATTCATCTATTTTTTTTTATCATATTTGTCGAATAGCAAAATGATGTTGTCTTGCATCTTCACATGTTCTTTTTTTTTCAATAATCATTTTATGAAGAGGTGAAAGACATATTTATCTTCGGTTACATATTCCTAATTTGATTATGTTTTGAATAAAAACATAGAGTGCCAACATCAAATATGCTTTGTGAAATACAACAAGGGCCTTATACGTAATTATAGTGATGTTAAATGCTAAAGCAAGGCGACAAGTGTGCTATAATATGACTGTAAGTTAAATCGGATAGACGTAATTTGTAGCAGCGGCGCTGACATTCTGTCTCATTAATTGTGCTTTACGACCCTTGTAAATCAGTGTTACTTCCCTATGTCTTACTCGGAATGGCCCTTCAGTCTGGGCAGGTTACCGTTAGGCAGCACTGAAACGGGGTCACTGAAACCATTACACTCCGGAAAGGGACCCATCATACCCTGGACATTTTCCAAGACAAATATAGACATATATATATGTAGATATCAAGGAGGAAATATTTTAATTATCAATTCATTATGAGCAAAAGGATCACGTATATGCAGTGATAGACAAATGTTTACCAAACAGATATATACAACAGAACTTATTCATTATTCATAAGACTAGTGTAATTGTGTAACCTATTGGGAAAATATTGGGCATACCTCTCAGTCTGACCCTAGATCTAACAATCGCCATATCCAAAACATTGACGCACAGGGTGAGCCCTTTACTCGTTTGTCATCCCCAAATACCCCGGTCTCTCCCCGCGGGTGACGCTGTACAGGGTAATCTGCCCTCCGTGTAAGGAATACCCCCGGAGGTCAGCCGGGTTAATCCTGATACCTCCCTAACCCTGAGGGTGATACCCCTGCCGCCCCGCTCACACAAAACCCACCCCTCCACCGGCGGTCACCCAGCCCCACACACCTACACCAGGGGGATCCACGGGTCTCTGATCTCTGCCGGCCTCATGTGGATCACTTACCTGGGCCCTTTTATAGGGGCCTTGTGACTTACACGCTGGTCGGTTGGATTTTATGGTAGTTCATGGAACACAAAGACCCTTTAGATATTAGGGCACGAAAATAATGTGAGCGAAAATTTTATTATTTTTTAAAATATCTAAATATTTAGTATTTTTTTAAATATCTTTTTTTCTTCTTTTTTTCCCTTTTTTACATATTTTACCGGGCACTCACTGTTCAGGTAATTCAGCTAGTATTCTATATATTGTCATGGTGTTGTATATAACTATCACTAAGGTTACTGTCCCCCTGGATGGAATCTTTTATTTGTGATCAGTACAAACGCAGCCTCAAAAAAAGGTAAAGAGCAATATGCAAGAAAACACCTTAAATAATATTATAGCTTAGTGGTGCAGGACTACATGAGTCCCCTAATAAGTCCCTGTAGTAATGTGCTTAATAGACCTAGACCCAGTGCAGGTAGGTGAAGTAGGGGCTCGGGCACCGTTCAGTGTGGGAAGGTGAGCAGCTCGGACCGTGGTAGTATAGTAGTGGTGAGGGACGCCCTCAACACTCCCAGCCCTCATTTGTCAGAGGGGCGGGCAGTCGTACGTCTTCTGAGTGCGGGCGGAAGGCCCTGTCTGACCACATCACCCCCACCGTCCTCACACACACCTTGGCCGTTTTGTTTGTCACTCAGGTGTACACGGGAGGATCCAAAGTGGGGGTAGGATCCAAAGTGGGATTTGACATGTGAATGGATGATTTAAATGCATGGTCGTTGTTATTCATGGCATATTTAGAACACATGTCCCATTTGATAAACTGACGTACTTGTCTTGAGAAGTTCAATGCGCATCACTTGATACGTACAGAAAATTATTAGAAAGTTTCATCGTATGTTGTGGATGGTTAATCCGTAAGCATTAAATACAACAAATATCCCCGACCATTATATGTAGTTGTGTTGCTTTCAGTTGATTTCAATTGCAGAATTATTTAATTTTGTTGAAAAAAAGAGTAGACTCATTTCGGAACACGACCCGCATTACCATACACGTGCCGCTACGCTATTTATTCAAATCACAAAAACTTTCAATCATACTCCAACCAGCCCATAAAGTGTAAACACTGAAACATATGGCATATGAAATATAGAAATCTTTACAAACCCATGAACACAAAAAGGGGCAGTACTCCTGCAGTGAATTACTCGGTTGGCCGATGAGAAACAAGTAAATTGTTTTACACGGCCTTTAGAAAATGGAAAAGTGCCGACAGAAGACGACCGATCTGGCCATCAGCTGGAACTGCCGAGGCGTGATCGAGGACGAACAGGAGTGTGAGGAGGTTTTTTTTTATGTTTTATTTTTAAAACAGGGTAGTTGGGTGCCGACAAGTTAACCGCGAACCTAGCCCGGAGTGCACAACCTTCAGGCCTGTGGTGCCCCCATCACAGTCTGGAGGTCCGGGCCTGTTGGCCGGTTATTGAGAGGTTTTTGTTGCTTACGCTATAACAAGTCATGTAACCCCACCTTATGCATGGCACGTGTCTACTATATTGGCACTTAGAACTGAGATGTAGCTTTTGTTTAGTTCTTAAAACAACACTTTGGGCGCGTTATATAGTTAACGTTTTTACTTGGTCACCCCAACGCTACCTAATTTAATTTTTCCAAGAACACAGGAGGGATGGTTTAGACTTGGGTACAAGAAAGGAGTGCAGTAATAGTATACACAGTTACTCCTGAAGAAACGGTGGAAGTGTAACATAAATCATATGGTTACGTCAGTTAGCCGTCGTCGGGTCTGGCGTTTTTGGGTTGTTTAGACTAAAAGGCATGAGTTATTCTAGCAATCTGTCTGGCGCACTTCAGCTAATGACTACCCTACAGGGGCTTTTAAAAAAGAGACCACAAGGAATCTCTTCCGCATACCTCTTTGCCAAAGTTCGCTGCCCCACATCATTTAATAATTGAAGGAGGAGAGAGTTGCGGTAGCACTGGGGCCATTTGTGGCAAGTTTGTAATGCCAACCACGTCCCTTTTTCCTCCTTCCAAAATGTCAACAGAGATCTGCCGAAAGCTCATAGCTCGGCTCGACCACAAAAACACCAACCCTAGACTCACAGTCTTGGCCCTGTTGGCACTCCAACATGTTAGAGCCCGAGGTATGCCCACAGCGCCGCAGCTGTCACCTGACATTTGACATGGGTGCAGCAAAAAAACCACCACAGAGGGACAACAGTAAACCCAATTGATTCTAAAGGTCAGGGGGTGAGGACCGGCTATAACTGGGCTCTTTTTTCTGATGATTGATGCCCAGACGGGCTGCACGTCTATAGAGGTGGAGCCCTGGGTGTATATTTCAAAGAAAATGTATCCAGGGGTGAAGTGATGCTGGTATATAACACCTCGAACTGTTGGTGAGAAGAGAAGGCGAAGACGACCCATGACTGAACGGCGAATTACGTCAGATTCAACTGACACACTCAGGTACCATGATCCATGGGATCAAGGAGATCCATTTGGGATTCCGGGGGTCAAATGGCATGGCATGTTCGTCAACAGGGGAGTAAATTCAAATATACACATGCTTCTGATTCATGCCCCGATGCTATCACATAGGGCCTTAGTGTATGTGGTTGTTGATAGGGACATGCACTTACAATTACATCAGCTGGGGAAATCACCCCGTGGAGGCCACCCGCGACATACCTCTATAGCCAAGGACTAAAGCTGAAGGGTGTCAGTCAGGACTCCATAAGTCACTGTTTGTGGGAGGAGGCGGGGTATGCCTCCCACACCTTGGGGCATCCCTTGAAGGGGTTTACGCCATCCCTGGGGTGCCTGTCAGCCCTCTCCAACCCCCAATCGACGAACCTTTGATGATCCTCTATCTCCGTGCAGACAGGTATGGTGTGCCCGGCACCCCTACCATGTGTGTCTCCCTCTGGTGGGGGCTGGGTTCAGGGCCGGGGTCACCCTGGTCTACTTGGCCTTTGGGTCGGGCCGCCTGTCCCCGCGGGAGATCGTCTTTCACAACACAGGGCCCAGGGGTCGCCCACTCCTCCTCCTCCTGTTGTACGGCCCTCACCTCCACTCCATACCTGTTAAATGGGAGGTGTGTTTCCCTCCTACCCTAGAAGGCAAGCCTTTATATAATGCTCCCACCTACACCTCACAGGTCGAGTTGTATATGGGTCTAAAAAGCGGAATCTTAACAATTATTGACGATTAATAATTGCCTTGGTATGGTCTTTTATGAGCTACAATTATGTGAATGTAATAAGCCTAGGCTATCCAAGATTCAGGAAAGGACGCTGTATCTCTAAGGCAACCACAGCGTGGTACATTTCTTAGATGTCCGACCATTTTGAAGATGTCCGGATCCGTCCCTGATAACCACAATACCAACCCATCGTCCCTGTAGTTTGGGTTCAACATCCTAGTCCACCTCATTCCCTGGTCTCCTCTGTCTCCCGTCCCTCCCCTCACCAGCCATCAGGGCAGACACTCACCAGTCCAGGCAGGCGCGTGGCCGGCTCGAGGCGGGTCGCTTTGCTTACATTCTCCGCTGACAAAAAACGATAGCCGTCTGATGCTGCCTGTTTCACTCAGTTTACGGCGCTTCAAATTCCAGCGTCTTAACTATCTGAAAAACGGGAAAGTTTTTTTTTTTCCCAAATAACTAGTTTTCTGGGAACTATCTTTATTTGCACCGGTTTCACACTAGTCTGGATATAAAGGTTAGCCCAGTGAGCCGGGAGATACAGATAGGTGTCAATATTACAGTGTGGAGGTTGCCGGAAGGTTGTTAAACACTCACATTTTGGTCGATGTTAACATCCCCGACCGTTTCCCCGTGGACCAGTCTTAGCACACACACGGTGTAGTGACTAGAAACCCAAGCCCCCGCAGTCGGGCCGGCCGAGGCCCTATTACCCGGCCTCACTCCAGGGGGTGCCGCCCGCGCCCTAATTGATCAGCCGGGATCCTCCAGGGTCTGTGATGGATCACCGCCCGCCGTGGTCAGTGTTTCCGGCCCCCCCACGCCAGGTGGGGCGACGACCGGCGCCTCTGATGTAGGGGTGGGGGCGGCCCCCAACTCCTCCTCCCTCCCCCCACCTTGCCCCCTCCCCCACTCCTCAACGTGCGCCGCCTGTGGATCCCGGCCGGCGGGTAGCACTGGGAGTACTCCTCTCACGGCTGACGGACGCGCGGGACGCCAGCACCAGGAGGAGGTACAGAGGTAGTACAGGGTGAGAGGGACACGCGGCCAGTCGCCGGAGAAAACGTGGACCACTAATACCCCCTGCCAGACAGACTCAGAGTCGGCAGGATTTACGCTCCACGTGCTCTGCTTAACGTCTTGGGCCCTCCAGGGTCCCTCAGCAGAAACCCAGGATGATTGGACGCTTGGGACCTATTATCGTGAGACCTGTGGTGTGACCCTAGCGGACGCTAAGCACCAGCCCTGAGGGGGGCAGCGTTCGCCTGGGTCAAGGTGCCTGGACCTCCTACCTGTACATTCATCTACCTGCCCACCTTGTCATTGTATGACTGGGTCGCGGCATTATATGAGACGGCCTACTTGTGAGATGCTTCTCATTTATACATGGGTTCAGGTCTTGAACGGATTTGAACCCGCGCTGTTTTTGAGCTAGGATCAATTTCCTGTACTTTCTCAAAGTGGGATAATTTAAACTCGGAACCATCAGTTTTGTGGTAACTCTGACGACTGAGGTTTCCCTGATGTTGTGATGCTGAGCATGGTCTGAAATCAGACCCTGGCGGCAGAGGGCATTAGGTGGCAGCAGGACCAAAGGTAACCTTGCATGAATATCCTCACGCAAGTCTCTCCTAGATAAACACACATGTGGCCACCTCCGACCTCCCTACACAGATCTCGGCCCCTCCTTCACAACAGGATGTTAGTGTCTAATGGTGAGCCGCCACTTCCCTGTGCTGCCGTGATATAATAAGCGCCGACCAGGATTAGACACGACTTTGAGGGAGAGTCTGGCTCCACAGAACTCGGCTCCAGACTCATTAGCCTTCATCTTTAATTTAAAAGAATTCATCATCGTCTTCAGGCCGGCCAGACGTAATCTTCTCCCGTTGCCCAGCCCGGCCGTACATCCTACCTTCCCCGTGTAAGGGATGAGCCTCGGACGGTCGTCGGTGATTGCTACAGGGGCGGCGTGGCGGTAGTGGCGAGCCGCGGTTACATGGAGAACACATGGGCCCTGCAGGAGGAAGCGGGGCCCCTGGAGGAGTACACGTGAGGCCTGGCGGGGTCTGACTGAGTGGAGACGGAGTGCTTCTTTGAGCCGCCTTGTAGGCCTGGCTCCTCCAGTACCGCCCAGGTTAGCACTAGTAGCAGCACCACGTGGAGGAGGGACTCCAGGCTCAGTAAGCGTGAACATCAACACTAACTGCACTGACTGCTCAATGACCGCAGGCCCCCCTCACCCACAGCCGACTGTTCCTCCAGGGTTATCATAGAGCGGCTCCTCACTGGAGGAGCACATCCCTACCCTTCAGGAGCATTGAACTCACTCACACCAGCGCATCAGTGATCTGCTTGTACAACCGACAGACCGTGTGAAGTTGGAGCATCGCCGACCTTTGACTTTGGTTCTCAGAGCACATAAAGGGAGTCTACTTGATATTCTGTGGTCTAGGATTGCCAGGAAAGACCCCTTTGCTTTTTGGATCAGACGCCAGTGTTGGATCATACATACATGTCAATGTGTTTTTCTGGATCCGGGTGCCAGTGGGTCAGACTGAAAGTTGGGTTGTCAGTCAACATGAATATGAAGTCAGCAAGTGGTCAGTCAGTGTTGGCCACGCACACACACGCAGGTTAGTGACCACCACATGCCCTCAGGTGACTGACCATCCTGTGGCTGTAGCTGCAGCGGTCACTCCCTGACCAGTGGTGAGGTCAGGCGACCCGTGCTGTGGTAAGGTCTTCAGGTCAGCCCCTGAGAGCGGAGAGAGAACCCAGAGATGTGCGTGGAGGGGGCAGGCCGGTGATTTCCTGAGTGTCAGCACCAGGCAATTAACGGCCCAGGACCTGGGCCCTGATCCTATTAGAGCTGTCAGTGGACGAGGGGTGGAATATTTTCTTGACTTTTCATCAGCTGTGAATATTGATGGAAATTTAATCGGACATAACCTGCATCATATTGTATGACCTGTCAGAGCGCCGACTTCAAATGATATTCTGAGAGGAGACCCATATTTCTCACTCAGTTATATTGGGAGTACCCATAACTTCAACAGGTTACTCTTATAAACATCAACCGTAGATCCATTACCGTCAGGATGACCATGGATTGTACCCCAAATTCCTGATTTGATACGACCAGGACCCAAAGCAGTGAAAGAGGTAAGTTAAAAACTGCCGTGCCTCATTCAATAAAACCGATAATTGGAATTATTAAATAAGCTTGTAAGAGGAAAATGGGCCAATTGGATTGAATTAAATAAAGACGAGGAGAGCGTTATAAGCTGGTTGGCCGATGGCCGGCGTCACATGGCCTTTGGTAAACACGTCGTAGTACAAATGTTTAAGCTGGCTGACAAAAGGCAGCGCTCCCTAATGTCAGCAGTAGGGTTTGTTATGGGCAAACTTGGCCGGCAGGGAGTCAGAGGTAGAATGAATGGAGCTGCATGTAGGAACGGCTGGTGCGGGGGTGGTGAGGGCTGGTTCACTGGAGGTTTATTTACTTGCATTTAGTGTATGTGCTCTATCTGTTTTTTGATGTTTTCTATATTTTATGTTCCAACTTTAAGTGAGCCCTTGTCTGGGCAATGCTCCTTGACACGTTGTGATTTGCAATCTGTATATTTATCGGTGAAATAACGTCCTAGGTTTTCATAACAGTTATTTTTTCGGGTTTGGAGGGGCATCAAAGAAAGCCTTGTGTCATGTTGTGGACCCCTAAATAGGCTAACGTACCTCAAGCATCTGAGACTTTTATTGTTTTAGGGGAACCAGTCAAATATTCAACAGGGGTGCTCCCAGAGGGAAAAGACCTTCATGCGGTGAGGGTAGTGGGTCAGCCTCAACTACCTCAACTGTCCTCCTCACACAGTTACATGAATTACTTTGTTTCCTGAAATTTCTCATGGATATACTGGACATTATAAAGGGTAAAATTAAAAGCATGTAAGCATCCAGCGCTTCTCACATGTCACTTCTATATAGCTATCTTAATATTTGCAAGAATATTATGCTGTACTCCAATACAGTCAAAGCGGGCCAAAACGATTGATCTAGGTCCTTTGCCCTTGCCACTGTTATATTTCAGCCATACCTGCTATATTTGCTGGCCACAGACAGACACCCAAGTAGGAAGGAGAGGCGTCGGGGTCTTCACACAAGGAGCTGAGTGTCAGTGTCAAACCCGAGAGGTCACAGATCACGCCGCATATTGGGCAGCCGTCAAGTGACCTGGCAGCAGTTTTTGGCCTGGGCCTGGGAACCCGAGCCCCCCGTGTCAGTGGGCCTCCCCATCCCGGCCCACCTCTCTCTCCGTGAGTCTGCACCGTGTCACCTGAGCACCAAGCCCTGAGCCACCTTTTCTGGTGGCCAAGATCCGCCCTTCAGACACGGCCACATAAATCATGGATCTGCGGCTTGTCGGCCGTCTAAATAGGGTCCGCGGGGAGGCCATGAAAGGCCTGAAACCCCATCGCCATTAGTCTCTGCCCATTAGGCCGCAACCAGTGGGTCCCAGCGGCTGCAACAGTGCTCTGATAATAAAACAATGGCGCTAACGACACACTTATACGGCTCCGTGAGGCGTAGCACCCAGGGACTGCCTATATCTCAATGCTGCACAGGGTCTGTCATTAACTTAAGGTAAGCAGCAGCGGTAAGAGGATGAGCAGGAGACTGGTAATACGCTCGGGACACGAGTACTTAAAGGACAGGGGTGGATTTCCCTGTGGTCAGTAATACAGATAGGGGTCAGTGTAGTGGACACTGCCCACAGTGTAGTGGACACTGCCTGGTGTGTGTGGGGGGTCAGACCTGAGACAGATGACCGGCCGGCCCTACCTGTGACCGGTGGACATAGATCACTGCCCCCTGCCCGCTGGTCAGACATTTATACCTGTCTCCTGCATGGTGGGCCCGGCCGGCAGGTACGTGCTGGGCGTGTAGACTACACAATAACCTCCGCCTTCTCCAGGCCAGAGGACAAGAAAACACACACCTGTCTGAGTGAACATAACACTGAGGGTTTATCCTTACCCGATAGGACTTCAGATATCTTATTATATGATAGCAAATCAATGTATATTTTATCAATATCATTGGAATTAACACAGATCAAATCTCAAAAATTTGATATTTCCAAATACCTTTTTTTCAATAAAAGTCATAAATAAGAAAAATAAGTCATAAATATTATGTTATGTGACCCTGAATATCATTAAGTAAGGTTAAAGTATAATGTGATCTATCAATAATCCCTTCTGGTAAAACATCCTTTGATCAAATACAGCTTATCTCAAAATTGTTTACCGACAAAAGTGCTTATAACTTTATAAGCACAAAAAAGAGGGAACAGTTTCTCCCATCCAATCAGCCTATACAGGCTTCACAGTCGCCTCCACCATTAGCAGCTATTTCCGGATCTGGAGGCTCACCCATTAATGGAAATTGAGTTGGGAGTAAATTGAATGACCTATTCACCGCGCGAGCCACTCTCCTCAGCCCCCGGTGTCAAACAGCAAACAGTGAGCAGCTCAACATACGGTGGCTGAGTGGCTCCATGTTGTCTCAATCTCACACACCCTCACATATTCCACTTAATGTGATCCATTTTATGACAAAATATTGACTTTCTCCCGTATTATGGAATGGGGTGCCCCTAGTTCAAACTACGTTCGACATAAAAATAAAATAATTTTTCAGAGAAAGTCTGACTGACTCCTGGAGGCAGCGCAGAACGTTAACCCTCCGGGTACGTAAAGACCTGAGAAGACCACCCTGGAGGTTTTGTTGTCGGTATGTTTAAGGTCTTTGTGTGTGTCAAAGGAATGGTCAATTGCCCTGTGGGGAGAGACCTCGGCGACGACCTCTGTAGAAAGGGATAAAGGGATTCCAGAGACGACCAACAGGTGTGCGATCTACTCCCGACTCCCACAGGTCCCCCAGAGCTGCTGCTTCTAGAGGTGGGAAGGGGGGGGGGCAGGTATTCTTCCTTCAGAGGATAATGTCGGTATCAAACCAAGCTGTTTTATGGCAAAGCCCTATCATAAAAGGACATAGTATTATAACAATACTTTAGACTTAAAGTCAGATTTAGTTTTCTTTATCATAGGCTTAACTTGTAGTAGGTGTCGAAATTTGAAACCGTATCTCCAGGAAATGTAGTGATTTCATTTATATTTTCTAATTGTCATTAGTTCATTAGCATCTATTTGATATTTAGCATGAACTGGCAGCTATCTTACACGTGAGAGTTGTTTTTATTTTTTTTCTGGCTGGTACCTCAACCCTAAACATACAAGTACCCCCGCCTCCCACCTTTATCCCTGACGAGCTGGTGACACCATTCCTGTGGCTTGTTACATACACGGCGGGCAGTCCCCGTGTCTAACCCCCACACGGATGGCGTGCAGGGAGACCTCCCCACCTCACCTTAGTCTTACCTGCAGCGGCTATTTACTCCTTCCAGGTGACAGGTTACAACAAACAACACTCCCACTTCATGCCTGCAAGCCCCACTCTGTCCCGCCGACGTGGTCGGCATAAAGACGACCAAAATACCGCGTAATACTGGGGGAAAGTATGACGCATGTCAGAGAATGCCTCACCTTAACCACTACCTACACTGTATCAACACAATAAGACACCTTAGTAATTGGTGTGTATTTTCAACCCTGGTGTTGAAAGAAGGTTGTTACCCTGTACTTTCTATTTCATGGACTTAATGTGGTAAAATTGGACATGGAAATGTCACATTATGTACGCCTCGTTTAGTTGTGACATACCGATATAATAGAGTCCGCATTGTGTCATTTCTGTCACGTTACATACTAGACGCTATTACAGTTGTATACATAGAATTTGGGTTTTCAGTAGGGCTTTACAAAATCCTGTTATACGGATTACTGTACGTGGCCAGGCAGGCAGGCGGACAGGACCCAATGCTAAAGGCCTGTCACAAGGTCTGGAGGAATGTAAAGTGGCCGAGGCATGCCGTTTATTCCACCTGCCCACCATCGCATTCTTGCTTAAGGTATTAACCTGGCCATCCATATATCTTGTGTGTAAAACCCTTCCTGTCTCTGGCCGCCCTAAACAAGATGAATGATGTCACCCCGGCCTGGTGCCAGTGGGAGGGCTGGTTGCGGTCAGGGTGTAGGCTATAGGTGTAAAGGAGGACCGGCATTCTGTGGTCAAGGTACATGATACACTGGTTACAGGGATCCAGGGGGATCCAGGCCCCAGGTGGGCTGAGGCGTCTTCTCACGGCCCCCTGACAGGAACCAACATCAAAACTAGTAACAGGTGTAGACATGGCAATATGTCTAACGTTCATGTCGTCGTTACCCAAAATGTTTATGATATATGTTAAACCAAATACTCTGTAATGGAAAATTTACACCTAAATTTCACTCAACTATACCTCCTGACATTCCCCGATTATGTAGGTTTCCTTGAAATGCAAAACGACATGTAACACATGGGAGCATGGAGTATCTCAACACCTTGCCTTGCTTCTACTGTACAGTTTTTATCTGACTACCGTACTATTTCACGAAATTAGAGTTTATTACGTACTTTTTTATGGCGCGCCGCAAGATAAAAGCTCTCTGTTACATGCTTTAAAAAGTAACAAAAACTTATCGCTTGTGACAGGGAAAGCCACCCAGCAAGTCTTGGCTGAGGGAAACAAAAAGTGATATAATGTAGTTCTACGAGTTGCTGACTGGGGTATTCCCGATTGTTTTGCGATTTACTGCTTTTCCTCACACAAGTGCCCACATAAATCTGATTGATTAATTGGGCGGATGGGTCTGGCCGACCTTGGTCAGTTCTTGTTCTTCTGACTACTGGAAGGAAGCAGTTATAGATCATATCTGGCCGTTAGAAGGCTGGCAGCCCCGATGGGATTTATAACTTTCCGCAAAGGGTCGCCAGGATAAATCATAGCCCTAACAGCCTTGTTTTCTCTATCGAGGAGGTTGCTATGGTTTCATTTAGATCTGATTTATGATAATTTGAAATTGATGGCAAGGATTCCTGCGTTAATAAAACTTGATTTGGCGACAGGAAGACATCTTAGTTTAGGGCTCAGCTGGGACTTATGGAAACGAGGAGATAAGTGCCATAAGTTATTTCATTAATTCGTAAAGAAATCACATTAAATACTCCCGACATTGCTGTGCCTCACTAGGACGACATAAATTATTCTTCATGCCCCAGCTGAATATAGGCATAAACTTTTTTTTTCGAATATTCAACTTGTAAACTTGATCCAACTTGTTAAGCTTTGGTCCAGGGCCGAGAGGGTTGGACTTTTCACGGCTTGTGCGGGCATGGTGTCTGGAGGAGCCGGGGGACTTCAAAGGGTTCACTTAATATCTGTTTATATGCGTTTGATTGGGTGTTCCCCTTGGGCAACCAAGCCTGTGATGGCGCACTGCCTGTAGTGCCCTATGCCTGGCCCAGCCACATATGGGAAGGTGGTACGACATATTCATGACATGCGAGGTCATTTGTGTTGATAAATCCTGACCGACCAATGAGCTAACAGGTCTCAGGAGGCTGGCCATGTGAACACTGGGTCCACCACAAGGTCCTGCTTTCCCACCAGCATGCTAGCGATATGTTAGAGTATATTTCTGTGTAATATGCTCACTGACCTATATTCTCCAGGAAACATCTTTTGACACAGTGACGTACATTTCCTTTTTCCTGGTACTTACCGTACTCTGCAGAAAGTCAAAAACTTGTGGCAAGTTAGTATTTGGAGATATTCAAACGCATAAAGTGAAAGAATTATACAGATATTTTTTATCAGAATATATTATACTAATGAAATAAATGGAAAATGACAAAATGTTGACGTACACAAAATACCAACATGTATCAACATATTAAACCACTTATAGATATGTGGACATTATAAGGGTAAGATTAATCCTGACAAGACTCTCAATTCACCATTACCAGTATTAGATTCAAACCGTTTAGGTACCAGACCTGAGGCCAGACCTGAGGTTCAACCTTTAGAGACCTGGGGCCACGTGGGGCAGACACGGGGCCAGACACCAGAAGGCTCGGAGTTTGTACTCAGACCCATTGTGTTTTTCACCGCTGGGTGTCCGTTATGTAAACCGACAAATCAGCCATTCAAATGTACCTCAAGCAAGGTGTCTTACGGCGGGTACTGCGAATTATGCCTACCAACCAAAAAATCTCAATGTATATTCATAAGGGGTTTTTATTCAGCAATCTAAATGTACTTAAGGTTATATTCTGATTGTATTGTAGAAAATGCCTTTTTTTAACACCTGGGAGCTCAGTGCTGAAGCATACCCGTTACCAACATTAGTACCATTTTGTGTATATAGGCCTATTATGTCACTTTTACTACATTAACACCATTTAATCTCAGAGAGGTGATATATTTAGTATGTATATTCATTGGCAGTGACAAGTTAGCCATGCTTGACCTGGAGTCTTTATAAACATCCATATGCTATAAGGCGACACTTACGTCACCTATTAGTCGTTCAAACCAACCTTATGTACACCTCCTGAAGGCCTTAACCACCTCACCTCCATGTTTTGACAAGAAGCCCATTAAAGAGATCGAGGCCTACCTTTGGGCTATGTGGCTTTCTCCTCAGTGTATGCTTACTTTATACTTAAAGGTCTGAAGTAGGCAGCCAGTTGTTTTGTCGGTCTCACTTCTGGACTAGTTGTACTGTTTTGGTCTGTAAATGGTATTTTTATAGGCCATTGCAGTCTGAGACCGTGGAGTATGAAAGTCTTTCCTAGCTTTAATGGCATCTTCTATAGATATTATTTTGATTTGTATGAACAAGGTATATAGTATCAATATGGGCATACGTACGATTTACTAGTCCATTAGAAATCTGACACGTTTGTGAAACATTTTGATAATCGCAGGGTCGTGTATTGTAAATACTAAATTGTTAATTGATACAGTTTATTAACTTAATATTACATTTTTAAACAATTAAACCTCCCAGCAGTACTAATGTCATATGTCCTCATCTCCTTAAATGTGTATAAAAAATATCAAAATGCACATTATCTCATAAGATATCGAGTCTGCTTAACTCCCATGACATGATTGATAGATGTAGCTAATCATATATTATGGCATCACTGTTAATTTTTTCCCTAAACATTTTAAGCCGACTAAACCCGCATTTGCCCACTATCACAGTATCAAGAGTAACGTAAGATAACCCCATTCCATGTGAAATATATTCCTGCTATCCTAACTCAAAGAAGGCGCCTTGGTAGGGTTGGCTGCTTTGGGTCAGGAGATAAAAGGAGGGTTGGGCTTGGAGCAGCTCAATTTGTCAGTACCAGCAAACTCTTGGGGTTCTGTTCCTCAATGCGTGGGGCAGATACCGATTTGGGGAATATATCTCTGCATGAGCCTGAGCTTATTTAGATGGGTAAGGGTTTGAGGGGTTAAACTCTGTCTAAAATCCTAAGATCTTAGGAGAAAAGAAACACATTTGAGGGAAATACTTTGTTTAAAAACTTGTTTCCGATTCCAGCGTTTACAAGTTTTCCCATCAAAAAGTTTCATGCATAACATATTATATATACAGCTTAATTTAAACAACACATTTCTGTATGTTAGTTGTTACATGATAACATTTACATATTTTCTTTTACCGCAGCTGGTATGGCAGTAGTCATTTCTGTTTCAGATAAAGGCCCATAGTTTACATATCAGAAGTAGTTAATATCTTAGAACTCTAGTTTTATTATCATACCAACTACATTATTATAGTTCTATGGAATACAGTAGCAGCAAATACCTCGGGTTGACCCCGGGGTGCAATATGTCGTTTTCACTGATGCATTCAGGGCGTGGTAGATCTATCAGAGGGATATATATCCTCTTCTCTAGGAAACCATGGGCCCGGACGAGAGCAGAGCATTATCTTAACTACGTGAGAGGTCTAAGCCTTCACTGTCAGAGGATGCGCCAATATAAACAAGTTCCCGGTACTTTATTCTCTGCAGCATGTTATTGTGGGCAACAGTTGGAGTATCTTGTCGGTTCTTCAGTACTTATTCAACACCTCTTGGAAGACTAAACAGAAAATGAGGCAAAGATACTGTTTTCCCTATAAACAAGAGTCAGCTCGTAAAAAAGCATTGTGATCCTAGAACCGAATCTCGGCAATAACAAGCAACCCATATTAGTCTCTGTAAAATGACCATGTAAAGGTGTCGAACGTATAATGGTGTAACAAACCTGACCACAGGTGAAGGTACCTACCTTAAATGATGTATATGAGTGCTCGTGTCACCATCTGGTGAGGTGCTATCCCCATAACCTCAGCCTCTTCACCTTTGACCTCAACCCCCCAGTTCCCAACCCCATAACCCCGAACTTCACACCCCTATTACACCACTAAAAATGATGAATAGAGGTGGGCCCGTTTTATGCTTTTAGACCTATCCTCCAGCACCCCACGAACCCCAGCTGTTGTTGAGTCCAGATATTGTTATATGAACGGGTGTTATTTCCCCTGTTGATTTATTTACCTGTATTGCAGACAAAGACACGTAATAATTTTGTAAGATTCTACTCATTTATAGGCGCCGGAGTCTTCATGTTTTTATTGCTTCTTGCAAATATTTGTTTGTAAACCCCTGCAAAGGATTGTTGGTATGTGCATATTCTATCAGTCCTTGCATTTTTAGGCCGACAGCAGGTATTTCAGCTTATTCTGGACCGATTGGCCTCATGCTGATACGTTTTTCCATAAAAAAAAAATCCAGGGTTTCCATTGAGCTGAAAAAAAATGAATGAGATACCTCTCACTCTTCACGCAGAGATATTATTCTTAGACCACATGGGTTTCTACTGATGTGCTTGGAGAGGGCGGTCTCCTCCCCCAGCGTCTGTCACCTCCAGGTGGAGCAGGATGCAGCCCTCCACGGTCACGATAACCTCTGACAGGCCGCGCTTAGCACCTGCAGTCTTTGTGGGCCCTCCGCAGATAAGGAGTAACCCTGCAGGGGCGTGGACAAACCATTGCGTCTTGATGGGGGGTGTTCGACGTAAATATTTGCCATAGGTAACCTACTTCTACATCAGCAACAACACTGACGTGTGATTCAAGTTAATGTCTGTTGTTTCCGATTGATACAGTTGGATAAGGTATTTGTACTTGTTTTGTCTTCCTGTATGTGTACATCAATTCAAGTTATTGGGGAAATCCAAAATGATAAACTGAAATACCACTAAAAAAATGGGTGTCCACAGATCTTTGAAGAGTTTGAAGGTATAAAACACAACCTGCATACTGTATTAATTCATTCATATAAAGAAAATCAATTATCAAAATCATTATTATTTGAATTATTTGGAATGCTGTTTTTTCACATTTTCCATCTTAATATATATTTTCCTTGACCACAAACAATTCAAAACCAATAATGTATAGTTCAAAATTTAAAAGTATATTTTCTGTATAACACCAATGGTAAACCCAAAGAGTTAAGCTCTCTGTACTGTCCATGAGGAAGGGTTCTCTGCACTGGGGATGAGTGGGTCAGAGCTGCTCGCGCCGGACCTCCCGCTGCTCGAGATCCCAACCTTCCCCACCCCAGCCAGCCCCATGCCTCACCCCACTACTTCAGGTGTTAGGTTTGCATGGTACCCTTAGAACCAACCACATAAACCTCGGCACCGGATAATTTAACATACATCGTTTACAGAGCAATAACATAAAAAAAGATAGGCTCTTCTGGTGAAAGCCCTGCCTAAAAAGCCATCTGGGTTGCACAGTCATTGATTTGAACAAACTATCTCTGGGCTTCTTCCTCTTCCTGGAACGGCTTAGGAATTGACAACGATTGAGCGTGACTCTGAGCCCTTAAACCAGAAGTTACCGTATCTCGGCATCGTTCTCCCGTAGGATTCATCACTGTGACGTCACAGCAGGGGACAAAACGGGTCAAAGAACTTTGTTATATTTCTTGCCAAAACTTGAAAGTAAAATAGACCAATGAAGCAGGGCACCGTGAATGGATGCACGTGTAGAAGGTAGGCTGGTCTGAAAGAACCTTATAGCGGTTTACAAGAGGCGACCATGTAAAGAGAGTATCTTAGTGTATAGTTTATTGCCTTAGACATAGACTGCATAGCCTGGTACTACTGGATGACGTACGGTAATAGTGATCCAGAAGTGTATCTCCTTCCTCCCATGAACAACACATAATAGTGCTTTTCTACACACACATCCGTAAGTGTAGATATAAACCATCCTGTCCTAGTTTCTTCCCTTTGTAGTTGGCCAGGCCAAATCCGAGGTCAAGGGAAGTTGTTTTAGTGAGCTAGGATATATGAACGAAATGAAAGTAACCATTGCATACATATATATTTTCTTCTTACAGCGGCTTCGAATAAATTTTGTGTTTGATTTCCTGAATGTAATTTACACCCAAATTCCATTGGATATTTCTTTAAAGCTGTGACTCATGTTACCTGAAGCTATGTATTCCCATTCTCATATAAATGGTACAAATATAGTACACCCCAAAAAGGGTAGCATTCAAACGACATAATTTGTAACCAGAAGCCCAGATACATCGTACATTGGCCCCAATCCTCGTACATGGGAAGATTATGAAGCCACAGATACATATTTCAGTCTGATATACCAGATAACATAGATACAGGGACACCATCCGTCACCATGACGTACCCCGGGATCAACATCAAACTGACGGCTACCTCACGTGGATCAGACTCCATCAGAATCGATGGTACCATTACCGGCCAGGGGCTGTGAAGTGGGGCCCACAGAGGTATGGGATAAACGGGTGTAAGTGGCAGGCCCGATCTGGGCCCTGATCTCCGGAGATGAGATGATCAGCACGCGGCCACAGGCACGTGCTGTCAATCATCTCAGCCCCTCCCCCGCCTCCCATAACCCGCACCCCATACATGCACAGCTAAGGGGTAGCATGCATAGTGGGTGGGCCCCCTTCTCTGAGACATTCGTCATGCCAGTCGTCTTGGTAACGGGAAACTGCGCCCAAACCTAAGCCAACTCATTAAAAATGACTTGACGCCCGTGCTTTATCATTTCCATCAACATCAATTAAGAATTCTTTCTTGGCTTTAAATGCCTACTTCCCATCGCTCCCTAGGGTCTCATCCATAATGTAGAACCAAGCCATATGGCGCTCTGAAATATTTCTTATTAAGTGTTCTGCCGGAAAGACTAAGAATTAATTACATGTTGGATTATAACATCCCCACCCTCCCTCGAAATCGCTCTTGGAGTGTTCCCTAATAAGAAGTGACATGTGGCGTACCCGGCACTGGAAGAGTCATGTTTTCTTACCGTTGGCACTGTTGTGGGTTGGGGAGTGTAAACTGAAGGGGCATGCAGGTAAAGTGGGGGCGGCTGGGTTGGGGAGACCCCCCGCCCCCAGTACAGATCTCAGTAGTAGGGCCCACAGGCTTGTTTTACATCATACCCCAGCTGCCATCCCAAGGCACGCCGCCTCCCAGTAAGACGGAAACACCTCACGGAGATGACTCCCATTGCTGCACGCCCAGGGCGAGAAGGGAATGTTAAAACATATACTTTATGGAGGGCTTCCAGAATAATTTTCTCATGATAATTGCTTGCCCAGGAAGTACACATGTCACACTTGCATCCCTGACATTACCAGAGGTATTGTATGAATGCAAACATTAACAATATTATAATTCATGACTTCAGAACGATTTGACTTCAGTTTTGAAAAGGTATCATTTGAGTGCAAACATCAGCAATACTACTATTCACGACTTCAGAACGATAAACATTGACTTCAGTTTTGAGAAGGTATCATATGAATGCGAACATTTGTTATTACCATTCACGAATTTAGAACGTGAAATATTGACGTCAGATTTTAGGACACACTTTGCTGCTTTAATACTAGTTGCTGCAGAGAAACCATACCCGACGACGTTGCTAAGGAACACAATCTGTTCTCCACTCCTATACATTGTCTAAGAGGAAATCTGACCTAATCATTGTGAAAGTATTGTGGATCCTCACACGGCCGTCTCCGGTGTCCGGGAGTAGTCACTGGGGGACCACATGAAGGGGCACATGGCACGGCCGTCTCTGTAGTCTGTAGTACATGGGTGTCGGTCTGTGGAGAACGTACGTTCACACAAGGAAGTGCTCCCAGATTCTGTGATTTGTGTACGATTTGCCGAAAAAGGCCTACGTGGGTATATAAACAATTGCCAAATACTAGATTCTTTTATTACCATTAAAAAAACAAAATTAAAGCCCTGGCATGATCTAAGCAGTTGCTATAACAACATAACACCCTCAAAACCAACCAACCAATCAAACCAATGATATTCTTTTTACTGTGCATCGTGAACTATACCCTTAGAATTCGACAAGGTAAGCTTAATGCTCTTTTACAATATTAAACGAATATTGAGCTATCTTTATTCCTTGGTCATCATTGAAATAATTAAGCATGTCTTATAGAGGATATTTGTCTGTAATATTGTGAGCAGTGTATAATAGGTAAACGGATTGATTTATTCTTGTGAGGTACATCTTATGTAATTATCATAACATTAAATAAGATTCATTGAATACGGATAGATCAAAACGTATTAAATCAAGCTGGTAGAGAATTAAACCCGTTGTTTGATTTATATCGATGCACTGGGCACGTCTAGATCCGTTTAGCTTCCTCCCATAGGAACCACAAAGTCCCGGAGGAACCACATTGTTTTAGATTATGATAGACACAAAAACATGTCGGAGAGGAAGCCGGTTGACCGACAAGCCCCATCCTGTCAGTTCCTTCTTATAAACAAAAGGCTAATATGTTTAATATACCGAGGAGAGTTGCTCCAAAATCATGTTAGCATTTATCCATGTTTTGCCATAATTCTTCCTCTGTGTCAGACTTTTTTTTTTAGCCAAGTACAGTAAGAAAATCTTACACTCTATTTGTCTGGACTTGTCATTGGAGTCGTATTTTTGCCAAAGTAATCTTGATGCCACAAGGGCTGTGGTGTTTTTCAATCAGTGGTGACGTTGCTAACAAGGTATTTTTAAAGCAAGAACCTGTAATGTTATATACAACATAGTCTATCGCTCACAGTAACCCAAGTGTTACGCCTCAAACATAAGTGAATCTGATTGTTTATATCAGCAAATTATTACAATATTCTACTTAGTTTTTCCCTCTTAATCTTTACTCGGTTTAATGATTTTTTTTACCCATAAGCTCCAAACATATGCTATAAAAACCTCCAGTCTATCTATACCTAGTATCTATACCTTTAGTGCCTAGAGTAATGCAGTGCCAGTCACTATAGCCATATCATAGTGACGTCCGGTCTCGGTCCCTTAGAGTTGTGGGACCTAACGCCTCGCGACAAGTCAGTCATTGGCCATCTCACTGGGGAGTGGTTATTCATAACACGTAGGGCTGTGATTATACAGAAGTTGATGTAATTGACAGGGGGCAGTCAGATTGAGAGTGCCGGGAGATTGGGTCAGTTGGGCGTGTGGCCTCTGCTTTACAATCAAATGTGGCCATATACAGAGAGCAGCCGCCGACCCCTTTTGGGCGTGATGGAGCAGCACAAGGAATGGAGTTGAAAGGAAGAGAGATTGCCTTTTAGATATAATCCATCCATCTTTGAAATCTTTATTTCGCTTATGACAGATGCACATGTGCACACAAAATGGAAAGATGGTTCTTCAGATTTAAAGTTCGGCCAGTCATATCATAGCCGACAGGTCTATCAGGGATGAGAATTGCAATGGTTGGGTCTGAATGAAGAGTATTATGTATAGGTCTTCACTCTGCAAAGCAGCCTGACATGCCATTCAACCACTTCATAGACCAGTTGGCTTTAGAAAAACTCTAGCAGAATTCTCGTATGTAATGTATATATATATGCATCATAAAATACAAGAGTTCTCCATTTCAAGCGAATGGGAACGTTATCGTTATTTTACCGTGAATGGACCCACTGGTACCCTGACGACCCTGCTCCAGTATGTAGCCAGTACAAACACGCCTCCTGCCTCCTCCAGCCTCCTGCGGCCCCAACCCGGAAACACAAGGCCGGCTTTTTCTGCTACCCACTCCTCCACGGCCTCCCAGCCCGGCGGAAGTGTTACCCATGCCAACCGTTTAAACATGCGCAGTGGGATGTTATGACACCGTGAGGCGCTCCCCACTTGTCCTGTAGACAGATGGGGTTCCAGGGAGTAGTGAGTTTTTTTTCCTAGGAAATATGTTATTTTTTTTATATCACTCATACCTTTTTCTACCTGTGGGAGCGGCTGAGTGAGTCAGGTAGGGGCATCACCTGCTGCATCGTTCCTGGGGGTGAGCAACTCAGGGAGCGACTCAGATTGTACATCATCTGTGACGCCCAGATCCTGGTTGAGAACTTAAGGTCCTGATTACTGACCCTAAGTGTGTTTTATCATCCAGGGGCCGTTCTTATCACTGCTCCTGTGTTTATCATCTCCTCATCTGCTCCATATCAATGTAAAAAGGAGACTTCACTCACCAATATGGGTGCAATTTTCAGCCTCTGTTTCTTTCCTGTGTTGTTAAACACAAAAAAGGCTGTGGTTCCTGTTTTCCTGTCAGGAAAGAATATTGAAAGATAGATGGAAAAAATGCTAGGAGTAATAATTGATGTAGAGTGTTCGGAAAATCCTTTTTTGTGACGTTTTAATGTGGAGGTAGCATGTTAAATGTCTTTTCCTGAAACAAATACCACACGTGTCTTCGAGATGAAAACATTTTCTCAGACACTTTGAGAAGCATGATGGACACTTTTTTCTAGCTCCCCATGTTTCCTCGAAATGCACTACATGTGTCAGGGGAAGTAGCGTGTTAAGATGCCTCATAACCTGTTCGTAAATCCATGCCTTCTTTAGTTACACTTAGGAAACCCATTTTCAAATCCAATAGGAGCCTTGAAAACACTCTTCAGGTTTGGTCATGTTATGGAGATTCAGGAAAGGTTGCAAATGAATCTGAAAACGAGGAAAAATTACTTTATGATTATCTGAATACGAGGTCATGTAAACGCTAAAACTGTAAAAGAAGTATGTTTCTTTATCTTCAGAAAATAATGTTACAAAATACAATGGAAAAAGCTACTTATGTTTGCAGATCTTGACAGGGACCTACTTTCCTTCACAGATTGTCAGCCCAGCATGAGTCCGGCCCTTGTTTGCGCTTACCCCCGCAGTGGTAGACGGCTCATCCATTCTCCCAGTGACAATACGTCACTTACTTCTCGCAGTTGTTCTTCAGTCGGGCTTCAGTGAGCCAGTTTCCTTCCCCCACATTCGACCCACCCTTGACGGCTCTAGGCTGGGGGTGTCAGTCTTTAGGCTGGGAGGTGTCGGGCTTTAGGCCGGGGGTGTCAGGCTTTAGGCTGGGAGGTGTCACTGCTGTCAGCACCCCTAGGCCGCGAGCTGCTCGTACCTGATAGTGATAGGGCTCTCAACCTCTCTGTCACAGACATCGTGAGCAAATGTGAGCAGAACGTTACCCCTCTTCAAAGGGTCCTCCCAGGGCCGAGACAAATGACCTAGAAAGACCTTGGGTTCTCAAGAAATATAAGACTTCGCAGCTGTATAGGCCTTTTTGGACACATTCAATTTACAGATATCCTAGATTTACCAAAGACTTTTAGACAATGATGACAAACATTGTTATGAATACTGGGACATGGCTTAAAAACGTGCAAAACCGTAGCAATCAATAAGCAGATGTACTTGTCTTTTCCAAACAGGTTGGCAGAGACAGTTCAGTTGTGTTTGTAGCAAATTCCGAAGTTCATGTATTTAAAAGAAACTCACCACTTTCTTTATTTTGGTACTTGCTCATCGTTCATCCATACTTCATATCAGACTACACTAACGTAACTGTAAAGGATTTCGATCCTTTGGTCGTGTTATCAAGAAAGGTAAACACGGCTGGAATGAAAATATATCTGATGCCAAAGTGACATAACGAGCGAAAAGCTTGCGTAATGTGTCAGCACATTACCGAGAAATACTAAACAAGTTGTCATGTGGAGGAGGGGATTACTGCAGATCACTCTGCATCAAAGGCATGCCGTCCCCCGTCTCCTCGACCACAAGTGGACAGCTCTGCCGTGTAACAGGCTAATTTTGCGACCTAGCATTAAGAGACCTATTTATCATGCCGCAGGGGGCCTGTAGACACCATATCTATTTCTTATTCTACTTTTGAGAGTGGGATCTTTGTTCGTATGAAGATATTAATGATCAGTGAAATCTCTTTACCATAGGCAAATCCATGCATTCTTAGAAATGATAATCTATGACATAGGCGAATACCTTTTTACTTTGAGGCAAGTTGCATATAGTGATCTGATAAAACTCGTGTAAAACGTTGTAGAACAACAGGACAAAGTAGGCATAACAGTTCCTATCGTCGTGCCATTCATGTTACAAGTACCCAGATAGAGATGTATGAGAAACACCAAAAAGAGTTACATTAGTTAACTGTGCTCACAGAAGGTATCAGGAGTCGTTTTGTAGGCAGTGATGGCCATGTCAGAGTGGAGGAAGGAATCCAGAAGGGGGTCGTTCATTGGACACCGGAGCTAGGGGAGATTATCAAGTGTCTTATGATAATATATAGTGTTTTATTGACAACAAAGAGGTCATTACAAACCTATGTGTTATACATAGACAGAGTAAGTTACAAAAAATCATAAAGTAGATCTGCAGGCCAGGTGGGTAATCATAAAACTTAGGATTGGGCTACACTTTGTGATAGTATGAAGTAACACTTAACTCCGTAGGTGGTACCTCATACTGGCGACCAAAGGGGGATCCCCTTTATGAATCATAGAACAGAGACAGGATATGAAATTGGCATATGCAAATTCTATCTATACCTAGTAAAGAAAAAAATTAACAATAGAGAATATATTGGTTATTGTAAAGAGGCTATCTATCAGATTTGATTTCCATGTATTAGCATCTTCCTGAATGATAAGTAGACAAGGCTGGTAATCAAGAAGAATGGTGTCACTCTCTTTGAAAAGATACCCTATGATGATATATAATCATTCTTTGTGGTACCTCAAGACATATGGCTTTGCATAATTGATAGGTAATGAGTTTACATACATCGCTCTGTCAAGGATAAGACCATATCTTCAGGGTGGCATTTAACCGCCGTCAGTAAGATGTACAGAGGGTTTGACATTTAAAACAGACGTTGCCTGCCACCTGTCGGAAATAACTCCCTTCTTATAGCCTTCAAAGATACTTAGTAAGTCAGGACTGGGGAGAAAATAGTATACGTAATGTCAGGCATACATGCGTTCCCTTTGTTTGCTCTTTATAGATTGCGTATATTTCCTACGTTACACCCCATTGAATGTATTGTGCGTGATAGGTTCCTTTAATTTTACATTATTTGAGTTATTATTAGAAGTTCAACAAAATAGTATTTAGAACTAAGCAGCTGCCACGAAATAGAGGATCCATGAATAGTACTTACACTCACAGACCTGGCAGGCAAAGAACATTAATCTTTTTCTTGTATACTACTTAAATCCGACCTACAGATAATAGGTTTTACGTTAGTACTCAATAGGCCTACAGTACTAAAATTACTATCAGAGTAAAACTCAACCTAATACTAGTAATAGGCTATTCCCAGGACCAAAGCTGATCTAACCAAAGAAAAAGTAAAATCAACTGTTTCATCATAGTTAGACTGCCCATAGGCAATTGGAGTCGAAGTATTCTATTATTTTACTTAAGAAATGAAAAAGATATTGAGCATTGGTCATTTCGTACAGGTCAGAGACGAAGGACGTTAATGTCCCACACATTGACTGACCTGACTGAGGTCATAGTGTGCCGTCAGTATAAGGGTCTGACGAAGCCCAGCAGGTGTATGTGTGGGTTTACTAATAGTAGTGTCACTTTTTCAACGCCTCATCACATCTGCCTGTCCAAACCCATTTTCTCCTAATAAACAAGCTTAGATTCCTTATTTTCGAAATATGATCAACGATCATTCAATATTCCCTCAGGTTCCAATATACCTGGCGACCACATACCGACTTATGTCACCAGCAAGAAATGTTTTCAGAAAATACATGTAAACCCAATGTATAGGCCTTCTATTATCTAGTCAACATCAATTTGTTTCAAATCGGTCATTGGGTTTTTTGCTCAATAATAATATCCCATGGTTTAACTTGAGAGGCCTCTGTCGCAACCTTTGTCCTCCTGGCCCAGGGGAATGTAGCTCATCATACTCCAGGGGGCGACGGCCGGGGTGGGACGGGGTCAGCTTTCTCCTGGAGATGTATTTCTGGACAGGTGTGGTAAAGATTTACCACAGTGTTGGTTATTGGCAAACCTTGGCTGCCAACAGGTAATTAAAGGGTATGCGATAACAAATTATACATCGTGTTTTACTATTGCAAAAAAAAGCAATCTTTTCAATGGTATAAAAAGGTGGTCATAGTATGCAGATGATACGCATGTTATTGGCAGACGGCAATGTCTAATATTTATTCAGGATTGTCATAGCCGGAACTAGTACTCGACCTCCATAGTGTTTCCCGTGTCTCTGTTTACGTCAGGTGCGCCCATAGTTTATACCTGTGAGCAGGTGAGAGCAGATTGTTCTCACGTGAACAGCTCGCTGCCGTTATCAGTGAGTTAGTGAGGGTCTGTGTGTTTCACGCTACTGCCAGCCATAATCTGCATCAATTACTGGGATTGGCTTGAAAAGGGTCTGAAGCACAAAAAGATAATTGAAGACTGAACCGCAAGGTAATTCTTGAGACATGTCTCTCTCATAAAAGTGTGTGTAGTCATTTCACTGGACTGGTTTTATGTGGTGAATGTGTGTTACTCATGTAATGTTCTGAAGAAACACGGATATGAAAGGAATAACAAAGTAATATATACGTTCAGCATGAAGACATAATTATGTGAGATTATATTTACGTAGACCTTCCCAAAGGCTGAGGGTCGGCTACATCAGTTTGTTCTCATGATGTTGAAAATGTTTTATCCTTGTAGAATTACTGGTCATGTCTTTCAGAAAACCAACTGATAGGCTATACTAGGATAACATCTGCATGCTTTGATAAGCTAAAATGTATTGATATCAATTATATTCGTATTTCTAAAAGGTAATACCGTCATTTTAATTACTGATAAATACACGCACTCGATGTTAGCAATTTGAAAATTTCATAAATCTGCAGAATAGACCAACTACAGTTTCTGAAAGCAAAAAATATCAATTCCACTCCACAGTTCCCAGCCCTGTTAGTTCAGAGGATATTAAATGTTACTTTTTCATCTGGGTGCAGAATTGGCACATATTTTGCCTTGTTTGTAGTGCAAACACGAACGAATCAAACCAATGTTATTCCACCTCCCCGCGCCCCCTCGGAGACCTCGCCCCTTTCCCTCCCAGGAACTTCAGATTTTCCCCAATCAATACTCCTCTCACGTCAGGGGAAATGCCAAAGATTTTCTGATCAGGTACTCGCGCGCCATCTAGCGTCCCCTACCTTACTTCCGGTTACAGACAAACATGGCGGCCGGAAGTGGGAGGTCTGCATTACCCGGGTAACCCAAGCTGCAGGGCGCAGGCGCGGACAAGGCCTGGCTTTTGTCAGGAAAGGTATACCAAGAACAACAGCAGCTATCTGTTCAGTATGGGCCGGGGCCAGGCCAAATGGATGCTGGAAAGCTGCACTCTAAATGATGCCAGGCTGAGGTTAACTCTCAGCTTACATATTGCATCAGCCATGATATGCACATAATCTACTGCAGGGTGGCCACAGTGTGATGGTTGTATATGAAGGTGGGCAAATAGTGGTCTGGTGCTAGAATAACGTAGGCATACAGGTGGCTTTTGCTGTATAATCCCCGGACTCAAATACAGTCAGTCATATTCTTAATGGCTTTTTTCCCTATAACAATTGTATTGCAGATCGATCCATTACCGTATGTATAAAGTCACAAATGCATATGTTACGATTTCTATACTTACTACCCTATAATTTACTCTTTTAATCCAAGAATGACATGGAGAGGTAATACTACTCGCTTGGCATATAAAATCAAATATGACTCTGAGAGGTAATACAGGGATCAATCAAATTTATTATTAAAGGCTGAACTCCCGGAGGAGATAATGTCATACAAATATAAAATAGCAACTTTCCATAAACTATCAATTCAATAATGGTCATACAAATAATTTGTCACTAATACACAAAAGTGGCTGTACTAAATACAGGTACAATAAGTCCTTTCTAGGCAAATAAGAATAATCTCACCAAACAACAATATAAACAGGCAGGCAGTAGAGCAGCAGGGTGGGAACCATAGCAACAGGGCACCAGAGCAAACAGGGTCAGGGTCTAGATCTGAACCCTTTACTCCTGTATCTCTCATGGTGTTGCCTGCTCTAGGTCCCAGCAGTGAATGGATGCCTGTGGACTGGAGCTTGGGCTTTTTATGCCTGACCCCAGCCCAGGCTGAGCCAAAGTGTCACACACCTGCCCAGACTTGGGAAAACTGCCCCCACAATGCATTCACACCTGTGAGTGACACCTGTGAGTGTTCCACTGAACTAAAATCTGCCCCCACCTCTGACACCAGCATTCACACCTCTGGTGGTGGGACAAAATGCTGACTCACAGGCTTCTGATGGATTAGAAATGCTACCTAGATTAAACCCTCTTAAAGGCAAACTTGCAGATTAACTTTCCTCCATTCAGAAACTACTGAATGGGGTTTGACACTTGTTACAACTTGTTTTATAAAATGACTTTGACATTCACATAATATATTTTTGATTAAAAACGTTTTTCCATATATTCTCATATAATTCCAACATAACATTTTTCCATATATTCTCATATAATTCCAACACATAGGTTGGACCATGGAGAGTAAAATATTTTACTCTCCATGGTTGGACCAAAGTAAATAAAAACCCATTAATGCCCGTGGCTGGGAATTAGTGCACTTTGTTTGAGGGCATCCTCCTGCATTGGGCAGATTCCACATCAGACAAATAACAGATATGTAGGTCCCCCTGCAGTACGCAGTGCAAAACACTATGTAACCTCAATTGCGCATAATATTGTTTTCGAATATTTGATCTTTCGATCAGTGCAGTAGAAGTAAAGTTAGAAGGCGGCGAAATACGGTTGTGTACGTGTAATCCAAGCGCTGCATGAGGACCAGAGAGGTAAATAAATTCTAAATTTTACACACACAAAAAAAGAAAAAAACGTTATCTATAAAAACAACAATCAATAAAACAAAAAATAAATCTTTTCAATCTTCGACTACACCAATCCTACTCATGGGAAAACCAGTTTCAAACATGGTACACTCTTAAGTAAGCTGAATATCCTTATCTTTTCGTACCTTGTGAAACTGTAAATACCGCTAACATGTGCGTTATGGTGGGAGGTGGGAGCTGCTCATCAGGGGGTTGTACCCGCCGTGTTATCGGCCTCACCTGAGCAGCTCACTAACCTCTCACCTGGTGATCAGCAGGTGATTTACAGCCCACCCCAAGCTCACACCTGGACACACCTACCCCCAGAACACCTACCCTAAAACTAAGGCCACCCAATCTGTCGGCCCGAATAAACTCGAGCTGCAAGGTAATTTTCTGGGAACATTCAATAATTTAGTGGTAGGTAAAAATACAATCACTTTGATAGATTACCAGATTGTGGATAACTGAGGGTAATCCGTCAGCTCTTCGGGATTGCTTCAGGACTGAAGTGAAATGTTTGGTAATATGCTTATACTTAACTCGTTTAAATTCATTATTGTCTGATAATTTCACTTGATAGTCTACTGTGGGGACAATAATGAGGTACTAGTATTTCAAAGTTCGTGAAACATCTCATTTTGCTTGAAAGTTCGTTGCTCAATTAGTTTTTACATCTAAATAATGGAGCCAATCGCGCCTTATCAGCACCTAGCCTGAGGCGTGGGCCGCGGGTTTGTGTTGGCTAGCTGTAGCCCACCTTCACCCCCTACCTCCAGGGGGTCCCCCCCAGGCCTTCAGGTGTTACCGAGCCGTGACCCCACCACCCCCTCATCACGCCTCTACCTGGGGACGGCCCATTAATATCTCCTCAGGTGTGAATGATAAGAACCCCCGAAGAATCCCCATCAAATTTGACCCATCAATCTTTTTCTTTGGAATTCTAAAGGGAGCAGTTTATCATCATACTTACCGAACACTCGTGATATAACCTGTTAAATATAAGAAAAATGTCTGAAAGGTATATATGTACTACGCAGTTTTAATGCAGTTGAAGGTGTCTTATTCCTCCTATATTGTGAAAGGTAACATACTATGTAGCTTTTCTCAATGTGAATAAACTGGTATCAAAGTGGCTCCGCACGTATCTAGGATATGTGATCATTCCTGTATCATTCCTGATGTTATCGCTAGCTCCCCTTGCCTTAGGGGTTATATTTTTCATGCCACACCTATCTGGCGCAATGGCTATAGCTGTCAGGATACACGGATAAAACTCTGAGGGCTGGACGCCGGTATGCCAAGGTGGTTTGGGTGAATGATACTGACGTCGTCTTTGAGATATATAAACTATACTGGTATATAGAGCTATATATCAACGTCAAACATGGCTGATGGGGTTGGGACCCGGAGTCAGCGCTAGGTAGTGAATATTACATGCGCCTTTCAAGGGTATTGTAGATTTTTTATAAATATTTCCTGTGGCTGAACATAAAGATGTTAACATGAGAGGTAAATAGCATATATAAAATACGATTCGTTGCCTCTAAAGGTAGAAGAGGATAATCAGGTGAACTCCGCAACGTCTGGGTTTTTTTTCAAATGGAAATCTAATATATTAGTTTTTAACAGAATGTAACACGGAATTAAAAAAATTGTCGAAGATGCATGTGTTTTAAAAAAAAAACCACATGCATATATCTACATAATGATATACACTCAGTTGCATTGATATATACCGGCACATGTACGTGCACGAAATTGCTTCAATATTATTGCATACATATGAGGAAACTGGAATGTCGCAGCTATGATTCGTGTATACGACAGCATCTATATATATCAGTGTGGCTAAATATAAGCAATGTCTGAGGGTCCTAATGAGCAGCAACGTTCAGGTTTCTGTCGTGACGAAATTCAATTTACAGACAGACTGTCGGTGGCCATGATTGCATTAAAAATTAGTATAGCAGAGACAACATTTAAATTCACAGATTTACCAAGAACAATTCCGGATGTGAATCTTTACAAACTAATGAAACTTGATATTTTTTGCTATGTCAGGCAATTAGTCAATCTTTTTAAATTTTAGTGTAAATAAAGTGCCAAGTGACTGCCATATGGTTGTACAAAAAATGTTACACAAAATAACCTGTTTGAACAAGCCTAGGCCATGTTGGGTCTTAATGGATGGTGAGACCCAGGGGGGGAGCAGGTAGGGGTCAGGGGTCAGGGTGATTTACACGGCCGTCTCTATCAAAGCAGGGCAGAGATTCCTTGACAAGATGGACGGAATGCCTCAGGGCCACCCATGGTCCGGGTTTTAACAGAAAGTTTCAAGTGAGCAGCTCTTTAGTGAGCAGTTCTTTTCACGGTTTTAGCTTAAGAGGTGCCGATTAGTTTCGGGACAGGGGGTATATAGGGAATGTAAACAGCTTCTGTCATCTTTTTTCTTTCTCCACCTTGTTTCTTCTTCTACACACCTTTGGAAAAGATGTTGGAATAGTTAATCATTAGTAGGGTGCAACTGGTGAAAGTTTAGCACGAATTTTCTGCACCACTCTCCACCAGAATGATGACACCTTCACCAGCTGCTCTTCCTACGGTCTGTGTTACTTCATAATCTAAGAGAATCTGGAGACAGTTTTGTGGAAAGAAAGATTATCTAATGGTTTAAGGTTAGACATCTAAAATAAAAAGTTAACATAACATGTGCACGGGCAACTTACTCAACTCCGCTAAAAAAATAAACAAGAACAAAAGACAAAAAGAAACATCAACACACAAAGCATCCACATTATACACATACAGACTCAAACACACCCAGATCTAAACCCCCACACACCAAACAAAACTTAGGATAAATTTCCACGTGTTAAGTCACCGGGTCCTGGGGTCCTGGACAACCTCGATCCTCGATTGGATTCAGGTGCCACGTAACGCGACAGGGTAATTACTTTTGCAGTCTTTTTCCCCCTAAAATGTGACTTTGAGACGGTCGGTGTTTGAATACCTAAATTCCGAGAAACTGACTAAGTCACTCCTGGCGACTACTTGTCAGGGAAACTCGTAAATCTGTGATTTTGTCCAGACCCCATGGACGGTTAAAACCCACTTTTTGTGCGGAGGAGGCGTGGTTTTTGGTGTGTTTTTGGGTTAGAAAGGTGAGTAAGGGCTCAGGTTCGCTGTAGCTGTGATTGAGAACACGTGAACCAGGTGGCAGCATTTTAGCCTGGCCTAGGTGGCAGCACTACTCCTCCCATTGACAGAACAGCATTACACAAATGTTCACCTCGCATAGAAATAGAAAATTGTGTCTGCGCAAATGGACTGAGCAGGTCGCCGGTATGTTTCCTCTGCCAACGCTCCCTGAAACATTGCCAACTAAATGAGAGCTATTAGGAGGCAGGCAGCAGGCGCTGTTCACACGATAAACAAATTCAACTAACTATAAATCACCAAGTCAAAATTATTTTTTAAAAGAGAAAGAAAGATGATGATCGACATATCTCTGAGCTTTTGCTAATTCAGCATCTTCAATAGTACCTCCTCAGCATTACTTTACTACGGATGTCTATTTCAAATAGATCTCACTAGATCTGGAAGACTCCTAGATCAGAAACCACACCGCCATCTATTAGTAGAAATGACCAACAGAGACTAGACAACACATAAATACGTTGCCCACTTTTACGTATAATCTACAGTAAATGAAGGATTGATCCAGTTGCCAATTCCCCGAGGGAGATATTAGCACTGATAGCTCCACCCCTTAGCACCTGCCTGTTGACTGGGAGCAGATCTCGTAATGATTGCCTCTGGGGGCTGCAGCAGTCAGTATTAGTCCTCGTCTGGTGGGCAAGGTGCCATCCGTCACAGTAACCACGTGTATCCAGGTAATATGGCCGGAGCTGGGTCCCGGCCACACTCAATGTAGGACTTTAAATACCACCCCATCAGTCAGCCCAGTGTCAATGTCCTTTACTTAAACCAGTGTCGACAAAGTCTGGTCACTCCTGATGCAGAGATCAAGTGTTAGTTCCGTCGGATCGTGAGCTTTTCTTCCCTTACTGAAGACTTGCAGTTTTTATATTTCACTTTCAATACCTCGGTTAGTGCCTTTGTTGCTCGTTCTTTTGTTCCATTACCTACCATGATCTATCCTTGCTATATTGCAGCCTTATTAGTGCTGATACAATGCTCATTATTTTAATAGCCGTTTCATGAACAATTATCCTCTCTCTTATAACTTTATATATTAGAACAAACCTTGTGAGGCAACTAAGAGATCAGACAGAAATAACTCGTATCTAAACCACTCTTGTTTAATAGACTTTATTGATATAAATCAGTAAATATCAGTGTCTAGATAATTATACGCACAGACCAGTCCGCTTTACTGGTTCAGAGCACCAGTATCTTTGCATGACCACCCAGAATACGTCTTATCATGGCGACATGAGGGTGAGACGTCCAAAACGTGATTTCTGTGGAGATTCCCTATCGGATACCTCGGTGCTAACGACCCAGAAAGTAGCGGTCAGTCCCTGTCCGCAGTGGTCACTCAGCCGGTCAGAGTGGGGGCGGACACTGACCAACACGCTGACCACTACACACCGCTATGTTTACTAGGCGATCGATCTTCCAGCCTATAATTGAGTTTTAATGGCACTATTTCAAATGTGACCTGTCGGATAGGGTTTTATGCGCCGACTAACGTGCGGAACGGTTTGCCTTGTTTATTCCGTGTTCAAGCTTCGATGGCTCAGCCCTGTCAAGGCTGGGTGATCGGATACATACGTTTGTGATAAAATGTTTTTAAATTTAGTGGAGACGCTATACGCGATCGCGATTTATGAATCTGTAGAATTTACTTTTCTCACGCATCTCCTTTTAGAAAATCACTAAGTGAGTAAATAAAAATTGTTCTCTGTAGTTCTAACCTTACGTAATCCGAAAGATCACAGTAAATATAATCACAAAAAGAAAAACCACAATCGCGATCTCCTAGGCATTGTTCTACCTCTTTCATGGGCCGCCCATTCTCACAGGGAGAGATGGACGGGTCAGAGCAGAGAGGTCAGGTGTCATTTGACGGGTCCTCTCCCCTGTACAGTAGTTGTCAGCGACCTCTACCCAGAATCAGGGTATAGGTTACTCGAACAGGGGTCAGGGGTTTCACAGAGAAGGGGTCAACATCAACAGGTTGCCCCAAAGACACAAATAGCACCCAGGGGGTCTGAGAAGGGGAGGGATTGAAGGGGGGAATGTCCAGACATGTGGTAGAGATACAGGCTTTACGATTGGCCGTTAGAAGGGATGTTAGGCCTGTTGGGCAAGGTTTACTGGGAATATGGCTTAGGATCAAAGAAAGCTCATTTTCCTGGTGTGCCATTATTATAGTGTGTGAAATAGTTGGCAAATATTACAAGTACACCTGTGGAATACTAGGAGGTGTCGATTAGAATGTTATACTATCCTGCACACTCGTCCATGTGTGTATATATATGTATTTTTTTGTTCTTATCTTTAAGTGAATGAATGCAATCTACATCGATATATTGCCCTATACTTATGATTTGTAAATTTTACCTTCCATTTTTTAGTCGTCAGTGATACTAGTCATACTTTAAAAAAAACATACTGTACTATATTTTGTCGCACATGTAACCTCTCATCACAATCCTAATGAAGATTCATCCCTTCTTCTCGTTGCAGGACTTCCTGTCGATCTTCGCCCAGAATGACCTGCTGGAGGACTCCACCGACGTGTCACAACTAAACATTGGAGTACCTGACTCGTGGAACTACACCCTGCCCAACCCCCGCAAACGGCCCAACCGGCCCAAGACCCTGACCCCGCCACCCCGCCTCCAGGGGACCGCCAACCCCTTCAAGAACCAGGACTGGCGCCTCTACGTGCGGGGCGACTACGGCTTCCAGCCCATCCAGCATGAGCCCCTGCCAGGAGGAGCACCTCCTCCAGGGGGTGTGGGTAGTATCAAGGGCACGTCGTCCTACGTCAAGCCCAAGCCGGAAAACCCTTTTGTGAGCAGTGTGAGGCATGCGGGAGAGGTGGACGGGGGATACCAGCAGTGCCACAGTAATAATAAAGCATTGCGGTCGTCGTACCCTTCTGGCCCCATCAGACCCATCCCAACTAAACCACAGCTGGGTATCAGACTGGGCTCACAGGCCATAGCGGCCAATAGGAAAATTACCTTCAATACTGGGAGTAAACTCAACGGGTTTCAGAGACCAAGAAGTATGAACGACTCACATGGTGCTACATTGGTGGGTGACAGATCTGCTGGTCTGGCACCCACAGGTGCGTCTTCTGCTAGTAAACTGGACGATTTGAAGTTAGATACTGAGAAAAGACCAATCCAGACTGAAAATGTTGTAGAAAGTTTGCCCTCGATACGTTCGCCAACCATTGAGCGTAAAGGTTTGAATTTTCCACCCCCACAAAGAGACAGTAAAGAAGATGTAACTGGTGCTAATGACAAACAGAAAGAAGTGTTAGTCAACAATGAAATAAAAAATACTCAAAAGGATGCAGCATCCAAAGGACAGTTGTGTCATACAGAACCCAAGTCGGCAGTTTCGTCTCCGCGGGTCCATCATAATAATGAGACAAATAATGCGTCAAAAACAAACAATGCACCTGAGACAAACAATGCACAATCTATCAGTGATAAGAAACCTTCTCGATCTTCTCAATCGCCCTCACCAAATCGAGCGGTGCCGTCTCAAAGTGTAAAACCTGATCAAAATAAGAAATGCTCGGCTACTGCCACGCGCATCCCAGTTCGAGCCCCCCAGCCGGCCCTGCCCATCCCGCCTCCTCCCACCCTGGAGGAGGCCAAGCCCTCCAGGCCCTCTAAGGTGGTGATGAGGCAGCAGTCCCCGGAGAAGCGGCGCCGGCCCCGGCCCCGGAGTCGGAGTAACAGCGGTGGGGACGTCGAGCTGGAGCTGAGCCGCTCGGAGCGGAACACCCAGAGCGCCAAGATCTCGACGTCGACTCAGACGGACAAGAAGGCCGAGCGGCGCCGTAAGAGTGACCCTGGGTACCTGACCAAGGGGTTGCTGAAACAGGCCCGTACCCAGTACATGGGGCAGTCGGCCATACTTAAACCGTGCAAATTGGACTCGGACAATAACAACATCATGACGGCAGTGGTGAAGCCCATGAAATCTGACATGGAGAACAGGATGAGGCACAGAAAAGACGGCAATGACAATAACAACAAGAACATTGATCAGAATAGGAACAGGGATAATGTGAGTAAATCTCGGACAGTGTGTTCTAAGAGCTCTAAAACCAACGTGATCATGGTGGCCAATGGCACGCAGGAGACCCAGTGTAACCTGTTAGAACGGAGGGGTGGGTCACAGGAGGGGGACTCCCGTAAGGACATTACTGTGCAGGTGGAGGTGTTTGTGTCGTGCAGTGATAAGGAGAGGTGTGGAGGGTCGTCCGACCCCCGGGCCAGGGCCTGCTGCAGTAGTAGTAGTGGTAGTAGTGACCAGAGCCGGGCCTGGCAGAGGGAGCGCAGGGTCAGCGCCAAGCCCCTCATGCCCGTCATCGCCGAGGTGCAGAAGGCCAGCGACGACGACTCCGAGTCGGACATGGAGGCCTTCGACAGCAGCACGAGCAGCTCGACCCACTCCCGCCGCGGGGGGTACGCGCGGTCCCTGAGCAGTACGAGCAGCAGCTCAGGGGCCCCGAGCACCTCCGACGGCCTGCCCAGCCCCGACGGGCCCGCGCCGCCGCTTCCGCCGCGCCGTGTCCGCGCCCGGCCCAAAAAGCCGCCATTACTAGACATAAAACCGCCCCCACCGGAAGAACCAGTGCCCCCTGGCGGCGACCTGGCGGCCTTAACGCCCCCAGGGTCGCCCATGCCTAGATCTCCCCGCTCGCCGCTATCGTCGACCTCTTCCGGTTCCGGCAGCGCGACGAGCCTGTTGGACTCGTTACACAGACGCTACTACCCGGGCATGTACGGCCGGCTGCGGGGCGGTGCGCAGGGCCCCCGCCCGCCCAGCGAGCAGCTCGCCCGCCACAGTAACCCGGAGGTGGCCACCGCCGAGCGGGAGGAGGTCGTGCCGCACTCCAAGAGCGCCAGCTTCGCCCACGACCTGGGCGTGGACAGCCCCGAGCGGCTCTCGGACGGCGCCAAGCACGCCGCCAAGGTGGACTTCATCATGGAACAGCTCGCCGCCTCCCGCCCGGCGCCCTCGTCAGATGGCAGCACGGTGAGCTCGGCCCAGCCCAGCCCCTGCTCCACCCTGTCGCCGCCCACCCTGCGCCGTCAGCCGACCCAGCAGCCCCCCACCCCCCGCGCCCCACACGACTCGTCCGAGGCGGAGAGCAGCTACGGATCACTGCCCTCTACCAAGGGGGGCGCTGACGGCCCCCCGCCCTGCTCCGACGACTGTCCGACCACAGTGGAAGAGGTAAAATACTGAACTTTATCCATATCAATTTTAGATGATTGTCTAGATATACTTAACTTTAGAAAAGGTGGCCAGGTGAAAAAGTTAACACAATTTATTTGTCTTGATCACTAATGGATTTTGCAGTTAAGTGAAATAAAGGGTTTTCAGTTTAAAATATGACCCCAAAAAACATAAATGGTACAAAGAAATCTGTAATAACTAGTTAAACATTTTCGGTTCATTCATATCATTCAGATGCCTTCATAAAAATTACTCTTTGACTGACGGTTTTATAAGATGTAAATTTCAGTTCTTCATCTCTCTCTTTTCTTAACAGATGTTCAAGGTATACGTGTATATAAATAAGCATGTCAAAGACATCAGATAATGATCTCCTATCACTTATGTAAAAAGGCATGTGCGCTAGAATCTAGAATATGCGATTGATAGAGAAATACATGTAGCACGCTCCCATAAAATATTGTAGTCGTTATCAGCTTATAGCACTATTGATATAAAAGCTTTCACCAGGAAAATTTGATGCGTTTAAATATAGGTTGTTTGGCATGATATCACTGGTGTACATCTATAGGTATTGGGAGTGTATCATGCTTCAGAAGCCCTCTCACGTGCTCATTCAAAATGCTTCGTCCCATGTCTTCTGAATCAACTTCGGACTTTTTGCACTGTCAGCACTATCGCTTTATTGGATGACTGCACCTTTCCTTAAATAACATGAATATATCATTCAATAGAGCTTTAGAATATCATATTACGAATATTTTAAGTTTCAAATATTGCTTTGATTCTGCAATAACGAAAATACTCCAAGTTCAATTTCTCTTTCCACTTTTCAACTAAACATGCCTGTGTATCACTGTTACTATGGAATACAATGTAGGCGCTATACTTTTTATATGCAGTATATGCAAAATCTGCAAAAGGAAATTGATATGGTGGCTGTCACTGACCAGACATCTCTATAAAGGGGGGCTGTCAGGGCTTATTGTCCTGTAAGGTCTGTATAGGATAGTCAGAAGAAAGCACCAAGGGCACATTTTAAGCTGTTCAAAATAACTCATAAGGTCAGTTGTATTATAATCTTTGAAGAACAACGCTCATTACATTTGTTTTGGAGCCAAACACAGTAGTTTTAGTGAAAACAAGGGGCTGTCCCTTGACATCTGAAAAAGCAGGGGGCTGTCAACCGCGCAGAACCAGGGGTTCATCTCGATGGACGCCTGTTGCTCTTTATCGATGCAGTGTCACCCCCTAGCGTGCGAAACAGAAAGATTACCTGAGGTAGTTCCGCACCAGATCGCCAGATGGCAGCAGGCTGTTGGTCATGTACACACTGTAGGTTCCCCAAGGCAGCCTGAAGCAGGCAAACTCAAGGAACTCCAGACGTCGATATTATAGATAGGGATATCACATAATTTGGTACCAAAATAAAAGATGAGTGGTATTGATAGGAAACAGACATCCATCAACAGCCAATGTAAATGTGACATTCTGTACATGGTTCTGAATCTGTATAGAAAGGTGATAAGAATGCTATTAAAAAGAGAACTTTCTTACTCATTTTTTACTGTTATTGCACTGGACAGCATGTACAAATAGGCACTGATAGAAACAAGTGTTTATTACTGCCAGGCCAATTACTGTTGAGTAATCCGGAGGTCGCGCCGTCATTAGGTTCATTCCGAACCAAACATTTCCTTAAATTTCTGCATATTTATTGTTATCCTATGAATAGTCCAAGAAAACAGTGTGCGTTGTCTCAGACGTGTGGACCTGTGAGTAGGTAATCAGTTGTAATACAGTTAATGTTTATGAGCAGCGTGTAGCAATAACAGTGGTGCCCCCTGCTGTGTTTGTCATCTGCACCTACAAACACGTCTCCCACCGCGGGTCAGGGCTATTTGTATGCTGTTTGTTTGTCTCCACGTGTAAAGGGAGCAGTCACCATGTGGTCTCCAGTATGGCACCATGGTTTATTATTAGCACCGACGTTTTACGTGATAAACAAACAAAGGATTCTTTTAGAAATATTGCAAGTATCTGTGAGTATGTCTGAAGTTGTGTCAAAGGCAATTGATGCAACCGCGTGTCATAAAAAGACAATATATCGTAGAATGTAGTCGAAATGATCTTATAAGTATTTGATAAAGAAAATTCAATTTTATTGAAAGAAACGCCATGAATTTTGATTTATTTGATAAAGTATGCTATATCTTCTGGTATTGATACCCAAGTCCACATTTTACGATATAAAACCGTAAATTAAAATTACCCACAAGGCAAGGGGCAAGGATTACATTTTACTGACATAATTATGGTAAATTTTCTTTGACTTCAGATGTAGACATTTTGTCAAGTGCTATCAATCACCTGATATCTAATGATCACAAAGTAAGTGAAGCTAACTGTAAGTTACCAATTGACCAAAAAGCCATCTAACTAAGGACGTGGTCTTTTTGCGAAAGCCATTCCCATAGAAAAGATATGTGGTACACTATCATGGCTGACATTGATACGAGGCCACCCCATTTTGGATTGTGGAACATATCGCACTCAGGGGCATACTTGATGGCATACTAGTACTCTCTACCTGAGTGCAAGGACTGCATGTCTGCAAGCCTACTGTCTCCATGCGTTGTTACCTGTATTAAGACTGAACAGTTACCTGTTATTTGTTTATCAATAAATCTATTTCTGTCATAGTTTAATATAGACCCATAGCATCTTATTGCCCGATTACTGTACACACAACCTGTATCATTAAATCTGAATGTAGCCTTATCTCTGTGACATTCTTTTGACAACCAAAGCCACAATGACCCGAACGTGTCAACTTGTTAATTATCTTAATAAATTATCTCATAGATCAAAGGGTCGGTTTCCTAGTCAGGTTTCGATTAATCACACCTCTGATCGTAATGAGAATGTTCACATGTTTCCATATAATTGGAAGGAAAAAGTTACATGGAGCTGTTATTTTTGTATGGCGATTAAGACCATGCATTTACAGCCTCTGATCATGTACTTGATTCACAAGGAGAAACCTTTTATTGAAATGTTACGATAGCGTCTTGAATGTAAAGGGTTTATAAAACCGATACATTAATTATCTGTGTATCTGTAGATAAATGTTATAGAAAAGAAAATATCAATGACTGGATTTGTCCAGAACAGTCCTTTAAGTTGTCAGTATGAATAAAGTAACAATCTCTATTTTCTGTTTCTCGTATAAGGTTTAAAAGAAATCTTAACTACGGCTTTGAGAAAATGATCTTTTATTCAGGGCATTTTATGGTGGGAGACGGAGGTGAATATCCGGCGATCAGCGATCAATGTTTGCTATCAATAGAGCCTTGTTGGCAATCAATAGAGTGTCTTTGACCAGCATACAATAAGGCGTCTTGTAGGTTGTCACACGAGGGGGTAATAAAGATGCAGGCACACCTGGATCAACTTACAGGTGTAAAGGGCTTACCTGCACCCCTGACTCTGTGAAGGAGGAGAATAGGGTCGAACCCCCAATGCCGTTTGGCGTGGTTGTGAACGTACCCATTCTTCTCACAACGCCCACTCCCAAGTGATGAACACACGGGTTTTGTATATGTTCAGACGTAGATAATATATATACATAAGACAGATGGATATTGATAGGTCAGAGTTGTTTGTGTGAAAAGTGTCAGATTTCAGTGTCAAATCATAACAGTGTCCCGTTTTACCATTATAACTTACATAATTCGGTAATATAATTTTCTTGGAAAGTGCAATAGAATAGGAAATGACGTAGGGGTGGTCCTTTTTCATCGTCTAGGTACATTTCTGAAAGAAACTAATATCTTGATTATGTAACTTGAACGCTGTTTCCATGTTTTACTTTGATAATGAAGACTGCCTCCATAAGATTACAGTCCGCAAGGCTCTTCAGTATTCTCAGTGGGGATTTACGGGAGGCGCAGCGCACCATTCTATTTCCTCGGACATAACAATTGTGTCATGGAGAAAATCAAGTTGAAGGGAACATCACCGTTTTCAAAATCTTTGAACTGCCAGCAATTTTACTTCTTTTATAACCATTTCCATTGCAAAATCGAGTTTTTTAAAAGATAAGTTTTGAGAAGAATGTTCAGAAAGAAGGACCATGAAAATCCCCATCCAGAAATAAAATGATAAGTATCATATTTCTGGAGGAATGCAACCTATAACATCAGGTTTGTATACCGATGGGATGTGTTTAGTTTCAATCTAAAATTGACACTCCGGCCTTTTGTCAGATAGCTCAATTAAGTAAATGAAAAATTTAGAAATTCAATCTCTGCACATGAACAAAGTTTACACCTACACATAAAATAAGTATCGGTATTGAAGTGGTCACACCCCGTTCTGGGTGTTATCTGTTCGACCCCACGTGGACGACGGGGGTGGCACTGGCCCATGTTTGGAGAACATGTTTGAATTTGTTAGCCCTGTTTACCCAGGATTATAGCCAGGTACAGGGTGAGGGGGTGTATACATACACACAGGTATGAGAGGGACCACCCCAGGACCAAAGTCGGTATTGTACCCTCTAATATACACCTTGAAGCATGTACGCATATGTTACTTGTGCCAAATATAGCCAGTACTATACCTGAAGGGTAAGATATGTATCTTAGCCCAGGGGGATGTTGTCGCGTTTGATATGCCAATCATTAGCGTGGGCTCTCTGATCTCGTAATGCATCTCCTACCAATATAAACATGAGAAAGTGTCACACAGTGTATGGATCTCAATGTACGTTGTTATAAGCAGAGTACGCCACCCTAAGACAGATGGGTTAGTGTCGAACCTCTACCTCTGTGCACTAAATTACATTCATATAATATTATAATCATCATATCTCATCAGAATTAAGATAATATCAATCTTGGCAGTTTCCCAGAAGCCACTGCAAATTTTCATTTAAAAAAAGCTTTTGCTCGGGAACGAATTTTCATACCAAGTCATGTTACTTCACACCAGATCCTGGGCAGACTGGAAGGCAGACAGATCCAGGACCTTTTTAAAATCAAATTTGAAAGAAAAAGTCTATATTGAAATTTATTTGAGTGAAGAATCATATTCATGGCACACCAGGTATGCTTGTATGACCTTAGTAAACTTACACAGGTGTTGCTTCTTCTGAATGCCCGATACAACTCCATCTGAACCTGAACACTGACTGACACTCACATGTGTGATTTGTACAATAAAACAATATATCACAGAGGTGTAAGTCTCGTGTAATGATCACGGAATAAGAAAGCTGTTTCTGAAAATGACAGGTACATTTGTGATTCTGTTTCTTAAGTTAACGAGATCTTCATGATTGTCTAACGTGTTCCGTATGTAAATAGAACCAAGACGTCTCAATCTGGCGGTCCTCGAAGCAGACTTAGGTTGACTTTCCTGAATAGCAGTTGCACAGAGAAGTTTATTATTGCATGCATATTCTTCGAAACAAATATCCAGGGTATTGTTATAGTACCCAATAATCCATCCATCTTGATCATATTTTGGTTTTATTTCCAGTCCCATATGCAGCAGATAGTAATAAGACAATAGATCAAACATTGAAGACCGTTTGGAGTCTACTGTATGGCCACTGTCGAATGTGAGGTGGGAATTAAAAACGGAGAGAGACTGGCAATATCCAAGTGACTCCCACATGACATGCAGACCCATCCCCCCTGTGCACGAGCTTATTGGTCTTTGACCGAGGTTTGGCAGCAACGTATACACTGGGCCCTACATGGCAGCGGGAGGGGGGGGGGGGGTGCAAAGGAGGGGGCGTGGTTGTGGTGGTGGGGCCACGGGTAGGTGGGCGGGCACAGGCAAAGGTGGGCGGGTCGGTTGGTTAAACGTTCGTAGGGGGGCACTTTGATTGAAAAGGGCAGCCACCGACTTGTAATGATGAAACACAACTATGAAACAGTGGTGTTTGCAAGAAGGCAACTGAATCAAGAAAACATTCAAAAAGCATTAGACACACACGTTCTCAGAAAGAGATTTCCAAGTAATCCCCATCCCTCGAGCCCAATCAACTTCCAACAACACAACATTAATCCAAAAGAAATAGATCAGTGGAAACAAAACTCCATTCTAGTTGTTTATGATACTTGTTTCCTTGCTAATGAAAAAGCATCGGGCTAGTGGACCCATCTTTGCACTAGCCATGTTCAAAGTTCTACTTGCCCATGTTAAGTTTCTAATGGCAATTTCAAAGATTTTCACTGGTCCACCGGAGTAGTTGTTAAGAAATTCCACTTAAGCCCTGGAGGATTTTTACTAGTACCCGGTATTAGTAACTCTATGTTAAGGAAAATCCCTGTTCAGTATTTTTAGAACCCACTTTTCATAAATCAGTGCCCCCCCCCCCCCCCCCCCTTCCTTCCTGAGTGGGTTGGTGAGGTGAGGTGGTTGTGAATTTGTTTGGTGTGGGGGGTGAGGGTGGGTTAACCCGGACCTGTCGTAGACAGAGGTACAGTCGGTAGGCCCGATGCCCGTGTCCCGGTTCTCACAGTGAGGCCCCATCACGGGACTCGGTTAATGTACTTTTATATGCATGTCTGTATGACCCGCGGCCACAGCCTTAGGCCACAAGTCATAAGTTTGGTCAACTCGACCGTCACACCAACTGGACCTGGGCCACAGCCGGGACTGATCTCAACTCGCACCGCCACATGGGCCGACAGTTGGGACTGAGACTGGACACCTGTTTTACTACTCACTCTTTGAATGAGGTCTTTATAGGATCAAAGAAACTCTTCTCAATGCTGCTGTGCAAACAGGAGATTTTTGCCATGTCATACCAACCAAGATAAAGTCAAGTTCGTTTGTATTTCAAGAGGATACACGCACGTTTCTCACAGGGAAAAAAGTATTAAGTGATAACAGGATAATCATCCATTAGCCACCATGGAATGTAGGACTGCATCTCGCCATGATATTAGGACTAAAGGAGTAAGAAAACTCTGGTCCAAGGAATCTCTCAAGTGGATTTGTATGTCTGCACTGTGCTCGTCAGGAAAATATGAAGTAGGTCTTTAGACAACGTTTGTTTTAGTTTCACCTCTTACCAAATAATCATTTGCCGGAGATTCAATCTTTGGGATTACGAGAATCCCGGATCTTACTGATTCTTTTTTACTCGGGGTTTCAGCATGTTTTTATTTGGTTTGTCCTTTGATGATTACAGAGAAGGATGCCTGGTATGACTCAGGATGTTTTTAAAGTCTTTGTGGCGACTGCAGTATTTCCCAACAAACCAGTTGGTATTGCTAAACAGTGACTTATACCTTAACACATTTCCATTCAGTACGACAGGAAACGTACCATGCATTGCCCAATAAGTTGTATTCGTGATCTGTAAGTTAGTTCTTCACGTTGTTCATCTCATGTCAAAAGTAATTTCCACAACTTACATATGGTAAATGCTTGTACAAGTTGAGTATTTTATACAAGCTGAAAGAAAAACACCTGTGGATAACGTTACACATAGTTGTGTAATTTGAAAAACATTACGACGTCCATTAATTCACCATCAGTCCACTTGACGGTACTAGCTGAATGGAGAAGGTAACTGGGCATGTTGCATTAATCAGTGTAGTCAAGTTCTCCTTGAACGAGCCTGAATTACACCATGAGTGGTTTATTGCGCCACAATGGCCCAAAACGTGTCCTCCAACCAACATGCCTGCCAATCTGGTCCGGTTTATACACAGAAATGTAGGCCGTGCGCCAAGTCAAACATTAACAGGGAGGTTAAAAGTATTAAAAAACGCCGACGTCACTATTTACTACCCGGGATTTACTACAAACCCAGCCCGGTTAACCTTCTTTGTACGGCTGCGTTTCAAACCCTTATTTAGGCCTGATGCTGTAATCAAACTAACTTTATCATTCAGGCGTATAGAGGCAACTTTTAGGGAATGAATCCTTTTATCTTGGGCTCTGACTCGAGAACTAATTGAATCAAAGGCATTAAGAAGAGGGCTTGGTGGGAGAAGCCATTACCCACCTCCTGACCCCACGCTCCGTCACCACGGCAAGAAACGCTAATGCCCAGCCCTAATAAAACACAATACGACATCTTTGCACCGGGTCTCCAGCTTTTTTTTTCAAATCCAGGTTTTATTCTGGTTTCACTCCGTTACAGAGCACGGTCGGGTGGGGGAAAGAAAGAAAAGCGACAACGTGAGCTGCGATTTCAAATTCATTTACGTGGCAAAAAGACTCCAGTCTGCAATTGTAACATCTGTCGTTGTCAGCTAAAACCCATCATCATCACGGGGACCTGAAATTGAGTTAGATTTTTGAATTTTAAAGTACTTTGATACTGAGGGCCGGGGGCGGAGGCCGGTTGCTAACTACACGTATGGCTCGCATGTGATGGGTCTCAGCGTCTCGGGGGGCGCTGCCCTGGAGGACATGCCGCTTCCGGCACACCTACTCCACCTAGCGGGCACCCTGGAGGAGAGGGCCGGGGGCTTTTGGCCCTGGGAGTGCTGCTGGCTTTGATCTGGTGGAAACGGTGGGTTTACCGGCGGACAAACAGCACTAATTCACCAGAGGAGGGGTCAGCTAAACACGTAGCCATGTTTATACACCAGCCTCCTTGGGCCGGCCCGGGCTGGGCGGCCGCAGAATGAGGTACAGGACCTTTTGACCGCTCGGACACGTACCATACCCAACCTGTCTACCCATCTCATCTCCACTGACAGCCTCCCAGCTCATATCCTACTAGTGATGGCCTAATGAATGGACGGCTTTTGTCATTAAAAGATTAATAACATACAGTCTTCCGCGAATAGAGACAATCGAATATTGTTCACCACCTTGGTACAAAGGACATTCTGACGATGTGACTGTTTTAGATACACAAGGCCACCACTGCCGACTGCGCCATTCCCCCACTTTCGGGAACCGTTGCCTTTCATCTATGAAATTAATGACAGAATTCAAGCAACCTTTGGGCCCAAACGAAATACAATCCATGGTGGGAACTCATTGAACAACAGAGTTCAGGAGAAAATATATCAATCAGAAGGGTTAGGTCAGAGATCGGATGACTGCTTGACATGTCACATGGACGGAAGAACCAGATTCCCTTTCATCCAACCTAGCCCTATAGCACTGTCGATTATGCTAATAGGTAGACAAAACCTCCTGTTTAATAATATGTAGAAGAAGTGGCATAATCATGATGTCAGAATCAAGCAGAATCAGAATCGTTATTTTGCAAATACAAGGCCATAAGAAGGGATTTAGGTTTTTGATGCAACGATTTAAATTCATCTTATTCTGGCACTGCAGCTTTTCATGATTTTACTTTCAAATCCTCAAACAAGACTCGATGCAAAGTTAAAATGGCCGCCCACTCGTTTAAAATATTGCACTAGGAATTAGTGACAGTTCGGTCTATTGTATTGCAACATCCTTCCATGTAGTCCAGGTCACCCGCCTGCTTAATTAATCATATACAATCTCACTCAAATTGCTAAATATCATTGAAGATGATATTGCTCATTAGTACTGATATGGCAAGGAAGGCATTGCAGCGTACAACCCATTGCCACGTGATATGATTCTGCTCATACAGGCATCTTGCTACACTTCTATAATCCGCCAACACTTCATGTAGAGGCTGACATTTACAAAGGGCTCGAGTCGGACCTAATCTGGTTATAGCCGTCCGTGATGTATAAAAATCCCATACACCATACACATCTAGAATGTCCAAACCGATCGGTCCTCTTTCCGGGCACATTGCTGTTTAAACGTGTACGTTTAACAAGCAGAGACAGGCAGTGTATAAAGAGGTGTATCGTCCCTCTCCACTCCTTTGTCATGCACACATAATGCATGCCGTGAGAAAGACAAACAGGACACCTAGGACTTAGGGGCATTTGCTGGGTTGTGCATATACTTACTTCATTAGCCAAAAAGCTTAACCTAATTAGACAAAGCATCATGAAAGCACGACTGCTGTATCTGTGTATCAGGTAGAGAACTAATCTGCATAGTAATTGTAGCCGTGCATATCGTTTGAAAACACGCTTTTATGGCAACCTAGTGTTACCTACTCTAGTGAACAAACCTACGTTTTGTTGTCGATGATTCAGAAGTCACCAATGAATCAATCAAAATAGGCATTGGATTGTTGACTTCTTTATGTCTTCAAGAACATTAATTAATTAATAATATGTCTTTTCGATAAGGTTTATTTCTTTTAACATAAAATAATAGCGCGTTTCTAAGTTTGATCATAGATGTAATTAAGTAACCAATTAATTAATGGTTAACGCAAGGACAATGTATGAATTTTTTTTTTAATATTGAATAATTTTCTTATGATAAACTTGTTACGCAGATTGGTTGAAGCGGTTAGAAATTATTGAAGCGGTTAGAAATCAATCCAATTGTATCTTTTACTCAGAGGCGAAATTCCTAATCCGTGTATACCTTTCCATTGCAGACATTGCGGACTCTGAAGTCGGACAGAGAACTAGCAGGTAAGCAACATTTTGATATTCCCCTAGGTGTAAGGTGCCTTGACAGCTTTATGTATCTTGACAGGCGCCGCTTCTCAGGGGAATACTGTCAGAGGAGGATACATTCAGCTAGGTATTTCTAATGGATATATATGTCTTTTTTAATCTAAATCTTGCATGTTAGTTGTTGTATTTTCCCACGTTTATATTGACTGCTTTTACAGCATGGTGCGTCCGATATCGTAGGTGCTGCCAGAAGCAAATATTTATATAGGATTACCATGGCAGGCACTAATTCGATGATGGTGGGTCACTGATCAGACTAGGTTCAAGTGCCTTCCAGCATAATATCCAATGACCATTTTAAATATTTATCACAATTTATCCTTATTAACCGTTCCAGAAAAAGATAAGATGAACTGCTAGCACAAATTAAAGCAATCTGAAAAAAGAAAGAACAAAACACATAATTCGAACGATTTCCTTTCTATATGGGCCTTTATTGGAGGCGTACACGTTTTGAAGGCATCTTTCACTTTCTGTGTGACCCTGCCGCAATCCTTTTCCATTAGCTGAGCCGATCTCTGACTTTATTAGCAAAGGTTCATACAATCCTCTCTGAAAGGCCTCAATCCCCTCCTGCAGTCCTCTTGGTCTTCTCTCTGCTTAGGCGGCCAGGCGGAGACAGCCTAAGGTGGTGTTGGCGTCACTGGCGTTCGGGAGGTGATTTGCCACATGGTCTTCGGGTAGCTTTATTACCAAGAAGTGGGGAGAATGACGCCAACCGACGTGTGGTTACTCGCAAACATGTTTTTACTGCCACAGTTATTCGGTGAATATCAGTGGGACATGATATACTTCTTTACCAAGCTTGCTATTTGTGTCAGAGAATGTCCGCTGAGTCACATGTACACGTGAATTTATCGCAGCGGTTCGATTATGTTCAGCTTTAATATAGGTATGTCAGATTGTTTCTGAACCCTCGTAAAAGTATGATATTAAAGGGGCCTTTATCAGTTAATTTCTATTGGCATTTCCGGCGCCACATTCAGTTTAGCTATCTCTCAAAGCATTCCTTGTGGTCAGAGTAAACCGAGAACTGATATGAATGAAACACGTTAGCTTTGCCTGGTACTGCAGGGCCTATCTCTGACAATCTACATTGACATTTACACTGCTGTGTGAGTTGAATGATATCTGGCCGGCTGGAGGCTAGGTTTGATGTGGCTGATACCCAGCCACTACCTTGTCAGTTGGTCAAACAATTCAAGGGCTGTTCGCAAACTGGAGGGCATTTCAAGCAGGTAATAAATATGGCCATGTCAGGTTCCGAGCTGCTGCCTCTTCCATTTGGACTCAAATTGTCAGGTTGAGGCCTGCTAAATTGGTCGTAAAGATAACCGTAAAAAGGTCATTGATATCGACCTAATCACTCAGATGCAAGCTAGATATAGTAAGTGGTTGTACCTCAGCGTCTGTCGGCCACAGAAATATCAGGTTTCTTTTATTTGAAAGACGCTAGGTTTTATTCGGAACACCCAGGTCGACTGGAAAGCTCTCTTTTCGAAATGTCAGAAGGACTTGTCCTATTTTCGGAATAAATTGCATTATTTGTATCATGTCATAAAAAAAGATATGATTGTATTTCCCATGTTCCTCTTAAGTTACACATGCACACCGTACATGAGAGTCAGAACACCAAAATGTGTCTGAAATTTATCTGGAGTGCCTAAGCCATTACATGTAATGTCATCTGCCCATACTGGAACAACATGCTGTATAGGAAGAGAAGAGAATGAGGAGTTATCATTAGATAAGTGGCTGTGTGCTTACACTAGGACGGTGTGATTAATTTCCCATAGAGAGGTGACCCAAGGTACTCACTATCTCTGAACATACATGGCCCTATCACCACTCCGTAGATTACTGGCTCCTTCTCTAGCATATACCGTAATCGATAATCGAGTCTCCTTCCATAACCGGATGGCCACACATACGTGTAACGGGCAGGATATAATACTATTTATGACCATTTAATGATTCCAGCAACCAACCTATACATCCATACGACCATTCAGTTTGACGTGATACAGATGTGCATGGATTGAACTGACCGGCAAAACAAGTAAAAACAGTGCCAAAAGTAAATACAGGAGCATTGGTTTCGACTCTTGTTTAACCATTTAAGGTTGGAGAGGACAGACTTTAGTAGTGGAGTTGGAGAAGGGTTGGCAAGACCGATGGCGTTTACTTGGGACTGTGGGGTCCTCTCCCCCGTCAAGAGGCCCAAAAGGCTCTCCAGGGCTTTCTCCCTGGACGTAAACGGTAGGTAATGAGGCCCACTCTCCCCGGGCTGCGGCTCACATCTCCTTGACTCGGTTAAAACCTACCTTGGAGGTAGCATTTAGCTTCTGGAGGCCATTCGCCAAGTTTGTTACTCTACTACTTGAACCCTGTTTACGTTGTGCATGGTCGTTTTTCCTTTGTGTACATTTAAATTTCTAGGTTTGTTCCAATTGAGATTCGTTTAGCTGTGCCACTTCTTGCCATTACAGTGTACCTTCATATAAGATCCCATTTGAATTTTAATGATAATACATGACCTTTAAGATTGTTGGATTTGCCATGTAAATATGGCTTGCCTGAATGTGAAATGCTTTGCGTTCTCTGTATCAGTGCTTACAGACTAAACTAGAATGTCACCCCCGCACATACATGTCTCTGTCTTTGCATACTATATAACTGTGTCAGTGCGAGAGGGCAACATGAAACAAGCTACGTCTAGATCTATTAGGCACAGTCATATCCACGTCACAAGAAGGAAAGGTGAACACTGCTCCAACAGGGACAGAACACGAAAGTCATTACTGGTCCAAAAAGGGCCCTAATGAAGGTGGATCTGACGTCCTCAGGCTACGTAAAGCTACATATGTATACATACTACGTCCCGGTGTTCTGACAATGTGTTCCGTCACAGTATCTTTTCGGGAACAGCCAATACTCGGCTAATTGCCTCATAGGTTACTGCTGCAGATATAAGCATTGACTACGAAGTGAGTTTAAACATCTTTATAGAATGACGTCATTGCTCATGTGTGATTTAAATGTCGTACGTGTACGTTAGGCATTAAGTGCTGTATTGATAAACCCCCCTTGACATTTATCATAATGGTTTCATACAATGATGATTATCCACATCTGTTTGCCTAAAATTACCGCGACATTGTTCACTCGTATATTCAATATTCAGTTACATAGAAATTTAACTGAATACTGAACACTATTAGGGAGTGTTCGCCAATAGCGGCTGGAAGTGGGTTCAGCCGGTCACCAAACTGCCTGTTGTTCTAATTGCAGGTACAAGCAGTGGTCACTGGTGACACACCTGACTGCACAGATCACAGGTGCCAGTGACCGCTGGTCAAGGTGTGTTACCTGTATACACCTGGCTGGTTCCAGTCAGGTCCTTTTGCACCGCTATTTGGCCGTACATGATGATAGTGCACTGTTATTTATATTATTCTAAATTGTAGCTACTGCTGCGCTTCTATATCCGATCAACAATACGAATAATGGATTATGTATTTTCAAGCTGACGAAACAATGATTAAACCACAGATCTATAAAGACCTGTGCTTCGTTACCTTTATTGCAGTTAGTGCAGCCTGTTCAAAATAACTAATTACTGCACACACCTGGAGAGAGCGTCGCCGAACGGTATTCATATAAAAGGAATAAAATGGCCTGGGCGTTTGCAGACAGAATGCAATAGATGCAGGTGTTTGGCTTTATTAAGGCCCATTTACCCTGTGCGATTTATCTCTCGCGAAATCCCAGTGTCAAGATGCAATAATTTTATGTGGTAGAAAATGACCACAAGCTTACGGTAATGGAAGCATATCCCTCACTCGCAAGCAATGTCCCCCACAATCTCTTGCAACTGCCCAAAACCTTAAAGAAGATCCAACATGTTTGATATTTTCGCTCGGCACCTCTGCGATGATTTAACGTTCCACAATCGTAGAGAACCGCTCAGTCCACGGCGAATGGTGCTTTACCGGGCCCCGCATTGGGAGTTGTAATTGCGAATTACCTGCAGCGCGTTTAGAATTACCGCCTAGGCTATCAGTTCGGGTGGTGGTGGTGGCGTACGGGTAATGCGATCACCAGCCACTCCGGTGTCTGTCATTACATATGATCAGGTGTGGTCAGCCAACGTGGTAATTAGCAGAGAGTTCTGACAGGCGCTTGTCTCAACTTGGTATGCTTACAGGTTGTTTGTATCAGACAAAATGAGTGTAACACTCATTCTCCAAATGGCCATGGATGGTATCGTCACAAGACCAAAGTAATCAGTGATTGGGCAGCCATCTTCTAGAGGGATTGAAAATTGGAATACTTATTTGATTGAGTAGGTAGGCTTACTTTCGCGTTTGGGAGGAATAAGTGATTGGTTGTCCCGTACAGACTAGACTTACAAGACGTACATGTACGTTATTATCTTTTGGTCATGAGTGGACATAAGCCTGACTAATAACCGCTGAACCAGTACTTGTGAAAAACGTCTAAAGATTATTGTACGTGTTCTGTATCATATATCCAGAACATCTTATTTATTTCAGGACAATATTTTGGGGTAATGCCAAAATGTTCTCCAAAGACCACGTTCGTTAAGATGTATTCAATTACACACAAAATGGCATGCTGAAGAGTATAACAAACTACTGCAATTGGAGCTTTTCATACATTTGAAACATTTTATAACAAAGTGAATGAAGTACACAATAATGAGTTTGGAAAGGGGGCAAGGTGTCTCTCGCGGTTAAACCTCTCCTAAAGCTTTTCATGGACGTGTCTGCCATTGGAAACTAGGGTTTGCTAACAGAAGAGCATAACGCCTCATAGATATGGACATTAATAGTTCGAGAGGCTTTATTTAGCTTAGACTGTCAGCGCACCAGGGCACTGGGGTACTGGGCTTCTTAGTGTAGAAGCTTGTGGTTGGGGCGGGGGTTCGGGGCGGACTATATTTAGCTTTGAAATTATTAAAAACCTGAAAATTGAATTAGCTGAATTATGCTATTAATGGAAATGTGCATATGCATGATATACATTAAAACTTAAACATCTAGGTTTGTTTTCATATTCATGCCATGGTAGACAAATGGTTGATGTTAGGAACGTTAAAACCTACCAATACTACTGATATTTGAATAATGGTTTCTATGGAAACCGTAAAATCCAACTATGTGTACCGAAATAGAAACTAAAATTTATGGGATTTCTTGTAGACATATCTTCTGCAATAAACAAATTCTGGCTCTCAAATAGAAAAATAATGGTAGCAGCACAATGTTTTCGCCGGATGTCAATAAATTGCTTGATGTGTTGGACGCATGCGTCAACGGATGTAGCACTGAGTTTCTGTTTCATTGAATCTGAGTTTCTACTACAAATGTATCGGCTGCTTTAAGTATTCCCATTTGAATGAGACATTTGAAACAAAAACATGCTGAATCAGCCAAAACAATGGACGCATGAATACCGTGCAAATCCGATTTTATCTGGAATCGAGTTTTATCCTCCGTGATCCCAAAAGAAATCTTTTTCGCTGAGTCTCGCTGCACATGCTGTTTTCCCATATGCATCCAATTTTAGCCTACTTCTCACTGTTCTTATCTGATAAACATACGTTTGTGCATTCTATCATTATGCCAATGTATCATTGCCTGAATTTCGGTGAACATCTATGTCATCACGTAGTCAAAGCGATGCCATAACCTTGCCGAGGGGAAAAAACTCTGTAATAATAACCTGGGTGTGTGTTGTGGGCCCGGCCGGCAGTGCGGAGAACGTGACAGCAGCGCCTTAGGGGTTGCCACCAATAGAAAGTAGCAAATGTCAGGCACATGGGATGGGCCCCCAGCAGGGACACACAACGCTCAAATATCTCCCTGGATTCCCAAACTAATGCTACCTTATGCAGGCCGGCGACCGACCGCACAATAGCCACCTCCTTATATAGTAACGTAAGGAAATGCTGACAAAACACTGAGGGCTAAAGAAGCAGAGAAGGTTGTGGCGGCCGATGTTAACGTCGCTCCCTCCTTGGAGATGCTCACCTTTTAACAACCTTTCCACGAGACGTTGGCTGAGCTTGAGCACAGACGCACGCTGCTCGCGGGGGAAGATTTCCCAAACTTTCAGTCTTTACTTTTATCAGCTCAGTTGCCGGCAAACAATGCGGGCACATCCCTGAGACAAGCGTTTGTGGTTAAATACAAGTCTGAGAACGAAAACACTATTCTCACAATACTAGACTAGGAGAAATGTATCCTGAACACACATCAAATGTATGTTGAGATTGTGTTTTGATTTCTGAATGGTAAAACGCCATGACCTATACTGTTTGGTGGCACGCTCATCAAATTACATCTGATAATAATGGCTTTAGTACATGCCTCAGAATATCGAGCTATTGCCCATTCAATAATTACTACTTTTTTTCGAAAAAAAAAATTGCAAATCATTCACTGTCCCCTCTCGTCATTAGAAAATAGTCTCTCGTCATTAGAAAATAGCGCAAGTATCGCCAGGAATACATGATAACAGACATGTAGATATATTTTGAAGAGATTGTTCCTTATGCATATATTATCAGTTTGTGTTTAGGAAATGATGCGGAATTTATTCGGAATACCAAGTATTGAATGCACATAGAAAGACATTGCCAGTCTAATTATAGCTCGTGCTCAGATAGGGGAAAAACGTGTCCAGGACGAAATCTATCATGGCTTTCCATTGGAGGTATACGCATGGAGGCAGCGACTGGCAAGGTGGATAATGAGACAGTGAGCCCATCCCCTCACCCTTCACCCTCTCTGCCGCCCTCCTTATTGCCACAGCCGTCGTCGGCACCTCCTTCCTCTAGCCCGACATTCATTTTGCCATCAGCATTACAGACCACAACTTCACCTTCGATATAACAAAGCTGGCATTTTCAGTGAGTAGATCCGCACGGCTCACCGAGCGGCTCGCCACAGCATTTTCCCGGATGAATGATGAACTGCTAATAGCCTGGTAGTGGTAGTGGCAGTGGCGGCCTCTCGTATAGCCTCGGGACCCACCCACTATTTGTGGCAATTTCCACACCCTACAGCGTCTAGTGCCAATTTAAAAAAAACACTACAAGGTATATGTATACGCCCTACAATGAAATACTTGTTATTCTCGCTTTCAGTCCATTGAGAAAGCAATGAAGTTTTAATGAAGCCAGATTTGTTGTCAATTGCTTTCCTAAGGTACGCTGTTGCAATTAGTATCTCCCATGTGGTAGTAGGCTTTCTGTTTTTTGGCCTTGTGTGGTGTGGAGTTGTTTACGCTGGCGGAACCGACTGGAAAGACATGTACCAAGAAAGGTGTGGTAAGCAAAAAAGGCCAGGAGCGGGATAAATGTGACCGTAATGTTCACATTCCTTATCTCTGCACATGTTCGTCTGCATGAGCTGTAAAACAGCAACTGATGGACATTGAACTGTTGATAACAAGTATGTCATTATGGTTTCAAAAATAACAGAATTTCAAGCGTAACTAAGGAAGTAGAGGGAAAATCAAAACCGCCATTCTTGACATTTAGACGAACTATTCAGTAAATTTCATTTGATGGCTAACGTGAAATGTGTACGTACTACAGCCGTCAATATCATGAATACATGTCCTACATTTTTTCCTGTTCTTGTTTTTCTATATAAGAGCGAGGATCACAGAAAGGAATATGCAACACGGATTTCTCCCCCTCTCTGTAAAGGCTAGATAGGTGCGGGTCCTATCGACCCATGGCGGCTGGCGAGAGGGGGCCTAAGGCTGCCCCAGTGGTGGCGAGGCACCATTCGAACCAGGGGTCTTGTGTTATAGCGGCCTGAAAGCGGATCTCCCATTGAGACGAGCATGAAAGACCCGCTGCCATATACAGCCCTCCCCATTGCCGGACACGGGTTATTGCGACCCAGTCAGAAAGCGGGGTGGCGCGATTGGAATTAGACCTCCGTTGCGGGGAAGCCATAGTCGAAGCCACAGTGGGAGCCAGCACGGAAGCCTCCATAGAGGACGCGTCTTAAATGCCCGGCGCCGCTGCCCGCCTTTAATCTCGGCGCTATGTCCGCGTGTCGCCATGTAGCACTATTGTTGCGTGTCCCCCATCCCGCTGCCTGTGAAGTGCTATGTATTTGTAAAGGTTATGACGCCTGCAGAGGGCCTTACTAAAGGATCCAGCTCCCATCCACTCATCACCCTGTTTTGAAGAGGACCGTGAGGATATTAGCTTTTAAAAATGAATCATGAAACGCTTAGCCTTTGCTTTTATCAGGTTTTTACCTAAACAGATTAATATACATACAGTTGTACATATCAATTTACAAATTTTCAATTCTCCTTCTTCTATAATTACTAAATGCATTTTGATTTCTTAGACAAGGATATTATAATTATACACAGGCTTTTATACCCAGAGGATACAGTGTAATATGATATTGGCGGCAAGGCGTTATGTTTGGCCCCCACTTTCCATTGTACAGCATCAGCTCTATACACTTTCATTTCATGGGGATCATTTTTCAGCAACAGTGCGGAAATGTCAGACTGGCAGTATAAGTGTTAAATCTCCCTCCTCCTCCCCAACTGTTGCTGAAATCTTAAGACAGAACCCGAGCACGCAGTGGGAGGTGGAACAGTCCATAAGCCGCTGACCAGGGCAGTTGACATTAATATTGTATGTGTGTGAGAGCGGTCACTTGGAGGCCGGGTCGGGGCTCGGGTATGGGCCACTGCCGGTAGGCTTAGCCGACGTGTGGACGACCTCGGTGGTGAGGGATGGGGCCGACAAAAGCCGGGCTTACCGCACCTGCCGTCGACAGGCCTGCCTCCCCGCACCACTCCCCGACCTCTCCCACCATATCCCAAGCCCTCTCCCCAATAGCCCTCCTTCTTGTAGCAGAAACAGAAAAAGCCCCCCACTCTCCCGTAGAGGGGCCTTGAATAGGCCTAATAATCATAAAAGCTACCAGACCATTCAAATCATCATTAATATGAACTTTCCTGTGTTGCAATTAAGTAGGAATAAGGAAACTTGATATGAGTGTTTTACTTAGAGCTTAGCGCAGTGAAATTGAAGTACATGGCATACTCAGCGAGGAACACAGGAGCTACTGTTACCCGCAGACATGCAAATGAAACGAAATTTAAGCAGGTGATATGTATATGTCGGTAAGTTTATGAGATTAATCTAATCGTAAAAGGAAATTTAACGATGCAATCTTGAGACTGAATGGCCCAATATCATAGTGCTCATTTTTACGAGGAGTCGTTGGGTAATTCCATGGAATATAATCTCACAATGTTTTGATCTATGGTCAGATTATGCTGATCACAAAGAATAATCCAATAACTCTGTCTCAACACCTGCCCAGATGAGGTGTGATGCATGCGTCTGACCCTCCACAAAGAACCAACCACGTCATTCGTACTGCGGACAGATGCAACAAGTCATCGGTCTTGTTCCATAGATGTTCATCTGAGACATGTCTGTTTTACACATCTTTCACAACAGTTGAATTTGTCATCATGGACACATCACTCAGTGTGAGTTTAGAAGAAATGGCATGTTGTGTAAGGCATTAACAAGTTGCTATAGATTTCCTTAAGGCGTTATTATACAGTATGGTCCCGTTAAAGGGGCGGTTGGTGAAAATTCCCATGGCTTTATTCAGTGACCCTCACACGCTGTTGCATCATATTATATTCGGTATATCTGATAGTACTAACCTAACTTAAAAGTAAGCCCAGATTTACGGAAAATGTCATTTTCCACTTAGTACTTCCGTCTAACGGTCCTTTGCCCCCACCGCGTGTTTCTGGTCTCTCAGGGGAGACCTTCAGACGCCGTGACGTCACGGGCGACGTCAGCAGCACCTAATCAGGCCCTGGAGGAGGGGGCGCCCCCAACAGGCGGGCTTGGAAACTAAGGTGAGGGCATCGAGCCTCCTCCATGTCAACGGCCCGTCTGGAGGAGGCAGGAACACCCCCCACACCCCCCACCAACCACCCTAGTCACACCCAGCCTCGGGGTATTCTATAAGGAACCAAAGTATCATATACCTATCCCAGTGACATACAGAAAAAAGTATGATATGAAAAATATTGGGAAAAACATCATAGGTCGGTGCCGAGCGCGCCATCATGTACAATGGGCGACGTGACGCCGAAACAGAAGACGTGTATAACTTATTTATGGCTTCACTCCTCAGTCTGGGCGCGTGCCGACAGCCTATGTAATGTAGCCGCAACTAGGACAATGTATTATCACATGGGGCTTTTAATACTATTAATACGTGATAGCCATGTTAAAAGAAATGGCTTAGTTCTTGTTGTATCGTATTAGGCTTGCGAGGAAACGCTCTGATGGGCACTTAGTGAATATTGAATTTTACATACACCCATGTGGAGAGGCAGCATCACTATAGTATACATGTAGATGACATACCTTCTTCCTTCCCATCAATGTCAGCAAGGATGGCTAGGCGTCTCTCTTTACATATTTCAAGAGAATTAATCAGGTATATGTCTCTGTCACCAAATAGCTTGATAGTTTTGGTCCGTCATTAGGGCCGCGTGTGTATATTAATGCAATATTGAGATTTAGTCTGATGGTAAAATTGGGACAATGCTATGCCTGATTGCTATGGCCCATTAGGTATTTGAGTGCAAAATGTAATATAGAATAAGCATCAGGATATTGGTGATCCTGAACCTACAGATAATGCCTCCAAAATTACCAAGAACACACTTTCATATGGACCGATCTATGATCTTCGTGAACTTGGTTTCCCCGAAGTATTCATGAAATGCATTATAATGTATAATACGAGCTGCGACAAAAATAAGTCGTTGTATGGGGAATAGCAGTACTGCGTCATGAGCCGTTTGTTTGCTGCGTAGTAATTGGGAAACTGTACACCTATAGTCTGATGGGAACTGCTCATAACGTCTTGTTGCCGCGTATAATTTATGTATGAGTAATACCTCGGCAGTGATGTCTTTGGGAGCAACGATCCCATCGTGTCTTAAGTTGCAGCTTTTCTGTCCAGAACTCGCAGAAGGTCCCAAATGTTCCCGACAAAAGCTCCTTACCACTTCCCTGTAGGCTCGCCCTGATCCTACTCACGTTACCCAGGCCCAGGCAAGTTACCTTCTTATTTGGAGTTGCAGTATTATTTGCAACACAAATTTCCTGCTCTGGAAATGCTTACCGCAACATGAGGACACTGCCACAAATTAAAACAATCAATCACGATCCTTTTAATTGTTATTTGTTTGAAGATAGTGACTGCGGTGATTGTGTGTGATTTGTTTCTGCCCTTTTCCACCCGAGACGAGCATACTTGGCCTGCGCCGGGGATGGAGAGCTTTGCTGCCTGAACCCCTCAGCATATTGGTTGATTACCACCGCTGTTCTTTCAGGGAATAAGGAAAGGGCCCACCACAGGCTTTTTAGCGGCGATGCATTAGAGAGACCACCTGCGTCTTGCAGTCACGGGAGTCGCTAATCTTAGGATCGTTCTCTCCTAAAAATAAAAGTAACAAAAAGTAAAGCGTTTCCATGTGGCGCAAGGTAAAAGGCACTTGCAAGCAGGTAAGGTACAATGTGAAATGTGAAGGGGCAGTTTTTACACCGTGGAAATAAAGGGCTGGGAAAGGAATAGGGAGAACCTGCATCAATCAGAACCTTTTTGAGATGACTGTGATTTCCAAACTCTTAGATATTCTTTTGCTCAGAACCCTTTCAGAATCCATTTCCTACCTTGTTACATGCAGCCTGGGCCTTCATTTTATGAAACTACAGTATTACTCCACACTAAACTTATTCTGTTCGAAAAAGTTAACACTTCAAAACAGGAATGGACTGCAAAAATCATCCTCTCCCGTCAAGGAATAGAATTTCCGTTAGGAAATGTCAGCATGTCTTGTCTGTAGGAATGTACACAGGTTATAGCGAGAGGCGAGTATGTTTCCACATTGGTAAATCTGATATGCGTGTATAAGCCTACACAAATACCTCATTGTCCTCTGAGTGATGCTTTGAATATAGCAGCATTTGGGCTCTAGTCAGACGGATATACAATGACACTGACGATTGTAATTATTCGTTTAATCATTTTTGCCTAGGGGATGTCCTATAGTGGATATTTGTAAATAAATGCCCCCAAAGCTTTACCATCAGAATTTCAGTCTATTTTATATTGGAATTTGGTTATACAATTTGTTTCGTGTAGACCCATTTTAGTGATTTATAACAATTATCCTTTCCTCTCGCTAACTTCCCCTATAGCCCTAACCAACCAGTGGTCACCTGCCTTATCATTGGCTTATACTGTGCTGCCATCAATGGTACCTTTCAGTAATAGACCTGAACCTCCACTTCACACTATGCATAAGACTTTTAAAGCGATTCAAGCTTCATAGGTTAAGTAGAAGGAGCACGAAAAATCTAGTTTATTTCGTATGTTGAAAGGGTATTTGTAAGAAGACTTCCCATGCAAGGGAAAATGTCATTGCGTCTTCATATGATTTCTTTAAGACTGCAGCGGCCGAGGAATTTCGTGACTATTGGGTGTCATTGAATCGAATGTGCGTGTGCACGTATACCTAATCATCTAGCGTATAATGTTTTAGGTGTAACAGCTTGTGAGTTCCCTAACAGCCTCAAATTTCTACTTACAGATTCGTGCTAAGTAAAGTGTAAATACTGTTTTTGCCACTTAGCGAAAATTAATGCATTGTTACAGTTCTAGTTATACGTGTAAGTCCTCCGAAATTGTAATTGTAACTTCAGAGATGATCCAAAGCATCGTAACAGAAATTATTCAAAAGACTGGAAAACTAAAGCTATAAAGCAGTTTAGCTCATAACTATTCTATGAACTTTAACAATCAGTTCATGTTCATCCAGTATCAAACCGATACCAACTATTAGGTTTCTGAACTTTCTACTTCAGTGGTAGTATTTTTTTGCGTCTGTGTGATACTGCAGCAGAGAACATTTCACTCTTTTAGACAAAACAAGCCGTCTCTTTATATATGTATCATGATATGCTCTCCTTAATTGGCTGTCGCTGATAGAATGTCCTCCTATACTCATCTTCTCAAAGTCTTGGCAAAAAGCCCTCAGCAATACGTGGACTTCCCACGAAGGCCTATTTGACAAATGGATAACAAGAGTAGTAGGAAGGGACTGCGAAATGGCAAAACTATATAGAACTATGGAATATTAATGAGTTCGCTCAATGAAATAAGATAATGCTCGACAGTAGAATCGACATTTCTCCAGTGGCTAAATGGTGATGACAATTAGAGTTTAGATAACCGTAGTTTTTTTTAGAAAGGTATTTTCCACAACTCTTAAATACTCAACCCCTGGCACACTCTTGTTATCGTTCGTAATCTACCTGCCTCTAGTGCCGATTGATAGTATATCAATTTGAGTACCACTCCTTGTTTGCCCCAAAAAAGAAACAAGCATTAGGAAGCCCAAAGTCTGCAATATTAGGTAAGTTTTGGTAATGATTGATATGTGTGTTATCTAGCATTATGTACGTATGAGGTAAGGGTTCATCCGTTGCCGTATTGTCATATTTGTATGTGAAGAATACATGCTGGCCAAACCTAGCAGCGATTTGACGGTCATGTTCTGGACCATACTTTCTTGTGTTAGACGGCTGCTTACTTACTTATCAGGAAACAGTTATTTAGGATGAGGTAAAGACTTACCAACACAGCGTATTAGCATAATGTTCTGATTATGAGATGTCAAAACCAAAATGGAGTTCAAGACCTTATCTTACAATGGGCGGGTCATATTTTGTTTTTGCCAAGAATATATGAAACCTTGCACTATTTTCACCATGCTGACAATATACATGCACTTTTTCACACCATCATTTATTTTAAATGACCGATCAGTTGTTCAAGCTGATCGCAATATTTATTACACATTCTGTTGGATCAAGTATGAGAATTTTGACCAGCTATATTATCGAGTTAGCCCAGAAATATCAGGCCGACAGCTGGTCCCGACTCGAAGCACATCATGTAACACGCGTGTACATCCATCAATTTTCTCTCTGTAGGCTATATACTTCAGACGGTGGACAAAGCCTAATATTTCAGGTCTCAGACATTATAATATTCATGTATATGGTCTATAGAGAAGGAACGCTAGACTTTGTAAAACAAACTTAGTTCAACAAGCTGATGGATGCGCCGATCGTTTCTTCCAATCATCGTAGACTTTTCAAAGGCTCTATCCTTCTTTTGTTTGCCTTTTCTCTTATTCAAATTCAAATTAGCAATCTCAGATTTGGCTGGGAAAGTCGTTGCTTTGCGCCTTTTAATTACCAGCTGGCGGTCGACAGTGTCGTCCCGGCGGGTCGTTTGATCCGCACCGCCTCCCGACGGGCTTGTTACGGGCGGGAGGCGTCTCGGGCCGGCCCGTCCGCGTCCCGAGCTGCTCAGAGCTGCTCTGAGGCGCTCCTCCAAGACCAGCTCATGCTATTTTTCCACCACTAAATGATGGATGGTTCCTCGACACCTCGGGTTCACAGCGTGACTTGCCGGGACTGTTTTGTGCGCCCGGTCCCCTTTGGTCCTTCTCTCTGGGCCTCTTCTGGATATCTTCATGCCCTCTGCATTCTTGAAATATTACGTCTTAATCAGATCTTCTGTGGGCGAGCTGAAATTTTACTCAGGTTACTTTTTGTTGTCACGGCTTAATAACGTACTTCTTATTGCTTATCTGCTTATGTGTGTATGAAAAGACGTTCAAAAAGATATGTTACATGAAGAGCGAAATTACATCCGAATCGTTTCATCACGAAATCAGTTCAATCTTAAAGATTTTTAGTTTCATAGTTTAAGGAATAATGTAAATGATGTCGATTGCCTTTACCTGTTGTGCAATCTAATTTAGTAGAGTGTTACCAGTTGATCATTTTCATCCGGTGCGTTTTGGTGAGCTTCAGACGATTACAATGGCCAGGGTTTTTATTTTAAAACACACCAAACAAATACATGTATCCTTGGCCACGCGTGGCTAATCTCCGGGAACCCAATCAACCGTGGGCGTCACTCATTTAATTAATAGATCTTGTCCCCTCCTAAACTTCCTGAGAGGGTATTTGATGACAGTGGTATAGTTAACCATTACCATTACATTCGCACATTTGCAAGTTGGTAACACGCTACCTTTTCAGGTGCGAGTAGTAACAAGAAATGGGGCACCTACTCGGGCTCTAAAGAGGAGTGGAGTGGAATTTTATTTTCTCGACCTAACGAAAGTGTTTCACTATAACATTGACGCTTGTTAATCAGAAAAAAAGACGTATTTCGGCCAAGGAGTGAGATGCATCGCGGAATTAGATGGTATTTAGAATGCGTTAATAGGATGTGCTAATAATCGTCATTTCTTGTCTGCTTTCCTAAAGTTTAAGTTTCCCTAATTGTCCTAAGCCTGTTTTGCTATGCACGCGCATATCAGTGCAGGGCTACTCTGCGTCATCGTGTTACCTTGGTAACCTGGTACTGCCCTGGTAACCAAGGTATTGACGTCATAGCCGGCGTCTGGGGGTCGGGGTCAGAGCCGTGTGTCCCACAAAACCGCCTGCCAGGACCACCTATATGGATGCATGGTCAAGGGCTGATTTCAAGTACCTGGATCATCCCTATTTCTGTCTCACTATATCCTATGTTGATGCGTATACCACCTGCTTGGGGACAGCAGCAGGGTATCTACAAGTTGGGGAAGTTGTTGTTATTAGGCCTGTTATTGTTTCGCTAAGCCTTGGCCGTGTAGAACTGCGGTCAGCAATACTAGGCTAGGAAAACGATATCAGATTTAGCAATACAGCATAGCCATCATTTAAGAAGCGACTTTATTCCAACACCTACCTAGGTATCGCGAGTTGCTGTGGTCTTGAGTGAAGACACTAGACTGCTATTGTTTTGAAATCAAATGACAATATTTGGGTTTAAGTGACAATAATCAAAAAGGAGCAGAGGGGGAAAAACTCATAAGAATCCGGGAGACTCGGACCTGTCTTGAGGCACGTAAACAGTTCTATAATTGCTTCATTGACTGCTCTCCAAAGGGGACGTTTTGCGGACTGGAAAGAAGAAAAGGAAGGGGGACTAGTTGAGCACTGAGGAAATAACGTGTGTCATCGTTGTTGAAGATGGCATCTAGATAAAATGGTTGGTTGTTATTAGTCTGTCAGTAAGAGGTAAAGGTCAGAGGCCGGGGGACATGGGTCGCCGTCTGTCCGCGATCTGTCGCGCTTTCCTTAACTCGCACAATGAGGGCAAATGGCTCACCGAGAACCAATCAAGATGGCTCATTTTAGCCCGGCTAAAAATAAGCCAAATTTAAAGGCTTTTGGCAGCAAATATAAACAACTTTTTCCTTGTGGAAAAAAAACGACACACGAGAATAGTTGACTACGGAATGTGACTGTGTGTGGGCACTTATTTCAAGAATTCCGTCTTCTTTTGTGTCCTTGCACTTCAAAGGGATTGCCTAGGTGTGTAGCGATGGTGTAAGTAGGCTGGGACGCCAAGCTACTTAAAGGTAAGTGGCTACCTACTAGATATGATCCTCTTTTTTTCTGCTGATCAGCAGAAGAAGCCAGTGAGTGTCGTCATTGAAGGTCATTTGACGCTGAGAACTGCGGGGTAGTAGGACGGCTGACGACACCGCCCCCCTCTACACGACCCTTGTGGTGCTATAGGGTGTATAATTAGACTCCCAACAGGAGTCAGACGACTAGTGGAGCCCTCAGATCGATTGTCTCCTGCCTAAAGAGCACGATAATCATACTCTGGAGGAGATAAGCGCCTTGCAGGCACATCTGAGGGGGGATATGCGGCTTGTTGACGGCCTCTTCAAAGGTGTGTGCTCTGATTACGCCCCAATCGGCGGCGACGTCTGTACGTCCCACCTATGACGTCTGGCAGCTCTTTTCTTGGTAGACGCTAATAATAAAGACTATGGGATGTGTCTATTTTGCTCCAACGTGCTGATGCATTCCCACTGCCTCCTGAAAGTGGCGAGGACTTGTCTGCTGATCGCCAATCGGGCTTGGTTTCCATCCACAAAAACAAAGTGAAGCTGTGTAAACAATTAGCTAGATTAACCACTTAGTGGCTGTATACATATGTGTACTCCTTAAGCTTACAAAAACGGTCTCACTCCATTTCTATATATTTATAGGCTTACCACCTAAGACACTAGACAGTTCGCTTCATAAATTTGACCCAAATACCTATCAGATTACCACGAGAAATAGTGAATATTTGATTATCTCACAAGAAACAGAGATAAGCGCAATTTTAAACTTTTAGGGGGATTTTCCGATACAGATTAGGAACTACCTGAGCGGTGACTTTAACTGCTTAGTCAAAAAACTGTCCACTCATTGGTTTTCTTCTACTGTGTGTTTTCCTCCACGGTTTTGGTTGACTTTGACGATAAGTGCTTCCCGGAGAGCCATGGCCCTGCCCTCCGAAGGCCAGCGGGTTTTCACATCTTTCCCAGGTGCCTAAGGAAAGTTCCGCTGTGTCTTTGGAAATAATAACGAAATTAGCTCACCTACCCTTGAAAAGTACATCACAGGTAGAACGTGACAAACCTTCCTGCTGTTTGTCATATATACACCCGCAAACCTAGAGGAATCACGACCTACTGTACAACCATTTATTCCAAGATTTTTCACTTTTAATTTTGATTTTTCAGCATTCAGTAATGCTTTTCAGTTTCATTTTATTTCTATCACTTTGAAAAACCGATATTGGAAATGTTAAGATGTTACAAGGAACGACTATTTCTTTATATCGTGTAATTGCAATAAAAGTCTGTAAAATTGGAGGCGAAAATCAAGTAAAGGGCCGTTAAAAAGTCTAGCCGAAAAGGTCGGACAGTGACCTATACCTTTTTATCTTTGAAGTGGAAGACATAGTAGCTTTTCAAATTTCTCAAATCTGTTTTGTTTATTTGAGAGATACTTTGGGAAAAGCTGTCATTTTTGCTGACCATGTTTCTAGTCCAATCATCTTTGCAATACTGTAATCCAACATAAACTGCTGACATGAATGATAAAGTTGTATACTTTTCAAAAACAAATCTAGAAGTTGATAAAGATTTACAATGTGTTTAAAATTCCCATATAGAAACCTCCTGTTGGTATTTTTACAGCCATTATCTGTCGCCAAACATAGGTATAATGAATGTTATACTTCCTGATAAATTACCTGATTCATGGTGAACTTATACGTGCTTTTTAGTGCATTTGTAATCACGTATGATATGTCTTATGTAGCCGTTAAAATACCCTTCTGTCTAGAGAATTAAAGTTACTTGCACAAGAAATGTGGCTTCTGCACGATGGTAATTGATGCTAGTGAATACTTAGGATCTGCAACGCGCGGCATCCGTTCTATTGATTGGTTTCATGTTAGATACGGAAAGGTATTGATTGCAGGCTGATAGGAGAGGTGTCCATGCCGTTCGACAACGCGTATTTCGTTTTAGTACACTGAAAACACAGAGTTGTCAAAAGTGGTGCCAAAAACGACAACCCAAGGTTGTCACAGGCTGTGTCTGTGTCTGTTAGACAAAAAATCTTATTTATGAATATTTTCATGTTGTAGATATCACAGTCATTATAATGGCATCCTATTATGTTATTACTAGTTATTAGGTGTGGCCATTACACATAGGAGGCCTATGAGTTGTATGGTTTTGACACCATTCACTTACAACACTGGGTTGATATAGACAGAGGCCATGACAACCCTGGGCTGTCACTTTAGGCACCATTCACCTACAACCCTAGGGTAGTCAGGCAGGACTTTTGACTTCTCATTTTCTTCTGTGACAACCCTATGACAACCCATTCTTCATTTTTGCTTCTCTGACGACCTTTTTGGCCCAAAGTAGTCGGGAGAAAATGACTACCTTTGGGTTGTTATCAAGCCTCAGAATTCACAATGACAACCCTCTGACCACCCCAAAGTTGTCTAAGGATTGTCACAAGGTAGTCACACAGCATTGATGGCCTGAAATGAGCCCTGTGATGACCCAAAAGTCACCTATGAGAGCCCAAAAGTGACCTGTGACAACCCTTTGACAACCTTGCAGTGGCTCTCTGACGACCTTGTGTTTTCAGTGTAGGCAGAAACACCTTGGTTGTCACTCCGCCGGAGGGCAGCTTCTCCTACCTCGTCTGCTCTACGACATCTCTCCAATTTCAAGGACAGTTTTAGACCATATATGTCATGGATGATTACATTTTGGAAAGGTTCAATGTTTTATTCCCCGAAGTCGAAAGATTCGTACATACATATAATTCAAAACAAGTAAAGCACCGTTAAAATGATAGATCTGAAAAAAAAACATGGGTAACATTGACGAGTATTGCAAACAACAACCTTCAATGAAGAGTAAAGGAAGACCGAAAGCTATTATCATGATCTGTTTTAAAATATTGACAATATCCAAAGCTCGCATGGACATACTTGTGATACTAATGCTGGCTAATTATGTTTCCCTTCCCGATATAGACACACTAAATGTACCGCTACATGTGGAGTCCGTTTGATGATGTGTGATATAATTATAGTTCTCTCCGATGCATGTGATATGACATGGCAGTACGGAGCGGGTCGATTGTCTGCTTTCACCTTTTTCATACTGATTTGACTTGATCTTCATTGCAGTGACGTATAATGCTTGTATTCCGTATGAAACGTTTGCTCTGAAACGTGGCAGTATATATTGTCTGTTGTTGGCTATCAACGTTTTGTATTTTGAAGAATTACATACTCGGAACGTTTATTCACATCTTTACTTAACACATTTCCGGAGAGAAGATTGCAATCACAATTAATTTCACGTCCTATAAAAAGCTGAATAAGAAAAATCCAGTTTCGTGAAACTGATTTGAATTAGGCCTATCTAGGGGGGGAATTAAAAAATACAAAGTAATCCAATGAAATTGCTTGATATGGGCTTGAACATATGTCACGCATTTGCTTTCACTTTTTAACCTTCTTTTGAATTTTCTTTTTTCATTTCAAATATTTCATCACATTTGGCAAGCAAGTCCGGTGAAAAAAAGATTTGTTAAATTTGTTTCAACCAAAATCAATGAGATAACTGCTAGCTCATTTGAAGAAGTTCCGCCAATTCTTCACATGCATTGTACGTGCAAAATGATTTGACAAGATTATTTTTAGTGGCATGTAAATAGTTCTAGACGTATTCATAGAAAACAAATGGATAATGGATAGCAGTGGAGTCCCAATAATTTGACTGGTGATTCCTAGATTGTTCGGGTCCTCAGTGACAAGGGACTGTAATAGTTACTGTATCCCATGTCTAAAAATAGTCAATTAAACTTGATTAGCCTTTACCAGCCCAGGCGGTCTTAATGATTCTAATTAGAATGGAGAAATGAACAAACACATTCTCTGTGTCGGTTTTACCTAAAGGTCTCATTCGAGAACCGCCACTTAATTATTCAGATTAGGTTAGGTGTTTTATGTAGAAACCTCCAACAAAGACTTAATAAATTGTAAAAATTAGAGATACAATAATGGTGCCGGTGCCCGAGCAATGTCCGGATTTAGGCAAGGCTTTTTGTTGGTGTAGAATATATCAAGCGAGGGATCGATTTCTCAATAACGTGCACCTTATAGCTACAACCGAGATGTTTCTTATGATTACTCGGCAAGTTCAGATAGGCAACTTAGAATATAAATCTGTGTACTGCCAATGTCTTCCATGTTGGCACATCTATTTGATTACAGGCATAGCATTCTTTGGGATAATAGCTTTCTTTTTTGCAAGAACCGGTATTTTGTTATCTCAGGGAACGAAATACGACTTTATGTTAATATTCTATACAATACAGAAGAGTCACGCCTGTCCTTCCTGCATGGAGGCCACAACAGTCTAAAGATCCGAACAGATTACACCAGATATACTAGATATCAAATTTGAAATACTCAAATTTACCCCGAGCATTTGAGTGAATAATCTCGATTAGTCCTTGAGAAATAAGACTATGAAGTAATAAACAACGAAGACGTACGTGGGCCTACAGCGGACCTACAGTTGACGTAATCACCTTCAGGCATGTATACCAACGACATCAACTTACAAAAACAAGTTGATTAATCCCCAATACGCACCTGTTCCCGTTACAATTGATATCGCAATCTTTGTAATAAGTACCGAGATCTCTTTTACTCATTCCACTGCTCTGGGCGTTTGGCGGGTAAGAGATGATTAGTTGGGCTCTCCAACTACCCATTCAGAGCAGACATGGGTGTGCGCATATAGGCTCTGGGGATTAGATGAATAAAGCGTCAGACACAATGATAAATCTGAAGGCACCACCTGAGGGTTGTGGGGCCGGCTCTGATTTACGACCCGCCCTTCAGTCTGCATTGGGGATCACCAGTGGACGGCAAATAGACTCAGGTGCCAGGGTTAAAGGTAACACGGATTCAACAATTTACATGCCACCATCCTTGATGCTGTTATTGGGCAATGCCTCTGTTTTTTGGCCATTAGCTTTTGCTCTGTTTCTTCATCTGGTTTTCTGGATTATTTCAATTTTGTAGTGATTTAGTTAAAGCTATATTTGAGTTTCTATCAACATATTTTCATACATGTATATTGTTAGGTTGTGTTTGTTTCTTCTGCGAATATACTTGTATTCAAGTTGACACTGTTATATTAGTTGAAATACACCATTTTATTATACCTTAGTGTGATACAAGTTTAGTAGTTAAGAGTTTAACACAGGGTGATACAAACCTGGGTGATAACCAGCCTTGTATCACACTGCAGTGTGATACAGAAACTTTTTATTTTCTATAATTCATGAAAAAATGAAATAATTAAGAAATAAAAAATCTAACATATACTCGGGCAGTTATCACCCCTCGCCGGGACCCCGATATCAGCCCTCAGCCAGCCCTTCGGGCCCTGGCCTCGGGCTGATATCGGGGTCCCGGCTCGGGGTGATAACCTCCCTCGTACTCCCTTCTTGGATGGTTATATGTATTTATTACATGTATTCTGAATTCCACAAGACCTTGTTAGGTGATTGCAAAAGTAATAATAAAAACGACAACGACAAAACATGTGGCATAGTGCTGCAGCTTCGATGCGCTTTTATTGCATTTCACAAAGGAAGGAACCATTATAAAGGGCCTCTAATCTGAACATACGGTAATCCGTCATCCTCAAACCGAGGTCTCGTGCCCCGTGCCCATCATACAGGGGGCCGACTCTAAGCAGCTTTGTGAGCGGCAGTGGGGCGGGCGGCGGCCCAGTGGTCGGGGTGATACATGGTGACAGAGTGTCAGTTTCCTGACGAGGGGCGGCTTCCATCTGTCACAGCCTGCTAGATCTTGTCTTGGTGACGAGAGATCCATACCAGAGCTGACCCCACATCCCGCGCCCCACTAACAAGCCACGAGTTATGGCCGCCAACTATCGCCAGCCAATCAGCGCCTGGTAACCGGGTCACGTGGCCAGGCCCAACGCTGGTTGGGTTTGTACGTATGGTGTTGTAACTCATGAAAGATGCCTTAGTTTTCCTGTAAGGAACCTATACTTGAAGGAAACGTTTTCTGAACTAATCTTTAACTAAGTGTATTTGTGTTTACACTGCAAGTCTTTACTTGGCATTGACTATTGGTCTTATTGACCGGAAGGCAAATTTACCTCCTGCTTTACGGTGAAACGAAGAGGCCTGTCAAGAATAAACAGAACTTTGTAGTTGAGATCCAAGCACGTATTTTGATGATTGCATTTCAACAGGTCTGAAAGCTAGAATAATTGTTGATGTCAAACTTAGCCAAGGACTCTAGTTTCAGTTCATCAGTTCTAATACGTTTTTTTTTAAAATTTAATCTATAATTTGGGATTTGGATACGCGAGTATTCCCTAGAGCATTATGTTTGTGCCAAAGGTTACATATTAATACCTAAAGGTTACATACTGAAAAATCAAGTACTACTAAGGCATTGGAATTTCAAAAAATGTGCTGTTGACCTATTCTCAGCGGCTGGGAGTTGAGACATTTAAACACTGAACGTTCTAAAATGAACCATTTCTGTTGTAGATGGAAGCGTATTGTTTTTCTTTCTACAATGAAGAATTCTCCAGGGAAAGGTTGGGCAAATTGAGCGACACGCTTTTAGAAGACTCCATTTACATCTATGTATGCATAGTTGAGTTTGAAGCGAGGGAGTAGAAGGAGGAAAGGGAAGAAGTGTCTAGGGTGTGGTCGTCTTTCTAGAGGGAGAAACATATCCACCAGAAGACGCTGAATGAACGGGTTACGTTGAACAACTACCTCCACCCGGGAGGAGCTTGTACATAGGGTGATTTCTTCCAGATGTCAGTTGGGTGGCGGGTAGGCCGAGGGTTTTACCGGCCAGGTCGGCCAGCCCAGCCTCCAGGGCGTGTAGAGAGACATGTGGCTATACCTCTCCTCCCCTAACAGCCGCCTGGAGGAGAAATGGCGGATCCCCCACCCTATGGTGAGATAATCCTCTCAACCACTTGGTGTTAAGAAAGCCGGTCGTCACCCAGCTGCCCAGTGTCCCCTGAGTGACTGGCTACGGGGAAAAGAATAGATTAAATTTACAAGAGTTAACGCCCTAAACAAAGAGCTGCTCAGAGCACCTCATGCACCCGGCATATATGTTATAAGTCATACAGGAGTAAGGTGGCGGGTGGGACCCAGGAGGAGGGAGGCGGCGTCAGGTAGGCAGATAGCTGTAGCTGGCCCACGCCGCGCGCTGTGCAGGAGGAGGAGGAGGCAGGGGGCTGGGAGTAGCGATGTAACGCACAGAGTGTGGCCCCTGCACAGAGCCAGGCTTTGTGCAGACCCAAGTGTGGCAGGAGGTGTGACCATACTTGGCTGCACAGAGTGTGGACAGAGGGTTTTGACACCTCCCTGCGCGAATCAAGGTCTTGTACTGTATTCAATATGTCTATGGCATCTTGGGGGATCATAACAGAACGTTTGGCTAAAATTGAGTGTATGTGCTTAAATTTCTTGACATATTTTGAAATATAATTTTGAAATAAATGGGTATCATGTATGCACTTGCATTTTTGCGTCATGGTTAATACGCCTTAGTGAGACAAAAAGGGGGAGGGGCACCCTTATGACGCTATCTTTACACATTTGAGGCGCCCCATCCATAATCTATAATTTTACATTAAAAAATTCTTATTTTGACAAAAAATTGCACCCCCCCTCTAAATCCGTCCCTGAGAAATACGTTACTATTGCTCCCTGTAGGGGCTGGCAGGGACGTGGGGCAAGTGACTTAGTGAGGGCCGTACTTTGTGCGCCCAAGTACGGCCTGGGCCGTCGCGCAACACCTGCCGTACTTGGGTCTGCACAGAGTATGGCTTGGTGCAAGGCCGCACTTCGCGCGGTACAGCGACACGGCGGGCATCCCACACAGCAGCAGCGGCAGCAGGAGTCAGTAGCGGCAGGCAGTGCACAGGTCTGCCAGTCACCGCTGGCATCAGTCAACTGCCGCCCAAGTAGCGCCCACCTCTCGCCCCAGCCACCACCGAGAGCCTGTTGTATGCTGGCCGTCCGGCAACAGTTAGCTTTTGTCTGTCCTGACCTCAGTCATTCCCATGAATGGGATAAGAGGCTCCTGGTCGTCACACTTTTCGGCTGGTCTTCACCTGTGGAAACTGTGGATACTTCCGCATCAGCTAGCACAAAAGGATACATGAAAACAACACAACAGTGAATCACTATACTCTAGGGAAAACTGTCATACCACAGGGACGGTCTGGAAATCATTAAGTATGTGATATGGTGAACGGCCTACGGATATACTACCTGAGTTCAAAAATCGGCGAAGGATGATTTCTTTACGAAACAACAGTTTCCTGTAGCATCATACACCCTATATCATGAATACATGTTTAGAGGACTGCATGCATACACCGTCACCTCCTGCAGTTTTAACTTGAGGGCCGCGGTGAAGAAGCCTTTGTATGCAGCGGGCACATTGGCGCACTAGCCATCCCGTCACTTTAGATCACCAATTAACATAGCACTTGTCTCGTCAGGGGTGCTATACGTGCCGGAGGGGGTGCTCCAGGCCCCGGGCCGTGGGCAACAGGAGCAGCTCGGCCCAGGAGGAGCTGCTCGGGCCATACGTCAGACGGCCTCTGGAGGCGGGTCTGGGCGAGCAGTTGGTCGTCTGGAGGCCATTCAACGCCCGACAACATCACCTGGCCGTTTTAGTATAGTCCCCGCCGACTTGGCGTTTGGGAGTAGCACCATGCGTGGAAAGTGACTACATGTGTTGGGACGCGTGTACTGTTAACCGACGCTGGAGGTAAGGGGAGAAGTACAACCTGTGTGCAGGTAATGGAGACGTCACTTTCCCTTCACAGGGGGCCGCCGTGGAGTGAAATAAGCCCCACAGATCGCGTGATGATACCCAGCGGAGGACGACCATCATTTAATTTCAGATACCTACAGCACGGAGTCTTGGGTGAGACCCAATACCTTCAGTGAAGGAGTTTTCGTTACGACTTCATTCCGACGCATTCTAATTATACACTGAGCTTACAGCACAACACGTTCTCTGGCTCAAGAAGATCATTGCCGAGATGCAATAACTTGCCATACTGGGACTACAGCCGAGTTAAAGCTCTCAAAAAACTGGCTATTGGAGAACAACATGATTAGGTACAAAGAGGGTAGGAAGTGAAATATCGGCTCTGCGCTTTATCGCTAACCCATTTGGCGTAATGGGGTGAATTGGAGAATGGGTTATGAAGGCCATTTTCACCTGTCACCGCCCCAATGCGAGGACAGATAAGTAAAGAGTATGATGCATATGGACAAAGGCTAATGATCGCCAGGACAGGGTTTTCCTATTAGTGCCCATTACTTGATAATAACTCCATTTGTATGGCCAGGTAAGCACGACTATAGATGCAAAATACATAGCTGTTTTTGCTTGATCAATAATCATTTCTAACTAAAAATGTCATGATAACTGAATTAAAGTATAGTAGGCATGCCAAAGATTTGATAAGGAACGGTAATTCTGTATGTATGCATATCACTTCTGGGCCGTGTTCTAAACTGATACAACGGCAGCTGCAGCTGTATAATGCTGTAGCATTGATCTAACTCCAAATGCCATCAGGCTGAATAGTATCAGTAGCCTGCCTGTGTACTATTACATAGTGGCCACAGGTGGTTTTGTGTGTGTGATCTTGGCAGTCCCTGGCAATACAAAAGCCATCAGAAAGCCTGTTTACCAATACCGAAATCCATTCAGTTTTCTTATCTCTCTTTTTCCCTGGTAGCAGCAGTGTTACGCGCTTATAGTTGCAACGTAAATTATCATTTTAGATAAGGTTAAGAGGATAAACATAATCTGATTCTTAGAACACGCGGGAAGATTTATAGTTTAATGTTGGTTAACTAAAGTAAAGTGGGTTTGCTAGTAGAACGGTAATATCTGAAATCTGGTGGGGTCTATAGAATCAACATATTGGTTCGACATGTGAGACTAAGATGATTCATAAGATGTACGAAGGACGAAATACTTTCGTATAAATCAAACACGATAATGTCATTTCTGGAACAGAATGATTTGAGTTAATTTACATCTAATTTCGTGAATAACTGAACTTTGAACGAGGAAAAAACAGCCTTCAATTTGTTCACAGCCGTTATGATAATAACCTATTATAGCTGACCTGATTCCGCGCAGAGAAAGGTTCTATTTTAGAGTGATTTGTTGGTATGAAGAAACGAGATTTAACCTTTGAAAACCGATTGTTAATCGTAAGAAGAGATCGAGCAAGGATTGTCAACCATAACTTGGATGATAATTATTCGCGCAATTGAGCCGTTTTTCAAGGTGTGTGGTTTGTAGGCTTAGGAGGGGGAAGTAATCTATAATGAGGTGTATATAACGATTGTATTGAGTGAAACTTTTAGAAAGGCATTGTGAATCAAGTTAGGTCAAATAGTCATGTTGTTTAATTAGCATGTTTGTTTTATCAGTGCTCAATCCATATCTCCTGTTGAATGCAGGAAATGCCCCACATGATGCAGTTTGCCCATATTCCAAGCACAATATCGCATGCCAGGGTTGCAGTTTCAGAACACCACAAACTGCCCATGAGCTGCCAAAAGCAGAAGCGGTGAACTCTGGATGAAATGAAAAAAATGAAGGGCTGTTTTTGGTTTTTTAAAAAATCTCAACTTCCATAACCAAAATGTAAATTTTGTAATGACACTGATTCACTTAAAAGTTGAAGGGCGATCAACTTACCTTTTTGCTTAAAATCACAACTTCCATAACAGTCAAATGTAAATTTTGTAGTGGAAGTAATTCACTTTAAACAATCACAATGGGTTCCGAATTCAATCACTAATGCCAAAAATATAGGATGAGTGCAAGAAAGCAAATAAAGATGACGATTTCTTATGGTTCTACACATGAAGAAAAACTCAGAATTTAAGGGCGGTGGACAGAGATTTCTCAGAGAAGGAGTAGACAGCGGAAATTTTGAACGTAAATTTGACAGTAAGTAGTAAGTCAGAGTCACTAAGCAGATCGGGGATCAGCAAAGAGCAAGTTTACGCAACTGGCAGTCAAGTTTAAAGTAGACAGGCAATAAGTACAAGCAGGAAGCAGGTAATGGGGGAGGAAGTGCAGCAGGGAGGTGGGGAGCGGGCGGTGACCAGGTAAATAGGCCGGGCTGCAGGTGTTGTCAGCCCCTCCTGGCCGGCCGGACATCTCCTGTCGTCCCCCTGGTAGGTCACCGGAGGACGCTGTCATAGAGCCCTGCGTCTGTCAGGCGGGGGCGGCACGGGCCCTATCACCCGGCCCCAGGTCGGCGGGCTAAGGTGCTTTTATAGTCGTCGCCCATTTGGTCCCATTTACTGCCAAGAAATAGCGACTTGCCAAAGTGGCAAGGGCTCTGTTGGGATGACTAAGCAGTTTTCGACTTTAAGTTCTTTATTTACGTGGAATCTGTTTACAAGCATTGCATTCACAAAGAAAATGTGCGCAGTTTGTCAGCAGTAAAGCGATATAGGAAAAACGAAGTAAAACACATTTCGCAGTTGGACCACTCCCTTCTTTTATAAAACAGATGACTCTGCTATAAATATGAGAGCTCTCTCTGGAATGTTTGTGTATATAAAGCTACACTGGGCATAAAAACTGTACATCATTTTAATTGTTCACGAAATGAATTGAAGTGCGTCATTCCAAATTCGTTGTTTTTAAGACATAGGTTCAGATAAGTAGTCCAATATTTGAAACACTGGTAGATGCATCACTTGTTGTGTTTGCTTGGATGCTAATCCTGAATGACTGCCATTCGCTACTGGTGACAGTCAAAATGTTTGAGTGGTCAATCTAAGTAGTTTACGGAATTGTCACCAATCAGGCAGGCGACCTGTGTGGTCAGTCACAGTGACCAGTGTGTCCGCTGACCGCTTGGACCACTGTAGACTCCTTGCTTGGACCAAGGCCAGTTTAGTCACAGTGCAGTAGCCCGGTCAGTCGGTTGGGTGGTTTGGTCAGCCAACCACACTGTCCTCCTACCACTGTGAGGTCGGGGGAAGGGGAAAGGGGTGGGGATCTGGTATAAGGCCAGCACATTAGTGCCCGTATAGGTGGTGTTCGGCCTGGGGATTAAAGACCCGGTCCTCCTGGGGCCTCCTGTCGGGGGCCATTGGTGGACATTGCCCGGTCTCCACAGCGCTCCTCCAGGGTGTATAATGACCCCTGGGGACCCACGGCCACACCCACGTGACCGATCCGCAGACCTCCAGCAGGGCATTGAAACAGTTGTAGGTAGATCGTGGGTGTTGGGGGCTGGCGCTCAATGAAGACCACCGGGCTAAAAGCCAAGGCAAATGACATATTGACCCGCTCTATAGTGTCGTCGGATTAGCTGCTGTTATTCCAAATATCAGTCTAAATTGAGACTGGGAAATCGCCAAATTAGAGCATATTATTGCAAATTGATTTCTGCACGAGACGCTCAGCACGGTTTTGTCTTGAGTTGTAGTCAAATTTAGACTGCAATCATGCCATTAGAAACAGCAATTCGACCAAGGTGTTGCTCGACATTTAATGTGCTAGTAAAAAGTAAAGATAATTGTTGGAAATCAGTGATATAATGTAAAGGCCCGTGTAAAGGGCTTATGAACGTCGATTAAGCCGCGTCTGCCATTCACATTAGTGAGGGAATCTTAGAACAGCTTAGACGGCAGGACTAAGTACTAATTGCTGACGTCAAGCTATTCCAAATAGTATACTCAGTGTACTTCCCGAGGTGTAAACTATTGATGCATCCTGCTCTCGCTAAGAGTGTTTACATTGCCTGGAATATTACAGCCCTTGGCAGTTTTGGTTTGGTGTAGGGAGGAGTAGGTTGATATGTTAGGGTACTAAGGAGAGGTAATGAGATAAAATCCAGGGTTCATGCTAGACATGCCAAGATCACGCACACAGTCACCATTATTCATAGTTACAGAATAAATACAATTTGGATTTATATGGAATTAACCGAATATTTCTATCCCCATCGCGATTAAATAAATCATTTCAACTTATATCATATATCATTATAAGGTAAATCGATATTGTGGTTATATTTAACAATCTGTCTTCTTGCATAAAGTGGTCTTGAAAAACTGGATCGAGCTGGTTGAAGGGAGGAGAGCAGGACTAATTAAAGACAGCCCAGCTGAGAGCAGCCCAGTTCCTCGAAGACCTCACTTAGCGATAAGTCGTGTCGAATTTAGTGGGTTACACATGACTTAATGACGAGCCCAGGCCCTGTGATCCTGGGCCCTCAGCCGCAGGAGCTGCTCCGAGTGGTTCCGAGCAGCTCCCCATCCCCGTCCTGGCCCCGCGAGCTGCTCCCGCCCATTGGGCCACATCAAGGAGCAGGTGAACGTGTCAAGAGTCGGCCTTCAGCAGAAAACGCTTGCCAAACGCCCAGGAACCGGGCCACAATGACTCGCCGACGGTCCTCGGCAGTTTTTAACCTGCCGCGGAAAGATGTTGTCCGAGTTTTGCTGGTTGGAAAAGGAAAAAGTCGTGTTTTGTGGCCTATTGCAACGTGTCTGGTAATAGAGAAGACGGCCAAAAGTGATGGCTTAACGTGTTTCTTTTGAGAACGTGGAAGTGTCCTTCATCACACTGGATAGGCTTTAAAACATAACGAAGGGCGGAAGGCATTGCCCGAGGAGTAGGTGACTTCTCTACTCCAGACTCCCCGCTCCTTTTGACACCCCTCTAGGCCATAGACTTATAGGTTTACGGACCGGGCAAATTATGTGATACCGGAGAAGAGGCCCTGCGGCTGGGAGAAGCTTGCCACTTACTACGGAGCTGCTCTTATCATGCTACCAGTAACTCACATCAGAGGGAATATGACGCCATGCATTTACAGCCTCATACAACTAGACGACGCATCATATTTGGGACTCCACATTACCCCCAGAACATATTGTTAAACAACGTGTCTACGGAAACTGGAGCAAGTATACACAGTTGTTATGAATGAGGAGGCCATTCACCCCTCAAGCCAGCTTGGGGAGTAGTGCGGCTCAGAGTCGGACAGTTAATAAGTATGCAGTACTCTACACCATCACATTCTGTGCTGACGCCGTATCCAGGGTACTTTTGGCAGGCGGGGCCGACCACCGTCGAGAAATCACTCTGTTTTGCGGGGGACGGAAGGCTGTATGGTAATCATGTGTAATATGGAAAGCGACTCCATAATGATATCTATAGGTGTAGGGGTAAGCAACCCACATTCATATTTACCTCGGTAAATATTCATCAACGTTGGCGTATATTATTACTACAGCCTAAGAGGCTTATACTGCCACCTTCAGTGATGAGGCTCAGAAGGAAACGGGACCTTACCACGTAGTGAACCTGAGGAGCTGGGATAATATGACCTACAGAGCGCGTAGTGATTTAAAACAGGAGAGGCAACAAGTAAATTAGTCTGGGGACGGCGAGCAGCTCAGGGCTGATTGATCGAGCTGCTCCCTCGGACCGTATGTCAGCAGTGGGGGGCAGTGGGCACGGAATGCCACACAAACAATCAACCACCCCACCGCCATACTTTGAGAATGACCTTCAGCCGACCTATGCCACCCTGGAGGAATCACCACGTGTCTTCTGCACCACACCACCCCTGTCACACCTGTCGGAGTACCCGCCAACTGGACATAGTGGTCATCTGACCCTTTCTTCCCCCACCAACACCAGAACCGTTAATCCATCAATCCTTCCACCATGCAGCGGATCCAAAATTCTATCCGTCGTCGGCGGAACGTGGAGTTTAATCCCCCGCCATTACTCTCCCCCAGCGACACACCGGAACCGGAAATGGGGCACAGCCTGGGGGAGAAAGAGTCCCGGATGTACCGCTGGACGCGCAGTCTCAGTGAGAGGCTGCGCGGGGTGCAGAAGGGCACGCTCAACCGGATATGGAGGGAGCATCGCACGCGCAGACTCGCAGGTAACTATAGGAACGCCCTATCTAATGGACAGGGGCTATGTTGTTGTGCTGTCACTGTATCGACTGTATCGTGGTGCTTCTTATCGTGTTATTTTCATTGTACTATTTTCCGAGAACTTGATATCGAAATAGGAGCTATACCTATATGGTTTAATCCGCTTCTCGGGTATTTCCACTAAAACTTGTCAGACTGCATATACCTATCTAGAACGTCATAATTGTTGATTCTAATTACACTATTGATAAGTAGGCACCGACGGTCCAACAAATATTTCTATGCATATAATATACAGTCAAATGAGTCGGTTTTGTTGTTTTGTTTTGTGTGTATTTTTTTTGGGAGGCGGTAGGGGAGCGATGTGTTGCCTGCGTGAGCACAATCACAGGCTTGCAAGTGATATAATGAAATGAAGGCAAAATCAACGTGTAATAGGTAAAACAGGAAAGGGGAGTGTAGATACCTTGGTCGACAACCATCTTTCTCATTATGAGCCAGCTTCCGCCCACACAATGACACAATAACGTGGCATGGTGATCCGTTTCATAGTGAATACGATTTCCGTCGGCAGATTACCCATAAACAGCGAGATAATTGTAATTGAAACTTTAATTTCCTACAGAAATTTAGTTACGCGAACCAGTGATACCATGCAAGAGGTCCTGAATGCATTTACAATAAGCCATATTGATATCAGCGCCTACCTGTATGCCCCATGGCCATTCATATGATAGAAAGGGAAGCTCATTGACAATATTAAAAACCATATGAGAATGAATGCCCCGAGGCGATGTGAATATGATGAGTATTATCCTTCCAAGAAACCTGTTTAAACTGCTGACAATGCCTGCCCGGTGTATTTGATGAGGGCAGGTAATTGAGCCCGGCTGGAGCAGCAGGTGAGGCCGGTGGGAGCAGCTCGGGTTACTGCTCTCCGTATCGGCGGGCAGGTAGAAAACCACCGTCTGTGCGCGTGATGCGGCAACATTGGAGGGGCGGCATCCCATTTCACCATGGCTTGGGGCAGTGGGAACGGTCCATAACGACGACACAATGTCCCACCCAAGGCCGCCTCGTCGCCCTTTCCGGTCGCCCAACACCTTCTTGACCTTTCGCTTGGAGCAGTGTGAATCTTTGAGCCCTGCTCGGATGATTGGTAGAAAGCAGGACCATACAGTGGGGCAGCGTACAAAACACAACTATACTCATATACTTAATGTAAATTCATTGTTCAGAATAATTAATGTTATTTATTGTTATGTACCACATTAATCTACCCTTCATGAAATATAAAGGAATGTATAAACTGCGAACTATACAAAATGACTTATAGTTTACGGAAATACGTTTGCATTCCGGAATTGCATACATGTAGCAATTATATTGCCGAGTGGAAGCATACTTATTAAGTTATTAACCTTTTTTCATTGATGCACAAGTATTATCGAGGGGCCAGGTTTGGGATTGCGTCTAAGCTTAATGGGGTAATGCATGAACGCATTACTACTGATATATTTTTGCATCGCTGCTATAACGAAAGTCGGCCATATAACGCTGATGCCATTAACAATAGTACAATGTCGGTACATTGTGTATGTGCGGAACTTTGTAGCAGTATTGTATTCAACCATCCTACTGGTCTTAATAAAGTATAAAATGTGAACATACTCCACACACATATATTATTGAACGTTAAATTGAATACTGCACACAGGATATTGCGATGTATTTTTGATGCGACAGCTAATCTGTAACGCAATCATAAGTTAAAGACATTCTTCCTCAAGAAAGCAGCTATTCAAGTTAGAGCTTGATTGGTTGAAGAACAATATTGCACGATTATAAGAGCAGCAGGGAGTTGCTGTTTGAGGATAGTCTTAAAATGATCACACGTTTTTAAAAAAGATATTTTAGAACGTGGGTGTCCGATTAAAAGAAAAACAATAGGATAGGCCTCACTTTCCACACCTTTTATGGAACATAATAATGTAGATTTGAGTTAATCGATTCCAGATCGCCTTACAAGTGTTCAATGAAACAATATTGTTAGTTCTGTACGTACCACATATATATAGCGTAGTTCTATGTATTTTTATCGTCGCACACAATTAGTAAATACCTTCTAGCGACCCCTACTTGGCATGAGCTGCTCGCGGCAGGCCTAATGAGCTGCTCAGGTCCGAGCATAATGACGAGTCTTTGTCGGCGCGCCTAGGAATCCTATTACAACCCAGACCAAAAAGTACATCTTATTAGCAGAACTATCTCCATGGTTGCCAACACGGCAAAGGAAAACACTCCTGTGTTTGGCCACCACTACCTAATCCACTCTCCAACGGGAGAGTGGTGGATAAGCCGATGAAAGCTCGCTCCACACAAACTTGACGTACAAGTGGTTGTGCTTCCTCAGTTGTATGTCGCACGCCTATTGTAAAGTTTAGTTATTCATTCCAGTCTGATTTTTTGGTTTAGTTTTGAATATATGTTTAAAAAAAAGAAGAAAAGGGGCAGTCAGGATGTCCATGTTGTATGTGTCATCAAACATTTCAAATTATAAGTATTGAGAATATTAAAACAATATATAGCAATTAGTAGGGACTATAGAATCACATATTAGGCCTATACCACATGTCTCTCTGGGAATAACAAAATATATTATTTCTATAGCATTATATACCAAGCTAACTCATAGTACGTTTTAGGCCATACCTTATTACTCCTTAGGAATAACAAAGTTAATTACGTGCGGTATTCTCAAATATATCACATGCGGGAATTCCTCATTAATTCCATGCTCTTATATATTGGATATTTTATAGTACGCTGAGCTTATGTTAAGTATCATGCGGGTCTAACGGGTAGGATATAGAAAAACCATAATTCATGTTCATTCTACAGACCTGTTTTAAACATCATCGGGCCTAAATGAAATTATGGCATGCAGTTAAAAAGGCGCGCTTAGCTATATATGACCATTATATTGGCGAGTATGATTCCTTATGAGTCTTCGAATAAATCTTTTCAGACTTTTACGAGGCAGCCCTAGATCATATCTGTAAGGATTGATCTATGCGCGGGGTTAGTAATGTTAACCGGGTTAATGACTTTATCAAAGAACCAGGGGCGATACATAACATTAAGTGTCTTTAGATAAGAAGGATCAGTTTCCCATACCGGCTGCTATCTTACAAACGCAGAAGCTTATGAATGTGTTTTTCAAGAGATTTATCAACACACTCACCTTATGGTTTTCGTGCGACGTGAATATCTCCATTTACGTCGGCCTTAAAATAGACGTATGTCATCTGTTGAAGGTGTCATGTTGTCACCTACAGCTCTTGTTATGCCAGATGTAATGTTCAACATTATATTACATGAGCTATTCCTGTCCTCATCATTTGTGATTGCAACAGTATACATCCGAGTGTGAACAAAGTAATACTGATGCAGCACACTATCTATTGTTTTTCAGAAATAATAATCCTATTTTACAGTGTTTCAACTGTTATGTTATTATAACGTGAGTCACATTTTAACGATCATCTTTCTTCTGTTTTACAGGTACGTAATGTTTTTATGATAACAAAGTGAAGATTGGTAAGTACAAACATTTTGCAATTAATGGAAATATTTACTTAGCACGGTTTGTGAGAGATTATGATGAATTGTTTAGTCTAATAAGAACTATTGTAAAAACTGTTATTGGATACTTCATATAAGCAATGTTTATCTTTTCTTATATACGACAAATTGGTACGCATCAAAACAAGATGCGGAAGTTTGAATTGTAAAGAAAATTAATACAGCAAGCTGTTGTAATGCTTTGCACTGTGCGCGCATATCGCCCGCTCTTATCATAATTGCATAATTATAATGCTCTGCAAGCATCTAAGTGCATTGGCTATTTTGACCATACTCCCAAGAAATATATAAACTCTCCTTCATAATATCACTTATTTCCATTATGAATGGGATCTCTGGTGTATGCGGGCTACCACATAAATGCATCAAGAAGGGTATTGAAGATTGCAATAGGATTTTCAGTGTACATGTACATAAAAGCAGGGAGCTATGTGGCGACATCTAGAGTTAATTCTGGAACACACGTTAAAAACTTTTCCACCGAACTCGGCATACATTTAGTTACTTATGGTTCGCTGTTTCATACTGATACACATTAAGGATTGAGAGGCCGTGTGTAATATGTATGATCATATCTTTATTTAGATAGGTCTAACAGTTCAAAAGATTTCTTAGAATATATGAAGGGGAAAACTCAAAAAGGCAATTTTCCACATTAAATGCAGCCATGTTAAATATTCTATGACTACAAGCAAAAACTGGCATAGTGTCAGGAGTGAATGCTTTATATGTGTTGATTGTCGTCATAAAAAGTAATGTCAGCTACAGAATAGTCTAGCACTCCGACATCATCATCATTATTTCACAGAAGCGATAATCAGATAATGTTTCATGCACTCGTAAAGGTTCTGCATTCCTGTCAGCCTGTCAGCCTCTGTCAAGTCACAACCCAGTAGAGGCTATTCCCAGGTCACTTTGACCTCTGTTCTCAACTCACGAACAATACATGTTAGCTGGTGTTGGCTCTAAGCCCCACATCACCTTGTGGAAACTATCCAACTCCCACCGTCTTAAGGTTACAGGATGTGACCATGAAAGCATTGAATGATAAGCACTACAATACATCTAGTACTTCATACCCAGCCTCAAATCTTCATGATTAAATCCGTGTGATGGCAATTGGTAAGAAAGAGAAGTGGATTCTTGTCTGTGGATTAGATTACTGATTTCGTGGATTGCTATGAGTATTCAAATTTGGGGTTAAGATACATGTGAAAGCTGATGGAAAATCCTACCTGTCCTCATGGAGAGGTAATATGATACGACGTAGTTACCTCTAAAAATTGCCTTTCCTAACAACCATGCCAGGACACATAACATAATACAATCTTCTCACATCCCCAATCGGGACCAGGGAAAGTGATTACTGTATACAGATTTGACTGTCTTGAACAGAATGGCCAATCTCTATGGTGCTGTAATAAATGGGGTATTTACCCGTTATCTATGCCTCAAGCAACATCTTTGGTTGCTCTAGGGTCGTTCCAGATAGTTTACCCCAAGGAAATGAGAAAAGTCACAGAGTAATCTTTGCCGGTAGAGTGGCGCCGCCTGGAGGTTCCTCTCCGTACTACGTTACCCTGACGACGGGGTAGTCGGGGTGGTGATGTAAGCGTCCTATTACCATGGCGACGGGCAGTCGGCACCCCTCGGGGGGGACGGCACATAGTAAACACACAGGCGGATAGGAGTAATAAGTCGTGGTCTTCTCGGCCGTGGTCAAGGCTTGGCCAGCACGTCCCGAGCCCACTGGTCAGTGTCCGGGGATGGACGTCGTCACCCCCGGTCTGACCCCTGGTCAACATGGGAGAGATACCAGGTGCCCTGGTAACGAGGGAGAGGGGACATTGATTCGATGACTAAGTCGATTAAGGGGAGTCTGTGATCTTCAATAGTTTCCTCTCTCAAATCTGTCCTTGTCGGAGCCTTCTACATTTTCATTGGTCTAGGACTAATATCCCTTACAGACTAGGCTCAGGATGCGCATTGTGCCTTTATTGAACTGTCACAATAGGCGCATTTTGAGGTTAGTCTGTAAAAGGTTATGTAGATTTTGTTAGAGTCTAACTTGCTCTGGTAGAAGTTAAATGACGCAGTGCCTTTGAAAGAGGGATCGCTGGTCTGGGAAAGAAAACTAGTTCAATGTTAATTGGATATAATTTAGTTTAGAACCTCCCTATTAATTGGGGACCGACATATTTGCAATTATACCAATATCGGGTGGATAGAATTGTGGTAGAAGAATTATTCTTTTTGCTTATGAGCAATATGTAGATGCTCTGAATGTATACAACAAAGTGTCCCACAAGTCGTAAAATAGTAATCTCATCGACAACTGTTATCGTTTGCGTGAGCCCTATACAATCAATGTTGCTTGAGTAGATTTCCGTCCGGGATTTACATGTAGTAGGCCCCTATATTAGTTTCCGCTTATCAAACAAGGCTTATTTATTTGGGAATTTTCCAATAATTGAGAACCGACACTGACAGAACCAGCCTATCATCTACAGCCTTATATAATTTGATTAGTCGGTGTAGAAGGGCAGGATACCCCTACTTGGGCCCATCTCCCTCCTTTATCAGCTGCGGCCAGTTTCATTAGCGGGCGGGGGAGCACGGAGATAAGAGGGCAGATAAGGGCTCACCTGGCCGGGCCACCTCCCCTCTGGTACCCCACCCTGCCCCTCTGAAGTCCGTATGGCCGTCCCTTTTAGTTGTTCTCCGGCCTAGATAAGGTAAATATTGGAGGCTGGCTTAGTGGAGGCGGCTGGTGGCTGGTTGGTGGGCCGTGGTCAGGGGGCGGGCGGCCTGGGCTCGAGGGGTTTGTGGACACTAGTGCTTGTATCAACAGTCCGTGCCAGATGACCACTGGTCAGTCTGTGTCACGGACGTGCCTGCCGGCCCGGCTACGCTCGGCTTGTGGTTGGGTGACCAGTGGTCAGCGCGACATTTCGGTCAGAGGCGAGCTGGACGTTACTTGGAGTGGAGGTCAGGGGATTTGGCCGATCTGTAACTTATTATTTCAACGGAGTAACAATGGAACACTCGCAATCCTTTACACATGTTTGTTGTAGACCTCAAAGACCATTATCCAGTTAGGACACAAGTACTCGAGGGGGAATAACACAATAGGAATTGCAAAGAGTGCGGACTCTAAACTTTGACTGTTTGAGGTTGATTTGTGTCCGCGTGGACTTTATAAACGGATCCCCCAACTTACATGTTCAGAGATTGAAGTTATCATTACCATGATGATCACTGGATACATGCCATGTCGGATGATGCTACCAAAAGCAGCCTAAAGTGGACACCAGAGGAGATACAGAACCGAGTGGTGGTCAAGCACGAGGTCCGTGATCTAATGCCACCGTGCCGCTGACGTAAGGCTCTTAGTCGGGCCTAGATGAGAACCATAAACTGCCATTACCGTGTGTATGTAGACACTTACCTTGCGGCCATACGGCCACCATTGGCATCCTTACTCCCGGACACTGCGGGGGGTGGGTCGTGATAGGCCGCGGATGACCATGCATAACACAGACGTAACCAGAGAGGCTGGCAACGAGTAGACCTAAAGAAGACATAGCCGGGGCGGGGTTCTGGTCAACACGGGACTGACGCCAGGAGGTTGTGGACATACACTGGTTTAACAACATTGTTACAGGCGGTTTGTACTGTATAAGTGCCCCAGACCAAGGACGATGTAAAAGGCTTTCTCAGACAGTATCTGTATTTCAATCGGGATTTCAATGCCTAAAAGACGTCTTCGTCTGTTCAGGAACCAATAGGTCATAGATGTAAACGTGAGCTGTAACTTACGTACATTTTCTCTTTTAACCCAAGTACCTCACACATTAGATTAGCAGAAAGATATTGCTCTGATAACATTGTGGGATCAAATTTTGAACATTAATGTCTTAAAGGAAAACAATATTTTGTAACAGTATTGCAGGTTAAAAAAATATTTCCCCATTCTCAAACCAGAGACGGGGCAGGGGATTATGGCTTATCAAACTTGAGACCGACGATGGATTTATTTCTGACAACTTATATTTAGCCACACTGGATATTTGCTGAAAACATCCGAAGCCATGGAGCTAGTGCTGGAGGAACAGATCCGGTGTCTGGAGATGCTGGGTGGGCCAGAGTTGATCTTGGAACTGGACTCTACCCAGGAAAGCCTAGAACTTTGTACATACGACAACCATTTCAACTTCACCAGCCCAGCACGGGAGTGGCGCCACCTGGAGGAATCGGCCCTCACTAAGGGTGGATCCTTCAGGGGACACGCCGGGGAGCAGCCTCTCTGCCACGGTCTCCATGGTAACGGGGTGGACGCTGTCAGCGCTCTGGGGGGTCGGATCGTAGAGGTCAGCAGGGGTCAGGGTGAGGTCAGGAGGCGCGTGCCCACCACACCTGGAGGCGGCTACTCCACCAAGAGATCAGGTAGGTCCTCCAGTGTCTTATGAACCCTCCGGTCCTCCAAGAGATCAGGTAGGGCCTAGGTCTCTCCAGTGTCTTATGAACTCCAGTGGGTGGGGCCTGGTCAGGACAAACTGCTTTATGTTTGCAAACCGCCTCTGCAAGCTGTCCGATAACCTTAGGCCTACGCATTGGGTCTACTAATTTGCGTACATACTTAGATAGATATGTAGGCTACATGTATTTTTTGCAACGAGTATGACTATATATATATATTGTTAGTGAGAACATGAGCATGTGTTATGGTCGTAAATGCTGGAATATCATCTCCTTTACATGGGCAAACCGCCATGTTGTTTCAGAGTGTTGCTTGTTTCACACTGCAAGCCCTCATTTATCAAGTGTGTTTCGTGTTGAATTAAAAGAAAACCAAAGAAAACTTTATCCTAGAATGTGTGTTTGGTTATATGAAAGGTCTAGAGAAAAATCTGCCTAGACTTAGACGTATACAGTGGATACATGCACTAGTATCTAATTCACTGAACTGGATGCAAAAGGGCGGCTGTACTAAGCAACGTTTTTGCACTTCTTCTTAGTTATAAGTGTGCCATTAAAAACGAAGAAAAGTTTAAAAGGTGCCCTTGGACTGCTAAGTATCTAAAAACTGAGTGTACTCGAGTGCAGAGAGGCCCTCTGCTAACCCTTAAGGTCTGATCCATTTCCGTGCATGGAGTGGCCAGGACCAGGGCTGAGAAGGTGTTTTAGATTGTAACAGGGTCCAGTCCAGGTGCTGATCTTAATCTGAATCGCCGATAAGCAGGTGCTCGCCTTACACATCCGGACGGGCAGTACTGGCAGTGGCCGGACACCGTCTAGCCGGATCTTTGAGTCACGCCCGCCGGATAGCGGTTCACGGCTATTTGTGTTAGTCTAAGGAAGGACGTTGGGATCAAAACAATAAGGAAGTGCGAAACAAGAGAAGCGCATGGGGCATTTTGTCGTGTGTTTGTTTGTTATTCCAGGACCAATCATTGTTCTTGGAAAGCACTTAATGTGAATCAGCAGAGGTAAACTGATGATGCCTCTTTGATCTACGCTTGGTTTGACATTTAAAATTTTATTATTTAGCTGTCCGTTTGATGTACATGCTTTCTCAGCATTATTTCAAGTAAATTTCCGTATGTTTTAATACTTGAGGAATACTTGAGGTATACTTCAGATAGTATAGCAACTGGATATCAGATATAGTTGTCTCAATGCTATGAATGTGCAACACTCTATCGAAACGTGTTTTTTCATAATGATAATATGATGCAGGCTAATAATAGCCTAGATTGAAAGTAGATTGAATAAAACAATTTAAGCGCGTTGTCCCATCAGCATGCTGGTACCTGCATGGTCTCATAATGGGAGAGGAGAACGTATTTAATATAATCTGAAAAAAAAACTATATTATTCTACCACGAGGAAGTACAAGTTGCACTCATAGCAAGAAAAAAAGCACGATGTAGACTAGCTTAAGCCATGGGTCTTTTCCTGTCAAAATCAACTGGTATACTATGGTAATGAAAATATGAAAACCGCATTTATTGCTTGAAGTATGTTGGCTCCTGTCTAGCATCACGCCTCTATAGCCATCTCGGCACGATCCTTGGAGACCGTGGACATTGGAAAAGTCGCGGAAATGTTGCGGACATCCCCCGGTGGACATCCTAGGTGGGAGATGGTCACGATTGGGACGTGGGTCAACTGGACTGGGTCCAAACCTCACAGGGTCCTAGTATGATAACCCCGACCGAGTCAAGGCCTTGGCCAGGAAGTTTGACGTCTCTGTAGGTGTCTCAGGCTGGGGTGGTGCCAACATGCATCTGGGACATGGCTGCATACAATGTAGAATATTGTGTTACTTATCACAATACAGCACAAGTCGCGCCAATAAATGGTTGGTTGGCCGTCGCGCCAAGAAAGCGTGCTGTTTTTGTGTTTTGCTTTGATATACATGTCAAAATCATGTGAGGGGAAACTTCGTGGGGTCTAATTTGAAAGTTCTGCCCTTTAGTTGAGATGGGTTTTAATCTGAACATGAATTAATTCAATCCAATATAACGGATCTAATATATATAACGGATTTGAAATGTATGAATCGAATAGTTTCCTCGCAAGGGAATATCCAAGGATAGACTTCCATGAGTCAGTAAAGGGAGAAAAAGAGTGACATTTACAGCTGAAAAGTACACAAACTTCTACTTCGTTGCCCATGGCGCGGGCGAAAAGTAACATGCAGCCATCAGTGTGGGCAGAGCTTGGCAGGGCCCTGGGGGTCGGGGCAGGGGAGATTGCATTTTGTCAGTCTGAGAAGCAGCCGAGCAGAGGGACATCCTTGAAACAGATGGCCGTAGCGGGGGTGGAAGGGGTGGGGATAGGGGATCCAGATCAAGCTGTGAACCTACGTGGCCCAGCCTGCAACTCTTCATATCAACTTCTATGCCTTCTATATCGCATATTTAAACGTACCTTCCCCTATAAGTCAGAAGCAAAGAATGATGTAATATCGTGAATTTTGGAGGGGAAATTAGAGGGGGAAGGCTGATTATTTGAGGCAAAATTAGATTATATAATGCAGTGGTTCTGTAAGGACGAGTGGTTTGATATTTATTTAGTTGGCTATCTCTGGAATGCCTGCCGTCTGTCAAGGGTTTACATGTTGGGAAGGTCAGAAGTGGTTTGTATATGCCACGGGTAGTCGGGCTAATGCAGCCTTCAGCACCACGTGATATAGATAATTAAGGCCAACCCTGGAGTTCGGTCTTTTTACATGGAGATGAGTCGGTATGTGTGGCACATCAACCCATCCCATCCTCCGGTACCACCCATACTCTCTGTCATGGGAGAGTAACATGCGAGTTGGGACTCTCAGCTAGCAGAGAGTCCCTGGGACTCTGCCGTTAAAGTTAATGATTATATATATACTAATAGAAATATGAGCAGCGGGACTGAGGCACGTCTACGTTGGATGATCAAGGTCCGGGGCGACAGACAGGGCCCATGCAGGGAGGGAGGAGGAGGCTCCATGAGTTAGTATGTACAGATCTCAGCGAGATAGAACATGCTGGTACCCTACATCACCAGAGTGCAAACTTGACAGAAAAGTGGGGAAAGTCGTCATATCGCCGGGACCCATCATCAGGTTTGGTAGACCCGGACGTTGCGCCTCTCCGGGACTGAGACCCTCTGTGTGGGGATAGCATGGGACTAGTCATGCCTTTTGTGAGGGTGTACAGAAGGGAGCAGCACCCACCCGGATTTACTTACTGTAATTGGAAATGCTAAATGGTCATATGGATTCCATTTATAGAGAACAAGGTCCTAGTATCGTCTGAATGGAGAAAACGAGCTTTTGATATCATCTGCACGTAATTTCTATAGTGTTCAGAGACCCGTCTTGTGCAGGGCTCAGTAACCTATGGTGGACACCTGTTGAAGGATTTACGCGGGAAACGCCCAGTTTTACAGAGCAGACGACTTTTTGATCACTCATAGAAAGTCCATCTGAAGAACACCCATGCCGCCACACAAACAAACTTACTGTTACCCCACCAACCACATTGGGAGCGCGTGTATGAAATGTTGATGGCTTTTGGGTTTTTCTACATCCAGGCCACCACAGTTAAAATTCCTGTGAGTCAGACTCTCTCAAAATAAAGCTACTCGGTTGCCTTTTGTACCCTGAAAACCACGATAAGTAAACAGGTTTCCCTGTGTGAACCACAACAACAGGGGGCTAAATCTAGGGACGCTATCTCTTACAAATGCGGATCATGCTTGAACTTTTTGGATGACAGAAGTAAATCTATAGGAGGTCGACCCCGCAAAGATTTTTTCTTCACCACCTGTGACGTCACCTGGCGTTCCCTTTACAGGGCCGATCTTCTAAAAGTTTCCACAAACAAGGCGCCGACTTGTTTCCCTATTTGTACAGTCTGAAGCATATTCGGCTGCGCACGGCTTTCAGGACTACTTAAAATTCACGGACAGAGAGGGGATTCTGTTAAAAAAGCGCTGACTTGTTTGACACTTCCTGGCCTCGACAAGTCAACAAAATGAAAACAGAGGAAACATTGACCGTGGAAAGAGGGGACCCGCAGTCAGAGTCCTGGGTCTACCTGTCGGGCCGGGGGTGCGCAGACAGGTAGGGGACAGGTGGCCGAGGAGGCTGGCGGCCTGCCCTAATGCCCCTCTGTTAGCCAATAATTGCCCGTTTTGTGTCTCAGGACAACCCCAAAGAAACCAACCAAGCCCATCTTGGGGGGTTAGTGACTAAAAAAGGGCCCCTGTGTTTTCCCGCGCCCTCCCACCCCCTGGGGTGTAGTCACCCCTGTTGTTACGCAATACGTGAAGGTTAACCATAATCCGAGCACCGTTTAGGGGTGTCCCCGGCCAGGAAAGTTACCATGGGCAACTCCAGTTGTAGCTGCGGCTCGTGCGCCGTCGTGTCGCCCAAGTTTGTCTCAGGTAAGTTACTGTGGACTTTACTTAATCGGGCCTCTCTGCATAAAAAAGTAAGAGATATCAGTTTGATAGTGATTCAACAGCCGTGCACCTGTTTCTTATCATTCTCTGATAGTTATCTTAGAATTGTTTAAAAAACAATGTTAAGAAAGTTTTTTGTCCACCAGAGAGGGAACCACGTGCACGTCAGTGAACGTGTGATGTCTGAAGTGCTTTGACAGCAGGTATTGGAAAGACATTTTTTTCGTGTATTCAAACAATATAAAATATTTTTATGGGCAGTACTCCTCTGAATCAGTTTTACACGTCTGGCAAGTTCTACTCTCTCAGCACCAAAAGGAGCTATATGCAGCTCAAGTAGGAGCTGAGAAGATCCTATGTATCTTAGAAAAAGTCTATGCATTTGAAATACCACCCACGACTCCAAGCCCCCAAAGGGATCAGCCGCTGGGAAGGTTCTTGCTCCCACCACCCCTACTCCCACCCGCACAGCGCCTGTCGTGTGGGTGGGGGACCCCGGCGGGACACGGACCTGAGGTAGGCACAGGTCATGTTAACCGGGACACGGCGGGCAGTTTAATGAGCCCAACTCACGTGCAGGTCCTCATCTGTGGGCGTCCTCCAGGGTGTGACCTGGTTAGAGGCGGGCCGGGTCCGGGATCAGAGGTACTCGCAGGACCCTTCATTACTGGTCATGTAATCGGAGATCAAGTCTGTGGTTCTCGTTAGTCTGATTAGAGGTGAACTTTTTATGGCTAAGTGTTGAACATCGATAGGATAGGCCTTAAATATACAAACTTTGATTTTGATCTCAATGCATGTACAGTGATGATAGAAAACAGAACATGAACTATTCTGCATCATTTAGCTCCCTGTTGCACTTGATCTCGTATCCCTGTGTCACAATGATTGTTCGGACTTTGCTTCCGATTGATGGATGAAAAAATGCTTAATTTCGGACACTTTTACAAAAACTAAGAATATATATTCTGAGCTTAGATAAAACTACGTCAAATTGATGGGTGTCAAGTTGAAATTCGAGAACTCAAGAAGACGAGAGCAATCTGGGGCTGACAACGCTATCACTCAGATGGGAAAGAGGGAGATAACCTGCCCTTAATACCTAGCTGGAAACAGGAGACCTGGCGACGCCAAGAAAGTTACAAGTTTGATTATGGTGAAGGCCAGATTACGACCCCCTGCCAGGTTGATTGGCGATGAAAGATATATTTGGCAACTTTAGAATCTAATCAGCTAATTACACAAGATCTCATTGGAGATAACCGCATATACTCTCCGACCCTCGCCTTTCTATTGATACTATAGGCCTTTTCTAGAATTCAGAGTAGCGAGGAATGTCACCATTTATGCCGCGTATACATTTTAAAATATATGCATCATGTTACATTAGTATACTTAGAGGTCCTATTCGCAGAGCTGTTGGTGAAGATAATTCAACTTATGAAAATATCCCCGCAACGTAGCAAAATACCATGCTTCGAATGAGATCCTGTGTAGTCCTAGCTGCTTCATATTACAGGCGACCCATCTCCATCATATAAATTGTATTTTGTAAACGCAGTGGGCAATACATGTATATGATATCAATTCAGTATTACGTGACGTGCATTATGTAAACTTGTCAAATGGTTCTGATGGCCGACCCCTGCGCTGTGAGTGGTGACACACCCTGACACTGGATTATCATCATCCCTCATCCCACCCTGGAGGAGATGATGATCCCACGTTGACTGGTGACTCCAGGGCCGTCCTCCCACGTGCCCGGGTTTGGCGTCTGTGTACCCACATGTCACCCTATCTACTTGTGTTTGGGCGACAAATAGCCACATAGCCCGGCCCTAGGCCCATCTGCTAACAATCCCCCCATACTAGTATCATAAGTCTGTATGTACATGGATGATATCCGGGGCCTCCTCCGGCATACAGAGATACAGCCTGGGCTAATCTATAGAGGGGGATTAATGATGACTGCGGAGTCATTCATTGAGTATTAAATACATCGATCGAGGGGGAGTACCTACATGTGCTTATGACCCATTATGCATTATAATGAAATATTACTGAAGTACTCATAGGGACAATATTATTTTATAATCGATGGATGGAAAGTGGATAGATCATTATACATGTATGTAGAATAGTCCAATTTAATTTGGAATTCTTCTCTTTATTTTGTTTAATTTAAATTCTTTTTGCAAACTCACTGCTTTCACACACACTAAACCCCAGACAAACTCGCCCCATCCTAACGAGCCATTCCGACGGTGACCTCTCTGCTACCGGCCAGCTGGTAAAGCCATCGGCGGGTCAAAAGGTGAGGGTGCCTGGCCGGTAAAGGTCGGGGCACCAGTGACGGGGGTGAAGGGCAGTTGTATACACGGGCCTCTGTAGACACACAGCAGTATGGTATCCAGCTGTAGCCGGGCTGAGGGCCTCGGGAACTGCTCGCCGAGCTGCTCGTTGGTTAGGGCTCTCCACGTGTTTGTAAACAGAGCCGGTGTACGAGGAGAGAGGTCATCCCGTGCGGGGCCCGTCTGTTGGAGTGAGTCACTCACTGACCTCCCTGACACGGCGAGCTGCTCACCGCCGCCTCACCTGCTCACCCGTAGTACACTCTGAGTGCTGTATCGATCTAAGCGTGGCTTTGTGTAGTACTATGACCAGGTTTTCTCCCCAGCCGATGTGCATTGATCTCTCTGTATGGAGTCACATACTTACTGGGTGTATAATTTAATGTAATGGTGAAGTATAGAGGACAGCTTCTATTGTTTGCACACACTTCAATACCATACAGTTTTGAGTTGACACTTCACGTATATCAATGTACATGTCCCAAAATGCCTTAAACGGGGGTTCATGTTTACTTAAAGGATAAAAACGTCCTTATTATATTACACTCGAGGGTGCCAATATGAAATATTGATCCCCAATTTAAACGATAATATATTCAGGGATGTAAGTTTTCCGATTTTTGTCGGATTTCCGATTTTTTTCACCCCATCACCCCAAAAAAACTTATTCAATTTTTGATATTTAGAACACGTTTCAGGTCATTATAGGATATATTCAGATTTTCTTTGTGCTATTTCCGATCTTTTCACTCTCCCCAACTTACATCCCTGTATATTAACTGTTTGTATCTACAAGTACAATCGTTTTCAAGACCCCCTTAACCTATATTCAAAATTGCACTGTAGCTACAAGAATGATATCACAGAAATGCCCATTAATTTAAACAGGGTGGTAAATACGGAATATTTTCCTTTTATAATTTTTGTAAATCAAACTAAGAAAGTTAGGTAAGTTTAGTTCCCTGGTGCCCACAACTTCCCAGTTAGCACGGCTGGACGGACTAAGTAGACAGTTCCGGCCGCTTCCACCAGGTGGCAGTGTGGTCTACCTCAGGAGCAGCTCGCCGGGCGGCTGAGCGGAATGAGACCAGGGGTCACAAAGAGACCAGGGGTCACAGTGTAGGGAGCAGCTCGGGGTTAGGGACGCCTGCACCAGGTACACGGACAGGGCTACTTTACCGCTGACCACTTCCGTCTAACTCAACTGAATGTGTCATTTGAGTACAGAGCGAGGTAGGGAACTTGGATACTTAATAAATTGAATAGCAGCTGCTGTTCAGTGATTCCATTCGTAGGACTTTGATGGGAGAATCTTCAAATCGATGCTGCCTTGAATTTGAATCAGAGTGACCACACGCAGCTGAACCGTTATTTTCTTGACTGCAGGCTCCGGGTGGTACTATCAGTTTTTTTTTTTATGTATTTCATTTTCGAGTGGCGCTATCCTCTTACTCCTTCTGCAGGGCTAAATGATAAGTGGTGACCTAATTACATACCCCCTGGGCAGTCATTACCAGAGACAAGCTGTGGTCTGTCCGTATCTGACCGGTCAGACCTCCGTGTGACGGCCTCCCCCCGGGCCCCTCCCCGGCCACCCCCCGCCCGACCACCGGTCACTCTCCCCGGGCTGGGCGCCACCTCTGTCCTCTGCCCCTTTGTTCTCGCCAAGCAACTGTTCAGTGCATAGTGCACCAAGTTTCAGTATCGTCCCGACTATTTATCCTACGACTTAGAAAGTCAGAGAACGATCTGTTATCATTGATACTTCCCAAGTGTATTAAAACTATCATCCCACCTTTTTATTACTTCTTGTCAGAGGAATTTTACATGTTTTCCCACAGCACCTTCTTTTTGGACACTCTATGACTTTAACATTAGAGAATAGCAACTCTCATTCTACAAACTATTAGATAGAAAAATAATTCGAAATAATTTGAAATTGCTAGGTTGGTCGCATTATTTTGTATCATTTAACTGGTAGAGGTATCCATGCGTTCGAGCTTTTCAAAGTTTCGCCGAAATCATACCGGATGCCGTGAGTTTGAGCAAACATTGAACCGCTCCCCAAACTGGGTGAGATCAGAGAGGTGCATGTATGTCGGCTGAGATCGAACATCCTGCCGCGACAGACACCGCCCACACACATCAAAGGGCGCTGTCCGTGTGGCCGTGTCGCCGCCGTGTGGACACTGGTCAGTGGTGATTGGGGTCAGTGGGGTAGGGGGTGTGGTGGGTGGTGGTCACCCCGTGGTCAGCAGAACTTACCCCCGTCCCACACACACGGTGATGAATGATCCCGGTGCCGCGACGTGCCGCCACCGACTACCCCCCTGCACCGGGCGGGTTCAAGGTCAGCAATGATAACAGCACTTTTTGGTAGAGTTTGACGAAATAGTCCAAGAAAATTGCCTAAAAGAAAATTGCCTAAATGTAGGCAAAGTAGCTACTTTGTCAATGGTATTTCTTCAGTATCTGATTTTTTACAACAGTAAATATTGGATATGAATTAGCATTGCAAGCAACCATAAACCAACATTTTCGACCACATATATATATGTATGTTTGAGAAAACCGACGAGTATAGACAAAAGCTGTCTTTACTTGCTGACCATACCAAAAGCAAAAGATGAGAGAATAATTGAAGTCCAAGATGCAATATTACATGATATATTTTGTAACAAGGAGAAACGTGTGTGTCTATGAATAAATCCGTCCTGACATCCTGCATGCATGCAGTGAATCAGAACACGAGGCATGTTTTAGGCGGCTATATATAACTTCCCATCTCTGCCTAGAACCTAGGAGACGGTGTATTTTTGTCGTATCCCCTCCCCACCATCAGGCTATGTCTGTGGCCGGACGCGACCATTTCTCTGACATGTTTCGGTTTCCACATGAATGTGTCGGCGGAAGGAACGATCCGGAAGTGTCAGTTTTCGGATGAACCGTCTGTCAATCATGCCCCCGGCAGCCACGAGATCTTCACTAGACTTGGCCAGTGTCTCTACATGTAAAGTTTTGTGTGAACCTGAGATAGTCACACGCACACGGAGAGAAAACTTTAAGCACTAGCGCGCGGCAATTTCAATTTGGATTAATTTTGTTTTCATGGTCAATCCTTGGCGATCCGTAGGTGGTGCGCAAATTTCAGCAATCGACCATTCCCACTATTCCAACTTCCTGGGCGTGCTCTTTGGTCCTCTTTTCAATGTTGACAGTGTCTGCTAAATTCGAATGGCAGCATGCAGTGATATTCTGAGAATTCATGGATACAGATTATGAAACAATATAAAGATAATTTTTAACATAAATTAACGGAAAATCCAAAAATTCAGCTTAGACCGAGTCAAATGGTAGTGACCTAGCCCCGTCTAGTGTCCGCTGAGTCCAGGCTTCGTGACCTCTTCTAGGCACACCACCCAGGGAGCTGGAGGAGGGGGGCTAAGGGCGGGCCGTAGTCACTACTGGGAGGGGTCTCGGACTGACCACACGGCGCACTGACCGCTCCGACCACACCTAGGCGGCGGTCAACTACCCGGACGTTTCCTGTGTACTTCTGGATTCCCCCACTCTGACCACATACTTCAAGAGGGTCTATTGTCACGACCTGAGCCTCCGGGGACATCCAGGAGGATGTGAAAGTGGAGACGGGGCAGGGGGTGGTCTGAGACTGAAGGGGAGCAGGAGGGAGTGTGTGTGGACGTCAGGGGGGAGCAGGAGAGGTCCACGTGGAGGTGTGTGAGTGTCAGTACGTGGAGGAGGCTGGAGGTGGCAGTAGGAACGCTCCTCCTGTAGGCTCCAGGTGTGGGCAGTGACAGGCTCCGGAGGCCCTCACCGTGATACATGATTTGTATATGAGCAAGCCAACTTTCAGCAGCCTTTCGGTTGTATACTGATAGCAGGTGCACGTGGAAAATAAATCGATGTTATAACTTGTCACTCACTCAGAACCCTGTCCAAAGGATACGTCGCGTGTATATTAATCGATGGGAACCTACAGAAATCAATGAATGGTTTATACAAAAAGGAGGACTTGGAATGGCGTGACTTGTCTATGCCTAGACACTCTTTGGAGTTGAAATATTACTCCAGGTGCCATTTACCGTATTCCTCTTGTGGGACTGCAACAGGCGACTGAGGATGATATAACGTACCAGGATTCCCCTAGTCCATCAGGTGAACCAATCTTGTTTCACTTTACGCCCTAGTGTGTGGTGTCAGTACTACGGACTAGGATTCCCCCAGCATTGAAGGAATACCAGTCAGGATGATAACTCATCGAGGTGGGCGAGAATTCTTTTTTTGAATTTTTACGGAATATCTACTGAGGTACACAACCAGAAAGGCCAGTAATCACACTTGGAAAATACCCTGTATGGGAGACAGTAACCTCAGTATATTTCGTGTTGTGTGTGTTTGTGTTTTGCTTAGCTTCCTGTGTGATTAATGTGCCACAGGAACAAACATTGCGTTTATTCCCAAACCCAAAGTGTTTTCTACCCATCATCTCATTGTCGACTGTGAATCAAGGGTCCCTTTTACCCCTCCGTCATATAACACCAAACGGTAAACCATGATTGATGCTACTGCTAGACAACAGGTCCATTAATTTGTCCGACCCTATGACCACTGTAACACTTGACCCATATGTGGTGATGGGTTTGGTGGGGGACTGTCCCCACTGTGGGCCCTGACAGCGGAATGGGCCTAAACACACCCAAGTGGTCTTTGTATTGTACAAGGCTGTGGAGGGCCTCCTGTGTCAGTAGAAGGGTACTTGCACGAAGCTCCCATTCAGAGGGCATTATAACGTCACACTGCCTGTCACCTTACGTTTATAGACATATGGTCAGAGTGAAAACAAATTAACTCTTAAATGAATTATTAAGTTCACCGATGTAAGGTTGACATACAAATGAAATGTCTACACGTTGTTGTTTTTGATTCGCTGTTAACATGAATCCAATCAGGCATTTTATTTATTGCTCTTTCTTTTCTTTTGCAGGTATGTATTCAGTTACAATCTTTCGTGTTACGCCGGAAGGTAAGGTCTTTACTGATTTTGTAAGTTGAAGAAAGGTGAGTGTTTATCACTTAAATACACCACGGCATGTTAACATGAACACCAACTTTCGTGTTAACTTACCAGAAAGAAAATATGAAAAATGTCTTCAGTCTAAAATCCCCAAAGCAAGGCAACTATTTATATCTAATCCCGGTTATACAATTTTAACCAAATCGGAATTCCCAAGTTAGACAAGATCTTCCCATAGATCAATCTCGTTAAGCTCTAGTACGTAATAAAAAAAAAACTGGTGTCAAAGGGCCACACGTCCTCCGCCTCACCAAACTGTAGTCTTGTCAGCAGGTTGAAAAGGACCATTCACGGATGGGTAGACTGGGGTCGACACTCCTGCCAAACAGCCCATGACCTGAAAATGGGAATAATTTGATCTTTTGACAGGAGAGGGCGCCACAATGGCCGTGTGAATTCGCCTCCCGTGGCTCGTCTTACCTGAGGCCCTGTCACCTGGGAGATGGGTGCTAGCTTTTTTTTTTACCTGTCCAGGTATAGGGTGAAGGTATCAACTGCTGCCCTCACCTTACACACCTTAAAGGTCAGGGGTATTCTCTACCCCAGCGCCCTTTCTCGCTGCCCCTTATAGTCAAGGGCGAAGGAGCATTGTTAGAATGGTTCGGGTTGAGCCCGGAGCCAACACCTTTAATGGTCTCCCCTCACCTGCGTGGGTGGCAACTTAACAGGTGTAAAATTCGATGAGCTCAAGGTGAATTGCCATATTGGCCATCCCCCAACTGGGTCCACGGATGATAAAAGGAAAGCCAATGTTTTTATAGACTAAATGTTGATTTAACCGACTCGCGTCCAGGAAATGCACTGGGCGCTGGTAATTGATTCCGGGGTGACGAATGAGGCGCGTTTGTCGCCGGTCCCGCTTTTCAAATTAAATTTAGCGTGGGTTGAAGTGAACTTTAAGAGGATCTTAATCCTCGCAGGGGTCGCTGAGTGCAAGTGGACCGTGGTGTTTGTGGTAAATACTAAACAGGAGCCTATCCCCGGACATTACTGGACGTGTTGACCAGTACCCGCTTTGTCCACACGAGATAATTACATCAAACAACCGGCCTTTTTGTAGGGACAATAGGAGGAAGTGGGATTGTAAGGACTATTTTGAGTCCAGTCAGCAGAGACTAGGGGTACTTTTGGGCTTTGTGGGGTGTGGGGATACTACGGGGAGAACGGCCCGTGTCCTGGGAATGACCCTTGGGCAGGGGATATGAGGGAAACGTGGGAGGTGGAAGGGGAGAAGGGGAAATGAGAGAGTGATACAGTGTGAACGGAGATAAGATTAACTTCATGCAGTCCACACATGTGTTCACCTCCGACAACCCCTTACCTCAACGTTTCACCCCAAAACAGGAGATCCCTCATAAACCTTAAATGTGTAGCTACTCGAAGGGCCGGATGCATTCAGGTCTTGTCTTCGGGCCGTCCACTTTTACTGTTTCAGTAAAAGTGAACTTTCATTAAAAAAAGCGAAAAAGTTTTTCTCCTAAAAGGCTATACAGTTGTTTCTTACCCTTTAACATATATAAAAGTACGTCTATTTAACTGTCAACTGGAAATAAGACATCTTTACGTTCAGACTTTCTGAGAGTTAAGTTGACATTCATTTCCTCCTAGTTATTAGCGTAATTACCAGGGTTTAATAGGTACGTTCCAGCAAAAAGGATGTAACTTGGGTATAACCCATTTCTAGCCTACTCAGTTCTAGTCTCCCCGAGCAGCTCGTGGTCTTGGTGAGTTGCTCAGAGACGGAGGTCAGCCTCCAGAAGGGCCGGCCCCAGATCTTATCTGCCCACCCATTACCCACTGACCCTGCTTCATTTCCCCTTCATTAAGGCCTTATCTGCCGACCAGGGCCTGTGTACCTGGAGTTCCCACACCGCCCGCCCACTCAGCTTACACCCCACACCTTTAGCGGATTACCTGCACGTAAACCCGGCCACGTTATAGGATTCGACGCCCTATTTGGGGCCCTCACTTTGACCCCACGGCGACAGGTGATTACCACCCCTTAATTACTGCCGGGATTACTCCTGACTGTGGGAGGATGTCCTTAAAAAGGATCCGGGGGATTGAAATACACTTTTATAATCTTGTTTTCTTCATTAATGAATGAGCTATTTGTGGACATGGTAAGAGTAAAGTTATTCGATGTACGTACTATTTGAAATAGTCATAGTTCCATTGAAAACAAAAGTCGTAGTTACATAATCGAACTTACCATTTTGTAAAGTGGTAAGGTTTATGGTTGCATTGAAAACAACTAAGTGTAAACAGATAATATTTTGCGGTAAAAATAAATGCAAACTTGACAATACATGAAACCTGAGAAGAAAAAGCTCTCAACAAAAACTGCAGCCCGGTTTAGTTCTCCAGATCAAGTTCGTCGGTTTAGATGAATGTACAAAGATATAAGATGAACTGATAGCGTTGAAAATCAGCCCAGCCTTTTGAAATGTAAACACAGAACCCAGCCAACACTAGCAATTTGAGGTTAGAGTTTCAGGTATGTAAGACGAAGTTGTTAGTTATTGGCTAGTTATGTTGGTGTAGGAATGTTCAGTGCTCGGGTAGGAGGTTTGACAGTGTAAATAGGTGTGTGGGGGAGACGGATGGCCCTAGACTGCTAAATTCGACTCTGCGAGATGGGCATTTTTTAAAATTCGACATGGTGACACGGGCCCTATTGACAACGACATGGGTCTAAAAATATAGTAACATGAAAGAACAGCATTTCTGGAATTCATCATGCGACATTAGAACTCTCAAGGACAACGACATGCAATATACGCATTTTCTTAAATTCTAAATGCGACGTCAAGATCCCCCATCAAAGGCCCCAGACGGGGAGACGAGGGTTCCGTCAGCGGGCCGACAGCTGGCCGGGCCTACCTGAGGGGGGCGCCGGCCGGGAACACGGGGCCGGGGGTACAGGGGGCACTGACAGCACGTGATGGACGTGATGCCGCTTTGATATTTGTTACCCCGAGTGTCAGCCCCCAGGCCTGAACCCGGGACGTTTTTAGGGCTCAAAGCACACCGTGTTGCCAGTACCTCTGCACTGAGGACAGAATTCCGGGCATTGCCGGGGGTTAGTTGTGGCGGCGTATTTTAGTGCGTATTGTATGCACGCCTTACATGGGGGCCTAGGAAAAACGGGGCTGTTTGACGGAAGGTGTAAATCATTGGGGTTACATCCAAGTGGCATGCACAAGGTTCGTCTTTTTTTACCGCCTTTTTGAGCACCTTGAACATGCAGGGTCCTCTACGTGGGCGGAGGTGATGACAAAAATAGATCGGTAAATCATTTTAACCAGAAGGTTTTTCTCCAACCGCAATGTCTTGGTGAGAATCCCACCGTTTTCACTGTTAATCTGACAAGATGGAATGCTTAAGCATGTCTAACCACGATTCCATAATTAAGATTCTGTGCAATTAACGTTCCAATGTTAAATATATGTAAGTATTTTATCTATTGGTTTATTGCACAGCCACTGTAAATATAAAAATATATTTGAATGTAAAATGAAGATAGCTGTGTATCAGAACCAACATAGAGGTAAATAAGTTAGGAAACACTAGATACTCACGCTTAGACAGGGAGAGAACATACATAAGTCAGTGTGTTAAAGGACCAGTTACATGCTGCATGCACTCTTACCGATAGTGAGACAGGATCGTATAGTATAGGATGTGTCGGTATACACGCTGTGGATGGGGACAGCGGGTGAGCTGACCCCCGACAGGTAGTTAGCCTCCAGGTGTCAGCCCCTCCCCGGCACACCTGGCCAAACCGTGGAGGAGGGGCCGGCGAGGGACGTCACCTCATCCATGTGTATTTGTACCTGCCAGTTACAAAGTTGACAGCTACATCTGCGTTGGACGGGAGGCATCCCTGAACTCAGTAGTGAACGACGGGGGCGGTCGGTCGATAGTGTATCGGTTGTTGTGTATCTGTAAACTGATACACGTATTGAAGGCCAGCCTCCAGGGATGAAAGTGTACATGTTAATCGCACTTTTTCAATAGGCACAGATTTTATTTTAAATTATAACAAAAAGATTCATTTATCATTGGAATACAACGGACGGTTATTTTTGTCACTTGAACCAAGAAATATGTAAAAACAAATATGCTAATTCACAAAATATCAATAAATCCTTGTTACTTCAGAGATTGGATCTCCTGGACGCATTCCTTAGCTCAGGGGGAAAAACTAGCCTGATCTTTATGGTTTAAGTAGAGGTTGGTGAGGGTGATAGAGGGCTGGAGAGTAAGTAGGCGCACCTCCAGGGTTGGTGGCGCTAATGAGCTCCACCAGGCTGTTACCAGCAGGGGAGAGAGGCGGGGGAGGCAACAGCCGTCACATCACCTGAAGCCCGCCCTGGAGGAGGATGAGCAGACCCCAGGAGCAGCTCACTGAGACCACACGACAACTCACGAGCAGCTCTCGCTAGGAGCACATTGCTTTGAGCAACTCACTCATATCATATGCAGTCATCGATGTGAGCAGGTCACAGTGAGTTTGTCGTGAGCAGTATGGCAGTGAGCAGCTCATTAGGACGTGTCAATATTTCAGATTGAACTGCTCGTAGTGATTACACAACGTGCACTCTCGGCATTTCAATTCTGCCTCGCATCGTCAAACGTTAACTGTTTCAGGGAATTAAAAAAGTCACAGTTTTAGGAATCACTCATCCTTAGGACCACTTCAAACCCAGGAGGAGGTGTTGAGCTCTGAGGAGAGGAGGCAAGGAGAGCAGTACCGGATGCCTACAGCCGGAGAAGCTTTGCATACCGATGAGGACTCCAGGGTGGTTAATCCGGGCTGTAATGCATACCTCACCAGGAGGCTGTGTGCAATGACCGGCAAATGACCAGACGTTCCTACCCCACACCTTCACCTACGTTAGGACTGCTGCAGACGTCGGACAGTCAGACTGGTGCAGCCCGGAGGTGGTGCGGCTGTTAGTATTGTCCATATGTTCCCCATCTCCCGGGCCCCGCACCTGTCTGGGGAGTCCTCCAGTACATGGAGGATGAGCGGGGTATTTAGGGAGGCCTGGCTCGCCGCTACTTTGGTGTTGCACCTGAAGCACGCTTGCCAGAATAATTATTGACAGTGCGAGGGGGTGGGTGCAAACATGTGCGAGACGACTGTCTGCTGATGTATACGGCATTGTCAATGACTACAAACTTGCCGGGAGTTAATTACCCTACTGGATTACCCGCCGGGATTGCGTTTGGCAGAGACGGCTACCATATGCCCACCACATGGAGGAAGCCCGTCACACATACCAACATTTTACCGAAGAAACCATACCAACTAGGACGTCAGCCATACATTCCCATTACGTCCTACCTATATGGGGTATGCGAGTTGATGTGACAATGATGTGTTGGTAGGCAGATTCTGATAGCAGACGGAACATGGCCGTCCCGGAGACCCCTCACGGAGCTTCCTGGACCCAGCACCAGGTGACGCTGCGGCTCCAGGAGATGTGCTGCGTCCTCCCCAGCTCGGGTGAGTGGTGCCGGGTTTACATATCAATATGTATAAGACAGTCAGGGAAAATATATTTACTGCAATAAAACATGTATAACAAGCAATCTAACTTGTGGCACATTTGAAAAGGCAGTCTTACCGCAGATAATTTTGGCATGCACAATATAATTGTGTGTGAATGTTACGATATTTTTTTAGAAAAATTAATAACTGTTGCATAGTGAACAACTCATTTTTGTGTCCTGAAGATCTCATTTTTGTGTTCAGGTACTAACAAGTAGAACTACGAAATACCTGTTACCATATGGCAGTTTCCGTTCCATTGCCCCTCATAAGTATAAGCACTTAATGTCTGTCAGTGGAGTGCGTATGCCCTGGGCGCTTTATCATGATTATCGAAATGGTGCATAGCGCCCCCTATGTACAATTGCGCAAGAACCAAATGTAATTTTTTTCTTAATTTCATCACATGAGATACACTCCTCTAAAATACTGCACCAAAGGGAATGTTGTCCTATAAGCCCTTCCAAAACTTGGAATTCATTGATTAAATATTATGCAATACAGGCAGCATAACAAGGCACCTACATATAGGTGCTGCAGTAGACCCCTCACAGTTAAGGCAGTGCCGCCGTCTCCCCTCCTCCATCAGGCAGCGCCGCCGTTTCATCAGGCACAACTAAATGTAGTTAGGATGCAATTAAAGTGCCAAAGAGAACTCTTTAAGTTGACTTAATCCAGTTGGTGCCGTTAATCCCCACGGTCTATTTTTGGGCAGCAATCCTTTCACCCTCCCTGATCGTCTGAAATTGCAATCAAATGTGATAAACGGGTAAGAAAGGACTGAATATTTGTTTGCCTGTTTCCTCATACAGATAACCAATCGTTATTTTCACCAGAAAACCAAGTTGGATTGGTCCGTAACTGAAGATTAAAATAAACATAGCTGACGTTGAAAAAATGTACAATTGTACTTAGGTTGAGGAGAGATGTAAATGCTGGGTTTCACCAGGTTTTATCCCCGGGCTTTATCATTTTATTTGCATAAGTGAGTGGTATTCTTTTGAATATCACGAAGAGAGGTGAGCCGTATGGACATGTAGTGTATGCTATACATTATCATAATAGCCGTAAGCCTAAATGTTGACATTCGCTTTGCCACAGTGGGCCACAAATGTATTTTGGTGCTTGATCAATACGCCCAGAGTCGGTACAAAGTGTAAAAAGAACCCGCCGAGTTAATACTTTGTACATACCCATGTTGACCGAGCGGTCGGTTCAGGGGTCCCCGCACTGAAAACCAACCTGCATATGAGAGTGGGTGGAGTGGGCTCTCCACTCTACCACAATGGGAGGGGTCATTACCATGTTCATCGATATGCGCCGATCGGTGCCCCCGACACAAGGACTTGTTTCACTTGATAAACGATCCCCTTGGCTTTTACGATCAGGTCATGGCGTGTTTGGGCGGCGGGAAGCAGAGAAATAGTTCGGTTTAGGTAACCTGACCCCGATTTGAAACCACAGAGTTCAATTTTTATGGCCAGTTGAATGAAAAATGTAAATTGGAAAGACTAGGCATTAGGAAAGCATATATCTGCTTTAGCGAAGCAAACACACAAAACAACAACACCAGTTCATTTTTCTTGTAATATCATACATATCATTAGGAGGAAACAAGTAGGCGAACAGTTCCAGTATTTGAAAAGACACCTTCATTTATTCGTAGACGAATGACTAATTGTTTCTACTTGGAAGGGTTGTGTAATTGCATAACAATGTGAAGTTCTTTCTCTGTTTACAATATCTTCTATGACGTATTGAAAGAGCGTTTTACAGAAAATACACATTGTTTTTTGTTTTTGTTTTTTTTCTTTTTGTCCAAGTAATATTGAGGGTGCGGCTGATTGCGTCCTCGGCATTTGTGTGGAGGACCTTGGGGAGGATCTTGATGTATTCTCCATTGGGAAATGGATCCCTGTCGCCATTTGAATAAATGTGGGGCGTGTGCTCATATCCAATAGTCCCAGCTTTTTTCAAACAAACCGCATCACCAATATTGATCCCCAGTGGCCTTTGGTTCGCCATGTGAAGATTGGAATGATCTACAATGTATAAGTTGTTATGTCTATAAACGATGATTACAGCATCGAGGGCAAACGAGGAGTTTACCCCCCCATGATTACAGAGAGGAATGCCTTAGTAAAAGGTCCACCCCTTCTATGTGGCCTATGTTAGAGGCCTGGCATAAGATACAGCCTGTAGTTTATACATGTAGCCTATGTTAGAGGTCTGGCATAAGGTACAGCCCATAGTGTATACATGTAGCCTACGTTAGAGGCCTGGTATAAGGTACAGCCCATAGTGTATACATGTAGCCTATGATAGATGCCTGATATAAGGTACAGCCCATAGTGTAAACATGTAGCCTACGTTAGAGGCCTGGTATAAGGAACAGCCCGTAGTGTATACATGTAGCCTACGATAGATGCCTGATATAAGGTACAGCCCGTAGTGTAAACATGTAGCCTACGTTAGAGGCCTGGTATAAGGAACAGCCCGTAGTGTATACATGTAGCCTACGTTAGAGGCCTGACATAAGGTACAGCCCGTAGTGTATACATGTAGCCTACGTTAGATGCCTGGTATAAGGAACAGCCTGTAGTGTATACACGTAGCCTATGTTAGATGCCTGGTATAAGGAACAGCCTGTAGTGTATACACGTAGCCTACGTTAGGGGCCTGGTATAAGGTACAGCCCGTAGAGTATATATGTAGCCTACGTTAGAGGCCTGGTATACAGACAGGGGTAGCGGGGATCGAGCAGACCCGGCTAATCAGCAGCCTATCTATTTGTGCTATCACGATTAGGTAATCAACACCAGCAGGGGGTATTTCGGGCCTCCACACTCTATTCCTGGGAACCCACTATGTGCCGACCTCAGACCGATTACCTCACTCGAACCGATACATCTTATTGCCATCCGCAGGGTTTTCACTTTGCTCTTTGTGGACTACGTCGTTTCTCCACCCTGTTTTGTCAAGCAGGGAGTTTTTCATTATTGTTATTAGAACAGTAGAATGCATCTGTATGGTAAAATGGCACACCATATGTATGCTTAGACTAGTTAGAGTTGAAATAGAATCCCAACTGCTTGCCCAAGACATCTTACATTGTGTTGGGCGTTTCCCAGATTTTCTTTGGATTTTGAACGTTCAATATTCCTTCTTTTGCAGTGGAACTAATGATACCAATGCTATTCGTCTTTAAATAGTTGAACGAGTATTCATAAACGTAAATGTTTAGGATTCTCATATCCCTCTGCTGAATATGGTTTGTACGATTTATTTATCAGATAAGGTGTAAATACCCTCTTGCATACTTGGAATTCCGGAGTCCGACATGTATATATGACGTGTACGTACATAAGACGTGCCCTGGCTGTCTCTGATAGTTGCGTCTTTTCCCGCCAGGTGGTGCAGGGTAGGCCACGTGTGGGCCTTACATAAGGTCGATAAGTAGGCGGGGTCGGCCTATCGTGGGCCTATGCCCGGAGAATGCCAACTATCAAGCCCTCTACCCACCCCTGTCTATGTCAGGCCTCGGGTGGCTACCCGCGATTACCCATCGAAAATAAAGATAATACAGTCGACATGTATGTGTAGTTTCCATAGATTGTTATGCTAAATAGTGTGCCGTCAGTGCCATTAGTCAATAAGAAAAAGTGGTATGTCGGCAGAACAAATAGTGGAACGTGATAATAGATATTCTGTACATCTGCTGATGGAATGGTAACTCATGTGGAAAATAATATATATGACCTGCATTAGATAAATAGCATCCTATTGACAACATGGTTAATAATTATCGTAATTCAAATCGAGATTTGAAAAAAACTAATTTAAAAAAGGCTTCCATATAGGGTCCATGACCATTAATTAGGTATATTGCTCAACAGCTTATTTAGATCAACATGAGCTCGAAATTAATCTACTTTGAGCTGCTACCTCTTCAACAACATAAAGGGATATCATTTCCATCTAGTGGAAGTCGGTCATATTATAATTGACGGTAACATTTATAAGGTTGATACAAGCCAGCTGTTGTCACAGATATCCTGCTGTATGAATACCAAACATTGATATTCCATTCAATAACACTAAAAAATGATTCCGCATCAGGGCCATGCCGTGCAGTGTATTGACCTCGGCCTGCTCAGCCTGACGGCTCACGAACAAAGCCGACGATCAGCATACATTATTGAGGCCGGGGGTTTAAGTTGGGCACCGCCTGGCATGGCGGTGTGTTGTTGTGTGTGCCACCCCCGCCCACCCCCCTCACACGCCGGGGTGTGGTGCCTGGTGCCTGACGCACACGCTACTCGCACCCTTACTACTACGTGTACTACTACACGGCTCGCTACTAGGTCATTCACATTTCCCTGGAGGTGAGTTACACCCCGGAGGCCCTCTGCTTGACCCCATGCTGTAGGACCCATTGAAGATTAACACTCCTTTCTGCGACGGCATATTTGCAGTGCATTGACCTATAGAGGAGGGAGACTCCAATCTTTACTGGACTGATGCGCCACCCCATAACGACCACTGGTTAGCGTCTGTCATCTCGTTCCTCCAGTACCGGTAGATCCATTCATCACTACCTGGAGCAGGGAGATCGACGCTGACATTACTGGTAGGCCATTCTCCCCCGCCGGTGACAAAGGGAGGCACGTCCCAATCAGCCGTTCTCTGCCCGCCCCCCGCCCGCCTCCCCCTGGGTCGGCCATGACGGTCGTCGGGGAGGTGGTGGTGACAGGTCTGGTCACCATGGCAACGGACCTTCTCAGGTGTTGTGGGACGCGGCGTTGTAGGTCGCAAGGCCCTCCCGGCTCTCTCGTCGTTCACGTACGCTGACGTCTTTCGGAGATGTGTATAGGGGTATGGTTGGATCAGGTGGATTGTACTGCTGCTATTGGAGAAACGTATTGTATTATCAGTGGATTAGGAGAAGGGAAATCCTTTGATTTGACAACATGGAAATCGGCGGTTGGGGTACACACATGGCCCGTCTTTGTGACAGTCGTCATGGATTGCCAAGTGTCGTTTTGTCGGCACCTTCCCCGATGGCTTGACCTAGTCCCCACCTGAATCCTGCCCTACAATTCCTCCTGTGGGTGCTGTACTTACTACAGGTGTACTGTACAGTCGCCTGGCTTAGAGGACCCAGGAGGGGCCATGTGACAGAGTGTAGAGACGCAGCATCGGTGACTGAGGTTGCTGTGGCTGTTACGTGCATCGGACCAAATGTAAAACCCATCTCAACACCCTCCCAAGGCTACTGAATCCGACACGGTTCTGACAGCGGCATAGGGGCTGCCTGATGGCTGGAGGATCCCCCTAAAGTTGTTTTACATAGGATAGGCATGATTGGACAGGATGGGAGCATGCCAGCAACATGTGGTCGTCGGCCACTGCCACCTCTCCGGCCTGTCTCCGGCTGCCGTGTCCCCTACGCCCACCGCCTCCCGCCTCCCCCTCCTCCAGTGTCTTGCCTGATCCTTCGTGCAGCATCAGCATATTGCAGCGGGCGGCAGGCAGTGCAGGCCACTTCCACTACACCGTGGAGCAACACGTTGTTACCAGTGGTGGCGTCCCTCCCTCCTTACCTACCCACTACCTACCAGGAAGACGCCAACACCATGTGGGGTGGACGTGCGGCGTGTGGTCGACTGTCAGACCCCACAATACGTCGTAAACGTGGGCACACGTGTGGGATATAACCAACACACACCTCTGTGTTACAGCGGAGGGCCAACTCCACGGTCATAATCCCCTCCAGTGGCTGCTGGGTGGAGAAGGAGGCCAACAGCTGGAGATGCTTTCAGCGCTTTGTGTAGCTGCAAATTATGCTCCGTGTGTCTATCCATGAATAGGAAGTGTACCTCATTGTCGGGGCATTGTAGCTCATTGACTATGTGACAGGCCTACACCTCCCGGAGACGTGTTGTCGTAAATCACGTCCGTGTCCCCCTGCTCAGGGATAACAAGCCACTGGTTGGCCGGACAGGGAAAAGGGCAGGGATAGGTTGAGGAGGCCCTGAGGGTGGAGGGGCTGTGGGGGAGGGCAGCAGCTGGAGGAGGCAACAAGGTGTGCATGCTATGGGCACGACGCCCACACACTGGAGGAGTAGCAGGGCCCTACAGGAGGACGCTACTACAACTGCTGCTGCTGCCGCTATTGCCTCTTCTGTTCTGGATACAGTATTTGGACAGGTTCTAATTCAGGTCATTGGATTGTAGGCCACCGACAGGACGAGATGATCTGTAGGATGTGAACTAACCACCTGGGTGTACAAAAGGACGACTCCACGAGATATACCTGCTTTTTCTCCTTACCTATAATGTCATATCACGGCATTCTTTTAAAAAGGATGCTGTTTGACTAGCTGAAATAAGGAAGATTTATTGATTCATACGATAAGGAATCTATCTTTATTAATCATACTGATATGGGATGAGGCCGCCTTCTTGCGCTTAAAAAGACTTAAGTATCCGAAGGTTTAGGGGGCGATGGCTCAGACCTACCTCCCCATGTGTATGTGTATACGCCTCAACACGGACTCCGTGTCCAGTCTAGACGTCGCCATGGCCGTTCACAAAGGTAATCTACTATTCTAATCTCTAAATAGTTGAGGTGTCTTTTTTGTGTGTGTAAACCCGAAGAGAAAGGATACTGACATCATGACCAATGTAACCGTCTAGACTTTGTTTAAACCATTCATTCCTTTTAGTTTGTAACCGAGATGATTCAGACCAAAAGTAATACAAATATACTTGTTATGATTAAACCAGAATGCAGACAGGGGTTATTGGAGGAATATAGCCTATCTTCAATCTTGTATAGGTTGACAGTGTAACAACCATTGGTCTGGTAGACTTTATACCCTAAGTTTTATGAAAGATATTTACATCTGGCTTTATCCAGATCAACAGGTAAGGCATAAGATTCTTCAATACATCAAAGGTCAAGAAGGTCATTTGCCCTCAGGTAAATCCTAGATTTTGATCTTGATTGACCTTAGATGGTGTGGAGCCGGCACTAACAGGGGCTCTGTCGGCGGTCAGCCCTGTCTGCAGCCTCTGTGGTCACTGACCCCTGACGACTGACCACGCCCCCTGACCACTAGCCACGCCCCCTCCGTTTCTGACACGCCCCCTTCCTGGTCCCTGCCCCGCCCTCCCACTGTTAACGGACCCCTTTAGGTCCTGTTCCCTTTGTGAACGGGGGTAGTTACCCTGATGTAAGGGGTGTAAACATACACCAAAAGAGCCGCCTCTCTGTGTTTAGAGCCGGACTAAATGGGATATTGATGATTTTAGGGAAGACCTAATAACTACCTCAGAGCCAATTTGACTGGGGATTTCACAGTATTACCGCGTTGAAGAATCTTGAATGGGAATTGATATAATAGAAACCCCTGGCATCGGTCTGTATTTTTTTTACCAAGAGTGCACAGGGATAGTTTTAATCGTATTCTCGATTAATTATCACAACCACCGCTGCAGATCTAGATGTTCAGGGAAGACCATTATAATCAAGCTTATAGGTTCGTTTAACATAGAAATTTCCGGAAGTACTTTTCCTCATGAATAGGACTCGTACAATCAACATTTTTACCTTTCTGGAGAACATAGACATTACTGAGTAGGTAGTTACCCAATTGACTGGATCAGAAATAAATACAAGCAAATTGGTTAAGTCATCCAGGCGTTAAGGGGTAACCCTTGAACCCTTGCGAGACTGGAAATGGTACGCTCGAGGAATTACCGATGTTCGTTTGGCCGCCCCGATAAGTACTCCCCCGTGCCCTTCATATGTAGGTTAATCAATATTAATTACCAGTTAATTGCGGCCTCAGCCCCCGGCGCCGGCGGCAGGTTGGTAATCGGGCGTGGTGCGGCCAGGTGTCATGTCCAGATGACTGGACTATGTACACTGACCCCCATATTACCTATTTATGAAGCACCATATGGCTCAGGTGTTATTATAAGGGCTTGGTCTAGGAAAGACCTTAGAAATTATCAGTATTTTCTATTTTGAGGTCTATACTCTTCATGTTTTAATCGCATGTGCAAACATGGAACCTTCAATTACTTTGGACTATTACATAATACAACCATTTCAATTTGGCCATTTTGCCCCACCATATCAGTGGATCATGTGAATTTTGTCGCTCATAATAGGTCTAGAATCAAGATATTTACTCCCCACTGTAGAACATGATCGAATTAGGTTGATTTCCCTGTAGACCTAACATAACTCATGATCATTACTCAGAATTACCATTGCGGTGCCTGAGTGGGCACAGCAGTGCGTCCGTTTGCTAATATTACCAAAGCTTAGTTCTACAAAGTTGTGTTGCATTTGGTAAGGTTGACCCTCCTATTCTACCAGTAAAGTTGGTGACACGGTGAGGTGAACCGTCTCCCCCACCTGTCACTGTACCCGACCAGGGGACCTGCCGACCTGACTGACCTGTCGTCATGCCAACACGAGTGGCTGCAGGAGTCACATATCGCCTTACCGCTGGCCTCAACCCTGACCGGAGAGGATCTGATTACTCTCTAAAGGCTTAAACCCCCGGCTATAAGAATTTTATCTTCTGTCAAAATGGTCAATATTTAAATCATTATTTCCACCCGTGATGTAATTCGGGGTTGTATGCGGTTCAAAGGGTGCTCCTGTGTAAACTGATTGTACAGATCTACTACACTATTCAAAATAAAGCGTGCCTATTGAAAATGTTCCCTTAAGATATCTAGGAATGGAAATAAAACCTACGGTTAAACTAGGGGAAGTCCCACAAGAGGATAAACTTACATGGCTTGAGGGCTTGCCGAAAATATCGGATATACACACACGTCTGCCTTTTAACTAGATCCTAAGGAATGGGTTCTGTGTAGCCGCAGGTGGTCAAGGTAATGGCAAGGTGTCAAAAGTTTCTAGGTGTAGAGTTTGAATTACTTTTCCCTCGGTTTTCCCAGAGTGACAGAGTGTATCATGTGAAGGTGAAATAATACCGCCCTAACAAATATATTGATTCAAAGATCGTGTAAACATTAGCCAGCCAGTCTGAGCATGCACGAGGGATTCATTAAAATTGATTAAAATTCTAAGTCCAAGTTCATACGAACAAAAAATGGACCACAAACATGCCATACCGATGGAAACTCCTACATAATTTGACATTGCTTAGAAGCCATACCATGCCATAGTTAGAAACCATACTGACGGAAACTCCAACGAATGGGACATGGTTAGAAACCATACCATACCATGGTAGGAACTATCCCAGTTAAAGAGAAACTCCTGCAGAATGGGACATGGTTAGAAACCATACCATGATTAGAAACCTCACTAATTGAGTAGAAACTCCTTCAGAATGGGACATGGTTAGAAACCATACCATGGTTAGAAACCATACCGATGGAAAGTCCTACAGAATGGTACATGGTTAGAAACCATACTGTACCATATCATGATTAGAAACCATACCTATTGTACATGGTTAAAAACCCAAAGAGATGGCTGATACTGCCGACATCTCGCTGGTAAAGCCGTCCTCCCAGCTCCTTTTGTCTGACGTCCCCACCAAGGTCCAGCCTGGTGGCCTCCTTCCTAACACACTAAGCCCTGACATTTCAACAAAGGTTGGAAAACACTTATTTTTGCAGTTCCAGTAATTATCTGGGGAAAAAAGCGTCGACCTACAACATGAAATATTAATAATACTTCTGCAGCGCTCCTAAATGTTCGGGATTCAGGTTGAGACCATTTGTTTGACACACATCAGTCAAAACTGATTTCCTTGAGTGGAAATTTTGGGAATGGTTCCTAATGATGAGAATTGCAGGCCTGATAAATGTATGAATAAAGTATACCAAAATTAATGTGATATTTTGTTAGATCGATGTACACGTAATGTAGTAAATTTCATATTATAATCTTAAAGGTACTTGTACCTATTCAGCAGGATTTTAACTTGTAGTGATATTTTTTCCATACCTCCTCAGAGTTTTCTTTAGTACATTTGGAATACATAGGCAGAGGGAAAACAAGTTTTACCGTTTGGTTTTTCAGTTAGGGGATTGTAAACATATGAGGTATTTACTATAGGTTTCTATGGGAAATACCTGAGTTTTTAAATTTAAAAAATTCCAGAAAAAAATGTTGTAGTGTTTTTTTCTTGAAATTCCTACAGATTTTAGGTCTTGATCTTATTGATATCCTGTACAAAAATCAAAGGGTTTTACCATTTTGATCATAGACTTCTCTATCGTCCCTATAGTAATAACTGACACACTGTTTGTGTTTAGGAGCAGTATAACAATAGCACATAGTGGGTTCAACAGGTATGCACCAGGTGGCAGTGCTGGGATAGGTTGGAAGTATCTTTAACGGGAACAATGTTTTGCACCGTCATAATAAAATAAGATGTTTGTTTTATCATCTGAAAATCTACTTGAATTTGAACAGATTTAATAGTACATAAATCACATGCTTATAAAGAATTAACCACATAAAGATAAAGTCCCCAAATTGCAAGTACTGGGCAAATACCAGCTAAAAGCGACCCTATTTGTTAAGACTTGCTGGGAATCTTCATAGTTTAGAAAATGTTCGAATATGTTGACGTGTTTCAACTGACCTCCACTTAAACTAGTCCTCGGCATTTTCTCTCCTTCCAGGCCTGGCTGCCCCAAGGAGGTGCCTCGTGGAGAATCACGAGCGTCCTAACTTTGACAAATATCCTAAAGGTTGCCTCCCAATGACAGGGACTTAATAAGGCACTGTTTTAGGAACCTCATGATTTTGCAAAGGTCCAACACCTGCCACCCTGTTTGTCTGTCATTAACCTGGCCAACCACAGGTGGCGCTCCGGTCGTCGGACAGGGAACACTCCCCATACACACACTCTCAGAATTCCTGTTGTGTCCCCCAGGTTACATTGCAATTGCCAAATTCTTGGCAAACTTCATATTGGAGAGTTCTGTATGGGCGCACTGTTCTCAGCGTGATGGATTGCAATATTATATTGGTGAAGCACATATCCGAGTTGGCTTACAAAAAATGCACACACAGTGGGCCATATCCCATGAGTTATGGGAAAACTAGAAGTTTGTTTTTAACTGTTTGGCAGAGGAAATGTGTGTTAAAAAATGGTTCTGTCATTCTATTGATCGGTTCACTAAATTTGATGTCGTAAAACGTGACGAGAATATCATAGGACGTCTGGTCGGTTGCACCTGCATGTTTTGTTCTATAATACCTGTGGTCTTTCCTACTTTGTGCTTTTAACACTGACATACATTATTTAGATATCTGTCCCCTAGTTCTACACATATGGCTTTCTTTTTTCAACTCAGCAACAAGTCATGAAGTGAAGAGTTTATGTTGCAAATATTCTGCACCAGAAAATATTTCTTATCACCTTTGTTCTCATTTATAAATCGGTGAATAATATTTTGAAAACTTTGTACAGTGAATGTGTCGAATGCAATATTATTGATTTTATCTGAACGTCCTTTTCTCTTTCCTTTCAGGTAAGATTTGGAACGTTTGTTTCTTTGCTGAGTACGTGAGTAAAATGAATCTATCCACTGGTTAGTAGCTGAAAGTCAACTGATGAACAGTCTGTAATTGCCGCAGATTAATTGTTAATATTTTATTGTGCAGATGCCCATATGAACCACAGTTATAAGTTTTTTTAATCGTGTAGACCTTTCCCTTGAGTACATGTATATTTTTCAGATGTAAACTACCGACAACATGCTTTAAGCATTACATTTGTTTCACATATCGACTGGCTCTTCACTGCTGTCCACAATACTAAGTGGCCCCAAGTGGTGACTGTTGCTCAGTTTGAGGTCCCCGTTGAATGACAGCTTGTTCTAATTATGGGGCCGATTATACCATAATGGGCTTACCATACCTTAGTGTTGAGCATTTGGCCGCGGCAGAAAATTGTTGGTCATTGTTTTGATGCCAGATTACAAGTCCCTGCCTCAGATGGATCCGATAGGGGTAGAGGTATAGATTAGATACCATCAAGTTCCCATTGTTTAAGCACCGTGCAAAAGCAATCACGTATTAACAAATGATAAGACGTGATTGCAGTATTAAAGACAGAAAATGTTATATTGTACTCGTCATATACATTGCTGTTATGTTAAAGAAATAATTATTTTACTGCAACCATTTGTATAGACCTTCCAATTTCGATTTAGTTTATTATAGAAAAAAATGTTTGTATATAAACTGTGTGTGACTTCATGAATCCAGATGTTTTATTTGCATGGATTCAATTCCACAATCATCATTGATTTCGCAAGGAATACATTGGCTCCTCCATCGCCACTATTGACATATCTATCATAGCTGCCACTTTCAATAAAAACCACAAGAACAACTCGGGGATGACTCCATAAGGCCTACTGGTACCAGTCGTGTTCAAAGACAATGCCCCACACATGACTCTGAGATTGGTTTCCAAGAAGTAAGCAACAAGATCAGCTTTTAGTCGAGAACAATAACCAACTCAGACAGGCGGGAGTCAAACAAATAGGTTCTCTCTGCCCACCCCCAGCACCTTCTCTGGCCCAAACAGTCAACAGGGTAGGGGCTGCCACTTGGGTTTCTGCGGGGGTCTGACAAGACTGGGTTCACCGCATTGTTTATAACGGCTCCTGCCCGTCCCCATGTGTTGCGTGGCCAGTCCCTCCTGTGTGTAGACCCAGTCCTCCAGGGCGGCTGTGTGAACTGGGGGCACAGACGGGGGCTTTGTGGTGCCCAGAAGACACCTGCCCGGAGGAGGATCCCACGGGTCTCAGGTCGGTACTGGAGGAGACGGTGGGGACGCCGCTGTTTATCCTAGGTCATCAACGGTTTGGGCCGGCAGCCTGGAAAAGAGACTCCGAAGACACTAGTGGGAATACCTTGCTTCTTTTTGTGTGAAATCCGAGCTTGGTTAAGACATCAGAGGTTTGTGGAATGTAAACTGCACTTGTAAGATTTTTCGTTTGATTATAACTAGTGTATAACAGTGATAAACTAATATTTTAGTATTATCAGTGCCATATTTATTGTATTTGTTATCCTGCTGGAGCAATATTGTTTCACCTGTTTACAACAATGCACGCAGTATATTCTGAGAAAAGAGTCTGATATAGTATATTCTGAGAAAAGAGTCTGATTTAGATGTTGCTCAATAAGATAGAGAAGAGTGGTGATTTAGACAAACACGTTTAGTGATTTATTAGGACGGAGAGGCTTAGCACCCCCTGACGATTTCTTTTAGATTTAAGAAAATCAATATATTACCTCAGTGCAATGATAGATACCACTATGTTTAAGTGGTTTACCAGACAGAAGGTTCACCTCAAGCCTGTCGATGTGTATCTTCTTTCCCATCAATCTAAAGCGATTCGTCGTCTACAAAAAGTTGTATACAGACAGATATATGGGAATTTCAGTAATGGATGAAACAGCCGCCGATTTTGAATTAGTCATTGCCACGTTCAACGAGTCCTTATCAAGCTGAATAATACTTGCCATCAATCTGGTTTGGGAATTTAAGGAAAAACTGTGGGAAAACGTGAACCTCACATCTTCACATTCGCACATGCTCGTGATCGCCCGCTGTGTTCTTTTTCCTACCCCCTACACTGATCCTTATGTCGCGTTTTTCTTGGGTTAACGTATGTATACAGGGCCCAGCGGGCAGCTGCCGGCAGCAACCAGACGTGCTGGAGAACAGGAGGGGGTGGGCCTCCTGGGTCCCCTGCCTACCCACCTCCGTCACACCTGAGGCTGGTCCCACGGGGCTTAGGGCCGTGGGAGCCGGCCCTGGAGGGGGGTCTGCCTGGGTCTGGTGGGCGGAGGGAGGGGGCTGTCAGGATGCATAGGCTCTTAGGTGGATTAATAAAGTATGCAAAAATAAGGGCACTGTGTCAATCTCATTGGGTGGGAGAGGAGGGAGGGGGTGAGGGGGAATAGGCATGCACATGCACACACAAACCCACATTCCAAGAGGTCGAACCCTGGAGTGAGTGTGAACGTCAACACGCCCTGGAGGATCTCTGGATGTAGTACTAGTAACAACCCTGCTTTCTCCGCCAAGCAACTGCCCCGAGGGCTGTTTCATCCCCGGCCACATCTACCTCCAGGACCTTAGTGCCCGCTCCTCCAGTGACCTGCTGACAGACAGGTACATTAGGGCCCGGGGCCGCCACACCCTGGAGGGGCAGGCAGCGGCGCCAGGGCGACCACAGCTATATGGGCTCGTTGATGGATCCCTGAGGCCTCAGGACAGGCTCCGCATGCCCCTTCACCTGGAGGAGGAGGGGGGGGGTGTTTTTAACACCAGGAATTTGGTGAATACACAAAGATCATCCCAGAATCACCCAAGAAATTCCTCAGTGGTCAGCAAGTTGATCTGGATCTGGAACTCTCCGGACTGATTCCTGAAATACTCTTTGACACACAAACAAATGGTCCTGAAATAAACAATTGGTACCTGGACGGAAGTTTTGTGAAACTAGGAAACGTGCCCTGGCTAAACGCTAAATACGAATACCGAAAACATGATGGGCATCAGCCGACTGATCAAGTCCCGTAATCGAAATGAGGAATTCAAAGCACAACTACCATTTGTGCTTCATCATTCTCTGGAAGGCATTTAATAAGCGGTCGGTGACATTCATTTAAAATAGTTTTTAGCATACTGCAGTTTGATTGGCATTCGGCTTGGGTGCATTCTTGGCGTTACATCTTCAGCATTTAGCACCAGAGACATTTCTACCAGGCTGTTTATCGGCTGGACCTCATAAAGGTCACATTAAAAGGTCAGCAAAGGACATGGCTGCACTTTTTGTCCCCTGCTTTGAATACTTCAAATTTATAGTCCTTTTACGGAGGATGCAATGCAGTGCTGTTCTGTAATGCATGTAGAAAAATATTTAAAGTTGAAAGTTTATTGGGAAGTATATGGTGGGTCGAAGAAGTATGAGTTAATAACACATTTTAAAAAGTTATTAGTTATCGCGCAATTGCAAAAAGAAAAAAAGTAAGACGTTGTGATGCTTGATTCAGACGAATAGTGCTGATGTATACGTATCTTTTTTTTGTGCCATGAAATCGACTTTTTGTAGAAGCGCGAGTTGTATCTGACACAGATCGGGTAAAGAGCAGCTCAGGCACAGTCCCTAAAAAGCTGAGTAAGAGGGATACCCGACAGCCTTACCCCCCAGCATCTGGTCTGTTTGGATCGTGTTTTTAGAGGGGTGATGAGAGCCCCTGCTCTATTACCTACATCCAGTCGGCTCACTTACGTAACCTGCTACCCCTGCTGCTCACCAATCCAGTCCCGAGCAGCTCGCAGAAACTCAGCAGTTGCTCGGAGCTGCTCGCTGCATTCCTGCGGGTCTAAGGAACGTAGACCGCAAGAGCCTCCTGTGATCCATCCTGCACACTACCTACTGAAACGTGAAGCGTTAATGTATATTTAAAATCGCTGACTTCTTGAATGTCAGAAGAATTCCTGTAGAGGGACTTCACAAAGCTTGAATTTTCCTTTCGGAAATAAAGCTTACCAATGTTTTGAAAGTAGGCCTCGAAACTTATTGGTACAGAATGGCAGTTTCCTGATTCCCTTTTTCTAATTAGAGAACATTAAGAACGAACTTTAGCCTATTGCCTACTCGAATTCTGATACATTGACTTGTAATGGAAGAGAACGAAACTCATGAACGAAACGGAGCTCATAAAGTGTTTTGCCTTGTTCTGGTTTTTACCCTACGTCACGGAACCGGTACGTAAGCGGGAAGACACAGATGTATAAACAATCTAGCATTTATCCGAAAAGAAGGGGGGACGTTCGGGTTCACGTCCACCGCCGTCTGGAGGGGTTCCTACCTCCAGGTCCAACCCAGGAGGTATGTGTTTGACACAGACCTGCAGGAGGCTTGTCTGACAGTCCTCCGGGCGCCGCCGACCCCACACCTGGCGGCGGGAAGAGCAGCCCCCTCCAGGGTCAGCGGCTCCAGTGTTGTGTTGACCTTCCGCCAACACCCTACACTGGAGGGGAAAAAAGAAAAAAGGGGCAGCGTACTACCAGTGATGAGGACCAGGAGTAGACGTGCCAGTAGTCGTCCGATGGTGTGGTCACGACTCGGCCGTGTTTCATGTCAATGGGAATATGTGGTTCGGTATTGCCATCGATTTCTGGACTGAATAACTCACTCCGAGTCTCAGTGATTAATGGACTAGGCTGATGGTGTATGAGGGGAACCAGGGTCTGGGCTGGAGTGAATGCCTGGTTTAGTGTGGGGATTTCAGTCAAGTGGGAACGGGGTTAAGTTAAGGGATGGGGGCACGTCTGTTTGGTCGAGTAGGGTAGAGGCAAAGCTTGTAGTAGTAAGGAGCTGGTGGTGGTGAAGAGCAGCTCTGAGCACAAAAAGCCTTCTGAGCTACTCCTGCTCGTCTACTGCTGCTTTCCTCCTGGGTCCTTTCTGACGTCCGCCAGTGTGGATCTGACACCACCAGGCTCCCCCTCACGCCACCAGGACATCGAGACATGGCCCTCAGGGGCTGGGATCTATTCCTCAACTTCTACGAGGTGTGACTCCATAGGTTTAACTTTACACGGAAATACACTCAACGCTATACTGTATACACCCACCTCTGCTACCCACGGAAACAGCACGGCGGGAACTTAAAAACCTCAAGTGTGGTATAAATAATACACTTGTACTGCTTAACTTGGCTCGGCTACACCCGCTCGGAGGGACTGAATGTGGCTCGCATTATTATTTCCGCTGAAAAGCCAAAGTGCGCTAATCTCATGCCACAGGAATGGGCCAGGCACTGCTGGGATCAGCGGCCTATTATCCCCTGGATCGGTCCCGTCCACACCCTCCAGGCCGGCGCTGATACATGATTACCAGACCCTGGAGACAGGACGACAGCTACCTCCTCCACTGTCCTTGACATAGAAGCCACTCTGGAGCAGGCCTCGGAAAAGGGGCTAAAAACAAATAATAGGTGGCCACAATGTCAGGGGAGTGGCGCGGCATCGCTCACACTCCGGGATGGACATGTGCTGCTTGTTGGGCTAATCTGGACATAAGCTGAGTCACACAAAAAGGATTATTTTCTAAATAGACAGACTGCGGGCTGTGGGGACGGAGGGGGACCTGGCGGTTGTCGTGGGCAGGTCTCTCATGTCGATGGGCGGCCGGGCCAGGTGCAGGGGGCAGGGGCCGGCCTGCCGGGAAGGGCGAGGCACCGCCGCCAACACGGCCACCTCCTCCTGCTGCCACTCCACACTGTGGGCGGGTGTTGCCGCCGCCGCAGGATCAAGTGCTGGAGGCAAAAAGGACCCTGCTGCTGTCTGCAGGCAGTCTGAAGACTAGGGTGTGAGGAGAGAAAACCCCGCCTGGATATTTATAACACAGGAGGAGACTAACAATCTACCAACGTATACAATTCACCTACGAGATTGGAATATCAAGTCGGAGGGTGACAGGATGGCCCAGGTAAAACCTGAGGTGTTTAACGTCACCTGTAGCCCCCAGATGTCACCACTGCCGACCCTGGAGGACGCGGCAGGAGGCCCCCTGAGGAGGCCCTCCCCACCCGGCCCCTCCCAGATGAGCGGGCAGGTGAGGGACCCCGCCACCCTCGACGACTGTCCCTGTGAGAACGTGTTCGCCGTCCTCTCTGTCTGGGACCAGTGCTGGTCAGGTAAGGTTTGGGTTCATCCAGAAACAGGCATCTAGTGTCTGCAAGCACAATATTGTTCTTAGTGATATTCTTTCACAAGCCACGGCTGAAAGGCGATATCCTGATAGTTATTGGTGTGTTTTAGAAGAAAAAGACATTTTAGATTTTGATATCTGCAATAGATGACCATAGGTCCCAGATGGCCAGTATAACAGCAGCCATGAACTGAGCAAGATAAACAGCCTTACAGGTAAAGCGTCGATCGTATGATAGGTACTTGCCCTGATATGATAATTTAATTAGAAAATCGTAGTAAAACGTATTATGTGAGTTTTCCATTTGGATTGTCAAGACCACATGTTAGCTAGTACATGTATCAATATACCAGTCGGTGACGTCATCAGCCAGGTAAACGCCCAATCAGCGGGCATGGCCAGGTTTAAGGTCTCACTGCCCTGATTACATCCAGGTTCCCATTACAGGCCCAATTCTGATGGCGAGTATTAGTTTCTCTACGTGTTAGGGCAGAGCAAGAGCGAAAGGACATTATTGATACAGAAAACATGTGCCATGTTCAGCTCTTGCAATGCGATTAAGATAACCTGGGCCCGCTGGATTTGTTAGTCGGTAAGTCGTTTGTCTGCCAGTTAGCCGACGTGTGCAGAGCATTAACTTTTTCCATCGCACCTTATCTTTTTATCAAATCCTAGCTAGGCTTCACAGATGGCTTGTTGAAGCTACTAGTGTATTTTTTATGGTGGTTAAACTATAAAACGAATTGTCAGTAATGCACACTATAAAGTGTACATGGATTTACAGTGTAAATATGTATGATATTTTCTTTCGTTTTTACACCTGATTTAGGTTAGTCCCTCTCTGTATGGGAATGACTGATGCTGGTTCAGCTAACCTCCCCCAGAAAGAGCCATGGTAAGGACTTCGGCTTGTGGCAACTTAGCCTTAAGCAAGTTATAATCTGCCACAAAACAACTTAAGATGTCTTGCACTTTCAAAGACGCCCTATCTAACTGACCAAGTATTGACCTCAAAGACAGCATTGATACCTGTGCAAAGACTTCAGAGTATAAGCAAATCCTGTCTTTGATATGCGAGAAGTTACATTTCAAGTGTTTCAGGAAGTTGGCCAGGAGAAAGGTCAATTTGGGTGACCGGAAATAGCGGTCAGCCCGATAAGGCGGGTCAAGGTGGTCAAGGTCAAGTGTAAAGATCAAGTGACCTGTTTGGTTTGCTGTCCACCAGAGGTCAGCACGGGCCGTCCTACCAGAGAATACAGAGGGGTGTGTACATTCCCAGCCCTCAGGTCCACCAAATACACACACAGAGACAGCATTGTTTCCTGGGAAACCAGACCTGGCCATATGAATCCCTAAGACGGTCTTTTAAAGCAAAAAGGTCGCCTTTTAAAGACCTCAGACCATATGGCCCACAAATGAGGGTCACCCCAGCCAAGGTCAGCCAGGTCAAGGCCACCCCAAAATGAAAACACAAAAGGACCAGTGACCTGGAGGATTGTCCTCCAGGGCTGACTGATGGTTTCCTCTGGTTTCCATGGCAACGGATGGTGGTTGGTTTACATGGTAACATGTGCAGCATCCCACCACAGACAATGAGGGTTCTGTGGGAGCGGACAGAAGGCCCCAGTTATGGTAAGGGGGGCTGACACCTTGATGGGATCCAAGCCGACCCTGTGACGGGCATCTAACATGTTGGATCTGACGGGGGACCCTCTCACAATGGGGGTGGGAGTTGTCACAGCTGGAGACGCCCCCTAATCAGACACTCTCACAACAGAGGTATGGTGGCCACGTTGGCACATGGTACATGTGTAACGTTTGGAAAAACTGGATCTGTAGATTCAAATGGAACATCATAGTTTTCAACTTTCTAAAACCCTAGATATCGTGTGCGGTCAAGTGTTCATTTGGAATCTCTAGTGTATTAAGAAGAAACATGGGATGATCAAGTTCGAGTTCATTTTGCCATAGTGGAGTATTCCAAGTAGGGAGAGAAATCAACTTTTAACTGATTGTTTTCTAAGCGGGCAATTAACCCAGTGTTTTGGGTTTGTTTTCTTCACCCTATATAGCCCCAAGTTATTGACCTTAAGTCGGCGGCAGGGGTAGAGTGGAGAGGTGCCCTGCCGATAGGTGCTGAGCATAAGAGGGTCTGACCAGCAGGGCATGAGCTGTGAGGTCAATCTGTCACTGCTGCATATACCTTAATTAACTCCGGACAGACCTGCAGGACGGGGGGGGGGGGGCAGGGCACAGTCGCTGGTACGAAATTAATAGGATAAACTAATTAAAAATAAAAGAAGGGACGAGAATGAAACGAATGTATATTGCTGCCTCTGAATGTCTCTGACGGTGCATATGCCAAATGACTATGATAGGAGTAGATGAGTTTCAGATAGCAATGCCGATGGAAGAGATAGCTATCGTACTTAGCCTGTTAAATGGTTTTGTAATGTACTGAATGATCTGATAACGAATCAACAGACACTAAGAATCATACACCTACTCCTAATAATGAGATTAGTAAGAATCGATATGTTATCCCTCAGCAAAATGGTAAGTAAATAAGTGTAACCTGAATGCTCTCTCAGTTTACAAATCGTTTCTAACTTTTTCCGTAAAATCAAAGCCCTCGATCTGTATGTACCAACAACCCTAGGTCACCAACACCCAAGCACCATCCGAAATTAAAGAAATTAATGATGCAAAAATCAATTGCACGTACACAAAATGTGTGAACCCGATCAAAAGTTCATGCACCCCCTTAAATATCAGACATTCATCACGGAGAACAATGTAGTGCATCTCCGGTTGCATAAGCACTAAAAAGTGTGCATCTCGGGTGCAGGATCACCGTTCATTTCGGACCCCGCATATAGTTGACCGATACTCCCTGAAGTGAGCAGCTCGTGGGACATCTGACCAGCGAGCAGTTTGAGGGAGTGGCCGTCGTCATGACGACGACACACTCTGCCCCCACCTACCCCTGCCCCCTGGCGGCCGGGTGGCGGGCGGCCGTTGACGGGCCGTGACGGGTCGGAATGTTAAGGGCCGGAGTGTAACAATAACCCCGGCACCAACTAATGGCTCGTGCACGCACCACAGGGAGAGGTCAGATACGGGATCCATGTGTCAATGTTACCCCATTACAGACACATCTTGGGGGAATCCAGCGCCAACGATACGTTTTTTACCGCTGGGAGAATAACCATGCATTGATGAAATGAAATACGCAAACAATATGGAGTGGTATGTGAAATGTCAACCCATTTGAAGAGTAGCGATATATCTTAGGGACACTAAGGACGTTTGAGGTCTAACAGTTTTAAATTTCTATTCTATTTTACTATTTATTATGGTTGTATACTTATTACTATCCGGTTTTCATTGTACATTCAGATTGTAGCATAGGTTTACAATTGTTGATATAAGTTAGAAAATATAAAAATTATATAATTAAATAGCATAGGTAGATATTTACACAATTTATGCTAATGTTACTCAGTTTAAGTTCTTTGTTCAATTAGTCTGCCGAGACATATATGAAAATAAGTATTTAAAAAAAGTACATTTCCGAGCAAAACATGTAGTTTTTTCTTTAATGTCGAGTAGTTTACTAATACAACCATGTAGAAGGAAAAACACCATGGACGACTCCCCTATTGAATTAAAACAGGCCAAAGCGCCTCCCAACAAGTAGGCTTAGTCGATGGGGTCGGATCCTCCTGGAGGTAGGACAGTAGGGGTGGGCGAAGACTGGGGCGGGGCCCCTCAGGTATGTAGTCCTACCTCCCACCTCTTTACCTGATCCCCTCACCAAGCCGTGGGAGGCAGGGCACCCCCTCCCCGTCTCAGGTGTCAAAAGGCCGCCGCCCGCACCTGATCCCCGCCCGGAGGAGATGGATAATCCGGGGTCAGAGGTCACTCCAGGGTGAGGGCCTCAAGGAGGGATCGGGTATCAATGTCCCACATTTATAACATGGGGCCTAATCTCTCCCCTAGAAACCCGGCCGCAGTTTGAGCAGGGTGAACAAGGTGTGGTCGTGGATACATCAGATAAGGGTGTCAGTTGATATGAGCATACATGTGGGAGTGTACATAGACCCTATCTATCCATATGGAGTGTGACAACATGGAGGAGCTGGAATATATCGACTAACATTTAAAGTACGTTCTCACTGGCGAAGGGGTCCGTCTGAATCTTTTTAATGTCCGTGAAATACCATGAGGTCGTTTGGGGTATCACTTCATTTCACGCCCAGTTACAACCCGCCAGGACAGCAGTTGATCCGGACATTTTCACCATTCTCTGCATTGAGAACCCTGCTTTGGGAAAGTCCTGAATTGAGCCACACGTCCTGTCCTGAACACTTCTGAGTAATTGATCGCCTTTTTACTTCCTTCTGTATCTTTATGTACTAATATTGGATGAGATTAGAAAAAAAGAACAGGAGGATAATCCTCTGTGTGAACACTAAAACCTCTTTGGTTCATTCGTTTCCCGGAAGAGAATCAGTCTGGGCCCACTAGACCACTTCCCTGTTGGTCCCAGACCTGTTGGCTCTCAGCGTCCTAACCAGATTGCACCCATAGTTCTCTGTGTGTAGCTGATAAGTAAGGATGGCCACAAGTGACCCATGCTCTTATCATGATAAGGATAGGCCTACACAGTCACAGGTTGTACGGCTTTCTTGTCGCATGAAAGATTAGTTTGACCCAACTAACCCAATAGATAAACTATCAGCATCTAGACTATCACATCGGACTGATAACTATCCACTAAACACCAAAAACCGTTTAATTCAAGAGCAATCCATCTTAATTGTGTTTACAAACTGACACGGCGCTAAATCCCCTACGTTTATCAACATTTCATTGACTCAGACCATTTCATCTGCTCAGCAAACTATTAGTGCCTTGGATGGAATAGTTATTAAAACAGTGGCAAAACCAGATGATGCGTGAATCCATCTCACAGGTGGACTTGGGTTCTCCTATCTCCGCGGCTAAAGGTGTCATTGGTGACCTCGGGTCTAATCGTGTTAACCCCGAGAAGTAGTGGTCAGGTGAGAAGAGGCATTGTCCGACAGACGCTGCTACAGGACATAAGTGTAGGTTTATCTGGGCCTTACCACCATGTACAAGGGACACTACTAATAAGTAGACGCCATGGATTTACAAACACCCGCAGACGGGATGCTGCAATACCAGAAACTCCATCAAGTCGAGATCCAGATTAACTCAGAGCCTGTCGTGGGTAAGTTCCTAGAAAGTTAGGCGATTATGACTTGTTGGACCTATAACTTAATCGACAATAAGGGTTTAGGATAGTCGTACTCTGGAATACTTTGGCCTTGTTCGTTGAGGAGCCTTGCCATTTCGTCTGTGACTCTGTACTTTTCTTCATAATCATAGAACAGAATTACAAACGGTCCTTGTGTCTTGATTTATTTCGCCAGAGCGTCATTCGGAGGCGTTAATGGAATAAAGCTCCTGTGTATTTTAACCGACAACGTAACTGGAAGCATGGATGGATGGTTTGAATGGTACAATGTCGCCATCTGTCGCCAACGTCGGGAATCACATCAATTCTATAGCATGTCACCTAGTGGTGGACAATAACACTACAGTACTGTATGAGAAGACAATGACAAAAACCCAAGACAGTAGAAGGGACCAATCGTGTCCCACTTAGCTCAGTCTCTAGGGTACTTACTTTTTAATTCAACAGACGCATTAAATCACACCCCAGTTCTTTCGGTTGATGACAGTCCGCTTAGAAAACACCAAGATCTTTTAAAAAGATTTTCTGAAGAAAAAAGACAATCGTTTTCTCTTTGTCACTTTTAGCCTGGCATGTTGGGGAGTGTTGACATTTACTCCCAGTGGGGGTCTCCACTCCCAACCTCCACCCCCTACACCAGGCAAAACGGGGTCTATACCTCTTGTAACTGTAGCCAAGTCTCTCCAAGTAGGGTGTGGAGCACTTTGGTGTCTTGACAGATTCAACATTGGCCGACATCTTTCCAGAGCAAATGCAGATGAGGAATTACCCTTAGGCGATGAAGATAGTATTTCATGATCTTGCTCAAAGTAAGTCCAAGGAAAAAATATGGTTGTGCTTAAGAATGTGCGCCATCCGCATCCTGTGTAAAGCCATATAGGTGTTCACATCTGTTGGAAGAAAATTTCATGGAACGTTGAATACAAATTTTGTCTCATTCATCATGACTGTTAGCCCTGTTGCTAGCCTAGTGTTTTTTAGTCGATTTTACGTATTTGGCTTATACAATTTCCTGGATTATGGAAAGTAATGTAGGAGAGAGGGAAACTGATAGTGTATACGAATCACTTATCAACACTGAAGACGCGCTCCGATAAGGAAGCCATTTCAGGACAAGAAATCCATAAAAATACAACTTTGTGGTAATTCAACAAAAACAAACGGAAACACTCGGCTAAGGGAATGGTTCGCACTCTGTGATACTTGACCCGCGCCCTGGAGGGACCTGTAGGGGTCTGGAGGCAGCTGATAGAGACCAGGTCTAAGATGCTGTCACTATGGTTACTCCTCCAGGGACTCCCTCAGTAGGGAGGAATGTCGACCGGCCGTCAGCCGCGGCCGACCTATTACACGGTCATACTCCCACAGAGAATACTAGGTTTGTGTTCTTTTTGTTATTGTAGTTATTTTTGTACAGTTTTTGTGTTTGTTGTTTTTTACGATATTTTTTTGTATCGCGGGATTGGTAACAACTTTTGCAATACTCACATGTATATGTAGACAGCCGATCAATGACACATAATTATTATGTCAGAAAGTAAGTATATTATAGTTACAAATATGTACAAACAATGCAAATAAAACATGAACGTTTGTATATTCATTCTACCAAGGAAATCCTATTGTAACGAGACCTATTTCTTGTCACATGTATGTCATGATGGCTGACAGTTGGTACAACGTATATGTAACAATGGAGTTGTCTAGGCTTATACAACCCTGTGACGTGAGACCTAGTTCTACATACTACACCCCTATTGGTTTGGTTCTACCTCTGCAGGCAGTAGACGCCTTCACTGTGAGAGCCCCATCAGAGCCTGTCGTGGTGGGTCGATTACCTCGTACGTTGTACACAGAGGGGCGTGTCCCCTGCTGCTATGACTGCTCTGTGTTACCCCCAAAACAATACACGCCAGCATGGGGTAGTCAAAACGTGTTATTCTGTGTTTTGTAACACAGGCAAATAGTGCGGTCATCAAAATAAGCATGTGAATCAGATGTTTGACACGTTGCTGTATTGTTTTAGTTCAGCACAAAAAGAATATATTTTTACCTTTTACAGACTAGATCCAAAATGCGCATATTACTATATTGACTATTCTTGTTACCGTGGTTATCAAAGTGTATGCCTCTCTCGCCAACAAGGAGCCAATGCATTTTTTTATCGAATCGTGTTTCATACTAAACCCTGAATGAAACTAAATGAAACTAAAGTAATGTAAATTACTTCATTGCATTTTTCGCAACACTTTATTTTCAAAGAACACACCTATTTCTCTTTTTTAATTCATGAGTATAGGTCTAACCAGAAAGACTGATTCTACTCTCGTTGCACGAGTAGAAGCTCTCGTTGCTCTGATCCAACCCAGTTATAGTTGAGCACCTGTGTCACTGACGATGACGCCACCTTGTGTCAGATGGGTGAAACACTTCACGGTGAGCTACTCACTGATATTGGGCATGCTATTTCTTTGACCAATAGTACTGCGACGCCATCTGAGAATGTTGTCATTACTTTGCTCTAACTATATAGATGTTTGTAAGGTACAAGCAAAACATTTACATTACCAAACATCTCTTGAAATGAACATTACCAATTATTGCGCATTTTGTGTTCAATCCCATTGGCGTATTTAGGGGATGCGGTTACAAAGCGCTGGATCCAGCCAAAATCCAGGAGGTGGGACATGTCTGTTCTTCCCCCCACCTCCCCGGAGTTGACACCCACGTGGGGAGGTTGATAGACTATAATTTGCCGGTCGATGAAGTTTCACGGTCCATTTACCTGGGTAAGGGCGGGTTTCTTATACAACTAGGCCTGGTCCCTGACTGACAGGGGGCCTGTCATGCCGGGGAAGGCGGCCTGTCACCCCGGGGAAGGCCGCCTGTCACCCCGGGGTAGGCTGCTATCTATTGTCACGGCCCTCTTCTCTTGATTTATGAAGAGTTTGTAGGGCTCTGGGTAGAGTGAGGGGCCTGTTGTGTTGTGGCCACAAAGTCCCTGACTCGGGAGGAGTGAAGGCAAAGTTAGGGATACCTACACATCTAATTCAGACTTGGGTGAGGAGTAGGACACAACCGACCAATTAGGAGGCAGCCCACATTGTAGGAATTAACCCAACAGGTAACGTAGACTCTCAGAGGCTCTACGGAAATCTGACATCCAACTTAAAAAAAACTAGTAGTACAGATAAGCAATTAGTCACACACGCGACACCTTATAACTTATCAATGCAGCTGTCTTTTGGCAATTTCCAGAAGTTAACCTCAACAGGCTTTGATCTATTGTACGTGTACGTGTGACGCATAGGATAAACTGTCAGGAGGCATCCCTTAGCGGATTTTGTTTCCTTTTTTCCCCATTTCGTCCAAAGACGGCCTGAAACAGGTGTTCACAGTAACACCACAGGGAACACCTCAATTAAAAACCGCCCAGACTTCTAGGAGTACGTTAGTGTACCTCTCGACTTCACACCCAGGACCTGTTAGATTCCCCTATGAGGTTTTTATTTAGAATTGGCACGAGGATGGAAACCTCATCTCTCTGACGTGGGATAAACGACTGAGGGCTTGATGTATCAGTCAGGTCCCCAGGGACACTGAGTGGGGCCAGGGGAGAAGGGGGCTGCAGGGTTTTCAGCAGACTCACTACAGGTTTCTGATGTATTTGTTTGCCCCAGTCACTCATTATAGTTGACCTGCAATATCAGTATTCGGTGTGAAGGTAGTACAGATACCTATGTTTAAAGTCTTTCATACAATTTACAAGTATCCCAATATAACACGGATTGAGGTTAATACTTTTTCAACTTTTCATTTTTATTTTTTGTTTGTACTTTTGGTTGGGGGTTTATCTAGTGCTTTTAATTAAGGTTTTTAAATGCGTGTACCCGGCAAATTATACATGCATCTTCTGATATTTATAAAGACTGTATTTTCTAGGAACACATGGAAAGTGCGCAGGGTTCCGAAAATATGCCCCTCGGGCGCAGGGCGCACCGCTTATTTCGAACACTGGGGGAGGGGGGGGGGGGGGGTCAGCCATGACCAGTGCAACAAAAAGTACGTCATCACCATGTCCAGGCCACTCGGGGTGGTCAGTGCAGGTTGGTTACAGATAGGACAGTTAGGACCTGGCTCGGTAGATGTAGGTGTAATTGGTCTAATATCCTGCCGTCGTCATGGTGGATGTACCTACGTGACTCACCTGGGAGTGATATTTGACATAAGTACGTCGTGGGTAGTACTAATGAACCTTGGGTTGACGGCCAGGTGTCTGCTCCAGGCCATCCCACGGGTTGTCCTAAGACTGTTGACGTCATACCGTCTCATCTTGGAAACAATATGTGATTCAAGCACGTACATGCAAATGTGTCTTAGTTCAGAATATAGTAATTCGACAAATTTTAATTGATTGCAACCACGGTCAGGTGAGAGCCCACTTGCAACTACAACTAGGAAATACATATTAAAAGAATTTAGATCCTACTCTATAGCTGGAGTGATTTCCACCATGCCACTATCCCTCTGCCCTCTATGATGTGACGGTCATCTTATACCACAATAATGGGTGATTCTGAATATGATCCCCTACCAGCCAGTTATCAACCACCCAAGTACATCTTCACTGGTCCTCTGTTGCCTCCAGGGCGGTACAATGTTGGAGTAAACATCTCCAGGGGAGAGGAAAATTAAGGGTTTGACAAAGGCATTCCCAAGCATGGAAAACATGCAACCCTGAGATATGTAAGCAGGTATGAAACCTGAGACTGGCCGTTGGCCTTTGTATTGCTAATTTGGCCAGCTGAAGACAAATAGCCAGAGCTAGGCGTCAAAACAACCTGCACGGTGCACTTGTCACAATGTTCGTTGTTGTGGTTCTCAGTCAGTCTCGTTCGACACCTTGTGTGCAAACATGCACATTTCATATCGACCCCTTCAATTGCATACAAACCTCATTTGCCTTGTGTCAACGACTTGTTGTGATTTTGGAATTGTCGTTATTGTAGAATGTCTTGACAGGGACAGTATAAACATGTTGATCCAAAGTTTATTATATTTTACATTGTTCTGTTTCTTACATTGAAGCATATTGCCTTGACCGGTGATAGTCATATTAGTGTAAACATATGTCCCATTACCAGGCTAGAGAGAAAAACATTATCTACATGGGAAGTTATAGATAACCAAGTAAAAACATATTCACACATCTTTTTTTTTGTATTATAAAGGAGACACTGGGTAATAAGAAATGTATGAAAAAGGCAAATTGAAATCGGCTTTTACTAAAAAAAATTTAAAATAATGTGAAATACAACGCATCTCTGTTGTCCAACAAGAAAACCAACACGACTGATTAGCCCAACGGAATTGTAATACGAATTAATGTAATACGGCCTTAAAAGTTCCTTGGTGGGGACCTGGGGCAAGTCGAGTTAGGGTGGCGGCGGTAAGGGTTGGAGACCAAACCCCTAGTCCTGATAGTCGGTACCAGTAACTCCGAGACGTGAGCGGATAGAGTTTGTGGTTCTAGATAGGACCACGCGGTGCACGGTGTTGGTAGGGAGCTGCTTCAGACAGAACATGAGCAACTCCCGGGTCCAGTGAGCAGCTCACACAAGGGGATTTCCCCCAGTCCACCTCCACGGTCAGCCCTGGAGTCGAGCTTCAGGGTGAGGGTGTTTCCTGCGATGAGCAGCTCAGTCTGGAGAAGGGTGCGGCAGTGGTAAGGTCTCCTCCGCTGCTCCAGGGGAGTATATCTCCTAAATACACCCAGGAGTGGATGTACTACCCCAAAACACTGGAGTAACCAAGGTGGCATCCATCGTAGTATCCTCAGCATTAGCCACACCATTGGAGATACACAACTCCCGTGAGGTATGTTTTCTGAACATTCTTAGACTAGTTTTCCCCCCCCCCCCCCCATTCTATTACATTACATGTTAATCATGTTCCTTTCTCCCGAGTTAGTACCTTTCTGGATGTAATATTTTTCAAATTGTAAGACGAACGCCTAATCCACAAACCGGGAAAATGTGCTTTTAAAGCAGTGTTATCACTTTTTCAAGAATACAGGCCCTACCATAGGCCATACAATGAGGGAGGAGGGAAAAAATATCAACATACTTATTTTTTCAGAGTGAGGACATCCCCGGGACATTTATGCTTTCTGTTTACGTGTAACTGTAGGTTGCCCTCCTCCGCTATGACTGATACCGCCGTATGTTTTTGCAATGTTGCTAACTTGGATGGAAACGCCAGCCACTCTGGAGTATTGATGGTTTGTGTGGTGTGTTTTCCTAGTTTATTTATCATATACCCCTTAGGCATTAGTCACTAGTTACATATGTCAGTTTCTGCTATCAAAAATAAGTACAAGGGAGGTTTTATAATCTGGGCGTGCCTCCGGTACGTCTTAGAATTGTAAGTTATGAGTTGGTCGTTGAAAGAAGGCTCTCCCCACCTCTTCGGGATACATTATACTCCCATGACCTCTTCCTCCAGGCCCTAAGCACCCTACAGCCACGCAGTCCTCCAGGGTCTGGCCCGGCTGGACAGGATCAAAGATAAGCTGCCTAATGCCTAGGGAACTGGGTTAGATGGAGTGCATTGTTTTATACTCGACTCGAGTACAGTCCCATTTAACAGAGCAAGCGCCAAGACTGGTTTACTTCTCACGGAATTGTGGTAGGGAGAAATGTTAGACTCCATCACTAAGAAATCTCCAATCTTATTCAGATACTGCATACTGTTAAGTGCAAATCTAATTTATGTCTAGGGTATCGTGTTCAGATGTTTTGCTGATAACACCTGCAAACTGTCTCCATTGCCGCCATGTTATGCTGGAAAACTGTTTTCTCAGTACGGGTTGAATGGGAGTTGAAAGTTTGTTTTGTATTTGGATCAACACACCCAGATTGATGTTTTGACTTTTGATCCTGAGAATGAAAGGGGGTGTTTCTGTTTAATCTCTGGTGATCAAAGGGTTAGCCAGCTGGAGTAACCTGAGATATTGGGGGTGGGGAGTGGGTTTTGTAGACAGACTTCAGGGGTGAAAGGGTTAAAGGGGTTAAGAAGCGGGGTGGGAACAGGAGGGGTCTAATGTGCTGACCATATGGGGAGGACAACTTGTAATGGTCTCCGCTGGGTTCTTGGAACTTATTGATTGATGTACACAGCATGCCGGAAATTGGCATAAGTAAAGTTTCCATTTTATTTGCACGTGAACATTTTGCATTTATAGCGCAGGTTTTAATTATGATGTAACAAGAAAATATTGTCATGTGTATTTGCGATTGTGTCCTGAAGAATTATTATGAGACTGCCACAAATATTTATGGTAAAGTCCTCTTTTGATGCAAAATCTATCGATGGTGATGGTTTGTAAACTTTTCAAACTGAGCATCTACAGAGTGGATAAATTTAATACTTTCTACCCCATGAACTGTTAAAACAAATCCAATAAATGCACAACCTCCTGATATCGGATGGTCCAAGGAAATCACGATATACGTGACTCAAACACAGGCCAAGTCATGATTTTACCAACAGTCATGTACCTTTAAAATAACCTACCCCGAAGTGAACTACAGTCGTGCATTCCTCCCTGCCTCCCAACAGTTTACCTTATCACCGTTACGACCTAGCCCCATACAACCCCCTGCATGGTCCATGCATACCGTGGTCATATCTTAATCGACCATCTCCATGCTCGTCGGTCATAGTTTCCGGAAGACCCCTCCAGGGGCCTGGAGGAAAATTGGCCAGGTGATGGGTGGGTGGCCACGTGTCGGGGCCGGCCTAACTAACCTCCAGGTGCGGCGGGCCTGTAGGGGGTGACTGGGGTCTGGAGGGGGTCACCGCCCGGAGGGGCCCAGGGCCAGCGGTCGTGACTCCAGGCTGTGAAAAGGGCCATTCGGGGCAGGGAGGGAAGACGGGGGTTTCTGGACAGCAGGCACGACCATTAGTACTAAACTGCACATGTGAGGACAGTGGCAGTTGTTTAGTGTGGTAAGTAAGGGGTATTCAGTTCGATCAAGAGTTTAAAATGTGGCTTACGTGGGAGAGGGGCATATAGTAAGTTCATATTTTTTCAGGGGACCTTAGGGAGATAAAAGAAAGCACTTTTTGAGTATGTCTATACTTTATACTGTCAGCTTACTGATACAGCCTATAAGGATACTTTTTAAATGGACTACAAGATGGTGTGTGTCGTGTCATGACATGTGGTGGTTAACTCTAAATGTATAGCTCATCGTGGTCACTTAGACACTATATTTATCCCTTATTTTCATTCCTAATGGGAGACCTCTGGTTCTCTTGACGTGCGTGAAGTATTTGCGGTCTGAGAGGGCTGTGAGCTGTGTGTACCACTCGGTGTTAGGAGTAGCTCGTGGTGTGAGCAGCTCAGGGGTCGTGATGGCACCCAGCACCCCGGCCTCCAGAATGTCCCTCTGTGGTGGGCCACCTGCATTGTTGGCAAAGTTTTCTTGACCCTGAATCAATTTAACCACAGAGACGTACCAAGATCACGTTCCTGTCCATGTGGGGTATAAGCGACTTTTTTTTATTAGGCACGTGATTATAATGATTTTATATTGGTATTATATGAGAGATGGTAACAGGAAATGGCCAAAACCGCAGGCGTGGAAATTAGTTTTCATATTGTGCGGAAATAGCATGGCAATGCATTCAATTAATCTGTCTATCTGACACCTATTATGGTGTGTAAGCTTTCTGGTTGCATGATGGTACTGCCAAGAATGAGGATGTTGCCTCGGAGATTCGGAGGGGGGGGGGGGCACTTGGGTCTTGAAAGGGTACCCGATGCCAAACGGCACTGTGAAGCGGAGGTAGTGATTTTCAAATCGGGGAAGTCGGCTAGTTTTTAGGCCAAAAGAAGGGGGGGGGGCTGATGCTTAACAACCTTATTCTTAGCTTATTCTTACTCGTACACTAAACAACTAATGACATTATACTGAGACTTTCGTATAGTGGGGGGCAGCGATGTCCCCCCCCCCCCCACCATAAGATGCCCTCCAAAATTGGGGCGGTCAACTTAAATTTAGGAGCAGTCAGTAAAGTAAAAAAAAAAAAAAAAAAAAGATAAGCGTAGTAGGTTGGCTGTTAGTAGAGGATACCTTTACATAGTTCAGTGCCCCCCCCCCCCTCCCCCAAATCCAGGGGGATATTGAGTCGCAGTAGTACATGGCGGACTACATGGGAATGCCACAGGGAGTGCCACGTGAGAATGACAAACAAACTGAAGAGTTATGCATGGATGGTAAATCGGGCAGATCTACCGGTATAGGAGGAAATAGGTGGTCGGTTCTTAACCAAAACGTCAGTCCTGTCCTGACAGATTCGTCGTGACGTGTGGTAGGTCCACGCGACGTGGTATGACGTGGTGACTGGCCCCGACGCCGCTGGGTGGCGCGTCGGTACCAGGCTCCGGCGGATGTGTAGGCCTACTATTGTTGTCTTGTGTTCTGTTACCTATTAGCCTTCTCCTACTAGCGTTTGTCTTGGTATTCGCATTAAAACGGAGAAGATTTCAGAATGCCAAAAGTGTTAGCCTTTACCATATTGGTAAGCCCTACACTTTTAGGATGGAAAAAATATAATATGAAACCTCAGTCCTAACCTATTAGGCCCTATTTGTAACTTAACTGACTCGAATACTCAAAACAATGATTTCTCTGTCTCATGAAATAGGCCTACTACTCAAACATTACAGAATGATTTACAGGATGCGAGTCAATCAAAAAGCTGTGGGCAATACACGGGAGTACATTGCGAATCACTCTGCCAGCTGCAGACTTAGTTATGTAAGATACTTTGAAAACAGTAAACAAGCTATTGTATAAGCTGATACAAGAAGGATTTTTTGCAAATCTTTCATTCCACAAAGTTCGGATTGTAGGCAATCGAATATACACAAAGCTTCAGACTGTTCTAGGGGTAGAAAGTCGACAGAGTACTTCACGTAAAAAGATTCTGTTCCGTGCCCCCCGGTGTCAAAGATGGTGAAAAATTGTAAATCTAGCTCGGATTCTGAGCCGTCAAAGATATTAATAAACTCTCGGTTCTCTCGCGAAAGCCGGTCCTTGGCACCGGTACAGTTTGTGAGTTGTGAAGTGTGGCGCGCCCGGAAGTCAAGTGGTGCCAGGGTCGGGTGGCGCCCTCTGTTGGTCTCACGGTCACCTTGACGTTGGCTTGTTCTGGACGTATATAAACGTCCATGTCTGGAACCAGTCACATTCCTAGGTCTGGTTTTGTCATTGACTGACGTTGAACTGGGCCACCCCGGGAGTCTAGGATGAAACTCGTGACAATATAGTAGTTCGTTGTCAAAGTGCTATCAGTACACTCTTAGCCGAACTGAGATCATGGTTTGACTAGCACCGTGCTTGGGGATTTTCTTTGACACAGGCCCTATACGGCATCCGTCAGAGGTGCAGAGGTCACTCCTGTGTCTGACCTTGACATCAAACCCGGGATTCCATGACCGAGTAAAGCGGATATCTCCAGGGCTGACCGTGGAGTTGGTAAGGGCACCTCCCGGGGGTGTATAACTAGCATTCTCCTGGAGTGAGACGGACAGCCCAAATCAGGCGTAAAATGGAGTTGATGTCAGTCCTGACCTGCCTGACATCTCACTTGAAACTGACCCCCAGGAAGACGGTGACCGCTGGTCTCCCAGGAGGAGCCCCCATAGCCAGGATATCAGCAACACGTTACCGTAGGGATAAGGTTCTCCGTCTTCAGCCTGCCTTGAACTACACGTGCGCATTGACAGGTTTGTGTTGTATATGTTCACCTAGGTTGTTTATTAACCAGGGTCAATGATCCAATGACTAAGTTTGTGAAACTTTGCAATTCCCCGCACCGTGCTATAAGGTCTGATTATGCACGTCTTCAATACCGGGTGATTATACACAAACGGTACACACCCGCCGGGGGAGCTACATTATGTATATATAAGGGCCTTCAGTATACAAACATCGGAAACACAAACATAATTATAGATATCATAATGGGTAAGGTAGGTGGGGACATGCCAACCTAACCATTACACGGGACATATGGGCTTTTCATGTAATGTAAGATCTCTGGCCATGCCCACCTCCATGCCCATGTCCTTCCAGGTAACGGGCAGGTAAATTCCAGGTAACCTCCAGGTATCCAGCAGTCTGTGGCCTGCTTCTAACGGCCCCTCATACTTCTGGCCTTTAGGCTGCAGGTCGCGCGCATCTCGTCAACAGGAAATGGTGGGTTGTATGTTGATAAACACCTGGACCCGGCGTGTAACAGGTCAGTAGGTCCGGGCAGAGCACGGCCGCCGGCTACCAGCATGGATCAGATAGAATCAGACCATCTGTTGATGTTTTGGGGATGCATGTTATTTCATGAGTTGAAGTTTTGTTGGTGTAAGAAAGGTTATTTGGGCATCTGACGTGTCGTAGTAAAATCTCAACGTTGGAAGTATCTTTTGGGTGATTCAGAGATTCAGGGAAAATAATTCACCAGTGAGATGACCGGATCACTTAAAAATGGAACCTCGAACAGTTATACGGTGTATATCAACTACAGTTTTAATCTGAATTAAGAAGTCAAAACGATTGAGTCGAGTTAAAGAAGTATCGGGGATAGTATAAAAATAAAATATAACGTAAGGGTAATGTAGATATAGAAACGTCACATTTCTCATTTCATTGAATTCTCACTAGATTTTCACTGTATGGAAAGGGCAATGTAATCGTCGCTGCAAACCTCGGTGAAATTTACGTCAGGAGAGGTCATAAAAAGAGCATTACCCTATTCACTGGTAACCTCCCATAAAGTTCAACTAACTGTGATTAAATGACTAGCTATTACTCCTCTCTGCTATCTTAATCGTGCCTGTCAACTGACGGCTGTCAAACCTGTCCGAACCAAGGGGCTCTTCGGGAACCCCCTTTTCAGGGGGATGTTGTAGGTAGACGCTATAAACCCGTCAGGTGTGCCAAACAGACTGCCCTGAACAGTCTCAAAGGTCTATGGGAGAGTTAGGTGAAGGGTTACTTGGGATCGCTTGGTGGATACTCCAGTGCTGCGTGCGCCTTTTGAGGTCTGTCAAATGGGAAATCATCCAGTGAATAGTGAGTTGGTAGAGGGGTATAAGAGCCCTTGTAATAATTATGTTTATATTTATGTTTTGTACAATAAGTATTAGAATGGCATTGGTTTCATTGTAATTCATCATGAATTGTGGAATACAAGTGTACAAGTTACAATTAGAAGGTTTTTATCTATTCAATTAGGTAAAATTCCAGCATTTACCCCCCTTCTCCACCACTACCACTCCTCTTCTATCTGGCAGGGATGTAAGTTTTCCGATTTATGTCGGATTTCCGATTTTTCCAGTCCAATTCCCTCAAAGATCGATTTCGAAATTTTATATTTATAACATGATTTACATCATTTTAAGATACATTCAGATTTCCTTGATGCTATTTCCGATTTTTTCGCCGTTCCTGACTTGCATCCCTGTTCTATATACATATTCTCGCGCATTGCAGAGCATGCAATGCGCGAAAATATGACGTGAATAAAAAAATACGTTAAATATATCAAATAGGAAATAAACAGGAACTCTGAGAAAGTGTCGCTTATAGTACTAGATACGCGAAAAATTAACGCCACGGAAATATATACCATAAGAGTATAATTATAGCTATAAAGGGTTGGTGTCCGCCTTTTGATACACCATACCGGGGATGGATCCCTGCGGTTTGTGGATTGAAGGTCAAGTTGTTGGTCCCGTCCCATTGTCCGCTCATAATATGAGTACCTGGTGGGTGACAGGAGGAGTTTTACCTGGGCCCGCCATGTGTGACCCGAGGTGTGGACGGCCAGGTGAGCTATAGGTCTGGCCTCAGAGTGGGGTAAACACACACCTCCAGTGAGTGGTCTCAGTTAAAGGTGGTGGGCGCAGCTTCATCGGACAGTGACATGGTACTGATTGACATGGGTGTCCTCAGTATAAAGGTTCTATACCAAGGTATTCATTAACTGAGTTATATTTTTGGATTGTCTGAGACATGGTAAAGATGTGTTCAGTTCAGCGACCGCATTCAAAGTGATCAGTTGACAGTTGGTCACAAATTCATTCCGTACCAGCTCAGTCGACAGTGGTGCCCATAGTAACATAGTGGATTCAGAACCATTAGCATGGTAACATGTTTTGTATCTAAGGACTGACATGTGAAATCGTCAATGTTTGTAATGGGGATGTCAACAATGCTCAATTCCCCGCAGAGGAGTATTGATTAATGCAGCTTCATCCTAACTTGGGAATTTTCAAGGTGTAAACATTCAAGCTGCTTGCGTAGGGGTCTGAAATTGAGAGATCAGGTTTTGCGCCTCCCAATTATGGGATAATTAGATATTTGATATTAACTTGCTGTCACATGGATGGACTAGAGTGGTTAATATTCATATTTTCCAGTCTTAAGAGCCTAGTTCTTAACAATTTAATGGGTTTAAACAGGTTGATGATGGGCTATGGGTAACTACTGTGATACCTCCTGATCTTTCTGATCTGTTTAACCCCCATAGTTGGAGGTTTGTATGGGCAAACAATGTTGCCTGCTACCAGCCCGAGAAATTCAGAATGAAATAGAAAAAAAAAGTTATAGGAGTTCCATCCATATGATAGATATGAAGTAATAGAACTATTTATTGAGGATATCAAGGCAGACATGAGTGCTGACATAGCGGAATACATATACTAGGACAATTGTATTAAACACCCCTGTATGTCATAAGCTTCCGTATGAGGATGGTCAAGTGATTTACTCCAGTAGCCCGGAGTTTACGGATACCGTAAGGCGGGTCCCCGGAGATAAATAATCCCCCGTAAACTGGTGTCTTTGATCCCTGAAGCGGTTGTCAACCTCTTCACATTAGCCTTCAAGTCGACCGTGATTCCTGAAGTAATAACCGTGACAAACATCGATCGTATCACCCCTGTCGTTTACAGAGATTTATCCACAGATCTACACTGAGATAAATAAATTGTAGAGCCGTCAACTGATCACTTGATGGATATTTCGAACAGTGAGCGTTGCTTATCTTGATGGGCATGGGTAAATTGGAAATGGCTGCGACAGAAAAAAAAAGTGGAGTAGGATTTGACAGCGTGAGCAATAGTGGAGGTATGCCTGATTCCCCCCCCCCCTTCTTCTACCCCCTTTATACAAACGTAGCACATTGTTGCAGCGGAACTCACTGGCTTATAGAAGGCTTTGACGTTTGTCACACACAGACCTAACCTAAAAAGGCAGTCATGGGATGGACTGGTTGTGGTGGGGTAAACCAGAAGGGGGTGGCGAAACACTCCCACACCTATAACAGACTCTCTGAGACTGCTGCAGCCTCAGGGAGATGTGACCACCAGAGGCCGGCCATGTGGACCTTCACGTCGATATAACTGGGTGAATATTCTACTTATTGCTGTCAGTGTGTCCATGAGGGAGTCTTATACACGCTTGTAACCGACCCATACACGGGCCCATACACCTTGATAGATGACCACTTGGCAACAGCTGTTGTATCCTTGTACCTGTGATCATCGTAACACTAGGCATGCCCTCACGGCTAGGATGGATCTACTCCTGTTGACTTGAAAGGCTTGGGTGAAGCACTTAAGTATAACTACATGTATAAAGTTTTCAAGGATTTCTACACACAAAAAAGCAGATGCTGCCACTATTAAGAACCAATGTTTTCTACACGTGGCCCAATGTTTGGACTGATAAAAAAAAGTAGTTCTCTATTTTTAGCAATAGTTCATTGGTCACAGACACATTAAGCCGGAAGCTGCAGCCTCTGGAACAGAAAACGTTGCTTTAGGATCATTTTCAGTGGTCATGTTTTGTGTACGGATCCTGAGTGGGCCTATTTGACACGCATTATGTCAAGTGACAAGTGTAGTTTACGAGGGTGCCGGCTGGGCGTGGTGAGCGTCCTCCAGGTCCTCCTCCAGGTGGTGGCCACATGCCCCTGACGTACGACTGACATGTAGCTGTCCGACCCGGCCAGGTTAGATGTGGTGGTGGTGGGCTGTACACCCAACGACAGGTTTATACCGGGGTCAGATAACCCAGGTAACCCGGGCACAACCCCACCCATCTCTGATACCCGTACCCACACTGATAAGACGTAACCCCTGCACAACACGACCCATCTTTGATACTCATACCTACATTGATAAGGCCACGTGTGTACAATAATGTCGCAATGACTTGTTATTTCAGGATCTACGCACATGTCATTTTACCCATTGAATAACTATTTGTGACACCAATCAATTCATCTCAATTTTACCTGGATATTAATTGTTGTTGTTTTGTTTTTGCAGAAATCGAGGCGGTGGAGGCGTGCAAATGGCTGCGAGCGGCCGGCTTCCCCCAATATGCGCAGATGTACGAGGGTGAGTGTTTTACTGTACCTTGATGTGGGAGATAACCATCGGGGGTACAGGGTGAGGGGGGCAGGAAGGCATATATCACTGAGGGGTGGACTGGGGCAGGTAGGGTCGAGATGGGGGGCTGTGATAGTCGCCAGCAGGGGGATTTGTTGGGGGGAGGTCACTTCGTATCAAAAATGGGTAAAGGATACAAAATTATATCGAATCAAAAGTGAGACCAGAAATATATATATATATACTATATGTTCCATTGGCCCTTATACACTATAATATGTATGCCGCTGTTGGGCATCTAAGTACTGTAAGTAGAGGGACGGTTATCTTTTTAATGTCAGTTTGGGCGCTGTCATACTTTATCAGAAAAGGCAATTTCCTTAGTAACTGGCAGACAACAATAGAAAAATGTCATTTCTCCAAGAACTTGCAAACCATCATTTCTAGGCTCATACCAGTCTCACAAATACATTGTTATTCAATTTACTGTTGGTTAGCACCATTTCGGACGGTGGTGAAAACACATTGACCTGTGAAATCACGGTTAGTAATGGCCATATGGTACTTGTAACAATATATCAGGGTGTGGGTGTTAAATACACAGCCGCCGTCTAAAAGGAGGGCATTCCCAGACCTGTAGAAGGAAAAGCCCTGAGGGTTTGAGATCTCTTTGATCCTTACCTCACACCTGTGGGATACCTGAGGTCTGAGGCTGGAGGCGCCAGGTGTGTCAGTCAATCCACCCACCTGTAGTAGTAGGGTAAGTCCATACCTGCTAACCCACAAACCACAACACCTGCAGCCGTAACTTTACAGCACTGCCCGCCGAGATCCACAGATTCAGGGTTTTATATAGGTCGCAGCGAGGAGGTGAGACACTTTTCAATTTGGCCTAATGGGTGGCCCCGGGGGTTGGGTCGTTATCTGACACCTGCCCCACACCTCCTGGGACCTGACCACGTACCATTCATCTCCATAAAACACCCCACCCCACACACCCCATGGAGAGGTTGGGGGATCCAGGAAGACTAGGGAATAACTGAAAATCATCATCAGATGTTTGTGTATATGTTCCATTTCTTGACCTGAAATCAAAGCTGTTTTATGTAAGTTGTTCCACTATGATAGTCAGCAGAGAAAAAAATAAGGAACGTGTGATGATAAATGGTTTGAAATGAGAGGTCGATTTCTTTCTCATCTCTTTGAAAGGTTTGCTGGATGTAAACTGTGGTTTATGACAGCATAAATCGCACCTTGCGCTGGGAAATGAGAGGGAGAGTTTGCCGGTGTGGACAGCAAGGTCATCTTGTGATTTAAGAGAAAGCTAAGTTAGTTCTTTTAACTGATGGCAAACATGTTAGCTGTCGGACATAAATATGATTTTAATCGTAGGGGGATGTTGATGGGATATCTTTAAGTACGCGAGGTTCAACTTCAAGGGAGAGGAGCCGGGCAGAGGCACGCTATGTAGATATCCTCTGGTTGAACCTCATATCCTTCCTACAGGTAAAATCGCTTCGGAGTCTGAATAAGTTAACGTTAATGATATACCTTAATCTTTAGCTCGTTGGTAACAAATGTGTAAAAATTGTGTTCATTTACTGCTAGATTGATCCAATAGAGAAAGAAGTCCCCATACGTCGATATTGATTCATCCTCCATGAAAGTAATTACGACATTTTATAAACACATTACAATATGCCTGTCATTGGCAACTAGATAAATCATGTCAATAAAAAATGTTAAAATCCCAAGGTAAGCGCGTGAAGGTAGGAGGGTGTCGTCGGATAAGAGGGTGAAACGCCCAAGATCCGGCTTGTTCTTGGGCGGCGGAAAGTCCCTGCAAGTTGTCACTCTCCACTCGCCGGGTCGGAGGGCACCAGGGAAAAACTTGAAAAGGGCGGCAAAAAAGGCGAGAAGTTGCCACGAGCTACGAGGGTTTTCTTTATGTTGGGGCCCAGCTGGTGCCAAAAGTAACAGTCGACCCCGAGAATGCTTGGCACTCGGCCTAACCAAACAGGTTTAACCGAGGGGGACCGGCGAGTCACAGAGGGAGGGCTTTGGGGCGCGGGAAAAACTAATCCTCTGTGGATCTAAGCGAGGTACATCAATTCTGAATACCGCGTGGGGAAAAGGGGCACCTCGGGATCAACTGGATTTTATTCAAAATATAGAGACAAGGCATTTAGGTTTGATATATATGTGCAGTGTTCGAAATTAAGGGCGCACCCTGCACCCGGTGTGCATGATTTTGCTGCAGGGTGCATACTATTTTAGAGGTGTGCACCCGGTGTGTGCATCCTTTTTCAACAGTATAAATACCTTGATATACTGGTGTACACATGATAAACATCCCGGGTGCATACTTTTAGACAGACATGCACCCGGCGTGTGCAAGGAATAAATCCTTAATTTCGAACACTGATGTGTGATGCATATTTTCAGTCCATATGTAAACATATTTTTATAAAGATCAGACAATTAGCCTTGAAAGAAAGACACTCCTATTGGGCTCAGACTAACTATTCGAAGCAAATGTCATACCTTTTGCTGCTTACTGACTTGTATACTACTAAATTTAGGTTCTCGATTGCTCATTATGAACGGAGACTGTCACAACTGACTGACTGATTTTCAAATGAGTGTAATTTACAATCTGTGTAATTATGACAATACCAAGTTTTGTAAGATGAACAAGCAGCAATGACTCAGAAAAACATCTATAGAACTATGGTTATTTTAGTCACTTAAACGTCATGAATTCTTCTCATTTTCGCGTTACCATCATTAAAATTTAATTTTAAGTTAAATGTAGCAACTCGTGTAGCGCAGACAACGACACAATTGACTTAATGGACCTGCGTGGTGCCATTGCCAGGTGAATCCATGAATACACCTACACACAGACTTTTCAGAAGACACATACAATAACCTGTGACCCAGCTAACGCATTGTAAGAGCGATACATGAGCAAGTGACACCATTATACACACGGAGAATGGTTTTTGTCTCCTCTTTAGATAAACATGTACATTATGATTCAGTTAAAAACTTTGCAGTTTTCTATATGTATCTCATGTCTCTACAGTCTTTTTCTGTCCAAGAGTAGGTGGATGGCTTCGGTAAACATATTTTGGTTTAGAATAGTTACTTATTATATAGTTAGGAAATTATATAAGTAACCTCAAAATGTGCCCCTCGTGTCAGGTTAAAATCCTTTGTTTATCAGTCGGACCTGAACTATCATGTCGCATCACACGAGTACGGAGATAATAGTGTGATCACCTGAAAATAACAACAGGTATTGTCCCAGCGGTGTCAGTGACCCTTTAGTGCTGGGAGTAAACCTAATTAAGGCACGTGGAGGAGGTGATGTAACAAGTAGGTTGAGACCAGTGCAGTCCTCCCGTGGAGGTGGGGGGGGGGGGGCATGTCGGCACCCCGTGACGACTGACCAGCACTACAGGTCATTGACATCTCGAACAACTGCGCACTTACAACAAATGTTTACTTTGTGATCAAGTAAACCCTGGTCTATATCTTGTCTCATGAACACTGTCGATCTGTATTGGCTTACATTTGGTTCTATGCTCATGTCGAAGGTGGGATACAATCATGTTGGTGTGATTGGTCATATGACTCAAACTGTGTTACAGAAATGTAAAGTTATCAGAATAATTCCCCTGACCCTCATCTCACAGATAAATATGTATCTTTACAATAGCCAGTTGCCTTGGTATCATATGCGTTACTTTATTTAATGGATTGGTCAAAGAGTTTCCACTCGCCTGGGTACCTTCTCTGGTGGGTCTTATGTTCTGTTTACGGTTCAGGTGAACATGTTTGAGGCAGGCCATTGTTGTTTGTAGACACACGAATTGTGAGGTGTACGGTATACCTATACAAGGTCCCAGTTTATTGCTCTACCGCCATAGTACACTCTTACTGTGTTTCATGGAGAAGTAAAAAGTAGATTTTTCAAATCGGTGGTTAAACCCATGTCTAGGAAATATCAGGATAATTTGTTGACTATGTAAAGTCATCATATTAGACACATTTAGCACTGTATAATATGTATGTATTTAGTTATCTGTTTACCATTTCCATCTGCTATAATTATATCATTATATTTGAAAACCAGGGACAGTGCTAATGGTTGTTACTATAAAAAGAATTTATACTTCTTAGTGGGATAATGTTTGAGTATCCGTATCGATGGTTGTCACTTAGTTTGACGTAAATGTAGTTTGGTTTAACCTGTTCTTATTTATATCTTATTTCATTTTCTAAATAATCAGTGTTTGTCTTACATCCTTTCATGGGCTATCAGTGTGGTATACGTAGAAAGCTAGCAGCAGAAGTCATACATTCCTATACCTAGCACACTGATTGCATTGGAAGTAGATCAGCTATGACGCAGGAGCTATGCGTCAAATCAGTAAACGTTTCCGCTTCTCCGGTAAAATCAACCTCGAAATAATTATAATAAACATACCTGAGCGACCAGAGGATCCAATTACTGAGGAAACCAGTTAAAATTCCAACCCCCTGGGAAGTCTAGATACGAACATCTCCCACACCCCGAGCAGCCCACTACCAAAGTTAATTTTACACCCACATAATGAAAAAGGTATTACTTTAGATTTCAATAGAATTTATTACTTACACTCCGGAAATAATCTGGAGATACTTAGGGACATGCCGAGCACGTATGTCAGGTCGTATATAAAGAGTCGGAGTAGCCCCCTTGGCCAGTGGGAATACATGTTCAACTCCCCGCCTACCCCCTCCTCCAGTAACCGAAGAATGGACCCCCAATCGGTTTCTAGTTACCCTTGTAATGACACTAATCATAATGTTATCTACAATGACGTTCGTATACAAGACCATTTAGCTTTAAACTGTTGTGATAATAGTTTCACTGTTTTGTTTTTTTTGCAGATCAACTGTTCCCAATCGATATCGCCTCGGTCGAGAAGGACCATGACTTCTTAGACACTGACTCTATACAGTCACTATTTAGGTAAGTACACGGTCTAGATATTTAGAAGCTTTAAAAGTAAATGGAAATAATAGTACAAGTTTTAAGGCAGTATATTTATACGAATTTCATCAATATTACATTATCTAAAAAAAATATGTAAAAATGTACATATAGATAATAATATTATTATGTACGAATTCCCTGCATTTCTCAGTTAACTTGACGTGTTAATTAGTTTAATATAATAGCCCCTCCTCACCGCCTCCCTCTGAGACCTTCATGAGCGTCATGAAATGTCCATGTGAATGTTTGCCCAGAAGTCAAACTCTATTACATTTCTTGTCATCCGGCCCACGTACAACCCGAACGACGCCTCCCACCTGATCTTATGACCTCAGCACCTAGTTCATAAGACTCGTACACATTCAGTGGTCAATTGGGACTTGGCGTAATTAGGGCCTAATTGTAGGGGTGGGGCGTAGGGATGAATAGTGGTCATCTGCCCTGCTGACCACTCTGCGACTGACCACCCCCTACTACTTACTGTGTATGGTGGAATGTGGAGTAGGGTTTAATGAGGAGGGTTGACCTTGGGTCATTGGGACGATGGGGTGGGATAGGAAAAGTGTCTTAATATGGGGAATACATCGATTGGCTTGAAGTGTGCAAATACTTAGGGGAACATTTAGCGATGAGAGTCTTGTTAATTTGAGTTTTCCGGAGACTTGAATGAATGAAGGGATAGCTGTTAAAGTAGGGTGACGTCTTCTAGATGGTCGAGGCAGGAAAAGTCTAACTTTGGGGGGAAATAAGAAACGGGGACATGCCAAAATCTCCAGACGGGGGCGGAGCAGTATCGGAGGGTTCTGAAGGAGGCCGACGAGCTATAAATAGCAGCAGGTGAAGCTCGCATGTGACTGATCAATATGGGTGTGATGAGTCAGAGCGTGCGGCCTGCATGTTGGGGCCAAGGGGAGGGCGGGGGGGGGGGGGCGTTTTGAGGATGAGGGGACCCCTACTTCTGTATTGCTCCCTGAAATATCCCGAGGCCCCCAATACATCATGCAGCGCGTGCAGCTTCCGCGTGCATGTCAAGGCTGGAGATGAGCTCGGCGGCCAGTGGTGGTCACTCCTGATCAGCCCTAGTATTGGATAGTTCAACTTTCATTTCTTGAACGATTCATTTGATTTTCGTTGCATAAGCAAGCTCCCTTGCTTGGTTTTAATCTTTTATCGTTCCTCGAACCTGACATAGAGCAGACAGAGGATAAGCTCAGAGGATCTTGAGGATTTCTCAGACGCAGGAATTATCTGGGAGGAGTCGCTCAGTGCATATTCAATCTTTGAGCTGCGCGGCTGAGATTCTCTTTCTGCAAGCTTTGTTTGCTGATTAGCTCATGAGGGTCGTTGCAATGGTCAGTTTTATGTTGACACTGTATTTTAATAGTTTCCTACTGATTTTACAGCAACTGCTTTTCTCACTACTATTTGTGACTGGATATTTCGTATATTTTTTCAGACGCCTCAACACGTTAAACAAGTGTGCCAACATGAAAATTGAAGCACCACCTCGGAAATCCGTAAGTACTGTATTGATTTTGAAGACTAGTTTTGTAGACCAAGTATTTACGAACAAGAAAGTTTGCTATAGACACAACCCTTCTACCAAGGAATAAGGTTGATTAACAATGGGTAAGATCGTAACCTTTCGGGGATGCTACTTCAAAACCATATAATTATCATGAAGCCCCGGTCATACCCAGACAGTGGAATCACCAGGCAATTCTCTGTGATCAAACATGTATATTTCAATGCTGCATACTGACAGGCGATTGATCAAAACCGTTATCGGCGTGGTGCAAATCGTTCTAGTGGGAATAGGCTGCGCTTTTTATAGGCAGCTGTAAAACTAAAACGTCTCGATTTTTCTTTAGAAATTGTCATAAGTGTTTCCCAAGCGAGAGTAACATTAAATAATTGTCATTTCTATATACTACTTGTATTTCCTGCCCTCTCAGGGGGACGAGTCTGACGAGGAGGAGCAGTGCGCCCTCAGCGACAGGTGGCGCTTCCAACGCAGCAGTCGGCGCTGGTCGCGGAGAGACCTGGACGACCTGGTCCAAGGGGTGGGCGGCGCCGACGACTGCGGCTGTCGGCACCCTGGAGGAGGGGGCGCCGACGACAGCATGGACAAGAGCGGCCTGAGGTCGTGCAGCAGTCACGACAGTGTGTTGACGGACAACGAGCCCAGCCTGGGCCAGCTGGACGACAGTCCATTGTTACATCACAGGTCGACCCATCATCGCCACGGCTCGGTGCCCGACTCGCCCTCCTACGAGCACGTCTCCCCGGCCAGCCTCTCCGTGCCCACTGGAGGAGGGGGCACAGGAGGAGGTACTGGAGGTGGAGGAGGAGGGCAGGAGAGGTCCGAGCGCCGGAGCATGTCCCCCATTAGCCCGCGCCTCAGGCGAGCGGCCAGCGAGCGCTTCAGAGGCGCCAAGATCTTCTTGAAGCGCATCGAGAGCTTCAAGAGTAAGAAAAGCAAAAAGAAGCCGCCGCAGCCGTTGGGCGCGGGCGGGGGCGGCTCGGGGAAAGTGGAGATAAGTGGGCCTGTAGTGATGGACTCGCACGGCTTCCAGGAGCGGATGGACCGAATGGGGTGTGTGGACATCAGTCCCACCACTGAGAAGCCCCCCAACACGGCCCCCGTCATGTCGACCACCACACCGCCGCCCTTCTTGGTGGACCCGGTGAGCCTCCGACAGCGGTCGTCGGCCACCGATCTCAGTCATTCCATGGTGGTCGGGGAGGGGCCCTCCTCGTCGTCACCCCACCCCCAACAGCCCACCACGTCCTCGTCCATCCCGCCGTCCCCCAACCCGGGGGTGGTCGGGGCGGGCCTGGGACTCTCCCCGCTGAGTAAACGTAACGGCCGGGTCTTCTTAGACTCGAGCAGCTCCTTCCCCAGCGGCAGCTCCACCCTGAGCGACTCCCAGTCGCACTCGGAGGACCCGCTGCGCACCTTGGAACACTTAACCCCGCCGCCCACCGTCTACCCTGGAGGCCACCGGCGGAACCACAGCAGTTCGGACATTATGGACATGTACGCCGGGGGTGGGGCGGGGGGCGGGGACCCCAAGCAGGGCTCCTACCCCATGTTAGTCTCCAACGGCTACATCGACGTGGGCAACGGCAGTCAGATTAACTACCGCACGGGCAGCTTCAACCTGGGCAGTGAGAGCGAGGACTACAAGGAGCGCTTCACCAAGAGATCGGCGGCCAAGAGGGCGGTGGGCGACACCACGTCGGGCCAGCCGCCCCCCGCAGCCCGCTCCGACCAGGGTGATGCTAAGGAGACGACGTCCACGACGACGACGTCGCGGGGGGTGGAGCACCGACTGAGTGTGTACGACAACGTCCCCGAGGGCTCCGATTCGACGGACGCCCAACATGAGCTGGACATGATCCTACATGACCTCTTTGAGAACATCAACGGGCTCAGCCAGAGCCTCGGCCAGTGCATGTATGGTGAGTAGCCTTCTTAGTCTGTTTTAGGTATTTAAGGGAACAGGTACTTCTCATGAAGTATTTGTTACTGAAAGGGAATGCAATGTCTGGCATGAAACATAACTCGGTCAATCTCGGACACCGTATATACCATTCACCCGAAGAAAGAGCCATAATATGGTTCCATTTTACCATTCTTTTTTTTCATATGCCGGTATAGAAAGTAATTATGCAATACTAGACAGAAGATAGTTGCCCAATTAACACTGTCACGTCAAAACCCGGGCACGATTTTCTATAGCAGATTCCCCTCTAGTGTAAAGTGTTTTAGTAAAGAATGATAGAGGTTTCTGCCAAATTCAAAACGATTGATGGACCAAGGCCACGCTATGGACACGTGACTGTAAGGTTGACGTCGGTCCATTCCCCATCGTAGTCCAGATTAATTCAAGAATTAATATCTAGTCGGATAAAACACTACAAACGTCACAATGTGGACATTAATTGAAACTCTAAACTAGTCGCAATCATGCTTATTATCCATGTAATCATTCCCAAATGGGTCTTTTTTCAAAACTTCTAAAAAATTATTATCTGTGATAATGCTGCCGAGACCTTTGAGCAGCTATTGGAATAGCATCTTAATGATCATGTTTATTTGCACCTATTGGCTGTACAGACAACCAGCTCAGCAACATGCGAAGGATCAACCTGCGGATCTCAACTAAAATAGCCTCAAATATTTTATAGTGCCACGGTCTTGAACTATTTCGGTGCTAATATACCCAATTTCGCACCCAATTCTCACATAAACTGACACAACAATCGTTACATCATATATAAGGTGCCGTCAAGAATCAGACCTAGCATATTTGAGGCAATTTGATGATAAAGAACGTCATAGAATATTCTTTTTTTTTAAATACCAAAAATGAATACCAAAAAAAAGAATTCCCAAAGAAATAATGCTAAAGACTCCAACTTTACTCATATGGGTAATGGTCAGGACACCATACCCCATATTGCACTGAAATACAGCTACCTGATTGGCTGGCATTGTAAGTCGTTTTGTTTATCAAGTCACTGACATACCACGCTTGTAAAATGGTTACCGGACAAAATTGATATTGTCAACCACGTCCCCTCTCAGTCTACCTCCCTATTTCACCAGATTACGGACTCGGATATAAGGCTTTTGACGAGCTTTAATGACGATAACAAGGCAACCCAATGCCATGGTACTTTATGACAATGACGCGGTGTATTTGACACTTCTATAACCTCCTGTTAATTGTTTCTGATGGAGATAGCTTGTTATGCCTACTCATAATGTTTATTGGTACATGTCAATAGCAATAGTGTGTTTCTGACATGAAAAGGGTGTTGTTCTCTTATACTGTCAGCCTCCTTTGGAAAGAATGAATCAACAGGTAATCATCATTGAAATCAGTACCCATAGAAACAGTCAAGATACTTTTCCCTACTTACAGCACTGCCACCTGGTGTTACTCAATGCAAGCCTCTATGTGGTGTTTATACTGCTCCTTGGAATGGACAATGTAAATGGTTACTATAGGAGCTCTATGGGTAATGGTCATGACCTGTTGGTATTATTGTTCATATCAATATGAAATTATTGCGTCGTAGATATTCTGATCATTCATGGATCTAGTGAATTTTATGGAATTCCCCCGAAAGTAATCGGGAATTCAAACAATTGCTTTCTGGAGTCTAAAGGGTTACCCAACTCATGACGAATAAATATATTATTTTACTAGAAAGAAGCAAGAAGCAATGCCTTTGGTGATTAGACATGGTTGGTGAATATCCAACCAACCTATGTGCAAACAGAAGTGGCGACACCAGCAGGCATCTGCCAGCAGCTGGGTAGTAGTCGGCGGTAAGAGCAGTGGGCATGGGGCTCCTCCTCTCCGTCACCCAGTGCTGCCTGACCGCTCCACCACCAGTATGTGTTGACATCACAGGTGCGTGGGTTGGGGCCGGGCGGCAGCAGCAGGCAGCAGGGCAATAGCAATGTGAGCAGCTCGCCAGCTGCTCCTGGTGCCAGCAGCAGCAGCAGCCACCTTGCCAGCACTGCGCGCTGCACCCTGTGGTCGCCCCCACCCACCTGTCCCATGACGGCCAAGAATCCCGCCGCTTGCATCACTATGCTGCTAACGGAGGGCAGCTCGGCCAGTTGAACAGTCGGACCCACGGCGATCAGTCGACTGTACATCACCACCATGATCAGTACATACACGGATAATACGACGGCATGATCGGCACCTCTGGTGAGTAGTACAGGCTTGTAGTGGGTTGGGATAAGGAACGGGTTGGACCGTACATTAGACAGCGGCCATATGGCTGCTGCGGACGGCCGAGTGTTAACGTGGTGGCGAGCTGCTCAGTACAGGTAGGCCGTAGCAGTAGGAGCTGTAGGAGCTGCTCGCCTCTGCAGCAGGAGCTGCTCTCATATTAAACCACACCTGTCCACATATCTGCTGACCGAGCCGCCAGCGGCTGTTTGTCTCCGCGTCGACATTAACCTATGGCCGCCCGGCCTCACCCACAGGGTGTCAAGTAGACTAGTCGGTGGAAATTTCCTCCTAGGAAAGATGAGAAGGGGTTAATGTCAGTTCTCAAAACGCATATTTTAACCTATTTTGTTGCATGTTCCCTCTAAATCAGCCCAAAGCTGGCGGTTAGGGCGGTTTGGCTCCATGCCAGCGAGACAATCATTATTCTGCGTGGCAATATGGCCCTTCTTCCGCCTGCCATGATGGCTTCAGAATCCATCTTTCGGTTTCAGTGCGATGCTCTAGCCAGCGTCCAAGAGAAGAGGCAGCTAACCATCTGGCTATGGATTTATATCAGGATATCTGGGAAGGTTTATGAATTTACGTGTATTGGAACTGTAACCTTGCGTATATACGTTAATTCTATTAGTAAATCGTTTTTAGAGGTATTCACGTAGGGTTTGATGTATAACTGTTGTCTTTTCCTCAACTGCTCATATAATTTGTAGTCTAGGGATATACATGTGTTTGTTTATCCCCAGCTGCAGAGAGTGTGGTCAAGGAACAACAAATACATATCTTCTTATTTGTTCAAAGGTCTTTCAGTCAAGACACTTGGGAATAAGCAACTGTGAGTGGTTAAGGAAACGTTCGTGTCAAATTACCCTGACCAGGTGCAGTGTACATTATTACAATTGAATACTTTGTCAATATCACAGTGGAGTGAAACATCGTTTACATAAATGAGTGTTGAAGTGTACCTTGAAAATGTTTGAATCATTTGTCAGTGTATTGTTCATGGTTGCAAACAAAATGAGCTTATATAAAAAGGTTCATGACACACTTAAGCACTACCTTTTTGACAAATATTTTATTCGTAAGACTTTGGTTTGGTTATGTTGATATTAAAGGTAAAGTTAAAAGATAGAAAGATGCAGACAAGTTTTTGACTTATTCACAGTCTTTCTTTGGTAAATTTACCAGTGATTGAATCTGTGTGAAAGAAAGACACCCTACCCCTATACATTTATCAGTGGAATTTTTAATTTACATTGTGTACTACATAAACGCAGTTCGAAAGGGACAGGCCTTTGATACGGCAGAATGTCCAAACTGCTTGGAGAATGAATCTTTGATGGAGGTCATGGTTCCAATATTGAATATCATAAACACCCTTTGTAGTGGAATTACTACAATCTAAAAGTATATCCGGAAAAAAAGATCTATACAGGTGTGTCACAAGTGGGACCACACATACAGTACATGTTGTCACACGCACATCTCAGTCAATAGGCACAGTCATAAACGTGGGTGAGGTGAGGGCGTAGGTGAAATGATGGGCGAAAATCCCCCGTGTATTCACCTGTGCATTATGCTGCTTGGCAACCATAGCAAAAAGACACTCTTTGCTGGCATTTCTGTGTCTATATAGGGAGCGGAAGTGCAGTCCACCCTTAGTAGTCTCAAGGGAAAGACCGTTAAGCTCCTTTGTTATTGAAAGTAGTCAGTCATCATATTTCTCTTCCTTAGTATGCCCCAAGAACTTTACCGGCATCATTTTTATGTATGGATATATATTTTCTTTTGTTAAACGTATTCAATCGTCCACGTAAAAGCATACTCTGTTGTTTGCTTAAAGATAGTAAAAGTAACTACAAACTTGTGCACTTGGCGGATGTGTTTTGATTATTGGGAGCTCAAGTACCAGCAGTAAACAAACCATGTACACTTGTATACATACTTAAATAAGAATCTCTCATTTTAGATGCGTGAATTTCATTAAAATCTCCTATGGAGAAACGCATCGAGAGAAAATACATGCATTGCAAGTCCTGTAATTTGTTGATTTGATCTATGAGTAATCATTATTGTGCATCTAAATGACCTAAAAGGTCACCGCCGACGGTAACCACAGTGCATTAATCAGTCCACAATGTAACTGTAAGCAGACCGTAGTCCGCATTCCACAACCATGTATACAGTGATATTTTGAGGGGCAGATGGACTTATGTAATACCTTGTCCACTTATCGATCGGCAATAACTAGATTGCCAATGAAGACCGATAAGTAATTAACAAAGGGCCTGAGGGCTCCTTCCATGTCGTGTGTGGGAGAGTAGCCCGTAGCCCAGACCAGTGGCATGAAACCCCTCTAGGGGATTCGGGGAGGTCCAGACCGGTCAGTTATAGGCGTAATTAATCAATATACAATAGCAGAACTGCCGGCTGTGGATTCAGGACAAAGAAATCTGCCATCTCTCCTACAAGAGATGGAATATAATCTTGTTTTCGATTAGCTTGGCTATAATCTTGCTGTAATTGGCCGTTTAAATTTCCTTGAATTTAATCCAATAATTTTCAATAATAGGCCATACATTTTTAGGTAATTGGTTGGATCTTTACGCTAGCTTCGCTAGCTTCCATTATAAGATACAGCTATTCCTAGAAATTACAATGGTTAATGGTTAATAGCTTAAATTATTGCAAAAACGTATGGTTAGATAATGAAAAATGTCCAAGCCAGGAATGGTTCTCTGTAATCCACATGACGTGAGTTGACTACCTGAGAAATCAAATTCTGGAGTAAACGTGTGGAAAAACACCTTCAGTAATAATTTTCTTAGAATATGTTAGAGTATACAATATATAAAAAAAGTAATACTAAGTTGTCTCCGAGTATATTTTCTTTAAGCTGTAGAGCTTCGAATGTATGCGGGATAACTAGCAACGCTGATTTCTCTACTAACGTGAACAAGTAGAATTCTTTGAACATAACTAAAGAAAACTAAGACTGTCCCCTAGAATGAGCCTTTGGTGAAGCTCTAGGATGCTACAGATACTGGGAGAGATTAGAAATGTGAAGATGTTGGTGATTGTACACAGCTCGACTTACTGACACACTGACGTCAGATCCACACCACACACATCTCAGCCCGCCCACAGGGCCGGGATGAAAAATTTAATTAGCACCTCCTTTTACTAGCAAAACAATAAATTCAATATCAGAAATGTACGCATAACAAAATCATTGACGGCACATGCAACAATCTGAGACAATTTCAGAAGCAAAGGTGTTGAGTCCATCTGCCTTTTGAGGGTCGCCAATTTGCCATTACTACGCACTTTGCAGTGGAAGTTGGAGTATGGCTATATTGTCGATAGTATTTACTATGGCCGAATTTGTAAAGTCATTAATAAGAGAAATATTGTCACTTAGCGACTTCAATACTTTTTTGATGTACATTTAATGTACTTCCCTCCACAAAAAGTCCAAATGTGGCAGTTTTAGCTCACTCTCCTTGAACATAAAAGGATATATTTTGTGGCAGCACATTTTATGTCTTGTAACTCTTGTAATTATCGGTAAATCAGTGACTGGTTAAACACGTCCTGTCCCCATTACATTTAGACTTCTTCAACCGAACAAGGTCTGATTCAATTTAAATTATTAGTTCAATCTTTGGAACTGCAGAGGATTCAAACCTTTCACAGCCGGCTCAAGGTGAAATCGCTCAGTTTTTAAGCGTGTCGTACTGGTCGTTCTCCATGGTAAAAACCTGATAGCTGATGGTCAGTTTTAACAGGCGCCCCAGTACCTGGGCTTATTATACTGGAGACAAGGTGCCAGTCTCATTAGCAGGGATGCTTAATTTTGTGGGCCTCCCTTAAGTAGGTGCACGTGTTGTCCGGGTCAGGCGCCAGGTAATTTAGATGGCTGACCAGTATCAATAGCCTGCATAGTGGTCACGTTTCTACGACGCCAAATTGACAGGTATTATGTGACATGAAAGAACCATTGTATTGATGATAAGGTAATATTAAGGCGGAGGTAGCGGAGATGCTACGTGTAAAAACAAATACAAAGAGCATTGCTAGCATTGAAATGCAAGTGTCTTAATCTTGTTAGTATAGCCAGGAAATCTAGAACATTATAGATATTACCAACGATTTCTATACATGTACTTGGTGATATTGCATTGGAAATACAGAGGTATTGTATTCCATTCAAATCAGTCATGATTCGAAAGTACCATAGTATTACCATACCTTGTGAAGACGTTGACAAATAAACGCTCGATTTCCTCTTGCAGATGAAAATACAAAAGTGGACTCAAAACTAAACGACGGCGCTGTCCATACGACAGCGACGACGACGACAACTTCGACGAGCTCCGACCACCCCGACGTCGGCGCCCCGATGCCGCCCGCCATCCCCACCCTCACCGCCGACGGCACCACCACCACCAGCAGCGGGCCGCCCTGCCCGCCCCTACCCGTGCTGCCCCCTAGCGACCAGAGGAGCAGCGACCGCTCACTTCCGCCGCCGCCCCCGACGTCCCAGGAGGACGCCGACCCGGCCAGCGCGTCCTCGTCGACGCACGAGATGAGTGACGGCGACACGGCGGGCAGTCGGGAGGAGGACGGGTCGGACCTGCCCGAGGCCCGCGAACGGCGCGACTCGGGAGTCGGGTCGTCACTGACCAGGGCGCCCAGGTAAGGAACAGCGAGCCGCTTTGAGCTTAGGGATCTAGTGGTTTAGTTATATAACAGGAAAAATACTAAAGCGTAAGGAATGGGTTTTCTGTACAGGGATGGTCTATGTGTTTTTTTCAAAAAGTCACTGGTAGTCTACTGGATTTTTAGTTTAACTCAAAAAACATATTGTGAGCTTCAATGGTATGGCTATTAATGTTGGTCATAGTAATAAAAGCTGTGATTGTAATTCATTCCTAATAACTGTAAGTTGGGTATGTAGATAACCTAACCCACCGCTATAAGCTCATCACTTAAGTAACTTATCACTTCTAAAAGACTTTCCTTTCCCACATACTGTACTATTACTTCGGTAATATCCCATATGATTATCACTTAAAAAGAACTTCTTAGAGTACCCTACCCTCACATATTGTGACTATAGATGCTCTGGCCCTGTACCCAGCCTTATATCAACCCTGTACATCTTCCCGCCTCACAGTGACCGGCGGCGACACCGGATCCGGTGGCACAGCTTCGTCAAGTCGCACCGGCCGAGTCTGAACAGCCGCAGCCTGCAGATCTCCAACATGTCGGCTGGTCAGCTCATGGTGCTGCGGAAACTTAGCCTTCTCAAGGTGACCGCCCTCATGGAGAAGTACTCCCCTACCAACAGGTCCGGCTGGAACTGGTCAGTACACATACATTTTACAATATGTAGGAATATAATAAAATGATTACACGTATTTTCTTTTGTGTCGTATTAGCCTGATTTGAGAAAGCTTGTTTGTATTAAACATATATAAACGGTACTTCCTTATAAGTTAACGAAAAGCAATGTTATGTTAGAAATTGCGAATGAAAATATTGTAAACTAAATGGAAAAAATGAAATACCCACCAAGCGTGTAAATCGAGATAACGATAAAGTATTAGCCATGGAAACTTTTGAAACAGTTATTCAAGTTTGATAAAAAAAAAGTGTCACTTTTCAGCAATACATTGCTTTTGGCACGCTTTAAATGACATTTTCAGTTCTGCTCAAATACTGATTAGGAATATTAGTAATACTTTAACCTTCATCAATACCCGTAGCAAGCTAACCCCACCGATTCAACCTAACCCTCCCTCTATCCTCTTCCCACAGGATTATGCCCAAGTTTATCAAGCGCTTCAAGGTGCCTGACTATAAAGATAAGCAGGTGTTCGGGGTGCCGCTACTGGTGGTCCTTCAGCGGACGGGGCAGCCCCTGCCGCAGTGTATCCTGTACGCCATGCGCAGCCTGCGGCGGACCGCGCGGGACGCCGTCGGCATCTTCCGCAAGTCGGGCGTGCGCTCCAGGATACAGAAGCTGCACAACCAGATCGAAGCCAACCCAGGTAGGCACTGCTCACTTAGTGATAAGGGGATGTACTGGGGGAGCCAAATACTTCTCAGGACTAGTGCTCATAATACGATAACGAATGTGTATTCTATTGGAAGACATTGCCCATTGGCCTTATATGAACAGTTTCTGAAAACACCGAATGAGAAACTCCCATAATACCCTAGAACCTTTTTGGGGAAAACGGTCTTCTTAATTGCAGTTTTGTCACCTTCAGTACTTTATATCAAAATAAATCTATGGAATGTTCAAATCAACCAGTTGTATGTCTTCAAAGTGTATGTTCACGAATAGAACTTAAGATTACGTATAAAAATGAGACTAGATAACTGTGCTTATCTAATCGTGCTGACCCCCTTTGTCGCTGCAGAGTGCATGGACTTTGACCAGCTCCAGGCATATGACGTGGCCGATCTGCTCAAGCAGTATTTCCGCGAGCTACCCGAATGTCTGCTCACCAACAAATTGTCAGAGACCTTCATCGCCAGCTTTACACGTGAGTAACCAACAACCCACATTTATTCTATCTTCGCTAATTCAGGCAGTAATGAGTGCAACATTGTATAAGTATGTCGTTTATGGGTCTTAAAAATATCAAAACATCTATGGTTTGAAATTGTATAATTATTGTGTGCTATATACCGACCTCTGTGATTAGGGATGCTTGATATGAATAATTAAGTGCGTATTTGTCAACGTCAGATACAGCATGTCATGAAACGTTATACTAATTGAATCACGCGACCCAGATTATATGTATATAATAACCCGGGTATGTGAGACATGGAATCCCTAGGTTTTATAACGCCTACTGACGTAGACAAATGTGTCACCCATTACCTGACCTTTTACGTGGCAGTCTAGTTCTGTTTTTGACCTTGATTGAATTAGCAATGTTCAGTGCATTCCTCTGAGGACTCGTGAATCGTGGGATTCATCACAGATAGATTCCTCCCTAACGTATAAATTCACCTACTTACAGTAGACATGTAGGTCTATATTGGACATGTAGGTCTATATTACTGTGACCTTTCTTATGTCAATAAAATTCATTCATTTATTCAGTGTCAGTCCTGTAGTAGTGGTAATCCTGGGTTCTCTGCCAGTTCTAACCGTCCCCCTGGTTTCCCTACCTACAGTCTCAGTCATGTAGTAACGTTTACCCTACTCTTATCCCTCGTACAGATGTGCCGCCCGAGATGCGGCTGGAGGCGTTACAGGCGGCCGTCATGCTGCTGCCGGACGAGAACCGAGAGGTGCTACAGTCACTGCTCCTCTTCTTGTCCGACATGGCCGAGCACGCCAAGGAAAACCAGGTCAGTCAAGGCTTACACATCAAAACAGAATAGTAAATCTCTATAGAATAGTAGAGTTTTTTAAATCCATTTCCGTATGTTCATAGATCTTCAGTTTGAGTCAATAATTTATTGTGTTATCGGTGATCTGAATCGGTTTTTTTATTGCCAAGATTTGAAAAATTTCGCTAACATAAAACCACCCAATTACTCCACCCCAATGGCCTTTAAGTTTATAAATAAACATATAAGGTGATAATTTTGTATAATTTTGTTGTATATTTTTTGTAACATTGTATAGATGTAGAGGTAATAACACTGTTTTAACTGAGATGACCTTTCCCCACCAGATGACGGCGAGTAACCTGGCCGTGTGCTTCGCGCCGTCCTTATTCCACATGTGTGGGCCCCGCAACAACCCGGCGGCCAGCCCCAAGCGCAACCGAAAAAACATGGGCATCCCGGACCAGAAGGACCTCATGGAGCAGAAGGCGGCGCACGAGTGTCTCACCGCCATGATCGCCGACTGCAAGAGCATCTTCTCGGTAAGAGCTGCTCATAATAGTGTTATTGGGGTTAAAGGAAAATGAGGATGGTTGTTTTTGGTCCGAGCTGCTCATACTGGTAGGGTTAAGGAAAAATAGAGATCTTTCTTTTTGGTCGACGCTGCTCAAACTAGTGGGCTTAAAGACTCCGTGGTCTATTAATAAGAAAACTTGGATCTTTCTGTTCGTGTGGACCGTCCAAAGTGATTGGCTTAATACCACAATAATACATGCATAATTAATTATCGTTCTATGGGATAATGGATTGTGAGCCCTAACCTTGAAACATAATATCTAGTTTCTTGTCTGTCCGTGATCATTAGAGTTTTCCCCAGAGCCAATCTCAAAAAGAGAAAATTTATATTCAAGTTGTTCTAGATATATAGGTGCGTTCCTACCAGATCTTACATGAGTTTCAGACCTAACAGTTAAACTAGTTCTAGGGACGCTGCTGACGTCACTACACACAGTATACGTAGAAAGGGTTACTAACTGGTACGACAACGGTGGTATCGCTATTTCATGATTGGATGTGTCACGCCGAGTGCCGATCGTTCTTGAAGGCTTGCAGAATAAATAGAGCCTAGGTTTACCGTGACAATGGAAAAAACGTGACCGTGTAGAACTCCTGCTTAATAATAAGATCCCTTACTCTATCACATCTCTGAAGGGCTTGCTTAGTATTAAGCCTTATTCTGAAGTTTGATACCTTCAAGGTCGTTAAAAACGTGTGTGCACTTGTCAGACTTCTTGTTTTGTCGTGGCCATGGTGTTCAAAGCCTGACGTTGCAAAAGTATGAATAACAACACAAGGTGTTAATCAGTAAAAGCGTGAATATCACACAGCGTGTTAATCAGTAAAGATATTGATTAACACACTGGTAATATTTATAAATATACTGTTGATAATTTTCTCTAAACCTGAATAACACGAACAGGTTAATCAGTAAACGTGATTCTTGAAGGTATTTCTATCTGAAAACATAAATGTATGTTCCAGATTTAAGATAAATGTACATTACAAATATCTTTCACCGCTGCTCTCTTTCATTTAAGTGTCAATTGTGCACGCATGCATACATTGAATTAGCAGAAATATCTATAAAAAAAAATCAGCCTTTTAAAACACCAATACAATTCCATATATTATCACTACGTTCAATACACGTTACCTTTGCTGACTCTACACTATGTTTAATACGTGTTACCTTTGCTGACTCTACACTATGTTTAATACATGTTACCTTTGCTGACTCTACACTATGTTTAATACATGTTATCTTTGCTGACTCTACATAATGTTTAACACATGTTATCTTCACTGACCTCAGTACGTCTAACACACGCTATCTTTGCTGACTGTGCAGGTTCCCGAGGAGATGCTGGGCAAGTGTCGGCTGTCGTACATCGAGCAGGGGGACCCCGTCTCTATAGAGGAGCTGGTCAAGCGGCGCGCCGACTCGGACGTGGCTGACCACACGGCCTACATGGAGTCCTGCATCCAGGGCCTGCTCAGGGTCAGTACCCGGTCACACTAATAACATGGGCATTAGCAGGTAGTTAGGGAGAGCGTGAGGGAAAGGTCAATGGGTGTGGTTTTACCTGTCTGTTAGAGGGTTTTTAGACCCAGCTGCTGGACTGGACCACTAGGTCATCGCAGACAAGTGTTTTGTTTATCGTTCAGTTATCGTCAGAGTAAAGTGAGATGTGTTCAAAGGTCATTGCCGTTGCTATTGTCCAAATGTCAATTTTGAATAGTTGTACGTTGAGTTGAGATGAGATGCCAAGGGTAGCAATATATACATAAACTATTGCTTTTGTACCCCAATAGCCGTAATATCAAGTAGAAGCATTAATATTTCAAATCTCGAATTTCAGCATATTGGAATTTGAGGTTTCCTATGGTTTGTAAATCTTAGACTATTCTTAACAATATTTATTTCCCATAATGAAATTTTAACAAGTTTAAATTACTCTGTAATCCTCCGTCCTCCGACCATCCCGACTGACATCATTGGTGTTTACATGTCTTCCCTACAGGAATCCCACAACAAATTTAAAGGCTGGATCTCGATGTCGTCAACAAACAACATCGACGTGGCCTACAAGAAGGTGGGCGACGGCCACCCGCTGCGGCTGTGGAAGTGTGCCGTGGACGTGGAGGCGCCGCCCGTGGAGGTGCTTAACCGGGTGCTGCACGAACGGTGAGCTGCTCACTGGGGCTAAAAATAACTTAAGTAATGGAAGGGTCGTTTAGAGCGGTCGCAAATGGGGATAGGGCAGTATTTGTTGAGTTATTTGCTGGTGGGTAATTTGGGGAGCCTCATTTGAATTTCGAAATCTTATTAATTTGTTTTCCCATGGGGCATTTGCGTTAACATCGGATGGGCGATAAAAACAGCTGTTTTGTAACCAATTTAAATTACCCTAGCTTCAACCCAATTAATGAAGAGTGCCACTCAATGGGGAGTTTGGGTGAGAAACTATTTGGCATATGTGTGAAAATCCCTTACAATAAGGGTTTGGTTGCACAGACTATATGTGAAATGACCCAGAACTAAAATGAGTTGCTTGTTATAACCTATGATACTAATGCCCCCTCCTCCTGCTGTAGGCACCTGTGGGACGAGGACCTGTTGAAGTGGCGGGTGGTGGAGAAGATGGACGCCGAGACGGAGGTCTTCCAGTACGTCCTCAACAACATGGCGCCCCACCCCACACGGGACTTCACCGAGTTACGGTAAGCAGTCAGTTAAAGATACTCCAGAAATAACCGAGGAAATAGAACTTTCTTTGTTAAAGCTAATGCCTTTTACCATCGATGAGTACATCGTCTGCTCACATTAATCATGCAAGGAAATCTAAGAAGCTCTAAGACAGTTTTTAAATACCAGTGTGCTTTAACAATGAAAAGAAAATACGTATAGGTACATAATCAATGAAAATGCAAGGTGTAACTATGACAAGAATATAAGTAAAGGTTCATAATAAATGAAAATGCAAGGTTTAATCGAAATATTGTATGTTTGTACCACAGAGAAACACTAGTCGAGTCGATATGAAAATAACTGAATAATGTGTTCTATAATCTCTCACGAGTCATTCTCTGTGTATACCCCATTTACTCAATACCCCTCAATAACCCCACCCCTCTTCTCCCCCTTTTCCTGCAGGTCGTGGCGGACGAACCTGCCGAAGGGGGCGTGCGTGCTGGTGTCGACGTCGGTGGAGCACCCTGACGCCGGGCTGATCGGCGGGCTGCGGGCCGTCGTACTCGCCTCCCGCTACCTCATCGAGCCCTGCGGCTCGGGCAAGGCGCGACTCACACACATGTGTCGCATAGACCTTAGGTACGTGCACCTCACTTGTTGAGAAAGCAATAACTGACTATGTGAACTATGTAAACAGTTTGATGATTGAGGAACATTTTTCTTAATCTTGATTTATTTTGCACAGAAATCTATCTTTATTTGTGATTACGAAGAATTTATCTTTAACGATTTTCATTGCATACATTAAGCTAGATTACCAGTTTTGAGCTGCCGGGCTTTAGAAGAGGAAAGGGTAAAATTTAAGTACTTATTTTGGGCCCATTTTACAGAAACCGTTTGTAAAATCAAGTATGATTGTGCAGTAAGCCCTAAAATATGTTTCCTTTTATATCTCACATTATTTAAAATGCATGTAGGGGGCAAAGGCCTACATATAACTTTGAGAACAGTTAGAATTTTTTGTGCCAGGAGTAACGGTAAAGTTTATGTGTAGCAATGTCATTGAACACTGTTTTGTATTGGTCTCATCCATCCCTTTCGTTTCTTTGCAGGGGACACACTCCAGAATGGTACAACAAGGCCTATGGTCATTTGTGTGCGAATTACGTAGTGCGGATACGGGACTCGTTTCGACAAGACATGGACAGTACGGCAGGCCCGGAAACCAAGGTCTAGCACACAACCCCCTCACCCCACACCCCAACCTCCGCACCAGAACGTTAACTAAAACAGATACAAACAATGTGATGTCTAACTGCTACTAGTGGTTCTTGCCTTGATTGCAAAAAAAAAAGTGAGTGACGTGATATTGACTCCTCGTGTCTTCTTGTGAACCCACAAACTGATGACGTCATCGACACATAATGATGACGCCATAACCTAATGTGCAAATGACGAGTAAGCCGGGTTTTATGGATGGATCACAGAATGGAAGGAAAATGGCACTTTCCCTCGATAAATTTTTAAGCACACTTTGGAGAGTGGACTAATTTCGTAGGGTTTCACCCAGACTTCGCCCACCCCTGAGAGGAAAACTACTTGGTTAAGATGAAGGCCTATGTTAATGTATGGCCACTGTGTTATATTGGATAAAAGGGCAGAACTCTGGAGGAGAGTTTTCTGTGTCCAGAAGAGGTTCTACAAACAATGGCTGCTACATTAACTCTGTAGATCTACACTGCCTCCACACCTACTGCCATAATCTGGGACTCCACGATATACTCCTCCAGCACATCCCGTGGTACAGCGAGAAGGGACGCTATCGACCCTCTGTTCAGGCTACAGACTTACTACCAGAGCTGGAGATTGGAAAGACAATGAAACATCAATTTTGAGTGTCAGCGCCATTTTGGTGGATCCTGAGGCAGCGGCCACAGTTTAAGTGACCAGGCCGGAATGGGAGATGTGCTAAACGTTTTGTTACTGTTCCCACCTGTTCCGTCGGGACCCAGTCTCCCCTCCCACTGTTCACACCCTTACCTGTCAGTCATGATATACTTGCATGTTTTATTTGTTACTGTAAGTGTTACAGAAGCAAGGACTGTATGTAGCACACTATTTATATGCTCACACGTGCCCGGAGGACCCTCAGCAACTTATTGTTATTAGTAATAACTTACTGTTATTAGTAATAACTTACTGTTATTAGTAATAACCTGCACACACTGTGTATGTATGCCCTATACCTCAGTGAAGGCATCCCAAGCGGGCGTCGTCAGGGCCCGGGTGCCGCTCTTGTTAGCATGATTACGCTTGCTATGAAATCATTTAAATTCTCCAGAAGAATTTCATACACTAATTATTAAGTCATCTTATTTATCCCAGGCAGCTCGTTCTCGATAACTATATTTATTCTGATCGGTAAAGGTTTATATTAATTAGTAATATTCGGGTCCCTAATACTGACGTAGTACAACTTCTCTTGAGTAAAATTTTGCTCTAGGATACCCTCCACTCGTGAATGTCGGCAATTTTTACATAAAAGATAAAGGAATTTTTTTTTATCAAAAACCGAAAAGAGAGACAAACAGGGCTTGTCGACGTCAGCAAAGTAAATCTATTCTAGTCCATGAGAGGTCACTTATAATACTTTGAGTGAAGATGATCTATAGAAGGTATGGCTGCAAAGTCGTCATGTTACATTACTGCCAGGGTATGTTAGAACGTTATACGGATGTACTCTAAGTATATATATATATATATATTGCATTGTAAGTTGTACAGGGGTATTTATTCACCATGTACTATATCTATAGATATACCTATATATTTTATGGAAAGGATATTGGTACGATATCGACACTAGTCATGATTTTGAAGTTGTGTAGGTTACATAGATTGTGTCCAGGTGTCCTGTTGTCCCTCAGTGCTGGGGCGAAGACACACGATGAAAAGTTTTGTGTTGTTGTCTTACACCGCCTGCTACACCGTTCACGTTGTAGGCGCCATCTAGTGCAAAACTTGTCATTATTTTCTCCATTTAGGTGGTCCTATATGTATATTCTTAAAAGCAAGAGAATCTCAGTTGTAAAAATAGCCGCAAATTGTCTGTCTGCCAATATACGGTTCAGATTGTCTGTCAATACAAAAGGTTATGATTATTAGTTAATTCGTTTTTTTCCATCTGAAGAATATAAACTATTTGGTTATATTACTTGCTATATCTCTTTATCGTGTGATTAAATCTATTGCACTTTAAATTAAAGAATGATTTTAAAGCTTACAAATAGCGGATGCTGCGAATTAGTTACATTATAATTACTCTGATAAGTAAGTAACTATTGTCAGCATTCTTCACCGTCTTCGGGACCTGTAAGATACCGGAAATTATTGGTGCTCTGTCCTATATTAGGCTAAAATTGCATAAAACTGACTGGATCAAAAGGAGATATTTGAGCGTGTTGGCTTAAAACAACTGTATTGGTGTTCAACAAGCAAAGGCATCTGAGAAAAAAATCATTTTGTACTACTTAAATGGGAAACCTTTGTTCTCTAATGTGAAGTGAGAAGTCTTATTCATAACGTGCTAAAGGAAACGCTTTACATTTTTGTAACATTATTCTTTGTAATGAAAACTACAATGAAAGGTCCCATGACTGTTCGTTACTTCTGCTTACGGATAGAGGGGTTCATGTTAAAGCATGTATATTTGTATGTGCTCACCATGAAAAAGTGCTGTACATAATTTTGTAAATTGTGCCATGTTGGACTGCGTGACCACCGGGCATTTACATGAGGGGAGATGTATTGTATATTGTACCGTGTAAATAGGGTAAATACAGATGATAATGCTATTCTTGGATATATTCTGTCTTTACAAAGTCTCCAGTCAGATGGTGACAAGTGGAGAAAATGAGACCGTTCAAATGTCGATGGTTGCTTTAAGTTCTCTGTCGTTCCCCATGTTACCCCTGATATCAGAGGTATCAGCGTACGTGATGATTCGTCTTATCAGATTATCATGAATATTATGATTAAGTTAACCAGGACATCAGCTGTATTAGTCTACTTTCTTTCTAAGAGGCGATCTTCCGATCGCCTCTTCATATTCCTTCCGACTCCTTGGCCATCATTCAAAATTTCCATCAACTCATATCTCTCACTATTACGACAGGTTACACTTATTTGATTATTTATGTTGCAAAAAATTATTTAAGATGTTAAAATCTATTGTTCAACTCACTTGAATGACAACCAGTGAAAGGTACATGTAAATTTTCATATTATAGAGAATACACATAATAAATAAAACAAATAACTATCAGAATCTGATTGTGTTGCGTGTTTATTTATCATCTCTTGTTGATCCAACTTGCAGACAATAATAAGATGTGAGTCGAGCAGGTAATAGGCCTAAAGTTACAGTTACCTAAATATAAAGAGGGAGCCGGGGTCTAAAAACTTATAAAGCCTCGATGGAAGAGGAGTGGTCCAGTGGATAGTAGATCTCGATATAGTTGAAAAATTGCTGAGTGGACCTGAAACTGCAACAAATCTTTATCATCATCTAGCCCCTCCAACTAACTTTTGAGTTAAGAAAAACAAAGGTTGCAATAGGCTAGAGACTACTGTAGAGAGGTAACAATGATATACTATAAAACAATGGACCGTCAATTAATGTTCGGGCTGATGAATGTGAAAAGAGGTGGAGGGACTCGTCCCCTGGTTGGGACCCAGCCACTCTCCACCGGAGTGCAGCACAGTCTTTTCGCTTCTATTGACTGTCGATTAACTTGGGTCGCCATGTTGCTGGTAGCGCCATCTGGAGTAGTGAATGGTGCCTAAGTTTGGAATGATCTTCCTACAGTTTTTCTGACAGTTTTTAAGATGCTTATCCCTTTCAGCGCGGAAAACCACTAAAGTTGCTTGATGTTAAATTTTCATGAAAACAAGCTTTTAAGAAGGGGGGGTTTGCTTTAATTAACTGAAAGAATTTTCCAAAAGGTTTCATTAAAACTAGATATATGGTCTGTTGAATTATGTGAGAGTCATTTCACTAGAAAATATGAATTTGGCATAACTATTAAATATCATAAAAATATGCTCATTAGTGGAAAATTATATGATTTTCAAAACGTCATAACTTTGGTTCCATTTATGATAATTACGAGCTATTTTGTGTGTGTAAACATGATAAGTTTTCTTCAAAGCAAATGAAAAGAAAATTTAACAAATTGCTGGTTGCCATGGAAACCCATTAATTAAACATAGTACTGCTTTTAACCTAAAAAGACAAATTTTCCCCATTGGCACAGTGCCAATGTTTGGAACGTTGTCATCAAAATTGCATAAACAAAATTCTACCAGAAGAATATAGAGTAAATTTGAGTTTTAGGCAATTTTTAGACTAATTTTTATATTTCTGCCAATATGTCAGTAATTATGGGACATATTGGCAGAATGACATATTCAGCAGGGAAAGGGATGTATGCAAAGCATGAGAAACTATCAATATCATTAACCCTTTCACCGCGGGAAGCCACAAAAGTGGCTCTATAGTAAATTTTCATAGGAATGGTTATTAGAGAGGAGGAATTAAGCTTTCAGAATCCGAAAGAATTTTAGAAAAATTCAAATTGGAACCTGAGATAATGTCATTTGAATATTCTTGCATCAGTTCATTAGAAAATGATAGAATTGCCAATAAGCAACCTTGTAGCAATAGAAACAAAGATGAATTAATTATTTGCCATCATTATCCAAATTACTAGAAATATGTTAATTTGTTGAAAATTATATGATTTTCAACATATCATAACTTGGGTTTCATTCATGATAATCATAAACTATTTTCTGAGTTTAAACACAAACCTTTTTCTTTCTCTTTTAAAGAAATGAAATTCAATAACAATATTCCACCAATTGATAGTTGCCATGGAAACCAATAATTGGAACACGATACAGAAATTAGCAATATAGCCCGTTTGGCAATTTTGTCCAATTGGCACAGTGCCAACATTTGGAACGTTTTCATCCTACTTACATAAAAACAAATTGTACCAGAAGAATATAGAGAAAATTTGAGTTTCATGTATTTTTAAGACTAATTTTCATATTTTGGGCAATATCTCTGTAAATATAAACTGTAGAATTGCATTGAACAGCAGTGAAAGGGTTAAATGATAGATCCTAAAAGAAAACTAAATTTTAGTGCACGTTTTGGTAAGATCCTCAAATTTCAAAAATAGCATGTGTAAATTCAATTCATAAAAACCTGATGATTTTTCTTTTCAAAATAGCCTAAAACTATTGTTCGTTTATAAATCGAAAATAAATTCTGTGCCGAGTTGTCACAGCGGAGAGATAAACATTGTTGGACTCATGAGAAATCGTTGAATATGGACTATAATTCTAACGTTTATTATGGCCATTTCAAAGGAAATTGATGTCAGATAAGCGTTTACTCCATTGACCAAGTTTTTATTTGAATAAACATTCCACAAAGAAATAAGATTTAAAGGACATAACGGCAGTGGCCACGATCTGTCTGAAAGGGGGGCGTTTTATATATGTCGACAATAAAGAATGAACAACCATTCATAGATTCACTTACAACGTCGCTCACCCAGATGGTCTGTATCCTAGTGATATTTAATTTGCATTTAAATCCCAATACTGTTAATATCATTGGGCCCATTGGTGAGGGGCAACAAGCAATATGTGAAATTTAGAAAAATGGATATGGCTCTTGTCACTTACTTTCTCATATCTTATGTCACCTCTAAGAACTCCTCATGTCACATGTCGAATTTAATTAATTGTCCTAGCTTGTCATGTAGTTTTTCTTTTCTTCGGATCACTAAGGCCCACGACACATGTCGATTTCAAGAAATTAACATGTTGCCAAGTCGACTTTAAGGTTCTAGGGCCCCATTATTGATAGGCGGGCAACATCAGTTAGACCTACTTTTTACCAGTACCCTTCCAGTGCTCAGGTGGTCTCTGTTCATGGCAATTTCTTCTTATACAGGTGGGAACAATACATGTACTGCGTGCCTTTCCCCAATAACATAGTCCCTTTGTCTTTATGATGTATGATGGCCCAGATTCTTTAGTATTCTTCGTCTTATCCGGATTCCTTATAATGTTCGCCAGAAAATAGGTTATTTGAATCATGTTAAACAATAAACCATCTTGCCTCAAATGATCACCAGGATAAAATAGATGATGCAATTCTAGTTTAGAATAAGCAGCAGGGAAACATGCCTTTGAATTACGCGTAACACCACTGTATTTAGGGAAGGGTTTGATTAGAAGTCTGCCTATGTCATACTTTATAAGAAACACTCCTAAAACACTACTAATTTTATGGATGTACATGTAGTTAAGTACTGACTTGTAAACCAGTGATTAGTCCTTTCATCCTTCTGTCTCTCACTGACCAGCCAACTTTGAACAATGGCTTTGTATGTCACCTGTGGGTAAGTGGTAGCTATAATTATGATGTTATTTCCCTCCAGTAGTTAATCAGTTGGCTGGCTGGTTTATTGGCCAGGTAAACAGTAATCAGGTCCATGTCACAGGCAAACAGCGACAAAACAGCACGGTCTGTAGCCACACTTATTTTGGTCAGTCTGTTACTTGCTAAATGTTCACATGGAGTGTTATAATGACATTGCATTTTAGTGAAGTTCAAATCATAACGATACAGGATCTTAAAGTGACGTTATCTTTTCATGAAAGTGCATACCCAAAATGTTGCAATAACGTCATTATGTAACGTGGCAAGAGCAGGTTCTAGAGACATTATCAGGTGCCATCAAAATAACGTATCAAGAACTAAAACAGAATTAAACATGCAGAGTGTAACTGCAATGGTGTGATAATCTTACATGCTTGCCTGTGTACATAGCTTGAAAATAAAGTGATACAATCTTATTTCAATATTTGGCTTGCTTCTCTTGGTCCAGGAAAACAGCCATTACTGATTAGAATCATTTCGATTGTATTCTTGATGCATCATTTACAAACACTAACAAATAGTACCACTAGCTCCTATAGCCGTTGCTTTAAATGGTATAATGCGGTCGAAGTTATCTAATGAGTCGATCTTTCCATACCTTCTGCTTTTTTCTTCCTATTTCGTTTTCAGGTTGAAGGGTTGGGAGACCTAGTGGGGATTCGTCACAGCGGGGTTTCTTCCTCCCCCTCCCCCTTCCGGGACCGGGGCTTGGTATTTCGACTTGTCGTCTATAATAAATTTGATATATGGGGAGATGACGGTTTATACGAGAAAAGCTAGCGTTAGCCAGGTTACCATCCCAGCCAATTGGTTATAAGTTGTAGTGACGTTTTGCCTTGGTTATTGTTGTGTTGTTTTCATGTATCCTAATAGTGTTGATGAAAAGCATTCCTCTGGTTATGTTCTTCAACCAAAACAGAATATTATTAAAACGTTCTGGTTTAGGTGGGTGTTAATTACAGTTCTTTTTTTATATATATAACATTCTCATATACTGAGTTCTCAACCTCGCTATGAATAAGGTAAGTAACAGGCCGACCCAAAAAGTATGGTTACATCATGGTACTGCTACATGACAACATTGCTGTGGTGTTTATAATGAGACTAAGGTCAAGGCCATATGAATTTATATTATTTCAATCAAATGTACAACCAAAGTGTTGTCAACATATTCAACTTGGCTATTCTTATTATCAGCATATAGTTACGATTTCAAGATTCAAGATGGTTTATGTCACCGCTGGGTTGTCATTCAGGCAATGATAACATACTTACAATGCTGTATACATGGCATACAAAAGCACAAAGTGCATTCTTTTCATTTTCTTTGAGATCGTTGGGACATTTAGGGATTTCCTGTATCTTTTCCTCAATTGTTGACATAATTTTTATATTGTTCTAGAAAAGTGTTCCTTTTACATTTAATCTCAGGGTGATCACAATAAATTGAGTATGTGATGGACTTCTTTTCTATAAATTCTATCATCAGACAAGAAGCCTTGAAAGTTCTGGATGCAGATATCTTGGAGTCTCCTCTGTAAGGCCAGCTTGAGGTTCTCTTTTTTCATTGTTTTAAATACTAAGTTTAGAAGGGGGTTCATGGTTTCATGCTCCAGCCTGAACCAATACATTAATGTCAGCATAATCTTACGTTGTTCAATGGGATACCTTCCTAGTTCTCCTAGGGCTATAGCTAATCTTGTGCTAAAAAAACTTGGATATTCCAAAAGTGCGCTTCCACGATATAGAGCAAAAACTCTTTGCAGCAGACTCTGATTTACTGTTCACTTCTTCTAATACCATCGTTAATGGGCTTTTGTTAAAAAGATATTCATTTTGTCACTCATGTTTCCTGGTGTTACAAATGCTGTCTCTTCTTTCTTGTGAAACCTACATGATGCAGTTAAAGGATGTGAAACTGTCAATTCTATTATTTGCCGACCAAATAAATTATGATTGTACAATTTTCAACTTGGTATATAACGTGTATATACATGTATATATATATATCTTTTAGATATGAATTCTAATAAGCATAATTATATATAGATACGCATCATTTCATTGATTCGTCCGAGGCCATCTTATTTAAATGCTGCATTGTAAAGTTCGGTAGTAGGTCTAATATTGTTACACTACCGCATAACATGGTCAGCTCTCAGTTTACGAAATCTGTAGAAATAAGCAAAAACGTATAATTACTAAGAAAGCGGTGACAACCTCCTGTCCTTGTTATCCAGACACCGTGGTTCCGTCCTCTGCCCAGCGTTATCTGGTTATGGCGTATTTGACACTACTGAGAAAAGGCTCTTGATAAACGACTTCAAATAACATGGTTTTGGTTGTACAGGCCGGATATTGGTGAAAATTGATCTGGAATCCCAGAGGCTTAAATTGGTTGCTTGTGTACAATTCCATATTTGCGTTGTTTCTCCATCGTTTGTAGGAAACTGTTTCACAAAGACAATGAATCTACGTGTATTTAATGTATCTCCTTTCTCCCTCAATGAATAATAGCATCGGGGATAATTCAAGATCTGAAATTGTGATTTACAAAGAATGGAAAATACTGACCGAAATTTTCTTTGATAAGGTAGGCCTGTACTTATACCAAAAAGTAATTACAGCACCGTAAATAGAGAAATGTAGCTACCGTTTGTATATTAGCGACCTTGCATGAGTAGACTGGCATGAAAACATCTCACCGCCCAGGAGAGGAAAAACAGAAAAACAAGTTTCGTACAGACATTTGATGGATTCACGGAAAAGAAAAAAAAAGAAAAAATCAGGAAAACAGACATGAACTTACATGACCATTTTGATTAAAACGGTCAGCCCAAAATTATTCACAGTCATTTGCAGTCATGAATACGTATGCGTGGGACTTCAAAATGTAAAAATATACCTTTAATATAATGTTTATGTATCTTTCCACGTCCTGCCGCGTGACTGCAAGTGTAAGGAGACTGCTCTATGATTAATGCACCTTTATTACAAATACAAAGTGCTACTTTATCATTTTATAGCATCTCAATTATCGGCTTATAGCTATGGCTTCGTCAAACTTGTCAGATCCCTCCAGAACATATGGTGCACTAGGATCTGGGATTTGGAAACCTCTACATATTCAAACGTCCATCTATTAATTTTGTTTTGGGTGTACCTGCAGACTTAAATCACAGCCAGTGACAGTAAAATGTTGATTAGTCTTTAGCATGTACCATCTTTTTACTAATGGCATGATCTATTGTTTTACATATTGTAATTACTTTGATCATTATCTTTTCTCGTTGTATCAGTGTATGCTTGATACGTTACAGGGTAATTTGAATGTATTTTCATAACATTTTATCATATTTACTCAGCATATCTATGCCACATTCCCGCTGTTCTCCCTGCTGATTGTCTCTGAAAGAAATATGTCAATGATGCCTATTGAAATAGGCTGCAGTTACACATATTATATACAGGCAACAGCATCTGGGAGAAGTGTGAAAAAAAGAATGTAAGGTTATACAACATAACTATAATCAATGTATTTGAACAATGCTGCATCATCGATTCATGCATGTGGGCAATTGGAGACATATATAGGGTAGGGGCGAGATAGGGATACTATGATTGAGTTTCCCGCGCTACATTTTTGAGATTCCTCTTCTGCCAATTGCCACTTAACTGAATAATGAAAACGTTGTTTCTGGTCTCAACTATTGGATACCAAGTAGGGGGGATTTCAATTTGCAACCAAAAAAAAACAATTAACAGTAAAGGAGGTCAATTGTATGAAAAACATGCACCAAACAATTGTGTGTTTGTCAGCTCTACTGTACGATGTCAGTGATCAGCTCATTACGTAAAGTGCATTCTATTTAAGCAATTTTTCATTGTGACATGACATAAACTATCACTGTTTTTGTATTTAGAAACACTCTTTTTGGGTGAAACATTTCTGTGCTTTATGACGAAATTATCATTTTATATGGTTATTGATTTTCAAGTCAAAATACACATTTTTCATGCTTGCAACTTTCAGGTGGCAGTGGGAAAACACCTATTATATATCGAATTGGGCTTTGGAAGTTAGACACTGTGATGAAATAGCGATCAATCGGTGATTGACTAGCGAGTTAAGCCACACATTCAAGGCCAGTGCCCACTGCTCGATGAGCCGTATTCGTGTATACGTACATCCAGGGACAGGTTTAGAACCGAAGGCCTCACACAGAATAGTTGGATTGGTTTATGAGGTACGACACAATACCAATTGACGTAGGATATAAATAGTTATTATTCATCAGGAGTTAATATCAAGGAGCATTCAACTTTCACATGGAGGATGGACCACTTTATTTCAGTTTCAATTCTGGTTAAAACTCTAGGGACTGTCTTTCGCTGTGTGCACCTATAATCTGTTTGTTTGACAACTCTAAGGTGAACGTAAATTAGCCTATACTTATATCCACCTGGGACTTAATTTAATGTATATATATATGCACTCAATCCTTCCCACCCCCATCCCAGTATCTATTAGATAACACATGGTCAAACGGTCAATATTGTGCATGTAAACTGACTGAGCATACATACAACATGAAAGCAGGGTTAATAAACGGAGCTAATGCTCTCGACGATCTCAGGAGGTAGGGCTGTTACACAAAACGACCCAACCCCCAGCACAATGCACACAAGGCAGCAGTCAACCCTGCAGTCACCCCACCCGCGGCCAGCCGCTTCCACCCAGGAGCACGCAGACGTCAGCACCATTACCAAAGTTCCCAGGGAAAAGGCACGTCCTACCTTAACCACCAGCGGTGAACTTAGTGTTCGGAGGCACCTTAAGGGCCAAGAGTAAAAGATGGAGGTGACGAGAGCCGAGAAGAAATCTGCCATGTAAGTGAATTACTACTATTGGTATTGGTTCTCTGTGTGTTTATTGATGTAGGAACACGTGGGGAGGGTTCTGGAGGCAGAGTTTGCCATGTGAACTGCTGAATGTTACATGGAGGATGCGTACCGCATTTGATGCTTCTGGATAATTCCCATTCGCAAACAGCTGACCGGACACCTTGTACAACTCTAGCATCTGTTTACCATATATGTCATTATCTTTCTCTTTAAATCTTATTTTAGCGTTATAATATTTACAGTATCTAGGCCATGTTTAATATGATGTGGTTTTCATAGATGTGAGGTTAATGGTTTTCTTCATAACTTTTATGCTTGCACGACTACTGTGTTGAAGAAATCAATTATAAATGTATACACAATATCATACTTCGCATGAACTGGTTTAGCTTGGCCACCTCATTGCGGCTTACATATACGAGTGATTGCACTTGCTATTTTAAAGCATGTACCCTGTAATACTCGACTCTCAAAGAGGTTTAAATATACAAATATTTTGAATCTATTTGAATATTTATATAAAACGAATCGCCACATAATACAGTTCTCAAATAAGACTCCAGAAACCAGGGAACATGATCTTGTATTTAATTCATGCAACCGCAGAAATGGGAGGAAAATGTGTTCAAATTCGTATCAAACATGAATAAGTAAAGAGTCGATAAGTCACTACCTTTTCGGTCATATGTATATTTCTCTGTCAGTGTTTTCCTCCACTGGGGTTAAGGAGACAGTATACATTCCCAAAGGTGGACGATTGGCTGTTCCCTATCATTAAAATAGCACACAGAGTGTCTAGAGTGGAGAGGCAGGCATCTCATGCCATATGGTGTGTAGGCCTACCTTTTTTGAAACAACAAGCAGGTGTTTATGTAATCTTGATCATAGAACAATGAAATGTCTGTTTGGGTCAGGCATATAATAACGTATATAAGCTGCATGCATGTCTTAGATAATTGGCCCGTAACTTCGTCTTTTCTGTGTCCGTGTTTTTGAGAGGACCTTTGTGTATGAACTGTGGAATTACATTCAGGTGGTATACATTGGTAAATATCAATATAGGTTTCTAGGAACAGTACTGGGTACTCTGTTCTGCAGCACTTTGGGCAAACTCTGCCATGAGATGATTGTTCCTTCCTGTCTCAAATGATCATATTCATAGCCTATCGGTGACTTAGTGAGTGATGAACGTTTTACACTGTACCAACAGCCGGGGTCATTTCCATGGCGAAAAACAGGTTGGGACAAATTCTGTGTTTGGTGATCATATCTTTGAGATAAAGGTGATAAGGCAGGTAAAAGGCAGGGGATAAAAAACAGGAAATCTTTTTTGCTGTACCTCATCCCTTAGTGAACCCAGCACTGACCAGATATTGAACCCAAAGAACCACTTGGTCAGTGCTGGGTCCCCACTATCATCACCTTATATGATCAGCAGGGGCTACTGGGGGCCTATATTGTTGCCCAGAACCCCCACGGGTTAGCCTATCAGTTATTTTTGTAGTGTTATTGAACCAAGAATAATAGGTTTACTTCACTGAAATACCATCGTCTATTTCCGATGCGGGTATTAATTGAGAGCCTATGAATAACTGTCAGGTTCACATCTGGGAAGTAGGCCCATAATAATTAATATTCAATACAAGCTTGAAATAGGGTAAAACATAATTATAATGACGATCCTATAGTCTATTATCAAGCTCTTGTTATCCTATAATTCATAGGCATCCATCCACCAGTTTTCGACTTGCTAATGATTTTCTTGTATCCCGTTACATTAATCGAAAATGATTATTTTAAGAGCAATAGCAACGATAGATTACATTGTTAGCACAGGGGATAAGCGTTGTGCAAAGAGCTTCCATATCGAAGAAGTTAAGATCAATACCTAGAGCCGCCCTGTTCAGGCGTAGAAGAAGTGACATGCAATATCCCAGAAGACAAATGACATACATTCAGGGTGGGACAGGCACTGAAGACACACTGTCCTCCTAATACACGATGAAGCGTGTTTTGTTGAAAGTTAATGGGGACAATCATTACCTTAATTGCACGAGTACAACGCCACCGTTCATTGAAGAAAGAAACTATTATAAACAGAATTGGGTCAATTGTGAAAACCACTTCAAGGGAACTAGGCCAATAATGGGACCAATATTATGTTTGGGTCACCGGGAACAAGGCAGTCTCAGATTCCTTGGTTGCTCTCCCCAACCCGCACGCCATATACCTGAGGAGGGTGTGAACCCTGATACTGGCACCATTCTCACTGCCCTGTAAACAGGTGTACATGCCTGTCATACCTCTGTATCAAACACAGGGGCACAATACATACATTATTTGATTGCTTCCCAAACGGCCAATTTGTCATTGTTTTAATTCTTTTACATTAAAATAACCATATGCATATTATTAGAAAATACCTAAATAACAATCACCATCTTAGAAATACAGTCACATAGCATTTCTCCAGATCTTCATTACGATCAGTCTTTTTTTCAACCAAAAAAGCAAACCTCGGATCAATCTTTTTCATGTTTTTTTTTTTATCGCAGCCGAGTGGATTATTGATACAAACCCTACACGTATATATCCGCCTCTTTCACCATGCAGTGATCTATACATCACCCCCTCTGATTGTGTATGTCTGTGTCTGTTTGCCATATAGACTTATTGGCGAGGGTACTGAGAAAATATATAAATTGCAGACTACAAGAGCAATATCTGATATAAACCACCAAACCTGCCTTCACAGGGGCAATGTCAGCGGGGTACAGGTTTGGGGAGATGCGCTAATCAATTTATAATGGTTCTCAAATAAGCTTGATCAATCTTATTTCTGCTATGCTAATTTTGATGTATATCATGAGCTATTAAGCCCCGCAAAACATTCAGTGAATGTAAGTTTTAGCAGAGATATTATGGTTAGAATACAAAGATCTTGAACATGTTTTTGTATGGGTAGACATTAAATAAAATCACCCATTTAACATATGGATTCTCTCCACAATATTTTAGCTACATTTCACTGCCCTACTGTTGAAGATGTTGATAAATATTAAAAGAACTATAATTATGCAAAAGTGTAAAAAAAAACAAATAACTGGAGAATGAAAGCTCCGCCGCCAGCATGGTGCCCAACGCGCTGAGCAGAGGCCTCTTGGGGAGGCAACGTCAATGCATGAAAAGGAGAATAAAAATGTATACTTTGAGTTTCCAAACGTTTAAGCTTTAATCAAGAAAAGAAACTGATTTGTGGTCGATCATGGACCGAAATGGAGACTTAAGGAGGAAAAGTATGAATTCCAAATGGTGCAAACCATTTTAAAATATCAATTTAAATATTCAAACCTTTGATTGTCGTTATTATATGTTATGTCTTATATTATAACTGTAACATTAATTTACAGCGCGATGGTTGAGCCGCGCAGATTAAAGCATATAGGCTCATATTGGTTATTATATATGTAACAAATATGGACAGTAGGATCAACAGGCATCTATTGGGAGATTTATGTATAGTTTATCGACTACCGCAGGGAGATACAAATATATTCTTCAACACATTGTCGGAGCAAATTGAATATGTACTATCCAAATCGAATAATGAATTGATAGTAACAGGGGATATCAATGAAGATTGTATGGTCTATGGTGTCAAATGCCTTACTTAAATCAAAATAGGTAACCAAAGAGGTCCTGCCCTTGTCAGAACTACAATTGATAATATCAGTAACCTGTGCAACAATTGAAACAGTAGAGTGACCTGGTCTGAATCCACCTTGCCTGTCTGAGAGAGTATTCATCCTATTCAAATATTCAAAAGTCTGATCATAGATCACTTTCTCTAATAATTTTCCAGGCAGCGGGAGTAGCGACACCGGTCTTAAATTATTTAAGGTCTTTTTATGACCCCCTTTGTCAAGTGGCACTACTGTCACATTTTTCCAGCTGTCAGGGAACCTTCCCAGCAAAATTGATCTATTAAATATATGTAATAGGCACTGAGGAGTTGCCTCAAAACCCAATTTCAAAACCTTTGTTGATAAATGAGGAATAGCCGAAGATTTTGACAAGTCTATTTCCTTTATAAGTAGAGTTACCTTCTCTATATTTGTCTCATTTAATTTGAATACATCTTTTAAGCCTGGACCCACAGGGTGCCAATTGCCTTTCAGTTTCCTCCCCAATTTAGGTCCAATATTAGAAAAGAAATCATTAATGTAGTTCGGCAACAGATGATCCTCAATTTTATTACCAGTTTCCTCATTCATAACAGTTTCCCATTATTCTTATTATCGGGTAACATATTTTCTATATTGCACCAACATTTCTTATAATTCTTTCCACATTCATTCAGGGAATTTTGAACATAGTTGGCCTTAGCCCTTTTCACAGGTGCATTTACTTCATTCCGTTATGTATTTGCCCTCTATCCTCTTCTTTCCCAGACCTCCTTGCCAAACCTCTTGCTCTATCTTTTTCATAAATCTGTTCAAGGAACTCATTTGAGATCCATTCTTGTTTTTGTTTTTTATTTTTATTTCTTTAACAGGACAGATATTATCAATTTCATTTTAAATTTTTGTTTTAAATTTTTTCCAAGATCTCTCCAGATCTAATTCATTCAAAACATCTGACCAATTAAATTCTCAAGGTTGTCTGGAAATTAAGATCATTGAAAAGTCTATAACTTCTTCCAAGAAATGATAGATCCTGCTTGACAGTCACCCCTTTTTTCCTAGTAATATAGATACATTCGTGATCACTAACATGAATGTCCCATATTCCAGCTTCAGAGTTGTAGCTACTATTAGTGAAACATATATCAAACAATGTATTACCGAATCTACCATATTATGGTGTTGGTGTTTTAATACATTGAGTTAAACCAAAATTCTTCATATATTCCTTTAAATGTCTTCCATATGTGTCCCTTTCACTGCCAGATATATCACAATATAACTGATATTTACTAAAATATTGCCCAAAATACAAAAAGTAGTGCATAAATTTCCTAAAACTCAAATTTAGTTTAGATTCTTCAGATAAAGAGCTCTTTTCAATAATTTTGATAAAACGTTCCAAATGTTGGCACTGCACTGAGGTACAGTGCAAGAAAAACTAGAATAGTATATAATAAAATATTGTAAACTCGTTTGTATTGGCAAGAATATTATAGTGGAACTTGTAATGCTGATACGTGTGCTAAACGCCAGGCGGCGAAATCGTTTAGTGGCATAGTTAGAGCATATGGAGAGTGGCAAAGTCCCCAGGCGTAGGGACTGCAGCCGGGCTGATGCACGTCCTGCAGGTAAGCACAGGTACGACGAATGACGATGGAGACCTGTAAGGATACGTTATGGATCGAAACATCTAGCTAAAAGATACTGAGGACAGCAGGCTTTGCCGTCAACATTAGTTTATATGATAGCTAGAAGTAGAATTAGTTTATATAAGTAAGAATGGGCAGTATGAGAGATAAGTAAGATATTAGTAATTAACGGTGTAAATGAGTATAGCGACAAGCCTTTTGGCTGTCGCTATATAAGCGGTATGAGACTTGAGACAGATGAGCAGACCAAGATAGAGTTCGAACAGAACACATGGAGCAATAGTCTGACATACGGATCACACGGGTAGTGTTAAGATGGTAGTAACCACAATGAACAGGTGGTAGTAAGGATTGGGACAGCTTAGGCTTAGCCTTACGGACTGCGTACTGGATGTGACGGAGATCCTACCAATGGTCTCCGTTACCGGTAGACGAGAGGTGACTCTCTCAACAGTGTTAGAGCGTATATACCTTGTAAAAGGGGAAGCTTAACCATAGCTATACCTGGTTGGATTGTTGCTGATGTGTTTGAATTGTGAAATGAAAGGAAAGACCTGTATGGATGGAGAACTGTATACTTGTACCTTCGGAATATTATCATGAATGTAATAAACTGACCTCTTGCCAAGCGCGTGTTCTTTGTATGGGATTGAGCCCCTTTACTTAGAATCTCTACCACTAAGAACTGAATTATGATCCAGGATAACATCTATCTGGAGAAAGCTAGCAACTTCAACAAATAATCACTAAGAACTCCCCATTATCTTAGTACAACGCTTTTATCAACATCTTCAAGCAAACGAAAGATCATCGATAAGCGATATAATATCACGCAGTCGAATAATGAATAAACAAATCGATAAAGGATATGAACAAGTACGAACTTTAATAGTGATACTCCCCTATAGATAAACGAACATTAAAAATATAACCACCTAGCTCAGCACTTTGCCAATAAGACAAATTTCTCATGAGGAGTAATTGTTCATACTATCGTACTTTGCAGGTTACCATGGAAACCAATAATTCATAAAATAACTATCATACTCTTTATAAAAGTAATATGAAAATATTATCTTCTTTGTGCAAAAGACAGTTTGTGATTATCATAAATGAAAGCAAAGTTAGAGCAAATTGAAAATCATGTCATTTACATAAATTCACCCATTTTTCATGATTTTTTATTAGTATGGCAAATTCAAATGTAAATGCATTGTTTATGGTTCCTTGAATCACAATTCTAACATTTTTGGGTGATTTGAAAGTCCGATGTTCAAATACCTGTATCTCTGGTTCTAATTGGAATATCTGAAAAATTCTTTCAGATTCTGAAAGCATAATTTGCATTCTTTCGATGGTGTTCCTATAAGATCTTACTATAGGGCCCCATATGAGGCCTCTGGCAGTGAAAGGGCTTCAACATGCTGTGTTCTGACGAAAACCATATTTTGTATGAAATGAATACAGGATAAATGAAACAAATTTAAAAAGAAAAAGAAAAGGGGTCAACATAATGCCCGTTTGAATTCCCCACCTCTGGACACTAAAAGGCTCCTGATTTAGCTCATGTGCTCTGTTTGTGTAATATTCCTAGTTGAACCGAACAATGGTTAGACATAAATATATGGATTTCCTTTTATCAAAATTATTCAAAATTATGATAATTCCTCTTTCAGATCTTCAATCAACTAGTAGTTTTCAATGTAGGCAAGAAAATCGCTGAATAGATAGAATGTTTTTTGCGAGTATGATCAAACTTTCTGGAAAATTCCATCCAGATATACATTTCCAGGAAAATGAAAATATGCCGCATCAACTTTTCATTATAAAAACTTACTAAATTATGGATTTAGAGCAAATTGCCCAATATCCCTCTAGGTTACTATATCACGTGACTTGTCACATTTTGTTAAGTTTTCACTCTAACATTGCATGAATCATCAACAATACCGTAGTAGCGACAGGCCTTGTTTGGAAGTGTGATTTCTTGTTTATATAAATTGTGTACAGATTTGAGAGACACATCTAGGATGAGTGAAGAAATGAGGAAGGTCGTTTTTGCCGTTAGAACTCTGTTGTTGTATCACAGGGCTAACCTGCGGGCTGGGAGTATGGAGGCTGTCACCGAGATCAATTACAGACGTCATAAATACGTCAAGGCAAAGCTCACTCAGGTGTGGGTTTGGGAGCAGTCCTCTGAGATGCTGGTGGGTTATCGTGGGAATATACCGAATCACGACGGGAAAACGTGACAGGGAAGAGCAATGTCGTGACATCAAAAAAGCAGTAGTAAAAATCACATATTTCTGTTTAATTCTAGGATACTTCTCTTATATAGTATACTTACATTTGCTGAGTCTAAAAGAAAGAGGGAACTTATTGGTGGCTGCTACAATAATGCTGCATTTAGAAAACGAAAAAGAATGGGAAGAAACGTTGAGGTTTGACCATTGGTCACTGCCATTGTGTCGTAAGTGGAGGGAAATGAGAGATGCATCTGAGTCAATCATAGCTACAAACAGCAAGGGCATTTGTGTCTAGATCTGAAACCAAAAGAACAGCTTGTTTAAGTTGATGGGGGGGGGGGGTTACATCTATTATGTAGGCATATCTTGTTCATTTAATTAACGAAAAGCCCCTTAACAGAAACATATCTTCCAAAAACAATGTCCCTAAAAACAAGAAGATTGCAATTATATCTCAAACGGCAATGAATAATTAGCCAGGGCGAATGGGGCTTTATCAACAAAATCTTCAAGTCATTCACAACGTGAAAAGGTGCCTTTCTCGTGACCAAGAATCTAATCTAGCCTTTCTCCTTGCTGTGACCTTCAGTCAGTCAGTCAAGCTGAAGTGGGTTCTTAAGACGGAGCAGCCTTAATTAATTATTGCGGCCATTAAAGTGACCCATGGATTTATAAGAAATAGAATTTATAATATAAGATAGATTAAGGTAAGGCTATCAATTTAACTAGGCTAGTTCGATAATCTCGGCGTAGGCATTTCATGAAAATCCAACTCATCCAAGTTGAACTTTGGATTTTCTTCTAATACCTCCAAAATAGCTTTATTACTGTAAGAAGGATTGTTTTTTTTATCTTGTACGTGTTCTGTCTTTTCAATCACATTATAATGTATGATATCATTTTATAAAGCCAATCAAGAGCGTTAGCAGACATTTGAATACATATTAATATATTTATATGATTAAGATACACATTGACGTTGTGAAAACCTCAAGCGTCACATAAAGTTATTAGTCACTTTTAAGTTTATGAAATCACAACATACCCGATTGTAACTTTGAAAAACGATTTAGACCTATCAAACACCGTCAAACATAGACATTTGCTAAACGGTTGTTTCTTTCAAATAGTAACCCTTAAATCAACAGTGACTTAACCTTACAACACTTTCCCCCTCTATTCAGGAGCTCACGGCTGGACGGCCTGGCGGTCATCTACTGTCAAATATTGGTCTGTATTAGTGTGGTCATCGTGTTTGCTGCCTTCCTCGATACTTCCGGCCTCGTCATCTTTGAACACATTCATGTAAGTACAAGGGTTACGTGCAAACTGTTGACATTTATTCAACAGAGAAAGCTTCCTAAGTGTGGGAGATCAAACTAGAAACTGCCCAGAACTAACTTGTACATAAATTACTGGAGTACAGTATATGTTGACAAATTCTATGTCTGAAACTTTATATATGTAAAGTGCTTACAGATGAGGATTCACAAGTTCATGACACTGGTCACAAGGGGATTATGAGGAAATAAATTCCATCTAGGGAATCCTCCGTTGTACAATGGAATATTTCCATATCTTCATGCAGCCTAAACTACCGTATCCACCTTTGCCATTTCTTCCAATTGCATACGCTTTATAAAATCACGTACAGACCTGTGAGTGCTATAATATCATAGTGGGACTTACTGGGACTGTCCCTATTTTAGGGAAATTTTTGATTTTACAAAAACAACATTCATTTCTCGACAAATCAATAATAAACGAATCTGTATTTACTCTTAGTTTGGATATTTCATTTCATGCAATGTATATCCCAAATAAGAGGCATGGTAAGTATTAGGATGTCAATATTACGCAAACCAGACACCTGGGTTACCTAGGTTAGATGCATCTCCTCGCTTCACGCGTGACGTAATAAGCAGACTTCCGTCTAAATAATGTAAACCCCCTAACATTGGCCCATCCCATAGCATCTGCTAATACTCTATGGTAATGACGTTTTCACCGACAAGCCCAAGGTAGTTTGGAAGAAATGTAGATGCTGCAACGGACCACTGCCATCAATTGTATGAGTCCTCTTGTCAGACCTATCTTAGGGGTAAAAATACTGGAGCGCAATCGCACCAAAGTTGGAAATGATTGTGTTATTATCGTCAATGTACCTAAAGGGCTGATATTACTAACAGGCCAATATAAAAGTGTGTTTTTTTTATTAGTTAAAAAGTTCGTAGTGAGCCATGGTCATGATCTTACTCCATTATGATTGTGCTGCCATTTGTACCATTCGAATGCACTCGATGAGCCTCGTGGGATAATTATTGTAACACTCAATTGCCATGGACTAAATCTTTGATGTTTGCAATAGGACCGTTAGACCCTACTCAAATGTTCTGCAGTCAGGGAGTGCTGAGACCTTCAGAGAGGCAAAGCGCTGAGACCTTCCGCAGCTGGTTTCATTTATCTTGGTTGCTCTTGGTTTGCTGTATTGAGCAATAGTGTTTATTCTCAGGTGTGTGTTAGGGGTTGCCAGGGTAGGGATCCAACTCGAAGGTGCCGTCTCAGAGTTGCACTACTCTAACACCACTTGACCTTCCTATAATACAACCTCTGGAGTCCCGCATTTAAGAGATTTCTGTACGCAAACCATTCCTATTCTGTGAAGAAAAAAATCAGTATTTTTCCTAATTTTCCTTGGTCGACACCTACCACCAAATGCCCTAAAGAATATTCTAAACGGGATCCTGATTTGTGGGAGCTATTTCCTCAAACTGTTAAAAATGATTCACACTACTTTTTCACAGGGATGAGGATATTGAATACCCTGTTATTTCCTTTACATATTTGCGTGAATTCTAATATTTCCAAAATCGATTGGCATAAATGCATACAAGAGTGTCATATGATAACTAAAACGCATTTCCGGATGAAAAACTTTTCATCATGGGTTATTGAAAACCATCAATGACATTGAAACCGAAGAGAACATGAAACACGAAGAGTCGAGTCATTTGTTATCAATTTCCAAAGCAAAGAAATAAAAATGAAGCAAATGAAATTATAAAAATAACATTTATTGGGAGAAATTAAGATGTGACAAAACAAACAAGAATATTTATAAGAATACTACATGCTAGAATGAAATATCATATTGTGTGTCGGTTTCAGTGGCTGTCTCTGTACCAGTTCATCGTGGCCAACGCCTTCCTTATCTACGCCTTTATCACCATCCCCCTCAAGAAGAGGGTCCCTGTCCAGCCCCAGAATGTGGACTCAAAGGACGCCCCGGCCCCCAAACTGTTGGTGGAACATAACGGGGAGGGCATGAACGCCTTCCTCACGGTCGGCATGCTTGGTAAGTGCTAGATCTTCCAGGATTTATCTTGTTTAGAACTTATTAAGAAAAAGTTTTTTTTTTCAAACTTCCTATTTCTTTTTTTTTTCAAAGGTTTTCGTAAAGGTTTCCCTTGGTTTTCTATATTGAAAAGTTTATTAAACGTAAACGTAAACGGGGAAACGTAAACTGGGTTACTTCACTGTATATAGATTTATAGAGAGGAATACTTGGAACCCTTTGCTGCAACACCACAATCATCAATGGTTTTATTGAACCAAATTTACATAGCTGATAACAGTAAAACATTACCCTCTAAGTTACTTCTACTAGGCTAGTTCTCTCTCCATGACCAAGCTATTCATAGATTTCCTTATCAATAATATTGAATACCTATGCAAAAAGTGTTAATGTACACAATCTGTGTATTGGTTTAGTGTTCATGCTGGGATCTGTCATACTGGACCTGTTGAGGCTGGCCATGTTCGCGCAAACGTCCGAGGCCTGGGTGTGTCATGGCACCGGCTACTTCATCTCGGCCATCGTCCGCTGCATGTTTGTCATCCTCCTCACCATCTTCCTCCTCCTACACGATAAGGTAAAGGGCATGAGGATAGGTGTACAGAACGGCAACTGTATTATTATTGCTTTGCTCCAACCTCATCATAAAATAAAACAAGAGTCCGAATCAGCATTGTTATTCAAAATCCGTTCATCTTTCCATATCTTCATAATTATACATAATTATAGGCCTATATCCTACAAGATACATAATATCTCCCACTTGAATTTATCACAATTAGTTATATTTAGAACACTTTCTTAAATGTAAGATCCCAAAATAGCAAATGAATTAAGACGCCAAACGCCAGTTTGTCCTACATGTAAAGCGCGGTTATTTTAAGCATGTCAGTTTCCGTTTTTTCTGTTTACTGCAACTTTCTTTTATTTGGTCGGTCATTTCCCTGAAAATTGGATGATTCATAGCATTGTAACGTAGGCCTATCACAATACATGGCGGAAATACTTTTAATATTCCATAGATACACAATGTCATGTTTGTCTCCCGATATTTGTCTCCTTCTAGGGGGGATGTCATATGGCAGAAGAACAATATAACAGCTATTTTTGAAAGCATATACAATTGCTTATCACAGATGTTCATTACAGTTACCTAGTATATATCCCTAAAACATCTTAATGTAAGAGATTTCAATGGCTTAAACTAGCTAACATGTCACCTGTAGAGTAATTAAATTGCATAGATGACGGTGTGACACATCTTAACGGGGAACATTCATTGTTCTCAGCCATAATACTCATGTACAAGAACGGCAAACAAACATGTTTTTATCCACTTGCCGAAGACAATACGCCGATCCCAATTCAAATTAATTTTGTTGTGAAATATTATTACAAATGTTTGCAATTTTCATCCCCAAATAGAGGCACCTTAAATAAAATGAATCAAAGTTATGAATTTGATAAAATCACAATGCATTTGGCAAGACCTTAAATGATTAAATAGCCTGTTTTCCATAGAAAGCAATACTAAAGTCTGGCAGCCTGGCCCATAATGTCATATCCTTAATTGCCCTGGACACATCTTTCTATAGCCTTGTCGGCTCACAAACCGTGTAAATCATGCAACAGATTTATTCAGAAAGATCAAGATGTCTATGCAGAATTTGATCAAACAGAACAATACAAATTATGCCTCTTTGGGCTAGGTTTAGTAGCACCAAAATGGTATATGCTTTATGGTGATTTTTGTCCAACCCCAATGCTGGAGCAACTATGGGAAGGGTTTATTTCCTAACATATATCCTCCTACATTTTGTAACCCTCCCAGGTGGTCATCAACTTCCACAAGCCGGTGATGCGGTTCGGCACGATGCACGTGATCGCGTCTAACGTGTCGGTGTGGTCGGGGACCGTGATCCTGGAGGCCTCCCACGCCTTCCACAACGACCACCAGGCCGCGCACAGGACGGCCAACTACACCGCCCTCAACACCACGGACTGTGAGTGCAGCTAGGTCTCATGTACCTTGGTCCGTCCTGAACGTCAAACAATGTTAGGCATGGCACAAACCACGTTAGGCATGGCATAAACCACGTTAGGCATGACATAAACCACGTTAGGCATGGCATTATCAATGATAGAATATGTATAAATTAATACGTTGTCATGCATAACTATACCATTCGTTATGATATAAGATTATTATGATATACGAAAATATTATGTTCTGCTTATTAGATGAAATACCAAGCGGACCTGTCAATAATATCATGATTATTATGATTAATGCTTATTAACTGATGAATCCGACCCAATAAGTGTAATGCGAAATTGTGGCCTTTATGTACTTTGGCCTATTCTAGGCATGCTATGATATTCCTTTCCTTCGTTAAGCATGGCATTATTAATGATAGAACATGTTTGGAAGAATCACAATAACATTGTTATTATGCACGAACATACTATTCGTTATGCGTTTTGCTTATTGGGTGGATATCAAGCAGGAACTATTAATGTCATATTATTTATTATGATTAACGTTTGCCAACAGATGAATCCGACACAATAAGTGTCATGCGAAATTGTGGATGTACTTTGGCCTTTCTTTTCTTTAAGAAAGCGTCTGATCAAATGTGAATCGATCTGTTTCAGTATCGGAGCTAATCAAAATAAACGACAAGTGTTACAGACCAAAGACTGTGTATGACGATGCAGGGGACTACCTCTTCCCTTTCATGATAGAATTCGCCCTCATTGGTGCTACCATAATGTACAAGGTAAGTTTTTTTCTGTTGTTTCTTCATATGGTCATCTTGAAGTGCCCCATACATATCTATAGGAACTGATAGGATAAGGACTCATGTTTTATTTGAACAAATGGTTTCATACCCAAATGATTTGTATTTCAGAAGTGTCCCTAGCGAGGAGGGACGTTCCTCTTAAGGCCTTATTCCACTATACGGCATTTGCTTGCGGCACCTTCAAAAGACGCAAGAAAACTGTTGCAAACCTGTTTGCGGTAGGGGGTTGCAAGGTGGAAAATAGCTGTTTGCGGAAGGTGCTTGCGGCAGGTGCTTGCGGCAGGTGTTATTTTAAGGCTATATTCCACTATATGGTAGTTGCTTGCGGCCACCAGATCCAAGCAAACGGCCGTAACGCGGCCGCAAACCCGGAGGAATATAGGTGTTTGCGGGACTTGTTTGCAGAACCTGTTTGGGGGACCTGTTTGCGGAACCTGCTCGAGGATACCGACAATCATGTTGGTATGTGAACCGCAAATTGATTGTGAACCGCAAATAGCGGCCGCAAATGCGGCCTACCGTATAGTGGAATATGGCCTTTAGTCTCACGCCATATCTAGGCCTGCCTCTCGGTGCCCGCTTCATACACCTTATCATTATACTACTCACAATTCAAGAAATCTTTGATGTCCTCTGTCATATATACATGTACTGCAAAAGTAAGAGGCTGTTCATCCCTCACTCAGTAGTGGGCATAGACAGACATGAGGTCGACTTTTCGGGAAACCCTTCGTTTATTTGATGTGCATACCCAAATTCAATAAGGAAGACTATCTCACATACATAATGTTGCCGTATCTCAAATAACAGTATTAGCTTTGCAGGCACTGTGCCGGTTCGCGCTCTGCTACCTCTAATGTTCAACGTCTATATATATGTCCCTTTTCAGATATATTGCAATATAGGAGTGCGCATCGTCCACCAGCATTACGACGACGAGGAGGAGGCTGAGGAGGGTAAGGGGTGCCTGCCCCAGACGGCCGGGCCCTGCTCCTTCTTCACCGCCTGTGTGGTAGGCGGGCTCCTGATGGCAGGAACCCTAGCCGGCATCATCGTCTTCTTACTCCATGAGCATGACCCCGACTCGGAGAGCGCCGAGATTGTCACGGGCTACACGTATGCCGTCACCGACATCGTGTTGAACATCACGGGTTTCGTGGCCGTCGTCTTCAGTCTGTACCATTTCAACAAGTTATACTTTTCCGGACATGGCGCCAGCAGTTTCGACGAGAACCTGCTGTTCATTTCAATGCTAGGTTTTATTTTTCTGTTCTGTTTTCGTTTGTCCACAGAGGTGTACTTCTGTAAAAACACAGACCTCGCGGGGAATCTGGCTAAAGTTGGCTTGATTGCTTCTTTGTTCAATATCTTCCAGAGCCTCATGCAGGTTGCATTGGTAAGAGACGGCTGTTCCAGAATAGCTCGGGACCATGAGCAAGCTCACAGAAAACCCGGCCGCAATTGGCTCTCCATTCTGATCTGTGTGAACCTGAGCCTGTGGTTGGTGAACACCTTCCAGATGAAGGAGATCTACAATGGGTCAATCTTCAAGCACATGTACGGCACACTGACCTGGCTGATTATCGTCCACATGTTCCTGCCCCTCGCCATCTTCTTCCGGTTCCACTCGGCTGTCTGTGTGTCCGATCTGTGGACGGAGGCCTATGAGAGGGAACGGATTATCAAGATGGACCACCACAGTCAGAGAAAGCTGAACGGGAACTCTAACACCACCACTTTTTGACGGGCTACACCCGTTTTTTAAAGGTACCCCGAATAGTAGTTGCTCGAGGGTACAGAAAGTTTACAAGTTGAATTATGATATATGTCCATGTTGCAATATTGAAAGATCCATTATGTTATTTTGTATTACAGTTACTATGTTTTTACGAGTAAGGTTTTTATGAACAGTTACCTATCCTCCTATACAAGGTTACCCTCACCAGCACTATTAGCCAGTGATATTATGTGGCTGCAATTTTGAAGGGAAAATACTTAGGCTAATCTATTTTGTTAAGCCCTTACACGCGGTCACAAGCAGCCAAGTTTTCAATCACCTAATGGTGGTCTCACAAGGGAGGGCATACTGCATTGCTAATCAATGGACTGATGCCATTAGGTACAGAAGGTCACATTTTTTCACCAGATCAAACCCCTATGAGAGTGGAGCTGGCCATGCAGCCTAGATCACTACAGACCCCTTTCCAAACCCATATTGTAATCAACTCTTTGTGCCTGCAGGAACAAAAAGGATACTGCCCTTCGGGACAAAACGGTATACCATTGAAACCTAGTAAGGGGTGTTTTTGTACATACATAGGGAATAGATTTGTAAAGATTAAAGCACTATGTCATAGTAGGGATATAAAGAGAATGGTCCAGCAAGGTCCCGCGTGGTTCAGGGTTTTAAGCCTCAGAGGTTCATCAAAAAGCATACTACCGCTTAGAAGCTAGGTACTTGCAAAGGTATAGCCTATAGCTGAGTGTATAAGTCTTTCAGTGCCAGCCGGCTTAATGTTCAATGTGGTTTTAAATGACTCATGGCATTTTACAGTATTTTTTTATAATAAAGAGCTTACTATTTGATATCCTCTTTTGTTAACGTATATCATGTCTATTATGTGATCCGGCATTGTTATGATACAATATGTTTGGCTTGTACTAAAGCATTGGGCGGAGGTATAAGCATTAATTGTACATGCACTATGTTGTTATAATAGATGGTAAAAAGTTGTGTATACATTTCCTAGAGCGGCAATATTATAAAGCGTGCACAATGGTCCTTTGCGGTTATTACAGTCTTCTTATACCACATAGGCCTATGCCACAAAGTACACAAATGCGCTTCCATTTGGCACTATCATACGGGCTTAGTATTGATAAAGGGCCAAATAAGGTTGTAGGGAGGAGATTTCCCGACAGACTGCTCATGAAGACTTAATGTAGAGGTAGCGCTGTATATAGAGTACGCTGACGGAACGGGTTGCAATTAGAATGTATTATTCATTGCCAGCAGGCTATTATCGTCTATTCCGTCAAAATTGTTCAAATGGTTAAGCAAGGGCGGATCCTGGAATTTTAAAAGAGAAGTTTGTATCTAGGAAGTACTAAAACATTGTGCCATCGCAGAATGAGAATCCCGTATCCCCCTAGCTGGATCCGCCCCTGTTTAGGACTCTTTTACTGCCCTTCATGTCTTAAGGGGGGTTACACACGCCGTCAAAGTGATTAAGATAACCTTCATTTTAATTCTTACAACAGTCCTGGCAGTTGTCCTAAGGGTCCCGACAACCTTAGGATAGCCACGAGAACATTTTCAACAGTACATGTTCTTATAAAGAGTTTACATAAAATTTCTGTCATTTTGTTCCATCCTTCGTAACCATTGTCCTAAGGGTAGCTATCATTCTGTGTAAACCGGACTTTAGGTTAAGACATGATGTAAATGAGTGTAACATGTGTTAGTGCAATGGAGAGGCAAAGGAGGTGCCACAACCTGCCATTCTCATTAGCTATGAGTATAAAGTACATGTATATATTCAGTGCTGGTTCTCTCGGTATTTGCCCATACTAGTGGCCTGTACATTCCGCCTGATCCGCACAACTGAAGAGATGCCGGATTGGCTCCCTTAACTAACACTTGCAATGTTTACATAACAAGTTGGTTAACATTATATATAGGTCTACATTAGATAATATTAAAATTTACTTTGGTCTTAGTCATTTCTACGCACACATCAATAATTAATATATTTCACTTTGTTCTATGTATAATTCGACATCAATATCTGAACTGATTGAATTAGTTAATAACCAATGGCATTCTTGTTTGATAAAGAGGTATAACAATGTCATGTGTAACACCGTGTTTGACAAAAGAAACGTTTCATTTATATTTGTGTCTACCCGTTATAGGCATGTAGCAGCCTATTTGCTATACATATCGTAATAAAACGGCATTTACATTTTTCAATATAATTATTTATGTTGTATATAACATTTACCGAAGATATTGAATGTATTGGATGCCCAACAGAGTCTAATTGGGATAACATTTGACTAAACTGCATGCTATAAATATATCCCGCATCGAATTTAATCTAAATAAATTCTCAAGTAGTTCGCTGAAATATAACTCTTTACCTCTGACTACTATGATATTAAATTGTGTAGCGATACCTAAGCAATTTATTTATTTCGGAGTGAGCGTGACGTCATCGCCCTCCGTTTCCATCGCTACAGAGATTGTTGTACCTCGACTATATAAATCGCCCGAGCTTGACCGTTGGTCATTCTCGTTCTAACCACCAGAGATTCACCATCGCTGCAGAATTTTAAAGCCATTGTTAGGCGATTATTTGAATTATTTCTTCGATCTTAAGGGGTTTAGATCGATTAATCTTCGTAAAATATTTAACGGAGACCTACCAAGATGTCGAAGAAGAAGAATTTTTGCAGAAATTGTCAATCCAGGCACGTCGCACCGACGGGGAAGAAATGCAATCGCCTGAAGACGAGCGATGATTCTGCATCGGGCGGGTCGGATGACCTGTTCGGCGATGTTGGTGGTGGAATTGAGATGGGGAGTATACCTTCGGGCAATTTCCCGGCGGCGATCCAATCGCCTCCGAAGGCTGCGAAGACTGAAGTTCTCAACGACAGGATGGGGGTAATGGAGAAAAACATCTCTAAACTCGTAGGCGCTGTCCACCGGTTGGCTGAGAAGCAAGAGGCGGCCATGGTACCTCCGAAGGACGATTCTGAGGACGACAGCGATGGATGGACAGAAGTATCTCCGAGAAAGTCCAGGCCAAAGACGAAGAAGAGGGGGAAGGTGCAAGCATCGCCCAAGCCGGTCAGCCCTGCCGTCGAGTCGTCAAGCGATGAATCGAGCCGCTCCAGCGATAGGTCCGCCTCGCCTACAAAAGAAAAAGGTAAAACAAAGAAATACGCCCAGAAATTGTATTGCAAAAGCGGCGATAAGCCTAAGAATGTAGAGGAAGTGTTGCTGGTTGGTTTAAAAACAATCGAGAGATTAATTTTGGATAAAAAAGATCCACTCCCCGCTGTCAAGCATGTAAAACTATTGACAGAGAAAGCCTCTAAGCGATTGTACACGTTCGACACGTTTAATCAATATGATATCTCAGTAAGGGATAGGGCTGGGAGGCTGGGACACGATGAATTTGGCAATTTTGACCAGGAGGAGATAATGTCATCTTTTTCCTTCGACAACACGTTCAAGGCAGGTGTCGGTAGCAAATCTGGAGGGGGTTACAAAGGTAAACAAAGCCAGGGAAATGGGAGAACATACTCCGAAAAGATTTGTTTTCGCTTCAACTCTGACAGCGGATGCTATGGCAAGTGTAATCTCAACCATGCTTGTATAATTTGCGACAAGAAAGGGCACAGCAAGAAGGACTGTGTACGTGTAAGCAGCGATAAGAAATAGGATATCGTTTCAAAATCTGAGAAGATTCCAGGCGTTAAATACTTATCTGACAGTGACGTCACGGGTAAAGGGGTTTCTTCTCAGTCGTGTCCGAGCTAGCCAGCTCAAAATGTTAAATTATACAGTAATTCCAGGAGTTCTGGTCGTAATGGTGGTTTCCTCCGTGTTCTAGAGGTAGAAAGTATAAATCCAGTCGTGGTTGACGACAATTCGTGTTGTAGTTCAAATATTATCTCCAGTATTGGTACGATCGGTACACGCCGGTACTTTGCATCGCCGGGGTCAAGCCCGGGTCAAAGCACCGATACCGCTGACGTCACGGGTTCCCGTGTCGAAAGTACACAAGCGGTGTCGGTGCAGGAGGAGGAAAATGTCAATCGGCAAGGTAAATTTGTTGAAAATATAGAAATTCTAGCCGATAGTTCTTATCTAACGGTCGATAGGGATGGAGTTGAGGACCTTGTCGACATTTACCCCAAGTTTGAAAAAATTCCATCGGGTAGTTCAAGAGATATTAAATATTTTGAAAATAATCTTCTGGTCTCGGCGCGCTCGCCGAGTGGTCAAACTGTCAATGTATTCGAGAAATGCGCTCGTGGGGAATGCACTTGCGAATATTATATTAACGGCGCATTGGCGCAGCTTAGACCCTGTAGATTCGAATATCTTCTTTCATTGGGTTCTAATGAATGTAAAAACAGATTTAGACCTATGGTTGATGGGATAACAGATGGTTTTAAAATTGTTGATGATACTATTCCAAGCGGGGGTCTTAGTTATGATTGCAGAAATTACAATTCTCTTTTTGAAGGTGATAATTGGAAAAAAATGGACAAAATTATTGGCAAAGAATTGGCTGAGGGTTACCTTAAAATAGTAAAGGAAAAACCAGCATGCATTCACTCTATGGGTGCAGTCCCTAAACCTGATGGTAATATTAGACCAATAACAGATTGCAGTATGCCTGAAAAAATCTCAGTAAATAATTATTGTGATAATATTATTGAGGAGTTCAAATATAAAAGTGTGGACAATGTTGTGGCCCTTTTAAATCCAGGAGACTATATGGCAGTGGTTGATATAAAATCAGCTTACAGAGCAGTACCTATTTACCCAGAACATCAGAAATACTTGGGAATTAGATGGGAAGTTAATGGTAAAACTGAATTTCTGCAGGACTCCCGCTTGGCATTTGGTCTTAGACTAGGACCAATGTATTTTAATGAGATATCTGAATTTATTTACCATGTTTTGTCAGATATTTATGGAATCCAGACTGTAAATTATTTGGATGACTTTATTGTCATTGGTTCAAGCCTGGAGGAGGCGACCTGGGCCCAACAGGTAGTAATAAGGGTTTTGAGATACATAGGTTTCCATATAAGCTGGGGAAAATTTACTCCACCAGCTCAGGTATGTACCTACCTGGGTCTGGAAATTGATTCAATTAAAATGGAAATCCGACTTCCAAAGGAAAAGTTAGGAAAACTAAAAAATTTAGTGTGTAAATACAGCCAAAAAGCTACCATTGGTAGGAAGGAATTGGAAAGTCTAGGAGGCCTTTTGTCTCATTGTGCTCATGTAGTTGATGGGGGAAGGATATATTGTCGCAGGATTTATAACCTGTATAAAGTACTTTTAAATAATAATTTAAAGGCTATTAAAATTGGTCAGGCCTGCAGGGACGACTTGAAGTGGTGGGAAACATTTTTAGAAAATTTTAATGGTAAAAAACAGATAGAATATAAGGAGTTTCCTTTTCCTATGGTGTCAGACTCATCTATGAAGGGATTTGCAGTATATATGGGAAATGACTGGAGGGCAGGTAGCTGGGACAATAGTATTGTGTTACCTGAATCAAAATGCAAACATATTATACCGGCCCCTTCTGATATTGTATATAATAAGGAAAATATAAATGAATTGGAATTATTTCCAATCATGCGTGGCCTACAGGAATGGCTGAGCCAACTTGTGGGTCATAGCATTAATATCTATACTGATAACACACAGGTTTTCCATATGATCAGGAAGGGCATTAGTTGTAATCCAACATGTATGAGTTGGCTCAGGGAAATATTTTGGATCTGCAAAATATATAAAATAAGACTGGTCCCTCACTACATTAACACAAAAAATAATTTAGTGGCTGACACTTTGTCACGCCTCTTATATTTTAAAAGTGAGGACGCAGTTAAAAAGTGTATCCTAGGGGCGAATTTGTGTTGTACTAACGCCATTTTTAAATTTTGCAGAGAAAATCAACCTGAAAAAGCGGGTTGTGACGTTGAAAAAAGCCGCTGTAGGGGAAAATACCCAAAAATTGCGGAGGATGCAATGGAAATGTTACCTAAAGGTATGTAAAAAATTTCATTGGGCGCCCTATAAATGTGACTCTAATCAGGGTTGTCTGTATATTTCTTAAATTTCAAAATTTATGAAAGCATCCTCTGTGATAAACTATTATCAAGCGGTTATCTATTATCATAATGTCAAGGCCAAGCCAGTCGCAGGATGGTCAGATGTAAACATAAAGATGGTTGTAAAGGGAATTAAAAATTCCAATTTTTGTGAGGTGGATAGTAAAGAACCACTGAAAGAGAAGCATTTAGAAATGTTGTATAGGAAGGTAGATTGGTCCGACCAGTTAGGGATTTTAATATACATTGTAATTGTATTTTTGTTTAGGACACTACTTAGAGTAGGACACACTGTGAGGTCGGAACACATGCTTCTGAGAAAAAATGTTATTTTTCATAAATGGGGTTGTATTGTAAAGGTTACATCCTCAAAAACAAAAAAGCCAGGCCAGGTACATGAGATACCTATTAATAGATTGGAAAATAAAAGAGTCTGCGCTGTATATTTATTGGAGAAATTATTTAAAATTCATCCAAAGTCCAGGGATGATCCATTGTTCTCCACTGATAAAATTGGTTATTTATCCTACACAATGGTTAATAAACAATTTAAACAAATGTTATCAAATTCAAAAATTAAGGGTAATTTTTCAACCCATTCTCTAAGGAGGGGGGGCACCACAGACTTGTATAATAAAGGTGCTTCCTTAACCTATATTAAGGAGAGAGGCCAATGGTCATCTGATTGTATTTACAAATATATTAGGCCTTCAATCTCCGATAAAATTAATTATGATAAATTTTTATCACTACGTTAGGTAATTGATTTGGAGGAATTGGATTAAAATAAATGTTATTTATTATATGTCCAAATCAATTTACCTTGTTGTTGTTCTGTATTTATTCTAAGTTGTTCTAGCTGCGACGTAAATGATATTAAATTGTGTAGCGATACCTAAGCAATTTATTTATTTCGGAGTGAGCGTGACGTCATCGCCCTCCGTTTCCATCGCTACAGAGATTGTTGTACCTCGACTATATAAATCGCCCGAGCTTGACCGTTGGTCATTCTCGTTCTAACCACCAGAGATTCACCATCGCTGCAGAATTTTAAACTTTAGAATTATTGTTACAGGAAGGATTAAAATAAATGTTATTTATTATATGTCCAAATCAATTTACCTTGTTGTTGTTCTGTATTTATTCTAAGTTGTTCTAGCTGCGACGTAAATATATCATAATTACAACGGGAAATTGCTACTGCTATCTATATCATATGGATTACCACATGGCTTTTTATGATGTATGTTTTTGATTTGATTTCTTAAGATCCAAAAGGAAATGAGTTTACACAATTTGTTTTTATATAAAACATGTTGTGTGTAATATGATGGTGGGTAACATAAATTGCTCTTTCTGTCAGTTCCTCATCATATCCTCCTTTTCTATTAGAATTTTTAATTTTCCAGCAAATATCCTTTCTGCGAATGCATTCAGTGATGTCTGATAATTATTGCATATAATATGTTTAGTCCCATGTTTAAATATTAGCCTTTATTGAGAAAGAACAATCGTAAGCTCAAAATGTAGTTTGCTTGAGGTTCCATTCAGTTTGGTGGCGACATCTATGCTGTATAGCTATTCAAGTCCAACCCAGTCACTCCATCTATTAGGGGGAATCAATGTATCAAAATCTCTGGTCAAAGAAGTCTATTCAATTTTTCCATTCACATATTGGAATATACCATTTATAATTAATAACGAGGGCGGTTACAAAGAAGTATGAAATAGAGCTTCTTTTTTTTAACTCATTGCACTTCTGTATTAATATTTTGCCCCACAGTCAATATATATGTCCTAAGACTAGGCCTTTAATTCGTTTCTGTTCATAGATAATGTTTATTGACTCCCTTCGAAGTTTAAACACTACATATGAATACTGTTAGGCCTATAAGAAAAAAAACATCAAGATAATAAGCCACATATTATACTGAAATGTGCACAAACGAAGAATATGAAGCCCCCGGACTCAATTTTAGGCAATAAGCAATCTATAAAAGTTATATAGGCCTATCATATGAAAATATAACTCAATATACATACAAACTAATCCACATTAGGGGTCAAACTCGTATTATGCTTTATGTGGGGACATTATCATTGAAGTACGATACGATTTAATCTGAAACTTTACAAAGCTCTGTTAACTACTATGATGAGACTTTGATGGAATGTTAACGTTATGTTCGAGCAACCGCCTGACCGGCACAACTTAGCCAATCTTCAATTGCCTGTTTATTCCATCGTGTTTCAAAATACTCATTAGGCCTATTTACTTTAACAAGTCCATGCATGTTAACCCAATTAAAACCAGACGATTCATCACATTGTTTTTCATGGACGTTTTATTTCATCACAATTCAGTAATTCTATCAGGTCGACGAAGATGAAGGAAATAATCGGACTTTGGTTGTCATACACATGCTGATGATGACGATGAAAATGTAGCACATAATGTGGAAATCACAGATCAGTATCATTGAGGTGGCACAGGGATTTCCTCAGACACAGAAACAACCCTTAATTTCAGTCATTGATATTTTACATTCGTTTAATGGTACAAAACAATTAGCACAATAGCCTGTTTCGATTCACAAAATTAGCAGAGAATGGTTTCCATAGTAGGGAATCAAGACACACTAAAAGTTAAAGTCATCTTCTATTTAGATTTTAATTAACAAAATTAGTACCATCAGGAAGGCCTTCAACAGAGTCTGATGATATTTTAAAAGTCAAATTCTCTCCCTGGAGTTTCAAATCAACAGAATTCAAGTGTAATCACACAGATCATATGGACTAGTCTAGAAGCTGTTTGGTGACGCATCGGGGTCATGACCCCAGCGATCATGACGTACACGGTGACGTTAGCCGGTTTGGGACGTCATGACCACCTTACTGGTCATGACCCCAGTGATCATGACATATGTATAGTGACGTTAACCAGTGTGGGGCGCCATGACCACCTTCCCGGTCTCATGACTGACCACGATCCTCACCCGGTCTGGACGGAAGTCCATGGTCGCGGGCTGGTTGTCCTTCATGATCTGAATCTACAATGAGAAAATGAGTTTGATTAAGGGCCCCATAATATCATTATGATAAAAAGAAGTGTTTATCAGGGAGTATGCATGCATTGGGGTATATTTTCTACATATTGACGGGAAAGTCCGGAGGTCGACAGACCTTTTGTCAAAAGAGTGATACATTTTATCAATCTACATTTTAAAAATATGGAAATTATCTTATTCTGCCTATGGGAGACACAAACAGTTGATACAGGATTTTTTAACTTCTGAATGATTAGTTGCTGGTACAAAGATATCAACTGCCGACGGCTCGCCGATTGATAAAGATATTGAACGCCAACAGTTTTGATTAACGCTAACGATTATTCTAGGTCTTTGGGGTCTCTTTATAATGTCTTTTATCGGATCACACCAGGTGGTTGGTATTATGGGACCAGATGTGACATTCTGTATATCGTAGGAATAGGTTACCTTCAAGTCTGGTCGCTCCTTCTCAATGATTGCTTTCGCTTCCTCTCCTGTCTAAAAAAGAGAAACAATATGTATATGAAAAGCAGTTTTGGGGAATGGATCTAATTCGTATTAATTTAGTCTTTAAAAGAGTAAAAAAGAAAGATGATATTATGATCTACACTTTTTCCATACGATATCAAGTGTGTTGATCAACGAAGACAAGATAACAGTGTGATAACTTTGTTGTATATAAAACGTCATACCAACAAATTAATACAAAGGCAAAGTGTGTCATATGTGCAGTCCAATTCAATGGCGATAGATTTCCAATATCAAAGACTTACCAAATTCATGCATTCTGCCCACTGCGTTTTTTCCTCAGCCATCTTGATTTTGTTACCTATAAGTATAAGAGACAACGGGTGAATTGTCTGAACTTGAATGCTGTTGTGATGCGTATCTGCGACAGACATTGTGACAATACCACATTGTTTATAAATCGATTTAAGTAGTTAATAGCAACAACATTGAATTTTCATTTGATTAGATGTTAACGATTTAGAATATTCGATCAGTTTGCATTTTCATGGAAACCATGCAACTGCCTGTTTGGAAAACGATCACAACTTGCACCAATTTTGCGCTAAAAATAAGTATAGGGAAGATCCAAAGGCGTTTTCAGCAGGAGGTGTATCTGCAGTCAGCCCGGTCTCTAGGAGGATTAAAAGCCCGATACTCTATGTAATGGGTGATGGCTCATTCTTGAGCATATTTCAGTTGATAATTAGATTTATGGAATAACATTATGATGGCATCAGCAAATTCAGAAGTGAATATACTTCAACGCTTTATTATTCCGTTATGACCAGTAGAAATACATATTTTCCATGGAAAAAAATGTGTTAGAACTCTGCATGGTCGTGACGGCAATTAAATGGAGGTGTTGGCGCGACACACCCGCTGTAGTGCCATCTATGTCTATGGCACCCCCGTATAGCGGTATCTAAATCCCTTTACCTCAGCCAGTGAGTCGTATCTTCTAAGAAGGACATATAAAACCCTCAAGATTTATGAAATGAAATGCTTTCGGTGTCATTGATGTATGTTAAAACGTTAAAGCTTATCTTTGAGTGTGTGTGCTACCAGGAGACGCACTTCTCTTTTAATCAGATAGGGCGACCTCAATATGCAGTGATTTATTGTATTTCAAAAATAATCTCGTTATGGAGCACTGGGTTGGAATATTTTACCTATTGGAAATGCCAGGGGTATTAATAATAAAATAATTTAATCGGATCCCAAGGAAAATTTCAAAGAGAAAATATTCAACGTATTCTAATGTCAAAATACACTTCTGCCATTAATCAACTAGTAATACAGTGCAATTTATTTAAGTGATTATGACTATATTTTATTACATTTCACTTGAAGCCGACAATATATAGGCGTTGCCTTTGCGTTCGGGGTATCGTGCAAATAAGCTATCTTTCATTTTTCTATAGCAATGCATCAACCCCTCTCTATCTGTATATGTTCACTATTATTATAAGATTAGTAGTCTGTAGATCTGTCTCTTTTCCGAACGCGTCTGATATAAGGGTCAATAAATCAGACTTGACCTGAAACTGGGGTGACACCGGTATCAGGACTAACGGTTGGCCCTTCCCTGTGCAAAGTAAACACTGCATTTTATCTTCCAAGTGAGCGTGGCTTGATGCCTTTTCCCCATAATTGCCATAAAATCCCTATACACCACCATAGCCATTTGATTTTACATCCACAGTGAGAGCGCGAAAGCGGCAGTTATATTGTAAATCTTTTTTTCTCTCAGAATGGGCTGGTTAGTAAACGCTGTGCCCGGTTAGAGGAGAGAGAGGGAGGTACCTTACCTTGCTGTACCGGCGAGTCTCCTGCTGTCTGATATAGGTCACCAGCCGAGTCACGTGATGCTGGAGGAGCCTGGGGGCATTCGGAAATGGGTATCCAGGGTGACAAGGAAATTCAAGGAAAGTGTATACAATTACTAAACGATCAGAACAAGTAAAAGTTATCTTATATAATTATAATGGGTATGCTTTTATGATTATTGTTAATGTTTATGCAATCTGTCTTAGTGACATCTTCAGAATCTTTCTTAGAGGGATTCATTTTTGTGAACTAAACTAATGAATTTAGATAAGGAGTTTTTTTTTATAATCTCTAAAAATGAAACATAGTCAAATAATGGTTAAATGTCAGGTATTTTGGCACATGGACGCATGCTTCGACCGAGAAATAGCACAACAACTCTAAAACATAAATAAATGTAATAACTATTTCATCTACCTGGACGTGGAGTCTTTCAAGATTTTCAATATTGCCATTTACATTCTTCTTGGCCCTCTTACGCAATTTTCAGTAAGACTTGTAACAGCTGTGTAATGCCTATTGTTAAACATAATTTGGATATAGAACTAAACTTTGTTTCTACTTATCTTTTAGATCAAGTATGTAATACGAAATCAGTCATATATCATTCTTTCTTAGGAAAGGGAGCCAAAATAACCCGTTTCCAATAAAGGCTTATTTAGGAGGTATGGTTGAGTAAATGAGGAAAATAAACCCAAAAGATGGTAGTCCCATGAAAGTTATACTTATATTATAATATAAAGGCGCATAAGTCATTTTAACCACAATGGATGGCACCATGCATACACATTATGAATTTACATGTATACCCATGGATGTATTGCGTGTCTGGATATCTCATTGGCTAATGGTCACCTATTCTATGTTTGTATAGTGATTACGATTTCATATTAATTTGTCAATAAAATTCGACCCAAGAAGAAATACGCTCACCATGGTATGAAATAAATTGTGAGCTGATGCAGATCTACGTACTATATACGTACTATATAGTAATCTGTAATTTTAAGTTTTATTACAAAATGTTGTTTAGGTATATATACCAGGAGATTATATGCAACAAAAGGTGAAGGTTTATTGTTCCTCTTATCAGTAGACTAGATCATCAATACGCCTGCAGATGATGTACAACTTGTTGCACCTCCTAGCAGTTTGTGAGTAATAAGATATTTCAATTATCAAAGCTTGGGATATAATCATGTTGATGCCGAGACTAGTACAGCTATATATAAGCAAACTATCTTGCCTTATTTTGACTATAGAGGTTTTATTCTACTAAGCTCTAAACATCAGAACACAAAAGGGAACTACAGAACAATGTTGCTATGATTTATCTCCATGTTACTTTGAGTGAGCAAAATAAAAAATATTAAGCCTTGAACAAAGGAGACAGTTACAACTTTTGAAGATGATGTATAATCACAGTTTAAGAAATGTATTGGTGAAACCAAATAGGGAAACCAAAGGTCTTCCAGTAAGAAGACATTTTTTGCAGCACTCTTCTTATATATCTGAGAATAATTCGGAACAGACATTGTTTTTATGTTGACTTATTGCATTGACTCTCATGTGACTTACAATTTACTTATTTACTATGATTGTTATATTGATTGTTGTTAACCTCAATGCAATGTTCTATTTGAATGTATTCTTTATGTAAAATATTCAAACATTTTTTTTCTATGTACATTAACATCTATATTGAAATATAACTGAAAACCAAGGGGAACCCTGAAGTGTATTACTCAAAAATATACTTTAAAAACACACCTCTTTGTAACATTAGAAAATACAGCTTCGATGTGTTGTTTGTTGCATCAATCCGGCAGAACCGTAGCCTAATATTTTGGTTTCCAAGAAACAATTATCAACGAATCATAACAACCAAACACAACCAAAACAACATCTGTTCATAACGCAATACCAATCTATTGACCGTTGACACGTCACACTCACCCCGATCGCCTCCCCCTCAGCCACCAACAATCCGATGGACAGAAGCAAAACTACTCGGAATATCATTCTTCTTTGTAGACGCCTCTGCTTGGAGAATAACCCGGAATCTTGCCTGGATTTGCGAACGCTGAAGAAAACGGAAATTTGTTCTGTACTTGAAAACGGTTTGTGTACAGGAGAGAGATAAGGCTGCTGGAGGTTGTCGGGTCAGACCAACGTGAACCAACGTCCCACTTCTGACGGAGCTACACTCCAGAGCACTGCCGTAACACGTGATAAACACTTATCAATACAGTGAGATGGATTTTGGCCTCCATGAATATTATCAATAATATTCATTAATATCATTAATGTTATTTTCTGATGCTTCAAAGGGAAATAATTCAATCATAATTAGAGGGCACTTTATTTGAACCACACTTATTTGTTTTGGCAATGCTTTCATAAATGAATGATCCTTATGCTAAGCAAGATTTGCATTACCTCGTTTTGTGATTTTGGTTTCTTTCTATTCAAAGAGGTAAATTTTTCATCTATATCATTTAATCTATATTATTGCATTAGGGTTTTCTCTGTCAAAAATCACCAGTGAAGGAAATTCAGTGATATATTTTATGACTTATACTTAGTTATGCATTATAAACATTATCAATCATGATTCATAACCTTTCGTTTGATTACACAGGTATGCTTCTAGAAGCCAACAGCAGGCCTTCATGTGTTGTTAACTTTGATACACAAAGTAGATTGATATTTAAGTTGGAATAATATGTAATACAAATTTCATTATACCATTACCAGTGTATGCATATGTATAAGATGGCCCTTTGATGGTACATGTACAGAACTATTGATCGATACTCATAAAAAGGCGCGGCCTATAGGTCAAGGGCTTTCATGGGCTCATAGCCTATGTATATGTTTGTCCAATGAATACCACTGAAGTGCCAACTATTTCACTTAACCTATCCCATTGTTGTCATAGACTTTCAAAGCGGGCAATATCATTTTCCTGAAACTGTCCGCTTATTGAAAGGGCAATATTTGGGCAATATTTCATCCGAGTTCCCTTATGTCGTTGCTAATTTGATATTTCTAAAGAATCAAATTCCAAAAGAAAAGAATCATAGAACAAAACATTTATTGATGAATACATCAAATACATGCACAATACAAAGGAAAAGGAGTATTCCCCGTCAATGGTTTCGAGAAATGGAATTGAAAGATGAATCCATAAAGACAGGAATTATATTCACTAATTATATATGAGAAAAGAACTACACATAGTTGTTATTTCCACTTATAACAATCTTCAGATTATATTTAGGCCTGCTCAGATGATTCAGTATGTGAAATTACTTTTTCTGGATTTCACTAGTCCGATAAAAAATAAAGGGATTGACCTCTCATATTTATGTTGTTTTCCACAAACAAGTGAATAATAACAGCATCTTCTATTTTGATCATCACAGACATTTATTGAGCTACTTAACTATTGCTACTTTTTAATCAACCAATATGGCTGAGTAATCTCTAAAGAATTCCTGTTTTCAGAGCTATTCTTGATTATTTTAACTGAAGATTGAGTGAAGAAATCCATTCAATAATTTATATAATCAAAAGAAGGCAATAAGAATCACTGACTTGAAAAAACCGTCAAATTGACTTTGATTATGAAGAAGGCAGATGCTATCAGATGCTATTCAGAGCGCCAATTAAAATGGTTGGAGTATAGCCCATGGATTATTTACAACTTATCCTACGTATGAATAGTCCAAAGACTCATAGGTTTCCTTCTACTTATCTCTGGACACAAAAACAATACTTGAGTAATAATACAATGAGTAGACGCTATTCTATCCCTTGTAAGTAACATCAACGTTTTGTTCAAAACGTACGTAACGCAATCCGGAATAAACATTGTATTACCTACAACTAACCTTAACACAATCATGTCACTGTTTGGATGACGTACTGCAAACGCAAACAATCTTCTACATTTTTACATCTCGATCGTATTGTCTATGAACACATTGTACAGTGATAAATACGGAGGTAATCGTATCGTTTTCCTATAATAAATAGAAAATCCGAATCATACTCAAAGGACCACTGATGTTAATCTGATAGGGGTACATGTACAATCTTAGGTTGTGCCATGTAGTCTTGGCGCATTTAGATAAATTGAACATGGCCCATTTTCTATTGATAACCTTATAAGAAAAATGGAAGATGGCGTGTTCCCCTTTCCCTAACACAATCTCTACAATCTAGACTGTTTCAACATTTAAGAATAGTATCAATAACATGATATCTTCTGTATACATATAATATATAGTAAGTCCAACAAACATGTACACCTCTCTAGCCAGCTAGAGATGGAAAATCACCCTAACGACATCCATATTAATGAAAACGAGCAACGATTCACAAAGGAAGAGATACAACAATCTTTTAAATAAACATCTCTATTTTTTAAGAACCAAGGGTCACATATTTGTTTCCTTCCCATCCCACTTGTGGAGACTTTAGAACAGGAATAATGACATTTCCTAATGTTCTACCTATTTGTAACGGTGGGATAAACTGCTAAGACAGTACCCTAAAACGGGTCTCGGACACTGATTCAACTCGAAACAGCTTCTTTTAAAAGAGACTAATTACTTCTAAAAGAAGTTTGAAAATTATAACCAATATCAAATATGTCTACCATTGGTGGGAAGAATTCAAAACGGTTTTCTAAGGCACTCCTCGTTAGGTTCAATCAGTTATAATGGAATGCTGATAATTCAACAATGTTATATTCCTGTGGATTCGTTCAGACTGATTCCACCTCTCCAAGGTTCACAAACTGAACAAGGAGAGGTGGGAGTGGCAGCTCTGTCACCTTTTTGGTAACACCAGTCTTGCCCAAACTTTGTCGGATGCACTGCCTGGCCAAATACTTGAGTGGCTTCACTTCTCGAAGCCACTCTCGGATCCACAGTTTGAGTGCTTGGCCTTCAGGGTTTCTGAACACTGGCATAATGTCTGCATTCACCATGAACCTGGCTAGGTTCCTGTTATTGCACCCTGAATAAATGATACGCCTGGATATATCATAATGGCCCCTCTTCAGGGCGATCTCCAATGGAGAGGTATGGAACTCATCCTCAATGAGTCCCTTCAGCTCCGGATTGCTGTTGGCCCGAAGAAGAATTGTCACCACCGAAGTGTATTCGTAAAATGCTGCGAACCACAGAGCGGTCATGCCAAAGTTGTTCTGGATATTGCAGTCAATGCCATATTCCAGAAGCATGCGTATGACCTTCTCAAATGGCCCTGCATGAATGAGTGCACTGTTTCCCATGATATCCTGCACATTCACATCTGCACCGGCTTCAAGGAGAATTTTCAGGCAGCCTTCACTGTTGCCCTGGGCAGCCAGAAGAAGCCCAGTCATTCCTCTCCACCCTGCAAAGTCTATGTCACACTTGGCGGTTAGAGTCCTCACTATGTCTATCTGGTTATGCATAACTGCCTCCATAAGAGGTGTATATCCCTGAGTGCTTGGAACATCAGGCAAGAAGCCTTTTTCCATAAGGTGGTGTGCGATTTGCACGCGACCCAACCGTGCAGCGGTGTGCAGCACGGTGCGGCCGAGAAAGTCCACACTCTCTGCAGACTTCGGGTGCTCCAGCAGTTGCTTCAGAATCGGCAAGGAATCATCTCGAATGGCCAAGGTAAGCGGGCTTTCATTTTTATCATTTAGCACAGCAGGGTCTGCCCCTGCCATTACTAAAAGCCTCGTGGATTCCTCCTTTCGTAACCGTACGGCCACATGAAGGATAGTCTCATTATTCATCCACCTCAAGTTTACGTTGCATCCATTTTCCAGTAGAACTTGCAGAATGCCATTGAGGTTTTCTTTGATGACAAAGATTGGAAGTGGCACTGTGGTTTTGGTGGATTTGATACAGTTGGGGTTGGCTCCTGCCTCCAGGAGTAGTCTCACACACTCTGCACTATGGGCATCTATGGCGTGGCTCAAGGACTGCTGCAGAGTGCGGGACAGTGGCTTCTTCTTGCGTTCATCAAGCAATAAATGACGCAACACCACATCATCTCCTGACTTTGCTGATTCAATAATCCTGAAAGGAAAAAGATCACGGGTATCAATATGATGAAGTTATGAAATTAATTATTAAGGATAGTTGCCTTAATTAGTCTCCTTCATCTAAACAATCTTTGATTTATGTTTATACTAACCCAGTGTAAGAAGTATTCCGGTGATAAACATTCTCTCTACAATACTCTTGTCTAAACTTAGATCTATATAAATTTATATACCAATGTCACAGCTGTTTGAAACTACTTTGACGACAAAGTCCAATACAGATTTGATAGTTAACTCTTGGTATTTATCTTTAGAATTACCTAGCTCGTAAGGTAGTGTCTAGGGATGGGCAAATTTAATCATGTCACAATAGACCTAGACAGATCAGATGGATGAAAAAATTATGCCACGCCCCCTTTGTAGAATTCAGTGAAATTCAGGTAGGGCCTATGGACAATTTACGAAAATGAATTCTTTAAAAACCTTGTTGTTCACCTCATATCACACAATATGTTTGCCTCTTCCACAATATTTATCAGATTATTCTACAACTGACCAAGAAGACTTTGTGTTGCACATTGGCCTTTATAATTGATGAAAGGAAATAGAGTATATAGCCATGTAGCCTAAATCTAGATCTAAACTTTACCATTCATAATGACATTAACATTTCTTATTGGCATGTTGGTTGAATGCAGAATAACCAAGAGATCTATATAATCCATCATGTCATTGCAGACGGGGATCAACACATCCCATGTTAGTCTGACACAAATGTCAGATTGGAAAAGTTCCCAATTATCGCTCATGTTGTTTTGGAAGAGGAAATGTTGTAAATGGATAGAACTCTTTCTTGATTCTTACCTTGCATTGTAGCCGGATCTTATTGAAGTCAGGAACTTCTTCATAGTAATTCCGACGGATCCTTTAATACAAAACAATATCTTCCTATCATTTGGTTGACCCTTACTTGGTAAACACGTTCGACCTTACCTCCCCAAAATAATCAGCTGAGCAGTTCCAATTTTATCCTCTAGATGGCGACTGTAGATCAAGTTCTAGTTATTGTCTTTCTCCCCAGGCGGCACTAACTTTGGCAGGTGCGCGCGGGCTTCCATGAGCAGTTGAGCTGTTGAGGGTATTCTCAGATTTAGGAATGTGCTGGGGGGGGGGGGGGGGGGGGGGGGATTCTTTTAAACCATGAAATGCAGGAAATATTTATATTTTCTTAATTTTCTATGAACCTATCAGGGTCTGCATCAACTTAAGGACCTAATAGATCTGTTTAGACCAATGCCTACATCATAGAGCATGCATTTTTCCTACATTACCTGATTACCAGATAGGCCTTTTGCAGCTATAGACCTAGCCTATTGGCCTCCTCAGTTTATGAAAATTGACCCACGTGTTCCTGGACATTTCCCTGAAGTAAATGATAGTAGGCCTAAACATCTGAACATAATTGAATTAAGTCTATTATATATATTTCCGAAACAAATTAAATAATAGGCCTACAGATATCAGAATCCATAGGGTTTTCAGCGTTTTGGTGGTAATCATCATTTAATTTTGCTCTTTAGTTTACTAGCCTAGTTCCATTTTTCTTCATCTCTATATATAAAGAATGGACTCTGCTGATTTTCTTGTTCCAGTGGTTAATTGGCATTAGAATTTAATAGTAATGACTATCATGGTAATTTTCTATTTTTATAATCATAACTAATAGGCATAATAATAGAATTATTATCATTAATTTTTTTCTGAATCTGTAAAGTGTTAAGAATGTGCATAATAATTGAGTAAATCTTCTTTCTTCCACTCGTTTTCTTTCATTAATTTTTTTGCAGCTTTCCGCAGGCCAATCATTAACCTATAGACCATTGCAGCAAATTGCAATCGAAATGGTTTTCTAATGGGAAAGAATTAACAATATTGCCATCGTAGTAGTGTGTGAGGGTAATAGATATGTACCTTTGCTTTTTCATGTTTGTATTTTTTCTAAATTACAAGGTTAGTATTTTAGGCCTAGTTATATTTCAGATGCAACAACCCCTTTATTCTATGAAAAGCAGGCTACTTATCAATATTGGTCCATACTTCCGAATTATCATTGGAATACATACAAAATCTGACTGATTATGCACCTTATAAATGTGTAAATAGTACCATAATTGGATTTGAAAACTGATATTTTCTATTTCAAAGCCTAACTGTCACGGTTGTAATGAACTGATGAACCAACCTATAGGCTATCAATGCAGAAATTAAATGGATTTATAATTATAGTTTTGCTACTACGTTTTTACCTTTAGGCATAATTGTGACAACAATTGTACAGAATGTTCCAAAGAAAATGGATATTCTTCAAATAATTGCATGATAAAAAAAAATACGATATGAATTTTCTTTCAAATTAGGAAACAGTCAGAAAAGTAGAAGAGTTTCTCATACATCAATAAATCAGTCGCCATTTTCAAAGTGCTTGTCATAATATCCATGATTATGTCAAAAACTGACCCAAGGTCTTTTCATTTCATGACCAATTAGCGTTCACTAATGACTTTTCCTTATCCTACCGCAACATGACTTTAACAAAAGTTGTATAATACCCTCAGTAAAAGATTTAGGAGGATATATCCATCCATAAATCTTAATCAATGCAATAATATAATTATGAAAGACTAATCTGCTTAAAGATCAGCTACTAAATTCCAACAATAAAGAAGAACAAAAATATCCATTTCATGTCGATAACATATCAGTTAATATTATAGATCTTCTTTATATTCTAATGTCCGAGATCGTTTCAATGATAATGTAATTCATTGTTGCCAAATTGTAAATCATCATTACCAATAACGTTTTCGCATGTTAACCCCCTCACACATTATCTGCTATTTCTGCGGCTATGTCGTACATACAAGTTAGAATTCATAAGATTAGTTATAAATTCTGGTTATGAGTTTTTTTTTGTTAAAAAGTCTATAACTCTTCGTTGTAGGCCTACATCCTTACGAGTGAATGACAGATTTCTGCACCTCAGACGTCAGTGGGGTTATGGGTGTGGCAAGTATGGGTGAGAGTGGGGTGGGCAGTAGGCGTAGGGGGAGGGTGTTAGGCTGGGCGTGTTGGGAGTGGCCGGGAGTGGCCGGGCGTCTTAACTGGACTCTGCAGCTGTCACCCCATGTCCTAAGGCAGGGGACAGCTGGGCCTCACGTGACGTCATCAGGTTGTCATGGAGACGCCTACTGGTCACCTCGAGCCGGCGTCGGCGTCGTCACATTAAAGCCCGACGTTGATGAATTAGGAGATGAAGATGCTGATGACCCGTGCACCACAAAGACGTCCCCCCGTCATGGGACAGCCCTCCCCCACGTCAACGCTGAAAGAAAGTTTTAGAAAAGACCACGGACTATAGGCGTAACGTTATCGTGACGGGTGTCGAGAAGGTACATTGGTTTCTTTCATTTGATCAAATTGTGAAGTTTTCTGATTAGATTAACCAGTTTAAATGAAAAAGTTCGCCATCAATTGATGGCATTTAGTGAAAATTAGACAGTAAAGGATTTGCTAGTTTAGTTGCAACGATTAGTGTAATTGCTATGTTATAGGCATATTACTGTATCATTCAAATCTTGTACTAATGGCTTAGTACTTTTAATATATTGTCATGATATATAATCCAACAAGGATCAGGCTTAGCAAGTCTACTTCTAGTCTAAATATCTTGCGCTCCTAGCGCCACCTGTTAACCAGTATAAAAGGTGTTGCAAGGTAGAGAGCGAGCAGTTAGTGGTTAGCAGTCACTAAAGTTTAGTAGGTTTAGCCAAGGAGTTATACTTGGAGTAAGTACATCGGCTCCGTGTAACAGACTGGAGTTTACCAATACCCATTACCTCGGACATAGGATTGTGATAGAGCTGAATACTAGAATGGTCTAGAAGGTGTTGGAACAACTCGTGTTCTAAATGTGGTTGATTGCTGATAGGAGATGGGAGGTGGACTGATGAAGACTTATACATGGTGGCTTTGACTCGGGATGAGATGTTTACTGAATAAAACCCTTTCATATTAAGAAGCTCCCTCATCGTTCATTTCTTTTGAACTATTGGGAAGTGAACGGACAAACTTTAAACGCAGTCTGAATTACTCAGACATTCTGGAAAAACAAATCATGAAGACTTGGATATACACGAACCTTACGCAGTCTTAAATCAAACATCAACAATAGTTCATTTGGTGGAGATTACCCGAAACATGACTTTTATCGTTTTGCTCATCCTTGATGTCAGCCACCGGTGATTTTGAGGCTTCTTCTAACGCCAAGCCTCAATCTTTGCGGCCCGCAGGACACGATGTGTCAACATCATATACAGGAAATGTGGAAAACCGCCACCAGGTAGGTGATTCCTCAGACGGGGAGGCACCGAGACAAGGGGTCTCAGCCAGACCCAAGCAGCTCGGCCCCGGAGGTACTCATAATCACCAAACCCGTGGCAGAGGTAAACCATTTTCCTGGCACCTAGGGTCCAAAGATAGGCCGGTTCTTGACGAAGGACTTGAATCCCTAAAACACTCAGGACGAGTTGAAGGGAGGAACCGTCTCCAGGAATATCGGCAATATTGGAATCCAGGGTACGTACCACCTACGGACCACGAACCTGGTACGAGCTCTCACTCTACTTGTGAACCCGATGTGAACAGTCTGTGGTGTGAACCCGATGCGAACAATCCGTGGTGTAGTCAAGGAGTTCCCTATCGTTTACTACCTGCAGCAGGAGGACAAAGTGAACAGGAAACTTTCGATGAGGATTACTTATTTCCCATAAAGGACAAAAAAAATCGACAAAACACCGCAGATAACTCCAGCCCATCAGGGGGAAGACGCCCCGCAAATCCGGTAATTCAACCTGATGGGAATTCTCTCACCTATCCACATCCCCAACGACTTGAGTCTATCAGTCACCCGCTGGTAACACCGACTCACCCCACCCCGGGGGCGTCCATTCCTGATTCCACTGTAGTTAAAAGGAAAACAGTAGGTAGGGACAGGGGAGTGGAAAGGGAAACAGAGGGAGAGAGCGACAAAGTAGGCAACTTAAAACCCTATAGACTAACCTTTGACAGTGAGGAGAACTTGGACGACGCTAATAAAGGAGCAGAAGCTCGAGTTCCAGATCTGGGGTGGGGAGGGTATGAACCTGACCCGGCAGAAATAATAAGGAAGTTAGTAGAAACAAGCCCCGAAGAGCATGAAGAGTTAGAAAGGTTAAGCGATCAGGATAAAGTAGGAAGGAAAGCAGAGGGAAATAGCGAGAAAATAGACAATTTACAACGCTATCGATTAACTTACGGTGTAGAATCGAGCTTAGACCAAGCTGGTAAAAGAGCGGAAGCTCGAGCCTTTGATCCAACCAAAATATTAAAGCAGTGGGCAGACTCAAGCCCCGAAAAGCACATAGATTTAGAGAGGCTAAGCGATCAGGATAGTGAGGAAAATGTAACGCTTAAAGCACCAGATTTTAACACTCTAACTCAAGAATTGTATGAAGAATACGAGGACGAGTACGAGGAAGAAAATAGCGAGATAGAACAAGCTATCGCGAGTGTCAGAGAAGGTAATCCTAATAGAAAACTAGATAGAGAAGATAAATCAACCTCGTCTTCATGCGAACTTATTACCGAGGATGTTCTAGACACAGGTAAGAAAGCTAAACTAAAAAGGGAGGACGAAATTAGTGTAGAAGAAATACCTGTGAAAGAACAGTGGGACGATCACGATATACAAAACCTCCACGAAGATAATATGGCGGTAGGAGGCGTACCTCTGGTGAATCTAGGAGGTGAAGGGGATGACCAAAACCAACTCCAACAACCCGGCGAGGGGGGAGCTGGTGGTGTAGATCCTGGGGGACTTCGGCCACGGGGCCGAGGTGCGCCGGCAGGAGGTGGGCTAAACCTTGGGCCTATACAACAAAATATGTGGCAGCCTTTCTTTGCGCAAGCAATGAGGGACCCTTTGCAGGCAGGTCAGGGAAGAGGGGGAAATCAACAGGCTCTGGGAGGCCAGAATAATCAGGCCGATCCACAAGGGCCTAACCCTCCTCTTAACCAACAAATCCCGGCAGGCCAAGATAATCAGGCCAACCCACAAGGACCTAACCAACCTCAAAACCTTTTCAACAACCTCCCTCAAGACCCTTTTAATAACCAACCTCAAAACCCTCTTAATAATCCCCCTCCGAATCAACCCAATCTTGGGATAAACCCTGGGGGACTGCAGCAAAATGATGGGGGAGGCCAACCAGGCCAACAGCCCGGCCGGGCCGTGCCAGCAGGAGGTGGGGTCGATCAAAACCTGCTCCCTCACCTATTGCAGGCGATGGCACTCGCAGCCAATCTTAACGCAGGACGAGGAAGAGCGGATAACCAGCAGGGTCAGCAAGCCCCAGCAGGCCAGAATAATCAAGCGAATCCACCAGGACCCAATAACCCTCCCCCAAACCAGAACAACAATCCTTTCCTTAACCAACTCAATAACCCTCCAAACCCGCCAGGTCCGCCGGGCCCACCAGGTCAGAACAAACCCCCAAACCCACCGAATCCTCCACCGCCCGGACCGCCGGGACCGCCAGGTCCGCCGGGCCCACCCGGTCAGAACAACCCTCCAAACCCGCCGAATCAACCAAATATTTGGGAAATTCTACCACAGTTGGGTCTGGCACTGGGGCAAACACCAGCGCCAGTGCGTGAAACGACTCACAGTGGTCACCAAAGGGGACCAAACATTAGGTTACCGTGGTTTAGTGGAAAAGAAGACGAGCAAATAGAAAAGTATTTCAGGGAATTAAATCGACTGAAAGCTATCTATGACTGGTCGGACGCCCATCTCCTGAATATGGCGCTGTTAGGCCTAAAGGGAAGGGCCGACGACTGGGCAGGAGCGTTAGCTGAAAGTGAGAAAGACTCATTTGAGAAGCTAGAAGCCCAAATGACCAAGATCTTCGGTGATCGAAGAGCTAAGTGGCAGAAACACGCAGAGTTCTGTGCCCTTAAACAAGGAAAGGACCAGAGCGTGATCGAATTTGCAGGTGTTCTGAAACAAAAGCAAGTTAAGGCAGAGGCGAGTGAAAGCATGATGTTAGCTGTGTTTTTAGAAGGATTAAAACAGGGCGTAGCCAGGCAAGTAGCTATACTGGACCCTAAGTCGTTCACCGAAGCGGTGGATTGTGCAACGAGACTAGAATCGTTGGACAAAGGCAAAGGGGGAACTAAAATATCTAATGCAGTGAGCGAACTGGCTGGAAGCCATGAATCAGAGGAGACCGCGGCCCTAAACTCCATCTCCGAACGATTTGGAGTGGTGCTGGCCCGACTGGAGGCCGCCCCATGGTTCCAGAAACCAAAGCCAGGGCAAAGCGGGACTCCCCAGAGTGGTGGTAACTTTAAACAGCAAGGTTATGAGAGAAAGGATAGGTACGAGAATCAGAAAGGTGAAAGAAATTCAGATCAGAAGCCTAAATCCAATACCGCCCCGAACAGAGAGGCAGATAAGGGAAAGAATCTGCCAACTCAACAGAAAGTAGAGAGACCCAGGTTGCCTTTTGATGAAAGTAAGTTTTGTATCATTCACCAACAGCATGGTCACTCTACAGAAGCGTGCTTGTGGTTGAAGAATAGGTTGAGGGAAAAACCCCCGCGGATCTACAAAGATAATAAAGCCAGTGGTACCGAACAAAAGAATCAGGGAAACTAGAGGAAGGGTCCGTTCATTCCACGATAGAATTAGGCGCAGTGGACGGACCGGCTAGGAGAGAGATAGGAGACGAAGCATTTTTCTTAACGTTAAGATTTGATGATCAGAAGGAGGTTAGATCTTTAGTAGACACAGGAGCGAGCGATTGCTTCATGTCCACCCATTGTAAACGACAGATCCCTAAACAATGCATTTTAGATGAATGGAAGGTATCGAAGGGAAACATCAGTTTGGCAGACAACTCGTCTCAAGTAATACTAGAACAAATTAGATGTAAGTTTTCAATCCAGGGATCGGTGGTCTGCTATGATTTCAACATAGTGGACGATCTATGCCACCTAATAGTAATCGGGAGAAACTTATTAACAGTGCTTCGATCAGATTTATCTCTACCAGGCGCAAAGATAGAAGTGTTTTGTGGAAACCCTATAGTTAGCAAAGAAACAGTGAAAATTCCGCCGGGAAATGAATGCATCATACCGGTAACCACTCGAGAGCCGCTGGGATTAGACTCACCGGTAGCTTACTGCGCACCGGCGGTAACCGCACCAGTCCTAGTGGAGGGGTGCGTGAATACGGTGGGAAGTCAGTGGTGGATCAAAGTCATGAATCCGCTAGATGAAATGCAAGAAATCACTCCCCAGGAAGTATTAGCTTTTGCGGAAGAATGCGCAGTGCCTGAGGTAAACCAAAATCAGATAGAGGAGTTCCTAGACTTGTGTTATCTAACTAAAACAGAGACCCCAATGTCCATCTGTAGGATTTCTGTAGAAGTAATGAAAGACGCAGTGCAAATGGAAAGCCAAACCTCTGAGGAGAAATCCCGAGGTAAAATGGATGAAAATGTAAGTAAAATAGATCTAACCGAGTCGTGCTTAAACGAAGAACAACAGGTAAGGTTTAGACAAATGCTTAATAACAACAGAAATGCACTAGCGTTCTCAATGGAAGAGTTAGGTCACTGTGAAATAGCGCCGATGAGAATCATTGTGGATGAGTCGCAGGGAGTCATAAGTTCTAGACCATACCGATACTCTCCACAGAAAATGGATATCATCGATGAACAGGTTAGGCAACTCATAGATATAGGTGTCATAGAGCCCAGCGAATCGGCTTGGCGAAGCCCGCTGGTGGTAGTGCAGAAGAAAGATGGCAAACCTAGGCTCTGTACAGACTTTCGCATGCTTAATCAAGTCACTTTTAAAGATAAATTCCCCATGCCCACGGCTCGCTCGCTTTTCCTATATATGGCTTACAAGAAACCCACTATGTGGACAGCTTTAGATCTGTTGAGCGGCTATCATCAGTGTGTAATCGAAGAAGACAGTAGAAAATATACCGCTTTTGAAACCCCGATGGGTGTGTATCAGTATAAGCGTGTACCATTTGGCTTAGTTGGCGCGCCTTGGCAGTTTACCAAGGTAATGGCCATAGCGCTAAAGGGATTGATTCCTAGAACATGCTTAGCATATTTAGACGACGTAATCGTCTACGACACTACATTTGAAGAACACCTGGCAAGTGTTGAGGTGGTTCTCCAAGCTTTGGCGAGAGCTAATCTCAAACTGAAACCGTCAAAGTGTGAGTGGTGCCGCAGTGAAATCAATTTCCTCGGCCACGTAGTAAACGCGGAAGGAGTGGCTACACAAAAGGTAACCACAGAAAAGATTACAGCCTTTAACCGTCCGCATAATGTGAAAACTATTAAATCCTTTCTGGGGTTGTGTAACTACTACCGTCAGTTTGTCCCAAATTTTGCTGATCTAGCTAAACCATTAAATCGGCTGTTAAAGAAAGAAGTCTATTTTGAATGGACGGAGGCTTGCGAGGAAGCGTTTCAACAGTTAAAGAAACTGCTCACCTCGCCACCCTTACTAATCCATCCGGATATAGGAGGGCATTTCTATCTGCTGACAGATGCATCAGACGCCGCGTGCGGTGCAGCGGTTTGTCACAAACTAGATGAAATCTACCGTCCGGTTGCTTTCTGGGGATGTACTCTCCGAGACGCCGAATTAAATTATTCGGTAACAGAAAAGGAGGCTCTGGCAGTAATTAAAGGCATTAAGAACTATGAGGACATGTTGCAGGGAGCTAAAATCACAATAGTGACTGATCACAAACCGTTGATTCCCCTGCTACAGAGTGCCTACAAAGCCCCGTCAGCTCGGCTGAGACGGTGGGCTTTAGCGTTATCAGATTTTGATTTTGAAATCATATATGAGCCAGGAGCGACTCATTTTCTACCGGACTATTTGTCTAGAGTCTATCATGAGCATGTCCCAGGTGAAGAATATGAGCCCGCTGTGGGATGTGAGTTATTTGAGGCCGAAGTTCAGGATGAAGAGCTTTCTGTAGCTACGGTAATAAACGCGCAACTCCAAGATGCAGAGTGCGCGCAATTGATAGACTACCTGCAGGACGGAGACCTACCGACAGATCCCATTGAAGCTAGGCGAATAATGGACCAAGCCGATTTTGTGGGAATGGTAGCACCGGGAGTACTCTGTAGGTTCAACGTAAAAAGGTATAACAAACACCATGACCAACTGGTCAGACTAAAACCCCGAATGATAGTTCCGGGAAGGCTAATTCCCAAAGTCCTGAGACTGTTACATAATGACATATTAGCTGGGGGACATGTAGGGATCAGTAACCTCACTACCAAAATCTCTGATAAATTCTACTGGCGGAACATGAACGCCGACATAGTAGACTATGTGAAAGCTTGTGAGACCTGCTCTCTGAGGAGACGGGCTCCGCATTTCAAGGCCTTAGCTAAGTCTTGGGAGAGACCAACCCGACCCTTTGAGGTGGTACAGTGTGATTTCATCGGGCCACTAAAGAGGGCTAGGGATGGGTCAAAATATATCATGACCTTCATAGACCTACTAACAGGTTGGCCGGAGGCTTTCACCACGAAAGACTCCACTGCGCAAACCGCGGCCAACTGTTTCCTAACCGGGATAGTGTGTCGGTATGGGCGGGTAAACCGTCTGCACACAGACCGAGGGGCGGCCTTCCTCTCAGGGCTATTCAGGGAAATCACCACACGACTAGCGTGCAAACAAACGTTCACTACCGGGCGAATGCCGACTGGCAACGCTCGAGTAGAAAGACTACATAAAACCATTGAAAACCTGATTGCTTATTATATCCCTGACGACCACTGTAACTGGATCGATCTACTTCCCATTGCATTATGGACAGTTAGATCCACAATCAGTGTACGGTCGGGATACAGCCCGCACACCCTGCTGTTTGGCAGAGATCCAATCAGTATGGGAATGCCTGAGCAGGGAACAATTCCTGAAACGCTGAACGACTGCGAGTTTTTCATGCAAACCAAGGATAATATTGCTATGTTTAGGAATATGGCTGAAAAGGTAGTTCAAAACTACGAAAAAGATCTGAGGCTGCGAATTGATGAGCGAGCGCGGCCCACTCAGATGTACGAAGGTGATATGGTATACATGTACGACCCTTTAGCTAGTGAAAATAAAGCGTCTAAGTTCTCAAACAGGTATACTGGGCCATTCAGGGTAATTGAAACAAAAGGAGACCACCTTGTTAGACTAGTGTCTTTAAAAACTGGAAAACAGGTCCCACATCTAGTAAACATTTCGAAACTCAAACCTGCACATGGGCCTTGGTCTCCCGCCATCCCTCATAACATTCCCAAACTGGTGAGAGAAGCGAAAATCACTAACTCAAAAGGGGCAGATCCTGACCGAAACCCTGAATTGCATCACACTCCGACGGGTGAAATCGCTGAGGAAGATGGCGAAATAAGGGGTGCTGAGACTGAAAACTCAACGGGAACGACCGGTCCCCGTGAGCATGATGCAGTTCCTATGACCAGGAAGGTACCTCCACAAAAACCTGGTCCAAGTCCCACTGATTTAGCAGAAACGGATGGGCAAATCACTGATGGTCAGGGCACCAGTGCGGACACCGCGCTGTCAACAAACTTATCCTTTGTTCCTAATAAAGCCGCCTGTGAACGGGGAACAGCTGGCGCTAATGGACAGAGGAAACGCAAGCGAGCTAAACGAAGGGGCAAAAGCCAGCCGTTGGAGGGGAGATCCCCTCCAGGCAACAACAAGCCCATAAAACTACCCTGCGGTGATGTGCCGATCTTGGATACATCGGAACAGAGCCCAGAAAAAACAGTAAAGGACCATGTCCCGACGAAAGGTGGCTATAACCTACGTCGGAACCGCCGCCCTAACTACGTCGCTCTGTCCAACGGCGGGGAAAGCGACGACATGGATGATTAATGCAGGAAATTTAGCCGCCCTGTGAAAATAAAGGTTCGGCGGAGCGGCACCGTTAGCATCAGCGCTAATGGAACAGGTGGTCTACCTCACGGCCACCTCGCCGCGCCCAGGGGCGTGGCAGAAAGGGAGGGTGCGCACGCCAAGAGAGATGCCAGTGGTTTGGCGTCATCTCTTGGGACCGGATGCAAACGTTCCCCCCCCACCTGAAACAAGATACAGCTCCAAATATGGAGACGGCATGGACAAGCGGATCGGTTATAATTTCGTGGGATCCGCGCCGATCCACCAGTCGGTCCGCAACTCTGCTCCTAGACGGTCACCTCTGCTGCAGGTGATTGTGCGCGCAACCCAGCCCGGGAGGAAACGGAGATAGAAATTGATTCTATCTCTGAACAGAAGTTGGAGATAGAAATTGTACAACTTCCGACTTCTCCTGGAAGGAGCAGAAAGAGAACTTAGCTGGGACACTGATCCACCGACTCATGGGGAACTGTCTAGCCCTCCGGCCACATAGCAATCCAAAGGGAACCACTACTTTCCCTGCGGACACGGAGGGAAGGATCATCGTCCCCCTGAGAAGGAAACGGATTAGCCGCCCCCACCAGAGGGCGCTACCTACCAAGGGAAGGTTCGTTGGGCCATTCTTTTAGGATTTTACCAAATGAAAGAAAAGACAGTCGAAAAGGAGAGTGCTAGGAAACAACCGGCTCAGACCCTTAGGCGGTGGAGTTGGCCGGGCCGGGGGGGTGTCCGTCCGGACTCAACCGACGCCGGGATTGCCCGGAAGAAGCCAAGGACACCAGCCCGGCGGCCCACCAGAACGACCACAGGCGGAGCCAAGAGGTCCGCTAAATCGGCTCCAGCCAAAAAGAAGACAGCAGATAAAGACTTCTACAATTTATCTGAGGTGAGTGACTCGGAGCCCGAGCCAAGGCTAACGGCGTTGGCCAAGCCGGTTCAGAAGGAGGAAGCGGCCAACCAACCGGTGCAGATTCAGGCCGGCTGGTTCTGGGACCTTACGCAACCACTGTTCCAACTATTTGAGACTGTTGACGAAATTAGAAGGACAGTAGGACTGGATGTGCCAAAATCAAACAAACAGTTAGCTGAGATTAAAACTCAGGTAGCTCCTTTCATTCAAAGGACCACACAAAACTCTAAATGCGTCAAGGAAAGTACCAGCCTACAAACAACACGAGGCGGCCGACCTCTGCCCACTCTGGAAAGGCGATCGGGAGGGGAACAGCTAACCGTCGCCGCTCCAGGACTAAAAGTGGAGGTAGCACCCGTTCAACACGCGCCAACCCCACCGGTGGGGAACGGGCCGGCGGGAGCTCCCCTCCTCCACCACTTACAGCCTGCGGACCCCGCTTGTTTAGACTTGAGCAGCTTGACAACGAGCTGCAACGCCAATCCATCACCACTGCTATGGAACCAGCAGCAGTGGACGCCAACCAGCCAGCCGGGGGGCCCACTGTGGCCGAGCCCACTCCCAGCGACAAACCCACCGCAGGTACCGAACCCATACCCCTCGAGCCAACCGTCGTACGATCCAACGGGGGCCGTTTCGGACTGGAACCTACTAGGCCAAGACCCCTCAGAGCAATGCGCCCCTCGTCCTGCGAACGTATGAGAGGCTTGAGGATCACGGTCACCAAGGACGAGAGCGGGATCATCAGGCGAGTGGTAAATGACAACGGGCAAAACCTCTACGAGCATGTCCCAAACTAAACAGACCAGAGGACCCGGGAGGAGAGCATATTTCGGCGCATGGATGATAGTAGTGCGCAGGAAAATAAGGTAACTTTGCTGTGAACATGTTTTAGATAAACTGCAAAATTAACTTTCTCAAACTGTCGCTAAGGCCAAAACAAAGACAATGAAGTGGCTAGTGCTGTTCGTATTAGCTATAATAGGGGGCATTAGGGGAGTGCATAACGACTCCAGCCCACCTGAAGGGCTAGCCCCTAACGCTGAAGTGATAGCTTTAGAACAATATGGAGTAGTGTTAAAACCAGGGAAGTTAATGTCCACCGCGGATATAACACACGTCCGACAAGGCTTCCTAATCACTATTCCAAGGAGGCGCTCCTTCAACAAAGCTACCTTTGGCCAGGTCTGTCACCGATATCTACAGGGAGGAGACGCCCTCGATCGGGCCTGCTACCATATCAGGTCGCTGGTCAATTGGATGGATCAGACGTCGCAGGCGCTTAAGGGTCGGTACCGAGAAGTTCTTAATGAAACCTTAAGTTCCCTAATAAAGAACACTCAACAAGACCTTCAAAATCAAGAGTCGGAATTAAATCCAGGTGGAAGGGTCAAGAGAATGAAGAAGTTGCCCACAATGCTGGACGATCCAGGGTGGCCGACCTTTCCTCTTCCAACCTCTTGGAATCAAGGGCTGGCAGCTGATGTCAAATATAACAGAGAATTGATTAGAGTATTGCAAGAGTCTTCGAACCAAATGATCGAAGACTTGGCTCTGATGAATGAAAAACATGACGAGGCTGTCGAAAGGGTTAACCATGTCGTGATAGGCCTACTGGACAATCTAAGATCACTAAATAAGGCACACAACACGACTCGCCGGAGGATGAAACTCGTGCAACATAAGGTGGATTGGATGGAACTGTACCTGAATATGATACCGGTCGCTCTGGAAGACAAGTTAGGAGAGATGGTGTATCTTCAACTGATGGTAGAGCAAACTCGCGTGTTCAGGAAAGGTGTACAGCGCCTGACGCGGGGCCAGCTGACTATGGACTTGGTACCCCGCCAATATATGGTCGGAGCGGTCCAGGAAGTTAACAGATATCTGAAGGGGATCCACCCCAGGTTCCATGTCGCGTTCACAGATCCTTCCTTCTATTACGAGAACAGTCAACCCTCGTTCAAATTCGATGAAACCACTCAGGAATTAATAGTGTATGTAAGGGTGCCTGTGGTGGCTGATGAACATTTGTTCAGGGTCTACGAAGTGCTAACTTTTCCTGTGCCAGTGACGGTTAGGGGGCGACTTAAGAAGGACGCTCTCCAAATTGTTAATCTACCCAAAAGTGTCGCCATGTCCATGTCCCGCCAGTATTACGTACCATTGGCTAGTGGCAGTTGGTCAGGTTGTTATGGACAGACCATCACGCTCTGTAAGGATCTACCCTATATGAAAAAGATTACAGACAACACCTGCACTGCTGCGCTACTGAGGCGCGACGACCTAGCAATCCAAGAAAAATGTGAGCTGGACTATCTACTGGAAGCAGACTTCGGAGAGATGGCAGTGTACCTAGACGACGGAGATATGCTAGTGGTCAGCGCCGACACCCGAGGCCAAATGATTTGCAGAAACCAGCCTGCGGTCGGAGTGAACATAGAAAATTACGCAAGGGTTCAGGTGGAATGCGACTGTGCATTCCAAACACAAGGAGCGTGGATACCGTATAGCTTGCGAAATTGTGACCGGCACACCAGGATCACCACGGTTGTGTACCCACATAATGACCTGTTGGAAGCAGCAAGTCGTGTGAAGGGGTGGGACATGAATTTCACAACGTCCAAAAACGAACCCACTATGTTGGAGTCAGACCCTATCCCTGAAACAATTAGGAAAGACCTGCTGGAAATCGAGGAAAGCCTGAAAGTCAAAATACCTGTGACCTCCTTGGCCAAACGAATACAAAAACACCGTAAAGACTTGGCCAAGGGCATCAAGAAAGCGACTGACCGGTACGAGGTAGAGAAACACGCCCCGTGGTTCTCTATAGGTAACTTCGGAGGCGGTTTTGGTCTCCTCACCATCTTCTGCATAGTGGTTGCTGTAACAATTATTGGATGTGTCCTCTGGAAATGCTGGCGGAACCATCAAGGTAAGGCTGCCCTAGCCGGACTAACCATGACCTTACCTCGGGCCATGGCCTTGGAGACGGCGGACCCGGAGAAACTGTTGCACCATGAAAAGGCACTAACTGGGTGTCCAGACGCGACCGCCAACCCCACTGCAGTGGCAGTGCTGGCTATATTATTAGCAGTACTAGTCATCGCTATAGTGGTCCTCGTGTGGCGAAAGTGGAGAAATATTAGAAGAAAGACTGTGGATGGGTTGTACGTACAATTTGCCAATCCACATATGATAGAAACAATCTTCCTAGGCGAACTGGCTATGCCTTCAGACCACACTTATACGGAGGGCTATGTGCTCATTAGGGATCTACTGGTGACCCAGCTATGTCTTAAATATACTCTGACAGTAACCTGGGGGGCGCAGCTGATGGGAGCAGCGACTAGACCTGGACAACACCCATCTAAGGTGCCACTACCCGACACCCTGAGAGTGTCTAAAAAACTAGCCCGTTTGATGATGAGTAACTTAAAATACAATACCAGGGCCAGACTACTGAGATATTCCTCGGGGCTAGCCACTCCTGTACCCATGGGAGTACCTCGCCTCATCGACGCAGGCTGGTCCGATGTCGGAGCGGACTGGCCTCAACCGGTGTTGGGACATGGAACAATGCCTAACGCTCCTCCTAGATCGACCACGCCCACCTCAACAGCGACCGGAACAGGATCTGCCCGAAAGACAATAAGGCCAGGGACATCCGAAATAGATCCAGGAACGGTTTATGAAGTTATCATATGACAATGTAACGAGTGTTAAAACCTGACCTAGTGCTGTACTGGTAAAATTGGTGAATTAATAACACAAAGGTACGAATACTAAAACTAAAATGTTACAGGAAGTTCGCTGGGCAATACCTGTTTGGGTAGGTAGGGTTCTGTTGACTAACCTGATCAATAAGGATTCACCAGTCAGGGAAACCTGGGTCGGGTAGGCTGGTCCAACCGTCTCTCTATGGACCCATGGGTTATCTAAATTTCTCTCAAGTCGAGTGTCCCATGCCCGGTAGCCTAGCTCAACACTCTCATTGTTAACGATTTGGCAACGCTTTTAAAGTAGGGAACCATTTGGAACCGATCCTAGTGTCGCGAAATTTTAGCATTTAAAAAGATACTCAAAATTCTGTATAAAACCTAAGAGCGCTCAACGGGACCAATGCTCCCAACGAGCGAAGTGAACTTCCTCAAGCAAGTACCATCTACACATGACCCCTGTGCTGTTGTTACCGCTAGGATCGGGCTGCAGTACAGGAGTCACTTGGGGAACGCCACTGTCTATTCTTTAGCATGCTTACATATATAATCTTCTCAAAGATGAGGGGGCTGCACAGGCAGCAGGAGCCTGCCCACAGGCCTGGTGTCAGTGGTGCCTGACAGGAGGCAGGACGTTGGGGTTACGCGTCACTGACGCTGCGAAGGGCACTGGGGTGGACGCCCGACCATGGCAGTCACTATGCCCCGGGTGGATTGGCTCCTGACAAGCGGTCTCTTCATCACAAAAAAAATCGACGAAGAGAAAGAAATTTACCTAAAAACTAATATATAAAGCAAACCAATATTTGTGTAACTAAGAGCTCTTCCTCAGGGAATTTTGGGCAAAATATAATAAGAAAGCAGTATAATTAGTAACATTCTCAGGGGAAACGCTCTGTGACAGCACACGAGAGTACCTTATACGTGGCTCGTTTGCTCCTAGTATAGACACGCTGCAGCGGCAGGGATATGTGCAAATCCTGACAAGGCGTGCCATATTTGGGAGCTATAGCGGAGGTCACAAGGAAATGTAGTTACGAGACAACAGCGAATTGGTGACATTCACAGGGTGCTCGGCTCTCTCTCACCATATTGCGACTCCATCAAACTGGACAAGCCATCCCTGGGGGGGGAGAAGCTGTAGCGAAAACTCACAAGGCGGTGGAGCGAGGTGCTGTCCTTATTAATAGCCCCGTCGTCTTGGTTATGTGTAAATGACCACCGGATCACCGTATGTCTTAGGTCAAGGGATCCTGACTTTAACATAAAAATCAGGATCCAACGACAACTAGTATCAAGAAGAAAGAAAATAATGAACAACTGCCCATAATTCAAGACTAAGTTATTTAGACCATTTTTAGACCAGTTTTTAATCAGGACAGAGACAAAACGGCAAGAAGTCAAGTTTCGACCCGGGTAAAAAAATTAGAAATAACTAAAATTAATAAAGGAAATGAGCGGCTTCAGAGCTGACCGCCGTCGAGAAAAAAAAAATAAAATAAAATAAATGAATGAAAATTAGTCTTGACCGCCGTCGTGGCGCTAAAAGTATCCAGGTCTCCGCTCAACAGTTGAGCTGAAGAGGGGGGACATGGACTACTGATTCCCTGATGAACAAGCTACAATAAACTTGGTTGACACCCAGAGCTAATAAGTTTACCCGATCTATTAGAAAGGAGCTAAAAGTTCTAACTCTGTCTTTAGCACTACCTATCCCTGCCCTGCATGCGCATAGTTAGGATAAGCTGGGGGCGGAGTCTTTTCAGGAGTAGTCTTGACTCTCCACAAGAAAAACGGGCATAGACCTGAACAAGAAAACGGGTTTAACCTTGTACTGTACTTCGGTAAAGGCCCGACTTACTAGGTGCTGTCTGGAAGTGAGTGATCTAAGGAGATGCATTTACACATCTCTATAATTTAAAGGGGGTGTAGGCTGCATATTAAAAAAAAATATATATATATGCAGTCTGCTCCCAATTATAACAATGGGAAACTCGGTGCTGCCCATTCTGGTCCTATGAGTGGGAAGGTACCGACAAACCACGTGTAACTAATGAGGACCGGGAATCAGATCAGAAATGAACCTGAATCTGAGACCCGATCCTCTGGTGATAACTAATGAGGAACGAATAATCTCAACCTCCTTTGTACAGTTAGTACTTAATGTCCTTTAATGACATTTATACCTCACGGAATGAAAACGCTACCCCCACCGCTTGTCATGTTGGTTTTTCCCATGTGATGTAGAGTATAGGGTAGACAGTGAGATGTTACTGTTAACATAGGTATAATATCTATTCAGTGAACCGTTTGGAGTTAGTGGCGCACCCGTTTGCATTGTCAGAAGGGCGCCACTACCCAATATAAAGTGGAACTCGGTCTTCAAACCCCAGGCTGAATGTAGGGGGTGAACGCCGAGCTACCACCTGTAACTAGCAAAGAGAGAAGGGATTTTGTCGTAACATAATCATTCAATAAGAACAAACTGTGGTTTTAAAGCGGATGCTTCACAAAATGGAGTCAAATATGTTAGAACAGTTGTCACCCTTGAAGGGGGTGTTAACTTGTTTGCGTATAAATCCTTGGAGTGTATTGGGTAATTATTCTACCACACTGTACAGAAAGAGTGTTATCAAGAGTATTGACTCTTGTAAAAAAAAAAAAGTGACCTCTTAAGGTAAACCACCAGGGATCCAATTCCTATCATTATTCTTATCTCCCCATGAGGTCGGTTAGGGAATCTGAGCGGGACAGTTTTGCATCACATCTCGGGCACTCATGGAGCCTTTGCAGATGGATGTTCTTGTAACGGCTCAGCCCCGACCTGTGGGCATAGGCTTCCACACATTCATCGCAAAGATATCACTGTCTGAGATGTTTGGCAATCTCAGGCACTGATAAGCGTGGCTTCTGTGTTCAATGGAACGGCGCCTACTAAGGCCTGATCTATGAACGTACGAACTCCCGCAGTGTTCACACATGTATCTCTGCTTGGGACGCTTGGTAATCTTTGTGGTGTTGGTGCCTTTCTAGCTCTTAATAAGGATACCATTCCTTCTTTCACAAGGACACATACAGAATCTTCATCTGGGAGTTCGTTCAGTGTCTTAGAGACTTCATCTCGGTCTCCTCACAGTAGTATTTTTTCCTCTTCGAGACGACTCTGTACAATAATACTCACTCTAAAACTTATTCTAACACAATGACACTGACGCAGTCTTGCTGTTAGACTAAAACATGGGATGGGTATCTGTGGCCTTCGCCACTACATCTCAAACTTACCATGGGAGTCGCCAACAACTCGTTGGACGGCTCCACCTATGGTGTCGCCTCACGTGGCCGACACGTCAATATTTCCGCTATCCGGTAAGGGGAACTACTCATCAAAGAATTCTGTCACAGCCAATCTAATGCTGGGAAGTCTGGACCAAAATACTTGGTCATTACCGAGAGGGATGAGCTCCTCGAAGGGTAGTGATCAACAGGCGGCAGTGGGCTCGCAAGGGTCCGGGGACACGTTAAACTTGTGTTATAGTGCAGGGGAGAGAACTACTGAAGGCCCCCGTGTCTAGCGAAGGATGAATTAACATCCTACTGTGGTACCGTCTAGTCGGCGTACATATCGGGCTGCTGGGTCACAAGGGGCACATACGACTAAAATTTAAATCCGATTCAGAGCTAATGGGTGCGGGGGAAGGCCAATCCCATACGGCAGAATCAACTAAATTAAGGTCTATTAGGTGTGCACCCGCCAGTAAGTGGTATGTACGTGGTACGGGGCCGACAGACCCCACCTAGCTCCTGACAGCTCAGGAGTGAACAGGCAAGGCCAGTGAAAACGGTCAAAGTTCAGTGTGGGTTGGCAGATTCACCTGGATCAGACCGTCGGTGACCACCCAGGGTGACTTGGGACCGGTAATCGCTATCGACTGGGTCACTGGCCGGTCGTCTCTGCTCTGCTGGTAGGTCCAAGATCTTCCGGTAGCAGAGAGGGCTCAATGTACAGTCAGGCCATGGTAAAGCTAAATGCTGCATGTCCAATACCCTATTATTGGATATCGTGGGTTTAGTTGAGCCATGCTCTCTGTGATCAGAACAAGTTTGAAAAGAACCATCTGGGAAGCAGAGAGAGCCTTATGGCTGGAAAGGGTTCTAGCTCAGGCGCAATCCACTATGTCTCATGACATATGGGAAGGCCGAAGGAACCAAGTGCTACTGTCATCCAAACTTACCAGGGTGAACACCCTAGGAAGCGCTTGTTACCTAGGGCACCCCATGTGAATTGTTTCCAATGTAGACATTTACACTAATGTCCTGTATGAATAACGACTAAACAAAGAATTCTGTTACAGCAAATCTAGTGTTGTACAACTCAGACCGGAATCTCTGGTCACCCATACCTGATTCTCATGTGCAGTGTCAGTCCCCAACAGATAATAGTATCAAATAATAACAATACGATACAAATTACCCACACTCCAAAAAGCCTGCTTGAATCGGTAATGTCAACAAACCACTAGTTAGGAAAACCTCCTATTATCGCCCAACCACGCGCGAAGTAAAATGTTTGATCATGTTCGCCTAAGCAATCCCTCCCACTAAAATAGTAAGCCGAACGTTATTCAGTGTCCAACCGTGTCACCTCATGTCATTTACATCACCTTAACCTACCAAGGGACCTGAAAAGACAATAAGTTTAGTAAGCAAGGTTCCAGCTCTCAGCCCGCGTCCACTATCTTGAAACCAAAAGTAAACACTAGGTGGCCGCCCACTCTACCCGTTACAAAAATAACCAGCGAAACACCGTTTCTGGTTCCGGGAATGACATCAGCTTCCGGAATACAACAACGTGGAGACGAGCTGAGAAAACTGCCGACTAATTTCCGACCAACAATCTCCTTAATATCTATAGTTAGTAGCCTACCTAACGTGCCAAGAACTGTAGAGGGGAGGCGGAACTTACCCGATCTCGGAGCGGTGGCTGGGAGGTCAGCTCCACGAGAAGGACGAAGGCCCGGCAACGGGCGGAGTAGACGCCGTGTCCCGTGGTAACAGTCCATGTTCCTGCATAAACTTCTGGCCAAAGGCCTCCGGAAAAAGTACTGTTTGCGGTGTCCTGGATATATATGACTTAGTGGACTAGGTGCTGATCGGGAATTGAATCACTGGAATCACAGGGTAGAAATCACTCCAAAAAATTATTATATACATGAATGAATACCGGTGGTTTACCGCGGGGCCAGCGGTAGGCGGGCGACTAAACGGCCAAGAGCCCGGGCCCAACGACGCACTATCCGTGGGGACGGCGAGTAGCCGTCCTCCAACTCTCTAAAATTGTTCACTGTTATTGTCCCATCCGCCACAGTCTTTACTAAATGGAGTGCTCGTCCGGTGTTCACCGTGGGTACCCCAAACCAATCGTTGCACCTCTTCACCTCCCGGCTGACCTTGGTGATAAGACGATTGACCCATTTTTGCAACGACTCGTCGCTGTCAGTTAGCGGCCACCTTCCAGCGTCAAACCCTGAGGGGGTTGCGATGACGAGGGTGGCCGGTAACGGGTGGGAGTGTAGGTTGTAAAACGCCCTATTTAAAGTTTCGGCATAAAACTTTGCCGCTGCCTCCGACTTGGTAAAAAGAGGGAGATACAAACCGAGCTTCGGGTCCCAGGTGAGGACATCAAGGAGGTTGCACACCACGATAAGAATGTCATCAGGGAAAATGACATGGTGGGCAAAGGCGTGCCCGGATAGTTCCGCTGTTGTGGCGTTTTCCCAAGGAAAAATCACAACTGTGTGGTCCGAGTCCCCTAACAACAAGTCCGGGTATCCCTCGACTCCCGCCTCTCTGTCCGAGCAGAAGATTGCGACTCTGACCATCGTGGTTGGGTTAAAAGATCAAAGGTTAGATGTGACAAAAAGAATCTACGTCCGCCTCTTGTAAAATAACCACCGGCACTGATTAAAATGACGTCAAAACGAGGCTAATTTGGGAAACCCCTTTTTGATCCAAAAGATCCAAATTTTGAAATCGGCTAGCATGATCAATCCATCGCATAAATTTTTACAAAACCTGTGCTAAACTAAAGCTTAGGTCCCCAACCAACATAATCAAGCGCCAGAATTAATTCATATCGGCTCAAAATGTCAGGTCGAGCCTTCAAACTTGAAAGTTTGATCGAAGCAGAAATTTGCCATCCGGGCGCTTCGCACCTGAAGGAATCATATCGAGGTCAAACCCTGGGGGGGAACTCCAGTCAAGCGTCCCGCTAAGTACACGTGTACTAAGTATAGCTGGCGGACGCGTGACAGGAATGGTGGTATTTTCTGGTTCCAACTGCTCGGTATTACTAAACCTGATACAGAGACCTTGTATTTATTGTAAATAATGTTGTTATGATTGAAGTTTGGTTGAAATTTGGCACGCATTGTATCATGAAAGTCGTTCGTTCAAAATGTCCGAATTCTCTGTATTGACTTATGTTGTGTTAATTTGTTCTGAAATTGGATTTGATGTACACTTGTTACTCTTAGAAGTTTAAGACAACCCTACACTGTATATATGTTGAGTTCTGTCGACTTGTGTTACAAATTACAAATGTCAGAATCTGTACATGTATGTACTAAGGAAAAACCCAACTCTATCACTTTAAGCACGAGTGTCATAATTCTTCATCCTCTAAAACTGAGTACGCCTGTTTATCAACATGATTATGTCATCATTTACTTATCATACAATGATCATGATTCACTAAAACTTACCTTGTTACCTTATGAACCTGTTCCGCTATTCTTAAGCCATAATATGGACTAACAATACTAGGAACTCTTCCTGAAAACTTCATGTTTATGAACCTTTTCAACGTGATCTCGAGTCTTAGCATGGACTACTGGAAATGTACTTGTGTATTAAGTAAAACTGGACATATGAATGTAACTTTGTTTACAATTCTTAAAAGAACTTCTGAATTTATTGACACTGTGCTGAATGTACCACGAGAGTCAAGGCCACCCCACCATGGTTTAACAAATATATCCAATCATCAAAATTGGGAGTTCATTATATTCATTTGGTTTGAGCTATGTCGTCCACCTCCTTAAACTCAAACACCTGACCGCCGTCGAATGTACTAATGGCTTAGTACTTTTAATATATTGTCATGATATATAATCCAACAAGGATCAGGCTTAGCAAGTCTACTTCTAGTCTAAATATCTTGCGCTCCTAGCGCCACCTGTTAACCAGTATAAAAGGTGTTGCAAGGTAGAGAGCGAGCAGTTAGTGGTTAGCAGTCACTAAAGTTTAGTAGGTTTAGCCAAGGAGTTATACTTGGAGTAAGTACATCGGCTCCGTGTAACAGACTGGAGTTTACCAATACCCATTACCTCGGACATAGGATTGTGATAGAGCTGAATACTAGAATGGTCTAGAAGGTGTTGGAACAACTCGTGTTCTAAATGTGGTTGATTGCTGATAGGAGATGGGAGGTGGACTGATGAAGACTTATACATGGTGGCTTTGACTCGGGATGAGATGTTTACTGAATAAAACCCTTTCATATTAAGAAGCTCCCTCATCGTTCATTTCTTTTGAACTATTGGGAAGTGAACGGACAAACTTTAAACGCAGTCTGAATTACTCAGACATTCTGGAAAAACAAATCATGAAGACTTGGATATACACGAACCTTACGCAGTCTTAAATCAAACATCAACAATAGTTCAATCTTCCATTTATCTAAATTGTGAAGTTTTCTGATTCAATTAACCAGTTTAAATGAAAAAGTTCGCCATCAACTCATGGCATTTAGTGAAAATTAGACAGTAAAGGATTTGCTAGTTTAGTTGCAAGGATTAGTGTAATTGCTATGTTATAGGCATGTATCATTCAAATCTTCCATTTATCTAATTGAGTAAACGATAACCTACATGATGAAAGGCTATCCGTCGTATTGTCATATTTCGTTCTCTCTCGTCATTGGAAACATAAGGACAGCTTTAATATGTCCACAAGTCATCTCATCTGTGTGGTCCATATGCCTTTATTCTTTTAAGGATAAGGGTGGTAGCACTCCATTTATGCTTTCATTAAAACTATATGATATACATATAGGTCTATATATCCTATATAGACATTTATTCAGTAGTGTGGCTCCTTGCTAGAGGTAGGCATATAGCCAGAACCAAAGAGTTGGGGATTTGGTTCCAATCGAATGGGCCCAGGCTAAAGTATTTGGAGTCAAGGCACCTATGGGAGCGTCCACTATCCTCCACTGCGCAAACCATGCATGGGAAAGGTGTGTAGAATAAAATAGGGCCTACACCTATAGGAAATAAACAAATAAAAGTGTCCAGGGGACTACATAGGCCTAAGACCAAAATAGCTGAAACAATTAATCTGAAAAGAAGTTCCTATGTAGACGTAATGAATGACAGTCTCCGGTGGGTGGTTATTTCATTGGGCAATAAAATCAGGTAGGTGGAGGCAATAATTACTGGTCTATAATGACTTGTTTACAATCATACCACGTTCCCCTCCCCCAACCTGCTCATCTCACCTCCACCCACTTCGTCCTAGCCTCTGCTTACCTCCCATAATGCACGTAAGCCAGTGTCCTCTGAAGCCGTAATCTGCTGAAATAGGCAGATTTATTCGGATTACGTCCACATGGGCCTGATCAGCAGATCTCTGCTTAGCAAGGCCCTCTCTCAGAGCGTTCCCGTGTTTTTTTCCTCCCGTTCCCGCCTTTTTTCTCCTTTCCCGCCTCGCCCTCTGACCGAGCGCTTTTAGCGCCACCCAGCGGCTTTAATTCGAGCCTTGTTCCGGCTAGATTTGTGATCCACGCATGCGCGTGAGGGGCCAGGAGGTTGCGCCTCGTTCTCGCACTGAAAGGAAACGGCCGACGCACAATAAGTCGCACAGTCGCACATAGAATCACGTTCTAGGGGACTTTCGGACTTTTCTAAGGAGTTTGAAAGGGAAATGAATGAATGGACTGCTGTCTACTTATTCAGGGGTATTGAAGGTGATATTTGCGTGTTATCTAAAGGATCGATGGGCATAAGCCCTGTAGATGGATTGACTTATCTTACAGATAGGCCTAAGCCTCCCAATAGCTTCATCTGAAAAAAAATTGCTGCATATAATTGTGATGCAATTGATCTGAGAAATGAAAGAGCATTAAAAGTTATATTGTTTAACATAGATAGGTATACTAGGCCCTAATGCCTTGTAAATGAGGACATTCATATAACATTTGATTGTACTGACGTGGATGGTCAGTCCATACTTCAGCTTAGCCATTCTATTGTTACAACTAATACTCAGGGCTAAGAGCGTTCTCTTTGTCAAAGGTGAAGAGTGAATAAAGCCTGTATTCCACATGCCGATTGTGCTGCCGATTTATAAGGGCCTAGTATACCTATCTACGTTAAACAATATAACTTTTAATGCTCTTTCATTTCTCAGATCAATTGCATCACAATTATATGCAGCAATTTTTTTTAGGGTTTAATATGGACTTGTCTTATATCACCAGAAAGCGTTGACAATTATCTTTCAAATAGTATATAGCATGTAAAGTTTAATGTCATATTCCCAGAGAAAATCAAACAAATGCAAAATCGGTAGCATCAAAATCGGTATGTGGAATCCGGCCTTAAGGGAGGAGTCAGGTCCCATATGAAAATGTAAAGTGCAGTACGTCCGTTGGCTGGTGCATTGGCTGAGTGTGGTTGAGTGGATCCTACCCTTTGGATTGTTCATTGTCAATGAGAGATCTTGTCATGAGTATACACACATTTGATATTAATAAACATAATCCTTTCACCCAAGTGTTATGTCTGGTCAGAGACAGACTGCATATGGAGCTAGCTAATATCCTAAGGAACAAACAATATGACATTATAATAACAGTCTACTAATAGCACCCTAACGGATAGGCCTATTAAACTCCCACAGTTCATGGTCAAACTGTATGTGATGTCGTTTATATTGAAATGAATGTGTACGTGACATCGCCTAGGCCTATATAAGATGAACAATGTTCTCCCAATTATGATATCAAAATAATCTTTAAATGTACTACTCAAGATATTATGCACACATCGCTTGTTTACATAACACAATACACGCGATATGGATTACATCTATCATCATCACACACATGTGCAACAAGATTTTGGTCACATATATACAGTTATTTATATCTATATAAAGGCCTGCCATGGACCATGGCCAGGTATGTACACGCCGTCATGCATGCCACGTCGTTTACATTCTAGATAGATGACGTATAAACGACGTCGCTTGCATAAGGTGTCTTATGTACGCGACAACCCTCAATTTCCCATTTCTATATACTACTTATAGTATACTATCTTTAATTGTCGCATATACAATCAAGTCAATTCACGCGATATTGTCGCGTAGATAGTGGAACCTATTGAAGCGACGTCGCGCATGCAGTAAGTACACTGTACCAAATTCCCATATCTGTGTACTACTAACATGTCGCGTCTATGACAGAATCAATCCACACGACAGTTTAGCTTTTATTTTAAAACGAATTTTGGCGACCTCGCGCGTATAGGCAGCGCCGTTCTGGGCGAATTATATTTTAATGATTTACTCCAAACTCCTGACCTTAACTTGAATAATCCTTGCCTCGCCTCAGTTATGAGCTGCTCTCTTCACTGGCTCGCAGCTCATTGTAAGTTCAGCAGTAACCTGGCGGTAACACTTAAGGACGTCAATCGTGCCACCTACTGCCCCGCCATTACCTTTCCTGCATGCTTGAGGTATGGTAGACTTCAGTGGCGGATCTATAGAGGGGGGTGCAGAGGGCGTGCGCGTCCTATTTTTGGCCATATATTAACTTTTTTTAATGTTAAATTCTCGAACCTGAAGGGTCCGTTGGAAATATTTACAATAGGGCGCCCCCTCCCCCCTTTTAAAAAACCTCTGGATCCGCCTTTGGTACTTAGTAGATGGTCCAAGTAAGCACCAATCAGTGGCACCAATCCCAATTATGCAAGTCTCGCGGAATAAAAGCCATATCAGACCCCAGCCTTCAAGCAGAGACTTTCTGGTTGAACCAAATTTTCGTGGTTCCTCGTTGGACAACTGCCAATATAGTGTAATTTTGGTACATTTGCTGTTTCATAGGCTTCACCTTAATTGGAGCAAAAAGGTATTTCGGTAAGTGAGAATCATCAAGTATACAGGCTTTAAAGAATAGTCGATAGATATACGTCTCATCCCTGTGTGAATAGGAAAAGATTAAACGCCAAAGATTAGGGAGTACACCTGACTTGATAGGTAACTTTGCAACTTCATGTCTATTCTGGTTTCTAATGCATAAGGCATAAGCAAATGCAACTATGTCAAAAACGGTATTATGTTTATTTTGAGTACGGTGTCCTTTTTTATTTTCTTAAGGTTGATACACTGCATAAAGTATCGTGATCCTAAAGCTTGGCCTCATAGACTATACATCGTGTCTCTTTCAATATATCCCATCCGCCCATTTTGGCATTTATTGTAGTTCACGGACACGTAGTCATGTGATTTCCCAGAAGACATCCCGCCAAGTCAGCTGACTGATGATTGGCTATTTCCGACCCACAAGACGTAGACCAAAATTATGAGCCCATCGACGTCTTTGTTTTCCACTTATTGCATGGGCAAGAGTTATTCATGAAAGGACATAATGAAGCCAGGGGACGGCTTGTTCTTGACATTAATGAATCCAGTATAATTTCTATTAGGCCGTATTACTAATACAAACTAAGTAAGAGAACTCCTCAAGTATACCTTATTTTGTAAAACTCAGGTAGGTAGGATGCCTAGAGTAGCCTATAACCTCCATGTAATTATGTGGGGCCTTCACCAATTCCATTCTACATCACAACGGCCTATAATACTGTCTTTTTGTCTTTTCTTATAATTGCATATGCTTACCTGCTCAAATACTCACACGTATTTATTGTTTTTAATTCAGTCAATAAGGTTAGATATATTTGTTTGCAATATTTAGGGACCCAATCAACATAAATCATATTAAAAAAAAATGTTTTCCCAATGTCAATATGTATGCGGCACATATCCATGTTGTAGCTCCAACTGATACCTCGTTACAAAATAGTGAAAACTTGGCTCCTTGGGTTGCGCATTGGAATTCGGTTTAGCCTGCATCCACAAAGAACTGCCTTAAACAAAAGAAACTCGCCGAGCACCCCCTGAGGCCAGTCTCCGACAGCTCCGGCCTCTACTGCCCCCCGTCCGTGCCAATGAGGCTCATATTGATACACGTTGTCATAATTGGATATGGCCCTTATTACTGGCGAATTAGGTCAGGCTGCCTGACCGGCCGTGACTGGCCGAGACTCATCACAAGACGACCGACGCGCCATCTCGCGGCGGCCGGTCAAGGCGAGTGTGAGTAGCACAGGAGATTGGGAGTTTGCCTCGGGCGAAAATCGATCGGCCACAAGGCTTTTCGGGTGGGGGGAGGAGGGGAAGGGGTGGGCGAAGGGCCTGTTTCGGGAGCCATAAGAGGAAAATTGTGAAGGAATTTATGAAGGAACAATGATGGGTTATGGTGCAGGGTTATTTATTAGGCGCTGCTAAATTGGTTATATTTTATTTATCATCGCACTAAACTTAGGCGGAGTGCGCTCAATTGAATAAATTAGGACATTTCCTTGCTGGTAATAAACCATAAAGATGTAAAAAGAGCTCATTTCCTCTCGCGTTGATTAATTTTTTGGTGCGTTGACAGGGTCTTTAGAAATAGTATTGTGGTGAAAAAAGAATGCAACTTGGCCAAGTACTCTGCTGCTATGAATAAATACAATTCATATCATCTCTTAATATGATCTATGTCCGAATGAGTTGTAAAGAAAATATCGCCTAATGAAAAGATAAATCAGTAGTTCAAAAGTAACAGTGTGTAAACAAGTCTTTTTTCAAAAGCACGAATAGTGCTATAAGCATCTATCCCTATATTGCTGTTCTTGATATAATTATAGGAAAGAAGACACCCCGCTAACCAGCACCTCCCACCCTCCACCCTAGGCCCTAAAAAGTCATGGTCTCGATAGCACAGATTAATTACTTTACTGATCTTCAAGATTCAGTATCTTGACAGATATGTTCTCATTTTATTTGCCCGTGTCACTTCTTAACCGCAAGTTCCTGGGAACTTGCGGTTAAGAAAATATCCACATCTACTCGCCCACACACCGCCATCACCTTACGCTCAGATCAATATTCCATCAGACAGAAAAAAGACATGGTATATTCTAATATGTCCGACAGGTCGAGGCAATTATTTGAGCGTATGCTGCTGGTGTATATTTGCGAGCACGCTGGAGTTGTTGGGCGGGGACCCGAGGGGACCATCCTTCTGGTGTATGGTGCTGGGACTGGCTCTCCAGGCCGAGTTGTGGTGTTTGCTAAAGTGGAGGGGTCACTGGGAGAAGGTAGTGGACATATCTGCTTGGAGAAAGTGTCTGCTGGGTGTCCTGTGTAGTCCAGACCGTGTCCTGGACTAATGAGGCTACATTTGGCGGCTCTACACTTGGCTGATTAACATTTGCCTGCTCTACGCTTGGCTTCTCTATAACTGATTGCATCTTCAGTGAGCTCACTCACACTTTACTGATTTACCTTACCTATTTACAATTGGCTGATCTGCGCTTAATGACTTACCTACACTTGGCTGCTCTAGGCAACTATATATATGTTATCATAATTCGCTGATATTGTCCTCAAAATGGATCCAACGTATTTGGTGTACATCAATTTCAAGTTTTTGAAAACGGTACTTTCCAAAATAAAATTCGCGAGCGTTTGACCAGCCTTGGTGACCTATCAGGATTCCCCACCAAATGCTCCCTCCCCCTCCCCTAGCCCTCCCTTTGCCCATTTACCTTCTCACCCAGCCAAAGATGATATGAATGCGTTGCAGCACGTTGGCGCCGCTTCTATCGTAAATCTAATTACCACCGGACTATGAATTCCCAGTCTTCCTACTAATGGTTTCACTCAGGGATTAGGCAGTGTGGTGTGAGGGGTTGGGGGCACTGGAGGGATGGGGGGTCCAGCTGGAGGGATGGGGCAGTGGGTAAGGGGGACCATCGGGCCCCCAGCAGATATCCCCGGGCAGAATTTGCATGTCATTTGTCGCCGGAACCGGCCAGTGCCATGGTGGTTGGGCCCGGCGTGGACATGGTCCGGCATCGACGTAAATCCTGAGGTAGGGGGTAAGAGGGGGGTAACCCTCCCTCCCATTCCCCCTTCCCCAGAACGCCCGGAATTTAACGACACCAGGCTGTGGGGCGATTACTCACCGGGTCCCACAGGACACCCGCTCCTCCTGCGTCCCACCTTACCCCCTCCTGCCGCCCCACCCCCTCCCCTAACGGCCACTCCCTGACCATCGCCTGGAGGACACAAACAATCGCATCATTCTCGTCTTATCGGCTTTGAGGAAAGCGGCGCCTTCGTCATTAACTTTAACTGTGCGCATAAGATGACCGATCATAGCGTTGTGAAAATAAAACAGCAGCAATGGTCAATCATTGGAATATATTCTAACAAAGATGAAGCTTATGGCCTCTTATATTATCCTCGTCAATGTCTTGCAATGGTAGTGTGTGAAACATCCCTTCATAAGAAGGGAGAATTCGCCTGACATAATGATTATATATTACTTATAGATATCCATTTAAGCTTCTGTTATTACACTTATGTTTGAAGACTAATAGATATCAATTAGTAACAAAAGAAAGCCACTACCCAAACAATTCATTATGTATCATTATGAATAAAGCTATACCTCATATTTGAATTTTACATTAAGATAATTGTTCAGTATGAGGTACAGATCAATGCCGATGAAAGGTATCTTCTGACATACGATTCCCATCTAACTATGTTTGAGGACATTAATTCAAGTGATATTCCAAATAATTTGGTTCATCTGTATTTGACACTTCGTTCAAGCTTACCTCTTATTGTGATAGACAACCGACACGTGATTTGCAACAACTCCTGCATGTTTACCAACATTTCATTCGATCTAAATGGCCTTCTGATGCACTTAATGATAATTGTCAATAGTAGTACAGCATAAAGACTAACCCCAGACAGTATTTACGATTGGCAATGGCAGGTAGCAGTACATGCTATTGCTGCGGAGCTTCCTGTTTCTAAAGTCTCACTATTTCTGTGCGTGTCCCGTGACATTGGATTGCACCGCCCTGGCATAGTGGCGCCTGGCTTACAAACTAAACCCTCGGGGGATGTGACACCCGCCGCCGGAGAGTTCACCCATAGACGTAAGGGGCTCAGTCAGTTTAAGGATTACACAGACTATAGAAGATTCAACACAGGGGGACTATAGCGGCAGACACTTTACATTATATCATTGCGCAGGCATGCCACGGCGCATTATGACAACTCGTGCGCCCAACCAAATAGTCCACAGAACACAGCGCCCACTGCCTCAAAGGCCCGGCGTTCCATTCATTTCCGGCTGCGTCCCCGCTCTTTGAACGCCCATTTGTCAATGTCCCGGATAGATATTTGTAGGTTTCCTCTTTTTCATTTACTTCCCCCTACCTCTACCTTAAAACCTACTATTTCTAAAGGAAACCTTGCACATAAGTATGGGATGGTTATTTTTGAAATCAGTGCAGCAAGTCCACCATATCTTGCTCTATACGTACCTGAGAAAAATTTAAAGAAAATGATTAATTTGGGCACAATTATGGAGCATTAAAAATCTTGCTATTTACTTAATTTTTAAGGGAATTCCCCAAATTTCTGACGTCCCATGGTGAGTTAATGGGGAACTCCACTCATCCATCAAAGGGAATCCCCTAAAAGAGAATGTATGAATTGAGGAATTTGTACCTTAAAATCAAATACACATATTTGACCAGGCAGGGGCTTTTATTAATGATAACATTGAATAATTTATAATCAATCATGAACCAGGAAATCCAAAATCATATCTAGGTGGAATTCCCCTCATTATGACATCACAGTGGTGAGTACTGAAAGGTCCAGAAATTAGGGAATTACCCAATTTACTTTCATATCCCTGATTGCTCACCTATACCTCGATATTTTCACTTTATTTGTATTGAAATGGTTCTAGGATACTCGAATCAAGTTTTCTTCATAAAACATAACGATTTGAAAAGGTATGTGCATTCACAGGAAAAGATCTACCGGTATAGCCCATATCAATTAGCAAATAAAAACATGTACTGGAATTTGATTGTGCAACATTAGAATATACATTATGCACAGTAGACTACCCGAAAATGATTATGTTGAATAAGGGATATCATTACACCAAATCCAAGTGGTAATGATGATAGTTACGCATACGTTCTACTTGGATAACCCACTGACGCGCCCCACCGCCAGTATCTGCCACTACTATTCGTAAGTCTGGCTATATCCACTTTAAACAGAATATTGTCGGTAACTGTTTTTGATCATTTCCTTTCACAAAGAATAGATTTCCAAAATAAAAAAGAAATAAAAGATTGCTCTCTATATTAACTATAAGATGACCCGATTTAGCAGGCATTGTCAATGGATAGCATGCTTTCGTTATTTCTCATCCTAAAGGTTTTATATTTTATAAATATAACTGAATCTATGATCTGAATGTGAATAAAAACAATGATCTATATGATCAATCAAGATGTTGAGAGGAAGAAAGAGGCAAAAATGCAACAATACAAAGGAGCCAGCCAAAGAACAATGTAGTAAGGGTCTTTTACACTAGGTGGCGACTCTGCAGAGTGATCTCACAACAGTTGCCTAGGTCTCAGCTGCCTGAGCTGACCCTTCCAGTACCACCTCCACCTGCTCCGGGCTCCTCCAGGGCAGCACCACCCTCCTGGTGGATATGGGTAAACCAGCGTCCGGATGAGGGGTGCCAGTGCCGGAATGTACCCGACTGGTCAGTCTTGCACCTGAGTGGTCAGGGCTGAGGGCTGACCGACTGCCCTCAGTCACCCCGACACCGACACCCTGTGGTCAGCCATGCCGGGCAGGGACTGGGCCATCTGCCTTCTGAGATAAACCTGCATGGCCAAGATGAAAAATGCTAAGATTTTTAATGAAATTATTTATATTCCATTGCCAATTGGGCGTGTAGATGATGGGACTAAAACAGAGAGCTTTCAAAGTTGGATTTCAGTATTATTTAAAAATATAGGTATTTAGATGACTCTAGCGTTAATGCTAGTTTGTCCCTATAGACAATGGGTTCCGTTAAGGGAGGCTGTAACACTGAATAAATGCAGACCTTGTGGGTCTATCACTCTGTGTGCTGGTCACGTATGTTCATAAATCTCCCTAACTAGGTTTTAGTACTGAACAAATAGGGCCGGCCTAGAGGAGACAGTAAGAGGAGGGAGGAAATAAAGTATAGCTCAATCGTCGGTAGTGAATGGCAGCGTGGTCATCGTTTGTAATAGAGGCTTTTTTCTCCCACCTTCTCGCCTCCCTACCCCCTGTGTCCCCTCCCTGCCCACCCCCAGGGACCCATAGATGACCATTTACCCGGGGGGCTAAGGGTACTTATTATGTGGTAGGGGGTACGGGCTGGGGTGAGTTGGGTGACAAGGTTGGGGGACGGGATAAGCTATGAGACAGTGGGGAGGAGGGTGGGGATAAGAACAGAGAGAGGTTTTAAAAAAAGATGGGAGGCAGGGTTGGAGTGGACTAGGATAGCCCCCATTGACCAACCCCCTCCCCCCAGACCATTAGCCCAACAAACTACACCGCCCCCCAACCCCCCAAAATCCATCCCCCACCCTCCTGGCGAGAGGGAGGGGACCGAGAAAAAACACGGCCATACCCTGAGAAAATATGTCAATGTTGATGAAGGCGTCCCCTTAGTGTTGTGGTTGCGTGATACCCGTTAGCCAGCCGGGGGCCTGATTCCGTCCACAAACGGGCCCCAAAGACATAAAGCACCATTACATATGGTAATGGTGGAGAGTGACAACATCTTCTTGTTTAACGAGGCCAATTAGGGAAGGATCTGCCGCGCCGGTCACTGTATAGACAAGCACGGCGTGGACGTGTGTTTACTCCAGGCCGATTGTTCTCAGGGTTACGCTGAACATATTGACAGGGGAATGTAATCCTACAGAGAGTGGCTTTGTCATGAGGGCGATTAGCGACTTTTACGAAGTAAATGATAGCCGAACAACTCATCGTAAGGAACATAAAGTCAGACGAATATATGTTTTATATAGCCCTACCACGTAAGCGTGATCACCCACTTGACATAAGCCTCGTTTGTATATTTGATCCTATTCGATGTTCACTTTTGAATAACAAATGCATGCATCATAATCATTGCTGTGGATACTGCATAAACACTCCTTTTATCGTGTCAAGATATAATTACTATTTTTAAGGGCATATAGGGGGCCTACAAAGAAAGAATTAGCAAAACTTTAAAGGCAATGGAGGAAAGGCGGTGACTCTAAACGATCAGATTCAGAATAAAAAAACAACGGTTAAATAAAAACATGAATGGTAATGTTTGTTGGCGGAGGGAATGTCTTTATTATACGTTTTAATAACCACAAGGAGAGAATGCGATCCGTGCGATCCAGGGAAGGAGTCGGATAGAGTGGGACTGCGCAGACTCACGAGAAAGATGTATACCACTTCTCAGCCTGCAGTCATGCACCTTTCTCCTCCATTTGCACAAGAGAAGCGCGCCAACATTATTCATACTGTAGCGGAAGGGCCTCTCCCGGCCATACCTCGAGGGGAGATCATTGGCTAAATTATACACAACATGAGAATAGAGGAGGCAAATGTGATTAACTTATACATCGTTCTTCTCCCAGCCAAAAACCAAAGGAAATATAGAACAAGCGGTGTCACTTAGACCAATTATCCCATGCTGCACCTTCTGGTTTTCTTCATGTCGAAGAGCAGGAACAGCGTATTTTGGCAGCTTCACAAATCGTTTTATAAGTATATTGTAATTATTGTGTTGCATGAAACGACTGTGGTTCATACAAGGTACCAGCTGTTGGGGTGTATTGACGATATGTGTAGCAATGTTGGCACCGTGCTCAGGAAGCGGGATCTAATTCTCGCTCGTCACGATACTATATAGGATCTATAGGGTGATAATTCACTCCGTGTACTCATTACATGTACTTTGAATCTACGCCTATTCTTACAAAGCTTTCGGTTTACACAGAGAGAAATGTTTATTACAAGTAAGAAGAGGGAACTCTCCGGTTTCCTAGTTAAAATTGAGTGTTATTCCAAGTAATTAACCTAAGTAAATGAATAGAAACTCATGACACATTAATAGTATTTGATATCTAAAATATTGAGGGCATACTGAGTAATGTGGACATTACCAACCCAAATTGATTCAGCGTAAAATGATGATGGTATGGATAATTGATATTCCCATTATATATTTTACTTAGTAAGTTTCATCTCTTATGTCCAATAGATACAAGTGTGTAAAAGCATAAAAATGCAAGTATATTGCCCGCATTATTCCTCTAAATAAATCAAGGTGAAAACATAATGATACTGATTAATAATTATTTAAACCGTATTACAAAATATATCTCATATAAACTCTCTCAACTCCCCCCCCCCCCCCCCCCCCCCGGTCCACCTTCTCTTGTCCCCCGTCCCCCTAGTGGCCGGCCCTCGCGTGACGTCCCCGGAGAGGGGCGGGCGGCGGCCGTCTTGGGCGTCTCCAACATCAAACACTCGGCCAGAATGAACCTGAAGGAGGGGGCTGATGGCAAACGGCGACTCCATCTCCCTATCACTGGGCCGCCGTGGAGGGGGGCCGTGGAGGGGGCCGTGGAGGGGCCGCACAGGGGCCGCGCGTCGCGCCGCGTCGTATCCCACACGCGACAAACTTGGGCGCGGAGAGATTGATTGCCGAGAAATTCCAGCCTTATCTCTGTCTACGAGAACAGTCAGGGTCGCCGCCTACTGGCTCCGCAAACTTGGGCCGGAGAAGTGGAATTTCTACTGCTTCGGAATTCCTAGTGAAAATGGATTTCTGACCATTCAAACTATTTGAAACAAATTTAGTTTGATTTGTTGTATCAACGACTAGATTTTTATCGGTTTATATTTCGATGACTTGTGCTACTAACTCAGTTTATCCTGTAAAATGAAGCGGCGGATGTTTATGGTGGGTGCATGGGTGGCGGGGGGGGGGGGGGTGCCCTCCCTTTTTCACTGAATTTTCTTAATGTAAAATGCGGGCAAAAGTCAGAAAATATTTCCAAAAGTTCCCCCTTTCAAAAACATGGATCCGCCACTGATTATTGAATCCAATCTATTGGAAACTTCCAAGATTTCTGATACTACTCACGAGCCTTCATAGACAACTTTTGGGTTCCTTCAACCGTATCTGTGGGCTGCTATAACTCAGGGCACCTTTACCCTGCCACATGCCTGCAATGTGGCCCAGCTTCCAGCCGATATCAATCACTGCGCCCACCCTGCCTTTTATCCCTGTCCCCGCGGATGCTCTTTATGGGTCGTCCCTTCGGTTATGGTCCACCCCAGTCATATTCAGATATTTACACCCCTTCTCTCTGCGGGAAAAACCCTCGTATACCATACTACCGTGGTGTAATCGACCCTACGTTTTATACTATTCCCAATATTATTGATGTTTCACGGAGTTTTTTTTTAATCGAGCTATGTGTTTGACAGTTGTTCTTCGATGTATGTACATGTATATATGTGAAGATATGTATTGCCTCATCTTCGCAATAATGGAATATGATCATAAAAGAAAAGTTCGATACGATGAGAATTTCCTAATATGTTTAACTCAGGGACCGAGAATGCCATACAGCGTTATGATTCAATATGATCTATTTGACACTATTTTTTTGAATAGCCTATTAATGATATACAAAAGTAGTATTTGTGTTTCATGTCACTAGTTGCATTGGTAAATAGAAATTTGGATCACTTTTGAGATTTATTTATAGTGCGGGGCTTACGTTCGTATAGGCTATTCCGATCTATACAAATATATTCACCTACACATATAGGACGGGACAGCACTAAGCCTGACTGACCATCCCTGCTGTCCCCTGCGTCAACCCCATCCCCATCAACACTCTACTCGCCTGACCAACTTTCCCGTCCCCCACACCTCTACACCCCCATCTCCACCCTCCCCTATAACCAAGTCTTCCCCTGTCGGCCATCCTTGGCTGTTCCCCGTCGTGCAGCCACCATTCCATTAGATGACGCCGGCGGCCCCTGCGTCTCATTGTGCCCACACAATGGGGCCATGCAACATAAATAATGTTGCCCCTGTCCGGTGGACCCACCCCCTCCCCTGCCGGCCAGCGGTCAGCCTCCGCCCGCCTCCCTCCAGCAGATTCACCCACTAGACCTGCTCCACGCCCCCTGGCTTCTCAATTTAGGTTTGCTGGAAAAGATCCGTTTCTCATTGAAATACTGTCTGTTTTCTTCATTTTATAAATATTATGCACAGATTTCTGCTTCAAAGGTTTGCATGTTTTTATGTGAGCCCTGGTGGTTATAAGTGCATTTCCTCTCTAAGGGAGGGGCAGGCAGTATGTATTCCTTCAAAGATTATAGTATTGATCGGTCTAAACTTCTTTCGCTGTCAAAATGGATAAAATGCATTCGTTAACATGCCCAACAATAAACAGAATGATATAAAATTATCAAAAGCTTGTCCTGAGGTCAAAATTTTCCTACGACCCCTCAAGGGTGCATCTTAGGACCGGCGATAATCTGTTTACACTGACCGAATGATTATAATCTGAAGGAAGATCCAGGCTTCAATAGATAGAAATATACCTCAGATACATGGGATAGCTACCAATATTTTAAGTGTTTAGGGTAAATGGATATTGATGTGTGATGAAGGGAGTAATGATAATCAGTCAGGGATGCTGAAGTATAATCAAGGTTCAGTGATTTATAAAATGTATATAAGTGATCTAAGAGGTGACTTGTGGCAAGCCTAGTGTGTATTGTCCTACGTCTCTGGACCGTGCGGCATTAATTCTCCTCTCCAGCTTTAAATGTCCAAATCTGTTCATCTAAGCCTCTAATCTTGTAGAATCCAATTGGGTTCTCTAACAAAGCCTAATGTTCATTAATGTCTTGTACATCACAAATCTAATAGAGTTTCGGCAACTCGAATGTGTTAAACTTCCATATAAGGAAAGAACCAGAACCTCATGGAAGATCACTTTGTTTATTTCATCTAGATCGATTGTTTATTATAGTGTCAAGTTATTTTGTAACTAAGGTTTTATACTGTTTTGCTTTCGATAACTTTGTGATAATCATACAATAATTCGCTGTTGAAAAGTAATTGAATATAACTTACTATATGGTTACAGTGAGAGAGAAGATGACCACTTTTGTTTATTATCAACATTAACCTTTTCTATCTTTAAAACAACAACAATGTTGACACAACAGCACCTGAAACAATGAACAGAGGCAAACCGACCAATCTAGGTAGCCTCCCCTTTAAGGAAATGGGCGCTAACAACAGCAGTCCATCGGTGCTAAGACCAAAACACATAAATAAAGGGTGTCCTCTCGGTGGTCGGAGCTGGGGGAAATGAGATGGTGTTTGGTGTTTCCTGATGCTGGTAGGGTGGGGGAGGGTGCAGGAGGAGGGCGGGGAGGTATGGGGTGCCGCCGTGGAGAGGCTGACTTTGATAGATGCACCCAGAGACCCATGTGCGTCGTCTCCCCACGTTCACCCAGGCGTCCTGCCCGAGTCGCCGCTCCTGTACTCATGAGACCACTACAACCACTAGCCATGCCTAATATTTAACACCATGTTTATCAGTTTCTACCTCTCCTAGATGCATGCCAGTGTGGTAAAGGAAAATACCCAAGGTCCGTCTTTATAGCAAAAGAAGAATTGTATCATACTGTTATCAGTAAAATAGTAAATCTTGATTACGGCATCTCAACACTTTGGTGAATATAATTACATTGCACTTTTTTTTACAAAACACTTTTTTTTAACAGTAAGTGATGAAGTAGCTGACTATGCACCCAACCTCCCTGTCCCCTCCACCTCACCTCCCTCTGCCACCCTCCATCCTTACCCGCCACCCCTCCGCCTCAGGCCAGTGGGAATGTCCACTGCGGGTCCCATATCGCACCCCCACTGGTCATCTTCCGTGTCGGTCAAGCGTGCACGGCCTGGGGTCACCGTCCCGCCCACCCACCCGGCCCTCAGCCCCCCGTGCACATGCGCAGTGCGCGCTGCGTCCATGTGACCCATATCTGGCCGGCTGGGGCCCGTCGCCATGGTTTCTCGTTGTAGCGTCCACGACGTGACAGAGCCTCGGGGGAGGGCCTTAACTAACCCGCCAGATCTGGAGGATGCTGGCCTGCTCCTGCGGGTCTTCTGCTGATGCCCAATCTACAGACTAGTAACCCGCATTTAGACCATAATTAGGGATGTATTTCCTCATTTCGAGCCCTATCAGTACACGCAATTGGCTCATATGTCCACTCCTATGCATATGGTACTATGGCGTAAAGGAATTATTTTGTCTGTTTCTCTCTGTACATAACCTGTAGGCATATGTCCTATGTTCATACCCCATCGTTCATAGAATAATTCTTTCAGCCTTCATTGTCCACATACTTGTTTCATTTTGGATGCTGTCACAAATACATGTAGGCCTATATTCCAAATATTATGGCCAAATATGAATGTTTGACTTTTGTATCAGTAGGATCTGTAAGAATAGCCCATTATAAATGTGGGTGGATAGCACATGTTAAAAACTTGTGTACAAAGACTGTAGCAGATGGTAGGTTCAGAAGAATAGTGTTACCTACACGTATTCCATATTTTAATCTAATATACAAATCATCTTCACTATGTTTGTATTGACACTTGACCTTTGTATATTTCAATTCTGACAGGTACATGTAATTTTGAGTGCGTGACAATTCACTTGGTTGAATGTGACAGGCATAAACCAAAAAGTACATTCTCTTATGGTAAGTAAAATATCACCCTGAATTATTAACATGCACCAGTCAACTCGGTTGAATGATACAAATATGATTTTAATACTTGCCGCAAGCTACATCGATGTTACTCGTATGGATCCCTTTCCATAAGCAAATGCTAATGGAAATAATATAATGACATGCCATGTGTCATTGTTATTCTACGGTTAACAGTTCTTAACTTCTAACAGAGGAGGTTCTTAAGGGGTTATCTCATGAGAAAGTCTTGCACAGCCAGATGTGCCTCTCAGCGGAAAGCGGGAACAAAACGAGATTAGATAAATGGCCTCTTTCATAGATAACCTGAAAAGGTTGAATGAAGATTTGTTCAAGTTGACTTAGTCGGAGAGTGGTGGGAAAGGGCATGGTCTGCGTTAGGCGGAGGGCCTGAGGGCTTTGGGCTCACCACTGCTTGTACGGTGCTTGCTGATAACGACAAGACAACGATGGGCTGCCGCCCTCACTCAGCAGGTCCGGCTGACAGGTGCGGGACAAGCTATTTTTGGCAGGATTCACTGTTTCTAATAGAATTCTGTGAACAGGGATTTTAGTTCACTTTACGTAGATATTTGATGAATATTTATACTTTGTTCATAGTGTAACACAGTAGTTTGTTCGCGTTGTAAGTTTGCATAACCATGTACGTGTATATTCGTTCTTGTACCTTATACCAGATCATACTATTGACAAGTTTACAGTGATTTGTTAGTTACCAACTTTAATTATTGTTGAAAAACTTCGCGATAAAAACTAACTTTTTATAGACAAAATTGTTCATGGAATTTCTTTACCTGATCGTGGTAAACTAAGAGTTTATTTTATATATATTGAGACCTGAGGCAACTTGTGTTTATCTCTTTGCCTCTGGAGTTCAGCAGAAGTGTGCTGCATGGAGGGGTGGTTGGGATGGCGTAAACAAGCTGAGTTGTAGGGGGGTGAGAGGGTGTACCGGCCACCACCGGCCCGCCGACCTGGTCACCTTGACCTCCGGCTAACCCCGCTATCCCCCAACCTACCTAGCACCACCACCACCCACCTCCAGTCTACCTACCTCCACCCCTTACTCCAATAACCCAAACCCTCCGCCCCCTCCTCCTCCTCTTCCCCACCACCCAACCACCCCAGCGTTTCCCATACATGCTCCCCTCCTGTCCACTAATGCTCCTGGGTCCACACAAGGAAACCCAATCCCTGGGTGAACCCTGGCCACCCCCAGGACCTGAGGGTCGTAAACTAGCCTCATGTGCCTTGATGCTCGCATAACGGGTGACGCCTCCCGGCCTGGGGTGTGGTGCAAACTTTACCCAACCTGTCCTGTGGGGCTGTCACCAGTGGAATGTGGTCAGTGCTGTCCGGCCTTGTCCGGCACACAATGCCCTCCCAGCCCGCCCCCGGTCACGTTTCCGCCGCCCTGCTCCTTTCAGGGCTCAAGGGCTGCTACCCGCATCCCACACAATGTCAGGTGCTGCAACTGCACTTCCGTGAAAGTTGCGGTGTCTAGACTTAAGTCCACGTAATGATGCATCTCCCTGTGGTCACTTGGGTTCAATAAACAATGGATTAAGAGTTGAAACTGTGAACGTCGTACTCAAAATTTATGTTTTATTCACTGATCATAACCCTTCTATAAGCGACGTCTTCAAAAATGTGATAATTGAATGTTACACACAACTTTTGTGGCCTTTTTTGGTAAATGCTTTATATCCCATGTATTATGCATTTCAACTACTCCGACTTACTTCTGCATAACAGTATATTGTTAAGCATCTTCACTGTTGTTAACCAATACTGGTCCTTGCAGAATATTGCTGATCAATAACAATCAGTTACTAATTGCCAATAATAACCAGTGCTGATTAATACTTATTCTTTTGCATCTAACTCCGACTATAGCGAATTGTTGCAAACCGTTCGTAGGTATTGCCAACGGTATTGCCCACCAAGGACGATAGTGATGCCCACCATTTACTGAGCAGTGCCAACCGCTGCTAATAATAATTTTGCTGACCATTGCCTAACAATTCCGAAGACTGCTGATGGTTTCCAACTTAAAGTGACCAATTCCAACCACTGCAGGCAGTGGCTATCTATTGCTAAACATTGCTTAACATAGGTAACCCTTGCAAACCAATATCAACCATTGTTGACCATTCCAAACCAATGCTGACAATTATAAATTAACCTTTCAACCATTCCTGACCATGATGGAAGATTGCCAACCATTGCCGAACATTGCTACATAAAGTCTTACCATTGCTAACCGACACTGACCACTGCCATCCATTGCTGACCAGTGTCCATATTTTCGCCCAGATGACAGCAGAGGATTGGGTTCCAGCTCGGAGAGGGTGGGGAGGGGGCTGGGGAACAATACTCGGCCGGCCGGCCGTACTACAGCCTTCTATTTGTGGGAGGCCGGACCTAATCAGAGGACATTGTCGGCCGACAGTGGCAACTCCTGTGTCCACCTGCGGCCTCCCGCCTCCGTATGCAACCTGCTCCACGGCAGGCGCTGGAGGAAGGTCCCCCGGGGCCATGATAGACTCGCAGATAGCAAGCGAGGATAAGCTGGTTCTGCAACGAGAAAAACAAAGTGCTATACGAAAAAGTACTCGGTGTTATATTCACCTCGATATTACTAGACCTGTTACTATATATGCATATACATGTATATGAGTGAGTGGTTGGGAGAAATGAAGATAGTGTAGACATTTGGTACTATTTTGTAATCTTTCGATGGCTACATTACAATACATCTGAAGAGTATGTATGTCCATTGGTATGTTATGAATTTACCCCATACCTTTCAGTGCGACTAGGGACAAGACATGGCTGTTTGCACTTCTGTCTAATATGGCGATACTTTTCATCAACACTGAAACATTGTTTTATTTTGGCGGGATTGGGCTCACGGGATCCGACATGAGCAGATAGGGATTATGCAACAATCCGCTTTAAGCGGTACATATTATTTGATGTCGTTTTTATTTCAAGTTGTAGCAGTGTGAATGTGAAAAGGGTATTTCAGAAATGTCATACAAAGGACAATTGCATACATGTTAATGGAATTATCTTTTCAATTCATTATACCTGCCTTTCAATTTTAGTTTTGGTTTGCAAGATTTCAATAAGAAAAGCATTGTACATAGGAAGTCAAAGTAATATTCTTAACTTATAAAATATTTGCATAATGCTTTCTTTTGGGGAAATGTTCATGAACAAGTGGAGATTTGACGAGGTGTGGTACTATGCAGACGACGACCACGCCCAAATATTACTCTCTGTACTTGGTTAGTCCCATAGGCTTTGGTATCAGTGGCCGCTACATCAATATCCAAGAATACCAGCTTTGACAGGACACCTTTAAGTTCGCCTGTTTATTCTAGTGGACAAAGCAGAGTTTCTACAATAATGACCATCGATTTCTGTCTTACTTTGTTGCTGAGTATCTAATCTGATAGGGCCGTTCTTTCAGGAAAATGTACCGTGTATGCCTATTATATCAGGCGGTGCAAGGTTTTATGCCTATTGATTTAACTTTTGACGTTGCCTAGTATTTTTAGATAATATATTCGGGGGAAATTTCCTAAATGTCAAACACCTGCCGCCCTTTTATGTAGACTTCAATAAGGCCTAAATCGCAGTAGATATCAAATTTTCTTCTCTTAGATATGTGAAAAGAAACATATGGAAATTTGATGGTAATTTACATTTGCGTCAAACCTCTACTGTCAGGGCATTGAAAGGTATTCAAAGTCATAGGGACATTTGATGACAACTCTGGCCTTGATGTAATCAAATTCAGAGCATTTCAGATAATGCCACCAGAGTTAGGTAAACGGCTTTCTTTACATTCATGTCAGAATGGCCTGCCTGGCCCAGAAGTATCTTATTTCTCAAATAGAAGATAAGTTCCTGGTGGTTGCCCCGATTGTACATAGGGAAAATCTGAGACATGTTACTGGTCAGTTGCATCGGGCAACGATTGCCCAAAGTAGATGAGCAAAAGTCCCTAGGTTTGAAATCTGTCATCTGCAGTTTCTACCTTTAGACAGAAGTGATCCACATGATCTATGTCAACTTTACATTTGCAGTACTATATCCACGTTTTGCTGATTCCATTATCACTTTCGTCATTTATGTGGGGCACATTGAAAAGGTACCATTTAGGACCAATTTTGAAAAATGTATAAAAATGAATGGGAGGCCCGCCCCTCGTCTAGTCTGAAAAGGAGGTCAGGACGCGTTGGGGTCAGAGGTCATCCACCAGGTGGCCTGTCAAGTCTTATGCCTCAATATGAGTTGCTATAAATGAGCGTCAGTGTCTGGGGAACGCATTTAGTAAGGTGGTTTTGGTCACACCCGTTTATTCTTAAGAACTTTTACAAACTCTCCTTTGCATTCAAATGGAATAAACATGGCCAATTGCGACAGGAAAGCTAACTTTCTAGTCCATTTGAAAATGACAAATTGCGTGTTAAGTTCGCTAGGACTATGTTCTGTTTTCTTTATTGTTTACAGACTACATCAGCTTTTTGATAGCTATAAGTGGATGCTATATCAAGATGTTTAGATATTTAACCTTAGCAAAGGTTGGAGATGGATATATATTATGTCAAGAAAATGCACAAAGTTTCTTTACATGTACTACAAGCCACACATATTTGTGGGCAGTCCGTGTAAGTCCACTTCTCCCCGAGTGCACAAGACAAAGATGTCAATATACATATATGTATGGTTGGTTCGGTGCATTATAGGACGAGGTGGAATCGATGATGTGTCCCCGCATTGGTGACCCGTGAAATCGGATTAATTGAACGTGAACACCAAAGCTAGCCACACACAATGGTTACTCATGGCATGCCATTTTTTCAATGCATGGTCACCGAGAGCATGGCCAATGTAGATTGTTGCTAGGAAACAAAGCATAGATTTTGGGTAATTGGCTGCAATTTAGAGTGGGTCCCTGCGGTATTGACGGCTGATTGGGTGATAGGTTTACTGGATGGTCAAGGGCGGTAATGATCTCAGGTTTCAGTTAATTTGCTAAAATTCTGGGTTTATTCGGAACAGATTGCAATTATAACAGAGACCAGATGTGCTTGGCGTATGTAGCCGGGAGCTGGTGGCGGTGCAGGTGGTGGGTCGAGGTGGTGGCGGTGGTGGTGGTGGTGCAGGGAGGTGGTGGCCAGCTATAGTGTTGAGCTGCTCATGGCTCAGACCACCACAACCTAGCTGCCAGTGATCGAGTGTCTCTGGCCACTGCGACGCTGGCCCCAGCCGCCCGCCCACCCCCTGCCACCACCCCGCCCTCGTCCTTGCCGAATATCGATCGGGACTGGCTGCATTGACCGGTCCAGTGGCCGCAGCCCTAAACAAACTGCGGGCCGCGGCCACCCTACACGCTTTACACTGTCATTTAGAGGATTAGAGCGGCGGGCGGCCGACGCCGTCGCCTGATCCGGCCGTATCCGGCGGCGCGGCATGCCGGGGGGAGCAGCTAAGCCCGCGCCTGTCGCCCCACGCGCCACTACCGCTAGACAGTCGCCCCGCGCCGCCCCCCACCCGCCGCTCGCCGCCCCGCCGCCGCGCCATCCGCCCGCCGACGCGCCGCCCATCGAACCGCCGCTGGCATGGCTTCCCGCCTGGCTTCCCCTTGGCTTCCCGATGACGTGCCCGCTTCCTTCCGGGCGGCCTCTCTCCGTTGTTGGCCGCCACGTTTGGCCCATTGACCAGGCGGTGCGACTTCCCCCTTGATTACCCTTCCTATACCCCCATCCCCCCCATTTTAGCCGACCTAGACCTCCCACCCCTCCTTCCCCCACCCCTAAACAACCCAGCCCCCGGCCGGTCTGCTCGAGTGGCTTCCGTGTGGATTCGCCACCGGCTTCCTTCTGAGTGCCAAACTGCTACATAAACCGTCTTCATATACCTCGACAATCTGCTCATATCTTTGTATCAGAAACGTCTTATCAAAGTATAGTAGGCCTATCATGTAACGGTAAATGTATAATTATACTCTATGGCTTCACAATCATACACGTTCAATCAAAGAATGTTTGTTGTCGTTTAGGTATTTCTAATGCAGGATTTATTACTACAGGGCACAAGAAGCAGGGCCCGGGTTTTCTGGTTCTATATTGGGGATTTATGTATGGTTTGGATAAAAAACGAAACCAATATGGACATGTAGATGGCAAAACAATAACTATGATGCGATGGGTATTGGTTTAGTAAAGTAAGCATCATTTCACTGGTAATCTGCTCTGTTACGTACACGGAGATAGATATGGATTAGAGATCGTTGTTTGATTTTCAATATGATATTACTTATGAGATACCACATACTTTTTGTGAAAATCTGCTTTGATACCTTTATATAATTCTAACATAAGATAAATAATATAAGCAACCGTAGACAATACAGCCACACAATATGATAATGCAGTAAAGCGACGCTGACTCATGTCTCTTATAACCGGATAGCCTCTATATAACTGCAGTTCTAAGAATTACCCCCAAGAAATCCTTACACGAAAAGGCTATTAAGCACACAATACAATCTGCCCAGAGAGAGGTCAGTACCTGAAAACACTGCAGGTCCTGTGGGCGGCGGTGTGGGTGTGGTTGTAGGCAGGTGACCGAGGGGATGGCAGGATGGCATCAACAGAAACAGAGAAGCCATCTTGGTGTATAGCAGTGACATCTACATTACCCTGCTGATTGATGCGGGTGTCCCCGGGCCCACCGTGGAGTCAGCCCACCGCCCACCGTCCACCACCATGCCCTGGAGGAGGTGGTTTGGGCTGAGCACGGCTGCTGTGGTGGTGGTGTCAGAATCCTAGGCCCGACGCCACCGCGCCGTCGTTGTGTGTATTAATACCTTATAACACTCTTCAGGGCCCCAAATGCTCCCCACATATAGCCCCACAAAAGGCAGTCTGGGGCGCGCGCTAGTTCATCAGGTCGGCGCGACAACCATTGTGCTGGCTGTACTCCACGTGGGAATGCAATAATGGAAGAGGTAATGAAGCTGCCGCAGAGCCAGCACTCCTTATTTAAATGGCATTTATCAAGGCCTTTTCATTGGCGCTGCACAATGCTGCCAGGCCAAATGGAGTGACTGGCGAGAACGACATATATATTTCGTGGTTGTCCATTTAACCAGCCAGTCCCAACGGAGAAAAACATTATCTATCCCTACTCATTTTAAGTATATGGTTCTGTGATTAAAGGCAAACACACTACGTGCATCATTCAACTTTACTTCCACAGACCCGCTCCCAAGCATAAAGGGAGCATGAAAGACGTCACAATTGGTACTTTTCTGTATCATCATATTACATCACAGTGCCTGCAAATGGATAGATCTCCTTACATAAAATGGTAGCCTGACTTCCCTGCTGGCACGGCTTTAGTAAGAGTTACGTGGGTAAGGGCAGGCCATTTCCTTCTTTGTACTGTATCAGGTAGCCGACTGATACCTTGAAGCCATGATACTCTGACTGACAAAGTGACCTAGGCACGGAAGGATCTGTGGAGTAACGCTAACATTTTAGATCCTCCATACACGCACCATATCTTGGTGGTCGATAAACGGTTAGGGTTACGTGTAGAGATATGGATCCCATGCCGCGCACAAAGTTGACCACGGATTGCCTTTGTGTCAAACAACAGTGTGTTTGTGTTTTGATAGCATTGAAAGTGATTGGCCTTTAAGGTTACAATTTACAGAGTGTCTAATATCAAAACCATGGGCGGTGGTTAACATACATTAGAGAGGACCAGATATCACAGAAGGCTTGGTTTCTCGGCTTGCAACCATTCTTTGAGAAACTTATTGGTTCTCCTAACACATGTTTAGATGCATCGTTCCTCTTCATAAAGGAAAGTCGCCTGCCAGTTTCGTAATGAAAGAGAACATCAAAAAGTGGATAGTTGTTCCCTTTCAGGGCAATGGTCAGCGTCTGGCTGGCCAGATACCTTTGCAGATGTCATAGGACACGGTCAACCTCCAACCCATCCATCGCCCTACATGTCTGCTTCATACTTCCATCGTTGCTCCAAATACCCATTATTGTGTCTGCCTGAAGACCCCCTGCCATACTTGCTCCCTAAGCACCTCATACTGTGCCTGCCCCCAAACCCCCCTCCATACTCACCCAAAACACCCCATACTGTGTCTGCCCCTCAAACTCCCCTCCATACTCACCCCAAACACCCCCCAAACCCCCTCCATACTCGCCCCCAAACACCTGCCCCCCAACCCTCCCTCCATACTCACTCCAAACACACTATACTGTGCCTGCCCCCAAACCCCCTCCATACTCACCCACTATACTGTGCCTGCCCCCAAACCCCCCTCCATACTCACCCAAAACACCCCATACTGTGCCTGCCCCCCAAACCCCCCCCCCCCTCCATACTCACCCCAAACACCTCATACTGAGCCTGAACCCAAAACCCCCCTCCATACTCACCCCAAACACCCCATACTGTGTCTGCTGCCCCAAACCGCCCTCCATACTAACCCCAATCCCCCATACTGTGTCTCCCCCCTGAAACCCCCTATCCATACTCACCCTACACACCCCATACTGTGCCTGCCCCCAAACCCCCCTCCATACTCACCCAAAATACCCCATACTGTGTCTGCCCCCAAACCCCCCTCCATACTCACCCCAAACACACCATACTGTGTCTGCCCCCCAGACACCCCTCCATACTCACCCCAAACACCCCCTACTGTGTCTGCCCCCGAAACCCCCCTCTATACTCACCCCCAACACCCCATACTGCGTCTGCCACCCAAAAAAACCCTCCATACTCACCCCAAACACCCCATATTGTGTCTTCCCCCCAAACCCCCTCCATACTCACCCCAAACACCCCATACTGTGTCTGCCCCCAAACCTCCCTCCATACTCACCCCAAACACCCCGTACTGTGTCTGCCCCCCAAACCCCCCTCTATACTCACCCCAAACACCCCATACTGCATCTGTCCCCAAACCTCCCTCCATACTCACCCCAAACACCCCATACTGTGTCTGCCCCCCAAACCCCCCTCTATACTCACCCCATACTGCGTCTGCCCCCAAACCTCCCTCCATACTCACCCCAAACACCCCGTACTGCGTCTGCCCCCAAACCTCCCTCCATACTCACCCCAAACACCCCATACTGGGTCTGCCCCCCAAACCTCCCTCCATGCTCACCCCAAACACCCCATACTGTGTCAGGCCCCCAAACTCCCCTCCATATACTCACCACAAACACCAAATACTGTGTCTGCCCCCCAAACCCTCTCCATATTCACCCCAAGCACCCCATATGGTGTCTGCCATCAAAACCCCTTCCATATTTACCCCAAGCACTCCTTAGCACGCATCAACCTGCCATACTTATCCCAAACACCTCATACCAGGCGCGGATTTAGGGGGGCGGGGGGCGTGCCGGGCACACGCCCCCCCCCTATTTTTACCCAAATATTGATTTTTTTTAATGTAAAGTTCATGGGTCTGGAGGGCCTGGGGGGAAATTTTGCTATACCGAATACGGGAGAGGCCCAGTGGGCGCCGCCATATTGGCTAATGGGGTTTCCTGATTGGCTGAAAAGTCGTGCTTGTCCACCCACAGGAAGCTAGGCCAAAGGTTTGCGCATGCGCAGACAAGGACTCCCGAATGCGGTATAGCATGCCCCCCCTTTTGAAAATTCCTGGATCCGCCCCTGCATACCGTGCCCCCACAAACCCCTGCCACTCACCCCAAACTGGCATACTGTGCCCCAAAACCCCTACTATATTTTCCCATATCAGCCCTACCTTATCCACCCACAAAACCCCCTGATATGCTCATCCCAAACCCCCCAGACCATACCTGCCCCAACCAGCCCATGCCATACCTGAACCAACCCACTTTTTGCCATTCTCACCCTAGAAGTTGTTCATAATTAAAATCCCTGAAACTCCATCCTTTACCTTTATTTTATGTTAACAACCATTTGTCATTCCAATATGTCCTTTCTCAAAATCCATAATAATGCCAGACAATAGAGGCCTAGATGGTATCGCCATACCCACCTCAAACACAATTATTCCATCCCAGGCCCAGACCATCCAGATCCAAATCACTACATGCCACCCTACATAAATCACTCTTTGTCTTTCCCATCCTAAAACATCCTATGTCAATCTCATCCTTACCATTCTATGCCGTTTCTATTCCAATCACTTCATGTCATACCCATCTAAATAACCCTTGCCCAAAAATGTTCCTGTCATCCACAACCCATATGCCATATCTACCTATTTCTCTCTTCCCTTCGTCCCATGCCCAGTCCCTCTAAACCCTCTCCCCAGCTCCAATCGCACCCTACACCCCTTGACCAAACGGCGCGGACGCTATCCAATTCGGTTGCGTCCATATCACATTAATAATGAATTAAATAGCATGGCCCGGTGATAAATGGCCATGTGGGAGCGGGGGGTGCCGGCGGGAGCGGCGCTCAGCTGGCCCCGGCCGCGGGATGGTCGCCGGGCCCATATTAATGGCCGGCCGGCGCACATTGTTCACCGTCAGAAAATCAAAGCTTTGCGCCGAGCAAGATACAGCATGTGTCAGTTGGGGCTCCCTTCGGAAATTGGCCGCTTTATTACGGCGCGGTCGGAGCGGTCAGGCCCGGCCGCCCGCCCGACGGCCAACTAAGCCTCAAGCTCTAATTGATGTCCGCGTGGAAACTACTGCTGCTCCTGCTGCTGGCCGGTGCTGGTCATGTTTAAGGGGAGGGAGGGAGGGGGTTGGGGTGGGGAGTGGACGCAGGGGGACGGGGTATGGGCAGGCTGAGGGACATTCTAGGGGGTGAAATACCCCTGCCTAGCCGGGTACGTTGTGGCCAGCTACCCCGAGCAATGCTTCATGCCTGTCTGTCCAGCTGTCAACTTACAGCCCATGGATCTTGTTTTTTCACCGTCATCCATACGACCAATCCCACCCACAGACTTGCTTACTTGTGATTTCCCCCCCCCCCCCCAGCAGACCAACGTGTGGTGGGCCGTGGGGGTCTGGATCGGTGACTCTGGTGCACTTAGAAGTCCTATTACCTGCATGGTGCTGAGGTGCCCATGTCGTGGACATGTAACTCACATATAAATTATGAAATTAAAAATTAAAAAGGTATTATGTGATCTCTGCAAATGTTGTTTGCTTCATTGATGTTCTATTGGTTTTAGATGGATTGTTTTTGTGTTTTTTCTTCAGTGATAGATTGAGTTTGTGATGGATCAGAAAAGGGTAATCATGCAGCCCGACTTTGGGAATCTATCAATTTTATTGGATTAATGTTTTTGTTTTTTTTATATAAAAAAACACACTCTTGTACAACAAGAATAAAAAGGCATGGTCCATAACCATATAATCGAATACAACGTAATCCAGACCGTGAGGTTGCTGAGGTGGGAGAAGGGATTTCGGAGATTTCACACTAGTAGTATATCGATCGTGGGTTTGCGTAAGGCGCCCTAAAAGCTGCCACACGGCCGCGGTCCCAGGCGGTCAATACTCTGAGGACTGGCCGAGGCCTCACATAAACCGACATAAACCACACTTAAATGTACCTGGCTGTCATTGACTTGAATTCCATTTGCTACACACCTAGGATTATGTGCAGTTTGAATGCCAATGATAAAGCTTTCATATGTTGATCTGTCATTTTTGGGACTTTACATAATAAGACTCACTACATGTTTTAAATCACGATTCTAAACAACACTCATTCTATTACCGAATTGGTGCTGTTTCAATATGATGTCTATTCAGAGTGTGATATTTTATGGCTATTGTTATTTGACATCGGCCATGAGAGATTTCTCCAAGATTCGTGCAGATTCCAAAACAGAAGGATATCGACAGCCAAACACATCTTACACAATGATTAAAACTACATGTGTAGCTAGACCCAGCTTTTGTGTAATCACGTAGATTTAAAGCGGATTTCCGGTCCAATCCTTTTTTCACTGGCAGAGCATAGAGTGTGCGGACCACCCCCAACCACCCCCTCCCCTTGACACTTATCCCCTCCCCCCTTCTCTCCTCCAGCTCCCCCTTCTCCAGCCTCCACCCCCTCCCCCTGCCCATCCCCGTGGAGATTACCCCGCCCAATCTTCCTCCTGACGCCTCCTCCGCGGCGTCTCTTCGGCCTCACGTGACAAATGAAACCAGCCAATGGCAGCCGGCTTTGACCGTCGCTGCGGCACTGCGCGGCTAGAGTGTTGCTTGGGACCGCCGCTAGCCGGCGCTGCGGAGCCACTGGCACCACCTCTTACCACCACCACCACCACCGCCCCACCACCACCACCGGCCCACCGCCACAGCCTTCCGTCGGTGGGATAAGTGGGGCTTCGTTTGCTGAAAAGAACCCTCTAGATTGGGGATCAGCCGGCCATGTGTCTCCCACGGCGGACGCAATCTAGAGAAAACAAAAATACGAGGTCAATAAGAAGAGAGTGAAGAAAAGGGGGAATGTGGGGGAGGGGCCGACTGTGTTGACGAGCGATAAGAAATTGCTGCTGATTGGCTGCTTTCTCTGTGAGTTAATTGTGATCGGTTTGCTTTGCCTTAGCCATCGGGACATTCTTTGAACTGAAGAGCAGGTGCATGTCTGTCTGGACTGGGCGCAGACTGTCGCACAGGATGATTCATTTGATTTCAATGCGTATTTCAAAGACTCCAATATTTACCCTTGCTTTTTGCATGCTTCTATATTAGGCCTACATTATAGGAACATCTGAAACATAAATAGATGACAAAAGAACAGACTTAGTCCCTTTGAAGACAATAAACTTTTAGAATAGTAATAGTCTTATGGGATGACAAAAACAAATAAGGGTTAAATGTCACCTACACTATGAAATTACAAAGTTTCATGTCATGTATATACAATGGGGAATTTGTTTTTGTAATTATTTTTACTACTGAAATCATTTACCTTCCAGAATTTCGTAGTAAATATTGTATTTGTTGCGGAGCCTTCATTTAAAGTTTCCTGTCTGTTTTGAGTCCTATCAAAAACTTATTATGTTCTATTTTGGTAACCTATCTGCACTAATTCATACACATGTGTAGGCCTACCGTCCTATAGGTGGTAACCTCAGTAACACATGTGTTGCCAGGTTATTTTCTAAATGCAAAACTCATATCTTAAAAACTATTCAATATTCATCTTATAGTACCTGTTCCTAGAAATTACAATTATAAAAGAGCATGTGAACAGATCCATATCTGGACCAAAAGTCAACGACAAAAGGTGAATTTGTCCCCAGTCATTCATGAAAACAGACAAAGAGTCCTTCTCTAAAAGCATCAGGCCATGATACCATTTGTGTATCCTATAACTGTCACCACATGTTAAAGGAAGAGTAGTGGGAGCAATAACGCCCACCATATGTATCATTGTGTGTGTATAAAGCAGAACGGGGCCCGATATAGACGGAATCCTTGGAACATTAAGCAACAATTAAAGTCTCTTTGCATGCGTGGACGGCGGCGTTTTTACGCTCCTCTAGCCTACCTTGCGTGCAGGTGCGTCATGCTGTCTGCGCCTGGCTGGCGAGCGTTTTCAATTTCCCACCAGTAGAGAAATCTTCCCATGCCTAGAACACATCCGCGGATAGGGTGAGAAAGACAACAGAAGTAAGTTGGCGTCACATGCAAGCACCACTACTGCTTCAGTTGAGTCTTGCATATGAGAAATTGGTCCCATGTTTGCTTGACCTCTAAAAAGGAAAACATGAAATATTATTTGATGTGATGACATGTATACATGAATCTTTTTAGTTTCCCAACGCCGTTTAGGGGCCCACTGAATAAGATAGAATAAGATAAACACAAAGAAACACATTTAAACAGGACAGTTTTTATCGGATGCAGAGTGATGAAGGTAGTTGTTTATTGGACTACCACAATTATGAAACCATGCGTCATCGATGAGTGAAAAAAAGTGTCTGTCTATTCAGACACTAAACGTTGCAGTGTTGGACTAATAATGAATGACGAAGGTAAGATAAATCTTAGTTTACAAGGCACCAGGAAGTCAAGATGGTCAAATTGGTCAAATAGGGACTACCGGTCTCATCGTTTCTTGTTAGGCGACCATCATACAGTTATGACTAATTTTGATGTATTTTACTTATAATTGTTGTCTGTGTCCCAAACAATATAAGTATCTAAAAAAAGATCAACGACAACTACATTTTTGCAGCCCTCCGATGCAAGAGAATTGCATGCAGTTTCACAAATATAGACACAACGTATTGAACATATATACATGTGTAGCTTCAATATGCCTGTTTAAACAATGCATCATAGTATGGCAATAAGCAGGTAAGACATACAAGCATTATAGTCATGCTTTAATGGTAGATAATTATCAATCAACTATAACTGTTTGCTTTCTGTAAAGTACTACTATATTATCGATATGTGAAGAATCCATCCTCCATCTCCTTTTTGGAGCTCAATCAGCCGCACTGTATAGACACAATAAGTCTCTATGTAACATTCTAATGTATATCCCAAATGTTCTTGATAGACATGATAATATAATCCACCTCTAGTACTGGTGTTTTCGCTGTATAACCGGAAGACGTGGGCGACACTGGAGAAAACACTAATGGTCCAGCGGTGTGGCCGGAAGTAGAGTGGTCAACAACTCGGGGGGCTGCCGCATGGGGGCGTGGGGGCGGCAGGCAATGGTATGATAATGATAATGTTGAAATTGGGTCATTGTGGTGGTAAACACCTCCATACAGACAATCATATCTCTGTTATCTGTACTTTTATGGATGGCTTAACTAATTAAGATTACCTCTTTCGTTCTGCACTTATGTAGGAATCGTCTTCATGTTATTATTGATGCACTATTTATAGTGCTGGTAGCAATACCTCTTTGAATATCACTGATTTTCATAAAGTAATGCCATTTTGTTTGGATTATTTCATGCATTATACTTATGATTACATATCTATAGCAAGCAGGAAGTTTAGAATATGTGGTCTTTCAGTCGAAAACTTCTATAGTTTAAAAGAGAATTACGCATGTATATTTCATACTGCGGACACTTCGAAAAATCGATTGCATTTTCCAACCGAATTGATGGACACAGAGACCCAATATATATTAATGTAATGAAATAGCACCAGAAAGGCTGTTACGAGTGGCATTGGCTGTTGCTGATTCCCGCTGAATACCATATAGATCGGTGCATACAAAGGGCCGGATGCTATCACGTTACACTATTTTCCACCTGTGGTCCCTTAATTGTCATACCTGGTCATCAGAGGTGCGCTTGTTTTACCTGTTGCCTCAGGCGAACTTGACTTTTTGGTATGATTCTTATGAAATAAACCTGTTGCCACATTCCTGAAAAATGGTTTTAAAATGCCCTAATGCATCTGTCATTATCAAATCTTCTTTCCTAATTAATATGTATCTTCAGAATATCTCATTTAGTGATTTGAAGACATAATGGTTTTAGTAACGAAACGACTACGTCATTAAGTGTCAGATATAAAAATTAGAGGCTTAGGTTCTCTCCATAGACTTTGTTAAGGGTAAAAACACTTTTGTATATATAAAATTTCACGTCGTGTATATCATTTTCAAAATTCTACATCAGTCAAGGTTTCAAAATGCATCAGTATTGAATTAGTCGACCTGGGGTGCGATATCACGAAATGGTGAATTTGAAATGTTATGTCAATATAAGGGAACATCCCCAAAAGAGCCATTTAAAATTGTACATATGCGTTGATGTATATGCATTACCTTATATTTATGCACCTTGCTTGTTGGTAGTGGCACGCTCCGTAGTTCCAACCTAGATGGTTGGCGAAGCATGGCGAAACTTCGACCCCCGTGAGAAACAGTTGGGGAGGGTTGGCAGGTTGATTGTTTGAACCAGAGTCACCTGACAAATCCCCACTACACCCACCGTATGTTCAGCAAAAAAGGAAACGTAATTATTCTAAACTTAGAAATGAAGATAGGCTTAGTTTAAAAACGCCTAGTGGAAATTATTCTTCAACACGGCAAGCCAATGATCAAGAGGTTAAATTCCATCTGTTGATACCATTGCTAGAAATAGTTACAACATATTGTTGATGACAAGAACATCTATAGGATGTTCATTGCTCTATGTATTTTTGTACAAACCTTGCTATCATAATCCTTTATGTAGAAGTGAGTATCAAAGTGTCCGTTTCTTTTTCTAAAGCCTCTTGTGACATAGAAAAATATTGCCCTATTCAAAAGTTCCGCAAAAAAAAACTAGTGATATATTACTCTCACCAGCCGAAGTTTCCAAATTCCACTCCAGCACAGTAGACTACAATATTATTGTTCCAGCGTTTTATTTATTTTTTCCACGCAAACCTCCGCACTCTAACAGACATAGTCTCACACAAGGCAAACTGTGTCAACGTCATCTTCAATAAGTCATAAAACGAGCTCGAGAGGTAGAAAAACATCCTTAGGGGCCATAGTGACAACTGTCAAAAATATGATAATGACGCAATTTAAATATGCGCTGCACTTGGATCCTTTGTCCAAACTACAGGGCTTATACTCTTTGTGTATGGTTCTGGTTTAACTGGTGGGTGGGTGTGGAGTTGGTTGGTAGGAGGGCGGCCAGTGGGAGGTTGGGGTTGGGGGTGTATAGGTCTAACCGTAGATGGCAGGGGGAGTCAGTGGGGCGTATACAGGTGGTGAATCTACCTTCCCACGGGCGGATACCCCACCTCCCGACCACGCCGGCGTCCCCTCCGTCCCCGGCCCGCCTAGCTGGGTCTTCCCTCCCTGCGCCGCCGGTCCACTTCTACAGTACCACACAAAAAGAAAAAAATCCAATGTCTAACATGCAAGGAAAACAGGAGATGCATCGCAATTCAAGCTGTGGGCTATTGCTAATTCCCGTTACAGCACTGACCATAGGGTGAGCCGTCAGCTATACTGGCCTGCATGGAGGAAAGTTACAACAATTTCGGAGAAAATGTGGACATCTATAGGCAATTTACTTCTTAGAAAGAAAATCTATTTGCATAACGAATGAAGGGGACGTATCCATGAATAAATCTAGCAGCGTAATTATTCGGATGAAATCAGGTCAAGTTATATTACATATTCAAGACCATGATTATGTCGAAATGTGTGCCATTTCTCTCACGTAATTTATATTGTTTGTTTTTTTCAATGCAATAATTCGTCGTGTAAAACATAAGACGTGTCTATCTCTAAATGTTTTAGGCCAACTAGATGCCAAAGGCTAAACGTACCGAGTGTGTGGCCAAAGGGCTTTTCAGAGAAGCTGGTCATCCGAGCAGGTGGTAAACACATGGAGCTCGCTATCACTGAACATACACCACCTAGGTTTAGTTATCATTGTGAAATTCCTTATGCCAGTAATAGTATAATGGGACTTTTGGCAACGTTGATGTACCAATCAACTGAACTGTAAATCTACTTTGCTCAATCTCCTAGTTATATCTTCTTTTTGGTGTTGGATCCAGGTGCTTAAGAAACCGGGAAAAAAATATGAAAGGTCTGCTGTATAGTCCATCGCTAATCCAATTTCAAATCAGGTTTTATAAAAGATAAAACTTTCCGTGGTGTCACCAAAATTTAATGTCTAAAGTGCAATACATCAATATGATAACTTGTACAAACAATATTTACGCACAGAGTAATTACATGTAATACAGGTATCATTGATTTATAGTTATTTTTATTCTATAACAGTCGCTCAAAATTTAACATGCATGTGCATGTATTATCAATGGACTCATTTGTAGATGTATACTGCAAGTATCAGGGACAGATCCAGAGTCTATTTAGCATGCTCTATGTTTATTGTTGACGTGTAATTATGATAATTGTTCGAATTGACATTTTCAGATTGTAAAATCCTTCATCAGAAGATTTTCTATAATTTCCGTTAAATGCCAAAGCTTAAGAAAGAAAAGGAGGCGTGCGTCTCCCGAACACTCTTAAACTAACATCTGAGTTACAACCATGCAGTCCCGTGTTATCTTTCGAAAATGTGCACCATGCTACATGCGTTCACTGTCATGAGTCTCTCTATTTCCGCGTCCCACTGTAATATCGAGTACTACATTTCACAAGTGTAGCAGTCTTCCACGGCGTTTTTTCCATGTCAGGAGACCTGACCTATATGTGTGTGTGTGAGTGGGACAGTGCTAGCCGCGGCGCTTTTTCCTGTGTGCACACACATACGTCCGACCCTCACCAACCTTGTCCTCCTCCTAAACCACCGTTATCCATCTATCAGGTCATCTTACTATGTCTTACTTTTAATCGCAATTAGAGAGGTCTCCTGGATCTTTATTCATTAAATAAATTGACATAATCTTTGTATGTGTGAATGCGCGTGTGTTCATATGGGTATGCGTGTGATTGTGAGCTTGCGTTAATATATGTAAGTGTGATGTGTATCCATATATATACATATATATATATATATATATATACATACATATATAGGATATAATTCGCCAATTTTGACACGTCTGATTAATAAAACCAAGTCATCAACACTCTTGTGTCGGGTTCGGTGTAGCTTCCAACATTTTAATATATAGGATAAGTATAACAATTGGAAAACTTCCAATTATAAGCAATTATAATACACCATTGAGACAACCAAAGCCAAGGCACATATCTCTTTGCCAACCGTGATTAATGTTACTGAATCTTTTGTGAGCAAAAATCTATTCCCAGGTAATGGAACTAAGTATAACCTACTCGCTATGTTAATTAAAGCAGTTTCATTGTGGAAGTGACATAGACTATTATTATACTGATTTATATGAAATGTCTTGTGTACCCTGCTAATGAGACGCATACTTTTGACATTTATTTAAAAAAATTATATTTCTCATTATTACCAATTGCAGCAATTGCGCAATGCAAAAATCGAATTCAGTATCACCGATGAGGCCATTTTGTATAACGATGCATTGGGTTACGCCAATAACAAAGATAACCATTCAACTCTAAAGTAGTGCATACGGAACTTGTCCATGAATGGACGATCAGAAAAAGGAGACGCGTGTAGTGGGTTGCGAAACTCGTGACCTGAACAGAAATGTAATTTGGTGGACAGCACACAGCTGTATTTCATAAAAAAATCTTTGAAAAAATCTTTGTTGTACAATTTTCTTAAAACACAAAGAAATATTTAAGAATGTTCTTAGCTTTTTTCGTAAAAACACTATTGTAGAACTTCTACTGATAACATGATAAATTCTTTGTTAGTCTTTCTTGTGGTATTCTAGGTCTTGGATTTTCCTTTCTTTTTATTATGGAATCTCAACAACCCTCCCTCTGTGTCATTAAATGGATACCAAATAACAAATTAGATCAAACAAAATATAGATTAGGGGGACCTGAAATAAAATGTGACTAAGTTGAGAAGTCTAACAATGATTTGCTTATGAAAGGGTTTCACAATGAATTCTTAAAGTTAGAATTCAAGAATTCTAATTTACCATTATGAAACAGAAATAACTATCTTTGTACCACATTTTTGGCACATTGTCCTTATGAAATACCCAGGTCAAAATTATGTCTTGGCAACCCATAAACCATTGGAATTCCAGTGTCTGAGATCAAATTTTAGGTCATCTCAGACTTCCAACTACTCATAAATCACTCACAGGAGAGTAACAACAATACTTTATAAAAGGCTTAAATGAAGAATTCTCAAGTTTCTTCTCAAAGAAAATCACAGAGCAAAGAAATGGGAGTAAGGAGTAGCAACAAAGATTCTATAAAATAAGAATTGTTCTGAAATTACCTCCTGGTGTATCCTTGTTGACGTGCTGGTGTCCACAGTAACATTGTCATGTTTCTTTTTATTCATTTGGCACAATTATCTGTATGAAACTGAAACATTGGGTGAGTCTTAAAAAAGTTAGATCATAAGCGAAACACCTTTTCTCCAAATTAATTTTGTTCATTCGTGTGTTTCCAAAACTATTAAACTGTAGACGTTATGAATCAATCGCCACTCCCACTTATGTTTGATGTTTCTTTTTTTTTCTTTCAGTGTCAGTCTAAAAATTAAATCTATGGGATACAGAGCATTCGGTGGTTTTAATTTTCAGAGCGTGCCGAACAAAGAGATCGGTATATATGTCTCAGGGACGGATGTGACCTGTATGTGTGCACTGTAAGACCTTGTTTTATATCACCAGGTCGGTGTGCGCGGGTTTTGAATCGCTACTGAGGTTACTGAGACGGTGGGGATGGAGTCTGGATGGGTCTCTGGTCGGCGCTGCTGGTGGTTGAGTATAGTGGTGGTAGTGGTGGTGGTATACATATTCCATATACCACAGCCTGCCTGGTTTCTGACACTCCAGAACCAGCCATGTCCAGTCTCTTTCACTTGCACCACCCGCGCCCCGCCGAGCCCCTCTACCACTGCTACGTCCCCCACCATATGGTCCCTTTCCCCCACTCTCCCCAACCCCCAAGCTCCAATTCCCCTTTTCTGACTCTTTCCCCATCATTCCACACACTCCCCTCGTCCGTCTCTAGAATCTACCACCCGCCCTCCTCTCCCGGCTGCAACCTCACCACACCAAATCTAACCCATGGCCTGCACTCCCGCCTCCCCTGCTATAGAGTTGGTGACCTGCCACCCCTTGGACTTTAAGGAGAATGGGTCTGACCCGGCCTCTACTAGTAAAGGATTCCTCCATTCGGCGGCTCGGTCCACGAGTTTAGCCCAGGAAACACACAAACATTATTCTATAGGTTAGTGGGTGGTGTAGAGTAGACCGTGTGTTTATCCGAAGGGCCAGATTGAGTTCATGGCGGTGGACATCTAATAGTGAGGCTTGTACATAAACATATTCCCACGGCCTTTCAACTACACTTGATCATACTGCGGGAATATTGATAAAAAGCATAAAATAATTTGCAAAATGTTGTGTGGTAATGGCAGTGTTGTGACATGAAAAGTTACTGGAATTAGACCAAATAATTCACATAGGGCCTATACCCAAAGTAAAGCTGAAGCTTGAGCTTAAGCTTAAGTTCAATACCAAAATCGATTCTTCTAAGCACAAACAATAAGAATGATATCTATAATGCTTAAGACAGACTGGACTACTCCGATAAAGCTTTTTCTTTATGTGGTTTTGCATCTCAATTACTAATCCAAGAAAGGGCCTTCATCGTGACTTCATTAATTTTATGTGCCTATTCACTAGTCGAAAAACCAATGTGCATTATCGTGTACGTAGATTATGTGGTTATGAGGTGTTTTTTTTTCAATAACCAAAGAATGTGATATTGTAATTAAGAGGATTACTTGAAAAGGAAAAAACACTAGCTCGCTTATCAAGTGATAAACCTTTTTGTTTAAGTCACATAAATCTGCAGTTATGCCTATGAATTACCTTTGACATTCTAAGCATTTGATGTAGCCTTACATAAAAACAAATTCAATGATGCTAGCGATTCAACTACACAAAAACGCATGTGCCATAGTGAAAACCAGCGTGCTAGAACTGACCACAAGAGATGTGGAGAACTGTAAGATTAACTGCTTATCATTACAGCCACGATGGACATAGCACATGGGACCTGAGCTTGTTTTGTAGCGGGTGCAGGCTGCAGATGGACGTTAAGGTTGAGGGGCAGAGGGGGTAGGGTGGGGGGTTGGTGGCGGTGGCCCCTTGCGTCCTGTATTATGGTGCAATATGATTACCGGAGTCCGGCCGCTGGACAAAGGACCTGGCCGGCTGCCGAGGTAATGACATGGCGCTGTCCGCTGCTGCCGGCTAATGCTGCTGCTGCTGCCTTCTCTATCTAGTGCCTACTGCCCGCTGCTGCTGCATCTACTGGACATTGAACCGAGTGGGGGTGGGGGTTACTTCAGCGTGGTTTGGGTTTCATCTTTGGGACCACCCTAATAAAAGGGAGTTGAAAAACGCGCATAAAAATGTAATGAATATAACTGCTGGTATAATCCTGAAAGAAAGGTCGTTTAGACATCCTTTTCCAATAATTTATTAGTGAATTAAATATCAGGCCGATTGGATAGTTATAACTTGCTTTGTATGGAAATATTGACTGGAGAAGTAGAAACAGAAGTAAAACCAAATTACAATAAGCTGGTTGTTTCAGGTGGTCTTGTTTACTTCGGACAAAAAGAAAGCAGGAAGTTCCCAGTTGTCGCCAACAATCACAGTGGCTGCACACACCCTTCCCTCGGGACATCGAACTCTTTCCTCCCCAGTGACTTTTTCTTTTTCTCACTGTCTTTTTCTAAATTACTATAAATCCTTGCCTTTTGCCTTCGTATCCAGTAAACCGTTTGCTTTTGTACTATTGCCTGCTACCTCAGGATAATTAAACACCTTGTCTGATGACTTCTATTTCTAATGTGTATTGTCTATTTCTACAAATCTTTGGCAATAAAACTACATGACATGTAGTTTTATTGCCAAAGGCTATTGTAGTGTATTGACTGATGTAATTTGATACTAGTTGTCTAGCCCAATGAGGCATTGCATGCTGCTTCCTGTCTCTATTGCATATTGCATACTGCTGCAAGATACCAAGCATTGCCTCCGGTTTTAATTGCCTTTTGCCTGCTATCTCTTAGATTTAGAAACTTCCTACTGCCTTTTATTCCCATTCCTGACGCTTGTGGTTTATAACACTGACATACCCTTCCATGTCCATTGCCTGCCGCTGTGCACCATTGCCTGCCGATTATCATTGCCTTTTGTCTGATGCCTCTGGATAATGTATTATTACCTGCTATACCCTAAACGGACAATTCCATTTGCTGGCAACCACCTTTTCGAGCTGCTGTTGCTACCACTTCCCATGGCAATGTTGGCGATTATAATATCGTAGTTTCTGCTGGCATTGGAAATTGCGCCAGCAACCCCCCCCCCCCCCCCCCCCAACTCACCACACCACCAGCGTCCAGTCTCTGTGCACATGCGTGCTGCTGACCACGGCGACAGGACCATGCATGGCTGGCCAGATGGCCAAGGGCTGCCCACGCCCGGGGTGAGAGGGTGAGTTATGGACTGTCTGCCTAAGCAAATGGTAGGGTGGGCGATGGGACTGGTGGTGGGAGGAACGGGGTGGTCAGGGGGTGGGCTGAGGGGTACTGAGAACAGGGTGTAGGATGGGGTAGCGGCCACAAGGAAGGTAGGCTGGTTGTGGGAGGGTGGGGGGGGGGGGGTGAGGGGGGGGGGGTGGCTGCTGAAGGGGTTGTGGGATTGGCTACTGGGGTGACAGGGGTGAAGATGAAGAAAATGGCAGTTGGGGGAAGGAAGGTGGGAGTGGGGGTTGAGGGGGATGGGTGGTAGAGGAAGGGTTGGCAGTGGTAGGGGTAAATGGGAATTTCGGAGTCAGGCATGCGGGAGGTAGTATTTAATGGGTAGGGGCGGGGGGTCGGCTACCCCTCCCACTCCTATACCATACTCACACCCACCACTGCTCCTCAATAACATCTCTGGACACTGGGGCTAACTCTTTAGGGTCGTCTTTGTGTAACTCGACGCATTCAAAACGCCACCAGGCTTCAGCCACAGGTTGGACAATTACAACAAAGTAAAACCAATCGCTGCACTATTTTAACCTAGTAGCAGCTGGCAGTTGAAGCGAAAGAAAACTCGTGCCAGCATACGCCCATTATATCCTATTTACGCATATCTCACCCATATGTCGCATTACCAGTCCTTGTTACAGAATCGACGCCGAGGATTGAATAAAGATGACCCCCATAACTACACCAATCCCCATACATTAGACTTGTGATAAACGTTGCCAGAAGCTATAGCCACAATAGCATGAGCTTATAACAAGTGGGTGCATACATGTACTATATGATGTAGGGGGCTACTAGCAGGAGTACTAGTGGTCGAGGTAGTTGCCCATGGAGGATGTTTGCTTTGACCAGCCGTTGTAACCTTGTACCTGGTGGTGGGTGGTGGTGTGGTGGTGCTGGTGGTGGTGTGGTGGTGTGGTGGTGCAGGAGGGGGAGGAGACTCTGACCAGGTGCAGGCAGTGTGCGGACAGATCGGCAGGTGGCGCTCACACTGCCCGCCACATATCCATCTACCTGCATCATCTGATGAGATTACACACCTCCACGTACATAAATATATACTACACCCACGTATATAACATATGATGGCCCCGTCACCAGTAACATCCTACACAGCCACAATACACATATACACAGTCAGTCATTCACTAGCCCGTCTACTCCTACACATACATAACCTTACCACAGCTACAGGATGTCCTATTTTGATCACAAATATAGCACAGTTTTTCTCAGCATGGCCGACTTCCTGTACATCCTTTGTATTAACAATATAACACAGGTCACATGAATATCCCATATGTGAGTAGTTAGCACACATATAGATGTTATCGGCGTTGGAATATTGTACTTGTCATTTAATATTGCAGCTCCCTTTCACAACTGTATAAAACAGATGATACTATGACTACAGTGGGCAGCTTTAGATTTGGAATGCATCATGTTTGACATAAAATATGGATTTGGGAGTTCAAGTAGGTACTGGTCAGAGGTAAAAAGCTGGCCTGGGCATAATGCACATTCTTGATGCGCCCTTCCTGGCCAGCCCGTGGCCAAGGCTTGGTGGGTGGGTGGGTGGGATGGATGGATGGGCGGGTGGGAGGTGTAGTGGGCATGTGGGGAGTTGTGGTGATGATATTAGCTGGCCTGGCAGGCCGGGTCCTTGGTCCGCTCTCTTCGCTACTCCTGCTTTTCATAATGGCCACAGCTGCAGTGGCTACTGCCCCCTCCTTCCCCCATCACACCCATGCACCTCACCCACACATCCATGCTCTCACACACTCACCCTGCATCTCCTTCCCTCTGTCTCTACAGCTGCCACATTCACCACATCCCAAAAACCTGGACTCCAGACAACCCTTCCAATCCTAATCTGGCTAGACCCGGTGAAAAACGAATAGCAACAACCACCACTAGACACAATCATACAAAGCAATGTCTATACATCTAGGGCCATGGCACGGTGATAACCTACTAAAGCTAAAGTCACCCACTTAAACAAATAGAAGTCTGGGTCCCCTGTTTAACAACTCTGGCCTTCTATCTTGTACAAAATATATAAATGAATACTCCAAAAATATATGAATTCAAAAGATACCTTATCTAGAAACAGGAGCCTTACAAAAACCCAAGGACATGTAAACTTGCATACGCGGCTGGGGCAGTTGAACATATTATATAGAACTAAAACAGACCTCTGGCCAATTTTGACGGAGAGTATATCAAACACGTCTTGTGTGCTCGGATGGGAAAAATCAACAAACAAATGGACGGCAAGACAAACTGTGGCTGGGTGGACCCCTGGCGGCCAGTAACTGTAGAGTGGCCCCGAGGCCTCCACACGAACGCCAGTAGGGGAGCCCGGCGCCAAGGGGAATCTAGGCCAGCCGAGTGTGTCGCCACCATGCTCCCATCATGCAACACGAAACTCTAAATGGTCTCTGATCTTTTGTGTGCTTCCACCGGCTGGGATCTGATTCCATGGCCGGGACGGGACAGGTTTGTTCCACCTTTAGATTTGCAGGTCATGTCATGTGCCAAATTACATACACTAGGTTTATACAGATGGGTTTGGCGTGGTTTAATTTGGGATTTGGGGATGTTTTAAGTATTATTGAAATTGAAGGAATTTTGATTCCTTTAGGGTTAAAAAGGTGGTGGTTGGAGTTTTCAGTGATCCACTTAGAGTTCCTATGGTTAAATGTGAACACGCAAAGAGGGCTAGTAGTAGCAGCTGTTTGTCGGTTAAAAACAGTAGCATAAAATAACGTTTTCTTACAATGACCACGCCCCTTCGCTGTATCCCCTGAGGACAACCAAGGAACATACAACAGTTTTCTGAATATATAATGTATACAGAATAGGCCCAATACTCTACTATACTTCTTGGATCCCTCTTAGGTTTTACAATTGCCGGCGTAGTTCCTCAGGAGCACCAAGGAGTTGTTTGGCGCAGCGTCTTCCTTAGTGCAGGTTTACGAGGTCCATCCCCCTCAATTTAACCAATTTAGACTGGCTCTGTGCCCGTACTTTTGCCCACAGCCAGCACTCTGAACTTACCTGCCTGGACGACACACCTTACTAGTGCAGCAGCAAACCAGTCTAAAATTGTGACCACCGATGACCCAAAATTAATAAAGGTTGACATATATCATCGCGTTTGGGAGGTCCTAAGCTTTTCAAAACTGCCTGATGCCAGACCGAACACGAATTAGAAACTTCAAGGTCACAGGTCAAAGGTCAAAGGTCACCAAAAATCTGAAAAATATAGTTTTTATCTTATAGCTTTGCACTCATAATAGATGGAGCTTAGTTATTTGGCAAATATTTAGCCACTTATGGGGCCTAACTGTGATTTTAAAATTGTTGACCTTGCCCAAGGTCAAGGTCATCAAACTCAAGGTCAAAGTTCAAAATGAGCATGAAATGAGGATCTAACCTTTTATCAACTCTTATAAATGTTTTAATATAGCCAATATAAAGCATTATTATTGAACTGTTTGACAGAGGAGATCATGAGCTTTCTTTTGATACCTCATTTGATATGATGGGGCTTAGGTTTCCATGGTAACAGAGCTATCATTTGTCACAACCAGTTTTATGGAAAGACATTATAATAGGTGAAACATACCCAGAAAACCACAATTCTCTTGATAGTAGAGTTAAAAAGAGCCCTAATTAAGGAAAATTCCAAACAGAGATATAACAAAGCATGCCATAAAAGTCTCAAATTAAAAGGATGATAGTTTGTACTGAAAAAAGTATTATAGTAAATGGCTGGTTTCCATGGCAACCACAAAAGATAAGGTATTCCGAAATCAAAAGTTTTTTTTGACATATCTTCCTTAATATTCAAGATAGAAGCACAAATGAGACATCAAAATTAAGCATTCCTAGAGTTCTAAGGGATAGTAAGCTGAAATTGGTTGTCTTGGTTACTGGGTTGCCATGGTTACCAAAAATATCCTAGAAATTGACCATAATTTCATTTTCTCTTCTGTTTCTGTCACCATAGCAGCCACAAATATGGGTCTAACAAGGCACAACCTATCTATCTCATGAGTACATATACATGGAATCATGTGTTTTCTGTCCGAACAATCATATGGAATGCAATAAATGAGTGGTTTCCATGTAAACCACTCAAAATTCTTGTTTTTTTTTCCAAATTCAACAGTATTTGTGATGCATCTCTCTTAATATACATGATAGAAACACAAATGATACATCATATTGATGCATTCTGAGAGTTCTATTGGATAAGATACTAACATTGGTTGTTCCTCTTACTTAGTTGCCATGATAACCAAAAACAACTTCAAAATTGACAATTATTTCAGGTGTCCTCCTATTTCGGTTACCATAGCAACTATGAACATGGCTTTTAAGGTATAACAGAGTAAAATCTCTTATCACAAGTGTACTATAGTCTCTAATGTGTAGATTAGGGGTTTGTACTGCAATATCTTGAGTATGGAATATAGTAAAAGACTAGTTTCCCTGGCAACCACCTTAGAAGATAAGTGTTTCAATTGATGCACTTTGAATGTTCTATTGGATAGTCCTGCATACTCCATGGAAACCAACAAAGAAATCAGGTTATCTCAAATTCATCAATAAGGGCAGTACCTTTCTTAATATAGAAGATAGAAAGACAAATGACACGTCAACTTGATCTGCTCAAAACATTCTATGGCATTGAAGACTGAAAGTGATTGTTTTCATTACCCAGTTGGCATAGAAACTAAAGGTGACCTCAAAATTGCTTAGAATTTAGGTTTTCCTTTTGTTTCTTTCCCATAAGTACTTACCATAAGATAAGTTTATATAGGCTTATCTTATGGTAATATGGTCCCTCAAAGAACCCTCCTACACTGCTCTTGAGATTCACCTAAGCACCTTAGATGCACCTAAGATAACTTGAGGAGCATCTAAGATGTGCCTATGATGCTCATAAGATGCCCCAAAGATGACCAAAAGATGTGCCATAACCCTTTAGACCCCACTTATTGAGATCCTGTATTGCTAGATTTCCCCAGGATTTCCATGCATTTCCCTAGGAAATTCCTTAAATTTCTTGTCACTGAGAAACTTCAAAGGATAACCCATTCCTATCAATGAAAATTATTTATACCTAATTTGGAGTATTGGCAAGGGACTTAAAGAAGCTTTTAAACAATACATTTGCCTATTTTCTATGTTGAATACTCTTTAGAGTGATGTGCCTAATATGCCACAATAATGCACCTATGATGTTCCTATGATTCCCCTAATGCAGGGAGGCAGGACAGTGTTGTGGGTTATGTTCTTGGCATTGGGGTTGGCCCATTACACTACATTGCAACCCAAAGACCATGAGTTAATCCTGATATAGCTGAAATATTGCTGATATAAGTGAAATATTGATGAAGTGGTTAGCACAGCCATCTGATGTGTGGGTTTGATCCTGGGTTTGGCTAGCCAAGGCTGCTACACCCCTCTGCATGTCCCCCAGTGACAACAACTTGGTTATCAGAGGTCTTAGGGCCACCTGATGTATGTGTCTAGCCCTGTCTATGGGACCAGGCACATCAAAGAAGATCTGCTTTGGTAAAGGTGTAGGGTATATGGTCTCTCTTCATAGCTTCAATCATCATCACCACCCTTGATATTACCCTGGTAGTTGATCAGGGCATACAGCAAACAATAACCAACCAACCTAACAGGGCTTGACAAATCGGGTGTCCAGTGTCCCAGGACCACCAAAAAGTCATACTGGGCCACTGAGGGTGCCCAAGTTGCCCAGTGGGCAACCAGAGTAAAATTTAAAAAAAACTTAAAGTTTGAAAATTGTGAACCTTTAGTTTTCTGCTATCTATGTAAACCTTATTCTCTTCAAAAGTTACAGGGCAACCACATTTTGTAGCTGGGCAACCACATTCAGGAAGTTAGTTGCCCAGTGGGCAAGCACATTTCAAATTGATTTGTCAAACCCTGCCTAAGACGTGCATAAGATGACCAACAGATGCTATATGGTTGTGGCATACTATAAAAATTGGTAACTACCCAAGTACACCTATAGTACACTTGGGATAAGAGATTTTACTCTGTTATACCTTAAAAGCCATGTTCATAGTTGCTATGGTAACCAAAATAAGAGGGAAAATAATTGTCAATTTTGAAGTTGTTTTTGGTTATCATGGCAACTAAGTAAGAGGAACAACCAATGTTAGTATCTTATCCAATAGAACTCTCAGAATGCATCAATATGATGTATCATTTGTGTTTCTATCATGTATATTAAGAGAGATACATCACAAATACTGTTAAATTTGGGGGGAAAAAAGAACTTTGGTTTCCATGGAAACCACTTATTTATTGCATTCCATATTATTGTTTGGACAAAAACACAAGATTCCGTGTATATATGTACTCATGAGATAGATAGGTTGTGCCTTGTTAGACCATTATTTGTGGCTGCTATGGTGACAGAAACAGAAGAGAAAATGAAATTATGGTCAATTTCTAGGATATTTTTGGTAACCATGGCAACCCAGTAACCAAGACAACCCATTTCAGCTTACTATCCCTTAGAACTCTAGGAATGCTTAATTTTGATGTCTCATTTGTGCTTCTAGCCTGAATATTAAGGAAGATATGTCAAAAAAACTATTGATTTCAGAATACCTTATCTTTAATGGTTGCCATGGAAACCAGCCATTTACTATAATGCTTTTTTCAGTACAAACTATCATCCTTTTAATTTTAGACATTTATGGCATGCTTTTTTATATTTCTGTTTGGATTTTTCCTTAATTAAGGCTCTTTTTGAGAATGACCACTCTACTATCAAGAGAATTGTGGTTTTCTGGGTATGTTTCATGAACCTAGTTGTGACAAATAATAGCTCTGTTGCCATGGAAACCTAAACCCCATCATATCAAATGAGGTATCAAAAGAAAGCTCATGATCTCCTCTGTCAAACAGTTCAATAATGACGCCTGATATTGGCCACATTAAAACATTTATAAGAGTTGATAAAAGGTTAGATCCTCATTTCATGCTCATTTTGAACTTTGACCTTGAGTTTGATGACCTTGACCTTGGGCAAGGTCAACAATTTTAAAATCACAGTTAGGCCCCATAAGTGGCTAAATATTTGCCAAATAACTAAGCTCCATCTATTATGAGTGCGAAGCTATAAGATAAAAGCTATATTTTTCAGATTTTTGGTGACCTTTGACCTTTGACCTGTGACCTTGAAGTTTCTAATTCGTGTTCGGTCTGGCATCAGGCAGTTTTGAAAAGCTTAGGACCTCCCGAACGCGATGATGTATGTCAACCTTTATTAATTTTGGGTCATCGGTGGTCACAGAAATAAGCCCCTTTTTAGCCTTCTGCTGCAGCACTATACTGGCCAACTCGTCAATTGCTTTTTTCCTCCTACCACTTCCTCCTCAAGCTATACAACATTGACTCTTTTTGGGCAGTGTCACACACTGGTCATCACAGGTGTCTTACGTACTTACAGCGCTTATTTTCCGAAACAAATCTTATTAGTTTCACTCATTCATTTCTTTCCACGGATACACTTAAAGACGTAGTTTTTGACAGATGAGACAATCTTTTGCTCATAGCACCTCCAGTTAATGGAAAGAGATCTGTATTTTTTTTTCATAATAACGCATTGCTATCATTTCTCCAATTTACTTAGGAAGAATTTCCAGTGGGATGTTTGTGTTTTCATTAGATAATTGAAAACATGTAACTAAGAATTCGCATGTAATTGAGAAAAAAAGACACAAAGCAAATGAATATATTTTTTCAACATATTTAACTGTATTTAATGTCTGCAACCCCTCCTCTCAGGGTTTATTTCCATACAATAGTGGTTCTGCCGATATTGGTACACAAACAACTACACTGTAATATACAAACTCTGCAAACAAAGGTGGCAGCTTCTCTTTTCTCCTTTTCTTTTTTTACAAAACATTCTTCTCCCATGTAAAAATAGTGTTCTTATAAAATTGAAATGAAACATGCTTACATTTGAACTTTGTAACTTTACACACAAGTGTAATGGCCTTTTTGTAATTCATGATATTTTGGCTTTAGTCTAGCCTAGATTTTCTCTTGAAATAATAAATCTGTCATGTACATTAAAGCATCGAAGACGAGGAAGCAAATGAAGAGAGCATGAGAATAGCTTATTTTCTCTCTCAGTGATCATGATCAGGACAATCACACTAATCTTTAGATCAGAAAATAACAAGGTTACATAGATAATACAAAAAGTATGGAATACGCCGCCATGAAGACGTTTCTCTAAAGTGTTGACAGAAGAAAATATAGAGAGCCGAACTAGTGACAGGGAATAGATATAGCAACACCACTCTCTAGGGACAAGTCTCACAAAATGAACAGACTTCAATGATAGTTTTGTCGAGCAGTCTTCACATTTCCTTTCCTTGTATTTCATGGGAAGGACTCATAACATTGAGAAAACACTCTAGTTATTATTTTAGGGCGATTCACTTGATAACATCAAGAGCTAGTAGAGGATATTGGCTTCGTACAAAACGGTTTGGTTTGAGGTATTTTTTTGATTGTACTTTCCTGGCTCTCTCTTTCCTAAGCTACCAGCTGGGCCGTGTTGTGAAGAGCCCCCCTTTTTGTAGTGCTTCTGTTGCTGCCTTCGGCTACATTAAAATCACCAAACACCAGATAGTCGTACTCTCCACTTCAAACTCGCTCAGCACAGCCGCTACCAGCCGTCTTACACTTAAAACTCTTAAGATTAATAACAAACCTTCAATAATTAATAATAATCATAATATAACTGAACCAAAAAATTCACACTACAAAACCAGTCTTTGGTTGATGCGCTGTTTTTGCTATAGTTTCTTTGTTTTGCCGTTGAAGGACAACAAATACAATGTATATTACAGACTACTAATAACAGAACTAACATTAGTGAGTTCACAACTGATCATCCAAGATGGCTGCCGATCAGACCAGAAGATCACGAGAGATTGGGTTGGGTTAACACGGACAAGGCAGACCCCGACAAGTTCTGGGTCTGATCAGGTTTCCTCCCACTAGCTCTTTGTACATTTGGAGAGGCCCTTACGACTCAGTCCGACAACCCCGACGGCCCCTTTAGGCTCCACACGTGACCGGGTGAGCAACTCACATCACTGGAACAGACTGATATTGAGCAGCTCGGCATGAAAATGGTCACCGGACCATGGGGCTCCTTGGGAGTCAAGTCTAGTGGCTCTAGGGGCGGGTTACTAGTAGTAGTAGACCTTCAAGTTATTATAACCACAACAATGACAGTAGGAGCGTGGGTCCTATCGATACAGAGTGGCAAGAGTTTCTTTTTTATCAAGATTTTACAGAATTATTTGTTTTTATATCCCCGTTGGATTTTTGTGTTGACGGTGATGATTGCAATGATGGTGAAAGTGAACGGATCGATAACGATGATGGCAATGATGAAAATGATGGCACTGATGACAATGGAGATGCCAATGACAATGATGATGATGATGGAATAGAGACAGGACTGGGTGGGAAGAGGAGCTGCTCATTGGCCGTACCTGACCCGCCCGAACGAGCAGCTCGCGGGGTCCTGCTTTCTGGTTCACACACACACAACGGTGATGAGTCATAACTCGACCTGCTCAGCCGTTGTCGGCGACTCGCGCCCCGGCTGGGTGAGTAGTTGTAGCCACCACTGTTTCATCATCACGAGCTGCTCACGGGTGACTACGTCAGGGGCCATCTTGGCTTGGTGACCTGCCCCCTCCCAAAGCCATCGTCTCCATTCAGCCTACTGCTCGCGAGCAGTGGGCAGCTGCTCATACTACTACTGGTCATTTGCTGAGCTGCTCTTCCCACTGCTGGTGGTGAGCAATACGTGTTACGGTGAGCTGCTCGCCAGCCCGCTCTCAATATGACCTGCTGCTGCGAGCTGTGCAAGCACAACCTCATTACTCCTCATCTTACACCCGGAGCACTCCATCTACTCGGCCACAGCCCTGGCATTTACAACTCGGACACACTCTCTCACTCACTCAGCCTTCTCCCTCTCCTCCGCTCACTCTCATACCAGCCCCACCCCTACCTTCCCCTGTGGGCAACACGCATGCACGCACGGCTCGTTCGTCTTGGCCCCGCCTTGTAGTCGTACTGCCCACACCCCGAGAACAGACAAGGAGAAAAAGGCGACGGGGAAAAAATCAGGACAGGGAAGAAATACAATAAAGAAAGGAGAGTGTTGAGGGGAAAAAAAGAAGTAAAACCAAGCACTATTTTTGCGGCTTAGGCTGGCAGGTTCCGTGAGTGATGAGCACTATTACGCAGCCATAAGAGTAGAGTGATTTTCACCTGGCTTCCTTTCGTTAAGATATCAGTCCTCGGCTTGGCGTTCTGGTAATGCGCTTACCACGTCAGTTTTGGTACACGGCATTCAGTGTATTACGAGTGGTCCGACTCTCATTGTTTGACGCGGGGCGGCCTCCGAGATGCTGCCACTCACGCGACGTCGGCACTCATTGGACCTCGGCTAGCACTCACTGGACCTCACGGCTAGCACTCACTGGACCTCATGGCTAGCACTCACTGGACCCCAAGGCTATCATCAGTAACCTCTATTTACAATATACGGTGACACCAGTAGACCCTTTGGCAATATTACAAATCTATTGTATTTCTCTTCAGCTTATCAACAGCACACAATCCACATTTCTTTTTATAATAATGCTGCATTGGTGGACATGAAATAAATACTTAATTCATTTTCTTCTCCATATGTTATTATTAATAGGTTATGAAGGTACATATATTCGTCAATATATGATCCATGAGGTCTTTGTGATAAATCTTAACAACCGAGATACCATTATTATTATCATTCACAATCACACAACCATCACATGGGAACACATGAACCATTGTTATTATTACCAGTGCTCTATTCCGGTGTCTCCACTTGCTTTTCACATATCCCTTCTAAAGCACCGACCCCTCTCATTTGCCAAACAACTCGTCGAAAAAGTCTGAGGAGTTGGAGTTGGGCACCACAGAGTCAAAGAAGTCGTGGGGACCATTGCCTTGGGCATTGTCTAGGAAGTCAAGTGGGAATTCGGAGTTTTGTGTTGAGCTTTGCTGGGGGTAGCCGCCGTGCGGACTTTGAGATGTGGGATGTTGTTGTTGCTGTTGCCGTTGTTGCGGCGGCTGTTGCTGTTGCGGTGGTTGTTGGGGTTGGGATTGTTGCTGTTGTTGTTGCGGCGACGGCTGCTGTGGCTGGCGTTGCTGTTGCTGCTGTTGTTGTTGCGGCGGCGGCGCCCCTGGGCCCTGTTGCTGTGGTTGTGGCGGTTGTTGCTGTGGGTGGGGCTGTGAGGACGACACAGTGGTCGACATAGTCTGGGACATGTTCATGGAGGCCATGTTATTGTGGGACACCTGGATCCCTTGTTGTTGTTGCATCATCATGGTGGGCGTGTTACCGCCGCCCCCCCCCGCCCCGCCCCTCTGGGCCGCCGCCATGCCGGGGTGCATGGGGTGCGGCCCGCCGGTCATCACCCCTTGTTGGCTCATCTGCATGCGCATACCGGCCGGACCCATGTGGCCCATCGGGGGCCGCGCGCCCTGCGCCTGGTAGGCCGCCGCGTAGGGCATCATCGGGTTGGTGGGCATGCCCGGCCGTGGGGCCATGGGTCCTGCCAGCTGCTGCTGCTGGGGCGCCGCGCCGCCCGCCGCGTTCATTGTCCGGGGCGGCCACTCGCCGCCCCCTGAGTGGGGGCGCTGCTGGGATATGTTGAGCCCCTCGGGCCCCACGTTCACGTTGGGCGGCCGCTGGTTGCGCATGATTGCACTGGTGTACTGGGTGCCGGTCGGCGTCGGCGGCTTCATGGAGGCGCCGGCCGCCGTGCCGTTGGGCAGGGCCGTCATCTGCTGTCCTTGCATCATTTGACCAGGGGCTGGGGGGCCCTGCGGACCCCCAGGAGCCCCCGGCTGACCGGGCTGGCCATAGTTCCTCATGTTCGACGGACTATTGGTGGGTCTGCCCATGTTGTTATTATTGGGCCCCGACAGCGGCGACGACCTGCTGGCCGCGTGGCTGGCGCCGTTACCTCCATTCGTCGGTTGGGGCATCTCTGTCTTTATTTGAGGGCCGCCTGGAGGGTACATGCCGTTTTGGGCAGGTCCCGCCTGGCTCGTTTGGTTCACCATATTCTGCATGGTCTGCAGCGGGTTGGCTCCCACGGGGTTTTGGTTATAGTTGTTATTCACAGTTCCAGGGGGCACCTTATACTCCGGCGGTGGGCGATTCATGTAGGAATGCATGTTGCCAGGCTGTTGTGGATGTTGTTGCGGAGGCCCTTGTTGCTGTTGCTGTTGTTGTTGCTGCTGCTGCTGTTGGTTCATCATCTGCATCTTCATCTGATTGTTCATGTGGTACTGGGCGGGGCCCGGCTGCGGCCCCATGGAGAAGGACTGCTGCTGGGCCACCGAGATCTGCGGCGCGGCGTTGTGGATCTGCATCTGCTGAGACTGCGACATCTGCATGCGGCCCGCGCCGTGCGTCATCTGCATGTGCTGACTCTGCGTGATCTGCAGGTGTCCTCCAGGGCCGGCGCCGTTCTGGTTGGGGCCTCCAGGGCCCTGGTTAAAGTGGGACTGCACCTGGTTCTGCAACTGTTGCAAAGAGGAGGGTCCCGCCTGGCCCATCTGGCCTGGGTAGTGCGTGAGGGGCTTGGTGCCGCCGTAGGACAACGACGGGTCCTTGCCCGCCATGGGCTGCACGGCCATATGGGCCGGCCCGCGGTGGTTGGAGATCGGGGCCACCTGTTGGTTGTACGGGTACATGTTGGCCTGGGCGGTGGCCGACATGGGGTAGTTCTGGCCCGGGTAGGGCGGGTAGCCGTGGGGCGTGTAGCGCCGGGTGTAGTCCACGTACTCGGGCCCGTAGCCCGGCAGCTGGCCCTTGAGCGGGTAGCCTCCTCCAGTACCTGGCTCCTGGTTCTGGTGCTGCGTCTGGTGCTGGGCCGCCATCTGCTTCAGCGTCTCGGCCGCCGGGCCCGTGTCGCCCACCGGCAGGATGGGCGGCGGCGGGGCGGCGCCTCCTCCAGTAGGGGGGCGGTGGTAGTTGGCCATGGCGGCGGCGCCCTGGCCTCCCATGGCGGCGTTCAGACTCTGCGGGTGGTTGACCGGTGGGGCTGCCTGCTGCTGGGTGCTCGAGTCATACAGGGGGTCTGCGAACATGCTGGGTCCCGGCGAGCTCTTATTGCTGCCGCTATTAAACATTGGACTCTTGTGCGACAGGTTCGCCTGCGACTCGCCGCCCTTCTGCGACTTGTCCTGCGTCGTCGCTGGCGTCGCGTTGGACGACGACGCCAGCGAGTCCGAGTCGTCGAAGACCTCCTTGAAGCCGAGGTCGAGTTCTTTCATGAGATCCGGGGGGATAGCCCCCTCCTCCTGCTCTAAGGTATCAAGGATCGCCTTTATCTCGTCGACGTCTTCCAGGCCAATGGTGTCATGGAACGAATTCTGACTCGAGTTGGACGACCCTGGGCACTGGGCATCGTCGACCGGCTCCTGCTTACAGATATTAGTGCTGGTCTCGACGCTGGTCGAGGTGTGGCTGACCGACGGGCCCTTGGCCGACCCGGCCCCGCCCAGTCCGGTCTGAAGGGTCGAGCTGACCGTCAACTTAATGCGGTTAGTCTGCGGGTCGGTGTCGATCTGCTGGACGATGTTCACCGACACGCTGCTGTGGAGCTGGTTGTTGTCAGGCCGCTGGTTGGTACCGTTAGGGGTGGTGTTATCTCCGGGCAGACCCCCGCCCCCCACGCGCACCGCCTTGGACGCCGGCTCGTCGGGCTCGTCGAAGGTGTAGGCGTCGACGGCCCCTCCACCGCCGCCCCCGCCGCCGCTACCGTCCGCCGAACTGAGGCTCTCGAGTTTCCGCTTCTTCTGTTGCTGCAATGAGAAGAAGGGAATATTAGTGATTTGATGGCAATCTGCATATAGGAAGGAGTTATGGTGTACGGTGTTTACAACATTGACGTTACAATGAAAATGATACTGAGTGCATTTGTTAGAGTGCACTGTTTGATTATTGTCATTGATTCTTTTAATAAATATACAGAATTTGTTTTGTTTTTCATAGACAAAATATTCGGTAAAACCAATGGCATTCAGTTGCAGTTAAACAAGTGGAAACAAAGAAAGTGAGTTTCCAGAGGGGATACTTGAAAATAACTAATATGAAAACTGTGCACATAACGGCAGGGAAAACAAGATAGGTGTTTAAACGAAAAATTGTGACTCTGTGTGCCATTGATCATTGCTTTGTTTTAAAAATAACAAGCCTCTTTCGACTTCTGATGTATAGAAATGAAAAACATTACAGATTCCATTTTTTAAGTTTTCGAGGGTAAGGCTTCATTTATTTACTACAGCATGGGAAGGGTATTGGGAAGAAGGGGTCAGTGGGTGCAATACTAGTAGCACCAGAACAATATTTAATGACTGGTGCGACTGAAGTAGATACTGCAGCAATAAAGCAATGCAACTAAAAAATAGTATCATATGCATCTTCAGCATTTAAGGATAAAAACACATTGTCTCTAGTTCAATATATAGGTATTATTTATCTTGCAATAAACACTGCATTTGAAAAAGTCCTGTTTGTCGAAGATCATAGTTTTGACTCTTATGTCAACAGTTCATACTATACGTGAGATATATTTATCTATCATTATGATTATTGTAGGGTAACGTCGACTTCACAAATATTCAACTTATCTCATGGCAATCACATCATATTATTTGAAATCGTATCATGGACGTGATGACAAAAAAGAGGTTCCACACAGATCACATAACTGGCACTCAAGCACCATACTCCCAGTTTAATCCTTCCCAGTAAAGAAAAGGCCACCATAACTAGCCTAGCAAGCAAACATGATAGCGATGGGACAAATGTGAGACAGAATTGTTGAAATAACCAACCAGACCCTAAGGTTCCTATGCTTTAGTAAACCTTTCTACCCGTGCATATATTCACTGAAGTCTCTCCCGGATACACATACATTATATGGGTTGCAGTGGCAAAAGTCTATCAATGGGAATTGTAATCGGAGAGAACTTGACAGCAACACAAAGTACTATGTAAACAAACTTCCCAAGCACTGAATATGCATCTCCTGCTTTTGTTCGCCTGGAGTATAGACAACCTGGCAGTGGAGTAGTCCCCCGGAGGATTGGTGGAGTGGTTAGTGGTCTGGAGGTGGGAGACATGTTAACGCCACTACACGGCCGCTGCACCTCAGCAGTATGCTACACAAATACAGGTGCATACATACGTGAATGAATCATAGTCCGACACGCATGGCTGAGCCTGCTCCCCCCGCATGATGCCATCACTGCGGGCACTAGGAGATCGGCCTGGGATCACCAAGGACACTTTGAGACTCGCTTGGTTAGGATGCCAGCCAAATTAACATCTACTACTATGGGAAGGTCCCGTCATATGGATTGACATCACCTCTTAAATAAACTAGTATAACTAGGTTAATATATTCTAAGCTATCGCTGATTGGCGGTTATTTTTAGCTGAACACATGGAGCATTTATATCAATGGTATATTGGTAATGCTTCGTGTACTTGCATCTAATTGAATATAGATGGTAAGCTAATATTTCCTTTGTAAATGAAACAATTGCATGGTTACTGTTTTTACGATTGATAAATGATTGCAATTGTTTCGAAATTAAAACAATCTGATGCTAAACCAGATACTTATCAATAACGAGACCCATTTCTCTGTAATTGTTTTGGTTCTTTAGGAAAAAGCACCAAGAAAGGTCACATCGGTTCTGTCATTGCAGCAATAAGTAATCTATGGCTACAATGGTAGTAACATAATATATTATATCCTCCAGACCTTTCAATTGAAGTCAAAGAAATGCGTAACTATTGTGTCGATTCTGTGGTTGAACTCAAAAGCTTTTGGATGCGGACCAGACTGGGCAGGGATGTGACAGTGTTTGTTGTTTATGATTATTTGCAAGCTTTGATCTGATCATAAAACGACCATAACTACTCGCTTAAAATATATGGGAACTTAGTCCATGACTCGATGCATTAGTTTTTTTTCTGAGGCCAGCTATATTTTGTTGTATCTTTGTTGATAAACTGAAGAACCTGTATTCTGTCAAGTCGAACATCCGGGCATGGACTATCAATTTACAAATGCAGTAAATGCTAAATTATAAATGATTTTTCTTTGTATCAGTAGTCAGAGATCATCGCAAAATAGATGCAGTTTATCTTTCAATGTCTCTGCAAATACATACTACGGTTGAACCCCGGGTTGAATCATGCCTGAAGTTCTGTCATTAAAAGTTGGACAAGTTTTACTGACTTTTCCTCTCTCTTCCTCTGATAACAGACTGACTTTCCAACAGGATTGTTTAACAGATTTAAGTTAAGACTTTTTTTTTAGGTACCTTTCAGTTTCTCTTCTCAGTTTCAAGTCGAATTAAGTGTAGTGGATTCCTTTGTTTACAGGTATTCACTCTGCTGGGTCGAAATTAGGTTCAACAATTTAGCCACCAGACTGACCTCAGGAATTCAGGAATTCAGCATGGGGTAAATAACTGCTTTTCCAATTGACCATTATCTTGGAGCGAGTAGGGCATTTGGAGTTGTCTTGTAATTCAGAATGGTCTTTAATCCCCGTCATGTTCGATTGCAAAGTTATAAGTTTAACGTTTGTCAAACAGTACGTTACACCCAACCTTTTGTGACCAATATCAGATTATACATTTAAGGATCGATCCAATACCCAACATGAGATTAAATGAAAATTACAGAACAGGTAAACTCTATGCCTGGAAGGTCGGGTTAAGTGTGACCTTGTTTTTATGTAACGGTCTTGGGTATGTCACTTTTACGGTCGGAAAAGCAGATGTATGAGGTATACATACTTCACTATCATGCAATCATTGGGCCTCTGGGTAGTAAATAACTCCCTTTGGGATCTTATTCTATTAAAAAATTCGTAGTTTCAAGAACTGGAAATAAGCAAAAGATTCAATGAAAACCCAAAATATAATAATTATTCTGGAGAATATGGGTATACATATTATTTCAGTATTTGAATATCCAAACCGCAGCGCACTGGTGCAAAATTACTACTGAGAAATTGTAAAATTATACGAGACTTACCTGTAATGTTGAAGTAGAATTATAATTTTACCGAGGACAACACGATGTGTTGTAGGGATTATGCGAGATAGGACACACGCCGGAACCAGCAGTATTGAAAGTGAACAAGAACAAAACATGAAACTAAACTTTTTTTTTTTTTTTTTTTTCTTTCTCGAATCTCGTAACACTAGTCATGGCTGACTTAACCTGTAAATTATAATTTTTTTTTGTTTTTTTTTTTGGAGTGGGTGAGGTGGGTGCATAATCCCTACAACACATCGTGTTGTCCTCGGTAAAATTATAATTCTACTTCAACATTACAGGTAAGTCTCGTATAATTTTACAATTTTACCTCGTACAACACGAGATGTGTTTACGAGATTCCGCGAGGACTTGGTAGCTCATAGTTTTGGTCTCTGTTCAAATGTGTTAAATCCAGCACCAAACAGTGCTCCTCAAATCTTTTAACACATTACGTTGCCAGCTTGATTCAACAGAACAACTTTTTCAAAATCTCAAGTTTATTTCCAACACACACAAGTCACGAATCATAGCAGTAATTGATTTTTCCCACACAACTACAATTCTCAAGGACAGTTCCGGCAATCAACCGGTAGCGTCATCTAACAACCTTCTCGCTACCACTGACGTTTCTTTATCCAGTTCTTTATCATAGTAAGTGGCGAATGAGCGAGCGCTCTTCCAAGACGCCTGCCTCAAAATTAACGACACTGGTACACCCAGCCTTTTGGCGGCCGAAGTAGAGGCCCCTCGCGTAGAATGACCCTTATACTTGTCTACATCTAAGCCCGCTTCCCTCATAACTCGAAGAGTCCATCTGGAAAGTGTATCCCTAGAGATGGGCTTATGCGGCTTCAAGAAGCTAAGCAACAACTGACTGTACGTTCGCCAAACCTCTGTACGCTTAATGTAGGACTTCAGTGTCCTGACTACACACAACCTTCTACATTCATCATAAGGTCTGAACGTGAGTGAGTCCAACGGATCTCCCACCCTGTTGTGCTTTAAAAGCACCTTCATCTTAAATGTAATTACATCCGTAATTTCTATATCATCTAATGACAAGTTCACAATGGTTTGTCCTCGTTGAGAAGAAACTAGTAACAATAACATAACTAACTTGAAAGTCAAATTCTTCAGCGACAACTGTTTCGTGGGCCCTAGCCCCTTGAGATACTGGAAAACTACATTGACATCCCAGAATTGCGCATATCTGGGTTTCGGCGGGTTACGCTCATATCCCCCTTTTACTAGCCAACACACCAGTGGATGAGTTCCAAATGAATGCCCCTCGAACGAAGGCAGCACCGTCGCCAAGGCAGATCTCGCCGAATTCAAAGCTGCATAACCTGAGCCCTCATCTGATAACATTCTGAGGAATCTGCAAGCTTGAGGCAAAGTAGGGTGTAAAGGATCAATAGCCCTTTCAAGACAAAAAACGCTCCACTTGTTCAGATAAGTGGTGTACAGCTTCTTCGTAGAGGGTCTCCATGCCCCCATAATCAGCCCCGCTGTCCTCTTGTCAAAACCTTTCCTCAACAGTGAGTTATGGAGAAACGGAAGACCGCCAACGGGCTTTTGCCTAGAAACAGTACATTGTCCGGATTTCCTATAGGTCTGAGATTGCCTCTCCGTGCTCGGAAGAAGATCTTCCTGAGGTTCAGTGACATCAATCTCCCCCACCACGGTCTCGTCGGCCAGTGAGGGACCACCAGGATGCCTTCTGCTCGATCCTCCAGTATCTTCTCCACCACCCGACCTACCACACTGAAAGGCGGGAAAGCATAAAAGAATGATTCGGACCAGTCAAACGTGAAAGCATCAATGGCCGAAGCCTCAGGATCAGGTAACCATGACACAAAGTTATCAACCTTCTTATTTAAGCGTGATGCGAATAAATCAATTTCGGGTTCACCAAATACTTCAACGACTCGAGCAAAAACCTTGTCACTTAAGGCCCACTCTAGATTGTCCTCAAAATGTCTAGACTTATGGTCCGCCAACACATTCTCCACCCCTGGAATGTGTGCTATTGACAACCAGTTTCTCCTACTCTCAGCCCAAAGCCAGATCTCTACTGCTACTGCATGACACTCTGGCGACTTAACACCCCCTTGATGTTTCACATAGGCTAGGGCTGTGGTATTGTCCGTCATGATTTTTATGTGCTTCTCCGTTACCTCACACAGGCTCTGTAGAGCTAACAAGATCGCCCTGAGCTCCAGCACATTGATATGATCCAACCTTTCCTCATCGGACCATCTTCCACCTGTTGCCAAGCCCCCTAAGTGGGCTCCCCAACCTTCCTCTGAAGCGTCGGTGAAAACCGTCAACTCTGGTTTCCCCCTTCTCATCTTTTTCCCAGATCTCCGAATGTTCTCCACCCACCAGGCTACATTCAGCTTTCCTTTGGCCGACAAACCCATCGGTTGGTCGAAGTCTCCCTTAGCTAATGCTAACTGCTTTATCTTATCCACCTCCAAGTCCTTGAGGTGAAGAGGCCCGTAATCAAAAGCTTGTGAAAATGCCACCATCAATCCTACCAACCCGGCTACCTCCCGGATAGATGGGAACAATTTGGAAGACAAATCTCCTGCCGCCCTAAGAAACTTATCTTCTTTCTCCTCCGTAAGGGTAATGGTCATCGATTCTGAGTTCAAAACGTACCCCAAAAAGACCAAATTCTTGGTCGGTACCAACTCTGACTTCTCTGGGTGGGTAAGGAAACCCAAGTCTTGAAGCAAGTCTTTCAAGGCCCCAATTGAGTCCTCACATTTCCCAAACGTGTCTGCTACAACAAACGAGTCATCTATGTAGGGGAAGCACTCGTGTCCCTTCTCCCTCAAACTAGCATAAGCTGGGGTTAAGAGTTTCGTGAAGTATCTCGGTGCACATGCCAAACCATTTGGTAGAACCCGAAATTGAAAGTACCGGTCACACCACTTGAATCTGAGGAACCTTCTATGGTCCTCATGGACCAACACAGAGTAATACGCATCCTTAAGGTCAATGGAACCCATCCAGCAGTCTGGTCTCATCATATCCGTTGCTGTAACAATGGAATGCATTTTGAAATGCAAATATTCCACGTGTAAGTTAACCCACGTTAAATCAAGAATCATCCTAAAACTGCCATCCTTTTTTGGTCTCAAAAAGATATTAGAAATGACCTGGTCCTGTACGGGTTCCACTTCCTCAACGATACCTTTGCTCAACATGCACTCTAATTCGGAGTTTACAAAGTTAGTTTCCTCTGAAGAGAGTTTGTACGGTTTGGGTTCCCTCTCCTGTACCGGAAGGGCAACAAACGGGATACGTACCCCAGAAACTGTGTTAATCACCCAAGGATCTGAAGTAATCTCCTCCCATTTCTTGACATGCTTCGCAATCTGACCTCCCTTAAACTCGTTGGAAAGTTCAAGTTGGGGGGGACTCACCTCTGAGTTTACTTGTGAGCTCCCCTCTTGCCAAAACCCCTCTGGTTCTTTGGGAAACGATAACGCCTAGGGAAGCCGCCCATCTGCATCGGCATCATCGGCTGGGACCCGAACTGAGACTGGAAACCCTGAGGATTCTGGAAACGGACCTGCTGTTGGAACTGCTGGTACGGGTTGAAACCCCTGAACATCATGGGCTGCGGGAAGGGTTGCAACATTGGCTGAGGGACCTGAAACGCCCCCGGCGCCCTGAACCTCTTGTTGCCGTTGTTTTTATTGTGCGGATTAGCAACCTGCCTCTTCTTGGAGATCTTCTCTCCGATCTTCTTGGACACCTCGGCCGACTTAGTAGTCTCCTCCAGATTACCTCCGTACAACCAATCCTGTGTCGCCGTAGCCGACTTTGCCATAGACTTGGCGTAGAGTGGGGAAAGAAGAGGTCTGAGAAACTCCCTCCTTTTGCCTGAGATCGAGTTGTGCACATGGGCTAACAGTTGCAAGGCAGACAACTGATTCGCCCCCAGTTTGTCCAGTTCCTGATCGTTTTTCCCCCTCAAAAAGATCAGATCCAAGATAGGCCCCAATGCTGCCATCGCTGCCAGAATGGCCTTCTGAATGGTCTTGAAGGCCATGTCTACGCCTTTAGCCTTCTGGTCAATCACCTGGAAAATCTCTTCTTCCAGGCGAGGCACTGTCATCTCTGCCACATTTCCTGTGCGCGGGAACAGCTTAGTGATCCGTTCCATCTCAGCCCAAGATGTGGATTCCAGTAAGCATCTCCTCAAGACCTTGGCCACCCCTTCATTAACATTAGGTCCGACCCGGTCCGCATCCTTAATCTCCGAGAGCTTCTCACGGATTAAATCCGCTGTCTCTCCTTCAGGAGTGGGGCCATCCCCAGCCCCCACCCCGTCTGGTTGAGCCACCTCCACGTCATCATCATCATCATCACTAATAACGTGCGCCGGTTGACGTGCTTCTGCCGCATTCTGAGCCTCGGGCTCCACATCAGCCTGCACTTCCTCTTCTTCCTCCCAAAAGTTCTGCGGCATCGCCCCGAAAGCAAAGTTGGGCGCAAAATTACCAAACTGTTGGAAAGGCATAACGGGAAACTGCTGCTGTTGCCACCAGCATTGCTGCTGCTGCTGCGCCAACAAAAACGCCTCAGCGTCAGACTGGCCTGAACGAGACGTCCCCGGTCGCGACGTCACCGTCTCCTCGTTGCTAGGCACCTCGCCTTGAAACTGTGTCACGACCTCCTTATCCACAGCAACCGCCGCTGGCGGATGGCTCGGCGCCGACCCGGCGGGGTCAGACGCCGTCGTGACGTCAGACGACTTGGATCCAGGCACGTCCAGGGGCCGCGCCCCGTCTCGCCCGTCCTCGTTAGGTTTAACTGTCTTAGACTTCTTCTTAGGCTTAACTTTAGCCGAAGATGAACTAGCAGGAACGGCCACTGCCAAACCTGCACCATCCAAAACTTGAGAAATCACAACATTTTGATCCTCTAAGTTCAAGACCGAAGAGTTATTGGTCTTCCTCGTGGTCATGGTTGAGACTCGAATGACGTTGCCGCGGCAACCTGTCGAGAAGAGAAAAGGCAGAATAAATAGCCAATCTCAATGAAAAAACCTCAACAAATCGGGTAAAACCAAGAACAAGGCCAAGGGGCGACGAACCAAACAGGTTACGCCAATAAAAATCGCCCAAAAGACCATAAAAAGTAAAAATAATTACCTGCTGTGCAAACACGTCTGCTTCTTCCAAGCGCGCAACGTCCTGGCTGCTGGTTCCGGCGTGTGTCCTATCTCGCGGAATCTCGTAAACACATCTCGTGTTGTACGAGGTAAAACCCTAGTTTAGAGGGATGCAGAAATACTTTAAAAAATACCAGAAACACCTGGAGCCTCATACAAATTGTTTGGTACAGTCTACTAACCCAACATAAATGATGCACGGGCTTCTTAGATCTAGCAAATGATCTGGTTGGGTGATCCCCTGGTGACAAGCTTTGTACGCCAAACATTTTGTTATGTAGGTCCAATGTTCTTGGTCTGTAAAAATACGCTCACTTTTCTTTATTACGAATCGTTTCACCCTGAGAAATGAATTTACGTTCAGGACATTTTCTACCTAAAGCCTTTTTCTACTTGAAATAATTTTCTAGGAACAACCTGTTAACGCAATTCAATCCAGGTGTAAATTCATGGTCAATGCAATACCACAGAACGCTTACAAGAAAATTATTAGGCCCTCCAAAAAATTGTTGTGTTCAGGTAACATGGGTCGAAAAAATTAGAATAGGTAGGTCGATTTCTTTTTTCCGCATTACTTTCTAACTGACTCAAATAGACTCAGGTATTCTTGAAAATTCAGAAAGTCCTCCAGAAAACATCCACATTAAGTTTTAGTATATAAATACATCTCTTGATCATAAATGAGCCATTTCCTGTCCCTTGAGTCATTTTTATTGATTTTAATACTTTTTTGGGGAAAAAATTGCAAATTTGGTCATGTTAGGGTAGGGCCAAAATATTTGGGTAGGTTGGGTTGTAAACCTGAACATAATTTTTGTAAGGCCTAGTGTGGCAAGCACCACAAATTTATGATAGCACATCCTAGAACTTTTAACAGTTGTTCTAGAAAATTCAAATTCAAGGTTGACATGACAATGACGGTAAATCCTGCATATTCATGAACGATTTGATAAATAACCTTATTCTTATTTAGATAGCATTGCGATTCAAGTCATCCGACGTGTCTGCTTCACAAAAAAAAAAAAAAAAAAAAAAAGTTCCACATTGGATCTCTTTCGTAGTTCATTTGATGATAACAATTTTCATTGAAAATCTAAACTTATCTAATCACGACGTCAAGTTTCAAAATTACTATTTTGAGAAACGTTCTCACTCTGTATGCTGTAACTTTAATAAACTTTAATACTGAAATACCATACTGAGGATCATTTTTTAGGATGTTCTGTGTCCTACAACATGCAATTGCCTGAAACTAGTTGCTCTCAGAAGACTGATGTTTTCAAGGAAAACTAATTCTATGGTTATACCATTCTTTCCGGAATGAGATTCCTGGTCTATAGTAAATGCTATTGCCAGGTCTGGGGTTTCTTTATAGCAGCTTACTGCTACTATAAATTCTCCAGTACGTTTCTGTGGAGAGCACGTCTATGCAACAGGTAATAGTAAAACCACAACAAATCGTCTTCTCCCGTTAATTTACCAGGAAATCTACAATTTGTGAAATATTATCCTTGCGTTTTGAGGAACGCTGCAAATTTCGAGTGTCTCTCTCTGGCAGAGATTATACGTCTATGATATTATCACGGGCCATTTTCTATCTGATTTTGGTTTGTGATCATTATCATCATCGAGTTATTGGCCCATGGACACTATAAAACAGATTAAGAAAGTCTTTAGAGAGTGGTCAGCGGCCTAAGTCAGCCAAGTGACCGATACACAGATAGTTTCTTTTGCACAACTAAGACAGATACATGTAGACTAGTCATAACGAGCGCAAATCGTGCATCAAACGGCTTTTACATGAGCACAATACATCATGTACAGATATACATAGAGGAAGGAGCTGCCAAGTGTCTATGTAGACAGTTCCCCTGAAGGCAAACTTGCACCACGGGTTCTTGAAGTAACGTCATTTCAGACACATATAATAGAAAGTCGACGTATCTCAAATCTACATAATCGTATTTAAGGCTAAAAGTGCAAAATTTGGTAATCATAATTACATGATGACCAAGTAAGAGTGAGACAAAACAGTATGCTCACAAAGAAATATTTCTGAAATACATTACGTTAAGTTTGCGTTGCGTCATGCTCTGGAGTATCTGAGACTCCATAATAGAGTAAATATTACCTAACACTGAAGGTATCAGACTCTCGTAATTAAAAAGTTTATTTCCTACTTTTGAAAAAAAAACCACCAAAAAACATAATTACTCCTGTTTGGGAAAAGATATGTGAACCATATCGGAAAGAAACTAAACAACAGGTCAAAATAGTAGTCCGTTTGTAAAAACGAGGGCATCTAACTTCTAGGAAGGTCCCTATAGTTTTCCGCAGCACTGGGACCAGACAAGCCGCTATCCTGACAGTATGCTATCTCTGCCTGATACAGTGATAGTCGTATGCACTCGGCCGTACGTCCCAGGTTACTGACGCTGGTGTCTGGCTAGGTGCTCCCCTGGCGACAAGCTTCGGGCGTCTGACATTTCGTTATGCAGGGGCCTAGAAGTACTACTATAAACCCCACCGTCTTATGCCTTTCTTCTCTACACTAGTACTGTACTTCTCATCTTATGCTTCAGCAATAGAGACAGAAAGAAACGTCCAGGCCTTCCCATTGACGGTTACAGACTGTTTTTTTTTTACACAGGAACATATAACAAATATTAAATATGAAAGCCCCGAAGCTGACATGAAAAGGTTTGAGTATAATGACGTATAATTGTAAAAGACAAGCTTATATAAATCTATATTTCTAATGATGGACATTAATCAATGTAAACTTTGGGTTTAACACCACAACCAGAAAATAATGATGTTTGATAGCGTCGGTTCATCTTGATCATTAGGATTCAATTGAGACAATTTGACCTCTAGTAAATATCTGTTACGGTCGTTGCTGCAATATCTTGGACATTCCCACTCCATCTTTCCATAGAACATGAACACTCCCTTAATTAGATGGTCAGAAATACAACCACTCCGTCCATCGTTTGACCTGGAGGTACAGGAGGCTGTGGCCACCCAGACACACGCCTACCTACGGCCACTAGTAATACCAGATACAATAATAACTATCCCCCTCCCCCCATAACCACACTACATGCACACTCTGACCCCCCCCCTCCCCCCAGGGGCAGCCCGGACGAATGCCCCCAGGCCTGGGCCAACCTCAATGCACATTTACCTCACAAAACGGTGTCAGTCATGTGCATTGTATATCGTACTGTCACTCGGCGATGAATCACTGGAGGTGAATAACACCGCTTCCAGGCCCACTGACACTGTTTTCTTTTCATATGGCCGGAAAACTATTCGCTTGTCTAAAGTTACACCCAACAACTTTTTAAAATGCTATCCTCAAAGAATAGACCTGTGTGTTTTTTCCTGCACATATGGCGTCTTGGAAATGGAGTATATGTATTTTCTACTTGTTCTTTGAGTGTTTGTATCTCGTGTTTCTACTCGAGCTGCTAAGTACCTGACATCATTCTGTTGGTATGGATAAAAACAGCTGGTGGGCCACAAACAAAAACAGCTACATCAACATTCTTTTGTCTGTGCCTCTATTGCCGTGACTGTGACAACGTGTGTGCCCATAAATCAGACAAGTCATACGTGAATGTGGCCGTCCCGCAGAAAAATTGTTGTTTTGTAGCGAAATGAATATTGCATTTTCTTCAAAAAACTAAAATGCTAAAAAATGTAGCCTTGAATGCTCAGTATGCTTACCACCATGTAACATTCTGAAGTCTGCAGAACATTCGTGTTCCCATCATTGACATATTTTTCAACATCCCAAGTAAGATCTATGTGTGACGATGAAAATAGATTAATAGGATAAAAGATACGTCAAACAGCGAAAAACGTTTCACCTTGATAAAATAAGTAACGTGCCTGATTTGAGATATGTATGATATATTTGATGAACACATATTCAAACCTATTACAACGAAGCTGTTACTGCAATGCATTTATAACCTAATGGGCAGCGGTGGGATCCACCAGCTGGTGCTAACTAGAATCTGCGAGTAAGCCTATAATCATTAGGCTTGAAAAAAACTACGCAGATCTATTAACAGGCGATTATCTTTGATGGCAGTTATCAGGGGGCCGCCTCGTGGGTCCAGGCTAACATCACGAGTGGCGGGCTACCTTTAGTGTGTCAACTCGTCCACAGTTTTTTACTCCCTCTCCTGCTCCCTCCCCACGCCACCTCTAGGTGTCGACAAAGTACTGATGTTCCCGTTACCGACCGTCCTTTCATGTGGTGATTGTGATTTTAATAATATAAAGAATACAGGCATGGCATACTATGAGTGCATTCAACTTGACAAATACATTTTTAATTATCACATTTTTATAAACCCCCCCCCCCCGCCCCCCCCCCCCCCCCCCAAAAAAAAAGAAGAAAAAAAAAAAAGTATTGCAGCTTTCCACAGATGCATAAATCCCGAGTTTGAATTCCCTGCCGGGAGTGGGAAAGCCCCTCCGGGGGGACTCGGGGTGTGTTGGCGGTGGGGTAGGGCCGCTTAACGTGCCGACTGGGTGGCGGCAGGGTGGTGGGGGTAATCAAGGGCCTTAATGAGATGATCCGCCGATTGTGACAACGCCCCCGGCGTCTGATATAGGGCCCTACACCAGTCAGGATCGGGGCGTCAGGGCTCCGGATTCTATGGGGTGGATCCAGAATGGACCTGTGGCAGCGGATTGACCAGCTTACGCAGACGTAGTACTATCTGACACTACTACTGCCGGATTACATGCCTCCTCGCTGATATCAATCATGTACATGAAAACACGTATATGGCTGTGGGTCATACAGTCAGGTATTTGATATCAACATATTCAATTTCAGGGATGCACTCGTATTCCAAGAAATGTAATCAAAATATCCAAATGCCCATTTAGTGTATAAGAATAGGAGTTTTACCGTCACCGGCTGTCCCTTCATAAAAATAGTTTGATTTTTATGTCGCAGAAGCATGGATCCTCTCGTGGAGAAAACATAGGTCAAACAAGTTATATATGAGATTCAGGATTGAAGCCCAGTGCAGTAATTGCAGTTATCCCGTAGGCCCAGGAATGTCGCTGAATCTGTATAGGTGTGTCAATCACCTCCTTAATCATACCAGAGGAAGTAAAGTTTTAACTTTACTCTCTCTGATTATATTATGCAGGCCATTCCATTAAAATAAGGGATTCTTTGATAGCATTGTCCCAATATCCACGGGAAATGTAGTATTTCTCAGACTGCATCTAATAATAGAACATCGTAATGCAATTTGAGTAATCATTAGCAAAAAGCAATTCGTCTCATCTTCACTTGCGTTAAAATCCAGCTGCTGATCATTAGATATATGTACTATAATATATACCTCCCACTACCATAAGCTGCCCTGTAAAAACGCCGCCACACATTTGTGGGCCAGCTGATCCCAGTCTCGGGCCTGGGACAGGTTCCCACGAAAAGTGGCCAGCTGTGAGAGGCCCACTGGGGAGTTATCCTGCCCAGGTTACTCCCTTTGTGTTGTGTATATCCAGTGAACTTTTTATACTTACAGGGATCCTTAATTTACCGGGCATGTTCATGGTTGGTCTCCTATTTGTGTATATTACTCCAGGAAGTGTCCTCTCAGCATTCATTGCAGAATGTAGTGGTTTGTTGTCACATTCAACTCTAATGTTTTGTAGCACTTTTGAAATGAAGTATTATATCTCAGAAAACAGCACTCCTTTTAAAGTTTTTAGTGCTTGCGTCAATGCGGTAACCGTCTCTAATATGTGTATGAATACGGCCACTGAACACGACCGGGAAAAATAGTATTTGCCTGTACTACGGTATATTCATAAATAACTGATATATCCAGGCTTGTAAGTCGGTACAACAGGTCGCAGATCGATACTCAAGATGTCAACTGCAGTTTTCAGGTGGGGATATATACACAGAAGTACATATTTTTTTAGTAATTCTTGGTAAAACTTTGCAGGAAACACACCAAAGGAAAATCCGCGTAATTCTGAGAAAAAATTACACTGAAACTAGGCAAATCCGTCCACGTGTTATGCCAGAAATGTCATTTATTTTACTTCCAGATTAGATCGGTTATCATTCTACACGAGTCACACGGGATTTCTGTTTCGATATCGCATATTTCCTGGTCAATAAACGTAATGACGCTGAATATCAATACATAACCCCAAATATCATAGGTTCAAAAAATTCTAAATTCAAGGGTGTGTGCTCGGCACGCACCTAAAAGGTTATTAGAAAACCTATTCGGCAGGCATTTGAGCAGCATAGGAGTTTTCCATGGAAAAAATCTAAAATTTCCGTAAGTATCATAAATGCGACTTAAACTCGCTTGTTTTAACTAGAGACCTATACCTTCTGATAATCTAACATTTCGTAAATTATTTTTCGTGATCGTACCTAGTTATCAAGGCAACACCGTACTACAGCATACATTTTGCCCTTCAGATCTGCAAGAATCTAAAAGAAGAAATATTTGTTAACACCGCGGAATTTCACGGATCCACAGAAATATGCCCGGCTGACTTTGAAGGATCGTGGATTTTCTTGTTCCCTCACTTCCTATAGCAGTACTGATAACGTGGAGGGAGTATCATACTTTCGCAGGGAAAAATGTTCCTGACCCAAAAAAAGAAACAAGAAGTTGACTTTGGAATCAGCCAACTATCTTTTTCCTAATCAGTATGTCTACAAAGTGGATCTTGAGCAGATATTGCACAGTTTGTAGGCGTTATACAGCAGCGATATTACATGGAGAGTGATAATCTATGTAGGCCAAGTGATCTGCACAGTTTGGACAGGCTGGGCAAACTGTGTGAACGTACGGCTCTAACCTACTATGGGATTAGGAGTAGCATCAATCTTCCATAATCACGAGCTATCACTTCGACAGTCGTTATCATTTCACTCTCGTCCATGTCTGTTTTTATCTGGCCCTATTCTGATTTTTGTTAGCGTGTATGAGTGCTTGTTAGCCGGATTGTACTGATATTGAACATGAACGAGATTATTGTTAGAGTCTCTGAGGTTTAGATTTAAACCACATAACTCATCGATTTCTGAAGAAGTCTCTTCTCATCTTAAAATTTTGAATACACTGGTGATAAAGCAGTAAGTATTTTTCAAAGTAATGTACATAAAATTAAATCTACGAACCGTAATTTTTAGATTCAGATCCTCACATCTTAGATCATCCATTTACAAAACAGAAGCTTCACAATTACAGCAGATATAGGCTACCGCTTCTCCTTACCCTTTACAGACTGGCCTCAAAATACGGTATAATGACAGTTCAATAAAGGCAGAATGCGCATTCTGTCAGAGCCCAGTCTGTAAAGGGTATAACAAACACATCTTATCCTGAACTTTCTAAAGACTCAACGCATTCCCTGCTCTTCTTTCATTATACGCATTCTATTCAAACAGGAAAAGCCTCTTCTTTTTTTTTCAAAATGATGAACTATTGTTAATGTTTATTTTAAGACTGCGTAAGGTTCGTGTATATCCAAGTCTTCATGAGTTGTTTTTCCAGAATGCCTGAGTAATTCAGACTGCGTTTAAAGTTTGTCCGTTCACTTCCCAATAGTTCAAAAGAAATGAACGATGAGGGAGCTTCTTAATATGAAAGGGTTTTTATTCAATAAACATCTCATCCCGAGTCAAAGCCACCATGTATAGGTCTTCATCAGTCCACCTCCCATCTCCTATCAGCAATCAACCACATTTAGAACACGAGTTGCTCCAACACCTTCTAGACCACTCTAGTACTCAGCTCTATCACAATCCTATGTCCGAGGTAATAGGTATTGGTAAACTCCAGTCTGTTACACGGAGCCGATGTACTTACTCCAAGTATAACTCCTTGGCTAAACCTACTTAGCTGACATTCTCACTAAACTTTAGTGACTACCAACCACTAACTGCTCGCTCTCTACCTTGCAACACCTTTTATACTGGTTAACAGGTGGCGCTAGGAGCGCAAGATATTTAGACTAGAAGTAGACTTGCTAAGCCTGATCCTTGTTGGATTACATAACATGACAATATATTAAAAGTACTAAGCTATTAGTACAATGATGTGACCAATGGACATGATCCCTGTTACTTGTTAGTACATTCAGTTCAGCTCCTAACTAATAAACTTACTACAGAGACGTGTCTGACGCAGTGACCTTTTTAATGGAATTTCTTCATATCCCACTTTCAATCCGTGAATAGCACCAACAAAAGCAGACTCAATTGATCAGGTGAGGAAAGGTAGACATAAAGGTAGACCTGTGTGACGAAACTCTTTTCCCCCCTTGATATTCTACGGATTAGCATCCATACCTCATGCAGTGAAATATCGACTGATAAATAGTTCCATTTCTGTAATAATTTATTATTCTCCAAATTGTGTCTGGATAAAACAACAACCTAGCCATATTGGTCAGCGTAATGTTGCCGTGATAGTAGCACGTGCGGCCGGGTTAAGCAGGAAATCGATGAGTACATGGTGAATATTACCACACCGTATTGATTCCTTCCCACGCCCTATTTATAACACTACGCAATCCGGCCGCCTACACTGGCCACCAACCGCGGTCAGTCTGTCGGCTTTTTGGCTTATTAGCCGGACACGGATTTACTGCGTGTCAAAAAGATGGGATTATCGGCTAAATACCAGCACGTTTTGTCAATCACGGGGGAGCGACAATTCATTCGTGATGATTAAAGTATGTAAATATATGGTTTCCTTGCGTATATCTATGGGGAAAAAATGGTAACCACTGCGTGGATACGTAGCCCTAGATTTGCTAAATTGGCCTACATTATGCAACAGATGTTTAATAATAGGCCCTTGCATTAAATAGATTATGGCATAGGCTTACACTAAAGGGGAGCGCGGTCCTCAAATTAAGGGCCACCTGGCTGCCTGGGGCGACTCGATATCACGTCAGGCGGCTAAATAATAGCAGTCAAGTTGCCTGGAGCAAAGAGATTTCCTACAAATTTCCATGCAGTAAAAGCCTGGCTTTCTATTTCTGTACTGAATTTGCTGAACTTTGGTGGCTTAAAAATAACGTTAAAAATATTCCTAGGGGCATAACGAATACGGATGGTATCCCACAAACTATTTTTTCTGGGCGTGTACTAAAAAGATTGGATAGATATCGTTACAAATGACTACACGGTGCTGGCAAAGCCAAATACTACGAGGCGGAGCATGTAATGACAAAAATATCGGACAGAACATAAGGATGGAGAAATTGTCTAAAAAAATAAGTAACCACTGTAGGTGTCCACTAGGAATCTTGGTTCACTTTATCTGCCCAGCAGTATTTTCTGGTCGTCTCGGGCTATTGGACTACTTGATTTTCCACCCCTCATATATATGCTGACCGTCTGTAACGTCAGCTACCTACACGGGTCTCGAGGCCAGTAAAAGTAGGCTCGGGCCAATGGAAATATCAAATATTGTTCATGACATCGGATTATACAACATGACAGTCCCTCGCCTCGCTTCAGTGAGATTTCTACAAACTGTTTTTATCTCATGTCATACAGCTAATGAAGTGGAAAAGGAGATGCCAGAAAGTTTATGACACACAGACTGCACTGGCAGAGTTTGTACTTTTGGTGCATATAGATTATAGTAGCCACCCACATAGACAGACCCTACACACATACCTAATCACCATCACATACTGGTGGTAAATGTCAGACTTCCCATCCCAGCACTAGTTCATCATCTGTATGGCCAGGAGCGTTAGCTGCATTAGTAATGGAGAAGACAAAATCCAACTAAAGGGCCAAGCTAAAGCTGATGAATCTATCCTAATCCTGGAAAGGGTCTTAACGGCGGCGTTCATTTACCTTTGGTTGATCATCATTGTTATCAACTGTTTATCCTACAACCTAGGGTGTTGGTTCACCAGAAAATTTTGTTTTTCATGCTAAAACGGTCATCATGACACTGAGGAAAATGTATCCATTTTCAAGGGACCTCCTAGTCTGTCTTTATGTGTACATGAAGTGTCAAGTGATTGGTGTCATCGATTATAAAAAGAACTCTCAGGTTCAGTTTAAGTTGTAATACTTATACCATGCCCTGGTGTCATGTACATGTCGGATGTATTAGCCTAAAGTAATAGTTGTGTATGAAAGCTAAACAAACAACTGTCAGTCAGTGATGACGTCCACTTTTTTCTCTCCCTAACATGAACCGTGTCATCCCTAAAAGCAGCTTGTCCATTCACTAATTCAGGCCAGAAAGGGGACAATAACACTGATTTCATCAATGGCACTCAGCGGCGTCTCATGTAATTAATGACTTAGCTGTCAGGCTTAATAACTGTTTGCACTTTTGATGTTGTATCCAATACCTGCTCCTGAACGGAATTAATTTTTCCGTGGGAATGAAATTGGCAGGCTCTTTTCTTCTTTCATCCTTGCCTTTTTTGCTTGCTGTTTTCCATTAATCTCGTCCTTCAGCCAAGGCAATTTGTTTAATTAGTGTTTGTGTATTTTAGGTTAAATGCATAGGCCTACTTAATTAAGCTAATGTGGCGTTATCACTAGGCATTGGGAATAACAAGTGCATTATTACACTTATGATAGGCTTTGGTTAATTGATACACCTAAAGTTATTTTATGTTAATCCCTAATTTTGGTGGCCTAATTTTGACCAAAGTATCACCACATTCATGTAACTCTGAGTGTTCAGCTTTAATCTGGGACTGGCTAACTCAGTGGCCTATTTTTGGGCAGCTGGACTGACTTGTATCTGTGAGGCCTGACCCGGGGACCTAGGTCTAGACATCACCCCGACCAGCCTGGCTTCCCCCACTACTACAGGCCTGCAGTCCGGTCACCGCTTCAAATACTGGCCAAAATGAGGTCACGGCTTCGGCATCACCAAAACACAGTCTGGCTCCCCAACCTGTCTGCAGTAGTAGTAGCCATGAGGGTAGCCAGGGGGGCCGACGGGGCACTGGGGGTTCCCTCCGACCAGCCTCTGGGTCAATCCGGCCGGGATTTGGATCCATTTGGGGTCTTGAATAACGCTGCCATGTGAACAAGCCGATGCTGACGTGATGTTAACGGGTTGCCCCTGTTGTGGGAGTCTTCTGTGGGGGAGATGGGTGCTCAGGGTTATGAGTCACAAAATCTGAGTCGGGGTTAGAGTGGCTGCCGGAGAGGCTGGGGCTGGGGCCGGGCTGGGGCCGGGCGGGGGCCGGGCTCAGGGCGCCCCGCCGCCGGGGGAAAAAGTCGCCGGGCCCGGGGACTCCGACTGGGAAAGGGCCGGGAAAATAGGTCGAATAAACTTACCGTTACGGGATTGCTGCGCTGGTCCGGTTGGGAAGATACGTCCTTATTTGCTTTGGTGGCCTTGGCTGCTTTTTTGGCCCGACTTTCCAACAATTTCTGGTGCAGTCGGAGGGTTTCCTGGTGCTGTTGTTCGTACTGATTGCCGATGGTCGAGGTGTACCTGTTCTGGCGGGCACCCTGATGTTGACGTAATTCTTCTAACCGTCTCCGAAGACGACTGAATTCTTCCCTAAACTTCGGGGGCAGCAAATCCCCCATGCTACCTTGTAGCTGCACTATGGCACTAATCTGAACAACTCAATCAAAAAGGGCAGACTTTTTGGTGGAGGGCCCTGGGCTGAGGCCGTTCAACATTGACAACAATGAAGGCAGCGTTTCTCGGCCGCCGCCGCTGCTGCCGTCCGTCCGTCCGCCACCACGCGTCCCACCAAAACCAAGCCCAAACTGCAGACGACCCAGATAGAAAATCACACTAAAACTGCCATCGTATCCCAGATCCCGTGTCCACCTCCTCCCAGCGTACTCAGACTCCAACGGGGACACGGTAGAAACAATCGCTGCCAGCGTAATCCATGCTTCCTACAACTTTTCAGGCGCGATACACTTGAAAGCCGACTGATATTTGCCTGCACCCTTTGATAAGTATAAACAGGGCGAGTCCACTCCGGGCCCGAGGGGTGGGCAGGGTGGTGGGGAATAATGCGCCCACCCGACGCGCCATGTCCACCACACGGTAGCGGCCAGAGTGAGTGGGGAGGACTGCTGCAATATAGATATTTGATATTACCCAGGGAGGCCTGGGGTTGCAAAAATCAATTTGACGTCTTCATGGACAGAATTCTTAAATATTTTATCACCTCGGTGCCTGATGGCTACAAGTCCTGACGGGGCGACTCCTCCCGGCATATTCACAAACTGTTTGATCACACCATATTACAGGAATGAATGGGCAACCACTTGAAATACCACCTCACTGAATGTTCATACTGAAGCAGATACTGAAGGAATGTTCGCCATGCAGTGATGTGTATTCAAAACTGTATATATCTGAGATATCTCAATTAATGACCTAGCTATATATTACACTTGACACAGGTAATGTAGGTCATTCAAAAGGAAAAAAGTGTCAGTCAAAAATTGATAAAACACAAAAGATAAAGGCTACTTACCTTTAGTTTAAAGTACACTACTAGCTTCGGTAAAACATAATAGAAAACATAAAACATAAAAATAGTAACAAATTCAACTAGCTTACATATACATGGATTTGGTAAAGGAGGTTAGCTTCCCTCTACTATCTTTAGAAACATAGAACTGTAGCGAGCAAGTGTGCAATTCTGCACTTTCTCTTTCTAAAAAAAAAGAGAAAAAAAGAAAAAAGAAATAGAAAAAAAAGGGGGGGGGGGGTTCAATCATATCCCATTCCAGTGAGAATTATTTAACTGTTTATAGTACTCTTCCTATTTGAAATCCTTTTGATGCATTTATTCATTAATTTATGCACTCGATCATAACACCAAAATTGAAAAGAGGTCACCATGCAATTTCCCAGAGCCCTCCATGCATGAAGTCTGATACGATTAGAATAAGTTACATGCATCAATTGATTCAAAATCATATATCATTATTCTATTTCATATACATAGAACTTCCTATTGCTGACTGGTTTATGTACATGAGCATCTATCGTATTTTAAAATTATAAATTGATTATCCCGTAATCCGGGGTCGCGACAGTCACCTAAACGAGCGCGGGAGAAAACGCGCACCTGCTGCTGAGAGAGGGCGCCAGCGTACGTCTCGTCCAGAACGAGGTCGATCCAAGATGGCAGCCTCCATGCGGCTTCGTGCTCTCTTCCAAACAACAGCTTTCGCAGCAAATATTCCCCGCATTGCGAGGTTGCACACTCACCGATGGACGAACAGCTTTACGAGAACAACAATACCTACAGTTTATCAAGGTAATGATGGTTATTCCTTGACCAGGTGACGGGGAATCGCAAATTATTATTTGTCAACAGACGTCCTTTGCATTCACGTGGGGGTCAAACGTCAACATTTTGATTTGGATCATGAAAGCCAAATACGTGATAAACACACGTATACCAAAGCCATTTAGTATTTTGTCGTTATGTCTACTTGGTTATGCACATTATATGAATGTTATTGTAATGAAACGTGCCTTGTGTATGTATTGCGTCATTATATTTGTACTTGATAAAGTGAAATATCCTTAATTATCGCCCATTGCAATGTTTGTCGCTGATGATCATGTCGTGTCTTGATGAGTTAAATCTGTCCAAGCACCGTTACAGTATATTTTATCACGTTGTTTGCTTAACACAACACTAAACATTATTTCAGATGTCAATACAATTTGTCATACTGGCATTGGGGAGTTTCCTGTGGCCAATGACGGCCAATGACACTGCCAATGGTTTCAATTCAAATGTCAAATTCCATGAATAAGGTCACGCCCACCCCGTATAGATCTAGGCTATATAGCCTATTATAGGTCCCAGCCGACCAGAAATTACTATTTTTTGTTATGTCCTCCTGTCTCCACGACCACATATATTGACTTGTAGAAATCACCTGAATCCCCGCCCCCTGAGGGATGAAGAAGACGTCATAAAAAACCTATACATTAGCTGGTGGAGCTGTTAACCATAAACTCGATTGATATTAGCTTACATGTACAGGAATGTGCAGACATATATTTATACGTTCTGATGTATAGTAGATCATACATCAGAACGATCTGATAAAATCATTGGGGACAATCACAATAATTCTGATAACGTTTTTGATATTGTAATTATTATGTAAAGTTCATATTAATCGTTACAGTCCAATTCGTTAGAATACCCGAATTATGGAAATAGACAGAATACTCAGAGTAACTCGAAATATTATATACCACGAAATGTATGAAAATAGTGGGGATAACACGGAACTCGGGGTTTATCAAGGAAACGTGATATTTATAGATCTAAGGTTATGTCATGTGAGGTTATGTCAAGGCACTCAACTGAACATCTGATCTGTTGTTGTCTTATGCTTGAGAAATAGAACAAAATGATGAATATGAGCACCCAAGGACGAACTCAGATGCAGTTTGGGGATGATAGGTGACTCAAGCACCTGTCGACCCTAGGGCGACCCAGACCAAACATGGGAGGCCTCAAGAAGGTGCTTTGAAGGCTGCCACAAGACGATTTGAGATCTCCACGTGCTCAAGAATATGTAACAGTTATGATAAAAAAATATAGTAGATTTTGACACAATGCTCCGTCCATAGTAGTAACACATCGGTCCAGCCTGGTCCCTGACCTACATACATGAAAACTCTCGAGGCTCACGAACCTGTCCGAGGCACCCTGCCCCAAATCCTGTCTGTGCCCTGAATTTCTCAAGTATATCCAACATCGAACCAGGCGTTTACAATATTCAATAATAGTGTAGGATATCAGCCCACAATATATTTTCATGTTATACAGCTAGGCCTTTACTTATTGGCCTTATCAGCCACCAGGTTGGCAAAACTGTTAGAGTCAATCTACGTTCCAAACAATCCTGTCAGATAAACCAGGCTCATGATTTCCTCAATAGTTGTCAGTCCTGATTGAAAATTGTTTACCGATGGCTGACCGAGTGATGTCATTTAATTGATATCCTATACTAAGTTTCAGTCACTGACAGACCTGTTAAATGATAACATTATAACTGATTGATCTAAATGTGTTTATTAATTCTTATTCAGGACAGAATGTCGAGTCCACTCTATGGCAGACGCCACACAGACGCAGCTTCCACTACAACCCCCGCCTCCTGTCAGCCGGGCCACAGGAGGGCACCCAGGAGGAAGACAAGATTGAAGATGACTACCATTCCATCATCAAAAACACAGAAAGAGGAAAAGGTAGGACTGACATTTTTGTTAGATACATAAACATTTATTGCAAATCAAGAGATGCTGTCATAATTTTAAAAAATAACGTGTTAGTTAGCGAGTTGATGTATACATGTACATATTATCGCAAGTCAGATAGCTATGATAAACTGGAGATATCTATGAAATTGGTTCAACCAGGAACCAGTCCTTGTCTCTGGATCTACATAGTCTTTGAGACGTGCGTTACTGTTAAATGAGTAGGTTTCGACCTAGAATATGGTTGTCTTTTTCTTATTCTTTGAGATGGTATATTAGTAAAAATGATTGCGAACATGTACAATGCATGGTGGTTTTTTGCTCATAATGGAATGCGGACTGATAAATATGATACTACTCCTAACTTAGATAATGTTTTTGCTTATTAGATTAAGATAATCACAAATACTAACACCAGGTTTTGTTCGACTAAATTGCTATGGACCCACATTTTTGTAACTGAGCGGATCAGGTGTTTTATGAAAAGTGTTTTGTCATCAGGGATTCCATCTGCCGTAGAGTATATAAACCTATTTCACCATCTGTGTAATTACTCTGTAAAGGTATACCGGTACCACTTTATGTGATAAATAGAATCACTAATCTCGAGAAACTAGTTATAATACAACTGATTAGCTTAATCTCTCAAAACATAGGCAATAGATGATTTCATTTGATAAATTGCAGATTTCAATGATAATTATTGTGAACGCTTTTTTTAAATGTCATTCCACCCGGCTTTCTTTGTCAGGTTGTACACTGCTTTGAACGTTTTGTTGTTGATGTTGATAAAATACAGAAGTTTGCAAAATTATTATATTTAATTAATAACTATTGGACTGTCATAGTTATATTCATTTCTACATAAACATCAAGCTTTAGATATAGAGGTGAAGAATATAAGTATAGCCCTGTTTCAAAAGCACTCGTCAATAGTAAACTCTACCAATTCTGCATGAGGAAAATAGATAATTTTAATATTTACGTGACATGATAGTCAAGAATCGTGTGAATGAGTCGTTTGAGTTAAAAATCAGAACTATTGATAATGAATACACGCAGACTTCAGACACTTTATGTTAATAATAGTTAACTTATAATAATGTTCATTATCTAACATACTGATTCTCTTCAGCTTTTTATATAAGGCCCATCACTTTTGCTTTGGGTATAAAATGAGTCAAGGGGAGGGAGACAAGCGTTCAACTGAAGTGAGACTTTTATTTAAAAAATGTGTTTTAACATGTCTCGAAAGCTATCAAATATGACTTGATTAAAGCGAGACATTGCTTTTATCTAGCTGTGTCATTTACAATTTTATTTTGTTTTAAATATTTCACATGAGATAACCATTACGTGAAGATTCTACATGCATCTCCGTAAGAAGTATGTAAACCAAAATAGACGGTGCATTCCGTATGAAAAGGCTTATCAGAACTATCCGAAGGATAAAATCCCTAGGTGCAAACAAGGTTAATCTCTATTTGCCGTAGGATACCTTGGTTCTACGCCGAGCGATAGAATAAAGTACCATTTGAGTGCAAGGATTCTGGCGTTGAAAAGATGACATATCTACTCTTTGGTTAGGTAAATAGTAGCATCAGCGTGTACTGCTTACAGCAAAAGGATGTAATTTCGTCCAAATATCTCCCAAATATTTGGGTATTTAAAGAAGTATTTACTTAGACGTTACCATAGGGATGCTTCCATTCTGAACCACCAACCTGCAGGTGCGTTCGCCTAAAATCATTGCAGATGTTCCTGCCTGATTCAAAATACAATTATAGACTTGTGTAAGGAACTGTTTTTGGTAAATCTTTCTGAAATCATACTTGACGTTTTTGGAAAAGCATGGTCCGTTTTATTTGAATTATGATAAGGTTTTTTAGTTCCGTCTTCAAAATATTCTTCTTTGTGGACCAAAAGAATATGATCACAGTATCGGGTTGTACGAGGTTGCCGGGATGACAAACAAAAATAGGAATTGCTAAATGTGTCAAAATGATTTTTTCTATAATAAGAATATATCCCAATTCCCAGTGGACTGCCAAAAAGATTATAGATACAACAGGCATTCTCACTTGCTACAGTTAAGCTTCATTCCTGCAAACAGAAGATATTACCATATGAAGCGCTTGAAAACCGGAAGGGGGGATAATAAAAAAAACTTCTTCGGCAGGAAATAAAAATGCCATTTCGCTTTGCATAGCCGAAGCTGGGCCCCTCGCACGGGGGACTCTGCGGAGTAAATCATCCCAATAATGATAACATTTACTGAAGGATCGCCCTCCCCACGCGCACCAACTATCGCTCCCCCTCGTGTCAATTATTCAGGAATTGCCGAGCCTGCCGCCCGCCTGCCCACAGCCTCACACCTAGCCGGCCAGGTGGGCCCAGCCCCAAACCCCAGGGTGTGCATATCCTGAGGGGCCTTTGTCAACGCCACTGAAAGAAAACGCCTTCTCGTGTGGACCGACTGGGACGAGTCGCTCCGAGTCGGTGCGAGCTGCTCGCCGGCCGTGAGTTGACGAGCAGTGGCAGCGAGTTACATCAATTCGCCCGCCTTATGTATTAGTAATCAGAACAAGTCGGGCGTGGTCGGACCAAGGCAAACCAAAGCTTTTTCTTTTTGTGTTTTATTCTTTAAACTCCTCCTCCACGTTTTATCGCTTTCTACTTCCCTTCCTTTTATTGCCTAACCTTTTTCACCACCTCCCCGCCTTTTACGACAAGGACTTAAAAAACAAAACCAACCCAGTCACGCCTGCGTGGAGGAATAATTCCAAATTGTTGCGCCGGTGCAACAATAAAAGCATCGGGGCAGAAAAAACCCCAAACGCACACACAAAATTGGGAGTCCTTAAGGAAGTTTCTTGTGTGCCCATCCGTTCAAATTCTTAAAAAAAATGTATTGTGGGATTAGCACCCTGCCTGGACTCATTATGTTGTTACAGTGGACACATTGTTGAGTGAGTTTGGGCTGTCCCTACGCTTGGTGGTTTGTTGGATTCATCAATGCGGGCGGGTAAGACGGCGGGCGACAGGGAGAGGGAGGGGGTTGGGGGGGTCAGCGCTCCCATTTTGTGAGATAAGAAGATTGACTGGAGTGTAAGGACGAGGGATCGATAATTCACTAGTGAGCCCGGGTCCACTGTGGTATGCCCGACACGGGCACGCAGCCCGTGAACATGTTTCCCTACTTCCTACTCCTCTGTAGCCTAAGGTGGAGATGATACTTGAGGAGTGGCGCAAACTTCTCCTCCCCCCTTCCCCCCAACAAAAAAAGACTCAAAAAAAGCACTTCCTATCGCCACTCGAAAAAAAGTGGTAGTTTATACAATGGACAGGAAGAACAGGACAATTATAGAGGGAAAACAACACAAAAAAGGTTTCTGCTCCATTTCAACTTACTATATTTGGATAGGACGCAACAAAAAATAATAGAAAGGAAAGATACAATGTTTTTAACTAACTTACCACTTTGACAATATATGTGCGTAGCGCCGAGACTACATCAAGGTCCTAGAAATGAATAACAATGCGAGGAATCAAAGAGAAATGAGAGAGTAATTAGATATTTCATTTGCTGAAATACGATAACGATCCCAATGAAAAGAAAGACGTGTTACCTCATTCTGCTCAATGAAATTATGAAAGTTAAAATATAACCCTTTAATAACGAACAAAGAAATTGTGTGATGGAGTAAGGATAATTTCTTCTCTTTATACAAAATAAGTCTTCGTTTCTTGTACTCGGGGAATATAAATAATTATAAGAAAAAGGCAAATACAAAGACAAAATGTAATGTTATATCATACTCAGGCTGGTACATTTACTTGAATTTTAGTCTTGATAAAAAAATATCGTAGGCATTGAATTTTAATTCTAAGAAAATGTCGTAATTTTACGGTTTACTCATATAATATGTAACATAAGTCTTCCTTACTGAGTAGTAATTGAACCAAAATACTGTTTAAACATTCTACGGAAGGCACTTAACAAATTCTAATTGTAGTTCCTTCAGAGGAAAGAAGGAAATTAGGATACTTTGTTTCTCAGCCGCAAATACCACACATCATGAATGGAGAAGGAGACTGCTCATCTTGAAGATGGTTTTCTTTTTTCCCTACTAGAGAACCAAGCCTCACATGGAGGACGTAATCAAGTGATGAACGATCTCTGATTACCACAAGCCCTGAGAATAAGAAGCCGATCCAATTTCCATGACAAGAACTCGCCTTGTCTAATTGCATCAAATATTGAGCAGAATGAGCACAAATAAGCTCAATTACGGGCGAGCAGCTCGCGAGCTGGAGTAAAAAAAAGCGGGTGCTGAGGGGGCAGTGCTCGCAAAACACAATGGTTGAGGCGTTGATGAAAGCCGTGTTTTAAATGCTTTATAATTGAATTGTGCTGAAGCTGATTGTAGCTGGGCTGTAAAAACGCGCGGCGTCGGCGGCGGCGGGTGTCGGTGTTGGTGCCGGTGGTAGCCGGCCACAGGCGCCTCTCAGCCCGTCTTAACTGCCGCTCTCCTCGCCGTCTTCTCCCCGTCCCCGGGCGCCCCAACCCCGGGCCGAAGAAACCTATGGCGCGCCTGTAATGTTAAATATAAAGAAATCCTTGATTACACTGTCCTCAGTATTCTTTGAAAATTGTTTCGTGTTCGGGAACAGTGATCTTGTGGCAAAGCTTATGAGTGGTTTTGCCTTGGTGGTGTTTTTCTTGTGCCATAAATACTGGTCCTTTTTGGCGCCCAGTGGTTCTTAAATGAATTAGATAAAAACTGAAACGACTCGTCGGGGTATTGAAGCACACAGTTAGCCATTAGGAAATGAAACAAATAAAGCAAATGGAGAGTGGTGAAAAAGAGAGACGGCGTGAACAGTACTTGGGTCCTCACATCCTGAAACACATAGTCAACCTCGTGTCATCTTAATAATGGGCCATAATAAGATAATCTGACAGTATAGTACCGGTAGTGGTCCTGACCTCAGTTGATTGCATTACCCTGACTCAAATAACATGCAATTGAGTAGTTCACACGAAGAAAAAAAATATAGAGATAACGGAAAAAGCTGAGCAGTTAGGGCATTGGTCATTTGAGGTGGGGCTTCAGTTTGTACCTAAATAAGAAAGCTAGTCCTGATGAAGATTGATCACTGAAGATTGCCGTGATTTTGACCATAATGTAACCTACTTTTGAGTGACTAGCCATCTGCCTGATTCACAACAGAGATAATGGAACATTTCCTTGGACACTGTTCAAGGTAAAGTTCATGGCAGAGAATATATCTTTTATAAAAAATAGTTGATTAAAGGGAGCCAAAACCAATAAATTCAAAGAAATTTTCCAAACTCAAATAATCATGGAAATCCATTCCTTGAGCCTATTCCTGGCCTATGTTAAAATCTAAACCATGAAATATGGTAAAAAATAATTAAAAACATGTTTTTCTTGCTCAAATCAGTTAATGTTGATCAACCAAAATAGCCCGGAACAAAAGTCAGTGTATACTTCTTGAATCAGTATGTCCGAAATATGTAAATTAGCTACTGATATACCACTGAATGTACATTGATTTCTACTGCCAGCTCATTTAAATATTTCGGACATACTGATTGAACACTGCTCAGCCACTGTATTTCCACTGATTTCCACTGAATTTCCACTGAAATACTACTGCAATCTGACACTGATTCTCCACTCAGTGTACACTGATTTCCCACTGGTTTTTGTTCCGGGAGGGTTTGTTTACAAACAAATGCAAATATTACCATCTCTTGTGGCATTCTACTTCAGTTTGAGCTAGTTTTCACAGCTAATACTCTACCACTGACCTTAACTGGACTCATCTAACATATTTCTATACTTATCTCAGTTTTGAAAATTTTGTCAATTATATTGGTTTTGGCTCCTTTTAAATACAGAAGAATCAGATAAATCTGTAGCATACGCAGATTAAACAACTCAACCTTCATTTGTAGGAGATTGAATTACTTGTTTGTTGCCCAATGCTTTTAAACTTTCCAGCATTCACACCTATGACTCGTTAGGGTGTTTAGCTACGTGATATACGGCCTAGTATAGTATACACCCTCTATTGTAGGGTCTCAGGGTTAATTTACCGCCAGCTTACAGGAGATCGGTGAAAGAGTTTTGTTCGCGGAAATAGATACATGTTGGAATTGCCCATAAGTTGTAAACTAGTAGGATATAATGTCTTGGAATAGTAAAGCATTCGAAGTAAGTCAAGTGGCTACTTTTTTTGTTAAGTTTTCCAGTTTAAGAAACGTTTTACAAGGAACTTAGTGAACTTGGAGCGTGTTCGTGTTTTGAAAGCAGATGTAGGTAGTCGACACTCTGATCAGTTCAGAGGCATTCTTTCAGAAATCACATCATGATGCACTTAGAACTAGAGAGGGACAGTGTGATACACATTGATACAGCACTGTCACCAGTCAACGCCTTATTTAGAGATTTATACTTATATTTTAGATTTAATAGATAATATTACAACAGAGAAGCCAGTGTCCCGCGTAGCCAGGAATTCCGCGGTATAATTTCTAGGATTTTCTTTTTGAGAGTGGTCCAAATCAGAGGAAATAGATTTTTTCTATGGAGGTGGGAGTGGGGGTGGGGGGCGTGAACTTTTATGACCACAATGGAAAAGGTCATCTTCTTGCAAAATATATTTATATGTTTAAAGTATAATTTTGTAAGTCGAAGTACCTCATGGGACACCATACGTATTACAGTTATTACAGTCTCGTCGGTCCTCCATAGTGATCTAATCCTCGTCGTGTCTCCAGTGTCTGTTGGGCCCTCAGACATAGGGCTTTCCTCCAGTGTAAGACCAACGGAAGCCCCAGTCACGGCCGGGTCCAGCCTACCTCCTGTACTGAATAATGCAAAAACTAGACAGAGGCTAAGAGTCCCCGAGATGAGGCCTTTGTGGATACCAACTCCAGGGGGAGAAGAAACGGCCACAATCAGAAGTTAAAAATCAGAAAAAGAAAGGAAGTATAGTATATATGTTCGGCAATATTACAGTGAGAAAAGAAGGCTGGGTTATGCAGGTTGTTGCTACGGTTCCCCCATTGTTGGCGGTTTTCTCAGACGCTTTGCTAAACTGTCTCAAAGGCGTTTCTATTTAGATTGTAGTCTGGATGTAGGAACATCTTGACTGGAGCTGATGATGGTCTTGGAACATTGGAAAAACACTTCTAGCATAAATGTCAGTTCAGGTAAAAGTACAATATCATTACAAGTGGGTACTGACAAGTGTTACATTACAATCTATGTACTTGTGATAGTCATATCGGAAAACTGATATGAGTATAAAAAGATAATATGTTGGCCAGTTCTTTCAACAAGGCAATTTTTGTGCAGAATATGTACAACACAAGGGCAATTATTTAACAAGGATGTGCAACAATCCTCTCTTGATCCATATGAAAAAAAGTGAAATCTTGAACTGGTACAATATATTTGGAGTATTTATGTGAGGATTGTATCTCTTTAATGAGAGTATCGGAGGACTTCTCCAGTTTTTCTACTCCGACATGACTGCACACGCCAGTTACCTTTTTTTGCAGTAATTGCAGGTGCAATAAGCAATATTGTGGATCAGGTGACATACACAGTTATATGGCCTTCTTATTACATTCGTCGGAGACAAACCTTTGTAAACTAGATATGCTCAATTTATTATTCATTAGAAGTTTATTACATATATGGTATGCCAATACAAAGAGAACATGATTGTAAAGCAATAAATGTTACACCGAGTAAACTTGTCCATCTCAACCGCCAGAACAAAATGTGAACGTGCTCGCAATTTAAATGATATACAAAGGCTTTAAAGCTGCATTAGAAACATTCAGGATTTCTGTTGAAAGCTAAAGGTTACCATATTTATGCATTCATGAGTACTTGTAGCCATGAGCTTTTGTTCTATTTGGTTAAATACCTTGTAGGACATGTATTTTTATTGACCTTAGGGGATGCAGCTTGCAAATTTAACACTTGATAAGCGGTAAACTTGGTGGAAACTTCTTTTCGCAGTCGGTAAGATCCAGATCAATTTGCATGCGGTACCTGTCATCTTGAGGAACCATTAATTCATTAGCAGTGGAGGTGTGGCTATGATTTTCTTCGGCTGAAGTTTTCAGCGTGACATTTTACAAATATTGAGCCGCCCCGACGCTAATGGGAAGGGAACACACGATTGGCGGGGATGTTAACATCAATATCACAACTTGTCTTTGCCATAACGTCGCTGGCTAAAAGCCGTGGGTGTGAGGGCCCGTCAGCAGACAGAACTGAGGCCGTTCTTCATCCCTCACCACCAGGACTCAGTGCTCGCTGTGGTGGGGGAGCAGCCCCACACCTCCTTAAATCTTAAAGTGACTCGCCGCTTAAGAGCCCCTCCCCGCTCACCATAGTGAAATACCCAGGCCGGGTAAGCCCCTGCATCCCCACCCTCCTCCCAGCGCCAATGCATCACCCATTGGTGGAATCAATGGTAAACAGTAGTAATACAAGCGACAGGTAGATGGGTTCGATTCCATCCCTTTGAGTCTCCTGACCCCTATTCTTGACCCTGGGTGATTCCCACACGCAGCAATAGGGATTCATTCCTTTTTTCTTGTTTTGAAGAATTTCTTTCTGCCGCTCCTCTCTAATAAGAAGTAACCATTCTGTTTGTTCAGGCCGCCACTAAGCGGATAAGCGAGCAAATTAATTGCCTCTAGTGGGGCCCCGTCATAATGGGAGATGGGGGGAGGGATGGGAGTGGTTGGGGGGCTGGGGAGGGCCCCATTTGTCGTTGGGGCCCCGGGAGCGGCCCGGCCGGGGACGGGTTTGCATATTCACGCAGCGGGCCGGCGAGCAGACACGGGCCGCGAGCACCGCCGTATGTTTTGTGGAAATCACTTCTGTGATATGAATACTGATGATGTGGTGGGGAGGGGGAATGGTGGTGGTGCTAGCAGTGGTGGTGGGGGTAGTGGTGGCGGTGCTTGTTAGTTGTTGTGGGATGGTAGGAGGAAAGATGGTGTGGATCGAGAGAATACAATTGATGGAGTTATGGTTTGTGGTATTTTAAATGGAGAAGTTGGGCAGATATGTGTGGTATTTAAATGTAAATAAGGCCGAAGAGAGATATTGATAAATGTCCAGGGGTCTAGGGATAGCTGAAGAAAATGAAGATCGAAAAGAAAAAGAAAATATGAGGAAAGAAATCGAAGTTATAATGGAATAAAGAAAGTGTAACAAATAGTAGGACACGTTAAAGAAACCATTGTATGCCCATATTGTAGAGATTTAAACCTAAGTGCAGAGCAAGGATAAAAGAAAAGAAATTAAACCTATCGCGACCAATATTAAAGGCAGAAATGATAGCAGGGACTGTCTGTGAACCATTGGCCACCACGAGCTATTCATTATAACATATAGACTTCGTTGGCTGAGTGATAAAAGGTCGTATATCAAAAAAATCAATTTTATTTTTATTTTTGAATATGTTTCCCTTGCCCCTAAGGTATCTAGAAATTTTGGAATTTTTGGAATTTTCCAAATCTTTGGAATGATATAACTCAGTAAACAAAGGTCGTATCTGCCCCATTTCACTTTTGGTTGAGTAATAAAAGGTCGTATCTGAAAGAAACCAATTTGATTTTGTTGGTAGAATATGATAATTAATGCAAAATGAACATATCTTATAATTCAGATTTTTAGAAACGTATTATGTGAACATCATTGTAAAATATTATGGGGAAATTTATAAGATAAATAGCAGATAAAGGAGTATCATTACAAAATGCTGAATATGACCTTTGTTTACTGAAGTATTGGTCCAGGTATTGAGTAATAAAAGGTCGTATCTGGGCTGCTATTAGATATAATAGTTTAAATATCACATAAATCTTTACTATTTCAAAGTAATCAAACGAAGTCAATACTGACATATTAGTTTTAGTTCAGAAATGTTATTTTGTATAATTTGTATGATATGAAATAATTTGATATGTATTTATATTAAATCTATGCATGCCAGATACGACCTTTTGTTATTCACTGATTTCCAAATAATCTCCTTAAAAATGAGTAATAAAAGGTCGTATCTGGTAAAGACTATGTATGTGTTACCTTAGTAACATCCTAATGATAAAAATACATTCATAATTAAGACCAAAGTATTTTAAGCATATTATTCTTCCTGGGAATAGAATTTTATGATGATACAGCAGATATTTAGACATATGCAGAGCTTTAACATATGTGATATTTCTTTAATCAGCAATTACTCAAAACAAGCATTTGTCAGATACGACCTTTTATTACTCAGCCAACTAGTATAACTGTCACCACTGACAACCACTGGCCGCTACCTACCACTCTGCCACAAACGCTAGCGATCCATTTCAACGAAGCTGCATATGACAACCACTGGCTATCACAAGTTTACCATTACTACCCGACATTGTACAACAGTCACTGGCCACTGTTTATAGAATCCAATGGTGTTAGCCATCATCCGACAACCACTGGCCACCACATGCTACTCATTGCAATCAGCCATCATTTGCCACCCATGACGTATAACCATCATCTGACAGTTGCTGGCCCTCACCAGCCACCAATCATTACCAGCCATCATTCGACAAACATTGACCACCCATTACTTCATGCTTGCATCCAACAACCAGTGGCCCATTACTACCAGCCATCACATGGCAGCCACCCATCACAAATCCATAGTTACTTATCATATGAAAGTAGTTTCTGGTAAAAAAAAAAAACCATCCCCCATCCCTTTCTTCCATCATCACCAGCCCCCATAAAGGTGAGTGGTAGGTCTCCTACTCCCCACCACCACCACTACCACCAGCTCGTCGCCTCAAGGGCCAGGCCCTTATAGAATGTGCACACAGTCAACTACAGGGAGCTGGGCCCGCCACACCACCACTACCCCAGCCCCTCCCACACACTCAGGCCAATTAACACCCCCGCCCGATGGAGATCCTTTATTAAAGAATGCATGGGTGCAGTCAGAGGCACAATGAGTTCTGGGTTATCACTCTGTGCTCACAAAACTCTTGTGTTAGGGGGAGTGAAATGGGAAACCACCAGTACTTTACAATGTTTGGTTGGCATATGCTTAGACTTAATTTGGCCTTACCACTGGACTATTCAATATCGTTCGTAATACATACAATACTGCTTTCAAATCCCTCCTAAACGAAACATAAATTGTACACTCTTTGAGCGAGTTTTTATTATTATCTACCACCGTCCTATTGGTTGCTATCCTGTGCTCATATTATTAATTGCATGTACTAAAATGTCCAGTACTTGTTATCAAAATCCAACATGTGGTATCTGTATGTTGTTGCAGAATACCAATGCAGTATACTACTTACAGTTACACTTTGTTCATGGATTTAAACAGCGAGGCTATGATAAATTTGTCCAGAAAATGAATGAGCCAAATTACCAAATCCCTTTATTTGTAATTTAATATTGTTTTATTCTCATGTATCAGTATTTTTCTTCTAGAGTCGTAATATTGAATTTAACTCAAAAACCAGGAATGTGGCGAGTGGCCAGCCAGAGAATTTCAATCTTGATCAAAATTTATTTTCTTTCACTGGAGTATCAAAACCATCATCTGTAATTTCTAAACGTGTGTCAGTGGGGGTCGTTTTATGTGAACTTTGGTTTCGACATTCAACTTGATTCAAGGAGGCCCCAGAGATAAAATCTCGTTGCTTAAATGGAGTGTCTCTTATCAAGGACCAGATGCTTTTATCGTCAATGATGCTGTATAATACTTGACATCTGTGACTTTAGGATGTCTTTCTGCCATTTGCAGTTTTACAGGATTGTGGCTCAGCCTTTAGATATAGGAGGAAAGTCCATTATGTGAGTGCAGTACATCTCAAGTGAAATGTAAATGGGCTTCCACTTATCTTAACATACTTTTTCCCAGCAACGGATCCCAGTCATACATCACCAGAATGTCATTTCCTTATAGAAATATCCGTTGTATAGGAATCGGAAAATTGATTTTACAAATGAAATATGATGAACCGATAAATGTGTGTGAAAAAGAGAAAAATCATAGAAATAGAAAAACGGGACCACCAACATCACTGGTATCCGGGTGTGTCTTTGTAGGTTTGCGTCCTTGCTGAGGTAACAGTGTTAGAAGTACGTCACACGGTGGGAGTATTATATAAACGTCCCCGGTAATGTGTAATCACACCTACCGCATACCATTGAGCCTCGCTCTGGGAACGCCCACACCAGGTGGCGCTTTCTGCTGCAACCGGAAGTCCCCTGGTGGCCAAATCCATAACGAGTCCACCAAGACCTCTAATTTGATTCCAATTTTTTCCACGATTTGCTCTTCTTGAATGAAGTAAAAGTGTTATATGTTATTACCAAACGTTTCCGTTTGCGTGGATTGAAAATAATTTTCTTTGAATACTGTATTGCAGCTGATTTTGTCTGTATTACATGTATTTGATTGAATAGATAAAAAGAAACTCATCTCGTTGTATGCAAGTTGAAAACGCAAAGAGCATGTATCTACACGGACACGGTCTACAATTGTATACTAGGATACACAGTATGATGGTATAAGTATGTGGAAGACAAAATCCAAGCGACTTGAGTGACAGTCGACTCATTTGTTGGAGCTTTTTCATCAACGTTTATATAGATCTCCTTAATTTGGGCCGACAGGTTAGCTGATAAATTCTACTCCTTTTTTCGCCCAGTGCCTGTGGGGTCCTCGTTATGTTTCTCAGCGCGTGTCAGATAAATGTGAGGGAAGGAAGAAAATGTCCATCTTCACTCCCCATATCACCATCTCCCACCACAACCCCCACCAACTCCACCCTTCTCCTGCCTCCACTCTCTCCAACCAGAGCGCGCTCCCAACTGCTCGCGCATGCGCGTGCCAGCCGGTCATCAGGGCTGGGCTGCTCAGACAGCAGGGCCTTTCCCTACCACCGGCTGATAGAGTGATGGCGGCCCAACCCTGGAGGACAGTGGGTCAGTCCTGTGACGTCATAGACCTGCTGCCACCACGTCACGTTGAAGAGGCTTAAGGGGAAAAGACGTCCAGAAATGCCACTTATTTTTTAAGGGCGAATCTATATAATGACTTGGACCGATGTTCAGGTAACTGACTGAGCTGATCAGTCACTAATCAGTGCATTTATGATAAGTATCTCTAATAAAAATCCGATCGTACAAGAACTAATAACGTCGGTGTTATATAATCTCATAGAGGGATTGTTTTTATTGAAAGAGTCCTGTATGACTGATGGAATCCCTTGCGACACTTCCTATTCATAACCATCTGTTCAGGCACTTTTTAACATATTCAGTTATTAAAAAAGGACCGTAGTGGAAGGCAGGGGTAAGATTTAAAATCATTAGTGCATGTATACAGGAGGTCTTTGGAGATAGACCTTAGCGTTAGTCTACTATTTGTAAATACATGTACTACATAGATTGACGGGGTTGGGGATAGCGGCAAGGCCTCCCCCCCCCATACCTACCGCCATGGAACTACCTTATCTTAAGAGCTGTATTCCATTGATTAGGTTATAAGTGATGGAAATTACAGATATTATGAGTTGACTGATTTTTCTTGGAAATTTGCAGTTTCGTGAATGTCATTAGGTTGGCCTTGGATTCATAGAACTTGGGGCGTCATACACAATTACCGGCCAGTGTTTCCTACAGGAAATAAGGCCAACATGAGAGGCCATGGAGGTATTACATAAGGGGAGAATATATATGACAATGGAGGTTCCCATATTGCCACAATGAGTTAATTCTTAAAAGTAAAGGGTGGATGGGCAAAACGAGGAGGCTATACCTTTATCCCCACACCGTGGAGTAGAATGAACAGGTATTGTCTATTCCCACCTCAGGTGTCATCGTCTATCCTCATTAATTAAGCACCGACATATTACTGCGAACAATGTTATCTCACCCTGATACATCCATTCAAAATTATTAATACGAGGATAGAGGATGATATAGCGGATGCCCAATGTGTACGTTGACACGCAAGTCTATTATGATCTTAGAATAAACACAATTCAAGAATTCCATGCCTGTTTCACACCTATGCACACAAGACCAGCTTCCTGTCCTTTCAGAAACGTCCAGATCCTAACCACAGTATTATAACCCTCTCTCTCATCTCCCTACCACTTCCCTTAGCATGGAGAGTATCCCTATACCTCATACAACCTCCCACTGGTGCGATGTCGCTCCCCGCCTGCCCGGCTGCCGAGATTGAAGGCTTTAGTTTTATTTCTTAACGGTGAGGTGGTTCTGTCTGTCGGCGGGATCAAACGATTACCGCGCCTGTCACTCAGTCCTCCCGGGTCTGTGTGAGCACCATGCCCCCTACTCCCAAAAAGAAACTCCAGAAAACAAACTTGCCAGTGTCAACGGTCGATGATCCACTTAGGCCGAATAAAATAAACATGGCAAGGTGGGATTATTATTTTTTGCTGGCGGAAAGGAGGGAGGATGACAGAGAAAGGATGAGACGGGGATGGGGGGTAGGGGTGGGGATCGTTGCCACTCGACCAGTCTGTTTAATATAAATTTGCTCATGCAGTCCATGTGTGAAAATATACTCTCGGTTCATCCCTTCCACATCTGAATATGGCACGCACATTTTGTTGAGTAAAAAGGGAGCCTCAAAGGGATATGAGAATGTATGAAAAACGCGGTGGTTTTGATCATTGGTTTGTTTTTGTATAGTTTTGAGTGGAGCTTGGCGGAGAGATACATTCCTATTCTCCGTCATGGAGGGGTTGCCCAGACCGCCAATTTAATGCCCACTCACGCCTCTTTGTGTAGGTAATGATATCGTTTTATAAATCTCTTACCTCTACTTTCCGCACAGCCAAATACGTGACATGCAACGATCTCTGGGGTCGAACTGTCTCCACAGGAAATGAAAAAGAAATGTTTTGAAATGTGAATTTTTATTTGTAGAACATGATTACCAATGATTGCTGTTGAATTAGTGTCACACGATAGCAGATGCTTTAGTGTTAGCGTCCCCTGAATCCCCAGGCGCCTGATTTTTTTTTATAATTTTCTAGAAAAGATATATATTGTATAATGTTGTTCAACATTACCCTGTAATAAGACAATATTTCTGACTGATACTTTATGCTTTGACACATAAGTGTTGCTCTGTCCTTCCATATAATTGATGTCAAACATAATGTCAGATCCTGGGAAACTTCATATTTTTTTCTAAAGAAAGGGCTATATAAATACGACTAGGGCTGAATTACAAGTGCATAATTACTTCTCTAAGGATTGTATACTAAGGCATTGCCAGGACAATGGTATGGTATAACACCGAGACAATGTTGTTTGAAGTTTGCAAACCAATGCTATTTGGTATGTCCCTGTTCTATGTCCCTCTCGGTATAACGTACAGTAAGTGATGTAAGGTGAAACATCAACACGACTTAACCTCCTAAGGTATAGGATGCACACGCATGCGTGTCGTATAATATACCCGATACCGTATCCTCACTTGGCTAGCCTTATACGTTACGGCCTGGTTGTCACTCAGTTGGCGTTGGGGTACCTAAAACACCGCACCGAGTGGCGCCAGGCCTTACCGTGCTAGTGTCATAAATGGTTGTAATGGTTCTGAGATTAGCGAGCCTCATGCAATTGCAGCTTTAATAAGCATTGAATGCTAATAGGGTAAGACATGCAACAGGTTTTTATTTACCAACAAGGGAAGAATTGTTTTGAATGAGTAATTGTTTTGAATGAGTCAACTGTTAGTTAAAGGACAAATACAAACTTGCATATCAGAAGCAAAATTTGATGGGATGTATACACGGGGATTCATAATTGCTATAATACAAGGCAATACTGAAACAGTAGGTAGAAAATATATCAATCACTTTGGTCGAAGGTACTGAGGACGAGCTGCAAGGAAAGCAGAAAATCTAGATTACAAAACGAGATATATCAATTGCGCTTTATCTTAATTTTCCCGACAAACCGACACGGCCCGACCTGCGGAGAACTTGATTATCTCTAGCTCACCGAGACGGTCTATATTAAGTAGACACATCAGAATTCGCTGCATGTCGTCTACAGAGCCATGGTCCCCTCAGCCTCCACCCGCCTCCAGGGCAGTCAGATAATAGAGGGTGGGGGCTGGGATCTGTGGCCCTGCGCATGGTGTCTGACAGTAACTGTAAGCCCCCATCAGCTGGGTGGGAGTCCCTCCATGGTGGGAGTGAGTGGGGGTTGGGAAGGGGGACAGGCACCACCAGTCCAGCCGGTGACGTCCGTAGTAGTGGACCGCTGTGATTTATAATATAGGATTTTTTTTCGATTCTGTATATCAGAATCCTCACCCTTTTAACGCCGAGTTTTATCATTTCCTGTCTGGTCAGCACGGGTATGAGAATTGGATAAAAAGTAGGAAATTGTTATACATGTTCTATCTTTTTATGTACGTGCCACTGTTCTTAAGCCCCACTTTTCTGCGAAATGATATGATGATATACAATTACATATTATCATTGCGATTATTTATTGACATTGATCGGCGATTTGGACAGTTTTTTCGAGTGTGTATTTCATTTTTGCGGAATGTATTTTCTCTTTCCGAGCGCCAAAGTCCTCCCATCTACGCTTACTTAAATCTATATTAATCCAGGCATTTCTCACGTACCGATAGGCTTTTAAGACCCATTCTATAGAGGCTTTGTGCAGGTAGACGACAGCCGAGGATGCCTGATGGCCTCCCATTGCCAGTATGTTGTTGACGGTTGATCCCGGCTCCTGGAGGTTACGCCACGACTTCCTCCAGACTGTCAGCGCGCCGCCCGCCAGCCCTGGAGGACTAAAAGCGTTTTGCTGTCACTGCTCCTGTATTGTCCCACCAAGTCCTGCTCCATTGGTGGAGTTGTCTATCAAGGGTCTGGAGCACACTGCGCTTCTGGAGAACATCCAGCCCGGTGCTCCTCCAGGGTTGGCCTCTGACCGCAGTTTGGGCATCAGCCATTCCGGGTGTCACCCCTCCATCCGCTAACTGGAAGGCACATAAAGGTGAACAAATAGGCCCGGCGGGGAGCAGGTAGTGCCAAGCCGTGGAGAACAGGGGCGAGTGGATGTGAGCAGGTCAGGAGTGGTGGAGCAGCTCACGAGTTGAAACACGATAGTGAGGAGGAGAGGGCGGGTCAGTCGGAGAGGGTCAGGTGGAGGAAGTAGGGTAAACATAGAGAAGTCAATGAGCGAGAGACTGTAGAATAGATATTAATGGCCGTGAAAGTTGATTCATTATCGAAAGCTACTTTTGTACACTTTTTTGTTTAGATTTAATGGTGTGAATCAATACCGTACGTAGAGCCTCAATAAAATGGACAACGAAGGACAATCAATATTAACCTCAGAAGACCACTTATTTCAGGAAATGACTACATTCTCGAAAAAAAGTACTTCTTCCTAGTTTCATAGGTACATAAATATGCAATTAAGAGGCAGCTTTCTTTGGAAACATAACGGGATATGTTTCTCCGATGACATTACATGTTTGGATTCAAGAATTAGAAATTGTCAAGGATAGAAATGATATCTAATCTTATAAAGCAACTAAGAAATCCTTGACTGCCCACATCCACAAAGCGGACTGCCCCTCTGTAATCAGATTGAGCAGCTGGGTCAATTTGGGAGGGGGGCAGCAGATGTAATGGGGTCAGACCATCTGCTCAGAGGTCAACGTGTGCGTCTTGCACCCGAGTCAGTGATCGTGTCAGTCATGGGATGAGGGCAGCCCGGACAGGCAGTCCTTCTGGTTAGACTTTTACCCAGGGGAGCTTGAGTAAGGCAGTTTGAGATGCTCACAGAGCTGCTCATAGACTGAAATTACTCACTGACCTGCTCATAGTCCTGTATGCCTGCAGTCTATCCACTTTAATTCAACCTATACCTGAAAGTGAATGCCCTATCATTTTTGTCATTTCCGATTTTTATCCTTTAACAAAAACATATCTTTAACAGCTAGGCGTTGAGCTAATAACACATGTATCTGTTGTGATAAACATGTACCTCGAAATAGTTTATTTTAGGAAACAAAAGAAATCACGGAAAGTATCCAAATATTCAGTTAGCCACCGGTGATCCGAAAGCAATATGGACATTGGTTTTGGTGGGATTAGCCCAGATTCTGTAGTCCATATCTGCTGGGCTGAGGTTGAGTTTAGCTCCCCCTCAACAGATTCTCAATTGATTGACTTGAGTCCTGCTTGTCTTCATGGGAAGGCCACAGCTGGCTTACAAGGGAGGGGGAGGGGTAGGAGTAGGGGAGGGGGTTGATATGGACTGTAGGGGTTAGGGATTGGGGTGGGCGTGAATGTTTGGGGGTAATGGTGGATGTAGGTATCGAGTTGGGCGTGGGTATGAGTGGAAGTTGGTATGTGAGTAGATACTGAATGTAAGAATTGATGGCTGTTGGTTGGTGTGGGTATGGTGCATGTGGTGAGTCTCTACTTGCAAGCCCTCCTCAACTGCTCAAGATTGTTCCATTTCATACTACTTACAATTCACATGTGATCACAAGTTATCCTAGAGACCATTCCAAAATTCAACGTTCCGACTAACACAATACAAATACCTACCTAAATAAGTCCATAATAGCACGGAGTAACTAAAGACAGTGTCGCTGTTCTGTAGGGGAAAAAACGGACCCATAATGGCTAAAGCTGCAGCTGACCCTTCGGCCGAGGTGCTCACCCCCACCCCAGCACCTGCTCACAGACACTGGGGCGGCGGGAACTGCTCAGAGCTGCTCGTCCGTCCGCCGAGAAAAGCTGATTTTCTTGTTAGCCGGCTGTGAGCAGGTCCTTGTGGCTCGCGTTAACACTAATTACGGCGAGCAGCTCAGGGCCCGGCCCGCCGTCTCGGGCCCGCTTAGCTGAGCAGCTCGCCCGGGCGGGGTGCTCATTAGGGGCGTCTCCACCAGTCAGGGGGAACTTGGCGAGCAGCTTGATGAGCAGGTATTAGGCAGTCTTATTTTGTGAGTAGTGTATGAAAGAGGGCAGGGAGGAGAATGTACTAATGATACTGTATGTGTGGAAAAGAGGGAATGTAATTGTTACACAGGTGATTCTGAATAAAAAGAAAATGGTATACATGTGTATAATAGGACTAGATCTAGACGAACGTGGCGGTGCTTGCAGCTTCACAGCCGCGGTGGTCAGTTTTGTTACCAAGTTCTATTTGACTTTGTTTGTGTACCAAACAGCTGCCAAACTATCATATGGATTTAGGTAATAATATGTGTTTTAACTTATTTTTTAGCATGTGCATTAATTATAACACCGAAGTTCTTCTTTTGCTAAACAAATATGTGTACAGTCAGGGAAGAATACGTTACATAATCCTGTTCACATGCATGTAAATCAATGAACTGCTTCCAGATTTGCTTGTGAATTTGCTAACATGATACGGCATCAGAAAACCTGTTGATGATACTAAAAAAGAACAGCAATCGTGGGAATTTGAATGGAGGTAACAACACTAAAGTAAGCGTGGAATAAACACCTCCTGTTGCAGTTCAATAGTCATCCCGTGTAAGTCACAAAACGTTGCGTGTGGGGATAACAAAGAACAGTTACACAGGCAGTGGGCGTTGACTTGGGAGTCTACTTGGCTCGTGTCCACTGCGGAAAGGGAAAGCGGAGACGACTGTCTCTGAGTCGTAATTACGTCGCATGGCAACGGCGGGGACGCTACGGCCACGCTTAAGTTATGTCATCGTGGACGTCACGTTTTGACGTCAATGATAACGCCAGGGCGTCTTTGTTGCATAATGGCTGACCGGGAGGTCAAGCACTAGGAGTTAAATTATGGGTTTAATAAGTAACATTTATATTTAGATATGTTGTTGGCTTTTATATATTAAAGAGTTGTTTGCATACTACTTTACGTGGACTGCTCTGCAGGGTAAGCTGTTGGTGCTAGTTGGACATACGAATAAGGAAATAAGGTTCTAGGGTCCAGAGTGAAAAATGTGTTTCCTAAAAACAATTCGTCAAAATTGATCATTAAGATTTGATAATATGGTTGCTACGGTTCTGAATATTCGTTGTGGCTTATAAAGTTTTCACTTGGTTTTCGTTTTACACTCATCTCTAACCGAGTGTGATAATTGTCAGTGAAGAATAATCAAATCTGCTAATTACAGGTAGCGTGTTATTTGTTGTTAGCAGTTCTCGGGTTGGCATTATCTGTCAGTTCACTTCCGACCTATCTCAGGTGGGTTCCGGTTAACACAGGTGAGATGTTGTGCTCACTAGGTTAAAGTACTGGATGACGGAATGGGGGGGGGGGGGTATTGTTATAGTAATGGTGTTCCAGTCTGACTGCCCATCACTGTCTGGAGAGATCTGTAACAAGGCATTGGTTGGGTTAGAGTGGACATTGCCAGGAAAGGAATTTCAGATAAGATTTAGGAAGGTAAATTCTTATGTGATAACCAGGGATATTTGGGCAAAAGCTCATTTTAGACTTTATGAGCCATGTATTGACTTTGTTGAGTAATATCTTATATCAAAATGGTATTTGAGCCTATGTAGTCCAGAATTTTAGTGCACACATACATTACAATAAAATTCTATATCTACATTGTTTTCACAGGTTATTCCCAGTTAAACAGCTTGCAGTGTAGTTGTAACCTAAAAGTTTGAGAAGACGATTCTCGTCCTTCTCTTTATCCAAATAGCTGCGTGTACTCCCCCTTCTCCGTTAAATAAGTAAAACGTAGGGCCCCGTGGTCAGCTGTCTCAGGTGCGCCTTACCTGTCCTCCAGTGTCTTGGACCTACACGCCGGGAGACCCTGGAGGATCCAGGTGGGACCCTGGAGAGATGGAAGATGAACGCTCTGACGTCACCGAATTCCTCACGGATTGACGGCTCATGTGTATTAATGGCCAAGAGAGGTTGGCTGACCAGAGTTCTGTATCGAATGGACAGAGTTATTTTGGTTCAAAAAGGCGTGCAGCTTTTAATAGCATCTCAGCATGCAAGTACGGCCGTCAGCAAAAGCGAACGCGTGTAGATAGTTTTATGTTCTGTGTTGGTAGTTCTACACATTGGAAAATGTTGACCACTTCTCCGGGACTCGTTTAATATTCTAATACATGCGTTTTCAATGCGTTTTTTTTTAAACACCAAGTTTACTCATTAAAAAATGAGGATACAGAACATAATATTATACTTCATATTAAACACCAAACAATAAATTGCGTCGAATATATTAAGCAGTTTCCAGTGGAAATGGAAAAAAAACATACTAAAAATGGGACGGTGTATGTTTTGTATGATTGTCATTTTGCGTGTTGTCCATGAAAGGACTCTCACAACCTGCAAAAAAAGAGTAGATTAGATATTAGTTGAAAGAAACTAGGATAATTGATTTTTCACCGTGAAAGTAATCCAATTCTGTGTCTGGCATAAAGTGATGTATACATGTGAAATCAATTTAGGAGAGACCGATTATCAGGTACAGTCATTTGATGAATTCTGACAAATAATTGTCTATGCTCCTCGTGTATTCTATAAGCAATTCTACACTTCTTACTTTCAATATAACGTTACACATATGGAAAAATAACGCAAGGTATTAGGATAAGTGGCGGTGCATTAAGTGGGATTATAGTGTAACAAATCCCATCCAGCGGAGATACACTTGGAGCCGTCTGCCTGCTGCAGCCTCTGTCGTGATTGTTACCCGAGCACGTTCCCGGTCTCAGGTGTCTAAGTGGACTACACACGCCAACAGCGCAGACGAGAATTCTCCCATTTTCGCGCCAAAATATTCTCACTCAAGCCACGGCTACTACACTCATTAGTAGGAAAATAATTTGACTGAATTGTATAGATACAACCTAAATGTGTATGTTATCCGAATTGTATCTGGAAATTTTAGGTGGAAGAGGGTATTAATTATAAAGAGGTTAGGCTTTTTTCGTGCAGTTTCCGCGCAGACATAGTTACTGCTGCAGCCGAACGTCTCCGTCATCACAGGTGCGTCTGGCCTCCGCCGACTGCGCAGGGGTCAGCGCGCGTGACCGCTGTCTGCCGCCATCAGAACAACAAGACACGGAGTGGAGGAGAAAAAAAGGAAAAAAGGGAGGGAAAACAACAAAAACACGCCGCTACTGCCACAGCCAAAACAGGCCGACCCCTTCCTGTGCGTGTGTGGCCGGCGCGTGCACGCGGGGCGCGGGGCTTTGTGGGCGCGGTAACCGATCGCCGCGTCCACTTGTACAACTGATAGGCCTGACACACAAAGCTACTCAGTCTCATTGTGCCGCTCCTTTGGCGCGGATACAACGTATTCATTGATATTTATTTGTAGCACTTGTCTCCCTATTCGCCCCTTATTCCTCTGACTTCAGGGCGGATCAAATATGAAGTAGATATTGGTTGAGGCCACACCTGTCAAATAATACAGTTTATCAGGGTTCAACAGCAGTCGGAGTTTCCTACTAAATGATGCCATAATAGATATCAGAAATGAAGTCTTGATTGATAGCATCAAGTAGCTAGAGACACACTATTAAAGCTCTTTTTCTTTTTCTCCTTTTCCTTTGTAAAATACAGCTAAAACACTGTGGTAACTTTTCGTATTTCGTGAGGGTTTACTTGAAAAAATTAATTCAATTGACTTAAATCGGTTATTTTATTGAGATCAAAAAAGAGAAAATTATTATCTTTTTCAATGAACACACCTTTTTAATACACTCATGCAATTTAATAACTAGCAGAAAGACACTTCCCACAGTATGCCACATATTTATTTATAGCATCATCAGTGACTTATTTCTCGACAGTAGCAGCATTAATGACGATAATAAGGACAAGATTGACTCAGCCGTGGGAGAAAATCTACTTGTGAGCTTATACCACCTAATCACAGACAGTCGTTTCTTTGTTCAAGCCCCCCGGTCAGGCCAGATGACGTTGTCTTTAATGTGATGGGAGGATCCATAATTGCGGTGGCCAACAAACTTTACATACCTGTGCACTGACCCGTGGCAAAGCCGTGCGGCGCTTAGATATACTTGTTCGGGGCCCCAAAAGGCTCATCTTTAATGTCTTCCACTTTTAAGAGCGTGGACTTATCTGAATCACAGAAAAAACTACGTTCCAGGCGTCCGGTCTTAGAAGAAAATTGCACCAATTTTCTCCTGATCACTCATGATACTTGGTGATTCGGACATGGTGTGCCTCGATTGGATCCTTTTGATTTTGTAGACAAGTCGTTTTTGTCAGTTGTTTTGTACACGGGCGTGTTCTAAGAAAAAAGTTGGGTATGAAAGTGGTAGAACATGGGTGAAACTGCACAAAAGGTCTTTGAGCTATATGTGTCCAAGAAATCATTAGATGATTAGCTTCATTCCGAATATTTCCTTGTGATGATATTTCAAAGAGACAAAAACCGTTTAATCTGAGTTCTAGGGGTTGCTCCCAAGACTACATATTCATCAGCAATCACTTGGACCAAAATAGCCAGAGGCCATATAGTAATTCATACAAAAATCTCGACCAGGATCCTAAAGTATATTATATTGAATGAGAGATGTCGAGATACCTGACACTCACAATTGTAATGGCATGTATGGTTACAATAAGTATTATAATCTTGACGTCAGCGCAGCGTTTACGTTGGAGACGATTGTTCGATGTATTTCTCAAAATTTCAAAATATTTTTTCAGTTGAAATTTTGAATAAAGTCTAGGTCGATGCAAATAGAAAAATTCTATAAGAGAAATATAAATGCCAATTTATACTTTGGACAAAACGGTCAGGATTACTACAATAGTTAAAACTATGCTAACATTTTCTCCTACGACTCCCCAGGCAATCAGTGGTCACTACTCGGTTGATCAAGTTCCGATCTGCCTGCCTTTCAACATGTCAGTGAGTGTCGTGTGACACGATTAATTAGCTCCAGGCAGTCACGACATTCGTCCTACCCTAAATAGGAGTCCGCCTTTGTTTTGTTTGGAAGGGTGAAGTGGCTTTTCATAGGGTGTTTATCCTCCATGTTCCTTCAATTTAGATCATATTGAATCCTAAGAATTAGGCATTGATGATAATTAAGAAGTTCGATGAACTGCACTGCAAAAAAAATCTACAGCAGATTCTGTTAAGTTCGTTCCAGCCTTTCTTTTTGTGAAGAAAATACTGATTCTACAGACACTTTATTTATCCAGTTTAGTTCAGTTCAGGTTAGTTAAACCAAACAACTCAACATAATCCTAGATGAATCGTGCACTACTGGGTAAATGATGTAACAAGGCGCGTGTCAACCTCATGCTGTCAGGATTAAGCCTTTATGTGTACCCGTTTTTGACTTTCTTTGAAAAATTTGAATTTCATAATTATAGATTTACTTCGCTAGGTTAAGTCAACGTCTAAGGACAGTAGATCATTATCCATGGAACACCAATTTAGTTGTCAGATGAAACGGTCTGGTGTGACTGCACCGCTTTCTCTCCTGAATAAGGAAATAAAAGTCCCTCAGGGTTAAGGGGGCGATTGGATTAGTTCCAGAAAACTATGACAGCCAGAGAATACGTGATATCTTGTAATAAACCTTTACGTCGCCGTCCAAATAGTGTGAAGCTTAGGTACATTGTAGGTTTTGCCACTATCAATATTGACAATAAATTTGCAAGATATGACTTAAATATGAACAAAAATGCAAATTATAAATGAACTGTCTGTCAAAATTTAAACGTATTTTTCATAATTTTGCATACCAAGACCAATAGTTTCATCCTTTTTCCTTTTTAAAAAAAACAACACAAACTGTCACTCTGATTGGGTGTTGGAAGAGTAACTTCTCCCCATATCTCATCCATATCAAAAGGTTTATTCAGTTTGAGAATTATATATTTATGTACTTCTTTCAAATTGTGTAGGACATCGTTGATTCATTCATAAAAAAAACGATCAAAGTCGGTTGTAGCGTGACTTTAGTAGAGTAATCAGTCTTTAAAAATGTGGGTAAATTGCACTGTATAAGTTCGTTCAGTCAGCATCAGTTACACGTGTGGGAATGATAATAGCTTTATGCAACCAACTCTAAGTCCCACTTGAAACTTGGAAACAATACCCAAATCACTTGAAATTGGCCTGTTGGTAATAATGAGAGGCTATTAGTATTGCTTTGGAATGCACCCCTGATTCATGACAGTTCAATTCAGAAGCCACCTGCTGTGGACTGCAAGCAGTGGGGTTTTCTTTTGAGTTAGTAATTACTTGTGTTTGGGTGCGGGGAGTAGGGTTGAAAAGGGAGGAGGACAATTCTATTAGTCTTGGGTAGTGTGAGATGTGTGGTCGTCTGTTGGGTTATAAGGATTGGGGTTGGTTTCTAATAGTTGCCCCCAGTTTGGGCAAAGCTGGGTAGTAGTCAGTGGGAATCTAATTGAGTAAATGACTGGGTAAAGAAAGCAGACTCATGACTGCACGCAACGCACCAGGTTTCTGGAGGGAGGGGCAGGGGTTAAAGGGGGTTCAGTGGGGAGGTTAGGCCAATCTAGGGGGGGGGGGGTGCACTCCTTGAGAGTTCAAGGATGTACTGCCTCTACTTTTTATAACCCTACTCTCCTGTGAATCTGGTACAGACAGATTGAAGTGTAACTTCTGTTTTATGAACCCAGTATCGTGATCGACCAGATGGCAGCTCAAATCAAACTTGATTAATTAAAAATCAATGCATAGGTTTACTGCAGGAATCAAGAGCGCTACCTGATACATTTGTATAACTGAAAAGTCGAAACAGTTCATTCACTGAACACGGAGTTAACAGCACTGCAATTGAAGGTGTAGTTGTATTCAGAGATTTGTGTTCAACCAGGTCTCTTTGCAGGGGGTACACTTCTAAACGCCCTTCTGAACCGAGTGACCCCCGGGGATGGGAGGAGGAGTGGGAGGACTTGAAGCACAGGTGTTTGCATGATTGTATAGACACAATGACACAGATTTTAGTCATACATTTGAGTCGGGTCAAAACTGCTACAGTTTATTATTCGGGTAGCTACCTGTAGTTAACCTTTTACCCGGATTGCCGTATATAGATAGCCAAGTGGGTTGAGGTAGCGAAAGATTTGTCTCTAGCTAACCTAATGTGAAATGAATTATTGGTGACACCTTAAAACAACAGTAACTGATCTAATGTATACTGTGTCTGATTAGTAAGAGAAAAACAACCAGAAGATCACAACTGCTGTAATCATATAAAAACTATGGTCACTGAATCCAGAGAAGAATACCAAGCTGAACACACGTGCACTACGTCAAATAGACTGCATATCCTAGCTTAAGTGATATTTCATAATTTACTTGATTTATGACTGGCTTTAAACAGTTTTACAACATGTAAATGTAGACACGTTTAACATTTTAAGTGGAACGAGATGTATAGCCTTTCTTCTAAATGCATTATGCATACCTCATTTGAAACGCAAGTAGCATTGCACTTACACATATTTAGGTATGCTAATGACAAATATTAAAGAAAGTTGGAATTATTTGAACGAACAAAAATGTGATCGTAGAATAATTGACATGTACTTAAACATGTATTTAATTGGGAAGTTAAGTACATCTTTTACAGCATACTGTGGACAGCAAGAAAATACAGAACACAAAAGAGAGACAGACGAGATATGAAAATAACATGTTGTCCTGACACCCCTCACCCTTTCCAATATCGCGGATTCGGCCTTGTGTTTAGAGTCCTGGTTACAAATAAAACGAGCCATTCCTGTCTTTGAATTGTTTTGCGCAGGGCTATCAAAACAAATCCGATGTTACGCCCACGAAATCTGAATTTTTACGCACTTAACATTTTATCTGTGATCATTACAAGGAAAACCCACTGGTTTGGAACAGCCGGGGCCAGGAACAATTTAAAATCATCCATGACTAAATGCCGTTCTCTGCTTTCATAAAGACTCCTCTTGACTGGGAAATGGCCCTTTTCTTTGCCTGGGAAAAGCTTTTTCTTATCAAAGTTTTATTTTATCGTGGGAAACCTGGTAACGGCAAACCGGTCCCTGGAGGGAAGGCTATCTGGAATGCCGTCCCAGTGGAAGTGGTGCGGGTGGTGGTCTGAGGGGGGTTCAGGTGGTGCGGGTGGTGCTTGGAATGGTGTCTGCGGGGGCCGCCAATCTGTTTCCTTTTGCGAGGAAGTTTGTTTTGCTATAGAATAATCTTCTATGGCTCTGTGATATACTTGCTTGTGTGTGGAGGCGTGCTGAGCATGCCCTGTTTGCCATTCATAATGGAGACCTGCGTCTGCATTGCGTGTGGCTCCCTCTATTGCCAGCGTCTCACAGCCTCCGAACGCCACTACCCCCTTACCTCCTCCTACCACCTCCGTCTCTGCAGGGATTACGGAAAACATGTCGGCGGATGTTTCCACAAAGTTAAAACGCCCTCCTTGCTCTCCTGTTTGCCTTTCCCCTCCAATTGCCACCGTTACATGTTAACTGCCATTGAGTATGGTTGCTGAGGCTTCCCTTTTTCACCTCATGTTTTTCTCCTCTCCCTCCCCTGTCTACACCCCTCCCCTTGACGTCGGGCAGCCTAATAAGAAGTAAGAGCTTTTGTGGCTGGTTGCGGAAGACAACATACTTGGCCGTTGTCATCAAGGCGAGGGGTAATCAGATCAAACTAAACAGCTTTTTTGGCGGGAGGAGAGAGTAAGGGTGTATGGCTGCCCACAAATACCTATTACGGAGTGGCTGGCGAGTGATGAGCACACAGGCCCGGTGATGAAAGAAGCCCCCACAGTGGCCGTGTTGTTCGTTTCGCCGTGAATTAGCCCGCTGCCGGTTTATCCTCAATTGCCGAATGTCGTCTGCTGGTCCTCATTGATTTGGCGCGCTTTTCGTCGTGCAGGACGTGGGGGCCTTCTTCAAAGCCGTCTGCTCAGATCAGAGGCGGGCCGTGGACGGTGCCTCCCGTGGACGGCGGGCTTTTTGTTTGAAGTAAGGAGAGGGAATAATAGGTGGGAGTCCGCTGGATGCGTCTGCCACACGGGAAATGATGGATAACCGCCCGCCATTTTTTCCCTTTTTTTGACGCAGTCTGCCGCCGCTCGGGGGCGCGCTAATCGTTACATACGCAGCGGTCATGATGGTGAACAAAGCGCTGCTTCACCCGCAGGAAGTTGTTTTTTGTTCGTTTTCCCCCGCCCCTCTTTCTCTTTTTCTCCTCTCCCTCATTCTGAGTGCACACGTGGATTTATCTGTTCTCTTTACGTCTCGTCCCTCCCCATTAATCAGTTGCATGAGACCTGCACCCTAAGACCACGACATTTACCTACGTATCAGTGTTGGCACAAAAAGAGCATTTCATTAAACACTTAATATTTGGCTTGGCAAAAGAGGTGGGCCTGATGGAATATGCGATAATTACTGCTTAGCAGTGCATAAATATACAACTCTAAACACTGTTAATGTAGATATATATATACTGACCATCTGTAGAATCCTGTCAATCGAAATAGGTTTTACGAACAACATGAGATGAATACTGTTGATATGAGTAATAAGTAGCGGAAAAAAACAATCTTAAGAATGTGAGTCTTTGTATGAAGGGCCTGGTCGTCTGTAAGCATCTTATTGTGATGACATAGCATTGATACTGATATTACAAACCCGACACAGCGTGAAATCGTTCTGTATTTTCCGGCTGACAAAAAAAGGTGATAGTTTAGGACATGTACCTGCACAAATCAACGGGTGAACCTAGAACCACTTTAAGAACATATAGTAGGCCTACATACTTCTCAAATATTATTCAGTTATTGTTAAGCGTATTATATAAGTCACGTTTGTACATGTACAGACAAACAGGTCGCAGGTGCAGGAGGCCGGCGGAAGTGGATAGAAGTGGTGGGGGTCAGCATGGCTGGATGAAATTGAAACATCACCGACGTACCTTGATGACCTGAACTATCAGCCCATCTCTGCATGCTAGCACTAAGTGGTCATAATAAGCAGTAATGTGACCACTTTATATTATCACAACTCTATAAGCCGGCTAATGCCTTCTATCTGCGCTATCTCCACAACTGACGACCAGTTGACTTTTAGATGTGGTGTCAAGGGAAACAGGCACAGGGTGATGCACGTCAAAAGGGAAACGCCATGCCGGGGTCGGCAGCAGGGGCTTATTATGAGTATGTAGTGACCATTGACCAATGATGTGTCTTTTGGAACAATTTAAGTCATATGTGAATATTATTACGGAATATTTCAGTTTAATAAATGGAGTACTGGTGAAATATCATATCAGATACGACTTGAGACTTGAGAATAAGAATCAGTAATTATTTAGGAGCGTATATATCATAGAACACAGCTTGCACCAACCAGTAAACTTGAATAGAAAAATACATGACCTGAATTTTGGGACAGTCAGTGGGTTAGTGAGAAGGGTTGGGCACACTTTGCTTGATTGCCCCTCCCTTCCCCACATTCCCAGTGCAACCATAATAGAAGGCCATGAAAATGGGAGAGGGTTGGGGAGGGACCTTCTTAATTTAGGGGCCGGTCGCGTGCGTCAGGCGGCGACCGAGTTGGGAGAGGGGCGTTCGGGGGGTGAAGGAGGGAGCGGCACAATTAGAGGGTTATTTATTTGTATTTGGCCCCGTTATTAACATAAGGGACGGCGGGGAGATGTAACGAAGCAATCAGAGGACGGCCACCAACAACCACCTTCAGGGGCAGCGCAATCAGGGGCTTTCTTGCTTCGCCATCTTGTCTTTAAGTTGTGGCGGTGTAGTTAGGCTATGGCTCATCTAATGCTATTTATACCGGGACATACCTTCTTACATCGAAAATGTAATGTCTAGATTAACTTTGAATATCTATAGATATACTCGTGAACTGCTGAACTAGATAAGATCGTTTACAGTTTTGGTTTTATATGGTGTCAGAAGCACTGTAACCAGATGAACGGTGTCCTACAATTTTGATTGTAAAAAGGAGAATGTGTCTTAACTCGGTCAATCAACTTAACACCAATAAAGTGCTTCTGAAATGTTAAAATAAATAACTCCAATTCTCAGAGAAAGAATGAAGGAAACAGGTAATGATGTAAAAAGGAAGTTGATATACATGGCACCAGCCTAACTTCCCCAAACGTGACCAGACGTAGTCGGCGGAGGTGGGCAATAAGCAGGAGCCGAGATAAATGAACTCAAGTAGAGAGCAGAACAAAGAATGTGCAACAATTGAAACAGTGGGTCAGGGTGGGGTGAGCTGCTCGCGAGCAGTTGATGAGCAGCTCCTGCAGTTCTAATGACGCCGGGGTCTCCATAGACGGCCACACAAATCGTTTTACAAGAGGCAGCTTTTGTGTTTTGTCAGTTTGGAGTGGGTCCCACTACAGATGAGCAGTTTTGAGTTGATCACGAGCAGATCGCGAGTCGCTCACCAGGCGCGGGTCAATAGAGATAAGACCAATCGATTTACACGAAGCGACGCGTTTTTTTACTTTTCGTTTTCCGTCAAGGACATTGACTCCTGTTTAAACGACATCACTTGAGGATAAATAACTTAAAGCGATTTGAATCTGTGATTCTCCCTTGCTGGGAAAAAATATCGATTTCTTGTTTTCACTGTTAACAATAGCTACCGGCATTTGCGTGCAGGGAGTCATCGCCGTATTACAACTCATGAACATTTCCGTTTTACGACTCCATTTTTGAACAATAATCACTTGAAGCAAGTTGGTTTTGGATATGTTTTTAAATAAGAGTTATTTACGTCATCATAATGGAGCCCCATAAGATAAATTTGATGCATCCATATTGAAATCAGATGTACTAACAGTTTCGTATTACCATCATCAATATCTATCAGGTCTGTACTGATAAGAAAGTCCATAACCCCAGCACAGCCTATTACGTTACATTATCAGATGCTTTTTGAGCCTGTTTTCTTTGATAACAAAAGGGGAAAGAGTTTGATATGTTTTTGATAACAATAAGGGAAAGAGTTATTTTTTTATTTCATTCTCCGTTTTCTGTACCGCGCCTCTTCTGGAAAATCCATCTCTTCTATTAACATCTAGAAATTAGTTATCACATTGTTTCTAGTAACATTCATTTGAAAAAAGAAGAACGGTGTTAATGGGTTTCGCCCTTGTTTCTATGAGGGTTTTTGAATAGCGAATAGCTAAGGGCATCTGTGGATGAATGCCCGTTAAGGCGGGGGTTTTCAGACCCCGTTGTTGCGGCTGCCTCTCCCCTGCGCCTTCAGATCCATTAAGGTGGCCAGTTATTACGGTTGAGTTGTCCAGATGCGTTGCCTTATTGGTCGACTGATGAGGTTTGGGGGCAGGAGAGAAGTTATCTCGACAAAGCGCGTGACAGTGTAGGTGATGGATGGGCGTATTAATCCAGCTTTGTCTTGGCACTCCTAATGTATCACTCGGCCACATTCCTTATCTGCCGCCACTGATGGCCATCGACCAGCCACCAGCCAACGCCGGCCGGATCACCCCGCCGGCCAGATTTATTAAAATAGGAAGGAAGAAAAAGGCGCGAGGTAGTAACCACGGGGACGGGCAGATCCCCACTACATCGGGGTGTTAGGCGGCCTTAGAATGCTTAGAAAAAATGTGTCATGTACCTCCATCGGGTTGATATTAGAACTAAATCTATCGATATGCAATATCGAGTCTTTATAAACACAACTTTTTGATGTGTATGCTTACTTGGAGGATTTATGTCTTGTGTATAAGTGTAGTTATTCATTATGTGTTTGTTTTTGTATCGTTTCAGGTAAGTTGTCACTGATGAGAGTTGCTGGAAAAGTCTGGAGCACCCAGAAGTTGTTTGTCTGAACCGGTAAGAAAACCACTTTGTCACCTGATCCTCTCCTATGCTGCAATCTCGATCCACCAGAGCTTAATGAAGAATGCTAGACCACCAACCCACGGATTTGAACCCTTGGCCATAAAATGGACCACATATATATTTGATATACATATCAATTTATTATGGAAACATTATCTGGTACAACGAAGGCAATGAGTTTTTTTTCCGCATATCAAGTAATCATTTTTTCCTTGCGTGTCTGCCGATTGTGTTTTCCGTGTGTCCTTTTCGGGTCTGTCCGGCCTGAAGCCACCTCCCCAAGTGGCTTCCTCGGTGGCTTCCCCCTCCGGCGCTCACCCCGGGTTCACCTAAGGCTTGAGGCGCTCTCAGAACCCCGGCGCCTCCTCCACTTATTATTTGCCTCACTAAAGACAAAGGGGTGACCCATGTTTTCTTTTGGCCTTCATTATAGTCGCCGAGACCCCCCGCCTGGTGGTGATTTAAGGCACGCAGAGTGTCCACAACCTTCAGAACTCGCCTTGATTAAGGGACGGTCGTTTGATGCGATTAAGGCGCGCTCTTTGATGGAGCCCACACAAGAATCGCTCCTTTTTGAGCAGTTCAATCGTTTCTGGCGTCTTAGAGGCTTTTAATTTCAGTTCCACATAAGGATACTTCCATTTTCGGTGTTCGATAGCCACTTCGAGATATTATGAATTTGGTTTCTATCAAGGGGCTTTTATTTTTAAAAAAAAAAGAAAGGGAAAAAAAGACTGGTCGCTTCGAATGAAATACATGTCTCCTTATTATAAGGATTTCCAATTTTTTATAAAAAGTTATCCAGATTCCAGTGTCTAATCTTTGTTGCCTTCAACGTCTACATGCACCTACCAATGCCTATGTATTCCATTTTTACTGCGCAAAGCTTAAATTGTTTTCCTGTGATAAGCTACACTGGAAAGAAAATTGTGAGAATATGGTGATCCTAGCATGTGTATGTGCTATGAACCTAGCCACTGCTAATGTGTTATGATACATGTATACACTTTTTCAAGAACCGTCATTGGCGGTTGTTTTCCCCCATTTCCTTTGATCAGCCGACTCGTAAAACCTACCCATGCTTTTTGTATAAAGACGTATGACACCGACGACCTGCAAATAGTACGGCCTGTCTGACACAGCAACAGCTCCAAAATAAGTAATTACATAATTCTGTATGCATGAAATATGATTTCCTCCTTTAGGGTGCGTGATCAGGTGCAGTGTGGCGAAGGACAGCCGCCTTCGGAGTTCATTAAGTGACACCCCTCACAGTGCCGGCCGAGGCCAGTTGCATGCTAATTGCATAGCATAGACTGCGTAATCACGCCAAGCTTTTAGGGCGCGACCACACCGACGCCAGTCCCTGTCAGTTATTATCTGTCCCTCTATGCAGGTGTGTATATAATAATAAAGCTCCTGTCCCTGTCGCCCAACATGCTGTTTCTGTCTCCCCATTTTGTTGGTTGATGTTTTTTTTTCTATCCCCCATTTGGTAGGTTGTATGCGACCAGCCACTGCCCGTCTCCCTGAGCCCATTGATTGTAGCGAATAAAAAAAGCCTCGCCTTCCTCAAGTTGGGGACAGCGTCAGGCATTGGGGGCTGGAACCCGGCCAGTACTACAGAAAGTGCTCGCTAATGCCTTTATGGAAGACAGCCAGGTCTCTGAGCAGGGGGTGCGGGTGGGCAGACTGGTCCTTTCAGCGCCCGCTCTCTCCCCTACCCCCCTAACGCCCCAACCCCTCACCGTCACCTGTTCCCACCTTTTTTCCTTATCCTATCCTATAGTTTCGTCATTATTGAGGCCTTGGCGGGGTGGCGGGGGCGGTCGGCATTGGAGGGGCTGCCGCCGGCGGCCTTTATGGGGGCTCAATGCAGGGTGGTTACACTGGCATATTGGCTGAGGCAAGGACTTTTCGGATATAGGTTGTTTTGTTAATTCACTCAGGTCAAAGGGTGAGGAGAGAATGGTGCAGGATTTCTCGCGTGTGATACCCCTGGGTTCTTATGTAAGGGAGACGCAGGGAGCGGTACGTTACCACTGGGTGGTGTGTGTGGGGCTTTTCATAGGCATCTTCTTTGTGTGCAGAAACACGGCATACTGAATGATCTGTATACTGTTATTATGACATGCCGCTGATGTCCTTGGGTCATTTCAGGTCGGGGTCACGGGTTGGTAATGTTTTCCGGAAGCTGAAGCTACGTGAACATATTAACAGTGTTATAGAAGCTAAAGGTTGCGGCAAAACTATAGTCAAACATAGGCTTAGTTTATGAAAAGAATACATAATTAATCATGACCATAATTGTTCGCCGGTACAGGTAATATGGGTTTTATGGACCAAAGTACATTCGTATTCATAGGATTTGTATAATCAGCCATCCTACAGTATTATGTAGATGTGTAACCGTTATGAAAAGTATTTTTACGATTATAGGATGTAGTTAACTACATTAGAGGTCGCCCTTTGACCGATCTTCTTTTTATTGCATCCAGGGCAAGGAAATTGCGTGGATACTGTTAGATAGTGTATAATTAAGTTTCTGGTAAAAAGAACACGGAGATATCACGAGCGCTGATACTGAACAAGTCATTTTTCTTTCTGAATCAATGCTGATCTCGAACGTATAGACACATCGATCATATTCACTGACATCATGTTGATGCATCACTTTAATAGTTTTTACGTATGCCTGTTTTTCAATTGGTGGTGGCTTGGCCTCACAAATGGTAGCATAGGTAAATACATATCAGTATACATATAAAGTAAATTAATATTCCTTTTTCCTCTTGCTGGGAAATTACTTAATAAGGATACCAACCTTCCTAACTTTCATCTTGTGCCACATAGATATGATAATTGAGAAGATAATTGATAACATCCACGACTTTCATGTAACAAACCCATGATAAGTTATGAACAGAAACTGTTGCAGCTCTTGGGGGAAAACACACGATAACTGTGTTAGAAAAAATCGCTCCAAAAGTAAACAACGTCGATCTTGATATACAGCGCACATACTGCCCCTCCCCTCCGGTATTTGCTTTGCCTCACCCCTCACACACAATTGATCCCTAGCTTCGCCAAACATTAACGAAGCCGAAAACCCAATATTGCCTCTCGGGGCGGGCGGGCGGTGGTCGGGGGGTGTCAATTAGTGGACGCCGGTTAGTTGTTGAGGTTTGGGTTTGGGGTCAGACGCCGCCCGCCCGCCATTGTCTCTGCATTACGAGCAGCTCATTAGCGGCGCGGGCAGAAGGAGGAGCGGCTCGCCGCGACGTGTCTACGTGTCCGCCTATATATTGGCTTCATTTGGGCCGGACGTGTCAGCGCTACCAACGTCCGCCCCCCGCCCTTCCCCGCCCCTCACCGCCCACCGCCCGCCGCCCGCCCATCGCCCTGATGGATGTCACGGTCAGGCCGGCTTGAGCCGCTCTGTCGAATCGTGAGCTGCTCGAAGCTGCTTCGAACTGCTCAACTGCTCATCCTATGGCGACGACCCATCTTCGTTTCGGACCACGATTCGCGAGTGGGGATCATCTCAGTTGACACTTTGTATTTTGGGATGGCCAGTATGTTATCAACTCGTTCATATCAGAAGATTCTGCATTAATTCTTAGTGTATGCCCTATTGATTATGAATATATTCAAAATATGGAAATTAACCTGAGATTGAAAGTACAAATGATGTCATGGATATTCTTATACTTTGACGATTTTCCGTGGTGCTGTATTACAGATACCTTCATGGTTGTTAAGTAGCGTTATACCTGTATAATTATATGCAGGCCACATGATTATAATGGTAAAGTTTTGGATCTCATAACCTCAATGAGTTGTGCATAATACTTCATGTATTTGTTGCTTCATCGGTCCTTTTATCATAGAATACAAGAATAAAGTTTGTCTCCTCACTAGGAGAATCAATAGACTATTAGACTAATAAGAATCCCCAAGACATCATCATATTCATATCGAGCATACCAAAAGACACTATCATAATAAGATATTGGGCAATATACGGGCCGAACATGGTTAACCAACCAACGCTTGACATGGTCTGAATATCATTTGCGAGGCAGTAATTGCAAGGCGCAAGTGGATTTACAGGGTATAAGATATGGATTTGGTCTCCACCCGGCCTTGTCAGCCAGATAGCCACTAACTTTCCTCCAGGGCGGCTTATCGCCTGCCCCAATCCCTATCTCTCTGTCCACCCGAACCCGTACCCCCCTTCACCAAATCGCCTCTCAGCAGCCTGTCTTAAGGGCCCTGTCGCCGGCTCTGGTCGGCCCTTAGCTGCGGCCATGGCAAACCTAACCCGTCGGACGGCGAGGAATTTGGCAATTTGTAAATCAATCAGTGGCGAATGACAACTTTGATGGGATTGCCTTGGTCTGGGCGGCCGTCGCCTCTCGACAGGCATGCATATGAAAGTGGTCGCGCCGACCGCGCCCGCCCGCCAAACTATGAAATGAAATGAAATATTCATTACATCATTGTCCGCTCGCTGGTGGGACGCCACAGGCAACTGCGGGTGTATGTTTTAAACATAAAGACGGCCCAATCTAGCCGGTGAGAGGTGCGCCCAATAGAAATAAGCCGATGGAATGTACATCATCGCTTCGCCTCGGCGGACGGGGCAACGGGGAGGGGGGAGGGGGCTAGAGGGGTGTGGTGAGAGGATGAAGGGGGCCGGGGGTGGAAGGGTGGGTGGGGTATGGAGAAAAGAGTGGCGGATGTCGGACACAACAGCCTAGGATCCATCAGAATCTCCGCCCTGGATTTAGAATTAGGAATCCAAAGACTACCACGTAAGGCCCACAGAACAATGTGTTATCTAGGTACTGCCGGTACTGTGTTTTACTGTCCATTTACCAGTTTATAAAACGGTATGATAAACTAGTAACACTTGGTCATGCAGATCCCAGTATCACGTTGTCCTGTTTTTCTCATGAGATTATAATACCGGTCTCCGGTCGCCGTTATCCAGTCACCTATCTGTGATTTCAAATGTTTTGTCCAGTCTTCATTCCTAGAAACAAGTACATCTTCTGCGTACCAAACTTACAGAGTCACATTAGATCCTGCATGGTATATATATACACCGCTTGTTATCTGAAGTAGAACTTGACCAAAATTTATCCATTCGTTTTTCGGTGGACCTATTATCTCTGAGTATCAATTGGGTTAATCTAGTAGATAGGATTGCATCTGTGACAACTAATTGTAGCAAATTCTTTATATTGAACTCAATCATTGTTAAAAGAAACATTGACTACATATTCAGGGGTGGATCCAGATATTTTCACAAGAGAGGTGCCCTAATGTAACCTTTTAAGTTGGATCCTGGCCTCTGGGTGCTTGAATTCTATATTTAAAATACCCGATGTTTGGTCCAAAGAAGCTATTCCCCCCCTCCCCCCCCCCCCCCCCCCCAAAAAAAAAAAAAAGGGGAAAAGGAAAAGAATTTTTTTAAATCCCTGCCTGATCATATAATACATCTGTAGTTAAGTTGCTATACTCGGGCTGTTTGCTGGTGGGTGTTTTGGGCCCCGGTGATTTAACCCTGGCCGTCTCACCAACACGTATACCAATGCCCCTCCTCCTGGCCTTGCTCAGGACGGGCCAGGCCCGATATAAATCAGGCGCCGTCAGGTGGGTCTTCCGGGCCGTCCTCCTGGGCGCCCGTCCTCCTCCTGGGTCTCCTCCCGCCACCCTGATTTAGACACATTGCGGGAGTTTCACATACAAGTAATGAATAATAACAGTGTCTTCATTTACACTTTAGTCTACAGCATGTGATCTCAAAGTTTATAGTTACTGTTGGTGTGATTGAAAAAGGTCGTCGAATTTAAAGAATGGAAAGGTAACTAAAGGCGTATGCACGGGCTCGAAGCATCTAAGACCACTTAATTTCTCCTTGCCACGGATAGCTCATTTTCTGTAATGTAATTACCTACAGGCTCATTTTGATTGTTTTTGTCGACAAAAGCCCTTGAAAACTACAGAAAATATACAAATAATTGTTATATATCCATAGAAAATGGATGCTTTTTCATGCTATGATAATCTACTGTTATCTGAATTAATGTTTTGAGAAAGAAGGATTACCGAACTGGTATCTAATTTAAAGCATCAAGTTCGACTGTAAAAGAGGACACATGCAGATCAAGAAAAGATGAGTTCACAAATGTCACTGTTGATTTATCAGCTAAATCTTGAAAGTAATGGATGAGCTTTTCTGATTCTGTACGTATAGTAGTTATGGGAGTCCTATTAAAGCCCATCACTTATTTGCGTGCAGTCAACAATGAAGAGGGAAGCACACGGATTGGCCCTCATCTAACAGGGGAAATGAGGATGCTCTCCCGGAATGTTTCCATTCCTTCGATTTGGGCACACAGAATCAATCAGAGAAAAAAAGAGAAAATCATCGTTTAAGACCTTTATGTTCGTGATCAATCTTTGACACCAATCTCACATGAAGCCACATAGGGCCCGAAGCCACTGTCTATTATTGAAGCCCCCCGCGCCCATTGCGAGTCACTCAATCATACTCGGGGATACTTCCGAGCTACTCATTCAAGCCTTTGTCAGTCAGGGCCCTGCTCGGTTATAACTCAGTGCCCCGCGTCAAAGCTCCTCCGTCGTAGTCCTTGTCGTCGTCCCAGGCTTCAAGGTTAAGCACACACACCTAGTTTAAATCCACGTCTTCCCCCTTACAAAAGTTCCCTCCCTTCTGAGTAGGTTGGGGTTTCCTATACATGATGCATCCTGCTACACCGTACGGGAAGGTCTTTATTCAACGGAGCCCTGATAAAATATTCATCACTTCAAACACTTACCAGGCATTAAACCGCAATTACCACACGATGCTATGATTCAAATTGCGGCGCATTACCCTAAATGGTGTTTTGATCTCATAGACTGATGATGCTAATGTGTTTAGGAAATTATTCTTGAAGTATGCCTACTATAAAAAGCATTGTGGCTACCTCAACCCTTCTTTAAGAGGGGCTGCCCATCCTCTTTTTGTAGGATTGGGTAGGACTTGAGCACCTCTAGCGGCCGATCTAAGAACAATAAACCCGAGCTATAGGTTTTCGGTGGCGTGAAACCCGACGAGTTGCTCTGTCAATAGGCGGTGAGCGACTCACTACCCACTGGGTCAGTGTTTCAGTAACTCAGGACCACTCGTCTGTTTTTCTAACCCACTCACAGGACCAACAACTCCCGCTCCCTTTCGGTTGGACAGTTATCATAATTATATCACGTATTACTGTAATATTTTGTATTCATACAGTTAGGATTATTTGTTTTGTAGAGATCGAGTTTTACATAATAAGGATAAGAAAGAAAGACTCACTTGGGGTAGGTTATTGCAGTACGGGTAATATCGTATGATTATCTGACTGACAATGTTAGCGTATCAAACCATATTTCATCTCAACAACCTGAAGGGTGGCCACGGCACATGAAAAGAAAAGTATAATTGCGAAAACACAGGGAAATCGAAAAATGCAAAACCTTACACTTTTAGTAGAGGAACTTAAAGTTTGTCTTAGGGGACTGTTCCATGTTTTTTAATGTCTCATTGTGAATGTACACTGTATTGCAGGGAAAAAAAATTATAATGAAAATTGTTTTATGTGCCTGTGCTAAGCACTTGGGTATCAGTTTTTCCAATAATGATTGAAAAAAATATCAAGGAATGTAGCACACTGAATGTGAGACAAAGCAACACTCTAAATTCACGAAAGGCATACATATCCTTGGGTGGACTATATATTTAGTACTGAGTTGTAAATGTCAAAATACCTTAGTCCGAGATTCCAACCTGACAAAATGGAATATTTCTTATAGATTCATCACACCTTCACCTCTTTGTACTTACCAGTGGCAGAAATATATTTGCCGTATATTTGGCCTCCTACTTTACATTCAAAGAGGAAAAGAAATTTCCTACCGATTTCTCTATCAAAGTAAGACGTTTAAGTGTGATTGCTATGGTATTGCTGTCCTTTTTTTATTTTGATAACATTTCGTTAATTCCACAGAACTCACGAAATACTTCAATTCTTCTCGCCATCCGTGCATGGTTAATTCAGTGAACATTTTACGTTTTGGTTTTGGAGAGGTGTACTTGACTGTAAACTTGATCCGAATTAGCCGTGGCCGTTGTTCGTCCACCAGCCTAGGGGCCATCTCCTTTGTTTTTATAGGCGCTGAGAAAACACCTTATGGAGCATGGGATGTTTTTCTCCGACCACTCACACGGCCACATCAGTATGTGGGTGTGGTGGTTGGGAGGGGGAGGGGGGAGGGGAGTTCCTCCTGTGCCTGAGGGCTGAGGCCCCGGAGGTGAGAGACGCGCGCGTCCTCATTGAATTTGTCTGCCGGCCACCAGGCGGCGCGGCGGTCATTGGCGGCCGTGGGGGCGGCGTGGGGCCGTAATTAACCGACGTGTTGTGTTTAATATCATGTATAATTCAGACCGCTATGTTTGCCCAGCCCCGCGGGAAACAATTTCTGAAAGAATTACCACCAAGCTCGCCTTGCCTCCATCCCTCTATGGATCCCCCCATCCTATATGTGCCCCTCCCCTCCCCAGTCATCTCGCCCCAGCCCCTTCTTGATATTTCCACGGTCACAGCCGATGCAGCAGCATAGATATTTGGGGTTGGCGACCGTCTCATGTGCTCAAAAACAAAAGCCGCAGCTTCCCCCCATACTGAACCGTTGGGGGATCGATTCCCCTCAAAGTTCTGATTCATCGATTGGTTTGACCTGTCGGTTTGTTTTGGCACGCGCGCGTGAGGCGACGCGCGTTTCCTCTTGTCGTCTGGGGTCAGATATTCCTTCCAGCTCCGCTTTTAATTGGCGCGAATTGATTGCAGGGACACGATATAAGAGTTCACATCGACGGGAAGCCCGCTGGCGATTCGCCTTTCCCTTTGCCTCATCTCCATCTTCCCATTTCTGGATCAGGAAGGTTTGGGCGGGAAAAGCAGTGAATTGTCGTCTGCCACCGCCGCCTTCCTTCCTGCCACCATGCAGCGTCCGTCTGTCTGTCTGTGCGTCCCCTCCACCGAGAACCTCTCTTTTGTTGATCGATTCACTGGGAAGGGAAGGAGGTGAGCACCCGCCGGGGAAAAAACGCACCCACATGTAATTGATAAAGACATAACATGTTGTTTTTATTTTCAATTCGATTATGACGGCATTGAATGAAATTTTTATGACTTGATTCAATATCGCTGTTATGGAAGCTGACGGGATTGGATTGCTGCAAATTCGATTCTTTTCAATTGCAGACGACATTTGCTGGGCGAGAGAACGGCGGCAAACCGGCCGGTGGCATGATTAAGTTGATTTGGGAGCGTCAGCCTAAAGTATGCACAGCCAGCTTAGATGAGGCTGGCGGTGTCGGTGTGGGGACATCGGATACCTTCGGACCGCGCTGAATCACGGGGTCCTCAGGGCGACGATTTCTGCCCGTTTTTAATTGAATTTCTCGCAATTTCACAGTCACTGAAATCCACACAGGACGTCCGCATTTTCCCTCCAGGGTTCGGCAGCATATTTGGGAGGGATTATCATACACATTCAGCTTATTGTGGAGAACACAATTTATTTGAGACTTCAGTATAGTGTATAAATGAACACCTTTTTTTTTATTCATGGCACATCATAACTAAGTAACATATTTTCACAGATTTAAGGGCCTTGTGGTTGTTCAACTCAAACTACAAGATCTGTAGTGACAAAGAAAAGGGCTAATTAACTATAGGAACTTTTGGAACTTCAAACGTTTAAAGCTTAAACTAAGTGTATATTATTACCATAAAAGGAATTTCTAAATTTTGAAAAATTTGATTCTTCTCACCAAGTGATACTAACATGCCACTCTAATACATCTCAAATGATTGGTTTATGCTGCTGAATTTTCTTTGAATTTATTGACTTAATTGAATTTGAAATCAAGTTTTACACATGATCAATGAGAATTATAGATTTTTAAGTTCTGCGCTTTCTCTCACCAGGTGACAATGCGACCTGCCACAAGTTCATTTGAAATAAAAACAATAAGAAGAGCAACATTTCACTTAAAAACCAACCTGTTAGAAAAGTAAGGCAGTATAATTATGATTATTAAACGCTTGTCACCACATCTTAATGGTCAAATATAAGCATAACCAAGGGTTGCCATGTCTCTACCGATATACCAGCTGTATACTGAGGAGGATTCTGTTTTTTTTTGCCTACCAAAGCCTAGATCATAGCCTAAATCGAATCACTATGATAAATGTATAAGTTGCTATAAAATGATAAATGACTTTTGAAATACTAATTGAATTTCCCTTAGTTTAGGCTTTCATCTGCAGAATAACCCTTATTGTAGCCTACTTTACAGGTAAGTGTCATCTAAATGATTTAAAAAAAACTCGCCCCAAAGTGTTCCCTCATATATGTCAGACAAAAAGATTGTTCCTTTTTGTCAATATTGATAACTTCCGTTTCGGATAGTACCTTACGTCCATATGACGTAAAACACGTCACATAAAGATATTCACTTCCTTTTCCCGCGTGAGCACGGGTTGAGTCTGTCCCCACCACCAGATGGCAGTCCGCACTACACCTCCTACCCCATCCCTCTCAATCCAGTCCTATCAGGAGGAGCAGGCAGATATACCTTTATACAGCCCGGAGGCAGGAGGGGGAGAGGGGGTAGGATGGGGAGACAAGTAGGAAACCTCATTAATTACGGCCTAATTACGGAATCTCTGTTTGCTAATTGCCAATGAGGCGGGCGATTTGTCATGCTTTCATTTCAGTGCGCGCCGAGAAAAATGTGTTAACTTCACATTTCAGTGCGAGTTAGCGGCACGGGCCGGCCGGCCGCCTGACGTTTATTCTTATGGATGGAGGCGGGCCGTATTTACGTGACGCCTCTGTGGGGAGAGTGTGCACGGCCAGATCCTGGCGTGTCCCTTTAAACACTCTCCCAGCGCTGGAGTGTGGGGTTGCGGAAAGAAAAGAGCAACCGGTGCGTTTAGAGGGGCGCCTTTCTTGGGCGCCAGATAAAGATGCGGCTTTTTCTCAGAGGATCGGGTGCAAGTTGCCTAGGGTAAAAAAACGTTGCCTCATCTTCTTAGGCAGAAACCCTGGTTGTTTGGTCCTTGTCGCGTGTTACGACACTTGCCTTCTTTTAGACTGGCGGTGGCTGACACGAGAAACGTCTGGGTAAACAGAAAAAGGGCCCTTTAGAGCGTTAAGTAAATGAGCAATTAACGTGATTTCCTCGACCCTTTTTAGGGGTATCCTTCATGAAAAGAACTTGAAACGACAATCATGAGATGGATATTTGTCCAGGATGTATATACAGTGAATGATATATGTTTATTAAGCTTAAGAGTATTTTCAAATGACTCCAGTTATAGCGGTTCTTTGAAAAAATGTATGAGGGCCTACTTAATTCAAAACAGATTCAATGCTGTTGAGAACTTTCAAGGACTCTATCCTGAATGTAGGCCTATAGACATGTATATACGTCATTGTTGAATAATCAAAAATATTTTGATATAAATGTATGTAAAACATGTCAATATGTAGGACGCATACCTCTCCCCCTTGGTGATACATTATATTTCTATAATTGATGTAAATCCCATGAGATCTGTTCTAGAAGACAATGCGGGCAGTGTGCGTGTTGTTCTCACGCTGCCCGTGTTGGTCGGTGACCGGCCACAGATGGTCACTCAGATTGGGGGTAACCTACACCGGCCCCACCCATCCTCCTTGTCCTCCAGGGCCGGTCGCCCGGAGGAACCACCACCGCCTCCAGGGAGTAGGAGCATGTCGCATGGGAGATGTGCAGGCGAAGGATATAGGCCTGTAAGATTTCAAAAGCACTTAGTTTTCGAAAACATTTCAAATGTTGTATTATTCGTATCAAATATTTAACCATTTTACATTGGTCTGGCAAAAACAGTTCTTTGTGTTGCATATTCTTAATTTTGTAACTGCGACGTCGGGCTTCAAGGGGCGGATAATTGAGACTGTTTGCTGATAGAATTAGAGCAGTGAGGCAGTCAGACATTTATAACTCACATTCCAACAAGTTTAACATGTAATAATTTATGTTAAAAAAATCGAACCTATTAGTACAATTTTACATCTTTCGTGTAAATACACAACACCATCATTGTGCCTACACCAATTTTAGCCTTAGAAAACTTGATTGATGTGAGGGGTACGTTATGGAAACAGATTATTAATGGTTTGTGAAAAAAAATTGCATTGGACGATTGGAAACGTTGTTCTTCTTTCATCGAGTCTCAACGGGGATAATGATTACTGTTATGATTCAGTGTCCTATTTTATTCTCCAGATACGCGTTCCATTTACGTTTATTTGAAATCGGTGGTTAACAAGAAAATAACCAAAAGACAATGAATTGCACTTAATTATGGAATGTGGCTTTTAGACTTGTTACCGTTGCTTGTCCTTTCACAATTACCTAATTGTAGTTCAATTAAGTCACACTTGTTTTTCCCAAAAATTCAATTTGTTTATTAAAATCAGTGTGTACTCTTAAATTAGTAATCGAAAATATTTTGTAACCGTAGTGACTAAGAGTCCATTATGATCGTGGCCTTACTGGCACTTTCGTAACAGTGAACAACGTGTGTATTATAGTATCAGCACTCCAAGGGGTCTATAAAGGATTAAGTAGTTCCCTAAGATTGCCATCTATCATAATCGCTCATACTGTTTCTGTTGAGATTAGCTTGTTTCCTTTTACGGCAACTCTACGCCAATCATTCTTCCCTCAAAGGCAATTCCACTTTCATTTGAAATCGACCCATTTCAAAACGTCCCCACTTGTAATATTCATTTGCGAAAGTAAGACAATTGTCCTTAAATACAAATTCAATTAAATATTGAAAAATTGTTTCGGTTCCAGGGCAATATTGAAATTGACTATTGAAGGCCTCCCGTTTTGCGCGGGCTATGATAATTAAATCGGGAATTGGAAATGACAAAGGAGGACGCGTTTTAGGCCACAAAACGGGATTGTTCATTGAAGCCTTCTTTGGTTACACATTTCTTTGTGGCAAGACGAGTCAGTGGGTGAAGAAATCTCCAGATTTGCAGAAGGCGGCTCCCAGCCCGCCTCCTTCTCAATGGGTCGTTGAGGCGGTTGGTGTTATGATTTATCGCCCTGCAGTGAAGTAGGCACGGCCAAGCTTTTGGGCGGAGAAAACCAAGCTAAAACCCCGACGGCTTTGGCTGGATCATTCTCTATCCAAAGCCAGCCTCCCTCTGGCTTGGCCCTCAACCTGGCTAAAACAGATTACATATTGTGTAGGTTTCCTCTCGCCAAATGGCGGCCAGAAATGAGAGTAATGCCGGCCGCCGAGCCATGTGTCAGCGCAGAGAATCGCCCGCCATCCATTTGCCCATCAAGTTGCCCGGATGAAAACAATGCCTCCCGCGTTCGCTGCCTGCTGCCGACCAATCATTGTAAGCGATTGCGTTTCCATCGGCTTAGCGCAGGAAATTTCATATCCATTCCTTTTGCCGCTCCCTCTGTGACCCCCGTGATTCACACACGCGAAGCTTATGGCATTTCATTATGTGTATCATTCATAGCGTCGTCGGCTGGAAGTCGTCTGCTCCGACTACAATACATGGGACGCCACCTTCCCACAACCCATAACAACTCCCGCCTTCACCCAGCCTACACTACGCCCATCGGATACCAATGGCAACATTTCCAAGCAGTTTTTCCAAAGAATTATTTGTTATTGTCTTAAATATTTGATCTTTATGCGCTCTGCTCAGGTCGTTTTGGTGACGCTCGTCCGCGTGTGTGCTTGTCAATGCGGTCGGGTCACTGAGGTGACTGTCTTCTTATGATTTGGCGACGAGAAGGAAAGGGATAAACTGGCCGTTTTCCTCCATGCTTCTGTTGTATTTTTCAATGGGCTTGGCCCGAATGGGACGATATTATCTTAACTACATCGTCGTATTGTTGAACCAGAGGCTGTGGGGGCTACCGCGTTTACGGTGGGTTAGCTGGAGTCTGCTGGTGCTTCGGATTAGCCATTGAGCATTCAGGGTTGTTTTTGGGTGCGTGGAGGGATGAGAGAAAATGTGTATGTATTGTTGGAGGTGATGGGGTGAGGGTAGTGTGTGCTAGGGGATGACGGTGGGGAGTAATGACTAGTAATCATCCCCGAGTACACACTGACACCCGGCTCGCTGGCCATTGTGGCCCTGGCAGTTTGTGTGGTGGAATTTCTCCCACCCTTATAGCATTACACCCTGGAGGAGAAGATGCATGCTTGTCCTATACAGGCGACTACAGGGAATGGGCCTCAGACCCTCTACCCACATCCCATCTTACTAACGCTTTTGATTTAGATGTGCATATTTCAACCTATACAGCCCACATTAATTAGCTTTATGTATACTTTAATGAATAGTTTCCGTTGAGGTATCACGTCATTGTAGTTTAGCACAAGGGTTCTTTCAGATCGCAAGCGTAATGCAGTCTCTGAATTGCTCTGTGAAAGGGCTGTAATCCACTGGTTAACCTAACACAAAACCAGGGGATTAGGGTAGAATATTTTTAATTATCTACATAGCTCAAATTTGATTGGAACAATAGTTAGAATTAAACCGATAACACGTATTTTTACCTGGGTCTCTCAAACCTAGTAGAAGGATGTATAGAAACCCGGCACACGCTCTGTCTTTTTCTGGTAGTCTTGTTTAACCTCCTTAACCCAGCGCGTGCTGGGCCGCGGAATGCATGCAGACATGCACACATCTCTTTTCTGACTTGATGCCAACCAGGGTCCACGCTCTTCAAGCCGTGTTGTGTACTGTCGTACAGTTAGTGCTGCAACTGAAACACCCTGTGATATGGCCAGGCGATTCTTAATAAAATCTTTATTGCAACACGCGCGTACACTGAAGACATACACCTTTACGTATACGGAAGGTAACCTAGTTCCGCACAGAGGTTTCTCTGTTCCCAGTATCTTAAAAAAGAAGAGATTTGTTGACAATATTATGAACTACTTGAAATCTAATAGAGCCAGCGAAATCGTGTCGCAAGTAGTATAAGAAAATGAACCTAACACCCAGGGAAGAAGACGACCGCTCTCCAGGTCGTGAAAACCGATGGGAAATGTTTCATTTTATAAGTCTTCCTACAAAATAGATAAAAATGGATATTTCAGTATGTCTGAAAATGAAATTGAGCGGATGCTGCCATTTAAGAAGACAACACAGATCCTGAATTCCCCTCAGGATTAGTACTGTATTGTATAACCTGATTGAACACATAGACACGTTCCTGGCTATGTCACAGGATCTCTCAGTGGCTATTTGATGTAATGCCGAGCCTGTGACAACGTACTTAGTAAAACAACTACCAGGAGTAGCCTTTGACCCCTGCCGGGAGAGACGTGACGTCACAGACGCCGGCATCGGCCGGTGGATGACGAAACACAGAGACGCCCGAAGGGTACTGCGTCCATCAAGGTGACGGCTGCCCCCCTACTTCCGGCCTGCGCACCCCGCCACAGCTGGCCGTGCTGCGCATACCTGCTATATCGTTATACGCTGACTACATATATATTGAAGCTATATGAACCCAAATATATATAACTTTTGCCAGAGGAAATGGTCATTCTAATAGGCCTATCGATGCACATTTGGACACTTTTGTGACAATCCAAGAGTGTAAGGCCTATTTGTGGGCCTTGGCTTCCTATATGAAATGTGTTTTCGCCCTAGTTGCCTATGAAATAAAGTAAGTAAAATCTGTCATACTTTCCTAATGTTTCAGTTGCCTGGTCTTGTATATATTTAGATCTATGTTTATGGAAATGTCGTTTTACAGAACCATATACAAGTGTGTTTACGCCCTCTCCTATAGCATTATAGCTTCTAGTAGTAGCTATCCATTTCCTTAGGAACATTTTCTTATTCTTAAGTAAGTTCTATCTTGAGAAGCATTCATTTACAGAAATTGTTCCATGTTAGAGGTTCACCCTAATTTTTTCTGTACTTGAAAGCGTTTCATCTTTCCATCCTAATCGATACCAAGATCGGTTTGACTTTACAAATGTGACATACAACTTCAAATAACAGTTCATTGTAGTCAGTACTAACGGCAGCTTCTTAATAGTTTTCTTCCTAGAATGTGCTGTTTTCTTCCTACTCTGTGTATCTTCTCCAATTTCCCTTTTTTTTCCTTTCCGGTTACCTACACCACGAGCCGTTCTCGTGGGTCCCACTAGGCGGCGCATGGCCGGAAGTACGTAATCCGAGGCTCGCCGGGAAATTTCATTCTATAAAGTGGCCATTAGAGAGAAAAGGCGGGAATTTATGAGTATGGGCGGGTATTCTTTTGGTTGGTCGTTTGTCCCCTCCCTCCTCCTTCTCCGAGGCGGCGTATATGATGGATTAATATCGGTCCTATGGATTTTTCAAATAGACAGATTTCTTGTCAGTGGAGAGGAGACTGATTGCGGGCGGTGGGCGGTGCGGGAGGGGAGGGGATGGGGCGGGGATCCACCGCGAATTACCTCGGCCAAAAGGCCTGTTTAATTATTCAGCCCCACTACTGAGCGGCCCGCGCGTGACGCGCCAATCATTTTACCATAATGGACTTGGGCCTAACTTTCCCCGCGTTCGGCCAAACTTTGGCGGCGGTGGCTTCCTTGACACCTCTTTGGGCCGGCAGGAATTATAACGGCTTGTCAATGGGCCCTTGATGGCCGCCGCCAAATTAGATCGGCGTGGTCGCGCCGCCCTACAAGATAAGCCGGCGAAATAAAAGACTCGGCCGCCACCGCACTGTCTGTGATTAGGCGGCAGGCCTTTTTCTTCTTCTCTTTTCTTTTGGTCGGAGTGTTTTCCCTTCTTCTTTTTTTGACAAGACGCTGGGCCGAATGGCCGTCCATAATAGCCCGTGGGCCGGCCGGCCGGCCGGAGGAGAGGGCGAGGGGCTGGGAGCGGGTGGGTGGGGGTTAGGGTCTGGAGGAGGGGCGGCCTGCTGTGATGTCGATGTTGTGTAAGATGCTGAACAAGCAGAGTCATTAAAAGATCCATCTTCGGGTATTCTGCGTGTAGCATCCAGCCGTAGAGGCAACACATATAAAGGACATGGGAGACCAAATTGAGAGAGGGTAGAGAATGGTGAAATAAAGATGTGGATATACATGTACATGTAGTCGGTTTGTGGGAAGCATATCTATGGTATATGGATATTTACAAGTCTTCATTAGTGTTCAATCTTGAATGTAGAAAAAACACTGTAGGCCTATATCTCCTCACTACGTGTGACAGAATTGTTAGACTATCTTCAGTGATGTTTGAAAAATAAAGGTACCGTGGATGACCCCGATATATGTGTATGTATTTTGTAAGTCGCAAGGAAAATATATAGAGTACAATCTCACACAAGAAGCCCATGCGTCAGAAAAAAAACGCACACATTGAAAGGACGGGTTTGCTTCGTGTATCCATACAGATAAGCTGCTATACAGGCAGAGCCCAAAGACCCCCGGGCGCTTCCCAATTTCCTTTCAGCCTGTTTGCTCGGGGGGAGAGACATAGCGCTTCAACTTCCCAATAAGCGTTTCACGCCCGAAAAACGGCCGGCCGAGCGCGCATGTCACAAGGGAAGTGACGTCACCCGAGGTGGCGGAGAGGCGGCAGAAGCCTCTCGTGAATTATTCAGGCGGCCCCGAAATCATTTCTGACGAAGCATGTAGAAGGGGAATGCTGGGGATTAGAGGCAATGGGGACCGGGGCCCTGCGCACGGCCATATTGAGTAGGGGGCCTTGGGCAGGGAGGGGACGGAGGCAGGGGACAGCCTCACCCCTCCTTTAGCCCCTGCTACATAAACAGCCCATCATTCATTAGAATGACCATCTTTATTGTGGTCCTTACCAAAGGCGTTCCCCCCTCGCCAATCCCATCCGCCCTGCCGCCACACCAAGCAATCCGCGCACACCCGCACATACACACTCCCCTGCCCACAAATCATCCGTGTTACACAATTTCCTTTCTTCGCACATGGACATTGTTTTGCCAATATCTGTGATATATGTTCATGAATCATTGGATTGATAAGCATAACAATAGATTCAACAAGAAGTCCACTGCCTGTTTTCTATCGGTTGATGATTAGTTAACTCAGCTTTTTGTACCCGGGTCATCGGACCCAGACATCATCAATATATAATCAGACTCATGCTGGCCACAAGAAAAGAGAAAAAAAAGACTAGAAAAGCAAATCGAGCGAACATTGTGGCGGAGAGTTTTTTTCCATTTTGGGCCTAGAGGTTGGGGTTACGTTGTCACGATTATGTCCAGGAAAGGTATGGATATTATCACACGTAGAAAGCTATTGGATATTATGCATACGTGTCTATATTGACTTTTTAATAGATACAGTTTATGTAATCGATCCTATTATTTTTGTCTATGATTTTGTGTATATACCCAGATGAACCCCTTATGCCCCTCATTATTATAGAATTATACTAGCTAATGAATTACAATGCTTGTATTTAGAGTCACAGCATATATCGCACGCACAGCAGGGATTCTGCTTTCTTTGTAAAAACTTTGGCCCCTCTAGTCGGTGTGTACATATTGACCATGCGTCGTGCCGGTCAATTTTGAAGCGGCGCACAGTAGGAGGCGGTGGTTTACGAGATGTATGACATTATACAGGCCGGGCGCCGATCCAATGAGCTCATCATTACGCCCGGCGACACGGCCACCTCCGACCCCTTGTTTACGGCGAATCGTGAGTAGTACATGGAATCAATACACTGTCTCAGGCGCCGCTCCCCGCCACCGGCCCGCCACATAAAAAGGGATGTTAAATGCATATCAACAGCCTTAAAATGTTGCACGGTTTCAGGTGGGGCATGGCCAGTGTCTTTTATGTGGCCGTAAATAACGGCGGTGATTTCGGCTCGAGTAGCCAGGTTGAATACCGGGTGATGGTGTACTTTGGTTTGGGAGAAAACTAATTAATGGTGATTAGAGGAGAAGTGCTTTAAGTACATGCGCGCAAGTAGTAAATTCTCTAGTACCAGGTCTTGGCTTAGTGAGATTGAATTACTTGCTATATTGAGAAACTTAGGCTATATCGGTATAATCGTAAATCAGGAGGCTATCATTTCCCCCAATTTGAAACAACATACGCATCAATGTTCGGTCAATAATTGAAGTTCAGCTAATGAATGTGTCTGAATTATACATGATGGTGCCAACAGAAAAAAATCGAGTCCCTGCTTTGGTACTCTTGACTCAAAGGGGAAAAAATCACCAATTGGATGCCTCTGTGTCTCCCCGGTACTTCCGACTGTAATCAAGCAAATTGCAGTCCTGACTGGCTATAAATCTATTACACTGGCCATCCGAAGGCAGATGATCTGACTGAAGACTACACTAGCACTCGAAGTAATCAATTCAGTTGTCAAGACAACACAGTAATTCATATGATTAATCTAACAGATTATCCTAGCACTCGGGTTGGGGTCGTCATGACCTGGTTTCTTCAAAAGTAGGTCAGCTTGGGGTCACGGCCACCAAAGGCCGTAATTGCGTCATTGCTGTTTATGTTGGTTTTTGTTGTAGACCTTTACCCAACAGGCCTTTCTCCATTGGCAGAGACTAGTTGCCAAGAAGGCTTTGGCAGCGCATATTGCTGGAGGGGTCTTGGGCCGAGCGGGAAGGAGTATAGTATGCGTAGTGATTTAGATAATATAACAGGAAAAACAGTGGCCACTCTCTGGCTGTGGGCCCCGGGGCGGGGTGTGTGTGGCGAGTCGGAGATAGCGCGCCGTCCCCACCACTGACCTTGGGGGCCCTTCGACGGTCGGCCGCAGTTCGCCCGCCGCCCGCCAGGCCTCGCTGTCACACCTTATTTGTGTCACGTGACCACTAAGTGGTCAGGGTTTGGGGGGCTGGGGCGGGGGGGGGGGGGGAGTTGTAGTAGTAGCAGGGTGGTTGGTTTCGGGGGATGAGTCATAGTGTTAGTGTTTTATGTCCGGTGCGGGTGTCCGTGCCCGCCCCTCCCCCCGGTCGTCCATCCGGCCGGTCGGCCCTTCTTCCCGGCCCTTGTCTTGGCGCCCCTCCTACCGCCGGGCTTCTCATTACGCCGACGCCCGCCGCGGGGCGCTGCGCTCATGTAATCGGCCATTGCCCGGCCCACACCCCCTACCGCCATGTTTCCCTCCGAAACCTCCCCCCACCCGACCACCGTATTGATTTGTAGGCGGCGTCCAGAGGGCGCTTCGGACGGCGCCTCGCCACCGGAAGTGGGACTTTGACAACTGGAGGCGGGCGGACGCTGGGTGTGGTCGTCGGTAGGTGGTAGGGGTAATCCGCCGACAGATCATCGGCCCGGTGTCGGCCCCCTCTCACCGGCACTAACCATGATCCCTGATGTCCTTTCTGCCCGCCGGAATCCTGCAGGTCACCTCCCGGCCCCTGCGCCGGTCCTTACCACTTCTCCCCTCAGCCCGCCCTGACCTCCAGGGTCCCTCCTCCTGTGTGCACGTTCCCACCTACAATACATTGCTCTGTGAGATGTACGCCTTCTGCCACTGCAGGTGTGGGGCTGATAAAGAGGAGCAAACTACTGGTTCTTCCCGTCCTATCACTCAGACTTACCTCAGTGTCCAGGGGTCCTCCACGGACAGAGGTTAGCCATTCACCAGGAGGTCTTAAACTTGACGTGCTCAAGTGTTGTGGACTGGTATATTGTCATGTTATTGACAAGTAACTGTTTCGAGTGTTGCACGACCCGATTCAGTCTTAATATATCCGGATATTTAGTAAATGGCCTTCTCCAATAACGCTGTTTCTTTCACTCCGCCCAGTTCGGTCTGTGATACTCTCCCAGTCATGCAAATGAGATCTTTTTATTTGCGGGATAGAAATTGAATAGGACCATATCAGTTATCACAGTAACTATATGAGATGATCACAGTAAATAGGCATGGTACACCAACACTAGTGAGTAGTCCATCTGCAATATTTTCCATTGTAAAAGCAGTTACATTATAATGATAATGCCCTTTGTGCCTCTTAAACGATACATTGTGTAATTGCTATCCAGTTCAAATTTTCTGCTGAATCATGAACTCAACCGGAAGTGACGATTCGGACAGAGCGTCCCCTCCCAGTGGCGTCCCCTGGTGGCAGGTTGGGTCATCGGCTAATCAGGGACTAATCGGCCCCCTCCCCCCCCCACTACACCCCCACCCCCACCATGTGCAGTAGACAGCAGGGGTTTGGGGGAAGGTGGGGGGAGGAGTAGAGGGCACGAGGTTGCTTTTGTCATAATGCATGACAAGACACAAGTTCATCAGCAGGCCTCCAGTGACACGTTCCGTCACATAAAAAATAGGTCATTCGATCAGTGTTATCTCGGATCATTTTGGGTGTCAATTTTGTATTCTTTTATTTGTTTATGAAATGGTCTAATAATGGAAGTAGTTCTTGTGGCTTAAACCACAATCAGCAATATGTGAATGTTCAACACTCTTGCCTTCTCCATGTCCACAAAGACCCGACCAGATGTCCCCAATCCCTTCATGATTCAGTTTTTATGTCCCACCGTAGTAGGTTCATTCAAAGGTTAACGCTCGGAGCTTTGCAATTAGGCTGGTTAGTATCGTGTGATTAATGGCAGGTTGAAGCAATTCAGTTCGGATTAATCGTGAACCCCTGAAAAAGGGCTCTTCTCTTTCATTTATAGCCATTTTGTTTGATCATCTTAAACTTTTGACAGATTGAGGTTTATGACAAATTGTATAATGGATTGACTGTTTATTCATTATTACTGAACGCTCACGAGATAGCCCAACATTTTTGACATGTGTTATCATGTTGATGCTAAAATGTCCCAGAACAACCCACTTTTTCTTATAGCAGCATCCTCTAGCATTACAAAGATAGTTTTACCGTGATATCGTTTCTTTTGACAATACACCATCCATTTACGTTATTACTTGGCCAGAAGCGTTCGGTAATAGACTTCGCATCTTGGTATGGCCGCCCATAGTAAATACCACCTGGGGCCATGTGTATGTGTAACCTGTACAGACACATGGAGACATTAAGGCCACTACTGCAGATGTGGCTAGTCTGTGTCTGGTTACACATTATAAATCCCAGCAGGCGGCGTCTAGCTGAACCCGAGTTGACCACTGCTCAGTCTATACAGCTCAGATGGGGTCTGCCATCTTTTTTTAACCTTATTACTCTTTTTTATCTGTTGTAAGTGCACGAAGGTAAGATTTGTGCTAATCTATTCCATACTCCTAAAATGTACCCTTATGTATTCATGTTGTGAATTAAAAGTATTTATCTTGATATTGATTCCCTCAGACAACTAGTTCTTATAAGGTCAAACCGGGGTCGAGATTTCTAAAGTGTGACCCTCATAGGCCTTATGTAAACAGTCCTTACTGTGCGCTTTGCACTTGCAGTGGGGGAAGGCAATTAAACGAACTCCATTAGTAACGTTTATTTTATTCTGTAGCTGATTAAACTAGAGTATGGTTGAATATTTCACAATCATTCTATATAGCTGACACTACAATTGGTAAAGGGCATTGGCATGGGGTGGGCGTGCCTGCTACTATACTACTGCTGCTGCTGCCCGGTACCTGCTGGCGACGTAAGGACCGAGTAGACAGTGTCCAGTTGCAGAGCTGCTGTCATGTCCAGCTGCCAGAAGACTATGCTGCTCCCCCTCCTCATACACCGAGCCCCACAGCAGCTAATCCCAACCCCACAGCTGAGGAGGCCGCAAGGAATTGTGTTGAAGGCATCGTGTTTTTACGAAGCTCTTATATTTCACCAGTGACCTTTATTGCAGATGAGATATGTATCATTGTCTATACATGTTGTTTATGTATGCTGCCCCTATCAGTATAATCTACAGCGGTGATATAATTATCGTTGTTATTATCATCACTATTATATACAATGTCTATGTAAGATTACTTTCATATCTTATGATATTATTATATCAACCATCACCGCACCATTATTCCATCATAAATCCAAAATCTAAACCAGAATCCATCCTTCTCCGTGAACCCACAAGGCCCCAACAATATCTCACAGACGGGGACATGTAGACCACATGCGATTGCAGCTGGCCCCGATATAGAATTCAATAAAGACACTGAGGCCCTGCGGTCTTTCTCATCGTCCAAATGTAAAGGGGCGGGCATGGGGAGACTGGCGACCGATGGTTGGATTCTGCCTGTGTGGTGGGGTGGGGTGGGCATCCAGCAAGGATGGCGGGTGGGTGGGTGTTGAGAGTGCATGAGGGGGCCATCCACGGTGGGCTAGGGTTACTATTCAATTTCATAAATATCCAGGCAGCCCTCGGCCGTCTTGAGTTTCCCATTTGCGGCGAGGGGCATGGCGCCGGGCTTTCAGCACGGGGGGCGCCGGGCGGGCCGTAAATTGAATGTCCGCGCGCAATGATCGGCACGGGCGTGGACCGCGCGGCGCGCAAGTTTGGCTGAACATTAGGTAAACGCGCTCTAGGTGACCTCTGGAAAGGGGTTAAAAGGAAAACGGGCGACATGTAAGGGTAGCTGGCGGTGTGGGGCGGCGGGCGTGGTGGGGAGTGCGCCAGGCGGCTGGACCCGTCCGGAGATAGTGCCCCCCTTGATGAATCCCCGCCCTGGAGAAGGATGAGGAGGGGGTTGGGGGTGGAGGACGTATCCAACACCTGCCTCCACCCACCACCATCACCGGCAGGAGGAAAAATGTCCACAAATTATGTGTAAAAGTAGCACTTTCCGCCGCGGAGTAGTTTGGTCGTGGTTGCCCAGCTATCAGTATAGTAAACACTTTCTGACCATTTCTAATGCAGAGGTACTATATTTATGTGATTGTAAGATTACTTGTAGGGGCCTACATATATGACTAAAGTAATCTATTGCAAGAAAATAATATGTGCTTGATTATGATCCAGTATGGATAAGTTAAGGTAAATTACTGGATACAATAGAAATGTTTAGGGCGAACCAAAAAAAGTAAAAGTCCGAGAACCAAAAATACCATTAAACCTATTATTGTTATGCTAGTGTCAGCGAAATACGCATCGGTTCAAGATTTAAATGTTACCATTTAGAATGACCCCGTGTTTAGTAGGCTTTAAGGGCGACACATATGCTACTTTGTCCCCACAATAATATGGTTCTTTGTGTACGTGTCCACCTGTACACGTCCTACAGTAGTATATTGTAGTTTTGCATGCATTGCCCCAGGCGCCTCGGCCAGGTGAACCGCTGCGCTTGGTTAAGGGTCTGCGCACAACAAATACGTACACGTGTAGGGAACTGAGCCGTACCGTAAGTGGTCTACATATTGTAGCATGTAGAGGAGACCAGGTGTAACTAAACCATGGCCTGCTTACAGGTATAGTGAGCATATCACACTATACAATCACACCCATCCTCAACCCCTCTTAATTACTCCTAATTAACACTCAATTAAAAGCCGGATTCCAGCACTCACCGCCTTGTCCCCGGCTACCCCCCCCCCCCCCCCCAGTCGAATGGAGGACACCATGGCCCCCCGACTCTTTTGTGTGTTTAAAGTTCAATTAAAATTCCACCTGTCCAGTGGACGGTGCCTGACAACAAAAGCTGAGCGATGAGAGTGGATATTACCTAAAACAAAGGCGCGGGCGGCGTGTGATCTGAATTCATTAGGGCCCCAGCCCGTGCTCTACGTGGTGATTACCGCCCCGTCGCCACTGACATGTTTTGCATGTAACGCTCACATCTGTCAGGCCGAGGCAATTGCGGCCGGCTTTAATTGTCCGCCGCTTCCCTTTATGATATTGCGCCCGAATTAAAGGCTCAATCTTGTTCTGCTGTGCTGGCTGGTTGTTTTTACCTGCGTGGACGTTATCCATCAGGCTCGGAGTAGCATACCTCTGAAGACTCGCTGATGTTCCCTAGGGGATGCGCATAATCATAACAATTAGTAAGGCTTTCTGTCTTTTTTTTCAGTATGAAGGATGGTACCCAGATTATATTGGACTTTTGATAATTGCTATATTGGTCATAGCAAGTACAAAATTGCCTATGCAATGTAATGTCAATTACTTACAGAAATGTATGTCAATAATTTTAATCATGTTCTATAAACGTCATCTTAATGTCTGCTACAGGTCTTTTCATGTAAGCTCTGGTGATCCTAGAATTGAGAACCACACTAGAAGATCGAGACTTTCACGAATCTAACATGCTTTGATCTCTCTCAATCCCTGATTAAAACTCCCTCACACCACTCCAAGCCCAATGACTTTCAATCTAGCTTGGCCTCAGGGGTCCACCAACCGAAGCCAAGGACAGCCACCTGGCTTTCTCAGAACTGACACGTAAACTGTCTACCAAGGGATTGCTTTCAATAACTCTGAGAACGAGCTCTCCCCCCTAGCTCCCCTTAACTCTTTCCCTTGAATGATTTCTATTGCTCTTAATTTTTTTCGTTTGTGCTCAGGCGACAACCGTTTCACCTTGTATGATTGGTGGAAGACTTGGTCTGCGACATCGCCAAGCACCAGCTAACTCCTACTAGGGACCCCTTTGATAATTCCTCGTTTAATGTAACCATAAACAAAGGATGTAAAAAAAAAAGGATGAATGGCCACCGTTAAGTGGCCCACGGAACCCTGTGTTGGAATCAAGTTAAAAGGTGCGGCCTTAAAGAGGTTCCATGTCCTGTTTCCGCAGACTGAGCGAGCAGCTCTTTTTAGAGAAAAACTGGGAGTATTACATTGAATGTGCAACAGCTCAGTGGCTGTGATTTCCTGGGGAGTTGCTCCCCGGTGTGAAACGGACATTGTTCCTACCGGTTAGGTGTGTGTGTTTTATTCATGCAGGGTAGCAGGGAGAGAAGACAATGAAATGGTCCTAAAGAACGGACGTGGAAAGGTCAATCAACGGGAATTGAGTGAATAAAATCAGACGTTGAAGGATATTTCTAGGGAGGTTTTCCGGGAAATGAACGAGAATCCTTGCTTAAACGACTCCCAGGAAGTAAAGACAGAATTGTAAAGAGGTTTTAGTGAGAAAGAACATCAGGAGTGAATGAATACCAGGTAGGCGGGGTTATTAGCCATCAGGAAGATGTGGGGAGTAAGAATATGCAATGAGACGAGGGGTATACGCAAGGAAAAAGTGAATATTGAATCGTTAATTTAGGGAAGGATGAAAGAAAAGAAAAGAGGAATACATGTGTTGTTGGATCAATATCTACCTATATCCCACATGTATTTCGCCCAAGTGATTTGGCCGTCGAATGGGACACTTGAGGGTTGGATAAAACAATCAACACTAAAACTGTATAGACAGATAACAACAAAAACTGAATAAAATATTTTAACTCTATTGGGGTTGTAACCGAACAAATCCTGTATTTTTTGACGACTTGATTTCACGTTTACCCGTTTGAGCGGTTGTACTTTGTATAAAATGCACTGTAAGTGTCCTTCCTTTCCATTACTTCCCTCTTCCCCCTCACACAACATCTCTCCCTTCTGCCCCTTCCCTCTCTTTCTGTGTGGCAGTAGGTAGACCTTGGTGGCCGTAGAACAGCCCCGAGCCAGTAACGGCAGCAGCCACACCACCCTGAGCGCCTGCCGCGCCGGGCAGCCGTGGCCACCAGCCTACAGCGTACTTGCCAACCAAGATGAAGTACCTTTCTTTTCCATTAAATCAGCCGCGAGAAGCAATACACTGCGGGCTGCACTAACTCTGTCAATATCCCGCCGCCATAACTCAATTTGTGGCCAGCATAACCAAGAATTGCTCCAATGACGAGTGGCACTTAAAAAAGTATTGATGCTCTGGGATGAGAGCAGCTCTCGCCATGTAGCTGGGGCCCGGGCGAGCTGCTCGGATTGTATTGGCTAACGCGAGACGGGTCGGGCAGATTAGAATACCAACTGTGAAATGATTATCATCATTTAATGGGGCAAGGTGTGAAATTATATCTTTAAGTGTAACAATTATAAAAATTCGATAGGCGTGCAAAAAGTGCCTGATCAGATTAGTGACTGGAGACTGTACCCCCAGAGGGACTGAGGACGACAGATTGATTTAAGCGGGCTGAAGAAGACTCGGGGAGACACTTTCCCAGCCCCCCTCCCTACACACCCTCATACCCATAGCCTGTCCCCGACACCGCCTCCTTTTCCCGCCATCTTGGCGCCTTAATGATTTCCTTCACCAAGGGCTTTAAGAATTAACACACCACAACACCTCCCTTACCATTACAACAACAATCCAGCTTAATTAACGCCATTGAAAATTAATTAGGTTAATTAGCCCGATGAAGGGAGCAATAGACTTGCGGCTGAAACAGAAAAAAAGGGGCAATAGCTGGGCGGGAAGGAAAGAAAGCCCCTAAGTGACATTGAGCGCGGGGAGTCGGTGTGAGCGCGTGTGAGTGAATGTGAGCAGATGACACCCAGACTCCCTTAATGCCCGTGAGTGGATAAGAATTAAGATCAGCAATCAGATTAGCTCCCCCGCCAATGAGATAATCACCATTTCTTTAAGACGGCGTGGGCTTTTTTCCCGACCTGGGCCCGGGATTAACGCTGTTCCAGCCGGCCTGATATACTAGCGAGCTGCTCGGAACTGCTCGGCGAGCTGCTCCCACCCAACTCTCACCGAAATGAGCAGAAATCAATCAGAAGACGGGGGCGGCAGAGAATGGACGGGAGGGGGTCGGGGTGGCGGCGCGGGCCTACACTATGGATTGCCCGATGGAAACGCTCAAAAGGGAAACCATTCGCCTTGTTTTCCAGGCTCAAGCGGCATGTCTTTTAACATTGTGTCGCGTCGATGGTAAGCACCGCGTGCATACTTACCACTCGACTCACACCCTGCTAGTCTCATCCGGGGGATTTCTTGAAAAGCCAAGGGAGATTTATATTTTTTCCTCACGGGGTGGGACTCCAAAAACAGTCGGTGTAAATCACATTTAGAAAACCCTTGCCGGGTAATCCTGATAGGACATTTTTCAGATACGGTCCCCAAATTCGATTTCTCTCCGGGCACAATTGATTGCAAGGGCCTGGCACTTGTCACACTAAGAGTTCACGGCTTAAAGGGGAAGGGGACAAACCAAGAGGGGAGGCTGACTTCTCACACTACAATACTCCATGTAGGCAGATTAGAAAGCTCAGTGAAGCTTGTAAGATGACATAAAAAGTACTTCACCAGGGAAAGCGTGAAGACACACGTTTTACAATTGCCATATGAGCCCTTAATAACGAGGGACACAGTAGGTGGTGAAAAGATACGTCTTTTGTACTTTCTGAAAAGGTCATAGTTAAGAATCTTAAATCTGCCCCCAAGATCAAATCAAAAAGGGGATATATAGATACCCTTTAAGTACATGCTGTACACTCACTTTAGAAATCATTCTGACACCAATAAGTTTTACGAATAAGTGATAAAACAAAAGCAGTATTAGCTAATGTCTTTTTTCATAATTGACCCCGATAAATTGTATAGATTAAACAAGAATGTAAAGAACAAAACATATTAGGCATTGATATTCTAATGTGTGCAGATCTCTGTGCGTGTTTTTGGCATAGCGATGTGATGAGTCTAGCCTCTTGTCGACTCGGCAGCGGGTGTCCCTTTACCTCGCCTTATTCCTATTTCATTATGCCCTGCCATTGGCACCCTATTTGGGCCTTTATGGGGTATAGGCTGTGCGCCAGCGACAGCAAATTGTTCACACATCGCGCCGTCTTGTGACGGGTATTATGGGCCCTGATTACGTTAGGCCGAATCTTTTCCCTCTTACTCCATCCTCCAAATCCCATTCTATAAGTATTATTATAGCTGATCGTGTTTAGTCGGGAATTTTTCATATTCCATTGCGGCGCGGAGGGTCGGGGGTGCAGAGAGAAAAGACCCGGCCTGATTGGGTTAGCGCGCGGATTGGTCATTGGTGGGCCGCTGATAGTGGTCTAGTATTGCCTCGGCCGGCGAGCGCTTCTGAGCAGTTCATCACGCGGCATATTCAATCAGGCGAGCAGCTCGCGGGGACAGATCACCCCCACAAAGCCCGGCGCTGTATGGGTCCTATTCCGGCAGTGGCCTTTTGTTGGGCGAGCAGCTCGCCCTGCACAGCCGCCCTGCCAGACTAGCCTGCCTGGCTGCAGTCCTCACTCCCTCCTCCTCCTCTCCTCCTCCTGCTCATGCCCCTTATGCCCACGAGCAGCTCGGCTTGCAGTAGTAGGCTGGCTCAGGTTTAGGAGGTGGGCTCACAAGCTGCTAGACGCGGTCAGATCTGCATTGTTTGAATATTCCAATCTTACAACTATGTCACTTCCTTGCAATGAATTGGCTTGCCCTTGTATTCTCAGCTAATGTCAAAATTAACTTAATCAACCCTCACAGCCACGCTATATCTGAAATCGCCATTTAACACAAGGTTCTAAAACCTGTTTTTTTGAGACAGCCTGGATCGTCATACAATACATACATGTACATGTATACCCATATCATCTGAGATTTCATCTGAACTGCTCCCGTGGCCACTGTATTAATTCTACCGACACGTTCAACTCTCAGAGCTGCTCACCCAATGGACAGTGTGTCCCCTCCTAGATCCCTCCTCCAGCGTACCCCCTTGGACCTAGCCACCAGTCTGACATTATACCCCACTATATCATTCTTACTTATGGCACACTGACAGCGGATTCCAAACTCGAGTTGTTTGCCGCGCGTCAAATTTATAGATCTGCACCGGCGTGTGACGCCCCGATATTAGATTGGTTTTCAGACGTTTAAGTCGACTGTGTGTGTAGATAGAGGAAGGAGGGGGGACAGGAGCGTCCTCCGGACCACCGCCCCTCCAGTAACTACGTGTCGGGCCGGCTTTGATTGATGTTCACGAGAAGAACAAAGGCTGAGTCGTTGAGCTGCTCGCTGTGACGGTGTCTCGGCCGGTCCAGCGATGAGCAGCTCGCACCCGCTGCCCTCAGCCCCGCCCCTCAGACTACTCCTACTCCTCAGGACCGGCCCACAGCTGCTGAGGCGATGGCCAGTGTTTTGCTTCATAAATGAATTAGTTTTCTGACCAGGGCTGCCTCCAGACCGTAATGCCATTTGCCTCCTCCTGTCACGTCCACTCAGCTTCCCCCAGTCGACGCCAACAATTCGCCCCGACCATTGCCTCAACCCAACGTTTCCCCTCACCCCTTTTCCACCATATTCACCTCCCAATCCCCCCCCCCCCCCCCCACACACACACAACCGAAAACTATATCGTTCAACTCCCTGTACCTCATACAGTCTTCTGCTATTCTATACTACAGCATTGTATTCCACTAGGTGATTTTGATGCTGGCGATTTACTATTTGTTGGTGGTTCTCCAAGGAAATGACATGAAAGTTCATTGAAACCATACACCCTGTTTAGGCCTATTTTGAAGAGAACTGTAAAATATTTCTAGTGAAAGAAACATGGCTATATCTAATCATTTGTAATATTGGCTTCAGTGTTACACACCTTTTAGCTGCATTTAAAATACCGTGAATTCTGCCCACTTAAGGTTTCCGTGGGTCGCCTTATTTCTTGTGGGTGGGGGATGCAATGGATTACATTCTGGCCTCGTTTTACGACAGCGTGGTCTTCCCCTTCAGCGACCAGAATTAGCGCGCCATCGACAGCGGCCAGCGCTCGGGGCACAGCTACAGAGATCTCAGTACCCATTGGAAACAAGGATGATAGTAGAGTCGAGATTTATGATGTGGCGATGTATATGTTGATTAATTTTTGGAGTATGAATCCATCTATAGTCCCAATTAAAAAATATAGGCAAGCCCAATGAAGTCGGTCATTGTCAAATAATGGGGTTTGGAAGAAACATGTGGGTTGGCGGGGTTCGATGGAGAGGGGTGGATAAGGCCTGCATGTCTGTGTGCTATAAAGGGGTGGGGTAGGTCTGATATTGGCCTGGTTGGCCGCTCCCTCCTTGGCTGTGGCTTGTATTGCTGCCCGCTCCTCCTGCTGCCTCCAGCCCCCCGCCCGCCCGCCCGGCCTCCCGCCCCCGTGTCTGTCTGCCTTTGGTGTGCAGGAAGGGCCTGTAATGATGGCACAAGACACAGCACATTAAACATTTATAATCCGCCGTCCCAATTGCTGCCTGGCCCCGCCGGCTCTCAGGAGACCCTCTCGCCCACCAATATGGCTCCGGGACGACACGATTACCGCCCGTTTTCTTCTCAAACTCGGTTAATATTACTACGCGGGGTGGTGGCGCGGCCGGCCCTTGACAACGGCAAGAAACGACGCCACGAGACAAAGATCAATATTATTGAAGGGAGAGAGGGAGAGAGTTTGCCGGAAAAAAAGAGTATAAAACATGTGTCTGCATAGGCCGGTTTTGTCGGTATCCATCCTGCTCTCGCTACGGTGTGGGGTGTGTAAAGAAATGTGCCGGACGTTTGTGTTGGGATTTATCCTGATAAAAAGAGGAGCCACTCTCGCCTGCCAAATGATTTTCTTTCTTTTTTAAAACCATCTTGGTAGAGAAACTCATAATTCTGCCATTATGATTAATCGGATGCCCCTCGTGGTTAGTGTTTGGAGGAAGAATGGTCTAATACTGGTTTTGCCTGGGAATGAAATACGATTAGTCTGGATAAACTGAATTAAAGAACCTTTTTTTGCTAATTACAGTAATTTCATTTCAAAGCTGTTTAGGCCAAAAAATGAGCATTAATGTGTAGATGATCTCTCTTGACGCCGTTGAATATGAATGTCACACAAAAAGACGTTTTACTGAACGCTTTCAAAACAATAAGATCGAATAAGCCATTCATATTTTACCGGCACACTTTAATGATGAATTCTATCAAATCAATTCTTTGTAATTACTTTAAGAATACCCAATACTTAATGTTAGAATAACAAATTTTCTGTTTACTTAATCATTATATTTCATGAGCATTCGGCTTCAGCTATTTCTTGGTGTGTATTTGTCCCGTATTGGTTGCATATACACATTACACCAGAAGAAATATAAGTTTATACTAGCATCACTTGTCAGTTGTGTTGAAAAAAATCCACGCCGCTCCTACTGTTTCTACGGACCAACTCTAACCTGTTACTGTTTTCTGTTTCACTTCAGGTCCAGCCGATAAGCATGAGTTCCAGGCCGAGACGAGGAAGCTGTTGGACATTGTAGCCAAGTCCCTCTACTCAGAGAAGGAGGTAGGTGAATCGTGTAAAATTAGGAAATACCATGTTAATACAATGTAACTTACCAAACAGATGCACTATCGTGTTCTGGATAACAATGTAATAGTGAAGATTCATGCAATGAGTAATAACGACAAGATGTAATTGATACCCCATAATTATATCGTATAAATTATGAATTAGTCAGTTACATGTGACGGATGGAAGATGTCCCAGTTTAACGTCTTGTGAAATTCAGATTATTGGGACATAATTATTTCCTTGATTATTACACCATCCGTCTGAAATGGTCTTTTTATTTGTCTGTCATCTTTTTTACCCAGTCTCACTCTTATGTCTGATGCCTTGCGACTGGGAAAACAGCGGTGATAGAGAATGGTGTTAATTACGAGAGCACCTGCATGCTTATAGTGGCGGCATGTTCATATGTATAGTCTATGCAGTTTTCATGAGGGGACTAAACCAGGCAACCTGTCATTGTCAGCTCGAGATTCGTGTATTTAAAGAACACTGAAGCACCACCAACAACCACCTAGTATAGCCCCATCAGTTAACCTAAATATTCTAATAATGACCACTAGATAGCCTTAACAATAATTTTGAATATAATTAAAAAGTATACCTAGTGTATCTAATAGCAATGTTGACTCATTGAAATATCCTGTTATTGAATAACAGGTTTGACTTGTATCCTTTAGCAAAGAATATCGTAATACTAAAGTAAAAGGAGATTCCCAAACAATTGGTACTCTTTTGAAAATCAGTCACCATGAACTATGCAGCATCATAGTCTGTATTTTGAGGCTAAAAATGGCGACGTCTTTATATAAAGCGGCGACAAGACGAGGCGCTCTACTACCAAGTGGCACCGGCCATGTTGTCTAGGCGACCGGCCAGAGTCAAAATGTCCCCTAATGAAAATGAATGCCTGCCCGTTCTCGGCGAGTACAATTTGTGGCGGGTAGAATCGATGTGCGTTCACCGTGAGAGGGAGAGGTGTGGTGCTGGGGGGGGGGGGGGGGGGGGTCTCAGGGTCTGACTAAGACCCAGAGGGGTGGGGGGTTGGAGGGGGGAGGGGGGGCAATGCATCTTGGGGTTAGGGGGCTTCTACATTCATGCAGATACTTGTGGCGGTTCTGTAGAAAGAGGTGCGTTTGGTTACCGTTGGGTAGTAAACTAGTCCCATTCCATATATCACAGCATAATTATTTTAAGATGTAATACACTATTTTACATCATAGCTACATTTTCTGTGTATTTTTTAAATCATTATGTTGGTATTGTGATATATTTTTAAGTAATCATGTTCATCATAATAGAAAGAAAATCATTGGATTCAGTTTTGCTCAAAATGTTTCTGAGAACAATGAGCTCTATCAGTAACACAAATTCTGCCAAGCCTCATGCTGCAGAGACATACACAGTGAGTGGGAGGTATAAGCAAACACTGCTACTCTGGGCTGTTGATTTAGATGTGTATATAATGCCCCATGCTGATTACTCCCCCAACACGGGGCTGGCGCTGACGGACCAGTAAATTAGTCGTCACTCCTCTGCCCAATTTACCGGCCACCAGCAAACCAAGAACACCCCGGGGTAGAAAAGAAGGGCATTTCCCAGAGAAATCAGGAGATTTATTACTAGATATTCCTGATAAGTGATTTATCATTTCTTTTTTTTTGTATGTATTTCTTTGTTTTAGTCACATCCGGTAAACCAGGGCTACTACCTCCCCGAACTCAACATGATTTTGCCACTTTACCATAAAGTGAATGTCAACTTTTGAAAATATAACTTCTACTGGCAAGTGTAAATTGACTTGTTTGCAAAAAAAGTAGGACTTTAAATGACATTTAATTGCATAAACAGGGCCGTTATTTTATTTATTTCATTTTAGGGCTATTTATTTACGTATACTTGTGCTGGCGTAATTTTAGATATCTCACCTTATGGTCCAGTTTTAACAGATCAGTTTTAACAGATCCAGAGAGGGAATAAAATTAGTCGACTAAATCTAGAATAAAAAACCGACTATACACTTAAAGGGAATCTAGGGTAAACTGAACATTTTAAGGTCATTTCAAAAGATACAGTGATAACATCTATTGTGATATTGTTTGACCCATAAACGTTCCCAGACCTCTGTGGAGACGATGGGTGGCTCCCCCTGCCGGGTGTTGGTCAGAGGTCGCCATGGTCACGGCCTTTGTTTTGCCTCCCCGACGACCCGACCTGACCTCTGGAGGTAGCGGGCTCCACTCACAACGTACCCAACCACCGCCCGACCTGGGGTAGACCTGGGCCTTCACTGGGGTTACCCCGAGTCAAGTAGGCACCCCAAGTCAAGTGGGCACCAACACGACGTCAGGATTAAGTGGGTGGATGGATCACAATATTAAGGGAGTCTTAGTATCCTCACAGGTTAATGATAGGGTTAAATTTATGTTAACAGGCAATTGGGCATAGAAATTGAATGTATCTGATTCTGCTTCAAATATGTAAAGGTCATTTCACCATGGGTAATTGTAACTCATAATAGAAATGGCGACAAGGACATTTGTTTGATTCGACAGGCCTAAGTGGCAAGACCTGACAGTGCATTTGGTAAACTGGCTAAGTGACATACATATTAACCAGCAAAACGAAACAAGGAAATATAATAGGTCATTTGATAAATTATATATAATCAAGTTTTCATTTTCCTGACATGTAAAAGGTGTATTCATGTATTAATAACATGTATAAATAAGTGAAGAAAATAAGCCTCTCCTGAGAAATAGAGAAAAGAAGTGTACTATACACATAGCCCTGAGGCAGTGACCCAGAGACTACATGAATGTCAGACTTCACCCTAGGATCAGTAACACAGAAAGCGATATTTCACGTGAATACAAACGGGAAGTCCTGGGAAGAGGAAGAGCAGTTTTTAACGAAACTTTTTATATGCTTATGTGTTGAGAAAACAGTGATAGTGTGAAACATGGGCGCGGTGAAATTCACCGCTTGTCACGGAAAGTAAACAGATCGGTGATAAATAGAGGTAGAAACATGTAAATAATAAAAATGTAAATAAAATGTGAAGTATGGCGGTAAGGTGGCAGGCCAGCAGTCAGGGCAGGGGGTGTCCCCATCAGGAGGGGTATCGGCCCACTCCAGGGCGGGTTGATGGTGTCTACACTGGAGCAGTGGCTGGGGGAGGTGTGCAGGTCAGGCCCCCAAGCCTCCAGGGTCTGCCTCAAGTGATCTTATCAATGATCCCACCTTCCTGCCCGGCCACCTCCACCTTCCTCCTGCAATCTCAAACTACTTCACTGCTAGACTAAAGTAGATGCCTCGCAGCGATAGCAATGAAGCAGAATTTCTTAACGCAAAAAAAGGCGTCGGGGATACCTGGAACCTGTTTTTACTGATTTCCGCTGAAGTGTTATTCCCCTGCTGGCATTTCCCCTTCCTACCCAGGTGGTGTCAAAGAAGCTTGTTTATTTGTTCAGATATTCTTACGTACTATTTGTTTCGCAGTCTCTTGGTAACATTTCTCCAATTGCCCCGAAAAATACAACTTTGGTTACAGAGGTAGAGTTGAATTGACATAGGCCTATACAGAAAAGGTCATACTCACATGTTTACATGTGATGCACACCACGATAAACAAGTAGAAGTAGTGACGCTGGCACGGTCAGTTTATCAGGTGCAACATGAATTCCTCCAGGAGGTAAAACGTTACACCTGACCAGGTGCCTAGATCGCCCTTAACCCCCACCTCCCAGTTGCTGCCATGGTAACATGTAGCTGGCCCACTGTGCTCTGATATATAGGGTATCCCCTACGTCCTGGCAACTCACGCTGTTACAAGTATATCAATAAATATACCTTTAATAATGTTCATATTTCAGAAATCTTATAAATTCGAATCAAAGAACCGACCTCAACCAAGTCTACACTCATATTGTGGTATCATTTCCCCGATTCTTTTAACCTTCGGAATCGAGAAATAGGTCAAATGGATCAGATAGAAATAAAGAGTGCAATAGGATAAAATTGGCAAAATTTATGTTCCGCGAAAAATTGCCTGTTATCAAGGTGTGGATCTGGGCGGCTGTGTTTGTAGCCAAGGGCCGGCCAGTATTTAACCCCCCCACGCCCTATCTCGGGTGGCCAGTGACGACTCGTACCAACCTGTACCAATCTCACGCCCCCTACAAGCTCCAGGGGGCGCCCCCAGCACCCGCGAGCAGCTCACCAGGAAGGGCAACGACTCGTCCTTAGAGTTTGAGCGACTCGTCGTCGTTATTATACGACGCGGCCTTTTATTTACGATCTGGCCGGCGCGCGTTCCCCCAACTTGGCTTCGTCAGCGTGGTAGATTGAAGCAGTGGGTGTGGCTGTGCATCGAGGTTATTGTCGGCGAGCAATAAGAGTATGCATTTAGGAGCAGCTCGCGTAAGGAGAAAGGGCTCCGTGCTGGTGCGGGCAGTTTGGACTGCGGCCATTCTGGCTTGGGCGGGGGGTGGGGGAGTGAAATGTGGGCGCGATATCAAGTGGCCGGTGCGGGGGCCATTGCTCAGTCTTGATGACACTTGCGCTCAGCCGGCCGGCGGCTGGAGGCCCATTAGTGATCTACGCCCTGCTTCTGCTCAGAGATGCTCGCCGTCCCTCGAGCTGCTCGTTTCGTACAGGAGGAGCTGCTCATACTGTAGTCATAGAGAAGGACTGCTCATACTTTACCCATGGCGCGTCGCACCTAATCCAGTTATAGTTTGACTCTAGTCTCCTCACGCCCACACAGCACTTCTATCCTCGCAGGACGACCTGCCCTTAACGTCATGTCGACTTTATGTCCAGTTTATGGACTATATTCTCTTAACGCCCATCTATTGAAAAGATATCGCCCCATTTTGAATACAAGTATCAAATGAACCTTCTTGCTATCTGCCAATAAACTAACGGTAAATGCGTGTGATACTGCAAACCTACCATGATGACCCAATATCTAGACCTACTTCTAACGTCGTATCGTTAACTTAAACGTTTATTGGTGCGATCATCCATTTAGGTTATTTAGCTGCTCACAAATATGTAAATCAAGTAAAATATTTATGACGCGTGACGTTTTCATCTTATGTAACATAAACTGTTTGGAAGAAGGTACCCACGACAATTGTAGTCAGAGAAAAGTGTGATTCAAAAATAGAAATAGTGTCCTAAATCACATGATTTCGGGCAAAACGTCCGCATTACAAATATCAAAGTTTAATGCAAAAATCAAATTTAATGACATTTTCAGATACGTCCAAATTTATATAACAATACATCAGATTTTCACTTTGGCTCTGACTAACGCCCATGCTCTAATGAAAGCTTTCCAAATTTCCTAGAACTTCTGACGTCTTATCATTTCCTGACTCCTCCCCTCTGCATGGCCGTATAACTCCACGATCCCCATACACCTTTATCGATAGCTCACCCCGCCCGGTTGATAGATAACCCAGCAGTGTGGGAGCAGGTGGCCCTCCTCCAGTACCCCCTCAGTGAGCTGTGACTACCTGTGACCCCTGATCGAGCCGTCTTCTTACCTGCGGCAGGTGTTCATCCGGGAGCTCATCTCCAACTGCAGCGACGCCTTGGAGAAGCTGCGCTACGTGCAGGCCACGGAGGGCGAGGTTCAGACGGAGGACCAGCCCCTGGAGATCCACATCGCCGTCGACGACGACAAGAAGACATTCACCATTCAGGTACTGAGACAAGAACAAATTAGATGAAAAAAATAAATAAACACAAGGAAAATACATGTAAAACTTATAAAAAATAAACACAAGGAAAATACATGTAAAACTGATTAATAAAACTGAGAAGCTTATATTTGCAACATATAGATAAACTCACCAAAACAATACGATTAGCCTACTTTTACAAATGGTGAGCATATCCAATGAACAAACCTAATTGTTCGACTACCGGTAATATCCATAGAAAGTAAAGAAATCTTGACTTATGACACCTCAGTATTTAAATATGCTTTTTTTCAGGACACAGGTATAGGAATGACAAAAGATGAACTCATCGACAATCTCGGAACAATCGCTAAGTCCGGATCAAAGGTAAAACCTCTCATTCCGTGAATGTCTCGCTGTTGGACTTATTTCCATTAGCAGAGTAGAATTATTTGCTTTTAGTCGGATGCAGAATCATGACAAAAATGTTGCATTTCGACTTAACAAACAACTAAACTACGACCAAGTATACAATAAGCTATGGATTTCAAGTTTCTAAGAGATCTTATTTATCAGGTAACACCCTTTTATTCGATTTTCTTAATTTCTCTGACGTATACTTCTTTACCCAGAACTACTAATCTTCACATCTCTCTCTGTTGAATCTGTCTCCAGTCGTTCCTGCAGCAGATTGACAACGCGGCCTCCGACTCAGTGAACAAGAACATCATCGGTCAGTTCGGGGTGGGCTTCTACTCGGCCTTCATGGTGGGGGAACACGTGGACGTGTACACCCAGTCTGCCCGGCCCGGCCACCCTGCCTACGCCTGGAAGTCCAAGGGGTAAGGAACGCTATGTAACTGTTAAGTTCAGGCCCAATGTGCATTCTGAGATTTAGTCTGAAACGGCCATAAATCATACATGGACAGGTCAAAACGGGCATAATGCTGTTTCTGAGCTTTGTCTGTAAAGAGCTTATAATGGTATATACAATATAATAATAATAATAATAAAAAAAAAATAATAATAAAACTACTTATAATGGTTTTACCCTTTTCATATCTTGACAACGGGTATTATGCACATTCTGAGTTTAGTCTGTGAATGGTATTTTACAGACGACCTCGTATGTTGACAATTTCAAACAGGCATTCTCTGCATTCTGGGGATGGTATGTGAAGGGTTTACATATCTATCTCCAGGCTGAATCAAGGACAGTGTGAAAGAGTGTAAGAGGGAGGTCAGAATATGGTTCTCTAAAACAAACAAGTGCAACCAGAGCGCTATGTTTTGGATTTTATATATGACCATTCAATAGTATTATAATTTGTCGTTCATAGTTGTTAAAACCAGGGGTATTTTCCTATTTAGCCTAATGAATAAGTTTATATAACTATACCAATAAATGCAGTATTGACTTCTTGTCAGATTGACTCAGATAGGAGTTGTACATCTTTCAAACATGGTCCAATGCATCTTACTCTATCCCAAAGCAAGCGCGAACTTTTTCGCAAAGAATGGATGGATCTATGTATCAAGATAATGGAAATGCCGTTTTAAGTCTATCACATATATAATCGGAGTGATGAATGATTGAGCATGTCGCAGGACGTTAGAGATACTGGTAGAAGTATACGCACCATGCAGGAATGACAATAGTGGTAGATGACTCTAATTGCTTCGTTTGACAACGTCAGGCCGAGCTATATGGGCACTTTGTACGTTTGAATAGCCTCCTTTTGTTATAACCGAATGAGTAAAATCCGCACTTGAAATGGAAACAGAAGATGATACCATATTTGATGCCTTCTGAATGTAAAGTCACAGATGTGTGTAGCTCATTTCGATCATCATGCTCTATGAAGTAAAGTATCTACATAATTCTAACTGACGATTACAGAAGTTTTATAAATCTATCATTAAGAACAATTATATTTTTTCCACCGGTAGTCCCGGCGGAACCGTCAGCTAGAGAGAACTAGACACGTTTTGATTTGTATCTTCTTAAAAACAATTAGTTAGCATACACCGAAAGTTGGCCTGTAGATTTAATTATTTCCTGGAATTGTATTAATTGTACATGAAGTTTTGCCCAGAAGGCAGCAGAGAATTAGCGGTTATAGTTATATCACTACCAGGCTATTCCAGGAAGTGCAAAAAGTCAACCATTGATTTAATCAGGAGCAGACATTCAGTCTGAAGGTATATTTAAGTTTCCAAGAAAAGGGCGTATGAGGTCGTCCCGGAAATACACATGTTCCATAGAGCTCTTTACAATTCATTTAAATTGAAGAAACAAAAGTAAATTAAGGAAGTTTAAGCATGATTATTTATACAATTTGTAACGTACATGTATCAATAAATTAGTCATATAGAAGTTAAGACATAACGGTTTAAATTTTTTACAGTTCTGGAGTAAAACTTGATTATAAGAAGGCTTTCATGAATACACTTTCAGCACTAAATAAATGAGAGCTATATTTGAACTGGTTCTTAATAGCCATTCCCACATACACCGCCATGCAGTTGTATTGACTGTAGAATTGCCAATATTTCTTGTTGGTAGTTCATCTCTGCTGGCTGGGCTGATTGTCAGAGAAGTTAATCCATTAGAAGTTTACAATCGCCGCCAGAAGACATTAGTGTAGACAGAGAATGAAATCTTGCGAGGCGTTGTTGACAAGATGTGATGATTTGTATTGCGTAGATCATGTGGCGAGCCAGATCGTTTGTGAAATTATGACAAATGTGTTGAAGTTGGTCTTAATTAAAGCCATAAATAACTGGGCGTTACAGAAAAAAAGAGAGGTGTGCTGAAATTGGTCGGCTCTTGTTGCTGATTGTCGCGCTCATGCATGTACTGCTCCAGTATGTGAAGCGCGCGGTGAGAGCAGTAGGCCTACTTCTGACTTTTCCCGCCAAATTTAAAAATTTAAAATAACCCAAAAATATATCCCCCTCAGATAAAATTTTCAAGGGGGATTTTTAATAAGACATTTCCCATCACACTGAGAAAGTTTGGACTCCCTAGGGGCAGTGGTTGTGGTTATAGAGTAGAAAGCAGACGACATTTAACTGCAGCGCTGTGAAGAAAGGGCCAAGCCCGCCGCCGGGATGATGGGTGGTGATGTACGCCTCGGTCATTCCCACGGCACCCATCAGCAGCTTCCAGCGCCTCAGACCAGCCCAGCATAAAAGCCTCTTTAAGTGCTCGCCAGCGGCCGCATTGATTAAAATCTATCATTAAAATTGCTCACATAATTGCGTGCCGTCTTCATCGCTATTAATCAGCTTGATGTTTCACACCCCAATTAAATCCTTTGTTTTTATTCAGTACCATGTATGCAGGGTTGATTAGCCCCCAAATGGGTTGAGCAGCAAGTCGTCATTACCAGTGAGCGCTGTGAGCGATTGTGAGCTGCTCGGACACCTCCCCACTTTACTTCCCGATAAGGATCACTGATCTGCTCGCCCAGATAAAACATGATTGCCTTCCGCTATCTTGGCTGCCTAATTATTGAATTGTTCCTCTTTTTTATCTACGGCGCCCCAGGCGCAGTGTTCTACAACAATCAAAAATGCTGACATAGCGGTGGCACTTTGGGAGAAGACGCTCGTTATGTAGGGAGATAAAGAAAGACACCAGAGGCCAAAAGAAGGGCGTCCCCATACCGGCGAATATGCTCCAGCAAATGGTGATTTTTGTCTGTGATAACGACATGATTTAAAACCAAACTGTTGTGTAAATTCTTTACCAGAGCGTCGACCTTTGATGACTCTAGAAAAATTTTACTGCCAAGGGAATCTTGCGAGCTGTTTGGGAATTCAGAGAAGCAATTATATATTTAGGAGAAAAGTAAGTTATCTGTTATCGCCAAGGCCAAAGAACTATACTTTTCATTTGAGTTTCTACAATGATGTACAGATGTACCTCTCGATAAATAAGTAAGACCGACTAGATGGAGACTGGTTTACATATATATGACGTTTGTTCTATGAATTTATGGGCATCTCGGAATCTCCAGGGGTGATTAGAAGAAAGTCTTAAAATCACTGGGCGCCAGATTGACTACTATGATGTCATCTGGTCATGTATCTTCTTTATCCAACTTGACCATCCGTCAAATGGGATTGAATAAGAATTTCCGAATTACGTAAAAGATTAAACTTGTCAAAACCCACTTTTGACATATCCTACAGGTTTTCACAATAAACTAATGTATGTCTAACCATGGAGAGTAAAATAAGATTTTACTCCCAAGAGCTTTAATGCTGCTTTGTCCTAAAACCGAAAGGTTAACCAATGACCTAAGTTAATCACTTCATGGTCGTACTTTAGGTTTCAGGATCGAATCCTGATGTTACCAAAGTTTTCATTAGGGCGCCCCTGCTGTGCTTGATCAGACAGGTATTAACACGTATGTGTTTGGTGCCCTGCCTATGGCAAGGGAAATCCGTATAAGCCACCAACTGAACGATAAGGTTATCATTGCCTCTCGGACACTCAACAAATGTATACACAAAACATATAAACCAATGGATCCGGTCATTTAAAAAAAAACAAAAAAAAAACTAGGCGTTCCATCCACCTGGATTGACCCATATCCATGTGAAACTGACCCATATGGCAGTGCCCCATAGATAAGAGATACGGTAGAGATCCATGAGGCTAGTAGGTCGGTGGGTACCGCGGTAAAGATCCATGAGGCTGGTAGGTCGGTGGTACCGCGGTAAAGATCCATGAGGCTGGTACTGCGGTGGGCAGAAGGGCCGTTGGTCCAATAAGACCCTACTGCAAGTAGGGTCTGCAAAGCCTACTTCAAGTAGGGTCTGTATGACAGCCAATCAGAATGCTGGAAGCCTACTTGTAGTAGGGTTTTGGACTTAGACTGTGGAGCTCAAGGGCCATCTGTGGTGTGTCATTAGAAGGCTACGCGTAGTAGGGTATGGGACTCAAAGCCTACTTCTAGTAGGCTTTGTGTCCAGAAGCCTACTTGTAGTAGGGTAAAGGAAAGCCTACTTGAAGTAGGGTTTGAGACCTAAAAGCCTACTGGAAGTAGGGTTCAGGACCTAAAGCCTACTTGTAGTAGGGTTCAGGACTAAACCCTACTTGTAGTAGGGTTCAGGACCTAATGCCTACTTCAAGTAGGGTTTTGTTCCAGAAGCCTACTGGAAGTAGGGTAAGAGAAAGGCTACTTCTACTAGGGTTGGGGACCTGAAGCCTAATTGTAGTAGGGTGCGAGACCCAAAGCCTACTTCTAACCAGGAGGGACTTGAAGCAAGCCTACTGGTAGTAGGGTAATGGACTCAAAGCCTACTTCTAGTAGGGTTTGGGACCTGAAACCTACTACAAGTAGGGTTTAAAAGCCCTACTTCTAGTAGGGTTTGGTACCCGAAGCCTACTTGTAGTAGGGTGAGAACTTGGAGTTACAGTCATGGAACTTGAAAGTCCATATTAGATATCCTATGTATAGATCTAATTATGAACTTCTAAGCAGAAACTATTTCTCTGAATGCACCACATTACTTCTAGTAGCCTTCCAGACAAATATACAACTTCTAATACTATGCAGAAAGTAGTTAGAGTATATTTTAAATGGTTTAGATTTTCATTTGCTGGCTGAGTGTAAGACCCTACTTGAAGTAGCCTTTGGAACCCAGCTGGAAGTAGGGTCTTATTGGACCAACGGCCCGCCTGCGATCGGCGGTACCGGGACCCTCGTCCTTCACCGCGCCTCCTGGCGGCCATTGTACAGGGACTTCCGGTTGGGGGACCAGTAAATGGATGGTGGGTAGAGATTGGTAGGAATGCATCTACTGGGAGTTGTTTGCTGGATGGTGGTTAAACATTGACGTCTTCGTTTATACGGGTGTCTTTGTAATTAAGATTGTATAGATCTAGCTATCATGGTAAGGGTGATAACATAGTTTACTTAACAATGTACTTCTATTTCACGTGTAAATGAGTATATTGCAATGTTAATACACGTCAGTCGCTTGTTCTGATAGGTTTTAGACCAGTGTTTTGTGTTTACCCAATTTAAGACCTTCATGATTAGACAACCTTTTCTGTGAAATAATAAGATTTCAAACAGAGGAAACAGAATGTAATCAACCACCATACGATGAACCTTATTATCAATCTAAAATTTAAGAACTTTAACTGCCGCTTGGTTACTGAAGAAAGATTGATCGCAATCGTCTCTTGATTCCCCCATTAGAATATTGTTCTCCTCTCTAACGCTTTGTAAAATAAAGTTGATCCCATCTAGAGAAGGCCCCTAACAAGCCCGAGTAAGTCAGAGCGACCCAGTGGCAAGACGCACTTTGATGAAGTTAGACTCGACCAAACTCAGCCAAGTTGCCATGCGGCCAAGTAATAAAGCTCTTTAAGGACGTCCTCGCAATTAGCGGGCTATTTCTCCGCTCTAATGTCCCGTGTGGCCGCCCCCAGTGGGGCCGACTTAAACGCCACTGTCGGACGCCCGCTATGTTTTTGTGCTTCTTTGAAGTGGTCGGCGGCGATAATTCGGCCCGTCTCTATTAGAGGGTGGGAAGGGCCCAAACAGACACTCTGCAATCACGCCAGTCACAGATCAAGAGCCCACTGCTGTAGGCGGCGCGTTTTTGTATTGTTGTTAACTGCATGCACAGTTGGCGCTGGAGGAAAACGTCCTGCACTATTTTGGGACTGCGTTGGCTGGTGGTTGTTGTGTCTTGGTATGCACACGAATGGGTCTGTTATTTTGATGATTTTAAGGGAAAGCAATATATATATATAGGCCTACGGTGTAAAACACTCTGGGTTAGAATTTCAAGAAGTTGTTGTAGTATTTTGTTCACATTATTAAGCGATCTGTACATAGAAAAGAACAGAAACAAATCTATCTTGTGGTTGTTGTGGTAGTGCCTATCATCCCTGTGTGCTCCAACTGTGTGCGTGTTTGCATATCCCCACAATCCCATTTCCTACAGTACTTTCCCCACCTCTTCTCTATCCCCCTCCAGCCGCCACCAACAAAGGCTCACACCCACAGATACAACGAGCACGTCAGGCTCCTCACCACCCAGCCAATGCAAAGAGCAAATGAGCAGATGTGAGCAGAAGACTGCCTTCCAATCAGCTCAGCTCGCCCCTCAGCCGAGCAGCTCACGTCACGGGCGTCCTCCTCCTACCAGCGCCAACAACACACCAGAGAGCTGCTCTCAAAAGACATCCCCCTTTTTTACCCCGGCGCATTCCACGTTAAGTAGGATAATGGCAGAGGCCGAGGCGCGCACAAAAAAGGGAAAGGATAATGTGGTTTTTATTTCCGCCTGTCGGCAGCGTTTGTACTGTTTGTGTAGCGGTTCCTTTTCATTAGGCAGTGTTTACACAAATTGACTGTCTCGATGAGTAGCGATTGGTGTTAGTTGGCTTAGCCTAATTGATTCTTACAGCGCGACAGCCACTGGCGACGGCCACGGAATCATGCACTTAATTCAATCAATTAGCCAGGCTTTATTGGATCTGTTTGATTTTATAAGTAAGCCATACCCCCGGCCGCACCCTTTCACACACGGCAGAGCGCCGCTGACAGAAGCGATCACGCCGCGCACCCAGCTTCTCCGAGAGAAAAAGCTTGTCGCTGCCACAGCATTGTGAGGTAATCTGAGCGGCTGGCTGAGGGGGGCGAGCTGCTCGGAGCAGCTCGGAGAGGGAAACGATGTGCTTGTGTAAGGAACTTGTCAGCAAGCTATTCAATAGCCAGACATGTCAATTAAAGAGAGAAGCGGTTTACACAAATTAAAGGTGGCTACGTCAGCACTACGCCACCGCATGGCTACATCGGATTATTGTATTATTACAGAGGCACTGCTTATATAGGGGTGCAGAGGGACCTTGAATGGGGATTGTGAAAGGAAACATTACTCCCTGTGCATAACATGGAAGCAATAACCATTCTAAATAGTTTTGATCCACTCATATGCTATGTAAAGAGTGTTTTATTTTTGCCACTGAAAATCAATAATTGAAGGAAGTGGACATTTCATATCTCGATACCGTTGATCATATTGTGATCTCGATTCTCCTTCGTGTTCAGGTGTATGCTGAACAAAAAGGGGGTAGTATACATTTATCCTATTTTAACATGTTTCATAACCTTGACTTCCAAGAACACAAAGGCAGATGTATTATCGGATGAAAAAGACAGTACATCATAGTTTTATTAATGCTTAAAAATGATCTTCCACTTAGTATAGGCAGAGAGTGTTATGCCATTGAAGTGTAATGGTTCTGGAAGAAGGATTATAGGGGAGCGAGAAGCATATCAATGTGGATATAGAATGTTATATCACATTGAAGAACCGTCCTGCGTCAGACCGACATATTAACTAATCAAACTTCTAAATCCTCAACATCCAGGATCCCCCAGACATACCCAATCTCCCCCCTCCCTTGACCAGGGCCACCATAACGCCAACCCCCCGAAATCCTCGAGTCATTGTATTAGCGCTTGCTGTCGGTATATTAGCTCCAGCTTTTTATAGACTCGCCTTGTTTGCTCCATATTTCACCCGGCCGATTCAATTTCCCCGCACGATCTCCACCGTAGTATCAATAGATCTCGCCCACAGCCCTGCGGGGTCTGCGGGTCGGCCCATAGATCAGCACCTGGCCGGCCGCGGTCATTGTCTTTATGTGGGGGAGGGCTAATGGTGCCACGCTAGCCTGGGCCCCAAATTACGACTGCCTTCTCGGCCGGTTTTTGGGGTGTCGGGGAGAGGGTTCGGGGGTAACGGATACACATGTAATCACTGTAAATTATTTCTTTCCGTCCTGATTTTAGATTGTGAGAAGGTGGTATTCGTATGTGGTTGCTAATGGGTGGTGGGGAGGGGGGGCGTGCAACGAATCAGAAGTATTGCTGAGGTATTGCTCACGTGATATGTAATTTATATCAGTATTAACTACCGATACACCCATAATTATTCCAAAATATTACTTATTTTGGGACTACCAACTCTTCTGTATATTTGTGTGCCTGGATAAACCTTTAAAAGACATGGCATGTAAATAAGTGCAATTACAGTTTTTTTAAAGAACCTCTGAACTCTGTTTATATAGAACCATGGTACATCTAAAATTTACCCAAAACAAATAATGATTTCTTTCCTAAATCGTAGTTAAATTCCATATAAATGAAGGTGACAATGTAAATAAGGAGGGAAAAAGAAAGAGAATGCTTCCAATATTATAAATAATGAGACTCTGTATGCAGAAGGCCTTTCACCTTTTTACTGGCCTCAGGCTGTGTCGTAGGTGTAATGTTGGGGGGGGGGGGGGGGCAATATTCGGCCACGCCATCTGGCGGCGGTCGGGCCTAACTGTGGACCGTCCCAATAGGGCACAGCATGGCCAACAATGCCCCGTTTACACAAGACCTATTTTGATCATATGATAACCGTGTAAGCACACAAACTAAAATAGACAATAATATTAATCTCAGAGAAAATTTGTAATTTTTTTCTTTTTATTCCAAACATGTTGGACATGTTTATCTTGTAATTAATGAGATGGCTATAACAGAAATTGCGGTTCGGTGCCCGCCAACTCACTACTTGCTCAATTCACATTTTAAGGTGATGCTGGGTAGGCTTAACTGCTTGACACCCCGACATGGTCTTTACCTTACAATATCGCTGTATAAAAAGAAACAGCAGCAAAAATGTTGCACCCATAGGAAAATCATTATTCCAACAAATTAGATAATATTTTGTAAAGGTATATCACTTAAAACATCGCATGCACTTTTCAGGAAATCAATCAGTTATCGCAGCCTTGTCTTATAAGCTATTCCATAGGAAAAGAAACCGATACATCAGTTCAAGTCCCAACCTTTAACTCCCAATCCGCTCTAACCGCCGAGCTGCTCGACCCTACCTGCGAGCTGCTCATTGTGTTGTCACCTCATTCCGGTCACCTGGTCGTGTTGATATTGGGGGTCTCACGGCCGGTGGGGCGTCTGATAATGTCAACATGTGGCCCCCGGCCAAACAGGGAGGTGAGCAGCGTAAATACCGCCCGTACCGTAACCTGCTTATACGATCCGTCCGCCGATTGATACTCCTGTGCCTTTTTTTCTATTTCCTTACAAGTGGTTGTCAAGTTTGTGTTTATTAGGGTATACACTTTTGAAACCTTCTAATACACTTTCCAGTATGAAATGAGATAGCAGGTGCATATTTTTAAGAATATTTTGAATTTACTATCTTAAGAAAATTTGTTGCGTGAATTTTAAATTCTAGAAGCCAAAAACTTCTTAAAGTATTGATACACAAGACGGCAGAATTGGCTTTGAGAAAATGTGTTTAAACCTGACTATGAAGGTGTGTTTCCCCAGTATACTTATTTGCAGAATGTGAGTTAACGTTAGTATTTGATTCTATGAAGGTGAATCAGAAGTACTCAGCTTAGCCGAAAAAGATGGAATAAGAACATAAAAGATGTAGGAGGGATAGGTTTGTAAGTATAGCATGCTGAGACGTAAACCATTAATCAGTGGAGGCCGTATGATAGAGGAGGTGGGGGAGGGGAGGCGGGTACCTGCACGTGTTGGGTTCCCACACGGGCGGAGAGTCTATCCCTCAGAGTCCACACGCACCGGTCCGATACAGTTCTCCGTGCCCGCCTACCTGCCGGCCTACCTGCTGCTTCATCCACTACAGGCCCAGCTTACTGCTTGGGTTGTATGTCACAAAGCATGAAACATCGCTGATAAAGGCAGTTTAGAATGGATGTGTAAGTTAAGAGAAATGTTGTAGAAAAATGACCTGAAAGTAGTTTATGTCATGGGGTATCATAAAGGGAGCCAAAACCAATAAATTCAATGAAATTTTCCAAACTCAAATAATCATAGAAATCCAATCCTTGAGCCTATTTCTGGCCCATGTTATAATCTAAACCATGGGATATTGTAAAAAAATAATTTAAAACACGTTTTTCTTGTTCAAATCAATTAATGTGGATCCGCAAAAATGGGGTTTGTTTACAAAAAAATGTAAACATTACCATCTTGTGTGGCATTCTACTTCAGTTTGAGCTAGTTTTCACAGCTAATACTTTACCACTTACCTTAATTGGACCCATCTAACATATTTCTATACTTGTCTGAGTTTTGAAAATTGTGTCAATTTTATTGGTTTTGGCTCCCTTTAAGGAAACGGCCGTGCCCCCATTGAATACTACGCACTGCCCAGTTAATTATTTCATGCTTACCGAACTCATGCCTGCATCCACCAAAGTTTGCCTAAACCCAAATGCAACTTGCATTCTGGGTCGGGTAAACGCAAAACTGTATAAGTCGGTGTCTATGCGTGCATATAATCTCTTTTGAAACATAATACCCAGTGTATGCTACCCTTCACCAGAATATGGTGACAAAACATGCATGGAGCAGCTCATGTGTAGGAATACAGTGTAAATGGAAGCAATAGAAAACGGTCCGAATTAGGGATATTCTTGGCTCTAAGATTTCAGTTGCAATTTGTTCTTACTTCAATACCATGACACCTCACAACACATGCAGTCAAAATATCAATCCTTACCAACCAGTTCACCATCACACCTTACAACAAAACACCAACACCCATCACCAACCCAACATTCCATTTCAAAACTCAAAAAAAAAACACAACACAACTCAACACCACACAACTCCAACATCACCAGCAGCATACCACATCACCCCCACCACACCAAACCCCAACATCACCCCACCCCTTCTTTTACCCCTACCCCCCCCCCGTCTCACTGTGACTTATTGGTCTCCAGGGACTTTCAGGTAACTCACTGCCCGCGACCCCCGCCGACCCCTCCACGCAGCTAGCCGGTACAGATAGTCCATCTTACACCCTGCAGTGTGGCGTTTGGCGACGTTACACAGATACAGAGGGGTACGTGGTGTAGGGGTAGTAGAACCGTGGAGTTATCGCCGGTTATCGGCCGCCTTCCCCGGCCCCCCTTCAGATGTACCCCGGATAACATGCTTGTAACAGGCTCCTCCAGTACCGCCGATGCCGTGATAGCCGGCACAGGAGGAGCCGGGCCTGGACACAGGGGGAAGCACAGGAGGGAGGCAGTCGTACATGGTGCCGTAGACTGATAGCGGCTGGAGTGTAGAGGAGATAGTCTGAGTGCGTGAATGAGTTGAGAGTACGAGAAAAAAAATCCCCGAACAAGCTAAAGCACGCAGAACAATAATAACAAAAAAATGCTGCTATAACCAAGAGGCGCAGTCGGTACCATCTGCCTCTTGGAAGATACATAGATTTGTCATAAAGATATTTCTTTTTGTGTTCCTTTTTTCCCCTTTTTCCCCACCCCCGCTCTCCCTGGAGGCTCCTGGCGCTGATAAGGCCTGTATAAATATTGATAGGGTGGATTTGGGGCCCGTCGCCAGGTCCGCCGGACACCTGCGGCCTGCTCGGGGACCGGCAGGTGCTTTCTTACCTGATGGTTCCCGGCGAGCGTTGCTTTGTAGGATTTATAGGGAACAGGAGGAATCTACGACATATTCACTTAGTGCTCCCATCAGGGGCCGTGTCCTCTGATCGTTCACATGGAGTCCCTTATTCTGTCGGGATGGGTGACTTATCCCTCAGAAAACTACTAAGTAGATATCGGCCCACATCCTCAGCTCAAATAGATTTAGGGGCGTTGCATTTCTTGCCCTCCAGTGCTTAAGAATTGTGAGGGAATCATTGGTAGGGTGAATGTATGATATTCATATACACAATATACATTTTCAGAATGCCACACAACTGAAACTATTACACACAAATATTGCGACTGCATTTATACCACTGGGCTTTTCTTCCTTTAGGAGGCGTTATTATCTGTTAGGGTTAGAAGTTAAAGTATCTGTTCATATTCTAGCATTATATGTATAGGTCTATATGTATATAATATGTTCATATTATAGCATTATATATATAATAAATTATAAACAATACGTGTATATTACTTACACTGCAAGTTCACGTTTTAGACAATTAAAATAGTTTGTTCATAAAATCGTTCAAATGTACTGCTAGCCCACAAGATCTTCAGAATGTCTATATTCAGTACGCCAATTATCACGTATTATATGTGCCCCCAAGAACTTCAGAATGTCTATTTTCAGTACGCCAATTATCACGTATTATCTGTGGTTCTTGTATTTTGAATATAAATAGAACCTTAATTAAGTGAGGCTTTTGTGATAATAGCTTTGTTTCCTGGAAACCCTATTACAAGGTCATCACTAGCTGTTTCTAAATTTCAGGATGTGTTTTTAAAGAAAACGTCGGATGTCCAATATCCCCATTGGGCATCAGTATAATATGTTATTTCCCCAAGAGAAAAATGGATCTTAACAATACAATAACAGAGTTGCTCCTATGGGGATATAAGAACACAATTTGTGATATGGTTCTTAGCGTGATACATTCCTTAAAAAGTCAATAAAGATAAATCGCTTTGGTGCATCGCGAATAGGATTCCTATTGATTCTGTTCCATATGAAACCCGACCTAAGTAAGTCAGGTGCCCTAAGTCAGGCCTTACACAAAGAAAAAGTTTTTGTCACGCAATAAAATGCTAGTGCCTTGTGTTTATTTAAGTATGTTCAATGACAAACTTCTATGTCGGTTATGAGTCAAATTGCATAATGAGATATCCCATTGGAATATTTGGGATTATTAACCCAGTGTAGTCGTGGATTTGATCTTTAAAATTACCCCATAAAGAAAGTCACAGCAAGTGAACCAGAAAGAAAAGACCTTTTAATAATTTCGATGAACGTGTTTGACCGATACCTTCATGTAGCCTTGCAATTACGTTAGCGTCTAAAGAGGAATAGTTTCCACACAATACCAAAGTTTGGTTTGGTATGGATCCATATGGCCCCTCCAATACATGTAACTCATTTTGGTAGCTAACCTAATACAATATTCGTGTACACATTCTGACCAAAGCCTTTGCGGACATGCCAAGGAACCACTGAGGTGTCTTGCTACAGCTGGACTAGCTACTCTTTCGTTTCTGACTCAGCTATGAGTTTCCCCTTTGACGACACTGACCGGTTGTTCCTCTTCCCACAGGGATGGCGAGTATGAGATCACGGAGGCCGAGGGGGTGACGAGGGGCACCAAGGTGGTCGTCCACCTCAAGGGGGACAGCTACGACTACGCCAAGGAGGAGAACATCAAAGGTGAGTGGTGGAGCGCTGAGGGGATCTTCTCAGTATTATCAGGGATATGGCCTTTGCGTGGATATAGCAATATGGAATGCACTTAAAAATACCTCTGCTGATTTATCAAGAATTTATATAATTGGTTCTACCTGATATATAGCGGAAATACTTCTTACACGTAAAAAAAAAAAAAAAGAATTATTACACGTAGTCTGTTGGGGGGAAAATAGCATTTCCCTAAGTCCTGATGGATAAACGTTAAATCAAGACGTTCACTGGAAATATGATGTAATCAATTCCTGTTCAAAGAAATGACCACTTCCTGTTAATGTAGGCTTTCTTGGTCCGCTGTATCGCAGCCACTTTCAAAGCCCACTGTATCGTAACATAGTAGTGTATGTTATTATGCTGTATATTATCAACCATCAGTTATTAGGCCTACTCCGTTATTTGTGTGTCTACATATGTGTATAAAAACCTACGCATATTCTTTTATCTGATAGCAATATCACAAGTATGCTTTGTCAATTCGTTTTGTTGCTTCTCCCAATCTGTATTAAATGTCTAATCTATTTTGTTCTAAACACATGTTAACGTTGATATGTTTTAGGGGGGGAATGAGAGAGCTTCCCATCGTATTCAGAGGAATTCAAATGGAAATTTTTAACACTTTGTACATAAAATCAATTTATATTATTCCCGCGATATTATTTCTTTATATATGAGTCAGTTTTCCCATGTTTAGCTCAACATAACATCTGAAAGTATTATTTGTCAAGATGTCAGTTTCAGCTATACAAACCTCAAATTGCCCTTTCTTAGCCTGCTGTTTTTCCCTGTAAAGTAAAGCGTGTAAGCGCATCATCCTGTGCGTTCAAGCGATCCGACTTGGGGGGATAATCACAACAAGCTTTTTATTATCTTTTAAATGAAAAAAGTCTCTCGATGAAAGTGGATCGGTTGTTTGTGCATGAGGACCATTTATCTGGTGCTACAAAAGGCCCTGCTGTGGGAGGCAGTGTATTTGTCTGGCAGACCGATAGACTGTGGGTCCTCCCTGGGCGCTTCCCCTCAGCCCCTGTCCCCGTGTCCCTGTCCTACAGCCCTACGTACATGTCCCCCAGTGAAGCCCCTGTAGCCGTACGGGGAGACAGCCCCGAAATTGCTCATTCTCGTCCCAATAACCGCGGCCGAATTCTATTGGGCCGCGCCGGCCGCTAATACATTAAGTGATGTCAAAAATTTGGCAGTTATCTAATTTGGAATGGATAGCTTCTTGGCCGGCAGATTAGGGCTTGGTGGGCATGCAATTACTGCGAGGATGGGAGGGGAGATGATTATCGGGGCCGGCGATGGCGGGGCCGGCGGTGGTGGGGCCGACATGGATGGGAGGGGCCGGGGCCGGGCCTTCTGCCCTAATTTACGGCCGCCTCTCAGCGACCAATATTTCCCCCGGTCGTGAATGGATGATTGGCCACCACAACCACCGCCACCGCCGATTGGGGATGGCCTCATTGCTGCGCTGCTCCCTCCCACCTCGAACTGCTCCACTGAACTGCTCCTGAGCTGCTCGCGTAGAGGCAAGCGAGCAGCAGGACTGTCATATCCATACGTCCCTTATAGCTACACGGGCATTATTATGCAATTGTTTTAGCAATGCTCAGAGGGAAAAAAATCGTAGTTGGTAAAGAACGAATGCAAACGTTGCAGTCTCAATATGAGAACTGCATTTCGTGATTCATTCCGACTGATTTGTGTGAGAACTGATATGTATCAGCGACCAAATTAAGGCTGGGTCAGTCTGGTTGCTGCACTCACATGTACTTGGAGGCAGAAGATGATAATAATCGTGTTCTTAGTGTACCCTGACTCCGCCAGTCTGGTCAGGAGTCTGTTTCTGTACACTGCGGAATGACTAGTGTCTGAAGGAGGGTCAGACTTCAGTATCAGTCTCGACAAGAAAAATATATGTTCTTCTTACGTTAGTATAATCAGTATTAGAACACTGTTTGCCTATTGATATAGCTTCTCAATGACCTTTCTATGATGGAATATGAAAAAGACGTATAAGTCAAGCTGTATGTAAGTTACCTCATAAAATCAGTAATAGAAAGATTTCTTCTGATTACAATGACACGTGTACTGTGGGTTATGCAGACTTTAAAGTAGACCACAAAGTTTCTTGAATTATTCCAATGTCTATGAGCGACTGCAGCTTGGACATGCTGGCCCTGATACCGTCATAACCCGACCACCAGCGCCCCCCACCTCCCCCCCACCTCCTGATCATCACCCCGCAGCGGCCAGCTCCTGGTGAACCCACACCGCCCACAAGGCCTGTCCTGCTCGGAGCAGCTCGGAATAAATCAATCGCCCCATAATAAGCATAACAAGCAGCCATAATGAGAAGAGGAATTGCTGCGCCACTGGCTAGTCCGCTCCTCCAACCCCTCCCCCATCCCTACCCTAAGGAGAGAGTGGCCCATCGGGCCAAATGAACCACAACTGCCATAACATTGACTTATGGGCCCGCGAGCTGTCGCCTTATTAATTGATATGGTGCACAGTGAAATACTGAGCGCTCGGCGGAGGTGGGAAGTAAAAGTGGGATTAGAAGAAGTAATCAATAGTCAAAAAAGGGAAAGAAAAGCTTTGCGCAATGGTTCCCCCCTGAGGTAGTAATATTGAATCCCAGATGGAAACAAGAAAGTGGTAGGGATCTTGATTAAAACGTAAATCTGATAAGTATTATAAACTGATGAAATAAACAAAGATTTACAAAATAGAATAATTGTGTAAGAAAAGCTTTGCGCTGTGGTTCCCCCTGAGGTCGTAATATTGAATTTCAACGGGAAATTAGGAAGCGGTAGGGATAAACAAAATTTAGATTGAAGCCTAAATAGGATTAATAAGTAACCGTTAAGGTCTTTTTGGGAGACCGATGAAAATATTCTAGAATATATTCATCGTGTTTTTAGTTTACTTCTGTCTGAACGTTTTTATTTTACTGAATATCTAACGAAATGTGTTTGATTGAATGATATGATAAAGTACGCCGTATGCCATAACATAAAAAACGTAAAATATCAAAAAGTCCCTTTGGTTGTTCTCATTACCTAACTTCTCCATAAAACTAAGTAGTTCTTCACTGTCGAGACCTTGTGGCTGAGATGCATTTTACTGGTCTAGATCTAAGTTCTGGGGACGTGCGGGCTACACCCTTCCGGTATGAGGCTAGGCTAGGTCGGAGATGGCGGGTGGTGTATGAGGGGAGATCCCCTACCCCCGGCGCCGTATTAGGTGGCCGTCGTGAGCTGTGTGAATGAAGAGGCGCTCATATTGCTGAGTGGATCCCCAGCTAAAATATGAAGATGTCATCGTACATCATGGCCAAATGGTCCTCAGGGGACCGCGCATGCGCCGAGACGCCGACACGCTGGCCGACGCCAGGGGGCGTGCCAGCGTCCACTCCGGCGGGGCCGCGCCCGATCTCATAAAGAAGTAAAAAGTAAGCGCGGCGAGGTGTTAATTGTGTGTTAGGCCGAGGACAGCGGCTATTTTAGGCCTTGTTTGTTCTTAGCCGTAATGGGGAGGCAAGGAGAGGGGCTGCCCCTGTGGAGTGGATTACTAATAACATACACTGTTTTATTATGTGCCTTATGGGCCCGGCACATTAGCTGGCATCGCCTTAGCTTCCTCTGCGGCGGTCAGCCCCCATCTCCTCCAGTAGCCTTAGGTAGTCCACAGCAGGGTCCCAAGGGAGATCACCCCTACCCAAGACTGCACCGGGCTGACCTGTGCTTGATGGGATTAGCGCTCAGAAATAACGCCTGCTGGATCAAGTGTCGATTTATGGCTGGCATTGTTAATGAGCGTGGGCTAAATATGAAACCCTCCAGTGAAACTTCCCAAATCCCCAGAGCCTAACTCGTGTCAACAGGACAAGAGAAAGGAGGCTTCAGAAAAAATATTGGGAAAAAAACCCAAGAAGTGTTGGCCGAAGTAAAATAGGATTTTATTGCTCTATCTAGTATGTTTCAAAGATTTGCATAAAAGATGAATATACACATGAAAAGGGCGCTGATGTATCTTTCTCCTACTAAATCTCTTACGGTGTTTTACGAGTTGCACGACGTGGTTCATGGTGAAATGGTCAGTCGGAGCGCCCCCTCCAGAGACGCTGCTGCACTAAGCAGAGGTCGCTGAGTGTAGAGGGGACACACGATGATGCGCCGTACTCTAGAAAAACAAGCACAGATCCGACGATATCCTTGTCGTCTAGTAGACCTTCTATGGAAAAGGCAAACATGCTAAAGCAAATATCACATACATATAAAATTTTTAATGAAAAACAATTACACACTTGACCACTGATCATTATAATTATCAGATCTGTACGTACTACATTATATAAAGATAATGGTATTTTGTCGTGATTTAATGTATAATGCCTTTAGATCAGAGTTTAGTGATTTTGAACTTTGTTGATAACAATATTCAAACCCTGGCTAGAGGGAAATCAAAAGTGTTTTTTTTCGGGACAACGTAGAAAATAGATATTTTTCATTATGAGGGGTCAGGTGATAGTTGTGAGTGCACACCCGCTATATCTAGCCTGTGATGTTAGCCTGAGCTGCTCGTCTAAGAAAAGTCTGACCGCTCCTATGGTCGCCCGTCTGGTGTCGAGTAGCTCTCAATAGGAGCAGGTCAGTGAGCAGATCTGTGAGCAGGTCAGGAGGGCGGTGAGAGGGTGCTATAACTAGCCCCCATCCTCCAGGCCTCAGCCCCCCAAGACACACATTCCTGAGCTGCTCCCCGGGAGAAGCTGACCACGGCAGGAGCAGCTCACCCCACCAACACCACCTGGTGTCAGGAGGTCGTACTAGCCTGACCTGCTCACCCGGTGTGTTCGGCCGCTCATGAAAACTAGCCCAAGTCTGCTGGAACTGATCATGTCTAGTTCAATATACTTTTAACACTGACTTATGTCAGATCAAACTGAAATTTTTGTATTGATTGTTTTTGATTTATTTTGTATTGATTGTTTTTGATTTAAATAATGTAAAATGTTTTGTTTTTATGAAAGTAAGATAACTTAGAATAGTTAGAGACTGAGGAATACATGTCAGAGATCATGACCTTTATTATGAGGCGGCTGGAGAATTTAAACTTTATTATCTTTATACGTTTAAACGTTTAAACCCAGCCGCTTCATTGGAGGATCACACTCTACTAGGTCGGTGTAACGCGTTACCATGTCCCACCCCCGAATGTAACCCTGTCACAATCTCCTGGAACAGCTTAAATAACCTATACTTGGGCTTATTTTGGCTTTCATTACTGAGACTTGGACATATAGAATACAAATAAATTGTCAAAATGGGCCAAAGTGTGACAAATTAGACATTCAAGCCTGGAATCCAAACCGTTATATCGTTACGGGAACACCGGGCGCCCACCAGCCTCGCTTTAGATCGGAGAAGAAGGGATATGGGTCAAAGTCTGAATATTCAACAAATTTGCATGCCTATTTCACCATGAACTCAGTCGATCTAACTGAAGTTATTGGTATACATAGATAGATTTCGATCCATAGATAAGCATCCCACTGTCTAAGAATCGATAATAATGCGAAATAACGCGTTTAAACGCGTAAATGCATCGCGCCATTTTCTTGCAATCCTTCGCCTCCCACACTGTCACACGGCCGGGTGTAGTCGCCGCGGTCGGACGTGTTGGTGGGAGGCTCCTCTTTCGCCGCCTGGATCCCTGGATTACGGCGGTATCTGATGCTTTCAATATATATTAATGGAATCTATGTGGACCTGTGGACACATACTAACGCATGAAGTGGCCTGAAACATGCGTTCATATCGAAGGGAAAAGATTGGATCGATCGGACATGTGGAGGCTTGACACTGTCAGACGGCTGGGAGCAGTCGTCCCAGCCGGTCGGTTGTTACCGGGGGCTGCGCCTTCTCCGCCTGGATTACGGCGGTATCTGATGCTTTCAATATATATATTTTGGACGAATGGATACCCTTAAACGCATACAACGCATTGACAATTCATGCGTGATCCATGCGTTCGTATCGAAGGCAAAACATTGGATCGATCGGACACGTGGAGGCACTGTCACTGTCAGACCTAACATGGCGCCGTCAACCTTTCGCCGGGTTCTCTCCCCTGACGCCTGCACCGATACTTTGAACTCAGAAAACCAGGATGACATTGGACTAAACCCAATAATTGTGGAGGATTTAAGTATTCGGAAGCATTCAGGACTCAGGTTATATAGGTAGGTACATATATCTTTTCCAGCAGTTCAAATGATAGGCCTACACAAGCTTTTGGACTCAGCCTCTCGGGCATTCGACACTGGCAATCTGAAAAATAATTATTTAGACCTTATTAGGCCTATCAAAATGAAATTCATGTATATATCTATGTTTTCCTATATCTCATGGTCCTATTTATCATATAGTTTGTTCATTTTAGGCCTGGAAACGCTTGCAATAATATTTTACAGATGGTATGAAAAAATGACTGGACTCAGACTCAGATAGGCTAGGCCTAAGCCCCCTCCGACACTGTCAATATATTATGGCGTCTCCAAAAGCAATTATTTATGATCCAAACATTAAAAGATTTGAGAAATTGTCACTATAGTGTCATTTTTTCTGACCTACCATCAAAATATTCAATCTGAACTTTAATGTCTAGGCCTAAGTCACTGTCAGTGTCAGAATCATTCCCATTCAATGTTGAAACATAGGCGTCACACTGTCAATAAGTTCTCCGGTGCTGTCAGTAAGATTTAAATGATTCAAAGATTAAATTATTTGTGAAATTGTCACTATAGTGTCATTTTTTCTGACCTACCATCAAAATATCTGAATCATTAATATTATTAATACCGCCGCCTCATCTGTATCAAAGCTGGAAGCTTTGATACTGTAGATAAAACTTTTTTACTATATATTACATTAAAACATTAAAACATGCCGCCGAATTGATACAGTATTACTAGACGTTTGGACTTGTTGGTCTGATGATCAAGAATGCTATTTTTTTTGCTCGTAAGCTGTCCGTAGCCTATACATTCATGATTGTAGTTTTTTTCCAATAAGTTACCACACCAAAAAAGCACAATACTGGATAAAGTTTAACAGGGTTAGTTAAAGCTACCTCTCGAACATGCCCCAGCCAAAGGTTCTAACCTCTAGTACGAGGGGGCGCCACCGCAGACCTTGACCTTGCTCCAGATTTAACTGTGGCAGTCGAAGACAGATAGGGTTTTAATGTGGAGGTGATCTATGGAAATTTGATCATTTTTGTGGTTTTGTTGGATAAGGAAGATAGGCTTACTTATAGTTTAAATGAGGTGTAAAATGTATGGTCCTTTTGCTTCAAAACACATTTAAACAGAGGCTTTCTCAGTAATCGAATGAACATTGAAACATTTGCCAGGATTTATCTTTATTTTAAAACAGTTCTATTCACAGAATAATTTGATAGGCCTATTGCAAAATATCATTAATGTTGTTCTGTCTTGTCTGTATAAGAGGATGACGGGTAATGATATAGTGATTGAGTAATTTGACCCTCTTCCTAAAATGAATGCTGTAAATAATTGCCATTCCTCCATAGAAACTCAAGACCCTAAATCCTGCGAAGACACATGTACAAACCCATTAGCATGGAAATTGACTCAAAACGAAATATGTACCATTTGCGGATGTATGCTGTAGAGGGCGTGGTCAGCCGGTATGGTTCGCGTGTTGACCACCAGGGTGCATGCCAGCTGCCGGAAGGGGGCGCTGACCACCTAGGTGGCACCCCCTGGTGGCGACCTGATAGACTCAGGTGTGGGGGCATACAGCTACCGTTGGAAGTCGTTCGTGTGCTCTGAAATAAAAACGCTCCTCCTTTAGGATTCTTTATTCTAATATCAAATATTTCAACAAAATTTTGATTCCATTGGAAAACAAATCAGTCAGCTTCATGTTTTTAAGAAAACAGATCATGGGCTCAAACCTCAGCTAGAAATCAGTGTTTGACTTGCCACCCAGTAGTTTGGATCACCTCCCGGTGCGAGCTTTAATGACCATCACCCGGCCCCCTCCAGGCGCTGACCACTGACAGTAAACCCTGGAGGTCGCTGGGCGTGGCCTACCCGTGGGAATATCCGAGATGACCCTGCTGTTGGCGTTGTTGGTTGCGAAGGATGGGCATACTAAGAAAAGTCAGAAACCCTTAGATAACAGAATTATTGTGTCGCTGAACATTAACACTTATATGGTTCCTGGTTGACTTGAGACATTTGCTTCGTGGCGGTATAGTTTCATTGACATGAGCCAACACAGGAACACATAAAAGTAATAATTATGTGTCCTGACTGAAGTGCACAGTCACAGATTACGTATCAGCCTATTTTATCTCAGATCATTATATTTATGTGAAAACAGCTAATGATTGTGTATCATAATAGGTTTCCACGTGTTTCTTACCACATACACAGAAACACACCACAACGCTCTTGCTCATAATGATATATGTACATACACATGCACCTGAGAGCACAGGCAGTCCAACAAAAGCCCAACGCCCAGCAATACCCATTTATACCCCGTACACGTAAACACAGCAGCACGTGCGTCCCCAAAGGCCCACAGACAAACACCTCGGCAGGCCTAAAGACCCTACATCCCAGCACGCATTTCGGCACGCGGGCGTTTCCGTGTTGATCCTGACCCCGCCGACCCCCGCGCGTTCCCCCCGCCACCACGTCGCTAGGCGGCGCTGCGGCTCTATTATGCGGCAGTGGACCTTTTTGTGGGGCGGCGGTGACGCGTCTGTCGGCCGGCCATCGTCGACGTCTTTGTAGGGACGCGGCGTCCACAATGCGCGCGCCGCTCCCCTCCCCGACACAATTCATTAGATCCATTTGGCCAAGTCACGTGACTAGCGCGCCGACGACGCCGCTTTTAAGTTGTCAACATGGCGGCCGATTTATGGGCGGCAGGGTCGCGCGGTGGAGAGGGGGAGGGGGCGTGAAGCGTCGGCGTCTCGGCTGGGGCGGTCAGCCGCCGGTCGGGCGCGCGGGAAACAAAGGCCGCGAGCAGCTCGCTATGTTCTGTTTAGGATGAGCTGCTCATTGACCGTACTGTTCTGACCCAGTGGGATATCGGCATTTCTGTAGTCACAGTTAAACAATTCAAGGTAGTTAACACCATGCAGTGCCTGCTTATTGGGTCTACACGGTTTCCACTATATTAGTTTTCTTATTAATGCCTTTCATTTAAACTTTGAATAAAAACATATGTCGACATTCAAATTATTTTCTTAATGTCAGGACATGTTTTTAAACAGTTACTATCAAGCTGTTTTCCTTAATATATATCAAATTAGAATTTTACCCAATATGTTTTTCCTACACGAAATAATCAAACAGATTCTTTTCTGATTGGATGATTCGGGACTCTCATAGGGTATGTATTGTGTCTATACAAAAGAGCAGAAGGGAAAGACCGACTTTAGTATATTCAAAGTGTCAAAGTAAGTCCTTGACAACTAATAGTAGCTTACAGATAGTTTGACCATTAACACCTATTTCTCATGGTAGGCTAAAGAAAATTGAGAAAGAATACTTTCATTATTCAGCTTTTATAGACGTTGATTGTTCTCTGCTATGGCTTTCTCCTCGCAGCATTTTATAGTTCTGCATATATAGTGTGGCTTAGTGATCAATGCATACACCTATTTTTTTGCGCTGTACAGCAGACTGTGATATTTCAAGAAAAGATAACCATCATTCAGTCTAAATCCATGAAAAATACCTCACTTACTATATCATACTGGATGCCAAAATCGTGACATATAGACCGAACAAACCTATTCAGGAGATTACACGTTAAAAGAGGAAAAAACCTCAATGAGCGTTTTTTGATGAGTATTTTGCCCTTATCAATCAGCATACGTCTCTGTTCTCGCCGATGAACTGTCGGCAGCGGGGCTGGGTTCTCTGAAAGAGGAGGGTGTCCGCCGCCCAGATAGACAGGGGCCAGAAACAACAATGACATCAAAGATTATTAGTGCATCATCATGGCTCAAAGAGACTGGTCGGAGGACGGGCATTGCTTCCCAGATGAACTTGTTCTTTTCAATAAGTGCCGAGCTGTCAAAGAGTTCTCTGAAGCGAGCAATGCCTTAGGTTGAGTGCGCGGGTGGAGTAAGACAGGATTGAGACACGCCCAAGGAAATTACAAAACAGGACGTTACATGCCCCTTTGTAGAATATTCTATCCAGACTCAACTTCTAGATCTTACTGCACTGGAGGGGATAAATTAAACTGTCTTGTCCTAAAATGTGATTTAATATAAAGGTGATTTTGTATTGATAGTTTGGAACAATATGTTCTTAAATCAACTCATTATGAAAGGATTTAGATGGCTATCTCCAGATTACAAAATCCTTTTTCCCGTTCCATCGAACAAGAAAGATTATAAAACGTATTTGTGATTATTTCAATGTGTTAACTCCGAAAACTCGACATTTTGTGTATTACAACCTTATTGTGCATTTGAAATGCCCTCCCTGCCTTATACCAAAACACTTTTACAAATTCAGTAACATTGAAAACCTGGATAGTTACATATAGCATACTCCGTGGTAGATTCTACCTGCTCAACTTCGAGCTGGAATGTTTCATTATATTACTGTATACAACATTGCATATTAGATTCTACCTAAAAGGATAAGTAACATGTAGTTGCATCCAAACCTGGATAGTCTATACAGGTATGGTATATACTATATTAGATTCCACCTGAAAGGACAAGTAACATTCCATCCTAACCTGGACAGTTTCATGTAGCTTACAATGATATGTTAGATTCTACCTGAAATGACACATAATATTGCATCCCAAACTAGAAAGTTTCATATAGTATACAATATATTAGATTCTACCCAGAAAAATAAATCAAAGGTGCCCGGTCAGTCTGGACGGCCTCTGTGTATTGATTGGCCAGTTCTATTAATAGCCTCACCGCCTAATGCCACGCGCCGAGCAGCTCACAGCGGGTCATATCCAGAAAGGCGAGCAGCTCTGATGGGCCTTCCTTGTTTCAGTGGCACCAAGATACGAACGGTGGTCGCCATGTGGGTCATGTGGCTTTTTTAGTTGTTGCCATGGCGAAGAGAGAGAGGTGACCGTTGTCATGCCAACCGGCGATAAGGCTACCTGAGTGGTAATGCCTGATGGCTGGCTATGTGGAGGGGTGGGGCTGGGTGGGGGCAGTGGCTGGGTATAGGTATGAAGATGAAGTGGGTGGTGGAAGGTAGTTTGTAGAGGTCTATGGCATATATAACGAGGAATAATTAACTTAAAGTTTGAAATAGATGCAATTTGCATCATAGACAATGGTTTGAAGTGCTAGGGATGTAAAACATAATGGGCTGTTTGTTTGGGGATTGCATTACAACTTGGTAGGTTATGTGATCAAATGGGCTTTAGAGTTAGCTTGGGATATTAGCTGAGAGGAACATTACAGGTAGAGGCAGATAATGAATAAAAAGAATTAAAAGCTATTGAATCAAACACAATGTTTTGTGCGAGTGTCAGTAACTTTGTGGTAGTTGATCATGAGAAGCTCAGTTGGCATTTTAGTTAATAGGTGGACGAGTGTTTTAAAAAGTAGGATGTATGGGGAGTGGGTGTGAGCGGGTCGATTGGTGAATACTGATAGGGATGAACCTAGTCGGAGTTAGTCTAGTGTCTGGTGTCAGCTTGCACAGATCCATCACCAGCCCCTGTCCGAGCTGCTCAGTAGCTCCAAACCCGCTTACCTTCTCAGCTTACACGGCCACTGATTGTTTCTCGTCTCATCAGCTCAGAGATCACAAGTGGATCAAAGTATCCCAATTAGTAGCCAGCTTAGGGAAAAGGGTCACTAAAGGCTACTGTCAAGGTTGGTCGGTAGGGGATGGGTCAGACTAACATACGGGGACTGTTTATGTTTTCTAAACATAAATTTGTATTTTCCTATCCGGGACCTATACATGTTTGATTATTGATCCTACGCCGATTTTTCTTATAAGACTGTATAGAATATATCGTTACGATATCTTCCAATAACTATCTAAATTTGTGCGTTTGGAATGTGCATCTTATCAAGGTTCATGTCTGAAATAATAAATCGGTTATACTAGAAGAAGAACATAATGTACTTCAAAGAATATTGACGAGGCTGCATCCTCCACGTTTGCCGCATTTATGTTTAGAAAGAATGCTACTTTCGTATCAAATACTCTCAAAATTCTAAAAAGCAACTGCCACAAACTGCACTGAACAAGAATTGCACGTTGCATTAGGCCAAAAAAGAATGTGTTGTGTTCAGGTAACCCTACCTACCCTAAATTTTTGGCCCTACCCTAACTTTTTTTAAGGATTTTTTTTTTCAAAATCCAAAAGAGTTGACCTTAAATAGCATGGTAAACTATAAAACAGCCCATAGATGTCCAGGACATGTATTTTATATGCCAAAAATCTTTTTAGAGGATATTTGACATTTTTATACTGGGACTTTTATACTTTTTTAGGATATTTGACATTGGGAATAACACTGGGACTGATATTTCAATCTACCTACCCTATTTTTTTGGACCTATGTTACCTGAACATAAATTCTTTTTTTTGCCCTATGAACGATATACCCATCCACGTTAGTTCAGCCCCCCCCCCCCCCCCCCCCCCCGTCGGACTACATAACAATTAGAACGATTTGAGAAGACATACGGAATGTGAGAAGTATGTTAGATCCTTTCAGTAAACTAAGAACATTGCTCCCTTGTGCAATGATCATCCTTGAATTTTTTATCGTCGGGTCAAACAAACAACTCTTAGTAATTGTAACATTATATTCTCCAAAGATATATACCCATCTAAAAAAAATAACCTGCAGGTGGAGCAAACTTGTTTCAGATTGTCTCGAGCAGGATATATATTATAGTTTTGAGTATTTTAGTTATAACCTTGCTCACTTTACCACACAAATGATAACTCCATTATAATTATGAAAATATCATAAAAAGCCTATTTCTTTCTATCATGATTTATTCATGTCGTACCCTTTTATGAGACCAACAGAATAGATGCCACTCATATATGAAATTTAAGAAACACTCCAAAGACGCCCTGCTAACAGAAATAGTAACCGGCATGTGTGTAACGTAAACTCCACTCGTGATTTATTAGGCGTGTTTGGGGACAGGCGTGGTGTGGGTGTGGGTCTTTGGTTACGGTAATTAGTGAAAGTGAGGCTCTATTACCAGCATCCTTCTGGGATTGTTTTCACCGCTACAGTAGGACACTGTCATTAGTTTCGTCTTAAAACCCATAGGTGAATGATTTTGTTTTTCAATTTATTCGTTTTATACAGAGGATTCATCTCTCAGATAATATTACTGAATACTCTAACATTACATTTGAGAAGTCTCTAGTCACCATGCATATGATTACTACTCGCTGAGTTGAAAAGATAACTTGAATCCTATTAAGTATATATATATATGTTATTTTGGTAATACTACTGAAAACCAGGGGTAACCTTGATGCGTATTGCATAATAAAAATCCCTAAAAAGTGTTTGAAAGAATGTCACTTAGCTTAAAGAAGTATAAGTCTCATAAGACTGAATTATAGCCTAAGAAAAAAAGATGATATAACTAAACTTCTGAAATGGGTAGATAAAAGACACACTAGTACATTATTTATGCTCTAATTTTAAAAGAGTGTTATAGCAAAACGATCTATCTTACGACAAAATATTCATATCCAGCTTTCTCCAACCTCAAGCACTCAGAGGGCTGACGCAAGCAATGGCATGACGTCATAGTGAGTGTCACGTGATGCGAACTTTCCATGCCGCTCAATAGGGGCAATCAAAAATGTTGATACAGTTAAAATCGTTAATTGTCTTACCTATTGCCTCATTATTGAGGCGTTCTCATAGTGTAATAAGTTGTCGCAACTTTCTATTTAAAACGTGCTCCCCTACATTAATTGTATGCACCTTCTTTGAATCAATCGACCTCTGTTTATTTCGATACATGATGCACTAAACGTCTCTTAAGTATGGATCGCCCAGAGCATGGCTTTCCTTTCACTTTAATGAGCGTTAAGTTATAGAAGACGGCAATAAAAGCGGCTGCCACTCCCCACTCATACCCCCACCCCCTCCATACCCCCCACCCCCTCACCCCTTCCTCCAGGCCGACGCCGCGACGTCATCGTTTACCCGTATCACGTCGCCCGACTCCGGTTGCCGACGATCCCGTCTGTGTCTTTTGTTTCCGGGTCAGGGGTCAGCTGAACATCTGAGCATGCGTGTTGTTTGCTTTCAGAGGTCATCAAGAAGTACAGCAACTTCGTGGGCGTGCCCATCTTCCTGAACGGCAAGAAGGTGAACGTTATCCAGGTAAGGCGGCTCAGGTGTTTCCACTGGAGTGGGTATCGTTAGACGGGGAGGAGAGGGGGGGGGGGGGGGGGGGGTGTTGGGAACGAAATGAGGACAAATGTAGTAATTCTGTGATTTACTTGCAAAGGCAGTAAAAAAATCTTCTAATGAAAAGTTTAATCTTCAAAACAGTAATCACTGAATGACATAATATTGTTTTAAATAATTATGTTGACATACATGTATTATTTGCTGGTTGTTAAAGTATTTGTATAGAAGACAGGTAGACGTTTTTGCACATGAAATCTTCAATATAATTTTACAAAAGCTTTCAAAGATTGATCGTTAAAAGCACTTAATAGCGATGCAGAGTCCAATAAATATCTTCCTAAACAACAGTATGATACAATCCTCTAATAAATATGTGGCCTTCAAAGGGTACTGGGTAAAGGAGTGATTACTTTGATTGGAGGTTAGTTTACCCACCTGTTTTGTTGTGTTCAGGTGAGACACCCACTCACCACTTTATCATAGCAGTAGAAGCTACCTAGAGGTCAGAATGTCACTCTACTTTGTCACTGTACCGCTGCCTCATTGACACAGGAAACCAGCAACAGCAATTTAATGCTGTTAACAGCTTTGATTTGGTTGCTTAGGAAACGGTCAAAGGACCTAGGAAAAGACATCAGTCTGATACTAGAAAGACCGGGGAAAGCCTATAGGTTTCTCACTAGAGCTATGGCAGCATGTATCAGTTGTTACACGCCACAGTACTAAAATAATTGATATGATAGAAAGATAAAGGTATGCATTGCTCAGTGAACCTGTGATGTGGTTCAGCTCCATTGCAATTATAGGCTTAATCCACAACAAATATTCTTAAAATAGTTTATCAGCTATCATCTTAGAATGATTCTTTTTTCTTATCTTTTTCTTGAAAGTTTAAGAACATGCATGTTGGGTTGGGGAGGGGATATTGTCATGATACGGCCACAAATGCATTTTTGAAAAAAAAGAAAAATTGGAATCGGTTAAGAAAGATGCAATCTGATGAATTATTATACCAATCTTTGTAACTGCAATGAATTATGAATAGAAATCGCCTCTAGAGCTGCGGTAAAGAATAAGATACATCAACGCGTGCAATGCAATAAAAAGTATTTACTGGTACGGCTGACAATGACAGTAGAGTTTGGTATTGTTGAAGTCAATCTACTTAGTCGCACATGTTATATTCTGAGCAATTGAGAATATATATACATACTCAGATTCTTCAAGCAAGAACATTTTAAATGTAGCATGTTTTACTCTTTTCGTATCGTAGGCATATCAATGCGATCAGTGTAAACGGAAACCCATCAGCAGGGCACAAATCTGCTCTTGCTTTTCTTTCATTTACACACCAGTGGCGGATTTGGGGTACATATTTGTGGGCCGACGGAAATCTTTACAATAGGGTGCACCCCTTTTGAAAATCTCTAGATGTTCCCATGCGAAGTTTTCCATAATAATCTTTTACCTGATGGTTGCAGGCCCTGTGGACCATGGAGACGAGGGACATCACTGAAGACATGCACGAGGAGTTCTACCGCTTCATCGCCAACGCCTTCGACAAGCCCCGCTACAACCTGCACTACAAGGCCGACGCCCCGCTCAACATCAGGGCCCTCTTCTACGTGCCTGAGTACAAACCCAGTAAGGCAGAATTAACATTAACTAAATACAAAAAAATGAATAAAACCTTTAGAAAAACATGCTGCCATGGACTGCGGGGGCAGTGTCGAGCTAGGGCGAACCTGGGAGAATGGTAAACCTGATCCTTCCTTCTCCGGTTCTGGGGGGCCTGGGCAAAATGTAATATTGTGTTCGCTTGGTCATGTTGGGTGTTTGATTTGTAAAGGTTCTTCATTTTGCAATGTTTGTAGTTTGTCTTATAATTGATGGTGCGTAAAAATACGTGTCGATTTTAATGGTACAGTTTAGCATTTCGACTTACCACACAAACGTGGATGATATATATTTGTTGTTCACTAATATTTGTAAGAAAATACCTACTTAAAATTTAACTATACAACCCATTTTAATGCGAGGCAGTGATTTTAAGACATAATTGGTGGGAAAAAAGACATAATTAGACAAATATTTCATAAAAGCATCCATTCAAACCTTTGGTCTTTGAATGATTTTACTTGATAGGAAACATAATAATTATGTTTAATAAACGTATTAACTAGCTGCTCTGTCCCCCCAGCGCTGTTCGACATGAGCCGGGAGACGGACGTGGCCGTCACCCTCTACTCCAGGAAGGTGATGATCCTCGCCAAGGCCAACCACATCCTGCCGCGCTGGCTGCGGTTCCTCAGGGGTAAGTGCAGGGATCGTAAAACTTTTAACATTAACAGTTCATTAGCACTGTATCAGGGATTAACAAAATTCAAGGCCTATAGATCTGATATACAAGAAACCATCAAAGAACATTTTTTGTCACCTCCTGGCTTTTCTTATATATGCATGTAAGTGCAACAAACTATTGAAATTGCAACTCTGATGGTAAATGCAAAGCGCACTGTCAATTTGTGTTCTGCTAGTGTACAACAGTGTGAGCTGTTTCTTGCTAAACAGATCTATGGATTATCATGCCAGATACTTTAAAATTATATAAATAAGGTGACTCTTTTTCCTACTTTAGCTTGAAGAGGGGAAATACCTTTCTTGACGCTAGTAAAGGCCCGCCTGAAAATATCCGGTCAACCGACCGTCTGACCTCTGCAGTTTCCACAACGTAGTTGGTTTTAAGAATGGGTCCTATTCAATGTATCCTCTTGCAAAGCTGTTGCCACGTAAATGCAACGTGTTTTGATAGGCATTAAAAAGGCTTCATATATAGGCCTAGTAGTTTATCAACCAGGCATTAATCAATGTGTCCTTTATACATGTGGGTGCATTTATTTTCGCCTCAAAAGAACCTACGTATATAAAGAAGTCTTCTGCCTTTAACTTTAAACTCAGCTTGCCCTGCCATTATCCAGATTTGCCTCCATATCTCAGAACACATTCATAAAATCTTGTTTGCAACGTCAAAATATTAGCCATTCTCCTGACAGCCAGGGCTATGATGGGGGTACGTCGGTGATTGATAATGACGTAAAACGTCGTTGTTACAGGCTACTTCCGCCGTGTCGCCTTTTAGAAAAATAGACTGACGCAGGCACTTCGAGAAGAGATCTGTTGTTTATGGCCCATAAATCAAACTTTAACTACTCGAATCCCTGGGAATTTTCTTTTTCAGCTTTCTTTTTTATGTGCTTTGAGTGACTCGATGATATACACGACATATATATTCTTGTAACGTTTTTGCCGAATAATATTATAAAGAAAGTAAAACGGACCACATAACAAGAGTATTTGTGTTTGGAATTTTCTTATTTCAAAGTAAAACATTTAATTTTAATGGTGCAGGGTAGCATATCGGATATTTTTCTCCGGATCGCTGTCCGATCCTATCGGGATCGGTCACGCCCGGAGTGTTGTCTTGGTCATTTAGGCAGAGGATCGCCATTAAAACATATCGGAAAAAGCGGGAACAAGTTCACGATTTCGGACCTACTTCCGGTTGTAATACATCTCTATGGAAAGGCTAGGGTGAAGAGTGACGAAGCCATATATCAGAAATCGGCGGGGAGAATGACGGCGGTCAACCTGTCTTACATCCACTTCTTAGCATTAGAAAGCCTAGCGTCCAGGACTGTAGTGTAGTGTGGAATAAATTATGTTAATGAGGGTCAAGACGCCGAGCATGGTGGGACGCAGACGCCAGTTAGGTGGACTCCCGCCAAGACATGTGTAGCTGTCCTCCGCGATTAAACAGTTTTTTACGCCATAAATCGGCATCGACAGGTCTTATGGAGTATATATTATGGATTATTAATACTCGGAGGAGTTCTAGGTCGATATGATATGGAGAATTATGTCGATATACACGATCGGCATCGGAAATAAGGTAGGTCTTGTCCGCGTGTGGGGCAGGCGATAAAAGAGGATGTTAGGATGGTTTCAAGTCCATCGGTACCGTCACACATAGGTCCCCGTCCGTAGGTCCCGTCGGGGGTCCCTTAGGGTTCTTCCCGTTGGATTTTCGCGATAGGGGCGGTCTCTGTCCATATGTCACGTCGGGAGTTCCACCGGGGGTCCGTTTTTGTTTTGTTTTTATTTGCATGTCTTTGTAGGGTTTTGTGTCAGGACTGCATACTTCATCAGGGGCTTGAGGCCAGGGCTCGGTAGTCCATGTTAGTAGACTCTCTATCGGCGGGCTAGGAGCACCAGCATAATGGCACGTTGGGTGAGTAACATAAGGTCGTATCTGACTTATTAACCTATGTTAACCTATGGTAGATACGACCTTAATCCACCTTATGTTACTCACCCAACGCTGCTGCAGTACGAGAGGCTGGCTGCATCGAACTAAGGCTCTGCATACGAGAGGCTGGCTATGTCGAACTAGGGCTCTGCTGGAAGGATCACTAGGCTTGGGTTAGCTCTACTCCTAACCTCGTATGAGAGTCAAAAGGCTATCCACAGAGCCAGAATAAAATCATTGGTAACTTTCTTAGGCCACCGATTTCGTACACAGCTTGATGTGAGAGAAGGATCCACAGCTAGGCTTGGGTAGGCTTGGTCAAAATCGCGTCACCTGTGCAAAAAAAAGGTGCGAGGGTGACAGACCTGGCGGCCTCCAGTGGGGTACGTAGGCTCGGTCAAATTTATGGGACCTTAGGACGGAGACCTATATGCAACGGGTCCTATGGACTTGTTACCGTTAGGACTATCGGTAACTGGATAACTCGGTCTAGGAATAGGGACGGGTTAGCCATTTAGGTATGAAGCCCAGAGATCTATCAGAAGAGAGGGATATATATATTTAGTTTGTTTTTCATTATAAAAGCTTAGTGGACCGAGTTCTCCAGCAGACCGAGATCTCCAGGACCGAGTTCTCCTACAGCATGTGCATCTTTTTTGTTTAATCGATCGATAATTCGCTCGATAATTCGTCTAGGTTTCCATATCTAACATCATTTCAATATCTGATATCGTTTTTACTATCCTATATACGAAATAAAGACGAATAAACCGGAGTTTTTCGGTTTGTAACCGACCCTGAATCTTTATAAATCACCTGGGACCTTGTACATAATTCCATAGAAACCTCTCTACCGAATAATGCATGCATACTGTATGAAAATCTTTTGTAGTAATAATACTAGTAAAACAACCTTGTGTAGGTTGGCATGTTTTGAGAATAAGATGTGCAAAAAGAGTAAGCATAAGTACACAGCAATGCAATGTGTATATCGAGGAACATTGCATAATCCGTTCATGGCTTCTTACAGGTGTGGTGGACAGTGAGGACATCCCACTTAACCTGAGCCGTGAGCTGCTCCAGGACAGCACACTCATCAGGTGAGCAACTCTTTGTTAATGTCAAAGGTCGAGGAGGTACCCGAGGGTCAGAATCTTACTATTCTCACCACTAAGGGAGGCCTATCTGTCATACCTACAGGTTGGCGCTTGCAAGGGAGGGTTTGACTTTGGATGAAAAATGGTGGATGATGGTGCACCGACGGCGTCTTGTCGTGTTTTTTTCCTGTGAGGCTGTGTGTTAGACCAGTATACAGTAATATTGAAATGCTGCGTTTGAATCAAGACTCGAGAGGAAAGAAATTGAAACAAATTAGTTTGACCCTAGAATTTGTATTGCTGTTTTTTTCTAAATTCCTACGTAAGTAACGCGAGTTGATACTCAGCTGCAGAAAGAAACTTTCTCATTAGTGTAAGTAGTATATGAAATCAGTTGTTCAAATCAGGAGCTTATTCAACCAGTCCTTTGACAAAGTTTCTCTTCCCCTGAGACGGAAAGAGGGGAATGTGAATTAGAAGATTTCTAGATAATTACTGATCAACAATGTCCCACTAAATACATGATCAGAGATCCCGTATCTGGCGTATGAATTTATTCATACAATTAGGCCTAACTGGACTTATCTCTGCGGTTTGACATAAGCTGGGCTTCAATCCCGACCCGCAATCAAACCTCCTCTGTTAACCATTCCCGAGGCCGAGCACTCCCTTTACTCCTCCCCCTAATGATATGTAAAAACTCGCAATTATTGTTATTAGTGGTGGCGGCGCCCGCATTTAACACAAGCAGGCAATTAGAGTGTAGACTTTGTTGGGGGAAAGTGACTGGATCCCTTAGGAAGATCAGAGGAGCCCGACGCCGACGACGGCCACGCGGGGCGGCGGGCCGGGATCACCGTCAGTAATTACATTGAGAATAATGACATTGTATCCCGGCAGCATCTTGACTGGCTGATTTAATCTGATGTATAATTCAATGGCTGCAGCCGCCATCCATCACCGTCGGCAGCCCACCGGTAATTAAGATTGCCGAATGATGGCGGAGATGGCTAAACAAAGACAGCAGCACCCACACACCCTACTACCCACACACACGACCATCTAGCCCAGCTCACTCCTGATCACATACCGAACACACCCACACACCCTGCTACCCACACACCCGACCACACACTCCAGCTCACTCCTGATCACATACCGAACACACCCACACACCCTACTACCCACACACACGACCACCTAGCCCAGTTCATTCCTGATCACATACCGAACACACCCACACACCCACACACCCGACCACAGACTACAGCTCACTCCTGATCACATACTGAACACACCCACACACCCACACACCCGACCACAGACTACAGCTCACTTCTGATCACATACTGAACACACCCACACACCCACACACCCGACCACAGACTACAGCTCACTCCTGATCACATACTGAACACACCCACACACCTTCACACCCGACCACCGACTCCAGCTCACTCTTGATCACAGACTGAACACACCCACACACCTTCATACATGACCACCTAGCCCAGCTTATTCCTGATCACAGACTGAACACAGCCACACACCTTCACACCTGACCACCTAGCCCAGCTTATTCCTGATCACAGACTGAACACACCCACACACCTTCACACCTGACCGCCTAGCCCAGCTTATTCCTGATCACAGACTGAACACACCCACACACCTGACCACCTGACCACCTAGCCCAGCTTATTCCTGATCACAGACTGAACACACCCACACACCTTCAGACCCAACCACCTAGCCCAGCTCATTCCTGATCACAGACTGAACACACCCACACACCTTCAGACCCAACCACCTAGCCCAGCTCATTCCTGATCACAGACTGAACACACCCACACACCTTCAGACCCAACCACCTAGCCCAGCTCATTCCTGATCACAGACCAAACACACCCACACACCTTCATACATGACCACCTAACCCAGCTCACTCCTGATCACAGACTGAACACACCCACACACCTTCGCACCCGACCACCTAGCCCAGCTCCTTCCTGATCACATACTGAACACACCCGAACACTGACTCCAGCTCATTCCTTATCACAGACTGAACACACCCACACACCTTCACACCCGACTCTTAACCCAGCTCCTTCCTGATCACATACCGAACACACCCACACACCTTCACACCCAACCACCTAGCCCAGCTCATTCCTGATCACATACTGAACACACCCACACACCTTCAGACCCTACCAGCTACTCCAGTTCACTCTTGATCACATACTGAACACACCCGGCCACCTAGCCCAGCTCATTCCTGATCACATACCAAACATACCCACACACACACCCGGCCACCTAATCCAACTCATTTCTGGTCAAAAACTGAACACACCCTCACACCCAACCACCGACTCCAGGTCCCTTATTGTCCTATATTTTCCTTTCGACTGCAGCACTCCGTTTCCAGCTATGGCACTGTATATAGCATATCATCTTAAGTGTCCCAAAGTGTAACAACTTAAGTTAAGACTGTATAGTAAATTGTCGTACAAGAGTGCTGTGCTTTGGCAGAACAAGCTGTGCGATCGCATGAAAGTGTAAATCACAATTACAAAAGAATGTCATAATAGCTCAATGACATGATAGTTACAAGAAACCATCTCTTGAATGACGGTGCACGAAGTCGTTCAGTACGGTTGCAATGTTGCATCTCTTGAGGCCTAGCACCGTCATTTGATTTTGAAAGAAAATAATGTTTATAAGAGACTTATCTGTGTTTTCTGTAAAAAGAGATAATGCATTGTACTATGTTTAGAAGAATCGTAATATATTCAATTGAGAATCACACATGTTTTTAAGCCTTTACACATAAGGCAATGCGGCATTAGCCATCTGCTCACATCACACAGATCTGCTCGGGCGAGCTGCTCAGGGGACGACTCTAAACAACAGGGTCATGTTTACCCCCACCAAACACTGAATACCCCAAGTATTAGCCACTCCCCGGCCACTTGTAGCAGGCAAGACAGAGGAGTACCTTCCATACTTGAATCTGTCTGTAAACATGGTTTGTGAGACAACAGAAGATGGAGACGTACATATAAAGTGTCAGTTTTGGTTTAAGGATTGACACCGGTGGTTGGAGGGTAATTCACATTTTGGCCCGTATCTCTGCACCTATGTTAGGTATAATGATGGAATAAACACCATTTAAAAGGTCTAATTTTTCTCTATTATGTAATATAAGTTATTAGAAGATCTGATAAAAATTCGAATGGATATTAAGTAAAAACCCATTTTTCAACTTTTATTTTTTGAACAAGAATTACTCACTTACCAGTAGAGCTAAGTGGCTAATTTTTATCGTACATGCTATCAACCTCTAGATGTAGAGAAGGGTGTCTCAGATTTTTTATTTAGGCTTTAGTTTTTATTTTATGCCAAAAAACGGGAAACTTAAGGATAATTTTTTTCTAATTTTTACATTTTTTTTTTTTTTTAAATGATTGAAGACAGATATCAAAATTTTGAGACACCCTTCCCTCCATTACAATGTTTAGAACAAGCATACAAAATTTCATGGGCCTATGCTGCATGGTAACTGAGAAATCATTGTTCAAAAAATAAAAGCAAAAGAATTAAATTTTGTCTTTACAGACGCATAAGTTAATAACCCTTTAATATTTTTAAATATATTTTATATCATAGGATAGAATATAAACTAGGCGTTTGAACTATACATATCAAACCAATGTTGATGTAGAGATACTTTATGAAAAATGCAACAGTCCTGAGTACCAGGAATCACGGCCCAACCACAGGTGTCAATCCTTAATGTATTCTAATCGAAACAGGCGGACAGCAGTATTCTAGTGTGAATAAAATATATTTATCGCCCTATGATACTATTTACATTAACTACATGTATTGCATTATACAGCATACCAAAAAGAGTTGCTATAGGATGAAACTATTCATAAAGTTTGCACTACAAAGTTAAACAAATTCCTTACTAGCACTTACCCAAGATGTTTGAAAGGTTCCTTTCACCATGAACTAATCTTTCTAGTTGTATGTAAACATAATTATGGCGTATCTAAATTCTTGAAAACCTGGTTTGGTTATAAGCCACTTGAGCCAGTATTTTCCAACAACATGATTATAGAATTTAGAGCCAATGCAGCTAAAGTGTGCCTGCTGAGGGTAATGTTTTATGAAGGGGCCGCTAGTAGGCGACAGTAGTCGGAGGGGAGAGAGCTAGCATGAAACCAAGGAGGCAAAAACGCTCGGCAATTAGAAATTAAATGTGCCATTCCGTTTAGTGGCCCATTTCTCACGGGCGGTTGCTTACTAATCCATGAAGAATGCGGCCACAATGAGCTGCTCTTGTTTCCAATCAGCTCGCCGCCAAAAGGCAGCCGCTCATTAATTTCTTCTCTGCTCATCGGAGCAGCTCGGAGGGCGTTGATTACCTGGCGGTATTTAGTCCAAGATGTGTAGTCCATCAAGAGCAGTTCGCTCACATAAAAACGCATGAGTACTATTAGCCTGAGCTGCTCGTAGAACTGTGAAACGCTATTATAGTGTGTTTTCTGTTTAGGTTTGCACATTGCCCGCCCTCCTGCCAATTGCAACCACCCGACTAAGATCAAACAACACAGTTAAGCTTGGCATAAACGGAAGGAGAGAAAAAAGCCCAGCCACTTACAGTGACTAAAACGGTCGATAGTACCGGCTTCAACATTATTGATTTAAATGGGGGGAGAGAAAGAAGTGTCTAGACACTTTGGGCGGCCCCTTCTGAGCTGTGATCAAATCTCATCCGTCAGAGCCATAGAAAAGTACTTTCACAGACAGGTGCATAATAGATAAGATGAGGAGAGAAGAGGAAGGCACTTGTTAAGGCAAAGGGTGAAGAAGTGCGCGTTGTGACTTACTCTCAACTGACAATCCATGAAGTGACGGAAACGTCCACGTTCTGAGTGACTGTTATGCCCTCTTTTTGTAAAACACATGTACCAAACTCCTGCGCAGTAAACCACAATGAGTTTATCGGCATTTCTTCAAAGGTGTTAGTCACTTTGAGTCGATTCGCATACCACCTGCGATCAAGCTTTCACACCTATTGTTTCTGAAATGCTCCTGAACCACCTAAAGTTGTTGTTTCTTATGTATTATGAAACAGTATTCCTAGATAATTTGAGTGGTTAAAATGGGGAAACCCTTTCTTATGCCTAGTTAGCTTCAGAAGATAGTATTCAATATATATTGTACCATACACATGTATGTATCGGTCAGTGTTTGCTCTATGCGATTTTGATACAACGTGTTATCAGTTGTCTAGGAGTTATTTTCTTATTCTAAGCCCTATGAATATATACTCAAGGACCAAAGGATAAAATAATCGCTGAGTTTGTAGTTAACTTCTTACTTCTGGATCCGATGCTAACTTGGTGGGGATTCTATCCTTGTTTCCTCCATTTTCTGTTTGACATTATTGTCTTTTCTGTCCATTCATTACCACTTCATTAATGTGTATAGCTCTCCTGTGGATTCACTCATTGTCCTGCTTTCATTGTATAATGCAATGATGGCGTCTTGGACCGTACGCAGTACGCTACTTCTCCAACTCCCAACCACCACCGAACCTTACCCTCCCAAACTCTCTGCCCCCACCCCTGTCTCCACCCCTGTCTCCCACCCCTCCCTCTCCTTGCTGGGAACGTGCCGCCTGCGCCCTTCTTCTGTTATGTTTTTACGTTATTTTTTATGGCATATTGATGCTGGCGCCGGCCGGCCCCCCGTCCACACTATTGGCGACTAAAAACATGTCATCAATACCCCGGCCGCCAGAGGGCCGCAGTGGCGCCCCCTGTCGCCGCGCGCAGAGTTCATTCAGCCCGCCGCCGGGCGGCCGAATTAGATTACCGCGGTAAATTATTTTATTTTCTATACGTGCAGGAGCACGCGGGGGGCGACTGCTCCGCGGAGCATGAGATAGATTGCGGAGGAAATTAGAAATCCATCGGCCATCATTCTTTCATGTCATTAGAATTTTGCCAAGCCTTTAGATAAGCTGCCTGCCCCCCAAGTTAGAAGCGCGTTGTGCTGCTGGTGGTGGGAGCGTTTGTGGTGTAATGACGTACTTTGGGGTGGGGGAGGCTGGAGCGAGGGTGCCCCCTTGTGTTCTGTTCTGGGAGATATTTTTTTATGGATTTTGTGCAATGTGTTACAGCAAATTAACTTGACAGTGTAGCGGCGTGGGCCGATAGCAGCGGCTGACCGCGCGGGGGACACGGAGACGCGAGGGTGGGAAAGCGCGGGAAGAAGACAAGTTTGTCGTCTGCTCCGATGACACTCTGATGAAGGCTTTTATCAGCGTTACGTCCACGTCACCCCTTTCTCTAGCAGGGCCACACCACCGCTGACTAGCCGTGATAGGAAAGTTTTAGCAACAAACTAATAAGTGACCAGTCTACAACTTTCTTCTCCTTGTTGGTCAAGCATGACAAAGTAATTAATGGTGATGAGCTCGCCTGTATCATTAGCATGCGATGGGTCAACTTGAGGTCCATGATTCATTAGCCTAAAACTTTCTAGCAAACAACCCAAGTATGTTAGTAAAAGAACATTCCTCATAATAGCTACACTCCTTTACGTTCTTCTTTACAATACATAGCAAGGTTTCGAAATGAGAAAAAATTATGTTCTATTATGTGTTTACTTCTAAATGAAACGCAGTAGAAATTTCCTGCAAACATACCCAAATCTGAACAAACATCTTAACGGATGTCTTAGCCAAGAAAGCTAAGCCGTCCGTTTCAGTTTTAACCAAATCAGGCGACCCTAGTGCCTCCTCTGGGAGCTCCCCCACCCCTTGTGAATATCGAATGGCCTGTTAGGGTCTCTTTGTTACTGGAGGAGTGTCTTTTGGCAAGGCAGTCGGCTAAGTAGTTATCCGCCGGTCGCGTGTGAATGCCTTGAGGAATGGGGTTTGGGATGGATTTTCCCGCTATATTATAAGGGCTGGATTCCGCACATTATTGGAGATGTTGGGCTCATCAGTTGGCATTGTACGTGTCTCGATCCTTCAGCCAGGCAGGCAGACTTCCAGCCCTTCACTGTTCAGGAATGAAGAGGATGGAACCGTCGCACCAGTGCGACAGGCGACGGGTTGGGTATAAAAGACTGGGTCGCCAAGCCTTTAACAGCACCCCTGTGGTCAGGACGGCGACTGGGATTATTACGTATGCCCTCAAGCCTGTCAATAGCTGGCATTGACAGCTCCAATAGCCAGAGCTCGACAAATGCTCGGCAGAGCATTCTTAGTCCGGCCCAAACGTAACTTAGTCCGGTCCGTACTTTCAAAGAAACCAACTGCTTCAGCGGATGCATATCAGATGGCTACGATAGGTAGCTTTCTCGTCTCAGACAGCCAACCTGGTTTTAGACCAGGCACAAACCCTGGACCCGCGAAAAAAAAAGTGTGCTGCAGTATCTTTGTAAGAATTAAAGAAATCTGTCCAAGCCCAACTAGCATAACATACGTCGTTTTTGCTTTTTAACAAAATGACCAGAAATATATATTAAACCAATACTTCAGTTGACCCAGCTGCGTGAATCTGCGCATGCGTGATGGGCAATGATATATTTCCCAGTTAATGGTCGCAGTATCTAAAGAATGATGCACTTATAGCAGCATGCTCACACAGTTGTATATATATAAGTAACATATCAACTACACGGTCATAGAAACAAGGTTGTCTATCACTCAATTCACATAAGAAATGAGAATGAATCTGCAGCAACCATTAGATTAAGCCGCAACCATGACATATGGAAATTAAAGTAACAGATGCAATGTACATCCAAGTTTGCTATATACAGCCGCCCACGGCGTGGCGCCACCGTCGACAGTCCTTTCACCACCACACTCTATTGGCTCCAGTCACCGCCGCGGACAACCAATGAACGGGGATGTTGTTGTCAAATTGCATTGGTCGCTGCGTAGGAAAAATCTAATCAATTAGGCCGCTGTAATTTGGGAAGGGAGCAGGACGTGCGGTGGACATGGACGTGGACAGGGATTCAAGCCAGGCTGACCCCCACAGTCCCCGAGCTGCTCGCCATGCAGAGTTCTTACCGAGAAGCTCACCAACCCAGCCCGAGCAACTCACCCACCTCGTGAGCAATTCACATGCCCAGCCTTGGTAATTCCCCTGCCTCTTCCCAGAAACTCACCAGCCTCTGAGCAACTCATTGGCTGGCCACTGAGAGCAGAGCAGCTCGCCAGCATACTCTGAGTGGTTCTGTGAGCAGTTCACTAACTCGCCATGACCAGCCCAGTCTCTGCTTTTTGTCATGTTCTCGGTAGATAATGACAGGCCAGGCTGGCACTACTACCCCCTAAACACCGGCTCCTACTGCCGTTTCTGCCCACCGGCATCGCCAGGCTTCTGACTATGAGCACCTCCCCAACCCCCCTACATACCGACCGTCCTCCAGCCAGGAACATAGTAGGTTCCAATATTGAACGACAGCCAGCTCCATATTTATGCATAATTCTGCCCTTCTAAGGCTACCTTCCCTTAGTAGCATTTTCTTATGGTGTGAATATATTTTGTAAGGACAAGTCGTTTTGTCACTCCATGAGTGTAAAGAAAATTAAACATGTATTTACTGGGAGGCCGGGGCTGATGTGTTTGGACGAGTGTCACATTCACACAGTGTAAAAGAAGCAGCCTGATCCCACTGCATTGGCCTTACTGTGACAACCGAATACGTGCAATAATAATGACAGGCATAAATAACATATCACGAGTAATCTCATTTCTCCCTTCTTAAGGAGTTTGGCTCATCACATTACGGGGTTTTGCCAATGAATAAAGTGATTGACTCTATTTATCTTAAACAGAGTTTTTGTGGCTGTGATTGACTTTATTTATCGTAACCAGCCCTTTTTACAATACCAGGTCCCACTGCGCCGGCGGAAATTTAAGCGACTTTGACACCTTGGGATAAAATTTCAGATTGGGCGGCAGGGGAGGAGGAAAAAATGGGTGTGCGCGGCAAATGTCCAGGTCCTGATTGGAGATCGAGTCCGTGGCCGTCCACACCATGCAGGCATCACAGGCCCTGGAAAAAAGAAAACAGAGAAAAAAAGAAAATAATAGAAAATAAAGAAAGTGGCAGCCGGCGACCCCAGGCCGGGCCAACCGCCGCCGCTGCCTCCATCCATCAAAACCAACAGGCGACAAAGAAACATGGCCAGCTTCTTCTCAGCTGATGAAATACCATTTCCCCTTCTTCCTCTCCCACCCGGCCGTCTCCCCGCCTGCCGTGTAAGCGTAACACTAAGCCGTGCAGGATAGCATTAGGAGGAGGAGAGAGGTTGTGGGGAAACGGGAGTGGGGTTGGGGCTTTTCAGCCATGCTCCCCCCCCCCCCCCCCCCCCGCCCCCAGCCCGATCCGTGTGGTTTGGGTATGGTCGGAGGGGACGGGAATTAACACTGGTTGTGGTATTTCTAGTGATCCCCGGCCGGCTCAGCTCTACTGATTGGGTTTCAGCGTCTACCTGCCCCAATCCAGTCATCTTTGATTAAAAGTTGCTGGTGCAGAAAGACAACTATAAAAGGGTGTCGTCTTGGTCGGGATTTATGCCAGAGATAAGCAGATTTTCCGCCCGCCCAAAGAAAATGGCTCTGGCGACAGGGCTGACCTCTAGCGGGCTGGCTACATGGAGATTATGGGGGGCTGAAGATTCAGGGGGAAAACAAGGGGACACCCCATACCCTTTACTAGCCCCCTCCCCCTTTAATGCAGCCCTCAGCCTTTTATACCCCCCCCCCCCCTCCAATACCTCATGTGATCCACCTGACCGCCTGGTACCCATTACTGCAACTTTTATATCAGCCACCATGTACTTGTGACAAGGTGTATTCATTTACAACATTTTGCTAGGCGAACATACAAGAGTGAATCGTACTGTTCTTTTGTGGGCATACGTGTAACCAATTAAACTCCGTACAATTTGTCAAAGATCCTCCAGAAGGATGATATATACTTCTCAGAATCTCAAAGGACCATCAGTCAGCTGTCCCTTCCCTCCTCCAGTGTCCTCCTCCAGGCGGCGCTTCATTAGCCTCTGTCACGTGACCGGCCTTGCCATTTGACGTCATCACATGTCACGAGATTTGTTAACGTCGCCACAAGTCGCTCGTTAACTTACTTATTTTGAAGAATCTGGGCCGTAATAATATGATATTTGCTATTAACATAGAACTGTACTGCTCAGTATATCATACATAAGATATTAGACTAATCAGCTTATGTGGTCAATTAACCTAGAAGGTACACAATGTCCTTAGTTCGAGTTTTGCTTAGTGTGGTTGAAAGAGAAGTGAACGATATAATTGACTCACAATGTAATTCTTAAAATTGTAGCTTTTATTGTTAATACTTCTAAAATTATATTGATTATGCCATAATCATGCAAGCATGTAATCCGCATACACACACCTACATCTAGATGTAGATGTATAGTCTGATTCATTTTCTCCAATCATACTGCAGTATAATTGGGTATACTTTAACTTATAGGCATAGTTAACTTGATTCCCCACACTTCTTACAACATTTGCAACCACAGCACATAAGGTCTAAATGTTACCCGACACGTCCTAACCTGGTACGCGAGGTGGGAACAGATGCACCTTAATCCTAAGGTACGGGTGGAGGCCTTATTATCGGCCATTCCTTCTCAAGTCCCTACAAATAGTGCTTATTGTCGGGAGTTTCTCCTGAAGCTCTGCCACCCTACAAAGAGGGGGTGATTACCTTTTGTCTATCGCCTTGATGTCCTTTTAGGTTTCTTAGGAGGCTCCTAGATGGCGCTCATGGTCGTCGGCAATTACCTGCCAGGCACCCCCTACCCCCTTACCTTACCTCAAAGAAGGGGGGGGGCAGAGGTACCCTACCCCCCCCCCCCCCCCCCGACAGCCCCATCCCTCACTCACCGGGGGCAGGGGACAATCAGGGGGGTCTGTTGCTCGCCCGCCACGCATCCTTTGTTCTATTGATCATGGCAATTTTCATCATCAAATACCCTCAAGTTACGCCGAAATAAGGGAAAATAAGCGGCGCCGGGCGGTGGCCCACACGCGAATTATGCCTTCAGACTCGGCTAAGACGTTCTATCGACTGGCAACAAAATCTTTCGGCGGGCAGAGGGGAGGGAGAGAGAAAAAGGGGGAGACGGGAGATCTATATATGTACAGTTAAACTTCAGCCACTGCAGTGCTGTAATCACGGGGGTCTGTTAGGTCGGCACAACAGGCTCGAGTCAAGGCGAAGAACCCTCCCCCCCCCCCCCCCACACACACACCTTAAAAAGGGGTAGGGGTAGTTTTGTGGGCCCCCACCACTACCACTGGCGCCGATTTGGGCCCAAAGCCCTTTGATTGAAGCTGGTTAGGAGGAGAAGGAGGGGTCCCCTTCACTACCATCCCCCCGCTGAAAGGGCCATCAGAGAAAGGAGTCCCCGCGCTGGCCAACAACTAATAACGCGCTCCTTGGGCTTCTTTCATGTGGGCAAAAAACACTGCAATATCTGATCAAACGATTGTCTTCAGGCTGAAATATTCCGCCTTCAGGTCGGCGGCAGATAGCAATAGGAGCAGTTCCTCCCGGAGGCTGCAGCGGCCGAGCAGCTCACTAAAAGGGAGAGTGAGCAGCTCGGCCGACAGCAAGACCCGGCTTCATAATGAAGGGGAAGCAAACTGCAGGCAAACTCTACCCACTTTTTACTATACCCTTGATCTCCAGTCTTCTCTTTCTCCTACTAGATTCCAATTAAGATTATGCAGACAGAATAAGACATTGAAAGGATTTTCGGATAAATGGGAGCATGAAAATGTTATATATATTGACATATTGACTGATTGTGGGGCTGCTTTGACAAAGACGGATGCGTTAGGTTTTTGTTGAAAAGGCTCAACCGCTAATAAAAATGAAGTAATATAATATTGATAACTGTAAAGTGCTTCCTGCCTCAGATATAGAGTTTTATGAAAGAGGCAGGAAATAGAAACCTGAAACGTACATGTGTACTATCATATATTGAATGAATGCGGGTGAGACTAGGTTATCCAGTTACCTCAGATAAGAAATGTACTTCAGGACATCATATGAAGTGAAGTCGCCTGAGTAGCGCCCATTAAAAACACTGTGAAATCAATTTCGCTGCATGTGAGCGGATGCTACTCATATACATGTGTATATTGAAAGCGCTGAAGTAAACAGAAAAATACATAGACACTTCGTCATTTAAAATCTTGTCAGCATAATTTTGTTCTATAAGTATTGTAAGTATAATAACTACCTTCACTCTGAGTAAAAACATTAGTTAGATGCAAACTTTCATATGAACGACATCTTGACCTTTAATACGTCAAGAAAAGCAAAACGAAATGTACGCAGTGAGTCAATGCTACTGTAAAAATAATAGAACAATACTTAATTCATCCCTGTACATTATGTGTAGATATTAAGATGGCTAAAAATCATGCACAGCCACGTAGTCATGGAATTCTTCCCCATCTACTATAGACTATAAAAAATCTGCTCTCACATCCAACTATGGCTCCGGACAGGTAACTGTTGCTCCGTTAAGTTCACAGCCACTTCCAATTGCCCTATTGCCCAACGTGACTCCAAACAACCACCAGTGAGCCCTCACAGACCAAAAAGACTTTATAATCATATAGTCCATGATGACTCTCACAGCCCACTAAGACAACCTACAGCACACAACAAATACCAACAAACAACTATGACTCCCTTCAGCTCATATTATGATTCCCTACACCAAACAATAAATCCCTAAAACCACCATGACTCCCTTCAGCCCACAATGCCTTCCCATGTCACACCATGACTCCCTAGGGGGTTGGGACAGTCTGACATTGTCAGTGTAGTGGGTAACCTCCTCCCCTCATACATGGCCGGACCTGGTTCGAGTCCACAGTAGGGAATTTGTCTGCTACACTGCCTTGCCTTGCCATCGTTCTCACCCTCATAGCTACAGTCAGCCAACTGGTATACACAAACGTAAGTGGTCCTGTTATAACTGAAAAATCACTGAGCGGACATTAAACTACAACAATCATCATTACCATGACTCCCTACAGCCCTCAATGCCTTCCCACATCACACCATGACTCCCTTCACCCCCCAGAACTACCTATTACGCCTACAGCTCACAAGAACACCCTACAGCTCACATTACCTTCCCACATCATACCCTGACTCCCTACATCCCATAAGGACTCCCTACAGCTCGCAATACTTCCAATCAGGCCCCACATTAGTCCCCTTCCTGCTGCGGACTCCTCGCAGCTAACAGGGACTCCCTACATTTCACAATGCCTTCCCACATCATACCCTGACTCCCTACAGCCCACAATGCCTTTCCACCTAATGCTCTGACTCCCTACAGCTCACAAGGACTCCCTCACAATGCCTCCAATCAGGCCTCACCACGTCACACAATGACTGCCTACAGCTCACAAGGACTCCCTACACTCTACAGCCCACAATGCCTTCCCACGTCACACCATGACTCCCTCTTCAGCCCACAATGCCTCCAATCAGGCCCCACATCCGTCCCCTTCCCGCCGCCGACTCGGGACGACGGGCGATCAGTGGCGCAGTGCACGGCATCGTTTTTGACGGGCCCTACGGTAATTAGTGGTAAACGTGCTCCCCAGCCAGTCGGGCATGGCGTGTAAACGAGCCGCCTCTCATCGCGCCTCTTAATGCCGCGCCCTAATTAGATGAACATAAACTGATACACACAACAGCCTTTTTCTCGGCCTAATTGTGGGGTAATGAGATAGAGCCGTATGAGGAGGCACTGGGACCCATTATGGGCGCTGCCATAGCTAAGCGGGTTTGAATTAGAGATTACCTTTCTTCTGCCTATTATCTGCTCTGATTAGGCTGTGGTCGGGCTCTGCTTTTTCTTCTCCCCGCCGCCCCTTTGTCGCCGCTACCTAGGGTTACTTCCAAAGGGGTGGATCTGTGTATAGGCAGAGACAGTGTTCGTATTCTGGGTGTGGGGAGTGAAGCAAGTGGAGAGTGTATGGGTGGAGAGAGGGGCATCCCCTGGAGTGATGCTGAGGAAAAGAGGCAATTTGTCATGGCGTTTAATCCCCGTTTAATTAGAGATGCGCCGCGGTTTGCTTTCCTGACTACAAACTACCTGTTCCTTCCTGCCGCTCCTCCCCTCTTCCCTCCTCCACACGGCACCTTTAGCCCGACGCTCTGCATACGAGACCCAGACACACAAACTTTTAAGCTGCCATCAAAGTAATGAGATATTGGAACTATATAATGTCTGTTATATAAGTTCACTAATCAAAATGTGTCCTCTTCTAAAGTTTGAGTCTTGGGGTACAGTACTGTCCTCAAGTCTCCACTTTTTTGCCACCTTTTCGAGTATCCCACTACCAAGGGACATATCAGATGTCTATTTCCCATGGGTAACCATGGACATATTGAGCAGTCGAGTTAACTCCATTAAAGCCAGGCAATTGAATCAGGGCGCGCATCAGTCATGAAGAGATTGAGTTACACTGTGAAAATGAAAAGATGATATAGAAAAATGTATAGATGTAACCAAAAGTGAATTTGACCTCTATGCTAAACTTTCTCATATAGAATACCTGTTGCGTGAGTACGTATTGGTGGACAGATGCAGTAGGCTTCCATGCTACATATATATTTGTCCTCATTAACGGAGAACTCATGTAAAGGTACCAGGTCTCTGATCTCATATTCATTCACTACTGACCTCAGTGAGGGAAAACACGAGCCACTCAGTTTGACTTATTGTGGGGAAAACACAGTGTGACATAGGTTGATATACTTAATCATGTAAATGCATCGCCTCCCTATGAAATCACCATGGCCCACGAAGTGCTCATTGCACGACTCTAGCGAAGATATAGTTATACATGTCTATTATAGTACTGAGAAGAAAAACAAGCCCTGTTTCCTGGTGAAAGCGGAGAAAACACAATTTGACATTCCACCCTATGATAGGCTGTATCTTTAATCGTGTAGAAGTTCGCCATTATCATTTCTCATTTCCTTTCTCTCGGCTTTGACCTGTGCTTCTGTTAAACCCAGTTTTAGCAGGTCGTCGGATCCCGATGCCTCTCCATTTAGTGTGCGGGGTGCATGTTGGTGCGTGATTCACGCCCACATTCCTCGAGGTGCAGATTTAGACGGAGAGCCCTCCCATCAGGCTGGAGAGCGACCCACATTGAGCAGTTCATGAGCAGTTCATCAGGAGGAGGTGCGAGCTGCTCGCCGTGCGTAGCGCCCCCAGGCGGCATGGCCGGCCGAGCAGCTCGTGGCGCCCCCCAGCGCAGGCCGGCGGCCCTGCTAATGTTCATTATGGACAGACCTGGTCTTAGCCAGCCACCAAAGGCCCGTCAAGCCCGGCCCAGGCGCTGGGCAAACAGTTGAGCCAATTTGGTGATTGATATTGCACATGTTTCATATATCAGCCGGCTCAGGCAGCCTCGTCGCCGGCCCTCTAATCAAATTCATATTTCAGTGGCGCGCCGGCTTATGAAGATGGATAAGTTGGTGATACAGTATTAAATGTCCCGCTTGAAAGCGTAGCGTGGCACTGAATTATGTAATATTGGAGGGACTTGGGGAGAGGGGTTTAGGTGGCCGGACAGCCCCGGCTTATGTTGGAGGGGGCCAAGTCCGGCTTTTTGGTGGCGCTTGGGAGTGGTGAGGATTTAGGACGGGCGAAGGCCTCCAGTGTAATTTGATTACTGTCCTTGGGCCGCTGTGTAAGACTTAATACTTTATCAGTCACCGTAGAAACATGTTATCCAGCCTGCTATAGATGTAGCAACCCCGGGCTTTATAGGCTAGTACCCCCTTCATGAGTTTCATTGTTGACTACTTTTGCCCATGATAAGGAAATGTTATCTCCCCATCTTTAAAACCATATACTATTGAACTGCTTATTTGCTGCTGAGGCCTATGCCCTGCTGATCCATTGAACCTACAACAAATTGATCTCCTACACAGTCTGTTGTACTTTCACCAGTCAAACCTTGATTTTCACGAGTAAAGTCACTTTACACCGAGCATTATTACAATCAACATGAAAGGAAATTATTATCATTTGGGGCATTTTGGAATAATTTGCAATTATGTTCCTTTATTTAGTATATATGGAGATTTATATAATCGTACATAACTGAAGAATTGCAATCCTAACAGACCTCCAAACTGCCCCCCCCCCCAAATCATCTTATCTTGACTAGACTTTCTAGTGCGTCCCACTGATCGTCAGAACGAGGAGGGCGGCTATGAAATAGGCTATATCTTGACCAGCCTGTGTCCTGCTGAATGTATGCATCTCGCCGACCCTCGCCAGGAACAGGCTCTAATGGTCACATGACCACAGCCGTCATGTGACTTGTGCTGACGGAAGTAGGTCAAGTCTTTAGTCCTGTCCACGTCCCCGCCCTGATAAGGTTACAACTACAGGCTGCAGGGGTCTAGACGTCACAGAATACTGCTTATGAATACAACTGTAAATCATATTGTCCATTGGGGACATATCATCCAGGTAGTCTTCAGATGTATGAAAAAACAAAGCAAAAAGTGAGAAATAAAACCAAGTAAAATTCCTCCCCTCTCCTTCCCCTAAGCAAATGAAATATACTACCCCATGGCCATTTACCCCCGAGACATTTATTCCCTGGATCCTAGGCCTGTAATCCCTTGATACCTTGCTGACTTATCCCTACCTTAAAGATAGCTATACCCCAGGCCCTAAGCTGTATTTTGACTTGCCCAACCCTAACCTTTACTAAGGGATACATGTCCAAGGGATAAGTGTCGAGGAGGTAAATGTCCGTGGGGTATGTATCTTTAGGGTACATTTCCGTGAGGAAGGGTGGGGGTGTCCCAAAACCATCGTGATGCCATCTCTATAATAGAGATGGCATCACGATGGTTTTGGGACAATAGTCTATTGTCAATAGACTATTGACAATTGTATTCTTTGCAATTTCAGTAACACAGGGTGCCCGAACAATTTTCTGAGTTTAGTACAAGCCACATTGTTAAACCATCAGAGATGTTGAAGATGTTGTCCATTCTCCAATACAGTCATAAGCTCCATATTCGTAGGCTTATACATTTGTAAAGATAAATGATGAAGTCGCAGATATGTACATCTCCTATAGCCAGATGAGCTTTGGACCCCCCACGAAGCCTGAGACCAGGTGGAAACAGGTGTGTCCAGGTGTGCTGAGCCTGTAACATCACTCACCCCGCCGACTTAATGATACCGTCGGCTAACGGTCTATTTATAGCTCATTAAGGGCCCTTTGTTTATACACGCCATCAAACACTGCACACGGGAAGGACGGGGGATTAAATAAGCCTCGTTAGAACAGGTACACATTGAGATAGGCTACATTATTGATGTAGAGTAGAGATTGATGATTAGGTCTGAATAGTTATTACCCTAGACAATAATGAGTTTCCCTTATAGAGTGGCCACTGGATACCTCTGACAGTCAGGGGGGCTGCCTTCCGTTGGGTGGTGGGCGCCTACCACATAGCCTGACTTGGCATCCAGCCACCCCCTATTTAACTGCTTGCACATCTCCCTTTTGTTTTCCCGTCAGGCTCAGGCGCCATTCCCCACCTGGCCCGTTCTCACTCGTCTCTGTCTTACTTCTTTATTGTCTTCTTTTTTCAGCGGGTCTTTTAGAGTCTGTACCTAGTGGTTTGATTACATTTGGAAGTAATTATCGCTCAGTCACGCCGTCGTATCGCTGTTCTAATTTCGGAGATAAAAGGGATTGAGCATTTTAGCTTTGGTACTGTTGCTTTCAACTTTTTTTCTGTCCTTCTGTTGTGGCTAAAGCCTGTTGAGAACAGACGGGTGTTCCCCAGGCAATAATGGTAGCACTGGTGATAAAGCATGTAAATCATTGTAGGGATTCCTATTACAATTTTAATTTGATTGTAGTGAATCTACGCTCATTATATGTTATATAGTAAAATAAACAACAGACTACCATGTTTTATCACTGTCAAAAACAGCATGACAACTTTGTATCTTACATCATATATATACCTCCGCCTATGTCCTTCCGCTAGGGTGGTTCCTGATAATACTGGAAAAAAAACTCGGAATTGGATATAGCCGTCGCCTGTGGAGGCTCTGAAGATATGTGTCCGAATCCCCCCTCCCCCATTCCCCTGCGCCCATACAGTGGCCGTCGACCACCCCCGTCCCCGTCGGGCGAGCGGCGGGCCCGGCCCTGACGGCCGCCCGCCCCGCCGGGCCCCGCCGGGCCCCCCTCGCCGCCTCCGCCGCGCCCGAATGGTAGTAGTATATCCCCAAGGGGCATTTGTCGCGGGCGCAGCTTTGATTCTATCTGGAGGACTATTTCCATTACTGGGGCTTCCATTCCGTTAGGTGGCTGGGGGAGGGGGTGGGGGCATTCTGGCTGGATTTGGAGCGGGTGAGTTTAACATCAGGCCAAATAACCTCGGCGGCAATCGGCTTTTCTCAATGAAACTCGGTCTCGTGGAAAAAGAAAATACAGGGAAAAAATGGAAAATGTACGAGGAGAGATAAAATAAGGAGAGCGGGAAGTTTTAGGGCGGAGTAGAAAACTATTGGTCACTTTGGTGTGACAGGAGCGGGGAGGACTGAGGTAATCTACTCTGTCAGTTATGGGCGCTGGTCCGGCCAGTTAATTTTCTGAGCCTTCGAGTCCTTCTCCTTGCCTTGAGCCCATAAATCATGCACCCGCGGCCCGTGTCAGAGGATTCCATTAGCCGGCTGATTATTGCCTTTTTCCAGGCCTACTTGTGCCTATTTGTCAGATCCCTATCTGACCGGCCATTGTTCCCCGCCTGCCCCCCTTGCTCATAATGCAGATGACATCACTCGGGGAAAGTATTAGCTGGCGCTGTATCTGCCATCCAATGTGATTTGGCCCCCTCGCCGCCCCTGGCCCCGTCGGCCCGTATCGGCCGAGTGGTAAATACTCGGCCGGATTATCTCCCGGCTTCAGGTGGTCGTCGGCCCGGCCCGGCCCGCCCCGCGTCGGGGGCCGGGGACACGGCCGGGAGGTGGGGGGGGGGGGGGTCTGTCCTACCCCGCCCACTGCGGAGGGCCAACCTTGGTTGGAAGGAGTGGGGGGAGGGGGGTGAAAGTGTAGGGGGTGGGGTAGAATGTAGAGTCTATATAGAATCTGAAGTGGTGTTTAGGTGATGTGGAATGTTTGGGGTGCTTATATCGGAAGCATAGGTTGAAAACTCTTTGCCTGCAACTTTCGTCTACTATTATAGTTAATATAAAATCTAATGAGGGCGTGGAGGGGGTCGGTCCAATCGCCCCCCCCTCCCCCCATCCCACAGATGACCACGCTGAAATCTGACCCCTCCCCAGCAACCACCTCCCTGGTCAGACCAGATAAGGATTAAATCCAGCTTACCATAAAAAAAAGACCCCATAGCACTTGTTTTTATCCGGCCACACTTCCTATGTGCACATATATGCCGGCTGTACACATAATATGCCTTTTACAGGGTTATATCTCCCCTGTATGTTTGTCTAAACAAACACCAGCCGTCAGGTGGGTGTATGTCCGAGCCCATGTCTATACGCTGTATGTGCCCAACCCGCCCGTCCGCCCAGTTAGCGGGGACTGTGGGGACGCCCCTGGAGGCGATAGGGGCGGCGGGAGTAGTCAGAGATAGCACCACCAGGAGTGGTCAGCAGGCCTCCGGTGCCCGTCACCGGGGTATATCCCGTGACGCCCCACCCCCCGGCCCTGGAGGGTGTAGATCCCCGGGTCCCCGACCCCCCGCCCCACGCTATCAGGACGCATTGTTTGCGGGGCTGGTATGGCATTGAGACGGTCAGATTAAGATAACCCCGCCTCCCCCACCCCCACCCGGCGAGCTGCTCCCCGCCCGTTATCGCCCACACTCAGTGTACGGAGATGCTCGCTCCCTGAAGAAATAACTCACCACAGAGGGTCTGTCCAATTTCGGAGTAAACAGTCTAGTCAATGCAATGTAGGATTTGTCATATTTCACCACAGGGGATATGACATTTACTGCCCCTTTTACCTATGTTTATGTTCGCTAAATCCATGTGCACCACGAAACAAAATACTTTTGTATTACGTGCCAGTTGGCAAGGTATGTTACAGCAATTTCCAATATGTATGTCTTTTACCGAATGTTCATTTATCAACTGTCGCATCTTATTTGAATAAACAATGAATAAAAAGTATACCTATATGTAGTAATCATAAGTTGTTTTTGATGATAATATCTATATTCGAACTACCATACTTGAAGTGTATCAAATTGTTCATTTAGCGAGACTATTTATGATATCATGAATCACTTTTTTTAATCGTTTTCTTAACGCTTGATGTTTCCAGGAAGTTGCGATGGGTATTGTCAAACCGTCTACTCAAGTTCTTCCAGGAACGCGCCAAGAAGGATACCGAGAAATACCTAGAATTCTACGAGGATTATGGTATGTTCTTCCGGGAAGGAATCGTCACGACGCCAGACCAAGGCGAACGAGTAAGTAGACAGTCTGTTTAGTTTTAAAACGCATTTACAGTATGGAGGTTTTTTGTTGACATGAAATCCTTCATTAAAAAGAAATGGTGAGCGGACGGAATTGACAACACGTGAGGAGGTTATGACATTTGCAAAGAAAGGGGAATATCATAGAAGAAACAAAATCCCGCAACATTGCAAAAAATCCATTCCATGTGGGCCAACATTTCATTTATTTCTTTAATTAAATAACGTCTCAATGAAATGGGCTGCAGTGGGTGTAAAGCGGTCAGTGTGGTCTAGACGTAACCCAATGTATTCCCCCATCGTTTTTATCCCCCGTCCCCCGGTGGTTATTATCCTTCTTCTCTTTCCTTTTTCTCGTTGAGCTGCGTATAGAACTAGTGGCGGCGCGTGGCGGGCTGGAGGTGACACTTGAAGCCCCCACTGTCTGCCGGCCCTGGAGTAGAGCGTCTGATGTTGAAAGCCCTTCTTTCTCCTCCTGATGTAAAATGGATGAGTCCCCTGCGGCCCCTCCCCCCACGCCCCCAGCCCGCCCGGCTCCCCACACTAGGCCCATCTCCCTACAGTGTGGTGCCAGTCACTAGAATGCTGTATGTGCCTCACCTCAGAGGCAAGGAGTGTACAACACTAACGCTCCCTAGTGTGTCAGACAGGAACTAAGCAGTTGGTATTTGTGTACAGTGGCGTCATCTAGTGGTATGTAAGGGAGTTTGAACAAGGTTTTGAAAATTTTTTTGATATCAAAAGGACAACGACAAAAATATCTGCTAAACCGGTTAGCAGAAATAAAGAATACTGACAATTGCTCCTAAAACCAGCCCCCTCCCACTGCATCTCATTATTATGAGGACACGCTATTTTTTGCCATGCTTTGAATACAGTTAGACATAGGCGATGTCTGACTCCTTGATTTGGATGCGTTCCCCATTGAATCCTTGAAACACAGTTTTGTTTATTATCCTATCCTAATATGTTGTCGATTGAATGTTTGTTCATGTTTGTGTTTCAGGAGGAAATCGCTAAGTTGCTGCGGTTTGAGTCGTCTAAGATGGCCCCCGGAGAGCGGATCAGCCTGGACGACTATGTGAGTCGGATGCAGGCTGGGGCCAGGAACGTCTACTTCTTCTCCGCACCCAGGTAAGATAAATGAAGTTTTAGAATTATTTTATATAACAACTTTCTCTTTATTTGAAGCTATACCCTTTAACTTTTCACACCGTGGATAGCGTATCTCCATTCTTTTAAGGTTATATGTATGGTTTTAGAAAACGGTTAGTAGTTTAAGTTTTCAAAAGGAAAGTGGAAGGGTTCGCTGAAACTTAGATAAATAGCATATATACATGTTTATTTTTCTCTAGGATATGAGTACCGCTACAGTCAATTTTTAGTCGCACTTCAAGCACATTTGAACTACTTACACCTTAAAAGCAAAGATGGTTTTTTTTAATTCTCTGGGGAAAAAAAACTGAATAATACGATTCAAAGTTGACATTGTGCATGTTCGCAGGGTAAAAAATAGAAAGAGAAATTTGCCAAAATGATAATGAGTGTATGGAAATGCTGTAAAATAAAAATTAAATAATAAAAAATGTTAAAACAAATATACAGGCTTCAGTACAAATAATCCTTCTGTCGGTTCGTGCCCCCAGTCGCCACCTGGCGGAGACGTCGCCCTACATGGAGGCCATGAAGAAGCGGGACATTGAGGTGCTCTTCTGCTTCGAGCCCTACGACGAGCTGGTGCTCATGAACCTGGGCCAGTTTGACAAGAAGACGCTCAAGTCGATAGAGAACGAGGTCACCGAGGACAAGTCAGAGCCCGAGCCCAAGGACCGTGCAGGTAAGGTCTTAGATATAATATTTCTCATAGATTGTTGAAGTTGATAGTATAGTATAGTTTATTTCAGCTTTCATGTGCCATCTAAAGAGCTTTTGTAATAAAAGAGATAGTTTGTGATTTTTAAAAAAAAGGGGGAGGGGGCTTATTATGGAGGGTAGCGTTAGTATGATGTTTAACATGTTTTATGGAAGTGTTAAACATTGTGATCATTTAAGTATTTGTACATGCCCCCTACTGCAATCTAGTGCACTTCTCCATATCACGTGTATTTTGGGTTATCAACATAATATCAAGGCTTACACCAGAGCCGGTTAGACTTTTAAAATGGCAGGGGAGTTTTTTTAAGGTATAGAACGGTACCTATATCAAAGTGTGCTTGTCCGTACGTATACATCGCCCAGATAAAAGTAGATGTAACTGTCAAAAAGGCAGAAAGAATTTAGTCAGTGAAGAATGTTAACAACTTGTTTTAACCAACATGACATATTTTGACCTTTGACAGGCTTCTTCAGTTAGAACGACTAACCCAGTTAGCATGACTTCCAATTGTATTTATACTCCCGACGTAAACATAATGTTTCACCGTGATAGACTTACCTGTGTCGTGAATAGATTATGCCCATTTAATACTCTGTGTGTATGTAGCAGACGCGCTGCAGCCCAATGTAGGATATAGGCGTTAATAAGATCTTTATATTCAGCCTATGATCAGAGGTGCCATTTTTCCTACTTTTGTAGGATTTCCTACTTTTTGGTGATTTTGGATTGAACAACAAATCTTTCCTAAATGGTTTTAACATCAGTTTCAGAGTATTTTTGTGTTAGTTCCAAGTTATTCAAATACAAATTCAATGTCAGGTCTTTACTCCTAAAGGTCATTTCCCTCCTAGTTGCATCTAGAAAAAAAAGTAGGAAAAGTGTTCCTTCTTTTCCTACTTTTTCATCAGTCGGGAGTGGCATCTCTGTATGATTAATGATTTTGATCTCCATGGTCCTAACTATTTCGTAAGTTTTAGTATAAACACCGACATTTACTTGCCTTTTTTAACGTTGATGCATCTCATATTAGAGCTCATAGACTGATTTTTTCCTGTACGTGTAATCATAATCTGATTTTCATGTATTATTTCATGATGCGTTTCCAGAGGAGAAAATGACCCCAGAACAGTCTGAGGATTTGATTGGTTACATCCAAGCCGTGCTCGGTAACCGCGTCAGCAAGGCCAAGGTAAGACGGATCACCGCACAGATACTGGTGCATCTTTAGTCGTGAACATTTATGGTAGCAATTCACTACAATAGTAGGATCCGTCAATAAAAAGAAAGCTTCCATGAATGTAGTCAAATACACATAGATCAGATTCAATAATTACCAGAAAAAAAATCGTGAAAATCTGTTCATCTACCATCTCCAATATTATATTAGCTACTTTTTGCCAACAAATCCTCTTGCTGTTTGTTATCGCGAAGATGTTAAGTATCCCCAAACCGTTGCAGGTGACCCACCGGCTGGAGACCCACCCATGCATCGTGACAGTGACAGAGATGGGGGCGGCCCGCCACTTCCTCCGCACCACGCTGGCCGACAAGAGCGAGGAGGAGCGGCTGAGGATCCTGCAGCCCACCCTGGAGATCAACCCCCAGCACGACATCGTCGTCAAACTCGCCCACCTCAAGAACGACAACCCCGACCTGGCCAGGCTCGTCATTGAACAGGTAGGAGGGAATTTTAGTTTGAAATTTGCATGAGATCAACATGGGTCTTGAAATATCCATACTATCTATCTTTGCGTCATTATGAAAAAAATATAGACAAAGTTGTCATTTTTCGAGCTTTTTGGTTATTAGGATTTCCTTCTATTCAGTCATTTTGGAGAATGCGAAAGATTTTTCCGACATCACACAAATATCTATATTACATCATTCACATATGAATCATTGCCATTTAAGTGCAAACTGAAGGCCAGTCTTCTACTCCTTGATGTTATTTGTCTTCTAGTTGCTTCTCACATTTAAGTAAGAAATGCCTGTCCTACTTTGCCTACTTTTTAATCAGCCTGGTACGGCATCTCTGTAACCATGTCAACCGATTTCTGTAGTCGCCGGACTGCGGGAGTGTTATGCCGCCTTACCGCTGGTTGGGATCTAGCACAAAAATGCACTGATGTGTGACAGATAAGCTTTTATAGGCCAACTCCCTCTCCTGATTGCGGATGGTTCCACAAAACATATTACATGGAATGTGTTCCCTTTTCTGGATAATTCCTTTCTCTTTTTTTCTGGATGAATGACTCATCTCTGCAGTACTTTACAACTGTGGAGGTGATATAATTATATAATTTATAATAACTAAACTTGTATTTTCTCTTGTTATTTTGCAGTTGTACGACAACGCTATGATCGCAGCTGGTCTGATTGACGATCCTAGATCTATGCTGAACAGAATGAACGATCTTCTCTCCAAAGCATTGGAAAAACATTGAGACATCACCCACCCAACTCATTCTTCATTAGCATTTAATTTTGCCCTATTTGAAATAGGGGTATATTACCAAAATGTCGCTTCTTGCTTGGTTTGTAGATTTAATTGACTTACCATTTAACTGTTTATAAACGAGGGACAAAATGTTAGTCGCCAATAGCGTTATAATGCTGAATTATTGTTAGTGTCTCTAGTAAAGAATTGCTGCAATAATGAACAAACATAGACTCTGAATTAGTGGATTGTGATACAAACCAGGAATGTACCGGTTCAGACCTCTGAGTGCTACCATATATGTGAATACATGTAATTGTAAATTGATATTTCTCAATAAAAGTATACATAATAAATATTGAGGGTGTTCGTTTTTCATCACTGGGGGGGGGGGGGGAATCATTGTATAGACGATTTATGAGACTAGCGTTCAGTTAAGTTTCGATAAATATGATACTACTGGTATACTGTCCATCTTGTTCATATGACAGGGGTCATCCATCAATTGCGTACACATTTTGATATGCCATTGCCCCTTAACCATGCAACGCTCATAAGAGATGAACCAAGATCCTTAAACCTCCCCCCCCCATCCCCTTTGCGCTTACGTAAATCATTGACGCTCCCAAACTAAAACAACGTCTTAAACTTACCTGTTCTGTATGAATATTTAATTCTTGAGTATGAATAAAACAAGTGTACACATTTTCATCAAATGCCCTTTATAACTGAATTCATTTATTTGCATCTGGAAAAGAAGTTAGAAATACATCTCCAATCAACGACGAAAGAACAATAAGTAAATGTAAAAAAAGAGTACTACATGTACTCTTTGGTGAGACTTCTACTGGCCTATTATACTTCTCAGTATGAGGAAGTGATTGATTTTCTAGATAGATATCTTCGAGAAGAATCAATAGTCCTGCGGGAAATATGGTTTTGTTATTACTTCTCAGCATATCACGATGGAAATGTACCATTCATAAAACAGTTTCGCGGGTAGCTGTGAAGTATTAGTGACCGATTCTCCTTCCAAGTTTATAAACTAATACTACCAAATAGCTGCAACAGTGATGACCGGTGACATTCAGGTACAAGTACCTTATTCAAAAATATATTAAGGGATAGCTTTCACGTGTGATAAAACAACAACAGCAGTGAGCAATAAACCAGCTTCCCAATACGTCCTTTAAGACACATAAAACATCTGGCGTCACGATATTGATGCTGTGACGCCACAGTGGGGAGTGTATAAACTTCCTCAGGGTTCCTCCTCGGTGACGGTGGTCATCTGCTTCCCGCCGTTTGACCTCAACACGTAGATGTCACTGGGGGCATCAGCGTACTCGGGCAGCTGTATGATCCTGACCGTATTAGTACTACCCGGCCCTGACCGCCACCCGGTGACCACCACTATAAACGACCCACCCTCCACCACCCCGCGCCGCCACGCCTCCCGCAGCCCCCGCTGGATGCGCCGGTCCATGTCGTCGACCCACACCGGAAGCGGGTCGTCGCTGTCCAGCACCGGATGCACCCCGCGGTAGAGGTGGAGCTGTCGGGAGACGCTGCGGTCGCGGGAGACGGCGATGATGGGGCAGCGCGGCCTGAAGCCGGCCAGGTGGACGGCCGACCGGCCCGTGTCGGTGGTCACGATGATACAGGCGGCCAGTGAGTTTATGGCGGCCTCCACGGCGGCCAGCGCAGCGTCCCGCGTGGGGTCGCGTATGTCGGACTGCACGCTGCGCAGCTCGTCGAAGAGCTGGCGGTGGTGGACGGCCCCCTCGGCCTCCCGGGCTATTTTGGCCATGGTAGAGACGGCCCTGACCGGGTACTGGCCCTTAGCCGTCTCCCCCGACAACATGACGCAGTCGGCCCCGTCCAGCACGGCGTTGGCCACGTCCGACACCTCGGCCCGCGTCGGGCGCGGCTTGGACACCATCGACTCCAGCATCTGGGTGGCGCAGATCACGGGCTTGTCTGCAATGGGGGGAGAACACGTCAGGGAAAGACTAATATGCTTAGTAAGGAAATACATTTGGAATAATTCACTGATATCGTGTATCAAAGATAAGCCACGAGAAACAAGGTGCTTTAAGTTTCTAACCTAACAAACTAGTAGGTGGTAAGTTTCTAACCCAACAGACTAAGATATATCGATTTATAAGTGACAAAATTATCAATTTATTGTCAACTAGTAGGCCTTTAAAATGAAGTATGGTGTAATATATTCCAAGTAAAATTGACCAAGCCCAGTTCAAGTTTATCCAATGTTAGGCCTGAATCACCGCAACATTTCTTTTCAAATTTAAAGCCCCTTGTCTGCTTTATTAGCATAAACCTGTTTAAATTCGCAACAAATTGTTGTTCTTTGTAAGCACAGTGAAATAATCCGCACTTACTTGCTCTGTTACACCGCCCAATCATCATCTTCTGGGCCAGGAAGACCTTCTCCAGGGGTATCTCGATGCCCAGGTCACCCCGGGCCACCATGATGCCGTCCGCCACGTGCAGGATGCTGTCAAAGTTGTGGATCCCCTCCTCGTTCTCAATCTTCGCTATGATAGCAATATCAACTCCCTTATCCCCAAGGATATTCTTAATATCAAAAATAGCCCCTGCTGTGCGTATAAACGATGCGAACACCATATCCACCCCCTGCTCCACCCCGAACTTCAGATCTTTAATGTCCTTCTCGGAAACGGCCGGAAGGTCGACTGGCGTTCCAGGAAGGTTGCACCCCTTACGACTGCCCAGTTGGCCGCCGTTTTCCACTTTGCAGATAAGGAAATCTTTGCCTATCTCCTGGACGACAAGGCAGATAAGGCCGTCGTCGATGTAGACCTTCTTGCCGGGCTGGAGGACGTTGACGATGTTGGGGTAGTCCACCCAGATGAGGTCAGCTGTGACCTTCTCCTTGTACTGGTCATCCGTGGTGATCTTGACCACTGACCCCGTGACGATGGTGATCTCCTCGTTGACCCCCACCTCCAGGAGCCCGGACCTGGAGAGTTTAGGGATAGATATACAACCAGATATTCAACATGGTCGCATTATAAGTTCTAGGAAATAGGATACAAATATCTATCCAAAACTATAGTTGCCATAATAACGGAAGGATGGCTTTTTTTAAGTGAGCCTATATGAACCAATTGCGGAATATCATCAAGCATACATGTGCTTTTACTAAAGTAACATTTAGTTTATGCAGCTTTATTGACAGGGCTGAAAGGTATAGGCCTATATATCTGTAAAACATTAAAATTATAGCTTATCGGATACTTTGTAAAAGAAATAGGCCTACTAACAGAAAAGCCAGAAAAAAAGAAAGGCCTTCGCTAATTTTCAAACCAATTTATTAAACTGGGAAATTATGAATATTACAACACAGTACCTAATCTCAGGTCCGCGGGTGTCGAGGGCTATGGCCACGGGCACGCCCCGGCCCTGCATGGCCTCCCGCAGGTTGGCGATCGTCTCGGCGTGGTACTCGTGGGTGCCGTGTGAGAAGTTGAGCCTGGCGATGTTCATACCGGCGTCCATCATGGTCCTGAGCACGTCGACAGAGCGGCAGGCCGGCCCGATGGTACAGACGATGCCCGTCATACGGTAGACGTGCGGGTCGGAGTCGATGTCGAGCTGACACATCGACTCGAGTCTGCTCGACGTGTAGGCTGTGGCCGCCTGCTGCTCGGCGATCGAGTAGCGTCTACTGGCCGACTTGCCCTGTGGTGGAAGGGTAGGAAGTGTATGGTGTATTTACAGGTATAGAGGCTGCTTAACTGACTGATCTCGATCTAGCCTAATTTAGGCTTCTTGTATTTAAGACAATTAATATGGAACTAAAGACAGTCTGATGTGTTGATTTGGATTTTAACTTTATGTAATTTATACGACGATTATACTATGCATAATAGATTACGTTGCATTTTATTCAACAATTTTTATTCAACAATTCATGACAATAACCAAAATACATACATATGTGACAGTTTCTGGGATTTCCAGCCTTATGGAAATGCCTATTCATGGCTCTAGGGCCTTTATTTAGCTTAGAAATCATAGAAATAAGAAAAATAAGCTATATCCATGCTATAAATGAAATTTTTCATAGTTTTCATTTCTGGTGAAAAAAATTGGATTTTTTGGATTTAGTTGCCATGGTAACCGGAATGTTGATAGAACATCCACACCCGCTGATACTACAGCTATGCAAATGTTGGTTTCCATGGTAACCATGGAACAAAATAAAGTTTTCAAAATTTGAAATTCTGAATCAAGGGACTGCTTGGCCAAATTCAGCTAAAAACAGATTCTGATTATCTTTAATAGAAAGGAAATGGCAGTATATTTCCTGAAATCATATTTAGGATTTAAATTTTTGGCATAGATGATAATAAGTTGTATCTTTATAAATACCAAAGACTGGTCTATTTCAGCATATTTAGTGGATCAGACCTTTGTGTCTTCAAAGTAACATAACTTTTTTTCTAATAAGAATATTTACCTAATTTTTTCAGTATAAGATTCCCCAAGACACCATCTTGATTTAATATTCCAGGCCATAAGACTGCTTTTCGCAGAGCATGTCACATATGCCTTGCGGAAATACCCAAATACACGACCTACTGATATTCATATAAGTATGAAAATCACCTTGTTAGATATCTTTATGATATAAAGCAGAAAACAATTTTTTTCGCAATAACACATAACTGATTTTTCCATAAATAACTATACGAATAGCTAGACAATAAAGGGTTTCCTAGCCACTTTATTCTGAATAAGAGATCGCCTAACCTAGTAGAGGCCCTAATGATGTCATTCAGAATGCCCTGTATGTTGAGACGCAGTTAGCTGCTTCATATAGAAACGGGTGTTGATGGAACCAGGTAGATGGTCCTCACAAAGAATTCAGTGCAAACATCTCAGAACTATAAAAAAGGAGGTCACTTTTACAGAAGACGATCGCTATATTGTCGTTTTGTGTGTTTTAGGATTGCTGGCCAGGGGAGCAGCTAGCCCCCAAAGGGAGTATTTTCACTAGTGTATCTCTGTATATTTTAACTAAAATTGAGCGCACGGACTCGTTGCCCTGTTATACAATATAATTTCAGAATTTAGATTACGCTTTATGTTTTCGCGTCATAGTAGCTACGCCAATGCTGGCAGTGCAGCAGTTGGGCAGGAATATCTCTATACACACATACATGTCAATATATCGTGCATATACATTACTTTGCTTACCTGCACTAGCATGATTAATTTTGATTGTCTATACTTTGTATCATACTATATGTACAGGCGACACACTAAATCCATGAAAAGTCACCATTTGAACCACAAAGAACTACGCCATTGAAACGCATAATGAATAAGAAATACCTTTCTATACATCCTTATCACTGCGATAATCCGCGTTGGAAAACAACGTGCAATAGATCCCAAAAAATGTGTTAAATGTAAAGACGGAGGTATCCTGCCGCAGTGCTCAGACCGTGGAGGTACCGAGTCGGTAGCATGATCCAATGGTTGAAGTCTTTGTATACCCTACTACACTCGGCAGACCCGTATATTCCTCAAATAAAAAGACTATGGTCTGCCAACCATACATGGCATGATATATTATGTGGACCAAATCTAATTTGCGCTGCCTGTCATTGACCTCTTTTGACTGGACTCATTCGCATTGTGTTTGAATTGAAGTGTGCCATGCGTGTTTCTTCTTCTAAAAAGCGGTATGATTGGATCAGCTACGTCTACGGGGTAACCTGTATTACTATGGATTTGGAGGTACCACATGACTATAAGACTAGGCATTGCATAGAGATATTTTTATTAGGAAGCCACTGCTTTAGGATATCAATGAGCCTATAAAATGCTTAGGGTAAAGGATAACAATACGAATACAGCGTGTTACAACACAGCTAACATAGGCCTATATAGTTTTCACATGTGTGATCTTCTGTCTGGACCACATTTACATTACCATTTTTATCAGCACAATGGCCATTTTAAAACATACAACGATGTAATTATCTTTTTAGAACTATCCCTCCATTTGTCACTACAATCTACCAAATTACCTCTTTCACTGGTGTCCCAATAATATAATAATATAAGCCTACCCGTTGTTAACCTGTTTATGTTTAGGGCTCTCGATGGTAGTTGCAGGCTCATATCATCAAATCTAGGAAACAGCTCATCCACACCTTTCAACATTGACCACGTGTTTTTCACATATTTTTTGTTTGTCGTTGACGTTGTTTTGCCAAGAGATAATACAATGATACATTTCCAATAATTACAAAAGACAATGATAAAATGTATAGTCAGGATATATATGACCAACAATAAACGTCGAATAACCACGTTAATTATATATACTAAAAAGCTGTTGTCATGCGGATCCTATGCAAAGTTTCGGCCTCTTCACAGAATTAAGTTGTTTCTGTCACAGAAGAATAGTTTATTACATAGGGCGGAAGCTTGGTACTTAATTATCATGAAATAGTTAGGTGCCAGAAATGACAATCCAAAAAAGAGGACAGTATGTCGACTAGTTACGTAAAGAGGAGGTGAAAGAATAACTTCCTTCAATAGAAAGCCTTCTGCATCGATGTGTTTTATGTACATGTTTATTATAATAAGTGGAATTTCATTTCCACGCATACAAACGGCCATCACAATTAACGTTATACAGTTTATCCTACTGGTGCATTCCTGAAAATAATTTATAATCATCTTTATTGGAAAGTTCCTGGGTAAGGGAATCAAGTCATTACCAATATGAGCACATTATGATTATAACAAAATCTAGCATTCATGCCTAGTGGTTGACAGTAGGCCTACCCATCATAATGTTCATCTGTGTGTAGGTCATATTCTAGACCGGGACACTGTGAGGATGACATTGAAAGGATTGGAGGTTAATGTATGCAGTGCAAATGTGAGGCCTATGGGTGAACTAAATACATGTATGCATATATACGTAGATGGAGGAATATCTATAAGAACAGCATTGAGTGTACCAGACTAGAACTGGATTTTTACGACCTTATGGCCAATTCTGAGAAACCACCATTTGCCCCCAATCTAGGTGCATTAAATAGGTCTCGTCCTATAAAAATAGTCTAATGTAGTTTTACATGATTACTTAACCGATACACGCACACTTATATAACATCACTTATAATAATTATATGGACACGCTTGTGTCTATCCAAAAACTACTATGTTACTTACGATGGCCCAGAAGTACAAACCAATAAAGTCATAACTCTTGCTATGTTGGGGCAACCACTGTGGGATAACAACTCACAGTAGTTCAACATAAACACATGAAAAGAATAATTTGGTTTATATGTATGAAAGTAAAGATAATATTTGTGTTAAAAATTATACAAGTGGAAATACTAATCCAAGAATTGAAAATAATAATTTGAACTAAAAAAATCATCGTCAAAAGTAAAAAACTAATTATATAAAAAATTAGTAAAGTCTTCTATTCTGATTTTATTGGATTGTACTTCTGGGCCACTGTACTTCTTTTCAAATTATAATCACCTGCAATGCATAGATACTCACTTACCTAACATGTTGCATTCTTGAAGATGTACACCACTATCATTTACAAAATATTAATAAGAATAAAGACCAAATGTAATAAGTGTTCAGGACACAATTATAAATGTATGTACATATAAAATTGTCTCATTGTGGATGAAAGGCTAATAAAGCAGTCCTATGCAGGGAAATGTAGACCATAATATCGTGTTAACTATGATATACACCACCGTTTTACGCACATATACATAATCATAGCACCTACTTCCCATATTTTTCTCATACAATGATGATATTGCCGATCCCTGCTCATTGTTTACGGAATTAATAAGTTTAGTTTTTCTCAAATTTTGATAATTATTATCAAAATTGGAGAAAAGCAAAAATTATGAAAAAGCAAAACTAGAGAAAGGAGGTGCGGGGGAGGGGGGGAAAGGGTACATCTCACCCCCTATTACTTACAATGACAGTATTTAGAATAATCATAAAACCTTATACATAAGGCAGCAATATCTAATTATTTTATGTGCCTTAAGTTTTATCGATATTACCCTATACCTCTAACAGATACGAATTATAAAGATAAAAATGTGTATTTCACATCGTAGCCTGTGGTTCATCTCACCTTGATGGTATACAACTCTGAGCCTCGGCCTAACTGCTGCCAGTTATAACCACTTCACAGTAAGTGAAAGCCATCTCGTGCCCCACCACGGTCACTAGAATACATCAATCTTACCTTTCTCCTAAACATGGTGGGTTTCTGCTAGATACACTGACTCTTCCAGATCCTATATAATCTGCTGTGGTAACGGTTAAAGTAGTCCAGATGCTGGTTGGATGGAGGTTGGATCTCCTCTGTCTCCTCCTGCCTGCATGTACCTGCCTCCCCCCTTCACCTGATCAGGTGAGGCTGTATGATGACGTCTGGCCCAATTCATGTCATGGTCCATGTTTTATTTTATGGTTGGCCGCGTCTTCATCAATGGGGTGAAAAAAAAATCTTAACGCTCGCTGTACCGCGCCTTCAACCGTCTTGTGGCACAGCGCTTATTCCGTAAAGAGTACATGTATAATTATACTGTCAATACTGAATTCAAGTTAAAGCTGTATAGCTGGGTTAAGTTTCTATGGAATTATTAATACGATGCTCATTAATAATTATTAAGCCGTGGCTACGTTGCCAAATTACCCAGAGACTTGTTATCCAAAGAGACGGTTCGTTACCCTTTGAGGCCACTTCTTTAGGTGATGTTATGACCAAAACCAGAGAGCCTGATGTGTGGCCGTTGAGGGTCAGTCAAGTGTGGAGTTATTTGGAGAGTATTGAAAAAAAACCTTTGCATTGAACTTTGACTCTTGCCATAATGGTCAATCCAAATTAATGGACATAGCGACACCCACAGGGAGAACTCTGATTGCTCACTCTTTCTTGTCTAACTTATTCATCTTGCTTAATCCTTAGATGCACTCGGAAAAGATAGCATGAAGCTTGAAAGGTCTTCGTGTGTATATTCTCAAATCAACCAATATCATTTCTGTCATTTTCGTCATAATGTGGCCTACTGTACAAGTGGCGTGGAACGTGTATTTAAAACGTTCAACAAACAGGCAGCACCGAACAATTAAGTACTTCAAAGTCTTCGAAATAAACTATCATGTGAGATTTAATGCTGTGGATGGCAATCGATGCAATGAATCTGTGACCAGTCACGGGATATGGTAACCTAGAGGGATATTGGGCAATTTGCTCTAGATCCATTATAAAGTGAGTTATTGATACAAACAAACTAATGATGCATATTTTCTTGAAAATTTGCAACTGGGTAGAATTTTCTAGAGATTATGGTTATTATCACAAAAGCCTTCTATCTGATCATGACCATTGCCTTATGGGTAATTTGAAATGTGACGTATATATCCCAAAGGGTGCCAGAATAAGTGATAATACCATGTTACCATGGTAACCAAAAAAAAGAATGGTTCCATATCATCCATGAATTTTTCTAATTACATTAACAAAAGTATTTTTCTTTTCAACATCAAAAACAGCTGATTGAAGATCTGCATAAGAAATTATTACATTTTGGAAAATTGTAGAAATAAGAAAACAGAATATTTTTGATGTGATGATATCTGGTTCTGGTTCTGGATATCTGGTTCGAATATTTACATTTTAAAAACATTTTGAGAAATAGATACTTACATTGCCTTTGAGCTTCATGGTACATTATAAAAGTAATGGCACGCCTTGTCACTATGCAGCTTAATTTCGTTTGAGCAACATTAATTGTTTCTTTTTCAAGAAACTTTAAAGTTGATCCTTTCATGGCCCAAATGAAATGCATGCAACCAAAACAAACGGATACGGGGAAATCATAAACTTGTGTTATTTGATACTATTATAGGTGATTAGTGATCCATATTTTCAAACAAACTAAAAGTTGATCATACGGTATTACAGTACGATGTAATAAGCTGTCTTAATGTTTGCGCTTAAGCATAAGTAAATATTATGATATCTGATGTTTAACATTCAGACCACAAATTTATTACATAATACAATAATTGGCACATATGATTTCCATTCCTCAGATTGAAATAGGGGTTCACAGTTCTGGTTTAGAAATACAATTGCAATTATATACAGATGTCATGTTTCACAAAGGTTTCCAAGCGAATCTTATACCATAGGCAAAGCAATATATACAAATGAGACAACCTATATTTCATTGGTTGAATGGATTACGCAGACAGATACTTTACACGTTTGTCTTGTCATCGTTTTATCTAATCAAAAGGCTTTCTGCTATTGCCATCTGCATATCTACCAATAGTAAATCCTCTGTAGCCATTCCTGGTAGTGAACTGACACTTGAAGAGTTCCTCTATTCTTCCCGAAGACCGTGCCTGCTCCCAAGCCATCCTTATTCCAGGAAAGGAACGAGATGGGTGATCATCAATGATCAATAGGTGACGGTTCATGTTAGCGCATGCTCGTAGGTTCTTGATGTCAGCTCTGGCATTAATTAGATCATGTCCCCCATCTATTACTACTATATCACACAACACCTCAGGATTCTTTTTGGTAAACGCAGGAATGGTTGTCCTCGAGTTTCCCCAAGTAACGTTCAGTCTTCCAGGGAAGGTAGCTTGGAGGAAAGCAGCCATTTGTTTGGAGTACCTAACGACCCCCAGGTCAAAGGAATATACATGGATATGTTTGTTAGCAGCCAGCCAGACCAAAGCACTGTGCCCTGCATTAAAGCCTGTTTCACAAATGGTTTTAACATGACTTGCATTGGCCAGCATGAAGTAAGTCTGGGATTGCTCGAGCAATTGCCCAACATGGCCTTGCTGCAATGAAGGCATGTCTAGTCTTTTAAGTAGTTCATTGAGCTCAAAGTCATAAGCACGTTTTATGATGTGGTAGAAAGGCGAGAAGTTGTGTTGGTTTGTACTCTGGTCTTTGAACAAAAGTTCACAGCTGTTAACCTTTGAAGGAACTGACCAGGTTGTTGGGTTCGTCTTAATAGTTCCTCGTGTTGTTAGACATCTCCAGCCAAGGTCTTCTCTTGTTGTATATGCAACGATGAGAATGGAGGCACAGATAATGAGAACCCACATGGAGCGAGGCCATTGCCGCACTTGTGACAGGGGAGTTTTTACAACAGCCATCCTTCCAGGGCCTGAGATAGGGTAAAAATTCATGTGTAAATAAATGTAAGTATATTAAGCCAATGAAGCCTACCTGTTGATATCTCAACTCATACATGTCACTATGAAACACAAGGCAGAACACCAGCACCCAGTGAAATGACCTCCAACCTGCCTCCAACACCGATACCCTGAACCATACTGGAGTCCCCCCCCCCCCCCCCCCTCACAGCCTCTCCAGCGGTAGCCTAATGGTTAATAAGGTACCGGACTGGAGCGCCTCCCGGCAGCGGAACTCACTTGTTGGAATTAAAAAACAAAACCATATTGCCATTTTTTCCCACAGATTGAAGACTGAAGACAACAAATGTCATGCCTAACATGTTGAACCAATGCATTTCATCAATGTTTAGATACAATGTTTACAAAGGCTTCATAATTATAGAGGAAAGTTTCATACAGTCAAGACTATGCCACCCAAAATTCATTTCAATGGTCAATTGGTCAAGGGCTTGTGTTGCATTCATTGCATACGTTTCGTCATAGCAGCACTGTCTGAAACTTAGTTATGATTGGTACTTGTACCTTAATTTCGCTACTTGCAATCCCAGAAGGCTGGTTGACAATAGAGAGTATCATTCCTTATAACAAAGTAATACGCAAAAGAAAAGAATCAGAGCCAATATAGCATCCTCACCTTGTCACGGAATGGCATTTGCTGACGACAGTCTGTTGTCTGACTACACTCTTGTACGTGGATACGATGGCGGCAGGGATTCAGATTGCCATGCTTCATCAAGCCTGGGCAGGTATGTGAATAAGGGCAACCTCAAAGTCATGTAACCCTCCTGGTTTGCCAATACTTTGAATGGTAATACTTTGAACTTTGAATGGTGATACTAATGATATTATATTGTATAATTTTCATACATGTAGACGCCTGCTAAACTTCATATTCCAACAGAAAAACAAAACAGTCTTAAAGGCCCATCTCAAACCGACTTTTTGAAGACGGAATGAAATGCTTTGGCATCTGCGGAACTCCTGCGTTTTCCCACTTCTACCCTTAAATTTGAAAACTTAAAAATATTTACTTATATGACCTTTATGACACTGAGCTATAGTATGTCTAAAGAAAAAAAAAACACGTATAACTTAATAAATTCGCTACTGAAATCCTCCCTTTCTGTATTAGGACAAAGGACACGTTTAAGTCCTATATTTTACATACTAATTTCCCGATACTCCATGACACCATGTTTGTGCAACAATAACTTAAATCTAGCTCCTTGACCCAACTCCAGCGCGATACAATATACAGGTGGAGAACGTGTAACGTGGCAGCGAGTTCAACCTCAACAACTAAATATTCAACGTGCCCTAGGGCTATTTGTATATTGTTATGGGCCATCTAATTGTGGGAATCGCATAGACAGTCAACTGTTATTACCAATCAGAATAGCCACGTACATAATTATGTATACTGACAAACAAAGAGTAAGTTTATGGTGTGATCAAGAAACATCTAGCCTGAAATTAAACCCATCTGCCTTGACTGCAATGAACGAAATCGCTTGTAATTTTGACTTTCAGTTTTGGTTATATCCATTCTCAAATTGTTACCATGTATCAAAATATCTGCTGAACGTGGCGATGTCTCCTTGAATTAAGCAGTGTTCTAATTTAAGGTCCACAACAAAGCTACTCCGATTAGATGAAGTACTATCGGGTAATTAAAGAAGGGCGTTAGCATAGTGTAGGTTACAATAAACCAGTAACCATAAAGGCATAATTATGTCCAATACAACAACAAATGCAGCAAAACCCCATTCTGCAATATAGGAATTAATGAATAGGAAGTATGCGCCAATAGCGGTCGGAAGAAGTTCTGGACACCCGACTGCCTACTTTGTTGATTCCAGGTATTATTAGTGATCCCTGGTGCCATGCCTGACTGCACAGTATTCGCAATTCACTTAATTATAATTCATAATGCATGTATGTGTAACAGCTTCATACACATTTTCTATTTATTTAACATGTTTTATTTCTTGTATCACCCTCAGCGATATGTATTGCTTAGCAACAATAATTATTTCTGATACAGCGGGACACAAACAGATGATATAAGGCCAAGAACAGATCGTAATAATGTGTTTCCGTATTGCAACAGCATCCAATTCTTGTTTCTACTTGATGTTTCCATGGATGTGTTTCCAAATATAGGCATGCCACTGGGGTCACTTCAAAATATAGGGCTTGCGATGTGAAAATATAGGGTAAATAATTATGGGGGACTCAGAACCAAGATCTGTTACCTTCATTACTGGTGTTGATACAATAAGCCAAAAAGTGGTCACAACAATAAGTGAGCGAGTAGGCTCTCAAATATAGTGGATAGGTCACCTCCTCGAATGAAGTTTATGAACATATGAACAACCTAGGAAAAAACACTTTGAAATTATTTTCTGACAATACTCCAAATTATAAAAGCAATGGAAGATTATCGTTTACGCTTGTTATTTAATCATTCTGTATTCTTGTTCCTATTGAAAAGTTGGAAAAACCATAGAGATACACAAGAAAATCCATAGATTGTCCGACACTACCCGTTACAGTTAATGAAAGACACTTAAAATTAAGACAGGAGGCATGTTTTGCGCTATCTCATCTCCTTCCTGAACCATACTGGATAGAGTATCACTTTACTCTCAAAAGGGATAACGAACTGTTCACAGCTGTGCCCCTGGTGGGAAAATTTTGAAATAATAAAACCTTAAAATGACACACCATATCATGTTAATAACATTTGACTTGAGATAGAAAATCAAAAGAATTAGAGACTTTGAATAATAATCAAAAGTGCAATTAATGTTTATTGAATCAGGCACACATGCGCCCCCTAGTGACAACAATGAAGTGACTCAGAATTGAGAAAATTCTGATTATACATAAGCACGGTTTGAACTTGAAATGAAATGAATAAATATTGGGTGATTAAATGAAAAATGTAGGGGAATGGAAGAGAAAGTATTATGAATGATAATACAGAAATAATCAACTACTATGATTTCATCATAGTAATCAAATCATTGGTGACCCCTATGTGTTTTTGTCTTAAAATCTTGCTGCAGACCTAAAGACATATTCCCAGTGCTTGGTGTAGCTGTAATGGATTTTGAAGGTTCTAGGGTCAGTTGAATATCAGTAAGTATGTTTTTTCCCATGGTTAAGGACATTATCTTTCTTAACGTAGCACTCTGAAGTAAGCATAGTGACAAATATTTTTTTATTTCAATGTGACCTTCTTACATAGGTCTGACATAAATTTCTATCATTGGGACCCTGTAATGGATTGTGAATTCTGGTCAAAAGGTCCGTTATCCCTTTAACATCACTTGTCCCCTTTTGGGGACCAGAATCACATAGAAAACTAGTACCGTGCTAATGAACAACATTACACATACGGTAATAGCAACGAGCCTACAAGATAAGAGATGCAAGACGTTTCGTTTTGAACGTCACGATGGTGGGGCCCCCTATGAGAGTCCATGCACACCACTACAACGCGTCCACGTTTGCCGTTTTCGTAACCTCATAGTGGTTTGTTTACCTTTTGAAAAAGGGCGAAAGTGATGCACTGTTCTTTGATTTTATCTGGTTGCACGGGTTCTCGCCCCTATCAATGATGGCACGAAAATCCCCTAGGCGACGGCCCAGCTTACACATCTTTGTGTAGCTATAATGTTTTTGGTAATGATAAAGGAAGAATAGTCAGTTATCAGTCTACATGCCCATATTGTAACACCAAGGTTTGAAGGTGCAGGGCATATGCAGCTTTATTAACTTATACCAACAGCTATGTAAACTGTGGAAGCACGCCCAGACTCTAGAGAGTGCTGAAATGCAGTACCATGCATGGCACAAAGAATATAATACAGAACTTGGTTTGAGATTTACTTTATCGGAGTTTATACCCCTGCATATTTACTGAGACGAATGTTCTTTAATGGTTGGTTGGTTGGTTGGTTGTTGGTTTTAACACTCTATCAACATCTATGGTCATATCATGGCAAGAACAAGGTTTGACAATTCTGTCTATGATGATCGAATCTATTAGAAAGTATAGACCATACCCCTACACATTTACTAGGCAGACGTTCTTTAATGTGCCTGGTCCCAAAGACAAGGCCAGACACACACTAGCCGGTTGTACATAGGGATTTGATATCCCTGTCATTGGTACAGGGGAAAGTTTTACTGTCATGTGCACTGACTGGAACTATCTTTATCAACTTATACTTGAATACGCATATGGCATATTTTCTTAACAATGGCAAGAGAATAAACCCACAATCCTATTATTAATGAGTTACTCTGCCTTTCTTAAAGCAGAACTACTTTAGAGAACAACGAGACGCAGATGGCAAGATCTATATCCTCAAGAATACATATGAAGATGATGTATAGCGAAAAACATAACTTTTCTTAAAGAGCTATCGCAATGCTATCTGCCCCGCATGCTTGCACAGAGGCGAGATCCAATAATTTCCAAAAGATGGGGGAGGGGGGTCAAACTCAAGCGATTCTGTGGACTTTGAATTAACAAAGTTGATATTTGGTCAAAATTAGCACTCAAGTCATGCCCCCTACCCACCGTACCTCCATCCTTGAAAGACTGCATATACCCGCTTCTCCCAGGTTTGGAATGTTATTTCTTGTAAGTAACTTAATGCAAGTGCTAAACATAGGTGGCTCGCTAAGTCATAAATTTTACATTGACATTACCAGTGATAATTCTTTTTATCGTTAGACATTCCTTTACTTTAGATGTAAATTTATTCTTTTCCAGATTTTCAGATTCAATGGAAGAAGAACGAGTTTTCCTTAATTAAAAAGCAGGAGTCTTCCCTCTTTTATTCACACATTCTTTAGGAATCCTGACCGTCGATAACTGAAACAATGAAAAGAAAAGAAAGTAAGTTGACAGTTTAGTAATTTCAAATATACATACATGTACATGACCTCATCATCATACTTTTTAAATATCGATATACAAACACACGAAAACAAATGGAATTACTTGATGCCAATCGCGGCATTTAATCTAAACAAGATACGGAAAAAAACCCACAACAAATCAATAAGTCTTTAAATAGTGATTCTATCTTGAATTAAATACCTGGTTGCAAATAGATGCATTTTACAAAATTTGACTTCCCAAGACAAAAGATCATACCAGAAGCACGTTAAGTAATTGAGTAATGGGGATTTTATCTCAGGCAAAAGGTGGTCACCCACCTGGGGACGGGTGCCGAGTGGACCCAGCCGCGGACGGTGGGGACGAGTAAACCGCCGAGCAGGATCTGAGTCGGGTGGTAGACGAGTAGAGGCAGGGACAACGCCGACAGCTGAGGGTCATCGGCGAATATCACCATCAACATCGGAATGCCTGCAAAACAAATGGGTGTTTTTTCTGATTATGGTATTTTAGTGGTGCTTGAATTCTAACATCTTTATACATGGGGAAGGAAACCTACTGATATACTGTATCTGTAACAGGAGCTCAATCGACATCATATTCCTATATGTTAGTAAAAGATACATTACGTATTCAACTTTTGGAGTAAAATTGGGATAATTCCTTGATGTTTAACAACGTTCCATGACTTTCCCATGACTACTTTTATTTCCAAGGGTTTTTAAGTCCGTGGGACCTTGTGTCAATTTTACCCATCACGTCACTACCATCACATGCTAGGGCCCCGCCTTGACCACTGGTATACCTGACAGGACAAGTCTTATCTGTCAAACCAAGCGTTACCATGACTTGTAATCTGGTCACCTTTTAGAGAGTATAAGAACTACCGGCAAAAATTGACTCTGAATTAGTGTAAAGAGAATAACTGGTCTGAAAACAAAACAGTCTCTTTTCTTTCTTCAAAACCAACAGTTGCAGAGTCTCTCAAATATGTCTATTAAGAATGTTCAGTAGGAATTAATTTACATACCGAGTGTTAATGATTTGTGCGTTGTACAGAAAAGAGCTGCGACCACATCTTGTGGAGAAAATCGTAGTCGGGGTCTGGTCGACATCCAGAACGTTATCATAAGCAACGAACACTGTGTTGCTACAACTGAAAATACATCAAACGTAACATCCTTTAAAACAATGATCTTCCCATTTTTTTTAAACTGAAAGGCTAAACAATATTAATTCCGCAAAGAAAACCTGGGGTCGACAGTAGTTTGAATAGGAATATTCAAAATATTAGGAAGTTTTAGCAACAAAAATGTATCCCCTAACGTAAAAATAATGTATATTCTATATTTTATGATTAATTTGACAGTCATTGACAAGGTATGCCTCTTTTCATTTCTTATTTTTCCAATTCTACGGTTATTGACAAATGCCCATCAATTAGATATTAATAAATGCAACAAATCTTACCAAATAGTATTACGAGGAATAATCCTATCTCGTCCACAGCCATTTCATCATGTGAGAATGTATCACAGAATGTTGTGTATATAATAAGTAGCAAGGTGGCACTAAAGAAAACCAAGACAGACTTTATGTATTATGAAACATATGAGTATTTAGCGTGTTACTACGGGTTTATCGACACTTTATAAACATTTATGTTTCCTTTTGGTTTTTACTTCTAGAAAAAACGTACTTAATATCTACAGTTCACTGAAACTCATCACAAGTCCTTCCATCTCATTTAGATACATAGCCCAACTTAAAATATGTTACTACAAAGTCCTGTGGTATTTGAACCTTTGCTGAAAGTACGTGCAAAAAAAACCTCTCTGGTTATAGAAAGATTTAAAAACAAAAGACAATCTTACCTGCTGATGGTACCATATGGAATGTTCCAACGATATAAGTTGTGCTTTAATATAGTCCTGGCCATTTGCCCTAAGACAATCGGAATGACGACAGTTGCTGTAAGCTGGCCGAATATTGACGAGAACGGAACTGAGCTGGACGAACCCAACTGTGGAAATAAGATTTATTATATATATTTATCATATCTCCAGAATATGACTAAAACCAATAGGCTAAATATGGTTCTCTAAGCGGTTCTAATGATAGAACTAGGTGTTACGGAGAGTGGGGGAAAACAGACAGGGCTGGCCTAGTTGGTCACAAATATTATTCTGCTCCTTGGTTGTATACCACAAAAGTACACAAATTTAAAATACAACCAGTACAAATATAATTTGTTAAGAAAAATGTGTCCGAAAAAGGACCACATTATATTCATACTTACGAAATAGAGAAGCCATAAAGGAGTGACGAGAACTCCCTGAAAAACAGACAAAAATAATATGTTTACTTCCGTAACTTAACAACTTTGACAAAAAGTAGAAATTTTAGAATATGCAAGCAAAGTTACTTCTTCAATGAACCTGCAAAGTTAGGTCTACAAGTTATAAACTGAAGTTACCTAACATTTTACTTCAGTCACACGTAAATGTAAATCGTTCCAACTGTACACAAGTTTCACTTACCAAAAAGCTTCCAAATGCAGAATTGAATATTGCTGCTGCCTGAAAAAGGAAAGATGATGTTTAGTTATTATTCCGTTGAAGTACAAAAAAACTAACATGGGAACCCTGCCACGTACCTGGCATAAAGATGTATTAATCGCGTTACTACAAATGTTTCTTTCACACATGACACAAAAGGCGTTTACTTGTATTGGTCATGCCATAAGTAGTTGCTAAAATTTTCCATTTTGGTTAAAACTACCCAGAATGGATCAGGCTACCTTGTGTGCCTATGATCCATTGGTCATATTTGTTATGTAACCATCCCGTTTTGTAAGCTGCCTTCACCTCAGGCCACTTTTGTGCCCTTTTTGTTTCTTTTCTTTAGGTTTTGATTTTAATTCAATTATATCTATGATCATGTTTTAATTTTTAATATTATTCTCTTTTATTCATTGTGCGGTGACCTCTAGGGGCTGGATGGATTTTGTGTGTATGTAGCTGTGTTATCCTGTCTATGTTTTACTTTTAGGAGGTATAGCTTTTGTTCATAGTTGATCATCCTTCATGATTGTATAATCTCCGTGTGCCTACTAGACTAGTACCTTGCAATTTTTAATGCGTTGATCTAATGGAGGCTCCCGGGATCGTTCAAAAAGATAGATAGCATTGACAAAAATCTTTATAATACATCGGGGGTATCATAAATAATAAAAGGTATTTACCTCATTTCCGCCAACAGACTTGGTCAGGATGACCCCTGATGAAACAGGAGGAGGCATACAGCCAACAACGAGGTACCTAAAAGATTGTTATGAAAATGTTTCTTTTATTCAGGAACTCACCAATGAATTAGCATGTTTATTCAACGTTCAAAATCAATATCATCATCCTAATCACAGGAAGGTATTGATGGTAAGAAATCACTTATACCCCTTCTTTTCCTTAACTGAACGGTGACTGGGCAAGGCGCCATTCTCAAGTATGGCCTATAGTCAGATTTATGTAAGATGTATAAAACTACATAAGAGCAGGATTGAGTAGGCAAATATACATTGTAGTTGAATGAATGAAATGACTTATATGTATAATAACATGATACTTACCCATTTAATAGCCATGGGTCCATAGATGTGTTATGTAAAAGTTGTACGACCAAGTAAAACAAGGATGGAACCAAAAGGAAAGTGAAGCTCTGGATATATCCATGGAGCGACCATTGTGTTAGAGCTTTTTGTAGATCCTGGAAACAAAACAGAAGGAAATTAACAATGGTTTCAAGCGAAGATAGATTAAGGTTTGAAGCTTTAATTTTGAAGCTTAAACAGTGTACAAGTGGAATATAATTTACCTCTGTACGTAAAGATAGTCCACTGTTGAAGAATATGAGTGATACACCGATGTACTTCACGGTAACCTCCGGATACAATGGTCCTGCAATAGAAACTTTCATTAATCGATGTTTGGAATGTGTTTTAAACACCATATCATATGGCGCTCGTCATACTCATTGCCTTCTTCTCTGATGAAGACCAAATGTGGTCGAAACGATTCAAAAACGCCTACTTACCAACAAGATGGCCTCCTATATAGTTTTGATGTTATATCCTCATTTACATTAATCATAATTATTACTAACACATTTGCCATTACCATTCTTTTTATATTGGTAATATTCTGAAGAAAATGACTGTAGCTCATCAGCTAGCTAACATTGGCTATAGTATCTTGCCATACAATTCATTAAGGGATTACTGACTGGTTACACTAGTGTCACCTGGTGAGTAAGTGTCCAAAATTAAGCTTATACTTTGTGCGCTCATTGGGTGCACCATTTCTCATGCGCTGCACATGGCATTTTGTTTCTGCACCCTCCTTATATATACTAATATTCTAAACCATGAAAATTGTGCATATTGATATGGGCACACATTTTGAAAAATCATGCACCCGGCCATCAAAATGTGTGCTCTGGGTACAAGGCATAGCTTAATTTCGGATACTGTAAGCGAATATACAAAACTTCAAAATCTAAATCTAAAAGTTTCTCATTGAGTATGGGTGAAATATGATTTCTAATTGAAATGAAGAATAATAAGATAAAATTGATCCCCTTCCACCAAGCATTTAAGAGATTTGAAAAGTTGCACAGTGGCACCACCTGGTGAGAAAAATCCCCCCAAAAAAACTCAAATCCCCCCCCCCCCAAAAAAAAGGGATTAATATATGCTAAATTCCAATTCAGATCAACACATTTTAATGGTCTCGACGTAATTAAATTGCTCAGAAAGGAAACACTCATAAAGGAATGTACAGGAAACTCAACATGTAAAGATAACAATTGGCTCCAGCAATCTCATTTCATCGGTGACCTATTTTTTGGGGGTCCAAAAATTCCTAAGGATCTTCAGGAAATTATCATGAGGTTTGATGGGGCTGTATTAGATTTCAAGGCTTCTAGGATCGTGTCAACAGGGGAAAGTTTTCAAGGTTCCGCTACCCTTCCTTTCCTCCCAACTTACATGAAGAGATAGCACGGTGACATGTTTTTTAATGGTTTTTATTATATTCTGATGGTCCCAGGCTAATGATTAAAACTTGTTTCAGAGGTCTGTAATGGATTTTCATTTTTGAGAAAGCAGCCAGTAATCCCTTTAAATGTGTTGAACTTTTATGGTACATGATCCAAAAACGACTTTGAAAAATTCTGATACTTTGAACAAAAGGATATATAACATATTAATTACATCGCATACATTGGATTCAAAGTTAAAAATTCTGTGATAGCTCACCTCCAGTTGCACCTAGGCTGGGATATATGTGTGCAGCACAAATAGAAATGACTATCCCCAAAAGGAACCAATGTTCTTTGAGGAATCGTTTGATATTTCGTAACATCATGTAGATCTTGTTCTTCTATTCACCGCATGTTCATTCTGGAAATATCAAAATTATATCTATTAGTCTCCTTTTAAATCAATTTTAAAATTTAGGAAGCACTAAATTCATTAGAAATCTCTAAACTAGAAGTTCTTGCAACACTCTAGTAAGTGTTGGACATAACATGGTTGTGGAGGCATGTATTCGATAAGACGGGGGGAAGTGTGGGAGGAGGGGATTAGACCACCACTGACCAGAAAATAAATGCAAAGTCAACAACAAGGTCTCGTCCCCTGGTACTGTACCCCAGTCCTTGGATGGGGTCTGTCTCCCCCCCCCCCCCCCCTACACTTTCAAGGTCCTGTGATCCACATCAACGTTCTAAATTTTGCAGAGAAAGGGGTAATTCAAAAATCAAAAATTTAATTTTATGACATTCAAGACAAAGGTTTGGAAAATTTAAGACTTAACAGCCAATTGTTGATAGAATGTTTTTTTCTAAAAATATGGTTTGCAGGGGTGGACATTATCACGGGTCCGGGGCCCGAGGCCCTTAAAAAACAGGTCGCGCCCCTAGATTTTCATATATAGATATAGGCGTAGACTTAACAAATATTTCTGCATGAAAATGTTCATTTCATTTAAGAAAACTCATGAAATTAATTGAGTCTGACATGAGTTTCCAATTAGTCACGCCTCACGGTGCCCAAAACAACCCTTGTCTATTGGTCCACCTCAACCAAGCCAAGGTGTCAAGTCAGTAAGACGGCCTGGCATGGGGTGATGTAGATGGAATATCCATCCCCGACTCCATATGGGGATGGACTACACAGCATAGAAAGAAGTGGTTAAAAAATATTGAACTCTGGGAAGGTGAGGACCCTTACTGCCATAGGGGCAACCATGTTGGAACTAGCCCAAGTCAGTCTACTTCATTCGCTGGGAAGAGGTTGTACATTGAACTATAGTAGGTTAATTATCCATTAATGTTAGGTTACTGTTCAGAGGTTGTTTCGTCTTTCGATAATAGCTAGCTCCTATCGCAGTCTCCTCCTCATTCGCAACTGTCGTCCAATACATAATATAGTTCCGGTATTATGTAAGACATAACACTCGCATGAAAGGATGTTTTTTTTATTTATTCCTGTGTTATTACGTTTCCTTGACAAGATCCCAATGACAATGAACAGTTCAAAGGATAGAATCCACTCAACCACACTCAGCCAACGCTCCTGCCATCTAAGCAGTCTATCAGCTTCAATTCCAACTCCAGGATTAAGCTACTAGAACACAACCCTTCAACAGGGTGCCCACGCTTTTTCAGAAACCAAAATAACATCTAAATAAGACCTTTATAATACCTTGTCGGGTACCAAAATAAGACCTTTTCAAGCCATTTTTAGGAAAATTTTTTGAGCTATTTAAACATTTATACATCCTACCAAAAATTAGTAAACATTGACATGACAGGGGAAAAATTATATCTTGTAATAAATTGAGATTGCCTAAATATAAGACCTTTCTAAGACCTCTGGACCTAAAATAAGACCTTTATAATAGCCTTATAAATGGCAAAAGCAAAATAAGACCTTTTAAGACCTTATAAGACCTGCGTGAGCACCCTGTTCAAGGACAGTTAACTCACAACAACATTCAGCTTTTCTCTGAATGAGTGCCGGCTGCGACAGCCCTTATGTATGATGATACAATACACGTCATTACCTAGACTCCTCCTTACTCTTCACCTTTGATAAAGAGTTATAGCTAAGGCGTGCGCCGATGTTAACACTATGCTGAGCTACTGAGCATGGACTGACCATATTTGGCATATCAAAAGAAGAGGTTATAATCTTCACATTTTTTATTTTTTCAAATTTTTCGTACAATGAGAAATATTTTTTCTGGAGGTTTAAAGTTTGCCCACCAGAACCGGAATATCTACTGGTGCAAAGGATTTCGGGCTTCCTCTTCCCAGCGAATGGGTTTCAAACACTGGATTTGGACTAAATAGCATGCTGTTAACCACAAAAACAAGTGTCCAAGGGCATGGTATGAAAAACAGTTCTTAATAGACAGGTGGGTGTCAAACAGTCATCTATGTGGACACACTGTATTTTTTGTGTCCCAAAACTTGAGTTGGGTTTGCCCCAGTTTTGAATGGGTTGTTGTGGTCAGCCCCACTCGACAGGGAGAGGGTGGGGCAAGAGTAGGGCAGATCGCGTTGGCTAGGGGGGGGTGCTCAGATGTGGGCCCATTGGTCACATTAATTAGCACAGATAATGCCTACTGAATCTCTCAGATATATACCACCTCACAGAGCTGATTCTCCATTCTAGTTTTACTCTCCAGTGGAGTCCAGTGTTGGCAACTAACTTTTTGGCCTGTCGGCCAACAGGGCCGACTATACCAAGATATTGTCGACCCTGATAGCTTTCTGTTGGCCCTGCTTTTTACTTCATGGGATAGAGTCCCAAATATGCCAGTCCCCGTTTTACAGGTTAAACTCTTAAAATGACCAGAAAATAGATCTACACAAAACAACTTTAAAAATTCCCTGTCGGCCATCAGGGCCTATTTGGACCTAATTTTGCATTTTTGGTGAAAATTGTTGGCCCTGTTATCAAATTGTCGGCCATTGGCCTACGGGCCAGTGTTAGTGGTAAACACTGCTACAGACCAACCGCAGCGGTCAGACTCGACAACGTTGCCTGTGCTTGGCTCCAATCGAAAGAGGTTACCCGACACTGGCGACACGACAGTGACTGTGTGTGCGCGATCGTACCAGTTGCAAATCTACGCATTATACTATGCTATCATGAAAGGAATGAACTCCTAAGCTACAAAAGATACGTGACCTCATTTGTCACCATACTTACTTTCTGAAAAACAACACAAAAGAACGTAAACTTCAGTTTTGTTGTTGTCAGAAAGCCGGGTAAACGTTTCACCGGAAGTGGCCGTGTCGTTACTGCGGAACACTTTCTATTTTGATTATTGAAATTATTCAATGAATTGTATCATCATAATTATATCTTTAAAATTTTCAATATAATAAAAGGGATAAATCTATCATATATTAAAGTAAATATAGGATCAAATATAATAATAGCCAATAATACTCATGATAAAATTCACTTCGGCACTGTGATTTCAGCGATTGCTTCTTTGTGCGCCATTTCGTTTTCCAAGGCAGGGAAACTTTACTTGGTTTCGCCGATATAAACAATAATTATACACCATGTCGGATGAAAAGAAGGTTTGTGACTATACATATTGGTAGTTGAAACACTGATTTGTTGACTTAATGATGAACTTGCCCTGGCGTTCCTTCGTACTACGTTTATTTATCGCCCGGCTTTACCGCCGCCGTTCGCCGGGCCATGCTTGCTTGTGATGTTAGTGCTGAACCCACGCTTTTTAAAATCATGTCATCATTGAACTAATGACGGCGATGCCTTTTCCTGAATTGATCAATTTGCATATGCTGTATATTTCAGATTTCTATATGTCTCTACTGAATGTTGGGTCTTTACTTTTCATGTCCTGGTTCGCAAGAAACTTGAGAAAGCCACTCTGAATCCCTTGGATCAAGTTGGACTGATCTTGGACTTGGTTTAAACCGGTCAAATTCAAACGCCGGGGTCTATGCCTATGGCATGGTCATACATAAAGTTACCTCTATTTGTATAGACTGTAGTTTCTTATAATCAAAGTTACAGTAACATCGGTTAGGTCATGGGAAATTGGACGTTTTTACAATTTGTTTAAATCGTGTAAACGCCCCTCTTCCCAGCTTGAGTGACCCAAGTCAGTGTTGGAAATTAACGTCAGCCCGTCAGCCCCAGGCTGATAATGTGATATTTCCTGATCAGGGCTGATGATTTTGGGCAAAAATATCAAGTTATCAGCCTAGATGGCTGACAGGTTTTTGGGAAATTAACTCTGCATTTTATCAATCTTTTCTATTTTATGTGACTGGATACTTTTCTGGTTACCATCCTAACCCTGTTTCTGAAGGTACCTAGTTGTAAATTTAATGGTGATATTTTCAAGTTTTTATATCATACAAAATCCGGGCTGACAATTCTTTTTCAGGGCTGACACTTTTTCATGAATGTCAGCCCTGATGGCTGACTTCAAAAAACAGTTTATTTCAAATACTGCAAGTCCTAGGAAATAATAAAGTAAAAGCATTATGCCATGGTAAAAGTTAGTCAGACTCACTTCGTGGTACTGGCAGTGCAAGTGGATTCGATTTCGAATATTGAAAGGGTCTTACTCAAGAGTGATTCAGGATTATGAAAGGGGGACCTGCTAAGAGTCCCCCTTTCACTCCTTCTCTTTCCAAGGTCTTCTCCACTGGCTCCAGGTTATTCAGGGTTTTACCTTAGCATAGAGTTACTAGTATCGGATACTAGCCCCCCTAGTAAAATACTAAAATCAGCTCGGGCTAGTGAAATTTGTGAGCAACTAGGCTAGTGAAAAGCTTTGGAACTACAATGTTAAATTATTATAAGGACTTGTGGACTGTGGATCTGGGCTAAGTTAGTGGAAAGACATCACCACTAGCCCGGTGGACTAGTGGACAAAATAGTTATTGAACCTTTAAATCCCCCCCCCCCCCCCTTCACAATTTCCAAATGGAGAGAGGGGCGCACGCCATATTTAAAGTACACCGCTGTTGGGTAGACGTTATAGAGATTATATATTTAGTCTTAGTCTCATTTACAGTCTACAGAGACTTAACTACATTAATTTCACCACGTTAAACCATTTTATTCTCATCTATGTTACAGCCAGAAGGAAGCAGTGAGCATATTAACTTGAGAGTGATTGGACAAGATGGGCAAGTTGTCCACTTCAAAATCAAGAAAAACACGCCACTCAAAAAACTCATGACTGCCTTTTGCGAACGCACGGTAAGTTTACACGAAACATCAGCTCCCAACTATTTCTAATCCTTGAAATTATACTAGCATCTTGGCCTAATATCTGATGCAAAATACAGGCTTGGTGATTTTAAGATACATTGAAGAAACATGGTATATTTATACAAGGTGCCTCTGTTCAGGGCACATAGGCCTAGACCCACACCGTACGCTTTTTCTCAACATGGTCAGAACTTGTAGGGAAGCAACAACAGTGTCACTGTCTAAGAAAAAATGAGTAAGGATAGTCGATATAGAGTATGTTTGGGGAAATTTGTGAGTACCTCTATCACAATTATATTTTTTTCAAAATTACGCAGCAAACCTAGAAAGATAACAAAATATGTGGATTAAAACATTATACAAGTAATTATGTTGCACCTGCCTGTCATGTGATATATATCTGTACTACAATAGAACTTATTCACACGTAGCCGGACAATTTAGAATTTATCATGGAATGCTCGACACCATAATTATACTCAACTTTTATTTACATAAAATTCCTTTTTTTCCAGCAACTTCGAATGGAATCCTTGCGATTCAGGTTTGATGGCCAGGCTATCAATGAAACAGATACACCTATGCAGGTAAAGACTTTTGCATTTGTAACAGGGTGCCCAAGCAGGACTTACGAAGTCTCCTACTGTCTCATTGGAATTTCTCATTTGTAAGACTGTCTCGTTGGTATTTCTCATTTGTAAGGCCCTTACAAAGGCCTTGTTTTCAGGTATTTTGATTTAAAGTGTCACCATAAAGGACTTAGCAATGTAGATATCTAGGTGTAATGAGAATCCGAAACACTGTAAAGTATATTTGCTTCTTTTTTACATTGACCTTTTGGAAAGTGCGAAGTCTGTTTTTCTCTCTAAAAAACAAGGTCTTTTAAATATGTGACCGCAGTCATGATATAGGGAATTTAGACATTTCTACAAACAAATCAAGAAATTTTGAATCAATTTTGACAATCTGATTCTCCAGTTTTTCTGAAAAATCCACAGAAATTTGTATAAGGGAACTGTAACGAGCCAACTCATTAGGGTGACCACTACATTTGAGAAAATGTATAAAAAAAACAACCTGTCGGGAAAACACATGGAATTTATAAATTTGTCCGAAACGCAGCCAGGGAAAACAGGGATTCCAGAAATGAAGCCAAAAGGCGGGAGTTTTCTTTTTCCAATTTTTATCCAGGATCTCCAAGGAATCCAACTTTCTTATCTAATCTACATTGTTTAATCCACAGAGGCTATTTTCTTAGTCCTGTTATCGTTCCAGGATCACCCATTGCCTCATCTTAGTAGTTTGTCTAAGCCCTTACGGCCAATCCTAACCTTAGGGAAGGCCTTGAGGCTTGCTTCCTGGGACAGTTTTGTCCTTCACCTTTCAGACAGTGGAACTCTGCCATTGGGAAAGCTGTTAAGATATTAATCTAGAATTCAGAAGAAAAAAGAATAAAATGTTAAAAAGTATGAATCTGAAATGGATTAAATAAATAGATAAATAAATAAAATAATGTTCGGAACAATGTTAGCGAACATTGTGCGTTGCTTACTCTTTCCCCCCGCCCCCTCCTCTTTTTTCCCCTTTTTACACGTGTGACGAATCCTTATCGATCTCTTATGTTTTCAGATTGAAATGGAAGATGGCGACTCCATAGATGTTTTCCAGCAGCAGACCGGCGGATTACGATAAGCTAAATGAACACTTTCTTAACGTGAAAACTAAATTCTCATACATCATACAGAAACGGCCAGGCTGCAGGGCGTCGGATATCACTTGATCCTCAAACGAGGCGAGAGACGGCCCGAGTACTCCAAAATGTTTGGGAAGCAAAGCGCCAAAGGAGAAACAAGAAATATGCTCTGTATTATTTAAATGTGAAGATGTAACAGGGTAGGAAAATTTGTTTTGGTTTTGACCATTATCAACAGAAAAGGAAGATGTCTGCGAGACAATCTTGTCTCAGATATCTAATGATATCGGTAAACGGTGAAGCTACAATTACATTGCAGAATATGAGCTCACACTTTTATACATCTATCTAATGTTTTGGTTTTAAGTGTTTTTGACATAAACCTTCATGCCAATTTCAAACATATTTTGGTAGTTTCCAGTTTAACCTTTACCCCATGTAAAAACCAATTTTCTTATCCTGTTGGAGATGTTTACTAAGTTTCTCTTCAAATCATAATTTTCATGGACGCAGAGGGTGTTTCTCTTATGAGAAGGACCAAAGCAAGCATTTCATGTGTGTTAAGTGAAGTACTCTTGATGAGGATCTATGTTGTCCCGCTGGACTACTCCAGCATTTGTGTTACTTGGATCATTTTGGTCTGGTCTTTGTAAATTAAAACCTTGCGAAAACCCAAACCCGGTAAGTTTTTGTGCCTGATCTGGGCACTTAAACTCTAAAACATTCGCCAATTAAAAGCATAATATACAAGGTCATAAAGAAACAAATTATTTTTGTTAATGGTTGTAGCTCAATTGACAGCATCTTTCAATGACAATATTTCAATTTAGTTACTAGCTTCAAATTCAGTGATTCTTTAAAGCACTTTTATAAATATACTATGTCACATCTGTAGACCAATTGCTGCCAGATTCTTTCAACTCGTATACTTAAAAGCAAGGGTCCTTTTTAAAACAAAACACAGAAAATGTCTATCTGTACATAGGTGTGAAACCGCTCAGTATCAGCTCGCTTTTGTAATGTGCTCATGGCATGTATATTGGCCTGGGTAGAAGCTAGAAGAAACTCCCAAGTGTTGTACATGTCAAAACAAACAGCGGCTGGCTGGTCTTTCTTTCAGATACTTCAGAGATACCTAAGAGAAAAAGTTGACAATTTTATCTGTGTAATTGTGTTCAAGTTAATATGGTTCGTAACACCCCGTTTTAGAGGACTTAAATGTTTGCAGTTTATAAGCAGTTCATATGCATATATATAATCAATATGTGCCTGGCTAAATGTCTTGTAAAACCAATATCGTTTTCAGATCCAGTGTACGGGATGATGTGAACAAAATCATATTCTTACATTGTCAATATACATATAGGTTCTAGGTGGAATAAAAGTGTTTTCCTAATCATTCCTTTTAGATCGCTGTTTGTTCGTTTATTAAACAATTCCAAAGCTTGAGATGAAGTTCATGGGTTTGTTAGTTTAGCATTCCTACAAGGGTGTCCGTCTCCATGTACGTATGTACTTTAATCAACATAGTCTTCAGTTAGCTTTTTAAAATCAATAACAGACCTCCAAAATAGATAATAAAGCAGAGATGCGCTTTTAAAGGTACTTGGGCATGTTCAGTCAGATTTTTATTGACCAGTCAAATTTCTCTTATATATTTTTGATTAAAGCTTACGTCTATAGAAGAAAATAGAGACTGAACTTTCGATCTTTTACTGTTTGTGACAAATTACAGCCTAAATAAGAAAATTACCTTTACCATTGGTTTCTATGGGGAAAATGTGTTTTTGTAAAATTACAAAAAACTACCAGTGCAATCCCCCCAAACTCAGCATATAACAAGTATAGACAATTACACAAAATTTAATGTTAGGAGAAAATAAATTTACTGTTTGTGAGATTAGTTATTGTGAATAAACTTAAAAATGTGACTATTTGAGCACTATTTGCTTAGATAATTCTAAGAAATATTACCCTATTCAAAGAAAAAATGTGTGCATTGTCCTCTCCTGAGTGTCCAAATACATAAAATAGCATTTAAAATTGTTTTTAAAACAAAATATTTGTTTAGTTCTTAATACACCTCCCAGGTGGCGCCCTGAACACGCCCGAGTACCTTTAACTTCTTGATAAGTTTTCAGGTCACTCTTGATAATTATAGATTTCTATATTTTTTCTTAAACAAAAACTTTTCAAAATCCCTAATGTTCTTTTGACTTCATCCTCATCAGTGCATAATTTAAAGCTCTCTACCTATCAAAAAATTAGATAAAAACGTATTTAAGTCAAAAAGGCCGAATCCCAGAGCGTGGATTGGAGTAACAGGTTACGTGTGACATGGGGCGAGCCGAGTACATGTCAACTAGTCCGTTAACTTTCAAAAGTACCCGGCGATTTGGCCTATGAATCTTTCCTATGAAGTAACATATCTCTCTTTTTACGTCACGAAGGCTGGGTGATATGCCATGGGTGAAAAAGGTTTCGCACTAATTAGGTCAGTATCGATTACAATGTTTCACCCCCTAAGATACCAGTGACGTAATTTAGTTGGTTGAAATGGATAGCCGATTATTATTATTATTATTTTTTAAATGACTCAACAGTTTGCGAGTTCTTTATTGTATCTTCCCTACACTAAGATAAACGAAAAATGCAAGATCAGCAGCCCTATTGGTCATATTTTTCGTGAACCAAAAAAAGATCAGAGGATAAAGAAGGTAACAGGCTTTCAGTATCTATAGTAGCCGTTTAATTCTGAAATTACATAGCACATGATCATACAATATCAAACGAATTAACGAAAACCTTTGGCTTTCTACAATGTCTCAGATCATCTTTTTTGATGGTTTAAATTTCCATAATAAACCTTAGACCTACCTACAGCAAAAACGAAACCAGGGTCTTTTTTTCTGAATGCGTCTATACAATATATGGAACAGGGTGATTTAAGAAAGCCAGCGTGATAACTGCATTACTGAATGTTGGTATGAATATAGAAACATGGAAATATCTGTAAACGTTTAACTATACCAATAATGATAGGACCCCTATTACATATATACCGAACACTCATACCATAAGTTACAGTCTACCAACACAAGTCCTCGGAATTCTTTTTTTTCCAAACACCGCCAAATCTAACAAGTTGTCTCTTCAATGAGAAGTATATCTCAAACCAATTTTACCTAATCGTTTATTCAACTGGGAAAAAAACAACTAACACCCATCATGCTTTGGATATTGAATGCAACTCAAACATTCTAGATTGTAATTTTTAAATTTTGGAGACTGATAAGCGAAGACAAAGATTTGTAGAAGGTTTGACGACACATCAACCAAATGCTCCTGGCAAGCGTCATGTTACAATGCGACATTTTTACACTTGATTTAACATTCATCATCACCTTTACACTGGTTGATTTTTAAATGTCGTTTGTGGGAGCCAAGTATGCGTCTTTTCCGACGTAAATTACGAAAATTATCTCACATAATGCTTAATTTAATCTTAATGTAATTGTGAATGTAAGTATGCACGTTGGTTTTAACTACCAAAAACAATATCATTCTTTCGAATGTTGCTATCCCGTTTATGGAAAAATACATCTATGCAGAAATCGTTTTGTGCACGCTCTAGGATAAATATCGGAATTATATTGAAAACGCTTGATAAATGGTTAACAGACAATTATCGCAGGATCTGACATTAACATGAAAAAGTTGATAAATTCAATGGACAGTAGTGAATTATGAGGGTTTATGAACAGCTATAGCTCTGCAGGGAAAGCAGAGTGAAATCCTAACTTTTCATACACTACCAGTACAGCACTGATACTACATGTACTCATCACGTATTATTGAGATATCGAATAGTACACCAAATGGTATTAAATGTTTAAATTACCACAGCATAAACATATCTATACAAGTGGACACATTGACAAGAGAGCCTACGTAAATTAAATCGCGTCTCAATCGCCCAAGACTTACACTAGTTTGGAATACACCGGAGATTTTTCTTTTAATCAAAGAAAAGTAAAACTTAAAAGGCAGGAGTTGAAGCCAGAAAATACAAAAGAAATAGAAGAAAATACCAGAACAAGTCTTGAGAACACGTCTCCTTTACATCTAAGTCCTACGGTAACTGTCTATACTCTAACGACTAATTCGAATATTTGTTTCTTTTTACAGAATCACGAACATACGCAACGTACTGTACACAATGAATACACAACGGGGAAAATGAACATACATATCAAGTCGCCTTAAGGTACTTGTGGAGGCTCTCGGGCGAATTCCACGTATCCTTTCTCGACCGACTGACATCTTATGTTTGGCAGTGTAAACTGGATTACACACATGATCAGAAACCATGTAAACCCTCGACAAGGAGAATACAAAAAGTGTCAAACCCTATCATCATATATCCATGTATGTATGTATATGAATGTATGTATGTATATATAATATATATATTAGTATAAAATAAAGTCACTTTCACGTCCACCTTTTCTAACTCTGTGTAACTGCACTATAAATTCAACACTGGGTGCAGCAGGTTGTCTTCGTCCTGGTGGAGGTGGTACAACATTTAGAGGCGGTACACAGATATGTGGTACAACAACACGTAGAGGAGTAACAAGGCTTATTGCGTTCAGTTTCAAGCATAATTGGACCACCAAGCGAGAAGACCTGATGACTGGTGATGGTGGGTCCTACCTGACTTGTTAATAACGGGAAGTGGGGTTTCCAAATGGAGAGGCCTTCAACGTTAATAGTGTCCTGGCTCGTTTAGTTTCAGTTTGCTAATCAGGAAGAGTGAGTTGGGTTTGGAAGTGGGCGATTCTGAGAATGAGAGGGAGTTAACAATGCCGATGAAGGTGCCAAACAATGATGTGCGTTTAATTTAAGTGACTATAATGAAGTGCGAGGGTAACAGACAATGATTCTGGTCCGGCTGGTTCACTGTGTAACAAGATCAACGTTTTTAACCTGGGTCGTCGCTGAGAAACCAAACTTGATATGGTCGAACAAGGCAACTGACAAAGTGTACCATGAGGACTGATTTTTCACATGTATATAATGCCAAAGTCTCAAACTTTCCCAGTGGTACACCACTGAGGAATTTAACAAAAATCATCATCGGTTATATTGTGTAACGGGTCTACTGATAACAAATCTTTTTTTTGTTACAAAACAGTTTGATTTTCTTTTCTCGGATAAGCTATATCTGCTGCCACCAAACCATTGAGCACCTTAGACAATATTATAATTTCGCACACAAAACACTTAATTAGCTTTATGAACACCTTGACTATCCGAGTACAACATCGAGATAAATAGGACGTAATATAATCTGAATGTTTACTCGTTTTTCATGTTAGTACATCCATCTAAAGACTATTGGGATTATTCATCATATTGCCATTTACTTTCAAACACTTTTACATAGAACTAGTCTCTCTGTATAAGCACGGTGGTTAAATGTGTTCATTTTTTGTCCGTTCCGTGTCATTTAGAAAGTGAAATGTGTGCAGCGTTAGCTTATTAAAGGATGTACATGTAGTTAGCTTAGATTTCCGCCAAGTCGATGTAAAGAAAATAATTTTGCCGCAATGGTTTTGTACTCCTGAGAAACCTCAATTTAGATACATACAAACAACCTAAACAATAGTTACGTGAAAATTGAGAAACAAACCGACTTGATGTAAATTTACCCTGTCGGCAGATAATTCTGTGCATACAACTTCTCTTTTAACACGTTCTTCAAGAGCTACACTGATATTACTAAATTGATAGGGAGTGCTTAAAAAATGTAAAATCTTAGGCAAATCAATACATCAAACTGGGCAGACTGTTAAATTTTTGTTTAACGTTGAAAATACGTACGCACTATAGCCAGAGCAATTGCCTAAAAGGATCCCCACAGAAACTCTTTATTACTGCTTAGAGATCTGCAAAGCTTTAAAGGGAATACAAAGAACTTTATAATGAAATGTTGCACCAAAGTACATAAAGTAAACCACACAGAAAACAATATTTTTGGGAAAATTGGACGTTCAAATGTTATTGAATTCAAGCTTCGAATCAACTCAACATTTACACATTGGGACTTTCAACACAAATTATACACTAATGTCACATTCGCACAAACTCAGGAGCACCTATGTGGAGAATGCCAATCCCGCTCACTAGCGATGCGCATCTGCAGCACAATACAGATACTAATGAAGCCTATGTTCAGCGATAGGAATGCGAGGCAACACTACAACAACCACAGCTACAAGATAAAGGCCTCTGTCACCGCGATCTCACAAAATTGTGAGTAGTCCTGTTTAAAGAGTCTGAATCCCTTGAGAAGCCGCAAACAGGGGGGCAGAGTGTTGATGTCTAGGACTTTATGATACAGGCTAGTTTAGGGCACAGACACAGAGCAATATACAAAGCACGGGCATTTTGACGGCAAGTTCATTCTTAAGTCATACCAAAGAGTCTACAGACCCAAAGCCTCAAAATTAATCGTTACTGTACACACTGTAAATACTGTTAGTGAAAATAATGAGTCCTGGGTCTTGAGAATGAAGTTATGGTAATTTTTCACTGTTAATGTTCTTTTTACACTGAAATACACAAAAAAATATTCCCGACCATATGGTAAGTAAGACACAAAAGTAAAGTGCATTTTGTCCCCAAGTTTAACGGGCAAAACCGTATCGCATAGAATAACTGGGAAGATTCCAAATCTATTAACTACAAGTTTATGGATATGTAAAATCTAAAAAAAGAAGAAAAAAAGACAACATTTACAATAATGTAGAGACAACTATTTGTTTTGAAGATAATACATTAAATGTCCGTTTAAGATACATATCAATACTAAGTGATATGGCAATTGCTGCTTTCTCTGTCTGGACGCATTATCCTACCAGATTTAGACAAATCTGACACAGCCTTTGCTCAGATACCGTGTCTGTCCAAAAAGATAGACCTAAAAGAAGATGAAGTTTGAAATAATTCTTCAGTGCAATCGGATATTTTCGTCAGATGTCTGTCACTAGTCAACACACAACCACAAGCCACCTGAGGAAAACCCACATTACACAAAACAAAACGAAATGATACGGAAATCGACATCAATTTGACATCTCAGTTCCAAATATGAACAAGGTTGTGAAATAAATGAATTTGTAGATAACTAAGGTAACAAGAACAAAAAAGAAGACAAAATGAGAGAAATAAAAACCTAAAGGCTTAACACTTGTGTCTGCGAGCTGCCTTGTATGTCTGTGAAACTGGCTAGGAGAGGGACAGCCCGGTGGACTGCGTCAGCTGCGCTTTTAGGGCGGTGGCTTGTGATGTCGGCGTAGACGACATCATCATACGCTGCAGGGTGGCCGAGTGCTGCGCCACTTGCGGAGAACTCAGAGTGGCCACCTGGTGTTGGACCGGAGAGGTGAGGATGTTGGGTTGCTGCTGTTGTTGTTGTGGCTGTTGTTGCTGCTGTTGTTGATGTTGTTGTTGTTGCTGCTGGGGAGCGGCCTGTGGGCGGTGGGTCTGCTGCTGGGCGGCTACGGCGATCTTGAGCTGCTGGATGAGGTCGTAGATCTTCAGCGACGGCCCCACCTTCATGCCGGTCAGGTTAACGATCTGCTCCTTGGTCAGGGTCATGAACTTACGACCGCAGATATTCTGAGAAAGTAAAAGAGTGAATATCTCAAATAGTATTATCAATTTCAACATCTTCCTCCCTTTTATAAGGAGCAAAGGGCCTCTCTGGAGCGAATAATTTAAAATACAACCTTTACACTGTGAAGAATGTGCTGAGGTATTAGATTTCCAAAGCTTATTGAATTTATCACAGCTTCGGCCTCAGGCTTTCGATCTCTTTCAATGGTTCTGAAATTTACGGTATATACAAACAGATCAAATCTTGGAATTCCCGAATGAGAACAACTAAATGCCCACCTTTTTACTGAAGCTGTCACAGTAGGCTCCACAGTCGTTGATCCGCAAGAACTGGCAGACATCGTAGACACCCCACAAGTCGGGGGTGATGGCACCCTCCTTGTTCTGGGAGGTGTAGCCGCACTCCTTGTCCGGCTCACCTGGGATGACGCGTGGGATGTGGGCTCCACCACCCATGGACGGGCGACCACCGCCACCCTGCAACACAATAGTAATGGGTCAAGCTTAGAATATGGAAAAAAAAGAAGAAAAAAGAAGCAAAATATCTACAAAGTTCCGCTCATGCACGAGCATTGGTTGTCCCTCAGTAAACTGAAGGCCCTCCAAATTAACACATATTATAAATACATCATTGTCATCAGGAATCTTTCCTGATGCTTGGTCACTAGGTACTATTACACCGATCCCTAAAGAGGGTGACAGCCTCAATCCGGGAAATTGGCGCCCTATAACAATTTTGCCAATTCCGGGTAAAGTAATGGAAAGGGCCATTCACTATCAGGTATATGGTTATTTTGAGGAGAATGCTTTCTTTCATCAACATCAACATGGTTATCGTAAAGGCAAGAGCACATCATCTGCAATTTTTAGATTTGTAAAGGACTTGTTTGGAAATTATAATAGTGATAAAGGGACTAGTTGCATTTTCATCGACTACAAGAAAGCCTTTGAAACTTTAGATCATAACATTTTATTGCAAAAATTGTCACAATATGGTTTTACGGCAAAAGCTCAGAAATGGGTTGAGTCGTATTTGAATAATAGGCGACATTGTGTATCAATTAATAATGTATCCTCCAAAGAGACGATTGTCCCTTATGGTGTGCCCCAGGGCTCGATTCTCGGGCCGCTTTTCTTTATAATCTATGTAAATGATCTCATGTATTATATAAATAAATATACAGATGCTAGTATTGAAATGTATGCCGACGATACAGTGATTCATCTGTCAGCCCCAAGTGTTAGTGAAATCATTGTAAAATCAAATAGAGCACTGTCATGCCTTCTTGAGTGGTGTAATATGAACAAACTCACTATAAATGTGAGCAAAACAAAACATTTCTTTGTACCTAGAACGAAATTGATGGCCATTGAGGCATCAAAAGAGGAGGTATGTCTAGGTAGTTTCGTTTTGGATAATGTTAGTAACTATAAGTATTTGGGCATCGATATTGACTCGGACTTAAATTTTGGGAGGACGATTGATATGACTTATAATAAGGCCAATAGAAAGTTGTATCTTTTAAAGAGAATTCGGCCACACATTACGAATAATGTTGCATGCCTTATATACAAAACTTGTATTCTTCCTATATTAGACTATGGTGACTTTTTAATGGATACTGGGGGTGTATCTAGGGTTGAAAAACTGGACTCAATACAAACAAGATCTACGTGATCGCCTTTATAGAAAGATTGATCGTTCAAGGAAACGAGAATTTCGCCCATTGGAATTATTGGAATTTAGCTAATACAGTGTAGCTTGACAATTAAACTTTATGTGGCAGCCCAACCTATGGAGCAAAGCCTTTTTTTTAATGTTTCATTTATCTAATGCAAAAACATTTTCTATAAATAAATATGTAGCTAAAAAATGTTTTTTTTTACAGATGGTGGGGTCCGAACTGGCACTATAGTGACAATCTTAAAGAAAAAATTAAATGGCAAGCCTGGACAGTGTGAAGCCCATCTTTCAACATTGGGGAGGTAAATGTTTCAGCCACTGACAGCGACTTAGGCCTAATATATCAAATTTTAAATCAGTTTGAATATTTCAATGATAGGTCTCCAGAACTGACACTATATAGTGACAAATTCACAAATCATTTAATGTCTGAATCTTTTTTATCTTAAACCTGTCAAACATAGTCCGAAAATATTTAAATTGCAAACGTATCCATGCCTCAGTACATATCTTTATAAAAGAATATTGATATGTTGTTCATGTGAAGGAGTTGAATCTAGGCCTATATCTAAAAATCTTTTCGTTTGGAAAGTCAGGATTTCACTTTTCTATCAACCAAAAAGCACAAGGGAGAAGTCAGGCCTGAGAGGAAAGTACAGAATTCATCGAGACCGTAGACTTATTTTACGGGTCTGGATGGAGAGAAAGCCGGAAAGAACCTTTTAAGGCTTTAGAAATAAAGACCTGACATTGAATTTGTAATTGATTAGCTTGAAACTAAAACAAAATTAATTCAAAAAGGCAACTGGAGAACTCGGGTCGCGGACGAACTCGGGCCGGGAGAACACGGGCCATTTCCTTGGCCACACTGTCACCTAATCAACGCAATCTCCCGGGGGGAGGGGGTCGCCCGTGCGGCTACCAGGTGACTTGGCCCGTCACGCATTCGGACTGCCGATTACGAACCCCCTTCTAAGATATTTATAAATGCGGGCAATCTAGCAATACACAATAACTGATGACGCTTCTTAAAAAACGAACACCCCTGTAAGAAAAGTTGGCTATGGGCCTGGATCCCGACTTTATCCAATGTATCCCAAAAACCGTCCGACATCCGGACATGTCCAGCAGTTTTCAGTCAATGTCTGATGTTTAATCCTTTGACATCAGACATTTTGTCCGACACAAATTTCATACTTTTCCCCTGAAAAATGAAATATTCTATCAATTTTTTTTGCTGAATTCTACAATATATTTATTTGATGATGACATGTCCGATGTGTGCCCTGTAATCCTCGGACAATTTGTCCGCCGTTTCATAATTTTTTTGGGATACACTGCTTACACTCCCCCTCCCCACACACCACCGCCAACCTTATAAGGCTTATCATTGCCATCTCCCCACGCGGCCCGACTTCACCCGGCCTGACTTCGTCAGCGGCCTGCCTTCACCCGGCCCGAGTTTGTCAGCGGCCCGAGTTCTCTAGTATTCTCTAACAGATATTAAAGCAATGTACGAAAAAAATATGGGCTATCCAAAATCACCAAAAACGTAGGAAATCCTACAAAAATAGGAAAAATTGCATCTTTGTACAAATTATCAAATCACGTCTGCCACACGGACGATACAATGGCTTTAAACCAAAATATGCGCATATGATAGGAAATAGAGGGCTAATAGAATGGTCAGATATGGAAACCTAGAGAAATTATCGGGAGATGGCGATGATAAGATCGGGACTGGTGTGGGGGAGGAGGAGATGGGATGATAAGGATGCCAACGCCATCCCCCATTATCGTTCACCAACACACAGAGATAACTAACCTTCAAGGCTTGCTTTCACTCCGATTGTGAATATCAACATAATTTTCATTTTGTCTCAACATAGACCACCTCTGAGTAGTAATAATCCATAATATATAGTCCATATTGCTTGACAATGCCGATTTAAAGTCTACAAGGCGATCACACATCAACGAGTAGGTCCGCGCTGCGGCCGTCGACCCTCTCTCTGCCGGGTAACATTTCAAAAGTCACTTCCGGTTGGGAAAACAGATGCTTCGCTCACCTAGCACAGCTTCGCTCACGGCGCATGCGTACCCGGAAGACTGACCGAAACTGATTCCCCTGTATTTCAGAAAAGCATTAGAACTAGATAGGATCATGACTGGCATGATTCCAGCGAACAGTTTTGCTGGGTACGGCGTGCAAGAAATGAACATTGATTTTAAGAAAGCTGGTAGCCATAAATCCTGGTGAGTGAACAACATCCTTAAGGAAGATTTCGCCCATGCGCTTTGATAGCCTTGATCGACTGGATTACGCTGGGCGAAAAAAAAGGGCTATAAAAACTATTGATTATGGGAAACATAAGAGGCTCCATACAAATGATCTTCGTGTATTGTATGGAATTGAAGATCTATATGTACGAAGAAAAAGAAGTCTGTTGTCTGTAATGTACAGGCAGAGCTTGGACATTGGCAATTTATATACATATAGGACATCTAGAACTCTTCGAAATGCTAACAAAGTAAAATTTAACAAACCAATGACTACTCTGACTAAGGTCCAGAATAGTCCCTTCTATAGAGGATGTAGTCTTTGGGATAGGTTGCCTGAGAGTATACAGCGCGCGACGACCAAATTTAAATTTAAAACAGATGTGAAGCACTGGGACGGATTGATTGTGAATTGATCTTGGGCTGTAGTCATGGATGTTCTGTGTATATAAGTTATTACTGGCCATTTTCTCCTGTTAACCTATTCATCCTGTTCATCTCAATGTTAATCATTATCATTATCTAAAATTTTCGTTATTTTTGTCCGACTGGAAGAACACAAACTTATTGTAAGTGAAGTTGGTTTCTAATAAAAAAAAAAAAAAAAAAAAAAAAAAAAAAAATACCAGAAGGATATGTGTAATATGGGCTATAAGTGTTGACTACCACCACTCCTGCTGTCACACACAGCTCAGAGAGGGGTTTAAGAAAGGGCATGCACTGCCATAAACCTAGTACTGAGTGACCTATCACTCACCTACCTGGGACTGCCCACCTGCAGGTGACAGTGGTGGGCCTAATTTGAAGGGGTAAGGGCTATTTAGCTCAGGCATTTGTTGTGTAACCTACTTCTAGCTTCTCACACTGCCTGATTCTTACAACAGTTGGAGGACAATGCCCTTCAACTGCTGAACATGAGATTGTGTACCGGTCATGAGAACAAAGAGAATTAAATGGTTAAAGATATGACTGATTGAGGGAGTCCCCACCATTAGCTACTATACTATATAGATATAACTAGGGACTCCCCCCCAAAAAAACATCAAAAAGATAAACTAAAAAATAATCCAATAAAATGGCAGTTGCCTGGCAGGAGGAAATTATGATCACAAGTTTAGGGAACAAGTTTAACTTTGACTGAATTGAAAAGCTTAAGTGGTTTCCATCTCTAGTTAAATGACGGTTGTACTATTACTAGGTATACCAGCCTAAAAACTGGAAAACCCAATAAACATTTCTTCAAGAGTAGGCCGTAATTCAAGAAACTACGGTAACATATTTACATAAATGTAAGAACTTTTGAACTTTAAGTAACGCCTCCCTGCGACTTAATTATAGACTTGATATATAAATGTACTGTATTTGCTTATCAAATAAACAAAACTTCCTCAGTTCTCACCTGCTGGTCCTGCTGCTTCGTCACCCCTTGGGCAGTTATGGCATAAACTGACCCAGTTGTTCCCGTCAGTGAGGCAATCCCAGAGGTAGACAGGGGCACGGCAATCTTGGTGACAGTGCCTGAAGTGGTGGCAATGGTGACTGCTGGAGCCAGCACGGCTGACGAAGTTAACGTGCGCGGTACTGTGGCAAGCGTGGTCTGACCGCCTCCGGGCAGACTCAGTACGGTGGTGATCCCGGAGAGTCCGGTTGTGGGCGGCGGAGGAGGGGGCGCGCTGGCCCCGGTGACCACGGGCGATACTCCTGAAGGCATGGCAGCCAGCTTCAGTCCTGGTGAGGATCCCGCTCCCACAGGCAGGGAGGCAGCAGCTGCAGCAGCATTGCTGGACATAAGGGAGCTGAGCGCTGATGGACTGGCTGAGATGCTGGTGATTGCAGCAGACGAGGTGATGGTCGCCTGGCTCGGTCGGAGGATGGCGGCTGACATTCGGGGTACTGGAGCAGTGCTGGACTCGCTGACCAGGGGGCTGCACATGGTCACTGATGGGGGCGTCAGCACGGGTAGGTCGGGGCTGGACGCCACCTCCATCTTCACTATAGCCGAGGACGAGGCCCCATTCTCCGTCACTGTAAAATATAGTACGGTAATTCAGGATTTGAATTCAGGTCCATGTATCACATACAGTGCAATGGTGTAATCTATAATCAATTTATCACTTAAGCTTGTTTGGAAGCTAACCTAACTGTTTTCTTACACACACATAAGCAACATCCATACATAGAACAGGAACAATATTTAAACCTGTAAACATCGAAAGAGCCAGGAGAATTCTCTTTGAGTATTCAGAACTAGTGTTATCGAAAACCGAGTGAGCTGTTTTAAGTTCTGAAAGATTATCAAGTCACCTAGTAGATTACCTGGTGGTTTTTCGTCGACCAGGTTCTTGAACAACATGCTAGGTTTGTGGTCACTCTGAGATTCCGTAGGTTCCAGCTTAATGATGGCGTCCCCGAAGGTGCTGGAGGCCATAGACGAGCCGAGATTCTGACTGCCGTCCGTGGTGCTGTTACTGTCCTGGGACAAGTCGTCCGTGTCCACAGACCCCTGGGACAACATCGACACGCGACCCTTCACCGACTTGGGCTTCCTCTCTGGGGGTCAAAACGTATCCTTATCATATACCGTATAGTATACAATAAATTCATTTATGTACGATAAATAGGGTTCCAATGACGGTTAGCAATAACATAAATAAGACGTTTTTGTTTAAAGAACAGTTACTTTCTTAAAAGTACTTCTCTTTTTTTACAGTTCATACGTTTGTGTATACGACTAGAGATAATCACGGAAATACTTTTAGGTGTCATCATCTTCACCTGATCATGCTAGAACGACCACCATCGGAATACAAAGAATACGTGTTAATGTTAAATTTGTTAAAGGTTTTATCGGCAATATCAAAGTCACTTACTCTTGCGTGGGCCGCGGTAGATTTGACTTTTGGTTTTCCTCTTGCGAGGGGTCAGAGGCGGCATTGGCGAGACTGAATCTGTAAAATTGGAGCCCACTGAATAGAGGGAAACAAGAGGGAAAGGGTCACTTACGCACGTCAAACAACATGTTCACTCACACCAGGTGTAAAAGAAATGGAGAGATTAGAAAATGCAATGGGGTGAATTGGTAAAAAAAGCTAGCAAAAACACTACGACCAAGCGGGGTGCACCTGGGTGCTGTAATGCAGCTACGAGTTCTCACAACTCTCTACTAACCCCTGAACCAAGCAAAATATTATTCTAGCGACTAACTGGATGAAATCCTTTTGACATAGTGTGCCAAAATAATGCAGTTAGATCTAAACCTTATTACATGTAAGTGGATCCTGGTGTATGGCGGGGAATGATGAATTATTCTATCTAATTACTACTTTAACCAATTTGATAACAAACCACCTTGGAAATGACGTTTGAGAAACTCATTGACAAGTCGATCTTTTAATGTGTTCGGTATTCATGTACACATAACTACAATAAGTCTAATCTTTGAAAAAAAGAAAAAGTATATAACCCAGTTTTATAAGATTCCTATAAACAATAGTGACATTTTCCTTGTCGATGAAGCGAATGATGGGACATTCAATATGGTGAGATTAATCAAGAAAATGCGTACGACATACATAATTGTCTTAATTGCTAAACACATATAGATTGTATGTGGAATGTGACCATAGACATCAATACATTATTGAATCACGAGTCATTCATTCAAAACCATTCCTGTATCTGAGGGAAAATGTACATGTAATATTATTGTAACTGGTGTGATATCTGGTTTCAAAACACTAAGTCTATCACGAACACAACGATAACTGTCATGCAGGCAGGTAAAACTTACAGGGTCATAAAACACACAAAAATAAACACTCAAGTATGCATACCCACCTAAACCATTTGCTCCCCGCCCAAAGAAATATTTTCGCTAGTAACAACATTATGCATTATGCGAAAATGAATCTAGGCACAGACCAATTACAGACATCTGTTGATTATCTATGATCTGGGGGAAGTTTGGAAACTTTGGGAAGTTTGGGGAGCAAAAGGTTTACTCAGGCACACAACCAGGCAAGCACACCGATATTCGCTCGTCCAACCTACTAATCACTAGACACACTCCTTCACACTTATCATAGGAACACACTTACACACCATATCCACATACTAGAATCAATAAATCGGTGCTTTACATGCCCTACATCATCTGAGGCCTTACTTCATACCATATCTATTTGTCCAATACCCTTTGTTAAGACTTTTCCTGCCAGTTTAACCCCTTTCTCCACGCACGCCGAATGTCTAGCCAACACGTCATCATTTCTATTTCTGCACATTTTACTTTTTTTTTAAACTTAAAAATAATGTTTTTCCTTGAATGTGAATGTTACTCACCGAATACTATGCTTGTTTTTTTATCCTTAGGTTTTCGTTCAAACGGTTTTACAATCGGTGGCAGAGCTTCAATTAGAAATGCAAGGTTCGAGAACTATTGCTAGTAAAAGTACATAACGTTCCAGGCGTTATCGATAAGAGTAAATCTTGATTTGACTTGGGAATGCAGGGGCTAAATCAACTCCGCGTCCGATAAAATGTTAAGGATAGGGGCCTAAACTTGTCTTGTCAAGTCGTGATATCGGAAGCCGGGAAGTCCAAATCCAATCCCATTTAATGCATTTGAAGCGCTACTACAGTTAGAAACTATCGGATGAAGAAAGCTCATACCACTTTTATAATCTCGTGGAAGTTTTAATTAAAAAAACAATAGCAAAAACTCTGACAAAGGCGGTGAGGGTTCTACACTGGTATGAAATATGGTTTATCAAGCTGATACTGAGAGAGAGGACCTATCTGTTACAATATGACAGAGTTACCTTTGTAGTTTTTGGGCTTCTCTAGGTGATATTTGACCATCTCACACCAACCTATAGTGGGAGCAGATGATGAGTTATTCAGCGAGCAGTAGAGAACGACTCACGTGAGATCAACAACAAATCCAGCAGGTCAGTGGTGCAGAAGTTTAGGCCACAAAACTTTGGTGGAACCAAAGTAAGTCACTCCAAACTCTCTACAAGTGGGAGTGATGCCAGAAAGAAAGATCTGAACTACCAAAGACAAAGTTTGCACAAAAAGAAACAAACTTTTCTATGTGGAAAAGGGTTTCTCCTGACTTACTTGTTCACGAAAAGAAAATACACACATACACAGTCAAGACACACTTCGTGAAGCGTTTTTCTATCATTACGTTCTAAAGAATCTCATTTTGTTTAAAGCCATAGGAACATATGCTTCAATTCCTTTCTTTCAAGCACTGAATGCAAACAAAGCTTTGGTTCAGAATTCTCCTAATTCAGATGATATTGTTATAGAATAAAACTTATCATCGTATATCTAAAAGATCCTATTTAACATTAACGTTCAGTGGTAGTTCAGATACTTGTAAAAGCCAGTCACACACTACTGTTTTTAAAAGAATCCACTACTCACCCTTAGGCTTGGGACCCTCGAGAGGGTAGCCAACCATTTCGCACCAGCCTACAGGGTAGATGTCAGGGCTCTGACAGTCAATCCATTGGTCATAGCTCGACTCCCATCCGTCAAAGTGGACTCTTAGGAGTCGACCAACCACCTTAGTCACCGTGCCAACACATATTAGTCTGTAAGAGAGAGGTGTGCTAGATGTTAGCAATAACCACAAATAAGGATTTATCTAACAGTTCCTCATCTAAAGTAGTATATGAAATTTTCAAAAAGGTCCACTAATCATGAACCGAGTTACAATTTTCGTTCAACTGCATCGACAGATATAACATTGAAAGTATACGAAAACCTATTGCAGCTTGAAAGGTCCGGCTTAATATGCTTTTATTAAATATTGAATGGATCAATAAAAATCTTGATTGCACAAATATCATTACATATCATAGTGAATATTCGACACTTCTGTGATTTTTTTTTCAATTCAAAAACCAGTAAACAAGATATTTTAATGACACTTGTTCTTTTTGCTTAAGATTTAAAGCATGTGAAATCCATTGGTAATTGCCAGTGTGTACCTTGGTTCCATGAGATCAACGGCCTCCACTTTAGCTCCCACTTTAAAGCCATGTTTGTGGACTTCACGGTCGAACAACTTCACAGGTGCTGCTACCGACTTGGTCTGCTTTAGGTAATCAAACCACTTGAACTCTCCTTTGTAACCTGCGGACGAACCAAGATTTATCAAGGGTAGGGAAAACGTGGATAACAATAACATGTACAAAAGACTGTAAAAGATTTTTTCGAAAAGTTTGCTTTGGAAATTAAAATTGAATATTATGCCTCATCCCCGGTTGCAAACATACCTCTATCTAATGTTATTCAATGAAAATTTCATATCACGTTTCCATCCTTACCTCGAGGTGGAGTAAGCGGTATGTCATTGATTTCACAGAAGCCGACGGGGAATATACAGGCGGACGACGCGTGGTAACAGAACCAGTCCGATCCGTTCTCCGCCATAGACCCGTCAATGCCGATCATCAGGTAACTGTGGCGGAAAACCTAGTAACAAACCAAAACAGTAGCAAATGAACAACCACCAATTACAATAAATTTTTATTCTTGATTTATTTCTTCTTTCTATAAATAACACGTTTCCTAGAAGGTAAAGTTACTTTTAGAATCAGGAAATTCGGAAGAAAATTTAATTCCTTGAAAAACACCTCTTTTTCCCTTTCTTTTTCCTATGCAAAGGTTACCCTGCACGTCATTGGTAAAATGACTGTATACAGTAGACACTACCCACCTTCATGACCGTAGCAGTGCAGACTGAGGCCAGGTTCAGCGGGTCTATCGCCTCCAGCTTCATACCGGACTGGAACTGCAGCCCATTGGTCGGCAAGTCCTTCGGCTATGAGGGTTTAAAGAGTATGTTAAAATTTTCATGGAAAATAAACAAGGACATCATATTCATCTACATGACTGACTAAACTACACATGAAATAGTCGACAACAAAAATGTAAACATTGGGAGAAAGTCATTCAATCTAAATTTATATCGATTGATTCAAATTCCTATGTCGTAACAAAATCATTTAATAAGTTTGTATTTGACGGGGAGAAAAGATTACCAGCAGCAATAATGCAATGATTTTCTGTACCTTTTTAAATATACATTACGAAATGCCTAGGGTTTCAATTTTACTTAATCACCATCAGATTCATGGGTAAATACATAAACAATTGATTAGCAAAGTAAGATTTTACCTTAGGAAACATATCTGGTGTTGTGTCACCTGGACTGAACTTCTTCATGGCTATTTTGTTCAATGCACCGGACTTATATTCTGTAAAAAATAACATAAATAACAATTTATCTACATATGGACTTTTAAAGTTTCTTTATTCCCTAATCAACCTGGTTTTGTTTGGGGGTTATTGCATCTTTCGGATAAGATCGTTTAAAATTCCATCTACATCGTTTTTTCTATGTCCTTCCTTAGGATAGTGTGTCTTAATAGTATATTTCGGTAATATACACTAATACAATTATGATTGCTTATTTCACTTGTATTTTTCTCACCTTGCGTTGCGTGCAGTTTATGGCCGACTAGCTGGGACCAGCCCACATGATGTACAAGCGGCGACTCACGGTGACACCAGAACTCATCGACCTTGTCCTGCCAATGAAACAACACCACTGAACTCAACCACTCTTATGAATATACTGAAGACTTACACAAGTTTAGGTGAGTAATCCAGTTTCTTTCAATTCAAATAAACCAGCTAATATGAAAAGTACAAACATTTTGAAATACCGGTAAGTCCTTTGCAAACACTGCAGATGTAACCATTTCTATTAATAAGATTTAAAGTTTGCACGCATTTGGCACACTTCAGATTTTCATCTGCTCATACAAAAACAAGGGTATTTTTCCACACAATGAAATTATTCATTTGATACAACACAGCCAGAGCATAGTCCTTTCATACCTTATTATCCACATATTGCAGCCGAAGCCGGCCTCCGATGATCTCGTCGACTGTTGCGACCCGCATGGCCGAAACACACGTCTTGTCCACCACCTCCACCTTCATGTTCACCTTGATCGGGTGCTCGTTGAGGCTCTCCTGTACCTTGGAGTAGAAGCTGTGCGGCAGGGTGCGTGCTCCGGTCAGGCGCTTCACAAGGAAGTCCTTCCAGTCATCGTATTTGTGCTGAATAGCTGCAAGAAAATAACAAGCCAGTTTGCTAAATTTTAGTACTATTATTTCAATAAGTTATTTTGTTTTCACTCAAATATCAGTGTGCTCGAGATATATCTTAATTTCTCCTGTATCAATCAAGAAATCGAGAAGTGCTATAGTGTTGGGGGGAAATTTTGCTACGTCTTTGTATCAATCCATAGCGTTCGTCAGGCCGATGGTGGGGGGAGGTCTTAAATTCAGTAGTATTTGCATACGTAGTTAAAGGAAGGCCCAACATGCGTAAGGGCATCCTTGTCAAACAATCATTCTCGTCATTCATGAATACAAAACATAAACCAATTCTAAGAGAACAGTTATTTAATGTTATATCTGTAGAGAATAAACTATGTGATAAGTAGACCTACTTTGAGGGGGTACAAGCGGTTTCTTTCCTGTGGCGCACCATCCAACTGGATGGACGTCCTGCGTACATAGGTTAATCCAGAAGTCGTGACTAGTGTCGTTCGCAAAGCCTTCATAACGCATGAGGGCCTTGTAACCTGAAAGGGTCGGATAATTAGGTTATCATTCATAACAACCTTAAACGCATCTGTGAAATACAAAAGTTTTGAAATATTCTCTTTTTCTTTTACCTTTGGGAACTAAATTCTACTCCGTTGATTTTCTCAAAATATAATGTTTCCGCCTTGACGATATAATTGGAATTTTTCTAAACGCCGTGTAAAATCACAGAGATTTATTTGCCCTAAGTAGGACATAACCACCTTTATAATGTGATTAACATATTTCTAAATGCAGTATAAATCTTACCCGCAAGTTTGATGACAGAGGCAATCCAGTACACCTCGCTTTCAACTGGACAGTCGGTGTTGATGACTTCAACCTTCATGCCTACTGTTATACACTCCCACGAGTCAGCCATAGGGCACTAAAAATAAGTATGCGATGTCACATGTGTCTGTGATTGTGTATAGACGTTGGGCAAATGACGTCACTTAACTACAAGATGGTGTCGGTCCCGCATTAGTGATCAGTTGAGCACCTGATATATCATATTTTATAAAATGAATCAATTACTTGATAAATTATATCAGCAACGTCACCTGAGCAGAAAAAAAACGCTGTTCAGGAAAAACTGGATTCATATTCCAGTGTTACTCTGGATGAATTACCAATCTTTATATTTATTTCTTCTCTAAGGTTTTTCTTAATGAATACTGCCATATAAATGTGTATATTCAACTAGAAGATACTTACATGTTGGAAGCAGCTTACAGGGGCAGCTTGAACATGGTTCTGGGATAGGTACTCGTTCCAATCAAAGGTTGATTCTATTGGAACAATTTTAAAAATACATTTAGAAAACTAGACCAATTAAAACATTATTATGAATACAACATTACCGTTTCCCGTACACATCGAACATGTCCGACACGAAGTGTTCAAAACGTGTGTAGGGAAGTATTGGATATTTGAAAATCTCTGTTCGTTTCCATTAGATCAGTTTAAATTACAGAGTGTTCAAGGATAACGAGAAATGTAATAGCGTCAAACCTACTTCAAAGTTTATACATGAAAACAAATCCATTGAATAAACCAATGGAGTTTTACGGCAAAAATTCAATAAATATGTATCACAACATACCTTGACGAGCGAGTGTTTTTCCGTTCGGAGAGAGTGCTTTCTTTTTGGCTGCGTTAGCTGCTGCTGCAGCAGCTGCCGCCGCCTGCTTGGCCTAATTAATAGAAATATTATTGATCATAATATTTGGATCAATGGGAAATCAGTGATATGGGCACAGCTCTTTAGAAAACGTGTGAATTGAGCGGAAATTAAAGCTACCTGTTTGAGCAGAACATTAATAGCGCCATGATATAACTTAGAAGTGGTTCTTCAGGTAGTATCTATAAACGAGGTTAAATACATTAAACAAGTATTGCATAATAAAGGAAATGATGCATCCAAAAGGTTTCATACTAACCTGCACTTCTGCTTTCATTGCAAGTAGCTGCTGTTTCTTCCCTTTGTCTTTTTGGGCGGCCGAGTAACTTTTCGAACAGCCGAGGGTGCAGAAACGCTTAGACTTGGAATAGAAGGCATGACGGACTCCTACTCTTCCGCAAAACTCGCAAGTTGCTGAAAAAGAAAATGACAGTTCAAGCAAACTTCCAAAAATTAAGATCTGTAAATATGGAATTGCCTTTCATACATTTTTGCAGGTTTTTTATTGCGGCACAAAAAACATACACGACCAAACCTGTCAATTATGTTCGCTTTTTGACTGCTGAAATTTACTATGAAGGATAATTATTACAATCCTTTTTGTCAGGAAGGGTCTTTCCTTGAGTTACTTCAACGGTTTTAAACAAAGCTTCAAAATGTTTATGTCCTTTTAATTCTGCAACAGCATACAGAATTGTATATAAATGTAAATACATAATGTTCCAATAATTGTACCTACATGGTGGATCATTGTTTTGATGAATGTTGTTGAATAAATAAATAAATAATAAAAAAAAAAAACTCACCCATGCCATCTTGTGAGGCCACAGCTTGGTAATACTCGGACCTGTGCATACCAATGCCATTGGGGACCCTGCCCGATGGTAGGCTAGTCCCATTGGTCTCCGTTTTGATGACCGGCTTGGGTGCGGGTTTGGGTGGAGCCGGCCGGGGAGGTGGTGGGGCCGGCGCCGGTTCCTCTTCCTCCTCTTCATCTTCACTCTCTTCACTTTCAGCCGATCCGGTCAAATTGAAGTCATCATCGTAGGAGGGGAGTTCTGGAGTTGGCACCTTTGGAGAAATAAAGTAATGTGTTTGTTAAATCTTGAGTTACACATGAGTAAGTAAACAATTACCAAGTGTATTTGTGTTTTTTTTCTTCAGAAGAAGCATGGTCATCAAGGGCAAAAGATGCATTTCGGGCAGAGTATGAAACTAAAGTTGACTGATAAGTAGCTGTAGATATTCATAGTAAACCATTGCCGTTGCCAAATTTGGTTATACATTAGAAAGATTTAATTTAAAATAGGTCCCTTTTTGAAAAAAAAAGAAGAAGCTACAAATCCAATAATAGAATAAATCTGATAATAATCCGACACAAACTTACAGATAAGTCTGGCTTGATGTCGTCGCTTAGACCATCTGCCTTGTAGGCATCGATCATAGCATCGATATCGGCATTGTCCCCAAGTGGCCAGTCGCTCCAGTCTGTGTCAGACTGATCCTGATCGTGGAGGAAAGAAAAAACAGTTAGCAACACACTACAAAACGTTATGTCGAATAACATGAAACAAAAGAAACTACAAATTAACCAATTTTGTGTCAACAAGTTTATATTATTATACGTTTACGTATATTTATTTTTTCAAAGATATTCACGATTATAAACTACAATAGAAAATACCTTAAGTATAGTGGTTATACCAGCACCAACACGACTGGGAGTAGCAGTGACAACACGTCTTTTAATTTCATCTTATGGATGTTACATGAAAACATCACTACCGTTGTGGCGAAAACCATTGTGGCAAACACAGGAATGCGAAATGAGAATTTACTTCCTAATTATAGTAAGGAAAGCAATAATAGCTCGAGCTTCTACACAAAAGTAGCCCGTTGAGAAACATGATATTTTATGAGTGACTGATCACGCTTCATATCCAAATTTATTGTCTTTTTTCTGAATTTCCTTTTTGAACGGTAACTGCTCCCTTTAACTTTCATTTATTTGATCAGATGTGAAAGTGTCCATGTATGAAAGGAAGGTACCAACCCAAATTCCATTTTCAGATTCCCTGTGCTTTCCCTGTCCTGCAGCAATTTTTCCCTATGGCATATCCAGCAAAATGTTCAAATTTAAAAGCTTCTGCATGCAGAAAAACATTGTACAACCCAATAACAAAAAGTTGAATCCCTAATATCTTGAGAATCAGGAGTTTCAGAACCTGGCCAAATGAAATTCCCTGAGATTTTCCTATAAGGGAATTTTTTTTGCCATTTTCCCAGTTTTGTCTGTGCTATTGGTACCCTGTGAAAACGACGTATAGCCCCCTCCCTCAACACCTTCGAAGCAAGAAATTGAAAAGTTCTTCATTAAAATTTGCTAAGTACTACCAAATACAGTATATCTAGAAGGCAAAACGATTCCTAGTATTTTCCTTTGGTTTTGGTAAAATTTTAAAATCCCAGTGATTCTCTGAAAAATGATTTCCTACTGTTGAGTCTCAGAGTGCTGTGGTCACACTGTATGTTGTCTAAATAGCATCTCTTCTCAAAACATGAGTAAGAAGTTCTTGGTTAGAATATCTATAGACGAGACAAGTATTCCCAGAAGGATTATTTTTAGTACAAGGATTAAAATCATGTACATGTACTCTATTTAGATTGTGTTGGGTTTAAGAATCTCTTGCAAATTGTTTCTTTTGGCTAGGAATATAAAGATGAACAACAAAGACGACTGATTCGAGCAATTGAGTATAAAGACTCTGAACTAAGAGGTTTTACTCTTCGTGTCTTATGTTTATTTAATGATAGGGAGTAGCAAGTCTTATTCCTTCAACTCATTTTTCCACTAGTTTTGCTAGTCCAAGTCTTCTGTCACTGGACCACAAATCAGCTCCAGACTTAGTTTGATCATTAGGTGTTGACAAGAACACTAACATGAAAGGATGTTTCTTTATTGCTGTCTAAGACATGTAATATACGTCAGACTTTTTGATGGTTGGTTAGTTATTGGTGTTTAACGCCGTAACAACATCTATGGTCATATCACGGCGAGAACAAGTTTTTTTTTACAATTCTGTCATTTTGATGATTGAATCTATTAGGAGGTAGAGACCATAGGCATACCCCTACACTTTTACCGAGGCAGGTGTTCTCTAATGTGCATGGTCCTATAGACAGGGCCATACACAATAGCCAGTGGTCCTGAGACCTTTGATAACCCTGTTGTTGGCACAGGGGGAAGAACAGAGGGGTTGTAGCAGCCCAGTCCAGTCCAGGATCGAACCCAGGCCGCTCGCATGCAAGTCAGTCGTGCTAGCCCCATCACCACCCCGCTCCCCTCCACAGACTTTTTGTTAACATTTCACCAGTCCTTAGGCAAGTCCATTCAGCTCTTACAACCAAAACGCTGCTAGACAAAGTCAAGCCTATCTGCTGAATTCCCTCTTAGGCTCTAATACCCAGCCTCCTAGCCTGCTACCATGAGGTCCTCACTAGCCTATTGTTTGAACATCTCTGAGCTCCTGGCATTTCAGCCCTGTCTTATCTCCCACTGCCTAGTGATGGATTTAGCGCCCCCTCTCCACTTAGTCTTGGAGATTCACTGCATACACCCTAGAAATAATTTTATATGCATGATCTTTAAAACTAGAAATGACGCCACGTCAGTGCAACAGTTGAACTCCATGTAACATGATTAAGACTCAAAAAGAAAATATAGTCCCTGGTTCAGAATACATTCATGTATGGATGTTTTTAAAATATTGGACTAACTTATGTAATAAAGGTGCCACTTTGATACTGTTATCATTATGCACCACAATGTTGCCCAGTGTCCGAAATCAAGGGTGCGCCCTGCACTCGAGGTGCATAGTTTTGCTGTAGGGTGCATGCTTTTTAGGACTCTGCACCCAGTGGTGCATAGCTTTGCCTGTCTAGTGAAGGTCTAATTAAAGAAAAGATGCAAGATGTTGTGGCCGGGTGCATATCTTTTGAGGCTATGCACCCGATGTATGCACAAAAATGATCCTTGATTTTGGACACTGTTGCCGCAGTAATGTTATAATAGGACATGCACCAAGATATTGAATAATTATTTGTATGTTGCAATAAGGCTTTGTCTCTACAGTTTAAGTGTTTTTTTTTATATTACTTTTTTAAACACCAAAAACATTTAGCGATATTCTTATCAGTGTACCATAGACAGTCGACAAAATACATCATGGAACACATTCCTGGAACTTAAATAATGAAAGGGCCTATAAGTATAACACACTAATTTAATTCTATTTCATGAAATATTTTCTGATTATATTATTCTTTTTAAATCAAACTTTGAAAGGTATCCAATAATTGATACAAAAATCAAAAAGATGTGTTGCAATATACCAATTAAGGGTAGGCATGATTTGTTAAGCTCTCAGACTCTAGCCATGTCTCCTACGGGGAAAAGACTTTAATTAGGCCTATATTTTTTGGCCTATAGGTGTTGCAGACACTTTTGATTCTTGAACTGCCATTACTGGGATGAGGCAATTGGGTCGCAGTGACATAGAATATACCCACAATGATCAATTATGACTAAGTTACAGAAAGTTTTAGGCTTATGAGGCTATAATTCTATAACATGTTATATCAATGATTAAATCAGAATGTACATAAGTCATAACATGTATAATTGTATTACCTTTTCTGTAACAGATCAAATTACTTATAAATTGCCAACGTATTCATCTCCATCTCAACGTTAGGTCTACTTGCCATCTCATTTTGAGTGAGTGCTCTGTTTGGTAGCAAAGACTGAAAGGATCTATGGGGTATGGTAGGCCTAGGTCTATGGATGCTTTCAAGATTCTATTTTTTAGAAATGTAAACCATTATGACTAACAGCGACCCGAAATAATAGTTTATCTTCCTCAATTGGTTATAATCAATAAAGAACGAGTGTTTTCTATTCATTGCATGATTGGAAAACTCACTGTCATCCCACTGTTACCCCTGGAAAATGATGAAGATGGAGAGGGCAATTCAAAAAGTGGGCTGGGCTACTGGTCAGCTGGCCTACAACTTCGTGTGATTTGTCAGACTGCGGACCCATTTCTAAGCCTAAAAATGTAGCACCTAACAATGCACTAGTACCTTAGGAATATATCTACATTGAAAATGTCCAATATTTATGAAAGTTTGACAGAAAAGGAGGAGATTTTCGTGTTGTTATTGTTTGGCTTGAGAACGTGCACGCCGTAAACTGACAACTGGGTACAGACGACAAACTTCGGCCTATGCTTTTAGGGAATTGAGGGGGTACTTCTGAATAACTTTAGTGTAAAATTGTACCTACCATTTACGGGGAAATTCCTAGGCTGCTTCAGCCTGCTACCGCCCAGGAATATCCAGCTGAGCACCTAAATTGCTCCAATATTACAAGGGATTCCCTTCTGCCAAATTTTATCAACAACAATAAGACGCTGATGCGCCTGCGCGGCCTCTCAAACTCTCGTAGTAAACTGCAATTTGATTGGATCTCTATTTTTGGACGTAGATTGCGCGCCAAAGGAAAGCTATTTTTATCTACCAATCACAAAAGACGTCTTATCGACAGTTTGGTTTGACAGGGAACGCGTTCCCAGAGTGCATCAGTCGCCGTCAGTGCGCATGACAGTTAGGGAATTCCGAAAACTTCCGGCGAGCAGGTACTCGTGCAGAAGCAGGGCTGGCCTACTTCTAAAAGGACAAGAAAATCGTCGGCTGCTGTGAAAGAGCTAAAGAAACATGTACGTAATCGTCTTGTCAGTCTTTTATGTGTAAAGAAGTAAGCACATGATATTATCAAGTTACTTTTCGGACCTTCACAGTCGATTCTGGTAGTTCTGCCTGGCCTAGGTCTAGGATTTGCTTGAAGTTGAAGCTTTGCCTTTGGCTCTGGCTTTTTATTTTAGGCAGTTTTACTGCCTTGAGATGGTAATTAAATTAAATGTTTGCACCAAAATAGTTAAATGGAATTTTTACCACAAGTGGTAAAAATGTCAGTTTTCCAATAGAAATTAATGTTATAGATGAGGTTCAGAAAGTTACCATGTTAGGAACGGATGGAGGTCTAACTCTTCATCAATTCCTGTTGACGAGGATAGATCTTAGTGTTGTTCAACTTCAGAGAGATCTAGATAGATCTAAGTTACTGGTGCCTCTGGGCTCACTTCAAGGCCTGTCCTAGGCTTGGGTGCCTGCTCCCACTAGGAATCTGGATGCTAGTTCCCCATATTAAAATAATGAACATCAAGCAGTTAATGGTCTAGTACCAAAGATGACACTGATTTATTTTTAATGTTTGTTGGTTTATTAATTGAACCAAGTATATTAAATAAAAATTGAAAAATGCTAAAAAAATATTTAAGAACGTATTACCAGCTGGATATGGTGTGTAGTTTAATATGCTTTTTGAATTTTATCTCTATCTGCATTGGTTCAAGAGTTACTGCCAGTTAGACCTATACATTGTAGATTTACTCTGGTTTTGTCCTGTCAAAATGACATGTGAATTTAGGGGGCTTGCTGTGCGCAGCTCAGGGGCAAATTACAAACCAAACTTGTGTGTCATTTTGAAGGGAAAATAATGTAGATAAATATTCCTGCAGGTTCATCAAATATTCTCTTGATCTTCAGAGATGCCATTTATCCTTTTGTATGATTTCTTACTTTTGGTGATTTTGGATTGCACAACCAATCTTTCTTACATTACTTTAATATCTGTAAGTCTGTTTCAGAGTAATTTTGTGTTGGTTTCAAGGTATTCAAATACAAATTCGATATCTGTTCCCTAGTTGTTTCGAGAAAAGAAGTAGGAAAAGTATTTCCTACTTTCACATCAGTAGGGAGTGGCATCTCTGATCTTATATCTTGACTTTGCAAGTGAAAAACTCGGTCACAGCTTTTACCTAAAAAACATGGGACGATTTTTTGATGGAAAAACTGGTGGAATGTGATACATACAGGTAGAGACATATCAGCACCCCTACACATTTACCAAGGCAGGTGTTTTTAAATGTGCGTAGTCCCATAGGCAGGGCCATACACACAACAGCTGGTGGTCCTAAGACCTTTGATAACCTTGTCGTTGTCACAGGGAGAATGAACATGAGTAATGCCACAGCAGCAGGACAGAGACTTGAACTGCCAACCTTCGGATGACAAAGCCAACACTCTACCACTCTACCAGATGCCCTTGATTTATTTTAGGATTACAGTCGCCTTTTATAGGCAGCTAGAAAGAGACATATGGCATCGGATTGGTCCATTTAGGGCCAAAAAAATTGTGTTCAGGTATCATAGGTCAAAAAAATTAGGGTAGATAGGCCGAAAACTTCTTTTTGCTTTTTTTTTTTTTACTAACCAAAGAGACCCGGGCAGTGTTGACAATTACAAAAAAACACCTTTAAATATCCTCTTAAACAATTTTTAGGATCTACACGCCCTGAGCATCCATATTGGACTAATCAGTTTTAAAAGCTTCATAACCCCGACAATTCAAATTGATAACCAACGATTCTGAAAGTTACAGATTTCCCTGAAATACAGGTTATGAAGATAAGCTATCGACAATTTCCGCCCCCACAATTTAAGACCCAAGGGTACCCTACTTTGAAAGTATGCACTGTACAAGATATTAGGACAACAGGGCCCCTTGGTTCTAGAGAGGATGTGGCACTATACTCAAAATTTTATCATTCTTACTCTTATTTAGGTCCGAATACTGGGTGTCTCAAGCGAAGAAGCATTGCGACTTTTGTAAATGTTGGATCGCTGACAATAAACCTGTAAGTATATTCTAGACGACCTGAAGAAGCCTGTATCAAGGCGAAAAAATGTTGTTTTGAGAAAGGTCTCCTGCTGTCTAAAACAGCAACTCTTCTTTTGGCTTGTTATCTTCCCCTTTTACAACTGTTTGACCAAAGACAAATATATGCCAAGAAAAATGGTTATACTGAAAATCGGATAATCTGTATGGATTAGGCCAGTCCCTTTATGACTTTATCATTTGTAAATGGATGTCATCCCAAAATACCCCTTTAAGACTTTATCAGCTTTAATCTATTCCTGGTGTTCAACAAACTTATTGACCAGCATTTCAGCTATTTCATTAAGGGGGTCTTCCATTAATCAATTATCGACAAGGTTAACAGAAAATTAAGGACACGTTTCGAAAACTTGAATTCAATGTTATCTTTTCCTTTTTCTTTAATTTAGAGCAGAGACTTCCACGAGAAAGGAAAGAGACATCAGGACAATGTCAAGAAAAAGATTGAAGAGGTAAGGAGCTGAAAGTGTACCTATCTAAAATCTTATTGCAACCCTACGTAGAATGTATCATGAATGGATTCCCGAAATGCTATGAATACATTTATAGCAAATATGAGTTCTTCCAATTGCTCTAAATTAATTAAGTGAAAGGCGTTTGATATATCTTCAGATCAATCTAATCTTATTTACTTCAAACAGGTCCGGAAAAAGAGCGTTGCTAAGGCAAAAGCGGAGGAAGAAATGAATGAGTCCCTACGAGAGATGAACGAAGTGAGCGTTTCTACTATTCCTCATGGCATTAATAAATCCCCCGATTTTTCTTATTCATAATATAATATATAAATAAAAATCCATGTGAATAAAAACAAAATGGTTCATCGATACCAGGAATACAACGATCAGATATAATTTCATGTAATGCCCCCAAAAGCATGTAAGTCATTATGTATTTAAAGAAATGATTAATATTAATTTCAGAATGCAATGAAAGCACTTAAAAAAGACTTGATGGCAAATCCGTCTCTTGCATCACAATATGGAATCAAATTAAAACCCAAAGGTAAGTAATAACATAAACGACATCTGTAGATTGTTCTCAGATGTGGAAAGTACAGTTTTACATATAAATTATAAGCTCGAGAGAAAATATCAAGACATTCCAACAACTTAGGTGAATGACCCAAAAAAATTAATTGGAATCGAATTTACTTTACATTGTTATGCCCCCGGTTTATTATGTCATGTATTTTTTTAGACTTAAAAGTATGTATGTAGTTTCCTACAGATATACATTGCTTAGAGTAGGGCCTACACAGTGTGCTTGTTTATACATGTGGGGAAAGGGGGCCAGACTTCTGACAGCTGGGGGGTCACTGAGTGCCCATTCCCTGGTCAGAAGTATTGTCAGAACTTCTGTCAGAACTCCTGTCAGAACGCCTGGGATATAATATATCCCAGGAGTTCTGACAGAAGTTCTGACAATACAGCAGACTGAACCCCCAGCCCCAACATCCTGGGCTTTTTATTATAAAGCCCATGATGTTGGGGCTGGGGGATCAGTCTGCTGTAGGCCCTAGAGCAGTTCACACCATGTTTATTGTAACACTGGATTTACCCTCATCATTCTCATAGAATAAAGGACTATATATTCATCCTACAAGAGATTTATTATTTGGTCTTTGGGGATTTACCCTGGGGACCTAACAACATATTGGAATTTCTTCTTGTAATCATAATTCTGAAGGGGAATGTATCATAATCCAGGGTATATCTTACTCTAACAGTTCGACTAATGAGTGAACAATCAGTGGTACATCAACACTATTTTCTTTTGAGCTCTATCGAAACAACTGCAATTTCCAGAACCTGAAAGTCTACCCCAGTTTGGACCAGAGCCGAGGCCACAGTCCTCTGACGCTGACAAAGAGTCATCAGACGAAGAGTCGGAGGCGGATGACACTGAAGAGAAGGAAGATACTGGTGATGAAGCCACTGTGGGAACCTGGCACATGGCAGCCTCAGACGAGGGCTACCCATACTACTGGAACGACATCACTTCAGGTAGGATTGAAAATAGGACTGTTAAAGAGTTATTGCTAAATTACACATATTTCTTAGTTTGAGAAATTGCTGTTAAAGGGAAACAATTTCACATAATTTATTTCTTAAACATAACAGCCAATTGATATTCCTATAGGTTTGAGATTTATTAAGCTACCGGGGTTAATAACTACAATTCATGACTATGTGAAGATGGTCTTGAATTGCTTTAAAAACGTCTTAGATTTGGAAGTTGAATTAGTAAGCACATTGACATAGAATGTATTTAGACTTTCACTTTCGTTTGATTTTTGATAAGTAGCCTAAATTACCTATGATGTTGATCTTCTTTTCCCAGAGGTGACGTGGGTAGCACCTGCTGCGTATCTAGCACAACAAGAGGTAAGCATTATTATGAGAATTCTTCTTAATTTACAAAAGTTTAGAAAATGTGCACACACTTCTTATCGAAAGCAGTACATACAGTCCATTCTCAAAGACAGGATTGGGGAAGTACCTTTGAGGGGGACTTTCTGATTAGTCCTTATTCTCCGTTTTCATCCAGTCAATAACGTCAATCCTTCTACAAATCAGAATCTGAAAGTGCCCCAAACGGTTAAAACCAGCGTAATATTACATAGACAAAAGCAGGTATCTGAGTAACTAGCGAAGGCGTAAGAGACTTTTTTTCTTTCGTTTTACAACCCTCTTTGTGCTAGGAGATTTCAATTTTTTCTATGGTAAATCTATGAAGTGAATGAATTTTTGGTTCAAACCAAAAAGTGGTTGGAGATAGTTGAAATTTCATCATCAGGATGCATGTAAAAGCCTCAAACCAGGATAGTTCATCTTTTTCTCAGAACACAAAAACTATCATTGTTCGAAAGTATTTGTGTAGTGACATCAAAATATGAGATCTGAGCATTTATACACAGACATGGTCATTCATACACAGACATGGTCATTCATACACAGCTACAAACTAGGGCTGTTATGGCCCTAGACCCTTAAATTTGACACAGCGACATGGCCATTTCTTAAAATCAACATGTGACATGAGGCCTAGTGACATGAATAAATAAATAAATGACATGACAGGGGCCATTTCTTAAATTCGACACGAGATACGGAAAGATCTTAGAGGTGACATGGGACATGGGGACCCCCCACACATCGAGGGCCCCGCTGGTGTATGGGGGAAGAGGGTGAAGGGGTCAGGAATGGGTCTGGGTCTGGAATGGGTCTGGGTCTGGGTCTGGAATGGGTCTGGGTCTGGAATGGGAATGGGTCTGGAATGGGAATGGGTCTGGAATGGGTCTCAGTCTGGAATGGGTCTTGGTCTGGAATGGGTCTGGGTCTGGAATGGGTCTGGGTCTGGAATTGGGTCTGGGTCTGGAATGGGTCTCAGTATGGAATGGGTCTCAGTATGGAATGGGTCTGGAATGGGTCTCAGTCTGGAATGGGTCTCAGTCTGGAATGGGTCTCAGTCTAGAATGGGTCGGAATGGGTCTCAAATGAGAGAAATGGAAACCGTATGAAAAAAATCGATAAGACAGAGATTTTGGTTTGGTTTAAACTACAGCTTAAGGGCAATTGCGCCATTTGGGCCCGTATGGGTGTGTAGTAGAGCATGACCAAGGTGAAAATGCTTACTATAGAAAAGTATATGGAGGGAAAATGAGTTTTTGCTTATATCTCTGTTAATAATGGTGAATAGGGGTATAATGAAATTTTTATCTTTTTAAAAAATTGATAAAATCTGAGCTAAATCTTGAATTAAAAAGGGGTCTTTCCTGGAAAAGTTGAATCAGCGACCCCCTAATTTTTTTTCTCATAAAATGAAAGATAACACTTGACCTTATTTGATATGGGAACTTAAAGAAATTTTCAATGTTCATTCATCTTTTAATTGACATTTTCTAAAAAATTTCACATTTTGAATAGAATATTATTTTATTGAATTAAAGTCCCCGAGAAATCTTTTAATTTAATATTTTTTCTGGAAGTGTGCATTTGTCATGGAGACTTATTTATTGGAGTCATTATACAAGTGAATTTATAACTGACTTAATAGTTTTATAAGATCGGAGCAGCAAATTGGGAACCTTGGACTAGCCACATTCAAGGCCATCTTAATTCAAATAAAAAAATATTTTTCAACCCAAAGAGTTTTCAAAAGAATATTACAGTCATTATCTGTGATATCATACGATAAAAATCTAATTCAAAGACGTTTTTTTTGGTAAAATTATCAGTATAATAGCAAATACCTGTGTCTAAACCCCAAAATTGGCAAAAAGCTGGTCCTTTCAAACACTATAATTCAGCAAAAAATCTTATAAATCCATGGGATACATCCCATAAACTTTCTCCAGAACCCTCTATTCATAATGGTAGGGCTTGTAAACAATAATATATCTTGAAGAAAACCTTTAGTAATATGTTTGAGTTAATAGAAATATAAAAGACAGATTGAATTCATGTTTCCAGCCACTAATTTTACTTGTTCTGATCAGACTGTGCTATCAATCTGTCATGACCAGACCATGACTCAGATAACTGGGTCATGACCTTGACCTCTGTTTCTTAATTCTTAACCATAAAAAAACATGAGAACATGTCATGACATCAATTTATTTTCTACCTTAGACATGCAAACATGTTTGTAGTTAACATACCTCCTTCATATTGTTTAATTAATTGAATCATCATCAAATTTATCATGAAATACGTGGAAATAGTGTAGATATAATCAATGACTTCAGCGTCAAAAGGTATCAAAATGACAACGTTTTAGGAAAACATAATTTCTAAACAAATGTTAATAAATCAACAAATACAAGGTGCATCATGAAAAGGAAGACATTAATGGAAACTGTGTGAGACATTTGTTCATTTAAGATGTAAAAGATTGAGATCATAGGAATTAATCATGAATTATGACACCAGCTAAACAGATATATATGGCACAACGTTTTGACGTTTTTTCCCAATTTTTTTGTTTACTTCGCAAGGGATTATGGGAAATTTCCTTTATGAATACCATGATAATACATACCATGAGGTAGAGAATTTCCTAGGCCTTCTTATGATACCCTTTTTGTAAAGCTTGATTGAAAACTTACTGTGCTACTACATTTTTAGTGTTTTGAGGTTTGAAAAGGTACCTTTTAGTTCCCAATTCGCTTAACCTAGCTAAATCTAGATATAGGGATCTCTGATTAAAGTTTTGATTGTCAAAAACTATTAGATTTAGGTAATTTAGCATAATTTGCAGTAGATTTTTGTTCAAAATTTTCCGCGGTGACCCCCTATTTTTTCAGTATTTCTAGTATCTGTAGATCTATAGATTAATCTTCCATTTCCCAAGTTTTGAAGAAGATGTCAATGTTAGAACTATAATAGAGAGATTGTCTTTAAATCTAAAAAGTCTAAAAAAAGTCTAACCTAAGTTGTCGCCTACTGGCATTAATAAAAGTCCTGTATGAGTGACCATGCCTGACTGTTTCTAAGGACTTCCCTTATCCAGATAGGACTATGACAATCACCTGTCTTGAAGAATCAATATGCACCTCTGCCAACACACACCATTCCGCTTTCCTTGTTGGTGATAAAGAACATGACTATTTGTTGTCTGTTTCCGTCGCTGTCTTGGTATCCCCTTCACTTACTAAAATAGATTCATTCTAACACGTACAAAATCAGTGAGTTACTTTGGTTTTTTTTATGATCAATTCCAAAAAATTTTTGTTTACTGTATGAAAACGATAACAAAAAATGGTTAGAGGGAACAAATATATTATCCTGATAGAATCAAATGTGAAAGAGCCCCGGCATCAAAGGAATTAAAATGAAAAACATGTGTGATTTTTACTTGACAATAAATTCTGACAACCACTTCGCACTCTGCCACTTTCCCGATCTTGACATGAGTCTTCTTTGCACCATTACTGTCACTTGCTCAGCACCTGGGGCCCAGGTCTTATTCTTAGCATTGTATTTACTTTGATCAGTGGCATAAAGTTTGATAAGGGAAGTACAGGTTGCCTTTTTCTCTAAACAAGTGACAGAGCTAGTTCACCCTATTATCACACATTTCATCCCCTTCTTTCTTCATTTCCAAGAATTACACAATATCATCAGACATTTGTCAGCATTTTTGGAGAGAAAACGTGCTGAAAAGTGCAGAACATAGCGTTAACATAGAATTATTTCTGAGGGTCTATCTTTTCTAGTGCAGAGGACCTAATGCAGAGAGAACCACCTCTCCAAAATTGCCCTCTGGTGTCAAGTTACAGAATCACTATAATGTCCAACAGTACCCACCAGGTGGCAGAAGCTTGCAAAATTGACAACGTTTTGATATTTTAGTTAAGAAAGACAGATTAAGGAAGGATAAATGTAAAATTGAATTGTGATTTTTGTTGTACTAATAGAAAACATATATTATTATCATATTGAGTTTAAATTGACTGATTATAATTGGCATTATTGGTGTTATCTGATGCTGACATACCAACACACCTCTTTCATATTGTTATAAGGCTAATGACTCTCTGTCTCGGGAAGTCATAGGTATCGCTTCTCGGCCTTTTGGCTAAGATCAAAGTGTAGTATCTGTTCTTATCAGCTTAATATCTGATACGTGGTGCATGCACCACTATGATATTAAACTGATTTTTGGAACTGGGCGGTGGCTCAGGGGTTTACTCCTCCACCGCCACGGGTTGGCCCGGTATTGCAGTACCTCCGGGATCGGCCCACTCCCCTCGGGGAGTAACAATCAAACCAAAAAATAAGCAATTATGCCACAAATCTCAGCACCAGGTGATCCTTACAACTTCGATTGGATGTATTTCCTTAAAATCCGGAGTGCTCATTTTATTCATTTTTCATTTTTACATGGGCTTATATTATAGAAAATGCTTCAAGAAATTATGTTAAATGTGGTTCCGAATATTTCTTGTTTAATTACCCGGGCTCGCTGTATTATCAAGTCATCTTCGAAATATGATCGATATATTCGAATCTCGCCCGGGTAAATGACTTGGACAAAAAGGCGGGAAACGCCATTGAACTATAACACAACCAGCGGAAACAAGATCGCAAATTTAGACCTACATCCGGTCTGCAGTACATTCACTATGTAATGCCTATACCAGAAATTGACCATTGAAAAAGCATTAGGCCAGATCGGGTCGGAGAGTGAAGCGCTCAAACTGTAGAACATCGACTCGACGTCTCAGCATTGAAAAGCCTAGCCTCCCGGATTGCAGTGTAGTGTCATTATGTTAATTAGGGTGATGACGGCGAAGATGGCGGCCCCCGGTTTCCGATCGTAAAGTCGGCCGGGAATGCTCGCCTATTTCGCCTATTTCGCGTGCGTTTCAGTCGACTTAAGTCACTATAGAGGTTCATGTCGATCTTTTATTGATGATGCCGATGTGTTGGGAAGCTAGATATCGATATAAACCCAGAAAATAGCATTTCTTTGTGGACTATATATCATGCGCAATCCGCTGGACGAAGCGCATCTCGCGCAGTCACACTGTCAAACCACAGCGCCTTGCGTCAGAGGCCAAAATGGCGCGACCCGGTCAACACGGGTGTAGGTGTTCTCCGCGAATGACCGCCTTTTACGCCTTAAATCGGCATCGTCAAGCAATATGGAGTATATCTAATGGATTATTAATATCAGGAGCTCCTTCAGGTTGATATAAGAGGCAAAACAATGCCGATATTTACGATCGGCATCGAAGAAAAGGTTAGTGTCATCCGCGTGTAGGTGAACGATAATAGAGGAAAATGGCGGGCGGCTCCACTCGCGCTGGCATGTGCATCTTCTTGTTTAAAATCAATCGATAATTCGCTCGATAATTCGCATTAATATCCCCATATCTCATCATTCAAGCATTCCTTTCATATATAGAAAAAAAAGACGAATAACCCGGGTTTTTTCGGTTTTGTAACCGATATTTTTCTTCCATACCTCAACCTGTGTCCTTGTCTGAGAAATCGAGCCTTCATCAGATCCTCATGTTACAGGCCTGATGAAAAGAAACCTAGAGCAGTTAATTTATAGTAGATAAACTCTTTTTTTCACCGCTAATAGGCTTGTTTTAAAATAAAATAGGCAAAAGAATGATACATGCAATTAACATACTATAAGCTTTTAAGTAAATTGAAAAAACTAAAATGCACGTACATGTATAATTCTCATACTTGTTCAAAAAAGTAAGAACGCGCGTAAATACACTTTTATTTGAACGTCGGAACAAGACACATTATGACATACACATTGAAATTAAACTTGATTGAACTAGAAGTGAGACGTTAAATGATTTTCATTTCTATATTGTTATAATAGAAAAAGAAGACAGAATCATGTGAGTCAGACGATCGACCAAAGAAGGTGCGAAAGTCAAAAAAATCCTCGGCAGCTGTAACAGAACCACGGGCCAAGGAGGAAGAAGAACGGCCACAATCACTACCATCGCAGAGCTATACGGAAGAGCAAGAAGATAGAGATGAACCTGTACCGAAAAAGGCCAAGATAGAGGAGCCTTTGGCGCTGGTCGATATACCCCTGCCCGGGGACATACCCTTACCCCCAGCACCAGGAGAGGAAGATGAAAAGAAAGAAGAGCAGGAAGAAGAGGCAGAAGAGACGGAGGATACTCCCCGGTCAGAGACCAAACGTCCCAAGTCTCACGCCTCATACGGAACGTGGGAACAGGTTGAACAAGAGGCACCAGAGTAAGTATCTAAAATGTGGAAACGTGCATCTCTCTCCTCGTATATTGACACACATCTGATTGGTAAAGCTCAGAGGGTGACTCGTATACGACTTTTTATCTTAGGTTCGGACAATGTCCCTTTCAAAATTTGTTGATCAAGATAAAAAAAGATAGGTAATTTTTTTTATACTTTTTCAAATAATGAATTTTGGTTTTTAGAATCTAATGAAGAATTACATTATTTGCTGGGTGATGGTGTTCTACACTTTATTTCATAGTGATATGTAAGAATTGGGATACCAGCATTTATCTCAACTGGCACTCTGCCTCTGGCCCTCACTCACTCTGTGCCAATGGTAGCTAGCATTGAACATCTGGGGCTTGGTGAAGATTGGAAGCAATGCTGTTTTCATTTAAGGAACGTAAAAAACATTCTTCAGTAGAAAATCTATACATTGGGTCAGTTTCTTAAATTTCACATTATATTCTGTCCAGAATAAGCAAGTATAAGAGAATGATTTCTCGCTTACAAAGGTTACATTTATTAGGATGCACATTCTTTGAATTCAGTCAATGATTTGCCAATCAACCGCATATCGGGTGAGAATAGAGAGAACGTCTGTAATAAGTTTGCCGAAATGGAACAATCACATGACAACTTTTGTTTTCAGAGTCGAGCCAGAGGACATGGGGCTTCCGCAGGTAGCAGCAAAGGCAGAACCCACCATAAGTATACCAGTGCCAGAAGCCAAGCTCAAGTTCCGCGAGAAAACCGTCTCCTCCCTAGGGTCCGGTCCGGTATTCTTTAAAAAGCCAAAGAAGAAAATGACAGCAGCACAGTTTTTGAAGAAACGGGAAGATAGTTAATCATAAAGAGCTTTATTCTAATGTGAAAATCCGTAATACTATTTCGAATTTAACTCGTTAAATACTGCCTTTGTATTGTGAAGTAGGTGTCAAAATGAAATATGGACAAGAAAGAATTTTGTTTGGCTGCGTTATGAATGAATGGACGTAAGTGTGTACAATAATTGATCATTTTAGTGTATAATTGGACCGCAAACTTCATTTGTAAATAAAAAAAGAACTGTACATACAACTCTCACGTTTTTCCGAGTTTGACTTAAATTTTATAAAACGCGAGAAATTGTAATTATGTTAACATTAACTGACAACACGGATATGCACCTAGTGTTAGAAATCAACATCAACACATCAGCCCTAGACTGACAATTATTGATAAGGGCTGATGATTTTGAGCAAATAATCAGCCTGGAGGGTTTATAGGTTTTAGGGAAAATAATATAATTTTGATTATCTTTCCGTTTGTATATAGCAAATCTATTTATCCCTCTATAATTTATGGATGCTAACTAGTAATGTTATTAGTTGTTCTCTTGATAAATAAAACAAAATCATGGGCGGCAAACCTAAATCAGGGCCGATACTTTTTCGTAAATGTCGGCCTCTATAGCTGACGCTTAAAAAGTAACTTCCAACACTGCACCTTTAGATGCCTATCTTCATGGGTATGACGGTAACTTAATATATATATTAACGCTTGAAATCAACTATTACGAATATATTTAAAGTGTTTATTTACAGTGCATTGATGCGTTTTATCAACAAATACATAAAAGACAATTTAACAATGAATTCATAGGCATGAGTTCTCCATTCTTCAAGTGAGAGGCTTTCAATATCATTTAGTCTCATGCAAACCGTATAAGAATATTAACCAAATCTTTCATCTGCTGAATCAAATTCAATCACGTTTTGCTTTCAGATTATCTAATTGTTCCTTAATCATTTTCGAAGCCTGTTTAGGTTCCGCCCGTCCCTCTGTTCTTTTCTGCAGTTGGCCTATCAGGAAATTGAAAACTTTCTTTTTTCCTTTGATGTACGCTTCAACCTGAAACGTGATAAAAATGGCATTTGTGACAACATCCATAAGTTGACTTGTAAATGGAAACAAGACGTAACCAAATATACAGTACCAACAAACACTTTACAAATAAAATGGAGCAATATATATGTCATGGAATACATCTCTCTTGTAATTGATGCCATTTAACATATCGAATATATCCTAGTTTTGTGTGAAAAGAAATAAAAAAAAGTTACGTCATTTTGGCATGAAACTAGTGGAAAAGCAATATCGTGTGCATTCTGGAAAAAAAACCCTGAAGGGTTGGCCGGACTTTAAACAACTCAATCAATCAATGTACACGGCATCACAATGTAGATATTGAATTAGACTGCAGTTCTAGAATCACCCAATTTCATGCCTGATTTGGCCCACATAGCACCCTACAGTAAAGCTTTGGTGGCCCAGCTCTTTATCCACTTACAACAGAATAGGCCACGGCCGCAAAAAAATATACTTACGGAGTCAGCATTCTCCCTGAGTACCTCCTCACACGCCGCCTCCAGCAGTGCAGGGTCTGTGATCTGGGCCCAGTTGTTGTCTTTGACCACCTGGCGAGGGGGTCGGGGATCTGTCAGCAACTCCTCCATCAGCTGGAACCAAATCAGCTTAATGAGTTTAACGACAAAATGGTACAGGATCTTCCATGTAATTAAACAGAGATCAATATTATGGTACAATCAGATACATCAGTCAAGGACCAAATCAATTATCTTAGGATTGATATGAGCAAAAAAAACCACTAAGTCCTTTTGATAATCTATGGACGTTTCCTGTTTCCATTCTGGTCGCTGCAACTGCTAACTTAAGCATCTTTACTGGCTTATGAGTACGCTCATTTTCGTTTTATTGCGTTGAAATATTAAATATAAAAGAATCATTTTCAAGACGGAAGTACATATAAATCTTTTCGGAAAATGTCCATCACAATAAGAATGTAATTAAATTCAAATGTAGGTTTGTAACAATTACTTTACCTTTTTTGATATCTTTGACGATATCATGCCAGACTCCATCATCTCTGCTATCTCGCCCAACATGCTTGGAGTGATGGGGCTGTATAAAGAATAACGGTGTCTAAAATGATGCGACTGACAAGAGAGGTTTCTTGTAGATATCATATTCATACAACTCATAAGTAATTTTTCACATCCAAGTCTCAGCACCAGGGAACATAGTTCGCAATCATAAATCCTTTTACATGTATCTCATTCAAGTATAAATCAACCTTAAGGATAGACACCAGCAATGGATATGGTTGTTTATTGGCTATTCAATGATGTAATACTATTTTAAACAAATCTTGCAATTCTGATCAAAGAAAGTGGCGCCATTCACACCTCAACCACTGGTGTCTATCCTTAAATTCTTATGGATTATTATCCTATGAAACTCAAGTCATCAAAATAGTCACTTAAGTGTAACTGCTTGAAACGATAAATTCTTGCTAACTCTAAGGAAGCTCACCTTGAATCGATCTCTATTTCGTTTTTGTTGAGCAGGCCCAGGAGATCGTTCAGAAGGAGATTAATAGCACTTTTTACCGAGTTTTGGGGCATTCCATCAACCATTTCCTCAAAGAAGTTCCGCAGGGCCGTATCGTTCTGAAACAAAGTTTATTAAGCGATGGTAAAACTATGATAATTTCAGGTCATTTCTGTCTTCAATTTTGATGAAATTTGGTAATCATCAAATGCATATTATACTAAATAATAGCTAGATAAGGAAATACCTAAACTGAATTTGTCAAGTGTGGGGTGATGATCACCATTCAAAACTAAATGTTGGAATAAGTAAACCATTTATAATCCATCAGTTTACGTGGAGAGTAAAAAAGACTAAGATACTTGACATGAAAAACTTACCACAAGTACGATGCTTTGATCCATAGAGATGCCATAAGTCTGTCGGAGTCGTTGGCGGGTCTGGTCGGGGAGTTCGGTCATACATGCTCGTATGTCGTCTACATTAACAGTCCCACCTCGGCCACCCTCCGGGAGGGTCTCAGTCGTGTGCAGTACAAGTGGGGGGAGGTTCGGTTCGGGGAGAAACCGATAGTCATGGACCTTCTCCTTGTCTCTCATAGCAATAGTTGTCCTGAAAATATCAACCACTTCATCCTGTTAGTTTTCCTTAAAATAACTGATCTTTTTATGTTCAGCGCCAGTAGACCGCTCAATCAGAACTAAAGAATTAATTGGTCTCTTTGTAATTGTATAACAACACACATGTCCCTCTCTTCCACAGATGGACAGTTATACTAAAGAATGTGTGCCCCTACTCATGCAAACTATTTAAAGTGGATAAATCTTTATTTGTTCTATTGATACTTGCGTAAGTATTACCTGATCATCGTAAATGATTTAACATGCTTTTCACTTACTCCGTCTCAAAATCATATGCTCTTGTTTCGTTTAGAACCTCTTTGCCACTCTCTAGAATTTCTTTTTGCCTTGTGATCTCATAATCTGGAAACGACAGAATTAAGGTAAAATGTTTATTACAAACAGAAGAGCAGCAAGCACTAGAAAGAAGAGATATAAGTGCGCATTCTCTTATCAAATACAGTAACATGTTTTTCCCTTTTCCTTTTTCCCACAACATACTGCCACGTTTCCTCTGTTAGATAAAATATTTCGTGCATAAAACATTGAAAATGCTTGTCACATAATACTTGTAAATTACCGATAGTCAAAATATGGATTGGGATAGTACAATACTTTCTTAATGCGTTAACTTGAGCTCTCACCTATGGCCTTTGCGACGTTCCTGATGCTGTTGATGTTTTTCACCTCAGCCCGGACCCCTAGTTCTTCACCCGGCCGTCGGAGAGAGACGCTGGCATCTACTCGAAGCGATCCCTCTATAGATGGAAACAAGTTTTTTGTGAAATCATTAATGGTCAACTACCGTGTTATTCAATGTGAAATCTTACTTAGTAAATGCTTATGACTAGGGCATCCACGATGGGTACTAGATTATCACTGATCACTGATTATTTTAGTTTTGTCATAGAGATACACAATATATGTGTCTATGGTTTTGTCTAGTGGCCCTTATTGTGTCCAATAGTAATTTACAGACAGATGCTTTGCATTTGGTTTTTGTATTTGTTGAGAAACTACACTTTTAAATTCAGACCCCAACTTAAATTGATATGAAAAAGTTTTGAAAACATGTAAAAAAAAAAAAAAAAAAAAAAAAAAAGAAAGAAAGAAAAGAAAGAAAGAAAGAAAGAAACGGAAAAAAATTCATACAATTTTTTAAAAATTTGTATTTACAATTGACCAATTCATAGCGAAATGACTGATACATACCTGCCATTTTTCCGTCACAACTCCCCAAGGTTTGTAGAATTAACTGAAGCTCTTTTACAAAAGCCGCCGCTTCTTGGGAACTCCGGAAGTCGGGTTCTGTCACAATCTCCATCAAACCGATCCCAGCACGATTCAGATCGATGAGCGAAATCTGGAGGAAAACAAAAACCAGAATCGTGATGTCTGAACTGATACCTTCTTCTTTGAAATAAGGCTCCGGTGCCCTTCAATAAATGCTCCTTTTGAGTAAACTCACAGAAGAAACACAGAGAAGAATTCAGGATCCAGAATTCATGGAGGAACAGTTTGACAATATCAAGCTTTGGGCCAACTTGTACATTAAAACATCAGCTCTGCAGAAAATTGGAGGAGCTCTTACTACCATATCTCTACATTGGCTACTTAATTAAATCAGCATTTTGTAGACAGTCATGCTGTGATAGGTAGATTATTTTCTAAAATATGATTTCATTCACTATTTCCTAAATAATATATACTCCTGCATGAAATTAAACACTTATGAACCAATATCTTTGGAAAGGGAACAATTAGGGTTAAAAAAGACATCACCTAGGATAAAGTACGGTACCATTCCAATGACTACTTTCTTAATTTCAAAGGTCACCCTTCTTTTCCATCCCTTTTAATTTATGAACCCGTTTCAAAATGTCGGATTCACCACCGTACAGCGCCGATGATTCTTGACTCAAATATAATATTGTTATTCTGCCATGTTGAATACATGTATATCACTATATGACTATGACCTACTTGGGCGTCTACGTCGTGGAGACTTTTACCACTGTCCTGCTCCAACTGGAGCTGGGTGATCCGCGCCGTGCGGTACTCATAACGCTTTGGGCTGTCGGGTTCAGGGCACAGGTAGTCCAACTGGCCCCGGACGGCCAGGGGCTGGCGCTGCTGGGTGATCTGATAACCCGCCTGGAACATTTTAAAGGTCAAAATCTGTAAAGCGTTAAGGGTGTGTTACTCAAGTTGTTTGATTATGTTTGCCCAGTTGAATAAAACTGATTATGGCGTACATGGATGAGGGCTTTGAAGTTTTGAATGCACAGGGTTTATGTCCATAGGCAAAACAATCAATAATTCAGAGACTTCAATTATCTTAGAGATCCCGTATTTGAAGACATGGCAGGGGATCAAAATGCATTTGATTTTACTGGATGTTGGTCCATTAATTAATATCAGTCTATGGTGTACATAGCGTATTTATTGACTCTCGCACATTGGTAACCGTTTCATAATACTAATCAATGATCAAATACCCAGGTTCATTGGGTTATACCTTTCTTTAGACTTTTAACTTTTCACAAAACTGACCGGTAAATCAGCATAGAAGTAATGTTTCCTGTCGAATCTTGAGACCATGTTTAAACGACAGTTGAGAGCCAACGCCGTTAAAACTCCAGCTTCGACACATTTTTGGTTTAGTACCTGTAGAGAAGAAAATGAAAGGAAAACTGACCTAGGTTGATATAATACATTTAACATTTTGTTAACGGCGACTTAATCATTTAAATAATTTCTATCCCACAGAAAGTGTTCTTTTTTGTAAAACTCAAAACAGATTTATCTATCAACTTTGGATTGTGTATTGTGCGATATAACATTAGATCTACCAGCCGCAGCGGTTGAGTCAGTTGGTTGATGTATAACACGTGGTACCACTGTTTTGTATTCACTTATGTTAAGATAAGTAAATCAAATGTAAACATACTCACTGGTAAAGTGCCGGGTAGAGCGGCGTCCAGGAAGGCCACCTGTGAGTTGATTGGTGCAGCGAAGGGAGTGGCAGCGCCAGAGAATAATTTTGCTTTCGAGCTGATCTGGGCATGGATTTCAAGGCCGATCACACTTTCCCATTCTGAAAGTCTTTTAAGATAATAGGATTTCAAAACTGTATGACAAGAAACGGTTTATGCTGACATGAAAAAGTAAATGAGGTGAAATAATGGGAAAGGTTCAAGTAGATCTAGGTACTCCCAGCGCTTATTTTCTGTCAGAATATGGCCACAGAGACTTGTGACTCATACTTTAAGAAGCTGCATATACATTTTGAATAAGAATAATCTTCCTTTTTTATGGCAGCCCCTTTTTCAATGACAATACTTATATGTTCTCGAAATCTTCTCAAAATCAGACTCAATGTCTATCAATCTCGGGATGTGGGATGACTTTGATCTGATTTAAGGTGATGTATGGATCAAAAAAAGGCTTCTATAAGCATAAAGTCTAGTCTTCGAATAAGGTGAACTTGTTTTACACTTGAAATAAAGAGAAATAAAATTTTAAAAATTGGTTAATACTTATATCTTCTGATTTGAGTGCACCTATTTTCGGACAAATAAAGGAACACAGTTCACTAGCTTACAAGGCATGTTTACCATCAAAATTAAGTTTCATTAAGATTCTTTTTTGTTTTTGACAAAAACATAACTAGAAGCAACTGTAGATCTACATCATTTTTAATTTTCTTAATGGATTTGTTCTGCTTGAAATTGAATATTTCTCTGATGTAGATCTATTTTGATAACAAACATTTTCTGAGGTAAATTGTAACTGTAGATCTAACCGTTAGATCTAGCCTATTACTGCATGATGCCTCCAGGCTTCAGATGGAAAATGGCAAACAGTAGGCTACATAGATCTACAAGATATTAGATCGACTAGAGTCTAACACTTTAACAAAGCATTGTCATATTGGCATTTTTTCCACTCTTATCAAAAATTGAGACTGCAATAGATCACAAGTTCCCACGGTGACATGACATTTTCTTTGCATTTTTGAGATCTAGATCTATAGATCTAGAGTAGAGGAGCCAGTTTCCGCGCATTAAGGGCAAGAAGTTAAGCTTTAACAAAATATTTAAAGAAAAAAATTATATTTTTAATATTTTTTCTTCCATATTCAGGGGAATGATGTCTATGAACATAACCATAATAAAAAAAATTAAAGTTTGAAAATATTTTTATAATATCTTAAGGTTTTACTTTAACATGTTAATTCTTCAGTTTCCGCGCACCTGGAGCCTATTTCCGCGCATTTTGGTGTCAGTTTCCGCGCATTTCCCGTATTTTAGGTGTTAAATGAGTAAAATATCTTATAGAAAGAAAATATGATACATGGGGCATCAGAAAAAGATTATCTATTGATATCCGTTATACAAAATAATTGTTAAGTTCTTAAAAATTCATAATAATGCAAATAGAAATGCTTCCTTGGTAGGGAAAATCTAAAGAATATATTCATGAAAAGAAGGAAGAAATACGCATATTTATGCATTTTTATTATATGACAAAAGCATTAATTCGCCTCAGTTAAAGAGAGAAAAAAAGTTCAGTTTTGAGTCTTTGGTTTATATTATTTTAGGAAAGTGTCTTAAGATTATATAGAACCTTGCTTTGAAAAATTGTTCTTTTTATTTTCTTTGGAAAAATGTTTGAAAATTTGGAAATCTCGGAAAAATAGGTGAAAAATGCGCGGAAACTAGAGACTGTCTAATTTATTGTCCTTAGTTTCCGCGCAGGGGCCTATTTTCTATATTATCCATGAAATTTTATGTTTATGTAATTAAAATGATCGTAGATCTATAACACTTTAAACTAATATCTATGACATTTTTTAAGAGAAAATTATATTTTTTCTTGAAGAAAATGATGTTATGCTCCTTATTTCAGAAATATTAACTTTTTAAGGATCCTGTCATTTTCCTTCGTAATAAGGACATTGAAACATATATTTGGCCTTAGAATACATAAATATGTATGAAACATCATTAAAAATGACAAATTAATTGCATAAGAACATTATTTTGGGTCTGGCATTTTAAAAATAGCATATCTAATACCTAGAGAAAAAATGCGTCCATAAAATGCGTAAAATGCGCGGAAACTAGAGATGCACGGAAACTGGCTCCTCTACTCTATGCCTTTTACATCCATTTTTTCTAAAAATTCTCTTCAACTTGTTCAATACTGTAAACACTAAGTCAATGAGTCCTGCCAGCATTATCTGTAAGGTGCTACCCACATCAACTAGTCACAAATGCCAATTATTAAAGTGGGCTCACAGATATTGTCATTGTATATATAACCTAAAAAGTATTTTTTAAGTGGTGCTGCTGCCTAACTAGATCTACTGGTGCATAGTCTACGCACATAACCAGAACACTACTTTTCGGACATGGAGGTGCTGCCACCTAGCAGCCGCCGCACTGTTTTACCTGCACATTATTCTTGTAAAACCCAACATCTGAAAACCTTTCTATTGTGAGTTGGTGATGCCCTGTAACCCTATTGGCTACACCTGACCTCTTTCCTTTGCCCTTAAAACAGGGTTGTGAATAAAAGTAGATCTAGATCTATTGTATTGTATTGAAGACCCGGGATTATAGACCTCAAATATGAATTGTTTACATGATCATTTGTATTTTCCTTCACGTTTGTCTCTGGATGGAATACCTTGAACTTGATCTACTTTGTGATCTAATTTGTCCCTCACTGGCCTCAGCCCAGTCCTTGAACAAACTAAGTGAGCGATAATGACAGGATCTAAGGAGAAAGTTTGATCATCGTCTTGTAGTTGGACATTTAAGATTTAACAAAACACTTGACTAACTTACTTGCGTTTGATTTGTTCCTTAGTAAGTGTTTGTGATAAGCAGCGAGCGTGTGAATAAGTTATCTTGACATTTCTTCGGATTGCCAAAAGGACAGACATGGTCAGAAAATGACGCACAATCAACAATCAGCCATCGATACCCGTTTCAGGGTAGAGTCTACATGCAAAGTATGACACTAGGTGGCACCACATTTTGCAACACGATGCTCAGTACAACGGTAGGAAGTAGGGGGCGCGGCGGAGAGTGGATGGCACCAGACTTGCGTTATTTTATTATTTTTTAAAGGAAACACTGCGGAAACATCATAGGTGAATACTTCAGAAAATGGGGAAAGTTAGGGCACCTCGGGCCCTGCCGAGTTCCTAACACATCTGGGATTCCTCTCCTCATTCTTTCTGTAGATCTAATCTGGTTGACTAGTAAAATGAACTTTATAAATGATGCAGTCACCTTTGGAACCTTTACTTTTTGGAAATGTCTAAGTTATCCAGCAACAAGTTTTTATTTTCTATTCTTTTGCAAATGCAATTTGAAGTTCCAAAAGGATAAGTCAATCAAAAAGAGATGCTGCATATCCATAAAAGGTAGAATGGGTTACATTTTAGAAATATCACAGATCTACTGTGATCATGTTATGGTCACATTGACTAACTTTAGTTCTACCGAAAATAAAACAAGAAATCTATTTGATACAAAATGGACTTTTCTGTCTTTATTGCACATCTACCATTATCAAGGTGCATGTTCTCAGTACGACTTTCTGAAAGTTCTGTCAGACACCCTGATCACAACATGCAACATGGACCGAGAAAAGTTGTAAGGTTCTCCAACGGAACCCAATGTACAATATGAATACCAAAACCCCAGTACCAATCAGTCAACAGACTAAAATACTTACATACACAAAGTAGGATTGAAATCAGTATCCCGTTATAATGGTGACTCCCTATAACCCGTCACAATCTGCCCTCAACTTGTTAGCATTTCTCGGTGGGAAAATACAACCTCCTGGAGCTATATAGTTTGTCGCGATTTTACATTGTTATCGCGTTCTATCACTTACATGAATAACTGTATGTCTTTTTAATAATCTTGATATAGTTTCTACCAAACATTTGCTGCAACGATCACCAGGCACAGACACACTCCTTACTACTTCGTTTCATATGAAGCAAAATTACACACATACTCTGGAACTCGTTGAATCAACTACCCAGCCATATCAGTACACTTTTGACTACAGTTCCATTCGTACAGAAAATCCGATATCATATCGCCACTATTAGCACACCACAAACACCTTACACACTTAATTATCACAATATTTTGTACGTACAAATGATATAATATATATCCACAGAATAGCAAAGAAAACTTTACAGTCGACAAGTATACTTTTCTCTTTTTACACAAATTTACACTCAGAAATGAATGTACTCGAGTTATCATACTTGACAACTTATTCTAATGTATTGAAGTGTTATTTTCACAAATTCTTGCAGATAAATATGAATTCAAGAGTATTTTGAGAGGCATTAATATTGACGAACACCTTTGATATGAACGAAACCTCACTAACTTGTTCTTGTACATTATGAATCTGAGAGCTGATAATTACTAATAGATTCGCAACTACCTGCTGCTCAATGACCTCCATTAGCGTTACATATAATATGAGACAAGTTCTCTTGTGTTATCTCATGTATGACAAAAACAGTTTCAAAATATATGATAACATTTTCCATGTACCGGACAAACATGTCCTTTTTAAACATCAGTTCTAGAGTACCAAAGAGTTATGTTTTCAAATAGATTGAATAGTTGCGTGGCAATCATATTGAACTTTTTAAGCAAATAATTAGTTGTTTTTAAAGTGGTATGATATGACAAAATTTGAACACATGGATGTATTTCATGCAAACAAAATGAATCTCACATTTTGGATGTTAAATGGAATAATTATATGACGTATTAAACTCAAAAGGGTGAAAAGCCAGGGAGTTATATGTAAATGAACATGTTAAATCAAAAGGAGCAGTTACTTTTTAAAATTCATTCATACAATTTAAACGTCACCCTATCATTCAATGAGGACAATATTTGTGTTTTTATCAAGTCAATTCAAACAGAAGGGTCGAGTCAGTAAATGCGGATCATTGGACTCCGAAAAGGAGGTAACAAAACCCTAAATATTCTGCATGTTTACAGGACTATTTACCTGAGCTATCACATAGTTAAGTTACAATCTTTTAAAGGATTTGGTGGTACCACCGTTTAATGAAAATGTACGGTATGCAATAATCAGGAATAATCTCCGCTTGTGTTATCTTTAATGTGGGAAATATTTCCCCTCCGAGTTAAACTGTTTTAATTTTTGATTATTAAATGATATTTTCCATTAGAAAGTTCTTCTTTACAACAGGGCTAAGTAAGATTGAATATATCTAGTGAAATTTGTGAAAGAGTTAAGTTAAATGAAGTAGAACGTACTGCTTTTGTTTACAAAACTTATGATATTACAGAAGTCGTTGACCAAATAACTGAAAACTACAACTTTTTATGAAATTATGTGGGTTTTTTTTCAAATCACTGTAAAGAAACTACTGAGAGGGGTCAACGAGAACTACCTATTTGTTACTGATATACGGTAGGCCAAATACAGTAATACCGGACGACTGGTGGTACCCCCTGGGGACACTTACAGTTTGACTTTGTACTTTGCAATTATCAATATTGTGTAATCAGGAGCGGTATTCTTTAAAAAAAATTTTATCACACTGTATATTACACTCGGCGCTGTTAACCTTATATTATGTAATCGAGAACATGTCTTTTTTCCTCCAGGTTATTGTGTTTCATATTTTGATCTTGGGAAACGGGGAGAGCAACACTCTGCAAAGGGATGGTTGGGAAGAAACCAAAACGTTTGTTCAGTTCATTCGAGCTGCAGGTAGAACAGTTGTGAGAATACGTCATGTCCAAAATTATTAATCACATATTCGCTACACATCATATACAGAAACGTCCCTGATACCTTGAAGCGACTCTACTGTCGATCAATAATGCTTACGTTTTTTGAGTGTAAGTAACAGAGGATTTCATGTGTGATTATACACTGTCCATCACTTTTCACCTGCTCATAATTAGTAGACCAACAGGAAATTTGCCCTTTTTGTAAAAGACAAATATGCACCGCTGGGGAATGTCCCAGACTGTATCCACCAAGGTAAGTAAGTCCTGTACAATTTTATCCTAGTTTCGGAAACTATTATTCTCCCGACTAACATTAACACATCCAGCTGTATTTCGTGGTACTCTGACTTCACTACTTGTTCGTCACAAAACGTGTGGACACAGGAGGGATTGACAAGTTGACCGTCGGTGAACAAGCCCAAGGTAAACCAGCCTCCTCTCCTAGACCTCTTGGCGATGACTGGGCATCCTTAGATCCTGTCAAAGGTTCAGAATTTGTCCAAACATCGGCCGGATTTTTCTCAAGCAACTACTTCAGTATTTGATTATCCGATATATTCTAAGCTCGTTTTGTTTTAAGAGATAATTTCAACAGAAAAGACCATGACCGTCGCCGCTCCTCCCTCAGTTTTTCTCCCCTGTCTCTTATCACCTATCACAGCCTGTGCGCTTCTTCAAGTGACTAGTTTCTCCGGGCATGGCGGCGCGGGTCCTGCCTGCCCCAGTAACCACCTGGCTCCACCCAATGTGATCATTTAGTACTACTCTGCAGGCGCTGTCGTCAAGTGGCCGCCAGCTTCTTGGGCCCGCCCCCGCTCCCTCCTCCAGGGCCACCGGCCGCCCCCACCAAGCCGTTCAATTCATCTACGTCAAAATCCAGCACCAGGAGTTTGGTCTCCTCAGTCCCATTGCGGCTGCCCACGGCACACACTAGCCGCGTGTTACTGCAGCGGATGCGCCACACCACGCCGCCGCTGCCGCCGCTGTCCAGGGCCACCAGGTTCCGCAGAAAGTCGCCCGTCTTCAGGTCCCAGATCTTCACCGTGCCGTCGTCTGAGGAGGTGATTACGAACTTCTTGTTGAACTGGAGACATGTGACGGCACTCTGGTGTTTGTTTGTACCTGTGGACATGAGGATGTTGAGATGTGAGAAGAAAATCTCCAGTGTTAAAAGTGTCACATGATAAATCCCCTAACGTACTTGGATTAAAATGAAGATGTAGAAGCAAAATATTTAAAGCAGAAACTATTCCCGGATTAACACGGAACTTCACAGCTTCACAGGGTTGACGTTTTGATACATATTAAATCATTTGGTATTGTATCATGTGATTTTGTCTTATAATTTTCAGCGTGCCAAAATAAGTCAAACATTTTATCACAATAGTACAATAAAAACTGAAGCTTCATTTTCTGATTATGTTGTAGATATGTATCATAATTAACCTACTCCCACAGTTCCAAGAATATATGTATAGAGTGGGAGTAGGTGGAAGACTGGCAATGCCGAACCTTTTGAACCCAAATAAAAATCAATTAAAAAATTAATAATAAAAGTTCAGTACATACCTTGCAGGGTCTGGAGGCATTGACCGGTGGTGATGTCCCACACCTTCACCGTGGAGTCCGCGTTGCCTGAGACGAGGATGTTGTCCTTGAGCTCCATGCCCGAGGTGAGTGATTGGTGACCGATGAGTGTGTGCAGGCAGTTGCCCGTCTCCACGTCCCACACGCGGATAGACGTGTCCAGAGACCCGCTCACAATGTGCGTACCGTCAAACTGAAAACGACATTTAAATGTTATGATGAAGTGCAAAGACAAGGTGGCTGTTATGGTAATAAAAACGTGAAAAACATTATTTAGTGATCAAAGCTTGTTGGTGCATAATCAAATTGTATTTGGCTTTATAATGACAAACATTGTCTCTACATATCCTGGCTGTTATCTCAAGTTCGAATCGAAGTTTTCTTCCTGTATTCCTAAGCTGGATCTTGTAGATCATACCAGGGTAAGAACTCAAGATTTTGAAACAATTTGAGAATTTTTTTCATGTTGAGACTTACGTTATTCTTAAAGAGTATAATCCAGTTAGTTCATGTTTTACATTGAAGTCCTACAAAATACCCAAGTTCTAACACGTTTACAAAAAGAATACAAAACACAAAACAAAGGGAAATAGAGATAACCCCGCCGTAGAGATGAAGGAAACCCTACCTGGAGTGAGTATACCCTGTTGGTGTGTCCCTGTAGTGTGTGTAGGCAGGTCTCCGTCTCCGGGTCCCAAACTTTGACCATAAAGTCGTATGCCCCACTGACCACGCGCCGCCCGTCATATTGCACACAGCGCACAGCGGCCACGTGCCCCATCAGCACATGTAGACATTGCCCACTGTCAATGTCCCACACCCGCAGAGTGGCATCCCGGGAACCACTCACAACTCTATAGGGAGGAAAGAAGGCAATTTTAGTACAGGGGACCAACATAAATTCCATTTTCAAATTCCCTGTGTTTTCCTGAGATTTCCCTGTCCTGTGGAACTTTCCAGCAAGTAGTTCAAATTTAAAAGCCCCTGCTTACAAATAAAATTTGGACAAACCAACAACAAAAGTCAAATCTCTAATTTTTTTGAGGATTAAGAATCTCAGAACCTGGCCAAATGAAGTTCCCTGTGTTTTGACAAAATTTGCATATTCCCTGTGTTTTCCCTGTCAGGGATTTTGTTGTTGCCATTTTCCCTGTTTTCCCTCTGCTGTTGAAACCCTGTCTTACCCGCACCCGCAGAGTGGCATCCCATGAACCACGCACAACTCTAAAAGAAAGCAATTTTTGGTATGCCTTATTTATTTTAACAGTACTCTCAGAATGGTTTCACATTATCCACGAGAACACCTGATCATTAAAAACTAAATATCGACCAAAAAATGTGTCTGTATATCTAAATTGCATTGAACAAAGTCCACATCATCGTATCATATGACTATAAATCTGGAGATATAGATGTTTGATATCTTTTATTGTATATGGGAGGATAAAAAGTAAGGCTAGCATATCGCGCGATTCTAGCGTGGTTAAAAATTCTAAGTATAGGTTATGTGATTCTATTGATAAGATCCAAGAAAACATCAATCTTTGCATGGAAGCTTTACTTGAGTCGAATATCTGTGAAGAAGTCAAACTATCAAAGGGTTGTCATTATTCCAGTATGAGCTAAAGCAGCTGGTGGTTCAAAGTCAAACAGCCTTACCTGTTCTCATGGAGGTGCATGCAGCGGACCGTGGAGGTGTGACCATACAGGGTGTGTACGCACTGACCCGTGTCGGCATTCCACACCTTTAGGGTGCGGTCAGTAGACCCGCTAATGATTATGTTTCCTGACATCTGTGACGACCAGACCCCACCCGTATGACCGACCAGTGTGCGTAGGCACTGAAACACAAAGGGAGTCTGATTTGAAAATATACTTTTGTAACATTTCAGAATGAATATCACAACGTTAGCAGGCTGTTACCAGTATCTGATCCAACACTTAAATCCTATTCAACTCATAATGGATTAACCATTTTCATGTGATCTCTTTTTATTGCAAACATGAATCCCGTACATATTTCAGCCCATTTTATGTATTACCATACAAGTTTCAGCTAAACGAATTTGTATAACATTACGTATCAAACTCACTACATAAACAGATATTTGACATACGAAAACGTGCTTTTGAGCCATTTAAAAATTTCACATATCAATATGATTTACAGATACAAATTGACAGTATATGATATAGAATTTCGGCCTACCTTTCCTGTGATTGCAGACCAAACTTTGAGCGTATTGTCATCGGATCCACTAACAATCCGGTTGCCATGGAACTCGAGGCAAGTGATCACGTGGTCATCATGACCTTTTAGCACCTGAAAATTGACGGAGAATCTATTAACTTTCTGCTTACAATACAATTTATATCGGTTTCAAACCACTACATGAATGTCATATTATTGAAGAAAGCGTACAGAAAAGAATACGGACAAGTTTTTTTTTACGGTATTCAATGATAAAATTACATCCGAAATACCAAAAAAAAAACCCGAAAGACCATAAGTAGAGCACCTCTAAATTACTTGCAAATTGTTTTGAAACTGGATAATTTTACTCTGACCAGCAGAATAACTGATGAATGCACAATTATTGCATAGTATCAATTATCTACACAATCACAACGGATAAACCAAGATTGATTAAGACAAACATTTACCTTAAATGGTCGGATGGGCTTTCGCCTCCAATTCTGTTCAATCAGATGTTGGCGCATATACAGCGCCTTCCAGGGGCTGCCGCTGGCTGCCGACTTACGCCGGAGGCGGGGCCCGAAGACGAGCGTTTCGTCAATACTCTCCTCCCGACACTTCTCCCGCCACAGCAGGTTGTCCTCCGCCAGGAGGCGCCAGTATCGACACGTCTGTGCTGCCCGCAGCAAGTCTTTTGGCTCCAGGAAGGAAAGAACGTAGAGTGCCAGCTGTGTAGGGGAAGAGGAGAGTTCAGCAATTAGTAATTAACAATATTGGGTAATTAGCAAGTGCATATCAGACATGAGGGCCACAGTAAACACAACATGAGGGACATTATATTTTCCTTACTTTTTTTGGTTCTACATCCGTTCATTTAGACTAGGACATCAGTGGCTATTCACAATCTCCAATTCTCATAGAAACTATTCAAGGAGACATTTGGCACAGTTACACTCACTGACAATCTCTGCAAAATGAATCATAGATACATGTGCAACGTTATTTTCTTACATTTCAAATCATGACAAAATTATGACTTGGATCCACGGTAAACCGTGTCACAATATGAGCCTACCTCTTTTGGAAGAAGTGATATGAAGTCTCTCTGGAACTGTGGCTCGATCACGGCCATCATGTGGCGCACCAGGGTGGGCTCGCAGTGGGCGATAAGCTCGTCCAGCCCCATGAGCCGCTCAGCATGGGTCCACGTCTACGCGCAAACACAAATATTTACATTAAATACAAACTTCACTTTTATCTTTATTCACTTATGTTGGAATTATTTATAGCCACGGGCATATCAATTGCTTAGTAATGCTCTCTAAATAATCATTGGAGCTCAAAGAATTATCTGAAATCAGAATTACCATAAGTAAGGTTTATAATGGATAGGTCCAAAATAGCAATTAGTAAGTATTAGACAACGGTAAAATTGTTAGGGCCGCGCCATGCGCCCTTTGACACATTAAAAACTAAAATGTCACATTGAATTTTCAAACAGTGCGCCAAGGGAACATCTACTATTTTCAGAGATATCAAAATGTATTTAAAAGAGCGCATATCCTTGAAAATATGTCTCATTCACCTCAGTGAGGAGTGTGCCACTGTCGATTGCATCTCTTTCTGGCATAATCACTGGACAAGTCAACAAAAGTACCAATGATAAGAAATGAACCCGTCTGAGTTTGACCATTTGTTATAATTGGTTACTCAAATAGAAACAATTTCTTCAGTGTCTATCAATAATGCTTACTTGGAAGGTTTTCAGCCAGTCAGCAAGTTCAGGCGGTGGGTTGGCTCTGGACGGTATCCGCCGTCTTGCTGTAGCTGCCGTAGTCTGGGAGTTGCTCGCTCGGATAGCCCCTAGTATGGCCGAGCCAGATCCCGTGCTGCTCGACAGAAAGGTGGGCCGTTAAGATTAAACACGATGAACATTAAAACACTTAGATTGAAAGAGCAGATAACATTAAATCTGGAGATCACAATCATGATGCAAATCCATTGAAAAAAGATGTTTATCCAATAAAGCTTTTGTTGCATCTGAGGAACTTGATGATAAATCCTCAAGATCCTCGAGAAAACGAGCGTAAAAAAGATACATCGTGTATCATTTAATGTATGATATCTATCATAAATCCAAATTGATTTTTCAGTATGAAACGATTTCTGATAGTCCTGCAAATTTTTCCCGATGAAGACAAAAATATCAAAAAGAAACAAACGAGTATGAATATAAGTTCCTAATACCTGTCTACCGACGAATTTCTGCAGGGCTTCTTTCCCGGCGACATTGCTTTAATGTCAACGCCAGTTTCTGATTTCCTTTTCATCTGTAAAGACAAACGGTATCTTTTGATATGGCAACTATCAAGTATCTTGCTCTATGTGCGGTGTTTGACCTTTTCATCTGAAAGGAAAGATGTTTCTCACGGGCAATCTAAGTCAATAAGAATAGCATCGCGTCTTTATCATCATACATGATGGTCTGGAATCATAATATTTGCGTTATTTCGCTTAATTAATTGAACAAGGGCAAATTAAAAAAAAAAAAAAATGTTGTGTTTAGGTAACATCGGTTGCAAAATTAGGGTAGGTAGGTCGATTTTTTTTTTCCCACCCTTTTTTCTTTGTCACAAATAGACTCAGGAATTCTTGAAACTTCAGAAAAAATGCAAAATACCCCCGGGAACAAATTTCAGCACCTAAGGGTTCGAAATTAACGTCAGTTAATTTTGAATAGTTAGTTTTGAATCAGGGCTGACACATTTTGAGAAAATAACATTAAAATCAGCCCAGATTTTTCAAACTTGTAATAGACTTTAATATGACCGGGCTGACGGCCTGAAAAGTTAATTTCGACCCCCGTTAGCTGATCAAATATATGTCATTCCCTTTAATCTAAGTCAATTTTATCAAATTTTGATAGTTTTAGAAAAAAAAATGATCAAAAAAAGGTTAGGGTAGAGCCAAAATTTTAGGGTAGGTCGGGTTACCTGAACACAACATTTTTTTTTAGGCCTAAGAAAACAGATATACCGGGACGTATACATAAGCATTCAGATTTTTCTAACGGGACTACTTCCTAAACTTCTAGTATAGGCTTTTCAATAAGGGCATCTTTACTGGATATGCGTATTTTCACAATATTTCAGTTCTTTTAACGATAGTTTTGGTTCATCATAATTTAATTTCATTGTTGTCATTATGTTCTTTTATAATTGGCTTACATTATAAGCCTGTAATGGAAGAGTTGAACATGGCCACGCACGATGACACGTGCGTATTGAACATTAACTATTAACATGCTCTATAACGTGTTTCAATCAATAATTAGTTTCTTGTAATTTTTATAACAATACACAACAGTTATTCTTTGTTGAAATGCCGCTAACAGAGAGACTGATCTCCTTTAATTGTTAATTTCCGGAGCAGGTCTGCCACCCGGCCCGGCACCTGAGAGACTTCACAGTGGACAAAGGCTCACCGACCAACACAGCTGTTTGGTTACGTAACCCGCCGTGTATAGCCCCAATTACAACAATAAAGGCCATCTCCTAGCCTTCTACCTGCTATACGGAACAAAGGATGGAGTACTCCGTATGAGAAATGACAGCCGTGCCAAGCATAACAAGTTCTAGCACGTATTTATGAGTGAATACCAGTGTATGGGATTACATTATAGACGAGGGTGGTTTTATAATTTATAGGTCAATCACATAATGCGGCTTGGCCTTAAGATGGGGTTAGCGTGATCTGGATATACGGTGTGAAAGCACAAAGCAGCAGGAGAAAGGATTTATTGATGAAATAGTCCTAAGCTCTACGTGATTTTTCTTGAAATTAGCCGACATTTTTACCAATACTATTAAAATAATCTAAATTAACCCTCTCGTACAAATCTGATTTACATTAGGGCGACAGGACCATACTCGTTACCTTTACACTAACTTGACACTGATCACCACTAAGGCACTTGCCTATGATAATCGCTTTATCAAAATGATAATTATATTATCCGTTTGAATTTCCATTGAATTTTCCAACTCGTTACAAAGTTGTATTTTTCTTTTAGGAAAGGCACTGGTGACGGGGGCTCGCATGTAGAGACTCCCTTTGATCCCGTGGTTGTCTAAAGCCGGGTCGAGTTTCATATCAGAGTGACTGACACGGAGGTCTATTTTAGGGAGCCAAATACTAATGTATCATTTACAGACAAGGCTTAAAATGCGTTCACAACGACAGTTTAAATTAATGAAGGCAAAATGCAAATTCTGTATAGGGTAGTCTGTATAGGGTATAACTCGAGAAGCACAGAATGAGGTTCTGTAGAGAATCTCTTATTAATCGACAGATGTGTCTGCGGTAATGAATTGTAGGTGATGTGGGGGTATTTAACACCATAACAGACCGACTTTTGAGGTTTATAATTAAATGTTTGTGTATTCATATTGTGAAGCTGGCAAATAAAATATCAGGCACGATACTGCCCTCCCCAAAAAATAAAGGAATTTTAAGGAAGTTTTTTTCGTAAAAATAAAGGATTTTAAAGGAATTTACAGGGATTTATAGGAAAAATAAAGGAATTTTAAAGGAATATTTAGCGAACTTTTAGAGAGTTTAAACATGAAATAAGGCAAATAATATTGTAACAGGACTGCCTTCCTGTTGATTTTTTTCAGTGCAGCACTGCTTTGACCCACGTCGACTCACGTCGATCAATGTGTTGACTCATGCTGATCGACACGTCAACCTGGATCGATTGACGGCTAGAGAATTTTTCAAATTTATCGCTAATAATATGGAATTCTATGCATTTTATGAGATAATGTGATATTTTCTTACTCTAGAAAAAAAACAAGTCATAATGTCTGTCCTGGAGCGGAGCTTCCATGAGAGGCGAAATAGTCCTAGGAATTTGTCACTAAGTATGAATAGTACCATGTGAAAATGTCTATCAAATGTTGTTATGTCTTTATATAAAAATACTAGAGATCTACTTATAAGTGACTTTGCCAGGGAAACCCCCCTCATATTTTATTTCCAAAGAATTAGTTTTTCTGGTTAAATTACTCATGTTCATGTGACATCTTGCCCATGTGTGTTCATATTTCAAAAATGAGCACCAGCCTCCAGCCTCGCGGGAAAAAGTTCAAGTTCAATGCATATATGTCACTGTTGCCGGGCGCCTCAAAGTCCCAAAGACTATCTCCTATCTTTAGTACGCATGCACTTAAGCTGTTGCCGGGCGCTGGGTGCCGGTATTTTTCAATTTGCACCGGCAGTTTTTGAAAGCATAATGACTTGTCAAAAAAATGGAATTTCTCATCATTTCAAACTTCAAAATGTGACTTTTATATCATGTTTTTGGGAAAAAATGGAATGGACTATTCTTCCCCAGATCTAGAGCTGTCACCAGGATGTATCCATTTCTCTGTAATAGTTCACATGTCTGAGAAAAAAGGGAGGACAGCACCAGTCAAATTCAAAAATTTCAATTTTTTTTGTCATTATTAGAGTACAGAGGCGAAACATCATTTCGCCTCTAATAAAGGAATTTAAAGGAATTTTTCACGAAAATAAAGGAAAATAAAGGAATTTTGCCTATTTTCACAAAAATAAAGGAATTTAAAGGAAATTCCTTTAAAATAAAGGAATGGTATGATGCCTGAAATATAGAAGTGGCGGTGATATAATACTCAGTCATTCCTTCAGATTTCTTGACCGAAAAATCAGTCTACAAAAAGCATATGGTACTCTATGACACTTGGCAGACACTTATTTTATGTGCATTATAATTCTCCTCTATCGATAAAAAGCCTCCGATATAATTAGGTTATATTGGTAGTAGTAGTACTGTTAGTCAACTCTTACTGGTTTTATTCCTTTTTTATGGGAGTCATAATGAATTCAGATAAAACTTAAAAGTAGGACACTAAGTCTTATTCTGATGTTTAGATGTGAGTGGCTTAAAAATATAACCAATAATAATGACAGGACAATACTCTGGTGCAATGATACAGCTATAAAGTCGTGAATATCATATCGATAAACATGGGAGTCGGCGTTTCTTTCTTTGTGTACAGCACTAGTCTACTACATAAACTTACGTCTAATGCCAGTAATGGTGCGTATGTGCTCTTGAAATAGATGTAGGGCCTATGCAGGGTACACCCTTGATCACGAGCACTGGCACACTACCATTGGGAAAATACATTATAGACTGATAGTGATAATGCTTAGAAAACCACCTGAAACATAATAGGTAGTTTTATTTTTTATAAGTGATACCAAAAACATGTACTCACCCAGTGCTTGTCACTGGCAGACAACATGGTCTTGGACCGTAAACAGGGAAAATCCTCCTCCTCTCCGTCCTCGTCACCCTCCTCCTCCTCGATATCCTGGAGGTTCTGCCTGTCTCGGTGAGGTAAATCCTCGTCCAGGAGCACCTCATCCATGTCCTCCGCCTCCTCGTCACTGTCCCTAAGGGGGAGAAGCTTGTCCCCTCCAAGGCCCTCCTCATCATTAAGGTTGGCCAGGTCGTCCTCCTGGGAGGCTGAGGGGGAGGCCCACAGTTCATCCTGATGTGCCTCCCCGGGGTGAGCGGCTCCAGACCCGCTCCCCTCGGCCTCCACATTGTCCGCAGCATTATTGTTGAGCTGCTCAGAGTCACTCTCTGCTCTGTCCTCATCCTCTTCTTCGTCCTGTTCATCACCGTCCTCTTGTTCACAGTTATGGTTTACCTCGTTGGGAGGCGGTGGGACTGAGTCGAGTGAGTCGGAGGAGCAGCTCACTTTGCTGCTCACCCGGCTTGTCTCGCGAGACGTGGTCGGAGAGGTGGCAATGGGTAGCCGCTCCTGGTCGCCATCTGGGGTAAGTGATGCACTGCTGTCAGCCTTAGCAGAGCTCCGGGTCTCTCTCCTGAAATAGTGTTTGCATATTAGATTTTCATTGTCCTTACATTCTCAATTTTGATTAAGTTTAGATAGAAAGTGTGCGTTGCCTAATTTGAAGTATGTAAGTAAGGCTCAAAGAAATAAGAGTAAAAAGTCTCAAAACTTACATGGCTGAACCATTTCTTTCCATATCCAACAACACATCTAAGTAAGGACTTACAATGTAAACCTTCATATATCTTATATCACCATACCAAGTTAAGTTTCAAAATAAGTGACGCCGCTCATTCTATTAATAAACCTCTAGAATAACTTATGTATCCAAGGCATTTTGTGCAGGCTGGTTGGATCATGCAAAAGGCGATCAGCAGATATTATCTGAGATAAACACCCGCCCACCGGTAATCTCTTTACAACTGGTGACACTAAGTAAATCCTCCCTGTCTAAATACACATTGTGCGATTTGTGTATTTAGCATTGGCACATGCGTTAGTTACGGACAGACATCATGGCATGTAGCCACTAAATGTAAGCTAATATAGATTTGGATTTTCTGACTATGTGCAGAACTCTTCCGGCTCTCTTAACATAACAGTGAATTAAAGAAGATAGGTTGCGGGAATCCAATGTACTAAAATAATATTTTGTAAGGAAGGGGAGAGCAGCCTGGTTAACTAGCGGTGAACACTTTGTTACTGTTAATGATCGTAATTAACTGATACACATTTATAAATACATATGTAAACACTATGTATTATACAGTCACTATTATTCAAGGCTTCTCATCACCCACCGTTCATGGTTCCTGGGGCTGCGGCGGTTTGTCGTGGAGAGGCTACTACATGTGAGCAGCGCCTGATTCTGGTCCAGGATGACCCGTCCTATCCCGATGATCTTCATCAGGTCGCTCACACTGGAAAAGCCTCCCGCCGCCTGCAGTGGACATGAAAAGAGCAAAACAAATAAGACCATATTTTCTGTAACTTGTCGATTAAAATGTAAGAATATCTTTCGATCAACAATTATTTCTGGAATTAATCCTGGGTGAGAACATTATTTCGGTTCACATCAATATTTCAAATTTACAGAAGGCACAAAAGGAAGACTTTGAAATAATGTATGTGAACTATATGATATCTTATAAAAATATGTTCGTTGAGACTAAAAATATCTAATTCATTGGTTGGAAGTATGCTAAACTGAAACCATGAATTATAACATATACTTACCCGCCTCGTGTCTATGATTGTCTGGGCTTTAGCATGGCCTACACCGACCAGGGACTCTAGCTGCTCCAAACTGGCCGTGTTTATATCTACCTTTCGACTTGCCATAGCACCATCACGCATGTCTGAAAGAGTAAAAATTTCTCGTGATGTTTTGCAAGGTATCCTTTGCTGTGCACTGAGCCCAAGTCTTAGGATGTGCACACTTTTCCCCAAATAGATTTCTGTGATATAATGAAATTATGCACAAGCATGGCCATGAGGTCGGTTGCATGGATTCTCTTTGGCTCTGTATCGAAGATTTGTACTGAAAGAAGAGACACTAATTCTGATTAAGAGGATACCTTCACCAATAAAATTAGATATCATACTTTCCTAGATCTTTTTAATTCATCAGTATTTGAGGGAAGGAGAAGCATTTCTTCACTAGGCTATGCCAGCTATCAAATAATCTACTGCGTTCGCCAATAATTGTTACTATGCAAAATGTGGTTCAAGAAAATCTATCCAGTTGAGCATGTAGGACTCATGGACGACCAGTTCTTCAATCTTTGTTGTAAGAGGACAACCAGCTCTTAAAAGCAAATTTCAAGTCAGAGCTAGTTGTTACAAATACAGGAGAACTCGAGCCGCAGAAGGAACTCGGGCCACTGGCACTGGGGCTGGATAATGCTTTCAAATAGGAATTTTTACCTGCCCAACTCTTAATTTTACCTGCCCAACTGTGCTAGATTTTCGTAATTATAATGACAAAAATTTTATCTGCCCCACCTCAAGCTTTATCTGCCCCGGGCAGGCGGGCAACGCTTAATGTTGAGCCTTCTAAATCTAAATAGAGTAGTGGAGGGTATTATCGGCACCTTAGAGGGAAATACGGTATTACATGGATATTCATCAAAAAGTAAAATCATAATACTTAACATATCGTTGTTTGTAGTTATTTAGATTTGGTGAAAACGTGGTACACAATTTTAACCATTTTGAAAAGAATTATTAGTCCATTTATCTTTCCATGTTTTGGAGTGTATTATCGGCACCTGTCTTGTATTATCGGCACCCTATCATGTAAATAATACATACTGTACTAATGGCTTAGTACTTTTAATACATTGTCATAATATATAATCCAACAAGGATCAGGCTTAGCAAGTCTACTTCTAGTCTACTCCTAGGAGAAATATCTTACGCTCCTAGCGCCACCTGTTAACCAGTATAAAAGGCGCTGCAAGGTAGGGAGCGAGCAGTTAGTGAAAAGTTTGTGAGTTAGTTGGTTAGAAGAAACATGTTTAACCAAGGAGTTATACCTGGAGTAAGTACATCGACTCCGTGTAACAGACTGGAGTTTACCAATACCCACTACCTCGGACATAGGATTGTGTTAGAGCTAAATGCTAGAATGGTCTAGAAGGCGTTGGAGCAACTCGTGTTCTAAATGTGGTTGATTGCTGATAGGAGATGGGAGGTGGACTGATGAAGACTTATACATGGTGGCTTTGACTCGGGATGAGATGTTTATTGAATAAAAACCCTTTCATATTAAGAAGTTCCCTCATCGTTCATTTCTTTTGAACTATTGGGAAGTGAATGGACAAACTTTAAACGCGGTCTGAATTACTCAGACATTCTGGAAAGCAACTTACGAAGACTTGGATATATACGAATCTTACGCAGTCTTAAATCAAACATTAACAATAGTTCATTTGGTGGAGATACCCGAAACATGACTTGTGCCGTTTTGCTCATCCTTGATGTCAGCCACCGGTGACTTTGAGGCTTCCTCTAACCCCAAGCCTCAATCTTTGCGGCCCGCAGGACACGATGTGTCAACATCATATACAGGGAATGTGGAAAACCGCCACCTGGTAGGTAATCCCTTAGACGGGGAGGCACAGAGACAGGAGGTCGCAGCCAGACCCAAGCAGCTCTGCCCCGAAGGTGCACAAAATTACCAAACCCGTGGCAAAGGTAAACCATTTCCCTGGCACCTAGGGTCCAAAGATAGGCCGGTTCTTGACGAAGGACTTGAAACCCTAACACACTCGGGACGAGTTGAAGGGAAGAACCGTCTCACGGAATATCAGCAATATTGGAACCCAGGGTACGTACCACCTACGGACCACGAAACTGGTACTAGCTCTCGCTCCACCTGTGAATCTGATGTGAACAATCCGTGGTGTAACCAAAGTGTTCCTTATCGTTTACTGCCCGCAGCGGGAGGTGAAGGCGAACAGGAAGTTTCCAATGGAGATAACCTATTTTCTTCAGGAAATCTAAAACAACGACAAAACACCGCGGATAACTCCAGCCCATCAGGGGGAAAACGCCCCGAAAATCCGGTAATCCTACCTGATGGGAGCTCTCTCACCTATCCATTACCCCAACGACTTGAGTTTATCAGTCACCCACTGGTAACACCAACTCACCCCAACCCGGGGGCGTCCATTCCTTATTCCACTGTAGCTAAAGGAAAAACAGTGGGAAGGGATAGGGGAGTGGGAAGGGAAGCAGAGGGAAACAGCGAGAAAGTAGGTAATTTACAACCCTATCGATTAACTTACGGGGTAGAAACGAACTTAGACCAAGCTGGTAAAAGAGCGGAAGCTCAGGCCTTTGATCCAGCCGAAATATTAAAGCAGTGGGCAGACACAGGCCCCGAAAAGCACATAGATTTAGAGAGGCTAAGCGATCAGGATAGTGAGGAAAATGTAACGCTAAAAGCACCAGATTTTAACACTCCAACTCAAGAATTGTATGATAAATACGAAAGTGAAGACGAAGAAGAAGATAGGGAATTAGAACAAGCTATCGCGAGTGTCAGAAAAGGTAGTCCTGATAGAAAATTAGCTAGAGAAGATAGATCAACCTCGTCTTCATACGAACTTATTACCGAGGATGGTTTAGACACAGGTAAGAAAGCTAAACTTGAAAGTGAGGACGAAATTAGTGTAGAGGAAATACCTGTGAAAGAACAGTGGGACGATCACGATATACAAAACCTCCACGAAAATAATATGGCGGAAGGAGGCGTTCCTTTGATGGATCTAGTAGAAGAAAGAGAGGATAGGGATCAACGCCAGCAACCCGATGAAGGGGGAGCTGGGGGTGTAGATATGGGGGCATGGCCTCCTAACCGTGGGATGGGCCCTGGGGGACCCCAACAAAACAATGGGAATGGCCAGATCCTAATCCAGCAGCCGGGCCGAGGCGCGCCGGCAGGAGGCGGGATAGACCTTGGGCCCATACAACAAAATATGTTGTACCCTTTTATAAGGCAGGCAATGGGAGCCCCTATACAGGCAGGTCAAGGAGGAGGGGGAAACCAACAGGGTCAACAGGCCCAAGGAGGCCAAGATAATCAGGCCAACCCTCCTCTTAACCAACAGGCCCAAGGAGGCCAGGATAATCAGGCCAACCCTCAGAGGGCTATTCCTCCTCTTAATCAACAAGTTCAAGGGGGCCAGAACGATCAGGCCAACCCTCAAGGACTTATTCCTCCTCTTAATCAGCAGGTCCAGGGAGACCAAGATAATCAGGCCAACCCACAAGGGCCTAACCCTCCTCAAAACCTTCTCAATAACCCTCCTCAAAACCTTCTCAATAACCCTCCTCAAAACCTTCTCAATAACCCTCCTCAAAACCCTATTAATAATCTCCCTCCGAATCAGCCCAATCTGGGGATAAACCCTGGGGGACTCCAGCAACCCGGTGCAGGGGGAAATGGTGGTGTGAATCCGGGAATACAGCAGCCTAATCCTGGGGTAAACCTTGGGGGACTGCAACAAAATGATGGGGGAGGCCAACCAGGCCAACAGCCCGGCCGGGCCGAGCCAGCGGGAGGTGGGGTCGATCAAAACCTGCTCCCTCACCTATTGCAGGCGATGGCACTCGCAGCCAATCTTAACGCAGGCCGAGGAGGGGCGGGTAACCAGCAGGGTCAGCAAGCCCCAGCAGGCCAGAATAATCAAGTAAATCCACCAGGACACAATAACCCTCCCCCGAACCAGAATAACAATCCTTTCCTTAACCAACTCAACAACCCCCCAAACCCACCGAACCCTCCGCCGCCCGGACCACCAGGTCCACCGGGCCCACCAGGTCAGAACAACCCTCCAAACCCACCGAATCAACCAAATATTTGGGAAATTCTACCACAGTTGAGCCAGGCACTGGGGCAAACACCAGCGCCAGTGCGTGAAACGACTCACAGTGGTCACCAAAGGGGACCAAACATTAGGTTACCGTGGTTTAGTGGAAAAGAAGACGAGCAAATAGAAAAGTATTTCAGGGAATTAAAACGACTGAAAGCTATCTATGACTGGTCGGACGCCCATCTCCTGAATATGGCGCTGTTAGGCCTAAAAGGAAGGGCCGACGACTGGGCAGGAGCGTTAGCTGAAAGTGAGAAAGACTCGTTTGGGAAGCTAGAAACCCAAATGACCAAGATCTTCGGTGATCGAAGGGCTAAGTGGCAGAAACACGCAGAGTTCTGTGGCCTTAAACAAGGAAAAGACCAGAGCGTGATCGAATTTGCAGGTGTTCTGAAACAAAAGCAAGTTAAAGCAGAGGCGAGTGAAAGCATGATGTTAGCTGTGTTTTTAGAGGGATTAAAACAGGGCGTAGCCAGGCAAGTAGCTATACTGGACCCTAAGTCGTTCACCGAAGCGGTGGATTGTGCGACGAGGCTAGAATCGTTGGACAAAGGCAAAGGGGGAACTAAAATATCTAATGCAGTGAGCGAACTGGCTGGAGGCCAAGAATCAGAGGAGACCGCGGCCCTAAACTCCATCTCCGAACGATTTGGAGTGGTGCTGGCCCGACTGGAGGCCGCTCCATGGTTTCAGAAACCAAAGCCAGGGCAAAGCGGGACTCCCCAGAGTGGTGGTAACTTTAAACAGCAAGGATATGAGAGAAAAGATAGGTACGAAAACCAGAAAGGTGAAAGAAATTCAGATCAGAAGCCTAAATCCAATATCGCCCCGAACAGAGAGGCAGATAAGGGAAAGAATCTGCCAACTCAACAGAAAGTAGAGAGACCCAGGTTGCCTTTTGATGAAAGTAAGTTTTGCATCATTCATCAACAACATGGTCACTCTACAGAAGCGTGCTTGTGGTTAAAGAATAGGTTGAGGGAAAAACCCCCGCGGATCTACAAAGATAGCAAAGCCAGTGGTACCGAACAAAAGAATCAGGGAAACTAGAGGAAGGGTCCGTTCATTCCACGATAGAATTAGGCGCAGTGGACGGACCGGCTAGGAGAGAGATAGGAGACGAAGCATTTTTCTTAACGTTAAGATTTGATGATCAGAAGGAGGTTAGATCTTTAGTAGACACAGGAGCGAGCGATTGCTTCATGTCCACCCATTGTAAACGACAGATCCCTAAACAATGCATTTTAGATGAATGGAAGGTATCGAAGGGAAACATCAGTTTGGCAGACAACTCGTCTCAAGTAATACTAGAACAAATTAGATGTAAGTTTTCAATCCAGGGATCGGTGGTCTGCTATGATTTCAACATAGTGGACGATCTATGCCACCTAATAGTAATCGGGAGAAACTTATTAACAGTGCTTCGATCAGATTTATCTCTACCAGGCGCAAAGATAGAAGTGTTTTGTGGAAACCCTATAGTTAGCAAAGAAACAGTGAAAATTCCGCCGGGAAATGAATGCATCATACCGGTAACCACTCGAGAGCCGCTGGGATTAGACTCACCGGTAGCTTACTGCGCACCGGCGGTAACCGCACCAGTCCTAGTGGAGGGGTGCGTGAATACGGTGGGAAGCCAGTGGTGGATCAAAGTCATGAATCCGCTAGATGTAATGCAAGAAATCACTCCCCAGGAAGTATTAGCTTTTGCGGAAGAATGCGCAGTGCCTGAGGTAAACCAAAATCAGATAGAGGAGTTCCTAGACTTGTGTTATCTAACTAAAACAGAGACCCCAATGTCCATCTGCAGGATTTCTGTAGAAGTAATGAAAGACGCAGTGCAAATGGAAAGCCAAACCTCTGAGGAGAAATTCCGAGGTAAAATGGATGAGAATGTAAGTAAAATAGATCTGACCGAGTCGTGCTTAAACGAAGAACAACAGGTAAGGTTTAGGCAAATGCTTAATAACAATAGAAATGCACTAGCGTTCTCAATGGAAGAGTTAGGTCACTGTGAAATAGCGCCGATGAGAATCATTGTGGATGAGTCGCAGGGAGTTATAAGTTCCAGACCATACCGATACTCTCCACAGAAAATGGATATCATCGATGAACAGGTTAGGCAACTCATAGATATAGGTGTCATAGAGCCCAGCGAATCGGCTTGGCGAAGCCCGCTGGTGGTAGTGCAGAAGAAAGACGGCAAACCTAGGCTCTGTACAGACTTTCGCATGCTTAATCAAGTCACTTTTAAAGATAAATTCCCCATGCCCACGGCTCGCTCGCTTTTCCTATATATGGCTTACAAGAAACCCACTATGTGGACAGCTTTAGATCTGTTGAGCGGCTATCATCAATGTGTAATCGAAGAAGACAGTAGAAAATATACCGCTTTTGAAACCCCGATGGGGGTGTATCAGTATAAGCGTGTACCATTTGGCTTAGTTGGCGCACCTTGGCAGTTTACCAAGGTAATGGCCATAGCGCTAAAGGGATTGATTCCTAGAACATGCTTAGCATATTTAGACGACGTAATTGTCTACGACACTACATTTGAAGAACACCTGGCGAGCGTTGAGGTGGTTCTCCAAGCTTTGGCGAGAGCTAATCTCAAACTGAAACCGTCAAAGTGTGAGTGGTGCCGCAGTGAAATCAATTTCCTCGGCCACGTAGTAAACGCGGAAGGTGTGGCTACACAAAGGGTAACCACAGAAAAGATTACAGCCTTTAACCGTCCACATAATGTGAAAACCATTAAATCCTTTCTGGGACTGTGTAACTACTACCGATCGTTTGTCCCTAATTTCGCTGATCTAGTGAAGCCTTTAAACCGGCTGCTAAAGAAAGAAGTCTATTTTGAGTGGACAGAGGCCTGCGAGGAAGCGTTTCAACAGTTAAAGAAATTGCTAACCTCGCCGCCCTTACTAATTCATCCAGATATAGGGGGGCATTTTTATCTACTTACAGATGCATCAGACGCCGCGTGCGGTGCAGCGGTTTGCCACAAACTAGATGAAATCTACCGTCCGGTTGCTTTCTGGGGATGTACTCTCCGGGACGCCGAATTAAATTATTCGGTAACAGAAAAGGAGGCTCTGGCAGTAATTAAAGGCATTAAGAACTATGAGGACATGTTGCAGGGAGCTAAAATCACAATAGTGACTGATCACAAACCGTTGATTCCCCTGCTACAAAGTGCCTACAAAGCCCCGTCAGCCCGGCTGAGACGGTGGGCTTTAGCGTTATCAGATTTTGATTTTGAAATCACATATGAGCCAGGAGCGACTCATTTTCTACCGGACTATTTGTCTAGAGTCTATCATGAGCATGTCCCAGGTGAGGAATATGAACCCGCCGTGGGATGTGAGTTATTTGAGGCCGAAGTTCAGGATGAAGAGCTTTCTGTGGCTACGGTATTAAACGCGCAACTCCAAGATGCAGAGTGCGCGCAATTGATAGACTACCTGCAGGACGGAGACCTACCAACAGATCCCATTGAAGCTAGGCGAATAATGGACCAAGCTGATTTTGTAGGAATGGTAGCACCGGGAGTACTGTGTAGGTTCAACATCAAAAGGTATAACAAATACCAAGACCAACTGGTCAGACTCAAACCTCGTATGATAGTTCCAGGAAAGTTAATTCCCAAAGTCCTGAGACTATTACATAATGACATCTTGGCTGGGGGACATGTAGGGATCAGTAACCTCACTACCAAAATCTCTGAGAAATTCTACTGGCGGAACATGAACGCCGACATCGTAGACTATGTAAAGGCTTGTGAGACCTGTTCTCTAAGGAGACGGGCCCCACATTTCAAGGCCTTAGCTAAGTCTTGGGAGAGACCAACCCGACCCTTTGAGGTAGTACAGTGTGATTTCATCGGGCCGCTAAAGAAGGCTAGGGATGGGTCAAAATATATCATGACCTTCATAGACCTACTGACAGGTTGGCCGGAGGCTTTCACCACTAAAGACTCCACCGCGCAGACCGCGGCTAACTGTTTCCTAACCGGAATAGTGTGTCGGTATGGACGGGTAAACCGCCTGCACACAGACCGGGGGGCGGCCTTCCTCTCAGGGCTATTCAGGGAAATCACTACACGACTAGCGTGCAAGCAAACGTTCACTACCGGGCGAATGCCGACTGGCAACGCTCGAGTAGAGAGACTACATAAAACCATTGAAAACCTGATTGCTTATTATATCCCTGACGATCACTGTAACTGGGTCGATCTACTTCCCATTGCATTATGGACAGTTAGATCCACAATCAGTGTACGGTCGGGATACAGCCCGCACACCCTGCTGTTTGGCAGAGATCCAATCAGTATGGGAATGCCTGAGCAAGGAACAATTCCTGAAACGCTGAACGACTGCGAGTTTTTCATGCAAACCAAGGATAATATTGCTATGTTTAGGAATATGGCTGAAAGGGTAGTTCAAAACTACGAAAAAGATCTGAGACTGCGAATTGACGAGCGGGCGCGGCCCACTCAGATGTACGAAGGTGATATGGTATACATGTACGACCCTCTAGCTAGTGAAAATAAAGCGTCTAAGTTCTCAAACAGGTATACTGGGCCATTCAGGGTAATTGAAACAAAAGGAGACCACCTTGTTAGACTAGTGTCTTTAAAAACTGGAAAACAGGTCCCACATCTAGTAAACATTTCAAAACTCAAACCTGCACATGGGCCCTGGTCTCCCGCTGTCCCTCATAACATTCCCAAACTGGTGAGAGAAGCGAAAATCACTAACTCAAAAGGGGCAGATCCTGACCGAAACCCTGAATTGCATCACACTCCGACGGGTGAAATCGCTGAGGAAGATGGCGAAATAAGGGGTGCTGAGACTGAAAACTCAACGGGAACGACCGGTCCCCGTGAGCATGATGCAGTTCCTATGACCAGGAAGGTACCTACACAAAAACCTGGCCCAAGTCCCACCGATTTAGCAGAAACGGATGGGCAAATCACTGATGGTCAGGGCACCAGTACGGACACCACGCTGTCCACAAACTTATCCTTTGTTCCTAATAAAGCCGCCTGTGAACGGGGAACAGCTGGCGCTAATGGACAGAGGAAACGCAAACGAGCTAAACGAAGGGGCAGAAACCAGCCGTTGGAGGGGAGATCCCCTCCAGGCAACAACAAGCCCATAAAACTACCCTGCGGTGATGTGCCGATCTTGGATACGTCGGAACAGAGCCCAGGAAAAACAGTAAAGGACCATGTCCCGACGAAAGGTGGCTATAACCTACGTCGGAACCGCCGCCCTAACTACGTCGCTCTGTCCAACGGCGGAGAGAGCGACGACATGGATGATTAATGCAGGAAATTTAGCCGCCCTGTGAAAATAAAGGTTCGGCGGAGCGGCACCGTTAGCATCAGCGCTAATGGAACAGGTGGTCTGCCTCACGGCCACCTTGCCGCGCCCAGGGGCGTGGCAGAAAGGGAGGGTGCGCACACCAAGAGAGATGCCAGTGGTTGGGCGTCATCTTTTGGGACCGGATGCATGCGTTCCCCCCCCCACCTGAAACAGGATACAGCTCCAAATATGGAGACGGCATGGACAAGCGGATCGGTTATAATTTCGTGGGATCCGCGCCGATCCACCAGTCGGTCCGCAACTCTGCTCCCAGACAGTCACCTCTGCTGCAGGTGATTGTGCGCGCAACCCAGCCCGGGACGAAACGGAGATAGATATTGATTCTATCTCTGAACAGAAGTTGGAGATAGAAATTGTTCAGCCTCCGACTTCTCCTGGAAGGAGCAGAAAGAGAACTTAGCTGGGACACTGATCCACCGACTCATGGGGAACTGTCTAGCCCTCCGGCCACATAGCAATCCAAAGGGAACCACTATTTTCCCTGCGGACACGGAGGGAAGGATTATCGTCCCCCTGAGGAGGAAACGGATTAGCCGGCCCACCCTGAGGGCGCTGCCTACCAAGGGAAGGTTCGTTGGGCCATTCTTTTAGGATTTTACCAAATGAAAGAAAAGGCAGTCGAGAAGGAGAGTGCTAAGAAACAACCGGCTCAGACCCTTAGGCGGTGGAGTTGGCCGGGCCGGGGCGGTGTCCGTCCGGACTCGACCGACGCCGGGATTGCCCGGAAGAAGCCAAGGACACCAGCCCGGCGGCCCACCAGAGCGACCACAGGCGGAGCCAAGAGGTCCGCCAAATCGGCTCCAGCCAAAAAGAAGACAGCAGAGAAAGATTTCTACAATTTATCTGAGGTGAGTGACTCGGAGCCCGAGCCAAGGCTAACGGCGTTGGCCAAGCCGGTTCAGAAGGAGGAAGCGGTCAACCAACCAGTGCAGATACAGGCCGGCTGGTTCTGGGACCTTACGCAACCACTGTTCCAACTATTTGAGACTGTTGACGAAATTAGGAGAACAGTAGGACTAGATGTGCCAAAATCAAACAAACAGTTAGCTGAGATTAAAACTCAGGTAGCTCCTTTTATTCAAAGGACCACACAAAACTCTAAATGCGTCAGGGAAAGTACCAGCCTACAAACAAAACGAGGCGGCCGACCTCTGCCCACTCTGGAAAGGCGATCGGGAGGGGAACAGCTAACCGTCGCCGCTCCAGGACTAAAAGTGGAGGTAGCACCCGTTCAACACGCGCCAACCCCACCGGTGGGGAACGGGCCAGCGGGAGCTCCCCTCCTCCACCACTTACAGCCTGCGGACCCCGCTTGTTTAGACTTGAGCAGCTTGACAACGAGCTGCAACGCCAATCCCTCACCACTGCTATGGAACCAGCAGCAGTGGACGCCAACCAGCCAGCCGGGGGGCCCACTGTGGCCGAGCCCACTCCCAACGACAAACCCACCGCAAGTACCAAACCCATACCCCTCGAGCCAACCGTCGTACGACCCAACGGGGGCCGTTTCGGACTGGAACCTACTAGGCCAAGACCCCTCAGAGCAATGCGCCCCTCGTCCTGCGAACGTATGAGAGGCTTAAGAGTCACGGTCACCAAGGATGAGAGCGGGATCATCAGGCGAGTGGTAAATGACAACGGGCAAAACCTCTACGAGCATGTCCCAAACTAAACAGACCAGGAGGCCCGAGAGGAGAGCATTTTTCGGCGCATGGATGTTAGTAATGCGCAGAAAAATAAGGTAACTTTACTGTGAACATGTTTTAGATAAACTGCAAAATTAACTTTCTCAAACTATCACTAAGGCCAAAACAAGGACAATGAAGTGGCTGGTGCTGTTAGTATTAGCTATAATAGGGGGCATTAGGGGAGTGCATAACGACTCCGGCCCACCTGAAGGGCTAGCCCCTAACGCTGAAGTAATAGCTTTAGAACAATATGGAGTAGTGTTAAAACCAGGGAAGTTAATGTCCACCGCGGATATAACACACGTTCGACAGGGCTTCCTAATCACTATTCCAAGGAGGCGCCCCTTCAACAAAGCTACCTTTGGCCAGGTATGTCACCGATATCTACAGGGAGGAGACGCCCTCGATCGGGCCTGCTACCATATCAGGTCGCTGGTCAGTTGGATGGATCAGACGTCACAGGCGCTTAAGGGTCGGTACCGAGAAGTTCTTAATGAAACCTTAAGTTCCCTAATAAAAAACACTCAACAAGACCTTCAAAATCAAGAGTCGGAGTTAAAATCTAGTGGAAGGATCAAAAGAATGAAGAAGTTGCCCACAATGCTAGACGATCCAGGGTGGCCGACCTTTCCTCTTCCAACCTCTTGGAATCAAGGACTGGCGGCTGATGTCAAATATAACAGAGAATTGATTAGAGTATTGCAGGAGTCTTCGAACCAAATGATCGAAGACTTGGCTCTGATGAATGAAAAACATGACGAGGCTGTCGAAAAGGTTAACCATGTCGTGATAGGCCTACTGGACAATCTAAGATCACTAAATAAGGCACACAACACGACTCGCCGAAGGTTAAAACTAGTGCAACATAAGGTGGATTGGATGGAACTGTACCTGAATATGATACCGGTCGCTCTAGAAGACAAGTTAGGAGAAATGGTGTATCTTCAACTAATGGTAGAGCAAACACGCGTGTTCAGGAAAGGTGTACAGCGCCTGACGCGGGGCCAGCTGACTATGGACTTGGTACCCCGCCAATATATGGTCGGAGCGGTCCAGGAAGTGAACAGATATCTGAAGGGGATCCACCCCAGGTTCCATGTCGCGTTCACAGATCCTTCCTTCTATTACGAGAACAGTCAACCTTCGTTCAAATTCAATGAAACCACTCAGGAATTTATAGTGTATGTAAGGGTGCCTGTGGTGGCTGATGAACATTTGTTCCGAGTCTACGAAGTACTAACTTTTCCTGTGCCAGTAACGGTTAGGGGGCGACGTAAGAAGGACGCTCTCCAAATTGTTAATCTACCCAAAAGTGTCGCCATGTCCATGTCCCGCCAGTATTACGTACCATTGGCTAGTGGCAGTTGGTCAGGTTGTTATGGACAGACCATCACGCTCTGTAAGGACCTACCTTATATGAAAAAGATTACAGACAACACCTGCACTGCTGCGCTACTGAGGCGCGACGACCTAGCGATCCAAGAAAAATGTGAGCTGGACTATCTACTGGAAGCAGACTTCGGAGAGATGGCAGTGTATCTAGACGACGGAGATATGCTAGTGGTCAGCGCCGACACCAGAGGCCAAATGATTTGCAGAAACCAACCTGCGGTCGGAGTAAACATAGAAAATTATGCAAGGGTTCAGGTGGAATGCGACTGTGCATTCCAAACACAAGGAGCATGGATACCGTATAGCTTGCGAAATTGTGACAGGCACACCAGGATCACCACGGTTGTGTACCCACATAATGACCTGTTGGAAGCAGCAAGTCGTGTGAAGGGGTGGGACATGAATTTCACGACGTCCAAAAACGAACCCACTATGTTGGAATCAGACCCTATCCCTGAAACAATCAGGAAAGACCTGCTGGAGATCGAGGAAAGCCTGAAGGCCAAAATACCTGTAACCTCCTTGGCCAAACGAATACAAAAACACCGTAAAGACTTGGCCAAGGGTATCAAGAAAGCGACTGACCGTTATGAGGTAGAAAAACACGCCCCGTGGTTCTCTATAGGCAACTTCGGAGGCGGTTTTGGTCTCCTCACCATCTTTTGCATAGTGGTAGCTGTGACAATTATTGGATGTGTTCTCTGGAAGTGCTGGCGGAACCACCAAGGCAAGGCTGCCCTGGCCGGACTAACCATGACTTTACCTCGGGCCATGGCCTTGGAAGCGGCGGACCCGGAGGAGCTGCTGCGCAGTGAAAAGGAACTAACTGGATGCCCGGACACGACCGCCAACCCCACTGCGGTGGCAGTACTTGCTATATTACTGGCAGTACTCGTCATCGCCATAGTGGTCCTCGTGTGGCGAAAGTGGAGAAATATTAGAGGAAAAACTGTGGATGGGTTGTACGTACAGTTTGCCAACCCGCATATGATAGAAACAATCTTCCTGGGCGAACTGGCTATGCCTTCAGACCACACTTATACTGAAGGCTATGTGCTCATTAGGGATCTACTGGTGACCCAGCTGTGTCTGAAGTATACTCTGACGGTAACCTGGGGGGCGCAGCTGATGGGAGCAGCGACTAGACCTGGACAGCACCCATCTAAGGTGCCACTACCCGACACCCTGAGGGTATCTAAAAAACTCGCCCGTCTGATGATGAGTAACTTAAAATACAATACCAGGGCCAGACTACTGAGATATTCCTCGGGGCTAGCCACTCCTGTACCCATGGGAGTACCTCGCCTCATCGACGCAGGGTGGTCCGATGTCGGAGCGGACTGGCCTCAACCGGTGTTGGGACAGGGAACAATGCCTAACGCTCCTCCTAGATCGACCACGCCCACCTCAACAGCGACCGGAACAGGATCTGCACGAAAGACAATAAGGCCAGGGACATCCGAAATAAATCCAGGAACGGTTTATGAAGTTATCATATGACAATGTAACGAGTGGTAAAACCTGACATAGTACTGTACAGGTAAAATTGGTGAATTAATAACACAGAGGTACGAATACTAAAACTAAAATGTTACAGGAAGTTCGCTGGGCAATACCTGTTTGGGTAGGTAGGGTTCTGTTGACTAGCCTGAGCAATAAGGATTCACCAGTCAGAAAAAAACTTAGCTCGGGTAGGCTGGTCCAACCGTCTCTCTATGGACCCATGGGTTATCTAAATTTCTCTCAAGTCGAGTGTCCCATGCCCGGTAGCCTAGCTCAACACTCTAATTGTTATTGATTTGGCAACTCTTTTAAAAGTAGGGAACCATTTGGAACCGATCCTAGTGTCGCAAAATTTTAGCATTTTAAAAGAAAAACTCAAAATTCTGTATAAAACCTAAGAGCGCTCAACGGGACCAATGCTCCCAACGAGCGAAGTGAACTTCCCCAAGCAAGTACCATCTACACCTGACCCCTGTGCTGTTGTTACCGCTAGGATCGGGCTGCAGTACAGGAGCCACTTGGGGAACGCCACTGTCTATTCTTTAGCATGCTTACATATATACTCTTCTCAAAGATGAGGGGGTTGCACAAGCAGCAGGAGCCTGCCCACAGGCCTGGTGTCAGTGGTGCCTAACAGGAGGCAGGACGTTGGGGTTACGCGTCACCGACGCTGCGAAGGGCACTGGGGTGGACGCCCGACCATGGCAGTCACTATGCCCCGGGTGGATTGGCTCCTGACAAGCGGTCCCTTCATCACAAAAAAAATCGACGAGTAGAAAGAAATTTACCTAAAAACTAATATATAAAGCAAACCAATATTTGTGTAACTAAGAGCTCTTCCTCAGGGAATTTTGGGCAAAATATAATAAGAAAGCAATATAATTAGTAACATTCTCAGGGGGGACGCTCCGTGACAGCACACGAGAGTACCTTATACGTGGCTCGTTTGCTCCTGGCATAGACACGCTGCAGCGGCAAGGATATGTGCAAATCCTGACAAGGCGTGCTATATTTGGGAGCTATAACGGAGGTCACAAGGAAATGAAGTTACGGGACAACAGCGAATTGGTGACATTCACAGGGTGCTCGGCTCTCTCTCACTATATCGCGACTCCCTCAGACGGGACAAGCTATCCCTGGGGGGGAGAAGCTGTAGCGAAAACTCACAAGGCGGTGGAGCGAGGTGCTGTCCTTATTAATAGCCCCGTCGTCTTGGTTATGTGTAAATGACCACTGAATCACCGTATGTCTTAGGTCAAAGGATCCTGACTTTAACATAAAAGTCAGGATCCAACGACAACTAGTATATGAACAACTGCCCATAATTCAAGACTAAATTATTTAGACCACTTTTAGACCAGTTTTAATCGGGACAGAGACAAAACGGCAAGAAGTCAAGTTTCGACCCGGGTAATAAATTAGAAATAATTAAAATTAATAAAGAAAATGAACGGCTTCAGAGCTGACCGCCGTCGAGGAAAAGAAAATAAAATAAATAAATGAAAATTAGTCTTGACCGCCGTCGTGGCGCTAAAAGTATCCAGGTCTCCGCTCAACAGTTGAGCTGAAGAGGGGGGACATGGATTACTGATTCCCTGATGAACAAGCTACAATAAACTTGGTTGACACCCAAAGCTAATAAGATTACCCAATCTATTAGAAAGGAGATAAATAATTCTAACTCTGTCTTTAGCACTACCTATCCCTGCCCGGCATGCGCATAGTTAGGATAAGCTGGGGGCGGAGTCTTTTCAGGAGTAGTCTTGACTCTCCACAAGAGAAACGGGCATAGACCTGAACAAGAAAACGGGTTTAACCTTGTACTGTACTTCGGTAAAGGCCCGACTTACTAGGTGCTGTCTGGAAGTAAGTGATCTAAGGAGATGCAATTACACATCTCTATAATTTAAAGGGGGTGTAGGCTGCATATTAAAAAAAAAATATATATGCAGTCTGCTCCCAATTATAGCAATGGAAACTCGGTGCTACCCATTCTGGTCCTATGAATGGGAAAGTACCGACAAACCACGTGTAACTAATAAGGACCGGGAATCAGATCAGAAATGAACCTGAATCTGAGACCCGATCCTCTAGTGATAACTAAGCAAGGAACGAATAATCTCGACCTCCCTTGTACAGTTAATACTTAATGTCCTTTAATGACATTTATACCTCACGGAATGAAAACGCTACCCCTACCGCTAGTCATGTGGTTTTTCCATATAATATAGTGTATATGGTAGGCAATGAGATGTTACTGGTAACATAGGTATAATAATTATTCAGTGAACTGTTTGGAGTTGGTGGCGCACCCGTTTGCATTATCAGAAGGGCGCCGCTACCCAATATAAAGTGGAACTCGGTCTTCAGACCCCAGGCTGAATGTAGGGGGTGAACGCCGAGCTACCACCTATAACTAGCAGAAAGAGAAGGGATTTTGTCGTAACAAAATCAATCAATAAGAACAAAACTGGGGTTTTAAAGCGGATACTTCACAAAATGGAGTCAAATATGTTAGAACAGGTGTCGCCCTTGAAGGGGGTGTTAACTTGTTTGCGTATAAATCTTTGGAGTGTGTTGGGTAATTATTCTACCACACTGTACAGAAAGAGTGTTATCAAAAGTACTGAACCTTGTGACCTCTTAAGGTAAATCACCAGGGATCCAATTCCTATCATTATTCTTGTCTTTCCATGAGGTCGTTTGGGGAATCTGAGCGGGACGGTTTTGCCTCACATCTCGGGCATTCATGAAACCTTTGTAGGTGGATGTTCTTGTGATGGCTCAACTCCAACCTGTGGGTACAGGCTTTCACGCATTCATCGCAAAGATATCACTATCTGAGGTGTTTGGAAACCTCAGGCGCTGATAGGCGTGGTTCTGTATTCAGTGGAACGGTGCCCACATGGGCCCGATCTATGAACGCACGAGCTGCCGCAGTGTACACACATGTATCTCTGCAAGGGACGCTTGATAATCTTTGTGATGTTGGTGCCTTTCTAACTCTTAATAAGGATACCATTCCTTCTTTCATTACATTCATACAGAATCTTCATCTGGGAATTCATTCAGTGTCTTAGAGACTTCATCTCGGTCTCCTCACAGTAGTATTTTTTCCTCTTCGAGACGACTTTGACAATAATACTCACTCTAACACTTATTCTAACACAATGACACTGACGAAGTCTTGCTGTTAGACTAAAACATGGGATGGGTATCTGTGGCCTTCGCCACTACATCTCAAACTTACCTTGGAGTCGCCAACAGCTCGTTGGACGGCTCCACCTGTGGTGTCGCCTTACGTGGCCGACACGTCAATCTTACCAGTACTCTGTAAGGGGGACGACTCATCAAAGAATTCTGTCACAGCCAATCTAATGTTGGGAAGTCTGGACCAAAATACTTGGTCAGCCACTACACCTAAAACTTACCAGGGTGAACACCCTGGGAAGCGCTTGTTACCTAGGGCACCCCATGTGAATTGTTTCCAATGTAGACATTTACACTAATGTTCTGTACGTATAACGACTAAACAAAGAATCCTGTTACAGCAAATCTTATGTTGTAACTCTCAGACCAGAATCTCTGGCCACCCATACCTGATTATCATGTGCAGTGTCAGTCCCCAACAGTTAACAGTATCAAATAATAACAATACGATACGAATTACCCACACTCCAGAAAACCTACTTAGATCGGTAATGTCAACAAACCGCTAGTCAGAAAAACCCCTAATATCGCCCAACCACGCGCGAGGTAAAATGCTTGATCATATTAGTCTAAACAATCCGCCCACTAAAATTATATAGCCTGACGCTTTTCAGTGCCAACCGTGTCACATTGCTTCATTTACATCACCCTAACATACCGCAGGACCTGGAAAAGATAATAAGTTTAGTACGAAAGATCCTGACTCTCGGCCCGCGCCCACCATCTTGGAACCAAAAGTAAACACTAGGTGGCCACCCACGCTACCCGTTACTAAAATTACCAGCGAAACACAGTTTCTGGTTCCGGGAGTGACATCAGCTTCCGGAATACAACCACGTGAGGGCGAGCTGAGAACCACCAAGAAGAATTTGGCCAACAATCTCCTTAAAATCTACAATTAGTAGCCTGCCTAACATGCAAAAGACAGTAAAAGAAACGAAGGTTGGACTTACCCGGTCTCGAAGCGGTCGGAGCGTGGACCAACTCGACGAGGGGAAGGCAACCGGTGGCGGGCGAGGAGACGAGGGGGACGACGCCCGGCAACGGCAGAAGAAACCCCAAACGGCTCCGACGAGTCGCCCCGAACAGTCCGGCAAAGAAACAGCCACAAAGAAAAACATCTAGTCATTGGTGGTCCGATCACTGGCCGGGAATTGGATCCGATGAACACTTGATGATTGTTAAAATAATGTTTATGGCTCAATCACTAACCGGGAATTAAGACCCACTAATCACCGCAGGAAATCGGTATGTACAGGGGAGAAGGGGTTGGTCTAGAGGGGAGCTATTGGGAGCTGGCGAAGGAGCCGGCCCAGGGCGCGAGCCCACCGTCGAAGCTGTCGATGGGTCGGCATGAAACCGTCCACGAACTCTCGGTAGTCGTGGACGGTGAAGGCCCCGTCTGCAGTCTGACGCGTGATGTGGAGGCGATGACCCAGGTCGGCTGTTGGAACGCCAAACCAGCGGTTGGCATGGCGAACCTCCCGGTTGACCCGGGGCACCAGGTGGTTCATCCATCGTTGGAAATGCGCGTCCTCGCACGTCAAATCCCAAGACTCCGTGTTGATGCCCGTCACGGTGGTAAACATCACGGTGGCGGGGGCTGGGTGACTACGCAGGTTAAGAAAGGCCCTGTTAAGCGTTTCCCCGTAAAAGGTCACCGCGGCCGTAGTGGAGGAGAAGAGGGGAATGTATAACTCCAGCTCCGCGTCCCATCGTAAAATGTCCAGGAGATTGACCACGACCACTAACAGGTCGTCGGGCCACACGCTATGGTGCGCGAAAGCCGCCCCGGCTAAATCGGCAGTCCCGGCGTCTACGCACTCCACCACGGTCACACTGTGGGCTGTATCCCCGACGATCAGGTCGTTGTAATCCTCGATCCCGCTCTCCCTTTGACTGCAGAAAACTGCGACCCGGGCCATTGTTAAAAGAGAGTGAAAAAGATAAAAAAAGCGAGACAAAGTGAAAAATACGTCCTCTCCGACCAAAAAGATGAGCGACACTGATTAAAATGACGTCAAAACGAGGCTAATTTGGAAAACCCCTTTTTGATCCAAAAGATCCAAATTCTGAAATCGGCTAGCATGATCAAAGCATCGTATAATTTCTTATAAAATCTATGCTAAACTAAAGTTTAGGTCCCCAACCAACGTAATCAAGCGCCAGAATTAATTCATATCGGCCCAAAATATCAGGTCGAACAATCAAACTTGAAAGTTTGATCGAAGCAGAAATTTGCCATCCGGGCGCTTTGCGCCCGAAGGATCCAAATCGAGGTCAAACCTTGGGGGGGAACTCCAGTCAAGCGTCCCGCTAAGTACACGTGTACTAAGTATAGCTGGCGGACGCGTGACAGGAATGGTGGTATTTTCTGGTTCCAACTGCTCGGTACTACTAAACCCGATACAGAGACCTTGTATTTATTGTAAATAATGTTGTTATGGTTGAAGTTTGGTTTAAATTTGACACGCATTGTATCATGAAAGTTGTTCGTTCAAAATGTCCGAATTCTCTGTATTGACTTATGTTGTGTTAATTTGTTCTGAAATTGGATTTGATGTACACTTGCTACTCTTAGAAGGTTAAGACAACCCTACACTGTATATATGTTGAGTTCTGTTGACTTGTGTTACAAATCATAAATATCAGAAACTGTACATGCGCGTACTAAGTCAAAACTGAATTTGTCACCTTATGCACGGGTGTCGCAATATTTGAATCTTAAAATCAGCTAACGATGCTGAAAACTGACTTTAATGTACAAGACACGTACTAAGTGAATACCTAAAGGTGACGAATACTTCATCCTCTAAAGTTGACTTTGTCATTTTGTAACCATGATTATGCCATCATCTACGTTATTACCCAAATAATCATGTTATCAATTTTAACACTTACCTTGTCATTTTATGAACGAATTCTGCTAACCTTGAGCTTCAAAATGTGGAAAAAATCAACTCAATGAATAATTTCACTGTGAATTTGTGTTGAAACTGGATCTACAAATCTATTGATACTGTGTTGAATGTACCACGAGAGTCAAGGCCACCCCACCATGGTTTAACAAATATATCCAATCATCAAAATTGGGAGTTCATTATATTCATTTGGTTTGAGCTATGTCGTCCACCTCCTTAAACTCAAACACCTGACCGCCGTCGAATGTACTAATGGCTTAGTACTTTTAATACATTGTCATAATATATAATCCAACAAGGATCAGGCTTAGCAAGTCTACTTCTAGTCTACTCCTAGGAGAAATATCTTACGCTCCTAGCGCCACCTGTTAACCAGTATAAAAGGCGCTGCAAGGTAGGGAGCGAGCAGTTAGTGAAAAGTTTGTGAGTTAGTTGGTTAGAAGAAACATGTTTAACCAAGGAGTTATACCTGGAGTAAGTACATCGACTCCGTGTAACAGACTGGAGTTTACCAATACCCACTACCTCGGACATAGGATTGTGTTAGAGCTAAATGCTAGAATGGTCTAGAAGGCGTTGGAGCAACTCGTGTTCTAAATGTGGTTGATTGCTGATAGGAGATGGGAGGTGGACTGATGAAGACTTATACATGGTGGCTTTGACTCGGGATGAGATGTTTATTGAATAAAAACCCTTTCATATTAAGAAGTTCCCTCATCGTTCATTTCTTTTGAACTATTGGGAAGTGAATGGACAAACTTTAAACGCGGTCTGAATTACTCAGACATTCTGGAAAGCAACTTACGAAGACTTGGATATATACGAATCTTACGCAGTCTTAAATCAAACATTAACAATAGTTCAATACTTACAGTGAAATAAATAAAATGATAATTCCTGCAATAGGATACTGATCATTCAACACTTTTTTCAACCTACAGCTATTTGTATCCAAAATAGAGGTAAATTATACCAGCATTCCAAAACAATTTATATGCAAACCCATTTTGTACCCCACCTTGATTTTATTAGAAGCCTATTTCAGCCTCAACATAAGTCTATATCTGATAAATAATAGGAAGAATATGTTGAAAACTAATATCGTTGATCAACACTTAACCCGACACTATTTTTCTTAATTCTTTATTATTATTTACTTTTTCTTACACAAGTCTATTTAATTTTCTAGCCTTTAGTTTCAAACAATACTGTAGCCCTGCCGATAATACACGACATACACATGGTATGGAGTGCATTATCGGCACCTATTTGATTGAATATGCCCATTATGCATAATGTGGGTTTTTCTGCAAATGTTTTTCAATTTTCATTTATTTTTGACAATAGAATTAAAAATGAAACAATATGTCTTATTTTTAGGACTACAACTTTCTTGATGGTAAATTATGAACCAAATTTATCTTTCAATACTCTACGTACCTTCAAATTGCCGGAGCTGTAAAAGTCTTTTACTAATTGATAGAATTAAAGTAAAATTTTGATACTCTTCAATTATATTATGTGAAAAGCTCCCATTTCTTACTAATATACAGGAGATGTTTTAGGGGTGCCGATAATACACGCCTGCCGATAATACCCTCCACTACTCTAGTTAGAGTAGTTGTAGTGTAGCTATACTTTGACGGAAATGACACATAAGCCTCTGTAGACTTGTAAGTTGTCAATAAAATGTATTATCATTATTATTATTATAAATTTTAGCCAGCCCTCTGCCTCCTATCATTATCTAGACTATAAGTGATTGTTTTAATTTTCGTTATCTTCTGACTTCTCTATTAGTTAGAGTCTCTAGCTAAGTCTAGGGCTAGGCTATCAGATCATTCACTGATTCAGGAAGGGTCCATTTTAATAAGAGCTGCTGGTTTATTTTTAAATAATTGAATTTCCATTCCATCATATCTCATAATATGATGATGTGCCTAGTAGTAGATTTACAAAGAAAACGTTATGTTTTGACATGTCACAGTGTGTTCTAAAACGGTAATTTCATTCCTCGAGGCTCGACCTCGGCTACGGTGCACGAACGATATGAATTTTGAGTTTGATGTGTTTTGCCCTTGATTGAACTAATCCTCAAACCACTCCTTGTTATTCGGGATTATATTCTTTAGATTTTCATAGACGATAACATTCAGCACAAGTTTCCGTGGTTGTTGAGGAAAACTGAGTGAAAATTGGGAGAAGTCAAGGAAACCTGCCCGAAATCAAAATCACTCACACCCTACGGTTTTTCAGCGAATCTGGTTTGGCCAGTGACAGTCAACTCAAGGGCATGCAACGTGTGGATTCACGCCCAGAAACGTCGTTCGAGCTCTTGCATAGATGAATTTTTAAATTGGGAAAACACTCTACAATATGCATACGATTCTCAAGAAGTGGAAAGCCCTGATATTTTGTATGACGAAGGAAAACTTACCCTCTACACGAACTTCGGAGTGGCTTTGGCTGCCATGTCCGTGTGACGTAGAGTTCGGTCGTGTTCGGACTTCTTCGGGAACTTCCGGTGTTGCGTGAAAATCTGTCCCCCCGTGAAAATCTGTCCCCCCCAGAGTGCGCATGCGCAGGGGGGACAGATTTTCACGGCCCCATCCATGAAATAGTGTCCCCCTGTGAAAAAGTGTCCCCCCTGCCCTGGTGAAGGAAAAGACGGAATCGGAAAACACAGATCGACTTGAAAGCAAATGGAAAGGCTTATGCCAATCAATCATAGATAAGCAAAAGATGGAATCAGAAAACGCAGATCGACCTGAAAGCAAATGGAAAGGCTTAGCATGAAAAGTATAGACCTTGTGCAGACGTGGTCACGTGATCACTTTTTGGTGATCACCACGTGGTGATCAAGACCACATGGCTGTGGAAGAAATAAACATTTGTATCTCCTGAATGATGACAATGATATTATTAAATGAGACTGTTTCTAGTATTTGTGGCATAAAAGTGTAATTTAAATGCTTCAGAATTGCAAATAATTACGATTATAAACTGATCACCAATATGGCGGCCAACCCATTATGGGCAGTTGTTACGTCATCTGCATAACGTCTAGATATGCTAAAGACGTTCGGAATCGAAAAAGGTTCATAGGCGCCATGGAACAGTTTTTCATATAATATATATATATATGGCTAGGGGGGGGGGGGGGGAGGTCAGATTTTCATACTTATGGTCTGCAGCCTTGAAAAATTATCACCCCGACTGAACCAAGGTCAGCTATGAAAAATCGTGACCCCCTACCCATAAAACAAACTATTCCCTCTAATCAAATGCATGCTTGTTAATGGAGGGGGGGGCAGTTTTTCATAGGTATGGTCAGCCATGAAAAATTGTCCCCCCCCCCCCTCCTCAACCACACTGTTCCCTGCCATGCATGCTTGCAAAAGGGGGGTGGGGTGACAGTTTTTCATAGGTAAGGTCAGCCATGAAAAATTGTGACCCCCTACCCATAAAACAAACTATTCCCTCAAATCAAATGCATGCTTGTAAATGATGGAGGGGTGGGGGGGGGGGGGGCAGTTTTTCATAGGTATGGTCAGCCATGAAAAATTGTCCCCCCCCCCCCTCAACCACACTTTGCCCTGCCATGCATGCTTGTAAATTGGGGTGGGGGGGGGGGGACAATTTTTCATAGGCAGGCATGAAAAATGGTCCCCCCCCCCCCTACAAATCAAACTCCATGGTTTATGCCATGCTTATGCTTGCAATGTTGGGGGAGGGCACAGTTTTTCACAGGCAAGCTCGGTCATGAAATTGGTCCCCCCCCCCCCTCAACCACACTGCATCTTCTATGCCATGCATGCTTGCAATGTGGGGTAGGGGATTTCACAGGAAACTCAGCCATGAAAAATGGTCCCCCCTAAACAAAAGTGCATATTCTGTGCCATGCATGCTTGCAAAGAATGGGGGGGGGGGGGCAGTTTTTAACAAGCAAGCTCAGTCATGAAAAATGGTCCCCCCCTAAACCAAACTGCATGTTCTGTGCCATGCATGCTTGCAATGGGGGGGTACACTAGTACCTCGTGTTACTCCACCAGGCTACATAAGCACTAGAATAGCCTACGGCCGCCATCTTGAATTTTTCGGAACTTTTGAAAGTTTGTTTACATTCTGAGTTCTGGTACTAGTAACGCTCTAATTTCTTAACTGTTCTATGACGTAAATGCTTGATATCTAAATATGGAATAAACTGAAATTTAGAATTTTGCACATTCAAGTTATTTTGTAAGTTGGCATGAAACTTGTGGATGAAAACCGGATGTGTACATCCGATGTCAAGGTCGTGTGGGTATCTACAGTTATGGCATTCTGCAGTGTGTTCAACCTCCTGCGCAGTCTGTACAGAGAATGTTGTGTTGCAGAGTGGTAGGCGCAGAGCAGCCTATAAATGTTTGTCTAAGTTTTCGAAGATATCTTTATATTTATTGCCTGCCTAATGTTTAAATTCACCTCAAACAAGTTGATAATATTTTATCATCCTAAGTAGCCATGAGATATATCATTCTTTTTATATATGTTACATTATATCTACAAATTGTTTGAGGGCCGCACGGCTGCCATCGAAAAATTACGCTGTTCTAGTGCTTATGTAGCCTGGCGGAGTAGCGCGAGGTACGGTACTAGTGTATGGGGGGGGGGGGGGGGGCAGTTTTTAACAGGAAACTCAGCCATGAAAAATGGTCCCCCCTAAATCTTGCAAACAGGATTTTCAGTGCCATGCATGCTTGCTAAGAGTGCAGGAGGCACGACACTTTTTCACAAGCGAGCTGTCATGAAAAATGATCCACCCCCACCACCATCGTCAACAAAAGTGTTGAGGAAAGTCAACAAAAGTGTTCTATGCCCAGTGTGGAAGAGGGGGGGGGATAGTTTTTCATAGGAAAGCTCATGCAGCCATGAAAAATTGTCCCCCCCCCCTGTTGGGTCTGGGAGTACCAAAAGAAACAACTTGATAACTTAATTGAAAAACTGCATCCATAAAAAGTTAGTAAAATGCATGAAAACTATTCATGCGCAAGAACTGTCAATGATACTCTAGGAAAAATGAATAATACCAGAAAATAAAGGATCGTTGCACCATTTTCAGTATTTTTATATGCATGAGGAGGGCATTAAAGAGGCTTTCTCGTCTGCGTGACTGATGTGTTTTGCTACATTATAACCCCGTGAGTGATGCACCATATTTCTGAAGTGACCAATGACATCGCAGGATTACGTTCTGAAAGTCAAAAAACATGTTGTCGACCATTGCATCGTCAGGCTAATGTGGGCATACGTTAGCCCAACGACGAACGTCCCTGTAAATCCCAGAAAAACAAGTGAAAACATAATTCGATCTACCCTACTCTTTATTATTTTTTTTATTAATATGACTGCACAACAAATAACATTTTTTTTCAATCTTTTAATCTTCAACTCTATACAGTCTACAAATTATTTCCTTATAAATTTCTTGCTGTAGAAAATGTCATATGCCATAAATTATGAGTAAATAATTTCACGAATATCCCTTTTTCCTGTCACTCTATTTGAATTTCCCGCCCTTTTTAACTGTCACAGAAAGATGGCGACCACTGACATCAAGGTTCAGCAGGTCCTCAGTTATTTGCGAGACAACACTTACCCAGATGGATTCACTAAAGCACAGAAGAAAATGCTACGACGTCGGGCAGGGACGTACAAATTCGACGATGGTACATATACCTAAAATTGAGTCTTTGCTTGTTAAAATGACAAAGTTGTTCATTATCTATTGCCAGATTCTACATCTACCTCACTGAAGCCTAAGTTACATCAGTTTCTCAGTGAATAATTTGAAGGGTGTTTACTAAGTAATCTGGTAATGGTAGTGAAACTATCTTTTCCCAAAGGTTCTTTTACTGCAAATTACTGGTTCCATTATTGCATGTATTGTAAATCTTTTACACATGCATATATAAACTGTTCATGTTCGCCACTTCAACCTACGGCCACGTGGTTCTCACACTTCACACTAGGGGGCTACACTGTGAAAATGAGTAGTTCTTCCATCTGACACCAGGGATGAAATCTGGCATCGTAGTGTCCCTATTCCAACGCCCAGTTATGTAAGTGCCCCATTTAGAGCCATTATCACACAATTTTCCTGATTTGCTCTGCCCATGTTTATTACTTTTAAAACTCAAAGGGGTCATTTGAAGAATTATGTAAATATATTGAATAAAAGACTGCAGTTAACAGTCGAATATATTTTTATTTCCTCAAAATGTTCCTGAAATGGAAAATCAATTTCTACATTTATTTGCACAATACCTTTCACACATAAATGAGCAAAATCATTTGATTAAAGACCTTTATTAAGAGATCAATAGCCTATCATACAATTATGGGTCAGGCTTTTAAAAAGTGTATATTTGGCCTAATAAAACACAAAATTTCTTTCAAGTACAATTTTAAAGGGACATTCTCGTCCGTGAATTCAAAGAGATAAATCCACTGACGTAAGCCTAATGACACCACGGCTGGCGACAAGTTTTGTGACGTAAGAAGGTAATCTAGCAACGTGATTGGTCACGTCACGAAAGTGGTGCCAGTGAAGGAGGGTTACAATTTAGCAAAATCCGTCAGCTTCACAGACAAGAAAGCCCCTTTAACCAAGAAAAATGCAAAGGTATTGTCAAGAGGATTCTGGGACTTCTTTCCCCTTGAAGATAGGCCAATCGTTACGGGTTTAAGGTATTTTTAATATATAAATGCCAATTTTTATGCTTTAGCACTGAGCAATATCTAAAAAACGATATGTAAATTGTAATAATTATTTGCCAATAATTTTCTTCCCATAATAACCCTTGAGTAGTGTTGCCGGTTTTCACGCACTAAGGATGGGAAATTGAATAAATGAACCGATAACACCATTAGGTATCTCTAGTAAGTGAAATAATGTCGGGGAGCACTCTTGTGGGAAAAAAGAAAAGAATTTCGATTTTTTTTTTTTTTGGGGGGGGGGGGGGGGGGGGGGGTGTGTGTGGGTGGGTAACATACCCATTTGTATTTATAGGTTGCGTAGCCTATTTTCGCGCACTATTGTCTATTTTCGCGCAGCTGGTTGTCAGTTTTCACGCATTTAATCACATAAGCACTGAAAATCAAAAAATGATCAAAAAATGGAAAAAAACACAAAAAACGCACCTCAGAGGATTCCTTTCAGCAAAGCTACATTTTTATCCAAAATAATGGTATGATGCATAAAAATTCAGAAAAATATTAAATTCAAAAGGCCCCCCAGTTCTACAAATATCAGTAACATTAAAAGACATTTGTGCCTCTAAAATGTACAATTTCTCATTAATCATCACAAAAATACGTACTTTTACTCATGATGACGTTCCCTTGGATATATGAGTACAATAACATCTGTATGACATGTACAGAATTAAATGCGTCCATAAAAATGCGTGAAAACTAGCAATGCGCGAAAACTGGCAACTCTACTCTACGTATACCTATCGGAGATAACTATAATGTGCTAACTGTGTATGTTTTTCTCATGAAAAATTGCAAACGATGATAAAATAACATAATAAGATAATAAAAGCTTGCAAAAACACAACAAAATCCATCATTTTTTGGTATAATTAGGCCTAATGAGCATTATTTTTTTCCGGAAAGATTGAAAATAGATGTGAAATTTGAAAGAATTACAATAAAGAATATTGTTCCAAAGTGATCATATTGAGTAAATAATTTGTCAATGCCGTTTCTTTTTTACAGTTCAGGGTTCTCCCTAGAGGTGCGGAATGCGGGATTCCCGCATCAGGAATTCAATTCCCGCATCAGGATGACTTTAAGGGGGCCAATCCCACATTAGAATTACAGAAATTTGATAAGATTATAGTAAGAACACCCCCTATTTTCCAAAAGAGACACCCTAAGGTAAAGCAAAATGGGGCATTTGATACTCGAAATTTTTTTCTAGGAAGAACCCTGTTACTGATGCAAAACACATTAAAAACTTATTTGCAGTGTTCTCCCTGCAATTTCCCTGTCCCACAGCACGATTTATGCCCATCGTGCCCAGATTCTCTATGTATAAATGAGTCGTCGGGAGCCACACCTAGTGGTCCTTCCTTTTCTCTCCCGCCAACTCCTATTTATTAAGCTGTTGTCAGTTTCCGCACATTTTCTCATGTATTCTTTTTGAGATGACACTGTGTTGCAGACTGCACGGCATTTGATCAGGTGAGGGGATGGCCAACTCTACAGGAGGCCGAGAGCTGGATGCCATGAACTGTCTCTCGTCCCTAGAAATTAAAAAGAATGTTCGCGTTATTATGCTCATTAATCAGGAAATGACAAATGTATAAGGCCCATGACGTTTCTCCAAATATCAGGAACCCTTAAAGATATTTTTGCCTATAAATTGCACAATTTCCCACAAATCATTGAAATACGTACTTTGACCCATAATGATGATCCCTTCAATATAATAGTATAATTAAACCTGTAGGACATGTATACATAAAATGCATCCCTTTTTTCATACAAAATATTAAAGGAAAGCTACATGAGCAACCTTTTTATGAACCATTGTAGGATTTTTAATTCTGAACTGGGTATAGACTATACAATACAATTAGCTTAAATAACCTTTTGTGATCATTCTAGACCGGAACGAACTCCTGTACAATAAGAAGGGAAAATATGTGAAAGTATTGCTGACTGAAGAAGAACAACAGTCGGCATTTAATGAGTTCCACAACAGCGGCATTGGGGGACATACAGGATTCAACAGATCCCTAGATGCCATCTCTTCTCGGTACTACTGGCCCGGGCAAAGTGAGCATGTGCGGAATTGGGTGAGTCAAAATTTATATTGTGAATAATATCTCAATTAAATCATTAGAATATATCTTCAATCACCATCCTGAAATGACTAGGACTCTTGTACAGGGGTGAATGGATAATGCTACGTCGGGGGCCAGTACCTAGGAACTGCATTCTCCAGCCCCGATAATTTTAACCTCAGAGCCGTGTTTCGAAATGCCTTGTACAGCAATTCACGTAATTTCTCATAATACTAATTACTTATGAAATACAACTTGGTCACCGAATATTTCGTGTTTTAGGCCTTACAATATTGCTATTTTATTGGGGAAATGGCACGTACTTTCATTATAAAAGTGTTTGACAAAATATTTTCCTGGGGAAAATGTTTTATCCTAATCTACTAAGGGAATAATGCACAGAGTCGTGGGGTCAAGGCCTTCTAGTCCTTGGCTAGACGCACTGGGGGCTGAGGGCCCCTCGCAGCATGCCGTAGGCATTATAACACGGAGAATTGTATCTGGATTATTGCAAAATGTATCTAAATAATCAGACATATGCAACAACATTGTTGCATTTGTTACAAAGTTATCCATTATATTTTCTCAGTGTGTTGCCAGTGTTCTCCTTCTATTCTTATAAATATTTATATTGAAACCTGAAACTTTAGTGATATTCCTATAGCATAGATCAATAGAAACATCTTTCTCACTTACTGTATATGAATTCAATGCCCAATAAAAAACGATATGACCAAAATCGTACAGAAAGTTAATAAAATGGTCCTGCAGTGATACCTAGCAACGGTACACGACTTCTCTAACGGGACCTAGCAACAGACCTAGCAAAGCATAGCAACGTGACTTATATTTCAAATACTCTGCTCTAACTGGTTGTTTCCATCATAGGTGTTTTCTAGTTTGGGCTAGATCACGCTGGTGGACAGATAATGCTACTTCCAGCGCCGCTACCAAGAAAGTGCATACCTCGGCCCCGATAATGCTACTTCCAGAGCCTATTTTCGAAAGCTGGTTACGGAAATTCACTGTTATTTTACGAAATACTAACCATCTATTAGATTTAACTTGCCTACGGAATATTTGAGGGTGCTTGCTTCATATTGTTATCATGGTATTCAAGAATTGGCATGTACTAACACTAGAAAAGTGTGTGACAAAATATTTATCTGGGGAGAAGGTTCGGTTCGAAAATATATGGTCGCCTGTGGTCACACACTGGCTACCACAACATATCAAAGGGTTTGAAACCGCCTCCATCTAGACATTGAGCTAGGGGGAGCTTTATCAGGGGTGTTTAAGCCGACCTGCCTATACCCACACAGCCACTGTTGTATGTAGGGTTGAGGACACTTATCAGGGGTGTTAAAATCAACGGGGCTCCACCCACACAGCCACAGGTGTCTGACACAGTGCGGCTGAGGATGGAGTCACGTTGATTTTAACACCCCTGATAAGGGTCCTGGTTCCTTCTCTTGGTGGTACCTACACATGGTGGACAATGTTATCCAACTACTGAACAATATAGATATTATAGTCAAACAAGAAATACGTTAAGGTAGATCGTAAACGATCTAGAGTGAAAAAAATGCAATACACACTTACACGGTTTACCATATAAGGAGATATGACGTCATATTTGCGAGTAAATTCGTTCTCTCAAGAGCGTCCTGCAAAATAATAGTCCAGTTGGTGCAATCACCAGAGTGGCCGCTGTGTGCTCGCAAGTGGCGGAACCGTGTAAGTGTGTATAACAAATGCTCACAGGCCTGAGTCCCTTACCCCCCAACACTCACCTCACCTACCCCACGTGCCCTGACCAGCAGGGGCGGCCCTCCAACCTGGACAGCAGACCAATGAGCACAGGGTGATTGACATACCCCCCAACACTCACCTCACCTACCCCACGTGCCCAGACCAGCAGGGGCGGTCCTCCACCTGGACAGCCACCAATGATGACAGGGTGACTGACATACCCCCCCCAACACTCACCTCACCTACCCCACGTGCCCAGACCAGCAGGGGCGGCCCTCCAACCTGGACAGCAGACCAATGAGCACAGGGTGACTGACATACCCCCCAACACTCACCTCACCTACCCCACGTGCCCTGACGCAAGAGGAGCCATGATAAAATCGGACGCCGTCCGCGAACTCATTAATATTCATGAGGTGGCTGTTAAGCCCCGCGCCCTCAGGGTGGGAGGGGGTTAGGGGTAAGTGTCGCGCACCTGAGACCACACTGTCTGTTGGTGTAGGGGGATTAGTTAGGCTGATATAATGACAGGGGTGTGCAGGCCTGCCAACATTTCAATGGCCCATGACGGGACATTAGTTTCAAAATCAAAGAAAAATCAGGACATTCCCCCCAAAATCGGGACAAAATATTAGTAATGATATGGAATAATAACCATTAAACGGGTAAAAAACCTGAGACCAAAAGATTGTATTATACATTGGTTTTTAATCAACTTTAAATCTGATACCTGTTTAAAACGAGAAGAATTGTCAGCAAAACAACAATATCATCGTACTTTATTTTTGTTTTGAAAATTGTGTTTGTAATTTAAAACATTTGAGAATGTAGTTCTACTGAATGGCCCCAGGGTGAAACTGTTGTACAAAAAAAAAAATCATCTGGGGCAAATGGGCCTTTATGCATGGATATCCTGTCCATGCATATAAGGCTAAGTGTGGAAGTGACGTCTACATGGGCTACAAGTACATGTTAGTACATTTACCAGATAATTATTTTGTCTTTTCCCGATAAATATTCACATGTGCTGGTAGCTTTCATGCACATCATTTTATATAGTTAGCCTGTCGGGAACAGTCCTATTCCTTAAGCCCTATTTATATTGGTTCTACGATAATTAACCGTTCACAATCAAATACCCAACAATTGTCAATTCCCGATAAAAAAACAGCTTAGGATAATTTCTCTGGAAGTACATAGGGAAGATTATCGTAAAATGGTGACACAATATTTATCTGATTAGGCTACAACGTGAGCTCTCTCTGAAAGCCCCTCCAGGGGTTCAACCAAGAAAAATCCACGATACACAAAAAAATTTTGTGGGGTGTATTTTAGGGTCCACGACACAAAAATATGGCCCAGAAAACATTCACGATACCTTTTGGACATGAGAGTCACTCACAATGTATGTTAATTCATGTATAAGACATTCTAATGCATGTTTGAACGATGTGGCATTAGAAAACATCCATAAACTCATAGTATTGTGATTCAATAATATCCCACGATCACAAATCTAGTGACCATGAGTATTTAAATGTATCATGAGGACGAAATATCATGAATGTTTTTTGGTTGGCACCCCAGATCTAAACCTTGAAACAAACAAGTAGTATCAATAGATAGGCCTACGTCGAATAGGGTTGTATAACAAAAGGCCCAACTGGTATTCTTGTTGCAAAAATGGATAAATAGACGGGAAAAGTATGATACAATCAACGAATAATGTACAAGATATTGCCAGGAAAAGAAAATAATATACATCAACAGAAAACATATCATACCATCTAGGATTGTCTATCCGGTCAAACAAAGCGTACAGGCTTTTGATTGAAAATGACATTAAGCATAATAAATGCGCGATATTAGCCTAAAAAAGTGTGATTCTTGGGTTGCGCTATCCCTTGGTTTTGGTTCACTTTTATATATAATGACGTGAAAATCTAAAATCAGACAAACATTCCCGAAAATAAAGCTGCAATATGCATCACAGTTTTTGTTTTTTTTCATATCAAAATGTATGTGGTAGGAGAGTGACTGGTCTTGTTAGTTTCATGTTTGAATATATATACATCCAGTTCTATAAACAATGCTTACTACAACACGACCGCAAGCACCCTGCGCGACAGTCACACCTCCCTTCGCTGCCCTCCCTACCCACTGCCCCCCCCCCCCCGCACCTATAAGGGGGCGGGGCTTAGCTAGCCTGGACGGCGTCCCATTTTATCATGGATACTTTAGCTGCCCGCACCAGCAGGGGCGGCCCTCCAACCTGGACAGCAGACCAATGAGCACAGGGTGACTGACATACCCCCCAACACTCACCTAGACCAAAGTGTAATTGGCTGAACAAAAGAAGTGATTGTCAGCCAATTGACTTACACAACTTTCCGTTATGCAGTCAAGGGAACACAAAGGATCGACGTTCGACTCTTACTAGTGAAAAAAATGGTATCCATTCACGAAATACAACAATACAAACCCATTTTTTTCACTAAAAATGGTTACTGATAGTCAAAACTAGTGTAAAGAAAATACGCTGAAATATATATATAGTACTGACCGAGGTGTGATATGAAAAAAAAGTTATTCCCTGGGTCGACAGGGTAGAGGGCCGTAGCACTTTTTTGCTCCAGTATATTAAAGATTTTCCATCTAGTTTTCAATTTTTCCGATCTCGGACATTTCAGCTTTAAAAAAATATCAATTTTTAGAATCAGCAAACAGCGAAAACATAAAAAAAAGGTTTTTTCATATTATTGTGCCAAGCATTAAATCCCTCCCGTAAGCCCAAATCATGTCAATGATTAATGGATAACAGATTGATCCTGGACTACTTTTGGACCTTGGCCTAGTGGCTGTGGTCCAATTGAACCAGGGGTAAATGTATCTGACCTCATGCTCCATAATCATGTCTTCTTATTACAGGGTTCCCACGGACTTGGAAGAATAAAATTCCATGACTTTTCCATGACCAATTCTGATTTTCCAGGTTGACTTTCCAAGGTTTAAATAATTAGAACCAATATAAAAATTATACAATTAACGGCCTCCCATCACCCCTATAACCATCCTATCCATACCAGAATATGTGACAACGCATTGCCCAGCCCAAAATCAGCCTACTATCAATCATGCTAGTGGCCAGATCCCATCCTGGAGAAGTGTAACTAGAACCCTCTTTAAGCTGAGTTAGGTACAGATTCAGGGGGGGCATGCCAGGTGCACGACCCCCTATTTTGTTCCAAATATTAATTTTGTTTATGTAAAATGAAGCGCCCAGAGGGCGCGGAAACTTTTTTTTAACTATAGCACCCACCCCCCCTTTTTCAAATTTCTGGATCCGCCACTGTTAGCAGATGCTATTAGTTCACATTCCTATGATACATTTGAATATTTTTATCACTCAAGCTGATTTTCCATGACACAGGTCAAAATTCCATGACTCTTGGTCAAATTTTCAAATTCCATGACTTTTCCCTGACTTTCCATGACCACCTTCATTTTCCAGGTTTTCCAGGTTGTGTGGGAACCCTATATTATACATGTCTACACCCACATAGCCCGGCTGTACCAGACACCTGACGCTGTATGGGTGAAAAAATAATTGTCTATGTTTGTGTTCACTTTATAATTCAGCATAACGTAACATTATTATCGAAATAACAGTCGGACCATCACATAAAATATTCCATGCTAAATCTTATTTGATATGGAATCTGAAAATAGTATTGTCAGGTCAACAAGTGTTTGAGAAATGTGATTAAAGTTACTAGCCCCACAGACCCGACAGTTGAGTTGTTCATCTCCAACATCTCATGACTCCCGACCCAACGGATCCATTGGGACAAACCAGTCTTAGGCCTATGATACATATACATTGTATATAACTATCCCAGGCCCAACTCAGCTGTTGACTCGGGTCGGTATAGGCCTTTGTGTCCAGGCATTGAAAGGCTAACTCGTCCCTATTCCTAGTCACTATTTTCCAGTTTGTAATGGGGACTAAACTAGATATATCAGTGTTCGAGACTAACTTTTTTGGGTCTTGGCCATCAGGGCCGACAATGTCTAGAACTTATCGGCCCTGATAGGTTTTAGTTGGCCCAGAAAAATTTTGTAAATGACGGCCAAAAATAACATGTATTACAGTAAAAAAAAAGACCGGCAATGCTAAACCTGTGTGACAAAATAAAAGCAATCCAAAAAAAATATATAAAAAAAAACAAAACAGGGTAACTATTTTAATACATTTCTCTCTAAATGTCTAAACCAAAAGACGTGTGATTTGTGATGACAACATTCTTTGTAAAAAAGTCTTATAAACGTCTTATTTTCACTTAAAAAATTATATTATAAAGGTCTTATTTTTGTTTCTGAAAAAGTGTGGGCACCCTGACGTATCATAGGCAAAAAAATCGTCGGCCATCCGGGCCAATTAAACAATAATTTCTCATTTTTTTTGTTGGCCCTGATCCAAAATTGGTGGCCACTGGCCGACGGGCAGGTGTTAGTCTCGAACACTGTATATCCCTCTCTTCTGATAGTTATTTGGGATTCATACCTAAAAGCTTACTTGTCCCTATTCCTATTCACTATTTTCCATAGTTTGCAGTGGGGACTAACCTATCTTTTTTATATATTATACATAGGGTCTATATTCTTGTATTCAACATGCAACTGTTGGACCTCACCCTCGAGGGCCCCCTCCCAGGTGAGGGCTGCTGGTCAAGCGTCCCAAGGGGGGGTTACCACGGGACTATTTTTAGACTGAGCAGCACAGTGACACTATAATGGCGGTGTATAGTATAGGATCTACATAGCAGTCCCTGTAGACTCCTTGGTAAGGGGTAGAGTCCAGGCCCGTATACAGGTTCTACCATGTAGGGGGGGGGGTGAGGTTCCCAAAGTGGACATTTTGCTTATATTTTAAGTAATTTATGCTTCGAAAGGGGGTATGGCTAGTAGTTAGTAATATGTGGACCTTATTTTCTTCCTATTTTTCGAGGGTTTCATACTAAATTTGGGAAGGAAAAGTGGGACTTGTCATGTCTTGTACTGCGCATTGTATATAGCATTTTTAATGAATGATAAATAGAATGAAAATATCACAAAAATAAGATTTACCTAGGCAAAAGGTTATTAGGCCTATAGGTTTGCATTAATTGATATTTTGGCAAAACTACGGTAGAGATTTCACACTGTCACGTGTTTCACAAATGCCCTGAATAGTTTAATCAGTATAATTAAGTGGAGAATCAGAACTTATTTTTAATAAATAAATACGACAATGTATTGAAATAAAGACCATGCAAATATGGAGTCTACTTACGTTTCAAGAGGTGATTGAGGGTGTACGTGACAACTAAAGACATGGGTTTTTCTATGTTAAAACATGTGGTCATCAGAGGATGTCCATCTCGAAAGGGGTCTGCAAACATTCTAAGTTAAATTGGCTCACTCCTAAGACGGAGATGCGGTAGCTAATCTTACGTAATTCTATAAACTCTGCCCGAAATCCTGACCTCACACCCCCACCCACATGCAGTGCACGGTCACTATGGCAACTGCGGCCACATATGGGATTGGTCGCTCCTTAGATCTATACCCTATATAAGACTGAACCTGTCAGCCTCTAGTCCTTGTGACATAGCTAGCGTAGGCCCCCGTAGTGGCTGGGGGTCGGTGTCCAATCTAGTCGCTCCTGGGCTACCCGAGCGAGCACTCTTACCACATAACTTGAATGATATGCAGGCACGTTTTGCTTGGAGAGTGGACAAACTCCGTGTCACTAAGTCCGATGTCGTATGTCGAATTTAAGGATTCAGGCTGTCGCATGTCACTTATATAGCCATGTCTCATGTCGATTTTAAGAAAAGGCAATGTCGCCCTGTCGAATTCACGAAACGGCCGTGTCGCCCTGTCCAATTTAGGATTCTAGGGCCATCTTATTACTTTTGACCCTTTTGACCCCCCTCACCGCTACCACCGCTGGTCGGTCAGTTGTTTTTTTGAGGAAGATTAGATTCTTTTTTTTAATATTAATTTCCAACTTAGCCTATGTCTGTTTGTAAAAAAAAGAAATAAAGAAAAAGAAAAAAAAAACGACCTACCTACCCAAATTTTTTCGACCTATGTTACCTGAACACAACAACATTTTTTGGCTTAAAGGGGGCCAGTCACGCAAAAGTTACAGCACAGAGTGGGTCAGCTTTGTTAGTTCTGGTTAATGCCTGTGGTGGCTCTGTTGGTCCCTTCTTATTTGCATAAATGACCAAAACATCCTGTGCACCCACTTGTTCTTGTTTCCATAGCAACCATGTTGACCCTGTCATTAACCCACAAGTCTCCCCCCTCCCCCTCCCCCCCCAACTTTGGAGCCAGACAGAAGAGAGACAGTTCTAAGGCCGGGCATGATCTGAGAGTCTCAGCCCTTATCAGGGGCTATTTATCTGTTTCACACCCTGACCACGGGCCAAGGACGCACCTAGCCTGCAATGTATCCCCTCCTCTGCTTCCCCACCTACGCAGTGTAGGCCATGGCGGTAGGCCTAACGTTGATTCAGAGAGGGAGTAGATGTTGGGGCCAAGTTTGAGCAACCTCCTAGGCCAGGGTTCCGCTGGTGTGTGACGGGATTGACGGGAGGTGTAATTTTCTTCCTACCAAACCTGACAGGATGTTCTGATGTAATAAAATCGAAATTGTTGTAATGTTTCCGGGATATTCGTAGGCATGTGGGATGCGGGATTCATGCACTGGAAATTCAATTCCCGCACTGGGGTGAGTTGGAGGGGGCCATTCCTGCATTAAAATTTACAGAAAATAGCCTTCTGATGAGGGACAAAATGGGGCTTTAGTTTTGATACCCAAGATCTTTTTCTAGGGAGCACCCTATTTTAGGTATATTTAGGTATTCTCAGGGATGCAAGTCGGGGACAGTAAAAAAATTGGAAATAGCACAAAGAAAATCTGAATGTATCGTAAAATGTTTTGAAATGTGTTCTAAATATCGAATTTTGAAACTGATTTTCTGGGATGCTAGGGTGGAAAAATCGGAAATCTGACAAAAATCGGAAAACTTACATCTCTGTATTCTACAGACGAAAATATGTTTTGATGTCCATATTATCAAGTGACATGGCAGGAACCTTATAAAATTGATATTTTCTGAAATGATAAACGTAAGATCGTGTTTTTTTAAAGAAAAAAGATAACATTTATATAACAGAAATATCATAGGTTTTAGTCCCAGTCTGTCCACTCCTGGTGAAAAGTTAAGTAACAAATGACATTGATCATTTCTTAAATTCGACATTGGACATGGGTGTAATCTGTGATATAGTGACAGGCAACACAGCCGTTTTTTAAATTGGACATGCGATTTCGGACCCCCCCGTCTATAGCCCCTATATCAGACCAACGTTGATGAAACCAAGAAAAACGAGGGCTGAGCCTGGGTGCTATCGTCGGTGGTCCACCCTCCAGGGTCGGGACACAGGAGGAGGGCTGACCTACTTTTGACCGCGGCTGACCGTGGGCCAGCGTGACTGACTCGACGTAAATGGACATTACCTCCCCCTCCACCCACCTCCTTGCCTGGCCAGCCCATCCCCCTTCGCTGCCCAACACCTCATTAAAATATTTCTGACATACTGTCAGTATATATATACTGAATGAATATCGATAACTTAGTGCTCATTTACTGAGTTCCTTATTCCCTCTCAAGGGTCCGTTTGCAATGGCTGAATAGTTTAATTATACCAACCACATACTGAATATCGACTACAAGTTATTCTTTCCTCCTACATATTCAAAACTTTAGGACTATACTTTTTTTTTATCCTGATTGTGTACTTTCTTGCCACTGCAATTTGGTCCAGGTGAAGTAAAGGGCCAGGAATAATAATGTTTTCAAATTCACATATTTTAGTAGCTCTGTGGACCCTTCTCTCATGGCAAGCTAGTATACGAAGTTAGAAGTAGAGAGTTGATCATTTGGCTAATGTTTTAATAAATTGTAACGGATTAGAATTTTTTAAGGAAATTACAACAAATTGGGTCGTATTTCATGAACTTGTTGTGCATAATTGCTCCGTTATTTTTGAAGAAAAATAAACTTTTGAAATCCTCATTTTCCGGGACATTTGAGTCCTTCCCGGGACGTCCGGGACAGGGGTTTAAATCCGGGACTGTCCCGGGAAATCCGGGACGGTTGGCAGCCCTGTAATAAAGTGTTTGCAAGCTCCCACCCATTACAACAGGCTCCTGATAGTTCACTCTCTTCTCGCCAGGGATAACTTTTCTGTGATTGGCCTCCTTTAATGATTGACAGCCTTTCGAATTGGGGATCCCCCAGGTACTGTCACGTACTCCCTGGCCTCCCTGATATGTATCAGTGTTCTAAAATGTTGTATGTCATGTAAGATTTAAATATTTCAAAGATATAAGGGTGTTTTTAAGATTGGAGAATACTGATGGGTTCACACGTATTTGGGAGAGTGGGGGTACCAGGGAGAATCCCCTTTTATGACTAGAAGGATTTCTCCCTAATACCCCTTGTGACGTTACTTTCTTATATTAACTTAGCATCCTCCTGAATGAGGTCTCCCCCTGCCCAAAACAATGCAATATCCTCATAAAATTAGCAAATTTTCTATTTCTTATCAATGAAACTAACTGATAAGCCAAGAGATGGACTGTTTAACCGATAGACAGAGCGACCGACCGAGCGACCAACCGACAAATCTCCCTGAGAGTGATTTCTCAATGTTGACAGGTCTGCTTATCCCACATCCTCATGCAGTTTTCCTATAATCCCTCTAATCCCGTTTTTTGTATAATCCTGTCTAAAAATAACTTAATCCCGGAGATTAGAGTGAATTCAGGGTAGGAAAATCTGCGTGCCCAGAAATTGATTTCTGGTAGTCCTCCTGATGTCCAGATATTTAGAAAAAAAAATACTGAAAACGTCCCTTTAACCCTTTGCTCCCCGGCACTAATTCTCTAGGTGCTCCCCAGCGCCTCCCCTAGGCCCAGCTCCCTTAGGGGGCCCCCAGTCAGGGGTGGGCCAGTGTTTACACTGAATAGCACCCAGGGTCATGTTATATCTGTTAATTGGAAAGTAATGAGACTAATTAATTGTGATTTTTAGATGTTGAAAATACTGTGTACATCGACACTGAATATACATGGCTGGCCTAGGAGCTATCATCCACTCACACCTCCCGTAACAGCCCCCCATCACAGCTCACTTCGCACCTCTATTGTCTGAGGTGATAGGTGAGTTGTTACAGCTCAAGGGGCAACCTGTAGTTTCAAACCTTTCTGCCACCCTCCCTGTGAGGGGCCCCTATGGGACATGTGTAAAGTACTAGTAGATATAGATTCAAATATCTTGGTGTAATACTATATGTATGTGAATACAAATCTCATATCTTGAATTACATAAAACCATACTTTTCAGACATTATATTTTTGGAAAAATTACCATTATATCTTCCTGGTATACATGAGTACCTATATAGGTTTAGGCCTGTCTATAGACGGCCTGGGGGACAACAGGGGGTGTGCCAGGCCCGCATATAGACGGGCTGGGGGAGCAAAGGGTTAAAAAACTCACGTTTGCCTATTCTGGTATTAGGTTGAAAAATTTTACATTGTGTCCTGATAACAGTGGACAACCTATGGATCTTCAATATTATATTGGTTGTCCTCTGACGACCAGCAAATTCGAGAAATTTTCCTAGCCTGGAATTAGACTACGCAAATTATGGGTCTGGACCACTAAATTCGATCGACACAGCCACATGGCCATTTCTTAAAATTGACATGTGACATGGAGCAATGATTAACAACATGACAGGGGCCTTCAAACCTTAGTGACATGCCACCTGGACATAACCCACATTTGACAAGCCCTGTCAAGGGCTTTTCTTAAATTCGACATGGCGACAGGGGCCATTCTTAAATTGGACAGGCTACATGAGGAACCCCCCATCCAGGGCCCCCAAATTGGGAACCATTGGGCCCTATGTGTTTCATTTAGTTCAAAATATATTTTTGAAAAATAAGTTACAGCTTATATCATTTGACTATTTCTTCAATTTTTGATCAGGATTGAGGTAGAGATGGTTACGAGGTGGTTATACATTATCAATTGTTATAACACGGCAATGGGTAGCAACATGCGATCTAGACTTCTGCACGTTGTAAACAACATTGTAAAAATCGTTGTAAACGTGGTTCAAAAGCCTTTATTCAGCAAAAAACTTTATCAATAAATGTTACCTGATATACTTAACATAAAACGTGATAAAAAATTATCATTTTTACCAAATAAAAGCATTTTCAAAGCTTTATTGATGTTGCTACCTTCCCGTGCTTCTATCCTGAGCTAGAAAATACTAAGAGCTGTTAAAAGGGTCGTTATTAGGTAAGAATGATGTACTTTATCCCCGACTTTATCAAATTTTCATGGTCAGAATCGTATTTCTCAGTGTGTTTTACATAAGAGATGTTATTTGTAGGTAAAATACTGAAATATTAACTGCTTTGTGGCAATAATTGTGCAGGTCGTTTTTCTATAGTGACAGAATATCTCTGCGCCATATGCACAGTGGTCCGTTATTGCTACTCAATCCCGGGACGCCATCTTTACTTTTGTAAAATTCTCTAAAACTCCCTTTGCTAAAACTCAATCAATCTTTCTATAAAGGCGATCCCGTAGATCTTGTTAAATCAAGCACTGGCGAAGCCACTATGACAAAAAACGCAAGTGTGTAAATCTACACTCATTTATCAAAATAAATCAGAATTCTTTAGCAAAACTGCAAAAACTTCAAGTGGGTACACTAATTTTATTGCGTGCAGTTTTATATCGCGCATCTGTCACACATTTGTACGTCAATGCGACAGGTTGCCCACCCCGGCATGAATACAGATCTTTAATTGAATCGATTGATTTTTATTTCTAGATTGCATGTTGCGACAGGTGCCAGCGCATTGGTCCGCTTGAAAAGGCATCAAAGACCATACCCATAAAGGTATATAGACAACCTTACCAATACTAAATGTAGAACACACTACATACCCTATTTCTGTCTCTCTTAAGTTTGACCTTGTGTTCAATATATTCTTCCTATATCTCTCATTAAGTCAAAATGTTCCTTTAAGTATACATCAAAATATAATTAAGACATATGAAAGAGAAATAACCAGTCTGCCGTGATGCATAATTAATCTGGTGTTTCAGGTCACAGGGCCATGGGATATGGTCGGTGTCGACCTCATTGGCCCGTTGACGACTTCCTCAGATGGGAATAAGTACATTTTTACATGTACTGACTATTACACCAAGTGGGTGGAGGCTTTCCCTATACCAGACAAGACAGCGCAGTCTGTTGCCTCATGCCTTCTGGCTGTTTTTTATCGCCACGGGGCCTCCAGAGCGATCATCACAGATCAAGGGCGAGAGTTTGTAAACCACGTGCGTAGATACATCTGAAGGAGTAGTTCGTACAATTACCATTTACCCAAATTAATCATAAAATTAAGCAGATATCTGCATAATGTAAAAAATGTTATACAAGCAATGTAACTGTAAATACTAAGTTTGTAGCAGAGGTGCCACTCCTGACTGATGAAAAAGTACGAAAACTAAGAAACACTTTTCCTATTTTTTTTTCTAGAAGCAACTAGGAGGGAAATAACCGATAAGGATAGCGACCTTGTAATGAACTTCTATTGTAATAGCTTGAAATTAATACAAAAACATATTTTAAAGTGATGTAGGATAGATTGATTGTGTCATCCTAAAACACCAAAGCGTAGGAAATTCTGCTATAGGTCATTATGTTGACATTTTCTCCACTTTATAATCATGGATATTGCATGGTCTCACCCAGAATCTCCACCTCTGTGTTATTTTCTAAATGAATTTATCTTTAAGGTGAACCAAAAAATTTGGAAAAAACTGGGGGTTGAGCACCGTATGACAGCAGCTTATCACCCCCAGACAAACGGCCTGGATGAGCGGACCAATGGGAATATCAAACGGTGAGATATTGACTGTGCCTTACTCCTGTATTTCTTGTATTCTGTATTTTTGAGGCTGAACAATAATGCTGAACAAACTGCATTGTCTCTCGTGCAACCTCCTATTATCAGCTCTCACCCCATCTTCCTCCATGTGTTAGTTCTATTATAAAATAGCCAGGGTGTAGCAAAGTGCCAATCTAGATGTCCTCAAGTTGTAAACAAGCATGTAAAGATTAGTGTAAATGTAGTTTGAACGACTCATTTTCTTTATTATTATAAGGCCTGCTACAAACTGTATTTGACCCATTACTTGACTATTTAGACCCCGCTGAAACCATATAAAAGTGCCCCAGTTCCCCAGGATTTTCCAAAAATTTCATCAGAATTACCAATTATTCAATGTTGGTCATATATTTTTAAATTCTGATCAGTCTCTGGGCAATTTCATCATTTTCTGTGGACTTACATGCCTCCCTATTAATGTGAAATATCTACATCAAGCTCTACTAAGTTAATGACTCTTTATGATTTCTAGTGCGCTCAGGAAATTTGTCAATGACGAAGGTACAGACTGGGATAAACATCTTGCAGAAGTTCTGTTTTCACTGCGAACAAAAAAACAGACAGCTACAAAATACACACCTTTTCGGTTGTTGTATAACCGAGAGGCTCGCTACCCTTCTGAGCTACCAGTGGATGATCCCGAGGTAAATCTAATAAAACTCTACTTACCCTATTTCACAGTGCACCAAAGATCACTTTATTAGTATCATAACTTTAATATTGTTATCATACAGTACAAACAATGTTCTTTCATGACAGTAACAATAATGATAACGATAATATATGGTCGCCTGTGTAGGTATAGCTTGTGCAGGCAACATGACGTATGATACAGGCTACAACAAGGTACAACAATGTCACCTGTAGATTGCACTCTTATCTGCTTATATGGTGTAACAGCACACTCCTATTTAACAGCACAATAGCCTTTTAACAATGTTTAACTTTAACAACAGCCTCCGGCTCTAGGCCCAACATTAGATGTTTCCAGCATGGCAAAATAAATTCAGGGGTGGGCACATATTTTCTTTCTGTCGCACATTTCAGGTACACTGTCGCACCACAGAGACTATCATCAATAATGATTATATTCCCCCATCCTAGCATTTAAAAACAATTTACAATAGATGAGGCATTTGTCTCCAGCTGTGAATAATTTACCATTTTCTACGTCTGTTTATTGGCGATACAATCCTGAATTCAAAGACATTTTAAACCTAAAAACTTTTTATGGTCGAAAACCAATGTAAGGAAAACCCATGGACCATCCCCTGGGCGGACCCCCATAAAAAAATTATCAAAACATTTTTAAACCTATGGCTTAAAAGTTAATTGTTGTGAGACTCTACAAGTATAAGGGCAGGGGGTCTGGGGGCCGCCCAGGCCCCCAGTAGCTCTAGGGCATTGGAGAAATTGTGGGCAATAGTTCAATGTTTTAGCACCACTTTTTGAGTGTTTTTACATAAGAATGTACAGATATGCATTTATCTTCATACACAACAAACGTCAGAAAATGTTTTCTTGCTGTCAGCACAAATAATTGGGTGATTCTGATAGATCTGCATTTTCTTGTTATGCATACAACACCAAAACCATGCTTACATAGTGTATGGACTCCTAACCTCCTTTGATACATATTTAACTTATTCAGGGCTCACTGACTGTTAAACATGTTCTATATGAAATCGATCTTTAAGGACATTGGATAGAATTTGCTTATTTTTGTCTCACTTATTCTCAGATCTCAAAGGAATACAAGAATACTAACGTTTTTTTAAACTGTAGCAATACCACACTAAAAATACAATTTAAATTTTCAACAATTTGTTAATGCCTGTCAGATCCGCCGAGTATACTGCTTTTTATGATTCTAAACAGAATGAAAATCGGGCATGGCAATCCAAAGATATTGCTAAAAATATAATAATAAATCTTGAAGATTTTGGTTTGGATTCTATAATAAAACTATGGCAGAGCTGTGCATGCGTGGATACAGTGGGGGGAGGGGGGGGGGGTAGACGGGCCTCCCCTCCCCCCCCTCCCCTGTTAAATCAAATATTCAGTTTAGTTTGAATCCTCCTGTCGCACAATTTGAGGCCTCTGTCGCATTTTTGTGCGACAATGCGACAGGATGCCCACCCCTGAAATTAAACGTAATGACGTCTTTGCTGTTGCTATCAACATGCATCGCCTAGATCATTTCCCGCCTCCTGTCAACACTCTCCCAACAGAATATGGTGTAGAGCAACTGTCAGCTTGGCGAGTGTTGCTACAACAACATGGCCGTTGCTTAGAGAGTAGCGACGGCTACGTCTTAGTAACGCTTTGAGATGAAACGAAACTCGTCAGCTGGTCAGGGGTGTCAGGTAAATGGGGAGGGGGGAGGGGGGAGCACAAACGTTATTTGAAGTGGCTGTCTCATCCGTGCGTCGTTGGGCTAATGAAGCCGTCACTGCATCGGGACGTGTTTTGCCCTTTCAGAGCGTAATAACGCAACATCAGTGGTCACATCGCCAAGTTGGCATGTCGAGAGTTACAACATATAGTAGCTCTGTAGACCCTTATCTCATGGTAAGCAATGTACGAGGGAGGGGGTTTGCGAGTTGGAGAAATAATTATGTCGGCACGGGCCTTCTTATATCAGTAACTGTGTGGCATGTAGTTTTCTTATGTTGCCTGTACTTCTTGATTACTGACAGGGGACCTTAGGAAATGTCGCCTGTACATCACCAGGCACCCATTTTTTAGGCTTCTTATGGCATAAGAAAATTGATCAAGAGATTTTCAACAAAAAAGAGGGAGAGGTGGGGAGCCCTTTTGTAACCATTCCCCTGGACCCTCCAGGCCTGACAATTTACTGGCATAAGGGTTATGTGTTAATCCTAATTTCTTTCATTTTGACATGTAAGCTAATACATTGATTTGTTTTATTAGTTCCAATTTGACGGTGAATACCCATCTGAAGACTTAATCGCATCACAACAACCTGAACGGGAGAAGGAGGTGGCAGACATTAAAGAGGTCGTTCTAAACAACATCAGTGCAACCCAACAAAAACAAATCGAAAAGGCCTCAAAGAAAAGAAAACTGAACAACACCCTAGAAGTGGGGTCCACAGTACTAAGGTACAATAGCTTTAAAAAGAGTAGGAAAGGAGATCCACTTGGTGCCGACTTTCTGGGGCCCTACAAAATTCATGCTCTGGAAGGAAAGCGAGCTACCCTAGAGCGGGAAGGCAAAGTGATCAAAAGAATGTACTCAGTGGACCATCTAAAGCTCTACAGGGAATCTGGTTAGTATATAGCGTTATGCCTTGTTGTTTGTTATAAGCTGCTGACGTTTGTTTGTTGTAAGCTGCTAGCGCCGGGCTGTTAAAATCTGAAGAAAATAAAGGAAAAACAATTTTTTACAGCTCAGTCGGCTGATTTCTTTCCTCTCCCTGTACTTTCTTTCCCCGTGCGTGGGCAAACAGCAGGGGAACAAAACTGAGAAATCATTTTTGCGGTACCTCATCCCTTAGGGAACCCAGCAGCCCACTCATTAGAAACTCCTCTCGCCCCCTCCCACCATACCATCTCTGTCACCTCATCCACGCCTCATCACAGGTCATTACTTCAACCTTTCCAGACCTTGTGAAGGAGACAGAACCCGCACCGACCAACAGTACCGCTCTGGCTACCAACATCCCAACTTCCACTGTTGGACACACGGATGTGGCTCCTACTACCCAAGGTAAAAAAACTGAGCAATTTGTAACTTCTGTAAATTTCAGTCACATGGCACTGGTCAACTAAAATGGTAACTCCCGGACTGTAACAAAAACTGTAACATGTGATGAGGGTCATCTTAAGTGAGGGAAAATAAGTGAGTACTTTGCCAAGTTCTCTAATGGCGTAAGCAGGTTAGGGACGGGCCGTCATTCTTGCACTGATACAATATTGTGCAACGATGCAAGATATGGCAACGCTGCTTATTTTCCATCACACTTGTTTAATAACTGTATTTATGGTTATATGATATTTAAAAAAATGCGAAGATACATCTTTATTGGCCAAAAATATTCCATAATATAATTCTAAATTTTAAAAAAATGCGTTCAAAATGCCCCAAAATGAGTACTGAAGTGGCAGATAAATGCGCCATATTGTTTACATTTGTTTACACGTGGTACAAATACTGTAACCTTATTGGTCACAAATGCTTAAATACAGATTTTAGAAAATCGGTACGGTAAAAATCTGTATAACAAGAAATACGTGACGGTAGATCGTAAACGATCTAGAGTGAAAAAAATGCAATAACATTCCCCCCCCCCCCCCACACACACACTCACCTCACCTACCCCATGTGCAGTCCTCTACTTGGCCACCCCACCAATAATCATAGGGCCGACTGCCCTATCCCACAACACCCATCTCACCTAACCCACGTGCAGCGACCAGCAGGGGCAGTCCTCTACCTTAACATTCCACCAATGAGCCGACTGCCCTACCCCCCAACACTGCCAACACTCACCTCACCTAACCCACGTGCAGCAACCAGCTGGGGGCGGTTCTATACCTAGACAGCCGACCAATGATCACTGGGGTGACTGCCCTACCCCCCCACACTCACCTCACTTACCCCACGTGCCCAGACCAGCAGAGTGCCGTCCCCCTCACTACTACCCCGACTACTGAAACTACCGAGGCTTGAAGGTGGCGAACCTGGCCATTAGCAACCTTATATAACCTTTTGTCCCAACAAAATGGGCAGCTAACTACTACACAACTTTCCGTTATGCCGTTAAGGGAACACAAACGATCGACGTTCGACCCTTACTAGTGAAAAAAATGGTATCCATTCACGAAAATACAACAATACAAACCCATTTTTTTCACTAAAAATCAAATATTATCTTACTTATAATATTGTTTAATTCCAAACATTTGCCGGAATTCGGCAAGAAAGATAAGATGATTTATTTCAATTAGAAATTAAAATACCTACAGCGATGCAAGATTATAATACACCTGCGATGCAAGATTTAGCAACGATGCAAGATATGGCAAGTTTCAATTTTGTCCCGAACCTGGCAAGTGTGCAAGGGGATTGTTTGATATTTTTATCTGTGTAAAAATGTCACCCTTAGAATACTTCACCCTAAGAAACTGTTACTCATTTGGTCAAGTCTACCCAATCCAACTCTTACATAAAGTCTCAGTCCGTTTTCCAAAAATCATCTGTTATACTCATGAAAAGCCTCTCCCCAGCCCCCTCCACCACAGCACAGACATACATATATATTATCTGTGACCGCAGTCTCATTGTTTTTTTTGTCTGGGGAAAACCCTGTAATTATTGTCCCTCAGCTCATATTTATAAAGCATTTCATTTCATCCCTAATGGGGTAGTGTCGATGAATTTCCTATCTGAATGGCACAAAATTCACCCAGGTAACTATTTCTCCTTAGCAGACCTTGGGAGACTGCCAACAGATCCACCCACAACAGACAGTCGCCCTCATGCTACCCCCGTCCCTTCTGCTACAGTTGGGCACAGTGATGAGCCTGTTAGTAACACAGTGAACAAACGTAAGTATGAGATGCTTACCTACAAAGTTCAGGGTAATTCAACAGCAGATGCATCTATGGGGGATGAAAGTGAGTACACCAACTGGTTAAACCAGAGCGACATTTAATGTCTAGATCAGCATGTTGCTACCTGCCATGTTACAATAAAGTTAGTAACGTACAGGGGTCGAATGTCAAAACCTTCTGGTGCTTAGCTAGATATACAAGGGCTGAGGGTTTGCACCAGACTGCAGGTCTGCATTGCGTAGTCCTAAAACCAACAAAAGGATGACTCTTGGTTGAAGGGAAGGGCTAGCGAATATAAAAAGATACATTGTCATGGTCTGCAATTTCCAGGAAGTGTGCATGCCAACATGTCATAAACTCTGTGAAATAGGACTAACTCGCCACTAATATGTGAGCATAAAAGGGTATGCCATTTCAAGGTCTCAAGATGTTGCCAGGGTGGACTCTAGGTAGAGAGGTCGCAGGTGTGATGGTCGCTGCTCCTGAGAACGTTTCAATTAAGTTTAAAGGTAAGGGGTGCATTCCATGAAAATTTCGCGATAATCCAGTTTAGGATACGACACAATACCGATCTCATTTTTCCCCTAAATTTTTTTTTATATCAAAATCTAACCACAAAGCATTATTCCTTGGTCACATCCACATATTTTCATATATTACTCTTTGGGAAAAAATGAAACTTTAAAACTACGATATTTTGGAATAACCGTCACGATATCGCCAAGAGATATCAGCGTAGTGATATTTTTTCAGGTATCGTAACTTTTTTATGGACGTGCTTAATTTTTATGGAATGCATACAAGGTTATCATGTTTTTGGGCCCCCCCTCTACAAATTCCTGGGTCTGCCCCTGCACTGTATATAACTTTTATTCTCGCATACCTTTCAGGTCATATCAACTCATTATCGTTATTTCCCCTTTCCAGACACACAAGAAGTGCAGAGAGCTCCAGCTTCTACCTGTGCTGCCACGCCTGCTACTTCTTGTGGACCGACTCCCATCACCATTGGAACAAAGGGGAACAGGAGTGAGTGTGCAACCATGTATAGTTATAGGTTTGAAATGGATTAGGAGTCATTACTTTCATACAGAAACAATGAATCATGGAATAATATAAGGCTACTGTCAGTCCACCATAGGGTGGATTATTGTTTATTAATTTCGGACACTGTATATACTAGTGAAAAAATCCTTCACAAATTCACATCAATTTGCAGTTTCTGAAGGTTTTTTTTCACTGGAAAAAACAAGCCGAGAAAAAAAAAATCAACACCCTTTACCAAATTTCTTCGACCTGTTTCATGAAGACAACGATTTTCCCTTTTTCTTTTCTTTTCTTTCTTTTTTTTTTTTTTTTTTGTTGGGGGAGGGGGGGGGGGGGGGGGCGTCTGCACTGCCACCAAAGCATTACTGAGGTCATAATTGTTGATTTTTTCCAGCCATTCTGAAAGTGTTGAGAGCATCAGATGTAAAGTGGACTGCTGTCCCCATTCCCCCAGCTGGGTCTGCTGCTGCAACCATTGGCAATAAGGGATTGAGTGAGTATATTGCTGGGCATCTTAATGTTATGGTGAACTGTGACTCCTCTGATTTTCATTTGATTGAGTCAGTATATATTTCTCTCTTTATGTTTCTTGAAATATACCATCAATTTAGAGACCTAAAAGCTGTAATTTTTAATCTACCTTGATGGTTGGTTATTGGTTGCTTTACGCCCTAATTAACAGCCAGGGTCATATCAAGGGCGGTGATGGTGATCGAATCTATGAGACCTTGAATGTACATTCACTTCTCGTATGCATCTGCCATATTGGGATATCCCCTGGGATTCCATAATTCAAAACAAGGCCAACTACACTATAGGATGCTCATCAGGGCCATGATAGGGCACGAATTGATTTAATGAATAACGAAATCCAAAGACATTCGTTTTTCTAGGTTTATATTGAGGGACCTTTGCTTAAGGACAAATCATTAGAAGAATTTGACAAAATAGATTCACTGGTCTGCCAACTCTTGACACCTAAAATTCGGGACACCCTTAATAAAGGCCTAATTCCAGCCCCCTTCCTCCAAGACACACCATGATAAGTAGTCCAATAAAACATAACACAAATATTCTGATGCTGAAAAATCATATAACAACGAAAACTAATTCTTAAAAAACGATTATAAGAAAGGGGGGTCTGTGGGTTCTCCCCCAGAAAACTTTAGGAATTTTGTTGTACAAAAAAGGCTGATTTAAACAAAATTAGCCCAGTTTTCCAAGAATTTCTCATTATCTATCTTTAAAATTCGGGACATTTTTACCTTTTTGGGAAGCCAGGGACAAGATCTTAAATTCGGGACTGTCCCGGGAAATTTGGGACACTTGGCAGCGCTGGATTTATATATCATAACTACAGAAGATTATTTTACATTTAGATTGTACAGGAAACTGAACAGGTATAGTTGAAGCTACAATCAAGAGAGTTACTTCCTTCTGTCCTTGCAACGTTACATCCCTCATTCTTATTTCTGTTCATGTGGCCCCATAATGTTACTTGGGGTCAAAACTGATTTCTAGGACGTTTTAATCAACTTCAGGATGGTACTCCGCGCCATCACTATAAGGACCCTTAGCAACGTGTTTGCCAGGATTTTTCATTTTTCAGTGAGGACCCACATAATGCAGTAGTTCCATGACCTCAATCAGTAATAGCTTATTAACTCCTGGTTCTTATTGAGTGATCTTTTTCCATTCCAGGAATTCTGAAATTGAGGAGTACTACTGCCTCTACGGGACACCCTTTCCCTGCTCCCCAAGATGAGCCGCTTCGTCCAAGTACGACTGGCACTACAGGACCCACTTCTCCTGCTCCCCAAGCTGAGCCGCTTCGTCCAAGTACAACTGGCACTACAGGACCCACTTCTCCTGCGTCCCAAGATGAGCAGCTGCATCCAAGTACGACTGCCACTACGGGACACCCTCTCCCTGCTCCCCAAGATGAGCCGCTGCGTGAAAGTATGATTGGTACTACAGGAGAAACTTCTGATGCTCCCCAAGATGAGCCGCTGCGTGAAAGTATGCCTGGAACTACAGGACCCACTTCTCCTGCTCCCCAAGATGAGCCGCTTCGTCCAACTACAACTGGCACTACAGGACCCACTTCTCCTGCGTCCCAAGCTGAGCTGCTGCGTCCAAGTACGACTGAGACTACAGGACCCACTTCCCCAGCTCCCACAACATTCGCCATGGGACCTAGTGGCGAAATAAGTAAGTATTATTCCAGCCCCAATTGTCTAATTGGTATACAATCACCTTTATAAATACCGTAAGCATGGATAAGGAGTAAAAAGCTGGATTGATACAAATTTTAACACCCTCGAGAAAAGAGTGCATTTGGATTGCTCCAGCCCTCCTTAACTACAGCCAATGATGGAAACTAAGTAATTTCTTGGCTGACAAGATAAAATTCTTCCAGTGCAGTCTCCATGTTTAGTCATTCCAACTATAATTCAATAATACATCGATATTCTTTCAGCTGAAAGAGCAAGGAAAGACAGATGTAAGACATTCAAAGTCTACCGTTAACCATAATTTTGCTTTCAATTCAATGTTCCAAGTTCTACTCTGTACAATGTTTATCAGCTGACATGACTTTGACAAGAGGGCCAACCTGGTGCTTCAAGAGCAAAGCTCCCCAATGTTCCCTATAACCGTATTACATTTTATACTATATACCTATATCAATTCTGTAATACACTATTTTTGGCCTGCTTTGCACTTTCAGAAATGAATTAAAACATTTCTTAATGGAGAAAATAACATTACAAAAGATGCTTCTGGCCCTTAGGGCAAATGTGGTTTGGTACCACGTCATAGCTCCATTCCTGATATGTTTACGTTAAAGGAGGCCAATTACGGAAAAGCTTATCCCAGGTGAGAGAAGGGAGTGAACCATCAGCTGCCTGTTGTAAAAGTTCTTAATCTTTCAGAGGGTCAGGCTTTTAAAAAGTGGATATAAATTTCATATTTTATGTCACATCATTACAAGAGATAAAACTAACTTTTTAATCATCTGTTTTCTAAGGTTATTAGGGGGATGTAATACCGACCACGGATATGAAAATTATAGTAATTTTCTTCATAAGGAAATAAAAGATATTTGTTAATAGTGAATTGTAAGATGGACAAAATGGGGGGGGGAAAAAAAGGAGTCAAAATCTTGAATGTCAGAACAAAAAACGATTCTCATGGATTTTTTTTTTCCATGTTGATTCCTGATGATCTAATACTTCTCATGATGAAATGTGAAGACTTACATTTCATTTAAGACTGAATTTTCCTGGTATATTATGTTTTAGTCTTGGACGTTTCATTAGTTTACCCCTAAAAAAATACCCAAAAATTATTTTCTCAAATAATAGAAATTTTTCTTCCCATATACACTCAATATATGCCATACTGGAGACAACTATTACCTGTCAGATGTGTCCGTTTTTAACAAGACAGCATTTACTTTTTCCTATGTAATTTATTAGCATAATTCAGGGAAAATTTAAAACAGACATGGAATTTAAAAGGATTATGATGAAAAATGTTGTTCTACAGTTGTCATACTCAAGAAATAATTTTCCAATGCCTTACCTATTTTACTAATCCAAAAAGACATCAAAAAGACAAATATGCACGTTTTTAAAGCCTGGCCGTCGAGGTTCCTGCTGGATCACTGGATCTAAAAAACTAACTTATGATTTTGTCAATGGCATATTAACAGCAAAGCCTCTTATACCTTTCTTTCCCTAGTGATGGCCATATGGAAGAGCAAGGTAAACTGTTTGGAGAGCATGCATTCAGAAGCGTACAAACTGTGGGGAGACAGTTTCAGGTCTCTCACACCAGGTCAAGAAGTCTCTGATGAGGTAAGGAATAAACTAGTTTAAACGTTTAATCTTTTAAAAGTGTAGCAAAGCTACAAACTGAGGCGGACTCTTCAAACTTTAAAAAAAAAAAACATTTAGGGTGGTTTGTCTTTTATGTCGTTGGCCTAGACTTAGGCCTAGATATGTTAAAGTTTAATCAGATTAAATATTTTGATCGTACGTCTGAAGAAATTACACTCAAGTGGCAAATTCAAGAGTCGTTTAACATTTGAATAATTTTTAATCTGAAACTTGCAAATTTGAATTGCAAACTTATCCCGAGTCCTGAATGCACGAGAATGCGTAAATCCTCCATAATTTATTGTCATACCTCAATTTTTCAATGTTTTTCGAAATATTTTATAAATCTTGGATGTTTCCTTATTCCAACGACTTCACGATTGAAATTACCATTTGAAATCTTTAAAGTGCTGTAAAAATGTTAAAAATAGATCAAACTTCAAAGACTAAAATGATCCTCTCTTTTGTGTCTTTCTAATCAAATTATCTGAAATTATCTGAGCTATAGATGAAATTTGTGACTTCTAGTAGAGCAAATATACATTTTTTAAAAAGACCTGGCGTATCAATACTTGTATGGCACAGACAGACTTGAATCCTTATGCCTGTATTGAATATGCTGATTTTGTTCCGAATTAAGATATTAGGCTTGGCTAAGCTAAGGCTAACCTTGCCACAAAAGTTAGGTTCGTTCAATATTCTGAGCCTTAGTTTATCAGTACATACCAATAAAAGAGCTTCTCTTCTGTTGTAGGTCATTAATGCATTTTTAATGATGCAGACACGAAAGTCCAAGGTAAGTTTGCAAGTTTGTGACAATGAAAATGTAAGAAATGTGTTCTAGAGATTATGCGCCCACCTCGCCCACCCTATGGGGGTGTCATGGTTATCTGATAATTTACACCAGGTTAAGTCTCTAGATGTTAATAAATAATTTTGTAAGTTTGACTTTAAAGACTGCTGGTTTCCCGCGTGTCTGTTTCTCGCATAATCTCTACAACACAACTTGTTGTCCTTGGTACAATCATAATTCTACATTAACTTCCAGGTAAGTTGTATAATTCAAAAATGCGACATTATGACACCTGGTCAGTGCCTTAGTCATCCTGGACTTCTTACATGGTAGGGGAGGGGTACAAATGACTTGTCAATGCGTTGATACAAGATGATCCCCTATTCTTTTTCTCAGGTCGGTCATTGTTTATGGGGTAATTTATAAGATTGAAAAATAGAAAAAGAACAGAAAAGGGGGTTTAGGCATACAGCCCTCGATTTCTAACCTATATTTACAACAAATATTTAACCAAACCCAATAATCAAATCAATATTATTGTCAGGAAAGTATTTTTGTAATTCTTCTATACATTTTGACATGCATTGCCACCTATCCCTAATCCCCGGGTGTTGTGTTAACTTGTCCAAGGGATGGCAGCCTCTGAGGGTGTTTGGAGGTATGGGTGAAGCTAAGGTGAGACAATTCACCCACCACGGATAGCTGGTTAATAGTATTTTCTGTGCCTGTTGGCTAATTACCACAAGTTGTGTCAACAAAGCAAAAGTGAAGGAAATACGGAAATATTTGCTCTGTATCCATCTGTAATGAATATATTTTCAAATCAACTAAGGGAATATTTACATGTATTTTCATACAAACTAAAAAAACGGAATCTAAGTTTTCTATCAGAGAGTTTACTGTAAATGTATTTTACTATTCTCTTTTTAGATGAAGGCCGGCATGATTGACCTGCACGTCCTTAGCCGCATCGTGCTGCATGGACATCAGGTGCTGATGAAGAAGGTCAGTTTTATGCAATTTGCATCATTCCCAAATATAAAGCATAATTTCACCAATAAAAATAAGTCAAAGTGATGAATTTGGTAAGTGATGTTCCGGCAAAGAAGCAATTCCTGGTATATTCCTTTAGTGTATGCTACTCTGCTTTTCTACAGTTCAACTTCGAGGAGTACGACTTAGTTGTCGGTGGCCTGCTGGAGGGAGAGTGCCACTGGTGCTTGCTTGTAAGTTATAGAATAAACTAAATGAAAAGTTTTATTTCCTACAGACTTTTATCAAAGATTGTATATAGACTTATAGTGCTCCCAGAAAAAGGTTTGCGATATGATGTAAAAGTGCCAGTAAAAGAATATATAAGTTGGCTGTAAAGCAACTTAAATAGTTTTTTGAACTATTGATGGAAAGAGGTAAAATATTAATCTGATTATTCCATAAGCAGGGTACACAATTAAGGTGTTTCAGTTAAATGCATGAGTGGGGGGAGGGCACATTTTCTGCTCGCACACCTAAAGAAATAGTGGGTGCACATAATATACAAGTCAGGTCGGATTTCATTTACATCCCCTTTCAACTTACAGATAATCGACCCAAAGAAGCACATTCTACAGTACATTAATCCAATGGGGGAATTGGGCAAGACTGTGAGTGCAATTGAGGAAAACTGGAGGTAAAACATCCTAATGCCCATTCAACTTTTAATAAGTCTATATTTGAAATTAGGGTTTACAGATAGTTAATCCATCAGTATATGGCATACAGGTTGCAATGGGAATTTTGTCAAGACGTCGATAGTAAGGGTTGGTAGATGCTCCCTATAATAGATTTCCTTACAAAATTGGTTGGATAGTAGTCTCAAAATCTATTTCTTAAAACTATAATGACATCTAACAGATTCATATGATATTAAAAGGTTGCATATCATTTACAGAGGATTCATGCGACGGCGCTTTGTCAAAGGTTTGGGGAACTACAACAAGTACCGCATCGAGACTGTATCACATCCCAAACAGCAAGACTTCTACAACTGTGGAGTCTTTGTTATGAAGGTAGGATCCTGAATTCTGACTAACGATTTGAAACAGGCTGTTCCCATTTTAAACATAACCAGGGTCTGGGCCCTGTTGGGTACTGGAGTAAGTGTCAACAGGGTCATTAAGGGGTGACCACAGGCCTTATCTGATAACCTCTGTGAAGAGCCAGCTTTGAGGAGTGGATACAACCTATGAAATTTGCCTCTGACAAAAATATTACACAATGAGACATACTCTTGACTGTAGATATGAAATGGAACTACTGGACTTTGTGGGTCCCCAGAGAAGCTAATAAAATTGCGGGAAACACAAATGTATCAACGTTGCTAAGGCTTTCCTTATACATGATGCACAAAATGAATTGTGGGCCCTGGTTTTAATATTTATCAAGTATTTTGGTGGTAGGTAGGGGAAAATAACAATATAATGAGACAAGGGGACCCCTCCTATGAAGTTAGGCACTTACACATGTGCTGCCCTGACTAAGGAGATGTAATCTGATAGGAACAGGGGGGGCCATGTGCGATGGGACCAACACAAGAGGCTGGCAGGTGGTCTTGCACCTGGACTCCCAACAAAAATATGATTTACAAATATGGCCAAAAATACATATTAATATTTAATATTCCTTTCCAGTTCGCCAAAGTTAAGAACTAAAGATGTTTTCTGATACACTTATGGTATTTGGTAAGCTATGGGTAGTTGAACTCTTTTTCTGAAATTCGTGACCAAATGCAGGGTACCAACCAAAACTCCATTTTCAAATTCCCTGTGTTTTTCCTGAGATTTCCCTGTCCTGTGGCAATTTTTCCCTATGTCATCAAAAATATTATAGCTACACAAAGATGGGCAAGTCTGAATGTTGCTTACGGCATTTCATGATGTTTACAATGGTGGCGCATTTTGACAAACCAACAACAAAAAGTCAAATCTCTAATATCTTGATAATCAGGAATTTTTTTTGCCATTTTCCTTGTTTGGTTGGTACCCTGCAAATGACCTGTCTGGTGTTTTTTCGTAAGGTACATATAGACAGTGTTGACATCATCAATTGGCTTTTACTAACAGTCTTAGCAAGGCCCAGTATTGTGGCCCCGGAAGGTCCACAATAAAAATGCATTTCAGCGCATTTTTAGGGCAATTTCTCCAGGAAAAGTTGGGGTTCACTCTTGTTAACCTCGAATTTAAAAGGGAAACACCTACATACTGTCTTAAAGGAGAAATCCGTGGTGGAATGTTACACAAAAAAAAGGAGGCTTCTGGTTGGCTAATACAAGGAGCACTATAAATTGGCCATTGCCGGGATTTTTCTGTTCCCAGATATTTACGAAAGGTGGGGGGAGACATTACACACCCCTTTTGGAAATATTACTGAATGTAATGGAAATAAAAATAAATGTGGGGGAGACACCCCACACACCCCTGCTGTGAAAGGGGTGGATGCCAAATTGGATTTCTGCTAATCATCTTCAATTCAGGTTGAAAATTCCTCTCCCCACGAACATCCCCCCCTATGAAAAACAAACCTTCCAATCCATCCACAATCATTAGTATTCCCATTTATAGCTTACCTTGTGTACAAACCGAGCTCTAATACATTTCACCAGTCTTCATTGGTAATGCAATCCTGGATCTGAACTGCAGTCAGGCTCCGTACTGGTTCTCTATGTTGGTTGGTTCTGTTGGCCACACCGTCTGATTCTGTAGTGAAAAGCAAATACGTTACTAGTATGACAGTTCCACCATGGCTCTGAACAAAACTCCTTGTGCCACATAATACTACATTCAAATAATGGTTTTGGGTATGCGAGCTCTATTCAATCATTTATGGTAAATCAACTAAATCTCTTAATGTACTGATAGCGACAGCCAAAATTGATGCAAAATCATTTACAGGAAATTCATAGAAGCAAATGTATGAAATGCTGTCATAATATAACATTACATTCTTTACAAAACATGCAATACATTACTCAGTCTGGTCCACGTAGAGTACTTTGTTGAACCTTCTTATAGGAGAGAGAAAAAAGCTCAATTAGTTTAGGCCAGACTCAATGTAAGGAAGTCAGTAAGTAATGCTGTTTGAGAAATAGCATACGCAGGACTATTTAAAACATTGAATCAATGTCTCCACTGGAAAGTAACATCCATTCTATGACTACAGGTGTATTTGAACTAGAACTGCATTTTGATATTAATAGTAGCCTGGAAATTTAAGAGAAATTTGTTCCAAAATGGATCACAAGCAACAATGTCCCTCAACCTACTTAGACAGATGCTGAGTGCATACCTAATATAAATACATAGTTAGTGCAAGTACTTTTGTCTATATGTCCATAGTAATTAAATGTAAATTGAGGTAGTTAAACGTCCGGTCAATCACACAAGGTTTTTTCCAGACTGAAACAGATGTTTACTTACAGTTTGCAGAATGCATCCTGCAGGGGATTCCACTCCACAGCGTTAGCAACACAGGGAGGTTTCTTGCGAAGGCACGACTGTCTGCTGCTGTTGAACTCCTAACAAGAACAGGTAATATAGTGCCCTTAATAAATTTGTTTTACTAGATTAACTTGTTTCAGGGATGGAATACATAGCAAGAAAGCTGAGTATTTTTTCTCAGATTACACAATGTCAATAGGCTTTAATTTGAGTAGGAAAGATTATGGCTTAAATTTCCTTCCTTTGTATTTATTAGGGGGCCTGCTATTTAGTATGCATGCATCAATGGGGGGGGGGGGGGACCCTGAGATATTTGGAAACGTGTGTATACATCGTCTAGTTAAAATTCAATGGGTATTTTTGGCCTGGTGGTTGGGGGGGGATGAGGGTGGTTAAAAATGACAGGGTTCGAAATTAACGTCAGCCCGTCAGCCCCAGGCTGATTGTTTTGAATCAGGACTGACAAATTTTGAAAAAAATACATTAAAATCAGCCCCGAATTTTCATATCTGTAATACATTGTAGTATGTCCGGACTGACAGCTAGAAAAGTTAATTTCGAACCCTGCATGATCTATAAAGTCAGAGTGTTTCTCATGACTGTGTCGTTAAATCGAGTGTCACAATGTCACATAACAAACTATATATTTAGCTAATTTTAAACTTTTTGCTATCAGTTGCGTCTTTTGGGGAAATTCTCTGAATAAATTGGTGTCTATTTTGCTCTATATGAAAATTTCATGGCGTCTTGAAAGGGTTAATAATAAATATAACAATTCAGTGTTTTTCATTGATTTTGCTAGGCTTAGGTATGTAGCTTGGTAGTCCTTTGGTCTTTTTAGGTATTTAAATTGTGAAAAGCAGATGTCGTTGTAATAAGGTTGTTTGAGGGGTGAAGTTTATACTGTCCGAAATGGAGGCCTTTTATTGGTTTAAAAAGAAGGCCAGATTATGTTTCCGTATGCATCAAGTACGGTATATGAATTGAATATTACCATCGTCAATTGGTTTACTATATGCCTATTTAGTAGCTCCGTAAAAGTATAATAAAAAAATTTAAACATAACAGAATTGATAACTGACAAGCTAAATCCATGCTTTACAGACAGCATGGACCACCTGTGTGCAGGCTGTGGTCAAGAAGATTCTCCCCTGATGCAGAGTAGGAGGATACAACCAAAGGATGACATTTGGGTAAAGAGAATTCTTTTTATCCTGTCAAAATCCAACTTATGACATGTTCAATCAAAATTCTAATTTAGATTTAAAAATGTTCACGAATTGATTACAGAAGCAGCAGTGTGCAATAAAGAAATTATTGGTGTTGGCTATCTAGACTGATTATGTCTAGAATAGGGTCAGCCGTGATAGGTTGCAATTGTCCCAGAAAGGGACTTGGGGCGTACACTCAGGCATGTCAGCCACTGAGGGTCATTTCTGCAGAAAATCAAGAAATTTATCAAAAACACTTTTAAACCTCATCTTTAAAGGACGAATAGATCTAATATGCAATTTTAAACATAGAAGGCAAGGTTTCCTATCAAAAAACATAAGAAAAATCCCCTCATGAATTTCCAATTTTTGTGATTTGGTATTTGGTGATCAAATCTATCAGGCACTCACCCCCCTACTATAAAAAAAAAGTTTTCTCCTCGAATTTGGACGAATCTCAAAAATGACCCAAAATATTTCAAAAACCGCAGAATTCCGCGGATCCGCGGAACTCTGGTATGCCTGACACTGATAGAATGCGTAATAAAGCTACCACTTATTCACTGCCTGAGTTGCCCCGTGGGGGACCAGGGTAGGGGCACCTGTTGTTTCCTCAGTATCCCCTGCTTGTCGTAGGAGGCGACTCAAAGGGGGCCAATCACGAAAAAGTTACAGCACTGAGTAGGTCAGCTTTGTTAGTTCTGAAAAGTGTATGTGGTGGCTCTGTGGGTCCCTTCTTATTTGCATAAATGACCAAAACATCCTGTGTACCCACTCCTCATTTCCATAGCAACCACATTAGACTGGACTACCCTCCTCTAATTGTCGACTGGTCATCTGGGGTGTGTAAGGGGGACTAGGGGGGTAGATGGGGGGTCCCCATGATGCATGCCACTATATTTTCGATTTCCATGTTGGTTTTAAAAACCTTCCATGTCGCATGTTGAATTTAATGTCTAATGAGTTGAACTAAGCTCCATGTAGCATGTCAAATTTAAGAAATGGCCCTGACGATTTCAGGAGTCTACACCAATGGAACTCCCGTTGTATTTTTATTTTAATCCTTTAAAAGTGTAGCAAAGTTACAAACTGAGGCGGACTCTTCAATCTTTCAAAAAACATTTTGGGGGTTTGTCTTTTGTGTATTTTTACTGGCACTATAGTGACAATCTGAAAAATATCAAATTTGCAGGCTGGGACACTGACAGCAGGAGAGAACGTATTGACAGTTGGACACCTATGTTCTAACATTGGAATGTATTGATTTAGACACTGACAGCGACTTAGGCCTAGATATGTTAAATTTCAAATCAAATTATATAATTTGATTGTTGGTCTGAACAAAAAGGGACTGCAGTGACATGGTCTAGATTATATGAATTACAAATGTGTTTTGGCCTAAAATAATCAAACTGTTGAATGTTTAAGAGCCTAGACATATCAAAACATAGTTTCCTGTATTTCATTAATTTTGATAGGCTGCACAAGGCCTAAATAATTTTTACCGGAGCCTGCAGGACAGTGCTTATCTGAATGATGACTAACATCTAGCCCTTACAGGCCTGTCTTTATTCAGACCATCTGTAAAATGTTATTGCAAATGTGTCCAGGCCTAAACTTGTTGATTAAAATGATCATTAATAGGAGCATTTGAACATATATAATTACATGATTTTCACTTTGATGGGCTGGATATGGCCTAAATAATTGTTTTCAGAGCCAAAGTGAAAATGCATGGACGCCAGTCACCTAGGTCTTCTTTTCCTATCATTGATATGGTGTGAAAATAATCAAAATACAAATATGTCCAGGCCTGAAATGATTAAGAATCGAAGCTTAGGGCCTATTCTACACACAGAGGAGGTTCAATTGGCACTTTCTGTGCACACACAAAGGTCTGACATAGGTTAAACCATATGATATTGAGCCTAAGGCCTATAAACCTGAGAGATATGAGAACGTAGTTTTATACATGTTGTGCATTTTGATAGGCCTGATAAGGCTTAAATAGAACTAATTATTTTTTTCAGACTGCCAGTGACATAGCATGAACCAAATCTGGAATTTATTAGTTTGTTGGGGTAGTTTAACGTCGGGCCAACCCTTATGGGTTCTTTCCAGACTGCACAAGGTAATACTTTTCAGCTTATTTTACACCACAAGGGCGGTGACCGAATATATGATATGGATTAGGAGAAACCCGCCACCGGGTGCAATACACTACTCGTTGCTAAGAGTGGCAAGGGGTCTTTAGTGTGCAATGTCCCATAGAAAGGACACCACACAGTGTCCGAGACTAACTTTTTGGGCTCTTGGTCATCGGGGCCGACAGTGTCAAAAGGTAGTTGGCCCTGATAGGTTTTACTCGGCCCAGAAGAAACAGTATAAACGAAGGCAAAAAAATTAAAGTGACGGTCGAAAAAATGCATATATGACAGCCGAAAAAATGCATATGACGGCCAAAAAAAAACACATAAATGACAGCCATAAAAATGCATAAATGACGGCCAAAAAAACCATAAATGACGGCCGAAAATGTTGTCGACCATCGGGGCCAATTTAGTAATGATTTCTAAATATTTCGTCGGCCCTGTTCCCAAAACGTCGGCCAATGGCCGACAGGCAGGCGATAGTCTCGAACACTGCCACACAGCCTGCCTTTGATGACCCTGTACGGAGCACAGGGGAAAAACGACATATATCACTATTTTATTCACTGTATCTAGAGACAGTCAAGTGAAAACTTTACTCTCTCTGCTGTATCAGAGCTTGCCGGCTGTCCAGCTCGGGCCAGCCTTAAAGAAAATGGGTTTCCTGTCCAGCGGGTGGGCAGGAAAAAACCCAGTCTGGAGGTCAGGAAATACTTTTTTTTTTGGATAAGGTTTAAACTTTGACGTTTGTTAAAAACCAAATTCCAAAATCTGGGGGGGGGGGGGAGCCCCCATTCGGGCGCTGAACAGGAAACAAACTTTTTTTAAGGGAGGCCTCTGTCCTGATGATCGGCCAAGTGGGGTCTAGAGTTGGGGATCCATATAATGATCATTTGTTGGGGTAGTTTAACGTCCGGCCAACCCATCATTTTGATTTTTCAAAATTAGGAAGGAAATTTTCCCTTTTCTACTTTGAATTTCGTAAGCATGTCATACAAAAACTTACTCCAACCCACTTTCTGACAGTCCAGATGCCAAGTTAGTGGTAAAGAGTGAAGCTCTAGCTGCTTAAAATTGACATCCTGAAAAATGCGTTTTTTTAAAAATAAAATACCAAAATGAGGGTTATATCTCAGTAAAAAGAAATACTAGACATATTTTAGGTATTTTTTTAAATATTTATATGAGGGATACAGTGAGTTGCTTGACCTTAAAGGTGGGTGTACCCTAGGAGATATGCCCCTCCCCTCCCCCTCCCATCCTCATCCCCACTTGCTGACCAACACGTTTTATTTGATGCCAGTTCCCCAAGTGCAAAGTGTATCCCTAGTCAAAGTACCCATTACAACGGGCACCTGATGGTTCACTCTCTTCTCACCAAGCATAACTTTTCTGTGATTGGCTCCCTTTAATATTGAATAATGAGAAGAATTATATTTTTTCATATGCAGGATGAAGGACACACCCCTGATTTAATATTTCTATGATGTTCAATCATTATTTTGTAGAATTTTAGGAGATATATCATTTCCTGTGTTCTCTTTTCCCATCAACCTTAGCATAGGGGTGTCAATGAACTGTATGAAGGCCTATATATAACATTTAACTTGTTTTTCATTAAGGATAGACAACAGGAGGCAGGGCGTTAATTGCACATTCTCCTCTCATTTTCTTGATTCACAAGATACAATATTTTTGAACATGAATTTCTTTTACCATATTAAAGTTATACATTTCAAACTTTGTATGCTCCCTTATAAGATTCTAATGCAGGGAAGCGTGTCTCAGATTTTTTATTTAAGTCCTAGGTTTTATTTTATTGCAAAAAACGGGAAACTTTTTGTAATTTTTTGAAACTTTATTTTTTAGATTTCATAAAAGAAAAACTAGGACCTGAATTAAAAAACTGAGACACGCTTCCCTCCAAATGGGTACCATGTACATGTGTTAAAAATTTCAAACCTATAGGTCAAATATTAACTGAGATATCATTGTTCAAAAAAATGTAGTAAAAATTGGATTTTTCCACTTTTCCGGACTGGTACACAGGTGGTCATCAGGCTATACTTTTATGATTTATATCAATAGAAAGGGTGCATTATTGGCTTTTTGATGTTATATAATATAAATATAAGATATTAGGAAAGCACAAAGAGTAACAAGATCACTGCGACCATAGCAAAACCCCCTTTATCACCTGTTGTCTATCCTTAACAAATGATTATGATTTGTTTTCTGGCCCTTCTTATAGTAACGCATGATACAACATGTGCCATGCAGGATATAAGCCTAATATGCTTGATATAAATGCAGAAAATAAATTCTTTACATTTTTACTTCCTACTCATAAAGAATAAAAAGTAGAATTTCCCAACAGAAACACCTAATATGAATACGATATACCTCCTTTTACCCTACATTATATATACAAAATAACTTACCGTTTCTTACACATCTTATGCCTTTTCGTATTTCAGTTGCTGTGCGAAGGATGTTGGCGTTGGTGGCACATCAACTGCACCAATATGAAGGGAAAGGAAGATGAAGAATTTTTATGCATTGTGTGCGTTTTAACGACACAGTAAGCTTGTATTGGGTGCCATGAATGGTTAAACCCCTGTAAGAAATACAGACACCAACTATATTTTTGGGATGATGCATGTAAACTTAGTGTATGGGCTGAGCATGGATTGCACGGGTAGGCTACATTTAAGAGCATGAATTGTGGAAATTTTGCTTGCTTGGAGTATCGGTGGGAATGGATAGCATTTGTGAAATCAAATTGTTTGGCCTGGAAAATTGGTAATTAAGCCCAGAATGAGTAAAGGAAAGAGCATGCACTAGGTTGAAAGGAACACCTTCTTGTGTTACCAACTTCTAACAGAGAAAACCTTTTCAGGAAAAATAGGTTCCTGCTTTAGATTGCAAATATTAAATTGTTAAATGTAAATATGGGCTCGCCAGGCAGGTGAGCATCAAGTTTTACCTGTACAACCCAATAATTCTCGTGCCCTTGAAGAGTGTTCCTCCCTTAAAAAAGACCCCAGACCACTGGAGGTAATGGAGGGATGGGGGGAGGGAGTATATTGGAATATTTCCCAATTTAATGTTTTATACAATTAAAGTTTATATAACGTTCTTGATGCATCAGCGATCTTCCTAGGCGTGATGATCTTTCATTGATTGTAACAATTGGATTGTGCATAAAGCATAAACCATTAATTAGATGGGCTCAGGTGCTTTGTGTACAATACTGCCTGTTCAAAAATAGTCATGCTATACTGTGCAACGTCTGAGATACAGATATAATTATATGATGCATTTTTACAATTGAATTCATATAAAGTTCAATGTACTTCTATATGGAAATGGGTGTTGTCATTGATTAAAAGTACGGGGTTTTTTTTTTTGGATGTACGGAAAACTGTGTTTTAGGAGAAAATCAATTGTCAAGGGGTTCTTATGTGTGGAAAACTAGTGGGAGCCAATAAATTCACGTTTTCTGATCAATATGCATCAGTTTCTTTTCATTTTAAGTATCAGATTAGGGGTCAAAATGTGCTAAATCATAGCGTTAATATGGGAGTGAAATTGGGTTATTTATTAGTTTAATTTGTCAGAATTCTGTACCTACCTAAGTTTTTGACCCACAATGCTATTTCAACTTTTTTAATTTCTATTGATAAGCTTTTCAGGTTGGGAAAATTTGTCCCCTTTTCTGGTTGCAGAGGACGACCAAAAATGAAAATATGGTCGTCAACATTGAGTTAAAAATAGATAGTCCCCATAAATGAGACAAGTAACAATTCTAAACAGGTAAAGAAACGAGAAAAGGTTTGATTTCTTAATGAGAAAATATCAATAGTTTCTACAAAATATCTGGTCATCAGGAGGACCACCAGAAATAATTTTCTGGTCATCCACAACGATTTTCTGGTCGTCAAGGACATGCAGACACGTATATTTTTGCTAGCCTGCCTTTCCACATATCAATGGATTTTGCAAATTTGGGCTTATACATATGTTGTTTGTCCTTTGCTTGGGCGAATTAATGGGTTTGTCAGTCATTTATAATGCACAAATATGCGTATTTCTGAATTATTTTTATATATCTCTTGTTTACAATTTATTAGAGAACATAGCATTTCTAGTAAGCATAATATCTGATGCTTCATATATGATATTTTCTTTCTTTTGAATATTTGACTCATTTTACACTTCAAATATGCTGAAATGCGCGAAAACTGACGCCAAAATGCGCGAAAAGAGGCCCAGATGCGTGAAAACTGAAGAATAAACATAGGAAAAAGATTTGATGAAATATCCAAGATAATTTTTTTTCTACAATTATTTTGGTAAAATGCGATACCTCTACATATTTTTCAACAAGTAATGAAAAATAATTATCAGAAATTTATTTTTTATAGAAAAATGATAAGAAATACCGTTTTGGGGCTCTTAGACTTAATCTGGCTCCTCTACTCTATAGCTACAAAGACAAAGACTATTTTCTCCTCGGATTTGGACAAATATGAACAATGACCCAAATTATTTGAGAAAATGCAGAATAAGTATATGCAGGGTACGAAATTATTGTCAGCCCGTCAGCCCCAGAATGATAATTTTAAAACAGGGCCGAGAAATTTTGAGAAAGCTACATTCGCATACCTGCCGTTTGTCCCGATTTGGTCGGGACAGTCCCGATTTTAGACCTTTGTCCCGATTGCCAAGTCGGGACAGTGATTGTCCCGATTTCAGGTATCTGTCCCGATTTTATGGAGTTATTTCGAGCATTTAATGTGATAAACTAAGTTAAAAAGAAGTAACCGTGAGATTTTTCTGATAAAAAGTGCAATGTTTTTAATTTTTGACAAGAAATGTCCCGATTTTGGCCACCTATATTGGGCATATGATTCGGGATTTTTGGATAAATAGGAGTGATATATTTCACAAATTCAGCCAAAAATCCTAATTTAGGTAGCAAAAATTGGCTGTCCCGATTTTTGGTCAGTTTGAAACGGCAGGTATGCATTCGTCAAAAAAATGTCGCCCTGTTGAACTAAAGAAATAGCCCTGTCCCATGTCACTAGTCTAAGACCAAAATTGGTCATGTCGCCCTGCCAAAATTATAGGGGTCTAGGGCCAATGTTTTTGAGGTAAAGGCTGTGACAGTGATTTTTTTAAGACTTAGGATAAAGATAATATTCGGTGATCATGGATATTCCATCTAGAGTAGTGGGGGGTATTATCGGCACCTTAGGGCAAAATATATAATTGCATGCTTATTTTTCATAAGTTTTACTGAAAACGTATTTAAAGAGAATGTCTATATATATTTGACTCCCCTTAGAATATATAATTTGATATTCAGAAAACAATATGGAAAATATCTGTTTGATTACTTTTTCATCTTTTGGAGTGTATTATCGGCACCTGTCTTGTATTATCGGCACCCTTTAATGTAAGGCATTATTACTATGAGGCTGACATGAATAAATTGATATTTTTTGTTAGAAAAACTTGTTCAACATGTTTTTTTAAGAACCTAAATTATTTCGAGTCCATTGCTGGGTTTAAAAATGGGCAAATTCAGCTTGACAGAAATATAAAAAACTCAATGTTTTTGTGGTACTTTATTGGTTAAGTAGTTATGCATATTTCGTGTTGGTTTAATGTCATATATGATAAATTGTAGTAGGAGAATCAATGCCTCAAAATCATGATATACCATATAGACCGACTTCTTTTTTCCTGATTTTTATTATGATTTTTGTTTTTCAAACATTATTCTCAATTTTTGATTATCGGCACCCATGCATGTGACACACCCGTATGTATAAAATCCACTTTTTTTTGCAGATGTATTTCGATTTTTATTTAGGTTTGACAATGAGAATCAAACTAATGCAAAATCTCTTATCCTGAGCACTATAAATACACAACAATACACCTATCTTCCTTACTAGGTGAAATAAGGTAGCCATTTATTGATAGCCAGTGATAAACCAGATTTTTTCTTTTAATGTTATGGGTATGTTCCAACGTAGAGAGATGTACAATTATATTTCTAATTGATAAAATAAAGGTTAGATTATAACATATCTAAATTTGATAACCTTAAAAGCTCTCATTTATTTGTAATATCAGCAAATGTGTCAGGGGTGCCGATGGTTTCGTGCCGATAATACACCCCTGCCGCTAATGCCCGCCACTACTCTATGTGATTCTCAGAAAATGATGTGTGCCTTAGCCCTTACGTTTGCCATAACAATCGTTGCCGAAATTCATGATTTTGAACAAAAAAGATGCGTAATGTGATATTCATATTGCCAGAATCGTTATCTCCATCATATTTTTCATAAACATGTAATTTTCAGCTCACAATATTAATGATTAAGCAGTGTAGGAGGATTTTTTGTGACAGAATAGCACAGCGCCATATGCGCGGTGGCCCATTATCGTTAAGATTAGCGGCAACTGCTCCACGTGGTTATGGGCGATATTTAAAGCAGTAAACATTTCATCGAACTTTAAGCTTACAATGACTGTTTGTTTCCAAAACACTAAAGCTTAATAGTGCAGGTGTACAGTGATATCGAAAACGGTGGTAAAATTGACTGCCAAACACCATATGATAGACAAATACAAAGTAAATGCACCAGCTCCTTACCTTACGGCTCTTTGTGGGGAACCGAATCTCACGCCGCCCGACGCCAATCAGCTGGCGCATGCGCAGACGGTGGGGGGAACAGATTTTCACGGGGGGACAGATTTTCACGCAACACCGGAATCGGGATTTGAAGCGCACCCAGCGGAAAACTACCGAACTAATCCGAATATAGTTTTGACAAAAGAGGGCGCCACAATATGAATATTCCCGCGCTCTCGAGAAGCCGGGTAACATGTGAAGTCGGTCCCGTGCAAGGCTTGATCGTACCATAGACTGTAAGACACCTTATGTATCTCTATGATCATACCGAGTCTGCTAGCTAAGTAACTTGGCTGGGCCTGACGGCTCGTACGTAGTTTAATCACGCCAAACGTCAGTGGTTACTATTGCTGTATTTATTTTATTTATTTTTACTTTATTTCCAAAAAGACTTGATCTTCCAAGTTTTTACTGTTGGATTCCTAATTTCAGGATATTCATGTTTTTATTAAAAGAAACATTGATTAAATTTAAAAGGAAATGAGTGCAGCATTGTCTGGGACAGCTTAATAGATACATTTTTAGATAATATTTACGCGCTAACTTTTAGAGTACCCAGTGCCAATATTATTCCATATTATTTGTCGTCCTGCCTTCATATTTTAGTTAATTTCCTCTTTTGCATATTATGGTTTTCCCAAATTAATTGGGTTGGGAACCTGCTGTAGATCTAGATTTATATAAAAAGTAGGCCAACATGAAATTCAGTGGACTTAATCACGTCTTTCCATGACTACATGAACTGTTATTTAACAGTTACTTAATCAGCACCTAATCAACCTGCGAAAATAGCAGCCGTCAGGCCCAGATATTATAGGCCTATTCAAACATGTAAAAACATGAAAATTACCTATTTAATACCAAAGTGCACAGGTTTGGTAAGGTAGGCCTACAAATAAATAGAGGGCGAATCCGGGAATAAAAAAAAGAAAAGCAAAGCGGATCAGGAGTGTGTGCGGGTTGAATGGGAATTCCCGGCCATTCGCGCATCGTGCAGTGAAGAAAATGCGAGGGTCTGCTTCAAGTAGATCCTTCCTACAACACTGAAACGAGTGCTGTTATTTTATTGTTTATGTATGGAGTAGAATTTCAAGTTCATTGTCATTTAAGTATAGCTAGCGCTGTCGTCTGCTAGCCAAGGATAGAGGTCACTTGGCTACTACTGATCGTTATCATGATAACAACTTAAAGAGTTGAATTTCCGGGGGGGGGGGGGGGGGGGAATCGAAAAAGTGGAGAGGGGCGAAAGATTCGGGTAAGGTAGATAAACTAGCGATAGTTCATTTCACATCTCAGTTTCGACGAAGGAAAAAAAAGAAAACGAGAATTATCTTTTTTATGTTGTACTAATCTTGGATGTTATGATAACCCCTGGCATCAAAACCAAGTCGATATATTTAACACCTTGCACTTTATGATGCTATTGATACACTTATCGTGATATTCTAAACCTTCTTTACATCTCATCTAGATAGATATTTGCTGATGCGAGGAAGAATAATAGTCGGGGTGAGGAGGGGCGTTTTGTTAAATTAGTGTATTTAATTTTGCCTAAACTCATTACATAAAACAAAGTAGCGGATTTAGAGGGGGGTCGCAGGGGCGCCCCCCTCTTCATTGGGCAAATTTAGATTTTTTTAATGTAATGCCCCCTCTCTATATTAGCGCGCCCCCACCTTTTCAAAAAACTGGATCCGCCACTGAAACAGTGTTCTAAGATAAGGTAAGAAAACAATTATTAATTTGGATCTAGTTTGCCTGTCTTAACCAAACAACGAAACAATAAAGGCTACTGTTGATAATACACCGATGCAATCAACGAATTTCTTTAAATCTCTTTATTACACGATTTCAACAAATAAACTCTAATAACGTATACATTCTGACTTAAACAAAGCGAGATTGTTAATGCGTAGAAGTTGTAGAATAACAAATACAAATGTGCATTAATTAGGGATTGAGACAATGACATGCAGACAAAGTTAATATTTAACGAAAGTTTATTATGTTGCTGCCCTCAAAACTGTATCTGTAACAATTGAAAAGGGTTCATTGTTTTGGTCTGTCGGCATTACATTCAGACATATATTTATGCATTAAAAAAACGAGATCCATGAACAATTGTACTGTAGAATCATACCTATTATTGATAGAGCCATTGACTCTTGGAAATAATGCATTGACAAACAACCATTATAATATAACGTAAACGTTTTAATGCGGAGAGAACCTTTACAGTGAGAAATTATATATATTGCGTATCATATCACTATTGTAACATTTTAACATTTTCTTAGATAACATTTTTGTGGGTAATGTAGTAAGCCGTGATATATTATGTTTGTCCGAAGTGGTACGCTAATAGGCAAGAGGTCACTTCCTGAGGTCTGATGGGGGTCAGATGCAATACTGGAATACTGAAGAAACTCTACACATAACTGCCTACTCCGTTCTTTTTGGGTATGCCGATATGTAAATGTTAAACTAAATGACAATTTTATCAATCTGAAGCCAATCATGCAAAGTGTTCTCTGTAAGATACAAGAATATGATCTAAGTGTCCTGTAATAGACTTAGTGGTTCTGGCAATAACATTATGATGCTATGTCAGCTCACATTAGATTTTCATTTTTGAGCTAATTTTAAGTATAAATTTTACCCAAAGAAGCTATTATCACATTTAGAATAATCACCGATTTGTTGATGGCTCTCTTACGTCAACTGCTTAAATCAGACCCCATTCACTGAGAATAATGACGAAAATATTTGAATGCTGAATCGATAATGTATATTCTTAAATCGGTTACAACCCAGCAGTAACAATAATCATTTTCGAGAATATAACTATATATACATATAGATAGCAATAGCTTGACGTGCCAAAAGTACTTAAAGGTCAATTCATACGCATGCAAAGGACTATAAATTGACATTTTGATTCGCTTATATAATTGTGTTCAGACTTGGAACATCTAATAATCAAAGCGCTATTCGTTACTATCTTACATCTTGTAATAATTATAGATAGAGTTGCAATTCTAGACACAGTAAGTATAATGTATTTCAGTTATCCCTAAGTACACGTACACGTCTTGTTTATGAATATATAGGACACTGAACCGAATGTCTAAAATCACAGATATTTGAAGACGGTCATACTCACAATATCGGCTGAACGCTGTTATGATTCTTACATATCACTTCAACCTTTATTTAAACGTTTTCGTGTTAGAACTTTAGTTAAATTCTGATAAAGGAAAGGACGAACAAGCATCGATACGACGTGCGTGAATACATATTATATATTTGTTACTCCCTTTTACTCTGTTTACAAAAAATATAAAAGTCGACACGATCCATCTACTCTTTGAAACATACATAATGCAGTTCTGGCTTCATATAGACTGTAACCACTGGTAACTGTTAGAAACACATGAGTCGCCCAAATTATAAGCATCTTAAGTAAATTAGTAAAACAGGTTATTCAAATGTTGTGATTCATTCTGCATGCGTATTGCAACTCCGATAAGCTATACCGTGTGACCTCTACGAATTGTGAAGACTATACATTTCAGCTTTTGCCATTATTATATCCCGCGTCAACAACAAGTACAGATATGTATAAACAATTCAACAACAACAAAGAAAACTTTGAATAGTTATATGGTACCTATTATTTCTTATCTCTTTTAGTCTGTGTTATTTGAAGTACGAGGTAAATGAACTACAAAAATGGCATGGAATACTGCTCATAAAAATAAAAAATATTCTAGCTTGCAATGCCTGCATCTTTAGCCATGCCGAAGAAGATGGACTTCTTGTTCTTAAGGAGTGATCCTGGTGTATCGAATTCGGCGATTTGTCCGGCATCAAGGACCATAACCCTGAAAAAGATATTGTGTAGGTAAGCATACGATTCCAGATTGAAAACACATATCCTTTTAAAGTTTAGACATTATAAACTAAATATATGGGGATTTTAGGAATGAAAGCGGCTGGCGATGCTGTGCTGACTTTTGTTGAGAGTGAAAAACCTTTATATTATAATAAGCTAATAAGTAGCTACTCCTCATATCTTTTATATACCAAAAAAGAATTATATCGTGTTGAAGAATTGAGGACTGCTGAACGAGAATGGACATGTATCACCATTCGTATGACAATTGTAATCAAAAGAAAAGGAGAGACGTATTCACTGTAATATTCGGAAGATTCAGATACTTCAAGACGTGACGTAACCTAAACGGAAGGTATAATTTTTCTCAGTATTTACATAATATTTCATAAAGATTTCCCCATGAGTATATCACTGTATTGCTATGCTGCAAGCCCCTTCAATTATGATCACACAACTGTACCTTCAACCCTCAGATATAACTGGGTAGATAAAAGATAGTTGACGTATTGAGATATGTTATGGTATATCTGAAACTCCCTACTGTTAAATATAATAAAAGAGTCTATATAATATTATGTTATCCTAGATCGTTAATTAAAGGTAACGGGCGCCTCACCTGTCGTTGTCCATGATGGTGTTGATGCGGTGGGCGATGGTCATGATGGTACAGTCGGCGAACTCCTGGCGGATGGTGTTCTGGATGAGCTCGTCCGTCTCCAGGTCCACGGCGGCCGTCGCCTCGTCCAGGATCAAGATCTTGGTCTTGTGCAGCAAGGTGCGGCCCAGACAGACCAGCTGGCGCTGACCCACGCTGGAAGAGCAATTAGGGAAGGGTTCATCATTGATAATGACTAAATGAAATATACTTGTGTGCATATATGTCTCTGATATGCATATACATGGGAATTATTATCTTCTATCCTATCTTTGTGGTATACAGAGCCATCCTGGGATACTTCAGTGATCACACAATTTAATCACAATCAAATTAATTGCAATAAAGCTGCTAAAGTAACAACATTTATTGGTAGTATTCCTAAAAAGAACATAGACTCATTTGAAAGCCAAAAAAAAACAACATCGTATATCAATTTGAGCAAGAAACGTATATGATAGCAGATATAGAACGAGACAATGCTTCTTACAATCCTGAACATGTTTTCATGATTAAACTAACCTGAGGTTCTGTCCGCCCTCTCCACACTCGTAGTTGAGGCCTGCGTGCAGGCCGGACACGAACTCCTTAAGATGGGCAGAGGTCAGGGAGGTCCAGATCTCTTCGTCCGTGAACCGGTCAAACGGATCAAGGTTCATCCGGAGGGAGCCCGAGAAGAGCACGGGATCCTGAGTAGAAGAGATAGGACTCAAACATGAAAACATGCAATATAGATCATAGGATGTTGGCATTTAGTGCACAAATATCTATCCGCAAAGAAGGGTAGTGGATGGAACGAGCATATTGATGTAACATTTCTAGCAATCACATTTTGCTATGACAGCCACTTAATATTGACAATTTCACGTCCATGGAGTTCACATTCTTGGAATTCTCACTGACAACTTACGTCACTTGTTATGGTTCGGGATGGGATGTAATGGTGTAATGTAAGGACAATTTATTTTGATTTGCAAACCTCATCTTCCAATTAACCTATTTCCACCATATGGGAAATTCACTGATGTCTGATAAAAAGAATAGTGATACTGTTATATAGGCCTATGTGTATCCAACACTAAAACCAAATTTAGGCGACTGACTATAATTATGGAGTGGGACAAATGCACATACGCATAATATGCCCTATAGGCCAAACTATGGTTATGGAGGAGGGTGACTCTGAGAGAATTCTTATGTGAAGTAGTGAACTATTGTTAATGTTTGATTTAAGACTGCGTAAGATCCGTGTATATCTAAGTCTTCGTAAGTTGCTTTCCAGAATGTCTGAGTAATTCAGACCGCGTTTAAAGTTTGTCCATTCACCTCCCAATAGTTCAAAAGAAATGAACGATGAGGGAACTTCTTAATATGAAAGGGTTTTTATTCAATAAACATCTCATCCCGAGTCAAAGCCACCATGTATAAGTCTTCATCAGTCCACCTCCCATCTCCTATCAGCAATCAACCACATTTAGAACACGAGTTGCTCCAACGCCTTCTAGACCATTCTAGCATTTAGCTCTAACACAATCCTATGTCCGAGGTAGTGGGTATTGGTAAACTCCAGTCTGTTACATGGAGTCGATGTACTTACTCCAGGTATAACTCCTTGGTTAAACATGTTTCTTCTAACCAACTAACTCACTAACTTTTCACTAACTGCTCGCTCCCTACCTTGCAGCGCCTTTTATACTGGTTAACAGGTGGCGCTAGGAGCGTAAGATATTTCTCCTAGGAGTAGACTAGAAGTAGACTTGCTAAGCTTGATCCTTGTTGGATTATATATTATGACAATGTATTAAAAGTACTAAGCCATTAGTACATTCGACGGCGGTCAGGTGTTTGAGTTTAAGGAGGTGGACGACATAGCTCAAACCAAATGAATATAATGAGCTCCCAATTTTGATGATTGGATATATTTGTTAAACCATGGTGGGGTGGCCTTGACTCTCGTGGTACATTCAACACAGTATCAATAGATTTGTAGATCCGGTTTCAACACAAATTCACAGTGAAATTATTCATTGAGTTGATGTCCACATTTTGAAGCTCAAAGTTAGCAGAATTCGTTCATAAAATGACAAGGTAAGTGTTAAAATTTGATAACATGATTATTTAGATAACAACGTAGATGATGACATAATCATGGTTACAAAATGACAAAGTCAACCGTAGAGAATGAAGTATTCGTCATTTTTAGGTATTCACTTAGTACGTGCCTTGTACATTAAAGTCAGTTCTCAGCATTGTTAGCTGATTTTAAGATTCAAAGATTGCGACACCCGTGCATAAGGTGACAAATTCAGTTTTGACTTAGTACGCGCGTGTACAGTTTCTGACATTTATGATTTGTAACACAAGTCAACAGAACTCAACATATATACAGTGTAGGGTTGTCTTAAACTTCTAAGAGTAACAAGTGTACATCAAATCCAATTTCAGAACAAATTAACACAACATAAGTCAATTCAGAGAATTCGGACATTTTGAACGAACGACTTTCATGATACAATGCGTGTTGAATTTCAATCAAATTTCAACCAGAACAACATTAGTTACAATAAATACAAGGTCTCTGTATCAGGTTTAGTAATACCGAGCAGTTGGAACCAGAAAATACCTCCATTCCTGTCACGCGTCCGCCAGCTATACTTAGTACACGTGTACTTAGCGGGACGCTTGACTGGAGTTCCCCCCCAAGGTTTGACCTCGATTTGGATCCTTCGGGCGCGAAGCGCCCGGATGGCAAATTTCTGCTTCGATCAAACTTTCAAGTTTGATTGTTCGACCTGATATTTTGGGCCGATATGAATTAATTCTGGCGCTTGATTATGTTGGTTGGGGACCTAAACTTTAGTTTAGCACAGATTTTATACGAAATTATACGATGCTTTGATCATGCTAGCCGATTTCAGAATTTGGATCTTTTGGATCAAAAAGGGGTTTTCCAAATTAGCCTCGTTTTGACGTCATTTTAATCAGTGCCGGCGGTAATTTCAACGTGTCAAGACGTGTTTTCTAGTTAGCTCCTTTTCTTTATCGTTTTTTCTCAACCTCATTCACCATGGTGCGAGTAGCCATTTTTTGTACAGAACGGGAGGTTGGCGTACAGGATTATCCCGACCTGATCCAGAACCACACGGACCATATCTTTATAGTTTTTCCGAGTGAGGAGGCCACGACGGCGGAGCTGGCGGGCTTTGCTTTTGCCCACCATATGTTATATCCTGATGACGTCCTGGTTGTGATTACGAACTTACTCGACATCCTGACCTGGGACCCAGAACTACGCCTGTATCTTCCCTTGTTTATCAACCCGGACGCCGTCGTTAATTTCTACGCGGAATTATTCAACCGAGCATTCTGGAACATACAGGCCCACCCCGCTCCAGCCACCCTCCTCCTAGCGACCCCCTCGGGTTTTGATGCCCGTGTGTGGTCGCGCACAGACAGTGACGGATCTCTACAGAGATGGATCAACCGCATCATTCCCCGGATTAGTCGCGAGGTCAAAAGGGCGAATGACTGGTACGGTGTGCCAACGGTCAACACTGGTCATGCCCTCCACCTCTCAAAGGTAGTGGCTGACGGTGTTATGACCGTTAATGACTTTCGCGAGCTGGAAGACGGTTACATGCCGTCCGCCCGGGTGTTGCGCCGCTGGGCCCGGGCCTTGGGCCGGGTCTTCGTTCGGTTGCCCCTTGCACAATAGGCCGCCGGCACTCCCCCGTGTACATATTTTAATTCCGGAGCGATTTCCACCAATCAATTTTTTAGTCCAATTCCCGGCCTGTGATTAGGACACTTAAGTTTTATTATCCAAGAGGCGCAGCCAGAACGTTCTTACGGGAGCTCCAGACTGTTATCATGGGAGGACTCAGATGTTTCACCGCCCTTGCTCGTCGTCGGACACCGCCCTCCCTTCTGTTCAGCCGGACCTTTACCTCGACCGCCCCCACGCCTGGTAAGTATTGTTCCTGGTTTTCCCTATTGTTCGCACGTTAGGTAGGCTACTAACCCGTAGGGTTTAAGGAGATTGTTGGCCAAATTCTTCTTGGTGGTTCTCGGCTCGCCTTCACGTGGTTGTATTCCGGAAGCTGATGTCACTCCCGGAACCAGAAACTGTGTTTCGCTGGTAATTTTAG